>CM048600.1:10011069-14811069 GCA_026413675.1 Populus pruinosa | reverse complement strand
ATAAATCACCCATATACAAGTATATCACTTACACATTGTTACATATATATTAAATAGTAGCACACATACACACAACCAAACAATTAGCTTAGAAGAAATCCCAAAAACGAGGATTTGCTGCCTGCATTATAAGCAATTATTGAACTGTTCTGTTACAATTTTAGGGCATGGAAAGTGGAGACTCAATCAAACCAAGAAAGGTCAAATTATAGTACCGTTGTTTTCCATGTTTTTCTATAAATGAAGTCCACGTGTTATGATTTCCATTCACGATCACGCCTCCCCGGTTATTGAGATTCATCAGAACGTTTACAGTTATCCAAAAATGACCGTTTAATTGTTATATAAAATAAAGATAGTGAACTGGTTCGTTGAAAATCGCTTGCGGTAAAAATTAGTTTTTTTAAAATAGTTTCAGACAAAAAATAATATTAAAAATGCTTGTGCCAAACATTGTCTTGATGGAAATACCAGAGGCAAAGAAACTGCCAAGTTCCGGGGAAGGTCTGCACAGACCAATCAGGAGACATCAAGACACTGAATGGACAGGCTGAGGAGTGGATGACGAGCTGGCTTTTACACTGCTGACAGAGTGGAAAGGAATCTGTAAACTCCGCTATGTGCCTATTCGCACCAGCAAATCTGCCTGCTTTGATCACTTTGATGCGGGCTTTGGCAGATTTCCAGCGGCCACTACCCAGTTCATAAACAATATATTTCTTCGTACCATAATCAGTTATCAAGTAATAGCAAGAATTTAAAATTAAGGATTTGTTTTTTTATAGTTTCATATTTAAATTTTTAATTATTTATATAATAGCGATTAGAATCAGAGGCGGAATAAGAAAAAAAAATTAAAAAAATTTATTTTATTAAAATATGTATTAAATGAGAGCTAAGAAAGAGACTGGAAAAAAAAAATTTGCAGGGGCTAGGACCCTTCTAGCTCTCCTTGTTTTTTTTATTAGTTAAAGATTAACATAATTATTAATTTTAAGTTCTATAAAATTAATTATAATATCAATAAACTATACAAATATTCACATTAATTTTTTTTAAAAAATCATCAGTTGGCGTTTATTTTTTCAATTTCTTTATGCTCGCCTTTAACGAGAGAACTTTGAAGTTATTGAAGCTGATATTTTATTCACCCGATGCCAAGCTTTTCTTGCATCTGGTGATTTTGAGCTCGCGACATCTGTTGGTATCCAGGGCCATCGCTGATTTGTAGCCCAATGGGAGATCTCAATTCGGAAGAAAGCTTCTGAACCCAAGACAATTCCTGTTATAAGCAGGGATGACGATCGGGGGTTTGTACCTTTCTGTTTTTATTTTTCTCAATGGATTTCCGGCGGCTTCGAGTTTCTTCATTGATCGAAAAAATAAAATATTTCTTACGATATTTAGTAGTCAAAATGCAACACCAAAGTAATATAGTATGATTTGGTCTGGATTCCCTGGGAGACAAGGAACAAGCTCCAGTTTTTGTCTCCTTTTACGTGTCGAGGGGAAATTCTTCACGTCCACGTCCTCTTGATTCAGGTTCTATGCACTGGTACATGTAACTTTGTTATTCTTGACCATGAAACAATCGATCATTCATGCAAATTCCGGTATAAGCATAATTTCATTCAGGAAAATCATATGATACACCATTAAACTACTGAGATATTATCAATTTTTCACTTAAATCATTCTTTTTATCAGATTTATTATCAAAATACTTCGACCTCTTAATCAAATATTTAGTTAGGATATCTAATAGTAAATTTTAAGTTTTTTTTTAATATATAAAATGATATATCTTTTATTAAAAAAACACAATCTAGATGGAAATATGAAAAAGAAGCATTAAAAATAGATGAAAATATTTAATTTAAACTTTTTAAAAGTTTATTTTTGTAATTTCAAGTGTCATGAGGAGTATTTTAATATTTTTATGTTGAATTTTTAATTTCTTACATGGAAAAATTATTTATGCGTGCTCATGACACACTAATAAAGGGGTGGCGCTTATATATTGATGATAATGCATGTGACAACATCGAATTACCTAACTTGATATAAAACTTTTTTAATCAGGAGACTCAGCCCAAACAAATATATAGAAGAATGCAAGCCCAATCAATCCTTTATATTTGTTGTGATACAGTGTTTGAGCTGGGCTAAAATCAAATTTAATTATTACAAAGCCTGAATTATATAGGGCCTTGAATTGTTTGTTATATGTCGTTATAGTTATTTTTATTCGTCGGTGTTGATTTATTTAAAATTATTTTTATTTAAAATATATAAAAATAATATTATTTTTATTTTTAAAATTAGTAAATTAAAATATTTTATAAATATATAAAAATTTAATTTAAAACAAAAGGAAATTATTTTTTAAAAGCATTTTTCAAGTACAATATATATATATATATATATATAGCCAACAACGAATATAATGATTATTTTTCTTTATTCATCTAAAACCTGGGAAGCTAGGAGACAATATCTGTATATGATGCTATAAGTTTTGATTTGTCAGAAAACAAAGGCACTCGATTGTGAACTCTGTTGTTTTTACGAACACAGGGAGAAAATCCATATAAACTATAAAAAACCAACTTTAAAGACAACAATGAATCACACGCAATCCAAAATTAGTGCATACCGCAGGTTGCATTTCACTTGCAAGTTTCCTGTCTAGTTTTTTTTAATTAATGATTTTTTTTATTGTTTTTTTCCTGAGGGTACAATCATGTGGCCCTTTCATTAGTATTCTGTTTTTTTTTTTTTTCATTTTGTTTGAAGAGTTTTTATAAAATGATAATTATTATTTTAATTATCATTTAACTTTTATAAGTTTTTCTGATTTATTTATAATTCTGAACAGAGTCTAAGGTAACGACATCTCAGCATGATCAATGATAATTATTTATCATTTAACATCTCAACATGACCAACGATCAGGCAATTCACCGGGCTTTTCATGAAGAGAAGATAGAGGACCTTCACATTTAATCTGGCAAACCACCAACCAAAGAAATAAATAGCCGTGTGCAAGCTCGCCGATCAGCTTTCCAACACGTATCTCACACAAATCGCCCATCCAAAAGCCATTTCTTAGGCTCTCAACATTCTTATGGGCTTCATTTTACAAGTACCAGGCAGGTATAGGTACTGTAACGGGACCCTGCAATAAATGGAACTTCATTCTGGCAATACCACGCCTAGCGGGGCTGATTCTCTCTGTTTGTCAGTATCCCATTAGCAAGCAAACATGTGCCATCTCGAATTTGAAGCCATCTTCAGATGGTTTTCTATTGGGCATGAAGTGAGGAACTGAACATAAAATCCATGAACTTCATGATTTTTTATCTTGTCAAAATTCATCCAAAACCATTTATAATCGGCCCAATGGCTCATCACAATTAGTATTGTCACTTCCAAGGCCTAACCCACTAGGTCTATGAATCTATTGGCACTATCAAGCTAAAAATAACTCCCATAACCATTAATACGTTATTTTATGATAGAGTTTTAAGGAGGTCTTGTACATACATACGTATATCTATCTATACATATACGCATAAAGTGACATGATAATGCAGAAAATAAAATCCATTTACTAACCGGACTGCTTTTCCTTCATAGGAAAAGCAAAGTACTTTTAAATTTAGGGTGAAACTAGAATTTTAGTTAGTGGTTATTTTGTAAAATGTTTTTTATTTAAAATATATATTTTTTTAAAAATATTATTTTTAATATTAATATATTAAAAAGATTTTGAAAATATAAAAATATAATTTTTTTAAAATATAAAAATAAACAAACTCTTAAATCCCAACATAAATACAGACACAATGCCTTATAAGCTAGCTACAGGGCACATGGGTCTCGGGCACTGAGAAAGTTGTTGAACGAACCAACCCAACATCAAACCTTGATATTGCTCATTCTTGTCCAAAGATGGCAGAGAGTCCTATCATAATTAACCTTCTAAAGTCTTAGCTTAGTCCTGAAAATATGGCAGATCATCTTCGAGACTTGGCTTAGAATCATTTCTTGAAGCAGTAAAATTTAATCTAGAACTAATTTGGCATTATATGAGTAAAAACAGCAAGTGCGGCATATATTGAGCACATAGTTGCCTTATTTTTATCAAGCCTGGCTGTATAGGACTGCTTTTTGCAAGATTAAATTAATAGTTAATTAATCATGTTCTCAATGCTTAACAACAATGGCACTGTATAACTAGCTAGAAAGATCCAGAGTTTAATGAGCCAATACGGTGATTACCTTAAAGTAATTTGTCGCTAATAAGGGTACACATCGATCCTGACAGCACTTTATGATCATTTCTTCTTGTTCTTCATTTGATTAACTGTCTTAGCGGGCATCGGATTCCTAGTCTTGCTAGCTAATTCTAAAGGTACGTGCCATAATCAACATCATGTTGATTTTTCTATATTTCGACCAGGCAGTATCCGATATCAATCTGGATAAATTCCGCAAAGATACCAAGTACAATACCACGCTGAAAATCATGAAGATACGGTGGCAGTCTTGCCAAAACATTTTTATATTTATATTACAATAAATTAGCATTTATTATTATTATTATTATTATTATTATTATTGGTCTCTTCAACTTCTAATGCCCTCGACATGTCTCTCCGTTATCTATTAAAAAACTAATTTTTTAATTGCCAAGGGCTGGGAAATATCAAAACATGAAAGGATGCAAAGCATTTTTTAAAGTAGGTAAATTTACCGCCTCTTCATTTGCTAGCTGCTACCCTCTTCTCTATGTGCTCCGGGCCTCTTAACACAAGAAGTCCATAGCTCTCATTCCGTACTATCTTTATTTTATTGGTTGGTTTTATGTTGAGTCCTCCAATTATGCAAGAATTAGAGTTAGGGCCATTATATCCTATATTCAGTTGATTTAGATCTCAATCTTTCGTCCGTTTAGTTAACTCTATGTTGCATTATAGTACTACAAGAAAAGTAAATGCAAGCACTGATCATGAAAAAACACTCAGTAATAACACAAAATAAATATATTTCATTGCTAGGAAACTTAGGAGCATCGGAAAGGGATCAGAATCATAAAAAGATTCAAGATGCCTTCCTTGATACATTAATTATATTAGCAGCACGACAATAACATAAAATAGATGAGAACTAGAATAATATATAAAAGAAATTAAGGGAAAAGGAATACAAGAGTAGAATCACTGATTTTGATCCTTCAATCCAAACCAGTCTTTCAAATTAATTAATATATGACAAATAGAGCTAGCTCATGAGTGAGGGCCTGATAGGAGAAGGAGCAGCATCAAGCTGTGAATCTTTATTGCTGCTGATCGTACATGAAGTGCACAGAGCGAGCTCACTAATGGAGCTTCATATTTTTCATCCTGCATGGTCGGGGGGAAAAAAGATCAACATATTTGTCATCAGTTATTATTATTATTATTATTCATTTATTTTTTCTCTTGCTTTTTCATGAATATTTGGTCCAGAAATTATGTATTTTTTGCTGTGGCTGAAACTCCAGAAAGAGAAATGCCACTAAACTGCAACTGCGTGAGTTTGAAAGCTATATATTTGCTTGTTAAATTCATAATTTAGTTGTCAAGATCACTATTCATTGAAGCCACGTGAAAAGCACTTGTGGGGTCAAAAAAACAAGAAATTAAAAAAATAATCTGCAATAATTTTCCACAATACGTAACTTATTATTTTCTTATAGGAATAAACTCTCTGCATGTTATTTGGGCCATTTAAAGTCAGTCTTCATGAGGGCATATTCTTGTTGATGGGAGCTTGGATTTTAGTTTGGATTGTAGATGCACAGTTTTTGCCATTTGAGAGTCAATATGTGGCTCTCAAGAAATAAATAAGCTAAACAATCCCGTCAGTAAAGCACACCACAGAAAAAGAGTTGGGAAAATCCATGTAAAGTTACAGAGTTAGACAGTACCAGTGACTCCATGACACCGAACTTGATTAGATTCAGCTACCTTTAATTGTGGCATGATATGGTTAGCTAAAAAGTCAAGTCTTGTAGGTGACCATATAGTTAGGTAGCTAAATATGCATGTGTGACTGATTTTATCTTGGTTATTATTTAGGTGAAGGAGTGAGACTTATAACTGCTATACCTCTTGCGTGGCCATTTGCTCCAGTAGTCCTGTAATTAGGGAAAGGAACATGACCCGACTCAATATGCTTCACATCCTCCACAAGCAGTTCATAGTGCCTTTTCACTTCTTCTGCGGTTTTTCCACCGACCGCCCTGGCTACATTGTACCAGCGATCGGGCGTGTCTCTGTCATACACGGCCAAAGCCCTTTCAAAGGCTTTGTTCTGCTGAGCAGTCCACGAGCCCGAACCGCGAGAGGACATTGAGCTTGATGCCATTTGTTTGAATGGTGTTTTGCTGTGATAAATTCGCTAGACGTACAAGTAAATAAAGAGAAAAAGAGACTGTGGAAGGTTGGTGTATGGTTATGGAGAGGCTTGCTGCGAGGGCAAAGGATGATTGCTGAGAAGGGTGGTGAAGGTAAAGATAAGATATTTCAAGTAAAGGAGAAGATATGTGCAATAGAGGTGGCAGTGCCTGGTTTTTATAGGCAGAGGTGGAGCGGAGGGGGTGATGAGGTGGGGTAGGGCAGAAAAGAAATCTTGCAAATGCAGTAGAATTTTTAATGATTTGTCTCCTTAGGAACCACAAAATCTGAATCAGAACACCACCGTAGGAGAATCAGTATCTTCACTTAATTAACAACACACAGTTAAGAGACTCTATAGTCGTGTGGCGATTCTAAAACATTTTGAATTTTTTTATTTTAAATTATTTTTTTATATATTCTTTATAATTTTAATAAGTTGATGTTAAAAATAATTTTAAATAATAAAAAATATATTATTTTAATATATTTCCAATAAAAAAAAACTTTAAAAACATAATCTCCACTGAATCCTTAAATTCTAACCATTGTAAATTCATATACTAAAAAAAACAAACACTAGTAATTACCAAAACAAATAGAACCAATCATTCCATATTTGTAAAATTAACTTAGTTCTGTCAACATTCACTAGGCCTAGTTCAGTTAACTTTCTTATCTCCTCGGGACACGGTAACTTTATGAAGTGTTTTTTGATACATAAAATGAGTGGTCGGCAGGGAAGCCATATCAAGCTTCTAGGATGGCATATTGCCTCCGAAATACCCTTACAGCAACTTCAGGAGAGCTAGAGCTTGGGATACCTTTTTAAGTAGTGCCATAAAAGCAGCAGCCCTGACTCTCTCGGGACGTACGGTGATCGAGCTTGCAACAACCGGGCCAACCATGTAAGAAATTGTATTGAGTTAGAGCCTTCAAAGATAAATTTCAATAGTAAAAAAAACGAAGTAGAAATCCCTTGGTATAGGATTCTGCACTTGTTGAGATTTTATGCAGATTATTACTCCTTTACTGTTTTTTTCTCAACTTCAACTTCACAGAGGGCTCTGAGTTAGGTGGTCCAAGCTAAAACCATAACCAGACCTTATAATTTTAACCTTCACGTGTGCACCACAACGCCAATGTTTTTTTTTCCCTTTCAGAAAGGATTTTTTGCTGCAAAAAATCCTTCATGTTCTGTTTCATTATCATGGAGATTATCTTACAAGCGTAGTAGGTCCTCAACAACATTCCAAGCAAAACTAGCTGGCTTCCTGATTCCGTACAATGATTATATTATATGTTCTTTTCTGGGAGAGAAGTTCAGGATATGTTACCTACCTTTTCATAGCTTTTGGGACCCTCCCTTCAGAATGTTGGGTTATCTCTTTGGGACTGTTGTTTTAATTATCAAGAATGTTTCAGACACTTAAATGGCTAACGAAGTGTGCTATCAGACCTTTTCTTCCCTTCTTGGATATTGAAATGTTTTCTAGTCTACTCTGATTAATGTTCAATGAACAACATCTTACCAGTCCCATCAATAAGTGTTTATGGTCCCAATTAGCCTATCTTATCACAATTTACTCTAGTGAATATTAACTTGATTTTCACTATGAAATCATCAACATTTGTGAAAACAAAACATGATTAACAGTTGCATTAATTATAAGGTCAGAAGAAAATAATGCCGGCGCCGGTCAGTAATATTGATAATATTGGAGTGTTTATGGAGAAGTGACCGGAAAGGCACAGTAAAACGTGAAAAGGGGGGCATCAGGCGCTGATGCAACTATGGAATATATCCGTCCTTTCAGGCAAACAGGTTCAAAGTATTATGTGAACAATTCAAGCTTCTATACCATCATATATAACAAGGGTATGATCAATAGATGGCTCCTCTGCTTTGTTGTTACCTCAGGATGGTGTGCTGGAGTCACAAAGATTGGTTTCAGAATCTGCCCACTTGCTTATTTTTATTCTATTTTGGAGTAGATATTATTGGCCCGCCATTATATATATATATAATCCAAGTCTAATATATTAATTCGTTTATTAAATGATTCAAATACGGATCTATTTTGATCTGGTCTCATAATAATCTAATCAAAAAAATATTCTTAAAACATAATCAAATTTAGGTATAAAATTTAGAAAAAGAATATTATGACACTAGGTTTGGATTTTGGATTTCTTTACTTTAAATGCTAAATAACTTTTTGTATTTTGTTCATTTTATTCTCTACATTGATAACTATTCTTATAAACAATCAAATTCTTATTCAACCTTTTCAAGTCTTCAATTAATTTTGTGAAAAATCCTATAAATTTATGAACAAAATTGATGATTTGTTACCGTATTATAATCTGAATTTCTGTCCATTTTGTAAAACATTAGGCTTTTATTTCATTCCAATGGGTTGTGTCTAGAGTATGTGTTTTTATTATTTTCTCTTAGTTTTGTCGTGCTTCTTTGTTAATTTAAATTAATTTTGACCTTTGATATAATTTTTTATTAGGAGCATTTGATTTAGTTTTTTTCAACGGTGAGACATTTGAATTTTATTTTTTCAATTAACGTATAAAATATAATCATGACATATTTTATTATACGTACAGTAGTTAAAATTCATTTTACATTTAAAGCAAGATTTTGAATGTAACTAATATTTAAAAAAAAAAAATTGAATGATAGATTCTATGAATATTCAGATTTTGGATCTGGATCGATCGATAATTGGACAAAAAAATGATTCAAATTTATAAAAATCTTATCCATTTATTTAATAAATCAAATACGATTTAGATATTTTAATCCGATCCAAATCCGACTCGTTTACAGCCATAATTGTTTCTAAAGTTATCCCTATTGGGAAAGGATAACTGATTACGTACAGGGTTTACTTCTTCGATGGTGAACAAATGCTTTTTATCTTTGCTGGCCCATATGTACCTGTTTCACCTTTGAATTTGTCAATGATGGACATCTCTTGCAGTATTTTGAACAGATATCTGGTCAGTAAAGGGCAACCGAAAGGCAACATTGTCGCAGAATCTTTTTGCTGGCCAAGATGTTGGGAGCCTTACGCCTCAGCGGGGCTATTTGACTCTTGTCAGCGGCCCTTTATTCATCTCAGGAACATTTAACGAAAATTCTAGTGATTGTATTAGAGAAACTTATCTTATCCACAAGATTTTTCATGTTGTTTGATACTGTGATGGATTGATTCAAGATAATTAGTTCATTTGCTAAAAAAGTTTCCATCATGATGCAATGATATTACCATTCATTTGGAGGTTTTCAGAAAATCAACAGGCAAGCCCTTATCTTCAAATGTTTGTACATCTTATGACCATTCTATTTTCATCCCTTTGATATATACAGCAACTCTCAATTAATTGTCTTGTCAACTTACAATCAACATTTACAAGCCATACATTTAGTGATTAGATTGTCTGCTTGATATACGATGTGACTGTCAGAGCCACAGAATAATGAGTCTGGTTAGGTTTCTAAAGTCATGTTAGATGTTACTGTAACAATAGTCTAAGAACATCTGCTTAGTCATAGAGTTCTCAATCAAGAAAAGGACACAACTTCTCGGGGGAAACTAAATATCTGTTTACAACAAAAGGTTAAGTTTCGAGGAAGAATCGGAATTGTGAGGCCGGTGGTGTGATTCTGGCTCTAGGTTGCAAGTTGGTTAGAGTAGCCCCAAGCTACAAGTATATGTATGCTGAAATCAATAAGGGAGACTTAAGTTTAGTCTTAAACATCCAGGAATTGGAAAGGAACAGAAGACAAGATTAGAAAAACTTAGGTGGTCATTGAATGGCACAGTGCATATGGTTCCTTCAAATACTCATGAGACTGTGGTGATAGAATCATCGGTCTATCAAAATATGAAACATAGAACTTCATACCTACAGCAAATTGTTTTCCTGGTAGAATTCGTTCTCACCAGACGTCATGCTGTGCTTTTAATAAGCTTTCCTAGTTAAACTGTTGATTAGTGTTGTTTCTTGGATAACAATGCATCAAGTCTTGAAGCGGTTGAAATGAATGAGGGAAGGCCCCAGAGTTAATTTGGAGTCATGATCATAGGATTCTGGCCACACACTAGTGGGTCTGTCGGTGATGATTAGCTGAAAATAACGTGAGCAACTGTATGGGAATCTGTACGATGAAAAAGGGATTAGAGATACACCTTGCTGATATTGGAGATCCACGTCAACAATTCCATCCCAATTGGACCAGTATCTGTGGATTCCTCTCCCCTGCCATGACTAATTTTCCTCTGTCAGTGGTCCTTCCTACTAGTTGAAGACGTTTTATTACCTTAGACTGTGTCTTCATCAACAATCACTGATCAAGAGTACTGTAAATTTAGCTAACAAATAGTTAAGCGAGTTTCAGAGAGTTGAGACAACTAGTTTTGCATATTATTGTTTAGTTCGAGATGGGTCTTGTGGCCTTTTTATCATCGACAGCCTACAGAACCAGGAATCCACAACTTTATGGGGAAGAAAACACTCCAGCTAGCCTTGGCTGGCTGGTCCTGAGGTGGCCGTAAAGCAACTCTTTTATTGCTTTTCTTCGCCAAATCTTTGAATAAAGAGAAAAAATTCGGGATAAGGTAATTGTAACTGGAACATTTAAGGCGTTGAAAGGAAGAGTGTGAGGGGAATATACAGAGGGAAATGTCTATTGTGTGAATGAGATTTGTACAGCCCTACACTCAATGATGATAAGCATTTGTTTGTGTTTGTGATTGGATCAATTTTTCCTTTACTTGTGATTCTAGTTGTAAGCGTGTTCAAGCCATATAGAGAAGCGGGCTAGCTTTCTGAGTTGATAATACACTTGTGGCTTGTATGAGCTGGATAGGATATGATGTAAATGTGTATTTATAGGCCATGGACCATAGCTAAAAAACTAAGAATAAACCGACCCTTTTTCTTTTTTTATCATAACCAATCAGCATTTTAGCAATTTTGTATGCACCAATCACAATTTCTCTTCTATTCATTAAGGATCATGTCTGTATTCGGACTCGAGCACTTGGATGTGGTTGAGCCGTGAGGCATGCTCTTTTGTTTATTTATTACATTTCTAACATTTTTAAATGTTAAGATAATTTTCATACGCTGATTCTGTAGAAGATTCGTTTAGAACAGACCAAGATATTGTGGGGCATGGATTCTTCTATCCCTCATGATGATCCTGTGTTGTCATTCTCGCAAAAGTGCAGCAACTAGTCAATGCTGATGCCTCAAGTATCCTTCGATGATATGCCACCACCAGCACACTTTATGAGTCAGATTGGTGTTCTTCAGCGTTTGAGATTTTCTTACTGTCAGGAAAAAATGCTACCTTTCACCCTGGGATTGGAAGATGAAGCATTTATCTAGTCATGTTGGCAGTGGGAGAATTATAACATTCTAGAAATATTTTCTCCAAGTTTACTGTCATTTCAAGCTTTTGTTTTCCTTCAGTTGAAAGTTGACGGTTTCAAGCACGGTCTGTCATGATTAATTCTAAATCATTTACACCATGCCATTTAATTGATAATTGCCGAGATTGGTGAAAATTGCAATCATGGAATTCACGCCAGAGTAAGAATTCTGCCCCTATATGACATTAGCGTTTGTACGGTTAAATCAAGAGCGTATTTGACGGGAGTATCTTATAAGTTGTTTTTTTAAAATAATATCTTTCTTAATTATTAGCATCAAAACAATCCAAACATACTATAAAAACTATTAATTTAAAACTTTTTATAAAAATTAAAAAATCATAAAAAAATACAAACAGCAAACAATATCTTTATCGAGTATCCAAGCACTAATACTATCTTCTACTAAATATTGCAAACCATTTAGATTGATAAACTGGGATAAATGCAAGCCATTTTTATTTTATTTTTTTGCTGGACAGAATAAGAGATAAATCAAAGCATGGCTCACAAAATCTGCACTAATGTTCAGAAGATAAGTCGGTCTACTAGTTGTTTTAATTCAATGATACTCTTACCTGTGAAACAGAGAGGTTGGGTAGGATTAAAGTCCTAGCAAAACGCCTCGTTGCTTTAAGAACAACGCTAGGTTTGGCCAGGCAACGTGGTAAATGTAACTTTCAAATCCTACCAGAGGACAGCTATGTTCGGTATTGCAGCAGCCATAAAGGGTAGGTCAGCTGTTCAAAGAGGTTTTTTTGTTCTTTGTTTCTTGAATTCTAATCTTGACGTTTTCAGTATAATTTATTCCTTTAAATGCAACACGCTTATCTGGGTTCTGGACTGCAGCAAGACTGTAAGCTGCTTCTGGAAATGCTTTGTCCAGATCATGAACTCTGTTTTCGTTGAATGAATAATCAATTTCATTTACTTGCAGAGCCTTGACTTGATTTATATAGACTTACGCACAAATCGAAGTAACGTTCAGATAAAAGCTTCAAGCTAGCTAGCCAAACCCGGTGAAGCTATAAATACAATACAAACCCAACAGTAAGATTATACAAACAAAAGGAATATTAAATTAAATACAAAAAAAAAAAACAAATTAAATAAAAGATGCACGAAAAAGGTATTTGGTATTGCCGTTCCAGCAGTCTAATAGAACCGAACACAACTTGAGCGCATTGATCTATTAGCAGCATCAACCGTAATAGATATTTCGGCCAAGGGGAAACCTAAACAGCAAATATTCATGTACAGTAGCATGTCCTACTAGAGATGAGGAGATTTTGCCAGCCAGCCAGGGTTTTTAAAAATAATTTATTAAATATTAGTAAATTAAAATTATTAAAAAATATTAATTTAATAATTTTTCGAGTGAGAATTTCATCTTCCTCCTTGTTTCACGAGGGATTTATGAAATTGAAATGGGCCTTTTTCATAGTAGCTTATCCAATTGGATAGGCCAGCTTCGAATGTGGCCTGTGCCAAGATCAGCCCCCTCGCCCAAAGGAATGCTTGCCTGCCCAGAGCCTATCAGCAATCAGCACTCTCTCACGCCGTCATGTCACGCTCCACTCACCGTGACACCATCACTTGGTTACATAAGCTCTGCTGAAGGTCAATCCAAGCTCTGTGTGTAAATATATCTGTTCTTGTTAGAAATTAATTTAATAACTTATTTTTTTAATATATTTATGCTCTTGACTTTTTAATAAAAAAATATTGATAAAGGATTTAATCGATAAAAAAAATTATTTTTAAATAATTTATTTTAATATTTTAGTTTATTTATAAATACAAAAGGAATGACTTCTGTTAATAAGAAAAGTCATTTTGCCTCTTTATTCGACTCTCTCAAGCTATAAAATTAAAAATTAAAAATTTTAAAAATATTTTATTTATTTATAATCATATCATTGGATATGAAAATAGAAGTAGATAGTAGCCATGTTAATAAATCAAAACATTTTTTTAATATAAAATTGGTTAATTTAAGTTAATTTATTAAATATTATTTATAAATTATAAGGTCAAAATAAATTAATAAAAAGTAAATAAAATAAAATATAAAATTTAATTTAATTTTTAATCAATCTAATATTAAATAAAAAAATTTTAAAAATAAATTAATTGAATTAATCTTTAAAATTATAATCTATAATCTAATAAAAAATAAATATAATATTAAAACATAAAATTAAAAAGAGAACATTATTCAGTTAAGAGTGCTTTGTCATATGCAATGAAACACCTCCTCTTCTATATATCTTTGTTAATATCGATGAAAGGTAACATTTAAAACAGTTAGGTGAACCAGATCCGTGGTTAACATAAAGTAACTTCAGTCAAAGACACGCCGAATGCTTACGTGCCTGATAACATGATGGGTGGAAAATATCTTATATATACCAAAGTACAATTTTGCCCGTGGAAACTTGTCGTTATTTAAACGCCTAGAAATTTTGCTGTTGCTTTCACCGATCAATTTTCCTTTTTTATCCTCAATTTCTTTTTTATTTCCGGGTCCTCGATTTTTTTCAATCACAGTTTTTAATACCCAAATTACTGAGGACAGACAAATGTTTTTAAAAAAGAACACTGAAGCGTAAAAAAATGAGAAATAACATGGTAAATCTAAAAATCTTGAAAAAAGTTATTTTTAATCCTCATAATTCTTAATTGGTCTGAAAAGTTTATTTTTGTGGATTTTTTATCCTTGAGTTAAGAGAAAAAAAGTTACTTAAAAATAATGACGATAGAAAAATTTATCAGTAAAAGGCGTAGACAAGAGTAGCTTGATATGATAGGGTAGATACAGGCTTGGAAAGTTTTTTTTAATTTGGGTTGAATCTTGGTTTTTTCAACTTATTTTTTAGCTTTTTTTTTAGAGGTTGAATTTTGGTTTTTGAATTCTGGATGCTGAAGAGGACCGAAGAAATAATCTGAAGCCTCCGTACAAAAGATGGAACTCTTATAAGCCCAATGCTGCTTTCTTGCTAAAATTTTATCTAGGCTTGCGTTAACCTATACAATTTTATCTAGTAGGCTTGCAGTAGCCAATACTTTGACTGGTGAAGTACACCAAGCTTGAAAAGCACTCGACTCCTTACTACTTTCAGAGAGAGCAGCCGTAATACCAGTACAATATATTTCACTTTCAGCAAGGATTACAAGCCGTGGTAGGAGACTATCGTACACCCGAGGTGAAATGAGAAATCACTCGGAAGTAACAGATCCATTTTAAGCAGACAGGAAATCATCCAATCATTCGGAAGTAACAGATCCATTTTAAGCAGACATGAAAGCATCCAATCATCTCCGTTGCTAGCTCAAACAGACGGGGGAAGCTAGATATACTGGAAGCTGGAAAATATCCGTTGGGTCAAATTATAGTAGCCTACCAAAATACTTTGGTCTCCGAAAGTTCTCAAGTGCAACAACTTTGGTAGTGTTTCTCAAGAGCAACAACACATAGATTTCGGATAATTAACAGATTGACAACACATAAGCAAACAAAACAATCCCGCAAAACTATATATTTGCGAAAGAAGAACTGTTCCTTCATTTCATTACTTTCAATTTTTTTCAGCAAAAGACCAATGTATCCATTGGTAGAGGTCAAAAAAGCAACAACGATAACATCATAACCATAACGAGAGAACCGGGAACCAGACAAGCTTGACTAGAAACTAAAGTCTTAATATCATAACCAAACAGCAACCAAATAAACCTAACTCCTCCAGCTACCACCATCAGATTCACCCCTGGAAGAGTACCTAGATCCACCGTCACCATAGCCACGGTCACGGCCACCGCCATAACCACCACCACCACTGCCATATCCGCCTCCGCCACCTCCGTAGCCCCCTCCACCACGGCTATAACCACCTCCACCTTCCCGGCGACCACCTCCTCCATAACCACCTCCACCGCTGTTGCGGTTGTAGCCACCGCCTCCACCACCGCCACTTCCGCGGGATTGAGCTTCGTTCACGGTGATATTACGGCCATCAAGGTCCTGACCATTCATTCCATCAATAGCGTCTCTCATTGCCTTCTCATTGCCGAAGGTCACAAATCCAAAACCACGAGATCTTCCGGTTTCCCGGTCATTTATAATCTGTAGACCAAAACAACCAATCAGATATAAAAGCATTACAATTAAACTCAAAAAATTGAACAAATCGATCGATCTTCGAGCCAGAGAGACACTGAAGATGAACGTACCGATTGTTGGTTAGTGACAGTAACATAAAAGAACAGTGAACAGTAACAAATAGTAACACAAACAGATCAAATAGATTATGGATCGCCAGAACCGAATCGGATCGGGCTAGGTCAGATCCGTCTCTGCGAAGGCAAACGGACCTTCGAATCGATGATTTCACCGTACTGGCTAAAAGCCTCCTGGAGGACTTGGTCAGTGGTGGCCCAAGCGAGGCCGCCAACAAAGCACCTATACTCAACCTCGGCAGCCATTGCTAAACCCTAGAAAATTATAGAGAGGAAGAGTGATCTTTTGGGAATTAAGAAGGATGAGTAAACTGCGAGAGGCTGAATGATGAATTTATAGCTGAGAGCGAGTGCGTATTGCGCATCGGGAGTTAACTAGGGTTAAATTTTTAAGTGGTGAGTGTGCGAGTTTGTTTGGCTACGAGGGAATCGTCGGTTTCTGATCTGAATAGAAATGAATGGGGGCGTTTGGTCATGGGGGCAAGTTCACAACTAGTGGACGTGGGTTACAATAATGAAGATGCATAAAATTTTGCTTGTAAAGAAACATGTTAAAACGACGCAGATCAGTGTCGTTTCCGTTGTTAATTTTGGTGAATTTCACCTTCTTCCGGTGTTTATAGTTTAGCTGGATAAATTTGAGTCATCTTAATTTGAGAGTTATCAGTAAATTCGAAAGAAGATTTATATTAAAACAAATAATTTTAAATTTAACATAATTCAAAACTAATTTTAAAAATTTTATTTTGATAAATTAAGCTATACAAATTATTGATAACTTGCTTAAGTTCTATCCAATAAATAAATAAAAAAAGAGAGAAAAAAAAAAAGGATCCGGAGGCAGGGTTACAGCAACAGCCGTATTGGGTGCCCAAAACAGGATGTAGCTAATTCTATCCAGGTTTTGCTTACCCTGCCCTAGTCGCAAGCATGTTCAAATGAATAAATATATAACCTAATCATTTGCCCTATTTGGCACGGTAAACCATGGTTGGCAATTTACTTGAGTTAAGACACGCAGAAAGCGTGGTCAAGCGGGTCCATAGTCACGTGCCTGCTAGGATGGTGGATAGATGAACACAAAATATCTACTGGCATTTGCAGGCTTCAAATATTTTAAATATCTATAGTACAATTTCATTTTTGTCCCTGTACTTTACAAGATTGTCATTTATGCTCTCACAGTCTAGAAAATTTTCTCTTTTTTAACTTTTAACCTCCGAATTGTATTGAGTTTCTAATGCTTCTATGTTTTGCATTAATAATATTTATTTTTTCAACTCCATGGTATAATTTTCTAATGTTCCTTCTATCCTTCATTATCCTCTCACGTGAATCGGATTTAGAGAGAAACTGGTATAAAAACATGAAAATGAAAGAAAGATGAGGGAAAATTGGGCATCTTTTATCAATTTCAAGATTTTGAAACTATATAATAAATATTATAAAATATCAAACAAAGCGACTGAGATTAAACACTACTAAATTACAAGGATTGAGATGTAGTTTACCTAAATATCTAACACAGAATAAGTACAATTGTGCCCCTCTACGCTTGCCATAATTTCTTTTTTTTACCGGGAGGCATACGGGTCTATTTGGATTTTTTGGGATATACTTAAAGCGCATCTGACCTACTCATCGTTCCTTATCTTTTTGTTGTGGTCCCTGTGTTTACGAGAGCGAAATATGCGATGAATCATCGTTTTGAGTTCCACCGTGGTAGGGTTTGTCGTTTGTCATTGAACGAGGGATTATTTTTAAAATATTTTTTATTTTTAAAAATATTGTTTTTAAAATCAATATATTAAAATAATTAAAAAAATCATTTTTTTTCAAAAAAAAAAACATTGCTACCGCAAAAAAAATTACTTAAAAATATATAAATTGTAGTTTTTTTATAATTAGTATTTATAAAAAAATACTTTTATGTAGAATCTATGCAAAATTCTGATATATATTATTTAACTAGAATATCGAGATAAGATACAATTCCACCCATATTTTACCGCGAACAAATTAATTCTGCATTTCCAAACATGGCATAGTAGCATGGTGAATATCATTATATTTAACAGGTTTTCATTCTATTTTTTGAAAAATATGGTAAGGTTTTGTTTCTATTTTTCTAAAAATATATTTTTACATTAAAAATATCAGTAATATCTGCAAACGCGGATTTGAATGATCCAAGAAAATCAAAATTGTACTTTATAAGTTTTTTGCTTCTGTCAAATTAAGAACTAAATCCAAGCTACCCAAAATGCCTTTGATTTCTTTCTATTTTTTCGAAATATATTAACATTTTTTGACAATAAAAATATTAGGAATATCTTCAAATGCGCATTCGAATGACCTAAGAAAATATAATTGAGATTTATATTTTTCTTCTTTATATATATGTGAAACCCTAAAATCTAGTGGAGCAACCCAAAATGCCTTCGAAAAAAACAGTAACGATTTTTGCTGTTGCTGCTCCCCAGAGGCAAGATGTTGATTATTTGGGCTAACGAGAGGCCCTGCACAACTAATGGACTGCTACAACATTTGCTAGTATCAAGGGCCAAGTTGACTACCAGGTAAAACAGCCATGAATAAGCTACTAGGTCAACGGAGCCCGCTGTCCAGTCACAAGCCCACGTAGGTTTTCTAGATTTGGGCTCATGAGCTATTCATCGTAATCATAAGGCTTGTTTAGTGATCTTCGAGGTGTATTCACCTTGAAGCACGCTGTGGATCATAATTGGTAACCCAGGATGTTCCGTATTATTCAGGGTGTCCTTTTCTTTTAACGTATGGTTTGGGGATAATTATTTTGAAAAATAATAAAGAAAAATTTTGTATCTTTTCCATGATTCTATAAATTTACTATGTTTTTTAAAGTTTAAATCACGTATTTGGTACTGTGATAATGATTATTTATTAAAATATTTTTTTTTAAATGCATGATTCTATAATAATATTTTATCAGTATTATTTACATTTATTTTTAATATTAATACATTAAAATAATTTAAAAACATAAAAAAATAATTTTAAATAAAAAATATTCAAATTAAATAAAACACCATTTAAGTCATGTTTTAAAACGACATCTTAAACTAGATATCATGATATCTCATATTATATACCAAATCAACATTAAATATAACAATATATTTTCTGGGTGTTTATTTAAGAGTTTACGTTGAAAATTTCAAATTTAATAACCATGTTTTGCCTTCAGATAACTTTTTAGCTGTAATATTTCACATTGAAAATAAATATTCAAAATCAAGGTTTTACTAGTAGAACCGATTATTGACATGTTATACATGTTTTAAAATATCAAGTTCAAAAATGAGTTTGTATCATTAAAAATAAAACCATGAAAATAATAAAATTTAAAGTTGATAATATGCAACATGCTGGGTTGAATTATTATATTTAATATCAAAATTAAAGATGATTTATCTTCAAATAATAGGATTGTAATATTTAACATCAAACACTAATATCTAAAGCCAAGACTTTATAAATATAGCCAATTGCTAATATATTGCATGTACTTTAAGATGTAAAGCTTAAAAATAAACTCGTGTAATAAAAAATAAAAATAAAAAAATTCAAAGCAAAATACCAGGCTATTATAATAATTATCAGTTTGAGTATATTTTAGTAGTGGGATCGACATTGAAATTCAAAGTCTCGAGTTACTAATTTATCTTCGCCTATGAAATCTTCTGTAGTGGCTAGAAGTGAACATTTCACAAAATTTTTGATAATCAAATGGCTTGATTCATGTTTTGTCTGGTATTGTAATTTAAAAGTATTTTAAAAAATTAAAAATTAAATTTTTTTATTTTAAATTAATATATTTTTTATGTTTTTAAATTATTTTAATGTGTTGATGTTAAAAATAATTTTTAAAAAATAAAAAAATTATTTTAATATATTTTTAAATAAAAATACTTTAAAAACTCACTACCACCCCCACTTAAATAAAAAAATTTATTTAGTCTTGCGCAGCTTTAAAAAATGGTGGTGCATCGCCATTTTCTTATTTCATTGTCAACAAAATTCGTAGAAGCTAAAGTTTCTTTTTTTACCAACATTTTCTCTCTCTTGAATCTGGGTAGAACAGGATAGCATGATTGCAAGTTTGCCTTGCAAGCAATTTGGGTAGAACAGGATAGAAGAAATTGTCGTTTTTTTCCACGCTAAAACTAAAATATTTTTATATAGAAATTTAGACAAATAATCATTTCACTACAGAGCTAGAAGTAAACCACTTTAGCATCCAATGGAAGTTTTCAATGATTCAACGAGAAATTTAAAAAAAAAAATCTTAATTCTATTTTTTTTTTATGTTAGTGCATTAAAATTATTTAAAAATACTAAAAAAATTATATTAATTTAATATTTAAAATACACTCAAATTAAATTTTAAGCATAAAAATAAACATACGAAGAGGGGAAGCATTTTCGCCTCGCAAGAAAATTTCTTCGCCGCGAAAGGAAGGATAAAATTTGAAGCCGTGTAAACTATTCTCTACATTCGTTCCTCTCGAACTCCCTTCCATCCTCGTAATAGTTATTTTTCTCTCTATTACATCTTCATTCCCCTCACTTGTAAAATACAAGGTTAGTGTATATTGATGCTCTGTTTGATAATGAATTTATATTTGGTTTAAAAATGTTTTTATCTGAAAAAAACTATTTTTTAAAACTATTTTTCTATGTGTTTGACAATTTATAATATATTATCGAATACACATTTATGAACATTCAAGTGTTGTATACTGTATTGTCCGGTAACCAGACTTTCCCAACTGATTTGCAGAGGAAAATAATGATGTCCGGTAAGCATCCTTTTCTCAACCTGGCGTGCTCGAGACTTTTTTCGTTCTTACAGGCTTACTTGGAAACTTTTAATCAAGGTTGTTCGTCTTCCAGACACGAGAAGTCTTGGCTCTGAACAGTGGTGCTCTTCATTGACATGATGATAGTTGCAGTTCATCACAAGTAGAGAGTGGCCAGTGAAAATGTCAACAAAGAGTCTATCTAACTCTAGCACGAGGAGCCCTACAGGACATCACTTTCCCTTTCACTTCAAGTAAAACCATCGTTTAGTTGTGTGTTTAAAATCCCTGATGATCAAATCTCAGCTGAAGTCGAAGCCAAGAAAGAAGAGGAAAACGAGAGCATGAAACTATTAGAAGCAAATTCACCGGATAATGTCATAATAATAATTAAAATTGAAAGTAATTGTATATAGGAGAGACCCTCTTTTGCTCATGCCAAACACAGTTTGTCACGCAAGCCTGCATATATTTAGGAGTTCGGTAATTCTTGTTTTTAAAAATATATGAGGATAATATTTTTAAAAAAAAAATTATTGTTATATCTATGTAGTAAAACAATAAAAAAATAAAAAATAAGCTTAAAAAATAAATAAAATTTTAAATATAGTTGAATCACAGTGTCAAACACATTTAAATAAAAAGCACTAACAACCATTATTATCCGGGGATCAAAACATGATTAGGTTAATCTACTGCTATTTTAACAAACAAATAAATAGAACCACTAACTCTCATGAAAGATCATTACCTTCATGAGGTGCCAAAAAAAAGGTATTGTTGCTGAGATTTTAAAATGAAGGGCATCTAGATAAAATATTGAAAACCACTTAGATTGATGCGGGTTGTATGATCTGTTGATTTTTTATTCATTTAATTTGGATCCAAGTTTAGAAGAGGAAAAAACCAATTATGTAGCAAATTTTAATACGGGGGTCTCACATGGTGGTGTCTAAAAAGGCTTGTTCATCAATCATGAGATCTAATATTTAGATGGCCGAAGAATAATGTATTGTACAGCCTGGGATCTCATTTAAAAAGCACAGAGATATTGAAACTTATGATATTAAAGACCTGCCCTATCTCTCGTGGTCACACACCCAGACACGTCATAATCATGTCCTAATCGACAAAGTGCCTTATTTTATTAAGAAGAAAAGGCGAAGCACCAGAATATGCACTCAAGTCCACATTATGACAACATTAAATTAATACCGGGGCTAGTTAAAATTACTAGTCCACGAGTGCCCAACGAGGCATACCGTTGGGCGGTCATTATTCATCCATCAAATAGATAGTTGCCACTTGAAACTAATTGTCTCGATTAGTTATTAATTTAAGTTATTAAAAGGGGTGTTTGGAAGTTGTTAATGATTGTTTTTAAAATTATTTTTTAATTTAAAAAATATATATTAAAAAATTATTTTTAATATCAATACATCAAAATATCTTACAAATATAATTTATTAAATGTTAATTTTTTTCTTTTAACTTTTCAATCTCTACTGCTAACCAAACCGGGTCTCCTAACGTGTTGTCTATGAAAGGGTTCTGAGATCTGCTTGGCGTATGGATTTGGGATTCCTTTCAAGGGAGGAAACGAGGAGTCTTTATTATTGTTTGCTAACTTCTCTTTCATTTTGAATCAAGCAAAAATCAAAGGACTAGAATGACATGGAAAACACAAGAATGTCAACAGAAAAATGGGGAGGCTGTGTAGATAATGAGATGGCAGCCGACATCGAGATAGAATGCAAGCAGCGAGCCTAAAGACCAGGTCGCGGTTGACTGGCTTGATGACTTGTAGTAAATATGCCAATAAGGTGGGTGTCAATCAACATTAATATGTGATGGTTTCAGACCCGGAAGTTAGAGAGTTTAGTCACGTGGTGATGGCTAATTTTTTTAAAAGATTTTTAATTTTATTTTTAATCACTACATCAAAGCCATAAAAAATATCAAGTTAATTTATTTTCAGAAAAAAAAACCAACCAGTCATGTTAGTTTTTTAGTTAATTAATAATCAAAATTATCCAATCAAGGGTTTATCTTACTTTTTAAGAAGAGGTTTTATATTTATTGATTGTTTGTTAATATGATTATGCTTATATTTTAAATAATTTTTTGTGAAGAAATATATCAAAATGAATTTTTAAAAAATATTTTAAAAATTAACTTATTAAAATAATTTAAAATATATAAAAAAATTTAAATTTTTTAAAAAACAGTGTAACATTAGTCCATGACTTCTTTTTTTTCAAAAAAATGAAAGGAAGGACTCGAATGTATAATTTCCCCGTAATATTCTAAAGCCAAACCAATCTTAATCGCTTGCCTAACCTTGTGGGTTGATGACACGACTTAACGCAGAAGGCTGCTCGATCATGTTTAATGGAGAAGAAACTGCTGAACAGTGGCAACACGTGGCAACATTAATACTTCCATTAATAATTTCTTGAAAATCTCTGTTACAAGCTTTTATTTTCATGTTGTTGCTGTTTTAAACAGTAGCTGTTGTCACATGCAATGTTCTGTATACGACCAGTGTATGCCATGACAAGCTATCCATAACCTCAATACAGCAAAAAAATAAAAATAAACAGAGTTGACCACTGAACGTGCTTGACTCTCCACTGTCCCTCTTTGCCTCCCAGCTGCAAAAAACTTTATCTGCAATTGCCTCTCCCATCTGCGCAGTGACCGGAAAATATGGAGGAGCATCAGTTAAAAGTGCCAAAATCCACTCTCTCTCTCTCTATATAATAATAATAATCATATAGTTTTGATGCTCATAGACCTGCTTGGTGTGATTATTTCTTGGCCGGTGATTAACATATCGCTTCACAAATCACTTATCCTATGCTGCATTTTTTTTTTCCTTAGGCGTGTCAAGATGTTTTAAGAGCCGTGGTTGTTTATTAAAATATTTTTTTTAAAAAATATTTTTCAAAGATGTAATAAGACAAAATGGGTGACTTATGTTTTTTTTGGTCTTCTTTTTGGTTCAACTCCCTCCCCCGTTGCAAAAATATCCTGGCACGTGTCAATTTTCAAGTGTGCTTGCTACATTTCAAAATTCAAATAGCTAAATGTTAAAAGAAATAAAAACCTCAAAGTGATGGATGAGAAAAGATAAGATAGCAAGCAACTCATTAAACGACGAGGAAAATACATGATTCCACACGTTGAAGCCCGACAGAGTACAATAGCTTACATCAGAGCTTATAAATTCAACAAACCTAACAAGGTTAAAATTGTTATGGATTTTTCTGACATTTTTTATGGGTCACGAGTTTTATTTTTTTTTATGTATTCTTTCTTCGAGGTTAGCACAGTAAATGTCTTCCATCTATTTCCTTTTAAAATATTTTAATACTTTTATGTTTAAAAGAACGCACAAATAAGAATAATTATTCATAAATAGAACATAATGAAATGTTAGTGAATCTGCAACGAATATTGAGAACTTACCCTCCAACACACCTTTCAATTTTGTCCCTTACACGTACTAAACTACCCCTGGGCAACAATTGCTGCAACGCCGCTGCGCAAACCAACCACGCTTTTGCAGCTATTGCTGCCACGCCAGCACAGCTAGTAAAATAAAATCATCCGTTGTTGAAAAAATAAAATAAAATAAAATCCGTCGTTGCTAGGATTAAAAATCATACGGGGACCAGGTCAGGACACAAAAAAAATCAGCTCCATGAAATTCATTACGATGGCGTGGAGTATTTTTTAAAAAACATGTTCTTATATTAATAAATTAAAATAATTTAAAAATATATATTAGGTTGATGTGAGTTATGAAGGGTGTATTTAAAAATGTGGTATTAATTATGATTTAAAATGTTTTTTATTTAAAAATATATAAAAATATAATATATATATATATAAATTATTTTTAAAATCAACATATTAAAACAATATAAAAAATAAAAAAATTAATTTTAAGTTAGAAAATATTTCAGGAAATTATGATGGTGTACAGCATTTTTTTAAATATATTAAAATAATATTTTTATATTATTAATACATTCAAATTATATAAAAAATAATTTAATAAATAAAAACTCAGGATGATGGGAGTTACGAAATACAATTCTTTTAACTCGACGATGACTTTTAGAGCGAGAAGATGAGATAAAACAGCGTGGTTATGTCCAGGTGAGCAGCATCAACATCATCTCCTTAGTTTTTTATTCACCCACTGCCACGATAAAACCACCAATTCATCCCGAAATTTATGTTTGGTTTGACTATTGAATCATTGACCAATGACCACTTATAGTGTACTTTGATCATCTCTCTCTCCGACACGGCATACTTGTATTCAAATCACTGTATGCATGCTTTTTTTCCCCCCTTCAATAATACTTGAAAAATAGCAAATAATAAGTTATTATTAGATTGGTGAAAATTCGAATTACTCTCCATCCGGCATGTGATTAGATGAGTAATGCTCTCTTTTTTCTCCCTCGCATGCTGAGTACTGTGTGCTGATATTTTTTTAAAATATTTTTTATTTAAAAATATATTTATATTAATTTAATTTTAAAGCAAATCATATTTTTAAAATACATTTAAATGTAATTCTAAACACGCAAAAAAAAATTTACTCCTATTTTTCTAAATTTTTCTTGATCAAGCAAGAAAAATAATATTTTATGCTACTTAACAAACATTTAAGGCTGAAGAAACTTTTTTTATCAAATATCTTCAATGATTAAAAAAAAATCTCATATATCAGAACCATAAATCATTTAAATTCTTTGAAAATAAAGTTTGAAAAATTTGCGTTTCTGGGCCCACAAGTTTTCTTTCTAATTATGGAAAAGTATCTCTGGTTAATAAATGTCACACGTCCCCACCACCATCCACACCAAGTTTTTCTAATAAACTTTCCTTGAGCAGTTGAGTGACATAAATTCATCGTTTATTTACTCCCTTAAATTAGAAAAAAATTAAATAAATAATTACATGCACCTGTATTCTTACAGAGAGAGAAAATCTTGACAGAGAAAATGAAACACATTACCAATACTGCATTAGTGTACTTGTGGTATAAATAACAGGGGATGAGGGGAGTGCCAGGAAGAGTAGTTTGAACTTAGCTGGCAAGTGCATGATTACCGGAGGTCAAACACAACACCACCAATCCAGCATAACCTCGGCACCACCGGAACATTTACCTGAAACACGGGTCCATAGCTCCTGACCCATGAGCTCAGCCCTGGCTCATGCCTCTTTTCCACAAAGCTCAAGCCACTATCCTAGATCAGTCTTTTACTTTATGAATTGTCAAAGCTTACACGCTCAAAACACCAGAAGCCTTTTGAGCCCTCCCTTTTTATGTTTTCCTTCTTCACTGCTCCTATATGTTTTGAGAGAGATACTGTGATAGTCCACACACAGTATCTTTCTTGCCAGCCATTTTTTATTTTCTAATTATTTTTTAAAGAAATATTATATCTACATGATTGTTTCTTTTTTCTTTTTTTTAATCTTTTGTTTCTCTCGTCAACTGAAGAAGCTGGAAACGTTGTGATTGAGGTAAGAGTCTGTGTCTGCAGTTTAGTCACCTTTTGATGTTTCTTTTTAATGAGGAGAAAACTAAAAAGAAACAACCTTTGCAGTGAGAGAAAGCCAAATAAAAAACCCACATTTTTGTTTGTACCAATTTATGCTTATTACATGCAAAGCTTGAATCTTTGATATGAAGAAGAGAGTATTTGTGTTAGAAATTCAATCTCCATAAGCCATGGCGGATCAAAGGAGTGTATTAGCATTGAAGTTTTTACTTCTGGTGTTGTTTTTTGAGTCTACATTTGAGCAACAACAACAAGAGAGGCTTACCTCACCAATAGAGAGAGCAGCTTTACTCGGACTAAGATCTTCTTTGGGGTTAAGAAGCAGGGACTGGCCAATAAAGGCAGACCCTTGTTCAAATTGGAATGGTATCAAATGTGAGAATGGTAGTGTTAGTGAAATTAACATTTCAGGGTTTAAAAGGACTAGACTTGGTTCTCGAAACCCCCAATTTAGAGTTGATTCTCTTGTTAATTTAACAAGACTTAAATCTTTTAATGCTTCTGGTTTTTATCTTCCTGGTTCAATTCCTGATTGGTTTGGTCAAAGGCTTGTTTCCCTTCAAGCTCTTGATCTTTCTTCTTGCTTGATAAGTAATGCTATTCCGGGGAGTTTAGGGAATTTGACCAGGTTGACTGTTCTTTATTTGCATGATAACAACTTGACGGGTATGATTCCGTCGAGTTTGGGACAATTGGTGGGACTTTCAGTGCTTGATCTTTCGTCAAATAAGTTTACTGGATCTATTCCTGTATCATTTGGTTCGCTTCAGAATTTGACAAGGCTTGATATTTCTATGAATTTCTTGTTCGGTTCGGTTCCACCTGGCATTGGGATGCTTTCAAAGCTTCAGTATTTGAATCTTTCTATCAATAACTTGTCGTCTTCGATACCTGCTCAGCTTGGTGACCTTAGGAACTTGGTTGACCTTGATCTGAGCTTCAATTCATTATCTGGGTCATTGCCAGCAGAGTTGAGAGGCTTGAGGAATTTGCAGAGAATGCTGATTGGGATCAATTTGCTTGGCGGGTCTTTGCCAGTCAATTTGTTTCCTGTTCCAAGTCAGTTGCAGACTGTGGTGTTGAAGAGCAATGGTTTTAGTGGTGCGGTCCCTGATGCGCTGTGGTCAATGCCTCGATTGCGCTTGCTTGATATCTCCGGCAACAATTTCACTGGTATGCTGTCAAATGCTAGTTTGAATACTAATACCACTACTGCAGAATTGAATGTATCCCAGAATTTGTTTTATGGAGGTCTTACACCTGTGTTGAGAAGGTTCAGCTTTGTAGACTTGTCAGGTAATTATTTTGAAGGCAGGGTTCCAGATTATGTGAGTGACAATGCTTCTCTTGTTAGCAACTGTCTCCAAAATTTGTCAAATCAGAGGAGTTTGCTTGGCTGTACATCTTTCTATACTGAAAAGGGCTTGACTTTTGATAATTTTGGACTCCCGAACTCCACACAGCCTCCTGCAAGGGAAAATTCAGGGAACAGCAAAAGAAAGGTCATCATATGGGTAAGTGTTTTGGGAGGATTTGGGCTTATTCTGCTTTTGGTGATATTGATAGTGCTGCTGCTCTTTTTCATCCGGAAGACGGGAAATAAAACTCAAAGAGGGGTTGGGGTTGGTCCAGCAACTCCAGTTCCTTCTGGGAGCAGTCCACCACCTCCTGGTGTATCAATTGACTTTTCAAGTTTAGGAGAGATATACACCTATCAGCAGCTTCTCCTAGCGACTGGTGACTTTGGCGACAAGAACCTCATCAAATATGGCCATTCAGGGGATCTCTACAAGGGAATCTTGGAAAGTGGGATCCCTGTGGTTATAAAAAAGATTGATCTGCAGTCCCATAGGAAGGAAGCGTACTTATTGGAATTGGATTTTTTTAGTAAAGTTTCAAATCCCAGATTGGTTCCCCTTTTGGGACATTGCCTGGAGAAAGAAAATGAGAAATTCCTGATATACAAACATATGCCAAATGGAGACTTGTCAAGTTCCTTATACAGGAAAACCAATTCAGAAGATGGTTTGCAATCATTAGATTGGATAACAAGACTGAAAATTGCAACAGGAGCTGCTGAGGGTTTATCATATCTTCATCATGAATGCACTCCGCCCATTGTGCACAGGTAATCTGAAGATACGCTTATTCTTGTTGGCTTGTTCACTTTCCTTTTTGTGATTTCTTTTTGTTGTCAGTCACAGTAAGTTCACTTAAATTCCTCTTTGTTCCAGTGAGTGAGTTTCCATGCATTGTGTAGGAAGACACCTAGTTATGTGCCCAATATAGTCGTTGAAGTTCAATAAAATATGGACAAATCGTAGCACATCTCAAATCCTATTAAATGAATGTCATAAGATAGCTGTATGTTCAATGCCAAGGTTAATTATGTGGCACAATTTATTGGTAAACTATAAATCTGCTTTTATGTCAATCCTGAGTTCACTGTTGTGAAGCTAATGCCCTGGCCCTGTGTGATAGTTCAGGTGCTTAAAAGTAGGGTCTGAGTTGGTGTGATGGAGGGTATTGCAAGTGCATCTTATTGCTGTAATTACTGAACTGTTCTCTTTTGGTTTCTTGAAGAGATGTTCAAGCAAGCAGTATACTCCTTGATGATAAATTTGAAGTACGGTTAGGGAGCCTGAGTGAAGTCTGCACTCAAGAAGGAGATACACATCATAGCAGGATTACCAGGTTTCTGCGTTTGCCTCAGTAAGTATTGTATTAAAAGTTGTCACTGTACATGTCCGGACATTTTGAATCTGCAACCTTGCCTGGATAAATATCATGTTTTTTAATTACTTGCATATAACAAGTAAATATTTAGTTATCTACACGGAAGTTTCTTGTGATGGGTTTGGTTGTCTCATTTTGAGGTCTGCATGGTGAACGAGTCTGTATTTTATTTTTCCACCTAGCTGTTAACCATAAAATGGCCTTGTTGAATTACTTCTAATTTTTACTTTTCAAGAGTACCTGTTGCGTGAGACATTCCTGGCTTTAATGACATTAATTTTGGTTGTTTATAGTCTCAAACGTAGCATTGCTTTTACTATTCTGCCGATTATAACTTCCTCTAGTTCTCGCTTTTATTTGATATATGCAGCTGGAAAATCCTTGTGACTATTTGATGTAATAAATTTTCTTGCCACCAACATCAAGTGGGTGATTTTATTGATCTTTTTTCTTTCTCGATGGAAAAGTTTCAGAAACTGCGCTAATAGGTTTTTCTGCAGCATCCCCTTTAATCAGCTTGGGTTTCATTAACTATAAGATGTTCCATAGTTATGATCTATTTATTTGAAACTTAGGAGATTGGATCTTGTGATTTTTTCTGTCCTTTTGGGAAGCTCATCAATTTGTAGACCAGGGGATAATTGCAAAGGTTAGAAGTAAACAATTGAGAGTTCTTTCATTGCGTTCACCTTCTATAGTCAAGAAAGAAAGTGTAAAGTGTGAAAACACTAGCATAGTGTAGTTTACTATGTACGTGGTCTTGAACATGACATGGTCATATGGTTCAAGTTCAACTCACTTTTGAAATTCACGATGATGCACTACTAGCATATAATCTTCTTTTGTTATTTTTTTGTTATTTGTGGTTGGACCATACCTGGTAATGCCTAATTCTTGCCTCAGTAAGCTGTAATGAGGGATTATATTGCATGCTTGTTTTTGCATATCAAGGCAGTGATTTCAGTGTTTCTTTATCATGTGCAGGTCATTGGAGCAAGGTACTTCTGGTACGTAAAGATATAGTTGTAAAACATCACCAAAATTTGATTATGTTACCTGGCTTCATTATGTTATCTAGCTAGAAGAAACTATATGCTCTAGGGTTTGTCATACACACCAAAATTAAATATCTTGTTATGGTGTTATAGTACATATGGTTACTAAAAACTTTAGGTTGAGGCGTCGATAACATGAAATATTAAATCCATTCTTAAGACAATATAAATCTTCCATCCAGAACCTTTTTAACAGTGCTGAATTATGAGATTGGTGGTTTTTATCACTGTAAAATACTATTTCAGTTGTTTATGCAGTTCATTTTTAACTCTGCTTAACAAGTTGCTGCCTTGCCGAACAGGGGATAAAATAACCTGCCATATCATAGTTTACCCAATTTGCTCATGCAGAATTGCTGTTCATATAGCATTGCTCCTGAACTGGTTGATGCTATTTGGCCCTAGAAAAATCATGATTTAGTTTCAGAATCATAATGTACTGACTCACTGTCAATTGTTTTTGATACATAACCTTTGCAAGGAGGATTGAGAAATCGTTTCTTGATTCTGAATCTCCATAATATTATATAATTTAAAGTTGACTAATGTTTCTGGTGTAGTTTCTGAACTCTATTTTTTCTTGAATATGGACAGGTTCATTGACAACCACGTGTGCCTATGATGTTTATTGCTTTGGGAAGGTATTACTCGAGTTAGTTACAGGAAAGCTGGGCATCAGTGCATCTAGTGATGCTCAGCTGAAGGAATTTTCAGAACAGATTCTACCCTTCATTAGTATCTACGACAAGGAACTTGTAACAAAAATTGTGGATCCATCTCTGATCATTGATGAAGATCTGTTGGAGGAAGTTTGGGCAATGGCCATTGTTGCGAGGTCTTGCCTCAATCCAAAGCCTTCAAGGCGCCCTCTTATGAGATACATCCTCAAGGCTTTGGAAAATCCTCTGAAGGTAGTGAGGGAAGAAAATTCTGGTTCTGCAAGGCTTAGAACAACATCTTCTAGATCTTGGAATGGTTCTCTATTTGGGAGTTGGCGTCACAGCTCATCTGATGTAGCAGCCATTCCAGCAGCCTCCAGTGCCAGGCCAGGAGGAAGTAGTTTTAAACAGTCAGGAACTTCAAACTCTCAGGGTAGTGGCCAAAATGGTGGTGGTGACCATTCCTCGTCACATAGACGGCATTCTAGAGAGATTTTCCCTGAACCATATGATGAGCAGGATGTAGAGAAACAGGATTAAAATTAACAGAGATGTTTATTTTTCTTAATTCTTTGTCAATAATACAGCAGGCTTCCTATTTGAATGCCTGTTTGTTGGTGCCCCCAGTGCACTGCCCATGGTTCATGGAGTTGATTGCGGTCTCAAGCCCATTTTGATATATTTTGGGTGTTGAAGGTGCGTGTCTACTTCCACAGGAAGCAAGCAAGGCTTACATAATGATTATTGGATAGAGAAGATTGAGAAGAGTCGAGGATCCATTTTTATCTGTAATTCATATTTTGTTCATGGTCTTTTTTTGTGCAATGTAAAGTGTAATTGCTAAGAATTTCATCTTTCAAAACCTTCCCGTTTTCAAAAAGAAAAGACAGGCAAGGTAAATACCTTAAACCCTATTGTTCCGGGTCTCATATTGAGATTGGTTTAGCCTCTTTAGTTTGGTTGTGTAAAAGAGGTCGACTAATGCCTGGATGTTAGAACAAAAAAACGAAGCATACAAATACCACTGCCAGTCAGCCTTTTTTTTAATTATTTCTTTCTTTCTAGGTTTAGGCTACTAATCACCATTACTGTAAATACAGTCTCAAGGCGCCAAATTAGAAAACTCGGAAGACAAAGTTCAAAAAAAGGTCCTGCCGAGATCTGAATTCGGGTTGCTGGATTCAATACCCGGACCACTAAACCAAGGGACTGTGTGTGTAGGATATTTCGCTTTATTAATACTTAAGAAAAAACTAGCTAAATTTTCATTATATTTTTGCCACCCTATCCATTACACGCTCCAATTCAACACCCCAAATCATGCTCTCTTGTCCACATCATCACCATCCCCTCCACTTCCACCACCACAGAAACCGCAATTCTACCACCATTCTCCAACTCTCCTCTTCCCACCACCACCATCACGACCAAACCCCTCAAAACCATGCCGCCACCACAACGATAACGACCAATGACAAACCGATCCTCAGGACCCATAACTCCAAATCCACCTCTCTCCTCATCCATCACCTGAAATCACCAAATCAGACCCAAAACAAGATTGAAACTTCACAGGATGTAATTACACCAGAAGAGAGAGTTAAACTTCAAGAACTAACTCTCGTAACTAAAAAAAGAATCCCACGATTCCCAGGTTCAGTTTTTCAAACAAAAGCAGAATCTTTAGACTCTCCCTTGCAAACCCTATTCAGAAACCAAAGTGAAGATGATTATAACAGTGAAAACGATGATGATTTTGACGAAGAAATGGTGGTGAAAGCTATTGAGATACGTAGGAAGGTGACCGCTGAGATTTTCAAACAAGCAATGAGGAAGAAAGGGAAGTTTGGGATTACGTATTCGACGAATTTGGTTAATAGATTGGATGATTTTGTTGATTTTGTCATGATTAAGGCTGCTGCAATGAAGAGAATGGATGAATTTAAGTTTTTGAGTTTTAATGACAGAGCTAGAAGGGTTATTGAGGAGTTGAATGTCGTACCACTGATAAGGTATATTGCGATTTCAATGGTCGTGAAGCATTGGTTTTATTGAGTTTAGAGTTGTTTACCATGTGTTTGAGTAGTTGTTTTTGTGAATTACTTGGTTTTTATCTGTCAGTTTATGAGAAAGTTTACTTTTTTATTAAATTCTTTTCACTTCATTGTCGTGGATTTCAGTAGGTTGCATCTCACTTTGTGCTTGGATAATTTTCCTAGTTCGTTTTTATAAATTTGTGGTCTTTGTTCAATGTGGTTTTAAATGTGTTAATTGTGATTGCTGAATTATATAGGTGGTTGAAACACAATGCAGTGTCATATCCTAGGATCGCTAAGCTTATTTACATGTCAAGAGGAAATGTTGAGTCCATTAGACGTGTTACTGAGTGGTTGAAATCAATTCATGTGAAGGGGGAATTTCTTGGTTCGGTGCTCACAAAGGCAGGAGAAAATATTTTGGAACGACCTATTGAAGAACTGGATGAAATTGTTTGTTATTTAGAGAGCAATGGAGTGAGAATGGACTGGATGGGTTATGTAATGAGTCGATGTCCACAATTGTTGTGTTGTAGTATGGAAGAAGTGAAAACTCGAGTGGGGTTCTTCTTGGATATGGGTATGAATGAGAAGGATTTCGGCACAATGGTCTTTGATTATCCCAGGGTACTTGGATACTTTACCTTGGAAGAGATGAACCAAAAGGTAACTGAATTATTCTCGCTTGTTGAAACAGCTCAACTTGATTGCCAATGAATTACTATTGAGATGCAACAAGCACTGCCTCAATTATGTATTTTTTGAAAAATCCTTCTAGCAATAAATATTATGATATAGTGGATGATGTTGTTCATTCAGGTTAATTATCTGAAGGAGTTTGGCCTCAGCAATGAAGATGTTGGGAGATTACTAGCATTTAAGCCACAGTTGATGGGTTGTTCCATTGAAGAAAGATGGAAGCCTCTTGTTAAGTATTTATACTACCTTGGAATTTCACGTGATGGTATGAAGAGAATGCTTGTCATTAAACCAATGGTTTTCTGTGTTGATTTGGAGGAAACGATAGTGCCAAAGGTACACAACTACCCGTTCTTTCATACTCATTTAATCCTGTTGAGTTCCTTTGATTCGGATTTCATCCTGCTAATCTCATTTTTCTCCTCGTGCTAATGTTTAGTGACTGTTTATGGATTGCCTGAAAGTTGAACTTTTGAACATGAAGTGAGATGTTAATGAAATTATACTAGTCTTGCTGCTGTTGTTTCTAATGAATTGACATGATTTTGCTGTTCGTTGTGAAGGTGCGATTTTTTCAGGATATAGGCATTAGAGATGATGCTATCGGCAACATGCTTGTAAAGTTTCCTCCGTTGTTAACATACAGCCTTTACAAGAAAATCCGGCCAGTGGTTTGTTCTATTTCTTATCATATCCTGCATGAAGTATATCATTATTTAAGAACCCTTTTCCCCTTAAAGAGATGGTCTGTTTTTCATTATACAAATGTATCTCCATGTCTTTTTGTCTAGTTATCATCTCACTTTCAATGCAAGTAAAGCTGGACTTTATTTTACTGAAAGTTGGAGTAACATGCAGGTCATATTCTTGATGACAAAAGCCGGAGTTAGCGAGAGAAATATCGCGAAGGCTATAGCTTTGGGGCCTGAGCTCTTGGGATGCAGCATAGTGAATAAGCTTGAGATCAATCTGAAATACCTCCTCTCACTTGGCATACGCCATCGACAGTTGGGTGAGATGATTGCTGATTTTCCCATGCTACTGCGGTACAATATAGATCTCCTCCATCCGAAGTACAAGTACTTGAGGCGAACTATGGTGCGGCCTTTGCAGGATCTCATTGAGTTTCCAAGGTAAATACGTCTACCAAAACTAACTAGTTTCATTTAGAAGCATGTTGTAAGTCAAGATCAACTGCTCAGTAGAGGCTCTCAACTCTACAAAGCTTCACAAATATCCCAACTAGTCCAAGTTATTGCTGCAGTGCCCTTTATGGATGAGTAACTGCCTGGATTATCTAGAAAAAAATTTCGCTGAATAAAAATTTGCTGGTCATTTATTTCATTCCTCTTCCTGTGCACCTTTGGTGCTGATGGCTAGTGATGCAATCTTCAGGTTCTTCAGCTATTCTCTCGATGACAGAATAATTCCAAGGCACAAGGTTCTGGTAGAGAATCGAATTAATTTTAAACTGCGGTACATGCTGGCTTCCACAGACGAAGAATTTCAGAAGAAGGTTGAGGCTGCTGTGGAAAGGCGTCGAAAATTTGAATCTGGTTTGATGGGTGATAATTCTCAAGCATCTGATGCCGACTCTTCAGAAGAGGAGACAGATGTTCAGTTTCCTGAAACTGAGATTATTGTTTCCAGTTCTCCAAGAACACGGTTTAATTTCAATTCTCTTGGAAGTGGGCATTCTGAAAACTTAAATTAACTTCAGTTGCTCATTGCACTCAAACGCCATTTGTACCCTGATGTGTATATACATGTCTGTCTCAGCGCTGTGTTTCTGTGAAATCCTTTGGAAAGTCCCACAATCTACAACAGTTCCAAATAAATTGAATCACCAAAATTGTTCATAATTTCAACACGAATCTTAAAAAGTTGTTTCAGCTACGGACGTCTAAATGGGTGGGCTAGGAGTAATGCTTTACCTATTATCATTTATGACCTATTTATTTTTTAAAAGGGTACTCATCCCCATTGAATCCATATCCTATCCATAATGAATGTTTGATCAAGCTACCTGTATCTAGTTAAATGAATGTGACACAGGGATTTGATTGTAAAAAGGTTTTTCATTGAGGGAGTGAATCTATTTACATAAAAGTATGAAAACCTAAAACTTTCAACTGATTACTTATTTGTAATAAGAAGATAAAATATAGGAACTCAATAAATTTTAAAAATATATTAGGGACTAGATGAGCATGCGAGAAAGCTTCACTTTCTTTTCTAATGTTATAAGAGGTCTATTATTACCTAAAAAATAGACAGAAGTTGTAATATTATTCAATTTTTTTGGATTATTCATTCCATCCATGTATAAAATTCGTTAAGATTTATTAGTTATATTCATATTTATCCATTATTAAATGAGTTAAATGGGTTGCCTTGCTCTGCGTCAGCTAACCCATTCAAAACTGAATTTTCTGGGTTCCTGTGGACTGTGGTTATGGAGACGAGTTGTTTTTGCCACCCCACGGTTCAGAACGTTGCTGCTCCTGCCTAGGCTCTGCACGTACCTTAGGTACTTAATTTGCTTCCTTGGCTTGTGTATTTCAACGTTGAGACAGCATTGCATGCTATACGAGTGAATCTAGCTCGTATGCTTGTGAAGGGTTTCATCAAACAACTTCCAGGTAACACAGTATAAGCAGAGCAATGACAGCAACGCGTGTTTGTTTTTTCATTTTAAAAACATTTTTAAAGATACTTGAAAATTTTTATTATTTTTTAATGCTTCAAATCATTTTTTTTTGGAGTACTTTCATATTATATTTTTATAAGTTGATATAAAAATAAAAATAAAAAAAAACAAAATATTATTTAAAAATATTTTTAAACGAAAAACACTACAAAAACATAGTTAATATTATCATACCAAACAGGATCTTAAAATGCTCAGAGCGAATTTCAGAAGAACCAAGTTAGCTTACACTTGAACCAAAATACAGTATCACTTGTCTTAGCTTTCATTGAGAACCTCCCCATTTAACAAACGGTCGTTTTGGATGATCACACGGCACTCTTGTAATGGACGATAATGTGCTTAAACCTTCGATCCATCATCCAATCTCTGCCGCAACCCTTCAAACAAAGATCTTACCCCATGAATGACTGTATTTGAATTCCACACCCAATAAACTTGGTAATGCCACTATTTGAAATGGCTGGGCTCGTTATCGATGGGAAAACAAGGTTATAAAAGAAACAAATCTGGGAAAGTTTACAACCACGCTAGCACAGCGGGACAGGTTCAAAACGCAGAATTTATTGCTGCTATTGCTGATAAGAGTACAAAACAACTAAGACCAGCCCGTAATTGGTGATGCCAAATGAATACAGCCTCGGCCGTCATCAATGAAAAACTTAAGATACAACACCGGAAAGAACAGAAGCATTTCATAATCTACTGAATCCCAATAAGGCAGAGAGGGTTTCTCTTGACGAGGGCAAGATCCACCTGCAAGGCAACAATAATGAATGCTTGGATGTCAAATTGTTACATGATAGTATGATGTTTTAAATAGCAGGAGCATGAGGCAGTACCTTGTGTCCAAAAAGCTCCCTGATATTATCGATCCCATATAATATCATGGTTGGTCTGTTCAAACCATTGGAAGATTAATATGAATAAATTTAAGTGATTCATGATATCTATTATTTCTCAAAGATGAGAGTGAACAGGAAGTTTATTCTTTTATTTCTCAAAAGCGAGGCTAAAAATTCTCACCTTTCAAGCGAAAGGCCCCATGCAATAACATTAACATCTTCTGAGAATCCCATAGGACGCAACATTTCAGGTCTAAACATGCCAGAATTACCAATCTCCACCCATTTCCCAAGGCCTTTGTGATAACTGAAATATATAGGATATATCAAATTTCCAATTACTTTACAGGCAGCACATGCATAACAGGAATCCATGATTTTATACCTGAAAATCTCCATGCTAGGCTCAGTATATGGATTATATGCAGGCTTGAATTTCAGCTTGTCCATGCCTGAGAACAAAATGTGCATTTAGAATTTTTTCTGATGGAGATAACAATTCGCCTCCAGCATCAATTGTATTCTATGAATAGTATAAACAGCCTTGTTCTTTCAAATTAACAATGCAAACACATAGCATCCAAGTACCGGGCACTCATACCAAGATCAATCTATCTATCCATTTATATATATGATGATGATTCATTTGGATCCCAAGTCACTTGGCATCGCACTAGGTACCCAATAAATACAGGGGGCAACTGAACTTTAATTCTTTTTATGCATATTTGAAGGGAAGAAGAGTGTTAAAGAAAATTCTTTAACGACACTTCATTTAATTACCTAAACGCGAAAAGAAGTCCTGCAACACTCCAATCAAGTGACCTAGAGTAAGCCCTCGATCACACACCAGACCTGAAACCAAAGGCAGGATTTTTTAAACTGTTAATTGATTGACAAAAATCATAATAATATGACATTAATCAAGCAGTTGGAAGTCAGCATCCAAGTTGTCAGTGTGGAACACTTGACAATGTTCTATAGCTCAACATTTGTAACATGACCAGCAGTACACCATTCGAATCACAATTCATGCACTTACCAAACATGGGATCAAGTGTATCAACACCAAAATCCAAATTAGTTTTGTTTTAGCACTTCATAACAGACAAATATGATATGAGCAGGCATAAAAAATGCTAAAGAACAGCAAGAAAAAAGGCTCTGTTGTATAGTGAATTGGCACAACGTACCTTCTATCTGGTGGAACTCTGCTAGATGAGTTCGATCTACTGCTTCATTTCTGAAAACTCGATCTATGGAGAAGTACCTTTTGGGGGTAAATGATTCCTGTTTTGCAAGCTATCAAGAAAAACTAAATAAGTAACAAAATATGGACTAAATTTAAGTTAAAAAGATGGCTAATTTCACATAACAAAATATCCCAATATTATAATAAACCCCGAACATATTAGTTGAGAATACTTCAGATTAATAGCATGTTTATCTTAGATGTAGATCATGGCACACTCATTTTAGCAACTGCAAGATTCGATCTTAAGAGAAAAGTGGTAAAGAAATAGAAGAGGCAAGACACCAAGTTTGAAACTTCTGTGTTTGCCTTCATAAAATCAGTGTCAAATATTTTTTATGACACCAGTTTGACTCCCTCAAGAATTTTGTTTGCGTAAATCAATGTAGAGAGGTAAACTAGATCAGAGCATAAAAGAAAGATAGCAGACCATAATAACACATGCATGAGCACAAAATAATATTTTGAAAACCATTCCACAAAGTTAAGAAGATGGATACATAATAAGAAACTTTGAATGCATTAATACCTGTGCTACTGCATAAAGCATCCGAGAAGAAATAGCAGTCGTATGAGTTCGCAAAAGGTTTTTGTTTGCTTCTTCTCTTTTCCAATCATATCCATATCTGACAGCAGAGTATAGGTATTTCATAGTTGTGAGAATAAGACTCGTGACAGTGAAAAAAAGGATTAAAAGATAACATTGTACCCTCTTGACCCATAGCCACCAGACTCATGAACACGTTTCACCAGCTCAACATAATCTTCAGGCAGTTGCTTTGTCATTTCAGGAGCTACAGATTTATATGCCATGGATATCAGAATCAAACCAATTATAACGGAGTAACGAATAGGAAATCAAGTCAAACATACCTTTAAGAAAGAAGGTGTCATGCGAATCACGGGCAGGATGTTGTTGTGGCTGGAACAGTGCATCAAAATTCCAGAAGCTGCAGGTTGAAATGGGAATGCATCAGAATGTTAAAAAATATCACTATAATTAATTACTGTATTGCATGAAAGAAAAATAGAAGAGAAAATTCAGGAAACCATATTTTTTTAGCTTAAAAGACCCATAGAAGAAGAACAAACAAGTTATGAACTCACCATCTCAATTGTTTTCCATCAAGCATACATTTTCAGCTAAAATTACCTTCTTCTAAATGACACCATTTTTCCCTAACTACATCATTACAGAATCAACTTTCTTTGGTATGGCATAACATGAGAATCATGTATGAGAAAATTTAGCAATAAACCTAGAAAATGAAAAAATATATATATGTGTGTGTTCAAACATGTGTGAGAAGACAAGTTATCATTTTGTGAACTGCATAGTTAGATTTATTTTGATGAGGTAAAGCTATGAATGCTAAAGAATCAACAATTGATAAAATGGAATCATGCTGTTTATAAAGAATGAGCAGAAACAGCTACCTGCTCTCTACATATCTATTTGTAGGCATTTCCTCAAAGCTGCAGCCAGATAGAAGACCAATACACAAATGTCAAACTTAAAAAAGATCACTGACAGTAAAATCAGAAGACAAAGAACAGGTCTTACTTCATTAGACGAAAAATGTCCTTCAATCGATCTTTCACCTAAAATAGAAAGAAAACAAAAGGCAATGCTTGGGTGAGAATTTGCAGCAATGTAGCAAAACTTTTATCATGTGTTTAGGGGAAAATAAACTCTATAGCATCAATCAGTCCTAAATGAAACTGAAAATTGCCAGTTACCACCAAGAAAGCTAAATTCCAACTATAATAGAACCATAACATATTTTTTCCCGTCAGATATGGATATGATTGATACATTATTCCTTCAACTGAAATCCAGTCCCAATGCCTTTTGAAAATCTGATTGTTTGGATCAGTATAAACAACAAACAGCATCCAATAAAACCTTTTATTTGACAGTAAAAAATTAAAAGATATGAACCCACATCTCAACAGTTAACTCAGATATAAAACTTGAGATCTGAAACATGAGAAGGTTTAACCCAGTTATGAGAAAATTTCAGCATTAGACTAATGAACAATGCTGAAACCAAAGCACGCCCACCCAAACTTCTAGCCTGGTAAAAATAAACTTATGAGCAAGAAATGCTGCATATGATGGTAATATTTCAACTTACAATGACAAGATGATGAAAATGGTCTCAATCAGTCTAGACACTCAGTCCGACCTTTATTTACAGGACAAACTGTTGTCAGTATCAATTCAACAATCAAATTACTCTCTAAAAGAAATCCTTGAGCACACGGTGTTGCGATTCACACCAATAAGCCTCTTTACACAATCTTTTTTGGCAAAATGATGACATCTGTCAATGCGGTGACAATCCAAATAGTTGTTTGAAAATTAAAGGTCAAATTTCAGCATTTCAGCATTTCAGCACACTGAATGTGATTGTGCTAAGAGCTTTTTGGTGTCTAAAAATAGCAACCCATTCTACAATTGGCTGCCCTTTTATACTGTATAGCAATTAAGAGTGTAAGATAGTTGTTTGAAAATTATAGGTCAAATTTCAGCACAATAAAAATGATTGTATTAAGAGACTTTTTGGCCCATTCTATAGTTGGCTGCCACTATAACTTGTATGGAAATTAAGAGTATAAGATTCATTTAATATATATAAAAAAAGAGAAAATAGGTTAAGAAAGAATGATGTTATTCTTGCCTTGTTGAGTGGGTGAAGATGGCCACCTTCAGATGGTGGACCTTTGGCACTGAAGTTATACTCTTTGAACTCTATATTCTTCCAATCACCCCTAAACATTGTATAAATTTGTCAACAATAGAAAGTAAATGGAGCAATTAAATGCAATGAATATGCAAAACCAGGTGAACAGTCAACTCAACACTGCCCCAATATGTTATCATTACTATGCACAACACACCCAAGTATATGTAATTGTTTACATTATTGATGCAGGATAACTTGGGGAGGCTGTTCTGGGTCTGACTTTAGAGGCTGTTTATGTCTGTTTGGTATTTATTGATGAGGATTTCTACTAAGAATTGTAGAAACTATTAGAGTCAGACTAATAAGGTTTCTAGGATTTACACCTTGAGGATAGAAAAACCTAAGATTCACACCTAGGGTTCTTAGGAGTCACGCCTAAGGGAGATTGAATCATGCTATAAAAAGAAAATTGCTGGAATTTTATTCATAAACTTCAATTAAAATATTGAAAGACTAAAGAGTTTTAGCGGTCCAAATCCAATAAGGACATGGATTCCTAAACCTCAGTGCTCCAAAATAACAATTTCTATTTAGAATAAGAAAACCTAAGAACTTTATGACCAATAAAATAAAATACTAAACAGAAATAAAGCCTAGACCGAGACGATTTCCAGATTTTCCAGCAAACATAGAAATTACTCAATACCCCTGCACTCTAGAATTTAAATAAAATGCATAGGTCTTATTCTCTCTCTTTTTTTGTTCGCGACAATTATATAAATAAATTGTATGAAGTTGCATGCTGCGGAAAGAAATGAAAAGATCTAGGTGGCATCCAGAAGAAATTCATTAACGAACTTAAGAGGTCTGGAAATTAGTTAAAGTGTTTAATTATTACAATGTTCCTATGCATACCCCATAGCATAAGTGCTTTCTCTAAATGCATGCATTTTTATCATGTGCTTGCAATCATAGCAGTCTATCTGCACCTTTCCATTCTGCCTTCATTATTGACTCCAAATTGTTCATTAACATGCCCTGTGCTTCATACTTGAGAACAACTAATGGTGTAAAAAAGCTCCACCAAACACAGGCATGCTTTAGCTTAATGAGAAATTATTCAAACAGCAGCTAACAATTCAGATTGGAAATGAACACAGTATCTGCATATCCAAGTGCATATAAGAGCATACCCCTGTAGATATTCACGGGTCAAATCAGTTGCAGTTCTCCTTCTTAATGGAGCATAATCAGGACCTTTTCTCACTGAATAGCCCTTCCAGGTTCTAGAGCACAAGTCACAAGTTGTGAATTCCAACACCACTAATGAAACCAACCTTATACTACAGACAATATGAGAACCATAATAAATAACACAAAAGGCGAAAGAAAAGGATCATTACTGCACAGCAATAAGCTTTCTAGCTTTGAGAGACTTCTTATCACCTGTGTCAATTTCCTAATCACAAACAAATAAAAAAAAAGTAAATCAAGGGACACAATCAAGATGAAATCATGCAAATTGGATTTAGTAAAACATGAATAACAAGCAGCTTAAAAATTAAACATGAAAGAACGGACATAAACGTTCCATACAAGAATGAAATAAGGCCCTCCCCACAACCCTTAAGAGAGGACCTCTTCTTAACCAGAAACCATACCCAGAAAACTATGCAAATCTCACCTACTGTTTAATTTGATGCCCTCAAAAAGCATATGAAAAAAAAAACATTAAATACAATAATGCACCTGTCCATCTCGTATCTGTAAAAGAAGATCCTTTATTCTGTCTTCCACATGTTGAACCTATGACATAGAAGAAAACGAATTATAATTACGCCAGAACAATATGCAAGACTGAACAAAAGTCAAAAGGAGGGTACTAGGTTTCTTCTTTTGAAAAGATAAAACCCAGTTCATGATATTTGGGTGCAGACATAGAATTCTGAAAGAATGAAGAGGTATCATGTTGAGATTTGAAATAGGATAGCGTGTTTTGACTTGAGAGCAAGGGAGGATATTCTTAGTTATTTATTCGTCTAAGCTTAATTTTACTTTTACCAGCAACATATTTTCCTTAATATAAACACAATGCTTAATAATACCAAAAAAAAAAAAAACATTATCGGACTAATCACAAGGACTATTAAGACGAATTTCATGTTAAAAAAAAAATTCCGTTACCTTCCTAGATATTTGATTTCCCATTTGAACCCATTTATTCTTTGCAGCCTGAGAACATCCTATTTTGAAAACTGCAGGATCCACCAGTTTCTGCATTAAAAAATCCAGCAGCCAAAATTCAAATATAACACTGAAAAACAGAAGGCATAGACAGAAAAAAAAATGTAGGAGCAATCAATTACGACAACCTGCAATTCTTCTTTCAATATGCTACCCTCCGCTGGTACAGCCAAGAAAAGCTGAACTTCAGGTGATCCATTTTCAGCATATTTTTCACCCTCTTCGGTAAGCACATCTGTCTCTCTCTTAATATCCTACACAACATCATCGAATCCTCAACTAATCCATCACTATTAGCATTCATAACCACACTGATCCTCTTTATTATAGTCATATCTAAATCCTTCAAAATCACATTAATCTTCACTCTCTCTAGTCTACAGTTAGGCATTTTTTTTTTTGAAGTTTAAAATAATTTTAGGAACCTGAGCATCGACGTAGCGGAAGCCATGGAGGCTTTTGATGACATTAACGACGTCGCTGTGGTCGAGTCCATGATCGGTAGCGAACTGGCCGGAATCGGAGATTTCTTCGTGGTTCTGTAAGTAACCTAAAATCGCTTCCTCTGCCATTATCGCTATTTGCTTCAATTTTGCTGTGGCGTTGTGGGTTTTAAGGGGGCTTGGAAATTTTTATTAACCCACCACGCATTCCATTTCCTCCTCGTTTTTTTTTTTTTTTTTGCTCTTTGTTTTATTAAGTTTATTTGATGGAGGAACCAGAACGGATAGAGCCAATATGTTATGGTAAGGAGATCGGGCTTCGTAAGTTCTAATTTTGGGCCTTGATGATGGACTTTTTCCAAGACCTGCTGATGGGTTCTTACTCCTCCTTTTGCATTAATTCAATTAATTTTGACAGAAAAACTGAAAACAATATGTCTCTATGATTCTATATAGAGGAGGTTCGGCATGGTTTGCCATGAATGACAAATGAATGGTGGTCTTTTACTTTGAGTAATAATTTAGAGGTTATTTTTTTAATAAATAATGTATGATAATAATAATAATAATTCAAGTTAAAAATGTATTTTTCATAAAAAATGATCTAATATTTTTTTTATTTGAAGAGTGAAGATGCTACGAGTTAAAGTTAAATGTTGAAATGATAATTCCAAGGGATAGGAGGTTTCCTTTTCTCGAGTTTTGTTTATTTATTGAGTTTGAACATTGTTTTATGGTAATTTATGTATGCATATACATTAAACTGGTACAGGAGTGCATTCTTAATATATCTTTCAAAAAAAAAAACTTAATCTCTATAAATTATTTTGAGAATATCCCTACTTTTCTTTCATAAATATATAGATATATTAAAAAAAACTCATGTTAAAAGAGGGGCAAAAAATCTACCCACGGCATCTAAATTCCCCTACACTACAAATATCCTTCTACGACCTCTCCTTTATAAAGCCTTGTGGCTCTTGAAATAACTAACCTCGTGATTCAAGCTTATACTTAAATTCGTTATTCCATCTGCACAATTATTTGCTTCTCCATACACATGAACGATACGCACAACTCAATCCCTATGGACAGGTCTAGTAACGTGTTTGATTAAACTTCCCAGATCTCCTTTTTATCCAAGAGAGAAGCAATTCATTGAGAGTCCACCTCCAATTGCACTGCCCCTACGAGTCACAAACAGAAAGCAATCGACTAGAAAGAGGATGCAAGGACCACGAGTACGGCGATGCAAGGCTTGCGATGAGGGAAAACATACGCAATCTGGTGAACAGGTATGAATCATATCCCGTCTTGGGGGGGGTGTTTGGATTAAAGCTATTCAGCTGGCTAAAGAAGTCCAGTGCTCTAGATTCTTGACCATTTCTCTTTGCACAAATGAAGACGTAGCAATTCTCAGGGATTGTTTTGTTCCCACGAGCGGAGAAGAAAGAGGTATAACTTAAGAGTCGTTGCTTCTGATCATCCTAACATTAATGATAAGGCAACCTTGCAACAACTCTTCATCTCCTGCGAAGTGATTGTCCAACTCTGCACACTAAGGTTCCAAAAAACGACTAGAAATGAAGTTCAAATAGATTGCCATGTTTCCCGCTCATTCCATAAAATCAAATGTTCTACAAAGAGGGAAATTGAAGCTGCATCCCGAGTCCCTTACCTGTCATGTTACATTTTAACATGTTGCAGAAGAAGGAATGCGATAATAAACATTTACCAAATGACAAAACTTGGAATACAAATATCTTCTAGACCCATATACAGATCTCTTTATTTTTTTCAAGCGCGTACCATCCAGCGAAAAAACATTTTAACGATAAAGGCTCTCAGATCTGAGGTTCTCTGCAATCTCAGTTTCCCAGCGGTCTCCATTCTCAAGTAGCTTTTCTTTGTCGTACAAGAGTTCCTGCAACAATGATGAATTTTAAGAATAAATTCTTTTACCAGTCAAGGTAGGCTCATGGTGAAAAGGATATAACCTCATGAGTCTCTGTTGAAAATTCAAAGTTGGGTCCTTCGACAATGGCATCAACCGGGCATGCCTCTTGGCAGAATCCACAATAGATACATTTCGTCATGTCTATATCATACCTGTCAAATCCAGAGTTGTGAGAAAGGACGAGACAGGGGCACATAAGGAGAAAAAAACGAGGAACAAAGAAACAATGATAATCCTCTTACCTAGTAGTCCTACGGCTTCCATCTTCGCGCTCCTCAGCCTCTATGGTTATTGCTTGAGCAGGACAAATCTGGCAACCAACCAGGCTTTGTGAGAAAAGAATTAAATGCAACTAACAAGACCATATGAACTGAGAGATGTTAAGAGCACGTAGGGATTATGAGGATACAGATAGAAAAGACTGACGCTGCTACTTTCTCAGATAAAAGCAGAAACTGGGATATCAAAAAATATTACCCAGGACAAAAATGCATACACCCACCAAAAAAAAGTAAGCATCAAACAGTAATGCAAATTGAGAAGCCACCAGCAAGTTTTCACGCTAGTAATTATAATCTCTTGTGACAAGTGCTTACCGTAGGAAGCAGTCAACTTGGAATTTCACAACTAGAAACAATTAAATCATAATTAAATTCCAGAGAATATAAACCTAGAAATCCAAAAAGGACAGTCAAAAAAAAAAGTACAGGCATGCATATAAAAGTTGTCTCGGCTTATATACTGTAGTACCATTTCTGAAAAATCTGAGTGGAGTTGCAAATATGTGACAACCATTTCTAAGTTCTCCACAGGCCTGATGGGATCACATAATAATTTTATCAAATTTTGAGGTGATTCAGCAAAACACAATTCATAGCACCATGGTATAGTTTGATCATCTCCAACCTGGAGAATGATTTAACTAGGGGCTGGATGTAATATGGAATTTGAAACTAACAACGTAAATTCCTTCCTTCTAAAAAAAAATCCATACAACAAACAAAATTGTTTAAGGGAGTACAATGAATCTCGAAGCCTTACAGCTTCACAAAGTTTGCAAGCAATACAACGTTCCTCCCCTGTAGGATATCGCCGGAGTGCATGCTCACCACGAAAACGTGGGCTCAAGGGACCTTTCTCAAATGGATAATTGATCTGCACATGAGAAGATATTTCTACTATCATCACTCGCCATTGTCACATTATATGATCATCTCCAATAGCAAAGTCATTTAGAAGAACCAAATAATGGATATAACTTTTTGAATAGTGTAAATATAAATTTTTTTCTTATATGCACTACAAAGGAAAAAAAGTCATTTTAACAACCCATTTGTATTTTAATATATTTAATATTAATAGTTTTAGCTCTTTTGAGAAAAATCATTGACAAAAGTTGTGGAGATGAAAGAAAGAATCTTTAAATAATTTATTTTGTGCTTTTGACTCTTTTAATAAATATGTAAGAATGGCTTTTCATTGACAAAAAAAAAGGATTTTGGCTCTCCTATTGGAGATGCTCTAATATCTGACCGTGTATGGGGAGACACTTACAGTAACTTTTGGCTCAAAGAAGTACTTGAGAGTCAACGACAAACCGCGAACCATTTCAGTAAGGAAGAGTGTGTTAATGCTCCGCTCAAATACTGTAATTAGTCAGAACATTAGGACCTCTTGTTGTATCAGGAAACAAAAAAAAAAATAAGAAAGAATTCAAAACACAAACTCCAAGGATGTATATATTACCAGAACTCCAGTCCTTTGAAATCTCCTTTGCAAGCTCGTTTCTATCTTCATCTTCTACGGTAACAGATAAGAAAAATCACATAAAGTGCAATAACTTAAACAAAGTATAAACACACTGCAAGAGTAAGAAAGGTCCCATTAAAGATCTAGGCAGTTACTTTTGGACTAGAATCTCAACATGTTCTCTGAAGAAGAGATAATTGCTTGTCATCCTCCAGAGGAAATTCTAAAACATTAATCCAAAACACTCTCCTCTCAAATAAATTCAGTATGTCATGTAATAAATCTTAACACAAAGGATTTACAGTCTTAGATTTGTGAGTATCACTAATAAAACTCAATAACATTGTTTTGCTAGTTCAACCACTCACACAGATAGTACATCTGAATGCGAATAAAACAGAGAGAACAAAGCAAACCTATTTTGGTGGAGTATAAGTGGGCACTGGATCTCAGTACATATTGGCTTGAACCATGCAATGCTTGTCTTGGTACAGCCTACAGACCCAGAAAGAAGAACAAAGTAATATTACTATAAGCCAACTAACATCTTTAGATTCATAAATCAACCGTGGAAAACATAAATTGTCAAGGCTAACACCAGCAGCATTAGCCAAATACAAACAACTATTCCAAAATACAAGCAATTTTTCATCACCCATCAGTCAGCAATTCAGAGTATAGTGAAAAACATCCTAAACTTTCCATCACGAGTCACTATTCCATGCCCTCGCGAATACCTCAAAAAGCTTCTGTTCTCTCTTTCATTTCAATTCATACACAAGTTCAAGAAAACAAAAATTCACAAACTGAAATTTCAGCATATTACAGTGAAAACACAAATTAAAAATTGAACAAAATAAGTTGATTTCTGCCGCTGCAACAATGTGTCATCTTGCCATCCATCTTAATAGCAATTCCACTATAAAATCCCATATCTGCTTCTACAAATTTTCAGTGAGGATTGGAACAACCAGGAAAATTTAATTAACCTAAATCAATTCATTTAACCTCTATTTATAGATGGGAGAGGAATTAAATTTATATAATTCATTTATAATCCTAAATCAGTTCGTTAAATAACCTAAATCATCGCGTTTCAACCCATATTATCCATTTTTTAGAAAATTAAGATTAAAGAGAGATAAAGATTAGATTCAAGTCACGGGTATTGAGAAATTTAAGGATCAAATATGCAATTCCGATTCCACTATTTCCTTCATTTTCAAGGCAACCAAACAGAAAGAGGTAGCTAGGGCAACAAGGTTCTTACAAGCTGACGAGCGCGAAGAGCAGAAAGAGACTTGCGAGCTAAGATCGCAGCCATTAATAAAAGCGAAGACGATTGATTTCGAGGTCTTCTTCTTCCTCTCCGGGTGCGATTTGTGAAGTTAGCAGTGAAGGGAAACCAAACAAAGCCACCTGATAAATTGGAGGATGCGGTTCAAGTCAGGTCACTTTATTCAGAATAGTTTGCTGACCCGCTACTGTGGGTCGAACCAATTATTTTTTTTAAAAAAAAAAAACACAGCACGTTAGGAAAAAAAAAGTATTGTTACTTAATAATTAAAAAATAATTATTATTATCAATTCTTAGATAAGAATAAAATAACGAAGAAAAAAATTAATTAAAAAAATTAAAACAAATCACCAACCATACGAGTAAAGTTATTAAAACTTATTGGTAAGATTATACAAGTAAGATAATTTAGTAGAAGGCACAGCATGGAAAAATAAAATCAAAATATCAAAAGGTAAATAAAATGACTTAAAAAATCTGAGCTACTCAAGCATAATTTAATTAAAAAAAAATAAGAGAAAATAATAAAGTTTATTTTTCAAAATAAATAACTTTAAAAGATGCAGTTAAAAAAAAAAAACAATGATATCACCCGTGTTAATTTTTAAAATTCGTAAACTTATCTAATAACTAAATTGTAAGCACTTAATCTAGAAAAACTATTATTTTAAATCTCTACTCATAACCTAAATAACTTGTGGCTTGAACTAGACAAATTTTAAAATAAATTAGAGGAGATTTTGTTTAGTATAAAACAATCAAAAATCTTAATTGATCCGTCTTTTGAATAATCTAAGACAAATCAAATAAGAAATTGTTAATTATTTTTTTCTATAAAAATAGTATAATTTTAATTTTTTTATGAAACAAAAATATCTAGTTTACTCAAGTTAACCTGAATAAATCAATTTAACCCGCAACCCAATAATTGTCATGGATTAACTTTAAGATAGGGCCTATAAACAAATAATTAAAGAGATATCAAGTATTAAATGATAAAATAAAATAAAATAAAAGTCAAGAATAAAAATATAACAACCAGGGAAATATGCATTTTATTTCAAAAAAATATATGAAAGGAAAAAGTAAAATTTAAAATTGAATGGTAAAATTTAAAAAATATTAAGTTAACAAGTGAATTCAAAAACAAATAAAAATCAAGAGAATGGAACCAATTTTTTTTTTAAAAGAGAGATTTTAGATCTAATGATAAAATTAAAAAAAAAATTGATAAAAAATTAAAAATTAAAAATTAAAAATCAAAACATCGAAGATGAAACCTTTTATACCATCAAATATCGAATTGAATGACATAATTAAAAAGAAAAATAAAATTCATAAAAAAAATATAAAAATAAATAAAAATAAAGACCAAATACATATAAAAAATAAAAATAAAATGATGGATATGGTGATAAAATTGAAAATGAATTAAAATTTGATAAAAAAATCAAGAAACTAAAGTATAAATCAAAACATCGAGGGTCGAATTAGAAACATTATAAAATAAAATGGCATATTAAATATAAAAATCAAAAGTCATAGGATCAAGCTGATAATTTTTTTTTATACAATTAAAAAAATATTGCTTGAACTCCATTATATGTTTTTGATGGCTATACATATGAGAACTGCCATGAAAAAAGTTTCGAGACACTAAAATATTATTATAAAATGTGGTGTTTAATCATCAAGAGTTATCATACATATTACTCAGACACGAGCATTTCCCTGTATGTTAGCACACACGCCATCAATTTATTTATTTTTTAAATCAATCCATGCAAATAACAAATTGTTCTTCACCACACACACAATATTAAAATAAAAATATTAATAAAAAACCAAAAAAAGCCCTCAATCCCAACTTTAGACTATAAGGACACTTCGGTAACTATACTGTGCCAAAAAAATGCAAGAACCAAAAACACCCCTACCATTACCGTTAAGAAAATTCATTTTCTGGGAGTCCTTTGGATATTACAATGTGCACATCAAAGATTAAAAGGACTTTCTATTCATGCTCAATCTTTGTAACAGTAAACGTGTCGTGTGAAAAATATTATATCACCATTAAAAGCATATTACAAGATTTAAACTTTCAAGGGTAAAGTTGTATTTTTCATGCAAAGATCTACATTTATTATGAGTATATGCACGGTAAAACAACAAGTTCTTTTAATTTTTATTATAATTAAATATGATTCACGGTGCCAGCCTTGAATTGTTTTTACTTGATTTCTACCTATTTTGATATGATATCTATTTTAAGTTTTAAATTAAATTATATGTTAAAAAATATTTTAAAAAATAAGTAAAATTATAACTTGGTTTTAAATTTCTTTTAAGAACAATAATTTTTTTAAAATTAAAATATTAATATATCATATTAATTTTAGTTTAACGGTTCAGCCTATTAAACTAATAATCTAATTAATAAATTTTATTAATAATTATTTTAAAAAAACTATTTTTTCTTAATAATAATAATAATAAAAATAAAAACAAAAACACTCATACAATAAAAAAAAAACATAGAGACAAATTAGCAGTGTCAATTCCAAATGACCACAAGTATGAAATAAATAAAAAATAAACAACCTTGCGTTCTGTTAATTTTTCCACCCAAAACGCTGCGTAAAGGTTGCTTCTTGTTCTCACCACAATTAAAGGCTCTGGTCTTCTAAACAACCTTTCGTCTCTCGATTTTGAGTCAGATGCTTTAAACTCACTCTCCGCATCTCTAAACCAGAAATGGCATCGTCTTACAGATCGGCAATAACGGCAACCTCAAGGTCCCTGGCATCTCGATCCAAAACGGTAGCTCAGAAAACACTAAACGCAAAATCCATGTCTTCTCCTTTCACTTCAACACCAACACGAACTGTCCTTGCCTCTTCAAGGTAAAAAGAAAAAAGCGAACTAATTCCTCTTTTCAATTCAAATTCGATGTTGTTTTAATTATTTTAATATAATGTTCTGTAACTGCCTTTGAATTTTAGGGTTGTTTCAGTTCTAGGGAGTGTGGAGTCACTGTTGCCACTTCACAATGCAATTGCAAATGCTAGACTCAAATCTAGCATCGCTGTTGATTCTTCTTGCTGGAGCTGGCTCTCTCGAGGTCAGTTGTTTCTATTTCTCAAGTTTCTATCTTTTCTTTTTTATCATTTTAGTTTACTGTTGTTTTTATCATTTTGAGAAATACTAAGTACAGTCTGTCGTGTCATTTGTCAAATATATGTTGAGGCCCCACATGTTTATACACTATGAGGGTTCTATAGTTGTTATTAGGTGCCTTCTTCAGAGGCAACGAGAAGGCACCGGGATAGCGTTGAACTGGACTTTTCGATATCTCTGGAAGAATTTACTTTATTATTAACTCAATTATTATATTTTCAATTAATAAACACTGGTGTTTGTTTACCTGGATGTGTTGTAGGAATTAGGAAATGGACGTTGTAGAAACTGATGTGGGTTATTTTGTGTGTGTACAGTACTTGCTTGGTCTTGCAAGCATTTATTATAATTTCTGTCTTCTCTTATTATACCTACGAATAAAACCAGATGGTGCAGAAATGGATATCTTGCCGGTGTTCAAGTGTTATGGCATTTGATTAATATTGAAATACAATTATTTTTTAATGGGTTTTATTCTGGCAGTGTATTTTAGTACTGTTTCCTTTCAACCTTTTATTCTGCATTGATGGTTGCCTCTTGACTCGATTCCTCTACTATATTGCAATAGGACTTGCAACACCGTTGTGACATGACTGCTGGGGTGATAAATGCGAAAGGAAATTGAATCCTTTTCCGAGTCTTGAATTTTATTTCTTTGTAATATGCCAGCATATGCAAACATGTTTTGGCCAAAATACTGTTATTTTGCCTTTTTGCTGCTGTTTCCCTCTTCCCCCGCCACAAAGAGAATGGATGAATTATATTTGCCACTGGTTGCTAGTTTTTTTTTTTCCATGGATTCTTTGAGTTATAATATCCTGTACCAGTTAACGTGGGGTCTGGTAATGCCATTTGTTAATTGAATGTTTAATGTCCTTAATGCAGGACAAATTGATTTGATAGGGATTTTAACCTGTCGCTCAAACAGATCTTCTCTTTATCAAAATATCTGGTTTCCTTCATCATTCGATGGCTGTGAGAGTAGAGGTCTCTTAATGTGAAAGATGAAATGTATGTGAAATTAGAATCCCTTGGTTGATCAGCTACAAGATGAAAAGTCAAGTTTCTGTCAACAAGACATAACTTCGTTATTGCTTGTGTAGTAACCTGTCGATCCAATCTTTAAAATATTCCTTGCACATTTTAGGAGCAAAGTAGAAGTCATCTATATTTTTCCCTTGGGGAATCTTTAGAACTACCACTGATTAGCTTTTATTTTGCTTTTGACCATCAAATGAAATGTGAATAACCTGCCCTTTCATTTTATTTTTTTTTCATCTTAGCTCTGGTATGTAAAGTAGAGATGCTGGCCTTGTAAGACACTTGAATTTTATATCCAACTTCAAATGTTGTGGTTCTGCTGTGGTGGCTGCAGCATGCAACTTATGCTTGTGTTTCAGAATGATCACAATGTTAGTCATCCTTAAGTTCTCATCACCAAAAATATAAATCAGATCATTAGATGAAGAATGAAATTGGGGCAGCAAGGATGATATTTTTTTTTTATCCTCAGACTCCCTTGTTGAATTCTTGTTATCATGTTCCCCTCTGTTGCCCAGTTAACTTTTAGAATTCTATGTTCTGTATTTGTTTTCTCAATGTGTTTTAAGTTTCCTGTTGCTGAACAAAATTCTTTTTTTTTTTTTTGTTTACATTTCTCCAGCTACTGAGTTTCTTCTCTCTCTCTCTCTTTTTTTTTATCGCTGGCATTTCCTAGATTTTGCAGTTCCTCGGTGACAAGACTCGGGTCATTTCAAACCAAATTGGGTTGCATTAGAACAGTTTTTCTTCCCCTGACGTTGGTTCTTCTTTTCGACATCTCATTTCCATTCGTGGCAATTGCTTGATGTAAGTCATCTCTTGGCCAGGATTATTTACTTCTGTGGGGTTGATGTAATACTGGTGGTGTTATCATCTCTCACAAAACAGAGGTTTGGTTTTCTTATTTCCAAGTAGCACCTATTCACCTCATTATGTGCATGAGCTGGTTTGATTGGGGCGATTCATGTCTGAACCTGAACCATGTTTTCTTTGCACACAAGTGGTTCCCGTGTGAAAACGTAGTTTTAACCCATATCATGGTTTGATAGCTTAATTGAAGTGGATGATGGGTGCCAAGATCACTTGGCATGTGTCTTCCTCGTTCCTCTCTCCATTTTTTCCCATATTCATTTGTTTGGATATGTGAATTGTGATGTTGACCAAAAATAACACAGGAATTACATGGTTTGAATCGTGGACAGGACACTAGATCAGTTGGCGGAGGCACATTTCCACAAGAAAATCAATGACACAGATCATCAGCACCATTGTCCATCAAAACGTGCTGGTTGACTATTGTGGAGAAACCGATATTTTCGTTGAAATTCGTAGGATTGTGATTCGATGAATATAACCTAACGTCCATCCCATGAGGTAATGAGGCGTGGTATTGATTTATCATTTTATGCCGTGTTGGCCTTTTTCTCTGAACGGGAGGATGACCTGCATACAGTAATCACACCGAGAGGAGTAATTTATTACATTATTGTTTATATGTCTGATACCTGTCTCGCAATAGTTGATGTTCAAGAGTTTTTTTCACATGCACTCCATTTTCTTTCAGCTTTTGGCCTAGGATGCTTGAATTTGCCAATCTGAAGAGTTTATAACTTGATGATTGAACTGGATGGAAAAACATCTGCTTTGAAATGGATAATCTTGGAAATTATAACTTGTTTTCTATGTTTTACAACCTATTGCCATTGAAGGAAGTGGATAATATTTCTCAATCAGGAGGCATTGCTCGGTAGGTTAAGGAAACACGCTATCCTTTTGCTATACATTATCAACCGCAAATAGCATCGCGGGTGAAATGAGGAATTCTTTTTAAAAACTTGTGATCCCAGTTGGTTAATTGTGACCCTCGTTGAGAAATAAGTAATACTACAAGAAATTAGAAGTTTCTCGTAAAACTTTGAGATGCTGGCTATGGCTGTGAGCTCGTTTACCATTTTATCTCCTCAAATTCGGACTCGTAGTAGTGTATATGTTGGCTCTGGTAGTGACCTCATTTAGGGTATTAAGTTTATCTCGGATATCTGGAGGACCAAGTTCATAAGCAGTGGTTGAGTTACCATTCATTCAAACCAGCGTGTTGCCATGCCAGCTACCTCTTGCAACGTTATCATGCAAGAGAATGGTGATGAACCCATGTTAAAGATGGATATGAAGCAGAAGATAAGAAATTGTTTTCGCGAGCATGCAGGTTCCGTTTCCCCACGTGTCTTCGCGTGAAATGCCAAGGCAGTGAAGTATCAAACTATTTTATTTATGTCTGTTGTCTAGATGATAGAGTAGCTCGAGGATGCTATTTGATTTATTTGGTGAAATTGTTTGGCATGCATTCAAGCTATTTAAGATCAAACTATTTTCTATAGCTGAAAGAATATTATTTAGATAATAGAAAATTTTGTAGCATTATCAAGAAACTCATTATAGCGATCCAAAATTGTAAAATCCTTATTGGATTTTTTGCTTAGCTTGTATTTTAAATTAAATGTAATTTGTCCTGAAAAAACTCAAAGAAAAAAAAAACATGTTAAATTCATTCTAGTTAATTGGTTAATTTTGCAACTCTAATTATAAATTTTACTATATTGAATTATTTTTATTTTATTTTATTATATAATAAAAAAAATATAAAGACTATTTTATAATTAATTCAATACTAAATAATAAAATTTCAGTAATAAATAATAATAATAATAAAAAAAAACAAATGATAGCTTAGTTGCTAGGAGTAAATATTTTCGATTCGGTTTGGGTCTGGATTAAAATAAATAACTAAATCAAAATTATTTTTTTTAATTTGAAAACTAGTGTAGTTTTAGTTTAGTTTTTTTTCTTTTCAAATCAATTAATTCGGTTTGAAAATTTATGAAATTTTATGAAATGATGTAATTTTTGTACAAGTCAAGATAACTTTCTCCCTAAAAAAGTATGAAATATAGGGATATAACTTTCTCCCTAAAAAAGTATGAAATATAGGGATTGATTCTAGCTTCGAGACGAAGTAGAAGAAACAACTGCTACTGCTTCGTGGGCTTCCTCTTTTTCTGAGTATGCTTGAATGGTAACTCAAGAGTAGAAAGAACGGAACATGACAGAACAAAACCAATAGCTTTGAGCTTTCGACAATCGATAGAAGGAAAACAAAATCTGGATTTGGTGAAGCCCATTGCCCCGTTTTGAAGCTTTCCTTTATATTGGTGCAGCGAGACAGGAAGATCGTGTCGAAAAAACTGATTTTCCTCTCCTTCCCAATTGAAGTAGAAGTAGATAAAAGCCTAGCTAGAACGAATAGAAATAGTGGATTGTTAAACTCACTGCCCATCCTCCTTTTCTTTTCTATAACTGCTTGTGTGTGTCTTCATGGGGGGGTTATTGGTTAAGATTAAAGGAGAGATGCAAAGAGCAAAGCAAATGGAGGGGCAACTGTTTTGTGTTTAGGGAATACTCCTTTAGCTTTAGGATCAGAAAAAAACTATCTATTTATACTTGTTTTTTTTTAAGTATTGGTTTGGTTAAATTGGCTCGATTCAGTTCAATTAATTAATTTTAGATTTTTAAAACTGAAATTAAACCAAACTAAATTTTTTTTGTAATTTTTTAATAAATTAATTCAATTTTTTTATTTAATTTTTTTTTAATCTTCTCCGTTTAATCAATTTATTAATTTTTTTACTTGTCCTTAGTAACTGCCTTGGGATAGGCTTATCACAGAACAACAAAGAGCGTGGGCTAAAGTAGGCACGTGTTTGGCCAATATTTTCTTCTTTTTTTTAAAGGGTTGTTCGCCTTTATTTTTTTCAAAAAAAAAAATAACTTGTGTTTTTTAGAGCCCGTTCCCGCGACCTCAGTTCATTACACACGTTAATCACTTGAACTTTGATAGAATATGTTATAAAATGATTAAAAATATATATTAATTTGATTCAAGGTTGATATAAACAATTAAACTGGTATAAATTTTTTTAGTTGTTTTTTATAGTATCTCGCACTTGCAATGAAAATAAAACGTGAGATAATTATGAATTTCTAGCTCTGTGTTGGGAAAAAAAAATATAGTGATACAAGAAATATTAAGGATGTGTTTAGTGATACAAAATAATTTCCCTTTTTTTTTCATTTTTTTCTCAGTATAAAATTGATAAACATATTTATTTATTTATTTAAAATGAGCTCAAATTTTTATTTTAAAAAATAAAAAATACATCAAGCTTACAACTATTTTTTATAAAAAAACAAAACCATAATTTACATTAAGTTCCAGTTCTTTTATATAAAGTTCAATAAGATAGAAGCTTTTAAAAATTCTATTGAACGCTTAATTGTGATTTTATCAAGATGTAATTTAAAGACGAGTCTCATTAATCAAGTAATCCATGCATCTTCGGGATGAAAGATTAAATAAAATCTGAAGATAGAAGGAAAAAGTCTCACGGACAGGATCCGTGTAGTAAGACTCACTTATCCTTATAAATCTGGAGCAACCAAAGTTTTTTGTTCTTTTTTTAAGAAAAAATGCATATCCCTTTCACTGACCTCGGCCGTGTGAACCGACCCGCTTCCTCTCTTTCTTGGATAAGATCTGAAAAATATCAGATACAGAGTGACCCCACCTTCCAATATAATAATAACCGTAAAAAGGAATTAAAAAAATAAATAAAAAGAGAGAGAGAGAGACTCAACTGCAATCCCCCAGAATTTGCCACTCTGCTGCTTGTGCAGCTCTTTGCCTTTTCAATCTGATCAACTTACAGTGATAATCTAAAAATCAAATCGAAGAACAACCCTGTTTTGTTTGTTGAATTTGATTATCAGGGTTGTTCTTTTCTTTTTAATCCTATCCATAAAAATGTACTCAACCATCCAATATTTGAAAGTTTGCTTTTTTATCAGCTGGTCTTTACTTTTCAATTTCATCAACAATCAACTATAAGTCAAAGCAAAGGCAGCCTATTTTTGTTTGTTGAATTTGACGAAATGGGTTGTTCTTTGTTTTTCATACCATTAATTGTAGATTAAGTAAATTCCAGATTGTTTGTGGAGTTTTGTGCTTTGTTTTTTTTTTTTGGAAAGTTTAGCTTTTGCATGGCTAGGAGGATTGTTGTTCTCTAGCAAATCAGAAGCCAAGTTTTTGTTATATTGGAGGAGAGACAAGTGTTCTTAGAGGCCTTGAATTGGATACCATTGGATTGTGGAGGCCCCTAAGAGAGAAACCAAAGACTGTGTCTTGGAGATACAAGTCTGGTGAGTATTTTTTGCAGTTAGACAATTCTTTTATCATATTTTATTATTTCTTTAATTTGTGATTGGATACAGAGAGAGAGAGGGAGAGGGATTTGTCTGCTTGTAAGACTTGCATAATTTGTCTTCTATGCCGTCCAGTTTCTTGGAATCTGCGGTGATTTATTTTTCTGTTCCGTTTCTGTTACAATCTTTAAAAGTTTTAGTCTTCTTCAGTGAATTGTAGCCAGTTTTCGGTTTTATTTCTCTGGTATACCTGGTATGGTTTATCTGTGATAAGTTTTTAGATGTGATTGGTTTTTAGGTGAGTTTGATTGGTGTGTGCTTTGTACTTTATATTAGGTCTTGATCGGCTTGGAGAAAGAACGCTTTACCCTCCAGTAGTATGTTTCTTTCTTTCATGGGGGAGTTGCGTAATTTATTGTTTTTCAACATCTAATCATTTGGACTTTTCTCTGGCTTATTTTCTCATCCTCTTATCTCTTTATCCCTTTTTTCTTCACCTTATTTACGTTGTCCCGACTTGGGCTTTACTTTTTCTTAATTTGCTTTAACTTCTTGCAGGAAGTAGAAAGGATTGGTGTATGGTTCTGGCTGTTCTGTTAAAGCCTTATGTCTCAATTCTCAAAAGGTTTCATTTACTGTTTAGTTTTGCTTCTTCTCTCCAGTTACGTTTTAGGTGTTCTGTCTCCATTTGAACTCTTCGATTTTCAAATGGACTTTTATTCATTGGCCATGTCCAGACTTCAACTTATGTTGATTGAATTGCTATGGATTCACTTTTTGGACATGTCCACAGGTCATTTGCTTGTTCCTCCGAAATGAACTTGAAGTTAGCAACAGAGTCAAGGTGGAAGATTTTTATTTAGGAGGACGATTGATTTCTTTATGTTCATGGAGAATTCTTATGAAACATCTAATGGTAATGGGCTAAGAGAAAATGGCCATGCAGTTGTTAGGCAAACTCCTCATCAACCCAGATCATTACCTTGGCTTGATTTAAGAGTATTCTATGTCCGAATCAGCAAATGTGAGATTGATGACTCGACTCCTGAGCTCCTTTCTGTGAACCATATTCCATTATATCCTGATACCCTTCTCGAAGTAAATGGTGTTAGAACTTCTATCAATTCTGATGGTGCATCGACCACTCTTAGGAGGGATAGATTAGATAAGAAATCTGAAGAAGCAACATTTGTCAGCACCGATAGTATAAGGATGACTGGGAGTGTGAGGTTTGAGGTTTTTGATAAGGATGTCCTATTGTTATCTGGTGTTTTAGAATTGTGTTGTAGCAATGGTTTTCTAGGGGAATCAAGGAACCATGACCAGAGGTGGAGCATGAATTGTGAATCAGACATAAAACTAGGCAACGGCTTCCTGAAGGATAAACAGTTTATGGGTCTAGATTCAGAGATGCCTACAATTGAGGTCTATGTTACAGGATCTTTCTCGGGCACTCCAATTATCTTAACAAAGACATTGGAGCTTGGTTTTCATAAGAAGCAAATGAGAAAGGGGATGTTAGATTCCATACCAGAATATGAGGCAACTGGAAGCCAGGACAAAGCCCCTTCCAGGTTTCCTTTACAGGTATACCTTAATTTCATCTTGGATTTCTTGGAAAATTGTGTTTTGCTTTCAGAATGTTTAGTTCTTCTGTTTTGTTTATGACCTGTTTCCATCTTTGCAAGTTCTTAGTCCTTTATGTCAGAGAATAATATAAATCATGTCTTGAAACCTCATTTAACAATTTAAACTTTTAGATTGAAATAGTTATTTGATATGGTATTAGAGTCTTAATGACCAAACAGTCATGAGTTTGTTTTTTCTTGATGTGTCAAAGAATAATATAAATCATGATTTAAAATTTGACCTAACAATTTAATTTTTTGGGTTGAGATGGTTGTTTGACACTTTTCATTCTATTCTAGTCATTCTACTTGCATACAAGGATATGATTCTAATATGTGTTTTGCAAGATAGAGAATAGTACAATCCAGCCCCATTTTGTTTGTATGTTATTTGCTTAAATGACCTGCTACAACAACATGAAAAATGTGTGAATATTTCTAGATTGATAAGTAAAAATCCTGAACTATTAATTCAAGTTAATCTGTCTGAAGAGTTATACGGTTTTCTTCGGGGGTGTCATTAGTGCAACATTTCTCCCTTGTATAGCATTCAGGTGTCTTCACATGCTTCAAATGCTATCTTAAGATGATAATCATGCATAAAGATCTGCTGGTTTCTTAGAAAATTTAATGGATGTTAAGAACAAAATGGTTGTTTAAAGTTGTTATGGTTTCCTCTGATGACAGTATCCAGTTGAATTCTCAATCCAGATATAGTCAGGGTTAAACAGGCCATTGGTAACTTCATTTACCTTGCACTTTTTGGGCAGTCCTATGCGTGAGAGATTGTTGGCATGTTATAGAACCAGTACTGTGTTGTAACTGTAGTTGTGATATGAATTCCTTTGTTTTAGTCTACTTTAGTATGTTGTGTTGTGAGTGATTCTGGAGACTTTATGAAGCTTGATACCGTCTAAGATCAGTACTTTATCCTCATTTATTTGAAGTTGTGCCCCCAAGCATTCTGCTTTTAATTTACCTTGTAAACTCTGCAGTTATCTGAATACTCAGACCACAAGCCGGAGAATGAAGATTACCACCTGTTCCCAGGAACAGAATATATGGATGGTGAAGATGGTGAAATGTCATGGTTCAATGCTGGTGTTAGAGTGGGTGTTGGCATTGGCCTAAGCGTTTGTGTTGGAATTGGGATAGGTGTGGGCTTGCTGGTACGAACCTACCAAGGCACCACCCGCAACTTTAGAAGGCGATTGCCATGACTAACAGTTTTGCTAATTGGCAATTTTAGCACTATGCCTTTCATTCTTCTACTCACAATCCAAATGCAGCTAACTCTGGGCGTTTCTGACATGCCCTGGATCCTGATTGTGAATAAGGGTTTTTCACCATTGCAATTAGATGCAGGTAATACGTTGGTCTTCTGGGGCTAAGCCTTGCATCTAAAATAAAATGGCAATTATTACATACTGCAACATCGGAAACGAAATTCTCTCAAATGGATCGCATCTGGAGTCAGTCTTTTTATGTATTTAATGCAGGGCAGGGCGCTGTGTGTGGTGTGGTATGCCTCTTGTGAGTTTGATAGTTGCTTGATCTTTCTTTTTCCTTCCTGGAATACTGTTTATAGCTACTGTAAAATTTTGGTAATGGACAAATTTCATCCTCTGTTGCGTGATATTCTTCCTGTCTTGACATGCACATCTTACTGGTTTTGCTTGTCTTCTGTTGTTTTACTGGAGTAGTTAAATCATTTGTGGCTTGCAATTTACAGCTTTATGTGCAGCCTAGCATCATGATAGGCGATCCTTGACTTTTATCATCGCGTTACATTTATTTATTTTTTAAAAATAACATATTAAACCCTCGATTGTTTGCAGTTTTTATTTTAAAGGAAATTTTAGAAAAATAAATTATAGAAAGGGGAATATTTTTTAGATGTTTGATAGTGGAATTGAAAGTAAGTTGGAAAATATTTTTTATTTGGTTGTATTATAGAAAATGAGCTGAAAAATAATTTATTTTTTAAAAATTTATTAAAATAATTAGAATTAAATTTTACCAATTAAAAAGTGAATGATAATAAAATTAAAAAAATAATTTATAAATTATTTTAAATAAAAAAATAAAAAAAATTAATTTTTTTTAAAAAAGATGAAATTAAAATAATAATAGTTAATATTTTATAAATTATTTTAAATAAAATAATTAACAATTAAAAAAATTAAGATAAAATTTGATAGATAAAAAAATTTAATCAAAAAATAACAAGGAAAAAACAAATAATAATTATAAAAATAAGTATTAAAGTTAATATAAAAATTAAATTTTAAGAGAAAAAATTAAAAAAAAATATTTAAAATAAAATATATAAGCAATAAAAAATTTAAAGATCAAATTTGATGTAATAAGTAAATAATATGATAGTTTTAAATTTTTTATAATTTTCAGAAAGTATTTTTTGTTTAAATTTTTAAGAAAAAATACTTTTTTAAATATTAAGTTAAATTTTTTTTATTAAAAAGTATTTTTAGTTAATTAATAATATGACAGTTTTAAATTTTTCATAACTTTTAGAAAGTATTTTTTGTTTAAATTTTTAAGAAAAAATACTTTTTTAAATATTAAGTTAAATTTTTTTTACTGAAAAGTATTTTTAGTTAATTAATAATATAACAATTTTAAATTTTTCATAACTTTTAAAAAGTATTTTTTGTTCAAATATTTGAGGAAAACATTTTTTTAGAAATTAAATTAATTTTTTCTTTAACTAAAAAGTATTTTTTATTAATTATTTTTTTTAATATTAAATAAACATATTAAAATTTCAAAAATAGTTTTCTAGAAATCAGTTGTTAGAAAACAAATATCTTCTAAACTTAAAATTTTAACAAAATAACAGGTATTTTTATATATATAAAAAAAGGGTAAAATAATATAGTTTAACCATAGGCACGACAACGTGAAAGCTTGGTGTTGAAATGGGAGGCAGTGAGTTTGTAAGAGATCAAGCAAAAGACAGAAAGAAAAGACAGTATGGTCTCTACCCAGCACTAGACATTAGCAACTGTTGCCCGGACAAATATCACAGTGTTGCGCCTCAAACTTACTACCAGGCCTGCAATTCAGAAGTCAGCCAAAAGACCCTGAAAGGCACAATTTTTCGACCTGAAACTCTCTTTACCAGATATTAACCATGAAAGAATTGTTCGACTGTATGAAAATAGAAAAATTGAAATGGACTGCTATAATAAATATTAACTTCCAACCCAGCCACACGGGAATGAAGCAAGCAAGCAAACAAAACTGTGGACTGGAGAGCTATACACTTAAACTAGTGGTAGCAAGTTCCCAACATTTGCAATAACAACAAGAAGATGAGGACATGCCCTGAACTAATATAGGACGTTCTTGGGCAAGTTCCAAATAACATTACTCTTCATGCTAATCTTGGTGCGCATGGCCTCCACTGGTCGATTCACTTGTTTCATGACTTTCATCCTCACCATTTGCTCTCTTGATTGCACAATTACCAGCCGTGCTCCTGTATCTAAAAAGTGGATAAAAAACTTAAGACAAAATACCATCCCTTCACATTTTATTTGATTCCTAGAATTACTTCGGTATAAAGGTAAATGAGGAGTTGGTGGTCGTGAATTAAAGGGAAGAGCATGGTGTTGAAATGTATGGATTTTTAAGAGATTTAGCAAAAGACAAAATGAAAAGAAAAGACAGAAATAAAAAGGAAGCAGAGGACAGATCGGAAGTGGGGGTGTTTTGAAGGTTGATTTTAGGAATAGCATATTCACTAAACCCATCAAACGGCCCAAACGAGTTTAAAATCTTATGAATATTTTGAATTCCGGTCAAGTAAGCCAAAACTCGGAAAGACAGAATCTGAGTTTTAGATAGGTGATGGTGCATGCTTGAGTTTTAGATATGCACACATGCAACTTCAAGTGAATCAACTTCAACCATATTCCATTTTACGGGCAAGTCTAAATCAAGACCAGCAATCCACCCTCTGCCAGGGATCTTTTTCTCCTTTAATTCGATAAAGCTCCACCTTACAAGATCAATTTGATCAAGGAAATAATACCATAGTTTGTTGAAGGAGGCCAGGGAACGAATATAGAACGTTAGTTGAGCTATACAAGGAAAAATCACAAGCACTGGCAGCTGAAATAAAGAGTGTAATCATGGCATACCAGATGCAATGCTCGATCAATGGTCACTGGTAATTATGGTGTAATGCTAAGGCGGTGGGATCCTTACCATTTAAAACAAGCAAAAAGAAGTGAAGGGTCTTCTTTACACGCCATGATACCTACCGATTCGGCAGAAAACCAGAAACAACGCCATGAATCAAGGGCAGGACATAAGGGCTCTAAAAAAGATCATCATTTACTAGCCACGTTTTGTTGAAACATATAAATCAAGGTGTGGTGTCATGTTTTTCGGGTCCTCTCGGAAACAAATCCGAGTTGATGAAAAAGGTGGACCTAGAAACCAAGTACACAATAAAGAAACCACCAATGGGCAATGGGTATAGGCGATGGGCTCTCCGGTGTCCCATGTTGAAGCCATGCATCGCTGCATGTGCTCTGGGTAAGGAGGATGGTCCGATAATCAATGGCCTCGGGTCCCAAAGTCAAATTAAAGAATTTGGCTATTGGCTCGTAATTCTATTGCATCAGTGATTGTTTAGCTTGGAAGTTAACCAGTACCGCTGTTAATTTACAAATACTCTAAAAACAAAATCAGGAAAATACTTTTCTCTACGGCATTGTTCAGCTAGAGATACGTCAAACGTGGATTCGTACAGTGATTTTCTTTAGTCCCTCCTCTCTTCCACCTCCTCCTCCTTCCTTTTTTTTTTTTTTATCTAATTGCGCCTTTACAAGTGATGGGACATTAAAAAGAGACAGTTTTTACAATTCTGTAGCTAAATGTACCCTTCTTTTTCATTCAACTTTGTAAATTATAAACTTTTAATTTTTAACCATTTATAAAGTTCAATTTGATTTTAAACTTTATTTTTATTATTTATTAGTGTCTTGTTTATGAAAAAAAGTCAAAATAGTTAAATTTTAATGGTAAAAAAAAAGTCATCAAACAAGTTTGATTCCAGCCACAAAACATATAATTTTAATGTTAATAAATTTTATTTAACAATGAGTATTTGTCCAAGATGTTGTTTTTCCTAAAATTTACTTCAAAGGATAAATTTGAACTCGGAAAAAGTTTTGGCTTAGGTTGATTACAGATTTCAGTATCAATTTCTGAATTGTTGGATATCAATGAATATGTTTTAAAAGGTGCCTAAGGTGTTTTTTTTTATCAAAATATTGTTGATTTTTTTTTTTGTTTAAAACATACCAATTAAAGATTGTTAAAATTTAGGTAAGACAGGAGACAATTAATCAACTGAATTTTAAAAAAAAAATAAAGAGGTAAACAATCTGCTATCTACTTCTTAAAAAAACCAAGATTATGACATGTTAGTTGTTTCAAGCTTGTACACCAAGATCTTTTTCTAGAAGTCCAAGAGCTCTGAGTTATCTGGGTTGAGAAGACTGAGGTTTTTTGTTTTTGTTTTTTTTATTTATTATAATTTGATTTTTTAAAAGATTTTCTTGTTTAATTTCTTTGCGTGTGTAATTCCATCCCTTAATATTAATTTATAATTAATTTGTTTCAATTTGATTTTTGTTTTTGATCACTTTTATATTTGGTTAATTCTTAATATTATAGATATTTATTTTAGATAAAAAGTAAAAAAAATAATTATTGAACTATTTAATTTCAAAATCCATATCACAAAGCTAGGTGGTTAACTTTTACCGGATACAAATCAAGCCTTATAATTTTTTTTGTTGCATGAATAGTTGTGTGTGTATAAAAAATTTTCCTCAGTTAGAATTCCTTTCTAGTAAAGAAAATCTTAAAGGTGTGTATGCATAATGTTTTTTAAAAATCTCAAAACTCTCTCTCTATATATATATATATATAATTTGTTTTTAAAAAATATATCATCCCAGATTAAATAGCTAATACTCAATATAGAAAATCTCTTGCATCTTGTTTGTTTGCTAAAAAATAATTTTTTTTAAAAAATAATTTTTAAAAAAATAAATTATTTTCTGTTTGGTAATGTAATAAAAAATAAGTTAAAAAACTCTTTTTAGTATTTAGTTATGTCATGAAAAATGAGCTGAAAAATAACTTATTAATATTTTATTTTATTCAAGTTTATTAAAATAATAAGAAATAAATCTTACAAATTAAAAAGCTGAATGAGAATAAAATTGAAAAAAATATAATTTTATAAATTATTTTAAATAAAATTATTAATAATCAAAATAATAGATATCACATCTAAAAAATAAAAAAATAAAAGATGAAGAAATTAAAATAATAATAATTAACATTTTATAAATTATTTAAAATAAAATAAGTAACAATCAAAAGAATGATAATCAAATTTTAAAAATAATTTTTTTTAATAAAAAAATAAATAAAAATTATAAAAATAAGTATTAAAGTTAATATAAAAATTAATTTTGAAGAGATGAAACTAAATAATAAATATTAAAAATAATATATATATATATATATATATATATAATAATTAAAAGTTTGAGGACTAAACTTGATATAATCAACAAATAATATGACATTTCTAAATTTTTCACAACTTTTAGAAAGTATTTTCTGCTTAATTTTTTTTTTAAAAAAAACTTTTTTAGAAATCAAGTTAAAATTTTCTTTTACTGAAAAATATTTTTTGTTAATTAATTTTTAATAACAAATAAATATAAAAATATTTAAAAATATTTTTTTCAAAATTACATTTTAAAAAACAAATATAACCTTAACCTGCCCTATTTTTTATATTGTGCTCGCTTTATGTCCAAATAATTGAAATTAATTCTCGAAATGGTAGCTCATTTCCTGAGACAGATAGCGCTACAATTTTTTTTAAAGAATCCACGACAACCCGTAACAGAAATATCGATGTTTTTTGAAACAGAAATTTGCACCGTCCCCTAGATATTTCGATATACAACCACACAATTTTGCAAGCTATTGCCGATTGTTTCCAGCCATGCCATGGCCGCAAGTCACGAATAAATGCCCTCTAACCAGTTTAAAATTTTTGAATTCAAGAAGGGAGAGCGGCTCCATAAAGGGCCGTTTGGCTGTGTCCTTGCTGTGGCGCTCCTCCCTTAAATCGAATCAAATACACTAGACCTCGTATAGACTCCAGTGACCTGTAAGGTTCACGATTTTTATCATGTGAACATTAATGTTTATTGCTTTCCACGTGGTTCCATGACCCCAGCTCTTCGTTGTCCACTGTTTCTTTCGGGAAGTCATGCCCCCCCAGCTGTAGGACTATATCTAATGTTGTAAAATCACCTCCTTGGCCTCAAAATATTTACAGGAAGCCAACCAATTCCTGACAGCGGATTTTGCATAAAATGCAGCTTCTGAAGGAGGATATTTATAGAATGTGGTATTTATGAGTACGGTAAGGATTATTTTTAAATTTTTTAAATAATATTTTTTAAAAAATTATTTTTAACATCAATACATTAAAATAATTAAAAATTAAAATATTTTTATATTTCGAGATAAAATTGAGCTCTTGAATTGAGCTGTATCTTGACAGGCATAAAATACATGTACTTGACCGAAGACTTGTTCTCTGTAATAAACTTTGTATATTTTGTTACGTGTATATATAGGCTTGAGATAAGAAAACTCTGTGATATCTTTACCATATATATCTGGTTGATTCAGAATTCCAATCTTCTCATTCCGTGGATGGATAACTAAGAGTGTGTATTTTTTAAAAAACTGAAATCACTTTTCAATTTTTTTTAATATATTTGTTGTCAAAAAAAATAATTAATAAAAAATATTTTTCAAGTAAAAAAAAAATTAGTTTAATTCTAAGAAAAATATTATTTTATTCCGAGTAGAAAACACTTTTTTTTATAAATTGTCAAAAATTTAAAAATATTATATTATTTGTTAATTATATCAAATTTAGTTTTTAAATTTTTAATTGTCATATATATTTTGTTTTGAATATTTTTTTCAATTTCATCCCTTAAAGTTTAATTTTTATATTAACTTTAGTCCTCATTTTTATAATTATTATTTTTTTCTTATCGTTTTTTAATTGAAAATTTTTGATTATTGGTTATTTTATCTGAAATAATTTATGAAATGATAATTTTTTTATCTTTTAATTTTTTAGATTTTATATTTACTATTTATTTTATTTAAGATAATATATGAAATTATATATATATATATATATTTAATTTTATTTTTATTCAACCTTTTAACATGTAAGATTTATTTTTTATTATCTTAATAAATTTAAGAAAATAAAATATTAATAAGTTATTTTTCAGTTTATTTTTTATAACATAATCAAATACTGAAAAATATTTTTTAATTTATTTTTTATTATACTACTAAATATTAAAAAATAATTTATTTTTTTAAAATTTATTTTTATAATAAAATTACTAAACGGGAATAAATTCCAAGACTGACAGGTGGGAAATAGCTTCAGTTTCTGGCAAGAAACATCTGCTGTTCTTTGTGCATTCCGTGGTATTGCAAGTTTTCTCAGTATAGAGCAATAAAAGTTCCTAGCAATCCAATCTTCTGTGATTAATCCCACTCAACTATTTTTCTAGTTTGAGCACTATTTACCTACTCTGATCAAACGTGCAATTCCACATATACTATTGGGAGAGTTGTGTTAAAGTATTGGTGGCCACATAAATGTTATTTAAGCAGGCGTACGAGCCTTTCAGGGGACATTAATTTGAGAATGTATTAGGTGGCAAGTTATATCGACACCCACGTTCGACCTAGTTAGGACAAATGACGTGTGGGATTCGGTTGAAATTCAGTAACATTTTTTCATCTAATTTGTGCTCAACGGAAGGGCCTCATTGGCCACAGTCAACCAAGAGTTTGTTGAAACTTGTAAACAACCTCAGATGGCATCCCCTAGTTGTCTGTCTCAACTAAGTTCGACAGCACCGTTCTGAGTCTTTGTTCCAAATTAAGGAACTTGGAAACAAAGATATTCATTATTTTTCTAATCCTCATGATTTTTCTCGAGAAGGAGACTTGGACTGTACAGGGTTCTCCATACAGCTGTAATCATTCTTCACAATACAAGCACCCACTGCCCAGCCTTGGTTTTTAATGATTAATTACTGATCAGAATGGTTCGTTGACTTCATTGTCCGAATTCAAGCTTCCCGTTCCATTGATTTCTTCGCATGATGCTTCCTCGAATAATTCCACTAGCTAGTCAGCCAGCCAGCCAGAGCACTTACTTCGATCAACAGGCAAACTTTGATGACAACAGGCGGAACATTTAGGTAATAATATTCGCACCGATTTTGTGACAGCACGTAGAAATCAATTTACCTTGGTGGTCCTATTCATAACAGTTACCAACCGTGTAGGAAGATTTTATGAGAAATCACTTTCTTCTTACTCTCATGAGCTTCATCTGAACGGAGGGAGCATAGTTCCAAAGTATACCCAAGGCTCTGTTCCTCGTTCGACAGTCACAACACATGCTTTGCTCAACCTATCCCCTGCTGCGGCGAAGTTTGACCCTGATCAAACATGTAGACATGCATTATTGCAGGCATCCAAGCTTGTTCTACAAGGAGAAAAAGGCAGACCAGCACCAAGTTAAAGGAAGTAACCAGCAAACAAATACGTTGCAATCATACCACCAATCTACATCCTTGGATTCTTATATTATGATGACTCTCTCCTACTAATTCAACATCAAAGTATGAACCATCCTTTAATACAAAAGCAAGAAAATCAAATCATGTCCTTTTCAAATTCGCTCATGTGTGGGATGCAATGGATTGGATGGAGTTGGGCCTTGTCTTCTCGTATACTTGATTTGAATGGAATTAGATTGAGTTTCAATCAAACACTAATAATTCTAGTAATTAGGTTAAATTTCTAATTCTTTCCAGCCCTTTTTTTATATTCATATACATATGAATTATCTTATGCAATGAGTTATTAAATGTAATAAAATTTAATAATGTATATATAAAAGTAAAATTGTGAAATCATGGTATTATTTATTTGCCCGGTCAGGATATATTGAAGGATGGGACCGTTATGAATGGGGGGTATCACAGGCCACATCCATCTATACCCGACATCATGGTGAGAGTCGGGCGGGCTTTTCGGGCCGGGTATCGTCCGGGTCAGGGAAAATTGCGATCCCGACAAATCTGTCATCACAAAGAAGTGGCATTGTCGTAATAATCGCCTACACCGAACCCAAGAGTTAACGACTAATCACTTAACGTCTCCTTTCACTTTTTGTAGCTTGTATACGTCGAAAAAACACAGACGTGTAGTCTCTCCACAGCCTCTCTCTCTCTCCCCCCCCCCCTTTCTGTTACAGCACCAAGCACTAAACTCGCAAAATTTCCTCTATTTTCTCAGCAAAAAAACACTAAAATTTTCTTTCCTTGACATTTCCGAGAAAGTTCGAATCCATGTCGGATTCAGATACTGAAACAAACATCACCGCCAACTACTACAACTCTCTCCCTCACAAACTAGCCTCACAGACGCCATTTTTGAATCTTAAACTCTATGTCTTAATCGCAATTCTCTTACTCTGTATCATCTTGGTTTCTTTTTCAATATTCCTCTGTGTTCGTTTACGCCGCGCGGCTAGAAAACGCAATAAAATGAGAGTGAAACACAGTTCGGGTTCGATCCCATTAGTGTCTAAAGAAATCGTGGAGATTAAAGATTTGGTTTTGAAAAATAAAGAGAAAGACGAGGGGAAAATGGGAAATGTGGGTTTTGAAAAGACGGAGAATGTTGGTGGTGGTGGTGGTGATCTGGAGATGGGAAAGAAGAGTGGAGAGAGTGGTTGTAGTACTGACGACGTTTCGTCGGTGGATGAAAACATAGGATGGGGTCGGTGGTATAGTTTGAAAGAGCTTGAGATCGCGACACGTGGATTTGCTGAAGAAAATGTGATTGGTGAAGGAGGGTATGGTGTTGTTTATAGAGGTGTTTTGCAAGGTGGGTCTGTGGTTGCTGTCAAGAATTTACTTAATAATAAGTAAGTATTCAGTTTTTGTTTCAATTATTTTTTAGATTTTGTATATTTTGTTCTAATTGTTATAGTTTCTGTTTTCCTTTTTGTATTTAACTGCTTTGTTTATGATGGCAAAGTTTTGGTCCTTTGATGATGGAGTACTAGTGGTTGTCTAGTAGGGAATTAAAGTAGAGGGTTGCTTTGTTCTTTTTTTCTTTTTCTTTTTCATTTTCATTATCCAATGGTTTGCACTTCCTAATATTATTTTAATACCTTTGAGCTTAGGAGGCCCTTTTGTTTTGTTTTTTGGACCTTTCTCTTTTTGTCCTTTCGATTTATGAATGGCAAGGCTTTATTTTCTTATTGAAATGACAAAGGATCGATCTCATTAAACTACTTTTAGTTTTTCTTTTTCTTTTTCTATTTCTTTTTTGGAGCTGAATTGGCTTTGGAATTTGGAGTGAAGAAGCGAAGGGTTTTTTTTTCGCTGTTGGAGAGAAAGTGGAATATAAGAAATCCTGAAAATGTTCCATGATTTTGTAATGAAATCAATGTTAACTAAACACTGTTGCTCTGATTCGTTACAGGAGTTTTTTTGTTTTTTCCTAATTATTGTTACAGAGTTCTCTGACTATGTTATGAATATTCTCATCAAAAGCTCAAGTCTTGTAATATCTGTGCACTATAAGAATGATCCCGTTGGAACTTCATATGCTGTGAACTTTGTATTTCTAGGGGTCAGGCGGAGAAGGAGTTTAAGGTGGAAGTTGAAGCCATTGGAAAAGTAAGACATAAGAACTTAGTGCGCCTAATTGGGTACTGTGCAGAAGGTGCTCGCAGGTATTTCTCACATCCAAGTCCTACCCATCTATTTTAAGTTCAACGAAATGAAATTTATCTTGTTCATTTTCATGGGAACTGTTTCTGGCCTTGCAGGATGCTTGTTTATGAATATGTTGACAATGGAAACTTGGAGCAATGGTTACATGGTGATGTAGGTCCTGTTAGTCCTCTGACCTGGGATATTCGAATGAAGATTGCAATTGGGACAGCAAAAGGGTGCGGTACTCTAGGCTCTAGTTTCATGTCTTAGTTGTCCTCCCAGTGATTGATCAGTAATAATGGGGCTAATTACTTTTTGCTTTTCATATCAAATTGATTTTAATCAGTCTATCTGATACATCTTCATCCGTGAGCACCTACAAAGTTCAGTCTACAGAATTGCCATCAATTTTGTCGTTGCAGAAGTTTAGTGGGAGTAGTTTTAGTTTGTGTCGGTTGTGTTATTTTGTGCTTCCATTCAGATTCACTCTTTCTTCAGGATTGATATTTTATTCTTCCTCGGCAAAGATTCAAGAATTTTAGTCATTGTGGATAGACATTAACATCAAAGATCAGACTTTAAATTCCCCCCCTTCTCTTTCTTAATCTTTCCCATTGAAAAATTCTTCTACTCTTTTTGTTCCTGAACTTTTATGTTTCCCATCTCTGATGCAGGCTAGCCTATTTACATGAAGGTTTAGAACCTAAAGTTGTTCACCGGGATGTAAAATCCAGTAACATACTTCTCGATAGAAAATGGAACCCCAAGGTCTCAGATTTTGGATTGGCCAAGCTCTTGGGTTCTGAAGCAAGCTATGTGACTACACGTGTCATGGGGACATTTGGGTGTGTATCTTTTCAAAATTGTATTTGAATATTTGTAATGAGGTGGTCGAATTTAAATTTGGATAACATTTCTTTATCTTTACTCTACACTGACATATTTTATCACCATTTGGTCCAGATATGTATCTCCTGATTATGCAAGCACGGGTATGCTTAACGAGGGGAGCGATGTATACAGTTTTGGAATTCTTCTTATGGAGATGATTACTGGAAGGAGTCCTATTGATTACTCCAGACCAGCTGGAGAGGTGAAAAGAAGTTTCCCCTTGTAAGCATCTGTATTGAAAATTGTATCTCCATCATAACACCCTTCAATTGGTTTGTCAGATGAACTTGGTTGATTGGTTCAAAGGAATGGTAGCAAGCCATCGTGCAGAAGAGCTTGTAGATCCCCTCATTGAAGTGCAGCCTGCTCCAAGGGCTTTGAAACGAACGTTGCTGGTCTGCCTCCGGTGTATAGATTTGGATTCCTGTAAGAGACCAAAAATGGGGCAAATTGTTCATATGCTTGAGGCAGAAGAGTTTCCTTTTCGTACTGTAAGTCCTCCCATGCTTACTATTTTTCATGTCATCATTTTCATCAAAACTGTTTGATGTGTAAGCTTTACCTAATTCCATGGTGTGATATCCAACTAATGTTACTTGTAATTGAATTCACATCGTCTGTGTTGCTTGCATAAGCAATACAGCATATTCTACAGATTAGATTTTGCATAGCCTTGTAGTTGGCAAATAAACCATCAAGATTCTAGAAATTTAGAAAAGCATATTTTTGGACTAAATACGAAACAGAAAGGATGCTTATATGCGTTTTAGATTGGCTAAGCTTTGTAATTTTAGTAACATGGTAACTCTTTCCTCTTCAACAAGAAAGCACACAAATTCCTTCTTTTATTTCCTTTCATCTGCTTCAAGCTGCTATTTGGCCCGTGCAGGAACTTCGAGCCGTTCGAGAGAATGATCCTCCACCTTCCACTGATTCTATCTCCGACAAAATTCCACATCCAACCAAGCTTGCTGGTAGTGGTGCTGATGTAGAGAGATCAAGGCGAAGATGATTGTTCACCACATCTGAAACTTGGTAGTTGCTGAATCCAGATTATTTTGCAGTATAATTTTCCACAAATATACGAAGAAGTAATTACATGTCTTCGATGTGCATATATCATGTTTACGCCTCCCACCTTCTTGGTTGTCTTTCTTTGCTGATATATTGCAGCAAGTAATTAAGTGAGCTTTGTAAATATTGACAAGTAATTTGGAACCTGCTTGAGATGAATGACATCGTGGAATGTTGGATGAAGGCTAGTTTGAGCTTAAAAATCAATATATATTTCACCCCTTTTAGATAGATGCCTTTAGATTCAACTTTCTCAGTTGTATTAATATCCTTAATGCAGCCATTAATCTTCGATTTGCTTGGGCTTGAAGATAATTTTGACTCCAAGTATCTGGGGATTTTGAACTTCAAAATTAAACTGGTCACCAACTATCCGGTGGTGCCATGTTTCAGTAGGGACAAAATGCTAATGCTTCAAAATTCAACTGGTCACCAACCTCATTGCCAAAGACCGTGCTAGGGGATGAAACCATCTGTCACCATCATTATGGTAGCGATTCTGTTTTTACCATCCTTTTATGGGACTCGCGGTGGAGCGGTTACCGTTGCCGAGTCCTATCCAGCAGCAACTGCCCGCTTCTGCTCAAGCGACCGTGCGCCGGTGAGTGATGCGTGCACGAGAGGCGCTGGATCGGTGTAGCCGTGGTATTTAAATTTGAACCAGGCCATCAATGCATCAAATTATACAAATTAAATTATCCGATCATCTTCTATTCTATTGTAATGTATCATTAGCCAAGCTAGCAAATATAAATAAATGATTTCTTTAGCTTTGATATTTCTAGATGTAATAGTTTATCTCTCCGTTTTTTAAGTTCATTATTCGACTTTAATCGACTTTCGGACTTGGGCTGCACAGTGAAAATGTCAGTGTCTCGCCTCGTTACATAAATCCAGCTCCATCTTTTCCTGGTTTAAATTCGAAACCTAACTACCCCCCTCGTACGTAAGAGAGGTATCCCTTGTTCTACCAAAAATATTGATGTGGCGGAATTTTTGGGATAAATAACCATTAAGAAACTCTTGTGCCTCCCGCATGGTCAGCATGGAGAGAATCCCGTCGCGAGACACGATGGAAATCAATGGTTCTCTGAAGTGGAGTGTCAGTGGAGGAACCTCCTCTAGCAGGCAATAATGATGATGCTTTATTCATGTCCTGCGTCTAATGCGTATCAAAACTCTCCTTTTATTATGGCTTTTATTTTTTTATTCGTTATAAAATTGTATTTCATCTAAAAAGTATTATATTTATTATTATTTTTAATGATATTGATGCATTAATGTCAACAATTTTTTACAAAATTTAATATATTTTAAAATTATTTTTTTATCAAACACAATAAAAAAGATACAAAAAGTGTGAAGGGTGCTTAATTAATGAATCTATTCACTTTATCAATTTGGACTAGTTATTTTTATTAAAACTATATTTTTCTGCAAATCTAATTTTATTAATTTACTATTTTTTATATAACTTGAAACTCGACTTGGGTTAGAATTAAGTCAAAAAGATTTTCTGTTTCCTTTGTAGTTAATAAAAAACACTCAATGTTATAAATATTAATTAAAGTTTATATGATCATTCGAACTAAGAGATCTCGTAAAAGATTGTTAATAGAATAGATTGTAGTGAATTTGAATATTCTTGGTTTAACAAGATCATAACTTTGCGGGTTTGAATAGGTTTTCATCTGCCAATACAAATCTTAATGGATCTGAATACAAATATTTATGGAATCTATCATATATTTTTTAAAATAAAAAATATTTTTCTCATGTAAAATGAGTGTCAGCCGTGACACCTATACAACAAGTGCTGTGATTATGTTTTCATTTATAAATCGAAAATGGCTCCCAACTAAAAGAGATATGTTAAATAATTGTAATAAAATATTATAAGAAAGTTTAGAATTAATTCCAATTATGCTGAATGCTCTTCAAATAATTTTGACACTGAGGATTGATCGGGGGCTATCAATCACACGAATCTCCTATCCTTGACCCACACTCCCATCTCCCCCACTCAGAGAGTGTTTGCACTGTGCTTACAAAATATTTTAAAAAAATTTAAAATTTTTATTATTATTGTAATTTTAAATTAATATATTTTAATGTTTTCAAATTATTTTAATATACTATATTAAAAATAATTTTTAAAAATAAAAATAATATTATTTTAATATATTCGAAAACAACAACTATTATCGCACAACCTCACTTTAATTGACCACGACTTCATCACTGAATTTAAAATATAACACTGGTTTTCACGTACATTTGTTCCTCTAATATTTAATTTTCCGCAACAAATAGTGAAGTCGTCATAATTCACAAGTTGCCACCTAGCAGGTGTTCGTCCTCACGACGTAAAATCAGCAAAGTTTCACTCTGAAACTAACACGTGTCACTATGGAAAAACCCGCCAGAAACTCCAAAATTACCATCGCCACCTTCTTCTTATCTTTCCTTTTTGTGCCTTTCGGTGCCTAATTACGAAAAAGGAAACAACTGATAGAGAACATTCTCTCATTGATTACACGCATAAAGCATCCACAGGCGTCCCCGCCAGATCTACTGTCCGAAACAAAACTACACCGTTTTACAGAGAGAAACGTTATCGAGTTTTTAGAGAGAGAAAGAGAGGGACTGGGAGGGGGCGATGGAGGAGAAACTGATAGAGAGGCTAGAATCAGCGGTGGCGCGACTGGAAGCGCTGTCTCTGGGGAGTGGAGGTCTGGCTGTGAGTGGCGGAGATGATTCCGCGGCGACGGATCCGTCGATTGTGGCGTTTGATGATTTCATTGGGACATTCTTTGGTAGGGTTTCGAGTGCCGCGGAAAAGATTGGAGGACAAGTTTTAGAAGTCACGAGGATTCTAGGACAAGCTCTTAATGTACAAAAGGAACTTCTTATCAAAATCAAGCAAACTCGGGTACTGATTTATTTATTATGTATTGGAGGTTTTAGCTTTAAATTAAGAAGTTGGCGCCATTAAAATGTATGTGGTTTTTTGGCTTTAATGATGGAAGGACAATATTGAGTTTGAAGTGATTATGTAGCTTGAATTTGATCGTGATTCGCTGTATTAGATAGCTCTTGAAGTGAAAGAACTATAGTTTGATTTAGGTGGTTTTGGCTGATTTGAGTTTTTTTAACCGTCACTTGAGGAATTTGTTAATATTTTGCTGGGACTGTTTAATCATATATAGATTTTGTAGTTTTAATTGTTTGCATGATCCGGTACATTTTGATTTGTCATGGATGGGTGTTGAGTGAAGTCTGATTTAGTCTCATAATAAAATGTAGTTTGACAAATCGGTTTTATTTAGTTCCCCGTAAATATTCTCTTTTTGAATGAAAGATTTGATGAGAATGGCCTTCTCCCCTTGTAATTAGAACTTGAAATGATACGAGATAGCATGGATATTTCGTTTGGTAAGAAATTATTTGAGAAATCACTGGTAATTTTAGATTTGTGCAAAGTGTCTTCTCTGAAATAGTGTTTCGTTGACAAACTCTAACTTAGAATGGCTATTGTTGCATGATAATGTGCTAGAATATTTAATAAGAAAAGTATATCATAATTAGGGAGACAAGATCCTTGTGTGATTGTACTTTTTTAGAGGAGTGACATGGACATAGAGTTCTGTATGTTATCATTGTTCTATGTTGGTTAATGTAGTTGATGATTTAAGCATTGAAAGAGAACTTGAAGAGGGAATAAAAAAGGGGTTACTATAGAAGTAGTGAAGGGTACAAAAGATTGGATAGGGGAGGGTTGTCAACTTTTGATCTCATTGGCAGTATCATTTCCACTGTAGAAATTGAAATTTGGTGATGTTGAATGACTTGTTCTATTTGTGCAGAAACCTGATCTTGCAGGATTGGCTGAATTTCTGAAGCCATTGAATGAAGTGATCATGAAAGCAAATGCGATGACAGAGGGAAGGAGATCTGATTTCTTTAACCACTTGAAGGCAGCTGCTGATAGTCTCACAGCTTTAGCTTGGATTGCTTACACTGGAAAGGATTGTGGTAAGGACATTTTGTAGTCACTTCTACATTCTAGTAGTACGTAGTTTTTTTTCCCTTCCTTCTGTTTTCCTGATACTGCTTTTTTCTTGTTTGAGGTATGAGCATGCCTATTGCGCACGTGGAAGAAAGTTGGCAAATGGCTGAGTTTTACAGTAACAAGGTACTTTATGATTTGCTGGATCCTTGCATCTCACTACAGGGAACTGCAACAAAGTAGAGATGCTCTTCATTACTGTTAGCTTTAGGAAGAAAACAGAACTGGTAGCTTGAAAAGGATGTTTATGGAGCAGAATTAGCCCCAAACCTGCATTGTTTTTTTTTTCTTTATTTTATTTTGACCATGCCACATGACTTTATCCAAGTCATTCATCTGTAGACCCTTGCATTCTTATTTTGATGTTCGATATCTGCATTGAACTGCTCTGTACCCACATTATCTAATTGCACATGAAAACAAGTTATTTAGTGAGCTTGAAAACTACATTGATTTTTGCAAACATTTTGCGCTGTAAAATTCAGATTCTTGTACAGTACAAAGGCAAAGACCCAAACCATGTTGAATGGGCCAAGACTTTGAAGGATCTATATTTACCAGGTTTGAGGGACTATGTTAAGAGTCAATATCCCCTGGGCCCTGTTTGGAGCACTACTGGCAAAGCAACAGCCTCTGCTCCACCAAAAGCTCCTGCACCAAGCGCTCCTGCACCTCCACCTCCTCCACCAGCTTCTCTTTTCAGTTCTGAATCTTCTCGGCCATCATCATCAAAGCCAAAAGAAGGGATGTCTGCTGTTTTCCAAGAAATTAGTTCTGGCAAGTCTGTGACTTCAGGTAGTCTTTTTCTTCACCTTCTAAAAAAAACGTCCCTCAGCAAAGGATATCGTGGTTCATTGATTTTGGTTTCTTTCTTCCCAGGTCTTAAAAAGGTCACAGATGATATGAAGACAAAGAACCGAGCTGATAGAACTGGTGTTGTTGCTGTCACTAAAAAAGAAGGCCGTGCTAGTGCACCTTCTTTCTCCAAGGCAGGGCCTCCAAAACTAGAGCTTCAAATGGGTCGTAAGTGAGTGTCTATCATTTTCAAAATGATTTGATTTTAAATTAAAGCATCAGAGGCTATCATGGGGTGTGATTCATATATTATCTCTTTGGTTGCATCTTCTTGCAGGTGGGTCGTTGAGAATCAAATTGGAAAAAAGAATTTAGTAATTGATGACTGTGATGCAAAACAGTCTGTATATATTTTTGGATGCAAAGATTCAGTTTTGCAGATTCAAGGTAATTTTTTAATCTGTGAGAATGTATAAATGCACACCATCCATTTACAAATATTATTCAATGTTATTTTCCTTTTTAGAAAGCCGCAAGCAGCTTATTTTGGCTCTCACTTGCAGGCAAAGTTAACAATATAACAATTGACAAATGCACCAAGATGGGCATTGTATTCACGGTTAGTATGAGAAAGTCTGAAAGAAACGTGCAAATATGGTTTTCTGCACCATGGTACCATTACACCTATTGAGTTGAATGTTTGTTTTGTTGGATAAATAGGATGTGGTGGCTGCTTGTGAGATTGTGAATTGCAGTGGTGTTGAGGTGCAATGCCAGGTATGTTATTTCAAATTATGTTTGGCTTTGTCATTACTGTTTTGGTAATTGGACATGTATAGTTGTTGATGCTTAGTTTATGGAATGCAAGCATGATCTAAAGTTACATCTACCAAATTTGTTCCCTGCTCTAGGGTTCTGCCCCAACAATTTCAGTGGACAACACGGGAGGCTGTCAATTATATTTAAGCAAGGATTCCTTGGGGGCATCTATTACTACTGCTAAATCTAGTGAGATCAACGTATTGGTACCTGGTGCAGAGCCTGGTGGTGATTTGGTATGTTTCCAACTTTTAGATTTGTTCCTTCTATGTTTGACTGCAAAGATTTTGTGCATCGCCATTGTGTATGTTGATTTTCTTTTCTTTCTCTTTGGGTTGGGTGGAGGTCTTAATGCTCTCTCTTAATAGCCAGCTCAAATCACAGTCAGATCTGTTTTGCTGTTCTTTTGAAGATTTTTGCTTTGTAATTTCCTTAGAAATGGCTTACCATGTCTTCATTTGTAGGCGGAGCATGCTTTGCCACAACAGTTCATTCATGCATTCAAGGATGGCCAGTTTCAAACCACTCCCGTCTCCCACTCTGGAGGGTAATTGGGTTGAGTTCCTGTTGCCGATGCTGGTTTCTACTTTTCTATTTTATTTATTTAATTTCTTGGATGGCTAGGGGTCGCTTCAATGCATTTTTCCCCTCGTTGATTCGATTTGATGTCAATACATGATTGTGACACATGATAGAATGTTTGCTGTTTATGCCCTTCTTTGTTGCTTGGGTATATCACACTTTTGGAATTTTCTGCGTGATTTTTATTTGCAGAGTTTGCCTCCTAGTGCCTGTCGAGTTGCAAAGTTCTTGTAATTGCCGTTGTGTTGTAATGAGAACGAGTTACTGCATCATTTTGCGTTGTCAAAGCATGCTTTTTTTATTTTTTTTCCTTTTCATAATTCTATCCCTTATCTATCTTCTGTTGATAAACTGAGGCCGTCACCATCCTGAAAATCGTCATTGAATTCAGAAAGTTAAAACAGCCTACTGAGACATAAACACGTTGATTGCATGTAATGGATGTTGCCCAGCAAGAGCTGTTAAATTCAATCCTGGTATATCTTTTAGCCTGGGCCTTTTAGCTTTATTAAGCAGTTGATCTGACAACCAACTCCGGGAGGTAGATGCTGAGGTGTATTCGGTTAGTACCATTTTTATTTTTATTTTTATTTTTTTTGAAAAAGAAAATGTTTTTGAGATTATCAATGAATTCATAACAGTGGGATTTGAATTTGAGGCAACTGGGTTTGAAGAGTATCATTGAGCTAGTCTTGATTGCAGTTTTAGCTTCATGTTAGTGTTTGTTTGATTAGGAGTGTGGTTATAGTTATTTTTTAAAGGATTTTTTATGTTAAAATATACAAAAATGATATTTTTTTATTTTTAAAAATTATTTTTGAAATTTAAAATATACAAAAAAAATTATTTTTTTTAAAAAGGCAGGTCTGTATTTCCAAAGGAGTTATTAATTAATTGTAAGTTAGAAATAGTGATGGCAGTTTTACTCAATCCATTCCTTGATTTTATGTGGTTTGTCAATCAACCAGGTAAAATAATCCTTGTGGTTTGATCAGTGTCGGATACGGAAGGGTGTGATTTTTTTATTCAAGTTAATGTATAAATTTTATTCTTATTGTATGATATGATTTTATGTATATATTTGAAATTTAGAATATTTTATTTTATGATTAATGTATGAGGGTGCTTATATTTTATTTTTGTAAAATTTATTAAAAATAAATAAATCCAGTGGATCATTCGCCTAGCAGAGTCTTTCATCTGATCATATCCAACCAGATCGGAGGTGGGTGATGGGCACAAGAGATGCAAATTCAGCTTCAACCCCATCCTAATGGTCTCTGGTAAATTTGACTCGGGAGGGTCAATTAGTGATGCCTTTTGCTCTAGCTGGGGTTGCAAATCCAATTATTTTGATGGGAGACCCTTTTGAACGTTACTTTTTGAAAGACTGGGTGACGTAAAACTCAACTTTCTACACTGGGAAGGTTGTGGTGGCTTAGGTCAGCCGAAGTCGGCTACCTCTTTCCATGTAAGTTCTGGCCCAACCAGAACCGTTGTTGAGTCACGTAGGATAGTAGGATTGTTTAAATATTTTAAAAATTAAGAATATATCCATCTTGATTATATCTTCGTTGACAATAACTCTGTTTTCTTCTTGTGAAAAAACTCAATCTAAATGGGCTGTAGCTTTTTTACGTGGGATTTATATGTAAAAAAAAAATGAAAAATATGTAAAATTTGCTTTTAATGGTGGGCTTTTGTGTATAAAATGATACAACATTTAACCATATTATATTTTCAAACGGTTATATTTTCAAATATATTAAGAAGTTTGTTTTTCTGGTATTGAAAATAAAAAATATATTAATTTAATATATTTTTAAATAAAAAATACTGATAACACAATATTAAATATTATCTAAATATCCAACCTGTGAACACTTGTAAATCTAGACCGTTGTTTTCAGCTCGGTACAAGACTAGACTTGGGCCTATCATCGTCTTGACGCAGAATACGGCTCTCACACTAACCTGATGACGAAGACTTGTATTTTTAACCACAGATTAACGTATGAACGAAGAAACATTGAAACAATGGAATGATGAAAAGACGTTCCGATGAAATTGCCAATTAGCATCCGAAATTTTAAAGTGGAATTTGCTGCAGCGCTAACAATGGGTGGCTGGTACAAACTTTTTTTACAAGCCCCTCAAAATACAATTTTAGTACTTGATGTCACGTGAATTATTCTTAAAAACCATCAAACACACACAATATTTTAATTTTAAGAAATTTCAAATTCACATATTGATATCCTGAGCTTTGTTTTAAATTAGCAAGGCAGTAATTATTTTTTAAAATATCATGAATAATTTTTTTGTCATAAAAATAATAAAATTTGTTGTGATTTTTATACACGAGATATGTGCAGCTTTGTTGGTTTAACAATGTAATTATAATATGCAGCTTTGTTGCTTTAACCATGTAATTATAGTTATTTTTTAAATAATATTTTATGTGAAAATTTATGTTAGTAATTTTTTTATTTTAAAAAAATTATTTTTAATATTAGCATCTTAAAATAATTTGAAAATATTAAAAATATATTAATTTAAAGTAAATAAAAAATTAAAAATATTTTTAAAAATAAATAGATAAAAAATTGAAAATTAACTCTTCATTTCAATTTAAAAGTCGCACACTTGATACATACATAACTTTTAAATCAATTTTTATAGATTTAGAAATTAAGTGTGTATCACCGGTAATATTTAGATTGAAATGACAGTGTTATTTTTATAAATTTAAAAGTTGCACTTGTTATATTTATTATTTTTTAAAATAAATTTTAAACACGTATTTTGTAAAGAGAAGCTGTCCACGTTACTATTTTTTCTTTAAAAAAACAAACTCTATCTATGTTCCACTCATTTTTTGCCGACGGGAACTTGGATTTTCAGACTCTTTGAGCCAACCCGTTTTTCAGATCCCATGTTGCCTCTTCAAACTGAGTCACTATTACAAGCTACGAGGTAATTAAAAAACAAAAAGACAGGGTCCCATTCCACGAGGTCATCCAGCTAACTTTAGTTGAATTCCACACCCACAGCAGAATCGAAACTGCTACACTTACATATATATTAAAAAAAAAGTTCCCAACTTTTTTAACCGTCAAACTCCATTCTTCTCCACTTCACTCGCCTTCCCCTCCATTTCTTTGTCCCTTCATTTCCCATCCCTTGAGAATAATTGATATCCCCACGAGGCCACGACCACACATACAATACCAAAAATGGGGTTTTCAATCATCATCCTTCTCTATCTCCTTCAATCTTTCAACTTCGCTAGTAAGTTCAAATTTTGATTGTTTTGGCCTAAAAAGACATAAAATTAAGAGGTTCACAACTTGATTTTGGTTTTTGTTACAGGTTCACAGTCTTTTATTGGGGTCAATTATGGTCAAGTGGCTGATAACTTACCCCCACCATCAGCCACAGCGAAGCTCCTACAATCTACGGCTGTACAGAAAGTTAGGCTCTATGGTGCTGATCCAGCAATCATTAAAGCACTGGCAGATACTGGAATTGGGATAGTTATTGGTGCTGCTAATGGAGACATCCCTGCTTTAGCTTCAGATCCCAATTTTGCGACTCAGTGGGTTAACTCGAATGTTTTAGCTTACTATCCTTCTAGCAAGATCATTCTCATCACAGTTGGTAACGAGGTAATGCGATATGAACACTTCTACGATTTTTAATTGCTGATTTTCTTACACACTGAATGTAATTATTAGAATTGTATAGTCGTGACGTTATATTTCAAGTGGGCTAAGTTATGGAGCGTTTTGATTTTGACAGGTATTGTTGTCGAACGATCAAAACCTGATCTCTCAGCTTTTACCAGCGATGCAAAATATGGAAAAAGCACTTAGCTCTGCCTCCCTCGGCGGCAAGGTCAAGGTCTCCACTGTGCATTCCATGGCCATACTGTCTCAGTCCGACCCGCCTTCTTCGGGTTTGTTTAGCCCGGCTTATCAAGACACTATGAAAGGGTTATTGCAGTTCCAAAAGGACAATGGTTCACCCATCGCCGTTAATCCGTACCCCTTTTTTGCTTACCAGAGCGACCCAAGACCGGAGACTCTGGCTTTTTGCTTGTTTCAACCCAACTCGGGACGAGTTGACTCGGGTAATGGAATCAAGTACATGAACATGTTTGATGCTCAGGTAAGCACATTCATGTTTTTACTGATTACTTTGAACAGTTGCTGACATGCTGGTGTGATTCAATCTTGGCCGTGCGTGGCTGACACGTAGTGGCTAAAGTTAAGCAATGTAGTTAATAATGTGTTGATTTTTTAAAGTATAATAATAATAACTTCAAGAAAAGAAAAACAACTTTATGAAAAACACGTTTCGAACATGTATCCAAACTAGCCTAGAAGATATGAAATAATAGTTGTTTTTTTAAAATATGTTTTATTTTTAGATATTATTTTTTTATTTTTAAAATTTATTTTTGATATTAATTTATCAAACAATTTTAAAATAAATAATTTTAATTTTAATTAAAAATTCAAATTTTGTCTGCACTGTTTGAAACACAATATCAAAACGGAGGCTTGTAACGGATCAATGGATGGTTGGTCCAGACGAGGCTGTCGCCATAGTATAGTGATCAACAGACCTCGATGATTAATTTGTCGTCAGCTGGGCGTTGTAAAGCCCAGTGAGTAAAAGACACATCAACATGTGAGATTGTGAGGTCAATAAACAAAGGAGTGCGGGGCAAGCTTGTGGCATACATTAGCGATATAGCGTAGCGTAGATGTTTTGTCTTCTCTGATCACGAAGGCACGACATTGACATGGGGAATTAGGTTCTCTGTACCTATGTCAACTTTATGCCTTCAGCCTTTACAAAAGGTCTCCAGCAATTTCGATCACTTGGGATCAGTTAAGGTTGTGTTTTTTTCGAGTGCAGTTACTTTAAGTGCCAAATTATTGAAAGCTTGCCACGCGGGTTGCATAAAATGGAGGGGTGAAAGCTCCATCAATATAACAAAAATTTGCTTGAGATGATCAAGGATAGAGTTCATTTTCCATGGATTAGCCGCAAGCTGCATGGTGTGATTATTTACTTGTACACGTCGTTTTGTTGATATTTGCCAGAGTGATGCATCATACGATTGTGGGTGTGTTTTGGACTTCGATGAACCATTGCTATTGAATTCCTGTTTAAATGGTAGTGTAGTGTTGGCGTTTAGAAGTCAAATTAATAATATTTGGTTAAAGAGACTTAGAAAGCAAGTGCATTTGTTCAAGGACTTCATGGAAAAGCATTTGCAAATAATTCTCTCCTCTATTATATGCCCATCCTTTTTCCCCTAAAAGGGTAGAGGGTGCTGGGATGTGACTTATTGTGCCTCATGACAGGCTGGCCATTGCTATAATTTATGCTCAAATCCTTCCGAGACTTAAATTATTGTTGATGTAGAAATTGGACCATAGAAAATGTTGGTCACTTTGATTGGTTGGGGACCAACATGTGTGAACATCATAATCATAATCAGCCATCGTAGTTTTTGCATTTACTAAGGGCCAGGCATGGGGTTTGCAAGTGTTTGGATTATGACTACATAGGACTTATGTAGTAGTACACTTCCTATACCGATACAGAGGTTCATACTTTTTATACTTCATCAAGAGGAAGCTTAAGCCTCTAATGATCAAGTCTTTGGTTCATTAGATTGATGTTATTTAATTAATGGCCTGGAAAATGAATTGCAGGTTGATGCTGTACGGTCGGCCTTAAATGCTATGGGATTCCATGACATTGAGATTTTGGTTGCTGAGACAGGGTGGCCTTACAATGGTGACAGCAGTGAGGTTGGCCCAAGCGTTGAGAATGCTAGGGCTTATAATGGCAATTTGATTTCTCACCTTAGATCAATGGTTGGAACCCCACTAATGCCTGGAAAATCTGTAGATACATATATCTTCGCCCTTTATGATGAGGACTTGAAACCTGGTCCTGCTTCGGAACGATCGTTTGGGCTTTTCAAGCCTGACCTTTCAATGACGTATGATATTGGTCTTTCAAAGAGTAGCTTGGTAAGGACCATACCTTCTTTTCCTTCAACGCTTTAAGAATGTTTCTTCTTGGCAATCTACTTTGTAGGCTGTGGTCATGGTGACACAAGGTAAGCTGCAATTATCACTCAGTAGAGGAGTTTACATGTATACTAGGATGCTCAAGATCTAACCAGGCTTAGGCCTAAAGCATGACATGTGTTGGTAATTTCCAGTTAACATGATTATAAGAAGGGAGAAGAAAGCATTTAAAATTGACTTTCGCTAGAAGTGACGAGGATTGGTAGAAATGTTGAAGGGGAGTTGAAATTTGTTGGCTGTGATGTTCCATTCTATTTGTTCTTAATTGAGAATTTGGTATCAGGGTGTTTTGAAGATTTATTATCAGATTTTCACAATTTATTGCAGGAAGTTGTATGCATCAGGCGTTGAGCTAATTTTTGCATTTGCATTGTGAAAGATAGTTGTAGGGAACGCATTGCTTAAATGCAGCTAGTTTGATATTATTGATTTGCGATTTGTAAAATCCACCATTTGGTCTTTCCTCAGACTCCATCGACTCCAAAAACTCCAGTAACATCATCACCAAAGCCAGCAGCAGCAGGTTGGTGTGTGCCAAAAACTGGTGCTTCTGACTCTCAATTGCAGGCAAGTCTCGACTATGCCTGTGGCCAAGGCATAGATTGCGGCCCCATTCAACCAGGAGGTGCCTGTTTCCAACCAGATACTCTGGCATCACATGCTGCTTATGCCATTAATCTCTACTACCAGGCTTCTGCAAAGAATCCATGGAACTGTGATTTCTCAGAAACGGCTACGCTCACATCCAAAAATCCCAGTAAAATTCCATTTTAACTTCAACTCTATTTCCTTTCATGCATACAAAATTTATGCAATCGTTGGCATTAGAAATGACCACATCACGGTTCCTATTTGAGCATCTTTTTACTTAAAAGTTGCTTTATGTCATAAAGCAATTCTTTCTACAGCACATAAATGAATAACTACTCTAGGAACCATTAGGTGCCAGCTCTTGTTATCATGAGTTATACTTTAACAAAAAAAAAGAAGAAGGTGATATTCTCCTCGTTGAATTAGCTCCATATTAATATGTGATTAGAAATGTAAAAAGAACAATAGCTTTTGGTTTTTATGGCAGCTGATGAATTAAGAATATAAAACAACATTAGCTTTTGAATTTTTTGCCTGCTTTATGGCTTTAGGTCCCCACATAACCCAAAGTTTTAATCTTTTGTGGTTTATAGTCTCTGTCTTGGAATCATTGCCATGCTTATGAATGTGTTTCTCTCTCTAATTGTAGGTTACAATGGCTGCACCTACCCTGGTGGGAGCACTTGAAAAATCAAGAGCAGGTTTCATTTTGGTACTGTACCTTGATGGTTTTGATTTGAATCTGCGATTGTAAAGGCTTCCTCCAATTGGAAGCATTGATTTAGATCTCTCTTTCTCGCTGTCCATTTTTCAATGGTCTGATGCTGTTAAGGTAGTAGGAAGTACGCCATGAAGTGCAATTATGTTTAGAGGAACTTTATAAACTTTGTCACGTGGTTTCTGGTACCATTTTTCAAATATAACAAGGCTTAAAGTGGCAATCATGCCGTTTTCTAATTTACAAGGCTCAAACTTCAAATCTATTGCAAGTTGCCCTTTTCCCTCTCTCCCTGTCGTTATTTATCAGACATAATTATGGGCCAACAAGTTTTTGTGAAGAAAATGTCTCTGCTTAATCCTCTTTTTATCTCAATGATCAACGCAAACTTGAATATAATTACACGATTTCCTTGATATTCCGTAAGAGGATCTGGATTTCGTTTTCCACGTAGTTTTGTCAAGGCAGCTTTGGATAATTGGATTTTATGTATTAGTCTTCATTCTTCACCAAATTTGCGGACCGAGTCCCATATTTTTTGAAACAGAACAGACCCCTTCAGTTTTATATTTTTCGCTCTTGGTTTGAGTACACATGCATGGAAATCCATGAACAGTCGCCTCTTGGATTTCTATATTGTATTCAAAACCATGTCCTCTCTTTGTCATCTTGCTTTGTGCCGGGATGGCATTAACAGAGCCCATCAGGAGGAAATCCAAGCTAAATTTTGTAGTAGACTACATGAATGTCTGATCAACGTTTATTATCAGAATGAAAATCTATGGAATTGGTATCCTCCAATTATATATGCTAGGTAAATGGCGAGTTAGTAATCCGGCTGGGGCCCAAACCGGTAATTTCAAATTATTTGTCTTCTGTACTATAGTGAACATCAACATCTCTCAGTTAACCTCGACCTGCCCTGCCACTAGACCATGAACACGTAATTTCTGACGCACCATTACAAGCTGCTTTGAGATGCCACATGGATTTCCAAAAAAAAAAAAAAACCCAAAAAGACGACCACTTTTACATGTGAAATTCGAATCAAATGGCCGTGTGAAAACGAATCCATTTTTGACTCTGGGTGGACCTTAAATCTAAATTTGACTAGCGAAGTTATCATAGTTTAATTTATAATCTTTGAAATAAGACGGGAAGATAAAGCATCCGTTGTCGTCCAGCGGTTAGGATATCTGGCTTTCACCCAGGAGACCCGGGTTCGATTCCCGGCAACGGAAATTTTTGCTTTTAGAATAGAATAAATTGGCTCTCCCTATCTATTTTCCTTGTTATTTCCTTGCGAACACTAACGATTTAGCTGTGAAAATGATGAGCAATGATTCGTCTACTGTTCTTCATTGTGAGGTTATTATCGTTATTTCCTTGAGCAATGATTCGTCTACTGTTCTTAATTTGATATCCATAATTATTTTTTTCTGGCATTATTCAACTGGTGTTCCGAAGACTGGTTCTCCTGAAATGCGTTTGTATTTTTTATTCTATAAGTATTTTTTTTATTTTAAACTAGTGTTTTTATTATACTAGATTTTTTTAATATATTTATATTAAAAATAAATTTAAAAATATATTATTTGAATATCTTTTAAATAAAAAATATTTTTAAAAATAATTATTATTATAATTCCAAACACAATAATATTATTTTGATTTTAATGTCTACAGCCCTTAGCCTTGCATTATATTATAGTATTACTATTTTGATTTTTGAAAGGGAGTTTATGGTACCAAGGCTTAAAATTTAAAATCAAAGGTAGAAAAGCTCTCAACGGTCCGTCAATATCCGACCCATTCTCGGTTCTCCTCTATGACCATGTCAACCCCTTGCAGGAATTATCTATACACAAAATGGCGGCAGCGCTTCCTCAAGTCCATCATTCGAAAATAAGTGGCTGCCACCTGTTCTTTTGTGACTGGATTGGATCTTCACAGGGAGGAGATTGTTTACATATTTTGACTTCTGGGCTCAACCATTTTTGTGCCGACGGTGGTTTCTATCCCGTGCATCGATCAAGAGATTATCTCCTCCTCTCTTTTCTTTTTCTTTTTTTATTTTCTTTTTGCGTCGTCACACGCGTGAGTTGTTGTGTCATCACTTCTATTTGTCGTTCTGCTGGTTTCCATAATCGAACACTTTACTGATGAAAGAAATATTTTGATGATTAAATTAACTTGATCCAGTCATTTATCTGATGTTTTTGCGTGCCAGCTGTTGCCTTCATGGCATGGACGCACGCATGATCAGAAACATAAAACAAGACATGAACTGGGTTGTTTACTTTCATGATTTTAGATTCTTTTATTAGGTAATGTTTGTTTACTGTAAAGAAGATAGATAAAAAATTTCAATAAAAAATGATAAAATAAAAAAATAAAAATTATAAAAATAAAAATAAAAATTAAATTTTAAAAAATAAAATTAAAAAAATAATTTAAAATAATATATATATATATATATCAAAATTTCAAGGATTAGATTTAATATAATCAGCAAATAATATGATATTTTTAATTTTTTCATAATTTTTATAAAGAATTTTCTATCCAAATTTTTTAAAAAAATATTTTTTAAAAAAATCAGGATAAATTTTTCTTTAACTAAAAATTATTTTTTATTAATCAACTATTTCAATAATAAATAAATTTAAAAAACAACTTTTCAATAAATAAACATAACCTTACAATCAAAATAAATCTTGAATGTTGTTAATCAATTGAAGTAAATCTTTAAAAATTCTCACAGTTAAAAACAAGGAAACAGTGAGAAAAACCTAATAATATGCATACATGGAATTTATTCTACATATTCAATCTAAATGTTTGATCGGCACGGAAAATTTTAAGAGAGATACTACAAATTATATAACATGGTTTAATAATTTCACAAAGGGGTGGCCTGATCGAAAAACGATAAAGGACATAGATGATAAATAACTCAACCCATGCTCTATTGTAATTTTTAAAATAATTTGAGTGACCTTGATAAGAATGAATTCCTTCTTCTTCTTCTTTTTCACGCTCTATTGTAATTTTTTAAATAATTTCAAAGACCCAGGCAAGAATTAATTCCTTTTTTTTATTTTTTTTTTCAAACTCGTTGCAATGACTAAATTATCTCTAGAAGCAAAAATCCTTTAACTCGCACTTAAAGATTTATATATATAATCAAGTTGATTAAAAAAACATGTCAACAATAGAATAAAGTAAAAAGTTACCAACATGTATATTGCACGCTTGAATCTATAGGATGCCTTTGTGCTGTTTGAGCAGCATGTGAAAACACGCTTAGCTACTAGACAATGGCTTTTATGGCGGCCTTTAAGTTGTCTCGGTAGCCTTTTTGTTCTCGCGTAGTGTGCATGGCTAAATCACATTCAATTTGGCCTCAAACTTAATCGACAACCCTCTAAATTTTTAATAGCATCTTTTCAATTTGTTCTTGTTTTGGATTTAGTACATGTTTCTTTAACTATTATTTATTTTATTTAAAATAATTTATAAAATTAAAATTGTTTTTTTTTTAATTTTAGTCACTTATTATTATTATTATTATTTTGATTTGGATCATTTTATTAATTAAATTTATTTTTTATTTTTATTATTTAATATTTAATTTCAAATTATTTTCATAACAAACTTAGTTTTTTATTATATTATTTATTATTTATTTTATTTTGTTTTTTTGTTTATTATTTTTTTATTTTAATTATATTTCTTAATTTTATTTTTTAATATTTTGTTAATTGAGATATCGACTTCGTAGTTTTTTCAAATTTGTTTTTTATAGAAAATTCCAACATCAAGACCCGGTTCATGAATTTAAAAAGTTGATTTGAATTAATTTAAATTTTTTTATTAGTTATTTTTTTATATAATTCTTTTATTTAATATTAAATTTATTATAAATTAAAATTTTTTATTTTTTTATTTTTTATTTTCACAATACCATCTTAATCTCATGTGTTATTGAGCCACATATATATAACGGGTTAACTCATACATCTCACGTCAATTTATTTAATTTATCTAATATTATTATCTTTTTTATATTGAATCAATCAAAATTATCAGATAAAATCATGCTAATGGCCAAACACTCTCTCTCTCTCTTCTCGGCCTTTCTAAAAATTCTATCATCATTTAGGCATGTTTTTGACAAGAGAAGAAATTCGGTACGGCATACAAGGTAGCCCAGGTCCCTGGCCAGCTTAATTTTTCTAGTCTTTAAGAAATCATGAAAAAATACGAGTTTATCAAATTGAGAGTGCTTCTTAAAAAATATTAAAATATATAATTAAAAAAATATCGAACACATAGCTGGTACATTCCCTACCTGTGACGTATGCCTTTCATTTTTACTCCCATGCATTGACAACTGTGAAAAGAGGACAGCAAGGATGGGAGCAATGAATATCAAACATAAGCGAAGTCTTTTTCTCTGTGGGACCAAATCATACGCTTGATGTTTTTTTTTTTTTTTTAATATATATATATAAAAAAAGCCTCATCGAAATAGAAAAACAGTGGAGAAACATCAGCTCAGTCCTTGTTATATCAACTCATTATTAGCGGTCCCAAGGCTTTTCATTTTACCATTTTGTTTCCAAATGTAATTGATACCAGACTATTGTCACCTTCGTACCCATCCATAATTGGTAATTATAAAATCTCAATACAATCCACGTTTGATTTGTACTTGTTGGGTTGATTTTTGATTAAGATTTTTATTTATAATTTTTTAAATAAAATAAGTTTATTTATCAGTGAAGCTTAAAGTAACGTGACCAACATACTAAATTTAAATAATTTAAAATTAATAATTATTTAAGTTTAATGAAAAAATATAAAAAATATAATTAACCATCATTATTTTTTATCTAGAATAGTCAGGTAATTATAAAATTTCAATACAATTTACATGAAATTTATATATATTTTATATTTATTTTTTGAGTATCTATATCCAATACATAATAATTACTAGAGAAGTGGAGGGATGCTATTTTATAAAATCTATTACAATCGAAGTAAAAATGATAAAATCAAAAGATCTGAGACTTAACTGGTAATGGAAATAAGAAGCTAAATTGAAGTTTCCCAAAAAAATCAAATAGCACGACACGTAAGATAAGAGGAAAAGTGGAGCCCGGCGGCTTCAGTCAAAATACCAGCCTTTACCTTAACTTTACCTCTCTCCCTCTCCCTCTGCACCTGTCTCTGCTCTGCAGCAAAACACCATGGATTGCAGTCTCAGTCCATTACCACCTCCACTTCCTCTTAAGCTAAACAAAATATCCCACCTTTTCAATTCTACCTCTCTCTCTCTTAAATCATTGAATATTTAAAATATCTCTTTCTAGAATCATGATTCATGATCACTATTACGACGAGGGCTTAGAAAAAGAAAAATAATATAATTTGATGGACAGTGCTTTTTAGTTCATTTTTTCTTTTTCTTTTTTATTTGTGAAATTGAAGACAGCAATGTCTGTTTCGGAGCTAAAGGAACGCCACGTGGCGGCGACCGAGACTGTGAATTCTTTGAGAGAACGATTGAAGCAGAAACGCCTTCTTTTACTTGATACAGATAGTAATTATTATTTCAATTTTCTTTCTTTTCTTCTCTCCTCGTAAGAAAGATATAAAAAAAGGTGTAGCTTTGGAAATGGATCTGATTGAAGTTGTTATGGTCTGCTGCAGTTGCGGGATACGCGAGGGCGCAAGGGAGGAATCCGGTGAGTTTTGGGCCCACCGATCTGGTTTGCTGCAGGATTCTTCAAGGACACACTGGCAAGGTAATAACCATTTTTTTTATAATTTGTTTCTACTGTTAATTTTTATTGCCGCTTCTTAACGACTGTAAATTTAAGTTACAAAGAATAAATCGGGTTGTGGGTTTTGATTCAATCGGCAAATGAAGCCATGTTGTCCTTGGTAGCTGTAACTACCAGTGGAATTTTTTTGCTGTGTTACTTGTTTTTTTTTCTGATTTACCAAGCTGTGGCACTTGTTTTTTTCTTTTTCGTTTTCTTGGGGGCAAATGGGATGTGGTTTATATAGAATTTGTTATCTGCCACTAAATTAGGTGTATGAATGTTATGGAAAGTAAAGGGTCACCATTCTTAGCTTGGCTTCCAAAAACGACGTCAAGTGAAGATTGGCTTACTTCTTACTACTCTAACTCTTTGGCTCTTTATTTTCTGTGGTATGCTTCTGAAAGATAGATGAATGCTCCTGGATGAATTATTGTTCGATGAGAAAAGGTTATGTTTATTATGGATGGAGTACTTAAGAAACAAATAGTTTGGTTTGTTACAGAGGTTCTCTAAATAGAAGGAAATTAGGACATCAACAAAAACGTTAATTACCATTCATTGCTTTAATGAAAACGTTGAGAATTAGAACATCAACATTGTTTTTGATCCTCTGTTTGTCAGGAAGGAAAATAGAAGGGATGGGTTGAGGACGGATGGGGTGTTTTCTACGTTTAGTTGGGTGGATGGAGACCCAAGGAAGGATCCTGTGTGTCCTTCCTGACATGTAATTTGCAATCTGTCCAATTTGTATAGATTGATTTCTGTCCCTCCCTCACTTGTTATCCAACAACTAGATAGATGGGTTGTTGTCCATCCTTTCTACTCTCAATTCATCCCTTTTACATGTTTCATCCTTATTAACGAACAGGGCGTGAGTGAAATTATGAAGGCTCTTACCATAGGTATTTTGAAGCCGTGAAATGCAAAGATCATGCGTAAGATCTGCTGGGTAATTATGTCATAAATAGAGATTTAATGCCTATCACATTTGCAGGTGTATTCATTGGATTGGACCCCTGAAAAGAATAGAATAGTAAGTGCATCTCAAGATGGGCGATTAATAGTATGGAATGCTCTAACAAGTCAGAAAACCCATGCCATAAAGCTACCCTGTGCATGGGTGATGACATGTGCTTTCTCTCCTGCTGGACAATCTGTTGCTTGTGGCGGTCTTGATAGTGTTTGCTCAATTTTTAACCTGAATTCGCCAACCGATAAGGATGGGAATCTAGCTGTCTCGAGAATGCTTAGTGGGCATAAGGGTTATGTTTCGTCTTGTCAGTATGTTCCAGATGAGGATACTCATCTGATAACAAGTTCTGGTGACCATACATGTGTTCTGTGGGATATTACAACAGGCCTGAGAACTTCTGTGTTTGGAGGAGAATTTCAATCTGGACATACTGCTGATGTGCTAAGGTAAGGCATTCTCCAATTTTCCATCAAGCTAACCTTGTTATCTGCCTATCTTTTGACTTCAAACTCAATGGACTATCTACCTAGTTAACCTTCAGCTGCTCTTGTTGAAGTGCCTTCTTTTACAACCCTACATTTACTCTATGTTGGCAGTTATATATGGTGCATCCTGTGACAATCAAACCTTATATGTCCGATGCTTCTTTTTCCCTATTTAAATTACTATAGCATTACATTATTATGTTCAATTTTTATGATTTTCTCCTTTGTCAGGGAGCGATTAGCACTTTCGAAGTTTGACCTTCGTGATTTTGTATCCTGCAGTGTCTCAATTAGTGGATCAAACTCAAGAATGTTTGTGTCTGGTTCCTGCGATTCAACTGCCCGGTTGTGGGACACCCGTGTTGCAAGTCGAGCAGTGCGCACATTTCATGGGCATGAAGGAGATGTTAATGCTGTAAAGTTCTTTCCAGATGGTAATAGATTTGGAACTGGTTCGGATGATGGAACTTGCAGGTTATTTGATGTCAGGACTGGGCACCAACTCCAAGTTTACTATCAACAGCAAGGTGATAGTGAGATCCCACATGTAACCTCAATTGCATTTTCAATATCAGGAAGACTTCTCTTTGCGGGATACTCAAATGGTGATTGTTATGTGTGGGACACTTTATTGGCTGAGGTACCCTTTTGCACTTTGGATTAAGTTTATTATGCTACCATCAAAACATCTATGGAGGAATTAGATTTGCATGCTTTGCTCAAGTTAATTGATATTATTTACTGGAATTTGAACTCTGTGGGGCATTTTCAACCCTAACTTTGGCCTTTGTTTCTTAAGTTAAATGTTGAACTGCTAATGTTACCTGGTTGTGTATTATTACAGCTGAGTTCTGAGGTTTCATGGGTTTTGCTTTAGATACCTATTTGCACGTGTCTTAACTCAGGCATAGGTCTCAAGCCTTGCAATGCTTATAAGTTATGATAGACAAGACACGTGAAAACAAACTTATATGAAGAGTGGCACTGGTGTTCCCCAATTTGTTGGTGACTATTGTATTTTTCCAGTTGTGTAAAATTAAGTATCAGAACTCCCATCATTTTAACCTTTAAGAAAGAAAAGCTTGAGCATTATGCTCTTGTTGCTTGCATCCTTTTTTCCTGAGCAGTTGTTTGAAGATTTATAAGTTGTGGGAGCTTTGAGGTGGGCCATGTTATCGCACCCATTGACCCCAATTACTTTTGTGTTTCATGGCAGGTTGTTTTGAACTTGGGATCTTTGCAGAACTCCCATGAGGGCCGGATCAGCTGTTTGGGTTTGTCAGCTGATGGAAGTGCCTTGTGTACAGGAAGTTGGGATACCAACCTAAAGGTTAGTCTCCATATAAGCATGGCTTTGTAAATTTCTTTTGATAGTCTCATTTGGTTGAGGCACATCTAGGAAAAAGCTCCATATCGGATCCACAAAGAACAGATCCATTTGATCACGACATTGAAAATCTTAGCCATCCAGTTTTGTCCTTCTCAACTTCTGTAGTCTGCTTTGTTGTTCCAAGTGGTTTTATTCTAGGTAATGAAGCAGTTTTTATTCCTAGTTCTTGGGTCAAGAAGACCTGCGTAAACTAAGCTACAAAGAAAGCTCCTTTTATTCAATTATTGATCGACTTATATATAGGATCCCATTCAGCCTTTATTGATGCTTCTTTATGTAGAATGCTACCGCTTATCTGGCATTTTGCATGTTGGAGGTGTTGTGCTCAGCAACTTCTATTAGACATAATTTTATCCAGTTTCACTTTGATCTTCTGTTACATAGAATTAATTACAAAACTGTCAAGTTGATGAAATCTCCACCCCTCCCCCCCTCTCCAGATTTGGGCTTTTGGAGGGCATAGGAAGGTAATCTGATTCGAGCAAAAGGCTTTAATCAGCTGTCTCGTTTCCTCCCAGGATCATGGTTCTCATTGCTTTTTCAGATGCACCGCGTTGTTGGTAGACCCTCTGCATTCTCGTCAAATTAATGTGGTTTGAAAACCATATCCCAGTGCTGTCCCTTGTAATTCTCATGTGAAAATTGATGAGGAAATGGAAAAATTGCACGAGGTTTGATCTTAATGATGAAAGTGGCGGTTCATGTTATATCTGGCAACGGTATCAAAGTTACCTATTTAATTTGTGCTTACCAGTTGTTGTATCCTGTACCTTTATTTAATGAAAAATCTTTGGTTTCTTAAAGCACCCCCCAACCCTAGATTTCTATATCATACCTCAAAACTAATGCCCGACATCTACCATTTCCTTGCTAGATAACACGAGGATGTGGTTGCATACTGTTTATTTTTTGCCTAGTTTAATCCATGGAATCTTTTTCAAGATCTTATATCCCTTGCTAGTGTTAATTTGCCTACATAATCTCGATGCCTGAGGGCCAAGGACCATTCCTGCGTGCCTGGATTGTCAGTGCTAGCCTCTGGATTATGAATTTCGAAGAATCTTTGCCAAGTTTGTTTCCTATATGGGGCTGGTTGATGTTGCTTCGTAACTAGTATTTTTTCGAATAAAGTTCTATGATGGAAAATATAAGCAAAAATGTAATGGTTCAAATTGTGCCGCCATCATCATCTTTTTTCAAAGATATTAATACACTGTTGGCGCCGGCCACACCTAAACAATTGCAGTTATTCATGGTAAAAAGTCAGTCACACCTGGATAAATGTCTCACCCTTAAAATGGCTTGAAACATGTTATAGGCTGTTCTAGATAATCCTGCTCTTCATAACGTATAAACTCAAATAGAAATTAGTTCCAATGGTCTTGAAAGTTTGAAAATGCTCAAGGACCGTGTTTCTGACTCTTCGTCATTTCATCACTGCTCGAAGAGGAAGGATTCAGCCCGTATTCACTCGTGTGATCAAATTCACTGCTTGCATAATCGATGCCGTCTAATGCCGTCCTCCTAAACTTCCGTATATCTGCACTATATGAGCTTTGTTCAAAATCAGAACTGGAAGCGGAGCTGAAGATAAAACCTCGGCCAGGTTTTATCCCTTCGTCCAAGGAGACTTCACCTTCAAGTGCTCGTACAATCTGTTTCATTGATACTTGTTAAAGCATCTCCTAAGATATTTTATAATTCCCATTTAAGTAAAGTGATGGTGTATGATATGTGATTAGTTTATTCACGATGTTAGATCTCTTCTTTTTTCTATCTCCTTGTTCTTTGCTGTTTGTTAGAAGGTCTGGAGATCCACGAGGAAAACTAATCTACCAGTCGTTAGTAAAATTGCTTAAGGTGGTCTTGAGTGGATTGCAGGAAAGGTTGGCTAAACAAACCGTGCAATTTCTGTTTCTTTGAAGAAATTACATCAATGACAAGATTTTGGACTAAAATTTCTTGAAATTTGCCAGCGGTTGCTTAATCAAAGCTTCGAATTTTTTCTCACGCAAAAATAAAGATCACCATGATAATTGAAGTATCATACCTGGCTCATTTTCGGCCGCCTCTTTGCTGAATAACTAACTGATGCACCAGCACATGCTATCATGCAAGCCACCTCATGGGGATTGTAATTGCCCTCCAAAGCTGGATCAATCAGCTCATCGTAGTTTCCGTCTTCTAGCGCTTTTGCACATAAAGGTGTAGCCTGGTAATTGCATGAACCAAAATCTCAATATAAGCATTTACTTGTGTTGCAGAAGTTCGGTTAAAGGAGGTTAAGAGGGTGCAAAATTGAGGATCCGCACCCATTCTACCAAGCTGTCATCCATGTCCCCAGAGATATCCACAGGGAGACGTCCAGTTATTAGTTCCAATAGCATGACACCGAAGGAGAAAACATCAGATTTCTCGGTAAGCTTGCCGCTGGAAGCATATTCTGGAGCCAAGTACCTACATGTATGCATCAATGGTAATCACAGATCAACTTGTGCCTGTCAAACTTTATTCTAATTTGGTGCTACGGCAGATCATATACCACTGAAACGGAGCTCAAATATCTTACCCAAATGTTCCCATGACACGAGTCGATACATGAGTATAGTTGTCTGAAGATAACTTGGCCAATCCAAAATCTGCCACCTGGTATATATAATGGTTATTAAACATAATTCATCAACTGAAACAATTACATCTAAAAATATAAATGCAACGTTGCCTGAATACCATAGCTTCGAAACTGTAGTCAAGCAGAATATTTGCCGCTTTAATATCTCTGTGGATAATTCTTGGGTGGCCTGCATGTGTCGAACAGAGATTAACCCAAGAGACAGAAAGATAGAGAGAGAGGATGATCGAGAAATTGTTATTGACTTACAGTCTTCATGCAAATATGCAAGTCCTTTGGCTGATCCCAGGGCAATTTTGAGCCTAGTAGGCCAGTCCATGGTCGGACGACCCTTACCTACAAATTTGACAACGATATCAAATTATGAGGACTAATTAAAGAATGCCAGGAATGAAGGGAATGTATCAAGGAAAATGGAGAATTCTGGATTCTCGGAGCATACCATGAAGGTGAAATTCAAGGGTGGAATTGGGGACGAACTCGTAAACCAACAGCTTTTTATCTCCTGCAATGCAATAACCAACAAGGGACACAAGGTGGCGATGATGGACACGGCTAATAATTTCAACCTCAGCCTGAAATTCTCGATCCCCTTGTCCACTACCAGCTTTGAGACTCTTAACTGCGATTTCCTTTCCATTAGGCAAAACCCCTTTATGGACATAGCCAAAACCTCCCTGCCCTAGTAGTTTAGCCTGAGAAAATCCCTCAGTTGCTGCTGCTAATTCGTCATAGCTGAAGCTGCTCTTGGTGAACCCAAGAGCCAATGATGGTGATGGGTACGGGGGAGGCAATGCCGGACCGTGTGGGCCAGAGTAACTGGAACTCATTTCACTAGACATAATTGCACCATGAGATGGTGGTGTTGACCAAGTTCCATGTCCTCCGCCGGGAGGTGGAGGGAGATTTACAACTTGCTCTCCGAATTTGCTTTCATTGTGCCAATTACTAGCATGATGTTGAGGAGGTGCTGCGTTGAAATAAGGGCCACCTGTGGCTGCACATTTACATTAATATTCAATAAGAAGCACTCGCAATTCATTCTGGTCAGTATTCAATAATGTGTGTCATGCTGAACAGGTATGTGTGTGTGTGAGTGTATGGCTTTGAATTTTCTTGCATATTCAATTAATTCTAGACCTGGCTTTATTAGAAATTCAAAATGTTACATAAATTATTTTAGAGATTGAATATAACATGAATGCTTAGAATAGTCGTCCATAGGTACTACGCATACTTAATAGTTCATACATATGAATACCTGTAAGAATTTTTCATGTAACCCTACTGATTAATGGATAATTCCAAGTTTAAATCCAATTGAAATTAGATCACTTGTTATGTGGATGTGCATGGAAAAAGTTGGGCTCGAGGGGCTAAATGAAAAGAAAAAATAAAATCTCAAATCAGAAATGGTGGGTAGAGAGTGTGATATATACCTTTGGGTGCTAGAGAGTGATCGTTGTAGTAATCATAATGTCTCTTCTTTTTCTTTCTGCATGCACAGAGAAATACAAGCAGGGCAAGCAGCAATAAAACCCCTACTCCAACTACGACTCCTGCTATAATAGGTACAAGGTTAGTTCCATCTTCATTGCCTGAAGATGTTTTAGTGCTATTGTTTGATGATGAATCACTTGATGGCCCTAGTGGTCGTGGTGGAGGCGGCGAATTGTGAAACTTGGATGATGATGAAGGTGGTGGAGGCGACCGAGAACCACCATTATCATTTTTTTTGGGAGGGGGGGGGTAGTGACTTATTTCCATCAGAAGAGGAAGGCGGTTGGGGTGAAGAACCTGAGTCTTCAGGTGGCGGCGGTGGGGTTGACATTTCATCAGAAGGTGGCTGCGGTGGGGGTGACATTTCATCAGAAGGTGGCGGCGGTGGGGGTGACATTTCATCAGAAGGTGGTGGCGGTGTTGTTTTTGGTGGTGGAGAGACCTCTGCTGGGGGTGGGATTTCCTTAGAAGGTGGTGGTGGTGGAGAGACCTTTGCTGGGGGTGGGGGAGGGGGCTGGGACGCTGCTGGAGGCGGCGATGACTCCAATGGTGGTGGTGGAGAAACCGGAGATTCTTCAGGAGCGGGGGAAGACATAGTTGGAGTTCAATTTCAAATGATAGTATCGTCGAAGCTTCACGGACAAACCCCACCCTCCTCTAAATGATTATATAGCCCCGGTAATCTCTGAAAAATGCATTTAGAAAATGAATATTCTTCCTGAAGAACAAAATCTAACACTTAGAAAGATAGAAACATCAATTGCAAACTTAAAAGAAAAGTAATCAATACGCATAGCATGCCCTGTATATCAAGATTAACAATGCATGAAAGATCAAGAATGTGCAGGTAATTAACTTGCGATGATCATTATTCGCAAACTATCATTATGTACCTAATGGATTTGCTTGCATTTGATTAATTAGCTCTTGAAAAAATGGAAAAGGAGAGGGTTAGAATACCTGCGGAAGAAGGGTATGAGAACTCTCAAGACAGGAAGGAGTGGTTGCGTGGCTAGCAGTTTCAAGGAAGAAGGGAAAAACGGTGTACTGTGGTACACAAAATCACCTCCTACAAAGGAGGGGATTTCCTGTCATTTGTCTATATTTTGGTACAAAAAGCAGGGCCTAATTTTAGTGGCAGTTTGGTTTTGTTATTCAGGGGTAATGAAGTAGTTGAAGACTCTCGGACAGAAATCTTGCGACTCAAACTAACTTCGTGCCTGTTGAAGGTGTTATACGCACCATACGGATACAACGTAGTGGACACACACATATAACAACTTCCGTTTTACCTGAGAATCAGTTGTGACCTGGCAGCTGATGAGTCTTGTTACTCTCTCCTGCCTTGTGTTGTTTCTCTTATCCTTGAACTTGCCAGTTCTCTGGGTTGACAAGACAACTTCGCGCACGCAGCAAGGGTCCTGGCTGACGTTCCATCATCCACAATGCTCTTGCTTGAGAGAGGGGGAGACGACGTCGCTTGCTTTCCTATCAAAATCTATTTTGTCGATGCCATTTCGTTTCGGCTGGCGCTTTAGATTTGTAATTGAAAAAAAAATAATTAATGTTTTGACACAGGATAATATAAATGGGACAAAATAATCCAAATGTTATTAAGAGAAAATTATTATATCAACACCTCACATTTTGCAACTTATTTTTTCATTTATTAACATTTCCATTTACAGATATGCAAATTCACTTTATTTCATATTTTTAAATCATTTACCAACAACATTCCATCCAAACAAAATGTTTGAAATAAATGTTTAGAATAATTACATCACGATTACAAAAAAAAAAAAAAAAAAACTCTCAAAGTTACTATAGCCCCTCTTTTGGATCCTTCCGCGTGTTATATTTGGGACGTTCAATTTTTTATTTATTTATCTCTGACAGTGTGATCATGTGGGTTTGAGCTTTGCAAGTTGTTTTGTCCATGTACAAATTGGGAGTTTGAGAAAATATTTTGTTACTCATTTAGTGCATAGTTTTGTAAAACAAAATTTAATTTTATTGGTTTATAATAATTAAAAATTTATAAATAGAATTCAAGAATTTGAAAAATATTGAAACCCTTTAATTTTATATTTTTAGAGCTAGAGTTGTATAACCTAGTAAGATATTTTTAATTATTGTTATTTATTTTTTAATTTGATCATTTTAGGGTGGTATTTTTTTTAATTGACTTAATTTTTTTTTATCTTGGTTACCTAGATATAGGGGTCTCTTAATATTGAAAAAATGTCTGATGCTCGGTTTTTTTAAATTTATTTAGATTATGTTTATTTAGAACAATTAGGGTTTTAAAAATCAAATATGATGTTGAAACAAATATGAAGGATTATAGTTAACAAACTTGGTTTTTTTAGTTGGCATGCGCAACTCATATATTAGTGAGGGAGGGAGGTTGAAGTGCTTTGACGGTTCATGTGGCTTCCTCCGGTAACCAAACATAGCTATACATGGCCATAGATATAGCATAAGAAGGGTTGATCATGACGAAGTGTCATCGATGACTATTTTTTTCATTACTTTTCTTTTTTTCTGTCTTCTCTCATTGGACATTGTGATGCCCTATCAAAACTTTTGAATTATCCTCTTATTTTATTATTATTTAAAATTTTATTATTATTTTTTATTGTTAAATTTTTATTCCCATTTTTTAAAATTAATATTTTTATCAATTTTATCATTCAATCAAAAAAAATAAAAGTTGTCTACTTATTTTATTTTTATTATTATTTTTTTGAATTCTTTTTTGAAATTCTTTTTTTTTAATTTTATCCTAATTTTTTTATTATAATCAAATTGGTAGAGCAAGAATTAGGTATTATTTTTTAAAAAAATAGCAGGGGCATTCCATTTTCATTCGGGTGGCATGTGAGGAGTTGTTTAGTAGATAAATGGTAGTTTTTGGGACAGTTTTAGAATTTTCTTGAACTATGAGGTTAATAAATTTCTAGTTTGGTACTAGTAATTCTTCTCTCTCTTCTTGATTTTTATTTTTAACCCTTTAATTTTTCATAATAGTTTTTTAATTTTTTTTCTTCAAATTTGATTTTTATTTTTTTATGATTATTTGTTTTATTTCAAATTATTTATATATTTTTTTTTAATTTCATCCTTTAATTTTTTTTTTATTTGTTATCAGTCTAGTATTTTTCTATCAAGTTTGGTTCTTCATCAAGTCTCCAGATGATTCATCTTTCAATAGCAACTCACCCCTCCTCTGATTTCTTCAATTTTATCACCATTTTTTGTTGTTTTTACATTCGGACTCGTTTGAATAATCATAACTGAAGCGGAAATTGAGATACCTAAAACTTCTTGCCATGATTTCCTCCAGTGTATTGAGATCAATACGAGACGGTATTGAAGGCTTCCCCCTTCATCGACTAGTACGGAATTTTACAGCCCAGCGACCATTATTAAAATGACATGGCAAAAACAAGAGAAATGAATGCAGCACAAAAGTTTTTTTGGCAATGCTACTACAATCATTAATTATTATTGCAAATCCATAATACTGTGATGACAACATACGAGCCCCAAAAATTAATGTCCCATATCACGGACAAAAGCTGATTGATACTTAATGGAACACTATATACTGAAATGCCACATTAGGATTTTCCGGGAGGGAAAATAAAAGAAGAAAAAATCTTTCTATCGGACCTGATTTGCATTATACAAGAGTGACGTTGCCAGCCTAGAAAGAAGAGAGAAAAGGTCGGCTCAAGTTAAATGCAAATACAGTCTCCCTGCAAGCCTAACTTCCCTTCCATGACTTGCAACTCTTTGTATAGCAGGTTTTAATTGATTACGGCTATCTGCCCCTGACCTCATCCGCGGATAAAAAACAAATAGCCCAAGTAGAATGAGGAACAACCACTGGACTGACAACTCAGCCGCTTGATACAATCTCGTGAATGGTATCACTGACGGCTCCATCCTCAGATCTAACAGCCAGTTTCATTGCAACATCCCTAGAACCATGAATTCCAAACTGCAACCGCACAAGCACCCTCACGTTGCCTAGGAAAACACCAGATAGTAGACACGTGTGTGACCTTGAATTGGTTGCAACAACCTCTGTTCCCTGAACACCACAGAAGGCAAGACAATATATAAGAACATCAGCTAACAGAGATTATAGGGGACGTATTTCCAACAAGACTTCAAATATCTAATAATGATATCATACTTGAAAAAACCAAAAGGAACCATTAAATGATAAAAATAGTTCAAATTGAAGGTCTCATTAGCATTATGAAGTTAATGCGGTCCCATGCAGCTCAAATATTGCAACTCTAATCATCAAGGGATAACAGCATGGTCTTCATCTTGCATATTTATGAAATGATATCAGAAATATGATCAGCAATTTTCAAGAATAGGATAAATTTATGGAACGTTATCAGAATACCAGCATTCACACCCCAATAGAAAGGAACTTTCACCTCTCCAGCTATGGCCTGATTTCTTAATTCAACCTAAGAAATCAAGTGGTTCTGGTCCATTCTTTTTTTTTTATATAGATAGTCAAATTTTCAGTAATTAACTTCATTGTGTAATCACATAATGATAAACTAACCTCACAAGGCTGCATGCCAAGAAGGTTGATGACAGCGATAACAGCTTCAGCCAAGTTCTCCCTTGGGCCAAGGCCATATTCATCCACATGCTCAAAATCATCTCCCATGCTTTCCCAAGCATTCCTGAAATTGGAGACTCCGACCTTCATCATGTAATCTGCTGCAACAACCTCAAGGTCCTCCAGTTGGTATTCATCTTCAACGCCATCCTCCTCTGCCTCACCAGTAGTTGGATCAACCTAATAGAAAACACCAAATACAAAAGAGTCAAAAAATTATACCAGCTATATAGTGGTTGTGAACAGAAAAATATTCAAACAAACATTTTCATTTCTCTTGAATAAACTAAACCAACTATCTAAATGAAATTACTTCGTTTTCTGTGAAAGCAAACAATTCAAACCATTTTAATACATCAATATAACAAATTAACCAAGTTAAATTCCAAAAAAGTTTCATGCACAATAACTTAGAAAAAAGCAAATGCATGCATCGTCACAAGAATAAAGCAGGAAAATGTACCTCCTTAACAATGAACCTCAATGTGTTTGAAAACTTTCCTACAGCAGTGATTCCCTCAGGCTTCTCAAATGCCACAAAGGTTTGTCCAGGTGTATCATAAGGAAGAGATTGTAAAGGCTTGGATGCTACTTCTGCAAAGTTATCCGCTTCTGACGAATCCACAATAACAGAGACCTGAAATCATCAGAACAATTTGATAAGATAAAACGGAGTAGACAGAAAAGTAAATACAGCTCTCCAAACATGTCATTACATTTTCCAATAATTGCTCAGGAATCGTGTTGGTGCAGTTGTACTGGAACACAACATGCCTATCAAATATGTGCTTAACAACATTAACTGCATATTCTGTTTCTGCTTCTGTAAGCTCCACAGGTTCCAAGGACTGTAGAAAGAAAAAGGAGAAATAAAGAAAGCTCAAATTTAATCATTCCTAACTCAGCAATTCAAAAACATGGTGTGCCATGTGGCTAATGTGGCAAGAAATAATTTGGATATAGAACCTTGAAAAGCTTCCCAAAGTCCGAAAACTCTGGAATAGAGGAAAGAAGCCTTTCGTAAGCATCAACGGTAGATGGAGGACCAGCTGGAGGAGCACCAAGACCAGTTGGCTTTTTGCCTGGGGCTTTCTTCTCAGCAAGCGGCTGAGACTTGACTTCTTTTGGAACAGAATCAATATCAAAAGGCTCTTCAGAAGGCTCCTGCATCAAACAGAAAACACATGAGATGAATACAATAGTAGTGCAAAATGGGTAAGATAGAACAGAAAACTCACATAATTTTTTAAACTTGTCTCCAGATTCACAAAAGGGATATCCAGGTCTCCAAAGAGAAAAGTCTTTGTGTCTCTATCAGTTTCAACCACTTCACCATTGTCCCCAAGTGTGCTGAGATAAAGTGTTGTTCTATCACGAACCTGCAGAGAAGGAAGGGGAGATGCTTCAAAAAAATAACATGTGAAAAGACAACACAAGTTTTTGAAGAGGTAGGATTGAACATGAAAACAAACAGCATTCTTTCAATAGGAGGCTCATGCATGTGCACACAAACATATTCATGGACTTAGACTCCATGAGATGTGTATGATGCTAAAAAAGGGAACGTGACAATTTATATAAACTTTGCAAAGTGCACTATTCTAAAGAAGCTCACCTCATCATCACTGTCAAAGATACAGCGCCTCAACAGGACAAAAATTCGTGGCTGCAACACAAAGCAACAATAAATTTTCCAGCTCATGTAAGAAAGCAGTCCATCTTCAATGAAAGTAGTCATACCAGATACCACAGGACACAAGTATGCAAAGATATGCCCACAGTACCTTCAGTGCATCAACCATAGCACCAAATTTTGCCAGAGTGCTCACAGCAGCAGCCCGGACAGTAGCATTCTCAAGATGCACACGGTTGTAGATATAGCGTATATATTTGCTGGGATCTGTGGTCTTTGGGCCTTCAATCCCCAGAAAGTGGAGTATCTAATAATGCGAATGAAACAGCAACTAACACAGTTAGATGGGGAGAAAAGCATAACAACATCAATAAACACAGCGATCTTATGAATGATGAGAAATGCTACCTGTGTGGATAGATAGGTAAATTCACAATCTTCAATAAATTCACACAAATGAAGTAAACCACTTTCCTTTGCTTCAGGGATATCTCTGATAAGGATCACAATTGAATCTACAATAGCCTTTTTGTACTCAAATCCTCCTTCCTCCCTGAGAATGTTGCTTAAAAAGTTCATTCTGAAAGTAACAGCTAAGAACATTAGCACAGGCTATGTGACAAGGGATTATATATATAGAGTGAAATGTCCATGAAAACATATAATTTCAAAAAATAAATTCTCAGAAATATTGCTTACAATGATCTATACTTCAAGGGAAACTTCAAACACAGTGACCTTATGGCTTCCACAACAACAATTTTGAACTCATCAGCTATATCTGACATGAAATTTGTTATCTGCTTCATCAAGCGATCCACGCTTGATTCATTTCCTGTCTTAAGTAGAGTGGTGATTGCAAGAGTGGCAATGCTTCTGTTCTGGTCAGAAATTAAGCTCTCCATATCAATGTTGCAGTTTGTGACAGCCATGGGATGAGTCATGGCCACCTGCAAAATATTCAAGTCATGGTCAGCATATATGATGTGAAAATTTCCAAACAAGATGATGATAAATCTTTTCAGGTAATCAACACCAATGAAAATTGAGCTGTTTAATATTTCGCACACTCCTCTCATGAACAAAACACGGGCACTTTCACTAGGACAAAGCACAAAAGTTCCAACAACCCCATCACCAAAATCTGACATTCTGAAAAACTACAAGAGCAATACAACACACTCCCTTGCATGAGCAATAACCCTACAATCTACATTACTAGCATCATAACATTCGACCATAAAAACAGCCAGTCATAGCTTAAAGTAAAATCATAACCTTGTTCAAAGTGCGGACAGCTGCAAATCTCAGCACAGGCTTGGAAGAACTCAAGAAGAGCTGGAGAACAGTGATTGCTGGAGTCAATTCTCGATTTGTCACACCACTGAGCTCTGTAATTGCTCTGGCAGCCTCAAATATCACCATTTCAGCCTTGTGGCGCAGACAACTCTCCAGAAAATCATAGAAAGGACGGTCCCCTGTTTGTGTGTTAGCTGACTCACGAATAACCTGCAAAGAGTAGTAAAGCCATCATTGTAGCTCACATTAAATGAGTGACAAGTATCAAAATATGTCTGACTAGAATAGACGAACCTGACTAACATAACGTATTAAGAGGCATTGAGCCAGTGGTGAGCGAACAGTTCCCCTAGTCAAACTAGTAACTAACTTACTAACAGCAAGTCGATCGTTCTGTCGTATCTGCAAGTTTGGAAAGCACAAGGATTTTTTATGTCATTGATATATTTAATTCTACATAGAACCTCTATAACAGTTATTTTTCCAAGAAAGCAAAGAGGCAAGGCAAATTAAACAAGTTTAAAATCGACCATTAAATTTATTTCCTGGGTCTCAACTGTTATGTGAAATACAAACTCAGACACTAGTAACATCAAGGCTGTTATGCAATGACCTTATGAAGAGCAGCACTTCAATTCTTTTAGATATAAAATTTACAAAGAAACTCTCAATGCCATGTTATTATATCTTCACTTAAACTTCTTCTACCAACAAAACCATAGGCTGTTATTTGATTCAAATCTCATAGAAGGTTTCAAATTAAGAAGAAGAAAAATCCATTAATGCTGATCAAACTGGAAAGTATACTTACCTGCTGGAGCAAAGCCAGTGCATGAAATTGTACAAGGGCCGCCCTTGACTGTACAGCTTCTTGAACCTCATTACTCCACCTTTTGACAATCTCTGGGTTCGTCTGAAAAACATTAGCAAATATATTAGAAATTTTGGAGAGGGAATTGGAAAAGAAAACAATTTGCTACAGGGGCAATTAACCAGTACCTGGAGTAAATGAATCCCACTGACCAAGGCTGCACTAGCAACCACTGGATTCTTGTCAACTATTGCTTGTTTCAGATATCGTTCGATCTGGGTAAGAAGGGTTCCATCTGTTATCTGACAAAGCACACGAATGGCATTTGCTCGGTACATATCAGTCTTGCTATTCATGTCCTTCATTAAGGAGCTTGTGACAATAATAACCTGTTGTTGATAAGGAACATATTTGGTCAGTAATCAATACTTTGTACATCTGCAAAAAAAGATAAGACTTGAAAACAAAGTTAAAGCATAGCATATAACCTCATCTGCTGATGGCGATAATTCCTTTATAATCAAATAAACCATTCTCCTCAAACCTAAATCTTTCGACTGGAAAAGCTTTGTCACGGAAAAGAAAACTTCTGTGGCTTCAGTCTACATAGATATTGAAAGAAAAATTAAGACATTTTTCCATGTATGAAGCTGTAATATAGGAATTATGAAAGCAAATTCATCCAAAACAGGGTCAATCACACAACAACTCTTTGAGAAAACAAAAGGATTCTACAATTCCTAAAATAATTAAGATTTAAGCTCTCTAGCAGAAACACTATACCTTGGTGAAGGAATCTCCTTGGTTCAGTAGATAAAGAAGCTTTGTGATAACCTGCAATTAAACAAACACACCAAACCCCGGAAACAAACTAACTCCAGTTATCACCTAAAAATACAAGCTACAGCAAAAGATTAAGGCAACAGAAAACAAATACCTGAGAGCATCTTCTCGGATCAAGTTGAGGATCATTAAAAACCCTAGCTTCCTGAAGAACAGCGCCCTTCTCAATCCCCAAAAACGGAGAGTACTCTGCTGTAAAAGGAAACATTTCATGGTTTAAATATTAAAGGCCAGTCAAAATTACACTCAATTAAAAAGTAATCCTCAAAGAATCTACGATTCTGAAGGACAGGGATTAATTAAGAAGTAATTACAGGAATTGGATCAATAATACAAAAGGTCACACTATAACACATTAGAGCAGGTGAATTTAATCGGATTTAAATCGAATCAACAATCTACATTGTAATTTAGGGCTCGAAAACACCCTAGATAAAACACAGATCAGATCAATACAATCAAATCTCACAATATCGGATCCGATTCTTAATCAAGCAATACTTAACATACGCCTTAAAATTATCCAAAATGGAGCAGATCCAGAACCTAGTTATTGATCTGATTATATCACCAAATATTTGGAAATTAGTCCCTAAATTGAATCAAGAAAGCCTATATCGAACAAAGAAAACGGTAAAAGAAACGGTGTCAGTTCGTGCAAAAATGCAACAAATTATCGAGAGTCAAGACAAGCGGAATTACCTTCATCGTCGTGATCATCGTCTTTTTTCACGAGAGGTTGTGCCATCGCCAATTACGTTAATAGAGTACAGGATATGTGGTTTATTGCTTGATTCTCTTCTTACTGTGAAGGCACAAGTGAGTTTTTGAAGAAGAGCTCTCTGTGTGTATTGTTTTCTCTGTGTCCTGTGTGTTGTTTTTTGAAGAGGAGCGAATTAAATCTCATGGGAGTGAGAGATATGGAACTGTTTATGTGGTACTGTTTTTACGCTTTTCTAACCTCAGGATTTTGGGTTTAGCTTTCTAACAGCCCGCTTATTTTATATTTTTTTTGTGTTTTAAAAAAATATTTTTTATTTTAAATTAATTTTTTTATTTTTTAAATTATTTTGGTTGATGTACAATGCTAAAAATAATTTTTAAAAAATATAAAATATTTTAATATATTTTTAAATATAAAATATTTTTAAAATAAATATTATTACATTTTTAAATACCCATGAATCACTCCTTCGCAGTTTTGGTTTTGTACTTGCGACATAAATGAATGAGACAGTAAAATTGAGTTTGAGGTAGAATGAATATTTATTTGTCTTTGGCTTTATATATTTTTTTATATTTATATAAATATCTGGGTTAATTTATATGTATCTTTATTAATCTCATAGATTATAAAATTAACAATTATATAAATATTTAGTAATTTTAAAATTTTAAATTAAAAAATTTTTAAAAATACATTTAAAAACTGAACAGTTAAATTATATCATTTAAAATTTATATTTTTAAACACCTATGAAGATCGGTTGAGAGCCTGCTCTGAAAATTTGAGAATTGAAGTACATGGTATGAATTGGCTTTTAAATTGGATAGGATATGTCACTGGCTTTACTGACTGCTTAAGCTGAAAATACGATTAAATTTGATTTAAATCTATATAAAAAAATATATAAAACAATATTATTTAAAAAAATAATAATTTAAATTAATCGAGAAATCAGATATATTTATAAGTTAGAAGGGCTACCCATGATTTAAATTATGAAAGCATATAGGGTGGGCTTTAATTGTTGTTTTTTTGTGTGGTTTTGGGAAAAAAAAAAACCTTGAAAATTTTTACAATGATTAAGGGTTAATTAATATGGTTCTATTAGTTATTTTTTTAATTTATTTTGAAAAAAATAGTTAAATACAAGTATGAAAAAAAATTATAAAAATATTCTTATTAATTTTTTATATATTTTGTTCTTCTCCTTTTATGTTTGTTTTTGTTTTTTTAATGTGATTGTTTGGATGTAAATAATAGATAATACTATTTGCTTCTATCTTATGTATACTATGATTAATTTCATGAGTCTTAAAATTAATAATTATATAAATCTCTAATAGCTATCATATAAATAATTAAGAATTTAAATCTGAAATCATAAAAAAATAAATTTTTTAATTTTAAATCTTTACTATTTAACTACTACGATTTAACAGCTAAATTTTCATTGGTGTGTACCATAATTTGAAATTCTAACACGGGCTTCGTGTGATGCAAATCTTAAGAAGGAATTTTATAAAGCATCAAGAATTGTATACAAACATTCACTCGTAGCATGCAAGTTAAATAATTTCCTAGGTGTTGGGAAATTCTGATTGGTGATGTTTTGATACTTACTTATAGGAGGGCCAAACACACTGAGATACGGTATTTAACGTGGTTCGGCAAAACCACTTACATCCACGGGAGAAGTCAATATATTTAGAGATAGAGAAAGAATACAAAACAAATACATGGAGGAGAAGGATTACATCCTTTCATACTCAACTTTCAACTCTCTTTGCTGTACTTGCAGCTCTCTTTTTCTCTCTATTCTCTTTATATTTTTATAATTTTCTTCATTCATTTTGCTTTCTTGTACATGACTCTATTTATAGGCATTCATAAAGTTTTTCTTCAATAAAAATGGCTACTAATCTTTAATATCTTGAATGAATGCACATGGTTGGTGCAATGACAAATTATTATTTCATATTAATAGTAACCAACCTAACACTAGATTTAGCAACGTGAGATTAATAATGATGGCTTGGCATTGCTTATTGGGATGTCTCGTGTATAATCAAGCAGTCGTATTTGGAATCATGGGCACTAGCTACATTCCGTGTTGAGCTCTCTAAACAACAGTTTTTAACACGAAAAATTTACTGAATCCACCACAAGAACTCCATGGATAAACATGAATGGTTACAAAACAAAACAAAAAAATCGATTGATATTAATGTTTCTCGTCTTCTTAGAGCTTGAATCTCTCCTTAATTTGTAATTGAAAAATGTTCTAGTCATTTCTTCAATGCTGGGAGAGGGAGGGTCGCGCCCATAATCGCTTGTCTAACCGGATCCCCTCTCGTGGCTACCTAAACATCTTCGTATTTGTGTTGCATAAGCTGTTGTCGTGATCAAAATTGCCAGAATTCTGGTTTCATGTGCTTGTAACATCTGTTTCAAACTTGTTCCCATGCTTGTATGCTTGTTTTATGGAAGGCAAATTGAACTGTGGTGTTAGAACAATGGAAAGTCAAAATATATATATATATATATTATTTTAACTCACGCTTGTTTTAGATGATTCAGATTAAATGCTAAATAAAATATTAAATATTTTTTCTTTCTAAAAAAATATTTTTATATATCTTTAAAAAAAATCCAAACCAATAAAGTGGGGCTAATAAAAAATAAATCAATTATATATAGTTATTCAAAAAAAATAGTATCAAACTCATTAAAAAAAAGAAGAAGCATTCACTTCTTCCACTTTAATAAAATTAACTTTTCAAATAGTTTTTTTCTACTAGAGTATATACAATAAAAAAAATATTTATATTATTCAAAATACTATATATTATCCTGTGAAAAGGTACTTGCATAACGAGTTAAAAATGGCTAATCCCCGCTTAAACTACTCATGATATTGGTCAAAACGGCAGATGCTTGTCTTAAAAAAAATTGCTTTGATTGTACCCGAGAAACACGTTGGCTTGAATGGGTTATGGGTTGCCAGCTGGAAATTGCTTCACACGGTAGACATTCAAGTAGTTGGGCCTCCCAGAGATAACATGATCGTATCTTGCCGCGCTCCTTAATTTTGAAATAAGATTTTCTTGAATGGGAGATAGAGGGTTAATATCAAGATCGCGGCGGCTAATCAAGATGTTAGAGATTCTATATAGAGTGATATTGATGTTATAGATTAGAAACTAACTTTACAATTTAAATTTTCGAATTTAAATAATTTTTTCAACGTAGTAGTATGTATTAGCTGATTAGTAAAATTAAATTCAAAATAGTATGAGTAAAAAATTTACACCTTAAACTTTTAATTAAGGTTATTCTTTATCTTTATTATTATTTTTTAATTTTTTTTCAAGGAATGTAAAAATAAATCATTTTAATTTATAGGAGTTTATTCTCTCCTTTTCCAGTAACTTTTTAGGGTCGGACTAATAAAATAATCAAATACAGGTAGCATCAATCTTCTATTAATAAAAATAGAATTTAAAGCGTTATTTTTAGCGATCTTTTATTCAAATAAATTAGACATGTGAATGCATGCCATTTTGATGCAGTTATGAGTTGTTATTGAGGAACAATATTGCAGGTGTGGCTATGAAAACCACTTTACCTAACAGGTTTTATTTGAGGTTTAAATTTATAACTGGTCAATTAAAAACTACAGATAATTTAACATAACTCAACTAAAACCCTAATTTTTCTTAATATTTTTCTACAAACCTAAAAAATATATAATTTATTTATAAATTTTGAGTCTTGTATTTTTTTATTAATCTATAAGTATATTCACATAAAATATTTTTTTATTTTTTTGACTTCATTATATATAGTATAAATCTAAATTGATTGTTTTTTTATGTATTCTAGATGAAATATTAATATTTTAATATATATTTTTTTAGACTCAGTGCAGTCCTTTGACCGGCTCAAATTCCCGGCTATGATTGCTGGGTACGAGTCTCCTGTGCATAATTGCGATCACGTGGTTTTAATAGCAATTTTATTGATTTTTTTTTCTTTTTACGTGTTATTGCAAGTTGAGGAATCTTGTACTTCTGAGAATATTCCTAGAACTACGTACAGTTTTATAATCCAAAAGCTAACGGACAAATTTCCAACGATTTTTTTTTTTAAAGCCTCATGTTTTACAGTTTATTACAATTAATGATTTTCTTTTGATTTTCAGCAATTTCCTTAAAGTAATCTTGACATACTTGTAGAGCAACGGTAGTTCTTCAAAGTATCCAGCATTATGGGAGAAATTAGTTAAATTATCATTACATCTCTCACTCTAGTATATTACTTGTTTCTACAAGTTTTTGATTGTTTTCGATTTGTCTCTTTGGTTATAGAGTTATTTTTCAATATATCATTTTGAATTATTCTATTTCACTGGTTTTTAGAATTCAACAGGAACTGTTTTCAAACGCATCCTCTAGCAAGCTGGGGAGGGCACCTGAAAGGGATTTTGAGTAGTTTATTTAGAAATATGGCTACAGGTGTTTTTTAAATAATTTTTTATATAAAAATATATATTAATATTTTTTTTTATTTTTTAAAAATTATTTTTGATCAGTATATCAAAATAATTTAAAATTACTAAAAATATATTAATTTTAAATAAATAAATAAATTTTAATTTTTTAAAAAATATTTTTAAAATACAAAAATAAATATACTCTCTTAAAAAAACAAGCCTGGCATGCTGAACCTCGCTTAGAGAATAAGCCTGGCATGCTGACCATTAATCTACCCCGCTTCTTCTCTTTCTAACGGAGAAAACAACGCTTGCTAACGGTTGAATTCATAAAAATATCCTCATGTGCAAAAATCAAACAAAAATGACCTAATTTATTAAAAAATAGCGATGAAAATAATAATTTTTTACACCACATGACAGATAATTTCTATTTTAAGAAATTACTTAACTTTCAACTATACTTATTGTACAGAAGAAAATTAAAATACGATGGCATGTTCATTCACTGTTCATCCTTTACAATATCATCCTCCATCAATGTTCATGTTCTCATTTTAGTATTTCAACTTTTTTTTTAATTTGATCCTAGCAAGGTATGTTTTCAAGGATTTTTCCACTTAAATGCACATGTTTTGTTGTATTCTCGGCATTAAACTAGCCATCAATGTTGCGGGATTTAGTTGTTGCTTCTTCGTGGGAAAACAATTGAGAGACACGGGATCAAAATTTATATAAATTAAAAAAATAAAGGTCTTTTTCAAAGCGCACAAAATTACCCAGTGATTCCTGGAATTTTAAATTTCTCATATTTTGCCCCAGCTTTTTCCAGCTATTACGTTTCGATCACGAGCTTATTTTGTATTACGTTGCGGTCTTTTATAAGTCGATAGAAAGAGATAAAATTACAAAAAAAATTAATTTTTTTTTAATTGACTTGATTTTGACTATTAATAATTTTGATTTTCATGTCTACAAGTTCATGTTTAAAAATATTTACTTGATAAAAATAATTTTTATGATTTTTAATTTTACTAATGCTGAAGAATTAAATCGAGTTTTAAAAAAGATTTTGAATTTGATTTAAAATAGAGTTTTTAAGGTTGATTAAAATGTTTTTTTAGTTGGAAATAGGATTTTACAGGTTCAGTTTTTAAGATGAAAAATATTTGAAAACTAGGTTTGTTTGAATTTAAATACTTAAACTCTAGATTTTTAGCTATTAAAAAAAATTAAATAACCAAAAATACTTACAGTAAATAACACATTGTTCACAAATATGAAAAAAATAATTATTTGGGTGGGCTCCAAAGCAAGGCTCATAGGCAATCCTCTCGTGCTCGGTGCACACTTGGACTAGGCTCTTAAAATAAAATCTATTTACATAACTAGTTAATATTTTTTTTTATAAATAATTCAATTATTTCATGTTTTTAATTATATTTTATTTTTTTAATTGTATTTTTTTTAATTCCACAGCTCAAATTATTTAAATTCTTTAAAATTTTAATTCTCATCGTTACAAAATTAAATGAAAATAAGTTTTAAAAATTTTCATGCAACAACTAATGATGAATTTATACAAAGATTAAAAAAAATATAATGATGAGAATACTTAAATAAAAAATATATTTTTTTTATAATTTTTATAATTAGAATTTTTTAAAATATAATTTTTCATCATCACGTTATTAAATAAAAATATGTTTCAAAAATCAGCCCAGGCAAATGGGATATTTTATTATTGAATTAGATAGATTTTGAATTTTTCAAATAAGAGTATTTCATAATCTATATAAAAATATTCACAAACTAATCTAAAATATAGAAACGCATCAAAAACAATTAAAACTGTTACGACATTCCTGTAACAATCTTAAAATACAAAAGATAAATTAAGCTAATTCTCCAATAAGAAAATAACGGCAGTTAGCTCGAAACACAATACATCACCGAACGAACTGTCATTCCAGAACTTTCTCCGAAACAAGATAAATAAATAAATAAATAGATTCCATAAATTACAGGTCACTGCGAGCTTTCACTCACCAAGCAGGCTCTGATAAACTAGAAATTAAGACCGACCTGAACTCAAAAAAGAAAAGAAAGAGAGAGAGAGAGAGACAAACAAATGTGCGTCTCCTTTCTCCTCCTCCGCAAGAGTAATTAGCAGAGAGAAGATCTGCTCAGTACTACTTTAAACACACCAAAAAAAGAAAAGAGAAGAAATCTTCAATCTCTTTCCTTCTCTTCTATTTTTCAGAAACCAAACAGAGATCAATCGACTGAAACAAAGATGCCTTCCCGTAGAAGAACTCTCTTGAAGGTCATCATCCTCGGAGACAGCGGGTCAGTCACCTTACCTACCTCTCCATCTATTGCTAGTTCGATTTTGAATTCTAGGGTTTGCCTAGGCGGATCTTTCCAGATCCTGATTTTTTTTTTCTGATTTGTAGAATTGCTTATCTATTTGGTTGAATTATACTTTTTTCTAGTACCCTGATTTTTCTCAATTTCTTAGGCTTTGATCTGTATTTTGGATTTAGATTAACTTTGAATGCCTTTGCCTATGCTTGTTTGCTTTGATTGATTTCAATGAAGTAATAGAATTTGTTCGCGATGTGCAGGGTAGGAAAGACCTCTTTGATGAATCAGTATCCTTTTGACCTGGTTGTTATCTCACTAGTAATTGTTTTAGTATATAAAAAAAATCTGTATTGCATGCTATACTGCGAGATGTATCCTGTTCTGGCGTTGTTTTTCTTGACGTAATGCTTTTAGATATGTAAACAAGAAGTTTAGCAATCAATACAAGGCGACAATTGGAGCTGATTTCTTGACTAAGGAAGTTCAGTTTGAAGATAGGCTCTTTACTTTACAGGTTGGTAGTGCTGGTAGCCTAAGTGCCTTGTTATGTCATTGATGTGACTCCAATTTTAGTAATTTAGTAAAATTGTGTATACTTTTGGGGGTTCATAGATGCTTTTTTGACGTATATACTTTTGGGAACTGAAAGAATTTGACTGACATCATCATTATGGTGTGTCGAGTTGGAATGGATTTATGACTCACTTCGTTACTATGTAAGAACAAAATGAAAATGATCTGAATTGAATTGAATAGAAATCTCCATATCATCCCTAATAGAATACATGTAAAAGAAAATCAGCAAGTAGTTTCCTTGGAACTTATTGTGTCTTTGTAAAAGCTCAAATGTGTTTTGATGTCAATTTGTTTCACACTATCCAATTATATCAACTGGACAAAAATGAACTTGAGTCATTGTATTCCTCCCCATTTATTGGATTCCAGGTGGGGTCTAAGCTAGTCACTGCTCTTGCGACTTTGTGGGAGAAGCTTTCCACATTGATTGCTGTTTGCATTTCGTGTCCTAAGGCATAGGTTGGCAATCTACCTGTGCTAATGCTTGATTATTGTATATCCTGTGCAACTTGATTCCATGTGTCATTGCGGAAACAAAAAATTCTCTTGCTTGCCAATCATGCCATTGGATTCTTAGTCAACCCTCCTGTGTGTTTCAAACTCTTTAAGAGTATTTTGTTGGATAGCTGCACCCAAACATTTAGCAAATCCTTTTATTTTGGCAGATCTGGGATACCGCTGGGCAGGAAAGATTCCAAAGCCTCGGTGTTGCTTTCTATCGTGGTGCTGATTGTTGTGTTCTTGTATATGATGTTAATTCGATGAAATCTTTTGATAACCTTAATAATTGGAGGGAAGAATTCCTCATTCAGGTATTGCTCTATTTATTTTCAATCTTGCAGAAAAGCGTATCTATCAAAATCTGTGATTTTATTTTGAAGTTGATCTGCAATGATGATTTGAGAAAAAATTTGCAGGCAAGCCCTTCAGACCCAGAGAATTTCCCATTTGTTGTTCTTGGCAACAAGGTCGATGTGGATGGTGGAAATAGCAGAGTGGTATGTATCTTGAATGTGTCACACAACACTCCCCCCCTTTATCTATTCCTTTCTGTGTAGATAAACATCCGCTTCTTGTGAATTCCAGGTTTCAGAGAAAAAGGCACGGGCATGGTGTGCCTCGAAAGGGAATATCCCGTACTTTGAAACCTCTGCCAAGGAAGGCATTAATGTTGAGGAAGCTTTCCAATGCATAGCAAAGAATGCCCTGAAGAGTGGGGAAGAGGAAGAGATGTAAGTCAGAAAGATGAGCATATCTATTTTCACAACTCACCCTTTATTTCTGCTTTTAGTGAATACATTGACTAGTCTGATAAATTTCTCACATCAGAATCTGAGCTTGCCATTAAGTATAGTACTTATTATGGACTGCAATTAGCTAGTAGGATTGCTGGATATCTGATCCGATGATCTTTTTAAAGCAATTAATTTGAACTTGTTAACTGCGACTTTATTTTAAAAAAAATCTGCTCGTTATTTTATTAGTTTTCCTGAAACATTGAATAGTGCTTGTTATCTTTTATAACAGCGCTAACGGATACTAATGGCACTCTCTTTGTTTTTGTGTTTCCCGTGCAAATTGTGGCATGAAGATACCTGCCAGATACCATTGATGTTGGAACCAGCAGTCAACCTAGGTCAACTGGATGTGAGTGCTAAACTATAGCCTGATTCTTCGGCAGCAATAAATCACCTTTTATAGTGCTACAAACAATTGGGCTATTTTTAGCCCTTCCAATCGTTGTGTACGAGGCTAGACTGTAAATTAAGTGTTCGTGGGAAAAAAATTGTACCGCAGTGCTGGATATGGTGCCTTAAGAACTGCTGTACTTGTTCATGCTGTGTGATTTTTTTTTCCAGGCGCCGCATCGCGCCATTTGTTCTTGTTATTATTTACATCATGCTGTTACATTTTCTTTCAATCAAGAAATTTGTTTGAGAACTTCAAAAATTAAAGTTTCATCCACATAACTACTGCAAGGCTATCAATTGAAATAGATATACTGCACTGCCTTAGGCCTGGCTGTGTTTTGTTAATGAAAGATTTCTTTGACGCAGTGCGTAGATATGTTAGGCACGGATATTCATCCTTGCGCCTGTGAAAGCAGATTGGGTCCCAGGGTGTCCCATGAACTGTTAAGCTAGACATTTCAAATTTACAGAGCAGCTTCGAGGCAGAGGCTTCTAGACCATATTGACCAGAAGTGCATATCACGTCAGAGCATCTGCATCAATTTGTGAATCCAAATATCCTTTTTCTTACATCTGACAGCCTGCATTTTGGAGCAGTAAGAAGTCATCCAGGCCAATACAAAATACTAACACTAGCTATCTATGTCTAACATTTTCAAGATATTAGAATGCAACCATCAGCAAAATTTCAAGGTACAAGTTATTATTCTCTCCATTCTCACATAATGGAATTGAATGGGTCCAATGATCTTGCAATACACCGTTGAGTTGCTGGTAAAGCTCCATCCCCACATTTTTTTTAATACACTGACCATAGTGGCTTCAAACGAGTAGATTGTAAAAGACACCAGCCCTTTTTCCCCCCCCCCCCACCCGTTCCAGGAGACTGCTGAGTGCAACATACCATCTAATATAGACACATACTTGTCGCGTGATAATGATCCTGCAGCAGGAGATAAAAGCGTCCTCAGGACCTACAAAAAATGAACTGCATAACAGATGGAAAAGAGTATTAGAGCTTAGTCGAGTCTCTACACTGCAAAGACGCAGAGGATACATAAGTAAGAAAAATTGCGGGCAGATAGCATCGTGTCAGTGGAAGGATATAAAAGCAAATATAAAAAGCATCAGATCTGCTTATCCACAAGTTATTTATTGTTAGATGGCTTGGGACATGTAAGCACAACAAAATTCATGCTATACAGCTATAAGATGGAAATGAGACAGGATATCAAATGCAATAAAGTGAGTCAGAAATACCAGAAGAGGCCACTCACTTGGTAAAACTAGCCATAACTGACCGGTGTATAAAAATCAATGCAGATATATTCACAAGCATTCCAAGGAACGACTACTTTGTCCCAACTGAAGAAAGTTTTTCCTGACCAGAAGGTCGAATTGAATTTCCTGCTGTAGTTGCTGTTGACGCTAATGTGCCAGGGGTAGGAGCCAATGCACCCATTGGTCTTGATATTGGTGGCCTTTGGGCAGGCATGCTCATCGGAGGCCTTGGAAAAGCATTTGCAAAGTTCATTGCAATTCTGTTGGTAGGTAATGATGGTGGCGCTGCTCTAGATGAAGGTGGTAAACCAAGTCGGGATGCAATTATCTGAGCTCGTTCTTGGTAAAGTCTCTGCCTTGACCTGTCCAGTTGCTCTCTCACCCTCATTATTACACTATCCATTTCATTAAAGAAGGCTAGCTTCATTTCCAACTTGTGTAACTGCACATATGGAACCATCCACAAGGTCATACTTCTATGGACAATCATAGATAATAGTGTAGAATGCCTACCGGGCTGTAAAAATACCTGCTTCTCTATCAATGAGGCAGCAAGTTGTCGGATTTGGTCCTCTTCCTGGTTTGCGAGAAGTTTTGCCTTCACTGCTGCTGCTGAGAGGGCTGAAACTGCAGCACGCTTTATTTTATCAATTTTATTGTCATCTTTAATCACTTCACTGTCAGGCTTCTCTTTCTTACTATCTTTGGGACCCTCTTCTGCAAAGAACAGACAAATTAAGAAGATACGATCAGAGAGGAAAAATCTCCCAGCCAAAATATCAAATTAACCATTGCAAAACAGAAGCACCATGGTGTCCTGCTTTCTTATTTCTCTTTCTTTTTAACCACAATCAATATGACACACTCACACTTTCTCAGAACATAAAATGCCCAATGAACTCCATCCCAACCATTTATTTTTAACTCCATCCAAGATCCCTCTTGAATATACATACCCCCCCCCCCCCTCCCCCAAATCTGAAACACAGAGACACAGATACACGTGCACATGCACGTCCATACACACAAAGATAGAGAGAGGACCTGAAGTGGCTCCACTTTCAACCTTCAGATCCTGAGGCTTCACTTCTGAAGGATGTGAAGATAACATGTCTACATCTGCTGTTGACTCTGTACGCTGAGAGTGGTCTCCTGCATTTGATTTTGCAGGTTGCTGTGACCCATCCTTGTCTGCAGGCAGAGAATCTGACACCATATCTACATCCTTTGATGCATCACCAGCTTGAGAGTGTTCGTCAACTGTCATTGATGCAACTGATTGAGAAGGCTCATTCTTTTCTGAAGACTTCAAATCAGACACCATATTCACATCCTTGGCCACCTCTGTAAGCTGACAATGCTCTTGGGCTGATGATACTTCCAGTGTTTCCTTCAAGGAACTTGGTGGACACACTGAATTGGGTGGTATCTCATCCGATTCCTTTACAATACTAGGTGTGTGGTCCTTCGGTAACTCTGAATTGCTAGATTCCTTTGATCTACCAAGTTCAGCTTCTTCATGAGAGACAGCCGTCTCTGCTTCATTTACAGCATTTACTTTCTCTGGGGATTCGCCCTTTGATGAATCCAGTGGTTTCTTCTCTTCTGGAACAGAGTCTCCAACTTTCTTGTCTCTGTGATCATCTGACAGGTCTCTATCACCTACACCTGAGGTAGGGCTATTCTCTTTCTGGTTTTTTTCCTCTTGCTTGTCCTTTTGAGCATCATGATCAGCCATTTCAGTGGCAACACTGCAAATCTCTTACTTGCATGAGACACATAACCCATAAATTGGAAAGAAAATTAAGTTCTAGTGAAGGTTTACATACCAATCACTGCCAGATGGTTTCTTTCTCTCCTCTGGTGGATCTTCCAAAAGAAAGCAATGCCTTGCTGCCAGCTGCATGCCAGGATAATTGCTAGACAAGGATTTCAAAGAAGAACGGGCTGAAGCAGTAGCAACATTAGGTCCCACCAATCTTGCCAGAAATGATGCCTATAGATGAATCAAACCATAAGTTGAAATATATTAGCTGCATTTTGTAACGAGTCACTGCATACAAGGTGTTAAGCCTCAAGGTTAATCCTTTTTTCTTTTTTCATTTGCAACATGAAAACTTTATGTGAATGGAGAGAATGATACTACTGATTGCCAATCAAATGCAGGTAGAAGATGACCATGAATGAACCGGAACATGAACCTACTGACTGGTCATGGTAGATGTACCTGCTCGGTGTAAAAGAGTCGCAAAGTTTTCGTTTACATATATATTTTTTGTTATTTAGAAGCATGCTACAGAAACTTATCAGGTTTCCTTGCATGTTCGTCAAGATAATACACTTTTAAGTGGGGGAAGCACTTGTGTTTTCATCATTAATACTGGTATCAATACTCATTTATAGAGGGCACATTTCTAGATGCATCCTGAAAAACATCATAGTTTTCAGCAGGCTAACATTCTACTTACCAAAGCCATGACAGGATTTCCAATTTCAGAAAATGAAAGTCGGTTTTCAGGAGTTGGTGAATAGCCAACAGCTTCAAATGCTTCGGTAAGAGCTCTGAGTGCAACATTTTCACCCATTTCTTCACTAACCTTCACTCCACTGGCATCTTCTGATTTGGAAATTTCCGGACCATTAATCACCTCACTGCTTTTCTCATTTTCTGTACTTTCCTGACTACCTTTTACTTCACTTGTATCTTCTGGTTTTGAAGCTTCCATTGGAGGATTCAGGGGTTGATCTTCACTAGCACCCGTTTTACTCTCACTTGTATCAAGGACATCTTTAGGGCCGGATGTCTCATCAACGGTTGCGTCCGCATCAGCTGTTACTTTGGAAGTGCCATCCATATCATTGGCGACGTCAAAAAAGGCATCCTCAATTGGCATTTGAACAAAGTGCAATATACATTGAGCTTTTGTTTTTGTGGCAACATGCTCTGCAATCTCATTCCAGTTTTCTTTATAAAGTTCCAGTGCTTCAAGAAGAAGTAGAGTCTCCTGATCTGTCCACTTTCCACCACTTGCACCAGCAGCCTCAGCAGGCTCCATGAGAATAAAATCAGACGAGGACATGTTTGAGCCAAACTTTCCATTATTAAAGCAATCAGCGCATAAATCATAATCTGCCTGTCCAATAGGAACATAGTTAGATAGAATGCAATATATAGCAGGTTGGGGTGCCAGGAGAAACTTAAATTCGGCGAGCATTTGTAGCCCCATTCCATGTACCATATTGCTATACTGTAAAAAACTAATATTTGGCACATGCTTCTATCCTATCTTATGTGCCAAAAATCCGAGCTACAGACTTAAAGAAATTCCATGCTTCACAGACAATTGAATGCAAGAGGTGCAGAATTAAAACCAACAAATCCAAGTGAAGAACCAACCTGCTTCTGGCAATGGTAGCGCTTGCGAGAGCAATCAGCAGAACAAGAATTGCAGTGGTACTCAACAGATGGCCCCTCAAGCTTAGCCAACTCTTCAGCAATTGCCGACTCAGGAAACAATCTAGATGATGTAGTTGGAGCTGCAAGGTTAGGTTTAGGAACAATAGGTGGACATGGTTGAATGGCTTCAAAGCAAAACAACTTTTCAAGGGATGAATCTTTCTTTGCCACTTCATCACCATCAGCATTGGGAGCAGAATCGAATTGTAATGGATGAAAGTTAATCAATCCCCAATAATCTAAGAACTCCAGCACCTCTTGCCTTGCATCTAAGTCTGAAACTTCAAGTTCAGACAAATCTTTCACTTCAATAAGAGTGTTTGGATTAGAATTAAATTTTTTCATGATCCAATTACGTATCTCTAAATAGGTATCCGGTGTCCGGCTTTGGGACTTCCCGTTAAAGAATGAAGGCAGTAAACGCTCCTCAAGCGGGTGAATTTTTGTCCATGAAAACCAACCTGTAATCCAAAAGGGAGGAAACCAAAACTCATTGTCTGCCTCTACTGAACAACTCCCCCACTTGACTTATCACAAGAATTTAAAATTTTCACATAAAACAAAACACATAATTTCTCACATTCTCACTTCATGAACGGCAGCACAAAATGCACACAACTTGACCTAAAAAACTTCGAAATTCAAGAATTCTCAAAATTGCAGCTAATACACGCTCCAAAACCTAAAAATTTTCGCATTTTCTCAGCAACTAAACTTAAATTAACCAACTTGCCCAGAAAACATACAAAAACTTGAACTTCCACTACTTACCACAATGACTAGGCACAATATGAGCATTAGAATCACGAGATCTAATAACCTCAAACTCTGCTTCAATTTCTGTTTGCAATTCCTCCACCTTAATCCTCCTCTCCTCCTCCACCAAGGCCGCGGCATCCGGAACCGCCGTTGCTACTTTCTGTTCGACCTTCACGCCCTCTGAAAGCGCCGAAGAAGCCAAAATGTTAGGGATTTGTCTCGCTCTAGTAAAAGGACCGTTATGGTTCGAGAGATTAGAGATCGCAGCTTTCTCGCGAGTGAGCCGTTTCGATGGTAAAGGTGAAGAGAGAAAATTTGAGAGTGAATTCGCTTTCCTTTTGTGCCCTCCAGCTCGGCGCCTTGAAGGTCCAGGCTCAGCTGACGCCGGCGAGTCAGCGTGGCTCCCCGCCGGTTTATCTTCCATTTTTGATTGATTTAGAGGGTTTTTTTGAGTTAAGAAGTGAAGGAGATGCGATCCATCTCTGTGGATTGTTGCGGGCAAAGAGGAATTTTCATTTCCAGGTTAGTGAAGCGTTTTTAAATATTTTGAATATAAATCATATTGATTCCTAAAGTTTTAATATTTAGTAAAATCAGTCCTATTTCTTTGTTTTTATTAATTCTGAACCTTCGGTTTTCAATTTATAATGGACTGACCCTTTTAAGCTGCCACGTTTAGAAATATAACTAGTTATGATTTTATTTTTTTTGCTGCTGGTTAGGTATTTTTATTTTTTATAAAATAATTATTGAATATATATATATAATTAAATAAATCAAGAACTATAAATATAAATAAATAAATAATCATTAATAATATCTAAAAATAAAATTTAAAAAATTAAAAGACAAATATATATATCAAGGTATTTAATATTAAGAAACAAGATATTTACTCGATTATATTTGTTAAATTTATTTATTAAAATAATTTTTTTATTTAAATAATAATAATAATAATACATATATAAATTAAATTGATTGAATAAAAAAAATTAATGCAATGATGCACATATTTAGAAATATTTTTTATTTTTAAAAATAAAATTCATCTATATAAAAAATAAAAAGTTATAGATAAATCAAAAAAACTTTTCAAATTTAAATACATAACTAAAAATTAATCATCAATTAAAAGAATTAATCATCATTTAAAAGAAGTTATCCAAATAACAAAATCAAAGGAAGAATATGTACCAAATTAAATATAAATTAAAAACATTTAGAAAAAAATCATTAATTTTAATAAAATAAAATAAAAATTAAAGGTTAAGCTGTCTTCCTATTATTTCAACCCATGCACAAGCTTGCTCTGTCAAGTCTGCGTGATTAAATCTTTAAATATTTAAATAATACGTTATTTGATTTGTTTATATTTTGATCATTATAGTATCAGATAAATTAAAAGGTAAGTTTTTTTAATTTAAAATCATGTTTCTCAACCTATTTTTAACATAAAATATCTATAAAACATTTTAGAAATCACAATAAATCTATTTATAACCTAAAAATCAAAATCAATTTAAATTCTAAATTAATTAGAGTTTTAATCTGTTTTTCTATAAACTTTAAAAATACAAAAATATTTAATATAAACTTTAATCATTAAATAAAATTATTTAACATAAAAATAATTTATTTTGGTTATACAGGAGGAAAGAATTGAAGGGATGTGACGGGGAGCATAAAAACGTATTAAGCTGCTCGATATGGGATGCGGTTGGTAACAAGCACGTGATGTTGATGTCCATCCAAACGGTGCTCATGTTAATTCAGAAAATGATCATCGAATTAATGATGCAAATACTGAGCAAGCTCATACTAATCCATGATCTGCATCGTGTCGACCATGTATTCCGATTTTCTTTGCCATGAATAAGAAGGCTGGGATAAGAAACAATGCCTCTATGAGAAAGTTAGACCCAACTGGTGCTCAGTTGTTACACCCAGAGAAAGAGCTGAAGTCCGACTCCATTGTTTTATGAAGTTGCAAGCCTTTTGGTCCAGGTCTGCAATAAAATGAACAAGGGCCTGTTGAGAAAATGGGTGCAACCACAACTTCGTTGGTGTTTTAAAATTGTATTATAATGTATTCTATAGAGATTTTTTTAAATTATTTTTTGTTTTGAAATATATTAAAATAATATTTTTTATTTTTTCAAAATTTATTTTAAATATTCACATATTAAAATGATAAAAAAAATTAATTTTAAACTAACAAAAACTCAAAATTCTTCGAAATCATAGTTGAACTGCAATATTATATAGGGTTTAAATTTTACATATTTAACCTGTGAAAATCTCATTCTCATTTCCCTTTACGGGAAAGGTTTGTTTGTTTTTGGTTAGGGTTATCGTTTTTTTTTTTAAAATGTTTTTAGTGCAAGTGTGTGTGTGCACAAGGTGGTGAAATAGGCATAAAAAATAAGTGAAAAACACAGGTCTTTAATTTTAGAGGAGTATATAGAAGGATACCTGTATTTAAAAATAGATTAATTAATATAAAACTTGGTGAAGGTGATATGATTATTTAGAACAGGGCAAGGGCAAGTATCTAGTTACAATTCATGGAAAATATATTTGTAGATTTAGAAGGGTTGGTAAATTATTATTTAGATGTTCAGCTCTTAAACAAGTCGCTGGATATATATTGCTATGAATTCATTAATTTAGATGCTCGCCCTACATATATAGATCCTGCAAAAAAGTGTTGAGGCTTAAGTAATTTTTAAAGAATAGCTAAACTAAAATTAATATGAATCACAAACAGCTAAGAATTAATATTTTCATGTTTTAAAAGAGTTTAATTCCGTAATAAAATGTTAATCCAATTAAATACAATTTTAGTATTTTATTAAAACTAATATTATTAAATTCAACTATAAACTATATTTAAGTTATTACAAATTTGACAATATATTAAACTCAATATCCTTGCATTCAATTATGAACTAAGTTAAAGTAATTATTGATTTAACAAGTTGTCATGCTAGTTATGTTTGGATTTAATTATGAGTGGAATCAATGATACCACGAATCTATTAAATTTTCAAATTTGTTTTGTTTAGGTTTGATTATATACCAAATCTAATTAAATTTAGAAATTTATATTAAGATCATAGGGTTCTATCTTTATGTTATTTACCATGTAAAAAGTAATTATCTCTCTATATTCATGGATATATAAAAAATTCTCAAGTACCATATTTTCTATTTTATTAATGATACTTGTCTTTTTTTAATGATATAAAATAATATTTATTTTCTATAAATTATATATAAGGAATATTTATTAATAACATGATCAAAACTAAAAATCTTTTCGATGCTTTTATTTTCTAAAGATAATAAACTTTCGGGGTTATAAATATCTTATAAAACATCTAGAAAATAATTTATTTTTTCTTACTCTAAAAGTGCACATGTATTTGTGTGTATCATGATATTAATGAACATTTTTTATTTAATTTAATGTTTTATTATTATTTAAATTTAAAATTATTAACTTTATTATCGGATGTAATGTTTTTGTAGGTGTATTATGATATTAATGAAAAAATATTTTTTTAATTTAATGTGTTTTTATTATTTAGATTTAAAATTATTAACTTTATTATTGGATATTAATAAACAAATATTTTTTTAATTTTAATGTTTTTATTATTATTTAAATTTAAATTTATTAATTTTATTATCGGATGTAATGTTTTTTTTTAGGTGGCAGTGCCATCATTAATTTTTTCCACTCTTCAAGATAAAAAGAAAAGTAATAAGAAAATGAATATCTGGTTAACCACGATTTAAATATCTGATAACATGTTATTTGAGCAGTGAGATTTCTAAGACATCATTCAGGTACAGTCACAAAATTATAACATGATTAATAAACTAAAAAAGTTATCTAAAAGTTTTAAATACACTTCATAAATTAAACTACTAAATCAACGTCATATACCAATAATAGAGGGAGAGAGAGGAGTCCAATAACCACAAAGGCATCCTTATAAAAACAACATCCCAACATAAGAAAGTTAAAAAAACTGTGAGCATTGAATAAAACCCTAAAAATAATTATTCATATATTTTTTTGTTACATCCATACTAAGAACTGGACCTATAAATAGGGCAAGACCTGTAGTTATAATTTAACATGCTCAAAGTTTTATGTGCCGTATGTTTTTTATCCAGTTTCCAAGCTTTGTTGAGTCATTGTGACCGAGCAAAAAGCACGAAAAAATAAGAGGGCCTCGTACAGCATAAACCCAGAAAAGACATGATATAAAATACTGCCGGAATCCATGTAGAAGTAACAGCATACATGAAATTTTTTTGAATCAAGGGAGGCAAGGATTCCCATCTGCCAGCCCAGCCCACTTACCACTGCAGTAAAATAAGGATTTTGGTCTCTGCGTTCAAAATGGGACAGAGAATGGCCTGATTGTTAAGAACTATTTTTTTTCTCTCGCTCAAGAGGTTCTTTTTTATCTCGATGCCTAGAGGGGAGTTTTCTTCCAATGGAGTGTAAAGGGGCGAGTTTTCTACCGTTGTTCTCCTCTTCTTTTTCTCCCTCGAGCAAAGGTCTCGATGTAATCTTAAATTATGAACTTAAATCACAATTCATCAATTTCAATTAAAGCTCACTGCACAGAGCCAGACAATCTTCAACTCTCTCTCCAGCATCAAAATTCGTGACTTCCTTGTTTCTATGAACTTGCAACTTTCCACTATGTAGAGGGTTATATCATCAATCACTAGTTGACATCCAACAAAAGAATTACCAAGGCTGCAAATTCTTTCTACAACTGCTTCTCTTAAAGGGAAATAATTCTTCTTGTATTGCTCTCCTCCACAGATCAGAACATGGGGCCTTCGAAGCTGTCGAGTACGGAAATAACTGTTGCTGGGATGCAATAAATGGTTTACCAAGCATAAATGACCTTCGGTACTTTAGTGTTTCTAACGAATGTGCATTTCTACCTTCCGAACACGGGGAACTGTTGGAACCGAAATTCTGCAGCAAAAGAGCAGTCTACTTTCGCTTTCAAAGAAAGCACTGTAGCAGGCGCCTTAAAAATGTTTCTTAAAATGGCTCAAATCTTATACGTATTGAGAGATTTGAAACATTAGAAAAGGTTTGATAAGAAACACATTAAAACGGGGAAATTCTCATAAACTTCTTATAGCAATATTACATGAAGAAAAAACATCTTACATTGCTTAATTAAACACGCTGGCTCGCTTATAAGCCCCTAATTAAGGAAACCTTTATTTAAGCATGTCACAAACCATAGTGGGCTTTAGTTGTAAGAGTACTGTTGCTTCATCGTAATCAAGAGACCTTGAGCATATCAACAAGCAACTTCGTCTCGCTAATTAGTTGCTATAAGCTGTAACACCTCGTCTTGGTTTAATTTCATCCGGAAACGATTTTTTTCCTTTAAGCCCGACACCATCATCATAAACTGAAATGCTAGGTCGTGGTTCGAAGTCCTCCGCGAAAGATTTTTCTCCTTTAAGAGTAGCGTCATCGTGGAAAACGGACACATTAGGCCTTGGCTCAAAATCCTCAGCAAAGGATCTCTCTCCTTTAACAACACCGTCATTGTAGACGGACACGTTGGGTTTTGGGTCGGAATCTTCCGAGAAATACTTATTTTTTGCTGGTTCTATACCATTGTCATAAGATGTAGCAGTAGGTTGTTGGCGAAAATCCTTGACAAAATTATGCTTTTCATTGGACTCGGTTGTGTGGCAGTTGGCTTTCTCATTGGGGACTGGTGACAATGTGGTTGCGCGAATAAGGCCTTGTATTGCTTCTGGCATGGGCTGATCTTTCATGACAGCTCTCCAATACTCTCCGGTGTCTTTTCGAGCACCGATAACGTCAGCAAACTGCTAAATCAGAGAATTTTTAAAAAATATTAAAACATTGTATTATAAGATTTTGATAGATAAAAGGACTACTGCGTGCATGTGTGTGCATGTTCACCCTTTATTCTATTTTCCATTGCAAAAATAAAAAACATAACAAAAGCATACCGAAAAGAGTGAGAAAAGAACGAAGAAAGCGAAGGAGGATTTCATGTTTTCTTCCCAAATTAAACAAATCCTTCTGAAATTGTTTGATTGTATGGAGGTCGCTTGCATTCTTATTATATATAGGCAAAGAACAAGAAGAGAAAGGGAAAATATAAATAAGAAGGCTCGTGATTATATATATGTTCACTAATGATTCACGTTTTTCTTCTGTTTTGTTTTCATGAAAAGCTCAGAGAGACACTCTGCTCCATGGGATCTGTAAAAAGATTGTAGTGAAGGATGATTGGTGACGATATCCCTCTCAAGTTGTCTTCAATTATTAACAATCTTTATTTCCTTACACACAATCCTAGATATATTTTTATGTCCGAAGCTTTACGCTTTTATTCGTATTTAAAATACACAAAGTTTAGTCATATCTGCTTGTATTAATACTCATTGGAAAGATTCTGAAAATCCTCATCTTTTTATTTTTAAAACATCCTTAACGTTTACTTAGTATTCCTGTACCTTAATTTCAACCACTCTTCAATTGGACTCATCTTCTTAATTTTAAAACATCCTTAATGTTTAATTAAATCATTCATTTACTATTCCTATACTTTAATTTCAACCACTTTCCAATTTGATCATTCAAGCCACATTCATATATTAATTCCAACGCCTTTTAAATCAAAGCTTTCAAATTAATTCTCCTCCTCCCTTTAATATAAATTTCACCCAAGATAAGGTCTTTTACTTGTTTATTTTTTTCTTCATTTGCATGTTTATTACATACAAGCCATGATAATTCCAAATCAATTAAATCAACTACATGAACATGAATCTTTTATATCATCAATCCTTCTTAATGTAATCATTCAAAATGCACTTACATCCAACTACAATTAATTAAACAAGCTTACTTGAATGTTTTTTAATTTCATCTTTAATACATCAAACATGCTTGACACATACAATTACACAAATATTTATTTGGTCCTTCCCTTCGCTATTTTCTTCTAAAGTAGCTATCCTAGTCTGAAAATTTTCTTCAATTATTTATTATTATTTATAACCATTCTCATCATAATTACATCAAACTACGATAATTTCACACTTCCACCCAAAACATATTTTAAGAACCCTAATTTAAAAATTTAAAAATTATGCATTAAATTCGTTTCTTTTCATTCAAACTTGTTTAGACAATAAAATGAAATTCAAATACTAACTAGTCAAATTTTTCCCTCCTTGACCTCTTTTCCTCTTTTGGACGTGACTTCCTCCTCTAGTTTCTCCTTTGTTTCACTTGATTTTCCTGTTAACTCTTTTCTTGAATGTTTTGGATGGTTTAAAAAACTCTTTAATTCCTTTATCTTGCTCCAATTCTTGTTTCTTTCTCTAGATTCATTCTCTAAGCATGGAAGCTCGCAAGGTTTTTCTCTCTTTTCCTTTCTCTATTTGCCTTGCTCTGCCAGGAGTTAAAAGAAGGAGAAGAAGTTGCTGGAACTTTCCAGCTCACCCATATATTTATAAAAAAACGTCATTAATGAGTTATATGTTATTTTTCTGTTTAACTGTAGTCATCTTTATATGAACTTTTAAAGTTATATTGCTTTAAAATTTTAATCTAAAATAGAAATATATATTAAAAAGATCATCATAAAATTTAGTTTGATTTGAAGGTTTGATTGAAAGTTATATTTGAAAATGCAAAATTAATTATTAAACGATTTTTCATCAAATTTTAAAATTTTCTTATACCCTCCCTCCTTACATAAATCATATTAGTTATCTCAGTGAATCCTATTTATTTTATATTTTACTTATTTTATGAATTTATTATTATTTTAAGATAATATTATAAATTATTAACGAGGTTTACTCCAATGCTCCTCCATGTTAGGTATAGATTCGTTGCAATTAGATAATGGTATATTACATGAAGATTATATAAATAATCTAATAAATATATTTATATATTAATAGGATAGATCAAGTTTGGTAGGAGATCCGGTCACTCTAAACAAAAAAAAATAATAGGTTAAAAAAATTATAATTTTTAATTGATTGTTGAACCGAGTTTAAATTTTTATAAAACTTTTTAGAATTTACTTTTCTGTATAATAGCCCCTGCAACCTTACATAGATTGTCGAATATTTAGATATAAAAATCTTTATTCACGAAGCCCTAGTTTGGGCCAATTTTTATTATTTTCTTTATCTTTTCTAGATTTCATACATTGCTTCATATGATAGCGCAATTTATAGCATGGGAGATTGTTGGTGGTACTGAAATTCGGCAGCAAAAGAGCAGCGTATGTAGTTTCCCTTTCAAAGAAGGCACGGTAGCAGGTGACTTGAAAATGTTTCCTTTTAAAATGGTTAAGATCTTCTATTTATTGAGAGATTTGAAACATTTGCAAGGGTTTGATAAGAAACACATTAAAACGGTAACATTCTCATACACTTCTTATAGCAATATTACATGATATCATAATGACTGAAAAACATACATTGCTTAATTAAACACACGCTACCTCGCTTATAAGCCCCACTAATTAAGGGAAACCTTTATTTAATAAAGTCACAAACAATAGCGGGCTTAGATAAAATCAATTCTGCTCCATCGTAATTAGTTGCTATAAGCAGTAGCACTTGGCCTCGGTTCAAAATCATCAGCAAAGGATCTCTCTCCTTTAACGACACCATCATTGTAAATAGACACGTTAGGGTTTGGGTCGAAATCTTCCGAGAAGGACTTATCTTTTGTTGGTTTTACACCATTGTCATAAGATGTACCAGTAGGCTGTGGGCCAAAATCCTTGACAAAATTATTCTTTTAATTGTACTCGGTTGTGTGGCAATCGGCTTTCTCATTAGAGACTGATGACAATGTGGTTGTGCCAATAAGACCTTGTATTGCTTCTGGCATGGGCTGATCTTTCATGACAGCTCTCCAATACTCTCCAGTGTCTTTTCTAGCACCGATCACGTTAGCAAACTGCTAAATCAGAAAATTAAAAAAAGAGTTAAAACATTATATTATAAGATTTGATAGATAAAAGGACAGTACTGCGTGCATTGTGTGCAGGAGACAATTCACACACACACACACTATGGAATTTGATAAAAAAAGATTGTAGTGAGAGATGATTGGTTACGATAGGCTCCACTCTGATATTCAAAATTCCTTTCGATAAAGATTGGTCTAGGAGGCAACTCATTTTCATCAGTGTCGTGTTTTCTAGTACATAAATATTACCATGCCTTGTTCTTATCATCTGGTCTTACTATATGGTCTCCCAGTCCTACTGGGTTATTTACAACGTTTTTCTTGTTACTGAACGTTGTTTCGGGGAGCCAATACTCCTCACCCAGGTAAGCGCAAATCCATGTTACCGATCGAATTTTTTAATCATATATGCTGTTACAAGATAGTGATTTTGTTTCCCAGATTGATTTAACGTGTTAGAAAATTCCTACGTATCAAATAAGATGGAATTAACAAAAATAGTTACTTCCAAATATCGATAATTGATGTCTATATGTGAACTACATGTATATATTGGATGCCAGTTAGGTGATTAAAACTCGTGAAAATATGACAAGGATAAGTGATAAATTTGCTTACCATTAAAAATTGGATAGTCTGGAGGAGAGGTGCTTGAATTTAATTTGAACGCTTCACCAACTCCGAGTCTCCAAAGATCCCGATCAAAAGTTTGCCCACCAGAAGATTTACTTTTCTCAACCTCCATGAATTGTATATCAAAATAGGTGCACTGACTAAAAAAGGCCAAAGTTGTTTAATCATTAAGTTAATTATAAGTCAATAGATTAGCCTAAATCATTTTTTCATTAAAATAATATATATATTTTTTAAGAATTCCTTAATATTATATCAATTGATTTCTACCGACTTCTTATATTAACCCATGCATGGGTCTGGTTTAACAATTATTAAAGTTTTTTTAATTAGTATTTGGTTTGGGGAGGGGGTTAATCAGGCTGCATGCATTTCCTGCTAATTAAACGCAGATGCACTGCTCAGGCTTTACAGGTACATTGCAGCGGAAAGAAAACAAAGCCTGATAATGCATAATCCCACATTAGGTCATTAAAAATTACAGTTGCGTAGAGGTTATAATTATCTAAGATTTGATTAGCAGCCTAAAGGGTCATTAAAAAAACGTTCAATCATTAAATTTGCTAGGGAAAAAAAATTCAAAACTCAATTGAATGTATGATATTTTACATTATGAATAGATCCACCAGGCCTCGTCTCAAAATCCTTGTCGAAGAAATGTATCCTTGTTGATTTTACATTGTTATCGTAAATCCCAAGCCTCGGATTCGGCTCAGAATCTTTGATAGTTGATTATGCGGTGATTGGGTCAACGTGAGCAAGGCCTTGTGCTTCTGGCGCCATGGATTGATCTTTCATGACAGCTCTCCAGTATCCTTTTTTTTATAAAAAATATAAAACATTTATTTTTTAGTTAGATAATTCCACAACCCCCCAATAAATAAATAAATGCTTGAGAACATTATTCATTTTGGAAGTACTTAATAATTCTGCTTGGTTAATTTCTCCCCTCAAAAAAAAAAAAAAAACTTTATCATATGCTTTTCTCTCTCTCTCATTCTCTGTTTTTTTCCTTATATATTCCAATACAGAGTATGTAAGCTCTATCCATACATCTAGAGATCAGTGACAGAAACACGATGTCTTCCTTTACTTGCTTCGTTCTCTTCTCACTTCTCTTGGTAAGCATGCATTTCCATGGAACAAATGATCCTACAATATCCATTATTCTTTTAATTGTCAAAATCGATCTCATAATAACAAGATTTAACATTTCTTAATTCTCTGATTGAGCAGTTTGCTAACAAGATTGTAAAATCAGGTTATAAATGTTTTATATTAATTGGCTCCCTTAAATTAGAGTAATTTTTAATTAGAAAATAATAATAATAATAAGATTTAAATTCAGAATGGTTAGACAATAAAAGCTCAAAAACTACTTCATATAATTATTTTAATCCAACAATTTAAATTAAGAAACTTCAAAAATAAATTTATATATCTCTAATAAAATTTATATAGCAAAACTATGTATTAATTAAAAAGTTTTACAAAAAATTATAAACCTTACAATAATGTAAGGTTTTTTGAAGCTCTGTAAGCAAACGAGGGCCCTCTTAGTGGATGATAAAGTTTCCTGTGTTTGAAGGTTGTATATAATAATTAGAATGCAGCCATACTTTTATTTTGACAGCCACTGTTGCAATTATTTTGTGATGTCTGGAATAGTATATCAATTACTAATTCCATTATTTTTAACTCAATAAAATATGCTAGACTCATTATATTTAAGTTTAACTAAATACTGAGTATAGATATTTATAGATTTAGTGAAATATTAAACTTATCATTTTCAAGTTTAATCAAACATTAAATTTATAATTTTTTTTTAATTTTGAAAAATCTTAGATTACATAATTATTTTGATGAGTATGGGATATTTTAATTTAATAGGTTAAATATATTTTTTAAAGATATTTTATTAATTTTTTATTCCCTTTTCTTTAAAAAGAAGAAGAAAAGCTTGAAGGGATAAAAGGAATCGGGATATCACTAAAACAGGTTCTCCTTTTTTCTCTTACAAGCTATGATATGAGCATAAAATGAATTGTAGAACCACATTTTCTTAAAGGTGACGATAAAGACCGAACAAGGGATTGACAAGCTTCAACCTAAATTGGCTAGCTTGTGAAATGCTGGAAATCCTGCGTGTCAGTTTTCATTGTGAATGAAGATCAGAATTGTAGCAATAACAACTTTTTATTTTTTTCTTTTTTTTATCTAAAAAAAATTGAAAAATAGTGAAAATAAAGTTTGTTATCAAAATTAATTTTTTTAGAATTAGAGGCATTGGTTACTTTATGCCTGAAAATGATAGGAAACTTAAATGTACTTTTTAAATAAATTAAATATACTTTTCAAATAAAATTGAGAGGCCTCGTTTTATTTATCAATATTTATGATTTTAGTAATTTAACTTTTAATTCATCCATTTTAAAAAAAAACATACAATTAAATGCTAATTTTAGCTAAAAATAGCTCAATTATACAAAAAAAAAGCTTAAAAATCAAATTATTTTTTTTAAAAAAATATTACTCTAATCCATAATAATATACAAGATAGTGAACAATAATTTGTTAAATAATAAAAAAGCCACGCCGTTTTAGTTTTATAATTGATACTTAATTTCTTCTTAATAAACATTTGTATACTGTTGGCAATCCACCAATTCACCCTCCACCAATTCACCCTCTACAACATGCATACATGCATAGCAAACTATAAAAAAAAATAAAAATAAATAGAAGTTATTGAACGGTGAAGAATTCCAAAATCCAATGCATACATGCATAGCAAACTATAAAAAAAAATAAAAATAAATAGAAGTTATTGAACGGTGAAGAATTCCAAAATCCAAGATGCTTAAAAATAAAATTGATCGATTAGATAATTAATTAATTTTTTAATTTAAATAATATAATTTATTCTCTTTATTTACAGTGTTTGGTGGCTTGATATAAAAAGCTCAAGCGATACCTATAAAAGATATCTTTTGATAAATGTGAAGACTCCCTTATATTTAAATTAGTAGCTTTATAAAGGAAGAAAACACAAATAATATTTAAAAAGATAAACTCTAAAAATATATATATGTATTGAAAGTGTTAAGGATGAAGAGATCGGAAACCTTGAATTTAAATAATTCATGGTGTATTAATAGTTCATGAGTTTTTTTTTTTATGGAGAGAAGAGATTGAAGTATAATTTCAATTTCAAGTTATATTTTACTCAAAATAATATATATTAGATCAATATAAAATATTAAAAAATTCATATAAGATTATAGAAAAAATTCCAACAGAATATTGGGTTAGGACAGGGTGCCCAAACCTGTTAAAGATAAAAAATAAAATTAGATCATTGCTTATACTATGTAATGAGAATGTTGGGATAAATGTCTAGTTAGTTATATATTAAATTTTAGCTATCATATTTAAACTTGTTCTTACTATATTCAGGCTCTATACTAGGCTAGAGTTTGGTAACTTAACCATAAAAAAGTGTTTATTAGATTTTATGTAATGAATTTGAATCCATAAAGTGTAACCTGATCTCCTTTACGGGTTCATCTACCTAGATAAGAAAATTATTGTTATTAATGGACAAAGAAGGAATAATCATGGCCAAGAAAGATTGGACAGCCATGGTGTCCATATGCACATGAAGTTTCAATTATATGCATTCGATGAATGTGCGGCCATGTTTTCTTTTTAAATCACATGCCTCCTAATGTAGCCTTTTCATTATTTTAGTTTTTTTATTTTTGGATCATTTGTTCGATGTTGATGTGATATCGTATCATTCATAAAGAGAGAGGGAGGAAAAGGTAAAGCCGCTCATGCAATTTCCACAGGTCTCAATCCAAGGATCTCAAGAAATTAAATAATTCAAAACGCTTAAAAAAGAATTATCAAGAAAATAATGTTGTCTCCCAACTTGGCCGCCATGAGATTTTTTATTGGCAAGCCTCCTAGAGAAACGTTTTCACTTGAATTACCAATTTGAACTATTTCATGTAATCTCTCTTTGCTCCCGGTGGCGCCTAGTCGGAACTGTTAACCGGTAAAAACTCTCTTTACTCCAAATTTGTTGACACCTAACTAGAATTAACGACGGCGGTTAATAGCTTTCCTCAGCGAAGTTCTCTTTCGGGTTAGTTCCCAGCCAGAATTGTTTTATCGCGTTGATTTTGAAGTATATAAGATCAATTAATGGCATGTGTAGACCACACTAATCACACTTAGATATACAAAGAAAGCTGGTGTATATACGATACATGTACAGGCACATACGTAAACTAAGCCAATCACATCGTACAGATTTTTTTAATGATGTTAATTTCTGAAAAGGAGCTCAGTCATTATTATTATTATTATTATTATTAATAATAAGAGGTGATGTTTTTACTTTACATCTTTTCATAAAATAGTATTAATTATAATAATATTTTTTATTTTTAGTTATTTTTTTAAAAAATTATTTTTTATTTATAATATTTGGTTTGATAAAGTTTAAGTTTTGTAATTTTTTTTACGTATTTTAATCTCATTCTCACCATTCATGTTTTAGATTAAATAGATTAATTTAATAAATTATTTTTTTTTTAATTTTATTATTTAATATTATATTAATTAAAAATTAAATTTTATAATTTATTTTAATTTATTTTCTATTAAATTATTCACGTTATATAACTCAAATCATAAATTTTATTAATTAATTTGAGTTCTCACACGTTATTTTATTTTATTATTTTTTAAATTGATTTTATATAAACATATCCTATTTTTATGATTTCAGTTGAAGAAATCGAGGGTATGAAAATATAACCTGAAACCTAGATTAATTTTCTAGTTAGCTGAATTATTTATGATTTATACATTAACTTGTTTGTTTTGAAATGATTGGCATCATCCATCTCCTCTCGTATGATCATGATTAAATTTGGAAGATTTAGACATTAACTTGTTTTCTTCGACACCAAATGATTCGCTTGATCCATCTGCTCTGATATGACGTGTCCCACGGATGAATTATTTATTATTTAGACATTTACTTGTTTGTTTTGCCTGGCGGAAAGGTATTTTATTATCTGGGCGAGAAATATGACCATTTCACGTTATAGAACGTGACCATATATTCTGCAATCTTGTAATTTCGGAAGAGTTACTTCAGTCGAAACAGCGAAAGAGATGGGCGCAGAATTTGCCTTCAAGTTCTTCCTCCTTTATCTTCTGCTTGTTATGGTACTCTTAATTAGACCGTGCTAGCTTGGTTCATTTTGATATATAGTATATATGATCTGTGTACGCTTCTGTGTATAAACGAGCTATCTATTCAGTCTGTGTTTGTACCATTCTCTGCTCAATTAAAATATTTCTGATCAAGCTGAAACTTTCGTGTTTCGTACAGGAAATGATGGATGTTGATTCTTGTTCTTTTCTTTCTCTCTCTAAGTTGTTAATTATTTGAAGCATATGGTATATTGCAGCGTGTTGATGGAAAAGGAGGAGCCAGGGATGATTCTCAAAGTGAAGGGATGCATGGAGAACCTGTTCATGTTCATGATCATCCGTCATCCCATATGGATCACATGGATCATTCGCTGTTAGTGTTTTTCACCTTGAATGATCTAAAAGTGGGAAGAACAATGCCCATATATTTTCCGAAGAAGGACCCTTCAAAATCTCCTCGCTTGTTGCCTAGAGAAGATGCAAATTCAATTCCTTTTTCATACGAAAAATTGCCGTATCTTCTTCAATTCTTCTCCTTCTCTAATGGATCTCCCCAAGCCATAGCTATGAAAACTACGCTTAGAGAATGTGAGATTAAACCCATCAAAGGGGAAGTCAAATTCTGTGCTACGTCCTTAGAATCCATGCTTGATTTTGTACAAGGTATACTTGGCTTGGAGTCCCGGTTCAAAGTTGTGAGCACTACCTACCTTACAGAATCAAGTATCCTGCTCCAAAATTATACTATCCGAGAAGTGCCAAAAGAGGTACCAGCTCCAAAGATGGTAGCATGTCACACTATGCCTTACCCTTATGCAGTTTTCTATTGCCATAGCCAGGAGACTAAGAACAAGGTGTTTATGGTCTCACTAATCGGTGAGAATGGAGATAGTGTAGAAGCTCTTGCAGTTTGCCACTTGGATACTTCACAGTGGAGTCGTAATCATGTGTCGTTTAAAGTGCTTGGAATTGAACCAGGGTCCTCCGATGTCTGCCATTTCTTCCCAGAAGACAATCTAGTGTATGTTCCCATGCCTACTATGTCTAATAATCTAAGAAATGTAATGTGAGCTCTGCATTCCTGAGTGATCAATGTAATGTGCCAATAAAATTCTCAGATAAAATTGAACTTCCATTTCTTCACATGAGTTTTTTAGAGAGGAAGTTACGCAGAAGGTAAAGAAGATGGCGTGAGAAGCTCCAATAGAACTTTTTTTCTGAAATCCTTTTGCTTAATGGTTTGCTCTCTTTATATTCTCACCTACTGTATTCAAATCTGAACAAAACTAGCCAGCAGGGGTGATGATATCCCGAGCTAACCGGCCTTCACATGGATTTGATCCAGTTTACAATTTTATGAGCGAAAATTTTAGCATTTGAATTACAAGAGAGTGCATTAGCCTTGATAGGCCATGTCAAAGTATATCAATCTCAAAGTCGGCCAACAGATATCACTTTTAGGTATCCAGCTTCTTTCCAGCGGAAGGAGCAAGGCTATTATTCTGAAGCTTAAGCCTCCTAAGAAAGCACTGCCACACAAAATAATATTATTTGATATTATTTGAGCAAGGCTACTTCTTTCCGATCAATCTGCATGATTCTCACAATTTGAGCAGATTATTTGATGCCTTGGTATAAAAGGTGTTTTTTTTTTGCTAGGACAGTGATCCACGATAATTGGCTATTTCCCTCTCAATAATATCCAAATATGATCTTGGATAGTATGGTTAATCATTAATGTTTTCTACGATGGAAACTAGAATGAGAATATTTAGAAATATACAATATAACTAGCTTGAGTTATGTTATGGGATGGATTAATTTTTTTAATATAAAATATATTTCAAGCATTGTTAAATTTTTTTCTAAAAAAAATTAAATTATATAAGGGTTAATTTAATACGATCCAGTTATCTTGACAAGTTTAAAAATAATTTGAGCAACTAGTAATAATATAATTTAACTAAAAATATTCAATATAATATTTTTTTTTAAATATTAAAATAATAATATTCAACTCATATCTATTTGGGTTTATTTATCAAAATCACGATTTAGGTCAAGAGATTATGATGACCTCATATAAAATATATCAAAATAAATTATAAAATTTAATTTCTAATTAACTCAATATTAAAAAAAAATAACTTGATTCAACTAAAATTAATTTATTAAATCCATGACTTAAGTCATGAGATCATGTTAACCTTATACAAAATAAATTTAAACAAATTATGAATATTAACTCTTGATCAACCCAAAGTTAAAAGATGAAAATAAATAAAAAAAATATAAAAATAACTTAAGTCAACTCAGTTAATCTATCAAGCTTTAAGTTATAAGACAAGGATAACTTTATTGAACAAAAAAAAAAATAACCAAGATAAACCTGAGTTACCTTGACAAATTCGTCACTCGAGTTATAAAATTGAGATAACCTTATATAAAGTAAATTAAAACAAATTATGAAGTAAAATTCTCAATTTATCCATTATTAAAAAAATAAAATTAGATAAAAAAACCAAAAAAACAACCCGAGTCAACTAAATTACCCAATAAAACTCGTAATTATAGTCATGAGATCAGGATAACTTAATAAAAAGTAAACAAAAAAAATCATGAAATCTACTTTACAATTAACTTAATATTGAATTATAAAATTAAAAAAATAATAATTAAAAAAAATAAATTAACTAGATTAACCTGTTAAAATTACTACATGGATCATGAAACTATAATAACTATGTAAAAAGTAAATCATAATAAATCATGAAAATCAATCACTAATAAACCAAATATTAATAATAATAAAAAAAGACATAGATTTAAATAGAACAAAACTATTATAATTGAATAATATTTTTTAAGATAGTTAAAAATAATTTTAGTTTTTATAATGACAAATAATTTTTTAATTATAAATATTTTCACGTATCTTTCCCTTTTTGTATTTGTTATAAGTTGTTACTTCTTATATGCTTTTTTATCACACGAAGAATGTTTTTAAAACTTACCCCCCCCCTCCTCCTCCCCTTTATTTTCTCGTAGATCACTCTCTATTCTATTATTTTTTTAATTTTGAAGGGTTATGGTAATGATATCATATCAAAATTCCACTAAATTGTAAAAAAAAAAAAAAGCTTAGGAAAATAGAAAAATTTATGGGCTCAAGTGCTTTGTTGACTAGCTCCAATCCGGGATTGTTTTTTAATGGGCCTTTTCATGAGGTTTTAGCTAATAAGGTCCCTAATGTGTAAAGGCAGGCTTAGTCTTCGGCTTTTTTACGAGGGCCTGCTAGGCCTTCTCGATTGTAATCACTTTAAATAAACCTAACTATATTCACTGCTATTTCATTCAGGGTTGCCGTTTTCATCTGCCGACGATTCTTTTTTCCTCCCTCTTGATCGTCTCTTCGAGACTTCATTTATTCTCTCCGGCTTCCATTTGTCAAGAAGGCAATTATCCGATCAACAAAAAGTCGATGCAGTCCATGTTTATGCTTGATCTTAGCCACCAAAATCATAAATCTCTCTGGCTCTTTGATGCGGTTAATTTGAAAATAGAAGATTTTACTGTGAGAAGGGAAAAGGAGAATAGAGAAGCAAGAGTTTAGAAAAACAAAGGCAAAGAGAGGCGGCAGAGAAAGAAAGATAAATATCGATTAATTTTTCATTATGTACCCATTGCATGTTTGATTAGTGCAAGCTAGGTCATTGTTATCAAGTTATTTTTTTTAACATAAAAATGATTGAAACATTACTAATATTTTTTCTATTAACTTTTTTAAACCATGCGAGAATTTATCTAATCTAATTCAATTAATTTAATAAATCTAAAAATAATTTAACTTAATTAATTTAACAAGTATAAGTATAAAATTAATTTGGATGATTAATAAAAGTATAATTTAACTTAAAAAAATATTTAAAATTATATTTTTAAATAAATATTAAGACAATAATTTTTCAATTTATATATTAAGATAATAATAATTTAATAAAAAATAAATAATTTGTTTTTTATTAAAAATAAATTATGAAACTTCATAACTAATAAACTTAATATTAAAAGATATAATTAAAATTAAAAAATAAATTAAAAAACATAAAAAAAACATAAAATCAATTAAAATGACATATTAAACTTATAGCTCAAGTTATGAAATAAAAATAATTTTTTAAAAAATAAATTAAAATACATTATAAAATTTAATTTTTAATTAATTTAATATTAAATACTAAAATTAAAAAAAATTAAATCTATCAAATTAACTAATTAAACTCAAAGTCTGAATTAAAAAAATAAAATAATATGAAAAAAATAAAACAAATAAAATTTTAATAAATATAATATTTAAGTATAGAATTAAAATTAAAAAATAAAAAACAAAATGAAAATAATTAAGAAAGAGAAAAATAATTATTCAAGAATTTTTTGAGGACTGTAAAATCCCCTCCCTTTTGTTTTGAATTAATTGATACATGGCACTCCAAACTCTATCTAGTCTAAGCAGCCTAATTAATAGTCTAAGCCCACCAACAAATGGGTCAATTAGGCCTCGACTTCCCATTTTAAATATTTAAATACATGAGCCCATGGCCTATACGAAAAACATGCATCTCTCTTCAAAGACCCTGTCCTCGAAAAAGTTGAGACTAGTTTGTTACAAGAGTCGGTTTGGTGGTATTATGATAATTTTTATAATTTAAATTTAAAAAAATTATTTTATAAAAATTATTTTTAATTGAGATTGATTTGATATTTATATATATTTGGTTAAAATTATAATTATAATTAATATTAAATAAAAAGTAATTTAATGTGTTTAGTTAAAAATATTTTTAAAATTGAGTTTATAAAATAATTTTAAAAAATATATATTAATATTGATGATTTTTAATTTAAATATTATAAATTTAATTGTTACTATTATATCATAAAATAAATAATACTTTATATAAAATAATTTTTATTATTTCATTAAACTATCTATAATTCCATTACGTATAAAATACATCCGATAAAAACTACAATTATTTTAGTTTTTTAAGTATGCAATAATATTAGATAAAATATAATTAGAAATAAAATTAAAATTATGATCAAATTCTATAAATATTACATCATTAAGTAATTTTTATCTAATTTATATAGTATTATTGAATAATATTAAACACTAATTTTTTAAATAAAATATAATTAAAAATAAAAATATTTTTTATTTTATAGAGTCACATTCGATATATTTTTAGTTTTGAACTGGATTAATACTATCAAAACAGTGAAACATAACCATATTGTTCGTATAATTTCTCTGCAAAAGAAGAAGCTAAAAACTACTTTCCTTCCCCTGCATTCCACACACAAATTATCGCAAAACTCATGAACAGTAAATAACATTTTAATTATTACCCAACTATTGTTTCTCATAGGTTATAAACAACCACGACAACAAACACTCACTAAACAGAAAGCCGTCCAGCTCCTTAACTTGTCTTTCATTCCGATTACCCTTTAAATGAACACGAGCACCAACGCCGTAACACACAAGATTATGCAACCTTCATGATCTACTACAATTTGCATAATGACATCAACAGACCAATACTTGTTATCACCAAATGCGAGTCTGTTCTTTGTTATATCTTTTAGTACTACAGCGCCGAAAGTATCAGCTTCTCTCGAGAAAGGACCTACAAGCCAGCACACGCACAATCTGAGGAGACAATATTTCTATGGTGATAAAACCACACGTGTACTTGAGTGAAGTCTGAACCTCCGAGAGTAAGTTTCACATGAAAGATTAATGCTCTCCTATCCTCGACAAGCTTGTTTCCTCCTGTAATTAGTTTGCAATAAGACGAAAAAATGTAATCCATTCTTCTTGTTCTACTCTTTAAGTTCCTTAGGATGTGCCTGATGAGCAATGACCATTTTCCTCCCAATTTTATTCCACAATTTCCATATAATCCGTCAATTTCAGCGTCATTCTTTGGTTCCACAAACACACAGCTGGAATCATTAAGTTCCGATTCACAATCACAATAATCTTTTAGAAACAAGCTACCAGATCCAAAACTGTCATGAATTATGCCAAGACCACAGCGTTTCAAGATATCACAAAACGTCATCCTAACAACACAAGCATTTAGCACCAGTACTGTTGTTAGCATATAAGAAAACACGAGTAACCAAGGCATGATGTAACCATCTGGAGTTTCGTTTCTTCTTGTCTCTTCTAGCACAATGGCCAGACTGCAATTTAATTCTACTAACAGTGTGCCACAGCAAGCTCCCACTTCCCCTGTAAAAAGTTTCTCGTCAATTGTTGAAAGCTGCTTTCGGTTGCAAGAATAATGTCAAGCTAGCCCGGTGTGAACTTTCAACTTGCAAACCTTGTATCAATCAACCATGTATTTAACCACTCTCTCTCTATCATAAACATAAGCTCCCACCGAGTTGTTAACCACACATTTCGGATGCCTCTTGAACCAATTCATGGTCTCTTCATTCGCAATTTCTGACAAAGCATTAATCCCTTGAACACTAAAGTTACCAAGCAGCCAACAAAGATTAGTCTCCCAAGGTAATAGCAATTTAGCAAGAAGGCTTTGCATGAGAGCTTTCTCATTTATGTCAGTTGTCACTTGGAGAAACAAGCTCTGGTTATGAGTTTTGTTAATGAATCATCAACACTTTTCTCAGCAACCATTTTTTGGACACTTGGTGAAAAACTAGTGACCCAATGTCCACACAAACCTCGTTTTCTAATCATACAACTCCACACAATTCCACCTAGGTCAAAATTTAGGGAGTAAACAAGCTTCTCATTATTGCACTTACAGCAACTCATAACAATAGTAATTCCCAACCCATTCATGCATGGAACAGTCCCATCTCCGTGCCTGTTTAAGGTCTTATAATTCCAAGGAATGTTTCCATGGTAAAACTTCTCAGTATAAGCAAGCTTTCGATTGTTTAAATTCTTAAGAGCAATAACGCCTAAACTGCTCCTCATAAAACTATCCCCCTTTACTACTCCATGAATTTCACACAAACAAGAGAATTGTTGAACCAATTCAATTCGGGTCTTAGATCCCATTCCATTAACAAACCACCACCATAAGCAGCTAAATACAAGTTTCCAAACGCCTGAAGGCAGAGTTCAATCATCCAACAAGCAAATCCTTATGTCTTCAATGCCATCCTTCCGCTAACTTCAGAGAGCACAAAAATCGTATAATGTAACTCTAGCTCTTCGTAGGCTATAATGATGACTGGTTACCCTTCAACAATATTAGGAAAGGCAAAATCTATGTCATTGAACGCCCAACGGAAATCCAGTAACAACCACGCCCAAGGCCTTATCATCAGAAGTATAATCATCTTCTTTTGGCCACCAAACTCCTGATCGTGCAAGGAATAGTTCTACGGACTCCACTGATTCAGAATTAAGCATTCTCCACCATTGATACCAACAGGATCATACTATTTAACAGTTTTGCCACCCTCAAAATCATCAATTATTAAAGATCCTTCACCATCTCCACTTATAGGCAAAGGAGTATCAATATCATATTTTATGTTGGAATCTACATACATGCTCAGCTTTAGGTACAAGTGAACACTTACAAACTATCAAGTTGGAATCTGCTATAGGCATCTCAGTAGTGTACTGACCCGGGGCATTTCTCATATATCAACACCAAGGCCCTTCTCAGAAGCATTATGTCGAACACTTGGGTCTAGAGCTTTTGAGGGCAAATCATAGCGTGCAGTTAACTCAAAATTACCTATTTCCTTTTGATCATCCACCCATCCACTACTTGCATGTCATTTGACCAGCCCATAGCCTCTTATTATTTACATTTATTTTATTTGGCATCCTTTTTTATATATATAAATCATAACACGCTAGCTTTGATCCATATATATATATATAATTTCTTAAACCAATAAGAACTCAAATAAATAAAAACTAAAGAAAAGATATTAAACAAATCTATTATGAGAGAATTTTTTTTATTTTTACATAGTTTTTGGTAATTTTCTTGAGACAAAAAAATAAAATAAAATAAAATAAAAATAAAAATTATATTACATATTTTTTTTTACCTCATCTTTTGCAAGTATAAAAATTTATTTAAAAATTGTCCCAACTAGATACATTTATATCTCTGTTTTTTTTTTCTATGCTAGGATAACAAACAAATAATACCTTAAAAAATATGAAAATATATCATATTTTCCCCTACCTTTTTTTTTTTTGTTATTTCTATTTCAAGATAATAACCAAAACTCTATTTACAGCAAACAGCTATCGTCTACCGGGTTATAGCTATCTCATGCGCCTCGTTTTCATTTCTTGCACGCTGATGCTCATGAGTTAAACATCCAACTTTAGCCCCTTTTTTTTTCATTCAAATTTCATCCATTTTTAGCCATGTCAAGAAAAGAAGAAATAAACACACAAAAAGCTTAATTATTATTTAATAACACAACCAGACTTATACACCAATCAACCAATACGAAGCACACTACTAGATATTCTACAAACACAGGTGATAAGTCCTTGGATCACAACTTTTATACTTAATGTTCTTATTCCTTCTCTGTCTCATGATCCCAAGTATTTGTGGGATTCATGGATTTCTTTTCTTTCAGCTTGTCCTTCTCATGACTATGGTATATGATGGCGTTGTGCTTCGTATCAAAATCCTTAACAAAATGGTTCATTTTGACAGCACCGGCAGGATCTTGAACGAAAAGGTCTCTAATTGCTCCCGGTATAGGCTGATCTTTCGTCATGCTCTTCCAGTAATTCTCCCTCGGTTCCTTTCTTGCATGATTGAGCTCAACAAACTATTCCATACAGGTGGAAAACATGTTAGAGCATAAATACTACTAGAGGGGAAAAAAGTGCAAGGACAACTTTAATCGATAGTGTACAGGGTGATTTGAAATTCTATTGGATTTACCTCTAGATGTACATCCCACTGATATACTACTAGAGGGAACAGATTCATGAATCAAAAGGGAAAAAGATTAAATAGTAGGATATTTTAACTAAATTGAAAAGGTTTCATGTGATTAGGAAACGCTTACCGTGAGAAAAGAGAGGAGAACAAGAAAAAACAAGAAAGACTTCATGTATAGCATTCTACACGTTGATTTTGCTACTCGTACTTTGTCTTGTATGGTAGCCAGGTCTCTCAACCTCTGCTGATCTCCACCATTTATAACAAAGTGCAGGGACAACGAAGTGATTATAAAATTTCTTTTGCCCTATCAAAGAAAAGAAGTTGCCGTGCTTCGGAGCACGATCGAATCAAAGGCTGCGTTAAAAAATACAAATAAATATGAGGGTGATTTAATGGTCAAAGTGGGTGCAAAGTGTCGACATTGTGGCTTGAAAGGGAGAAGAAAGAATCCAATAGGGTTGGTATGTGAATGATTTAATTATTTTTAGAGTCCAGTGTCCATCAATAACGATAATGCCCTTGTATTGAAAATTTGAAACACCACTGACCTTACAAAAAAAACATACCTAAAAAGTAAATAAAGCCCTTCTCTTCTTTTGGTGATAGGCAGTGGCCAGAGGTTTTGCTTACATACTCAAAAATCACTAGTGTTTTCCCTTGAAAACATTAATTTTAAAAGTAAGGACCCAGGTATACACTATACAATTAACAGTAACGAAATACAAGTGTTAGACGCAGAATAAAATATGGTCGTTGTTCATAGCTGACATGTATACAGTAACATTCTTTAGGTTTTGTATTCTTGACATCATCCTCATCAAGAATAGTTACATTTCCGAGGCAAATATTTCGTGAGGGGTTAATGATTATCATCCCATTTTTTTAACCCAACCCAAAATACCATCAATGGACCTAACTAGGACTGTGCCAGCGCTTGCCTTACCCATCACCATGTTTTGACGCAACACACGAGGCAGGGTTTACCAAGAACACCAGCCCAAGATCTGGTGGGTCATTTGGGCATCTCATGCTCGGAGAGGATCAGTATATCCTTTGCTCCGGACACAAGAGGGAAGCATAACCTCCAAGGTAGCCCGGAAGGCTAAGTAGACACAACCTCCTAGGATGCTTAACCTCTCCAAAAACCTCAATGGCCTCCTAGGGGGCTCGGAAGGCCTTTCTTTTCCTAAGAGCTTTACCTCCGAGTCTACACGTCCCGACCTTGAATGAAGCACCTTGCATTTACAGTATAAACACGCCATTCTTCATCACCAAGCCAACACGACGGTGACAGTCACGTTGATCTCGTTTAAATTTAGCTGTCAATCAACGTGACAAGATTTTTTTCCCTTGAACATAAAGCCATCACTCATTAAAAACTATAAATTCAGATGATCGCTATTTGCCCGTGTATGTACCGTAGTTCTTTTCCATTTTCCTCTTATCACGATGCAACATTGTTCACGAATATAAAGACGCTTTCATGCATCACTAAAGAAGGAGGAACATTCTCTCTCTCCACACTTATTCACATTTCCATCTTCCTCGTAAATCTTTGAATATATGGTGTATCCTGAAAAATCTTATATTTTCATTTTATATCTTACTGACTTAAACATAGGGTCCCTAGACAGCAGAAGGACTTTGTTTGCTTTCGGCCTTATTGATTTATATTTTAAGCTGTTTTGTCCAGCTTCAGGCTGTCTAGATAGCCTTTGCTGATTAAATTTTCTAAAGTCCAAGAACATTTATAAACCCACTTGCTATGTAATATCAGTACTGGTATAGTTATACGAGTAGAACCAAAAAAAAAAAAAAAAACGAAAAGATTTTTTTTGCCATGCTAGTTGGAAATCGTTGTGCAATTATAGCAAACAAATTCATCTTTTATACATAGTACACACACACATATATATCATAATACTACTCTCTTGTGTGTCTGTGAACTGAACATGGCCCGTCATCCACCAGCCATAATTTAGACTTCAGAGGGATAATATTGAATAGTCATCTTAGGAGGGAGATTTTTTTTGGGAAAAATACTGCCTAGAGTGCTAATGCTGACAGGCACACCCATCTTAACAGTGTTATCTCCTAGTCTTGGCTAGCTACAGGTTGAGCTTCACACGCACAAAAAAACAAAAAAACATTTAATCAAATTAAATGTCATAAGCATTAGGAGCAGGAGGGCACACCTAGATGTTTCCACAGCTATTGTCAACTCTTAGACCATACGTTCGCTCGAGATTATCTTATTGCAATCATCGTTCTGGTGACACAATTAATTAATATCAATCTTCAAGTTCAAAAAGATTGATTAGATCACTGTTTTTTCAATTGATATAGATTTAAGAGATGGTAGAGTAGCCCGAATTTCCGTGGAGGAAAAAGATTCAAGCCTGATATTATTAGCCTACAATATTTCTGCCTAATGCTGCACTCCATGCAGGGATCTATCATTGACTATCGAACGCGACGAGAGAAGGAGAGAAAAAGGTCGAAATGAACTTTTCTTGGGTGCTCAGATCAGATTCTAGTACCGACGAGAAAGCTTAGAGATTTTGTGTTCGAAAGAAATGATTTTTATTTTTAAATATATTAAAATAATGTTTTTTTTTAAATATTTTTTATATTAGTATATTAAAATAATTAAAAATTAAAAAATTAAAAATTAAAATAAATTTTACCCTATCCCTATTTGAAAGGCAATGCAATGCTAAACAGGGGCTAAACTTTGGATCTTGAGGCTAAAGTCAACTTGAAATGTGCATAATATAACTGGTTAGGTCACTTGCTTACCGAAGAGATTGTCTTTGTTCCTTTAACTTTTGTTCATGAATAGTACTGCCCACTTTTAAAATGAGGAAAAGACAGACCAGCCTATTAATTATAATTCATTTTCAATCTGATATATACTCTCAAAACTAAAAAAAATCCAAATATTGTAATTACTCAAAGCTTAATGTTACTCGTGTTATCTAACTCAGGTAATATAGATATCATATGGTGTCAAAAAAAATAAAAAAAATAAAAAATATCTATTGTTTTAATTTATTTTCAAGTCAAAATTATAAAAAACACCATCTACTATAATTTCAAACACCTTTTTAATCTTGATTTTATAGACTAGAGTAAGAATTGAGTGGAGGTGGAGGACTAATTTATCATTTTCCTTTATATTCCTTTTCTTTTTTAATTTGTTCAACAAGTTTGGATCTGTAAGTGCTATGTTGAACCTGAACACCGTGTTGGTTGGCATTGCACAACCTCATTTTCCAATCCATATACATAACTATTGGAGAGAGAAGTTTATGGCATTTAAAAAATAACTATTAACATCTATTCTACAAAAAAAAAAAAAACATAACAAGTTAGAAAAAAAATAAGAAATATGGAATTAAAATTAAAATTAAAATATCTTTAGAACATTTAATAAATTCAGGTTTTTTTATGTTCATCTTTTTTTTTAAATAAAAAAAAATAAACAACTAAAAACACTTTTAGTTTTTCATATTGACATTTAAACCCGATTAAAGCAATTATCACACCATGTTCCCTTTCTTATAATATAAGAATTGTTTTATTTTGGTTTTTAGATTTATTTTTTAAAAATTATTAATTTAAATTTTATAAACTTTAAAATTATTAAAAATTTATATTATTATTAATATTAAAACTAATAAAATTAGTCAAAGTAGGTATACATCAACCAAATACCTATATTAATAAAAAAAATATTTTATGTTCGGACTAATGGTACAGGGTACAGGAACAATAATTTTTTAAAAATAATAATTTAACAGTCTCGATTGTTCTGAGGGGGCGGCTCTGCGAATTAAAATACAACTTGTCCCAGCATCCAGGGAAATGACTCCTGTTAAAATTACCATGCTAAGGAAAAATTATCAATTTAATTGAGAGAGACCTCTCTAGATCTTTTAATAAAGAAACCACGAAGGAAGTCAAAAGTTTTTCGGGTTGCAATAAATGCTGTTCGGATCCCTTTGAAAGGTGTGGTTTAATGGCTTGGCGACGGTGTCAAGTGATAATCAAGTTCCTTAATTAAGATCCATTCAATCTGTAAACCGAGAAAAAACAGAAAAGTAACTATCAAGTAATGATATCTGAATTTTATCAAGCACATTTATTTTTCTTTTCTTTTCGTTTATTTTTTTTAAAGAATTGAATGGAATTCATTAATTATTAAATTGATAAATAATCTTTTCGAAGAAGGTGGGGCATTGTAAGTGGTGTTTGTTATTGCTGTTTAATTGTATTTTTTAAAATATAAATTTATTTTTTAAAGTTTTAATACGTTAATATAAAAAGTAAATTTTAAAAATATTATTTTATTATATCTTTTGAAAAGAATATTTAAAAAACAACGTCTACCAATCCATAAATCTTGTATAAATTTTCATGTACTATCATGCTCTTTTAATCAGTACTGTGTTTTTAGATTACCAAGATCCACTACTTCTTATTGGTGGTTTTCAATATACCTGTATTGAATGCAGCGCATTAAATAGAAAATTAAGATTTTATAAATTTCAAGAGTACAACTAAATTATAGAGAAATCTTGATTTTGAATGTTAATAATCCAACGTGAATAATTTATTAAATTTTCAAATAGTAAGTTAGACTACAAAATCTAAATTAAACAAGTATCACATATCTAAAGTAATTTGAGAATAACAAAAAACAAACAAAATAATACTTTTTATATTTAATTTAAATATAAAAACAATCTCAGCCAGTTACATCAAGCTAACTATTTATAAGACTAAATTTATAAAATTGCTCATAGGATTTTAGTTTGATTTAACCATTAAATTTAAGATTTGTTATTGTTTCTGTAAACAACCTTATTTAACTTCTGGAGACTTATTTTTAAATTTAGATCTACTAATAGCAAATAAACATACCAACTAAACATTACACTTCAATACCAGTGTATTCACGTACGGCATATACATGCTCCAATTGCATAAGAACAATTATATTCTTACTGGATTTGCTCCTACAGTTTCTTTTAGGCATAGTTTGGAAGAAAGCCCTAACCTTCTTTTAATCGGAATTTATTTTTTATAATATTTTTGGATTATTTTGATTTATTGATATTAAAAATAAAATTTTAAAAATAAAAAAATATCATATTAATATTTTTTATTTTTTAGAAAGTAATTATTATCGTACCTAAACGTTGTGGTTCAAAAACACTTTACCATACATACATACATATGTATGTCTGTGTGTCTGTGTATTTTCAGCATATGAGATACTTTATTCGGAAACAGTGATAAACATTTTTGTCCACTCCAAGGCATTAGTTAAGGTCCACTTTGCACAATAAAAGGCACAGCCACGCATGCTAAAGTCAGCAACGCTATCATGATTTGAGATAGTAATTGACAATTTGAACGCTTGAGGTTGGTAACCACTACAAAGTATCGACGGTAGCCATACCTGTCGTCAACCCTTGTGTTCATACCCACTACGCTCACTTCTTTAACGCTTCAACATTCAACTCCACCATGCCCAGGCAGCAGTAACAGTCGATCCACCTCTCTAGCTAGAAAACGAACTCAATCTTAAAATGAATCATGGTCAGCCAACTTCCATTTCATCTGTACGTGTAATTAACGCTCACATGTATTGTTCAATATATATGGTCAGGTCAGTATTGTAAAACTCAAGATGGATGTTTCCTGGTGCCTCGGCCGAATATCCATCCATCTGAATTATATTCTGTATAGATATCACTTTCATTACATGCTAAGAGGGTTTGAACGTGCCTGGAATCAAGATTTAAATTCCTTCAAATATCCACCTTCTTGGTATGTCGACATAATTAGTTGGACTATGCTAAACACAACATGATTAACTAAGATTTTGTCATTATATGTTTATAAAAAAATATTAAATTAAAAAGAAATTATGGGTATAAACTTAAAAAAAAACAAATATGTTATAGTGAAGACATGTTAGGTCTAGTATAGTCAAATCTAATTATTATTAGACTGACTATTGTGTGAAGCCTCAAATACATCTAAGAAAATGTACATCCTTTGACATATCTAAATAAAAATTATTTATTATTTGCATGTTCAAGAAAATAAGATAATGTGTATCTAATAAATATATCTAACTCAAGATATTTGAACTTATTATTTAGTTAAGTTCAAAATAACACGAGTTCGACAAATGTATTAAACTCAAAGCATTTTAATTTAACAATTAATCAAATGCAATGTAATAACCATTTTTTCTTGACACATACAAGAGAATGATCATCCTTCCTTGTTCATGCACCTAAGGGAATGGACATTCTACCTAGGGCATGTCCAATAAGATGATCCGTTTCTTTTAAGTTTAGCATACGAGAAAAACTTAGTTTTTTTGAGTTTAGTTACATTTGACATCTTTGACTTTAATCTTTTTACACTTTTTAAATACATAAAAGTCTTTTAAAGACACACACCATATTTTTATCAAATTTTAATATAAATATAAATGATATTTATACTCTATTAAATGTTATTATAATAAAATTACATTATAGACCGTTATCTTAAAAAAAAAACATAATTTATGATTTATAAATATATCATGAAATCTTTAGATTAAAGGTTAATGATCTTTATTTTTTATTTTATATATATATATATATTCAAAGTATATTTTTCTAGAATATTAATATATTTTTTAAAAATAATTATATAAGCATCAAAAAATCTTCATCAAAAATTGTTTTTTTATAAATACTAGTTACTAGTCATCTTAACCTAATAAACACCAAGTATAAACTAACTATTTTTATTAAATAAATAAATAAAATTATTATAATTTATAATTATCTGATTATTTAATACATAAATTATATTCTTAAATTGCTTAAATTTTCTGAGACTTCGTCGCAACGATTTATGTATAATTGTTTTGAGTTTTTTATTTATCAATGTATATGATTCTAACCTATATATTTATAACTACGAGACATTGAATGGACTTTAAACGACACGTATAGTAAGGTATCATGTAAAAATTCCTTCGTATAAAAGATTTTATAATAAAAATCTCAAATTTCAACGACTAATATTCTAGCTAGGTTCGGATCTATTTATAGTCAAAGATTACATGTCATTTTGCAATTTAACTAAAGGTGAAATGAATCAAGGAACCAGTTAAAGTCAACCGAGCACTTCGACAGCCCCGTGGCCAGAGGCGGAGTTAACAAAAATTGAAGGGGGGCAACATTAAAAGGTTTTTTCTAAGGAGATCAAAACTTAAATTTTACTAATCTTGATCCTGAAATTTTCTGTCATTTAAGGGGCCAGGAAATTTTTTCTTTTTTTGCAGGGCTGCTCCTACCAGGCCCTCGTAGCTCTGCCCCTGCATGTCGGCCTTCAACATCAATAGAAGTTTGGCAAATGCATCATCCACAGAAAAACATTAACCTGGGATAAGTAATGAACAATATGTAATTTGCATATTTGACTTGTGATCAATATAATATTTGTAATGGATCTTCTAGTGCAAGGTTTGCACAGGGGAAATCAAACGCTGCCAAAAATGCATGAGCAGGGGTGACAAAGATTGAAGCGCCATTTGGCCTCTTCTCTAGAACAGTTGACCCCAATTCAGCTTGATATGATGTCTCCAACTAGCCGTATTAAGACAAAACTAAATAAATGAGTGCAGAGTTATTTGTTCCATTTGACATAGAAATAACTTCAACTGTTAGAAATAATTGGATCAGTTGATCATAACTGTTTCCCTTCACAAGGAGAGAGTAAGACAGAGCGGGTTTGATTTCAAGATATCAGAAGCAGGGATGAGTGTTGATGTTTCTTGGAGAATTATCCTTTGTGCTCTCCTTGTTTTACTGGTAATCTTTATCCCCCCTTCTTGAAATCACACTTGCAGCCCCCATTGATTTTCTTGAGTTTTTAATATATTGTTGACAAAATTGGGAGCTTTTTAATATGTGGTTTTCCTGATTTAATAATTTAAACAATCTGTTTTTATTACAGTTTGCTGAAGACAGCAGTGCAAGAGAGATAACTCGCATAAGATGGAAAGAAGTGGATGATGATACTAATGGTCAGCAACACAGCCCAGAAATACCTGATTTGCAACAACTTTCCAAGGATAATCATCTGCCAATCAAGCATAATATTGACGATGATCATCAAAAGCATGCGCATGCTCATCTATCATCACATATGGATCACAAGGACCCTTCAGATAAGATTTTCTTCACCTTAAAAGATCTAAAAGTTGGTAACGCAATTCCAATTTACTTCTCCCATAGAGATCCTTCAAGTTCTCCTCGTCTGATATCTAGAGAAGAAGCCAATTCAATTCCTTTCTCTTTAGCAAAATTACCTTACCTTCTTGAATTTTTCTCTGTGTCTAAAGAATCTCCTCAAGCCAAAGCCATGGAATATACACTAACACAATGTGAAGTTGAACCCATGGAAGGAGAGACCAAGTTATGTGCTACTTCCTTAGAATCCATGCTTGATTTTGCACAGGCCACCTTTGGAATGGATACCAAGGTACAAGCTTTAACTACTAAACACCTTAGAAAGTCAGGTGCACCTTTACAAAACTACACCCTTTTGGAAGACCCCAGAGAGATCTTGGCACCAAAAATGATAGGATGTCATACCATGCCTTACCCTTATGTAGTTTACTATTGCCATAGCCAAGAAGGTGGGAACAGGCTATTTGAGATTTCACTTGGTGGCGAGCATGGAGATAGAGTCCAAGCTACTGGTGTTTGCCACATGAACACCTCAAAATGGGATCCTGACAACCCATCATTTCGTGTGCTGAAGATAAAGCCTGGAACTGCCCCCGTGTGCCATATTTTTCCAGCAGATAACGTAGTCTGGGTGCCTTTGATTTCGTAAATTCAGTAGTAACATCTATTGAAGTGATTGTAAATAATAAGTCCTGATACTTAAAATCTTGTGTTATGTCATATGCTTGTCTCTAAAAGAGTCCTTGTGGATGTAGGCATGCATACCAATGTTCCCTGCTACAAAGACTACTAAATAACATCGGGGATTCTGTAAAAGGGAACGTTTTGGAATGTGAGTGGTTTAGGATGACAGGCAATAGGGCATTCTCTTTAATTACATGACCAGAGCCTGGCTGCGAAAAATATTTTGGGCATGACTGGATTTCATGGAAATCCAGCTAGAACTGACCAGATTTCTAAACCATAACTGGATCTAGTCATGGCTTAAAATAATTTAAGCATCCAATCCCACTTTTTCGTCGGGTTTAACGAAAGGCACCGAAGACCGCACCGTTATAAACGTGCATGACATAACATTACTCTGCTTGAATGGTTATACTGCAAGGTTTTAACTCCAAGGTGCTTGCTTCCAAATTCCAATCACGCATAGTACAAGATATTCCTGCATTGCAACTGGATGCATAAAACCCTGGTCCAGTAATGTTTACCTCGTAATCAAGTTAGCTTGCATCCTAACCTACCGTGTTGAGACGCCTGAATACGAACTGAACAACAATTCTCCTCATTTCATCTACTTCACAGCTGACCTGTTAAGGAAGCACGTTTATTTTTATAATGTAGCACTCATTAATGACTCAAAGCTTAAGGATATAGCACTGCTAACTCCGTTATTCAGAGCCTAAGACAATAACATTAGTCACCTTGTTGATATCCTTGGCAAATTTACCATCTTCTGCTGGTTTGGCATCTTTGCATTGTCATGGTTTGGAGGCAGTGACAGAGGACTTCTCACCTCTGGACTCGGTAGTTGTTCCATGATACAAAGGTATGGTCGACCAAACATCAGTTTAAGGTTCAGTTGTCGCTCCATACGTGGGTTCGAAAAATCATCGCTTTCAGGCTAGATCGTTGTTCCATGATAAATACGTCGATTCAACCAATCAACCAGATCTAGAGTCTCCGTTTCAGTCTCAGGAGCTTCATGATAAATACAACGATTGGACCAATCATCTAAATCAAGAGGTCTTTCATTTTTAGGCTCTTCAGGAACAACATTCTTGACAAGTTTGTCATTTTCTTCGGGATCTTGGCCCTGAATGACTTCAGGCCACTGGCCTGAAGAAATTCTAATTCTGGTTTGCTAGTAAGGTTCTAACTTTCGCCACCAAAAGTTTATGTATCGTGATTTTTATTGGTGGCATGCCGATTCTTGCTGTTACTAGTGGCAATATACAGGAAGTGTAACATAAAATTCTCATTCCTGATAATTTTTTGAAAATGGATTTTCATCGCGCATAATCGGAGTCTAAAAGGAGGCTACGAATCTATCAATGCAAGACTTTTTCATAGGTCAAGAATATTCTGTCTCCGAATGTTACCGTTAGCACGGGCTTCTTCTTTCCGAATCAATTTCTCAAGGCATCTGTAGGGACGACGTGCCGATTATTGTTATGTTGGGACTTGCAACCAGGAAACTGACGATGAAGAAGAAAAAAATTAGATGCAGCTCAGTTAGTATTATTTTTTTTCCTGTCCTTTTCTTTTAATATGTTTTAAATTTGAATATCTCTTTAATAACTAAAAAATGACAGAGAAAAGAAAAGGGATACAAAACTCATCAGGAGGCTTATGGGAAAATAATGCACAAAATATAATAAATTTAGGAATTACACCCTTCTTAAATTTAATTCGACTTTACTACAAATTCCATGATTCATTTACATATGTTTAGACAAAAGATTCGCTCGAATCCAATTTAGCAAGAAAACAAAAAAATATTTTTAATATTTACGTAAATCTTCTATATATATATATATATAAATGCATATTAATATATTTACATCACTTTAAAACAAAATATAAGAAAAAGAAAAAAATATTTTTAATTAGCAATAAGCAAGCGAAGATATCTCCTTGCCTTTAAGTTTGTAAAATCTAAACCCCTTTTATAATCCCGCGTCAAAAACCCCTCTCTATGTTTCTCTCTTGATATTACAGCTTCGACACGATAGAAGCATCAGCTTTGTCTGCCCCTGCTGCCATCTTCTCTACCTCTTCGCGCACCAAACCCCCCTTTCTTTCTATATTCTCTCACGGGTAACGTCATGTAGTGTACTATCCGAATTATTCTTAGTTCTTAATCTTATCATTTCCTTGATTAATTGCAGAAGAAACTCGGTGGCATCTGCCTTGCCCAGACCCTCCAGTGATTCTTCAACAAGTCGTAAGTTTTACATTTATTTTATGTTGACCCGGTTCGTTTTTTAGCTTGATTATTGTTAAAACATGCTTAAGTTCAGTTCAATGTCCATAATTATATTTTTTTTATTGACCAAGTTCGATTTTTTTAGCTTGAATCCAATTTCCTAAATCTGATTCCAGTTTTATCAATTTACCCATGCCTTTGATATTTTAGTACTTGCTTCTCTTATACATTGCGTTGTCAAATGGGTTTGTTGAGTTATTGGATGGCTTTGGGCGGACCCTTTTCGCTTAATTATGTATAGATGCCGGTAATGTAATGATGTATGTGTTTTGACTATTTTGTTAATTTGTGTCTATGGTTAGACCCCCTTTTTTTATATATAAATGTGCAATTCTGTCAATGTAGGATTATCGCTAAGGAATGATGAGAACCTCCTTGATGCTAAACAAAGGTTTATTTCTTTTTCATGCTCCATGCATTTTATTTTATCTTGAAGATTTAATTTGACTGTTTTTAATGATTGTCTTGCTGTTTTGGTAGTAAAGCATTTCTTCTAGCTGATGCATATTCTTCAAGTAATGATTTCTGTATACAGTTATGTTACAGTTGAAGCAAAGGGGGGCAATCCACCCATCATGCCAGCGGTGATGACTCCAGGAGGACCCCTGGATTTTTCATCCGTGTTATTTAGGAATCGCATAATCTTCATCGGGCAGCCAATCAATTCACAGGTGGCTCAACGACTCATTTCACAGCTTGTGACTCCAGCAACTATCGATGAGAATGCAGATATTCTGGTGTGGTTATGTTAGCTTATTAGTTTTGTACTTAAGTCTTGTAGTCAGTTTATGGAGCTTGGGATTAAATGGCAAGGACAAATTTCAAGTGCTTGTAACTTTTTTTACATTTGCAGATGTATCTGAACTGTCCTGGTGGAAGCACTTACTCTGTTCTGGCAACCTATGATTGCATGTCTTCAGTAATTTTACTATCACTATAATTTTATTTTCTCATCATTGAATAATTTGAAACATAAGCAACATCGTCATGGGATTCTGATCTTATAACCCTCCAAGAGGTGGTGATTTTAGTAATGAACTTTAAATACTACATGAAAGATCAATGGAGTGAAGGCATGCTTTTAAAGTTATGTTAATAAATCATGACCTGAGCATTGAAGTAAGTGGCATCCAGTCATAAACAATTAATTATGGTCTGCTGTCTAATCAATGAAACATCCCTAGGAAAATATGTATGCATTGCATTTCCATCCATCCATCCATCCATATGTATGCGTGCTTTTAAAGTTATGGTAATAAATCATGACCTGGGCATTGAAGTAAGTGGCATCCAGTAATAAACAATTAATTATGGTCTTCTGTCTTATCAATGAAACATGCCCAAGAAAATATGTATGCATTGCATTTTGATCCATCCATCCATATGTATGCGTGCTTTTAAAGTTATGGTAATAAATCATGACCTGAGCATTGAAGTAAGTGGCATCCAGTTACAAACAATTAATTATGGTCTTCTGTCTAAACAATGAAACATGCCCAAGAAAATATGTATGCATTGCATTTTGATCCATCCATCCATCTTTCTATTCCTTTGATTCCTATCTGTTGCAAGCACTGATGACTTCTGATGCTCTCAGATAAAGCCTAAAGTGGGCACTGTATGTTTTGGAGTAGCTGCAAGCCAAGGAGCACTTATTCTTGCTGGTGGAGAGAAGGGAATGCGATATGCAATGCCTAATGCGCGTATTATGATACATCAACCGCAAGGCTGCTGTGGGGTTAGAATTGATTTCCTAATTTCTTTAATGCTTTTGAGAGAGTGCAAGATATTCTTTCATTACTGGCTAGTTGAATCAAGAAAAGATCTTTGTTAGGACATACACGATATAATTTCATATCTACAGCGAACTAGTCATGCTTAAGCTTATGTGCTGTGCTGATTGTTTTCTCAAATTATGAGGTAAAACTTTTAATTCCTGAAGTTTCTGTTATCATGTTTAACTTGCTTGTCCCTTATAGCATGCTGGTGCGTGAACTTGTCATGCATCTGTGTGTGCAGAATCCAAAATGCAAAAACTGCAACAATATAAGCCCATTACAGTTCCAAAATCTTGGGTCTCTGGAATGAATATATATGCAGTAGTCCTTGGTGCAAGTTCCAATATTTGCTTGTAGGGTCATGTGGAGGATGTGAGACGCCAAGTAAATGAAGCGGTTCAAGCTCGTCATGTGAGTCTCTATTTCCCACTTGCTTTCATCCTGATTAACTTGATGCCAAGCTGAAACCTAATTAATGGATGAATGCTTGTTAGCCCGGTTGAACAAGAATTTGAAACCAAGATTTTCCTCGTTCAGTTAAGAGCTGAGCATTTCTCTGCTGTATTCTTGAAGATGAAGTTCATACCCAAGAAGTTGCACTTGTTTTGCAAGCACAATATCAGTGGGGTGGGATTTTTTATTTTTTTGGTTGTAAGGGTGGGGGCTAGTTTGTATGTTAATGTAGTTCTTATCTATAATCAGAGGTCCCAAAACTTTCATGTTCAAGGCAAAAAGATTATTCATTGTTGACTCAAGTTGTAGAGCTCTCAGATTAAAACCAGCCTCTATGCCTTGGTTGCTGATCATTCCAGTTCGTATAAAGCCTACTGCAGTTTGCTAGTTATGGAACTTTCAAATTGAAGATTTCTCTACTTAAAAGTCTTATTTCCCTGGTAATTCTGGTGCAGAAAATTGACCAAATGTATGCTGTGTTTACCGGCCAACCCCTTGAGAAAGTGCAACAATACACTGAGAGAGATCGTTTCTTATCTACTTCAGAGATATGTGGCTCAACTTCCTTTCCTTTTTCCTTTTGATGTGAAGTAGTCGTTCCCAGACATTATTGCTTGGGAAAACCTGTTTCGACACCTGTACGTGTGTGCATGTGGTTATGCATTTATGTGTGCACCCCACAGTTTTGGAGAAAAGAAAATGGGAGAAGAAACAGATTGTTCTAGTAAAAATCGTATGTATGAGATAACATCAAATTTTGCCTACTCTTTCATGTTTCGGAGCTGCCTGTGTCACTCTTATAATTGGTTCATTATGCATTTGTTTAGATTCCGTTAAAATTCATGCTCATAATCGAACACCTGACAGTAGTCAAAAAGCAGTGATCTTGTATACATGTCATCTTTTGGCAGTTTATGACTGCTTCAAGCTATTTATGCATCTTAGCATTTCACTCAGCTAATTAGGTGGTGGGCATTTTAAAAACCATATGCAATTAGTAATCACCATGCTCCTTGTGCCACCCATTCGCTGCAGGCTATGGAGTTTGGGCTCATTGATGGCATCCTGAAAACAGGATATTAAACTAGGATCTATCCGCTCAACAACATCCGTCATTGAATGTGGAGGTCGGATATAGTTTTGATGTGAAGTTGAGTCGCCCCCATTTGTTGTTGGCATTTGTGATTCAACGTTATTAAGTAGGTATTATAAATTTCAGTGCCAAACGTGCAAGAATTTTGATTTTACAAACTCGGATGGTTCAGTTTCTTTGCACGACTAAGCTTATCAACATTCCTCGTAGAACAATTTGAAGCTTATCAACATTCCACCTGATGATTGTTCCAATTGGGCTCTTGTTCTCCAACTGCAGTTCTTCGGCCACTTGCGGAAAAAATCCAGGATTTCCTTTCCCACGAGTTATTTGGGAGCTAATGCATACCTGATAACAATTGCCTGATGCTGGAGCTTGCCAACATCGATAGCTTTGTAACGCTTATGTAATCCACTTGAGTTCTCAATCACATTAGCTACAAGATACCAAAATCTTACAAGAAGATGTATAAAATGCCAAACTAGTCGAAGCCCAAAATTTCCAACCTGCGCGAAACCTTAAAACCCAAAATTATTATCTCCTCTAGAGTCAAGGGAAAATACACAAAGCATAAACATCCGTATTGAATATATGTTTTTGGATATTATCATGCAAGCTTACAAGTCAAATTAAAATAAAATACCTTCTCTGAACAATTTTAAAGATATACTCGTATTACCAGGTTGGCATAATATATTTAGAAGAATTTAATAAAATTTCTTGGATGTTTCGCCAAAATTTAAATTTAAAAAATCAAGAAAGTTAAAAGGCCCCGAGATCAATCTCTTGAAGTTATAACCCATTTCTTATTAGAGAGGGGATTGTAATTTCAACATAATTTTCACATAAAAAGAATTTACAGCGTGGCACCTGAGAATGGAGAGGCCTGCCTATTTTATTGTGCATTCTAAAATATATAATAATATAAGATATATATTTTTGGATATTCTCAAACAACTTGCACAATAAATTAAGATAATATGCTTTTTTAAAAAAATTATTTTAAAGACGCACTCATACCGGATATCAATGATCTGAATCTAAAAAGTTTAATTACTCATGACAATCCTATAAAATTGGTTACATATAAATAAAGTCATCAGCATACAATGATTCGTGCAAGATATCCTAAGATTACTATCAAACATTTTGACTGCTCAGCTACATAGGAAAAAAAAAAAAATCTTTGCGGAGGCAAGCATCTAGTACACAGCGAAGAACGAAGAGGAAACAACCACAAACATCCGTCGCCGCTGTTCTCTTCTCTCCCGATAACTCCTTAGCCTCGAACACATTAGATGCCGCACCGACGAAATCTTGGTAGACGTTGCTTAACAAGTCTACGATGTTGTCCATCGCCGAAATCTCAAGATTCTTGCATTCAACTATACAATAAAAAACAAAAAATAAAGAAAGAGTAAAAAATAGAAAAAATATATATTTGAATCATGAAGTTTGGATTTCAAATTTATGGAATAATATCTTGTAATGCCAAATCCTAGGTATAAATTTTGATTGGTTATCTTGGCGGTCGCCAAGATTTTGATTGGTGACTCGATCGGTCTATTTTTTACTGATTCTAACTCTCTCTTTCGTGCTGTTCTTATCTGTGCTGGTATAAATTTGGGCCTGCAGTTATTTCTTGAATTATATTGGGTTGGACTCAGCCTTTATTGGGCTGAAACTTTTCTAGATAGCCTATTATGTGGTTTCAACTAGTTATGGTGAGTGAAGCGATCCTCAAATTTGTTTTAGGTAATCCAAGAAATATATGATAATAATTGGATTTAAATCCTCTAAGATAATCTTTATCAAATCTCAAATGTTTTATCGTACTTCAAATTTAAAATCAATTAATTATCTTAATTACAAATTTCAAGTCGTTATCTATATATATATCTGTATGTATGTTAAAAAGTTACACTTCAAGCTTTGAAGTGATTGCTTAATGTAAAACTCTGTTAGCGATGGATGGCAATGTTGTACAATGCAACGACCATTGAGTATTTCACTTTAGCTATTGATTTTATGGTTTTTTTAATATACTCTCGATAATTATTAAAAAAAAATAACCATTGAAAGTTCAGTTTCTCATGATAAAGAATATTTAAAATTCATTTTTATGATTAGTGTTTGCAACTTTGCAGTTTGCATTAATTCATGAAATATTATACTTCACTCTCTATATATATCTTAAGAGCACGTTACTGTGCTGCGTGTTGTAAATCACTGTCCTTGCAACAAATTTAAGGTCCATATGTATCAACGGAATCTACAAATAGTCCAAAAAAAACCGCAACAGAACTTTTACTTCATTTTATTTTTTATTTTCAGTGCCAAGTTTTTCTTTCTATTTTCCCTTTCTCGCACCTGTCTTCAAATAAAAAAAAAACAAGACTCCAAATTTCAAAAAAGTAGCACGTACCTTTTGGGTATGAAAATTTTTTGGGTATCAAACGATAACAAATGTACATAATAAGCTCATACTTGTTAAATTTTGAAAAAATAAATCAAGTTTAATCTTAGATAGCTATACCTCATATATGGTGATAAGGTATGTTTGTATTCCCAGTATGATAAACCCATCATAAAATAATATTCCACATTATTTCAAGTGAATTTTATTTTTTTAAAAACATCTCATAATAAAAGAAGTATTTTTAGTGCCATATAAGCAATTAAAACTATTATCTCTTAATTGATATGAAATAATAGCTTTATTAGAGCCTCATATAGAATGCTTGAATAAAACATATAACTCATTCTCACAAATAGCACTAACTAATAAGATGTGTTTATATCTATGGTATGGTAGATTCATTACAAGTTATTGTCTCACATGATTTATGATTTATAATGAATTTTATCTTTTAAAAAATACTTTATAATAAAAGAGATGTTTATCATCGTATAAGTAATTAAGACACTCATACTCTAATGAATATTCGACAATGGCCTCCTCACATGAATCTTTTTTTTTTTAATTATGTTTGATATTATTTTTTGCTCACAGAATGTAGGATGTAGCCATTAGATGTGTGGGCACTGAGGACCAGATCATAGTGCCATCAATTTGAGGCAATGCAATGACCAAGGAGGTTCCCTTTTTAGCTGCTTGCTGATTAATGGGCACGTACGTAATAGTTCCTTGCAATTTCGATTCTGCGATCAGTGTGTTTGCGTTTATACACACATTAGTTTCTTACAATCTCGATTGCAACATTGCATGTACAAAGCACCACCCATCCTTTGTCCTTGTTAAGTTGGTCCTTACGTAGCAGGCGGCTCTGTCAGTCCATGAAAGGTGAGCCAGCAGTTCTTATATACAGTCACTCCAGGAGAGTGCTGGTAACACCTTTTAATTTATCTGTTTTTTTTTAGTATTATTAAACTTTTTGCTAATTACTAGACTACAAATTAAATGCTATTTGGAGAAGACACCATATTAACCATACCTGCTCGGGAAAAACAGCATTTAATCTCCATATTTATGTTTTCTTGTGTACATGATTACATTCGAAATTACATGACTTTGGACATTATGGAAGTCTAAGAGATATTTATGACAGCATTTTGATAAAAACAGAAAATTAAGAAAGAGATAAGACTCTTAGATTCTTATCTCTCTCCCCGCTTAGTTATCTCCCTGCATTAATTCTCTCACTTCAGTTTATTCATCGAGGCTTTTAATTAATGTTCTTCCTCGACGGGCACCAGCAGTAGTCACCGGACTTGCTGAAACAGAGTGAAAAAGTCCCAGTAAAAAAGGTGACCAGTAGGGGAAAAACATTGCAACAAACTCCATAACAAACACAGAGAAAGATAACCAGTAGTCTCTCTTTTTTTTCTTCTACTTTTCAAAATTTGAAAGAAATATTATCAACTTCCGTCTTTATCTTATATATTCTGTTTCCATATCTCTATCTCCAGTTTTTAATGTCATTTTGAAATCCATCTCTCTTGTTTTTCTCTCTGTTTTCATAACCAAAATACCAACATTGTCTTTTCACTAAAACCCTAATCCTATCTCCCTCTTTTACTCACACCATGAAGAGACAAGAAGATTTAGAAATCAATGAGCAAGAGGTCTCGATGAAGAGAAAGCACAGCAGTAGCAACAACAATAACAACAGCATTAACCAGCAAGATTTGGAAGGTGAAGATGAAGAAGATTTTGACCTTACACTTTCTTTATCTTTTGGTCCTCGGAGATCCAAAAAGAAAACTACCCTAAACACTGCAAGACCACAGTTATCATTGTCATTGCCGCCACCTGTGACATCAGTAACTCATCAACTATTATCACAGCATCAAGATATCCCTCAAATTGAAATCCCACCGGATGCCCAGATGACACCAAGGCCTCTTGGCACTCTTCAGCTTTCTCCCAAACACGCCCCATTCGCTGATATTCCTTTGACTGAACCATTGCTATACACTACTGCTCCAATAAACCATGAAAGTTCCATGGCTGGTCCTTCTCGCGCTCCACGCACACGCCGGAACCCTTCTCAGGGTCCCCGCGAAGGGAAAGGGGAAACTGTTCCCGTCTTGTATCCTTGGGCCATGGATCGTCGTGCCATGGTGCATAGCTTGGACTATTTGCTATCAAGAAGAATAGAAACCATTACTGGTTTAGTCCAATGTAAGAGATGTGAAAAACAATATGAATTAGGGTTTGACTTGAGAGCCAAGTTTGTAGAAATTGGTGCATTTATTTCTCAAAACAAGAGTTTCATGCATGATAGGGCACCAAGTGATTGGATGAATCCGGTATTGCCCAGATGCCAATTTTGCGACCAGGAAAATAGCGTGAAGCCCGTGATTGCCAACAAGAAGCAGAAGATTAATTGGTTGTTTCTGCTTTTGGGGCAAATGTTAGGCTGCTGTACTCTTGATCAGTTGAAATATTTTTGCAAGCACACAAAAAATCATCGCACTGGGGCTAAGGATCGTGTTCTCTATCTTGCTTATCTTGGAATGTGTAAACAGCTTGATCCCAATGGCCCTTATGATCGCTGAATTGGAAGAAGGAGGATCTTTTATTTGCCGCTGCTGATTCTGAGAGAGGTGGTATATCATCATGTGTTTTGTGTGTGTAACATGTTGTCGTACCAGAGTATGCGTATGTGGATTAGTAAATAGTTAATTTAGTTTGATTGGTGGGTTCATGGATTTTCTTTTGATTTTGTACTTTTTTAAAAAATATTGTTAGCTAGGCAAGATCAATTTCCATATTGGAAGCCTTATAATATCATCATACCATGTATCCGCTTGATCTTGCTATATATCTATATATATTATGATATGGGATATTTAACTCCAATCTTTCTTCCTTTTTCGAGAATTATCAAGCTTTAAAAAAAAAATTGAATAGTTTGATGCTAACTAATGTTTAGGCGTTTGTGTTTTTTTTTCTCGGAATGTAGATTCTGATGTCTGAATGCTGGCCCCTTCAAACTTTTCTTCCAAGCAAATTTCATAGAAGCACAGGTGCTTGATGTTTTTCCCAGGCTAGTTATGGTTTAATTTAGATGGCTTGGTCCGGTGGTATAGAGTCTTGACTCGTCATAATGCAACCAGCACCAGCCCCCACCATCCATATGAGAGGCTTGTCCTTGGGGTACTGAGCCAGCTGATAAGAGGGTGAAACATCGAATCCTGCTAAACATATAATCCTGCAGATTTGGTTAATTGGCTAAAACAAATTAATTTAAAGCTAAAAACATAAAAAAAACTCCAAACTTTTTTAAAATAATCGGATAATTTGTCAACTGGGGAGAAAGAGAGAGGCTCTACATGGCTAGTTACCAGGCCCAGGCCCATTTCCCAAGTAGTCGGATGATTTATCTATCCCAGCAATGACGTGTGCTGTTATACCGGTGTCCAGTGCTTGGATTAATTGCACCAGGCCTGGTGGGCCATGATTTGTAACACCTATGAGGCCAGCTTCTAGATAGAAATCCATGTTCTATTTCTTAGACTTTAATCTGATCCAACAACGGAGAGAAATAGCTAGACTTTACCACATTTAGGAGGCCCATTAATAATAAAAGAATTTGATAAAATGGATGGTATGATGCCACTCCAAAGGGATCTCAGTCTCAAATTCTTAAGATAAAATTTGTTTATTGTTTTCTTAATTGTTATTTATTGAGTTAATGACACTTATTCAGGAAAGAAAAATATTTTTTTTAATTCTAATCATGGAAAAAAACTGCCGAAAATTAATATACCTCTGGAAAGGAAATTATTATTTATTATTATTTTTAAGAGAAAAGTAAAGAGTACAAGCATGTAAGTTTGGTCAGTCGTGCAAATATAGCACGAGGAGCATGATTAGCTTAAAGAGAAGAAAAGATATTTGATTCTCCAGAAAGTCATTTTTGATGATTAAAAAGGTGCTATATACCAACTTTTTATCATTGATTTATAAGGTAAATAGTGTGAGTTTTTATTTATTTATTTTGGTAGGGTTAATCTTTGAAATATTTTTTAAAATTTATTTTTTATATGTGACATAAAAATATTTTGAGAAATTAATTTAAAATGAAAAAAATAATTTTTTATTTTCTAAAATATTTTTAAAATAAAAAAATAAACAACTCTATACGGATATTTATAGCTTTGTCAGCGAGTGGGTGGTTGCTGGCTGATCAATGCCTTTCACATCAATACACCAAAGATTTCATTTATGACTTGGGATGCTTCGTGGATCCATAACCGCGAAGAAATAAAAAATAAACTGTACGTACGAGTAGTTATTTTCTTTAAAAATTCACGAAAACTTTACTTTTAGAGCTTTATTGGCTGAAAACTGGATTTGATTTTGATGCGTGAAAATTGAATGAAGAAAATCGGTTGCAAGACTACAAAAATTTAAATATTGGTTTGATTCCTGGGTTTCTACTCTCTACAGTGAACGAGCGAAAAATCAACGAAGAGAGCGGTGTCTTCCAAGCAGACTCCCAGACCTTGACGGAGCGACAGAGAGGGTGGCAGTCGAAAAGACAAAAAGAGGATCCAAGGACGCCTCGTCGCCATACAAGAGAGACCCAGCACAGAACAGCCACAAAAAGACTAGACTATTTCAGTCTCGTCCCTCGTTTACCAGAAACGTCAAAGAAACCATAAATTATCGCTATTAATTCAATATCGTCCTTTTATTTAATACTCGTCTATTTTTGCCATCGTACTCACAGGCATAACGTTGGATCCCTCCATGAACAGACTCAAGTCCAGTGACTGTGTATACAGTAATGAACTCAGAATAGTATTTAAAAATAATAAAGTTATTACCTCGCATGTAAAATGAAAAGTATTCTACAGTGAGATCAAAGTTACCTTTTCTTCTCAATTTTTTTTAATAAAAAAGTACTTTTCATTTACATGTTCTTGTAAGAATTCACTAAGCATGAAAAAAGTGTGAAAATATTACTCAGAGAAATAGTATTTTGTGCAAATAAATAAGACTATTATAAAAAGACTTGCCCTCTCTCGTAATTTTAACATGGGCTTATTATTAAATGACAAAACTAGCGTTATGCTTGGTATGACTTTTAAATTATGATTTTTAACTTTTGAGTCATGATTCAGAGGTTATTTTTTAGAAATAAATTGTAACAAAATCAAGCAAGAATGAATTTAAATAAAAATACATTTAATAAAGAATGATTAAATACAAATTTTTTTAAAAATAAAGAATTAAAAATTTCAAATCTCAATTAAATTAAATTAAAAATTTAACTCAATTTTATTAAAAAATTCTGATTTAAGTGAGAATTTATTCCTAACTAGACATAATTGTAACTTTTTTATTTATTTATGTAAAAAGTAAGAAAACAACTTAAATTAATTTGCAAAAGCTACACCAAAGACAAATTAAATTGAAACATTTGGAATACCTAGAGGATACAAATGTAGTTTATCCGGTAAAACGGAACATCCACAAACAGCGAGAAGGGGGAAGAGAGAGAGACAAAAAAAAAGATGAAAGAGAAACAATGGCAGCAAAAGCAAATACAATATAAGAGGAAACAAAACTAACAGCAGCCTCACCTCTCCATTACCTCCCTTCCATCTCACCCATCACACCATTTCCTTCCTCCCTGTAAACCCTAGAAACAAAATTATACCTTAAAAACACACACATTGGCTCTCTCCGCCCTCACCCTCGCTTTCAGAATCAAACAAAGCATGTTTCTCTAAATCAAACAAAAATCCATCAATTCAATTCTCCATTTATCTGACAATGGAGTCATTAATAGAGCTCTGTGATCTAATCTCACAAAATCCTGCACAATTCGCTGATAAATTGACCTGGCTATGCAATCGCTGTCCTCAACCAGAGTCTCTCTTAACCGGATCGCCCAGGGTTTCTCACTCACAAATCAATGCAATCCTCGCAGTTTCTCGATTCCTCTCCATAACCCTCGACCACACTGATAACCGTCCAAAATCACTAATCCTTGCTTTCTTCCGCTCAATCCCGACGTCGTTTAATCCTTCCTTCTGGCCACAATCCTTCTCTACCTACTCGATCGCGTCTTTTTTTACCGACTTCTTGGCTTACGTGTCAAAGTCGGCCGAATTGGATCCGGGTTTCTCCGAGGATGTTGCCGGATTTGTTGGAGAAGTTGTTATGGCTGCGATTGGGAACAATGCCGGTGAAAATTTGGCCAGCTCGGCGATTTCTAGGGTTTTTTTAATTGCGTTAACAGAGAATTTTGTTCCGATTTTGCCGGAAGATGGGGAGAAGTTGATCACGTGCCTTTTAGATCAGTTTAATGTGCCCGTACTGGTGCCATCGTCACCTAGTGAGCGAATTGGGATGAACTCTGGAACGTCATCCTCACAAAGTTCGCCATTGAGTAATAATGTGAAACAACATAATAGTAGCCACGATGCCAATAATGAGATTTCGATTACGGTGAATGATTTGAGTCATATGACACTGTCTTCGTCGAGTGCATCAACGACAGTGGTGGTGAATGGGAGTGGAGTTACGTGGAAGAGTGGTTTGGAGTCAACGGGGGTGGGATTTGATGGAGGTGGCGGATTGAGCAGGCTACAAGTGGCTTCATTTGAGGAAGAGAGTGCGGAGGGATTGGAGAAGCAAGAGATTGCGTACAAGTTGATTGGACATGTTTTGGATTGTGTCAAGATAGATAACAAGCTTTTGGAGCTAGTTAGGTTCATTGCTAAGAAGCAACTTCAATCTCTGTCTGCATTTTTGAAGGTAAATGCAGCAGCAGCTGCTGCTGTTTTCACCACCACCACCACACTACTCTGTGTATTTGTGAACGGTTCTTAATGTATTTCAGATGAAAAATAGATGGACTCATTGAGGAAACGGGCATGTAAGGGAAAGTTAGTAATGGCAAAGGTAGAAGTGTATGAAGGTGCTTCTAGTGCACAGGAAAAATCTAACCATGGATATTTTTTTGGTTATTTGTCGGTCATGTGTTTGAAGCTATCGTGCTTCTATGTTAACTTGATTTTGGATTTGCTGTTACATTTTTACCTAAGAGGTATCTCTCAGGAGAAACCATGGAATTTGAACTTGATACAGTAAAGTTTGAAATTGGAAATTGGTTATGGCCTCTCTCAATGTATATATATGTTCATGTATGTGGGCATGTAAATATCTGGGCTCGTTTTATGTTCGTGCGTTTATATTTGTGTGAGTACATGTGTGTGTGTGTGTGTGAGTGTAATTAAGTGAACGTGCATGGGACCTCTTACTGTAGCAGGAAAAGAAATGTTGAATATACTGGTTGATAAGGGAAAGTTGGTTATGTTGGCAGATACGGAGACGGGACTGTAATGAACAGGGACAGCTTTTAAAAGCAAGAGTCAATGCAAAACTTTCCGTCTATCAAGCTGCAGCCAGGATGAAAGTTCAGAGTCTTGCATCTCTTGATGTGGATGGCAAGACATCCAAGAGGTTGGTGCTTGAGACTCTGGCATTGTTGATAGATGCTGCAGAAGCCTGTTTGCTCTCAGTGTGGCGGAAGTTGAAAAACTGTGAAGAGCTGCTTAGTTCATTGCTTGGTGGGATTGCACAAATTGCTGTCACTAGGGGGGGTCAGCCAATGCGTGTCTTGCTCATTCGCCTTAAGCCACTTGTGCTGACTGCCTGTGCACAGGTATGTGTTATTGATAGATTTCAGTTGGCATATACAAGCATGCTCTATGGTCTGTAAAGATGTTCATTACAATTGTAACAGGCTGATACTTGGGGTGGCAGTCAGGGAGCAATGTTTGAGACTGTCATGAAGACAAGCTGTCAGATAATTGAATCTGGCTGGACAAAGGATCGGGCTCCTGTGGACACGTTTATCTCTGGATTGGCCTCCAGTATACGCGAACGAATTGATTATGATGAACAGGTTGGTTTATATTGAGAGCAACACGCTCTGATACATTCATAACTATGATATACAGATCACATACAGAATTTTGTTGGTGTGTCTGTCTGCTTGTCAACATTGTTAACAAAGGTGCTTTCAAATTAATCTGGGATGGATAACTTGTTAGTTTTTCTTATACTCCCCATGGATGGGAATGTCAAATGGTTCATCCTTTTTTTCGCTAGAGGTTATAACAAAAGTAACAAAAGTTGTTTACTAACCAGGGTTATAACCACTTAATCATGGAATCCTTTCTGCACCAGCTCATGGTTTCCGATTTTTTTTGATCCCTGGTTCTATTTCATTCCCTGTTTACTAGTTGTGCTGATTTCCAGGTTGACAAGGAAAAGCAGGGAGTTCCTGCTGTGCAGCTTAATGTTATTCGCTTGCTTGCTGATTTGACTGTCGCTGTTAACAAGTCTGAAGTGGTAGACATGATATTGCCACTTTTTATTGAAAGCTTGGAAGAGGGCGAAGCTTCAACTCCTGGTTTATTGCGACTTCGAGTAGGGAATCTTTGTCTATGGACCAATCTAGTATCTGATATAGATTTGATTTTCTCACACATATTTTTTCCTTTCTATTGGTGGTCATTTCAAATTGCAATGTACTATGTTGCATCTCAATCTATTTGGCACATTCTCTAACTTCTTTCTCCCTTAACTTCTTGCAGCTTCTCGATGCTGTTTCTCGCATCGCAGGTTTAGGTTTTGAGAAGTCGTATCGGGAGACAGTTGTTCTAATGACAAGAAGTTACTTAAGTAAATTGTCAAGTGTAGGGTCTGCTGAAAGCAAAACATTGGCACCAGAAGCCACCACAGAACGTGTTGAGGTATGCATTGTTTACAATGACCAGTCATACAAAATACCTTTAAGATGGTTGATGGTTTATCTTATCAAATGGTGGCTCACTAGTTCCATCACATTCTAGACTCTTCCTGCAGGATTTCTTTTGATTGCTAGTGGGCTTAAAAATATGAAGTTACGCTCAGACTATCGTCATCGTTTGCTATCTCTGTGCTCAGATGTAGGCCTGGCTGCGGAATCCAAAAGTGGAAGGTATATATCTTTTCCTTTACGTGGAATCTCTTGTTTTATCTGCTTGCAATAGCCATTTCCCCCCCTCACTGTGTTGTGTTTCTGGTGTTGTTCTGTCTGATACCCCAATTGTTGCAGGAGTGGAGCAGATTTTCTAGGGCCTCTGCTTTCTGCTGTTGCTGAAATATGCTCTGATTTTGACCCCACTGTGAATGTGGAACCATCACTCTTGAAATTGTTCCGCAACCTGTGGTTCTATGTTGCTCTTTTTGGTCTAGCACCTCCCATTCAGAAAATTCAGCAGCCAACAAAGTCAGTTTCAACTACACTGAACAGTGTGGGAAGCATGGGCACAATTGCTCTTCAAGCGGTGGGTGGACCATACATGTGGAATGCACAGTGGTCATCTGCTGTTCAGCGAATTGCTCAAGGGACTCCTCCCCTTGTAAGTTGATTGCAAATGGTTCTTGCATGATGGCATCTTATTTACTTGATAATTTCTTTCCTGATTTCTCTGAAATTGTGCCAAATGCCATTAACTTGTTAGCGATTAGTTTGTTTAATTTTATAAGGGTTGCAACAGTTGCTGTTCTGGAATGCATACGTTACACACTCAGTTAATCAGTTCTATATTTTTTTGTCCCTGACATGATTTAGTTGGTTAAGGAAAAAAAGGTAGGCTACTTTTGTAATTAATCTTTTTCTGAAATAAATTGTAATTATACCAAAATGTACCTGAATTACAACAACATTGTATGACATTGGTAGATACACCAATCTTATGTCTCTAAAAACAATATCAATGATCAAGAAATGGTTCAAGTTTTGCTTATTTATTTATTATTTTTTTAGGGGGTTGGGGGGTTGGCTTGTTAGGAAAACCCCTGATGAATGGGGTTGCTATTTGATCAAATTAGGGAGGTTGGTGGTCTGTCAGTATTTCCATCTTCTGTGCATATGTTACTTCTTTTATGACTTGAACCTTATCATGTCGGCTTATAATAAGACTTTTGTTTTGTCATTATTGGCGGTGGGGGTTGGCTTATGAGGCTGGTGAATGGTTGCTGTTTGATCAAATTAGGGAGGCTGGTGGTTCATCAATATTTCTCTCTTCTTCTGTGCATATGTTACTTCATTTATGACTCGAAACTCACCACATCAGCTTGTAATAGGACTCTTGTTCTGTCATATGGCCAATGTGGAATATCAAATGTACATAAAGACCAATCTTCTGTTTCTCTTGTAGACTGTGGTAATCTGAGACTTGTAAGAAATTGGGTTTGGATCATTATTTTGTTGGTAAGGCATTCGATGAGCCGATCTTTATCCTGGACATTTAAGGATTAAATATAGCTTGAAGTAATTTCCTTTTCATTTCCAAACTAGAACCTATTTTTGATATATATGGTTTTGCAGTCCAAAATGTTGCCTCATGATCTTAAATTATTTTTAATTTTACTTGAGAAATTCTGCCTTTTGACTTGGCCTGTTTTACACTTGAACTTTAATCATCTCACCCTATCTTTAACTATTTAAGAAAGTCATTTCTCTATATATTTTACTCATATTTGAGTTTGACGTAATAATATATCTCTCCAGGTTGTTAGCTCAGTGAAATGGCTTGAAGATGAATTGGAACTCAATGCCCTGCACAATCCTGGCAGTCGTCGGGGGAGTGGTAATGAGAAAGCAGCTTTAACACAAAGATCTGCTCTTTCAGCTGCTCTTGGTGGCAGAGTTGATATTGCAGCTATGAGCACAATTTCAGGTTCAATAGATTGCGTACTATGTTGTTGCACTTTAAATTTGTGATTCTGGTGTTGTTTAAGTGTTTTCAACTTGATGCTTTTTTCTTTAGTCATCTTGAAAATTTGGTTGTTTTGGGACCTTATTTGGTGGAATTATTCCTCGTTAATGGTCCTGATTTTTTTCTTTTCAAGTCTGCTTTAATATTGGTGTCCCAAGCATGTGTTGTTTGCACTTTGATTTTACAGGTGTGAAGGCAACCTATCTGCTTGCTGTTGCATTTTTGGAGATAATACGTTTCAGTAGCAATGGTGGCATCCTTAATAGCGGTGATAGTTTGAGTGCTTCTAGAAGTGCCTTCAGCTGTGTCTTTGAATATCTAAAAACTCCAAATCTTCTGCCAGCTGTGTTCCAATGTTTGATGGCTATTGTTCATAGGGCATTTGAAGCAGCAGTTTTCTGGCTGGTATTTTTTTTTTAATTGCATTTAAAATCTTTTTTCTAGCAATGCCCTTCCATTTGTGTTTCTGCTCATGTAGGGAAAGTTGATTACTTTTTATGCTTAGTTCTTGCACTAAAGGTACAAATATCAAACAATACAATCCCTTATGTTTTGTGTAAAGTGTCAATTACAGTCCCCATAATTCTTCCTCCCAGGACTGCACTTCATTGAGCCACAACTGGTGATATCCTTTTCTTTCTCTTACTCTGTTTAAAATGAATAAATTTGATAGTAGCAGTGGATGGTTTTCAAGTGTGACATTGACTTTTTATTTCTTGTTTCATGGGGACTCTTGCTTTCTTAAACAATAACATGTAATAGAAATAGAAATGGTATCCTTTCCTTGTAAAATGAAGTTCGTTTACTGGTCTGTGCTCTCTTCCCTTCCTCTCATTACCTTGTGAACGTCATTGATACTTTGATCTGGTTTCAGGAAGATCGAATAACCGAAACAGGCAATGAAGCCAATGTTAGAGAATCGACTCTTTTTTCCCATGCCTGTTTTCTTATAAAAAGCATGTCACAGAGGGAGGAACACATTCGAGATATTTCTGTAAACTTGTTGACTCAGCTAAGAGACAAGTTTCCTCAGGTAATGTTGTTTGGTAATGCTGTCTGCAGTACATGATTTTTTGTTCTCTTTTCTTTTCCTGTGATCCACAACTTGCCTAATCTTATGTGGATGAAATGGAAATACATGGATGCAGGTCTTGTGGAATTCATCCTGTTTAGACTCCCTGCTATTTTCAGTTCACGACGACTCACCATCTGTGGTTATTAATGATCCTGCTTTGATAGCATCGATTCGTTCTTTGTACCAAAGGATTGTCAGGGAATGGATCAGCATATCACTTTCATATGCCCCATGCACTAGCCAAGGTCTACTGCAGGTTGGTTTTACAATATCATAGATGAAGTTGATTTGGATTTCTATATTTGCTAAATGTGTGAATATATGTGATAAAACTGCTGTACATGAGTTGTTTATGATAATTCTTGCAATTTATTGAGAATTGTGCATGCTCTTTTGTATGCTTGTGGCATGCTTCATTTAAATAATGTCTTATGCTATTCAATCAGTTATGTATTTGTTGATAATGATGATCTTGTTTATTTTATGGAGTTTCCATTTCTCATTAAAATATACTCATTTGTATGGGTTTTTGCTCCTTTTTTTTTGGGTTTCCGAACACTTTAGGAAAAGCTTTGCAAAGCAAATACTTGGCAGAGAACACAACCTGCAACTGACGTTGTTTCTCTCTTAACTGAGATACGGATTGGGCCCAGTAAAAATGACTGGACTGGGATGCGAACAGCTAATATTCCTGCAGTCATGGCTGCAGCAGCAGCTGCATCAGGAGCAAACTTGAATGTGACTGAAGCTTTCAATTTGGAGGTGCTTAGCACTGGTATTGTCAGTGCAACGGTTAAGTGCAACCATGCTGGAGAAATTGCAGGCATGAGAAGGTTGTATAACAGCATTGGTGGATTTCAATCCAGTGGCGCACCAACAGGTTTTGGTAGTGGTCTTCAAAGGTTGATAACTGGAGCGTTTTCTCAACAACCACCAGCTGAGGATGATTCATTTAATGAGATGCTACTTAATAAGATTGTGCTCCTTCTTCAGCAATTTGTCAGTATTGCAGAGAAAGGTGGGGAAGTGGACAAGTCACAGTTTCGTGATACATGTTCCCAGGCTGCTGCATTTCTTCTCTCAAATCTGGTAATATGAGGCTCTCCATCTTGTCACTGATTTTCCTGCTGATAATGTTGAATGACTTTTGTGTTTCACTTGTCCCTCCTTTTTTTCCATCTGTTTGATTTATTTGTTTGGTAATAGGCTTCTGAGTCAAAATCAAATGTAGAAGGCTTTGCTCAACTTCTACGTCTTCTTTGCTGGTGTCCAGCATATATTTCTACACCTGATTCGATGGAAACTGGTGTTTTCATTTGGACTTGGTTGGTTTCCGCTGCACCGCAACTTGGTTCTCTTGTGCTTGCAGAGCTAGTGGATGCTTGGTTATGGACAATTGATACGAAACGAGGGCTTTTTGCGCATGAAGTGAGGTACTCTGGACCTGCTGCGAAACTGAGACCTCAGCTAGCCCCCGGGGAACCTGAATCGCTGCCTGCAATTGATCCTGTTGAACAAATAATGGCGCATAAAATATGGGTTGGATTTTTAATTGACCGTTTTGAGGTTAGGATTTATCTATGATTGTGAATCTCTCTCTCAGTTACATTTTCAGTGTTCATTCTTTTGTATTTATTGGAATGCACTCTCGGTGGGATTGAGGTGTTTTGTGGTGGTATTCAGTTTTCACATGCAGGAGTTTGCACATTGGATTTAAGTACTTGTTGTGGATGTTTTACGGCAATAAGCAAATAGTTTTCTTATTCCATCAAAATATTTTGTGGTTTGTTGTTGTACAGGTAGTTCGACACAACAGTGTTGAGCAACTCTTGCTTCTTGGCCGACTGTTACAAGGGACAACCAAATCTTCCTGGAACTTTTCCCGCCATCCTGCAGCTACTGGCACTTTCTTCACCATCATGCTTCTTGGTCTTAAGTTCTGTTCATGTCATTCCCAAGGCAATCTGCAGAATTTCAAAACAGGGCTTCAACTACTGGAAGATCGTATTTATAGGTCAATTCCATTTACTGTACATTAAAACTTGCTGCTTATTCTCTTTATGCTTCAATGACGGTTTACCTAGCCCCCTGGCAACTAAAACAAGAAAGTTGTACAGAATTTTAAACATTGAAATCTGCCTTTTGAAAATAAGAGAAGAAAACAAGAAATAATATGAAAATGAAAATCTTTTGATGACTGGGGTTTGGGTCTCATTTATTGATTCTTGTTTTGTGTGTATGGGTTGGGGTTGGGGCTTTAGAAAACCACTGAAAGAGGATGGTATTCCCAGTTACTTTGTTAATGGCGTTATCTACTGCATTGTTGTTTAATCAATGTTTTTGGAGTTAATCGAGATGGCTGTGGAGTACCATCAGTTTGCTTTTGAAGTTCTTTATTGATGATGATTGAATGTTTTCTTTGCTGTTCCATTTGAGAATTGAAAGTCGTGTTTGGTGCATGTTTCAGGGCCTGTTTGGGTTGGTTTGCTTTTGAGCCTGAATGGTTTGATGTAAACAATGTAAATTTTTCCATTAGTGAGGCTCGATCTCTCTCCGTATTTGTTAACTATATTTCTAATGATGGTCAATATGATGCAAGAGGTCGGGGGCACGAGAATGGGACTTATTTGGTTGATATGGTAAGCTTATGTTTGTTGCATATGGAATCAATAGCCATGCATAGTTCTAAGAATTGGTTATTTGACATTTTGATACTTGTATAGATCCACATCCAATTTTTTTCACTTTCACATGGTCCTAAATGTATGTGCTTTTTTCATATCTATCAACTCAAGTGAAAGTTCTTGGCATTTCAAAAACACTTTGATTTCCATTTTTTCAAATAATTTTAATAATGGGCAAGCTCATTAATGTCATGCGATCTGATTTATAAAAACTAAAGTGGATAATGTTTTTGCCGATTTCCTAATATGGAAAGGTGGAGATGCTGATATAGGACCCTTTTTTTTTGTGTTTGTGTGTGTTTTGGGGTAGCTTCAATCGTTGTTTGAATCTCTGAGCCTGCCTTTGTATTTTATTAGGGAATTAATAAAATGAAGTAATTGCAGAATGATCAGTGTCACCCTGTATGGGGCCAGATGGAGAACTATGCTGCAGCAAGAGAAAAACGGAAGCAGCTGCTTATGATGCTATGCCAGCATGAAGCTGATAGGCTTGAAGTTTGGGCACAACCCACTAACTCTAAGTAAATCTTTGCTATTCTATGCAATAAATTCATATTCTGCTACCAACATTTTTGAATATTTTATAGTATTAGTTTCTTAAGATCTCAACTCCTTTTGTCTTTACATCTCAAGGGAAAATACATCTCGGCCTAAAATCAGCTCAGAGAAATGGATTGAATATGCTAGGACTGCCTTCTCTGTGGATCCAAGGATTGCCTTATGCTTGGTCTCAAGGTTCCCAACAAATATTAATTTGAAAGCTGAAGTAACTCAACTAGTTCAGGTAGTTTTGCCATATCTTTATTAGTGGGAGCATAAGCTTACAATATGAAACTCCTGAATAAAGATTAACATTTGTAATTTATTCTTGTTTAGAAGATGATTTCATTTTGGAAAATCATCTCTTTATGAACAGTTGTCATTCCATGGGTGAAAGTATAAAAGGTTATTCAGAGATTATTCTGTGCCACCAAGTGATCTGCTATCATTGTCTTGAACAATAAAGGTGAAAATGATATAAATATTGGAAAAAAAGATGTTTTTAGTTTATTGAGCTGCAGTTGCAGAAGATGATTTCTATTCAGCTGTACTTGCTTTGTTTACATTTTTGCTTAGTTTACAATATCTAGTTATGGTTGAATTTCTTTCATGTGTTTTAGATCTGCATTTTTATAGTAACTTGTTTTTATTTGGTTATAATTCTTTTGCTCTTATTCTTTTGTTTTTTGTTTATTTGGGTCAAAACCTATACATTTTCCCCCTACTGAATCTCTTTTATGCTTCTCTTGTTCATAGATCTTTGGTTTTGTTCAGGATTTTTTTCCCATAAAAATATCATAATATCATATACAAATTTGTAGTCAAGAGCCTAAAATGTCATTTAAACACCATGGTTTTTTATGTTTTTTAGTATCCATTTAATTATCAGCCATGGGATTAACCTTTTTATCATTTAATAGCCATACAAAACCTAGCAAACCATGACCAGAGGCAAGTTCAACAATTCATAGTAGAATTAGTTTGCATCTCTTGTTTATTAGGTACGCCAGTGCAAGGTTGATAATATCTTCATGTTTTTGTAGTGTTGCATTTACATGTATCCTTTTTTGGTTCTTTGTGTAGAAGTGTTCCTCCTCTCATTCTGGATTGGAGCATGCTGAGCCTATCATGCTCAAATGGCCTCAGCACAGTTGGGTGGAAGTGGCCATTCTGTGTGTTTGTTTTGGTTTGATGTTAAAACTCAGAGCCTCTTGATAGTTCAAAAAACCATTGATTTGATAAAGTGTGATCACGAAATGTGACAATTAAATTTTTTTTTTATGAAAAAAATGGTGACCATCTATGCTTACCACTAAACAATTCTGATAATTTTGCTTATGCTTACCACTAAACAATTCTGATAATTTTGCTTTTTAATATCAATTGCAAGGATATTCTTCTTTACTTTGGTGGAAAATTGGAATGACAATGATTTATGTTGTCCTTTGGTGATTCCAGCCCCCTTTCAATTATTGTTAATTTAGTTTATGATATCTTGATTTTTCTGGTGTTTCCATTGCAGTCACATATTTTGGATCTTCGCTGCATACCTGAAGCATTGCCATATTTTGTCACCCCGAATGCTGTTGATGAAGATTCAGTGCTTTTGCAACAACTGCCTCACTGGGCTGCTTGTTCAATCACACAAGCACTTGAGTTCCTGACTCCTGCATACAAGGGGCATCCACGTGTGATGGCATATGTTCTTAGAGTTTTGGAGTCTTATCCACCAGAGCGAGTGACTTTCTTTATGCCACAGCTAGTGCAGTCTTTGCGATATGATGATGGGGTGGGTTATCTGATGAACCTGACCATTTGTGCTTGTGCTAATAATCTAGTTCAGGTTTGGTTGGGGAAGCCCTAACCTCATCTTAATTCAAGAGTGGTCTGGTGAGGTGGAGGATGGACATCTCAAACCAATTTTAGCCCGACTCACCTAAAAATTACTGCTCTTATTGGTTTATGTTGCATGAGATAAGCAAATCAAATAGGAAGTTTTTTTTTGTTTGCCCAGAAAAAGGAAAATTCCTTTTGTACACTTCTTTCAACCTTAAGCCCCTCTTACTCCACTGTAACCTGGCTTCTACACTTCTATAATTCTGGACAATCAGGTTGATTGCATATTCAATCAGTAGGTCTATTTAACTATACAAAGCTGCCAGAATTGAGAACGGGATTATTTTACTTGTCCTTTTTTTTTAGAATGGATTTTTAAACTGCCACCAGGAACATACAAGTATTTTCTTATTCATTGGTTTTCTACTTTTATAATTTTTGCAGAGGTTAGTAGAAGGATATTTGCTCAGAGCAGCTCAGAGAAGTGATATATTTGCCCATATTCTGATATGGCATCTGCAGGTGTGGAAACATTCGTATACTTGTATGGCTAACTTATAATGGTCTTATATTTTCTTCTCTTTGCATAATTCATTAGTTTCTTATACATGACAGGGTGAAACCTTTCCATCAGAATCTGGTAAAGAAGTTGCCTCCGGAAAGGTATGTATAGTTTTTCTTCTAGTCAAACAGAGCTCTTAACTTTAGACTTAATTCAATCCTTTACTCTTGACACAAAAACTGCTAAATGTAATTACCTCTTTATGCATGGATAGTTTATCTGGAAGGTATTTACATCCCAAGTGGGATATAAGTTTGTTAATATGCATTCAGTTGGAATTACATTTTGTTTATTTGACCCAGTAGAATACAACAGATGACACAGAGAGCATTTCAGTTGTAGACAAAGCAGTTTAGAAAGCGTTGCTTGTTTCATGTGAAAATCCTGCTCTACCTTAACCTTTCATAGATATGAAAGAGATCAGAGGAAAGGCTTAAGAGATACCACCTCACACTCCTCTCTTACCATATTCATGTATTTGTCATGTCTGGTTTATTAGCAGTGTGGTGTTCTTGCCACGATATGTTAAAGAGGTTTTCTGCAGTCAGAAAATGTGTGTTACGGTGTTGCCACTTACCAGCTCGATCATGTAGTTGCTTGTACATAGATATGTCACGGGGTGGTTGGTGAATATTAATACTAGGTTTGCAATCATAACCTGCTCTATTCATTACAATACTTTGTCACGCTCAATTACTCAAGATGTGTCTACTTTTTTGATGCACTTATAATCTAGGATGTGTTTTCATATCTGGATACACGTGTGGTTCCTAAGATGCTACATTTGTGCATGTGTATGAATCAATCGATCCCGCCATGATCTTATCATTTCATACTTAACTACTATATTTATATATTTTTTTATTACAGAGTGGTTCCTTTCAAGAACTGTTGCCAGTTGTTCGTCAGCGTATTATTGATGGTTTCACCATCAAGGCCCGCAACTTGTTTCAAAGGGAGTTTGATTTTTTTGATAAAGTTACATCTATTTCTGGTGTTCTGTATCCACTTTCTAAGGAAGAACGCCGAGCTGGTATTCGGAGGTATACCCCTAATCTCAATGCTTAAGCTCATTCTGCTTATGGTTTGTATCTTGCTGTTGATGTTGGCATGTGGCTTGCTAAAATAGAGAGTTGGAGAAAATTGAATTGGAGGGAGAAGATCTTTACTTACCAACTGCTCCTAGCAAGCTTGTTAGGGGCATCCGGGTGGACAGTGGAATACCTTTACAATCTGCAGCTAAAGTTCCCATCATGGTGACATTTAATGTGGTTGATCGGTTTGGGGACCAAAATGATGTAAAACCCCAAGCTTGCATCTTCAAGGTATGATTGTGAACATGTTACACCAATGAAATCCCTATAGAATGTACCACCTATGAACACTGATACTCACAAATTCATATAAAGAACGAAGTATATGGTGTCTGATTTCTCTAAAGAGGCTTGTCATTTTCAGGCCATGTAATGTTTGTTATCACACAATTTAGCCATTTTGCTTAATTTTTTTAAATTTGAATGAAATAGATGGCATTGGTGACAGTAAAATGCATCTTTTTTGACAAACTAATTTTTTTTCTGTCTTAAGTTTTGATGCTGATTTAAGCAGTCTTATCATAAATGGCTTATTTGATACTTTCCATTTGAAGGTAGGAGATGATTGTCGACAGGATGTTCTTGCCCTTCAAGTTATAGCGCTCCTTAGAGATATATTTGAAGCAGTTGGACTTAATCTCTACTTGTTTCCTTATGGTGTTCTCCCAACTGGTCCGGAGAGAGGTATAATCGAGGTGAGATTTTGTGTTTAATCATTATTTTAGCTATGCTTGTCTGGTGCAATGTTACCTGGAATACAGCTCAATACGATATGCAGAATGAGAGCAAGAGTGCAGTTTTCCACTTAGAGTGGAATGTGGTACCAACAAGATATCTTCATATAGAGCAGGAATGCCATCTCAGAAATGTTGATTTAATAATTCAAGATTAATAGCCAATTTTAAATACCAGACTTATTAAAATATTATTCCTTTCCCTTTCTTTTGATGTGGCAATGTTCAACCTACCATCCTAAAATTGCCTCTTCTGTTTAATTGTATGTGTTATGCTTATATGGTGCAAACCATGTTTAATCACGTAGGTGGTGCCTAACACACGTAGCAGAAGTCAGATGGGTGAAACAACAGATGGTGGTTTGTATGAGATCTTTCAACAGGATTATGGGCCTGTCGGCTCTCCTAGTTTTGAAGCTGCACGCGAGAATTTTATCATTAGTAGTGCTGGTTATGCAGTTGCCAGCCTTCTACTTCAGCCAAAGGATAGACACAATGGAAATCTTCTCTTTGATAAGTACGCAATCCTTTTATTTTTCTATTTTCACGGAAGTAATTGTTGATTGCAATGGCTGGGGAGTAAAGTTAGTGCGTTCAAGAAACATAAACTCCAAGCAAAACTACGAAGGAAAACAGGCGTGCGTGTGGGTGTTGGGGAGGGGGTGGAGCACAGCATGCCTAACACCAATCAACATAGAAATTAATATTAGATTTTAAGATTTTGAGAAAAAAATACTGACTACCTGACACTGACATTCATGCCAATGCAGCGTGGGGAGGCTTGTTCACATTGATTTTGGTTTCATCTTGGAAACATCACCTGGTGGAAATATGCGCTTTGAGAGTGCACACTTCAAGCTGAGCCATGAGATGACTCAGTTACTAGATCCCTCTGGGGTTATGAAGAGCGAAACTTGGTCCCAATTTGTACGGTAAGATTGGTGCTTTTTTTCGGATTTTCTCTCTTCTATCTGCTTTCATGGACAGATTTTGAGAGCTAAGTGCGGTTTCCTAAAATTTGTCAACAGCTTGTGTGTGAAGGGTTACCTAGCAGCCCGTCGCTACATGGATGGGATAATCAACACTGTGATGTTGATGCTCGACAGTGGGTTACCGTGCTTCAGTAGGGGTGACCCAATTGGAAATCTTCGCAAGAGATTTCATCCTGAGATGAGCGAGCGTGAAGCTGCCAACTTCATGATCCGGGTGTGCACAGATGCCTACAATAAGTGGACCACAGCTGGCTACGACTTGATACAATACATTCAACAAGGCATTGAGAAGTAAATAAAAACGTAGAGTTCATCATAAATGTACATGATTGCTTGTAATTTTGTAATTGTTCCTTAGGTTTACAGCTGTGGATTTTTTCCTAGATATTTTCCACTTTAGAGAGCTTAAGTAAATATTATTAGCAGAACCGCAACATTTTCAGAATCGAGCGGTGGGATTCCTGATGATGTTTGCAAGGATATTAAAACACTGTTTGTTGGTCCTATACACAATTGAAATTCATGCTTCTTTCTTTGAAAGTACAAGAAACAAGCCAATTTGATTACCTATGAAACTCTCGCCCTTGAAGCATTCTGGGAATTGAGGCAAGGATATTTATCTAAGAGTCTTTCGAGCGTGTATTTTTTTATAATTTATTTTTAATACTAGTATATTAAAATAATAATAATAATAATTTAATTTTTTTAAATTACATTTGTATCGTATTGCGGTCCTCTGTAGGCTTATTTTACTCTAGTGACCTCCTTCAATATCTGTCTTATCCTTGCCTCGAGTTTCTTTGTTGCCAGCGCAGTGTTGACTGCTGAGCTATCAGTCTAGGGTTTGTTAATAAACATGTGGTTTTACTTTTTTATATACATGAATAACGTGGCTGGCGCTGGACAAATAAAGATATTATTACACGGGGCTATCTTCTGTTCATGATGGGTTCTGATCCTTTTCATATTGCTCGTAATTGCGATTCACCCGACGAACTTTCATGTTCGCTCCACGATATTAGGAATCCGTAGACTGTAACCACTTGAATCGCGTAAGCGACAAAATTTTGGGGAGAGAACAAACCTTGAACGATAGTAAAAATCACAAATTTTTTCCTACCCATTGTTAGATGACTGTAAAAACACCCGAGTTGTGGTGAGTGGCCTTTTTGATACTGGGATTTTAATAAAATTTGTGTTTGAAAATCATTTTTATTTGATTATATATCAAGATAATATTTTTTGTTTTAAAAATTTTATTTTTAACATAAACACATTAAAAAAATTCAAAAAAATTAAAAAATTTAAATTTTTTTAAAAACTTAAATTTTAAGCAAATAACATTTATATTTAAAATGCATCCTGGTCAGCCAAAAGGCCAAGTGATTTACCAAATTAAAAGTTAGTTTATTTTTATATTTAAAAGCTTTTTAGAAAAAGTTTAAATTGCTTCTTTAAATTATTGTATTTTTTATATTTTCTTATTATCTTTATGTTTTATGTCAAAAATAAATTTTTAAAAATAAAAAAATATTATTTCATTATATTTTTAAATAAACAGTATTTTAAAAAAACCAGCTAGCATAGTACCAAGCTATTTTATTGATATTTTCCCAATCATGTTTTTTTTATTATACACAGATTGCTTCTCACCTTCATGTATTTAAAAAATATTTTAAAAATACTAAATAAATAAATAAATAAAATATGAGCAAATAGCATTTTGGCTTTATTGCCAAATACTCTCTTTAGACCAATACACTGTTAGACTTAGCATGCTACGAAAAGACTAGGTAATTTATTATATAAAAATCTGTTTATTTTTATATTTTAAAAATATTTTTGAAAAATTAAAAAAAATATTTAAAATATTTATATTTTCATATTATATTGATATAAAAAATAAAAAAATATTTTTAATATATTTAAAAAAAAAACAAAAAAACTGATTAATTAGTTATCAACACATCACCGAGGTATTTGCTGACAGTTTCCCGGTTACGTTTTCTCGCCTTCACATCTTTTTTTTGTTTGTAGTTATGAACAGTTAGTTATGATTGAAAACTGACTTGGGATATCTAATGATTTTGCTGCGGTGTCAGTCTGATACTTTAGATCAAAGAAACTTAAATTACAGAAATTGTTTATCTCATCAGAACATAGAAATAGATTTAATCTTACAGAACGAAAGTTGATCGCGGATACTATTGTTGGATGGTTATGGCAATGCAAGGCTATGTGCTTAGAGAAACTATAGTTATATAAAATATCTCACATCTGAATTGAGGACCTTCACCACTCATTAATTTTACGTATAATTTTTCTTCTAAATAAGTATATTTTCATAACAAAATTCATCATGCGACGGTATATTTAAAGAGATCAATTATGTAATTGATTTGGGTCAGCATCATCACAAGTGGTCCAGAATATGGAAGCAAAGGGACGAGATTTTGGGATCTGGGAAGGAAGGAGTTCAAATTAAAAACAATTCTGTACATAAATCAGCACCGCAACTAGAGCACCTTTCCTAGCCCGTCATTTTCACCACAGTCGAGTGAATTTAGCGTAAATGAAAAGTATTATATAATAATAAATAAATAAAACAACACGAAAAAAACAAATTATAAAGAAAAGGAAACGTCCATGGTTGCAACTTGCAAGTGATGGTACATCCAAGAAAAGAGAACCACTTATTCTAAGACGTGAGGTCGCCCACTCATGATCTAGTTTCATTTTCGCAGACGAATGGGGAATAGGGAGAAAAGTAAAAAAGAATAAGGCAAGGCCTTGTCATTTGATGAGACATGAAGTTTAAGCTTCTCGAGAAAAACCACTAGACCTCTCCCCTCCCAACACATGGGAAACTCGAAACAAGTACGATGCACCCTGTTTCCATGGCCAAGTCATGCCCGATAGGAGGTTCTCTCCATTCCCGGCTGCACATCCCTCTTATGTAGATTGGTGGAGCATCCTCCCAAACTGATCGATCGGGTGTCCTGACCTAGACTAATCGATCTTATGTCCTTTCTTGGTGGACTAACGACGCATCCCTCTACACTGATCTTCTATTCTTCCTAGAGGGTATTTGGAATAGATATGTGTTTAATTTTAAAAAAAAATCTATTTGAAGAATATTTTTTTTATTTTTATAAAATATATTTTATATTTTAAAATAAACCAACAACATCTCTAAACCAAACACAATCACAAACACAGGCAACACTCCTTTAGTGGACGGACTGCATGTCCACACCGCTCTGGACTGACCTTGCATCCTTCTTGGTGGACTAGCCACACACCCTCTGTTAGTGGATTGTACGCGTGTCCTAACCTCCTCGGACTGATCTTGCGTCCCCTCTCGGTAGAGTGTCTGTGGGTCCCTCTAATCTAGGTGTGTATCCCTACCTTTCTAGATTGACCCTGTGCCCCCCTCTTATTGGACTAGTTGTGTGTCCCTTCTCGGCAAACTAGCCGTGCCTCCCTTCCCCAACAACGTTGACTAAATCCTATTTGTCTCTCCAAGCAACACTATATATATATATATATATTATTTTTATTTTATCATTTAAAATTAAATTTATTAAAAATTAATATTTATCATTTTATTCCATATTTCTATAAAGTTATCCTTGCTCTTATTTAATAAATTAACTTAGTTGATTTAAATTTTTTAAATAATTTTTTTAATTTTACTTTAAATATTTAATTAATTAAAAATAAAAATTACGATATACCTCTACATCCCAACAGAAATGGAGGAGGAGCACACTCCAACTCCTAGTACATGAACATCGTGTACCATATACACACACACATGACTCACCGACCAATCATGCATGTCCATCATTACTGTTGTCCCGTGGGGTATTTGATGGCGTTACACTCCAGGGCACACGTTAGAAAAACTCACCTCCAATAATTCACTTGTCGAGTAGAGGCGCACCAGTTCCAAGACTGGTCCTTTGCTCTGGCCAAAATGTTTTAAGCAGTTCAAACCCATAAATTATTTACGGGTCGTGTCTCCTTGCCATTTTTTTTTTAATATTCATTAGCTATCTGCTAAACATATTTAATATAAAAAAAAAGGGACTAAAAGGAAGACTATGGGCAATATTATCTTTCTGATGCATTAAATATCTGCTTCTTTTTTATGTTTTTCTTTTGCGTGAAAGTAAACAAGCTTCTCATTTGCACACCATCTGAAGCATTTATAAAAAAAGAAGCAGCAGAAGATACAATTATCACACTAATACTATTCTTGAGCTTTAGTTCCCATCTGAATCTGACCGCCATTTTCACCACTGACTTCCTTCCTCTGCTCGTCCTTTAAAGCAGACCTCCAGTTGAAAAAATGACCAAAGAGCACTTCCATATCCTCTAAAGTTCTACCTCGTGTCTCAGGCAAACATGCATAAAAGAACAGCCATCCCACGGCTGCAACTCCAGCGAAAAGGAAAAAGGATCCACCGATAGTTATGGCCTTGTATAGCAAAATAAAAGTTGTAGATATCACCCCGCTTGTCACTCTATTAACCGCCACTCCCATACTTGTACCCTGAGCACGTAGTTTTAAGGGGAAAATCTCCGAGCTATATACCCAAGTTATCGGTCCCATTCCTATGGAGAAGAAAGAAACATAAGCTAATACCATGGCAATTGATAATGCAACAGCCCATGGTAGTTTCTCATCTGAATGATCAATCATTGTCAGCCCGAATCCAAGGGTTGATAGGGATAATACCATACCCCCAACACTACTTAAAAGCAATGGGCGTCGTCCGATCCTATCAAGTAAGAATGTGGCCACTAGGATGAAAACGGTCTTGGTGAATCCAACGGCTACTGTTGCTAGTAATTTATCGTTGGATGACGTGATTCCAGCCTTCTCGAAGATCCTCGGACTGTACAAAACGACCGCGTCTATTCCTGAAGCTTGCTGGAAGAAATGAATACCGATCCCACAAATCAAAATGTGACGAACAGAAGGTGTGGGGTAAATGAGTAGTTCTTTCCAAACACCTTCACCGTGACTCTGCTTTTGCACATGGACAATATCATCGTTGCAATCGTGAGGGATTCCGGCAGCTTCTTTTATGTCTGATAATCTTTGTTGAGATTCTTCTTTAGAATCAGAGGTTTTGTCAAGAACTTTCCTAGCTTCACCAAGGCGACCTTGCATGACTAGCCAACGTGGAGACTCGGGCATGCCAAAAACAACCAAAGCTAAGAAAACTGAAGGAATTGCTCCAATTCCAAGCATGAATCGCCAACCTAAGTTAGTTGGGAGCTTAGAGAAGGCATAATTGGATACATATCCTAGTAAGATCCCACTATTTATGAATACCTGCACAAGATACAGAATCACAAAGGTGATGTTGATATCAAATCCCCAGATTTAAGTTTTTTTCAACATTCAAATTGCTAAGAGCAGGATTCTTGCGCATTTATTAGAATTTTAAAGAGTATTAACTTTTCAAGGCTATTATTTACTCTTGGAAACCATTTTCAGTACCATAATTACATATTAAACACCCAAACACTCATTCTATATCTCATAAAGAGAGAGTCCTTCTCTTTTTTAGATGTTCTAAAATATGTCTTTTATCAAAAAGTTCAAGAATTGATTATAAAATTTTATTATTTTATCCCTTTATAAAAATTAAATTTACACTTTTTTTTTTGTTTAACTACATTTATTTTTAAAATACAATAAAAATATATATGAGTCGACAATATTTAATGCTTTTTCTTAATGCCTGTGAAAAATACTATAGAACTCTCTTACAAGATTTGAAATTAAATTAGTAAGAATACCATTTTATTTGCAATTTTTAATCTCTCTTGTTTAAAAGAAATTGTAAAACACAAGTCTTAAAGCAACAATTTTTTTTGGAAAATTAAAGAAAATGTATTTAAATATATGTATACTTACTTCTGGGAATGAGGTGAGAAATCCACGGGAAGAGGCTGGAGAGACTTCAGCAGTGTAAACAGGGGCAATCATGAGGGCATAACCGACACCGACACCAGCGACAAAGCGACCAACCATGAGAAAGGCATAATTTGTGGCGAATCCCATGAGTACAGATCCAAGAAAGAAAATGGCTCCAGCCATCACAATTGTGTATCGACGACCAATCCGATCAGAGGTCCGGCCAGCAGCGGCTGAGCCAACAAGAGAGTATATGTTAAGAGTTCCCACAAGCAATGCTACTTGCAAGTCATTGATTTTAAGGTCATCTTGGATGTAGATGTTGGCTCCACTCATTACTCCGATATCTATGACAAATTATGATGGGAAACAAGCTGTTAGGATAATGATACAAAAATCAAGGCATGATTCACACAAAGACAAAAAAACAATTGCAATAAACAAATTTAACAGCATTTATTTTCCTAAGTTTCATTCTTCATCAAGGGTTAACACGGCTAGTTTAATTTCTTGAAATCTTTTTCTTGCAGCAAGATATATGTATATATATATATATATGTATGTATGTATGTATATATCCAAGTGATGAAAAAGGATAGGTAGAAGAATAACAGTGAAAGCATTTGTATTATAACAAATGAATAATATTGGAAAAAGGAACGGCTTAAGAGAAAATGAAGTACTCACCATAACCAAGCAAGACTGAAGTCATGGAAGCTATGCTTGCACAAGCAAAAGCAAATTTGTTTCGTTTTGGTTTCTTCGCAGGATCAAAATCTGCAAGTTTTCTATCTAATGCGGGTTGGCTGGGATTGGCATCCCCTTCTGTGTTTTGAACTGTAGCCATGATATCTATGCCTAAACAACTTAAAGCGACGGAGAGACAGGGAGATGGTTTAAGCTAAGCAGTGCTAGTGTTATAGCCCTATGCAACATGAAAACTTGGAAGTTGGGGATGCAGTATAGCTGGAGTGATTGGTTAAATAGAGACCAAAATTGGTTGACGTCATCATTTTTGTAACCTGGTGACCGGTCCGGCTGGTTTCAAAGTAAACAACGTTCATATATATGTACTGGTTATGTGATTTATATATATATACTAATTATATGAACTCCACGATGCAGGTTAATTTTTTTATATAAAAAAAATTAAAATTTAAAAATATTAGATGTTTTCATGAAATTATATTTAAGAATTTTTAATTTAATTGTAATGTTTGATATAATAGTAATATTTATAATATTAATAATAATAATAAACTTACATGATTTAAATTTAAATGAGTTTGTTGCAATATTAGACCTAATAGCTTTAGATGCGTGTCTAGCTGTAAAATTATATCATAAAAGTATGATAATTAAATATATTAATAAAAAAATAAGAAAAGACTGACAGGAAAAAAAAAACTAATGAAGAAAAAAAATTAAATTAATTATGTTAATCATTCAAATCAGGTTAAACTGTCAAATCTGGAATTCATATTATTAAAATTTAATAACTAAATAGAAAAAAATAACAGGTTAACTAGGTTAAATCATCGCATTAAGTTAACGCGTCAGATATAGGATACGTATCGTGAAAATTTAATAATTAAATAGGAAAAAAATTTAACATTAACCAACTAAACTAAATAAAAAAAATTAATTAAAAAATAAAAAAATTAGGTTAACTCGTCAAAATCAGGATCCTAGTTATGAAAATTTAATAACTAAATAAAAAATTTAACATTAATAGACTAAATTAAAAAATTATTAAAATAAAAAACACACAAAGAAAAAAGAAAAAATAATTTTTAAAAAAAAAGACATCTCAGAATATTTTAGTATATATTATTATCATTATTATATTTTAGGTATAAGTATAATGTATAAGTTATATTATTATAATTATAATTATAATATATAAGTGCTACCGTAGTTTTTCCACGTTTTTTAAAATATTACTTAATATGTATTATGAATTTTCAACGATAAAGTAAAAATTAATAGAAAGATGATTCACCAGAAAAAAAAAAAGCCTTGGATGCTTAAAAAAACCTTCGCTGCAGACAAAATTAATCAATAATCCTATATCCGTAGTGGACACAATTAAACAATCACTTAAGGAAATAATTTTTGGATTATAAAAAAAGAAATGATAAATCTTAGAAATCTTTCCTCAAAATACTTTTAGCATATCAATTTTTTTGTTGGTGAGACTGACTTGGGATTTACTAATGAAATTAACCAATCATTCTACTAGAGAAAATATATCCATATTATACACACACACACACACATATATATATATATAAAACAAATATTTTTCCCCCCGACAAGATCAGTTTGAAATTCATAATGAAAACAATCACTCCACTATCCTAAGTTAGGGAATCAATGTACGAATTAAAAAAATTCACCTTAATTAAGAAATCAATTCTCTTAGGGAGACGTTTCAGCTCTGAAATTTATATCTCTTAAAAACTAACGACATTATTTATGGTGCTAATATGTGAATAAAATTCAAAGTACACAACATGGGAAGACTTTGCTCCGACAATGGGGATTTTGGTTCCTGAATTTTCAATTTTACCTCCTGAATTTAGGCCACCAATTTTTTTATTTAATGGAGCGAGTGACACCTAAAATTTAATATTTGACGAGATATTCAAGGAAAGAATATTGATAAAAAAAAAATTAAGTATGTGAATTTTTAGTTATTATACATGTAAAATATATATGGTTTTTAAGACTTGACACGGTCTAAGGCTTGAGTTCTTGATTTTGATTAGGTCACTTGATTGGCTGGGTCAAATTTTATTTTTTAAAAAAATCAAAATAATTTTATTTTAATAAAAAATTAAAAATATAAAAAGTATATAATTGAGTCTTGTTGAATCAGCTAAGTAACCAGATTAATCAGATTATATCATATTTTTTTTATTTTTTTTAATTTAACTTAATTTTATTTTTAAGTTAATAAAATTTTAAGTTAACCTATCATACAAAACCCGGTTTTAAAACTCTGAAAATATGTATCATGTAATTAACTTCTGAATATTTATTATAAAAAACTGTACTATGGTGATATTAACCACTCTCTCTAGAAAGAAGTTGAAAATTAGAATATATAAAGTTTTAGTCTGGTGGTGGGAGGGCTTATCCTCTTTATCCGTGTATAACAACCCATGTAAAAAAAAAAAAAAGTTGAAAACGGGAGCTGTGAAATGAAAATATTAACCGGATGATAGCATGGTTAAAGCACCGCGAGATCCAAATACGTTCCAAGAATATCAACCTCGAGCTGAATTGTCGCTAAGTGACAGCCACATAATGAGTAAAGAAGTGACTCCTCCGTGACATGACAGAAAGATGTGAACTGGATTTTTTATGAAAAGAAAAAAATAGATAATATCTTATGTTTCATGCCCACCATAAAAATTACATATTTATATAACTCGGCTCACGTTAGATCCTAGTCGTTAATTAAATAGAAAAATATATGTAAATAAGAAAATTTTAAATAATTAAAATAATATTATTTTAAAAAATAAAATAAAAAAATAAAATTATCTCATATATTTACAACATGTGAAATACTATATACGAGAGCTTAAACAAAAAACTAAAATAAAAAAATTAAATGTAGGAGATCAAACCTAGCATGAAAAACAACTTATAAAATTTGCAAGAAAAAAAACAATTAAAAAAATAAGAATGAAATCTAATAAAAAAATATAACAAAGGGTGAATTAAAAAATTATCTCAGATTGTATAAATAATAATAAAAAATAAAAATTAAATTTGATAAAATAAAAACTTGAATGAAAATAAAATTAAAATAAAATTTTAATTTTATAAATTATTTAAAATAAAATAAATAATAACCAAAATAACATGAACAAAATAAAAAAAAAAAGGAAGTTTAATGATTAATCTAAAAGATTGCAGGACAGATCTAAAGACCGGGAAAAAAAGAGCAAAGAAAAGAAAAAAAATAATCATCAACGTTAAATCAACAAATTTATCCATGCATGCAGTCATTTTTTTATAAAAAACACGCTTAAATGCATCAAAAGCAACCCCGAAATAGAAATTTTGGCCACCTAAATTAGCTGCATACGTCGTCCTAAGACCACGGAGCAGTAGATGCATGTGCAATACTCGTAGGCATTTGTTTTATTTATTAAAGTACTTAAATGAACTCACCGCAACTTATTAATTACAAAATAAAAATAAAAAACAAAATAACACAAATAACTTTTCGCGTTAGATTATTTGACATCAAAGAAGCCAAGGTATTTTTTATCGTGCAACCATAATTAAAGTTACAAAAAGGCCTCCTATTGCAAACTAGTTTTTTTTTTTTTTTATCTCAAGGATAGATATATTATTTTATTATATATTTTTTTTAAATACAAAAGTAACCATCAATAAAAGAAAAAAAATATTTCTCTTAAAGAGTAATAATGTAAATTCACTATACAATTAAAATGTAAAATACCTCTCTTCTCTCCAATCAATTTTAGAATATTAAAATTGTTTTAATACAAAGATTATTTTACCCTAACTAAAAAGTACTATTTATTTTAATAATAAACCGTGTCCAGATGAACCCTGTTTTCTCCTCCTCTCTCTTTTTAAGTCAAGCGAGTCAATGAGCGGAGACGATAAAATCAAAAGAGGGGGCACCCAAAATAACACAACGTCTTTACTCAAATTTGGCGACAAGGGGCTCTCGAAATCTCTTTGATTTTTCCAGAGGTCAACAAAGACGTGCTGATCTGTCAAGATACAAGATAGGCCCCACGCCACTTCTTGTAAACCAATGGACAAGGGCCCCCTACCTGCAATTCGCACACGTCCCAGCTCATCCCATCAATGATTGCTTGCTATTCCTTGTATGAAACAATGAATTATTTGTTTTTCGCACTCATAATTCAATGGACCCTGTAGAAATACGCATTGCAATGCCTAAATTCAGATTATTCCTCCTCGTCCTCTACGTATATGATTAATCTTCAATTTATTTTATTTTTACGTGCAAATGATCTCAATTAAGAATAGTATTCTCAAGTAATTAGTAACTACCATTATTTTTTCTGAAAATAGGCGGCTTTAATCATCAAAACTCTTCCCCCAGTCTTTAATAATCTGTCTCGAACAAGTATTTGTGATTTATATACTAAGAAATATTGGCCCATGAGTTCTCCACGGGTTGCCTGATCACCGATCCAATATTTGATCTGTTCATAAGGAAAGCTGGAAAAGCAAAGATAAAAAAAAGAGAGAGAGAGCTTGCGTCGCAAATACATCTATAAATTTTGCTATTAATCTCCTTTTGTTGTTAGATTTTCTGATATTTTTATTGTATAAGAATCATGAACAATCACAACAATATATATATATAAACAGAGAAAATCCTGAAAATGACTGCATACCTGAGATCGAAACTCTCAAAATAAAAGAAAGCTGTGCAAATCACAATTACTTGACCCGTTTCTTCTTCTGTCATGTACTCGTATTTTTTATTTCACGTACTTAAGTTTAGGAATCAAATACGGCCCTAAAATTTCTTGAATCTTTTTTAGTTGAAATAGAAATCCACCTTCCTTGGAATGAACGCAATGTCTTTTTTACTAGATTAAGAGCGTGTTCGTTAAAAAATAATTTTGTTTTAAAGTAATTTTAAAAAAAAAATTTGGATGGTTTTTTGAAGTGTTTTTAATTATAAAAATATTTTTTAAAAAAATAAAAAATATTATTTTAATAAATTTCTAAATAAAAACACTTTAAAAATAACCATTTAAACACTAACAAACAAACTTTAAATATAAAATTTGACCAGGAGTGTGTAAGGTTCAAAACATATCATCACCATGCTTGGCTCTTCGAAGATTAAACTGGAGTATTGTTTATTTTTAGTCTAGAAAATTGATTCCATTGACTTCTTGTGTCAGTAGTCTTGACAAGAGAGAGGGTATGTTGTCACCATTTGACAAGCTGGCTCTGGACGCTACCGTCCATATTTTATATTTATCAATCATGTTTTACTCCATAGCAACGCATTATTATAAAAACACTAACGATAAGGACAACCCAATTAAAAAGAATCTGTATGATTTATGAGTTACATTTTATAGTATTCTTCAGACAGATCCTGCTACGCGTTTTTTTAGAAAAAATGCTTGTTTGATGAAGATCATCGGCGGTATTTTGGCATACATGTTCAGCATACATTGCGTCCCCGTCTTGTATTAGTTGGATTTTAATCTCTTACGCTGATAGACCTCTTCATTTCCTTTTATTTATTTATTTTTAATTGAATTCCCAAGAAAAGGTGTGAAACTCTAATATGAAGAGGTAGTGTATGTACACAGCTTTGGGCCATCACAATTAATCAGTGGCTGTATATTAGGTACTGTAATCATACCAACCCAATCTGCTTCAAGCTGGTCCCGCTCTTGCTTCATATTTATATATATTGGAGTTCTTAATTGGGTGCCACATGAACATCAATTTCTCTAGATTTGGTTTGTAAACTGAAAAGGACAGGCAAACCGGCTTTAGTTTGTGGCTAATCCTCTCGCGTCCATCTCTCTTTCAACAAGGTTTATGGCTCCTATCTCCTCCTCTTAACAAAAATATATATATATATATATATATATATATATATATATATATATATATATATATAAACTTGTTCTCTCATGTTTGGAATGAGATGCAAATTATATTTAAAAAAATTAAAATTTTTTATTTTTTAGATTATTTTGATATGTTAATATTAAAAATAATATTTTAAAAATAAAAAATATTATTAATGTATATATTTTAATATAAAAAATCATTTAAAAAATATTCGTAATCATGCTACAAGTAAACCAATGTATCGCAGTAAATTTGCTAAAATATATGCAATCTTCTGAAGGGATTAGTTATAGCTCAATATCTCTTGAAGAAATAAACGGCACATTTCATATTTTTTTCCCGAGAGAATATATATATATATATATATATATATATATATATATATATATATATATATCCAGAGTTTATTGAACCCAGGGTATCCACGGACATAAACGAGATAATTAATTAATATAAATTATATTTTAAAATTTTATTTAATAATTTAAGTTTTTAAATTAAAATAATTTTTTAATATAGTATTAGGCCTTTGATAATTAAATAATCACGAGTTTAAATTTTATTATTTCTATTTATTTGATAAAAAATAATTAGCATATATAAATTTCAAATTAAAAAATTTTTAATTAAGAAAAGATATTAAAAAATAATATAAATTATATTTTAAAATTTAAATTATTGAGTTAAATTATTTCTTTGATAATAATATATAAAAGAGTTTAATAAAAATATATAAAATAAGATTATATGCATATCAAACCCCGAACGAACGAGACTGATATACCTAAATCCAATTATTATACTTAAATATACTATCTTAGCCACGTATCTCTATATAGATTGGTCATATTATCTTATAAAATCTAAAACTAGGACAATTTTTATCGCGACTCATTGTACTTTAATTAGAGCTTTTATTTTCAAAAAGTCCAAAACTATAAACAACAAATACATTGATCGTCTTACTTTTATATGGACTCTATTATTTGGGTTCAAGATTTTATAAACTGCTCTGATAAGTCATATTCTCCTTGATAAGAAAAACTATCTTCTTCCTCTCCAAGTTTTACCCTGCAAATACATGTTAGAGTTTTAAAAACTTCCTGGGTGATTGATTCAATTCAAGTCTCAGGTTATGGGTTTTAATTGGATTATTGAGTTAATTTTATAAATTAAATAGTACCGTTTTAATTTTAAAATAATAGTCAATAAGTTATAACTAGATTTTTAATTAAATTTTACCAGTTTAACCAAATTACTGATTACCTATGGGGTCATCCAAATTTTTATTTTTTTAAACTCTGTTCAATTTTATATCCAGAATCTACTGGATTTTAAAAGTAGGATTCTTGAAACATAAACTCCTCTACTTTTTTTCTCTACTATCAGTATTAACTTGAGAATTGAAGTGTCGTTTAAATCCATAAAAGGGACAGGTGCCCCCATTTACTCCATCTCGACTTTCTAAACTTTTCAATCCACACAAGCCTTGAAAAGGCCATAATTTTTTAGAGGTTTTCACCAACATCGTCCACGTTCATGCTAATTGCAGTTGCTAAGAATTAGACTAGTGAACATGGTCATAACAAGTGCAAACTAATTAAAAAATAACCCAAGAAATAGACCAGTATTTATACAAGTTTAGTTTCCAAGTATATAAATTTATGTATCATGGAAAATATGCAATATTCAAAAATAATTAAAACACGTATAAAAATTATAGCATACATATTAAATACATAACCAAAATTGCATAAGAGATAGATTTATAAAGCTGAAAATTATTGATATGAAAAATAAATCTTTTATTTCTGAGACCTTATTGTCTCTCTCACTTGATGTAAAGAAATAATTGCAATAAATTTCTCAAGATTTCAACATTACTACCTTGTTTAGATGCATTAAATCCATGAACAAATAAAAATGAACTCATGTATCTGTCAATAAAACCCGACTTAACTTTAAATTACGAGGAAAGCCAAAGCTTAAAAACAGAGAAGAAATTTAAGAAATTAATATGATGAAGAGTTTGAAATTTTTGGGAAAAACAAAGCTAAAACCTCTTTTTATAATGAGTTTTTAGAGCCAAAGCTGATAAAAGTTAATTTTGTTAAATATCAAAACAATTGTTCTCCATTATCAACTCATAAAAATATATTTAAACTTGTCAATTTTGGTTTTAAAGAACTGAAAAAACTTTGCAAAGTCCAAGGTATGAAGAGTTTGTTTTAGAAAAAACTGAAGAAAATGATCATACACAATTCAAAGGTGAACAAGATAATAGGCTAGAAAAAGCGTACTCACTTCACTCACGGGTCAACAAGACAATAGATTAGAAAAAACAATTCTTATTGGACAAACCCAAACTTGAAATTAAGTTGGAAAAAAATAAATTTATAATCAAATAAATTATTTTGCAACAAACTTAAACTCAAACCAAAACATGAAACCATGTTATTTAAGTCTTCTTCCATCTTAAAACTTGGGTGTTTTTTAAATTTAATTTTAACTTTTTATATTTTCATTATATTATATGAATACCAATAATATATATATATATATATATATATATATATATAATAGAGGTTTTTAGAGAATTTTTAATTTCTTCAAAGCATGTTAATTAAGGTTTTTTATAAACTTACAATTTATATAAATCATGTTAATATTTTATGTTAAAAAATTATATTGAAGATTAAATTTTAATAAAATTTTAATTTAAAAGAGAGTAAACTCTATTTTTAACTTGAAACCAAATATGTGCATTGAATATATTTTATATAAGAGTTTCAACGCCGCCACCTATAATTGAGCAAGCCCGTCAATCTCTTTATACTAAATTAACTTATTACACATGTTACTTTTGGAAAAACTATAATATGACGTACCAGATATATGTTACATCAAAGATCGTTAAAAGTTAAATTCAGCTTCACAAAATCTGGACAGAACACGACAACTATCAAATTTAGTTGCTCATTGTTGTTTTGCTCGTCACAATTAAGCAAACAAAAAACAGTATTTTGATTATGAACAGATCGATAAAAAAAAATGAAATCATGCACAATACAGATGCATGTCACCATCTTGGTTCGAACTGGACTGTGATTTATGAAATAATTTTGGTTACATGACAGTAACCGTTAAAAGGGAAAAGTGGACGTCCAAGTCTCTGCCGTGTTCACATCATCGATTTTCATTTTGTATGGTGATATTATAACGACTTGGTCTCGAAACAAACTTTAGAACCAATTCGGCCGAAAATTTAATGTCGACAAGTTCCTGCATTCGTGCCTACACTAGAAAGGTGTTTACAGTTGAATTTGTGCCTAAAATCTTCCATTTCCCCATTGCTCTCGGACCATTAATTTGCGCCTACAATCTTTCTTTTATTTTTTTTTTATTTAGATTAATGTGGATACTTGAAACAGTTTATACATGCTACAACTAATTTTATGAGTCCTAAAATTAACGATCATATAAATTTCTAATGATTATCATATCAGTAACCAAAAACTCGAACTTAAGATTACAACGAAAATAAAATTTTTAACCTCAAATTCTTATTATTTATCTATTAACTGGATGATTTTTTAATCATGAAAGAAGTTGGAGTTTTTTTTATCACACTATTAACTTAAAAATGCTTTAGTCATTTCACCCGGAGAGGATAAAAAAGAAAAAACTATTGAGCCTAAATATTTTGAGTTGAACCATAGAGATGTTTCCAAAATTGGGTCAGTGTCCAGCTTTCTCTCCAAATTAACCGAGCATTTATGCCATGATCCAATAGTCATAAAACATTTTTTTTTTTTTGGTTTTTATAAAGACCGCAGAATATTAAACTTGTAAAGAGACTCGAGGAGATCCTCTATCCGGTGTTATATGGATTAATTTAAACATTGTTGCTCCCACAATAAGAAATCATGAAAGGATATTAATTTTTTTATAATTCGAAATCACAGGTTCGAGTAATATCTGGTCTGCATTCTATTCATATTTCAGCTGCGCATATGTTCGAATTCGATGGATGCACGCTCTTTTTTATAATGATTCTTCAAGTGTAAATAACCTCTCTTTTCTTTTTTGAAATAGAAGCATTTTGCATTTTGTCTTCTAACTATCTGTCTCCTACCTTAAGCACGTGATGCCTTGGTAGGTTCTAATAAATTATACATTAAATTGATATATCGTTGTCTGAAAAATAAATATTTGCAAACTAAGTTTACGGTTAACCTGGTAATTATACATTAAATAAGTCAGTGAGAGTTAAAATTATTGTGAATTGTCTAATTTAACGTGGACAACTTGATTATATATATAGTGAACAGGTGAATTTAGTTTTGACGGTGAGAACTCGTAGTATGGCACTTCAAAAAAACAAAAAAAAGCCTTCCCCGTATAGGTGAATAAAACATAACAACGTGGGCCCTTATAAAACCGGTTTGGCTCAGAGCAGTTGTCCCTGTTGTATTGAAAGTGAACTTGGACAATTAATGGGGACAGAGACCTTTGATCATGAAAATGTGTCCCTGTGTGCCTTTGGAAACAGTTTGAAATGTGGCCATCCATAGCTGCATTAAGTAAAATATTAAACTTTGCGGGTTTTTCCTGTAGCTCATCCATAGAGGAATATATTCATGGCTACAGTAAAATTATCATCTTACTATTTATTCTTTAATTTTGAAAGCTTTATTTAAGGGGTGAGATGATGTTTCCATATGATAAATTTATAATTCTTGAATTATTTGGGTAACACTGTCTTTTTAATTATTTTTAATAACAATGAAATTATTATATTGCTTTTAGAGAGTAAACAAGTAAAACCTTTCATCTAAAGGCTATATAATAATTTTAATTTTGTCATAAATAATTGAATTGTGCATGTATCTTTACTATGCATATTTGCTAGCCTTGGCTTTGGGGCTTGAAAAATCTAGGGGCATTTTTATTTATTTATAATTTTATAAATAGTTGAATTATTTTATTACCTTACCATTCAAATTTTTTTTTATAAATAGACGTGCTAACACTTTATTTTTTTATATTTATTAATATAAATAATTCTTGTATGTCTTTTAATTTATAATTAGAATCTTTTTGAAAAAATAAATTTAAAAAACTTGCTGATTTATTTTTTATCAAACAAAATTTATCTGATCCGCGATTAAGCAGATGTCATTTTAGTCTAAAACTCGTGCCAAGGACTTTTCGATAGCTTGCCACTTTTGACCACATGAGCGCAGACCACCTTTGCAAATCTCTTCGAAACAATTGAAGTGAAGGATTTGAATCATTCTTTTAATTTTATTCTCTGTTTTCTTTATATTCTATCCTCTCAATTATCAAAACAAGTTCTTGATTAATTAGTATGATTCGACTTTCCACTGAGCATTTTCCTAGTATGAGAGGACATTTGATCCCCAAGTTTGGTAAATCTGGACGCTAAGGCTCAACCGAGATCGACTGATCAGTCGGGAGACAAAAATCATTTCAAGTTCGAGATTAGTAGGGCTATTGACATTGGAGATGGTTAATAAAGAATAATTAAAGAAGATTGCGACAGAGAGATTTCTAGTAAAAATATGAATTTGAATATAAGTAGTGTATTTAAGACTTGATTAAACGAATTTAATCTCAATAGATAGAAACTGATTAGAGTAAACATCAATATTAAAAACAAACGAAAAGACTATGCCTAAGATATGTTAAATGATTAGTTGTAAATCCCATCCATATACTTGTTTAAAAACTAATATAAAATCATTTTAGAAATTAATGACACCTAATAATTAAAATTCTAAGATTAAAACATTTACCAATATAATATCAAAATCTCTCTAATCAAATCAAAGGGAGCTTCGATTAGAAATAATTTCATCATTTTCAACATTCACAACTTCATTCCATGCTTCTCTGATAATTAAGTGTCCGGAAAAAATTATTTGAATATATTTTTAAATAAAAAACATTTTTAACAAGTAATCTAAGCTGCAGTAACGATCACATAGATAGGCATAGAGGTAAAATTGTTTCATTTCTTGGAATTCATGTGCGTCTGGAAGACTGGAACTTACAAAATTGCTCTCTTGCTTTATTATTTCAAGTTGGGTACAATAATGTGCGTTCTCTCCATGTGCCTCGTTGCGGGGCTTGGAAAGGGACGTCTCGGTAGAAAGCTTGCCTTTTCCACTACCGGGAGGTGGCCATTTTTACCGCATAGAGTAGGCCGCCTAAGTCTGTCTTTTCATAGACTACAAGAATTTTCCTAGTAATGAAATACAAAATCCCACGACCTCACAATGCTCCATCACCCCTTTCCTTCTGCAACGTGATACTGATCGCTCGCCTGCTTAAAGTCCATCGCCGTTGTCTTTTCTATTCAGCTACCACTCTCAGTTTTTATTTCCCAAGTTGGTTAGAGACTGAACTTGGACTCTCCTTAGAGGGCACCGGAAATCAACAAAAGATGCTCGTGATTTTGTAGAATTTGACTTCAAACTTCAAAGTGCTTAGGAGAGACTGCTTGCCCTAATTTCTTTCACAAAATCTTAAGGTGTTGGAATCTCCAAAAGCGAAAGCTCATTAGGTGGAAAATGACGCCGGTTTCATTGAAAGAACGGGTTCTCCAATCTTGTGGTTTTAATCAACCTTATCACCTCATTAAACCAAAGTCATACCACCCATTTTTTTCTTCCATCAACTTGGTATGTTTATATCCTTTTACTAAAAAATTAAGCTATTTTCACACTTACTAATTTATATTCATATCCACCAATTTTTGTCTACTGATATGATATTTATATTTAGATTGACATGTTTATATGCAGAAGGCTCCATTCTCCTCGTTTTCTTTTGAGTTCAAACACAGCATACTAATTTAATTAAACTTATTTATCATCTAAACTAAGGCTGGAATGCGTATAATCAAGATTATTATTTTTTTTAATTCTATATTTACTCGTTGAAGTCCGAACCCCCTCTGTTTCCTCAGCTCGCATCTCTAAAAGTTGGTCAACGAACGATTGGTTGGGGAGTTGAATCTGTAGACAATATACAAGTAGGCAAACCCTTACGGCTATAGAATAATAATATACTCATATCGAATTTAATATTTTGCGGATAAATGGAAACCTTTAAAACATTTCATTATCTGTGGACTTAGGATTCTCATAATGGTTTTACTTTTAGATTTTCTTGCTGCTGAAGATTAGATAACCCAGTCAGTAAGAATCTCTACTAATTAATTTCTCCTTGGCCAAATTGAATTGATCAAACATAAACAGTACGAGCCAACTTAAAGATCTCTGTCAATTCCTTTGTTTCTAAGTTAAAGTCAAAATACATTATACTATGAGGAATAAAATTAAGTGCATATGGATAACCAGCTTTCGAAGAGATGGCAAAATGAACTACAAAAGAAAATTCCAATTATTTCATATATAATTGAAAAATCCAGTCTAACGTGACAAATTAATTTGACAATCCGTCAACTCCAAATCATTTTAATAAAAAAACTGAGTTGATTCAGCAACTTATGAATGGATCTGGCCAACTTATAATCTAGGATCAAACCCCAAATCTTATGCACATGATTTTATACCAACAAGCACTTGGATGGTTATGGATTTTGGATTATTTTCAATATTCCCTTCACGTCTTCTTGAAATGGTTCATCTACAAGTAGAGATTACTTTGATCAATAATAATCTGACAAGTATTGCACAAGCATATTCCAATAAGCTCTTGCCTTGTATGAACACTACATGTGGTTTAAAGCAGTTTGAAACAAACGACCATGCAAGCCTAATTTTGCCAAAAAATCACTGCCGGAAGTGCTTCTTGATATATACCAATATGAACCAGTCACACTTTCCGACATCAAATTTTAGTGCTAGTCATTATCGTCACATGACTTTCTCATCATAATCATTGTTCCACAATATCATTTTATGATCACACATTCTCCTCCACATCATCCCCATATGAAGGAAATGGACAACACGAGACGAATGGATCACAAGAAAATTTGTTTGTCAAGAAGTAGCAAAGGTTGAAGAAAGTGTTGAAGGCGGATCATTGGATAAGTGTTGAGCACCTTTTCGCTCTCAATTTAAAGTTTATTATTCTCCAAATTAGCAGCAGATTAACGTGCATTGAATATATGCTTAAGTGATAAGTGCTAATGATTTACTTAAGCCAATAGGGGTCGTGTAAGAAATTCGTTGTGCATATCCTTAAAGAGGCTGAGATGGTTTTTGACTTCTTAACATTTTCATCGCCGGCTCTACTACAAACGTCAAGGCCATCGTTGCTTTGTTGACTGCCGGACTTGTGATTCTAATATGGGCAAAACCTATATTCTTAAAGGTCCACTAGGAATAAGACGAGGCTTGTTGGCCCACTTGTAACTAAATGGATATATTGGCTTCAAAGTTTACAAATTACTTATGGCTTACTTTTATTTGTTTATTTATTTTTTTAGTTTTTTTTAGGCTTATACATTTAATTGGCTCTCGTCGAGAGTTGTTGGGCTTTTTGTGCCACCTTCAAGGAGAGTGGACTTTTCCCAGAAACAAAAAATCGACTCTCAACTCCAAGGAACGTCTGAACTCTCGGCCTGCTATTTAAAGCAACAAGATGAATACCAACTGGACTGGACTGGAGTGAGCTTCGTCAATTGGCTGAGCCCAATCTGACTCTGCCTGCCAATTCTCTCTACATATATATAGTAAAAGGATTAATGAATGAATAATGTATACGTAAAAAAGGGAATAAAATACAAATTTTAGGTGGGTTGTTCATGTGAAATTATTATGCCATAAATAATGTTAATTGTATCTCGTTTTTCTTTTTTGAAAGATCTCCTATATTAAATGAATGAATTAATTATCTCATTGATTTAACGATTGAAATTCTTCGAGAATTGATTTCATGAAGAATTTCGGGATAAAAAGCTAAGAAATGGCATGGCGATTGCTTTGATCTAACAATTTTTTATTTGAAATAATTCTCAACAACGCCATGGCGAATGCTTTGTCTTCTGAAAATATTTTTCACCCAATTTAAAGGGATACAAGTGTCCAGTCGAATCTTTGTTCCAACTGTTGAAACCAGCAATCTTGGTTTTGCTGGAGAAGGGTATCAAGATAGTTGTCGCGACCCTTGGTGAAGATGGGAGTTTTCTTATGCTCCAGAGGACCAAACTTGATGAGATTTAATTTGGGTAGAACCAAGAAATATGGATTCAGTGGACAGTTTTTTTTGCAAGTAGATTTTCTGGTGCAATGCAGATCAAGAGAAGCTCTCATCTTTTTTTCGGTGCATTTTCCTGCACTTCCTGCATCAGTTGTGACACTTGCTTCTATCTGTTCAGGTTTAGATGTTAGGCAGAGCATTGCGGTCGGCATGGCAGCAGCCAAAACTTCCGTGGAGGGAGAGGCGATTGCGCCTTCACAATTTAGTTTGGCCACAGTTGCTGGTGTACATGCGAGGCTGGACCATTTACACAGAATCTTGTCACATTAGGAATCGAGGAAATATTGTTTCTCGTTAAAATAACATTCTATTAGAATTTCACGGCATTAGGGTTCTGCATTTAACGTAGCTATAACGAACCAGAGGTTTCATGTTCTCATTGCAAAAAAAATTGTTTATCAATTATTATCATAATGATAATGATTCTGAAGATAGTTGGCATTGCCACTTATTTAATCCTAGGCATAATCATTTTCACAACATTCAAAACGGAGGCATCCGAGATGCCAAGGAAACTATCCAAGTATATTTCACTGGTGAAAGGCTGGGGACTCTGCCAATGCAAGCCCAGTGTAGATGGCCAACTCGACCAATAACCTCGACTCTGTTATGGTTTTACAAATAATCGCCGGATCATATCATCTCATTAAGGCCGTAACCAGTGATTTTTCTGAATTTTTTTTGGTGCAGGCGGTGCAAGGTCCATATATTCGGCTGCCAAAGTGTTGTTTCATGAATCAATGCATCAGCCCATGAGTATTGTTGTATGTTGAAAAATACGAAAATACAACGTTGAAGTGGCGAACCACTCGCATAGTTGTGGATCAAACTGGGACTGAAGTTTCAGCGTGCCCCACTAAGTACAAGGAACCTTTTTCTGAGAAGCATGTCAATCTCTCATCTGCCAATGGGATCCATGTTTTAAGTTGTTCATCTGGTAGTAACAGCTAATTAACTAAATGGCTCGAGTGTGTGTTCTTGTTTGACTTGTATGAAGAAACCGTGTTTGATTTCTATAAATTTAAGTAATATATTAAAATAATATTTTTTTTATTTTTTAAAAACTATTTTTAATATAATACAATATAAAAATATTATATATATATATACAAACACGACAATGTTTCCAAACGCTTCCTGAATATTTCTCAAACCATCACATAAAACATGCAGCGCACCCTGCCCAAACCCAATGAATAAGTATAAAATAAATAACACGTAGGTATTTAATTCATTCATCGTTATGTTCTTCACTTGGAGCAAATCTTAAACCTCACTGTTCAACATCCCTCCTGCAATTCAATTCATTCATCGTTTTGTTCCATGTAATCATAGTAAATGAGGTCCTTAAGAGTTGTTTTAATACACCATGTCCGATTCATAAAGTCCGGTTTTACACTACCATTATCAACCTCTAATCAACTCATTTACTTATACTTCAAACACTGCCTGATAAATGAAGCCCAGAAACTGTTCGATGAAATGCCTCGGAGAAATATTTACTCTTGGAACACAATTATATCTGCCCACGTAAAATCCCAAAACTTAGCACAAGCAAAATCCATTTTTGATTCCGCTTCTGTTAGGGATTTGGTCACTTATAATTCTATGTTATCTGGTTATGTTGACGTGGATGGATATGAAAGGAATGCCCTTGAATTTTTTGTTGAAATGCACAGCAAGAGTAATGATATTGGTATTGATGATTTTACTGTTACAAGTATGGTTAAACTGTTTGCCAAGTTATCTGATTTGTGTTATGAGAGGCAATTGCATTCATACATGGTGAAAACTGGTAACGATAGTAGCGGGTTTGCTGTGAGTTCTTTGATTGACATGTATTCGAAATGTGGGTGTTATAAAGAGGCCTGCGGTATCTTTAGAGGGTGTGAAAAAGAAGGGGGTATTGATTTGGTTTCAAAGAAGGGGAAATGGAGATGGCTGTGGGGTTGTTTTGGAGGGAAAATGAGTTGAAGGATTCGGTTTCGTGGAATACGTTGATTTCTGGTTATGTTCAAAATGGTTATCCACTGGAGGCATTGAAGTTGTTTGTTTGTATGGGGGAGAATGGTGTTAAATGGAATGAGCACACTTTTGGTAGTGTTTTGAGTGCTTGTGCTGATTTAAGGAACTTGAAGATCGGTAAGGAAATGCTTCGAGTGCTTTTGTAGAAAGTGGCATTGTTGATGTTTATTGCAAGCAAGGGTGGGAATATGAAGTATGCAGAGTCATTCCATTTGACAAGCGGGACTGGAAGTTCCTTTTCCATCACTTCAATGATTGTGGGGTATTCTTCACAAGGAAACATGGTGGAAGCTTGTAGGCCTTTTGATTTGTTGGAAGAGAAGAATTCTATCGTTTGGGCTGCATTATTTGGTGGTTATGTCAAATGGAATCAATGTGAAGCTATTTTTGAACTTCTATGCTTGTATATAGCCAAGGAAGCAGCAATTCCTGATGTTTTGATCCTTGTCAGTGCACTTAGTGTGTGTGCATTCCAAGCTGCGCTCGGTCCTGGGAAGCAATTTCATGGTTATGTATACAGAATGGGGATTGAAATGGACATCAAGATGACTAACTGCTATGATTGATATGTACTCAAAATGTGGAAGTGTACCATATGCAGAAAAAATGTTCCTGAAAGTTATTGAAAGAGATTTAGTCCTTTACAATGTAATGATAGCCAGTTACGCTCATCATGGGTTTGAGATTAAAGCTATAAATCTGTTTCAGGAAACGTTGGAGTGAGGAATTGGACCAGATGCTATTACCTTTGTTGTCCTCCTGTCAGCTTGCCGTCACCCTGGGCTGGTGGTAGATTTGGGTGAACAAACTTTTTATTCCATGACAGAAGATTATCACATACTGCCTGAAACTGATCACTATGCATGCATGATTGATCTTTATGGAAGGGCTAGCCAGCTAGAAAAGATGGTCCTATTCATGCAAAGAATCCCTATAGAATATCAAGATGCTGCCATGGTTGGGGCATTTTTTAATGCATGCAGGCTAAATAAGAGAGGCAGAGGTGAAACTGTTAAAGATTGAAGGTGACAGTGGAGCTCGTTATGTGCAGTTGGCTAATGCTTAGGCAGCAAAAGGGAACCGGGTTGAGATGGGTAGGATTAGGAAGGAGATGAGAGGAAAGGAGGCCAAGAAGTTTGCTGGTTGTAGTTGGGTATACTTGGATAATGGAGTCCATACTTTTATCTCTGGTGACTGAACTCATTCAAAAGCAGTGTGTATCTATTCAATGTTGGACTTCTTGACATCAGAACTATATGACATCGCTGGGGCATTCTGTTAGATAATGTTTTGGAGTGTTTGCATGACAGCATGGTTGAAAAGCTTGAACAGCCTGCATTTAGAATGGAGAGTTGGAAACTGGGGGTTGCCGCTGATGTTAAGCGATCACATTGAAATATTCAAAAGCTAGTCTATCGTGAGAGAACTTATTGTCTACTACCATGAATTCTCACCTTTTCTCATGGTTATTATTCTTATTTCTACAAAAATATGTTTTCTGTGCATTTATTTGTTCTCTTCATCTATCAAAAAGTTTGGGAGTCAACGAGAGGATCTATGTAGAGAAGGAGCTCGATGATGCAAGGAACTTCTACAGCACTATAGCATGAGAAAAAATTGAGTCTATTGGGAAAGATGAGAAAATCATGTTCTGATTCCAGTGTCCCTTTCTGGTATGTGCATAGATTCAGATTTATTATGTGATGCTTTATCCCTGCATGCTGGGAAAGGAACTCCATATTGTATTGGTCAATGAAGTCTTTCCATTGGGTTCGTATCAATTTTTCTAGTCATGTATGAATATTTTGTACTTCAAACAAATAACCTTTTTTCCAGGTACGATAACATGTAGGAGTTTTTTTTTTCCTTTTTGATCATTCTTTAACAAGTTAATAGACTGGAGCTATGAGGAGAACCATTACTGAAGCCAAAGTGAACATCCAGATGGAGATGCTACAAAGCAAGATGTTCAGTGTAATAGCAACCATCACAACTGTTTTGTTACTAGGACTGGAAGTTCTTGCAAGCCAAAGGTCAAGTCTCCTAAGGATTTGAACAGTACATTTGGCTATCCTTATGTGGGTTTTGTAAACTGAAAATGTGGTCACATGCATCTTCAAGGAGCCATGCTGCAGTTCTACCATGGTTTCCTAATGCTCCAGCAACACAACCTTGTTTTATGAGATATTTACAGATAAATCCTTTGACTGGCCCCAAAATTCTTTCGTTGGCTGAAGTACATGCACCTCCAGAGGATCTCGTCTTCCACAAATGTTATGTGAATAAAATGAAAACCTTTGAGAGCCAAATAAGGCATCTGAAGAATTGTTTGATGTGGATGATGACGATGACGTGGTTGGTGATGATGAGAACGATAATAAAGAGATTGATAACATGCTAGACCCTGCTGATCTGTCTCTTGTAGCAGAAAATGAACAGGACTCATGATTTGAACCAAGCTATGAATGGAGATGACGAAGACTTGCTTCGCAATGTTGACAGTGCAAAGTTGAATGCCCTCTCAGATACTGCGGAAGGGGAAGATTTTGGCACCATTAATGCAAGAGGTATGATGACATTGCAGATGCGGATTATGGTTTCGGTGAGCAAAAAAAATGAAAACGGAAGTCTAAGGGGAAGTTAGGCGCATCCCCATTTGCAAGCCTTGAGGATTACGAGCACATATTAAATGAAGATGGTCCAACAAAAAACAAAGGAAAAGGGAAAAATCGAACAATTCTAAGTCATGAAAGGACTCCTTAACAATGCTGGTTTATGTGCACTGTTTAGAGCCTTCAAATTCAAATATTCAAAAAGAAAATATTAGAGAGTAGAATTTGCTGTATATTAGTGATTTTCCCCACCCGCTTGGAAACTGATGCTAAGTTACAACTTACAAGCAAGGTCATGCTTTTGGTCAGTAAAGCAGCATATGACCGATTTGGCCGCAATGGATTATTGAGATTTGAGAATGTATATGCATAACAACATGTATCTTTTTTTTAATTGAATAATTTTCTTCAAAGTTTGCCCATCAATTGCCTGGTAGTGAAATGGTTTGCTCTTCCGGCTGCTCACGAACGCTTTCTCCCTTATACAGCCTGGAAACTTTAAGCCTCTTGTTTACTTGTATCAGTATTGGTACATATTTCTAACGTGAATGCTTCTGGTTTGGTGAAATCGAAATGGCTTTGAAGTTGTTTTGCTGAGAAGATGAGTCGAAGAATTCGGTTTCAACTGGTAATTAATCCAAAATAAAAGAGGTAAACCAAATTAAACAAAGGTAGTAGTTACGTTAAAAATGTCAAAATACCAGAAAAGCAATTGTAGTAATAATGGCGTCGCCCGGACTCGAACCGGAGACCTTCAGTGTGTTAGACTGACGTGATAACCAACTACACCACGACACCTCTTTAGGCATGTTATTATTTTATAACATCTTTAATTATCTTTTTTATTATTCCTTCCGTCGAATTCCAGTAACGTTGTAAAAAAGGCATCAGACTGTGGATTGTGTCCGTTATAATCCACACAGTAAAATAAGTAATGTTTCTCTAAAAAAATCAAATAAATCAATAGTTAATTAAATATCCAGGAGTAATTTTGTATTTTTATTATAAGTATAAGTACTCTTATCGTTCCTTTTCTTTGTTTTGGATTCTTTTTTAGATTTTTTTTCTTGGTTTCATAATGTTCTATTTGATTTGATTTTATTTATATATCCAATATAAATTTTATTTATTTATTTATTTATTTTTATCATTTTCTTGGGTTTCTTTTTAAGTTTTATTCCTCGTAATCTTATTGAATTTGTTTTTCTAGATTTAATCTTTATTTTTTAATTTATCTTTTTTATTTTTTTTAATTTTTCTTTTAATTTTTTAATTTTATTTCTTTTTTAATTCAATCTTAGTTTTTATTTTTTATTTTTTATTATTTTATTTTTTGATTAAGTCTTTTATTATTTTTTCTATTAATTTTTACATTAAGTTTAATCTCATTGTTTTAATTATTTTTTGTTTTTCAATGGTTAAAAAATATGATTAAGATTGTTTTTAGTTCTGTGAATGATTATTTTGATTTTATGATTAAAATTATTGGTTTTAAATATTAAACTGATTTAAATTTAAAATTTTTATTTTATTATTTAATATTAAATTACTGAACATTATTTTTTGCCCCTGAGATTATCTCATATTACTGGATTTTACTTAAGCTATTATACTTCAATATTTTTTTTTATATTAGAAAAAAATTAATTCGTCCTGCAAGGATGAAAAAAATATCTTGTACAAACTATATTACTTGTCATTTTCTGTATATTTTTTCTTCACACGCTCGCCCCCCCCCCCCCCCCCCCCCTCTCTCTGCAAATCATCGAAGAATTTCCATGGCGTTTCCAGGAGAGGTAAGAATCCATACATCAGAATTTGTTTCTTATCTCTCTCTACATCTCCTAATTTATTCTAACTCCTAGTTTTTCAATACTTTTATCTTCTTAAAGTAAACTCGCTTGAGTAAAAAAATTATGTTTTTTTCTTCCTTTAATCCTGTTATTCATGAAATTTAAAGATCTTCAAATTAACAACAACAACAAAAATTAAAAGTCATTTTTTTGGGTTTTGTAGGTGGGATTGCAATTGCTTCTTTCACCACTGAGTTCCAACATTGTTGTCCGGACAGCTTGGTAAAAACCTCGCTTTTTTCTCGCATTCTAGTCTGAGTTAATTGGGCTATGTTTTCGATATTGAATAATGGGGTTTCTGCAGCTGTTCTGTTGGAATTGCTTTACCTATTTACTCAACATTTAAGGCTATTGAAAATAAAGATCAAATCGAGCAACAGCGATGGCTTCTCTACTGGGCTGGTTTGTACCGATTCGTTTTTTTTTTCTTCCTGTTATCATTAGAAGATTGCCATACTATACTGATAAGTTGATATCATTGAGCGTTTTTATCCTCTTGCAGCTTATGGATCTTTTAGCCTCGCGGAAGTCTTTGCAGATAAAATTCTCTCCTGGTATGGTTCTGCCCAACATGATTCTTTTTGGGCTTCAGCTATGAAAGTATCCATTGTGTTAGGGAAATCATTTGGTGATGCTCTCTCATGGATGGTCAAATTATGCTATTCAATTACCTTGTTTGTTTAAATGTTTTACACTATGTTATGTTGTTTTTACTTGACTAAATCATGACCTCTGATGGATTTATTTTATTAAAGCTTGCATGTGAATGGGAGTCATGATTGTGTTAATTAAAAACTCCACACAGCATGTTTGCAGGGAACAGAAGTATCCCTTGTTTGATAGTTGATTGAAAACCAATTGATAATGGTGGTAGAACCCACAAAAAAGCTCTATAATGAAGCTCACATAAAATGATGACAGTTTTAAATTGATTTTATATATATTCTTGCTGGGATTGGTCATTTCCTTGACTTACTGATGTCGGTCATTTCTTTACTTTAGTTTTGCAGTAAGTATGTGAGCTCATTCGCACATGTATTAAGTATGCAAGGTTCATTTAACAACATTGACAATGATTTTCCCTTTTTTGTCAAGTTAATTTGGTCACGGTTCATGGTTTTACTGCATTATCTATACGAGGTATCACAATCAGAAAGCTCTTTTGTCTCTTTCAATAGGTTTCCTCTTTACTATCACATGAAGTTTGCATTTCTTGTATGGCTACAGCTCCCATCTGCAAATGTAAGCTTCATTTTTCCACCTTTACTTTGTGGATCAGTTTTTCTTCAAGCATGCCTTACATTTTTAGGGGTAAAATGAATGAAAGTACTAGCTTTCAGATGAAATTGATATGGTTAATGAATATTCTAGTACTGCGTGTTTTGGAAACTCTATTCGAGTATGGTTAATAAATCAATCTTATATTAGTATATCACTTATTGTCTAAAATAACAAAATAGTTTATGTTGATAACTGTTTGCTGTTTGTCTAACAGGGAGCTGGGCAATTGTATATGAGCCATCTACGCCCATTCCTGTTGAGGCATCAAGCCAGACTTGATAATTTTGTGGAGTTTCTGTATGGTGAAATGGTAAGGATTTGTGCCATTACTAATTGTGATTAAAATAATTGGATTGTTAAATTTGGGTCTTCCTTGTCTAGTATGGTAACATCATGGTATGCACAATGAGAATAAGGGCAGGAGAGCATTCAGCTCCATGCCTGAATCCCCTTGGCTCATCCTAAACATTAGCCCGATCTAAGTTTTCGATGTTTGAAAAACATTGTGTAAATAGACAGTCTTGATGGCAGGTGGCATAATTGGTAAAATTTGTGTGCCTTGTCGGACTTGGCATAATTGGTAAACTTTGTCTGCCTTGTTGGACTGGGCGTCTAAACTAATTTACTCAAATAATATAACTTATGGTTTGGAAATTGAAAGTGACCTGATGGATTTCTGGATTTGCAGAATAAGTTTGTCAGTGCACATCAAGCTGAATTTCAGTTTGCAAAAGCACTTTTAATGAAGATTCTGGCATCAGGTATGGATTTGGATTGAACAAGCAATTATTTAGATTGAATACCTTATATTATTATTCTAAATGAAGTTTCAGCACTAGAATATATGTTTATCAAACATTTTTTGCCTAAATCGGTAAATAATCTGTTGTGTCAAGGTCTTCATGATGTCTATATTGTTTTTAATAAAATTGTTCTCTTTTTTTGTGATCAGTGAACCAAATAGCTCGTGATGTGATTCGCCCAGGGGGAAGACAGGCAAATGGCACCTTTCAAGGCCCAGCCAGGCGAATCCAGGATTCACAATCTGACGGGGAAGATTAGGGCTTCCTTCCTGACAAGCAGAATTCGCTGATAGGAGTATAGCTGTATAGGTGGTAGTTGACATTTTTCTTTCTGACAGGCCTGAGTTAAGTTTATGTAAGTTTTCGAATCTGGATATTGAGTAATGGAAAGCATCAGCTGTATATATGTAGGCCATATATAAGAATCTGAGCCAAGGATTACCAATTGCCATTTGTTTGAAAAACTGGAATTTAAAATATGACATGCCCTTCTGTGTTTAATAATTTCTTTAGTTTTTGAAGCAATAATTCGATTTTCTTGCATTAAATGGAGAGAAGTTTTTTTTATATCCTGGAGGGTGGTGCCAGGTAATGCATGATAGCGTCAAGGTATCTTGTTATAAAAATGTCCAAGGGCCAGGCTAATTTCACATTCTCAATGCTTGAGCCTTTGAAGCCCCCCGTTCTACTCCTGCAGTTAGAAAATTAAGATCCTCTCTGAGTCGGGTTTTTATGAAGGTATGGTGAAGGTTGGAAGTTCGATTTCAATCTACAGAAAAGGCAAAACAACATGTTTACCCCTGTTCACTGCAAACGTTGGATAGTTTCAATCATTTAATTGGCGAAGTCATATAGCAGGCCTTATCGAATTTCACTCGCATTTGTATGAGAAAGATAAAACTCTCGAAAATAAAACTCTCGAAAGTAATAGTTTGATGTGGATGAATAGGAAGATGGATTTTTAGGTTAAGAGATGTGAGGCTGGATTAGTAATGAAGGAGAGATTCTTTTTTCCTTGAATTTTTAGATTTAAGACTATTATCTAAAAGAAATTTATTAAATTCTTTAAAATGTACTTAATCAATTTGGAGTCTGCATCTGCGCGAAGATTATTATTTTTTAATTCTTATCCACAATGACGATGACGGTTGTTTATAGATGATTTGAATTCATAAATTAATAATAATAATGATAAAGTATTACATAATAGTATGTGCTTTGATTAACGTATAAATTAATATAATTATAGTTTACTTACAAAAAATGGAAGAAAGAGCCTATTAGAATGATAGTATGTGATTTGATTATAGGAATAGCTTATTTATTCTTTTTTTTTTAAAATATTTTTTAAAAAAATTGATTTATTTTTTTACATTAATTGATTTATTTTTAAATTATTTTAATATGCTGAAATTTAAAATAAATTAAAAAGAAAATCAAAAGATATTATTTTAATATATTTTAAAATAAAAAATAATTTAAAAAATATCCGCTAATACAGATATTCTAGAACAGCAAAACCTTATAAATAAGTCAACTAATCTGCCCGCTTGAGTTTGCGACTGCTGCTGCACTACTGGTTTGCATTTTCTTCATGGGCGTCTGGGTTATGGTTGGATGGGAGTTTTTAAGAATTTTAATTTTTTTTAATTAATTTTTTAATGTTTTTAAATGGTTTTAATTTATTAATATTAAAAATAATTTATTTTTATAAAAATATATTATTTAAATGTAAAAAAAAAAAAATGACTTAAGAACAACCTTTACTTTAACTGTGCTACTGCGGCATACACCCCCCTCAACTACTCTCCGACCAACTCTCGCTGTCTCTGTCTCTCTCTCTTTCCCAATACGGAGTAAGAACTTTTCAACTCAACCGAACCGTTTCTCTTACCTTTCATGTCCATTAGCAAAAAACAGCAACATTTTTTTGGTTGTTCATATAATAGTTTATATGGTTGTTAATTTCAGAGTTCGTGGAATTAATCATGATACGCACAAGCTGGCCCGGACACCCACATTAATCTAAAAAAAACAGCAACATTTGACTGAACCCATCTAAGCATAAAACGAGAAACCAAACACAACCTCTGCTTCCATATTACACCAAGAAAGAAAGATGATTGGACGCAGAGATGGAGCGTTGATGCGAAACAACAGCAGCAATCAATCACTACTTAAATCAAGAATTGCAATTGCAATTGCCATTGGGATGTTCCTTGGATGCATCTTCGCTTTCTTCTTCCCTCATGGAATTTTCTCTTCCAATTCTCCTCACTTTGACCATAACCACCTCACAAGATCCATTTCCCAGGTTTCATTTTCTCCACAGTTTTGATCTTTCCACTTTTTTTTTTTTAATTTATGAGTCATTCCCAATTGATTTACAAGATAATATTTAGTCTTTCTATTTTGAGGATTTTTTGTTTTGGAAATAAAGTGTGTTTTTTCCTTTGTTTGTATAAATTGGAGTGATTGATTTACCATATTCATCCTCCTGTTAGATGGGATATTCTAATTAACACGTTATTGTGTTTATTCTTGCCAATGATTCAAGTCTAAGTGGTGTTATTGGGATATTCAATGTAATTTATGTGATCTGTGTAGATTTGTTTACACTTACGGGAGTTTCATTAGCTAGTTGGCAGCTTTGAATTGGATGGGAGATCTGTAGGGTTAGATTATTCAACACAAACGATAATTTTGTTAAAGTTTCTAATTATGTGTTATATTAGGTGGTATCAACATCATGTGAATCATCTGATAGTCTGAACATGTTAAAAGCTGAGTTTGTGGCTGCATCGGAGAAAAATGCTGAGTTGAAAAAACAGGTTAATGTGTTGATTGAAAAGCTTAGATTGGCTGAACAAGGTAAAGATCATGCAGAGAAGCAAGTGTTGGTGTTGGGTGAACCGCATAAAGCTGGGCCTTTTGGTACTGTTCACGGTTTAAGGACAAATCCGACAGTCGTTCCAGATGATTCTGTGAACCCGAGACTAGCAAATATTTTAGAGAAAATTGCTGTTGGGAAGGAACTTATAGTTGCTTTGGCGAATTCAAATGTAAAGGATATGTTGGAGGTTTGGTTTAAAAGCATCCAGAAAGTAGGGATACCCAACTATTTGGTTGTTGCTTTGGATGATGAGATTGCCAAGTTTTGTGAATCAAATGATGTTCCAGTGTATAAGAGAGACCCAGACAAGGGAATTGATTCTGTAGGAAAGACTGGAGGCAACCATGCTGTTTCAGGACTGAAATTTCATATATTGAGGGAATTTTTGCAGCTCGGATACAGTGTTCTTCTCTCAGATGTTGATATTGTGTATTTGCAAAATCCTTTCCATTATCTTTATAGAGATTCAGATGTGGAATCCATGAGTGATGGCCACAATAATATGACAGCTTATGGTTATAATGATGTTTTCGATGAACCTGCAATGGGTTGGGCTAGATATGCCCATACAATGCGGATATGGGTTTACAACTCTGGCTTTTTCTACATTAGACCAACAATTCCTTCAATCGAGCTCTTGGATCGAGTTGCTAATCGGCTCTCTCATGGGAATGCTTGGGACCAGGCAGTTTTCAATGAGGAACTCTTTTTCCCTTCTCATCCTGGGTATGATGGACTTTATGCATCCAGGAGAACTATGGATTTCTATCTCTTCATGAACAGCAAGGTCCTCTTCAAAACTGTGAGGAAAAATGCTAACTTGAGAAAGATCAAGCCAGTGATTGTGCATATAAATTACCATCCTGATAAGCTTCCACGTATGCAAGCGGTTGTGGAATTCTATGTCCATGGCAAGCAAGATGCACTAAGCTCTTTCCCTGATGGATCAGAATGATAAATTTTTGGATTGCTGTTTCTTTCCTGCTTTTCAGAAGATAGCCTCTACATTTTCATGCTTAACCCTTCAATCATGTTGTAGACTTGTAATGAATTGTCCAAAACAAATTGTAAGGCCAAAGCCACCACAGCTAGGACCCAATGGGAGCAGCACCATCATCCCCAGACAATCCTTATCAAATGTCCATGTTGGAAATTTTGCTCCTCTGGCAGAGCAAATTCTATGCCCCATTGTATTACAGGTTATGCAGGTAGCATATGAGCCATTTGCAACCTTTGTTTCCTAAACAGATGGTTTTCTTTCAATCTCTTTTCTAGCACAATAACATTTTTTACTTTCCTGTAGTTGTTTCTTGCAAGTCAACACAGCAATCTCATACAAAGAAATGCATGGGTATTTTGCTATACGTTATCTGTGTATGACTTTGCAGAAAATAAACATATTTTCCTTGATCTTGAACATTGCAATCGAAGAGGTAAATTTAGTTTCATTAAACTCCCTCCTCACAGCTCCAGTCTTGCCACTCCAATCTTACTTACAGTTGAAGTTTATGTTATGTCGTGTTGTCTTGGAACTAGGATGCTGGTTTTGTGGTTCAGTCTCATGTTTGTGATATTTATGTCTACTGATAATTGCGGGTGAAAATGGAAAGCAGGCAAAAAAAAAAAGGCCTCCATGATTTTTATATGAATTGATGTCCCAGGTGAATTTCTGGTAGTTTCTTCCTACTGGTGCAGTCCTGCAATAAACCTTGTTGATAATTGGACGTAGCTGATTTTTTTGCTGCTGCTGAGGTAGCCGGAAACTGCTAGTTTAAGGTCCTTAAACGGACCCTCTTAGATTATCAAAATAATCATATTGGAGTTAATTTCATTAAGAAAATACTGGGTAGCTTGCGTTTTGACTGATCTCCACTTCCAGAGTAAATGACTTTTCAATCTTGCAGACTATGAAATTATCCTTCATTTCTCATGCCTTAATAGATAAATACAGATTGTTAGGATGAGAAGTCGGGAGTTCCCTTTTGTACATTCTTAGGATACAGATCAAAAACCGTAACCCTATCTCCTATCCTATCTTCGAAGCTTCTGCAGACAAGCTTTAGTACATTGGTGGTATCTATTCTTAGTCTTACAGTTTTATAACCCACCATTTAGTAAATTTAAAATAATTTGAGAGTGAAGTTTCAAAGACCTGATTTGCCTTGACAAAACCAGTTATATTCTGTCTTCAAGCTAGATATGAGAAATCTCACTCTGGTCAAGAGTTTGGTTCTATTCACTTGAAGTGGTTTCTTCAACATTTTCGCTTTCACTTTCAGCATCAGATTCCATGGCTACAAGATCAGAGATTGCATCTCGTTCATCTATCTTGGTTAGCTCCTCCTGTTTCATTGATCAATTAGCAACTTATTCAATTTTGATGTTGAGGGAAAGAGAGGAAACGAGAGAAAATAAATTAACTCTCAGTGTTCAGTTCAATTAGTAGCGAGAAATAGATTCAAACTTGAACGAGTATGGTACTGATGGTCATAACGAGTACATGGAAAACCAGGAGAAAGATCACCAATTGTTTTATAGCCCAACCGTTTAAACCTGTCGATTGAATTCTTAAATAATACCACGGATTTGAATTTCACAATCGTTAGTTTATTTAATAAATTAATAAAAATATAATTGACTTTTTAGTTCTAATTTTGTTTGGAAAATCTTAAAAGATGGACATTGGTGATGGTGGGGAAACAAAAGGTTGGATTAGGTGTCTGGATAGCCGGAAAAAGTTCACTTGAGCAGCCATTAGACAACAACGGCATGTATCCGACTCCTTTTAGTTAAGGGCAATTGTGTCATCTTAAGAAAAAAAACGTGGAGCGGCAATATCAAGTATCAACCCCGTTAGTTTCCAAACTCTCATCGTTTTTCGTTTTTTTTTTGGAATGACGGTAACTTTTGTTCTTGTATAGTTGTTGAAAATAATAAACAAAATATTGTATATAACGTAAAAGACAACAATTATACATGAACAAAAGTTACCGTCATTCCAAAAAAAAAACGAAAAACGATGAGAGTTTGGAAAAAATATATTTGTTCTATATATAGTAAAAAATATATTCATTATATATAAAAAAGTTAAAATGAAAAATATAATGATGTAGCATGTTGGTTACTTTTAAGAAATCAAATTTGGAGGAAAAAAAAGGAGTATAATGCATGAAAAACTTCAGTATAAAACAACTAATTTTTTTATAGAATAAAAAATCTTCCTATAATTTTTTCTAAATCCTAATTTCTTTCATGAAATTTTTTTATATTTATTTAAGAATGCAATGAGAAATATATTATGCTATTTCAATTCCTACTTATCAATGCCAAGCACAGTAATTATTATTTTAGTTTTTCATAATTAAATTTAAATTATTATTCGAATTCTCTCCAGATTCCTTTAATTTTTATTTTTATGTTTGTGAATGTAATTGTAATTTTTTAAAAAATATATATATAAATAATTTTTTTATATATTTTTAAAAATAATTTTTAATATGAATACAGGTTCATGATATTCATTCCTATATGAAATACATCAACTAAATATGGGAGGAAAATGAGAAGTCTAGTCCGATTTCCAAAAGCAATCCAGTCAACACTCATGTCCCATTAGCTTTAACCTTTACCTTTTTTCAGCAAATTTAATAATTAAATATTATTATTATTTTCTTCCTTTTCTTTGTTGATTCTTCTCTCTTTGCTCATTGGTCTTCCAAGAAAGAACAGCAGTTTCTGTGCCTTCTCCAGCTTTCATTTTTGTCAGTTGAAGGACAAGAACAAGAGCAGAACAAATGTGTGGGTTTCAGACGCACATCTCTACCTTACTACTGCATTCTCTGGAGTTTTTCTTCTCCTTTTGACTCTTGAGAAAATCTGGCATTTTTGTTCCGGCATTCCCTTCTCCGCATATGCTATGCTTCTTGAATGAATACCCCTCTAAAATAAAGGTAAAGGGGTCTCTCTCTCTTTGTCTTCTTCTTCTTCTTCTTCTTTTTTATCATGGCTTTGCTTTTTTAGCAATGTGCTTATGATTCCCAACTTTTCTTTCGTGGGTTTGCATTATTTTCATGGAATCCTGATTTCTTTATTTGTTTTGCATTTCTTTAGCAAGGCTAGCTTGTGTCTTTGATTAATAATTCTTCCTTCACATTGATGTTGATTTCTTTGATTCCTATTTTACTCCTTTGATGAGTTTGGTGCCTTTTTTTTTTCTTTCCAGTTCTGCATCTCTCGTTTTGTTGTATTATTCATGGTCAATGGGTTATTCTTTTGTTAACAATGGTGGTTGTTTACTTGGCTTTTGCACTTTGAGCAATTTGTTGACCTGATCTGTCTACCTGAAAGAGCCATTTTCTTTGAGAATTATGTGTAGCCGACCCACTCAGTAGATTCTCAGTTCTGCCATCTTTTTGTTGAACCATATTGATATACTATTGTCGATTTGTCCTCCCCCCCCCCCCTTCTCTCTCTTTTTATTAATTCGGGAATGGTAAATGTCCAATGCAGCATGAGCATACTTGACTTTCTGTCATTTCTAATGAATTGGAGCACCTGAGGTTTTCTGATAGGATTTGGGGTGCTCTGGTGGAGGGACCATCTGTTCATATCTGACTCGTAGGTTAATGCCATAACTCAGAGTATTAAGAAACCAAAAAAACTTGTATTGATCAATAAAGCCTTCACGTCCCAATTAGTTAACTTCTGTCTTTCTAAATAGACACTCATTTCTTACCATAATTTTTGGTGGGAGAGAACATAGCCGAGGAGAGAGACAGAATTGAAGACAAATAAGTTGGTATATAGAATCTTAATTTATATTTTCATTATCGTACAAATAACTCTGATATAGTGTATATTTCCATACTTATACTAGTCCTAAAAAAACATCATAAAAAATATTTTTCATAACAAAATATGAAATAATAATAATTAAGAAAAATATTTTTCCCCTAAACATCCTCCTGCATTAGTTGCATGCAAAAGATTAATTGTATGTGTTTGGTAACTGTATTATTTTAATTTCTTTTTCCATATTTTACTTATATATGGAATGGTTAATGTTTGTGTTGGCATATTTACAGATCAGAAACAGGTAGACTTGTTCCTGGTTTCACCCATAAACATGATATCACGACCCAAGAATGGGTGGCATTCTATTTTGCCCCTTAATTTCAGAGGCAAAGCAGTCACCGGCTTTTGCATTTTCCCAAAAGTTAAATCAGCAGGTTATAGCCCAGAAAACGCACCTGTCTACCTGAATGTGTATGACTTGACAAACGCTAATGGCTATGTCTATTGGGCAGGCTTCGGTATCTTTCACTCTGGGGTGGAAGGTTAGCACTTAGCAACACTTGTTACACATTGCTCATGATTGCCTTCTCTTCAATCAGATTATATATTAATAGAATGCAATGAATCATTTGATGCTTCATCTTCTCATTGGTTTTCTTCCTAAGATCATAAATTGTCCTTATGCATGCTTACAGTCCATGGTGTGGAATATGCCTTTGGAGCCCATGATTACCCATCAAGCGGTGTGTTTGAGGTTGAACCCCGACAGTGCCCTGGTTTCAAGTTTAGAAAATCAATATTTATGGGGACAACACGCTTAGATCCTAAACAAGTTAGAGAGTTCATGGAGCGCCAGTCTGCTAATTACAATGGTGATACATATCATTTGATTGTTAAGAACTGCAACCATTTCTGTGAGGATACATGTTACAAACTGACTGGGAACCGAATACCGAAATGGGTGAATCGACTTGCAAGAATAGGTATTGGATAAATATCTTTCCTTCATGATACACCTCGTGCCATCTTTTGCATGGCGTTCAAATACTACGTATCAGTTGACTGCTGTGGATAACTGAACCCGCCCAAGCATTCATGTTGCAATTTTATGCATGTTCCCTTCTCATCTCCTTGCGCTATCTTCAGTAAATGAAGATGGATCTCTTGTAGCTTCCGACAGCAACAAGAAACAAGAATTTAATCATATCTATGAGACTTTTTATGCGAGCTGCATGCTCATTTACCACGCTTCTTCCCCTGTTATTTTTTCCCCTAAAAATTCTTTGTATTGATATAAAACTCTTTTTCACCTATTAACTTCTTTCTTTAGGTTCACTATGCAACTGTATACTCCCAGAGGCCCTCAAGGCCACTAAAGTACAGCATGACCCCAATTATCAAGAACGCGAAAGCGAAAGGAAGAGACTAAGAAGTTCCTTCAGTTGCTTTTCATCAATTTCAATGCCACAAAAGGAAGTCTCCATGTCTTCTTTGTTTCTGCACTCTCACTACAAAGGCTGCCTGCCACCATGGGAATTGAAGAGGTCCAGAAAGGGTTCACTTAAGGAAGGATGAAAAAAATGCCAGTGCTTTCGAAAGATTGTCAGTTGTGGTTTTGCAATTTTGAGGCATTCGGGGGATATCACCATCTTTCCTTTATACACGATTTTCTTGGAAAGTAAATATGTGCAAGGTGGTTGTTTGAGCGCTACAATAGATCGCTTACACTTCTTATCCCATCTCGGCCTGGCTGCCTCCCAGGAATTTGCTTGTTGTCTTCTATGATTGTATTCCGATATCGTGCAGGCCTGTTTGCATTGCTAGAGAACTCATGTAGATTTTTCAGTTGCCTACAAATCACATTGATCTCTTAATTTTCAGTAGCTCTTTCTGAATTTGGTTGTGTATGCTATTTCTTTGGCTAAAAGATTCTGTTTTACGTTGTCTTTATTGTCGTTTGGTCTTGATTACTCTTTGAAACTTCATTCCCATTACATTACAAGAAAACAATAGTAAAAGTTGCTTTCTGTTCATTTTCTTGAGAAAAATATCATATAAAAAAAATGTTCTAATTCTTCATGTTCCAAAATGGTGAAGATTTCCGTAAAATAAAAATAAAAATAAGGAGAGATGAAGAATGTAACTTGAGCTATAATGAAAACAGCTAAGGAAAGAGTGAAGCCGAAGACCCAAGACCCAAGACCCAGACAAACAAATTCTTCATCTTCGTCGTTTCAATTCCTGTTTATGCTATGGCATAATCAGGCGCTGCATAAATTTACAATCTTTCTTTTAACAACATCTGTCATCCAATCTTTTGATCATTTATAGTTCAAGATTTCAAGAAACGACAGAGAAACCAAGAATTCTATATTCTTGATCACCGATTCCGATTCTGTCCCTATTGGTTACACCTTTGGTGCTGGAATGTTCAGAATGGATTCCACTAGAGGAGGATCTCCATGTGGCGCAGAAGTCCTTTCTGGGGATGGCATAATAGAGCCTAGTGAAACAGAGCTAGCTTTTGTGGAGCACCAGGGAAAACACATGGCTAAGGTAGTCAAAAGATTTGCCTGGCTCTTTTCATTTGCGTCTGGTGAGAACCACAACTAGCGCTGCTAAAACCAACATTCATTTACATCTCCGTCGACCGTGTTTATATGTTGATCTTTTGTACGTTTCTCTCTCGTGTCATTAGATATCACGTGTCTACAGGTTTTAGATAGCTTAGGAGATTATTCTTGTTAGCTTAACATTACTCCATGCCCATTTTTCGTTCCCAGCTTCTGGCTCCCTGTTTCTGTGGTGTGTTGTATATCGGTTTTTAGTTGGATGAACCATTTAATTGAGCAACCATATTGATAAAAAATTTGCGAGGTTGTGTTCTTTGACATACTTTTTGCTTATGACTTTTCTGTGTTTTCTATTATAAGCATATTGCCTGGGTTTTGCAAAGTGAAAGACTTGCTGTTTACCCTGTACATGAAGCCTTAATCATGTTTGATATCCAAAATCATTAGCCACCGTGAGCAGATAAAAAGAGCAGTTCGAAGCGAGTTACCATCACTGGGCAGTGCTCTAATAAAACAGTAGAAGTCTTAAACAGCTTTATGCCCTAATCCGAAGTCGCTCTGGTTTACCAAAATCAACATGGGTTACTTGTGTATTGATTCAAAATGCCAAATTCTTAAGAGTGCCTTATAGGAAGATCGACAACACTACTTTGTTTATTGACACTACCATGTATTCAAAGCACGAGCTAAAATTTCTGCAGCTCTGGTATTTCAGCTATGGTCTTGACAAACACAAGATAGTCTTAAAGAGATATGAATGCATTACTTGTTTTTCAGTCTTAAAGAGATATGAATGCATTACTTGTTTTTCAAGACTGAACTATGGAGAAAGTATTATTCCTAGCCAACATCAAGGAAATATATACATGACTAGATTCTCTAGTTCAGTGCTGCAGAATCGATTCATATTGAGAAATGGGGTAGTAATACTCCAGGCAGTATCAGACACATCACAACAATACACTGTCATACACACATCTTCGCATTGGCCTTGCAATATTTGAAGAATTAGCATCAATACACACGGGGAGAGAGATGTGACCAAAGTTGCAATCTCCTGAACTACATGCACTGAGCTTGATGCTTCCCATCGACAAGGGCAGCAACTAGATACAGCGAGGGAAGAAGGTTTGTCCCATATATCCACCGGCCATTGCCCTTCTCACATTGGATTCAAACAATTGTGGGTTATCTCTTAAGACAGCTGCGGCATCTTGATTGAGGGGATCCTCATGATTAGGTTCCTGCATGCACAAGTACAAACATCAACTAAATTGGACCTACAAAATAGCAAGAACTTAATCATGGAAGAAAAGCAATACCGTGAAAAGATGAAAGAGTCCATAGATTATTGTATTGATATTCAGAACAGGTTTCCAGTCTTCTCGTAAAATATTGAGGCAAACATTTCCTTCCAGGTCTATATTAGGATGATAAACCTGCACCACATCCCAATCAAAGCTACGTTAATGGCAAAAGGCTTTTGTTGAGTATGGAAAACAGAACATGCTTAACTACCTTTGTCTTGCACTTGACTTTTGGTGCCTCGTGAGGGTAGATGGATGAAATTTGGAATGAGAACACAAATGTGCCACCTCTGTGACAGGAAAAGAAGTGCATCTGGTTAAGTAATTAAAACATATAACCCAGGAAACATGGCATAAAATGCCTTTAAAAAAACAAAACAAAACAAAAGATGATTATTGGGAAGGAAATGCAAGTTTTAGGATCCTGAATGCCTTGCACCCAATTTTTTGAGCAAAGTAAAGATGGAATTGAGCGTTGCCTAAGAAATTACTTACCGATAATATCCTTCATCAGGACGAATGGTAACCTCAAAGTTCATCAAGTCATCCTTGCCATTCGGGAAAGCCATTGTACAAGTTTTATGCAAGTTCAGTTCACTGATATCTAAAAGAGAAACACCCTAAAGTAAGTTTATGAAAAATCCAAAACCAGTGCATCATAACAAGAAACTTAAAATAGAAACGGAGTTCTTAATGAAAATAACAACCAGGTAGCTGATCCTAGTTTCAGCAATGGAATTCATGAAGGATAACCCATTAACCAACCATAAAAGGCTAAAGATCAAAACTTTCTCTTCTACCCAGTTAAAACACTTGAAAGCATCTGAAAGTTCGTCAAAGTATAAATCTTGACAAAGCAAGCAAGACCCATATAACAAAAATAATGCTTTTCGAGCAGGATTGAATAAAAGTAATCATAATTAGCAATTAAAAGATAGTGATGAAGATGCATAGGTAGAACAACCTTTATGAAGACGTAATTCTCCTGCACTTTGTTTCTTGATAGGTGACTTTCCATTGGCGTTTTCAGCAAGTTCCCTTTGTTTCTCCTTCACTTTAAACAGCTTGATCATTTCTCCTTCACGATAAGAAGGGAAAACAGGGGTCAGGACATCTCAGTAATTAATAATATTAAAGAAAACCGTAAGCAAAACCCACCTGTGTGTCGCAAAAAGTTCGATAAAGCTCCAATCAAGAAATTAAACAGCAGGAGTTGATCAAAATGTTTGCCAAATATACGAAGATTAGGATGATGGGTTACAAGAAAGAAAGAAAGCTTAGCTGCTTTTCTTGGAACAAATGAGAGAGCGAAGGAGCTATGAAGAACGAAGGAACCTGAAAGCGTGTTAAGGGTGCTCGTTGTTTACGAAGGAGAAGGGGGAACGAGCTTTCTCTCTCTATGTCTATCGTGTCGGCGTCAATTATCGTCATCCACTTGCAGCGTAGTTGTAATACATTTATCGTCTGGGTGCGTTTGATTTTGCCATTAAAAAATGTATTTTCAAATTATTTTTATAATTTTAAATAATATATACAAAAATATTTTAATAAATTATTTTAAAAATACATTTTAAAAAACAACAACTTCAATTTCAAACATTTTTTACGAATGAACAACCATGATAGTGATACTTCACTCTCTGTGTTTTATTTCTCTCTCAATTATCGGAAACCTAGAAAAAATTACTTCAAAATAATAAACAGTAGCACTTTTTTTCCGCTATCTTGTAGACATTTCTTTCTTGAATTGGATTAAACCATTAAGATTTATTTACTGCATAGTTATTAAATTTGTCCCGTCTGAATTTATAAAAAAAAATTCAAAATTAAGTCCAATTAAAATTAATTTGATTTTAAATAATAAAACGATATCATTTTAATTTTTTAAAATTAAATTGAAAATAAATTATTTTAAGCTATTCGAAATTAACTCATTTGTTTTTCGTGGATGATGTCCTGATTTTTGCTAGAGCTAGCGCAGGCGAGATGCGTTTGATGATTGATGTGCTTTCCAGTTTCTGCAATGCCTTAGGGTTAGGAGAGCTGAAGTTAGAGCTTTCCCAACTTTCTACAGTTAAATTTGCCAGCAACCTGGGGAAATATTTGGGTTTCCCCTTAACCGAACATACTTCAATTTTATTATTGATCGCATCTAGGCTCGTCTTAGAGAGGGCTTCGTGTTCAGAGTTGGGAAGGGTAATATCTCGCTTTGGAACTATCCTTGGCTGGAGAAAGGTACTCTCGGCGCTTGAGTGGAGTTTGTTAATACAGTGGACATGGATCTCCAAGTGAGCAATGTGTGGACTGATGGGGTGGGGGATTTGAGCATGCTAGCCACACAAATCCCAGACTGGATGAAATTTGAAATATGCAGGCAAATGTTAAATGGATCTGGGCATGGAATGTCAAGGCTCCGGAGAGGATAAGGATGCTGGTGTGGCACATAATGTGTGCTTGTCTGCCTACCAATTTAAAATCCAGAATCTAATAATTTGAAAATTTTATGATATTAGGTTATATATATTGACATTATCACTTGTTCATTACAATTCTCGTAAATAAAGAAATCTACTCCTTGAATAATCCACCATTATTTCTCCTTTAGAAAATTGCCAACATTTTTTCATAAATTACCAAACCCTTCCATTTCCACTATCAAGCAGCTCCGGCCCCGACGGGTAAAAGAAAAAACCTCTCAAAACCCCAAAGATCTAACGAATCCCCGGCCTCTCACTCTCCCACTCTAAAGACTAAACCCCATCACCTCCAAAATGGCCATAAACCTTCTCCTTCGCCTAACTATCCTCCCCTTCTTCACCACGTCCTCCTCCCCCGACTCTCCAACCAACCGCCGCATTCTCATCTTACTCGACACACTCTCTCTTCTTCAACTCCCTCCAATCCCGCAACCACGTTAACCTTGACGACTTCGCGCTCAAGTCTCCACGCTCTCTCTTCTTCAACTCCCTCCAATCCCGCAACAACTTTAACCTTGACTTCAGACTCGTTGACGATCCCAAACTCTCACTCCAACGCTAAGGCCAATATAGGAAGCTCTAGTCCTCTTTTGCCCCTCTCGACCGCCAGTCACACTGTGATCCCCTCTAGTTTTCCGGTTAGGTTTTGGAGGATCGATTGATATCGCCGCGATTGCTAATTTTATTGATTACGGTCATGATTTGATTATTGGAGCGGATGCTAACCTGTCTGATTTAATTCGCGAAATAGCCACGGAGATTTGTGTTAATTAATTAATTGTGAGTATTTTTTATCATTTGTTTAGTGTTAAACGTAGTAGTGTAATTGGTGTTGGATCCAGCAGCTATGGTTATAGATCATATTAGCTATGCGGTGTCGGATACTGAAGGAGATCATACATTGATTGCTTGTGATGGTTTTATTAATTTTCAGGTGATTTTGGGAAGTGACAATATTGAAGTAAAACAATTACAGAAGTTTTGATGTTGATGCTCGTGTTGCTATGATAGTGATGGCTTTGTTTTAATTTCCTATCAGTAGTTATCAGCACTTTGTTCCTTCTTTCAAACAACGAAAACATTAGCTGTCAGTTCCAAGAGACAAGCAGCATGATCTACATTAGACTACTTAGGATGAAGTATCGTAACATTAAACATACCATACAGGTCTCAGTGTTTAAGTGCGAGGAGCATGCCTTAAGTTGCTAGATTCGCTTACAAGTATGTACATACATCCACATACAAACATTGTAACTTAGATTGTTTGACACTGCAGAAACAAATCGAAAGTTTCGTGGTGTCACTGAAGAAGCTGAGCCCTTGCATTCTCTAATCCTGCATTTGCAGCATATACCATTGAATCCATCTCGTCTTCAAGTTTCCAAGCTTCCATTTTCTCACATGCAGAATCCAAGCTTCTCTCTGATTCTGACTTGAGGTTAGAAATTTCAGTAACACAAGACTTGCACCTCAAAGTCTCAGCCTCACAGAAAGACAATTGTTTCTCCAGTTCAAGAAGCATGTTTTTGACATGTGAAACTTCTACGCGAAGTGATTGGAGGTGGTTTTCAGAAGCTTCATAAGCAGATACTGCCTCCACATGGCGCTGAGAGATGTTGTCAAACTTGCTTTTCTTATCATTGTAACGGTCAAGGAATTCTTCTCGAGAAAAGTCTCCGCCCATGGACTCCTCAATTCCAGCCAGTTTTGATTTGCATTGAATGTACTCCCTCACAGCCTTGGAAAATGATGCATAGTCAATTGAGAGATGGCGCAAAGTATCAAAAGTGTTTTCTGCCACCTCCAACAACATTGTTTCATGCTGAGTCCGATCCATAGACTGCAGAATGTCGAGCAAACCTTGCCCAAAAGTTTTCAAGGCTAACTTTGATGCATCAATGTTCTCCACCACAGTTTTCGTCCCTGAAGGCTCCTGAAAAATACCATTTGAACGCTCGGCATCCTCTCTAGGAGATTGTAGAAATGGACCTTGCTGTATATCACTTTCATCATCATTTGATGAACTGCCTGCTAAGAGAGCCAGGCCTTCAATATCACCCACATCTTCTATAACAGGATCAAGAGGAGAAGTGCCTGTTACAGAACAGGGGTGTTAGAACTGAAGATTTGAGGAAGGAAAACAGCTGAACAAATGAATGGACATTATTTACGGCAAAAGATGGGTTCACCATGGGGCTCTTTTAGGAACCAATAAGTGAGGTCAAAGCAACCCTACCCAATCAAACACGGACATGAATTTGTAAAAACTGATGAACATCATCAGTCAACCACCAAAATGAAAATTGAACTAATGTTGTGAAATGATAGCGGGGATCGTGCAAATTATAGAAACAAACTGACAGCAATAAACAAAGAAATCAAGTACCCAAAAAATATACACCTTCACTCTTTGTGTGCCTAGCATTAGAAATTTGAAAAGAGAACTCCGGTTCTTGGCCAGGAATCTCAGGCTTGGGTATTAGTGGGGGGACTTCAAGTGCTGTCCCTGACACAAGATCCAAAGACTCGGAGTCCTGCTTGACCAGGTCCCTAACAAGGACCTCATCTTTTCTGATAGCTGGATCCATGGATGAAATGGGATAATTATCAACACTCTCCACCATTGTTGACTCCAACTCAGCACCAGAAATCCTATTGTCTTCCGTGCACAGTTCATTGTTTACAGTAAACAAGGGCTGACGGGTAGGGTATCCCCTGCTTTCATCTCCTTGCATATTCTGCATGTTATTCCCTTCAGAATCTGCCCACTGGAAAAAATTACAAGCTCCATGGTTCTGTATCAAAATCAAACCACTTTACTTAGATCAAGACAAGCATTACAAACACAGGCAAAAGAATGGAGAAAACTAATAACTGTGTTTTAACTTTGACCATCTCGCCCAAAGACCAAGCGTTTGCAGCTACAATCAATTATTGGAAAGCATTAGAAAAACAGCTTTATTCTCCAGAGGTGAGGGCCGGCTGTGGCCAGGAACTTTCTTAGCTTTTCTTGGGAAACTTTAGAGCGGGACTGCTGTTATAAAGTCAGTTTCATGTTCTTGTCTTTGAAAATGCGACATAGCAAGTTCTTTAAATCTAAATTGTTGAATACAGATCAACAGTAAGGCTTGTGTTTAATCTTCACATCAAATATGAAACAACGACCCACGTCTCAACGGTTGATTAAAATGTGATGTGGACTTTACGAAAACGATAGAGCATGATTTGGAGAACATGGAAGCGTCGAGGCCAATGAGATCAACGAAGAACAGCACCAGCCCGTCACAATGATTATGAACAGATGGCATATTATTGAGGAAAAAAATGAAGACCCGGATCTCAAAACAGGTTAGAAAATTGTTGAAAAGGAAAACGAAGCAAAAGTCAAAGAGCACACCTTCTTAATCCGGCAAGCAAAATAACATCGGCCTCTGTCTGGACCACTTGATACGATATTTAAACTGCATGACCCGGCACCACATGGACACATAGGAGGTTTAAATCTAGCAGCGATGTCGTCACTCCATTTGAAGAATCCGCAACTACCCTAAAAATTAACAACAAAAGAGCAATGCAAAAGTTATAAGGGAAAGGTGGGACATGAGGTGTGGACTGGACGATAGTACTGTACTAACCGATGTTCTGCGATCAACAGGGCAAGCATAGAACTTTCTGCCAGCATTTCTAACGGTGTTCGAAGTTGAAACTTTACAAGTGCCCCGACCACAAGGGCATCGAACCACTGGAAGATCAGGAACCTGCACTGAAGGCGAGGAGGATGATCCAGGGCTTAAGGACATTGATTTTGGGCCGGTTTTGCTGGGGCAATCTTTGGACCAGTGGCCAAACCTCTTGCACATAAAGCATTGATCATGTTCTTTAGGGTTCCTTTGAGGAGATGGGGTAGCAGAGGGTGATGCTTGTGGTGGAGTTGGGGAAGATGGATACCTCTTTTGATACTCGTGGCTCCCACACGCCATCACTTCCACTGACTCTGGTTTCTTCAAGTAGAAGAGGATGGAGGGGAGACGGAGGGAACCGAGTTTGCGCCTTTTATTTTGGTTCACACTGACTGGAGGGAACTTTCTTTCGCGATTAGACACGAGAGAAGGGAAGTGACGGAGGACAGCATTGGCTTGGCTATGAGCTAAGAAAGCTAGTGCATTGCTACATAGCCTAGAGAGAGGCGCCTGGGGCGGAATCTTCTCTCCATGAGAAGATGACCTGAAGTATATTTTTAATTGAAATAGTAATAGTATTTTAAAATATTTTTTATTTAGAAATATATATGAAAATAAAAAATTTAATTTTTAAAATATGATTTTCAACATTATTATTTTAAAACAATGTAAAAATTTAAAAATATAATCTTGCACCGTATTTCCAAACACAACATACATCCTACTATTTTAGACCCGTTAATACCTCCACCAGGATTAAGTTTTTTTGTTATAAAAAACAATTAATTCGGTAGTGCATCTTTTATATGATGTATTTAAAAAATCAATTTGTCTAGAAATTGATTTTAAAAATTAAAATTCAATAAATCAGAATAAAAAACAAACCCTCTTGATAGCTAAAAGACAAAATATCACTACCTCCAAACGATTTCCTATATTATACATGGGAGATGCAACCCAAGCCCCGTACATTAATTAAAGTGTTGATTTTCTAAATAGTTTCTTGTAAAAAGCACTAAATAAATATCATTAAAAAACATAAATTTATTTATTTTTATTGGACAGAATGCAAGTTTTCATATTGTATTTTTAAAAAAAAAATAACAAAGAAATCATGAAGATAAACGTGCAACTAAATACTTTTTAAATTTATTTTTCTTCTCTATAAATAATTTTTCTTACTCATGCTTTTTTTCGCGCCAGGGTAAAACTTCCATGCTTTCCTCCTTTCCTTGCGTGGCAGGCTTGAATAAAGCCACGTAAAGGCTAACTTTGAATGGAAAAGAAATAATTTCTGGAAAAGCCAGGTTTGTTGTCCTTTTACCTTGAGTTAACTTTCTGCGCTCTTTCTTCTTGCCTTGGTAACCGTGGTTTGCAGGGATGCCTGACTTTTTTTCTTTTTTCATTTTTTTTCAATTATATTCAAGTAATACAAAGGTATTTAAAATATTATTATAACAAAGACTACTAAAGCTGGAGCATGTGGGTCCTCGCAAAATACTTTCCACGTTGAGTTTTTTGTTTTTACTTTAAAAATAGGTTTTCTTTCCTTTTATTTTATAGTATTATGATTTTACAAAAAGTTAATTCTTCATATTAAAATAGTTGGAAGGTTAACTTTGTAATTTTCCTTTTTTCTCTTTTGAGCTAGTGAGATTTGCTGCTTTGCTAAATAACTAGGTCACTCTCATTTGTTAGTTTGGTGAGGTATTTTTTATTTTTAATTGAATTTAATTTTTTTATATTTTTTTTTATAAAATTAAAAAATAGTAATTTTATAAAAAAAAATACTTTATTAAACTTTATAAGATAATAAAAATTAAAAGGTATAAGATAATTGTTATTCACTCATACATGTTGCATCATGATCACAATTTTGCTTATAAATTTTTATTATGATTTAAAAAAATTTATTAATTTTAACTTTTAAAATATTGATTAAATTGAAAAATATAATATTATCCATCTATAATGAATAATAAAATTAAAAATTAATAAAATTTTTACAAAAAATAAGAAAAAAAATAAAAATCATGAGAATGGGAACTAGATTGACATATATAAACCATGATGGAATGATTAAATTGAAAATAAATCAAAAATAAAAATTATAAATCAAAAAAATAAAGAATGAAGTTGAAATATTAACAACAAAAATAATTAAAAAATAAATAACAGTTAAAATAACAGATATCAAATATAATAGATAAAAAAGTTAAATGATGATGAAATTAAAAAAAATATATAATTCACAAATTATTTCAGGTAAGATAAATAAAGACTAGATCTAACAGGTAAAAAATTCAATTAAAAATAATAAGAAAAAAGCTAATAATAATTATAAGAAGAAGGGCTAAAGTTGATACAATAATCAAATTAAATCAAATTCTAAGTGATGAAACTAGAAAAAAAAACAATTCAAAATAAAATATACAGTAAGAATCAAATTTTATATAATCAGTAAATAATATGATATTTTTAATTTTTCATAATTTTTTAATAATATTTTCCACCCAGAATAAAATGAAATAATTTCTAAATTTTAAATATTTTTTATAATTTAAATTTTATTTAAAAACAATATTGGATTTTTTTAAAATAATATATACAATATTTTTGCAATTATATGTTTTTTTATTAATTTTTATTAAATAAAATATTATTTTAAAATATATGAAAGCAGGTCAGAAATTTTAAAATTTTATCCTCTGAAATGAGTTTAATGACAATGTAGAAATTTTTACTATAACTCAGATATTTTTTTTATATTAATTTTTTTTTTTTGACAAGGAATGCAGTGAATAAATATAACATGATTATTTTTTAATTAATTTTTATATTATTTTGTTGTTAAATAACAAAAAAAAATATTAAATTCATAATCTAGATAATCAGGTATGGTAAGCTGATAATCCAGATTAATTTAATATAATATTATTTATATTTTAAAAAGTTTACCTTGAATATTTTGTTTGTGTTCATTTTAATTATTTTTTATGTTAAACAAATATAATCTAATGAACATAGTTTGATATAATCCGCTTGAAGGACTGCAATAGGCATTGCAAATTATTCATAAACCTAGATTTCAAACATGAAAGAATTGCAAAATCCATTGATATCAAACAAGATCCAAAATTAGTGATAACAGGCAAGAACATCTAATGCTCACTTGTGGAAAATTTTATAGTTTTACGGGGAAAAAATTAAAGAGACAGAAAACATTATTACTAATTCTATAATTCTCTACAAAATTGCAAAACATTGAATTATTATTTTTAAAATTCTTTAATAATCTTGTTTGATTCACCTGATTTAATTAGGTTCATCTATTTTATTTTTCTAAATAAATCAAGCAAGACCTTTATTTCCATTTTTTTTAAAAAAAAAACTAGAGTAAAAGACATGTTTGCTTAATTTGTTACACACAATATTTTTAGAAAAAATAAAAAACAAAATAAAAACTAGAAAACTATTTTCAGAAACAACACTCTCTAAGAGCGCGGTTTAACTTCGACCCCGTCCAAAATTCAGTTCCATTGCTCATATGAAATTTGCCATGCGACGAAAATAAGGGGCGTAGAAATAGAGAGAGGCAAAGCCCCATACTGTCGTGCCCGTCAATGTGGTATTTCCACACTCCCGTAGAAATTGAAAAGGCAAGCAATTTAGATGGTGGATAGTATTGTTTGGTGGGGGCAAGTAAGAGAGAGCTATGAGTTTTTTATTTTATTTTAAAAGTGACTTGAAAAAATTGTTTTTTTTTTATTTTTTATTTGTTTTAAATTAATTTTTTTATATTTTGAAAAAATAAAATTTTAAAAAATAAAAAAATATTATTACTATATATTTTCAAATAAAAATTACTTTGAAAAATTAATATTATCACACTGATACATCTCGAAACCAGCTCAGTACTCCTCAAATCAACCACAACAGCGAAAGGCCGAAGAGGTATAGTTTGCTTTAGCTGATGAAATTGAAGTCAGGCCGAAAAAATGAAAACGTTTCACAAATTTCCAAATTCTTGAAAAAACAATATCTAATTTAGTTTAGACTTTTTGATACCAATTTAATTTTAATTAAGTTTCAAATTGTTTTATATTTTTCTTTATTGTTTTTCCAAATTAACTGTACAAAAAAATTTTATAAAAATTTTATTAATTTTGCAATAATTTTTAATTTTGTAACTTATTAATATTCTTGGCATCATTTACCTATTTTAATAAAAAAATTATATTTGATCAAATTTTCTAAATCTTGGAGATTGAAAAACCTATTAAATATTTTTTATATAAAAAAGGTTATTAAACATAAAATTTATAAAAATTTATATTATTATATTTAATTTTTATCAAATAAATAAAAATAATAAAATTTAAACTCGTGATTATTTAACCACCACATCAAAGTTATGATATCATATTAAATAATTATTCTAGCTTAAAAATTTAAATTATTATATAAAATATTAAAATATTATTTATATTATTCTCTTAAAAAATTTAATTCTTAAATTCATGAAAAATTGTCTCACAAGCCGTAACATATTAAATTTGTTAAGCACAAACTTTTTGAAAAGAAAATGCATCCAATTCGATAATAAGGACATGATTATTTTTCCCATCACATAATCGGGTTGGTCAGACCCAAAACAACACAGACAAGAAGAAAAGCAGTTTGATCAGGAAAAAAACCGTACATATATATTAACCAAGCATGCGGCGCGAGTTACAGTGTTCAGCCGCATTTTATTTGAAACTGAAAGACCCCGCCATGTTGCACTTCTCCAGAAGCTGCAGTGCGAAGTTGGGATCTATATTATTGTCAGATAGCACTTTTGTATGCCTTGCAGCAGAAATTTGCAAAGAGAACTCTGGTTCTTGGCATGACCAGGTGCTGTCCCTGACACAAGATCCCAAGACTCGGAGTCCTGCATGACCAGGTCCCTCACAAGGACCTCATCTTTTCTGATAGCTGGATCCATGGATGAAATAGGATAATTATCAGCACTCTCACCATTGTTGACTCCAACTCAGCATCAGAACTCCTATTGTCTTCCGTGCACAGTTCATTGTTTACATTAAACAAGGACCGACGGGTAGGGTATCCCTTGCTTTCATCTCCAGGCATATTCTGCATGATATTCCCTTCAGAACCTGCCCACTGGAAAAATTTACAAGCTCCATGGTTCTGTATCAAAATCAAACCACTTTACTCAGATCAAGACAAGCATTACAAACACAGGCAAAAGTATAGAGAAACACACAAGTAAAAACTAATAACTGTGTTTTAACTTTGACCATCTCGCCCAAAGACCAAGAGTTTACAGCTACAATCAATTATTGGAAAGCATTAGAAAAACAGCTTTATTCTACAGAGGTGATGCCCGGCTGTGGCCAGGACCTTTCTTAGCTTTTCTTGAGAAAATTTAGAGTGGGACTGCTGTTATAAAGTCAGTTTCATGTTCTTGTCTTTGAAAATACGACGTATCAAGTTCTTTAAATCTAAATTGTTGAATAACTACCCGCTATTAATGAGTAAAAATCTCAACGGTTGACTAAAATGTGATGTGGACTTTACGAACACGATAGAGCATGATCTGGAGAACATGGAAGCGTCGAGTCCAATAAGATCAACGAAGAACAGCACCAGCCCGTCACAATGATTATGAACAGATGGCATATTATTGAGTAAAAAAATGAAGACCCAGAACTCAAAACAGGTTAGAAAATTGTTGAAGAGGAAAGCGAAGCAAAAGTCAAAGAGCAAACCTTAATCCGGCAAGCAAAATACCGTCGGTCTCTGTCTGGACCACTTGATACGATATTTAAACTGCATGACCCGGCACCACATGGACACATAGGAGGTTTAAATCTAGCAGCGATGTCGTCACTCCATTTGAAGAATCCGCAACTACCCTAAAAATTAACAACAAAAGAGCAATGCAAAAGTTATCAGGGAAAGGTGGGACATGAGGTGTGGACTGGACGATAGTACTGTACTAACCGATGTTCTGCGATCAACAGGGCAAGCATAGAACTTTCTGCCAGCATTTCTAACGGTGTTCGAAGTTGAAACTTTACAAGTGCCCCGACCACAAGGGCATCGAACCACTGGAAGATCAGGAACCTGCACTGAAGGCGAGGAGGATGATCCAGGGCTTAAGGCCATTGATTTTGGGGGGCTTTTGCGGGGGCAATCTTTGGACCAGTGGCCAAGCCATTTGCACATGAAGCATTGATCATGTTCTTTAGGGTTCCTTTGAGGAGATGGGGTAGCGGTGGGGGGTAGCGGTGGGTGATGCTTGTGGTGGAGTTGAGGAAAATGGATAACTTTTTTTATTTATTTAGTTTGTTGATGTTAAATTATTTTAAATTTAGTTATTAGAATTTTATGATATAAATTTTAAGTTTGACAAGATAGTTCAGTTAATTAAGAATTTTTTTATTAATTTTTTTATATTGTTTTTTTTTTATTTTATTTTTTTAATTTATTTATTCAAGTATTATACTTTTGTGATATAACTTTGCAACCAAATCCATATTCAAAAATATTAGGTTTGGTAGTACAGTTAAACCTATTTAAATTTGAGTTTTTTAAATTTAATATTATTATAAATATTACTTTTAGATTCTGCGTTGCAGTTAAATTTAAAACTCCTCAATATAACTTTGTAAAAAAACCTAATAATTTTAAATCTTAGTTTTTTTTAACATTTTGTATCTACAAAAATTGACCTGCAGCATCATGCAAGTCATTTAACTAGTGCATTGCTATATTGAGTTATTTTGAGTTTTGGAAGTATTATTAAAAAAATTAAAAAAATATATTTTGTATTTGTTTTAATTTATTATTTTTTTAATATTTTCTTATTATTTTGATGTTCTGATATTAAATATAATTTTTTAAAAAATAAAAATATAATTTTTTTAATATATTTATGAGTAAAATATAATTTAAAAAATAATTATAACTACATTTTCAAACAGGGTTATTATCTAGAGAGAGATATATGAATGTGCTCTCCCATTCAAATCTCTTTTGATTGGCTGAAAAAATTATTTGTATAAAAATATTTTTTAAGAATATAAATTTTTTTAAAAATATTATTTTTAATATTAAGTAATATCATAAAAAATAAGTTGAAAAATATTTTTTAGTGTTTTACTATGTCATAAAAATAAGTTAAAAAATAAATTGTTAATATTTTTTAAAGCTTATTAAAATAATAAGAAACAAATTTCATAAATTAAAAAGTCATGAGAATAAAATTGAAAAAAAATCTAATTTCATAAATTATCTCAAGTAAAATAAATAATAATTAAAATAATAGAGGTCAAACATGTTGAAATTAAGAAAATATAATTTTATAAATTATTTTAAATAAAATAAGTAACAATAAAAAAAACCAAATTTAATAAATAAAAAATTTTAATTGAAAAATAATAAGAAAAAAATAAATAGCAATCATGAAAATAAGGATCAGAGTTGATATAATTAATAATCAAATTAAATCAAATTCTAAGATATGAAATTAAAAAAAAAACACTTCAATAAAAATATATAGCAAGGACTAAATTTGATATAATTATTAAATAAGATTATATTTTTAAATTTTTCATAATTTATGAAATGTATTTTCTATAAAAAATAAAATAAAACACTCTTTTAAAAACAAGTAAATTTTTTTTTAATTAGAAAGTATTTTATATTAATCAACTTTTCTAATATCAAATAAATACGAGAAAATATTTTTTTTAGTTTTAAAAACTAAGTTTATCTATGTAAAATATATATATAAAAATATAAATAAACCAAAAAAAATCACTCTAAAAATTAAACACATAAAAAAATTAATATTTTTAAAAGAGGCCTGTGATAAAAATAAAAGAGAGGTTTGTCTTTTAAATAAGTTCTGTGATCCATATGAAACTGTAACTATGTTCATTAAAAGAGTGTGAAGATGGACGTGGACACTAAAAAACCTGACTAAAAAATGACTACAAGAAAGGATTAACTTACTGAAGTGAGGTTATAGGAAGGTTGTGGAATTCTGTTGCTTTTTGCAGAATTGAGGTGGTTTTTTCTGAACTAGAAGAAAAACATGGCTTACTAATTTTTATTTATTTTTGTTGTTTTATGTGATTATCTGTCAAGGGCAGTAATGACAATGTAGTTATTGGTGTCTATTAAAACTACAATTTCGGACTTCTTACTTGGTTTTCGGCACATGCGTCTGAACTTCAAATGAATGGTATTATCATGCTGAACAAATCTTGCAGATGTTATTGACAATAAGTTAATTTTATTTTTTGATACCAGACATGTGAAATCCGGACATGAGCAGTACTTGACTGAACTCAACAAAAGGATTTTCCATGATAGAAGTCATCTTAAGGTGAGGATGTTTTCATTTGTATTGCATGAACTCATTCTGAACACTAGGAAATGAAAATTGCTATTTTCTTGTTGGTTACTTGTGATCACCTAATGTCCTTATTAATGCATTTATTTAAGATGGTTCATGATTTACAGGCTGTAGATGTAAGACACCACAAAGTTGGGGAAGCTGATGAACCTGCAATTTACAGGATCAAAGATGAATTGGTAATATTTGTCTCTTGTTGATTTTCTCTTTTTTTTGTAGAACTGGAGAAATAAATTGTGGATAAGCTTTGGTTGCAGGAATACTCTGTTGAAATATATGTGTGCTCTGGAGCAATCTGTGAACCATATGTGGCAGATGATGTTCAATTGCAGTTTTACATGATGACCTTTGAAAACCTTGTCAACAGATACAGAAGTAAGCCAGTTGATTATTGAGCGTGTATATGCATGTGAATTTTGGTTTCTTCCATTGTTGAGGTTTTTGCTTTGTAATTATATGCACTGCAGGGTTTGTATTTCACATCTTTCAAGGTTCCAGATGTGTATGGGGTTTACCAGTTCAAGATGGAGTACCAAAGACTTGGTTGCACAAGCTTATCCCTATTAAAGCAGGTAATTAATTTTCTTCTCGTACTTTCATGGTTAGCATTTTTTATGACACCTTTGGTTTGGAACCCCTTTTAACCATCAATGTGAACTTTTTAATTTTAATTCCCTTAGCAATTCAGAGGGAAACAATAACTCTAATGCTTTATTGTAAGGCGCAAAATCCACCTGCATGGATTTAACTACGCAATGAATGAACATTTATGGACAGTGCCAAAAGTTCAGGTGATAAGTTACAAGTGCATGTATATAATGTTATGGGAGAGTCCATAATAATAACTGATTTTTAAAGTTAGCATTTTAAATCACAGATTCTTCAACAAGGAATTTCCAATTGATTGGACTAAAGGCTTCTGCGGTGGTTTGTGATGCCTTTTTCATAATCATCTGGTCTTGTTCATGTGAAGCCTGCATGCCTTCTTTGATCTCTGCTTTGTTTTTTTACTTTCATTGCATAATAGGTGGTTTCTTGGGATCTTGTTAAGTTATAACAAGGCAGGACGAACGAAGTAAAGTGTAACTTTGCTTACGCTTTTCTTCATGCATCTTTTTCATATGTTGCCTAGCTACCGGTTGAAGTTATAGTTAAAAGGGGGAAAATAAATGGTGCACTAGCTTGAAATCTTGCCAGCTTAATCAAATTCATTACAAACCTCTTAAGTTCAACAATACTGACAATTTGTATTTCATTTATATTCAGTATTATATTTTGTTGAGTATGGAATAAGTAGTGTCTTTTTCTGCTATAGCTGCTATTGTTGATGCCGTGGGTTTTTGAAAATTGAATTGCAGATTCCAGTCCGGCCCTTTAGACATAATGAATATGAGAAATTTATACCAGCAGCTTACCCCTACTATGGAGCTGCATTTTCTATGGTATTGCTCCTCTCTAGACCACTCTTAGCCATTTTCATTTTTAAAACCCTGCCATCAAAGTCATTTTATCTATTACATCACTGGAGTTTAGGTTATAGACCCCTTCAGGTCGTCTGCCAGTACTTGTCCTTTTAGAATCTGGGATATTAGTCTTTGAACTTCTCATTAACCATTCAGCTTGTATCCTTTACCACACATAGCTCCTTCTTGGTTGGGCAATGGAAGTTGATATGATGAGCATTATGGTATTCGCCCCTGGCTTGGTTTAACGTGGTCTGGGCCTAAGCTGGATCTTTATTCAATAATTCTCTTCAGACTTGCTTATTGATTTGACCAAGAATAGCTCTTTATCAAACCTAGTTAAGCTTGTTCTTAATATAGAATTTATAATTTCCTCCATGGAAAGATTTCTGTTGCTGTGCTGGTGTCCATGCTTGAACCCTAGTTGCTAAGGTTTGGAACCACAATACCCAGGGACCATTGGTTTCCTCCATACAAAGAGGTATAGGCATCATATAGAAAATGCAACCTGTCTTGCCTGGAGGGAGCAAGGGATTATTTCTGCATTAGTTTAAAAGATCCTGGGTCTGCTGGGCTCCAAAATATACATTCTTGTTAATATTTATGATGTTGCTTGACTTGTTAGCTTCTTGTGGTTTAAACAAGTTGAATGGAGTCACTTAACTAGTTTACAAGCCAAACTTTGAGTTGTTCGTGTGTTTTTTTTTTATTATTATTATTGCTTATTAGACCGGTTATCTTCTTGAGAATGCTATATGGCTTCCTGGGGATTGGAGTGTCTTATGTCAGGGTTTTTCAACTAGCAATAATCTATGCGCGTAGATCACTGATACCTGCTTCTATCAACTGCACAATTATGCTAAATCCTGTCACAAACCAGAAACATTAGTTGTGTTTTCTGGGGTTGCTGCCCGAACCGGGGCTCCTTTTCTTGTATGAAAGGTTTTGAAACTCTCTTTCAGCTTTGTGGTTCCATTTTACTGTCTTTTTTATGCCTTTTTTATATATGGTATCCAGATTGTAGGATTCTTCATTTTCCCCATAGCCCCCTTGCACAGCAGGTAGCTGAAATAACATTTGATGTTGAAGAAACAGCCTGCGGGCCTTGACAGATAATTACAATCTTGATGGGTCATTGATTAAATGGTCAAAGAATCACTTGGTCTCTCGTGTTATGGGTTCATGGCAGACGACAACTTAATTAGTATACCTCTTAATTCTGAAAAAAATTCTCTGTTTTTCCATTTTTGTTTGTTACAGAATGATTTTCTAATAAAATTTATAAAATAATTGTCTAGTATAGTAAAATTATTAAGTCATGTATTTTTCTACAATATTTTTAATTAAAGTTCATTCCATAATATACTCATAATTGGAAAGGGGTAATTTAAAAAAATATATATACACGAATAAGCAATAGTGATATGGCATATCAATAATTGACGTTTCCATGTCATATAAAATATAAAAAATGACGATCTTTTTAATTAACCTCCATGCCTCTTGAACAATTCATGGAAAGATTTTTCTGAAATCACCTTTCAAAAATTTCAAGATTTCTCATGAACAGTACTATTTTAGAACATTATCTTTATAAGGAGTCAAGATTTCTTTTGAACAGTATTATATTAGAACAATATCTTTATAATCTCTTGGATTATCTTTTACCAGAGTACTGTGCAACACGTGACGTCACTCTAATTTGATATCTCACATATTGGACAATTATTGGATCGAATCCAAATAGAGTAATATTTGATTTATTTTATAAAACATGTTAATCATGACTTTAATCATGACTCGAATCATAAAAATTATATATCAAATCTGTTTAATTACTTCAAAGTCAAATAAAATTCAAGTTAAGATCCGGTCCATTAACAAACCCTAATCAAGAGCATAACTTCTTATTGTTGAGTCCATTTTTATTTTAATTAAAAGGACAACTTTCTCCATTAACTTTTTTATTACTCATACCTAGAATGCTAGTGCTTTATATAATTATATTTCAAAATTATATATATATATATATTGATTTTTTAAAAACTATGTGTGTATATATTATCATTCTATTTAACTGTTTTTTAAATTGAAGAATCATTCTCATAAACACTTCTCATATGAATTTAAAGAATCATAAACCACTTAATAGGTAAATAAAATATATTTTTTAGAATATTTTTAATACATCATAGTATTTATTTGCCATTGGTATAATAAAAGATTTAACAACAGATTTACTAGTAATTAAACAATGCTGACAGCACAACAAAACTGAAAAGACCCATCACGAGTTGAGTCTTTCAAGCATCAAATTTTAAAATATTTTAAAAAATAATTTCATCCTTTGTATAGAAAGGAGTGGGGGCCGACTGCCGATAGCATATCGGGGATTGTCAATAGCTGCTCCCTTCTCCGTTTGTTCTCCTGTTTGCTAGTATATTAATTATATCGCTAATCATACAGGAAACAAATTAAATTTTCATTTCCTTCCATTGACACCGAGATTTAGAATCTCTTAGATTGCCTTCCATCTATGTCGATATTCGATAAGATATACTTAACGGTTTCATTCAACCTATAATAATTAATCAATCCTTTTCCTTCAATTTGCATCGAGATTTGTAAGATATATGTCCATATTCGTTGAAATATGAATCACTCGATCCGCTATATATATATATATATATATATAGAAGGGATTCAAGGGCCCTAACTACAAAGATTTAAAGGCTGAGGGAAAGAAATTTTGATTGAGATCGACATGGAGGGTAAGGGTATTCGGGCAAGCATTCTCCTGGTCCTGATGCTGGTGTTGATGATTCTGTGTAATGCGAGAATGGCTGCTTCAGACTGCTTTACTCCTTGTGTTCAAAAATGCAAGCTTCAAATTGATCCAGGAAAATGTATAAGAGGATGTGAAATTAAATGTGGCGATGGTCCAGATGTGAATCTCCAGAATCAAGTGGATTACGGCAAAGAAGCTGCAAAACTAGGTTAATGTCTTGCACAGTCAAGCTGTTTAGAATTTAGCAATAAGGCATGCATCACATCCATGTATCTTCTTCTATAAATGGTTCATGACTTTTTAATCCTATTTTGTGTCTCTAACTTTTTTCCTTTTTTTTCCCAATGATGAAGGCTTGAGACATTATTACGTGTGATAATTTTTTTCAAAAGGAGAAGAATGCAGAGATAAAAAAAAAAAAAAAAAAAAAAAAAAGAAAAAAAAAGACGAGACTCCTAGCCATCATGCTACAGCCTTTGATTGTATTGCTTCAGACAGCAGCTTAACCCGGTCTCTAAAATCTGACAGCGATTGAGGAAGTCCCTCCCATTAGGGTTATACGCCAACGCCACCAGGAACCACCTGTCATTTATTCATCTCCTTGACAAGGAACGACAAGTCGTCTATAATTTAACAAATAATCACCTTTAAATGAACCTAAAAACAGCTATAACAAAAAGGACAGCATTGCAGGCTGTGCTCTGTATGCTAAACCGGAGTCACGTTGGGCACCCACCACCTTGTTATTTTGAAATGATGTCTCATATTTTTCATGCCCTCCGTGCTTGAATGGTTTTTTTTTTTTTCAATAATCCTTTTATTTAACTTTATAAATATTAAAATAAATACTTGAAAAGGAAAATTAACAATTTAAATTCATAGATAAAAAATATATATATTCTGTCAAAATCTTCTGTTTTTATTTATTCATTTATTTGTTATTTGACATAACCATGACTATTTTATCATTAAGATGGTTTTTTCAATACAAATTTAAAGCATTTAATCTAGAAACTTATAGCAATTCAAATGATTTAAACTTAAGAGAAAATATTTTTTTTAAATAAAGCTCTGTTTTCTATATTCATTTTTATTTTTATTTTTAACAATGCTTTTTTTATCAAAAACTTTGTTCTTCATATAAAACCTTTGTCAGATCTATAAACAATTTTCAATAAAAACACAAAAACAAGATCAAGATCAAGTTTTCAGAACCACAAACCGATTATTCACTTGAAAACACCACCCCAAATACATCCTAGAACCTCAATAAGTCCATTTTTAACTGCAAAACTATTATCAAAACCAAAAGAAAAAACTCTTTACCGTCCCCATACTGAAATATTATAAAAATAAAGTGTGATGACTCAATCAAACAAACCTAACACTACAGAGACCAAATATGAAAAAACTTAAAACTTCAAGGACGTGAACAATCCAGCTATTGGACCATTACCTTCCCTCCTGAATGAATGGTTGACCTGAATTTTCCAATCCCAATTTACCATATCCATAATTCGCTGGAACAAAGGACCACACATGGTAGCGGCATTGGCCTCAGTGATAGTCCCAACAATAATTAACCGATTCAAGCTCTAATTCGGTCTTTCAACACCCTTTGCTGCCAAGCTAATTGCAAACCGAGAAAAGCAGCCCAAAAATCACCAGGTTGCCATAAGCCATGTCGTCAGAAACCCTCATTATCCTGCAAAAAACAACCGGGGTTGCCTTCGCCAGCTCCTTCAGTTTTTAACCTTCACCCATTTTAGCCAAGTCAGCACTTTGTTCCTTCTTTCAAACAATGAAAACATTAGCTGTCAGTTCCAAGAGACAAGCAGCATAATCTACATTAGACTACTTAGGATGAAGTATCGCAACATTAAACATACCATACAGGTCTAAGTGTTTACGAGTGCGAGGAGCATGCCTTAGGTTGCTAGGTCTAAGTGTTTACAAGTGCGAGGAGCATGCCTTAAGTTGCTAGATTCGCTTACAAGTATGTACATACATCCACATACAGACATTGTAACTTAGATTGTTTGATACTGCAGAAACAAATCGAAAGTTTCGTGGTGTCACTGAAGAAGCTGAGCCCTTGCATTCTCTAATGCTGCATTTGCGGCATATACCATTGAATCCCTCTCGTCTTCGAGTTTCCAAGCTTCTTCCATTTTCTCACATGCAGCATCCAAGCTTCTCTCTGATTCTGACTTGTGGTTAGAAATTTCAGTAACACAAGACTTGCACCTCAAAGTCTCAGCCTCACAGAAAGACGATTGTTTCTCCAGTTCAAGAAGCATGTTTTTGACACGTGAAACTTTTACGTGAAGTGATTGGAGGTGGGTTTTCTTATCATTGTAATGGTCAAGGAATTCTTCTCGAGAAAAGTCTTCGCCCATGGACTTCTCAATTCCAGCCAGTTTTGACTTGCATTGAATGTACTCCCTCACAGCCTTGGAAAATGATGCATAGTCAATTGAGAGATGGCGCAAAGTATCAAAAGTGTTTTCTGCCACCTTCAACATTGTTTCATGCTGAGTCCGATCCATAGACTGCAGAATGTCGAGCAAACCTTGCCCAAAAGTTTTAAAGGCTAACTTTGATGGATCACTGTTCTCCACCACAGTTTTCGTCCCTGAAGGCTCCTGAAAAATACCATTTGGACGCTCAGCATCCTCTCTAGGAGATTGTAGAAATGGACCTTGCTGTATATCACTTTCATCATCATTTGATGAACTGCCTGCTAAGAGAGCTAGGCCTTCAATATCACCCACATCTTCTATAACAGGATCAAAAGGAGAAGTGCCTGTTACAGAACAGGGGTGTTAGAACTGAAGATTTGAGGAAGGAAAACAGCTGAACAAATGAATGGACATTATTTACGGCAAAAGATGGGTTCACCATGGGGCTCTTTTAGGAACCAATAAGTGAGGTCAAAGCAACCCTACCCAATCAAACACGGGCATGAATTTGTAAAAATTGATAAACATCACCAGTCAACCACCAAAATGAAAAATGAACTCAATGTTGTGAAATGATAGCGGGGATCATGCAAATTATCAAAACAAACTGACAGCAATAAACAAAGAAATCAAGTACCCAAAAAATATACACCTTCACTCTTTGTGTGCCTTGCATTAGAAATTTGCAAAGAGAACTCCGGTTCTTGGCAAGGAATCTCAGGCTTGGGTATGAGTGGGGGGACTTCAAGTGCTGTCCCTGACACAAGATCCCAAGACTCGGAGTCCTGCATGACCAGGTCCCTAACAAGGACCTCATCTTTTCTGATAGGTGGATCGATGGATGAAATAGGATAATTATCATCACTCTCCACCATTGTTGACTCCAACTCAGCACCAGAACTCCTATTGTCTTCCGTGCACAGTTCATTGTTTACTGTAAACAAGGACCGACGGGCAGGGTCTCCCTTGCTTTCATCTCCTTGCATACTCTGCATGTTATTCCCTTCAGAATCTGCCCACTGGAAAAATTTACAAGCTCCATGGTTCTGTATCAAAATCAAACCACTTTACTTAGATCAAGACAAGCATTACAAACACAGGCAAAAGAATGGAGAAAACTAATAACTGTGTTTTAACTTTGACCATCTCGCCCAAAGACCAAGCGTTTACAGCTACAATCAATTATTGGAAAGCATTAGAAAAACAGCTTTATTCTCCAGAGGTGATGCCCGGCTGTGGCCAGGAACTTTCTTAGCTTTTCTTGAGAAAATTTAGAGTGGGACTGCTGTTATAAAGTCAGTTTCATGTTCTTGTCTTTGAAAATACGACATAGCAAGTTCTTTAAATCTAAATTGTTGATACAGATCAACAGTAAGGCTTGTGTTTAACATTCACATCAAATATGAAACAACGACCCACTATTAATGAGTAAAAGTCTCAACGGTTGATTAAAATGTAATGTGGACTTTACGAACACGATAGAGCATGATCTGGAGAACATGGAAGCGTCGAGTCCAATCAGATCAACGAAGAACAGCACCAGCCCGTCACAATGATTATGAACAGATGGCATATTATTGAGGAAAAAAATGAAGACCCGGAACTCAAAACAGGTTAGAAAATTATTGAAAAGGAAAATGAAGCAAAAGTCAAAGAGCACACCTTCTTAATCCGGCAGGCAAAATACCATCGGTCTCTGTCTGGACAACTTGATACGATATTTAAACTGCATGACCCGGCACCACATGGACACATAGGAGGTTTAAATCTAGCAGCAATGTCGTCACTCCATCTGAAGAATCCGCAACTATCCTAAAAATTAACAACAAAAGAGCAACGCACAAGATATAAGGGAAAGGTGGGACATGAGGTGTAGACTGGACAAGAGTACTGTACTAACCGATGTTCTATGATCAACAGGGCAAGCATAGAACTTTCTGCCAGGATTTCTAACGGTGTTCGAAGTTGAAACTTTACAAGTGCCCCGACCACAAGGGCATCGAACCACTGGAAGATCAGGAACCTGCACTGAAGGCGAGGAGGATGATCCAGGGCTTAAGGCCAGTGATTTTGGGGGGGTTTTGCTGGGGCAATCTTTGGACCAGTGGCCAAGCCATTTGCACATAAAGCATTGATCATGTTCTTTGGGGTTCCTTTGAGGAGATGGGGAAGCAGAGGGTGATGCTTGTGGTGGAGTTGAGGAAAGTGGATAACTATTTTGACACTCGTGGCTCTCACACGCCATCACTTCCACTGACTCTCTGGTTTTCTTCGAGTAGAAGAGGATAGAGGGGAGACGGAGGGGACCCAGTTTGCTTCTTTTATTTTGGTTCACCCTGACTGGAAGGAACTTTCTTTTGTGATTAGACATGAGAGAAGGGAGGCGACAGTGGACAGCCTTGGTTTGGTTATGAGCTAAGAAAGCTAGTTAAGTAATACTCTAAGGCGTGGGAAAAGCGCCGTAGCTTCCCCGCGCCTTTCACTTATTAAAACATTATTTGAAAATATTCTTTTATCTCACGTTAGTAATATATTATTTTATTATTTTAAATTTAAATTAAACCAAAATGATTTTTTATCCCACATTAAAAAAACATATTTTTTTTAATTGTGAACATATACTATATTTACTAAAAAGCTTCAAATCTCAAATTACAAAAATAAAATATTTTTATAATATTTATATTATGAATTTTAAAATGAATTACTAACCAATTAAAAAATATGAAGAAAAAAAAGATTTATGGGTAAGAGAAAAAACACTTTAGAAAAAAAAAGAAGAACTCTACCGGGTTTTTGGCAAGTCACCCAAGTCCCAGGGTGGACTCGATATGGTGACCAGTTTACTCCGAACCAATTGCAGGCTCAAATTTTAAATGAAACAAGCTCGACCAACACTATTAGGTCTTACTGGCAGCAGTGTCTAACTATAAAATTTTAAAAAATATTTAATGTATTTTGGATTTTGTTGGGCAACACACTCCAATTGTATCGGGTCTTGTTGCACATTAAACTCAATAGCCTTTGATCTGGCTGTAAGCGAGATCTAACAATATTTTTTTACTAAACACATAATAGACAACAACCCTCACAAGTGCTACTACACTGCTATTCATTACTAAAAAACCGAACCGAAAGAAAAAATCGATTAAAATTTTGAAAAAACCAGCCGGTTCGGTTTCAATTTAAAACCAAACCGAACCGAACCCAATCCGGCAAAAAAAACAAGCCAAAACTAGAAAACCAAGTCAAACCGAAAAAAACCGAGCCAAAACTAGAAAAAAACTTAGTCAAATCAGAAAAACCGAGCCAAGCCGGTTTGAACCGGTTTTTCCCCTAAAAAACCGAACCGAACCTAAACTGGTCGGTTTGACCTGGTTCGGTTTGGTTTCGGTTTTTTTTTCACAAATTTTTTTTTGGTTTGGTTATTTTTTTTATAAAAACCAAACCGAACCGAAAATGAACACCCCTACTATCCATAGATTTAATTTTTTTGGGTGGACAGAATGCAAGTTTTCATATTTTATTTTTTGAAGAAAAATCAACCAAGAAATCATGAAGATAAATATTAAAATTTGTTAAAGTAATTTAAGAAATTGATTTACTTGTTCTACCTTGTTCTTTTTTTTTTCTCCAGCCTAAAAATTAAATATTTTCAAATCAAAGATACTCTTACTGTGGAACATGTATCAGTGAACAAATTAGTGTTAAGCATGGAGGGAGAGAAAAAAAAAACAGATGCATCATTATTTATTTAAAGGTAAGCCATGAAAGCTTATTTATTTTATGGTTGGAGCAATTTTTGTTCCCATCGCATTTATAAATATTTTTTATAAAATGAGATTTATTAAAAATTATGAGTAAATTATAAGTTTTGTAAAATAACAAATATATGATCTTGATGCTTTTAAGAGAAAGAAAGAAAATTTCTTATTATTGCTTGTGAGAAATTATCAAAATAACATTAAAAAAATAATTTGTCCTTTTAAGTCATTTTCCCAACATCCTGTAGGTAATTTTAGTACAGCCATACATGCAACAAAATACTTTTTAAATTTATTTTTCTTCTTCATAAATAATTTTTCTTAAGCATGCTTTTTTCCGCGCCAGGGTAAAAGTTTCATGCTTTCCTACTTTCCTTGCGTGGCAGGCTTGAATAAAGCCACGTAGAGGCTATCTTTGAATGGAAAAGTAAATAATTTCTGGAAAAGCCAGGTTTGTTGTCCTTTATATTAGTTTTCCTTTTTACCTTGAATGAACTTTCTGCGCTCTTTCTTCTTGACTTGGTAACCGTGGTTCTTGCTTATCACATGGATTGCTACTTTCCACGTTGAGTTTTTTGTTTTTACTTGAAAAGTAGGTTTTTTTTAATTTTTTTTTACTTTTTTTTAAATTACTTTTATTTTTTTAAAATTTTTAGTATTAAGATGGCTGGAAAGTTAAATTTATATTATTTTTCTCTATTAAGCTAGCGTGATTTGTTGTTTGCCAAATAACTCGGATTATTCTTGTGTATAAATTTAGTGGGGTGTTTTTTTAATTAAATTTGATTTTTTTTATAATTTTTTTATAAAATTAAAAAAATAATTTTACAAAAAAATCTATTATTAAATTTTAGAGTAATAAAAAATAAAGGCTGTAGGATAATTATTATTCACCAATACCTATTACACCATTGATCACAATAGAAATCTACAATGTTTTGCTTTTAAATTTTTGTTATAATTTTTAAATTTTTTTTGTTAATATCAACTTTTAAAATATCGATCAAATTGAAAAATATAGTATTATCAATCTATAATGAATGATGAAATTAAAAACTAATAAAACTTTAACAAAGAAGTCAAAGAAAAAAATAAAAATCAGAAGTACAAAGACTAGGTTAAAAAAATATATATAACAAACCATGATGGAATTATAAAATTGAAAATAAATAAATTTTTTATAAAATGATAAACAATAAAAATTATAAATAAAAAAATAAAAATTACAGTTGAAATACCAATAATAAAAATAGTTAAGTTATAATTTAAAAAAATAATAATTAAAAAAAATTATTGATAACAAAACAAACAACCAATATTAATGTAGAATATCCCTCACAAGGAAGAGGACTAAATGACAATTCCAATAACATGATGAAATAAAAGTTACAGATATCATAGAAGCCGCCCGTGTTAAGGAGTGCATTTGCGCGGCCCATCCTTTTTTTTTGTTTTACTCAAATACCAAGATGCCCCTAAGCTAATTAAATAATAACATAAAAGAATTATTGTGAAAATGGCAAAAGGCCCATTAACTTTAATTTTATATATTTTTGTTGTCATAACCAAATTTTTAATTTTTTTTTTATTTATTAAAACTTGTTGATAAAAAAAAAGTAAATAAAGAATGAATTACAATTTGAGTTAATGAAAACATGATTGGAAAGTTTAAATATTTAATTAAACTCTTGACTAGTTTAATTAATTAAATCAAGGGTTTAATTGGAGAATTAATAAATTTTGATATTTAATTGAGCTTGGGATTAAGTTAATTAATTAAATTAAAAGAAATTGAGGAATTAATGAGTTTGAGGACTTAATTAAATTTTGATTTAATTAATTAAAAGAATCAGGGGTTTAATTAAAGAAATACCAAAGTTTGGAGGTTATTTAGAGAAAATTATTGGAAAAGTAAAGTTCAAGGACTAAATTGAATAGTTTAGAAATTCAGGACTGTTGTGTAAATAACGTATCAATTTAGGGATCTAATTGAAATTAACCAAAAAAAATTAAAAGGAATTTTAATTGATTAAGGGGTCCAATTGCCGAATCTCCAAAGACCAGGGGTCAAATTGAAAACTCCCGTTTCTAGCCAAAACGCCATCGTTGCCACGTCTTCTCCATCCCGAGTCAATAGGGGAGTTTCTGATTCAGCAGGGGAGCTGATAATCTGCAACAAACCCGATCTTGGATAACATCTGTTGCCAATAATCTCGTTCAGGCATTCCATAACACAGTCCTGCAAAGACAGGACTGGCGGCAGAGCCAATTTCTCTATAAAAGGGAGAAGAAAACCAAGCGTGAGGCAGGGGAGGAAGAAAAAGAAACCCGAAAAATACCAAAGAACAACCCAAGAATTACCGAGCAGAGCATAAAAGAACCCAGAAAAAATTCCACAAAAAACAAAGAAAAACCACCCCAGAACAGAGAAAAAAAACAGAGCAAACCACAGAAAAAGAGCAGAAATATGAAAAGCAATTGAGAAAGAAGGAGAGAACAAGAGAGCAGTTTACATAAAAGAGGAGAATTAGCTTCGTTATTGTTGTATTCCCTGCAGAGAAAGCAACCCGAAATCAGTGAAAAACTCAAAGAAGCAAAGACCCATCACCTTCTCAACTTTTTCTTTTGAAGAACCAGGAGAAATAAAAAAAAAAGACAAAAAACAGTAGCTGCAACAGCGAAAAAGAAGAGCAGTCGAACGACAGTAGCGCCGGTGTTGCAGTTTTTCTTCATCATCTCCAGAAGCAGGTGCGTCCCTTTTCAATTTTCACTCTTCTGTATTCAAATCATGTTTGAACAGTGTGAAGGTAACTTAATTACCTTCACACTGTTGATGCACGCATGAAATTGTTTCACGCTTGCATCTGTTTTTTATCCGGGTTACTGGCTTGGGCCAGTGACCCGAGCCAAGTTGGCTGGGCTTAGCCCAGCCCCCTGTGGGCTGAGCTAGGTCCTGCCTATAAGATATGGATTGAGCTGGGCTGAGCCCAGCCCAGCCCAAAAAAAAATAAAATAGAAAAAAATAAAAAATATATATAGAAAAAATTAAAAAAAAAGAGTCTGAATGTGTAAATAAAAAATAAAAAATGAATTTTTTGTTTTTATTCATGAATAACTAGAGAAAAAAATAAAAATATTGATTCAAATTTATTTCATTGAACTTTGTTTAATTTCGTAAAAATAAAAGTAGCTAAAAAATAAAAATAAAACAATATAAAATAAAATTATAAGTTTATTCACTGACGCCAGAGTCAGGAATAAAGTTAATAATTTATTTTATTTTATTGTATTTCTCTTTTACTTAGTTACATAAAGATATACCTGCATAAAAAAATCTATTTGATCTTTTTATTCACTGACGCTAGAGTCGGGAATATAAAAGATACTGATTTAAAAATATTTTATTTTTTTAAAAAAAATATAATAAAATGATTTTTTTTTATTCACTAACGCCAGAGTTAGGAATAAAAAAAAATGATGACTTTGATTTATTCACTTTGATACCGACGTAATATTTACTAACGCCAGAGTTAGAAATATCCGTAGTCGAATATTCACTGACGTCAGAGTCAGGAATATTACACATAAACAATCATAGTATAAACAAAAAAAAATATTAGCAATTAATGATTTAAATTTATTTACTTTGATACCTACGCAATATTTACCAACGCCAAAGTTGGAAATATCCGTAGTTGAATATTCACTAGCGCCAAAGTCAGGAATATTACACACAAACAATCATAATATAAACCAAAAAAAAATATTAGCAATTAAAGACAAAGAGTAGCAATGCAGCCTGCCTTAGGTAGGACGTTTAAGGGGTGTTGATATCTTCCCTTTTACGTAATCAGTCTCGAACCATAGAATCTCTATTGACCAATTAGGGTTCCTAGTAACCATAATACTAGGTGGCGACTCCTTAAACAAAGGCAATTCCCCCATCAAAGAACTGGATGCCAGAAATCCATTCTTTCCAAAGATTTAATAGATTTTTAAGGTCGCCGCGATGTCGGGTGCGACATTTGTTTTAAAGGTTGTTTTGGTTATTTCACTATACTTTTTAATTATTTATTGTTTTTTATATTTGGTTAAATATAGAATTTCCCATTGGTTGGTATTATAATAACAAAAAAAATATTGTGAAAAATATGAAAATGCCCCCTCTATTTGTTTTAGTTTTTTTGCTTTTGATAATATTTTGACCACTTTACTGTGTAAAAATGAAGAATAGGCGAACAAAATGCAGAATATATCAGAGATGTTGAATCCTAACAAAGAAAGAAGGGGGGAGACTGAGATGAAAAAAAAACACTCATTCCTGAACAGTTTGATAATCCTATGAAAAATACCTTAATGCTCTTAAAAGCTAATGTTAAATTCTTCGGATAGGAAAGCAAAATCATTATTACAGCATTCCATTCCATTTAACAATGTAGATAAGTTTGAAACTCAATCTGTTTTCCACATTGAGTTTTTTGTTTTTACTTGAAAAATAGGTTTTTTCCCTTTTTTTATTTTATTATGATTTTTAAAAAATTATTTTAATTTTTAATATTAAGATGTTTGAAAAGTTAACTTTGTATTTTTTAAAAAAAAAATTTGTCTATTACGCTGGCATGATTTGTTAGTTTGTCAAATAACTTAGGTTACTCATGTTTATAAGTTTAGCGGAATGTTTTTTTAATTGAACCTGAATTTTTATATAATTTATGTTTTATTATAAAATTAAAAAATAATTTTACAAAAAAATCATGCTGTTAAATTTTATAAAGTAACAAAAATTAAAGGGTGCAGAACAACAATTATTCACTCGCACCTATTGCAACATGGATCACAATGGTAATCCAAGGTGTTTTGCTTTTGAAATTTTATTGTGATTTTTTTATCATTTTTTTCCGGTTTCAACTTTTAAGATTTTTGTTACTCAATTTTGAACCTCACGTGATAGAGATGGTGTAAACACGTTTTGAACCGAGTGTAGAAGTGTAGCTCATGTTTGTTAGAAAGAATTTTTTTTTTTAACCCTATTTGAGCTGTTTTCTGTTTTGTTTTTTTTTCCTTTCCCTTTACTACCAAAATCATCAGGTTTTCTTAGGTTGATCAGGAGTCTTCATAATGCTAAATTCATTTCTTTTTTATATAGTCTTTAAGGTTGAATCAATCCCTCAGAACTTGCATTAAAAGAAAATGGTTCTGCTGCTGTCGTAATTTTTTTTGTTCCAACTTAGACTTTGATTATGACTTGGTTTCGTACGATATCTGACCATCCTAGCTATATTCTGTCACTCATGACATGTTGAAAAATTGACCTATACCTTTATTAGATCCTAGGGATCATTGTTCTTATGGCAAATTCTCACTCAGATTTGGATGCTTAGTATTGTCAGATCAAGAACCTTTTTTACAAACTAGATTACTGCCAGATTCTGTTATCTAAAATGATTTTATCTCACTTTGATTTCTACATCAAAGTTGTAGTCCTAGATGCGTAGATGAATTTGAGCTTTTGAATCACTTGATTTCAATATCAGAGGCTCAAGATGTTCCCGTTTTAATATCTAACATGAAGGCAGAGAATTCTGCCACGAGAAGGATATTGACCCAAGTCTGCACGAAAAAAACTCTATTTTTGGCCTAATTTTTATGATTTTTGTTCTTAGTTCATACTCTCAGTCACATCAGGATTCTCGGCATTCGTCAGTTTTTGAGTTAGACCCGGAGATCCCTTTCGACCAACCAAATCATTGTTAGATTCTGTTATGTAAAAAGATTTTATCTCACTTCGATTCCTTCATCGAAGTTGTAGTCCTAGATGCATAGATGAATTTGAGCTTTTAAATCACTTGATTTCGATATTAGAGGCTCAAGATGTTCCCGTTTGAATATTTTACGTGAAGGTAGAGAATTCTGCCACGAGAAGGATATTGACCCGAGTCTGCACTAAAAAAACTCTATTTTGGCATAGTTTTTGTGATTTTTATTTTTAGTTCATACTCTCAGTCATATCAGGATTCTCGACATTCATCAGTTTTTGAGTTAGACCCGGAGATCCCTTTCGACCAACCAAATCACTACTAGATTCTGTTCTGTAAAAAGATTTCATCTCACTTCGATTCTTTCATCAAAGTTGTAGTCCTAGATGTGTAGATAAATTTGAACTTTTGAATCACTTGATTTCAATATCAGAGGCTCAAGATGTTTTCGTTTGAATATCTAACGTGAAGGTAGAGAATTCTGCTGCGAGAAGGATATTGACCCGAGTCTGCACTAAAAAAACTCTATTTTTGGCCTAGTTTTTGTGATTTTTGTTCTTAGTTCATACTCTCAATCATATTAGGATTCTTGACATTCGTCAATTTTTGAGTTAGACCCGAAAATCTCTTTCGACCAACCAAATTACTGCTAGATTCTGTTTTGTAAAAAGATTTTATCTCACTTCGACTCCTTCATTAAATTTTTAGTCCTAGACGTGTAGATGAATTTTGGCTTTTGAATCACTTGATTTTGATATCAGAAGCTCAAGATATTCCCATTTAAATATCTAACGTAAAGGCAGAAAATTCTATCGCGGGAAGAATATAGCCCAAGCTCGCGGGACTGATTTGAAGGATTTTTTTTGAACCAAGGATTGAATCAAAAGGTGTTAAAATGAGGGATTGGATTGAAGAAAGATATTGAAAGCTGGAGAGGGGGGCTGGATCACCATAAATGACAAGATTTTTTACCATACCGAATAAGAAAAATAGGACTTTGCAGCTGCACCTTTCATCTGATTTCTTTCCTTTTGTTCTCTGCAAATTCCTACTATTTTCCTTTCTCACCACGCCTGATTTTTGGAGCTGAAGACCACGTTTTTGTTGCCTCATTTCAAAGGGAGTAGCTGGCCCTATGGAAGGAAAGAAAAGAGTCACATCATCCTCTAATACTGGAAAGAAAATCAGATGTAAGCACAAGATCAAAATAAAAATATTGTAGCTTTCTTTTTGTGTTTTTTTTTAACTGCAAATCAGTAGGGATTTGCGTCCTAGGATTAATGCATTGAATCCTTCATAATTAGAGACATATTTAGACTATATATAAGCCCTTTTAATGACCTAAGAGGGGCATAAAAAAAGAGCAGAAAAATAGCAAGAAGAGAGCAGAAAAATAAGAAAGGAGAGAAAGGAGAGGAATGAAAGGAAAAGAAGAGTAGAACTACACTTTTGAAAGCAAAAAAAATATATATATATACAGAGGCAGGGACGTGAACTCAACCTGCAGAACACGCCTTCATCGCCATCTCCCTCATCATCTCCACGGAGAGGCAGGCAATAGGAGAAGAAAAATAAAAGGCCAAAACAAGCGTGGCCATCGCTTTTGCTGCCCCTAGAAGCAGCAGCCATTCCGAGTGTAGAAGCTTCAGCACCTGTCGCCTTCATCCATCTCAGCGCCAGCTTTTAAGAAAAGGAAAACAGAGCAGAGAAGAAGGGAAAGAGAAGAGAAGAAAACAGGGAGAAGAAAGGAGAAAGAGGCAAGCAACACAGGAGAACACCAGACAAACGCAGACAACGAAGGATTGAAAAAAAGGTGTCGCCAGCAGACTAGGTAAGCTGTTTTTTGTTCCCAGCTTTTGCATGCGTTCTTAATTCACTTGTTACTGTTCAACTGAAATTTAATTCACTTGAATAGTAACCGGGCAAGGCATGTGTATTTATTTTTTTGTATTTGTTTTTTTTTTCTATTGTAAAAATAGAAATCTCGTATTTAGAATACCTTGTTTTCGATGCAATGTGACAAATATACATATATATCAGAAAAATATTTTCTTGTGTGTTGTATACGGCCAATACCCTAACATGTTTTGAACGCTCTTTTTTTATACAAAAAATATTGAAAGTTTTGAAAATTTGTTTTCGCATGGATTTCTTAAACACAACAAAAATTATTTTCTTGTATTTCTGGATTTTACAACAAGTTTGTAAAACTCCAAAGGGTATTGGCCAATATTTCAAAAAAATAAAAAAATCTTATTTTAGGGGAAATTCATCTATTATTCACTGTTAATATTTGGATAAAGAAATCCCAAAGGGATGAATATCCAAAATATTTAATGGAAATAACTTGTTATTATTCACTGTTAATATTTGAATAAAGAAACTCTAAGTGGTAAATATCCAAAATAAATTTTTAGGAATAATAAGTCATCACATATCCTTGAAAGAAGTCTTGATTATAATCAAGGACATTTCAAAAAAATTTTACTCCATATTTTACGAGCTGTGAGAGTATAAAACACTAAGGCAAAAATAGACATTTAAAGCACCCTAGATTTCTAAGTTTTTTGTCCCTCCTCCTTGCGATTTACGAGTCGTAAACTCTTGAAATACTAAGGAAAAAATGAGCTTTTAAAGCACATGGAATCTCCTTGGATTTCTATCTTAATAAATTTATTTTGAATCAAACCTAGGAAACTGATGGGATTAGAAAACATCAACATTATAGCAATTATAAGACAAACCAAATACCAAGCAGTTTATCTTAGGTAGGGTATACTAGGGGTGCTAATATTTTTCCTTTACGCAATCAGTCCCTTACCTTAGAATATCTGAAAAACCAGTTAGGTTTCCTGGTGACCAAAATACTAGGTGGCGACTCCTTTTATTCATAAAAAAACAATGAAACCCGAAAATAAATGAAAAAAAAAATCATCATCAGATGCTGCGCGCGGGAGGGTGCGATAAAGATATTGATCAAATTGAAAAATACAATGTCACCAGTCTATAATGAATTATGAAATTAAAAACTAGTAAAAATTTTAATAGAAATAAGAAGAATAGGTACTACATGAAAAAAAAAATACAGCAAACCATGATGTAACAATAAAGTTGAGAATAAATAGAACTTTTATAAAATGAGAAATAATAAAAATGATTAAAAAAAGGATTAAAGTTTAAATACCAATAATAAAAAGAGTTAAATTATAATTTTAAAGGGAATAATAATAATAATAATAATAATAATAATAATAATAATAATAATAATAAACTTATCGATAATAAAACAAATCATCAATGCTAACACGTAACACCCCACCCCCAAAGAAATAGGACTTAATAAAATTAGGAAGAGAGTATATTCATGCGACCTGTCCTTTTTTATTTTTTGCATTTTTACTTAAATACAAAGTTACTCCTAAGCTAATTCAATAATATTAGAAAAAAAAAACTATTGTGAAAAGAATAAAAAAACTCATTGGTTATTTCACCATGCTTTTTAATTGTTTATTGGTTTTTATATGTAGTTTAATATCAAATTGTTTCTTAGTTGATTTTATAATAACAAAAGAATATTGTGAAAATTATGAAAATAACCCATACTTGTTTTAATTTTATTACTTCTAATAATATCTCAATTATTTCTTCATATAATTGAGATTAAAAAAAACTCATTCTTGAATAGTCTGGTAATTCTATGAAAATACTATAATGAGCTTAGAAGCTAATGTTAAAAAATTTCATGGACAAAAAAGCAAAATAATTATTATAATATTCCATTTAACAGCGAAGATAAGTCTAAAACTCTGGTGTATTTTTAAGGCCAAACAGTTTAGGTTAACTATTAAAAAAATAAAATATTTATAGATATTAATATTATATCTGTTTAAAAATATAGTTATAGTTGTTTTGTAAAATATTTTTTATTTTAAAATATATTAAAATAATATTTTTTTATTTTTTAAAAAATTATTTTTAAAATCAGTTTATCAAAATAATCTAAAATATAAAAAAAATATTAGCAAAATTTATTTTTTAAAAAATATAGATTAGCCCACATTTTCACGCAACAATTGCACCGCATTTTCTTTTCATTTCTTTATTTGTTTTTTAATGGACCCGTTAATGCCTAAATTGGTGGGAAAGCTATATCCAAACCCATACTTTCCAATTTCCTTTTTTATAGTCCCCATAGTTTTGGTATTTTATATTCTAGTCTTCGAATTTATGTTTTAGCAATCCAGTTCTCGAGATAGGAGAAAATAAAGAAAGTCATCAAATTTTAATAAAAGAGAGAGAGAATCATCAATTAATTGATATTTGACGATGAAAAAAATTAATTTTTGTGTCAACAATTCTATCTAATAATAAAGCTCAATGATGGTTTTTAAAAAAAAAAAAAATCTAAGGAGGCAGATTTGAGCCCAAGAATTTCTTCCAACTCTTTTTTTTTTTTTCTTCTTAACCCATCTTTGAGTTAATTGATGTCGCTATGAGACGTTCATCTCGGTCTCTATGATGGTTTTATAGGTGTTTACAAGTAAAACAATAATTAAAAAATAAATTTTCAGGTGAAAAAATCATTTCCTCTAAAATCCTAGTCCTCTTTTGTGGTGGTAGCAGACCACCCCATTAAGAAAAATAATAAAAACAATGCCTGGGCTCTTCAGCCTTTTTTAGTGGCTTGGGCTCGTGTGCGCTTGCAATTTTCAGTTTTTTTTTATTTGTTTTTGTTTTATATGTAAACATATTATAAAAAAATATTCAATTTTCTCATTTTTTTAAATAATATTATAAATTTTAATATCTTTTGAAAAAAATTGTGTGTTTAATATAATTAAAAAACCATGGATATTCAATTAATATAAAACTTGTGATTTTTTAATTTTTTAAATATATTTTTATATAATTTTATCATATTTATAAATATTTTTATCTTCAAAGATATACAAAATTTTGTCTGGTTTTGTAATTTAAATTTCCTTTAAAAACCATATTGGATTTTTTTTGGAAACAATATATGCAATACTTTTGCAATTGTATTCCCTTAAGAAAATATATATTAAAATATTTTTTAATTGTTCTTTGTATTTTTTTATTAAATAACAAAAAAAATATTATTAAATTCATAATCTAGGTAACTGGGTTTGACGAGCTGATAACCAGAAAGGTGGGATGCATGGAATTAGAGATGAGAGTACTATCCTCTTCTATGCGGTGCAAGATAATTCATTGTGACCTCTCATCTTGAAAAAAAAAACACTAGTTTTGGAATTTTTGCTCTTAGATCCATGGGAAATTGCCTCACAAGCCATAATATAATGTTGTTAAGCACAAACTTTTTGAAAAGAAAATACAGCCAATTTGATAATAATTAAGGACATGATATATTATTTTTCCCATCACACGTACGCAAACATCATAATTAACTTGAAAAAAATCAGAGATAACATAACGACAACAACTAAACATAATCGGGCTGGTCGCACCCAAAACAACACAAACAAAGAAGAGCAGATCGATCAGGAAGACAACAAAACATATTAACCAAGCATGCAGCACAAGTTACAGTACTGTTCAGCCGCATTTTATTTGCAACTGAAAGACCCCGCCATCTTGCACTTCGCCGGAAGCTGCATTGCCAAGTTGGGATCTATATTATTGTCAGATAGCATTTTAGGGTAGTTTTTCTTGAAAAAGCAAAGGCAGCTCAAGTCAGCTTTCTCTAAAGCCGAGCAACATGAGTATGATGGTGGAAGAGGGTTAACACCTGTCTGCACTGATGGCTTACATGAAGCTAAACCCTCTTTGGTCATGCCGCATAAGGTGACCTGTCCTTTTGCCACAATGGGATTGGACAGTACCAGGGCGAAGGCCATGACCACTGCCACAGCGACAAGCTTCTTTGTGTGTGCCTCCATAACTCTCAAAAATGTCGACAAGCTACTGATCTCTCTCCTGTCTCTTGTTTTGTGGAGTTGTGAAGAGAGCCAATGGTACGTTAGGACTTATATAGCAATGAAGATACGAAAATAAATGGCATTGGGGTCATTGGGCACAGATTTAACAAGGCTAGGACCTTCAAATCATGGAGCTCGCGGATTGGCAATACTATGGTCCATCTGGGTCACGGGTGCTCATTGGAAGTCGGTGGCGAAAAGGCTTGTTGGATTTTAGTGGAAATTTTGTACATCTAGCTGAGTTCTTCTTGTAGTTTATGAAATGGCTTTGTGCAAACATGCATGCATGTGACGATGATGCGTAGCCATTGCTCACCATCTATATGAATACAGAAAACAACCAGGACTAGCCCTCTATAATATTGGACACGACTCTCGTGTCCGTTTAGATATAGTTTTTGATCATGTGAACAATTATTATTATTATTATTATTCATTCTAATATCATCCCAAAATAGACAGCAATGGTGTCAGGGATCACAAACAAGCAAAGAAGGCCGTGATTAGTGTACATAATTAAGAACATCCTAACAAAAATTGGCCTGAAGAGTAGTACTCTGCGCAGAGGAAAGAAAGAAGGAAGACATTTTTCAAGCACTTCAAAGATTAAATTGTAAGAAATGCATGTTTTGATGTTTTTATTGCGTGTGCGCACATGTACAGGGTGGGTTTTAGTTCCTGCTTCTTTTAAAATGACCATTGTTAATTAATCTCTCTTTATGTCATCATTAAAGAAGACAGTACATTAAACTAAAATATAATAAACCTTAATAAAAAATAAATTGGTTATTTTTTTTTAAAAAAAAGTAACTAGTGTGAACAACAAAATTATTAATAAATTTAGCATTGCTCGTATATATCTAAAAAATACTTCAAATTTAATTTTTTGAAGGTTTTTTTTTTTGGTGTTTGGACATGTTCATCAAATTCCATAATTCAGATGGTCACATCCCCCCACCTCAACATTCTCGTGACTAGATTTTGCATACGTGTACTAGGAGATAAGATAGAGCAGGGCAATAAGAATCCATTGACTTAACATGCTTTCCGGTTTTTCTTTCTATCTTATCTCTATTTACTTTCTCTGAGAGGAGCAGACAATCAGTTTTTATGGATTAGATTGATCTTGGTATTATATCCTATTAATTAATTTATTACCTATCATGTAAATAAATTTAAATGTCCATTAATTAATTATCAGTTTTGGATACCTTTATGTATATTCACTGCTGATATTTATATATTTCATGTTATGTTCAGAAAAATCTTGAATCGATAATATTTATACCCCGATGATTATCATTATCTATCAAGTATAATAATTCATCAATAAATACTTAACTATTCGCGAATTATATCTTATCAATATTTGTGATTAAATTGTCAAAGGAGGAAGAAAAACAAGGTGCAAAGTCCCAAAAGCATTCATCCACGGGGTAAAAGTTGATTGGCAATGAACACCAGGCATGTTTGTGATGGTCCACATGTTTCTTGGTAGTCAAGTCATCTAATATTTTGGGTGACTTTTAATTCAAACTCCCATTAATCGTGATATCGATGATGTCACCGTTAATGGTGCTTTACAAGAAAATGATAGCAGTAGCTCACAGCTTAGCAATCCCCTGCTCTCAGCATACAGCCCTAGCCCCCAGGTTGAAGCAACGTAACCGCCCCTCATATATAGCGCGCCTGTAGCATTCTGTGACACAGGCATCATACAGTGAGCCGATCCATAATGCACAACGCTTTTTTACTCTTTTTATCTATAAATTCGCCCTGGTCCTATAATGGGATAGTAGTTATAATTTTGCACTGTAGGTGTTGCAGTGCTGAGCTCACCATCTGTTCATACACAATGCTCCAATTTCAAGCTGCTGCTTTGATGTAAATTTGCCCATGCCCAAACTTCTGTGTAAAGTTGCAACAGTACCTTATATATATATATATATGAGAGAGAGAGAGAGAGAGAGAGAGAGATTACTGTTGAAATATCACATTTATATTGCAACTTGCTAACAAGTGGGCTAGCTGTTTATCTTTATTGTACATTTCGGCTGTCTCCACACTTCCATTATTGCGTCCAAAGCATGTTTCATGTTCACGTACACTCCCATCTATTATTAATGACAGCTTAGTGATGGTCAAGGATCATGAATAAACAAGCGCAAAAGTTGTAGACGTTGGTGGGCAATACTTCTCGATGTTTGCGAGGTTTTACCTTTGCAAAATGCCTAGAAGATCTCCAAGAGGATGAAATATAATACAAATTAACCAGTGGAAGAGAAAGATTGATTCTCCGTCTATCAGCAATTCTCTTATGCTAATGTGTGACCTTATCTGGGCCGTGCTTGGCACGGGCTTCGTTGAAGTGCACATCTCTGTGTTTTAATGGAATCCAGAGATAATAAATATTTTGTATTTAAAAAGGTGAAACTTTTGCATTTGATGCCCAACTATAATTCTCTTTTCTGGAGTACTTAATTTGTCTTGTTTCAGTGTATATGTTTGAAACTAATTCTACGTGATTGAATTCAAATTCCATTGATAAATAAATTTAGTTTATATATTTGAAAAAAATATTTTTTTTTCTAATATATCGTCACCCTCATTTTATTTCTTTAAATATTTCTTCAAATGAGATATAATTATTTTAGAAAAACTAGTTTTAATATTAAATTATTATTCTTAGTATGCTCTAATTTATTTTTGTATTATTTTTAAATTATTTAAAATTCAATTCTTGAATAATGGTTATATTTTATTGAAACATAAAATTAAATATTGATCAATCTGATTAAGAGGATGCCAGACACAATATTAATAATTCATATTTATAGCATCACGAGTCCACATTAAAGTGTTAATGAGCTTTTTGCACGCCACTATGACCGCGCATGCAGTACTTTATAATTTTTATCACTCGATATTGGTCATTAGCTACATTCTTTTTTTCTAGAAGTCCTCTTTTAACGAAGGTAACAATAGTAATAACAAAGGCATTAAGGGCTGGGATAATGACTAGGTATATATTTTTGTGTATATATTTGATTAATTTTTAAGTATAAATCCACCAGTATCTAAGAGAGTTTATTAAAAAAAATATATTAATAAAGCATGTCGATGTATATATAAAGTGCATTTATAGAATCACTCGGGAAGGGATCTTAATCATCAAATTAATAAAATCAAGTTTTTTATTTATTTATTTATGTTATAAATAAGAGATTTGAACTGAAACCCCTCCTCATAGAAAGAAAGCAACATTAATATCAATTAATTAAGCCGTAAATCATTTAAATAAGAGATTTTTTCGTTTAAAATATTAAATGAATTTAATATGATAATAGTCATCTTGATTCGAATCTAATAATCAAAGGGAGATTGCCATAAAAGAAGATTAAAACTGGTAATTTTTTCATTTCGAGTGTAGATGATCAATCTTCTAAAACTCAATCGGTCGCTAGCTCTCGCTGCGTGACAATTTAGCACCAAATTTCCACTGTTTTGAAATATTCGAAAAGAGATATTTTTATTAAAATTTATTTTTTTGATTAATTTTATTTATATTTTTATATTGTTTTAATATATAAATATATAAAATATTTTTTTAAAAAAATAAACAAATTAAATATTTTTTTAATAAAAACATTTTAAAAAATAACCAACAATTTATAAATCCATAATAAGTCAAACAATCAATTGCTTACTTGTGAATGGGGATTTCATGTCCGGCTTCCTCATGAACAACTGTTAGTTATATACTTGCACATGAGAGACATGCCGAGGATGTAATATTAGTGTGATAAAAAAAACAAAAAAGAAAAAATTATAATGTCAGGTGTCTTGTCAAGAAAAGCAACAAGGAGTCGCTACGCACGTGACTTCAAGAATCTGTGGAGACGTGGCGTGAAACCATTTTCAAAGCCTCAAAAAGGCGGTAACCAGTGATCAACATACACTTGTCACCGTGTGACGCGTCTTCTCGAGAGATGTCACCAGAAAACCATTTCTCTTTTGATTCGGCTCTTGCGACGATCCTTCACATTAATAACTTCCCTGGTTTTGGCGTAATTTACGGTCTAAGCCATTACGAGGTCAGTTTATTCTCCTCCTTTTTTACCTGAAAAAAAAAAAAAGAGGATAATGCTGTCGGCCGTACGATCAGGTGATCCAATATGAAATCCGGGCACTCAAACGAGCCCCATCAGGAAAATTAGAATCTGTAATTTCCTTTCGTCAGAAAAAAGAGATATTAAATTATTTATTTTATTCAGTTTGGTTTTCAAAGAAACATATTGTTTATGAATGGAATCAGATTTTGTTTCTAAGCAATATTGGTTACACACGCCACCGACGGTAGACAACAGGAGAACATCCATCAAACGGTTAGAGAACAACGTTGTTTTTTTAAATAAATTAAGGGGCAGCAATGAAACCAATAACTGCTTGTCGTATTGTATATATTTCTTCAAATATTTTTTATGCATTTCTAGAAATATGGAATTTCTTGGTTCACAAGTCACGAGTTAAGATCTGACGAGGCTTAGCATTCTCGGTACAAATAGGGTAATCTGATGGAGCTGCCAGGCATTAATTCAACCACCCACCAAGCTAGAGCAGCTCTTTTCCCTCTAATCCAACCTCGAAGAACTTTACAGAGGTTGCTTGTGTTTTCAAGAACAAAAATCATGTATTATTTTAAATTTCTTGTCGATCATTAATCTCATTTTCATTCTGCAATTAAAACCATTAGATTCTGATATCTATTAATGGCTAATTGCAAGATACAAAAAAGGCACACTGCCATGAACAGAACACGGGCCGGCATCGATTTATCATAAATAAATATTTTGTATGCTTAACGTTTGATATATTTCATAATTTCAATGTTCTGGTGTCTTACCATGTACAGGTCGTCCAGGTCAAGTAAAGCGTAACATTTAACGTTGTCAAAATAATGTCCAAGAAAAATATTGATCGAGAGAAGAAGAAGAATATAGGCTCTTTTTTTTTTAATTATTAACTTGAATGTTATGATAGCTTTTATATGTCTCAATTAATTTTATAAATTTTAAAATTAATAATTATATAAATTTAAAATAATTATTATATTAACCATTACAAAACTCGAGTATCATATCATCACAAAAAAAGTAAAAGTTTTAAAAGTTTTATTACTAGACAAACTAGTGTACGGTTTAAATAAGCTTCTTTCTATTTTATTTTTGATAATTTAGGATGTTCTAATAATTTATATATATTAAAATTAATTTTCAGATCTACTAAACATTATATAAATTTAATAAATAAATAAAACATCATAAAAATAATAAATATACACCAAGACTTAAATGTGAATGCATAAATAGAAAACCCTGCTAGAACTGCTCTACAAGCGTAGATGCTAAATAGGCGTCTTCCTTAATCAACGAGGTTCTGGCTCCCATTTGATCAAAATTCGCACACAAACTGTTTAATTCCCTTGTTATCTCATGTGTCATATATATATATATATATATATAGAAGATTATTTTGAAAGCGAAATTCTCAGGGATCAATATTCTTGTAATTTTAGAGACAAGTGCTTAGGAGCGTTAAATCAACGACAGAAAACTTAGAGAGTTAAATCATAAATAAAGCATGTGATTTTAATGCCTCGAAACTTAAAGGTCAAGGATGGTATCAAATCACGTACACACACTTCTGGTTTTATTTTTTACTTTTTAAATAAAATGGATAAGAAAGCATAAATGGTTAATTTAGGGTTGCATTTAAAACCAAAAGAGTTTCAAATTTTAATAAAACATCATTCTGAAAGAATTTCCAAACACCTCAAAATCTAAAACACAAAACCAACAAAATAGGCAATTTGGTCATTTTGCAAAATTGGAGCATCCAACTCTTAACTTATATCCTTGTCACGGCCTTACTTAATTCACATGAGTGGCATTGATTACCTTTGGAACCTTTTCAATTAAAAAATTAGCTATATAATAACTTCCCTTCCTCAAACTATATTATTCTTGGATATTTTTTTTAGTATTTAATATTTCTTAGAATTATATATATCATTCTCCATGATATTCAAGTATTAAAAGAAAAGTTTAAATTTATTTTTTCTAAAAAAATTACATCAATCCAGTTAAACTACACCTCATGATGAGATATTAATTATATACATATATAAAAAACAAAACAAAACTTTTGGTAGATATGAAATAACTCTCGAGTCAACAACAGGTCTCTCTTTTCTTCGGTAACCGTTGCTTTGCGCGTGAAAACTGTAAAGAGCTTAACAAGAAGAGATAAAGCAGGAGAGAACATTGCTTCCCGCGTTTTCCATGACCCAATTTCTTATAATGCCATGCGTGCAAGCTATGCTAAAATCTTTCAGAGCTATAATCCACCACAATATACACCACTAGCTTAGCCACCCCTCTTCCTTATTTCTTGGTCCTTGATGGTTTTAATTCTCTTTAAGCTTCTTCATTCTTCAATCACCCCTACTTCTCTTTAAGCTAATTTAGTTTTCTTCTCTTTTGCTTTATGTTATTAGTTTACTTGTTTATAAAGAAAAACCCATTAACTTTTGTCAAATTAATAACTGGCCCCTGTTGATTCAAAGATATTCTACTTTGATTTGTCAAAGGCTTAAATTAACCTGTAGTTCTTTCTTATCTGGTTTTTGTTTTACTCGGTCAGTTTCAGAGCCTTGAGAATCTAGCTCTCTTTAAGAAGTTTGTAGTGGTCTATGATACTTTTTGGTCGCCGTTGATCATCTATGGTTGTATAAAGCTTGCAACTCTTTGTTGGTAATTTGGTGGCAAGTCTTTGTTTCTTTATATATAATAACTTTGCTGGGGTAGGATCTTCTCTTTGCAGAGAGGTATAGTAGTTTTCATTATTGTTAGCAGAAAGGGAAGTTGCAAGAAGGGACTAAATTGAATCAGGTTTGTGTTTAATTCTTGCTTTGTTTAGATTTGAATTGAGGCTATGGGAGGTCATGTGAGCAAGAGGCCAGCTGAAGCATCATCTTCTTCTATCAATCTCAACAACAATTTACAATACACGACTGGATTGAGCTCTTACGAGGCTGCTTGCCTGCTTGACAAGGACTTGCAGTCCTTTGACACCACCCTCCAAGCTCGGACCAATCATGTCATCAATACTCTTGCTGTCGGTGTTGAGGTCCGTGCACTTTCTTTTGATTCCTTGAAGGAAGTCACAGAATGCTTGTTGGAGATGAACCAAGAGGTTGTTAAGGTTATCTTGGAGTGCAAGAGAGACATATGGAAGAATCAAGAATTGTTTGAGCTTGTTGAGGAGTATTTTGAGAATAGCCTGCAAACTCTAGATTTCTGCGCAGCGTTGGAGAAGTGCCTAAAGCGTGCCCGCGATAGCCAATTACTGATTCTTGTCGCGCTTCAACAATTCGAAGAGGAAAGTGAGGCAGGAGGGAGTAAGTATGTGAAGACCTTAGAGGAACTGAAGAGTTTCAAGGCAGCAGGTGATCCTTTCACGGAGGAATTCTTTCAAATCTTTCAATCTGTGTACAGGCAACAGATAACGATGCTTGAGAAGCTACAACTCAGGAAGAATAAGCTTGACAAGAAGCTCAAGTGCATTCATGCTTGGAGGAAGGTTTCAAGTATAATATTTGTAGCTACTTTTGCTACTGTATTGATTTGCTCAGTTGTTGCTGCAGCCATGGCTGCCCCTCCTGTTGCTGCTGCTCTTGCTGCGGCATCATCAATCCCATTAGGCTCAATGGGGAAGTGGATTGATTCTTTGTGGAAGAATTATGAAAATGCATTGAAGGGACAGAAGGAGGTGATTAGCACAATGCAAGTTGGTACTTATGTGGCCATAAAGGACCTTGACACCATTCGGGTTCTAATTAATCGCCTGGAGATTGAGATTGAAGCACTAATGCAAACAACTGACTTTGCAATTGAGCATGGTGCTGTGAAGCTTGCAATAGAGGATATCAAGAAGAAGCTGGGGGTGTTCATGAAGAATGTCGAGGATTTAGGAGCACAGGCTGATACATGCAGCCGTGATATCAGGAGGGCTCGGACTGTGGTTCTGCAAAGGATCATTAAAAATCCCCAAAACTAGACGGATAATGATTCTTGATACTTTCAATTGGATAGTTATTGATATTCTGAGAAATATCTGATTCTTAATTGTGTTCTATGATAATTATAAAATACCCATTTTCTAGTTTGTATGATTGATTATTGCGATTTCATTAATGTTTAAGTAATAACTTGACTGCCATTGATGTTTAGGCAGCAACATTTTATTAGGTTCCATTCTGGCAAATATCAGTTCATGTTCATTAATTATTTTCATCGTGATCATTGATTTCTACGTTCAATGTATACCTGTTTCTTGCTCCATGTGGAACGACAAGGGGGTCCCCTATCTGTTTAACAGAGACGATGGCAATGAGGCAAGCTTATTCAAAATGTTTGACTCGTAGCTGTTGTCCAGTTCGGAACCTCTTTTTCTGCTTCGAAGGTTTCATTAACTTTAATACACAAGATATTCTTGGGCTAACCATTGAGTTTAGTCACCCCTCCTTTTTTTCGGCTTTTCCTCGCAATTCCCCTGCAGAAAGTACGCTCACACAATTCTCTAGAACCTGACAATACTGAAATTTCTGTGTTGGGGTGATATTTCTTTCTAGATACTATCAGATTAGACCGCGCGGAGTCCGTTCATGTAACAAAAAATTCATGCAAGTTTCCAACACTTGGCGTACAACTCTCCCATCATTAACAAAGGAGGGACTTGTGTAATTGACTGGAAATTTCTGGTGAAATTCACTTCTAATTTGGAAAGTCATCACACATTAGAAGATTCATACAAGAGTTAAAATAACAAGGCAAAGATACTTCTATCTTAAGAAATGGAAAAAGGCATGCGTTGTGATTTGAACGAAAGGGAAGGAATAAAATTAGGGAGCGATGAAAATTCTTCATATGATCAATGAGCGATGAAAATTTTTCATATGATCAAATCAGACTTCCTCCAATGCGTGAATAGGTCATCTTAAGAGGAAATTCAAGTCAACCAGAAGTTGGTATGGATTCTTAAATGGCAAATGAACTTGTCAGCGTAAAATTTTGTTTTCTTTCCTGGGTGAGTTTTAATCACCACCAACTCCTTTTGACTGCATAAAACCCATCCTACATCACCCCAGCTCTCATGTCATGGTAGATAGAGCACTGGAAGTTTTTGAGGTGGCATATCAAGATGCATCACCGCACGAAAGTGGAGAACAGACTCCACACAAAGGTGGCATTCTGCAAGATGTGACATGTGAACTTGAAAGCCTGTGCCAATAACTATTTATAGGCATAACATGAGAGTAAGCTACCCAATATGAGCAGAGGTTTACAGCATCCTTCTCCGTGTGCGCGCGTGCGCGCAATTTTTAAGATCTATCCAAAATGCAACTGGCTTTTTAAGCCTTGCTACACCACTCACTTGAAATAGGAAAATAAACGCCCATGAAACTTCGGATATCTTTTCTAAACCTGGAACTTCACGAGGCACTTAATAATTTGAAGGGTCATAAGTGAAGCTCTAGCAACCAAAACTTAGAAGACGAATACATGAAATTGAATTAACCTGCAATTGATGTTCTATGCCACCTTATAGAAGTGGCTTCGGATGAACATTGAAGTAGGTTGCTGATGACAGGTAACAGCACACTAAGGATACATAAACTTTGAACCAAACTGAAGAAAAGATGGTGAAAAATGTAAATGTGCTAATCAACATCATTAAGGCCACAAAATTTACAAGACACTTCACTGTTGAAAGATCCCCTTCAGGTCCTTGATGAGGAAAATGGCCTTGCAAGTAAAAATCAGAAAGTAATTGGTCCTTCAGTTGGAATGTATTCATCAACCATGCAGAAACCTCCTCCTCGGATGTTGGGATTTCACCAAGGGCTACTCGCCTGACATGAACATGAACTTCTGAAGGGTTCACCCCGAAGACATTGTCCAACAAAGATGGGCATCGAGGTTTGTAGCCAATGGTCACGTCATAAACTGCAATGAGTATAAGACAAACAAGTAGACTATAAACAGAGAGAACAGATCTATAGTGATCCAAGAGTTTCGAAGTAAAATCAAGAGGTGTAATATCACATTCCTGTGAGTGACTAGCTATGCAGCCAACCAGGGAATTACCAGAACCTGAACAAGCTCAGCCTTCAAGTTTTATACTATGGGAGCTCAGATACATTTATTTCTTCTATAAACAACAAGTATAAATGAGACAACATCATCTTATCCTTGCGGGCTGATTAAGAACACAGGGAAAAAAAAATATCCAAGTATATTTTGGATTCAAATGCCTTTCATTCTCCTCCTAAGATTGTTTTCTAATTTTTCTCTCTATTAATTTTTCTATATATACCTTAATCAAAGGAGTACTTTCATCAAGTTTTAAGAAGCATAAACGAGCTGCAGAGGCCAATATTAGCAGCAAAGCATAGAAGAAAAACTAGTAACCTGCATCCAATGAACCCCTCAAATCTTCCAAGCAAGCATAAAACCCTTTTGTCTTTGGTAGCAGCACATTGTTCAGGATAGGCAACCCATGTTCAGCTGCGTATTTTTTACTCCTTGTACACTTCTGCTCACTGCATCAAAGAACTCAAAGATGTAAACAATATGACAAGAGTTGCAGAAGAACGTTAGTGATGGCACCATAGTATGCTAAATAAGAAATCCTACAGAAGGCAGGACATCTAGTCTTGAAAAAATTTAATGCACTGTGTTGATAACTTTGATCAGAGGGGGAACACAGAGCCTTGTCAAAGCATTCAAAAAAGGAAAAGGAGAGAGGAAGAAATTACGTGAAATCTGTTCCTTCTGGGAAAAGAGCAAGCCAGAGGGGATCCCTGGGATCCTTAAAACTTGAAAGCATTTGGTGTATGTTTGATTCGTCAACCTCCCACTTCCTCTCCACTGAGATAAACTCCAAAATGTGGAACCCCCAGCCAAATACAGGTAATTTCATCAAACTGCTCTTAAGAACATATCTAATGCATCCCAAACATCCCTTCCGCAAAGCAAGGTCCCACAAGTACATCCAGTCAACCTCAGTTCTGTGGTTTGCAATAAGCAAAACTCGTTCCCTAGCAGGAACAATCTCGCCAGAAAAAATTACTTTGGTTTTATTAATCTTTTCAAAGAGAAAAGGCCACAGAGCTAACCAAGAGCCAAAGAAAAAGGATGTTACTTTCCTGCTGAGATGTATGCTGAAGAGTCGCAACAGAACAGCACTCACAAAGCCGCAATAAACCAATGTCATAAATGCTGTCAAAAGTAGCACCAATAAACATACAACTCCCCTGATCAGCCTTAGAGGGGTTAATTCACGATGGCTTTTTCCACCATCTGAACTAAAAGCTCCTCGAACTTCCATATGCTGATAAACCTGATTATAGCCTCCCCTTCAAAGGTTGTAGTGCCACCTAAGATATTCACCTGCTTAAAGCACCACTGAGGGGAAGTTTAAGTCCAAGAAGATCTTAACTTGCCAAATCTCCAAGTTCAAAATTTGAGGATGGTGTAAGATGGGGTTTATTCTTGCCCCGGTGGGTGATATTAAAGCTATGAAATACCGATCAGAGAATGAATGGAAAGAAGGAAAAGAGAGAAAGGAAAAAAAAGACAGATGAAAAATCCATATAAGAAGTACTGATATATTTTGGAGCAAATTAGCACTAAATTTACCCATAAATGAGTGAAAATAAATCTTGCTGCGATAACTCCCCAGAAAAGTCGGCGAGTTGCAATGCCAAATATAACACATTGAATAACAGAATCATGGTAAGCTAGACAAGAAAAAATGCTCGTGCTATAACAGCTAAGAGATGAAATGTAACTCACATAATATTTTTAATAACATTGATGTTATTGACCTTAAAATCCCTTTAGTTACATCCAACATCCGTTTCATAAAACAAACTAGCTCGCAATGTTCTTTCCTACAATCATCCCAGTACCCACCACAAACAAAAAAATAATAATAAAATCAATTAACAGAAATTGATTAAACCTCTTACGTAAATGGAGATGGCATAAATGAGTTAAAAACACCATTGTTTCCAAACAACAATTAATTAAACCTCTTACATGTTAACTAAGATCCTGTTATAGACTTGTTTGTTTAATAACTTTTTTCTCTCCTAGTTTCTGGTCAAGTTAATTAATAATAACATCACCAAATTTAGATCAATCGAGATAATTTAAGAAATGCATGAGAGGGGCAGCAGCCATTTTCTTTATTTCCTTCTTCCTTGAAAATATACAAAGTCCCTCCCTGGTTGCAAACAAAAAGTTTTTTTTTTTGACAGATAGATAGGAAAAGAAGAAGAAAAGCTCTTAAAACAATTATAATAATCCCATGATTACTTAAAAACTAGCCATGGAACTCGTTATTGACAAAACTTGGAAGTTTATAGGTTGAGAAGAATGGAGCGAGGGTAAAAATGTAAAATGCCACAAAAAATCCTGTTTGGCTCCTCGGAAAAATCTAGAGAAAACAAAACGTGAACTCCAAAAAAAAAAAAAAGCAAGCTTTATAGTTTGTATCAAAACTCAGCTTAGCATTAATAACTTGCTCTTCAAACTTGAAATTAAAGAAAAAGAAAAAAGAATAATAATTTTATTTATTTTGGAGCTTCGCGCATTGAATATGATCAAGAAACTGTACAGCATTTTCTTTAATTAATTTTCTGGAGAACCAAACAAATAGTGTAAGAAAAAGAAAGGAAGGTAGTGACGGTTACCTGGTAGAGAAAATTTACAACGGTCGAAAAAAACCGATGCCGGAGAGACGGGGAGAGAGAGAGAGCGAGAGAGTTCGACGTTTCTGTTGGGATGTTATGTGCTTTTACAGTGGTTTCTTCGTGTAATGATAACGAGTGCGTGAAATTGAGTGAGAGGTGGTGACGGTGAGAAAATGAGGCTTTGTTGAGTGCCTAAATTACCTATCTTGCCACTGCCTTTTGCCTTTTGTGCTGGAAGGTTCGGGCCCCGTGTACACGTGGTGAAGCTTCGATTATTATTTTTGTAAAAAAAAAACAACAACAACAAAATCTCTGATGTAGAGAAAAGCAAATACAATAACATAAGATTTTTAAAATAAAAAATTATACAAAGATTTTAATTCATATTTTAGTACTCAATATTTTCTCCAAGTAGTTTACGTTTTAGAGCAACTATTTAAATAAATTAAAAAAATCAATCTAAATAAATTAAAAAGCTTTAAAAAATAAAATAAAAAATTATAGTTCTAAATAAATTTTTAAAATAAAATTAATATTTACATATAAATAAAAAAATTCTTCAAAATTCTTTCTTTGACCTTTGAATTTGCATCAATCTACTGGATTGCAGTGGTGTTCAAGGATTGGTGGTCATGTTTTACATGGAAGCTTTTTTCTTATCTTAGAGACTGCCCTTTTTTTTATTTATTTAAAAGGTTAGATTGTGCTATAAGGATAATCGTCACCTTTTTCCTTTAAATTATCTATATACCTTTGCTTTGAATCCGTGTAAATCCATTTATTATTTATATCAAGCGTTTCAATATGTTCTTTTTAATTGATGGATGCATCTACAAAACACAGTATTTGAAACTAGTTCTTTTTTGTATTTGAATTTAATCATAATATTTGATTTAAATTTAAATTTAAATTAAATTAATAAATAAATTGGATTCATATATTTGAATAAAATGAAATTTATTTTATTCTATTTTTATATTACCTTCATTATCTCCATTTTATTTTTTCAAAAAAAAATTTTAAATAAACTAGATAACTATTTTGAAAAAAAAAATAGTTTTAATACTGGATTTTTTCTATTTAGAATTGTAAATTGTGAAAGTTAATGTTGATTTATTTTTTTAGAGATTGAGTTTTATTTAAAATTTAACCTTTAATATTTAACATGGTTTAAAGTATAAGATTTTATTAATATTTTTTAATTGAATTTAATCCAGACAGTTTCAAATATGGTGAAATAGAATTCAGTTGTCATGAACCACGTGTGAAATAATATAATTTTCTTAAAAACTAAAAAATTTCAGCTAAGAAAAAACCGAATTTAAATCGCAGGACGATTGTTGGCACGGATAGCTAGTGTGTATTTTTGGAGAATCCTCAGGTTGCGTACTTGTTGGAGAGCATTTTCATACCATTTTTTTATATAAATAAATAAAAATAAAAAGAAGATGGAATTCATTAATAGAGGCTCCAAGTTCCAGGCAGTACGCAAGTGAGGGGCCCAGCACCCTTGGTTTAAGGCAGCACGCAAGTGAGCTGTCTCCATAGCTCGAAAGGAAACAGCCCCGTACCGAGGGGTTGGAGAGCCATATAGACAATGGTCCAACCCAGCGTCCACGTGCAACTCCCTTTGCATCAAAGTTGGTTCCGATAATTTTTTCGGCTTTCGACATCTCGACCCGAAGTCGAGAAGCTGATGATGCCTCACCCCGAAAGAAAGTGAAATGAAAACCTTCTCTATTTTTCTTTTTCATTGGAGGAAAGGAATGAGTGGTTGGTTTGATATTGTTGTAGTGGTTTTTTTAAATTTTGTTTTTAAAAATATATTAAAATAATATTTTTTATTTTTAAAATTAGTATATTAAAATTATTAAAAAATAAAATAAATAAAATAAATAAATTTTATAAAATATAAATTCTAAAAATTATTTTCAAAGTCGATACATTAAAACAGTTAATTTTTTTTTTATAAAATATAAATTATATGAACAAGCAGATAAACATATTCAAATATTATGTAGTTGTTGTGTTATTGTTCATTGAAAAATCTTGTTTTAACTAGGGAAGTTAAATATATATGCTTTTTTTTAATGTTTTAAATTTTATGTGATTTTTTATCATATTAATGATTTTGAGGCTTTTTAAAAATATGATTATAATTATTTTTATTTAGTATGATAAAACACATCAATAACACCTATGTATTTATTTTTTTACATTAGAAAGTAGTGAAGTGAGTTGAATAAAAATATTAATATTTTTTTATTTAATAATATATTATTAATTTATTTAATTAAATACATGTTTAAGCATTTTAATTAATGATTAAGATTTTTTTATAAAAAATATATTAAGAAAACCAATATTTTTTTATCAAAAAAAATTATCAGCCTATAATAAAACACGGGGTAAGTAACCAGTGTCATTTCACTCGTGGACAAACCAAACTTTATCGCTTAAAAGATAGTTTGTACGAAACTAACCTAGCCAAGACGCAACCAGCCTCACTCCCTGGGTCAATCAAGATTAAAATCATTGGCTTGTGTTGATCTTGTCTGCATAGCTTTCGAAAGAAACTAAGTAGGAAAGAAATTGACGCTTGATATTTCATGAGAGTTGCTGATTATGGAGTTCCACTTTTTCATTTTAATCAATCCGTTCGGCCCGGAAGCCGTTGCAGGCTTGTCTGGGCTGTTCAGGCATGACCTTCAAGGCCTGTAAATTGGGCGTTAAGCAATGAATTGGTGTCCGGTTTTTTTTTTTGGTTTTTTCCGACCCGAGTATTTCCACATTCCCTTTTTAAAGAGCTGGACTAGTTATGTTTGAAGTTTGTGACTGTTCTTCCCAACAAGTTAATTAAACTTGTAATTTTTTTCTTGTAAAAATATAAATGTATTTTAACAGATAGATCAGCAGTATCCGTTTAAAAATATAATTGATATTATTTTTAAAAAAATTATTAAAAGTATATTGAAATAGTATTTTTTTTATTTTTGAAATTATTTATGATATTAAAATTATCTAAAAATATATAATTTGAAGCTAAGAAAACAATTCAAAAATATATTTGTTTTTGTGTTTGAAACAGTATTTTAAAAGTATGTTTAATTTTGAAATATATCAAATTTATATTTTTTAGTATTTTTACAGTTTAATGTGCTAATACCAAAAATAAATAAAAAAATTCATATATTTTTATATAAAAAAATAGATTTTAAAAATATCATACACAACAATATCAAATATAATATCAAATATACTAATAGCATGTTGAGCATTGCGCTCAAAAACATTGTTTGTAAAAAATAATTACTTTAATTTTTATATCTTTATTGTTATATTGATATTCTCATATTAATGATAAACTTTAAAATAAAAAAAACATCATAACAAGATAATTTCTATTTACAATACCAAACATTTCCATTAAATATTAAGTGTCTTGGTCTGGTGGTGGAAGGACTGCATTTGGGTTCGAGTTTTTACGTGCACACCTGTTATTTTCGTGGTATCTTACATGTTTACTGGATTTACAGAATATTTAATAAACCGTGAAATTAATTATAATACACACAAACTGGCCTAGCACCACATAAATAAATAAATAAATAAAAAACACTCCCATAACTCAATAACGTACCATATTGTTCCATGCTGAGATTACAAAAAAATAAAACTCCGCAAACACTCGTGCATTTTTTATTATCTCCTCGTGCTTCCTTTCTCGTTTTATACAGGAGATTTATTTCGCAAAGATTGTGAAATGACCCAGGCCCAAGCTCAATCATGTAGGCCCATCAAGCATTGAAAAACCCATATCTATTTTAAAGTTTTGACCACTTCGATTTTTACAAGCGTGGAAAAAAACATTTAAATAAATTATTTTTTTATATCTAATAATGTAATAAAAAATATAATATTTTATTATGAGGTAGAAAATATTTTATTTATATTTTATTTTTTAAATTTATTAAAATAATAAAAAACAAATCTTACAAATTAAAAATTTGAATGAAAATGTAATTAAAACATATATAATTTCATAAATTATCTCAACTAAAAAAATAAAAAAATATTAAATATAAAGGATAAAAAAATAAAATACGATGAAATAATAATAATAATTTTATAAATTATTTTAATAAAATAAGTAGCAATCAAAGAAACGAGGATCGAATTTGATAAATAAAAAATTTTAATTAAAAAATAATAAGAAAAAAATGAATAATAATCATAAAAATGACTAAAATTAATATAAAAATCAAATTTTAAGAAAAAAAATTGAAGGAAAAAAAGAGATTCAAATAAAATATACGGCAATCAAAAGTTTAAAAATCAAATTTGATATGATCAATAAATATTATAATATTTTTAACTTTTTCACGACTTCTTAAAAGTGTGCAAAATAAAAGGAAAATACTTTCCTGTAAATTAATCTAAATTTTATTTTGACAGAAAGTGTTTTTTGTTAACCAACTTTTTTAATAACAAATAAACATATGAAAATTTGTAAAGTGATTTACTAAAAAACAAACACACCCTAATTAAACATTTAAAGTCCATTTTAAAATTATAGTTCAAATATAAATTAACCAAGATTTTAAATATTTTTTATTCAATATTAATTTTTATTCATGTTTCTAAAATATTTTAATAGGTTGATGCTGAAAATTAAAAAAAATCAATATTTCAATATATTTAAAAAAATATTAAAATAATTATTATTACACTTTCAAACATCTCTTAAAATCAACAATAACATTGATATAAACATTATATAATGAAAAACTCTAAAATGTGTAATGTTTTCATCGTAGAGATAACATTGCATTGCACTATTCACACACTCCTATATTCTTATTACTTTGCAGTGTATCTTTCTCTTCATGCTCTGGTCATCAAACTTTTTTTTTTAGCAATTAACCTTAAATTAAAGGTCAATCTCCTATAAGTAATGATTTAAGGGTTTGAGCAAAAAATATATTTTAGTTCTTAATCTCCACAAATAAAGTAATTTAGGTCCATTTGAATGTCTAAGTTTTCATTTTAATTCAAAACTTTTTTTTTATATATTTTAATTTATGTCTAGAGAAGAGAGAGGGCATGCTGGGTTTAAGTATTGAAAAGAAAATATCAGTACTTACAGTAATTTTAATAATTAAACTTGATGATCCTAATACCAATTAATTATATTTAATGAGAGGAGTTCTCCTTATGTGTTTTTAATAATTGAAATCACTCAGACAACCGGTTCTCAACTTGAGAAGAGTTCTTGTTTTGGTTGATTTCATATATATATTATGGTCGGTTATTAATGAGTTTAACAAATACTTATTTTTTGGTATTTTAAGTTCAAATAGGTTAAAAAATAAATTTTTTAAATAAAAAAATCTTAATTTTCCAATCATGACTTGGAAATTTCAAATAACACATTATTTTTTATTTTTTTTTATAGAAAAATAGGATAGTATCGCCTACACTTTCAATCTTTTTTTTTTTTAAAAAAATAAGGATACACAAACATGTCCTTTCCTGATAGCCCTTGCAGATAGCCCTTTTGCTTTACATGTGTGTGTTAATTGTGATTTTTTTTTGTTTTTAATTAATATCTTTTTAATTTTTAATTGACTCCCATTATTTGTGAATGTTTTTGGCTTATCTAGCGTTTTTTAGTAGCAATTATTTTTTTCATTGTGTTGTACGTATTTAATTATTGAAGAGGATAGCGTGGTTTATTTTTTTTGTTTTATATATATTAATTTTATTTATGGATAATATTTACATCGCATGCAACCCTGCACAATATTGCTTTTCTTTTCTTTATTTAATTGATTTTATATGTGTGTCATTTCTATTATCACTTCATTCAATAAAAAATTAATTTTAATAATTAAATTATTCAAACATAATTAGATAAATAATCAATATTGTAATATTAAATATTATAATTTTTATTTATCTTTAAATTTTTTTATTTTTTATTTATCATCAATGAAATTTTTTTATTTATTTACACAATTGGTTCTCGATTTATTTGATTAAATATATATATATATATATATATATTTTTATGATTTATATTTATGAATTTTTTATCATGCCAAAAATCATGTTGAAAAAGTCAACATGTTCAATATTTTTACTAGTGAAAAAAATGTTGGGCTTACAATAAAGTGAGTCAAATTGTTAATATATACTAAAAGACACATGATTTTCTTTTTTCTTTTTTATTTTTAAAAATAAAAGATTAAGGAGTAAAATACAAAGAAAATACACAACTCACTGCAAATTAATAATTATATTTTATTTGGGTTCAAAAATTCATCTTGTTCATTTTTAGTCCTTGAATCTAGAAAACAAAAGGAAAAATTTTAGGGAGAAAAAAGTTAAAGAAAAGAGAAAGGTTAAACTATTTCAACCACCAATATGGCTAAACTTTATATCAATAAATTTCATTAAATGAAAATAGTTCAATGATATTTGAGTTTTTCTACAAGCATATCTAAAACAAAATTAAATTTTATTTTTAATTTTTTTATTGAATTAATTTTAATTTTTCAAAATGATTTTAAAATGTTTTAAGATTAATAAATAGTTTAGAAAATTTCTCACAATGATTATTAGATATTTTTTAATTAAAATATCTTGAAAAATACATTTTCAATTCAAAAAACACCACTCTTGATTTTTCAGGCATCGTAGTGGTGGCTAAATTTTGGGTTAGACAGCACCGAATGACTTGCCATCTACCTTTATATTGTTTTTTTAAATAGAAGGTGGATGCCATGTCATTCACGCCTCATAGAAAGGAAAAAATGGCCTGGTCGGATGAACCGAGATTCTTTTCAAGCCCTAACACGTCAGGCAACCGAGGCTTGCGTGCGTTAAAATTTCGGCCGAACTATCAGCGTAAACAGTATTAACCTCGTAACCCACTTCATAGAATTCGAAAGCAAAAAATAAACGAAGTTTAGCAACTAAAGCAAAAAGATATCAAAACCCCAAGGACTTTAAAAATTAATCAAAACAACACATTCCTAAACCAAAACTCACTCATGATCCCTTCATTGCTAAACACAGCAAATTGCTTCTACCTTTACTTGTAAACTGAAAACAATCACTCTCTCCTCCTACTCAAAGGTCTCTCAAAATCATGGACATGGAAATCGACTTCAAAAATTATCAACTGAGCCACGAACTCCGCGGCCACGAAGACGACGTAACAACCTTTCTCTTTCCCTCTCAATTTTTTTCTATCTTCAATTAAACCTAACCCGTTTAATTTAATTCACCAATTTCTCAGGTTCGCGGTATCTGTGTTTGCGGAAATGCGGGAATAGCGACGTCGTCGAGGGATAAAACGGTGAGGTATTGGGTACGAGACCCGACCGACAAACGCAAGTACGAATCATCGAAAATTCTGTTAGGGCATTCGAGTTTTGTGGGACCACTGGCATGGATTCCGCCGAACCAGGACTTTGTAGAAGGCGCGATCGTGTCTGGTGGAATGGACACGATGGTGCTTGTTTGGAATTTGAGTAACGGAGAGAAAGTTCAGAGCCTGAAAGGTCATCATTTGCAAGTCACCGGTGTTGTTTTGGATGGCGAAGATATTGTTTCTTGCTCCGTTGACTGGTAGGTTCATTATCTGTGGTGTTTTCACTGAGATGAATGTTCTTTGGATTTTTTTCATATATATATATTATGATTGTTATTGGACTTGTCTGTTGTAGTACGTTGAGGAGGTGGAGGAAGGGTCAACTTGTTGAGAATTGGGAGGCTCATAAGTCTGCAATTCAAGCAATTATTAAGCTACCATCGGGCGAGCTTGTTACAGGTATATTTTTTGCTTAACTTTTGTCGAATCTTAGTTTCATTACCTGCCTGTTTATGATAATTTGTTGTTGGATTAGTCCTATGAATCTCCATTCTCATTAAGTAAAAAAATTGGGGCTCGCATTTGGAAAATTGAATGGAACTTTTAATTGTATGTTCCACTGAACTGCTGGTTTGAAGATGCATATAATCGGTTCCCTCACTTATCCTTCCAGGAATAAAATTTTAGTTGTTTGATCTGTGCTAACCTGTATCTATGTACTGGAAGGTTTTCTTCTTAATCTTTACACAATCAATTGGAACACTTCATTGTTGTCTTTTTCATGTTCTTACATAGATTTAATAGTTATGTGTGCCAACCAGCAAACCAACAGTTTTATCTTTGCTTTCTATCACAATGTAGGTTCAACTGACACAACTTTAAAACTTTGGAAAGGGAAGACGTGTTTACACACTTTTGCGGGGCATTCAGGTTGGTTACCCCCTCTTTTTTCTCTTGCCTACATGTCTTGTTGCTCATCTGATGTACATTTAAGTTTTCCTGTAAATAATTAAATGGTCTCAGAAATTTGCAGCTCCACTATGTTTAATTCTGTTCCTACTACAAGAAATGGGATGGATTATTTGCTAATATTCTCATTTAGGTTTAATCCTTTTCTTTTACTGGTAAACTTTGTAGATACGGTTCGAGGCTTAGCAGAGATGCGTGGATTGGGAATTCTTTCTGCATCTCATGATGGGTGAGTTGTCAGTTTAATTTATTTTGTGGTCTATCATGTGGTTGATTCTATTTTCTGTTTGCTTTAGTAGACGATGAACAGTGCCAAATTTATTGCAGTTTATAAATATAATTCCCTTAACTTCATTTTTAAAGAAATACCCTTATTGTCTTGCATAAATAGGTATTAACTGTTGTTATTATTCTTTCGTGGTAACAGCTCCATCAGATTATGGGCTTTAACTGGCGAAGTATTAATGGAGATGGTTGGCCATGCTTCAATTGTCTATTCAGTTGATTCGCATGTATCTGGACTTATTGTTAGTGGTAGTGAAGATTGTTCAGCAAAGATTTGGAAAGGTGATTGCTTCTATTATTTGCCTGTCTTCTTAGATGTAACCTCAAGGGCCTGATATTTGGGCATTGCAACAGAATTGATCATGTCTTTGAAATTTTATTTTCTTGTGAAATCACTGTTGTGTTTCAGATGGGGCCTGTGTTCAGAGCATAGAGCATCCTGGTTGTGTGTGGGATGTCAAATTCTTGGAAAATGGTGATATTGTGACAGCATGCTCAGATGGAGCAGTACGTATTTGGACTTCATATCAGGAGAGAATTGCAGAACCAGCAGACCTCGACTCTTATGTGTCCCAACTTTCTCAATACAAGTTAAGCAGGTACAATCATGCATTACTTGCCAGCACATGATGCATACCTCTGCTCCTTTTATTGTTAAAATGTTAAGAGAGCTTTCGCTGTTTTCTGTATGATATGTTAGTTGCTTGTGGGTAATTGTGAACTGTGAACTACAATAAAATACCTACTCACATATATCCTTAGTTTGAATTTGTCAACTGTGAAGCTCCAAAAAAATTAAGAAAAAGGTATCCACTTATTGCTGAATTTGAATTTGCTAATTGTGTAGTACCCAAACTGAGAAATGTATCTAATCCTAGCAAATGTCAGTTTATTTCGTGATTTATTGCAATTCCAAGTTCATTTATTCTTGAAGCATCTGTATTTCTAGACTTCTTTTCTGAGTTTTATTATGTGTGGAAGTTGATTCCCCTGCTGGATCGTTGTAATGTTGGTTTCTTTATAGTGCTTGTCAGTGCTGATGCTCGATGTGAATTATTTCTGTCAGGAAGAGGGTAGGGGGATTGAAATTGGAAGATTTACCAGGCCTTGAGGCTTTGCAGATTCCAGGTATGGTTCCAGATATATCCTTAATTACCTTGGAAATCCTACTTTTAGATGAAGCTATTGCTAGTTGTCTTGAAAGTCAATTGTGAGAAGCAGACAATTCTGCCGTAAAGTTGTAGAGCAATGACCTTTAGTAGTATAAAATAAATGCATAATTCAATAGCATTGCCTGGGTAATTGTATCAGTGAGGAGGAAACGAAATTCTTCTACATGTTGACCGTGTTTTTACACTGGTGTATTATATTCAGTGTTTCTTGCGGAGGTGATGGTGGAAATGTTGCCTGATTTCTATTGTAGATTGCTAGCCAAGTAACGCATTGTAATTATTTTATGATCAGGAACCACTGATGGCCAGACCAAAGTCATCAGAGAAGGGGACAATGGTGTAGCATATGCTTGGAATTTGAGAGAACAGAAGTGGGATAAAGTAACATCTAGTTTCATGTTAACCATATTTCTCAGCAATTTTCTTCATGTTCATTTTGTTCTTTAAGGCTTATTCACGAGTCTATGCACGTAGTTCATTGCAATGCGTTCTTTTTTGCACAGAGAGCATTGTCCCTCTACATGCAAAGTCATCGCTAAACTGACTTGGGGCATAGTATTTGCTGCCTTTTCTCTGTCTGATAATTATCCATCATCCCTTTGGCTTGTAAAAGGTGAAAGATGGGTTTTCAATAGTTTACTTGAACCTTAAAGGAAAAGAAAGTTTGAGATGGTGCCATATTTTCTTGATTTAAAAATGAATACATGCTTATTCATACTTTGATGAATTTTCTTTTTTTTGTTGTGTTTTCCTCCTCTTATACAAGAAAAAAAGTTCTTTGAATCATAAATATCTTTTGTTTCATGTTATGTGCTCAACCCTTTGCTTATCTCATTTGTTTTCACAAAATATATCCATGTCTTCTTATTTTCAGGACATTGAGTTAGACTTGTGCAATTCATATGGTGGTCATTGACTGACAAATTGAACAATGCCTTTCATTATGTGATGAAGGACTAAATGGCATTAGTGCTTCTAGGTGTTGTCATCTTCTGAAGATGAGAACAATTACTAGGAAATGAAGTTTCTATATACAATCGAGTTGTTCAGTACTGTGGGTTTTAAGCAACCGCACATGATCATATTCATGTGTTACCTCCAAAGAGAATTAGAATTAATTGGTGGCTTTAGTTTCTCCAATTAGATATGCACACAAGTGAAGTTTGTGGATTTGATGTTATTGTGATGAAAAGGAAGTACAAATTAGGCGATGCCATGGTTGACAGATTGTGATTCTGTTCTCTTGTTACTTCTGGAAACTTATTTCTTTTTATTGTTTGATTGCTCTTGTTTTGTTATTTCTCTTCCATTTTCAGATTGGAGAAGTTGTTGATGGACCAGATGATGGCATGAAGCGTCCCGTTCTTGATGGATTTGAATATGATTATGGTCAGTGTCTATAGATTGGCTACTTTGAACCTCATTTGCCTTGGCTTTGTCGTGTTTTTGTATTTCTTGAACCTTATTCACCCTACTGTTTATATTGATAGTCTTCTAATCCTTTTATCAGTATTTGATGTTGATATTGGTGATGGTGAGCCGATTCGCAAGCTGCCATACAATCGATCAGGTGAATTTCTTCTCCTACCTTTTGAATGTTTATGATGGTGTTTATGGCCATGTGTTCTCTGAGAGTTTTTGTATTCCTTGCTCCTGTTTCTTGGAGGGAATAACTGGAAAAAAAATGCTTAATTAAGGAAGTGACTCAAAATGCTCTCAACAGTTCTCTTCTTTTGTCCAACACCATAAAGAGCTTAAGTTTCCCCTTTCCTTTTGCCTCAAAAATAATAATTCTACTGTTTGATTCAGTGGTTTTTGACTTCAAATTCAAAGTGTATTTCTGTCGCATTTCAAAGAATAATGTAGAATGTGGACTTCATTAGTTTCTTACATAAAATGTGTTGGCATGCAAATATTTATAATGACTGGTATATTTCCAGATAATCCATATGACACTGCTGACAAGTGGCTTCTCAAGGAGAATCTTCCTCTTGCCTATCGTCAACAGATTGTAGAGTTTATACTCCAAAATTCTGGACAGGGGGGAGTTGCACTTGATTCATCATTCCGTGACCCGTTCACTGGCGGTAAGTATAATTTCATTTGGGTATGATACATGAAGCTATCTGTAACTGGTAAGATGTGTAGTCATTCCTGTTTTCTTGTTATGTAATTTTTTTTTTTCAATATATCAGCAAATGCTTATATACCCGGAGGATCTTCTAGCATGTCTGGTATGTATCCATTGACCAGAAAAAAGAGCTTTATATTTATCTTAGCTTCTGCCTTGGGATTTAGCCAATTTCATAAATCATGGCATGAATCTAAGATGTTTGTCTTCTTTTTTATACAACAGTTGTTTCAGCGAAACCTAATTTCAAACATATTCCCAAGGTATGCTCTTAAAGCTCTTGTTTGAATGGTTTATAATGCATCTAGAACTCCTTTTCAGCTATGCGAACTTTGGCACGATGCTAGACTTACATTTTTATCCTGATCGTAGTTTTTCTTGAATTACTCACCCAAATAGTTTGTAGCTCTGTGTAGTTGGGTTAGAACTTAGGAAGCCTTTGGTAGTTTACTTCTTGATGATAAATGAGCTATATTTTATTTTCATAAGTTGAAAGTTATCATTTTGGGTCCTTTCAGAAATGAATAGGCTTCCAGCCAGATATGAACTTGACATGGTGCAAAATAACTAAATTGATCTTCCAACTAAATATGATGATGCTATGCTAAACTGTTTTTAGCACATTACTGTTCAACTCTCTTTTGATAAAATACTCTTTATATGTTTTTGTATTGATGGTCTTGAGTTTTTTGTGATGCTAAGATTGATGAACTCAAATTCTGCTAGTTGTCTTTTTAATCTTTAATATCCTTTTCCATTTCATTTCCAGAAAGGAATGCTTGTTTTTGACGTGGCTCAGTTTGATGGGATCCTGAAAAAGATCACAGAGTTCCACAATTCTCTTTTATCTGATCCTGTAGGTTGTTTTACATTTATTAGTTTTCAGTTTCATCATTTTGGTTTTAAGTTTCTTAATATTTATTTATTGAATATATATTGTCAATTTTGCAAAGGTCAAAAAGGACCTGTCTCTGTCAGAGCTTGAGATATCAAGATTGGGTGCAGTTATTAAAATTTTAAAGGACACATCACATTACCATACAAGTAGATTTGCAGATGCTGACATTGCTTTGCTGCTGAAATTGCTAAAATCTTGGCCACTGGCAATGATATTTCCAGGTCAGTATTATACAGCATACATGCCGTTGATTGTGAACCTCTCTGCATGTTCATCCTTAATATTTATATGGCAACTGCTGCCATTTGGATAATGCTTTCGCAGAGCCATTGAGAACCTGCCCGAACACTTTTAACTTTCAGCACAATTTGAGATATTGATTTTATCAGCTTGAAGTTCAATAAAGAATGAACTAAGCTGATATCACTGATGCTTTGGGTTTGTTCAAAGATTACCTAAGTCATTTCTATTTTTCTGGGTAACGGGACTGCATTTCACTGGAAAGCCAAAAGCTAGCTTTGAGAAATATTAGCCTACAAGAAGTCCTAATTTTAATTACTATCAGAATTTTATTGATGATCCCAAACTCATTGGTTTTTTCAGAAATTGATGATATCAAACAGGTTGCTTTTTGCCCGCTGGACCTTTTCTTGAATCCCCTGATATTTCAGCGGCCAGGATTTCTCTGTGGATAGGAATAACCACATTGAAGTGAACTGGCCTTATTTTTAACTTGAATGCTTCCATTGCACATAGCTGATGCCTCTCTACAATGTAGTGGGACCCTCTTCCATTTGATGAACCATGGACTACCAATTCAAATTACCTAAACTTAAAGATACTGTTACCTGTTTAGAAAATTGTTCAAAACCTGGGGTAATACATGCATCCCACTCGTGTAAAATGCTATGCATGACTTTGGTTCTCACTTCATGCAAATTCATCAGCGCAGTTTCCCCCCTTCATATACATGAGTACATAATCTTTGCTCACTTGGTGCACTGTTTTGTTTCAGTTATTGATATTCTGAGGATGCTTGTTCTACACCCAGATGGGGCAACTGTACTTCTCAAGCATGTTGAAGATGAAAATGGTACCTTGAGAGGCAACTATGTTTTAGTTCTAGTTGAGAGACTTGATTGCGAAAAATATTATCCATTATCTCTGCATGTTCCTTTTCAATTTATCTCACTTTTTTTCACTAAACATAGAATGGAGTGGTTGATGAGACCAGATGACGAGGGATTCAGGTGTAGGGTCAGTAGGGTGTCCTGACCAGAAATTTTTCTGCAAACATGCTAGTTTTTTACTTCAGAACAAGTTTTAGTTATGATTATTATAGAATTTTGTGTAAATTTGATGTTTAGTGGAGACCTTATTTGCTATCAGATATCCTGATGGAAATGATCAAGAGAATTGCTACAAATCCTCCACTTCCGCCAAACCTTTTAACGGGCATCCGTGCTGTGACTAATCTATTCAAGAATTTAACCTACCATACCTGGCTTCAAAAGCACCAGAGTGAGGTAACTTTCACTATGTTTTCTCAGATCAAAGTTACATATGAATAACCAGTGACAAGTTACCCTGACTTTGTTATCCAGGGGATATAATCCTTGTCATTAAAGATGCTGAATTGTTATTTCTTAAGAGGTTCTTTGCCTAAATGTTTCATCTGGCATTATCGTGGTCTACTGGGCTCATTAGGAGTTATAAACATAGATGCTTTTGTGGTCTTTGTCCAAATCTAACTTTGATCATTTGGCTGTATGGGTGTGAGCATGTTCATAACCCTGTCACAGCTTCGGCATACTTAGCAAACTCCGCACTCATGATTGTTTTTCAACTGCATGTATAGTGATAATGGCTTGTAACTGATATGCAGATTCTTGATGCTTTTTCAAGCTGCCATTCATCTCCCAATAAGAATTTGCAGTTGTCTTATGCTACCATGATACTCAAGTGAGCATTTTCTCATCTCAATACATTCGCACAATTTCACTCCTCTTGCAGTTTTGTTAACTTACCATATCAGTGCTTGGATATATGATATTTTCCTAGTATTGATGCACATATATTTCCCCTTCCTCCATCAATCCTATGATTTGTTTTCACAGTTATGCTGTGCTGTTGATTGAAAAGAAAGATCTTGAAGGCCAATCTCAAGTTCTTACAGCAGCTCTTGAGGTATGCTTTATTCATTTACTTGCAACCTTTTGGAAATGGTCATGCTTTGCATGTTCTATCCTGATTTTATTCCAGACTGCAATACGATGAATGCCTATTTAGCATTCTGCTGAGATTTCCATAGAAGGGAATCATAAACATGGAGTTACCTATCTTGAAAATGCGCCTCCTTTCTTTTCCTACAGATTGCAGAAGGGGAAAATATTGAAGCTGATTCAAAATTCCGGGCTTTAGTTGCTGTTGGATCACTGGTATATCTTACTCTCTCTAAATATACCCAGTGATTTTACTTTTCTAACTAGCAGTTTTTGGTTTTCTTTTAGTGGGCATTTTCTCTCCTTCTCAAATATATAGGAAATTGATCGAGAAGGGATTTTTCAAATAAATCTTTCATTTTTTCTTGTATATCATGATGGAATACAATTTTACTTGTATACCATGGTAACGTTTTGATCTCAATATGTACTAAATGAATTTCATAGTGCTTAGGGTCTTCTAGTGTTATTTATGCTTGCCTGCTACATTTTACCTTACGCTTCCCAGAAGGGAATTAATATGAATCACAACTTTTGAATTTCGAGTAAAAGAACATGTTAAGAGAAGTGACTGAAATCTCTAAAGATTTTAAAGAACACGGTTAGTCAAGACAAGTTATTAATGGAATTTTAAGAGGGAGAGCTGTACACTTGGATTGTTTCTTGTGGGATGCCTATTGTTTTATATATCAGACTATCAGAGTACTTGCATCCTACCGATTGTTTTATTCAAGAACATCTTGATGTCTTCCTTGCACAGATGCTTGATGGTCTGGTGAAAAGAATTGCATTGGACTTTGATGTTGAGAATGTTGCGAAAACAGCCAAAGCTTCTAAAGAAACGAAGATTGCTGAAGTTGGGGCTGACATTGAACTGCTAACAAAACAGAAGTGAATGTTGGTCTGTGGTAAGTGCATTTTTTTAAAACCTGTATTAAAATAGACGTTTTATTCAGACGATGGAGCAAGCTTGTGTGCCTTTAAAATGCATGCATAAACCTATAAGCCAGTTTTACTTTCTGCATAGCATAACTAGCACAGACGGATTAGTTGTCATGCGTAAGATAAACTACAACAGAGGGTACTTAACTAGCGTAGCAGAATAGTTGCATGGCAGGGCACATATCTGATAGAAATCTCAATAATGATATTCACCCAGGACTCGCGTCTTTTTCCCGTTTGCAGTATTGTTGGGAAAAATCAAAAGCTACAAGCTCATAAAAGGGATCAACAGTTAGGAAACTGCTTTGACCTCTAGTTTGGATGACGCCCGGGTCATGCGATGAGAAGATCGACTCAGTGACTGGATCTCCATTGTTTGAAGAATCTGCTGCCCTCTTGCATGCAACGAGGTCTTTGGGGATTTTATGCAAAATTTAATTTGGCTACACCCGACACACCCCATCCCTTCTTATAAATAAAAAAGCCTCAAAAAATTTAATTTTGGAGAATACTCAGTACAGAGATGTTTATTTATTTGGATATAACTTGATTAAGAAGATGAAACCAAGAAAATCAAGGTATTTAAATGAAAAAAATATCAAGAAAAAGGGAGTAGTTTTATATATACAAAACAAATAGTAACTAAGATGGGTTTTTTATTTTAATACAAAGGGGTAATTATTTTTTTGATATTTTTTATTGTTTATGTGAAAAATAAATTTGGAAAAATAAAAAAATATTTTGAAAAATAAAATATTATTACAATATTAATGAATACCTGAATAACATCCGATCATTACCTGAAGAACATATGTAAAAGAACAAAATTAAGTCTTCAAGCTTGTCCAATATTTTTTGTCAGGGGACTTAAGACCATGTATCCAGCTACTAATAGCGATTATTATAAAGAAGAAGCAAGAGTTTTCTTCAGATATCCTGTACGGGTAAGGCAGGCAACTTGACACTAACTGCATGCATTTATCATTGTACTTTTAAAATTAAAATACCATACAATGATATTCTTCCTTCATAACAATTTAAAATCTTATAAAAATTAAAATTTATATATTTCATATCATGAATAATATATAAAAAAGTTCATAATCATGTCCATATTTGCAATAAAAAGAAATGCAAGTTTGGGCAAATATAAATTATAATATTTGGATAGAAAGTTGAGAATGCGAATCGGTAATGCTTGAAATTTCGAAGTAGATAACAAGGTAAATATGCATAATCGACAATTTTTTTAACTAAAAAAAAATAAAATAAAATTGAGGCTCCTTCTCCAGTAAAGCAATATTCCACAAGGCCGTTAAAGCTTCCTGGAGTAAAAGAGCAATACTTGAAGATAATACAAACAGGGAGCCTTTACGTTTCAGTAATTAATTATCAAAGTACATGCATGGAATGAGAATTGAAGGATGCATGAGAATGAAAGACCCAGAAAGCAAGCCATTCATCTGTTACTTAAAATGGCTTGTACTGATTCTATTTTTGTCACTTGCAGAACGTCAATCGAACTATCAGAAGAAGGCTTACCTGGCGCACATGAACTGAACTAACATAGGCAGCATCTTCAAGGCTAAGAGAAAACAGAATTGGCAAGCACAGCAAGTCACTAGATTGAAAGAAATGCTGAGGAGTAAAAAAATGGAGGTTGGTATTCTTAAAAATTCTCATTTAACATTACTGGCGCAGAGGGTTGTAACATAAATGAGGACGCGGGACGATGTTAACAGATACGTTCACCGCAGTAAAAGTAATCTGCACGCTATAAAGAATCCAGGAACATGATAATATAAGGCAAACCTTGATTGTCTTCTAATTTTTACTTTTCACGAGAGGTGTGATCCTAACGAGTCATGATGTTCAGACAAGAAACGACCACTACCATCCAGCATTGTTGTGATAATATCCTGGATGACTGTAGTAGTTTCTTGTTTGAACATCATGGAACAACAGTATCTTGATTGAGAGATTAGCCAGGAAAAATTGCTGGAAGTGCCGTTCCTACACTACAACAAGACTGCCGAAAATCTAAGTGAACTATTATGAATAGAACAAATTCTCAATAATAATTTCATAAAATAACGAATAATATAATTTATTCACCTGCAGACAAAAGGTGCATGAGTTTTGAACAACAAACTGATATCATGAACGAAGACTGAGAGATGATAATGGGATGAGGTTTCTCCTATATGCCCATGAAGAACTTGTTGATCAGAGGAGGAAATTTATTCATGAAATCTACAAATTCATGACCCAGACCATTGAATCTGCTAAATAAGCCGAATATAAATAATGATGGCGAGAGGCCGAACGAATGTCAAATTATATGGATCATAGCGTACAATTCAGTATCCAATTAGGCGACTAGGAGCGGATCATTGCACTCTTCCTCATGATCTCTGGATTAAGTCTTTCTTTCGGCCTTGAATATTTGAGCAGTCCAGTACAAGGCCGGTAGATCAAGATGCATAAAAAATTGCTTCCAGATCATTTCTCAGCATTGGGGAGGCTATATGTAACTTACCCCATGCATCCATATTAATTTATTTATTTACTGTCATATTATACCACTAGAAACTGGTGCGTGGAACAATCACTGAGTTGTTCACTCTATTACATGAAAAATTAGTTGCTCTTAACAATTCGTATGCTTCAATTGAGCGCTGGTAAAGAAGTATTTCCACGCGTGTATATATTCTGTACAGTATATCCGGTTTATAACGTTATTTTGTAAAGAAAATTGTATTCTTAAAACTTCGTTCTATCGAAAGCTACAAACTTTATTAGCCAGTGTTGATTAGCATGAATCATTTTTCAGCTGTCGAAAATCGGATGTTTTGTCAATAATATAAATCTCGCACCATGCCAAATTCAGGCTGCTTGAAATTAACTATATATTTAAGCGTAAATTGACTCTTTTTTCACATTATCAACACCCATCATTGCAAAAAAAAGAAAAAAAAAGGAAAACCATTGAAAAAGGAGGGAAAAGAAAGAAAAAACCTAACACCAGAAGAGTAAAATAGATGTAGAGTGGAAGATGGGTCTAGCACTCTGTATCTTCCATTCCAATGTTATTCGCGTCGTAGAAAATCACAGCTATAATTATTGGCGACGCATCACATATGGTAGAATATTGCGGTGGGTAGTCAGTCTTCAACATGCCAAGTGATTGTAGAAACAGATGATGAGAAACAAGTGCTCCACGCTATCAATTTGTAACAGTAGCTTGGGTGGGTAGAAGTGCAAATGTTGCCGCAGATTGGACAGCCAGAGTGACTAGATGTTTCAAATGTCTACTTGACTGGGTTTACAACCACCCGGATGAACTTCGTTGTATTCTTGTAAAGGATTTCCCTAGTTGTTGAATGAATAGCCTGTTCTGCTGTTAAAAAAAAATGTTCAATGCAAGAGAAAAAAAACATTATAGAAACTTCACTCTCTCTATATATATATCTGACATCTTGAAAATACATCAGACGCTTGAATAAATTACCTGAAAATACCTGCTTCAACGGTTAGTTTCTTCTTGCACCGTTTCTGTGAGCTTTCTTCATTCTTCCTTTAGTTTTCAGACTCCATTGAACTTCGACCATCCTTACAAACCATGCTGGTTTTCTTGTTCTAAACACTATGTATCCCACTGCAGCTCCAAGCACAAATCCACATCCATACCCCATCACAACTGCTTTCCATCCAAATCCATCTCCAAACAGTGATGAATCATCTCCTTCTTCGGAGTTTGATGGTGGTGGTTGTTGTGTCTCACCACTATTGCATTCCTTCGAGATTTGAAATCCACACAAGCCCGAGTTTCCTTCGAATGAACCCTTATTGAACGTGTTGAACTGCTTTCCTTTAGGTATGGGTCCTTGTAGCTGGTTATGTGAAAGGTTTAGGACACTAAGAAATGTTAGATCTGCCAACTGCATCGGAATCCTTCCCGTAAGCAAATTTGAAGAGAGATCTAACGATTCCAGATTGGCCAAATTCCCCAATGAAGGTTGAATATATCCTGTTAGGGAGTTGTGAGAGAAGTTTAGCTGTTGAAGTGCATTAAGCTTTCCAATCGACTCTGGTATCTCTCCAATAAAACTGTTGTGGGACAAATCAATGGATGCGAGGGTACTTCTAATTTTCGCAAACTCAATTTCCAGCCCTTTCCACGTCAGTATTACAGAATAATCATAACTGATGTTTCTAACCTTCATGTAAATCATATCTTGATCCAAGGTCTTCATTGCTTCGAGACCATTGAAATACCCAGTTGGCAACGGTCCACTAAAATTATTGCTGGAGATGTCAAAAATCCTTAGTTTTGAAAAGGCGTAGTTGGTCCTCGGATCTTTCACAAACCCATGGAGTTCGTTGGATTTTAGAACAAGAACCTGAAGCTCTTGAAGCGTATCGAGAAAGTAGGGGAACTTGCCTTTTATCTTATTGAAGCCAAGATCAAGAACCTCCAATTGTGTACAGTTGATAATAGATGGTGGTATTTCCCCTTCCAATTCGTTGCCATTGAGATTGAGATATCTCAAGTTATTCCCCACCGAAAACCTTGAAAGGATTGTGCCTTGGAGATCATTCATGCCAAGATGCAAAACTGAGAGGCTGCTGCTAAAGTTCCCTAGACATTGTGGTATAAAACCACTCAAGCTGTTGTTGGACAAGTCAAGGACTTGCAGGGCTGTCAGCTTACAAGCAGAAGAAGAAATCTCTCCTGTTAACATGTTGTTGGATGCAAGTTTAAGGACTATCAAGTTCTCTTGATTGAAAACTGAGCTTGGAATTGGGCCATGCAAGTGGTTATTGCTCAAATCAAGCAATATTAATGAATTGTACTGGAATTCATTTAAATTCCCAGTGAATAAGTTGCTATGGAGGTCCAAATACTGCAGAGAGGGATGAGAAAACAAAAAGGACGGTATTGTGCCCGTGAACAAGTTATCAGATAACATGAGAGCTCTTAGATTCGGAAGGCTACTTATTTGAGGAGAGATAGGGCCTAGCAATTGATTATCTGATAAAAATAAACGTTGAAGTTGTGTCAGGCTACCCAAAAAATCTGGAATCTGACCCTTGAAATTATTGGAACTAAGATCCAACCAATTGAGATTCACAAGGTTTGCCAGTGATGATGGGATGCGGCCACTCAAATTATTAAATGAGAGATCTAATTCAAGAAGCTGTGTGAGGTTACCAAGCAGTGCTAGATTTGATCTTTTGCTAACGATACAGTTTCGGAGAACCAGCTTTTTCAACGACTTTAGATTATTGATAAAATCATTCTCGATAAAAATTGAGATTTTCGTATCAAAAAGAGCCAACTCCTCGAGGGAACTGCTCACATTGGAGGAAGGAAAAGAACCTGTGAGGCCTACGTTACCCCCCAAATTGAGAAATTCAAGGTTTGGTAGGAGAAAGATGCTAGATGGGAATTCCCCTCGCAGCCCACAATTCCCAAAAGAAAGAATTGACAAAGAAGACGACAAATTCTTCAAGGATGTAGGTACAACCAGAGACATATTTACCCACCGCAAACTGAGTTCTCTTAACTTGGTTAGGTTTTGAACAAGCTTGTTAAGAGAAGATGAATCTAGTGTCAGATAAGAGTTCCCGGAGAGATCAAGTGAAACCAACTCAGAGAGCTGCTCAAAATCAGATGGAACCGGGCTTGTAAAATTGTTGAATCCGAGATCCAGGGTCTGGAGGTGCTTAAGTTTTCCTATAGAGAAAGGGATGTGACCCCTCAAGTTGTTATATGAAATGTCCAACACAGTGAGTTGTGTGAGGTTGCCAAGCCGTGGTAGATGTATTGAAATCCCCGTCATTGATAGATCCAAGTATGAAAGCGCATTACTCACATTGAATGGTGGAAAAGAGCCAGTAAGGTCTATGTTCCCCGACAAATATAGCAGCTGCAAGTTTGATAGCCCAGGAACGTTACTTGGTAATTTTCCTTGGAATCCACAGTCAACGAGTTGGAGTGATGACAAAGGAGAAGAAAGATTCATCAAGGAACTGGGTACAACCAATGACATGTCGACCTCGCTCAAATGGAGTTCTCTTAGCTTGGTTAGGTTTTGAACAAGCTTGTTAAAAGGAATTGGTTCTAGTGCCAGTTTGTTATTATAAGAGAGATCAAGTGAAACCAGTTTGGACAGATGAGAGATTTGTGATGGAACTAGGCCAGTAAAACCCGAATAGTTTAGGTTAAGATGTGTCAAACTGGAAAAGCGGCCAAACTGAGATGAAATATGAGAGAGATTGAAATCATTGTAAGAGAGGTCAAGCTTTTGAAGATGATGAAGGGAGAAGAGAGTGCTATTGGAATGGAGAGCGCCATAAAGCATGCTGCAAGCAAGGTCAAGCCCAATGACTTGCCCACTCTTGACGTCGCAAGTCACTCCATCCCACAAGCAGCAATCGGTGCCCTCTTTCCATGACTCTGTCTTGGGATTTTCACAATACTCAAAAGAAGCAGAAGGATCAATGACAAAAGATTCTTTGAATTGGAGCAGATGAATACTTTGGTCACTGGCACATAATTGAGCCGAGGAGGAGAAATTTGAAGACAAGGATGACGAAACTGTTGGATTAAAATGCAACAGAAACAAAATTAAAGACACAGACTGAGTGAACCGTAGCAAACATCCCATTTTCTCTTTCAGTATTCAAATCTTTCAGTATTCAAAACAGTGGACGCTGAATGAAATTAAGGTGCTATAGCACTCGGGTGAGACGGAAATCATAATTGTGATTAGTACTACTTATAGACAGCTTGATTGTGCGACTCAAATTTTTGCAGCAATTATAAAATCACTAATTGCAAACAGTAAGATTCCTGTCAGCTTTCCTTTTTTGGCCCATTATTCTGCAAGAAAACAGTGTGCTTGCAACTTGCTCCGTTCTTGGAAAAAGCCAAGAGTGTCAAATCAGCTGCTGGCTGGCAGATTACTTGGGCTGCGCTGCTAAATGTTTTACTGAAATTTATAAAAAACATCTAGAGGAAGACAAAATTGTGGTCACAGTTTAGCCATGATCAGAGGGGTTTTCCTGAAGTATAATTCACCAATGGAATTTCTTAAAAGCTTCCTTTGCCAATTGAGATTTTTTTCACATAAATTTAAGTAACCACTGCAAGCAAAGGCCCCTACGTCTAGCTTGTCCAATCCTTTCCAACTTTCCTTCTTCTTGTTTTTATGTTTTCTTTATTTTTTTATATTTTTTTAAAAAATATAAGATGCATTCTCCCCAAAACAAATTATTAAAAGAAATCAAGAATAGGAAATAAAACATGCTTTTTCCGTAAATAAAAAAGGGAATTTTCTTGGTGAAAATCATTATAAAACTACTAAACTTCCGATAAAAAAACTAGTGAGCCTAAGTCACTAGAAAGGAAAACAAGTTAATGAATAGTTTATAAAACCAATGGGCCATAGGGGTAATAAGTTGCTTGCACCTGCAAAACGGGTTCAAATCCTCCTAGAATTATTTGAGCTTATAAAATAAATAAATAAATAGACAAAAAAAGCCTCCTTACGAAAGGAGCCAGTGTAGCCCCTCATCCTTGACTTGAAAATCGGGGCTCCTCCGGCCGACAGCCAACAATACAATTCTGTCTTGTATTTAAAAGTCTTGGCATTGCTCTTCTGGACCATTTTTGACTTGAAACAGGACAACTTGGTCTAACATGGTTTATTTTAAACCATTCTTTCTTCGGACACTCGTTGGCTCCTTCCTGGCTGCGTTGGCTCCAAGTCAATTCCTTATTAAAGAAGGGGAAGGATCCATCGAGCATTGAACCTTTGTTAAGCCAGAAGTAGAAGGTGTGGACGTTACCATATATCATCACATATTGCAAAGCAAATTCGGCTCTTAAAAGCCATCTCTTTGCTGTTGCGATGCCACACCATTAAGGTAAAGAAACAACTTTACATTGATAAAATGGTCGGATTTTATACTTATTTTATAAAAATTATTAGTTTAAATTTTATTATTAAAAATTTATATAATTATTAATTTTAAAATTTATAAAAGTTAGTGTAAACTAACCTACATTAAAAATAAATAAATTCTTAACATCAAACCTACTGCACCAGCAATACAAACTAATTTAACCAGTATTTCTGTTTGGATATGTAATTCTAATTGTCATAACCCAATTTTGGCCCTTTGGCTTTTAATTTAATTTTTACAGGGTTTAAAATGAAAAATTGAAAGATCAGAGATTTATTTCGATGAAAAGTGTGATTTGTCAACTTTCGTGAAAATTAAGGACTACAATGTGCCTTTGTCATTCTAGCCTTATCCTCAAGATAATCCCTATCTTTTTCAAGATAATCCTTACCTTCAAGCTAATCCTTACCTTCTTCAAGATAATCCTTATCTTCTTCAAGATAATGCTCAAGATAATGATAGTTGTCTGCTTTCGAATTCGATTCTAATTCGAACTTCAAAAAAGAGAATGAGTTTGATTGAGACTTTACTTCTCGCAAGTGATTGGACTCTTGTACTATAAATACAGATCTCAGGGGAAAAAAAAGAAAGAAAGGATGAACCCGAGAATAGAGAATTAACCCAGAAAAATAGAGTAAAAGAAGGAGAGAGAGAGGAAGGAGGACCATTAAAGAGAAACCCTAAAAGAAAAAACTTCACTATTACTAAAAACCCTAAAAGATAGAAACATAAAACAGAAGGGGGCGGCGAACCCTATACTAGCCGCCGCCCTACCTCAATCCTTTTTCTTCCCAGTCTTCCTTGACTTCACCTTCAGCATCCACATGCTTAGGTAAGTTTCCTTCTTTTCTTCCTAAAATAATTAATTGGTCTGTGTTTGCCAAGGGTGTGCTTGGAAAAAGAGGGTAGAGAGAAGGAGGACTAGAGGGACACCAAGAGGAAAACAGAGGAAGAGAAAATAGCATCAGTGGTCGGCCCTCCACTGTCATTATCATCTTTAATTGCAGCATCAGGTAAGTTGTTCTTTCTCTTCTTGCATTTTAATTACATGCTTCCTGTAGCAGACGTGCATGAGCAGTTCACGTACGCCTGTTGGTAAAAACTAAAATAAAATAAAAAATAAAAAATATGAAAATAAAAATATGTATGCATGAATAAAAATAATATAAATTTATTGGTTTATTCACTGACGCCAGAGTCAGGAATAAAAATACCAAGTTAAATTTATATTATTTTTATTCGTTGTATTTTATTTTATTTAGCTAGAAAAATAAAAAAATATGTGCACGCGTAAATAAAAATTTACTTTTATTTATTTATTTACTGACGTCAGAGTCGGGAATAAAAGGAAAAAAAGATGATTTAAATTTATTTATTTTGATACTTATGTAATATTTACCAACGCCAGAGTTGAAAATATTCGTAGTTGAATATTCACTGGCGCCAGAGTCAGGAATATTACACACAAACAATCATAGTATAAACCAACAAAAAAAAAATGTTAGCAATTAAGGACGAAGATCAGCAATGCAGCTTGCCTTAGGTAGGACGTTTAAGGGGTGATAATATCTTCCCTTTTACGTAACCAGTCTCGAACTATAGAATCTCTATTGACCAGTTAGGGTTCCTAGTAACCATAATACTAGGTGACGACTCCTTAAACAAAGAATACCATCATTAAAGAACAGGATGCCAGAAATCCGTTCTTTCCATGAATTTATATTTTTAAAGCCGCCGCGATGTTGGGTGCGACACTAATTATTCCTACATTATTAAGGTAGAAACTATGAATATAATATTTTCTATTTAGGTGCACATACTGCTCAGGATATAAAATTAGTAATTCCTTCTGTTTTTCTCTTGTAATGTAAATCATAGCATTATCTTTTTTCTTTATTTTATCATTTTTTTAACATTTCCTGATTCAATCTCCTACAACATTCGAAATTATCCCCCCTTTTCATTAAATTAATGGAATCTCTCACAGATTTGTTTTTTAAAATACATTTGATTAAAAAATTAATTTTTCAGTTTTTAATTTGGGTCAAACTAATTATTTAAAAAGTATATTTTTATCAGAAATCCATTGGAAATAAATAAAAAATTAATACTAAATTTTCGTTAATAAGTAGAAATATTTTTAAGAGAATAAATTAAATTTCCGTTCAGATTACAATTAAAAAATTAAAAGTATTTCCTAGTGCAGTTCCAGTGGTCCTTCAATGCTAATCCATTATTTATTCAATGTGGAATATATATATCACATCTCCTAAGCATGTTATATTGATCGTTAACATAAATCTTCCTAGTCACGAGCTTCTCTTTGCTTTTTTTAGTTTGTAATTTAATTTGTAGTTATTGGGCCATATCGAAAATCTCTCCAATACTCCAAGAGTAGTTGCATATGCCTTTTAGATTCTGAAATTTAGATCTGTCCCTGATTTATTGGAAATATATATGTCAACTAATTTTAGAAACGGGATTTATTAATTAGCTCACAGTTTTCTTGATAAGTGATCAGGGATCGTATTATTAAAACAAGAACAAGCTGCTATGACAAGAGCAGCCGGAGTAAACTCAGTTCATGGTTTCTGCGCTGTTGATTTTAGTGGCCAGTTTCTAATTAAAAAAATAAAATAAAAATCCCACACTCTCTCTAGCACTGTGGTTTTTCACGCGAGCCTCTCTATATATAAATATTTGTACTCATGGGTTTATGATGAGATAGCATTAAAGGCCAGCTTTTTATTTGTTGATATAAAGTTAATCCCGATAAAAATTAATATTCAGTTCATAATATTAATTTTATTAGTCCTAACATAATACATATATATAAAAGCAATGACATATGAGCATCATAGAAGAGAAGATAGCAAGCTCTTTATTTATTTTGCATAAACTTCAACAAAGATTACACAATTTCATGGAATCAAAACCCGATCATGATGCTGGAAGTTAATTTATTTTTCTTACATGAATGTATATAGCTCGACTCGAATGAAAATAGCATACACACACATGACATGACTAACTGCTGTCACTCTTAAGCACGTATACAACCTCGCTTGCCTTCAATCTTCAATTTGGGCCACAATCAGATTGCCTAACAGAAGATTGACAACTTTTACCTGGTTTATTTGGTCCTGGCTTTGGACTGGGGTGGCAATTTCGTTTGCTACTACCGCATGGAGGTCCTGAATTGACGGGGCTAGATCCCGCCCTATATGGATCTGCAAAATTTATATATATATATATATATATATATATATATATATATCTTAATCAATAATATGTTTTCATGTAATGATCACAAACTCAAGATAAAACGTGATTACAATGATCAAGTGGAGTGGTATCATGCAAGATTGGTGGTGAAAGGATATACTCAGAAAGAAGGAATAGACTTCAATGAAGTATTTTCTCCGGTGGTACGACTCACTATAATCAAAGTAGTCTTGACAATGTGTGCTATATTTGATCTTCACTTAGAGTAGTTAGATGTGAAAACTGTATTTTTTCATAGAGAACTTGAAGAAGAAATTTATATGTTCCAACTAGAGGGTTTTGCTGAAATAGGCAAAGAGAACTTGGTTTGCAAGTTGAACAAATTTCTATACGGTCTCAAACAAGCGTCGAGGTGTTGGTATAAGAGATTTGATTCCTTCATAATTAGCTTTGGGTACAATAGACTCAGTTCAGACCATTATACATATTACAAGAGGTTTAAGGAAGATGATGTTTTGATCATTCTGTTGTTGTACGTGGATGGCATGTTGGTGATAAGCCCCAACAAAGGTCGAGTCCAAGAATTAAAAGCACAATTGGTTAGGGAGTTTGATATAAAGGACTTGAGACCAGCAAACAAGATTCTAGGGATGCAAATTTACCGAGACAGAAGTAAGAGGAAGATTTGACTTTCTTAAAAGAATTATTTGAAGAAGATCTTGCGACGTTTCAATATGCAAGATTATAAGCCAATTTCCACCCCACTTCCTATTAACTTCAAATTATCCTCTAATATGTCTCCTAGCAATGAAGCAGAGAGGATGGAGATGTCTCGAGTACCGTATGCATCAGTAGTGAAAAGTTTAATGTTTGCCATGTTATATACAAGACCAGACATTGCACAAACAGTGGGAGCTGCGAGTCGATACATGACAAATCTTGGTAAAGAGCATTGGAATACTATTAAGAGGATCTTGAGATACATCAAGGGTTCCTCAGATGCCGCATTATGTTATGGAGGATCATAATTTACTGTCAGAGGTTTTGTTGACTCAAATTTTGCTGGTGACCTTGAAAAAAGAAAATCCACTACAGGCTATGTGTTCATAATTGCAGGAGGAGCTGTGAGCTGGGTCTCTAAACTACAGACTGTTGTAGCGTTATCCACAACAGAACCTGAGTATATGGTAGCTACATAAGCTTGTAAAGAAGCAATATGGATGAAGAAACTTATGGAGAAGCTCAGGCACAAACAAAAAAAATCTTCTTTTGTATTGTGATAGTCAAAGTGCTTTGCATATTGCAAGGAATCCATCGTTTCATTCAATAACAAAACATATAGATGTTTAATATCACTTTGTTCGTGAAGTGGTAGAAGATGGAAGTGTGGATTTTCAGAAGGTTCATACAAAAGAAAACCCAGCAGATGCTTTGATGAAACCGGTCAATACTGATAAGTATATATGGTGCAGATCCTTTTATGGTCTAGCAGAAATGTAAGCAGCATGAAGATGGCAAGTATAGAAAGGATAGAAGAATCACAGATGATCATATGTGAAGACTTGATTAAATCATCAAAGTCTTCAAGTGGGAGAATGTAAGGTTAATACCTAATTAACTTAAGTATATCCATTGATTTAGTGGAAGACAAAATTAATGAAAGACAAAAAATAGTGGAGTATTAGTGGAAGACAAAAATTAGTGGAGATGAATTGTTGGTATAATTTATACCATAATTTATGGTCTTTGTCCCCTCACTCTTCCTATAAATAAGCAAAGTGAAGAGTAGAGAGAAGAGAGAGTAATCCCATAAAATTGTGAGGTATTTGTGAGAGAATAAGTGATATGTTTTCTCCTAATAATAGAGAGATTTTAGTTGTTCTCCTATTACTTGAGAGAAGTTGTAATTCTCATATTACTTAGTAAAATCCTTCTATACTTGTTTGTGGACATAGCCCAAAATTTGGTGAATCACGTAAATTATTATATGTCTCATTTCTCATTTTATCCTATTCATTAACTTTTATCTTGTCGAGTTTGCATGCTAGCATTCTAATATGAAGCATGTTATATTGATCGTTAACATAAATCTTCCTAGTCACGAGCTTCTCTTTACTTTTTTTAGTTTGTAATTTAATTTGTAATTATTGGGCCATATTGAAAATCTCTCCAATACTCCAAGAGTAGTTGCATATGCCTTTTAGATTCTGAAATTTAGATCTGTCCCTGATTTATTGGAAATATACATGTCAACTAATTTTAGAAACGGGATTTATTAATTAGCTCACAGTTTTCTTGATAAGTGATCAGGGATCGTATTATTAAAACAAGAACAAGCTGCCATGACAAGAGCAGCCGGAGTAAACTCAGTTCATGGTTTCTGCGCTGTTGATTTTAGTGGCCAGTTTCTAATTAAAAAAATAAAATAAAAATCCCACACTCTCTCTAGCACTGTGGTTTTTCACGCGAGCCTCTATATATATAAATATTTGTACTCATGGGTTTATGATGAGATAGCATTAAAGGCCAGCTTTTTATTTGTTGATATAAAGTTAATCCCGACAAAAATTAATATTCAGTTCATAATATTAATTTTATTAGTCCTAACATAATACATATATATAAAAGCAATGACATATGAGCATCATAGAAGAGAAGACAGCAAGCTCTTTATTTATTTTGCATAAACTTCAACAAAGATTACACAATTTCATGGAATCAAAACCCGATCATGATGCTGGAAGTTAATTTATTTTTCTTACATGAATGTATATAGCTCGACTCGAATGAAAATAGCATACACACACATGACATGACTAGCTGCTGTCACTCTTAAGCACGTATACAACCTCGCTTGCCTTCAATCTTCAATTTGGGCCACAATCAGATTGCCTAACAGAAGATTGACAACTTTTACCTGGTTTATTTGGTCCTGGCTTTGGACTGGGGTGGCAATTTCGTTTGCTACTACCGCATGGAGGTCCTGAATTGACGGGGCCTGATCCCCTATATGGATCTGCAAAATTTACATATATATATATATATATATATATCATAATCAATAATATGTTTTCTTGTTATGATCACAAACTCAAAGTAAAGTGTGGTATCTACCAAAATAATAGTTTCATGGTGAAAATATTGTTCGACGAAAAAGAAATAAATATTAAATGCTCTGCGATAACAAACAGCATCTTAATTAATTTATAGCATTAATTAAGTCATGGTCCTAAAATATATGCATGCAAGATTATACACAAACACATAACACCCATATGAGCTGCTTAGTTATCTTAAATTAAGTAAAAGCAAACAGAAACAGGTTAGTTTCTCACCTTTCCCGACCTGCAGCAATTCTCGAGCAGCACTGGTGGATGAGGGAGAGAAGACGATGATGGTTGCTAAGAGAAAGCATAAGATAATAAGAAAGGTTTTCATGTTGGAAATATTTGTGTTTGTCTGCATGGTCATTGCCTCTTCGCTGCCACTCTTATTTATAGCCACCATGCATGCATGATCTTAATTAGCGGCTTTGGAAGGGAACTGACCTTGAAAGTTCACTTGCATGTGCACAAGACGAGATTATTGATCACCGCGTCCACTCCTTTGTATTATTGAATACGACGACTTTGAAAAGTATAAGTGCATTTGTAACAGCAGCAAGTTGTTTTATATATATATATATATATATATATATATATATATATATATATATATATTCAGCGAAGTATAAAGCACATACATGGTTAAATATAAGTAATCAGAATATAAATAAAAAAGGCAGCAGTGGCAAGCCGTCTCTCTAAAGTCAAGAAAGAAGAAATGTTGTAATTTGAATGTGTAGATATGTTCGTTTTCGAAAGGACCTCTTTTTTTCTTGTACGCTTGCAAACCAGTGGGAGGGAATCCAGAAAATGTCTATCCAGCTTCTCGGTTATTGCCAATTTGCCTTAAAAGATTTTCATTTTTTCAGATGGAACTTCCAAACAACATGTAAATTGATTAAAACTGGAATTTCTTAAAAGCTTCCTTTTGCCAACTGAGATTTTTTTCACATAAATTCAAGCAACCATTGAAAGCAAAGGCCCCTGCGTCTAGCTTGTCCAGTCCTTCCAACTTTCCTTTCCTTTTTTTCTAGGTTTTCTTTATTTGTCTACTTATTTTATTTTTTGAAAATATAAGATGAATTTCTCCTCAAAACAACTTATTATGAAGGAACTCAAGAATAGGAAATAAAACATGCTTTTTCTGTAAGTAAAAAAGGGAATTTTCTTGGTGAAAATCATTATAAAACTACTAAACTTCCGATTAAAAAACTAGTGAGCCTAAGTCACTAAAAAGAAAACAAGTTAATCAATAGTTTATAAGTTCCTTGCACCTGCAAAACGGGATCAACTCCTCCAAGAAGTAGCTGAGCTTAAAAAATAAATAAATAGATAAAAAAAGCCTCCTTACTTAGCTTGAAAATCGGGGCTCCTCCAGCCGACAGCCAACGATACAATTCTATCCTGCATTAAAGTCTTTGGCATTGCTCTTCTGGACCCTTTTTGACTTGAAACAGGACACCTTGGTCTAAGATGATTTCTTTTAAAACATTCTTTCTTTGGACAGTCGTTGGATCCTTCCTGGCTGCGGTGGCTCCAAGTCAAGTCTTCATTAAAGAAGGGGAAGGGTCCGTCGAACATTGAACCTTTGTTAAGCCAGAAGTAGAAGGTGTGGACATTACTGTTAAATAATATATTTATTTTGTTTTATTTATTTAAAATAAAATAATATTTTTAATTTAACCTATATATAAATTATTTGTAATACAAATAAATTTATAAGAATTCTAGCCTCTTTCTTTTCATGTTATTTAACATTTGAAATTACCACCCCCCTTCATTTTTTTTCATTAAAATGGAATCTCTTACAAAAAAAAAAACTTTTGATTAAGAAATTATTTTTTCAGTTTTAATTTGGTTTCAGAACTAGTTATTTAAAAATTATTTTTTATCAGAAATTCATTGGAAATAAATAATTAAAACATTATATAAAATTAACATTAAATTTTTCAATGTGGAAGACATGATATATATTTGACTTCAAGAAACGAACCTGCAAGAATGAACATTTTTTCAGTATATTTTTCCATTTTTTTTTATTAACATCTCATGAATGCTAGAATTGCACAGACAGAATATTCTCCTCAGTATGTTATATTGATCGTTAACATAAATCTTCCTAGTCACAAGCTTCCCTTTGATTTTTTTAGTTTTTAATTTAATTTGTAGTTATTGGGCCATATCGAAAATCTCTCCAACACTCCAAGAGTAGTTGCATATGCCTTTTAGTTTCTGAAATTTAGACCTGTCTTTGATTTATTGGAAATATATATATATATATATATATATATATATATATATATATCAACTAATTTTAGAAACGGGATTTATTAGCTCATAGCTTTCTTTGGTAAGTCAGGGATCATATTATTACACACCAAAAGGGAAAGCCAATTGGAGAGAAAGATACAAGAACAGCCTGCTGTGACAAGAGCAGCTTTAGTGGCCAGTTTCTACTTAAAAAAAATAAAAACCCCATACTCTCTCTATTTGTAAATATTTGTACTCGTGGGTTTATGATGAGATAGCATTAAAGGTCAGCTTTTTATTTGTTGATATAAAGTTAATCCCGACAAAAATTAATATTCAGTTCATAATATTAATTTTATTAGTCCTAACATGATACATATATATAAAAGCAAAGGCATATGAGCATCATAGAAGAGAAGATAGCAAGCTCTTTATTTATTTTGCATAAACTTCAACAAAGATTACACAATTTCATGGAATCAAAACCCGATCATGATGCTGGAAGTTAATTTATTTTTCTTACATGAATGTATATAGCTCGACTCGAATGAAATTAACATACACACACATGACATGACTAGCTGCTGTCACTCTTAAGCACATATACAACCTCGCTTGCCTTCAATCTTCAATTTGGGCCACAATCAGATTGCCTAACAGAAGATTGACAACTTTTACTTGGTTTATTTGGTCCTGGCTTTGGACTGGGGTGGCAATTTCGTTTGCTACTACCGCATGGAGGTCCTGAATTGACGGGGCCAGATCCCGCCCTATATGGATCTGCAAAATTTATATATATATATATATCTTAATCAATAATATGTTTTCATGTAATGATCACAAACTCAAAGTTAGCTGTGGTATCTACCAAAATAATAGTTTCATGGTGAAAATATTGTTCGACGAAAAAGAAATAAATATTAAATGCTCTGCGATAACAAACAGCATCTTAATTAATTTATAGCATTAATTAACTCATCGTCCTAAAATATATGCATGCAAGATTATACGTAACACAAACACAGAACACCCATATGAGCTGCTTAGTTATCTTAAATTTAAGTAAAAGCAAACAGAAACAGGTTTTTCACCTTTCCCGCCCCCTAATTGTCGCGCAGTGCAAGTGGATGAGGGAGAGAAGACGATGGTTGCTAAGAGAATGCATATGATCACAAGAAAGGCTTTCATGTTTGAAATATTTGTGTTTATCATGGCCATTGCCTCTTCGCTACCACTCTTATTTATCGGCGCCATGCATGATATTAACAGCTGTGGAAGGGAAATGACCACGAAAGTTCACACGTGCACAAGACGAGATTATTAATTGATCACCGTGTCCACTCCTTTGCATTATTGAATAAGACAACTTTGAAAAGTATAAGTGCATTCATAATAGCAACAAGTTGTTACTATATATATATATATTCAGCGAAGAATGAAGCCCAAGACTAGCTGGTCGACTTTGCATGTGGACAACGACTCCATCTTTCATCAAGAAGGTAATTTCTAAGCAAAACATATATAGCACGTGTGTTGTTTTTTTTTTTTTTTATTATTTTTTGTTGTGATAATCGAAGTGTTTTATTGCAAAATGTTAGCCATAAAGTGAATGGCTATTAAAGATTAGGTTACGTAGTTTGAAATCTGAATTCTTGAAATAGGGTTGTTTTATGCTTATTTCTTGAAATAAGGTTGTTTTTGCCAAAAAAACAAAACACCAATTTTGCCACGTAAACAGCTTTGAGGATCACATGAACAAGAAAGCTTTACCATTTACATGTTCAAACTAATTCAATTAACAATAGAACTTAAAAGTTCATATTCATAAAAACTGACAAAAAAATGATAAAAATGATTGACAGACCCTTATCAAAACAACATGGTTTATCCTATATAGAAAATCTCATCGTTGTATTGTACAGAAGAGGTTAGGGGTTAGAAAGGAATAGCATGAAATTCTCATTGTTGTGTTGGAGATCCTCTGTTTTGACTGCGCGCAGCTGATTGTAAAAGTTATGGTTCTTTTGAAGATGATGTACAGGCTTCAGATTCTTTTCTATGTTCCTGTGGTGGTGTGTTCTTGTTAAGGATTTACCATGGACTGATGGCCACTGTACGTCAAGTCCCTTTTGCCTTCGCAGTTGCAGATCGCTGAGGTAGAAAGGGGGCTCGAGTCGTTTTTACTCGGAGACAGATTAGGGGTTTTACCATCATCTTGTTAGTAAACCTAAAACTTTGATTCACTATTATTAACAAAAATTATGATCATGTTCACCGAAGAAAAAAATAATGTGAAATTTTAGATTGTTAGGCAATGCTTTTATCTTTTTGTTACGTCATATAAGCTAATTGACGAGGAAGAAAGTACGTATGCACCGCTGCAAATCAAAGAACATGTATGCCAAATTGATGTGGAGGTTTTCCCCAATATTTTCCGGCTTTATCTACATAGGTAGAATAGACATGGAATATTTATGAAGTTTGGATGCAAAAAATTGATTTGGGGCCAACGATACGGGGAGGGAGAAGAGGAAATACTCTCCCAAATCTATCTTTTATTTCCTCGTTAAATTAAAATTACAAGTTTTTATAAAAATAGCTCTTTCTACGTGGCCCTGCTCAAAAAGCACTGTTCAATAGTGCTTTATTTTTGTTTTTTGCTTTTTTTTTAGGTTTAATTTTTTTAATTTAATCTTTTAATGAGTTTTTTTTAATCTCGGTTTTATAGCTTAGATTGTGAATTTAATAAGATAACTCGGGTTTTTTTATTTTTTTTAATTTCATTCTTTAATATTTTGATGATTTAAAATTAAGTTTCATAATTTTTTTATTTGCTTTCTATAAAGTTATTGTGATCATATTATTCAAGTTACGAGTTTGATAGGTTCACTCGAGTTATTTTTTATGTCTTTTATTTAATTATTTTATTTAATTTTATTCTTCAATAATGGATTGATTAAGAATTGAATATTATAATTTATTTTGATTTAATTTTTATAAAGTTATCTTACTCACATAAAATGAATTGTGAGTTTGGTTGATAAATCCTAGTATATTTAAATTATTTGTTTTTTTAATTTTTTTAATTGATTTATTTTTATTTTTATTATTTGGTAAGATTTGGATTTTATAATTTATTAGGTTAGCAACTCAACTTAAATCATCGGATTATCGTTGTAAATTTAAAGGTCATAACATAAAAAAGTAATAGGAAACATTTCCTATAAGAGCTGATAAAAGTAAATGAGATCCCTTCATGGATGGTGTAAAACCTTACTTTTTACCACTCATGCCAGAGGACTTTAAATCTAATTGCTCAAGTAAAATTTTCTAGTTTTATTTTTTTATAAACCAACAAGAAGAAGATTTGAATTGAAATGGTGGTAAATTGCTAGCCGACAACTCCCAAAAATCAAAAGAAAGATAAGTCATTTATAACCGAGGAGAGTTTCCTCGCATGACTTGATTTATAATAATATCTTTTAAATTAAATATATAAACTTAAACGTATATTTGTTTACTTATTTAGTACCATCTAATATTTCATTTGTATTATATTAATGCTTGATAAATTATAGTTGCATTGATGTGGGTTGTAGGAATTGAAACCCAACGATTGGATCTTAATTGAAAAATGATTAATAAAAATATAACTAGTTGTTTTTAGATAATTAAAAATTTCTTGAAATATAATAGATTTTACTAAAATTTTAGTAGATTTTTGCACGCTTGCAAGCCAGTGGGAGGGAATCCAGAAAATGTCTACCCAGCTTCTCGGTTATTGCCAATTTGCCTTAAAAGATTTTCATTTTTTTCAGATGGAACTTCCAAACAACATGTAAATTGATTAAAACTAGAATTTCTTAAAAGCTTCCTTTTGCCAACTGAGATTTTTTTCACATAAATTCAAGCAACCATTAAAAGCAAAGGCCCTGCGTCCAGTCCAGTCCTTCCAACTTTTTTTTTCTTTTTTTTCTAGGTTTTCTTTATTTGTCTACTTATTTTATTTTTTGAAAATATAAGATGAATTTCTCCTCAAAACAGATTATTATGAAAGAACTCAAGAATAGGAAATAAAACATGCTTTTTCTGTAAGTAAAAAAGGGAATTTTCTTGGTGAAAATCATTATAAAACTACTAAACTTCCGATTAAAAAACTAGTGAGCCTAAGTCACTAAAAAGACAACAAGTTAATCAATAGTTTATAAAACCAATGGGCCTTTGGTTCAGTGGTAATAAGTTCCTTGCACCTGCAAAACGGGACAACTTGCATTAAAGTCTTCGGCATTGCTCTTCTGGACCCTTTTTGACTTGAAACAGGACAACTCGGTCTAAAATGGTTTATTTTAAGACCTTCTTTCTGTGGACACTCGTTGGATCCTTCCTGGCTGCGTTGGCTCCATGTCAAGCCTTTATCAAAGAAGGGGAAGGGTCCGTCGAACATTGAACCTTTGTTGAGCCAGAAGTAGAAGGTGTGGATCTTACTTTTAAATAATATATTTATTTAAAGTAAAATAATATTTTTAATTTAACATACATACATACATAAGTTTTTTATATTTATGTTAAGGGAAGAACTTTTAGATAAATGAATAGAGGAGAATTCTAGCTTTCATCTCTTTCATGTTTGTATTTATTTTTATATTAATTAAATTATTTTAATATTATATCAAAATTAATTTTATGAAACAGAATTTAATTTCTAACACATCTTTTGAAAAAAATTTATAAATATTTTCATTTAAGTTAATATAAGGTATTTTTTATTTGATAATTTACTTTGATAAATCCTACTTTATATTATATTATTGTTATTATTGTTGAGAATTTGATATATTTTATTATTACTTGTAAAAATATTATATATGATAATCATGTTGTTAATTAATTTATTATTTTTCATACTGTTATTCACTGAAAAAGTGTTCTTTATATTTTATAATATTTTTAAAGTACAGTCTTTTAGATAATGCATACATGTTTTTCACCTTTCTCGCTCAGTAATTCTCGAGCAGTACAGGTGGATGAGGGAGAGAAGACGATGGTTGCTAAGAGAAAGCATAAGATAATAAGAAAGGCTTTCGTGCTGGAAATATTTGTGTTTATCATTGCCTCTTCGCTGACACTCTTATCGATAGCCACCATGCATGCATTATCTTAATTAGCGGCTTTGGAGGGGAACTGACCTTGAAAGTTCACATGCACAAGACGAGATTGTTGATCACCGCGTCCACTCCTTTGTATTATTGAATAAGACAACTTTGAAAAGTATAAGTGCATTTATAACAGCAACAAGTTGTTATATATATATATATATATATCTTGGCCACTGGCAATGATATTTCCAGGTCAGTATTATACAGTATACATGCCGTTGATATTTACATAGCAACTACTGCCATTTGGATAATGCTTTCGCGGAGTCATTGAGAACCTGCCCAAACACTTTAACTTTTAGCACTATTTGAGATATTTATTTTACCAGCTTGAAGTTCAATAAAGAATGAACTAAGCTGATATCACTGATGCTTTGGGTTTGTTCAAAGATTACCTAATTCATTTCTATTTTTTTGGGTAACGGGACTGCATTTCACTGGAAAGCCGAAAGCTAGCTTTGAGAAATATTAGCCTACAAGAAGTCCTAATTTTAATTACTATCAGAATTTTATTGATGATCCCAAACTCATTGGTTTTTTCAGAAATTGATGATATCAAACAGGTTGCTTTTTGCCCGCTGGACCTTTTCTTGAATCCCCTGATATTTCAGCGGCCAGGATTTCTCTGTGGATAGGAATAACCACATTGAAGTGAACTGGCCTTATTTTTAACTTGAATGCTTCCATTGCACATAGCTGATGCCTCTCTACAATGTAGTGGGACCCTCTTCCATTTGATGAACCATGGACTACCAATTCAAATTACCTAAACTTAAAGATACTGTTACCTGTTTAGGAAATTGTTCAAAACCTGTGGTAATACATGCATCCCACTCGACACTCGTGTAAAATGCTATGCATGACTTTGGTTCTCACTACATGCAAATTCATCAGCGCAGTTTCCCCCCTTCATATACATGAGTGCATAATCTTTGCTCACTTGGTGCACTGTTTTGTTTCAGTTATTGATATTCTGAGGATGCTTGTTCTACACCCAGATGGGGCGACTGTACTTCTCAAGCATGTTGAAGATGAAAATGGTACCTTGAGAGGCAACTACGTTTTAGTTCTACTTTAGAGACTTGATTGCAAAAAATATTATCCATTATCTCTGCATGTTCCTTTTCAAATTATCTCACTTTTTTTCACTAAACATAGAATGGAGTGGTTGATGAGACCAGATGACGAGGGATTCAGGTGTAGGGTCAGTAGGGTGTCCTGACCAGAAATTTCTCTGCAAACATGCTAGTTTTTTACTGCAGAACAAGTTTTACTTATGATTGCCATAACCTAATTTTATCTTTATGGCTTTTAATTTAATTTTTATAGAGTTTAAAATAAAAAATTAAAAAATTAGAGATTTATTTCGATGAAAAATATAATTTGTCAACTTCTGTAAAAATTAAAAATTACAATGTCCCTTTGTCATTATAGCCTTATCCTCAAGATAATCCTTATCTTCTTCAAGATAATCCTTACCTTCAAGCTAATTCTTACCTTTTTCAAGATAATCCTTATCTACTTCAAGATAACCCTTACCTTGTTCAAGATAATCCTCAAGATAATGATAATTGTCTGCTTTTGAATTTGATTCTAATTCGAATTTCAAAAAAAGAGAATGAGTTTGATTGAAACTTGGTTTCTCACACACAAAGGGACTCTGACACTATAAATACAGATGTCAAGGGTAAAGAAAGGAGGGGAGGATAGATCCGAGAATAGAGAATTAACCCAGAAAAACAGAGCAAAAGAAGGAGAGAGAGAGAAAGGAAGGAAGACGATTAGAGAGAAACCCTAAAAGAAAAAAAACCTTAAGAGGAGGCCATTACCAGAAACCTTAACAGAAAGAAACATAAAAAAGAAGGGGGCGACGAACTTTATACTAGCCGCCGCCCCTCAATCCTTTTTTCGCCCCAGTCTCCCTCGACTTCGCCTTCAGCAGCCACATGCCTAGGTAAGTTTCCTTCCTTTCTTACTAAAATAATTAACTGGTTACTGTATTTGCTAGAGATATGCTTGAAAAAAAAAGGACAGAGAAAAGGAGGATTAGAGGGACACCAAGAGGAAAACAGAGGAAGAGAAAATAGTATCAAGCCGGCCCTTCACTATCATTATCATCTTTAGTTGCAACATCAGGTAAGTTGCTCTTTCCCTCCTTACATTTTAATTACATGCTTCCTGTAGCAAACGTGAGTGAGCAGTTCACGCACGCCTGTTGGTAAAAACTAAAATAAAATAAAAAATAAAAAATATGAAAATAAAAATATATATGCATGAATAAAAATAATATAAATTTATTGGTTTATTCACTGACGCCAGAGTCAGGAATAAAAATTCCAATTCCAATTTATATTATTTTTATTCATTGTATTTTATTTTATTTAGCTAGAAAAATAAAAAAATATGTGCACGCGTAAATAAAAATTTACTTTTATTTATTTATTTACTGACGCCAGAGTTAGGAATAAAAGGAAAAAAAGATGATTTAAATTTATTTATTTTGATACCTATGTAATATTTACCAACGCCAGAGTTAGAAATATTCGTAGTTGAATATTCACTGGCGCCAGAGTTAGGAATATTACACACAGACAATCATAGTATAAACCAACAAAAAAAATGTTAGCAATTAAGGACGAAGATCAGCAATGCAGCTTGCCTTAGGTAGGACGTTTAAGGGGTGATAATATCTTCCCTTTTACGTAACCAGTCTCGGACTATAGAATCTCTATTGACCAGTTAGGGTTCCTAGTAACCATAATACTAGGTGGCGACTCCTTAAACAAAGAATACCATCATTAAAGAATAGGATGCCAGAAATCCATTCTTTCCATGAATTTATATTTTTAAGGCCGCCGCGATGTCGGGTGCGACAATGATTATTATAGAATTTTCTGTAAATTTAATGTTTAGTGGAGACCTTATTTGCTATCAGATATCCTGATGGAAATGATCAAGAGAATTGCAACAAATCCACCACTTCCACCAAACCTTTTAACGGGCATTCGTGTTGTGACTAATCTATTCAAGAATTTACCCTACCATACCTGGCTTCAAAAGCACCAGAGTGAGGTAACTTTCACTATGTTTTCTCAGATCAAAGTTACATATGAATAACCAGTGACAAGTTACCCTGACTTTGTTATCCAAGGAATATAATCCTTATCATTAAAGATGCTGAATTGTTATTTCTTAAGAGGTTCTTTGCCTAAATGTTTCATCTGGCATTATCGTGGTCTACTGGGCTCATTAGGAGTTATACACATATATGCTTTTGTGATCTTTGTCCAAATCTGACTTTGTTCATTGGCTGTATGGGTGTGAGCATGTTCATAACCCTGTCACAGCTTTGGCATACTTAGCAAACTCCGCACTCATGATTGTTTTTCAACTGCATGTATAGTGATAATGGCTTGTAACTGATATGCAGATTCTTGATGCTTTTCCAAGCTGCTATTCATCTCCCAATAAGAATTTGCAGTTGTCTTATGTTACCATGATACTCAAGTGAGCATTTTCTCATCTCAATACATTCGCACAATTTCCCCCCTCTTGCAGTTTTGTTAACTTACCCCATCAGTGCTTCAATTTATGATATTTTCCTAGTATTGATGCGCATATATTTCCCCTCCCTCCATCAATCTTATGATTTATTTTCACAGTTATGACGTGCTGTTGATTGAAAAGAAAGATCTTGAAGGCCAATCTTAAGTTCTTACAGTAGCTCTTGAGGTACGCTTTATTCATTTACTTGCAACCTTTCGGAAACGGTCATGCTTTGCATGTTCTACCCTGATTTTATTCCAGACTGCAATACGATGAATGCCTATTTAGCATTCCGCTGAGATTTCCAGAGAAGGGAATCATAAACATGGAGTTACCTATCTTGAAAATGCGCCTCCTTTCTTTTCGTACAGATTGCAGAAGGGGAAAATTGTTAGGATACTGGCATGCAAGCCCGACAAGACAAAAGGTAAGGGACAATATAAAATGAGAAATGACACACAAGAATTTACATGGTTCACCCAATTTGGCTACGTCCATGGGCAAGTATAGAAGGATTTTACTAAGTAATGTGGGAATACAACTTTTCTTTAATAATAAGAGAACAACAAAAAACTCTCTATTATTAGGAGAAAACACCTCACTTACTATCTCACAAATATCTTACAATTTTATGGGATTACTCTTTCCTCACCCTCTCTTCTTTCTCTCTTGTGGTGTGTCTATAATGCTTGGATGTATTGCCTATTTATAGGCAAACATCCATGCAAAAGACAAGCGCAAGGTAGGTGGCACCAAATTGGTGCCTAACATTGTTGACAAATTAGGGTGGTTCCACATTCTCCCACTTGAAGAATTTGATGATTTAATCAAGTCTTCACACTTGATTATTTGTGCTTCTTCTATCCTTTCTATACTTGCCATCTTCATGCTGCTTACATTTCTATTATGCCGTAAGAGGATCTGCACCATATATACTTATCAGTGTTGACCGGTTTTGTCAAAGCATCTGCTGGGTTTTTCTTTGTGTAAATCTTCTGAAAATCCATACTTTTATCTTCCACCACTTCGCGAACAAAGTGATACTAAACATCTATATGTTTTGTTCTTGAATGAAACACTGGATTCCTTGCAATATGCAAGGCACTTTGACTATCACAATACAAAAGAATATTCTCTTGTTTGTGCCCGAGTTCCTCCATAAGTTTCTTCATCCATATTGCTTCTTTACAAGCTTGTGTAGCTGCTATGTACTCAGCTTCTGTTGTGGACAATGCTACAACAGTCTGAAGTTCAGAAACCCAGCTCACAGCTCCTCCTACAATTATGAACACATAGCCTGTAGTGGACTTCCTTTTCTCAAGGTCACCAGCAAAATCTGAATCAACATAACCTCTGATAGTAAATTATGATCCTCCATAACATAATGCAGCATCTGAGGTACCCTTGATATATCTCAAGATCCTCTTAATAGTATTCCAATGCTCTCTACCAGGATTTGCCATGTATCGACTAACTGCTCCCACTACTTGTGCAATGTCTGGTCTTGTACATATCATGGCAAACATTAAACTTCTCACTGCTGATGCATACGGTACTCGAGACATCTCCATCCTCTCTGCTTTATTGCTAGGAGACATATTTGAGGATAATTTGAAGTTAATAGGAAGTGGGGTGGAAATTGGCTTACAATCTTGCATGTTGAAGCGTCGCAAGATCTTCTTCAAATAATTCTTTTGAGAAAGCCAAATCTTCCTCTTACTTCTGTCTCGGTAAATTTGCATCCCTAGAATCTTGTTTGCTGGTCCCAAGTCCTTCATATCAAATTCCCTAGCCAACTGTGCCTTTAATTCTTGGACTCGATCTTTGTTGGAGCCTATCACCAACATATCATCCACATACAACAACAAAATGATGAAATTTTCTTCAAACCTCTTGTAATACGTACAATGGTTTGAACTGAGTCTGTTGTACCCAAGGCTAATTATGAAGAAATCAAATCTCTTATACCAACACCTCGGCGCCTGTTTGAGACCGTATAGAGATTTGTTCAACCTGCAAACCAAGTTCTCCTTGCCTGTTTCAGCAAAACCCTTTGGTTGGAGCATATAAATTTCTTTTTCAAGTTCTCCATGAAGAAATGAAGTTTTCACATCTAACTGCTCCAAATGAAGATCAAATATAGCACACATTGCCAAGACTACTTTGATTGTCGTAAGTCGTACCACCGGAGAAAATATCTCATTGAAGTCTATTCCTTCTTTTTGAGCATATCCTTTCACCACCAATCTTGCACAATACCGCTCCACTTGATCATTGCCATCACGTTTTATCTTTTAAACCCATTTGTTGCCAATGGCCTTTCTACCTTGTGGTAGGGGAACAAGATCCCAAGTATTATTCTTGTGCAGAGCTTCAATCTCCTCTTGCATTGCTGTCATCCATATAGATACATCTGTGCTTTTGATAGTCTTATGGAAAGTTGATGGCTCTCCATCCTCTGTTAGAAGACAGTATGCAATGTTACTTTCAGTAACATATTCTGAGTGCCAAGCCGGTGGTCTTCTTTCACGAGTCGACCGCCAAACTTCAGAAGTTTCAGACTCTATTTGTTCTTGCTCTTCATGCTCTGGTATAGCTTCAGAAGAAGCATGATTCTGAGTATTTTCCACATGGACTGCTGTAGTCTCCTTTAGAATGCTATTATGTTCTTCCATTTGCATTTTACCTTCTGCAAATATGACATCTCTGCTGATCACTACCTTGTGGGCAGTGGGATCCCACAAGCGATACCTCTTCACTCCATCAGCATATCCTAAAAATACATATTTTCTGGATTTTGAATCCAGCTTGCTAACTTCTTGTGTATTGTACATCACGTACACAAGACTTCCAAATATATGCAATCGAGAATAATCAGCTGGTTTTCCAGTCCATATCTCCATCGGTGTCTTTAGCTCAATTACAGTTGATGGAGATCGATTTATCACATAACAGGCGGTATTGACTGCTTCTGCCCAGAATGACTTTGCTAGACCTGCAGCCTTCAACATTGCTCTTGTTCTTTCTAATAGAGTTCTGTTCATCCGCTTTGCCACTCTATTTTGTTGTGGAGTGTATGCCGTTGTAAACTACCTTTTGATACCTTCATGTTGACAGAAGTTATCAAATTCATCACTGGCATATTCTCCTCCATTGTCAGTCCTCAAACACTTGATCTTCTTTTTAGATTCAAGTTCCACCCACGCTTTAAAAGTTTTAAAGACTGTAAGCACATCTGCCTTACTTCTAATTGGATACATCCAACATCTCCTGGAGAAGTCATCTATAAATGATACAAAGTATCTTGCTCCTCCCAAGGATACAACTGGTGCTTGCCAAACATCAGAGTAAATCAGGTCTAAGATGCATTTGCTCTTAGTTGTTGATGTGCCAAACTTCAACCTATGTTGTTTACTTGTAACACAGTGCTCACAAAAAGGTAAAGTAACCTTTGTAAGCCTAAGGAGTAACTTCTGATCAGAGAGAACCTTTAAACCTTTTTCTGACATGTGACCTAGTTTTTGATACCACATCATCATCTTCTCTTCTGCAGGACTGGCTGATGCGATTGACGCTTCTGCCTCATGATGTGTTTCTCCTATTAATGCAAATATATTTGCAACTGTCTTTCTTGCCTTTAAAACCACCAGCGCTCCTTTGATGATTTTCATAATTCCATTGTCTGTTCTGATCTTACAGCCAAGACTATCAAATTGTCCTATAGACAAAAGATTCTTTTTTAAGTCTTTCACATGTTGTACTTCTGAAATAGTACGAATTAAGCCATCATACATCTTCAATTTGATAGTGCCAATGCCGACAATCTCTAAAGCATGATTATCACCCATGAACATTTTACCTCCAGAGATGGGTTTATATGTATGGAACCAATCTCGATTAGGAGTCATATGCCATGTTGCTCCTGAATCCATTAGCCAGACCTCAGTGAGCTCTTCTGTATCTGTAGAGATTGTCGCTGCTTCACTATATAAAACATCTCCATCTTCTGAGGTGCTCGCAACACACCCTTGAGATTTTGATGACTCTACAGAATTCTCTATACCCTTTTTAAACCAACAATCCTTTTTGAAGTGCTCTTTTTTGCCACAGTTGTAGCATTTCACAGCCTTCTTACTTCTTGATTTGGACCTCCCCTGCCTTTGACTCCCACTAGAGCCACGCTCCGTTGATCTTCCTCTTGACACCAACAATGCCTCTGCTTGCTTTGAACTGTTTCTATCTCCTTTGTTTTTGCGCCTATTTTCTTCTTCCAAGATAGCGGCTGCAACATCATCGAAGGCTAGATAATTTGAGAGGATATTATTTGTCAAGTTGATAATGAGCTGATCATATGAATCAGGAAGACTTTGAAGTAGAAGTTCTACACGTTCATTTTCCTCTATTTGCTGACCCAATGTAGTGAGTTGTGAAAAAATAGTTCTTATTGTGTTGATGTGGTCAATCACCGACGTGGTTTCTGCCATTCAAAGGGTATAAAGTCTTCGCTTTAAGAAAATCTTATTGTGCAAAAACTTGGACTCGTATAGCTTTGTTAGAGTCTCCCATATCTCCTTAGCTGTTTTCTTTTCTGCCACAGTTGATAATACTTCATCGGCTAATGCTAAATGTATGTTAGTAATAGCATTGCCATCCATCTCATTCCATTTTGTATTATCAGTGATCTCCGCGGGCCGATCCCCAATTGCTGCCAAGCAATTGTCTTTTCTTAAGATTACCTTGATTCTTATTTTTCACAATGAGAAATTGCTCCCATTAAACCTCTCAATCTCGTACTTTGCTGCCATTGTATTCACCAAGATCTATTCAGCTATCACCGTTTCACAAATCTGTAATGTATATAGAAATAGTATCGTGTGAATAATACTTCACTAAGTAAGTTTCCAGGAAAGATTGGAGGGGTCACAAATGGTCCCGCTTAAAACCTAATCTCCTTAGACAGAACTTCCTAGACTGTATTTAATCACCGCACTGTCTTTCTATATACGCCAACAGCAACGTATGTGAACAGTACCGTATGGATGAATAGTGCCGTATAGGTGAATAGTGCCGTATACATGAATAGTGCCGTATACACGAATAACTTTTGTGTATTAACAACACCAACCAGGAGGCTCTAATACCACTGTTAGGATACTAGCATGCAAACCCGACAAGACAAAAGGTAAGGGACAAGATAAAATGAGAAATGACACACAAGAATTTACGTGGTTCACCCAATTTGGCTACGTCCACAGGCAAGTATAGAAGGATTTTACTAAGTAATGTGGGAATACAACTTCTCTCTAATAATAGGAGAACAACAAAAAACTCTCTATTATTAGGAGAAAACACCTCACTTACTATCTCACAAATACCTCACAATTTTGTGGGATTACTCTCTCCTCACCCTCTTTTCTTTCTCTCTTGTGGTGTGTCTATAATGCTTGGATGTATTGTCTATTTATAGGCAAACATCCATGCAAAAGACAAGCGCAAGGTAGGTGGCACCAAATTGGTGCCTAACATTGTTGATAAATTGGTGCCTAACATTGTTGACAAATTAGGATGGTTTCACAAAAATATCGAAGCTGATTCAAAATTCCGGGCTTTAGTTGCTGTTGGATCACTGGCATATCTTACTCCCTCTACATATACCAGTGATTTTACTTTTCTAACTAGCGGTTTTGGTTTTTTTTTAATGGGCATTTTCTCTCCTTCTCAAATATATAGGAAATTGATCGAAAAGGGATTTTTCAAATAAATCTTTCATTTTTTTTTGGTATATCATATGGAATACAATTTTACTTGTATACCATGGTAACTTTTTGATCTCAACATGTACTAAATGAATTTGATAGAGCTTAGGGTCTTCTAGTGTTAATGTTTATTGCTTGCGTGCTACATTTTACCTTACGCATCCCAGGAGGGAATTCATATGAATCACAACTTTTGAATTTCGAGTAAAAGAAGGGATAAATCTTATAAAAATTAAAATTTATATATTTCATATCATGAATAATATATAAAAAAGTAAATGTTCATAATCATGTCCATATTTGCAAAAAAACGAAATGCAAGTTTGGGCAAATATAAATTATAATATTTGGATGGAAAGTTGAGAATACGAATCGGTAATGCTTGAAATTTCGAAGTAGATAACAAGGTAAATATGCATAATCGATAATTTTTTAACTAAAATAAAATAAAATTGAGGCTCCTTCTCCAGGAAAGCAATATCCCACAAGGCCTTTAAAGCTTCCCGGAGGAAAAGAGCAATACTTGAAGATAATACAACCAGGGAGCCTTTACGTTTCAGTAATTAATTATCAAAGTACGTGCATGGAATGAGAATTGAAGGATGCATGTGAATGAAAGACCCAGAAAGCAAGCCACTCATCTGTTACTTAAAATGGCTTGTACTGATTCTATTTTTGTCACTTGCAGAACGTCAATCGAACCATCAGAAGAAGGGGTACCTGGCGCACATGAACTGAACTATCATAGGCAACATCTTCAAGGCTAAGAGAAAACAGAATTGGCAAGCACAGCAAGTCACTAGATTGAAAGAAATGCTGAGGAGTAAAAAAATGGAGTTTGGTATTCTTAAAAATTCTCATTTAACATTACTGGCGCAGTGGGTTGTAACATAAATGAGGACGCAGGACGATGTTACCAGATACTTTCACCGCAGTAACAAGTAATCTGCACGATATAAAGAATCCAGGAACATGATAATAGAAGGCAAACCTTGATTGTCTTCTAATTTTTACTTTTCACGAGAGGTGTGATCCTAACGAGTCATGATGTCAGACAAGAAACGACCACTACCATCCAGCATTGTTGTGATAATATCCTGGATGACAGTAGTAGTTTCTTGTTTGAACATCATGGAACAACAGTATCTTGATTGAGAGATTAGCCAGGAAAAATTGCTGGAAGTGCCGTTCCTACACTACAACAAGACTGCCGAAAATCTAAGAGAACTATTATGAACAGAACAAATTCTCAATAATAATTTCATAAACTAACGAATAATATAATTTATTCACCTGCAGACAAAAGGTGCATGAGTTTTGAACAACAAACTGATATCATGAACGAAGACTGAGAGATGATAATGGGATGAGGTTTCTCCTATATGCCCATGAAGAACTTGTTGATCAGAGGAGGAAATTCATTCATGAAATCTACAAATTCATGACCCAGACCATTGAATCTGCTAAATAAGCCGAATATAAATAATGATGGCGAGAGGCCGAACGAATGTCAAATTATATGGATCATAGGGTACAATTCAGTATCCAATTAGGCGACTAGGAGCGGATCATTGCACTCTTCCTCATGATCTCAGGATTAAGCCTTTCTTTCGGCCTTGAATATTTGAGCAGTCCAGAACAAGGCCGGTAGATCAAGATGCATAAAAAGTTGCTTCAAGATCATTTCTCAGCATTGGGGAGGCTATATGTAACTTACCCCATGCATCCATATTAATTTATTTATTTACTGTCATATTATCCCACTAGAAACTGGTGCGTGGAACAATCACTGAGTTGTTCACTCTATTACATGAAAAATTAGTTGCTCTTAACAATTCGTATGCTTAAATTGAGCTGGTAAAAGAGGTATTTCCACGCGGGTATATATTCTGTACAGAATATCCAGTTTATAACGTTATTTTGTAAAGAAAATTGTATTCTTAAGACTTCGTTCTATCGAAAGCTACAAACTTCATTAGCCAGTGTTGAATAGCATGAATCATTTTTCAGCTGTCGAAAATCGGATGTTTTGTCAATAATATAAATCTCGCACCATGCCAAATTCAGGCCGCTTGAAATTAGCTATATATTACAGAACGGTTTTAGGCATAAATTGACTCTTTTTTCACATTATCAACACACATCATTGCAAGAAAACCATTGAAAAAGGAGGGAAAGAAAGAAAAAACCTAACACCAGAAGAGTAAAACAGATGTAGAGTGGAAGAAGGGTCCAGCACTCTGTATCTTCCATTCTAATGTTATTCGCATCGTAGAAAATTACAGCTATAATTATTGGCGATGCATCACATAAGGTAGAATATTGCGTTGGGTAGTCAGTCTTCAACTTGCCAAGTGATTGTAGAAACTGATGATGAGAAACAAATGCTCCACGCTATCAATTTGTGACAGTCGCTTGGGGGGGTAGAAGTGCAAATGTTGCCGCAGATTGGATAGCCAGAGCGACTAGATGTTTCAAATGTCTACTTGACTGAGTTTACAACCACCCGGATGAACTTCGTTGTATTCTTGTAAAGGATTTCCCTAGTTGTTGCAAGAGAAAAAAAACAATATAGAAACTTCACTCTCTCTATATATATATCTGACATCTTGAAAATACATCAGACGCTTGAATAAATTACCTGAAAATACCTGCTTCAACGGTTAGTTTCTTCTTGCACCGTTTCTGTGAGCTTTCTTCTTTCTTCCTTTAGTTTTCAGACTCCATTGAACTTCGACCATCCTCACAAACCATGCTGGTTTTCTTGTTCTGAACACTATGTATCCCACTGTAGCTCCAAGCACAAATCCACATCCATACCCCATCACAACTGCTTTCCATCCAAATCCATCTCCAAACAGCGATGAATCATCTCCTTCTTCGGAGTTTGGTGGTGGTGGTTGTTGTGTCTCACCACTATTGCATTCCTTCGAGATTTGAAGTCCACACAAGCCCGAGTTTCCTTCGAATGAGCCCTTATTGAACGTGTTGAACTGCTTTCCTTTAGGTATGGGTCCTTCTAGCTGGTTATGTGAAAGGTTTAGGACACTAAGAAATGTTAGATCTGCCAACTGCATCGGGATCCTTCCAGTAAGCAAGTTTGAAGAGAGATCTAACGATTCCAGATTGGCCAAATTCCCCAATGAAGGTTGAATATATCCTGTAAGGGAGTTGTGAGAGAAGTTTAGCTGTTGAAGTGCATTAAGCTTTCCAATCGACTCTGGTATCTCTCCAATAAAACTGTTGTGCGACAAATCAATGAATGCGAGGGTACTTCTAATTTTCACAAACTCAATTTCCAGCCCTTTCCACGTCAATTTCACAGAATAATCATAACTGATGTTTCTAACCTTCATGTAAATCATATCTTGATCCAAGGTCTTCATTGCTTCCAGACCATTGAAATACCCAGTTGGCAACGGTCCACTAAAATTATTGCTGGAGATGTCAAAAATCCTTAGTTTTGAAAAAGCGTAGTTGGTCGTCGGACCTTTCACAAATCCATGGAGTTCGTTGGATTTTAGAACAAGAACCTGTAGCTCTTGAAGCGTATCGAGAAAGTAGGGGAACTTGCCTTTTATCTTATTGAAACCAAGATCAAGAACCTCCAATTGTGTACAGTTGATCATCGATGGTGGTATTTCCCCTTCCAATTCGTTGCCATTGAGATTGAGATATCTCAAGTTATTCCCCACCAAAAACCTTGAAAGGATTGTGCCTTGGAGGTTGTTCATGCCAAGATGCAACACTGAGAGACTGTCACTAAAGTTCCCCAGACATTGTGGTATAAAACCACTCAAGCTGTTGTTGGACAAGTCAAGGACTTGTAGGGCTGTCAGCTTACAAGCAGAAGAAGAAATCTCTCCTGTTAACTTGTTGGATGCAAGTTTAAGGACTATCAAGTTCTCTTGATGGAAAACTGACCTTGGAATTGGGCCATGCAAGTGGTTATTGCTCAAATCAAGCAATATTAATGAATTGTACTGGAATTCACTTAAATTCCCAGTGAATAAGTTACTACGGAGGTCCAAATACTGCAGAGTAGGATGAGAAAACAAAAAGGACGGTATTGTGCCCGTGAACAAGTTATCAGATAACATGAGAGTTATTAGATTTGGAAGGCTACTTATTTGAGGAGAGATAGGGCCTAGCAATTGATTATCTGATAAAAATAAACGTTGAAGTTGTGTCAGGCTACCCAAAAAATCTGGAATCTGACCCTTGAAATTATTGGAACTAAGATCCAACAAATTGAGATTCACAAGGTTTGCAAGAGATGACGGGATGCGGCCACTCAAATTATTAAATGAGAGATCTAATGCAACAAGCTGTGTGAGGTTACCAAGTAGGGCTAGATTTGATCTTTTGCTAATGTTACAGTTACCGAGATACAGATTTTTCAACGACTTTAGATTATTGATGAAGTCATTCTCGATAGAAATCGAGATTTTCGTATCAAAAAGAGCCAACTCCTGGAGGGAACTGCTCACATTGGAGGAAGGAAAAGAACCTGTGAGGCCTACGTTTGCCCCCAAATTGAGAAATTCAAGGTTTGGTAAGAGAAAGATGTTAGCTGGGAATTCCCCTCGCAGCCCACAATTCCCGAAAGAAAGAATTGACAAAGAAGACGACAAATTCTTCAAGGAATTGGGTACAACCAAAGACATATTTACCCACCGCAAAAGGAGTTTTCTTAACTTGGTTGGATTTTGAACAAGCTTGTTAAGAGAAGATGAATCTAGTGTCAGGTAAGAGTTCCCGGAGAGATCAAGTGAAACCAACTCAGTGAGCTGCTCAAAATCAGATGGAACCGGACCTGTAAAATTGTTGAATCCGAGATTCAAGGTCTGGAGGTGCTTAAGTTTTCCTATAGAGAATGGGATGTGACCACCCAAGTGGTTATATGAAATGTCCAACACAGCGAGTTGTGTGAGGTTGCCAAGCCATGGTAGGTTTGAGCCAGTAAAATTGCATTGTCTAAGATACAATTGCTTCACCGACTTCAAATTATTAACTGGATCATGTTCTAGATGTATTGAAATCCCCGTCATTGATAGATCCAAGTATGAAAGAGCATTACTCACATTGAATGGTGGAAAAGAGCCAGTAAGGTCTATGTTCTCCGATAAATCAAGCAGCTGCAAGTTTGATAGCCCATGAACGTTACTTGGTAGTTTCCCTTGCAATCCACAGTTAACGAGTTGGAGTGATGACAAAGGAGAAGAAAGATTCATCAAGAAACTGGGTACAACCATTGACATGTCTACCTCGCTCAAATGAAGTTCTCTTAGCTTGGTTAGGTTTTGAACAAGCTTGTTAAAAGGAATTGGTTCTAGTGCCAGTTTATTATTATAAGAGAGATCAAGTGAAACCAGTTTGGACAGATGAGAGATTTGTGATGGAACTAAGCCAGTAAAACCCGAATAGTTTAGGTTAAGATGCGTCAAATTGGAAAAGTGGCCAAACTGAGATGAAATATGAGAGAGATTGAAATCATTGTAAGAGAGGTCGAGCTTTTGAAGATGATGAAGGGAGAAGAGAGTGCTATTGGAATGGAGAACGCCATAAAGCATGCTGCAGGCAAGGTCAAGCCCAATGACTTGCCCACTCTTGATGTCACAAGTCACCCCATCCCACAAGCAGCAATCTGTGCCCTCTTTCCAGGACTCTGTCTTGGGATCTTCACAATACTCAAAAGAAGCAGAAGGATTAATGGAAAAAGATTCTTTGAACTGGAGCAGATGAATACTTTGGTCATGGGCACACAATTGAGTTGAAGAGGAGAAGTTTGAAGACAAGGATGACGAAACTGTTGGATTAAATTGCAAGAGAAACAAAATTAAAGACACGGACTGAGTGAACCGGAGTAAACATCCCATTTTCTCTTTCAGGATACAAAACAGTGGACGGCGAATGAAATTAAGGTGCTATAGCACTCGGGTGAGACGGAAATCTAAATTGTGATTAGTACTATTTATAGACAGCTTGATTGTGCGACTCAAATATTTGCAGTAATTATAAAATCACTAATTGCAAACAGTAAGATTCCTGTCATCTTTCCTGTTTTGGCCCATTATTCTGCAAGACAGCAGTGTTCTTGCAACTTGCTCTGTTCTTGCGACTCGCAAGACCAATGAAAAAAAGCAAGAGTGTCAAATTAGCTCCTGGTGGGCAGATTACTTGGCCTGCGCTGCTAAATGTTTTACTGAAATTTATAAAAACATCTAGAGGAAGACAAAATTGTGGTCACAGTTTTGAAATGATCAGAGGGGTTTTCCTAATTCACCAATGGAATTTCCTAGGAGCTTCCTTTTGCCAACTGATATTTTTTACACATAAATTCACGTAACCATTTAAAGCAAAGGCCCCTGCGTCTAGCTTGTCCAATCCTTTCCAACTTTCCTTCTTGTTTTTATGTTTTCTTTATTTTTTTATTTTTTTAAAAAAAATATAAGATGCATTCTCCCCAAAACAAATTATTAAAAGAAATCAAGAATAGGAAATAAAACATGCTTTTTCTGTAAATAAAAAAGGGAATTTTCTTGGTGAATATCATTATGATAAAACCAATGGGCCTCAGTGGTAATAATTTCCTTGCACCTGCATAACGGGTTCAAATCCTCCTCGAAGTATTTGAGCTTATAAAATAAATTAGTAAATAGATAAAAAAAAAAAGCCTCCTTACGAAGGGAGCCAGTGCAGCCCCTCATACTTGACTTGAAAATCGGGGCTCCTCCAGCCGACAGCCACCAATACAATTCTGTCATGTATTTGACCATTTTTGACTTGAAACAGGACCACTTGGTCTAAAATGGTTTATTTTAAGACATTCTTTCTTCGGACACTCGTGGGCTCCTTCCAAGTGAATTCCTTATTAAAGAAGGGAAGGATCCATCGAACATTGAACCTTTGTTAAGCCAGAAGTAGAAGGTGTGGACCATACCATATATTATCACACATTTCAAAGCAAATTCTGCTCTTAAAACTCTTTACTGGTGGGATGCCACACCACATGTACTAAGGTAAAAAAAAGAATTTACAATTTTGATAATGTTTAATTGATTAGGTTTTATATTTATTTATTTTTAAATTATTATTTTAAGTTTTATAAATCTAACTTTAAAATTATTACCTTTAAAATTTATAAAATTAATTAAGATACTTATATAAATAAATAAATAAAAAACCTTAACATGTAATGTTGAATCATCTATATCAATATTAAAGTCTATCAGCTATTATTTTGTCCATAATCCTTATTTTATGTCAAATCTGCTACACCAGTAATACAAATTAATTTAACCACAGTTTGTGTTTGGGTATTATTCCTACACTATTAATCTAGAGACTATAACTATTCTAGTTTCTATTTAGGTGTGCAGCTTAATGACGCATAAATAAGCTGATACACATGCTGCTCAGGATACAAAATTAATAATTCCTTGTGTTTTTCTCTTGTAATGTCAATCATAGTATGTTATATTCATCGTTAACATTAATCTTCCTTGTCACAAGCTTCTCTTTGCTTTTTGTAGTTATTGGGCCATATCGAAAATCTCTCCAAAGACTCCAATACTCCAAGAGTAGTTGTATATGCCTTCTAGTTTCTGAAATTTAGATCTGTCCCTGATTTATTGAAAATATACATGTACGGGATTTATCAGCTCACGGTTTTCTTTGTTAAGTGATCAGGGATCGTATTATTAATACCAAAAGCAAGAACAAGCTGCTATGACAAGAGCAGCCGGAGTAAACTCAGTTCATGGTTTCTGCGCTGTTGATTTTGGTGGCCAGTTTCTAATTAAAAAATAAAAATCCCATACTCTCTCTAGCACTGTGGTTTTTCACGCGAGCCTATATATATAAAAATACTTGTACTCATGGGTTTATGATGAGATAGAAGGCCAGCTTTTTATTTGTTGATATAAAGTTAATCGCGACACTCCAGACAAAAATTAATATTCAGTTCACAATACATACATACATACATATAAACATACATACATACATACATACATACATATATATATATATACATACATACATATATAAAAGCAAAGGCATATGAACATCATAGAAGAGAAGAGATAGCTAGACTAATCAAGCTCTTTATTTATTTTGCATAAACTTCAACAAAGATTATACAACTTCACGGAATCAAAACCAAGAAAAATCAAAACCTGATCATGATGCAAGTTGTTGTCACCATGTACTGGGAGGTTAATTTATTTGTCTTGCATAAATATATAGTTCTCGAATCAAAATATAACACACACACACACACATGTAACATGACTAGTTGTTGTCGCTCTCAAGAACGCATGCAACTTTGCGCGCCTTCAATCTTCAATTTGGGTCACAGTCAGTTTGCTCCACGGGAGATTCACAACGTTTTTTTGGTTTCTTCGGTCCTGGATTTGGATTAGGTTGGCAACGTTTTTTATTAGCACCGCATGGAGATCCTGAACTGACGGGGCCCCATCCCGTACTTGGATCTGCAAACATTTGTATTGTTAGACGAAAAAAGAAAGAAATAAATGCTCTGCGATAACAAACAGCATCTTAATTTATAGCATTAATTAAGTCATGGTCCTAAAATATATGCATGCAAGATTATACACAACACAGAACACGCATATGAGCTGCGCGCTTAATTATCTTAAATTAAATAAAAGCAAAAACAGAAACAGGTTTTCACCTTTCCCGTCCAGTAATTCTCGCGCAGTGCAAGTGGATGAGGGAGAGAAGACGATGGTTGCTAAGAGAATGCATATGATCACAAGAAAGGCTTTCATGTTTGAAATATTTGTGTTTATCATGGTCATTGCCTCTTCGCTGCCACTCTTATTTATAGGTGCCATGCATGATATTAACAGCTTTGGAAGGGAAATGACCACGAAAGTTCACACGCGCACAAGACGAGATTATTAATTGATCACGGTGTCCACTCCTTTGTATTATTGAATAAGACAACTTTGAAAAGTATAAGTGCATTCATAATAGCAACAAGTTGTTAAAAATATATGAAGACTTTGCATGTGGACGACGACTCCATTTTTCATCAAGAAGGTAATTTCTAGGCAAAACATATATAGCACGCGTTGTTGTTTTTTTTTCGGTGATAATCGAAGTGTATTATTGCAAAATGTTAGCCATAAAGTGAATGGCTAATAAAGATTAGGGTACGTAGTTCGAAATCTTAATTCTTGAAATAGGGTTGTTTTATGCTTATTTCTTGAAATAAGGTTGTTTTTGCCAAAAAAAAACAACAACAACTAGGCCACATAAACAGCTCTGAGGATCGCATGAACAAGAAAGCTTTTCCATTTACATGTTCAAACTAATTCAATTAACAATAGAACTTAAAAGTTCATATTCATAAAAACTGACAAAAAAATGATAAAAATGATTGACAGACCCTTATCAAAACAACATGTTTTATATATCCCATATAGCAAATCTCATCTTTGTGTTGTACAGAAGAGGTTAGGGATTAGAAAAGAATAGCATGAAATTCTCATTGTTGTGTTGGAGATCCTCTGTTTTGACTGCAGCTGATTGTAAAAGTTACGGTTCTTTTGAAGATGATATGCCGGCTTCAGATTCTTTTCTATGTTGCAGTGGTGGGGTGTTCTTGTTAAGGATATACCATGGACTGATGGCCACTCTACGTCAAGTCCCTTTTGCCTTCGCAGTTGCAGATCGCTGAGGTAGAAAGGGGGCTCGAGTCGTTTTTACTTGGAGACAGATTAGGGGTCTTACCATCATCTTGTTAGTAAACCTAAAACTTTGATTCACTAATATTAACAAAAATTGTGATCCTGTTCACCGAAAAAAAAATAATGTGAAATTTTAGAAAATTGTTAGGCAATGCTTATATCTTTTTATTACGTCATATAAGCTAATTGACGAGGAAGAAAGTATGAACCGCTGCAAATTAAAGAACATGTATGCCAAATTGATATGAAGGTTTTCCCCAATATTTTCTGGCTTGATCTACCTAGATAGAATAGAGATGGAGTATTTATGAAGTTTGGAGGCAAAAAATTGATTTGGGGCCAACGACACGGGGAGGGAGGAGAGGAAATACACTTCCAAATCCATCTTTGATTTCCTCGTTAAATTAAAATTATAATTTTTTATAAAAAGATCTCTTTATTATTAACAATTAAACTTTATAATTTATTTTGATTTGATTTATGTAAACTTATCTTAGTCATATAAACTAAAGTCGACTCAAGTTGTTTTTTTTTTTGTTTTTTTTTATTTTTTTAAAAAATATCATTTAGTATTGGGTTTATTCAGATTTAAATTTTATAATTTATTTTAATTTAATTTCTATATAGTCATCTCGACCTTATTATCCATGTCGTGAATTCGACAGCTTACTCGAAGTTGACATGTGTAAAACCCTAACAAATTATAATTAAAATTTAAGAATTATAATTAAAATTTAAAAGGATTGAGTGAGAATTCTATCAAGTCAAATATAATCGGAATTGGGCAAATAATTCTGCAAGATAAGATTTTACTAGAAAATTGTTGAAATATATAAATAGTTTAGTAATGACACGATACATAAAATCACCAGAAAATATATTAAAAGGCAATCAAACAAGACCTAAACATTCTAATGAGAGTATAAATAGAAGTGAGACAAAAACATTATTCTTCCTTTTTAATGCCATAAGCTAGAACAGAAACCTAAGCCATGCTAATCTTTAATTTTTTTTCCACCAAAACACCATGCATGACATCTAATAAAGAGTTTCAAGGGTGAGCTTGAGGGAAAGTGGAAAGAAAACCTAACATTGAAGACATAGAAAGAAAGTGAGACGACTAGAAGGTAGAAAAAGGAGGAGAAACATGAGAAAATTCAAAGGAAAGGAGGGGAAGAAGAAGTGCAAAGAAACACCTGACTCAAGCTCTATTTTGCTTGGTAGGTTAACTTTCATGGGTCAATTTGTATTCTATGTAGAAATTAGAGGAAAAGATGAAAAACCCCCAAACATGGCCATCTTAGGGTTTGCATGGAAAAAAATGATCATATTATGAATTGAAATAAGGTTTGGTTGAGTTGATGAAGTGCATCTTGTTAAAGGAGGTGAGGTTAGTATGACGTAAAAGAACTTTATTTCTTGAACAAATATGTTCTATTAGATAAATTATACATAGTGTATTGTATAAGTGACGTAATGACTAAAACTAACTTGTAAGTGATAAAGATGGGATTATAGGGGAAATAAAGTAATTTAAATGAAAGAACTTAAATGAATAGAGATAGTATGTTTCAGCCTTTAGGAAGGTTTAAAGAGGACTTGATTGAGAAATGTTATAAATGGGTTCACGAGAAAGAAAATCCATAAATAGCTATGATCTAAGGGTAAGAACCAAACAAAAATGATGACGTGTAATGATGGATAATTTTGAATGTTTTTATACCAGAACTGGGTCTTCCACCTTATAGAAAAGTTGTAAATTTATATCTTAGCTTTTTAAAGAGTTAAACCACGCAAAAAACTAAAGTTTATAACTTTACTTATGATTAAAACAATAAGCAGTGCTCTTGAATAATAATAATAATAATAAAACCGATATAGAAAGTGTAATGAACTAGTTAAAGGAAAACAATTGGGAAATGAATTTAATAAATGACGATGAATTTATGTGGATGAAATTAAAATGATATGATAATTCTTGTTATGGTCAACTTACGAGAGGTTATTAATGGTATCTCTTAATTCTAAACAGTAGAGGCACCTGGAACATGGACGATCACAAGTTGAGGAACTCAAGCAATTGAAAGAGCAGGTAGGTGTACCACACTTCTTCTTTTCAATTCACATCAAATTAATAATAGGATATAAATTTTATGAATTGGTATTTATAACAAGTTTTGTACTTGAATATGGACATATTGTGCACAATAAAACTAGATGGATATGCGATATACATGATTTGTTACAAAGTTGTTGGTTGATAGTAAAGAATTGTTAAATTTAAACTAGAAGGAGAAGTGACAGAAAATTATCATCATAATGTTAATGACTAAAGCTCTTTTATAAAGATACTTAGTTTCGTAACTAAAATCACAATAGGAATAAGGCTTGGCAACAATGGTAAAGAGGTTAAAGTCAAATTGTGGTTTTGATACTTAGTTATTATGATAAGTAACTAAGGAAATGATATGGTTGGATACTTAGTTCCCAAAAAAGGGACAATTAAGGTTATGGTGTTAATACCAAGTCATTGTAAGATTGGTGACTATGGATTCGACGAAGTCGATGCTTTTTTTTTTAATCAAAATATCAATAATTAGGAAAGTAAATAACAAACAAGAATTCTTGGTAATAAAGAAAATAATCTATGAACAAAAATCATCAATGATGAAGGAATTAAATTATGAATAGGTATCCTGTGATAAGCCAAATATAAAAGGCTTTTCTGTCACGTAAATATTGCTATACATGTATCTGTTATAATAGTTATAATAGATATTTAGTTATAATAGCTGTAACTAGTAACTGACATTCACTTAATAATATATATATCGTAGCTCCTTTGTATATCTTCAATAAGAAAAGAGAGAAACATTATTTTGCTTTCTCAAATTTATCTTGGTATTAGAGCTTTTTCAATTAAGGATCTAGTAATGGCTTACACTTCCACTCAGACTTCTTCAGCTAGTGGTTCTCTTGGTTCTACACAAGCCACAATAGTGACGCCCATTCCTTCTTATCAACTACTTAATCACACATTGCCTATAAGGCTTGATCGCACCAATTACATTCTTTGGATGTCTCAAGTTGACAATATGGTCTTTATTAATGGATTTGAAGATTTTATAGATGGATCTTCTATCTGTCTAGAGAAGAAACTAAGTCCAGGGGTGCTTAATCTAGTTTTTATTGCCTGAAGACAACAGGATCGCACAATTCTTAGCTGGATATACTCCTTTCTCACTCTAGCAATCATGGTGCAGATCATAGGTCACAATTCTTCTCACTGTGCATGGAAGGCTTTGGAGAAAACCTTCTCATCATCCTCAAAAGCAAGGATAATGTAATTAAAACTGTAACTACAGTCCATGAAGAAAGGATCCATGACTATGATAAATTACATCATGAAAGTTAAAGCAGCTGCAAACAATTTAGCTGCTATTGGAGAACTTGTCTCTGAGCAGGATTAAATTATGAACCTCCTTGGAGGTCTTGGATCAGACTATAATGTAGTTGTTACTGCAATCAACATTAGAGATAAAAAAAAATATCTATTGAAGCTATTCATAGCATGCTTCTAGCCTTTGAACATTGCTTTGAGCAATAAAGCTCAATTGAACAAATTTCAACTATAACTGCCAATTATGTATCCTCCTCTAATAAGAGAGGTGATGGGACAACATATACTGGCAATCAAGGCCAATACTATACTCTTAACATCAATAACTATAGAGGTCGTAATAAAAGAGGAAGATATCGATAAACTGGAAGGTATGATTCGAACAATTTTGAGAAACCACAATTTCAGTTATGTGGCAAATTTGGTCATACAGCTCAGGTCTGCTACCACAGATTTGATATATCCTATCAGAGTCCTCAGAGTAGTGGCAACTCTTCTTTAAATACTGGTAATCAAACTTCTATTCCTGCTATGATGGCTTCTTCTAATGGTGTTGCAGATGACACTTGGTATTTTGATTCTGGCGTAAGTCATCATTTAACTCAGAATAGAGACAATCTCACTGAGTCCTCACCTTATAATGGGAAAAATAAGATCAAAATTAGCATCTATCCATTTTCAACACTAGTTCTACACATTTTTTTTTCTAATTCTTATGTCTTCCAACTCAAGAAGGTATTTCATGTTCCATTTATCTCCGCTAATTTAATCAGCGTTGCCAAGTTTTACTCAGACAATAATGCTTTAATTGAGTTTCGATTTAATAGCTTCCTTGTGAAGGATCTACATACGATGAAACTGTTGGCTCGAGGTAGACTTGAGAATGGTCTTTACAGGTTTCCAGTATTGAAGAACAAGAAATTAGCTTATGTTGGTGTTCATAAGCCTTCTACTGTTCATTCCTATAATTTTCATCCTATTAATAATAAGGTGGAGTTATGGAATCACAGACTTGGCCATGTTACTATTGAGATTGCAACCAAAGTCCTGTAAAGTTATAATATCTCTTGTAGAAAGAATAAAGCTATTGCTTGCTTTTCCTATCAAGTTCCTAAAAGTCATAGGTTGCCCACTCATCTTTCATTTTCTCGTGTATCCAAGCCACTAGAACTTGTTCACACTGACGTCTGGGGACCTGCTTTTGTCAAGGACACATCTAAAGCCTAATATTTCATCTTGTTTCTAGATGACTACTCTCGATACATTTGGTTTTATCCTTTACACTTAAAGGATTAAGCCCTGTTGATTAGTACTTAAAAGTGCATTTTTATCAAGGTTTTATATCATCATTTTACACTTGAAGTATCAATAACTCTTTAACTAAAACATGTTTTATAATAACATATCTAATAATATAAGATATCTTTAATTTGTGGTAAATATTTATTTTAAATGCAGGCCTATCACATAAATAAAAGGATTAATTAATGAATTTAAGAACTGAAATTGAAAGGACAAAGAGATGACTAAACTTCAAAAAGAGATGCTGGTGCAATCCAAACCGGAACACTGTTCCGTAATTGGGTCATATCTAGAGCTATAGATCTCAAATTTAGGTTTAATTTATATGGATGAAAAGCTAAGACATAGGCTTACAACTTTTATATGGAGCCTAAGATCTAAAAAGGTTATTTTCAAGTTCAAATTAGAGCAATAACAAAGAAGTCTGAATCTGTCCTTTAGCCCGAGCACTGTTTAGTGTTTGACCCATATTTGGAGTTCTAGAAGTGCAAATGATTTGAATTTTTTACACAAGACATCTAAGATAATTTTCTACAACTTTCATATAAGTGGTTCTAATTTTGATGTTATCAATGATGTTTTGGGCAGACATGAGAAGATAAATATTGTTACCAAGTTAAGAGTTGGTCACCCACTCATCAATTAGTCATCAAATCAATAGTTTCTAATTTTGGCATATAAAAGGAGGCATTTGCCATGCATTTAGTCATCTTAGTTTTCAGATCAAGATCATGCTCTTACTTTCTCTCTTTGTATTTTTTATAATGTTTATGCTTTGCTTTCATTAATATCAAGTTTATGCCTTTCATTTTTTTTCATTTACTTAGTTAACTTTTATCTTATTTATGTTTTTATTTTGTTTGTTTATTTTTCTTTCTTTCATTATGTTTAGTTAAGTTTATTATATCAAGGTGAAAAGGTTATACTAATGGTGTAAGAATAAATATAATGTAAACTCAATATAGACTTTAATATTTTATACTAACATGGTTTGTATTTGTTATTTTGTTCACTCTAATACTTTGCTTGTTAAATGACTAATCTAGATTTATGTTGTATAACACTTGGTACATCAAATGTTTGGCACTTTCATAGCCCATACTGTATGGTATAACCGCCACCTAAGCTATGAAAGGAATTTGATTTGTTGTTAACATAAGTTATAATCATGAATGCTTGATGAGATTTAGAAGTATTAGCATTAATCAAATAAGATGACTAATGTAATCATGTTAACAACTTATAATCTGATTGGAATCTCCTTTGTGTGTGGTTTCCACTTGAATAATAAGAGTTTATATTATACTTGTTTGACATACCATTAGTGGATCCTCCAACTTTAACATTTGTTGTTATCATTGTTTAATTCTTACATTAATATTCCATCTCAAAGTCTTTTTCTTTTTCTTTTTCTTCTTCTTCTTCTTCTCGTTCTTTATTACTACTACTACTACTACTACTACTACTACTACTACTACTACTTTATTATTATTATTATTATTATTATTATTATTATTATTATTGCTACTAATATTATTGTTGTTACTGTTGTTACTGTTTACAATTATTGTTTATAATTTGTATAATTAACCTCTTTGTGGTTCGATCCCGGTCTTGCCAGATTATTTATTACTTCAACACTCCTGCACTTGGGAGAAGACATCAATGTTTTAGTCATGTCACCTGTCTACCTTTAAGCAGTTCAAATTGCAAGTTGAAAATCAATTTGATACTAGGATCAAATGTCTACAATCTGATAATGGTGGTGAGTTCATGTGTTTTATGTCATTTCTTTATCAGTCTGGCATACTTCATTGCTTTTCTTATCCTTACAACTTAGCTCGAAATGGAAGAGTTGAGAGAAAGCATAGGCATGTTGTTGAGACTGGGTTGGATTTGTTGGCTCATGCTTTCTTACCAATGTCATTTTGGTAATATGTTTTCCAGACAACTACGTTTCTCATCAACAGAATGCCTAACTAGGTACTCAATCATGCCTCACCATATTTCACTCTTTTTCACAAAGAACCTGATTATAGGTTTTTTAAAGTCTTTGGTTGTTTATGTTATCCATTCATTTATCCTTACAACAATTACAAGTTGCAGTATCGATCTATCTAGTACACTTTTCTTGGCTATAGTTTCAATCACAAAGGATACTTATGTCTTGATTCTGCCACTAGATGAGTCTATATTACTTCTCATGTTGTGTTTGATGAACATAAATTCCCTTTTGCTAAATCTTCTCCTTCAACAAATGACATCTCATACAAGTTTTTTCCTCGAGTAATTATAACTGCTTTTATTCCTTCTCCTTCATATTTGCTGATCCTTTTGCACCCCCATCATCTACTTAGTCAATCATAAGTACCGGTTCTTATTCTATAAGCAGTTCTGAGCTCATTCCTGATTCTAGTGATCTTCTTGAATTGTTTCATGTCACTCCTCCTTCGTCTTTTTCCCCAGTTCCATGTGTGCCTACAAGATTGATGCGTGATATCACCAAGAAAAAGCCAATTTTTGATCTCTTTGCTGTAACAGTCTCAAAACCTTCCACTCTCAAAACAAGCTCTCAATGATCCAAACTGGACTCAAGCTATGGACCTAAAGATGGCTGCATTACATCGCAATCAAACTTGGGATCTTATCCAACAACCTTCAGATGTTAATGTCATTGGCTGTAAATGGGTGTATAAGTTGAAACATACGTTTGATGGGGGCATAGACTGGTATAAAGCTAGGCTTATGGCTAAAAGGGTATAATCAAACTCATAGTCTTGATTATTTTGAAACCTTTAGCCCTGTTGTTAAAGCTTTCATGATTAGAATTATCCTGACTATTGCTCTCAGTTTAAAGTGGGAATTGCAGCAACTTGATATGCACAATGCGTTTCTCAATAGTGACCTTCAGGAGCAAGTCTACATGACTCAGCCTCTTGGATACATGGACATTACATCTCCTACCAAAGTGTGTAAATTGAACAAAGCCTTATATGATCTGAAACAAGCCCCACAAGTGTAGGTTCAACGTCTGAGTTCTGCTCTTCTATAATTGGGTTTCAGTAGTTCCGAAATTGATAGTTCCATGTTTATTCACTTTGGTAAATCCTCAACTCTAATTGTTCTTATCTATGTTGATGATATCATCCTCACTGGCAGTTCATCTACACAGATCTCGTCCCTTATTGGTAAGCTTAATTTTGTCTTTGTGTTGAGAGATTTAGGAAAGCTATCCTACTTTCTTGGTATTAAGGTTACTTATAATGACAGCTCTCTGACTCTCAGTCTAAACAAATATGTTTCTGATCTAGTCCAAACAAAAGGTGGTATCACGTATCAGTATGGAGTCAGAATATCGTGGTTTTGCTTTTGCTACATTAAAATGATTTGGATGCAAGCCCTGCTGCAAGCCCTGCTGCAAGAACTTTATGTGTCCATTCTTGTCATTCCTCTTTTTTGGTATGATAATATCAATGTTTATCATATGGCAAAGAATCATGTGTTTCATGATAGAACAAAACATATAGAAATCTATCTTTATTTCATCCGTGATTAAGTTACCAGAGGCAAGATTCAGTTGTAGTTCATCCCTACTGCAGAGCAACCTACTGATTTGTTGACAAAGCATCTCACAAGTTCAAAGTTCTTATCTCTCAAAACTCAGCTTTGTATAGTTCCCAGACCTTTTCACTTGAAGGGGGGTCATAAGCCAGATATAAAAGACTCATCTATCATGTAAATATTGCTATGCATGTATCTATTATAACTGACTTTCTATTATAACAATTATAATAGATATTCAGTTACAACAACTGTAACTAGTAACTGACATTCAGTTACAATAGTTGTAACTAGTAACGGACATTCACTTACTAATATATATATTATAGCTCCCTTGTATATCTTCAATAAGAAAAGAGAGAAACATTATTTTACTTACTCAAATTTATCTTTTTGCACCTATATCCTTTTTAAATATATATAATAGTGAAAGTTTGTTTAATTTTTGGATTATATGTATAAATGTTGTCAAAAAAGGAATCATCTAATGAAACAGGTGAGAAATTAAAACAGACTTGATTAACTATTCCGGTTAGGAATACTTAATGATATCAATGGATTCCATTGATATAGACATTTTCTGGATTTGATTAATAGGTCCCAAGTAGGGGAAGCTAATGATGTTAGTAGGGTTTACTAACATCAACACAATTACCCCGGGATATGAAGGGATATTGAACTTAATTAATTATTTCAGGTTAAGAATAGTTAATGTTATCGATGAGCTACATCGATATCACTATTTCCTTGAAACTTGATTAACTATTCTTGGTATAAAGGCTAATGATGTCAAAGATTCTTGATATCAGCATTTCCAATGATATTTCAAAGTACTGTTGGGACTCGATCAACTATTTTATGTTAAGAATAGTTAATGATATCAATAGGTTACATTGATATCAGCATTCACGATAAACTTGATTAGTCAATTTTGGTAAAGGAGACTAATAATACTAATAGAATTCATTAGTGTCGGCATTACAATCCCAAGGTTTTTGGGAAGAAAAAGATTGATTGACTATTCGGTGAATGATAGTTAATGATGCTAATGAATTGGTATCAACGCTTTCTTGGAGCAATTGTCCTTTGGTATTAATATATGATTTTGATTGTAAATTAAAAGTGTAATGGAAAATGTTAGTGAATTAATGATAAGGAAATCCTAAAAGGATCAAGTGGGGAATTGTAAAGAAATTTGAATGTATGTTAATCTTGAATAAATTACTTAATTACCAATGTTAATATTGTTTTTCATGAAATTTAATATCCAATGTTATACTTGTTTCAAGCCCGTCACACTCACAACATGAGTGATTTTTAAATCTTTCTATCCTCTGGTTATGTAGTTTTAAGTGAATGTTTATGTATTTTGTATTTTAAGACACTATCATGATTTGATTTGTAATAATATCTTTTAAATTGAATGTATGAACTTAAACTATACTTTCATGTATTTATATTTTACACATACATTTATTTACTTATTTAGTGCCATCTAATATTTCATTTCTATTATATTAATGCTTGGTAAATTGTAGTTGCATTGATGTGGGTTGTTGGAATTAAGACCCATAATGATTAAGTTTTGATTGAATAATGGTTAATAAAAATATAACAGGTTTTTTTTTGATAACTTAAGACTTATTGGAATATGACATACTTTGCCAAAAGTTTAGTAAAAATTTCAGTGGACTTTTGAAAAAAAATAAAATTATTGTGTTTTTTCTATATTATAATTGGTGTGTTGTCCTAATAATTGAGATGTTATAATTAGTATTTGAATAATGTTTTATAATAATAATAATAATAGTTATAATTGTAGTAGAAAGAAAAAATACTTGAATTGATTGAATAAAATAATAAATAAATAAAACACCAAGGCTGCATATTAATTATCAGTAGCAAGTTGTCAACTTCGTCTCTATTATTCTCCTTGTAGAAAGAAGAGAGAAGACTTGCTGTAGAAAAAAACTGGGGAGAATACTGTTTTTGTGATTTTTTAACTCGATTTTATCCTCACTCACGTAATCAACTTCGCTTCTATTTATTGCGAGTGAAAAAAGATAATCTCATCTATACAAGGAAAAAAAAATTTAATTTTTAATTTAGTTAGAAAGAATCTCAACAGTGACTTAAAATATATCTCCTGAATTGTTCAATTTAAAAAAAAAATCTACTTGAAATTTTTTTCACATAAATTCACATAACTATTTGAAGTAAAGGCCCCTGCGTCTAGCTTGTCCAATCCTTTCCAACTTTGCTTCATCTTTTTTTAGATTTTCTTTATTTTTTTATTTAAAAAAAATATAAGATGAATTCTCCCCAAAAAAAATTATTAAAAGAAATCAAGAATAGGAAATAAAACATACTTTTTTCTGTAAATAAAAAAAGGGAATTTTCTTGGTGAAAATCATTGTAATAAAACTACTAAACTTCCGATAAAAAAAGTCGTAGTTAAACTAGTAAGCTTAAGTAACTAAAAAGAAAACAAGTTAGTTAATAGTTTATAAAACCAATGGGCCTAAGTGGTAATAATTTCCTTGCACCTGCATAACGGGTTCAAATCCTCCTCGAAGTATTTTAGCTTATAAAATAAATAAATAGATAAAAAAAAGCCTCCTTACGAAAGGAGCCAGTGCAGCCCCTCATACTAGACTTGAAAATCGGGGCTCCTCCAGCCGACAGCCACCAATACAATTCTGTCATGTAATTAAAGTCTTGGCATTGCTCTTCTGGACCCTTTTTGACTTGAAACAGGACCACTTGGTCTAAAATGGTTTATTTTAAGACATTCTTTCTTCGGACACTCGTTGGCTCCTTCCAAGTGAATTCCTTACGAAAGAAGGGGAAGGATCCATCGAACATTGAACCTTTGTTAAGCCAGAAGTAGAAGGTGTGGACCGTACCATAATTATCACATATTGCAAAGCAAATCCTGCTCTTAAAACTCTTTACTGGTGGGATGCCACACCACATGTAATAAGGTAAAGAAAGTATTTACAATTATGATAATGTTTAATTGGTTAGGTTTTATATTTATTTTTTAAAAATTATTATTTTAAGTTTTATAAATCTGATTTTAAAGTTATTAACTTTAGAATTTATAAAATTATTTGAGATACATCTAAAATTATTTATATAAATAAATAAATAAAACCTTAACATGCTACGTTCAATCATCTATATCGATATTAAAATCTATCAGCTATTATTTTGTCCATAACCCTTATCTTATCGTCAAACCTGCTACACCAGCTATACAAACTAATTTAACCACAGTTTGTGTTTGGGTACGTAGTTCTCATTATTTCTACACTATTAATCTAGAGACTATGAATATTCTAGTTTCTATTTAAATGTGTAGCTTAATGACGTATAAATAAGTTGATACACATACTGCTCAAGATACAAAATTAATAATTCCTTGTGTTTTTCTCCTGTAATGTAAATCATAGCATTATCTTTTTTTCTTTATTTTATCATCTTTGTTTTTTTACATTTCCTGATTTAATCTCCTACAACATTCGAAATTACCCCCCCTTTTCATTTTTTTTCATTCAATTAATTGAATCTCTTACAAAAAATAAAAAAAATGCATTTGATTAAGAAATTATTTTCTCAGTTTTAATTTGGTTTCCAAAACTAGTTATTTAAAAAGTATACGATTCTCAGAAATCCATTGGAAATAAATAAAAAATTAATATTAACCTTTTCGTTAATAAGTAGAAATATTTTTAAGAGAATAAATTAAATTTCCGTTCAGATTACAATTAAAAAATTAAAAGTATTTCATAGTGCAGTTCCAGGGGACCTTCAATGCTAATCCATGATTTTTTCAATGTGGAAGACATGATATTTGACTTCAAGAAACGAACCTGCAGGAATGAAAAATTTCTCAGAGTGTGTGTGTGTCTATATATAACATCTCAAGGCTGGAATTGCACAGACAGAATATTCTCCCAAGTATGTCATATTGATCGTTAACATAAATCTTCCTTGTCACAAGCTTCTCTTTGCTTTTTGTAGTTATTGGGCCATATCGAAAATCTGTCCAATACTCCAAGAGTAGTTGCATGTGCCTTTTAGTTTCTGAAATTTAGATCTGTCCCCGATTTATTGGAAATATACATGTCAACTAATTTTAGAAACGGGATTTATCAGCTCACGGTTTTCTTTGTTAAGTGATCAGGGATCGTATTATTAACACCAAAAACAAGAGTAAGCTGCTATGACAAGAGCAGCCGGAGTAAACTTAGTTCATGGTTTCTGCGCTGTTGATTTTAGTGGTCAGTTTCTAATTTAAAAATTAAAAAAAATCCCATACTCTCTCTAGCACTGGTTTTTCACGCGAGCCTATATATAAATATTTGTACTTATGGATTTATGATGAGATTGCATTAAAGCCCAGCTTTTTATTTGTTCATATAAAGTTAATAGCAACACTCCAGACAAAAATTAATATTCAGTTCACGATATATATATCTATATATATAAAAGCAAAGGCATATGAACATCATAGAAGAGAAGAGATAGCTAGACTAATCAAGCGCTTTATTTATTTTGCATAAACTTCAACAAAGATCACACAACTTCATGGAATCAAAACCAAGAAAAATCAAAACCCGATCATGATGCAAGTTGTTGTCACCATGTACTGGGAGGTTAATTTATTTTTCTTACATAAATATATAGTTCTCGAATCAAAATATAAAACACACACACACACATGTAACATGACTAGTTGTTGTCGCTCTCAAGAACGCATGCAACTTTGCGCGCCTTCAATCTTCAATTTGGGTCACAGTCAGTTTGCTTCACGGAAGATTCACAACTTTTTTTTGGTTTCTTCGGTCCTGGATTTGGATTAGGTTGGCAATTTTTTTTATTAGCACCGCATGGAGATCCTGAACTGACGGGGCCCCATCCCGTGCTTGGATCTGCAAACATTTATATTGTTAGACGAAAAAAGAAGAAGAAATAAATGCTCTGCGATAACAAACAGCATCTTAATTTATAGAATTAACTAAGTCATGGTCCTAAAATATATGCATGCAAGATTATACACAACACAGAACATGCATATGAGCTGCTTAATTATCTTAAATTAAGTAAAAGCAAACAGAAACATGTTTTTCACCTTTCCCGACCCCTGCTTGTCGCGCAGTGCAAGTGGATGAGGGAGAGAAGACGATGGTTGCTAAGAGAATGCATATGATCACAAGAAAGGCTTTCATGTTTGAAATATTTGTGTTTATCATGGTCATTGCCTCTTCGCTGCCACTCTTATTTATAGGCGCCATGCATGATATTAGCAGGTTTGGAAGGGAAATGACCTTGAAAGTTCACATGTGCACAAGACGAGATTATTAATAGATCACCGTGTCCACTCCTTTGTATTATTGAATAAGACAACTTTGAAAAGTATAAGTGAATTTATAATAGCAACAAGTTGTTAAAAATATATAAAGACTTTGCATGTGGACGACGACTCCATTTTTCATCAAGAAAGTAATTTCTGAGCAAAAAATATATAGCACGCGTTGTTTTTTTTTTTTTTGGTGATAATCGAAGTGTATTGTTGCAAAATGTTAGCCGTAAAGTGAATGGCTAATAAAGATTAGGGTACGTAGTTCGAAATCTTAATTCTTGAAATAGGGTTGTTTTATGCTTATCTCTCGAAATAAGGTTGTTTTTGCCAAAAAACACAAAACAACAATTAGGCCGCATAAACAGCTTTGAGGATCGCATGAACAAGAAAGCTTTTCCATTTACATGTTCAAACTAATTCAATTAACAATAAAACTTAAAAGTTCATATTCATAAAAACTGACAAAAAAAATGATAAAAATGATTGACAGAACCTTATCGAAACAACATGTTTTATATATCCTATATAGAAAATCTCATCGTTGTGTTGTACATAAGAGGTTAGGGATTAGAAAAGATTAGTATGAAATTCTCATTGTTGTGTTGGAGATCCTCTGTTTTGACTGCAGCTGATTGTAAAAGTTACGGTTCTTTTGAAGATGATATGCCGGCTTCAGATTCTTTTCTATGTTGCAGTGGTGGTGTGTTCTTGTTAAGGATATACCATGGACTGATGGCCACTCTACGTCAAGTCCCTTTTGCCTTCGCAGTTGCAGATCGCTGAGGTAGAAAGGGCGCTCGAGTCGTTTTTACTTGGAGACAGATTAGGGGTCTTACCATCATCTTGTTAGTAAACCTAAAACTTTGATTCACTAATATTAACAAAAATTGTGATCCTGTTCACCGAAAAAAAATAATGTGAAATTTTAGAAAATTGTTAGGCAATGCTTATATCTTTTTATTAAGTCATAGAAGCTAATTGACGAGGAAGAAAGTATGAACCGCTGCAAATTAAAGAACATGTATGCCAAATTGATGTGAAGGTTTTCCCCAATATTTTCTGGCTTGATCTACCTAGATAGAATAGAGATGGAGTATTTATGAAGTTTGCAGGCAAAAAATTGATTTGGGGCCAACGACCCGGGGAGGGAGGAGAGGAAATACACTCCCAAATCCATCTTTGATTTCCTCGTTAAATTAAAATTAAATTTTTTTATAAAAAGACCTCTTTATTATTAACAGAAACTAATTGAGGTTCCCTCCTAAGGAGCACTGTTCAATAGTGCTTAATTTATTTATTTATTTTTCTTGTTTTTTTAAGGTTTAGTTTTTTCTTTAATTTTTTTTAATCGGTTTTTTTTCTTTTTTTTCTCGTTTTTATAGTTTAGGTTGCTAATTTGATAAGTTAACTTGAGATTTTGTTTTCAATTTTATTTTTTAATATTTTATTTTGTTGATTTAAAATTAAATTTCATGATTGTTTATCTTTTTTAATAAGGTTATTATGGTTTTATTATCCAAACCACAAGTTTTATGGGTTCACTCAAGTTATTTTTTGTGTTTTTTATTTAATTTTATTCTTTAATAATAAATTAATTGAGAATTGAATTTTATAATTTATTTTAATTTGATTTCTGAAGAGTTATCTTAGTCACATGAACTGAATTACGAGTTTGGTAAATAAATTCTAGTTCACTAAAGTTGTTTGTTTTTTATCTTTTTTTATTGATTTTTTTCAATTTTATTTTTAATATGAGGTTGATTGAGATTTAGATTTTATAATTTATTTTGACTTAATTTTTATATGGTTATCTCAACTTCATTATTCAAGTCGTGAATTCAACAACTTACTCCAAGCTAACATGAGTCGATCTAATATATTTTTATTGATCGTTTAAGTTATTTTTAAACCTATCAAAATGATCAAGTTCTATTAAATTAACCCTCACATGATTAAAAAAATTTCTATTATAAAATATGTTAACAACACCAAAATATTTTTTTATATTAAAAAAATTAATTTGACACACAATATAATCTAATCATATTTACATATACTTAAAAACATTGAAATTTCATTACAGTAATGAATATTAAATATAAGTTTTTTATATTTTTGGATCCCAAAATTTTTTAAAATACTATTAAAAAAACTAAATCCCTTATTATTTTTCATAAAATATTTTTTAAAAAGATTGAAGGAAATGAACAACGAACCAAGTTTCTACATCCATGCCCGAACAAACCAAACCAATGACGCGCACATGGATTCGGCGGAGACAGCCGCGTTTCCAGGAATCAACCTCAGTCCGCCTTGAGAAATTCCACTACACTTTTTTGTCACTGCACTGAAAGTCCTCCTTCGCGCTCATCATCAGCGGCTACTCGCTACAGCCGCCGGTCCCCCACCCCAACTTGATTTCCTTGTCTTTTTTCTCTTCGATCAAAAGAAAGATCATATAAATGAAATTTTCTTTTAGTTCATGAAACTCAGATCTCCATATATTTGATTTATTGGAAAGATTCATAGTAATTTTACAAACTAAGTCAATTAATACATGGTATTTGCGATGTTGATCTTCGTCGCCAATTCCATTAAATTATATACTTTAATTTGACTATAACTATAATTTTTTTGGAGTGTAAATAATGTAATTTTTCTTTTGATAGAGAGATATGTGAACAATATACTAGTGTCTATCAACGCAATTTTTTTCGGGACAATTTCAATTAATTTATACGGTTAAAAATAATAATAAATTGTACAATTCAACTCTAACTAAGTGCATTTAAAAGTTTAAAATTGTGGTGTAATGTGCTTTCTAAAATAGATTTTTATTTTAAAATACATGAAATAATTACTATTAAGTTCATTTAAATGTTGAATCTTATCACAACTCTCTTACATGATAACTTTATTTGTAGTTTTAAATATCATATTTTATATCATTTATAAATCTATTTGTAGTTTTAAAAGGTTTCAATATCATGCCTAGCTATCAAATAGCCTGTATTTTGAATAACAAACCGCATATCCATTGTTCCTTTCACGATGACTTTACCGCTTAAATCATTCTTGTACGCATAGATTTATAAATGATATATTTTAGTCCTTATAATTATAATTTTTCAATATCATCCAGATATAATTTTCCTATTCACATAAATTTATCAATATTTCACTTTTTATACCTAGAAATTGAACAGGTTTTCTCAATACATATGGCGTTTACTATTAACGACCTTTTATTTAATATTTCACCTTTTGCCTTGATCGCTACTACAAGTTACTGCATCTCTGGACTTCCTGCTGGTGCCTTGCTTGGTTACCAATTTAAGCTTGGTGTTCAAGGGATTTTGTCAGGGATGTTGTCTTACAAATCTTCTCTTTATTCATCTCCAAATTAACTGGAAAAACGAAGTAAGTTTATATTTCAATCGCAGGTAATAGACATCACAGATTTCTCAATATAAAAATGATGACATGACTAGCCAGCACTCGGTGACTGGCAAGGGTGACAGGTATGAAGAAACTTGGTGCCCTTCGAATATTTAAGGCAGTTTATGAGAATTTAAAGCATGCATAACACATATCCCAGAACCTGCATTTGTTTGCACCGTTAGAAACTGCAGCCTGCAGAAGCACAAGTTTGGAATCCAGGGATGATAAATTAAGCAACCTAAGAAACGTGCTTCATCTTCTAGCATTTCCTTTCCTTGCGGTATAATTGTCAATCATTTCTTGTAGGATTAACAGATTTGCTAAATATTGCAGGTTTTGCAAGCTGAGGAGCGCATAAGAACCTGGGGAAAATCAGCCCGAGGCCCAGCAACTTATTTAGGACCCACGATGTTTAATGACTTGCTCAATGTATATAATATCGAAAGAATCATAGATGTTTGAGAATTGATCAATGATCGGCGGTGGGAAAACAATTCTAAAGAAAGGTGTATCTCAGTGACGAAATCAGAATCTTCTTTATATCTGCTCACATTAGAAAGCAATCCTTCTCCTGAAATTTATTAACTCATATATTTTTTAACTGAAAATGGTGTCCCTTCATCCTTCTCTTTGAAATTTCGTGTTAGAATTCTTTGGTCTTGAAAACATAGTTGAAACCAGAATCATCTCCTATCCCTCTAGTGCATATTCGAGGATTCTTTCGAGATCTTAGTGATTAATCTAAACTGAAAATTTGTTTCATAAAAATCATGATCAGTCGCTAGTATTTGCTGATAAAAAAACAGTAAAAGCTGACCATGATATTTTTTTAATTTTTTTAAAATTCATTCTTGATATATATAACAAATGAAAACAATATGAAATTATAAAAAAATAATTTAAAGAAAAAAATTGGCAATGGCTTGCTTAAATTGAATGGGGTATGCAACGAAATCGTTGTTGCCTAATTAATGAACAAATCGAGATCTTTCTCTAAATTTATCTATTAATTTGATTCAAATTTAAGTTCCAAACAACCTGTAAATTGATTAAAATTGGAGTCCTGATTCTCCACATAAAGGGAGCAGCTGCAAAGCCTGTCACAGACACAACACTTTAAATATATATATTTTTTATTTTTTAAAATAAAATTTATCCATACAAAAACTAAAAAAAATTATAAATGAATCAAAAACTCTTCAAATAATTTATGTAATTCTTGAAGTTTGAGAATCAAAATGTATTTTTCTGAAAACTTATAGCATTTCATTCATGTTTTTTGGTGTATTTTTCATTTCATTTTTTTCATAGAAAATCAAAATTAATTTATTTTTAATTAGAATTAAATTACCCAAAAAAATTAATATTCAAATTAAAAAAAAACAAAAAATCTTGTCCACAGTAATAACACGAGTAACATAGTAAGGATGAACAATGCACACCTTTTAAATTTATACTTGATCTGAGTTGATATGCAATGAAGCCTTTTTTTTGTTGGATACTTGAGGGGGCTAAAGGCCTAAAGCCCAAGAAAAACAAGAAGCCTGCATCCCATGCCTCTTTGATCTTTAACAAGCCGCTCCAAAATAAATAAAACTAGGAGCTTGATTCAAATATACATTTTGGTTGCCCAAATCATATTTTTTTTTTAATTTCAACATTCAAATTATGGTTATTATAACTGACCTGACCTTGTTGTTAAATTTCTTCCAAATTAACATGAAAATCATATTTGTTTCTTAAAAAAAATACTAAAAATTCATGAAAAATTATAAACCTCTTGAAAGTTAATTTCTTGATGATAATCTTTTCATTGTTGTACATGATGTTTTATCTAACGTTGGCAGGAGTTATTTTTTTAATTCTCTTTACCAGTTTTTTGTGATATTTTATAAGAAAATAAATGCACCTTAATGGATAAAATTCAATAGAAAGGATATCATACAGAATTGAAGGTATTGACATGGCAAGTGCATTTTGGCAAGCTTATGTGAAGGTGTTTAAAAAGGCACGCCAGTAACATAATATCTCCTAACAGGATAAACTAAGTCTTAACTGCTACTTCTCTTATCTTCAACTGAAACCCACAGATAGAGCTTCAAGTTTTCCATTAATGGATATTCTGAACCCCACAAAACCCCTTCGCTCATCTCTATTCAACACCCATTTTCGCAAACCCGCTCTTCTCCTTAACTCCAAAATCCTTAAGCTCAAACCCCAAATTCACACTCTTTACAGCAACAACAACAAGAAAAGTAGACTTTCTGTAACCATTGTAACTTGTTGCAAGTTCAAAACATCTAAAGAGATCAAGGACAAGGACAAGAACGCGTCCGGGAAGATTCTTCTATCGAATTCAGCTCCACCTGTTTTGTCAGAGGAGAGTGGTGGTGGTGGTAATGGAGAGAAAGTTCCAGTGAAGACAGGAACTGGAGCATTGGGGCTCTTGAAGAGGTTGCCTAGAAAGGTTTTGGCTGTTTTGTCTAATTTGCCTTTGGCTATTGGAGAGATGTTCTCTATTGCTGTGCTAATGGCTCTAGGTATGTTAAAACCTCTGTTAGTGTTTAGTCTTGCTGTCTTCGGAAGTTTAATTGACGTGTTGGTGTCAGAAATGAAATTTAAGAGCTAGAATTAGAGCTTATGTAACTCCTTCTGCATCATTGGTTGTCTTGAATTTGTTCATCAGGTTTATGCAATGTTTATGCAGGTACTCTTATTGATCAAGGGGAGGCTCCAGAATTCTATTTCCAAAAGTTCCCAGAAGAGAATCCTTTGTTAGGATTCTTCACTTGGAAGTGGGTTCTCACCCTCGGGTTCGATCACATGTATTCATCCCCTGTTTTCCTGGGAATGTTGGCTCTCTTAGGAGTATCTCTTATGGCCTGCACTTACACCACACAGATCCCCCTGGCTAAGGTTGCGAGAAGGTTTGATTTTTGGCATCTTGCTCTATCATACTAGGAAAGAGGAAGTTTCCTGTTAACACAGCTTTGTTGTTAAATGCAGGTGGAATTACTTACATTCTGCTGATGCTATTCGTAAACAGGAATTTTCGGACAATTTGCCCAGGGCATCAGTTCAAGATTTGGGTGTTATTCTGATGGGAGCTGGATATGAGGTTATGGAGTAGTTTCAATTGTGTTGCATTTGTGAAATCTGTTTTATTTTCTTAAACTATGTGTATTGCTTATAAGCTTTAGCCTGCATGGCCGAGTCATGAGACTGGATGTTTGTTCTTCTCGTTATAGTCGCATTTTTCGCAGAACTGATTTTGTCTTTTTTCTTTTTTTCCTTCTGTTCTGGTTGGAATTAGTTTATCGAACATAATGCCAAACATTACCTCCCTATCAGGCCGTTCATGCTTATGATGATTTTTAGTTATCCAGTGCAAGAAACACACATTCGAGATTATGTACAGAAGTATAACAATAGCAACCTTCATGTTACATTATTAAGCTCACTTCAAAAGCTATTAAGCATGAATACACTCGTTTCAATTTCTGCTTGCAACAAATTGAACAGTTATATTGCCTGCAGATACTTTATCCTGAGTTGCTAACATTAGCAACCTTCATGTTACATTATTATCAGCTCCTCAAGCATTAGTACCTGATATATATGTTTTTGTGCTCACTATTCACAGTTTAATTAATGTAGGTATTCTTGAAAGGACCCTCTCTATATGCATTTAAGGGGCTGGCCGGTCGGTTTTCCCCTATTGGAGTACATTTAGCTATGCTGCTGATAATGGCAGGAGCAACTCTTAGTGCCACGGGGAGCTTTAGAGGCTCAGTTACAGTTCCACAAGGACTGAATTTTGTTGTAGGAGATGTTCTGGGACCAAGTGGGTTTCTCTCAACTCCCACTGAAGCTTTCAATACCGAGGTTCATGTCAACAGATTCTACATGGACTACTATGATGGTGGTGATGTAGGTGTTGATTTTCTTTCACATCAGTGCCTATGCATGCCTTTTCAGCTGTGCTTACTTGAATTTATATATGTGTTACATATTTTCTCTTCTATGGTGTTTCTTCTTGTAGATCAAACAATTTCACACTGACCTGTCACTATTTGACCTTAATGGGAAGGAGGTTATGAGGAAAACAATTAGTGTGAATGACCCATTACGTTATGGTGGGATCACTATGTACCAGACAGACTGGAGTATTTCCGCCTTGCAGGTACGCAAGGATGATGAAGGACCTTTCAATTTGGCTATGGCACCATTAAAAATCAGTGGAGACAATAAACTCTATGGAACCTTCTTACCAGTAGGGGATGTCAACTCTCCTAATGTCAAGGGAATGTATGTATTTCTTTTACTGATTTTCTTCTTCTTCTTCTTTTTCTTTTGTACATACTTTTTACACAAGAATTTAGAGAATAAATACTGTTATTGTTCACTTGTATCTGTAAGTCAAATTTGCACTTTGCTGTGATTATGATAGTGTTTTAGTTTTTCCATATCTGAGAATTATCATATAGTTGCTTAATTTTTAAACAAGTCTCGTGGTCATCAAGATGAATGGATAAAATTCTTGAGCTTGTTCACATGCTGCTGTTAGTGGTTGACAGTCCTCCAGAGTTATTTTGTTTGCTGAAATTAGTTTTGTGTTTTATGTTTGTGCATTGCCATTCAGCCCTTTTGATGTTGATTTTCAGATCAATGCTTGCTCGTGATCTACAATCCATCGTCCTTTATGATCAAGAAGGGAAATTTGTTGGAGTGCGAAGACCCAACTCTAAGCTTCCGATTGACATAGATGGCATGAAAATTATTATTGAAGATGCAATTGGAAGCAGCGGTCTTGAATTAAAGGTCTAGACTCAAAAGACTCATTACATTATGAATTTCTTTCAGTCGCATGATAGTTACATGGAACTAAATCTTTTCGTTTGTACAGACTGATCCAGGTGTGCCCGTTGTGTATGCTGGATTTGGTGCTCTAATGCTCACAACTTGCCTGAGTTACTTATCTCATTCACAGGTGAGAATTATGTTCACATGTTGAGTCTATCTTACCATGTTTTCTGATGAATTATATAGGTGATTTCTGTTTAAACTATTGTGTTCATTTCGTTTCTTATTCCGGCAAATCGAAGATATGGGCTTTACAGGACGGAACAGCAGTGATTGTTGGAGGAAAGACTAACCGAGCAAAAGCTGAATTTCAATACGAGATAAATCTTTTGCTCGATAAGGTTCCAGAGATAGTTGAATCGTCTCTTTCAAGTCAATCTGATGTTGCAAGTGGCTAGTTTCCGCAGCTTGAAATGAGATGAACACTTACAAAGGGATTTACATGTGATTCTGAATTTTTAGGTAAAACTAAGATACCAATCCTTGAAATCCAGCATACGCTCTATCTGTAAGCCCGAGCTTGTTCCATGGAGTTTAGCATCTTGCAGAGCATTGGATTATCTTGTAAATGTATAGCTACAGGCATTATTATAGACGACACTACAGCTTGTGGCCGCTGGGGCCTGAACTCGAGGCCCTAGAGATTGTCCTTAACCACCCAGTTGCCTATCGACCATTTTTTGTACTAGTGAAAGATATATTTTTTTCACTCACTCGGATTATATAGTCTCCAACTTCTCTTGGTTATTATAGTGGTGTGCTTTTGCATTTCCCCCTTCTCCACTTATTTGCCTCATCGCAACCTCTTCTTGGTTTGACACTGCAGAGTTGGAAGTGCCATTACTTTTCTTGATAGCTAGCACCAATCAAGAATTCATCAACAAAATGCAAATAAACAAAACTTGACTCGTCTTTTTGCCCGATATTCCGTAAGGGTCTTCTCGTGAAAGATGATTATCGTCATTTAAGAGACCCCACTCGGCATTGTTTTACTACTGCAACCTCTATATTGATATTGCGAGCTCAACTCAAGAACTCAGGTGCTCGAAAGGATATTACATGGATATTTTAGAGCCTCTTGTTCATGATACATTGATCTTGTGTTTAATGGTACAGTATCTGACTGGCACTCTCTACTGCTCTGTGTATATAACACATTAAACTTTAAGCTAGTTGTAAAGCTTCCTCGCGTTTGATGTCGAACACCTTGATAAGGGCATCTTCGACAACCTGATAGAAATTGATTTAACGATAAATAGCATCAGTTTTTTACAAACATTCAACACCAGGTGTATAATATTAATAACATTTAGCACAACTGGAAACTTAAAGATTCGCGTGGTTTGCAGGAATGGCAATCCTACAATACCATCATCTTAAAGTTCAGAAATTGCATGTCTAGGGCAGAAAAAATGATAGACAGCAAAAAATTGACAAGGGATTATTGCAGTAAAATTACCTTGTCTGGTGTAGAGGCGCCTGATGTCACACCAATTGTAATGGGGCCTTGTGGAAGCCAGTTCTCTTTCTCAACCAACTCCCCATGCTAGTAAGAGATGAATAAATGAGAAATCTATAATTGAAATCAGAAAATTGGTCTAAGAAAGGGAGCATGAGCAATTTCGCTTACGTTCAACTTATAAGCTATTTTGTTTCCTGGGCCTATCCTCTGTTCACTGTCAATCCAGTATGAAGGAATTCCATGGTGCTCAGCAATTTCTTGGAGGTGGGAGGTGTTACTTGAGTTCCACCCACCAACAACTAACATAAGATCCAATTTTTCCTCCACCAGTTTATATATTGCATCTTGTCGCTCCTGCAAATTAAGCAGAAAGGCTGTATAAATATAAGATAAAGAAAACAAGAACCCAAACAATTACCATAAAAGAATCTTGCTTTTAGTTAATTCATAACTTGGCTTCATACATTTATACAATTGTTGTGGGACTGGGAGACTTGAAATTCTAATATATGATATTCATTCCTTGCTTCTATCCTCTTCTCCCTTGAAAAAGGGAAGTTCAAGGTTCAAAAAGTTTTAAGGTTGATAAATTTTGAAATTATGATTAGAGATACGTGGTAAAGGGAGAAGAAAAGGCACCATATGGAATTTGAATTCTATAAATTGTAAGAAGAAAGAACACTAGGAAAGACTCTCTAATGCTAAGAGCTTCACCAAACACTACTGAAACGCTGAACAAGTCGAATCACGATACTAGAAGAGAGGATCACCTGAGTAGCATCACAAATGGTGTTGAAGCTTATGAAGTGATCATTTACATTTTCCACTCCATACTTGCGCATCATGATCCTCTCCACCAATTTTCCTGTCAAGAAAAGAAAAATCAGTGAATCGGAGATCACTAGTGGCCATTTCTAAGAAAAAATACAATAGCTTAACGTAACTAAAGCTTACCAATGTCTTCTGTTTCTCCCTTGAGCATTGTAGTTTGATTTGCAATACCAACTTTCACCAGGTCACTATCAGGATCAAACCCCTTAGAAACTGCATTTTTAAATTTCTGCAACCAAGCCAACCAATTACATTAGGATTTTATTTAGTATCCAAAATACCAAATCCAAGCTAACAAAAAAAAAAAAAATTACCTCCAGAAACTCCTCTCTGGTTGAGCTAGATCCATTAAGTTCACCCCCAAGAATGTAATCACACACATACATTGCCTGAATTAAATAGAAACTTCTCAGAATTTTTGCATTAAACAAAAATAAATTAAAAAAAAAAAGCAGAGAGAGATCATGCACAACTCTTCCTTTATCTTTGCGAATCGTGACTAACATGTTAAAAAAACATTCCAGGATTTTCTTATATACCGAAAGAAGAAAGGATATTAACCACCACTGGTATTTGGAGCATACCTCTTTCATATCCTTCACAATAATGTACTTTCCTGCAAAAGAAGCGGTTGCTACAGTTTCCTCATGAGCATATTTTCCATGAATAATTGAGGTATAATCTCCCTTCTTGTGCTTCTCAACAGTAGTCCAAACCTTCACATGATTTCAAAGCATATTTATATATTTCATTAAAAAAACACATATATTGAACCTAAAAATCCCAACAATTACAAACAATAAGCTAATATCATACGGCTAAAACTCCATCCAATACATACCTTGGATACCCAAGGGCAAGTTGTATCAACAATTTGTACATTTTTTTCACTCAAAGTCAACATCTCATCCACTGCCGCTCCAAATGCAGGCAAAATCACAACATCACCACCATTTACGACTTCAAACTGTTTCTTCCCTTCCTCAACAGGAACGTTTTCAACTTCCATCTCCTCTAACCGCTGCAATAACAATGAAACACGGTACCATCACTAACCAGAAACAATTTATTCCTTAAATATCGAATCACTGCAAAAAAAAATTTTTTTATCACAAATAGCTTTCCACTGCCAGAATTCAGCTCTATTCCACTCCAATTCGCCAAATTAAAAAAAGAAAACAGAAATTTAATAGCACCTTATTAACAGTCGGATTGTGGATAATCTCGTTAGTAATCCAAATCTTGTCATCAGGAAACTGTTTTCTGGCTTCGTAAGCAATCTGAACAGCTCGCTCTACTCCCCAGCAAAATCCATAAGCTTCGGCTAATTTGACTGTAACATTTCCCCATGTATACTCATAACCATTCTCCTTCAATTTCTTTATTATATCACCTACAAATTCAAACAAAACTCACTGCCAATTGAAGTCTCTCACGTCTTCTTAACTAGTTTTTTTAAAAAAATTAAAAAATATAATAATAAGAGATAACTTACTGGTGTACTCGCGATTCATGAGCTCAAGTGTCTCTTCTTTGTGACCAAAACCTCTACGATTATAATTCTTGCTTCTTGTCAGGTTATGTCTGAAGACTTTGGCGTCAAATTCCGATTCCAAAGAGACTGAAGAAGTAGAGTCATCACCGCCAGCGCAGCGGACGGAGAAAGTGGTTCTACGGCGTCGGAGAGGCACGCGATTGTCGGAGGAGATGTCGGAGCGGAGTGATACGCGGCAGAGCTGGGGAGAGATAGCCATGGTGGAGATTGGGGGTGGGGGGGCTGGCGTACGTTAGTTAAGAGGGCAGAAATTAACGTGGAGTGTGTCCCAATTGTGCGCATTTTTTATAGAGGGGGTTTATAATAATGAGAGGATCTCGTGATCCATGTTTTTTCCGGGTTTTTTTCTTTTTAATTTTAATTTTGGACGGAGGGTTGATTTGTCGTTGTGTTGACAAGGATCGGCGTTTATGGTCATTTTTTGGATGCCAAATCGCGTGGTTGTCAATGGAGGTTTTTGAAGAAAATGAAATGCTCAGCGATTCTATCTCTTTTTTTAAAAAAAAGTAAATATTCTTGAATCAATTATATATATATATATATGAATTTGTATTTGTATTTTTTTAAGTAATATAGTAAATGATAATCTAAATTTTAACTATACAATCAAGAATATGGTCGAACCATTATATTTAGCAGGTTCAATGTATAAATTCATAAATTGAGATTCATTATTTGTATTCATTAGTGAATTTTGAACAAATGCATTGAATGATTTAAAAGAAATACACTCAAATAGAGTTAGTGAAACTGTATATTCAAGCGTATATATTTTATTATTATACAATAAGAAATATGATTGATTTTAAATTGGCCATATTAAATGCAGCATTTTAGTCCAACACGTAAATACATAAATTATGGGTGCCCCGTGTGTGTGGTCCACGCTGAAACCTCTATTTCTTTCTAATAAGTACTTTTAATTATTATTATTATTATTCAAGTAAATTTGGGTATAGTAATATTATCTCATCCGAGTCTACTTGATGTAACAATATCAAGTACTACATCCAAGTTTTTCGAGTTTAACTTGATTATTAAATTAAAAAGAATTAAAATATTTTTTATATTTAAAAAAAATAACAATATACTAATTACCTTGCTATATATCAGGTATTCTTTCTTCCCAATTATTGTGTATAGTAAGCATACTCTTTGGTTCAACTTTTAACTATCGACTAAAGTAGTTCTTTTTACACCGTAGGAGATGGTTTTCTGGGCCTTTGTCTCCATAATTTATCAAACTCTTGCCCATCATCCGTAGAGTCTGTCCATGATTTACAAACAAAAAGAATCTGCTAATAAAAGAAAGTATTAAAATTCATATGCTTCGATTAATAATAATGAGGAAAAAAAAAAAGTCACCCTCATTGTACAACGACAGCTTAAAATCCAGAGAACTAGCATCTGGCCTTTAGCAGATCCATTCAAACTTGTGTATTTCTCTCAGAGTTTCCAGACCGTTCCGTGATTTATTTTTTTGATTTTTTTGTTTTTGTGGTTTTTAATATCACCCTCTCGGAAGAGTTTTGTAACGGATAATGTGCCTGATGACATGGTCGAGGCCATATCTCGAGACCGCCCATTGAGCATCTCTGAATCCATCACCATAAGCGCCGTCTAACATGTTTTCTACTTCACCCTTGAAAGTTTTCTTCAAGTTCCTCATGAACTGAGCCTTCTCGCTTCTGCTAGACGATGCCTCTGGATCCACTGCTTCGAACCAATCCAGCCATTGGTAACCCATCACCTGGCATATACCTTCTTCGATTTCTGGGTTCAAGCGTGACACGCCTTTCAATCAAGAAACAAACAAGGGTCAAGCGTAATTCATGAGTCTTTAGCATCCCACCACAAATCTTGATCAGATATTTCTCTTCTTCTTCTCTAAACAATTAAATTAAGGTCACCTTGAAGCCTCAGCCATGCGTGCATAAACTCATGAGCTAAGATTCCTCCGGTCATGACCCTGTAAATCAATAAATTAGTAAATCTTCAGAACAGGAAATCAACATGATCTATCTTTGGCTGATTGATGATCTCATATATGATGGAGAGTGTTACCAGGGCAGGCCAAATAAAACTAGTATCTTTATTCTGTATTCATGGCCGAAACGGTAAGTCTCCATTTCTGTAGCAACTTTTCTCCCTTGTAACCGAGACTTGTCAACCTATCATTTCCCAACAAAAAAAAAATCATGAATTTAAGTTGGAAATTTCTTTTTAATTCTTGAGAGCATTGTTTTCATGTTGAGCTTCTCTCTTTAATTTGTCAATGAAATAAATCGATGGGAATTTCAAGTTAATTTGACAATTTATTATTAATCAATCCTTACGCTAGTGATGTCCCTGTCTGAGCACATAGTGAGTCCAAGTACCGTGGTGTCTGGATGAACAGGCTGTTTGCAAAACGCATATCATGGACCGACGTCAAAAGAAGAAGAAGAAGAAGAAGAAGAAGAAATGTTAAAAATGAAAGTAACGTCCACAAACAGCTAATTAACCGAAGTTAATTTCCAAAACACTGGAAGTTTATGCTTTACTATACTAATTAAAACGCTGTTACTTGTTAATTAGCGATAATTAATTCAAGATCCTCCCATGTTAGAATAGAGGTATATATGGAATGTGATTAATAAAAAAGGTTAATAAGAAGAATATTTTTTTAATACACATGTCCAAGTGTAGACGTCCTGTATAAAACTAACTCTCAAAGAAAAACTTGCTCTCAAAACACAAAAAGTACTATCCCGAAAATGCCATATAATTTTCTAAATAAAACACGAATTCCAAAAATATTCACTATCTTTTTAGTTTTGTCCTGGACGAGTATTTTTAAGGATTAGGATTTATAATTCGGAGTGGTGTTGTTTTTGTAAAGTATTTGTTTGTATAGAAGTATATTAAAATAATATTTTTTTTATTTTTAAAAATTTATTTTTAATACTAACACATTAAAAAATTAAAAAATTATTTAAAAAAATGAATTTTTAAAAACTCGATTTATACCGCATTCTTAAGCAAAGGCCAAGTGAAAAAAAGGAAGGGATTTGACGTAACTCCCACAGCAGTTCCTCCTGCTGTTTGTCTCCTCATCTCCCCTCTGTCAACCGAGAAGACAGGAATAGGTGCCTTTATTTTCATATTCAAATGATCGAAGAATCTTAGCACATAGCGTACAAGAGGTTCAATTCCTTGTGTCTCCAAGATAGCCGTGGAAAAACAGTCGTTGCATATTCTTCTGCCATCCCTGCGATCATCACCAAGGCTAACGAATTTTTCATTTCTTGGCTGCATGAAAGGAATACATATGTATGGTTACTTAAAAAATGAAACTTATAAGACCTGTCCTGAATTTTTCACTTCTGAACAGGAAATCGAATTGTAATAACCTTGTCTAGATTCGGGTGATTAAGATTTTTAGATGCAGTAGAGTTTTTTTACAAGAAATGTGCCTTTTGATGTAATATTACATGCATAAGTTAAGACAAAATACTACATGCGTAATTAAAAATAATAATAATAATAATGCTCTGTTGGCAATCGTATTAAATTGCAAAAAAATAATTCTTCTTCCTTTTTTCCCTCATAAATAGGTCTTCTGTAACACAAACCTCGAATCGCCTGCAGGAGCAGCATATATGAGTGCCATCCTTCGTGTGATCATAACAATAAACTTGGTTCCAGAACTCACGTTTTAGGTGCGGGCCTCGGATCTGTTCAGAAAACCGATTGCTTGGTGTGAAATACTTCAAGTAATTAGTTAAACTCTTGGTTGAGATCACATATCATTCACAATTAAATTATGTACTGTCATAAAACACATGTTGTTGTCTTGTCTGTATATTTGCTAACATGGTCATCAGTAAGTCAACATAGTCATGGATATGGATCTACTGACTATCAACTTCATCACGGATCGAGCTTCAACCAAGGTCCATGCTGGTGGTGGATCTTCTTTGGGATACCTCTTTGGTGGTGGTAGCAATTGACACATGCCGTCGTGTCTTCTAATGGAGTTTTGTTTGTTGATCTTTGTGAACCTTAGTTTGAATGAAACCATGCTTTCATCTTCAATATATATAATCCATGCGGATTTGTTGGATCATGTGATGTAATATCTTCTGTGTTCTCTTTGTTGTTTCAACTATTCAATCACGATCGTGGGATTTAGATGCCAGGGCATCTGTTAAGAATTCGGTGGATAGTTTCCGATGCATATAGCATCTGAACAATATGTTGGTTCTAAAAGCATTATTTATTTAAAAAAAGAAAAAAAAAAACAGATGATATATATCTTGCAAAGGAAAATTGAAAAACTTACCAGATGGTCACAGGCATCGCAGATTAAACTACGCGACCGACGTGGGTTGGTGTTAGCGACACTTCTAGACATGCATGGCGAACAATGATTTTAGTTAATCTCAAGTTTAGTTTAATTAATAATCTCTAATTAAGTTTAGTATTTTAAGAAAATAGGATGAGTCTGTTCTTTGAAAAGAAAAAAACACAAGACGAAAGAAAATAAGTAGGAAATTCAAGATTACTTTTTACCTGTGAGTATTCGAAGATTTAAGACTCTCTTCTATTGCTCTATCAAGTTCCTCTTCATCATCTCCTAATGTTTATAATTAAAAAAAAAGAGGAGTGATTAATGATTAATTGTAAAGAAAAGTACTGGTATTTGTCTTTAAGTACATGGTTAATCATTTAATTGGGTGCCATGAAACAAAACGATGGATGACTAATTATTTGACGAATGGTAACTAGACTTTACTTAGCATCCTCACCATGCGCATGCTTCTTTCCTTTCTCGTCAAGCTCTATAAGAGAAAGCTTTGTAGCAAGTTCAATATCGTCCTGTTCGTCGTCTAAATATCGAGCCTACAAGTTTTTATAATAAAAAAACGAAAATCAAAGATTTAGTTACAGATTAAAGGCAGAGAGTAGTGGAAAGACCAAGATAAACTTGAACATTTTAACCATGAAAAGAGGCCTGGAGTTCTTACCATCTCTTATTAGCGAAGACAGGGATGCAGATCAAAAGTAGGCAAAGGAAGGTATATCATTTGGTAGTCAGAATTTTGTTAAGGTGGAATGGAGTGCTCAGATTAATGTAAAGCATGTCAATATTAACCACCCAAATTATTGTCGAGATCCTAGATTTACTCTAATGTATTAATTGTGCTCATAGAAAGCGTGATGGGAATGTAAATTACTTAACTAAATGGTGTTTTACGTGCTGAAGTATTCAATAAGATTATCTTCTGCTTCAAATATAGATCATAAAAGCTCAGCCTAGTAAAAGGGAATTAACTCTGGTGTGCTAAGATTGATCTAATGATATTGAGTTTTAAATTATATAGATTATGCTCTACATATTCTGTGGGAGGATCTGAAGGTATCAAGGAATTTAAGTCTTGTAACTGGCAAATATCAAAATATACCTTAAAACTGATAAAATTATTCTCTTGATTGATTGCGTACTTATTTGGGTTATGGCTTATGATAGTTGGCAGCCCACACAATCCAAGATGAGTTCGGGCCTAAAAGTGGCACACAAAAACGATAAGACAATGAGCATTTTTCTAATTAATTAAAAACTACCCTGAATTTGTTTTTGTTAACAGTAAATTCATCCCCGACCTATTTTTATTCTGATTTAAGTCGTTATTTTATTTTTGCTCAGATTGCTGCTATATTCCTATCCTACGGGTTACTCTAGGACAGGAGTGGAAGGTCTTGATGTTTTTGTAAAAGGTTTATCATCTTTTTTATCATCTTGTTTTTTCTACCTGGTTCAACAAACAAATTGCAAGGCCTATTCTTAAGAAGCTGGAAAGGATTTTGGCAGATGATGCTTGGAGATTTCTTTCCCACAATGTCGCTTGGAATATTTGACTCCTGGTGTCTCAGATCATAGTCCCAGTGTTATCAAAACTAGTACTGCTACTTGTTCTGTTCCCAAAACCCTTCAGGTTTTTCAATCACTGGATAAAGCATGGAGAGTTTTTACTGCTGTGGAGACTACCCGGCTGTCAAATGTAAACGGAAGTTTCATGTAAAACATGTGGCCGAGGCTTAAGGCTTTGAAGTCTCCGTTGAAAATTTTGAGTTCTACTTGTTATGCAGATATTGTACAGAGGGTGAAAACAGCTGAATTAGAGGATGTGCAGGCTCTTTTGATGAAACTCCAACTGAAGAGTTGATGATAAAAGAGAAGCTCTTCTCGTCAATGTGTGTGAAGTACTGGGCTGCTGAAGAATCATTTTTTAGGCAGAAATCTCGAATTTCTTGGGTTCAAGAGGGTGATCCTAACACTGGCTTCTTCCGTAGGATGATGATGGCAAGAAGATCCAAAAATGCGATTTCAGCTCTGCACAAGAATGCTGGGGAACAGATTCCTGATCCTATGGCCATTCAGAACGAGATTCTTAGCTTTTACAAGAATCTTTATGGGAAAAATGATCACAATGTTTTAGGATATAATGTTTGATCACTTGAAGAATATTGTCAGATCCAGTTTGAAGGAGGAGCAACAAAATGCTCTAATTGCAGAAATTACTCCTGAAGAAGTGAAATCTGTTACTTTTTCTTAAGATGGAGACAAAGCTCCTGGTCCGGACGGCTACACGGCAGAATTCTTCAAAGCTAATCGGGGATTTGTGGGAGACGAATTGACTAAAGCTATTATCCATTTTGTTTTTAGAATGGGAAGCTTCTATGCTATAATGCAATATCAGTTACTGAGTTTACGCCCATTGCATGTTGTAATAATATTTATAAGTGCTCTTCTAAAATTCTAGCTAATAGATTAAGGGCTTGCCTCCCTTCTCTTACTAGCTTGAATCAGAGTGCATTGGCAGAAGAAAGGATGTTGGGAAATTCCAACCGGTGATGTTCTGATACTTGTTCATAGGAGACCAAGTATACTGACACAATATTTAACGTGGTTCGGCAAACCGCCTACATCCACGGGAGAAGTCATTGCATTATGTAGGGAGAGAACAAGATTTACAACAATAGAAGAGGAGGAATCATCCCCTCTTTGAGCAACTCTCAACCTCACTCTATTTCTCTCTTTTTAGTGCTGCAATGGCAGCCCACTCTCTTCTACATTTCTCACATCTTTGGCTCTTTTCCTCTCTCTCATTGCTCTCTTACATATGGCTCTATTTATAGACATTCATGGAGGCTATTCTTAGTTTGTTGTCAACATTGGTGGCTACCAACTCTAACTCATTCAACAATGGTGGCTACCAATAGTCAATGGTTGGTGCCATCCATTTGTTGCACATTAAATGGCAACCAACCTAACAATCACCCCCTTTGTCATTCATGTGGGGCAATTGTCCTCTTACTTCTTCAACACAAGCTTGCATCTTGCAGCTCTTCCAAGCTTTCCATTCTGAGAGCATCTTTGGCCAAGTTTATAAGTACTCGCCAAAACCTTTCAATCATCAGAGTAACCAAAGCACACCTTTTCTCACACAAAAGGATCACTATAACCAGATGGTCTGTCATATCACATCTGAATAGTGTTAACGCTTGTCTCTGAAACAACATTCCCCTTCGAGCGTATCAACCATGCTCGGTCTGGAATGATTCATCAAGCCTCACATCAAGGCTTATAACACCCCCTCAAGTGAGACAGTTATTATCTGAGTATCTCAATATGATCATAAGCTCACCACTCTTCCAAGAGTCTACTCATCCAGGAGTTGTGTCTACCCTCTGTTCCACCCTAGGAATCACGCCTTACTTCTCCATGAGTCTCCCACTCTTAGTCTCAAGAATCTAGATAGCTTTCCACCTTTAACCATGGGGGCAGCCCATAAAAGGTTGATTCATATCTGTCTTCATACTCTGAGTATTATAATGTCATTACCGAGCTTACCACCTTGACAAGAGTCAACTTGTTCCCGGAACCTGCGCATGCCCTCTGCTCCTTCATAGCAGCCGTGTCTTAATACTCCACAAGTCATCCACTTATTGTCCAAGGCAAATGTCTTCTAGCTCATTGATCTTTAACATGGGGGCAATATCCATGAAAGTCAATCTTGCATTTGTCTCCATACTCATCATAGCCACTTCATTGGCTATACACTTGTCCACTTATATCCAGCCATCACATTGGCTCTAGGGCGTTCTGAAATTGGGCTTCTATCATGGCCCTCACACCTTCTTTTGAGGTGTCTCCTCTTGTCATTATGAGACGATTTGAACTTAGACTCATATCACAGTCCTCACACCTTCTCCTAAGGTGTCTTCGCCTGTTGTCATGAGACGGTCTAAACTTGGACTTATATAACGGTCCTCATACCTTCTCCTAAGGTGTCTCTGCCTGTCTTCATGAGACGGTCTGAAATTGGACTCATATTATGGTCTTCACACCTTCTCTTAAGGTGTCTTCGTCTGTCGTCATGAGACGGTCTAAACTTGGACTTATATAACGGTCCTCACACCTTCTCCTGAGGTGTCTCTGCTTGTCTTCATAAGACGGTCTGAAATTGGACTCATATCATGGTCCTCACACCTTCTCCTGAGGTGTCTCCACTCATCGTCATGCGGCGGTTTATACTTGGGTTCCTTTCATGGCCCACACACCTTCTGTCTGAGGTGTCTTTGTTCGTCATAAAGCAGTCACATCCTCCTTCATCGGGGGTGTCTCCAGTGACTAAGATTCTCTATCACCATGTGGACTTGGAAGAGTTTATTGGCACTAATCACATAGAAAGAGAAAGTTACGGTATACTCCTCGCAATTCTCCACCTCAATTTCTATGTTTGGAGTTTCTACGCCTTTTCTGCTTAACAGCTCCACCTACACCAACTCTCTTTGGTGTCTTCGCCTTTCATTATAGGCGGTCGCCTTTTATCACAGGCGTTTGCACCCCCTCAATTAGGTGCATCTACAACAGCTCATCTTTCCATCCTTGCATGTATTGGAAAGGTCCTTGCTTGTTGCCTTTATCAAGAGCACAAGAGACTTCTTGTTGTACAACTTTTTCATAGTCTCTACTCTAAGCTTCATCTGGGAACTCTTCTTCTCTTTGCACCTATTGTCTCATTATAGTACCTCGTTGGATCCTCCGGGTACTCCTACACAATCTTCGTGTGCTCTCGTGCAATTTTGGTTCTCTAGATTTCTCCCTATTCCTTGCTTATGTTTGACAGCAGCTCATCCTGTCACAACATCTATCCAAGTCAAAATAGGGTGCCAATCTTTATCCCTTTGTTGTATTTCTTTTCCATTATCAGGGTCTTCATCAATTCTCCCCTCGAGAAATTACAGTCACCGAATCTAACTTCCTTGGAGAAATCACCACTCCATCAGATCCTTGATCATACGGAACCCAACTGTTCCTTTGTGCCATCATCCTGCTAGTCTTCAACAGTTTCATAACAAATTGTCACATATACGAAAATAGTATCGTATGGATAATCCTTCCACTAAGCAAGTTCCCAGGAAAGATTGGAGGGGTCACACCGGTTCCGCTTAAAACCCAATCTCCTAAACAGAACTTCTTAGGCCATATATATCCATCGTACTATCTTTTCGTATATACAACCATTTGTTAGCTTTGTTGCGGCTTTCCTTTATAAGTGATCTGGGGTATCCTGGTTTTATACCTGATTTCTCAACATCTGGCGAGACTACCAGTGCTCAGATTCGTCAAGATTGGTCTTCATCAAATTTCACTCTTCACCTCAAATTGTCCACATGATCGGGTGTTTAGAGTGTCCCAATTTTGCCTTCCCTCAAGGCAATTAAAATTCCCCATATAATAGTTTCAACACATGTAATTGGGCAAACATGTGTGATTTCTTCTTCTTTAGCTCCATCGACCACCATGATGACCATTAGATGCCTTCTCATCGGGCAATCTCTCTTTAATAATTCATCACTGCCATTTTTTATCTCAATCTCAATGATCGGACCGTACCATTGCATCCGGAATGATCAAATTAGCTGGTCTGAAATCGTCCAAATCGCACTTCAGACGGCTAAGATTTGATCCAAACAATTTTGGCCTGATAAACGGCCCAGATTCAATCTCAGAACCGGTTGCACGTAGACTCCACCACACAGAATCCTGTCCCTCGGCTCGCGGCTTGGCTCGGCTCACTCTCGGCTCGGCTCGCGGCTGGTGACATGGCAGTGGGTCCCACAATGATGACGTGGCTGATGACTGGTGCTGACATGGCAGAGCTGATGTGGCAACTGACATGGCGGTTTGACTGTTCAGAGTGCTGATATGTCAGGTGACATGCCTGATGACTGTGCAGAACTGCTGACGTGGCTGATGACGTGGACAGTCACCCCGCCGGCACGTGTGATGGTTTCCGACGTCCGATTTCGACGGGTTTTCACCAGTGTCTTCGTCTTTTCCTCCTCTACATAGTGGTATGGTCAAAACATAATGTTGACAACTTTTATTTTTGAGCAAAATCAAACATCACTTTAAACCGAATGCTCTGATACCACTTGTAAGGACTTATGGACATCACTTATCTCCACATTGGTATGATATTGTCCACTTTGGGCCTAAGCCCTCATGGATTTGCTCTTGGGTTATACCCAAAAGGCCTCATACCAATGGAGATATTTGTCCATCCTTATATACCCTTGATCCTCCCCATTTCTAACCAATGTGGGACTTTGTTCGCATACCCAACAATCCTTCCCTCGAATAAAGGACCACCGAGCCTCTCCTCAAACGATCATTTATCCATCCACTCTCTGCCAACCAGGATTTTTCATCCTCTACTTCTCTCTACTTCATCGTGTTGGGGTCAGGACACGTCTATGAAGCATCCGGAGAGCACTACCTGACTTGAGAGTTTTTGCTCTTTCTAGGTCAACTCCTCTTCACCATGTTGAGATCAGGACACGTCCATGAAGCATCCGGAGCACACCGCCTATCCAATAGAGCTGATCCATGGATCACATCGTGATTTAATTAGGGCTCACCACCTTTTGTTCGGCATTCCGAGGATTCATCCATCATGGTTAACTCTGGGGCATGGCTCTGATACCAATTGTTGGGAAATTCCGACCGGTGATGTTCTGATACTTGCTCATAAGAGACCAAGCACACTGACACAATATTTAACGTGGTTCGGCAAACCGCCTACATCCACGGGAGAAGCCATTACATTATGTAGGGAGAGAACAAGATTTACAACAATAGAAGAGGAGGAATCATCCCCTCTTTGAGCAACTCTCAACCTCACTCTATTTCTCTCTTTTTAGTGCTGCAATGGCAGCCCACTCTCTCCTACATTTCTCACATATTTGGCTTTTTTCCTCTTTCTCATTGCTCTCTTACATATGCCTCTATTTATATACATTCATGGAGGCTATTTTTGGTTTGTTGTCAACATTGGTGGCTACCAACTCTAGCTCATTCAACAATGGTGGCTACCAATAGTTAATGGTTGGTGCCATTTATTTATTGCACATTAAATAGCAACCAACCTAACAAAGGAGAATAGGTGATGATGTTACCCTTTCACAGGAGGTTGTGAAGTGATATTTTAGAAAGAACCTGGCACCAAGATGTGCTCCGAAAGTAGACATTATGAAAGCCTTCAATTCAGTGGATTGGAATTTTATGTTTAGTACTTTAGGAGCTATGAGTTTTCCAATGAAGTTCATTAATTGGCTAAAGGCTTGTATTACTATTCCTAGATACTCCATTATGATTAATGGAGGTTTGCGTGGATTCTTTGAAGGTAGGAAGGGTTCAAGGCAAGGAGACCCCCTCTCTCCTTATTTGTTTGTCATAGCCATGGAGGTTTTGTCATGTATGCCTAATTCTGCTGCTGATAACGGAGTATTATCCTATAATTCCAGATGTAGCAAAATCCATTTGATACACCTGGGCTTTGCAGATGATTTAGTCATCTTCTAGCCATCAAGAGAATTTTACATCAGTTATATGATTTGCCTGAGCTAAAATGTAATCCTGCAGAAAGTGAGTTCTACTGTGGGGGCATTTCTGACAGCATGGCAGCAAGAATGAAGGAGGTTTCAGGGTTCAATATGGGTGTTCTTCCTGTTAGATACCTGGGAGTTCCTTTAATTACTTGTAAGTTTCAAATACAATTTTTGCAAGCCTCTTTCAGAGAAAGTTACAGCAAGAATCTTGCACTGGACTTCTAAATCCTTATCTTTTGATAGTAGAATACAACTTGTTATCTAAAATTTTTTAGCATCTCAAACCACTGTTGTTCTATCTTTATCTTGCAAGAAAAAAGTCATTAAAGAAGTTTAGAGGCTTTGTAATGTTTTTTAATGGAAAGGTGATGATAAGGCTGCTTCAGGTAGCGTGGAGTTCCGTGACATTGCCTAAACTTAAAGAATGGAATGCAGCTTGTTTGTTGATGTTATCTTGTTGTTTCTAGGATTTCTATCCTTTTGCAGGCTCCGTGTAGTGAGGTGAGCACTCTCTGCCCACATAACCTTGCGTGCGTGCGTGAGGTACCTTTGTAGGTAGGGAAGATGATTATTTATTTGCTTTTGTATTTTAAAAATTAAAAATAATTTTAAAAAAGTAAAAATTATTATTTTTATATATTTTTTAATAAAAAATATTTTACCCCTAAACCTAACATTATATATTGAAAAGTTTCCGTGGCACGTGTCATCAAACTATTGACATAAAATCTTTATTATTGGCAAAGAAATAGGTTAAGGATGCAAATTAAAATAAAAATAAATGAAGAACTAATTTCTTGATGATTTGAAAATGGAGGATGATTTTTAACCAATTATCCTCTTTTTTTCTTTTTTCTTTTTTCTTTTTCTTTTTCAGCCTAAAAGCTTTTGACCGGTGGTAACTCTTGCAAAATACCAAATTAAAAGGGGAATTACATTTCTTTACATGTTCAATTTTTGGCTTGAAAATATGGTTTTTATCCTTTGGTTACATCGAGAGGAGAGCATAAATTGCTTATTCGATATGAATTCTCTTTATTGCAATTATATAATCAAGAAATTAACAGGAAAAAAAAGGAACCATAGAGGCAATGGCCACAATCTAACCATGGAACATTTTCCTCTGGGACCCATCATATCCACATGGAGTGGAGATTGCCACAACTGCCAAACTGGAAAGGAGTGGCAAGAGATAATAAAACCACTTGTCTGTCTCTTGAGTTTTCAGTTCAGCAACGTAGGCAGGATTGAAACAACATTAGTACTATTCCCTGAAAATGGAGAGTTGTTCTCTGCAATCATCATCTATAACCACCATACCAACCTCATTAACCAAATGCGGGTTCATTGAGAAACCTTCTATTCATGGTCAGTTCCTCAAGTTTCCTAATTTAAGTAAGTTTGCACATTCAAGAAAGCTCAAGATTCTAGACATCAAAGCTCAAGCTTCAGGTACATAACGATAACAAGTCTAACTTCATTTGTTATGTTTTTAGTTTCATGAAATGGGTTGTTTTGAGATTTCCTGGTTGATTCGTTCTGATAGCTCTCTGTTATGATCTTGGAACTTCAATGTCATAAACGGAAAGATGGGTTCCATTGCCATTGAATAATTTTGAGTTTTGATTGATATTCATGTTTTGTTTTTTTTCCTGAAGTTGCTGTAAAATTCAGCTCTGGGGCAGTTGAGGCAATTTCAAAAGAATTGGAAACAAAGGATGAGAATCTTGCATTTGTCGCTGGTGCTACCGGCAAAGTTGGCTCAAGAGCAGTGAGGTCATTTTCTAGTGCTTTACTTTTTCCAGCTTGATGGTTGGTTGACAAGTATTCTTTGACAACTGAATTTGCTTCAGGGAGCTTCTCAAGCTTGGATTTCGCGTTAGAGCTGGTGTCAGGAGTGCCCAGAAAGCAGAAGCTCTTGTGCAGGTATAAATTTCATAGTTCAGAAGAGAATGTTACTGCATTTGTTTTTCTTTCAAAGCATGTTTTACTAAAAGAGCAATCCATTTGCAGAGTGTTAAGGAAATGAAGCTTGATGTTGAAGGATCTCAGCGTAAGAAAATAAAGAATTTCTAATTTATTTGAAAATTGAAAGAAACTAAGATAGTGATGAATTAAAGATACAAATTATTTAGATATAGAAAACAAGGCCTCCAATGTATGCATTATAACAGGTATTCTTTGGTCTTTAGCCCAGCTGTGGAAAGGCTTGAAACTGTGGAGTGTGATTTGGAAAAAACGAATCAGATTGGACCAGCATTAGGCAATGCATCTGTGGTTCTATGCTGCATTGGTGCCAGTGAGAAGGAGGTGTTTGATGTTACAGGACCTTGTCGGATTGACTACCGGGCTACTAAAAACCTAGTTGATGCAGGTAAGAAAGACATTGCATTGTGTAATGCCAGTGTGACCGCTTAAAGTCTTTTGATTTAGATAATTGAGTACTGTTTTGTTTGCAGCAACTGTTGCAAAGGTCGACCATTTTATTATGGTTTCATCGTTGGGAACGAACAAATTCGGATTTCCTGCAGCTATTCTAAAGTAAGTTTTGTAATTTGGAAGCAGAATTAGCACATGAATTGTTAGTTGGTGACAATTACTGATTTTCCTTTACTTTTTCTGTAAAAGTTTGTTTTGGGGTGTCCTAATTTGGAAGAGGAAAGCAGAAGAAGCACTCATAACAAGTGGTGTTCCTTACACTGTAAGAACCTGCACATACATTCATCTGACACACAGTTTATATGAGTATACCAGTTTAAATTAGCTTGAGCTTGATTATTTGTAGCTCTCTTCAGATAGTGAGACCTGGTGGAATGGAGAGGCCTACTGATGCTTACAAGGAAACCCATAACCTTACTGTTTCTGAGGAAGATACTCTATTTGGTGGCCAGGTGTCTAATCTGCAGGTGCGATTCATTTCAATTTTTACTTTCAAATTTGAGATTCTTTAAATTTCTTTTTGGACATATTTGTCAACTGATTGCAAGGAAAATAAACAAAACTTCAGGCTTTAGAACAGAGAGTGAAATAATGAACAGCCCTCACTTCTAGTCTGCATTAGTGCATTTCCACTTCTCTTTCTGAAGAACATAGGATGATGATGTATTTGTTCGATGCTGATTCTTAGCTCTTTTCAATGTGCTTGTAATATATGTTGGAATCCTGTTTAAAAATATTCAAAATTTTGGGGCAGGTTGTAAAGGAATTAGCTGCCTTTTCTGCTCTAGGCCGAACTCATTTCTGTCCATTTTTTTTTTTTCAAGTAGCTTATATCTCTGGACTGCTAGCAATATTTCTGTTTAATTTTATGCATTAGTGGTAGCATGGTGGGTATAATCTCATGTAAAACCTAGGAGCTACTGGCGAGAATTATGGTGCGTGCTAGAAAGTGAAGACTCACAGAAGACAGTCCCAAATTGCAGGTTGCAGAATTTATGGCGTTTATGGCCAAAAATCGTGGACTTTCATATTGTAAAGTGGTGGAAGTAATTGCAGAGACAACTGCACCTTTGACTCCTATGGATAAACTGCTCGCAAAAATACCATCTCAACGTGTTGAACCAAAGGTATACTCCATTCACTCTAGAAAAATGAAATGACAAGTTCATTTTCTTTGGGATTGTAACAGAATAATTTGAATGTGGCAAGCATATCGCCACTCTATTTACCAATGCTCTAGAGCTATTTTGTCTTTCTTCTTCCTTCTCTTTGTCATATGAAAAGGTGACTCGTGACTGGTGATATTGTGTTCTCAGAAATCAGACGTGGCAGAACTGCCTAAGTCTGTGCCTCCTAAGATTGTTGAACCTGAGGCTCCAAGCTCTCCCTCTCAGAGGGAACCTGCCCAGGCAAAAGTTGTGGTTACCAGGCCACTCTCTCCTTATACTGCGTAAGCCACTCTAGCACATTCCCACTTTGTTTCAGCAGCTACCTAAAGAACTATTATTTTAGATTGATTGTACAAAATCTTGACTTACAAATGCAAGATCATAACATGATAGCCTTTCCGTTACTGTATCATTTGTATCAGGCTAAAGTTGTTAGAGTGTTATTTTCTGTAGCTGCAATGGACTTCCATATTAGGTTCTTGTAAAGTCACGCATGCAACCTGTTGCGTGAAGCTCTTTCCTGGCCTTACAAGGCCACATGCAGACCTTCTACAAAAAGGGATAAAATCTGCAAGTGAAGGTCTAATATCCAGCAATTTTCATCAAGTGTCTGTAATTTGATGGGGAAAAAAAGAGCTCCTTGTCGAATACAACATTAAACAGAATGCTCTTATTTTGAATTTGCTGCTAAGTTATCCAATTATAGTACTGTTATATGGTCTTCTTTGTTATCATCTTACTGTTCTTGACAGTTATGAAGATTTGAAACCACCTACATCTCCCATTCCAACTCAACCTAGCGGTAAGAAAGAAAATGTCAATTCGGCAGAAGCAGTATCAATGCTTGATACTTCAGATCCTTCTCCTGCGCCAGCATCTGGAATAACTGAGACAAAACCAGCCCCAGTAGAAACAAAGACAGCAAGGCCTCTTTCTCCTTATGTTGCGTAAGCCTTCTTTTATCACTTTCCACTTTTAAGACTCCCGCCTCTTCATTTATTGAATAGCCATTGCTTTTGGCACTAAAAACATATTTTTGAAATAGAATAAGACTTGTGCGCTCCAGTTTTAATTACTCTCAGGTTATCTTGAACTGTGAAAGTTACTCATTCTGCTCAAAATCTTATGCTAGGTATCATATTAATGGTTTTCGTTCTCCCTTGTGATTTATATCTCATTATGTTTTTAGATATGATGATCTCAAACCCCCCACATCACCATCTCCAACTGCACCCGTGGGATTAGTCGCAACAACCTCCTCCATAAATGCAATGCCTAAGACAGGTAACAATGCACCTCCAACAGCCGCAATCGACAATCAGCATCATAAAGAACCAAACGCAAAGCCACTTTCACCTTATCCCATGTAAGCTTGATGTCTCAGATTCAATTTATTTTCCGTCAAACTTCCTGTTGTGAGGATTTGCAAGAAAGATTAGTCATTGTGTAATGCCACCAAGTTTTTTTCTTTTTTGCCACTGGGTTTCTCTTTTCTTTCCATATTAAGCTATGAAGACTTAAAGCTTCATTTATCGAATAGCCATTGCTTTTGGCACATAAAACATATTTTTGAAATAGAATGAGACTTGTGTACTCTAGTTTTAATTACTCTCGTGTTATCTTGAACTGTGAAAGTTTCTCATTCCGCTCAAAATCTTATGCTATGTATCATATTGATGGTTTTCGGTCTCCCTTGTGATTTATATCTCATTATGTTTTTAGATATGATGATCTCAAACCCCCAACATCGCCATCTCCAACTGTACCAGTGGGATTAGTCGCAACAACCTCCTCCATAAATGTAGTGCCTAAGACAGGTAACAGCGCACCTCCAACAGCTGCAATCGACAATCAGCGTCCTAAAGAACCAAACCCAAAGCCCCTTTCACCTTATCCGATGTAAGCTTGATGTCTCAGATTCAATTTATTTTCCTTCAAGCTTCCTGTGGTGAAGATTTGCAAGAAAGATTAGTCATTTTATAATGCCACCAAGTTTTTTTCTTTTATGCCACTGAGTTTCTCTTTTCTTTCCATACAAGGTATGAAGACTTAAAGCCTCCAGCTTCTCCAACGCCGTCACTGAAGCTATAGACTGATCTAATACAGAGCAAAGTTTCAATCATGACATTACACTTGGGAATTCATGCAGCATTTTTACTTGCGACCTATGAAGAGGCTAGCAGCAGAAATTGCGGAATTCTTTCAATGTTTTTTATAATAAAGTTTACGTTGTAATATTTTTCTTATCGAATCTATGTTGATTATTCTTTTGACCAATTTGATGTAAACGCAGCAAAATCAATTCAACAGTTTTACCTATTTTTTCTTCCAATCTTGTTTCATGGATAGGAGCCCTAATCATCCATGAACAGCTTCAAAGAGAATTTGCTTTGTGGTTTAACTGGTTATGTCATCTGGCTCTAATGTTTGCTTCTATTAAATGGTCAATTTCAGTGGCAAGTTCTACGTTTATGCTCCAAAATGTGGTTTATAGGTTCAAGTGTATTATTGGTCGGCTTCTAGCATCGTTAATAGTGCTGTCATTTTTGTTCTGGCTTACCGGGATCCTCACTAATGGAACGAGAGATCCTGTTAGGAGGAACATTACGAATGGTTCGAAGAGTACTCTCATTATCGCGATCTAATTCAGGCCCACGTCCCTCCAAGCTCCTCTGTGTGCACTCTCTCCCTCTCTTGTGTACTGCTGTTGGGTTCTTTTATTTATTTTCACTTTCAGGAATCGTTTATCTCGAGGACTCATTTTGCTGTGCTTGTTTTAGGAATAAGAAAATTTGAATGGTTTATTGGTGGTGTTGGAGCTTGGCCGTGGGAATTCACCGTTTTGTGAAGAGATTTAAAGAGATGGGATTGCCGAGATTACTTGCAATGACTTGTCTGCTGTTGCGGTCGAGAAGATGCAGAAGCGGTCAGAAGCTGAGGGATATAAATTGGAATATGTTTCTGAAAGCTAAGGGATTCGTTAGCCAAAACAGGCTCTAAGGGATTCGTTAGCCAAAACAGGCTCCTGTTGAACGTAGTAATCTTGAATCTTGGTGGCAACGTAGTGGCAAATGCCTCCATTAACCGTTTACCTCCTACTTGCGGCATGGTGTCTTGGCTATATTTAGACATTGTCTGGCGTGTCAGTTAAATCACCCTTCTGTTGATTTTTTAAAGAAAATTGCTTCACATTATTTTTTGTTTAAATAGTTTTGATATATTATTAATAATAATAAATTGTTAAATATATATATATATATATTTAACTATATATATATATATATATAACCAAATATACTTTAAAAAAACTTCTATCACTGTCAGTGCACCCTCTTAGTAACAAGTGCCTCCATTAACGAAGTTAAGAGCCACTGACTGAAGCGGAAGAGAATTTGATAAAAGAGGGATTAGAGAAGGCTCTGCGTGATATTTGTTTTTATATTTTTAAAGAATTATTTATTTTGTTTTAAAATAATTTTTTTATATTTTTAAATAAAAAATACGAAACTCCTGCACCAACTTGTTTTTTTTGCCTCCCAGGTCCCGAAGTACCTTGGGTTGCTGACTGGACTGGATCCGAATCCATACCCAATGAGGTTTATTAACATGTTGGGCTGCGAATAAGTTGGGCCTGTCACAAATGAACAGTAATGAATATAAACGCTAGAAGAAGGGCTTGAACCTTCGACCTTGTGGTTAACAGCCACACGCTCTAACCATCTGAGCTATTCCAGCAGATGACGGCATTTCGAACATAAGGTATTTGTATTGAAAGATGAGAGGAGGAAAATGCCGTAGCGAAAGGACAGGAAAGAATAGTTTACCTGGCACGTTCTTGACTGTAGTGGTGCGTTGCTGGTTTGGCAAAGTTGTGGTATCATGCTTGAATTCTTTGAAGTTGGATCATAGCATGCAAAATGTCATGGTGCTGTTTGTTTTTGCTTTTAAAGCAAACTTCATAAACATGATTAGTATTAAAATTTAATTTATTATTTATAGGACTCTTGAAAAATGATGTTATCACCATAGGTTTACCAAAAGCTGCTTCTTCCCTTCTCTTGTGATCTTGAAACTCTTCATTATTTATGGGATTTATCAAAAATAGCTGAGAATTACTTCTCTTTTCTTGTGGTCTTGAAACTTTCCACTATTCACTTTTATAAAGTGAACAATGAAAAATGACTTTACTATTCATTATCTTGGCCTGTAGAGAAGAGAGAGGAGGTGGTGTTGGAGAGACAAGTAGATGGTGAAAGAGAGAGTGACAGAAGATCCATTGTTCTGGATGTTGGATAGTAGGAGGACATTTAGAGTGAGCTAAGCTACAAAACACTAGGAACGCCGATGATGATGCTCATTGTGGGATAGTAGCGGGTGATGCTGTTGAATAAGCAAGTATACTAGCAACTACATTACTAGTTAAGCTAGTATAACTTGTACTTGTAGCTGAGGTATTTAGACATACAGCAGCTGGTGTTGGTGGTGAAAGCCCAATTGGATTTTCTACTGATTCTGTGATGAGAAACACAGAGAGAGATATTAACCCAGGGTAAGAAAGAAACGAACTAAAAAAAGTAAGAAGAACAATTCAGCCGATCCCAAAAAACAAAGAGAAATGGTTATGCTAGCAAAAAAATGATATTTTGTTTTGAAGGAGCTGTTGTGATGTTTTAAAGTGATTTTTTCTTTTAAATATATTAAAATAATATTTTTTTTATTTTTAAAGTATATTTAATAAAAAAATATTTTATATACAATATTATTTTATAACATTAATTTAAAAATATTTTTAACTAGGTATATTAAATTATTTTTTATTTAACTTTAATTTTAACTATATTTTTAATCAACCATATATAAATATTAAACTAATCTCAATTAAAAATATTTTTTATAAAATAATATTTTTCAAACTATAATTATAAAATTTATCATAATATCAAATACAATTTCAAAGAGAACACCATTAATTTCATCTTGTTCAGGAGGTTAGATTTGAGAATGCATGGCTTCTAAGTATTAAATTTATAGTGTGTTTTTGCATTAGGTTCAGGATATTATTTGTTAATTTTTTCAAATAATTTTTATTTAATTTTTTAGATTAATTTGATGTATTAGTGTTAAAAATAAATTTTAAATAATAATAATAATAATTTATTTTATTTTATTTTATTTTTAAATAAAAAATATTTTTAAAATTAACCGTTACTGTATTAACTAGCACTCCCATGCCACTTGATTTGTTGAATATGATCTTTGGTTAAAATTATTTCTTTATACTATAAGAATCTAAATTGAGAACCAGTCTTTACGGTGTAGAGATGATATTTTTCATAATAATATTTTCAACTTAAAATTGAATATATTTTGACGCCATCCATTCTCAGTGGGTTCACCCGAGTTCCGTAACTTATAACGTATGAAAAAAATAAACGAAGTGAGTTGCCTGGAGTTGTGATGGGGCGAGAAGATCATCTTGTCGGCATGATTATCAATTGTCTTGCATCAATAGATTATCACATATAACACAAGACACGATCCCGTGTTTTGTCTCTAGATCAATAGTTTCTTAAAATAAAAAATCATATTGGTTCGTGTCAAATTAATTGTTCAGACATTGATTTGGCTTGCTAGTTTAAGAGTTGTTTAAGGATGAGGTAATATTATTTTTTTAAAATATTATTTATTTTAAAAAATATTTTTGATATTAATATATTAAAATGATTTAAATACACTAAAAAAATTAATTTAAAGTAATAAAATATATTTTTTAATTTTATTATAAATATTTTTAAAATACAAAAACAAAAAACAAATAGAGTTTCAGAAATATAACTTGAATATGTTGTTTAATTGAGAGATTATTACATACCATGTGTGATTTTTACAGTGGTAGAGAGTTTTTTTAAAATAAATCCATGCAAGTTCGCGCCAAATCAATAATAATCCCGTAACTGGTTATGATTCCAGTAGATAAAAAACAATGAAAAAAATTATAATAACAAGCTGAAAGGCAAAAAACTACAAATATTTATGATTTCCTGAGAAAAATGCAAAACCATCGGTGACCGGCGCCACCAGTTGAAGTTAAAATATTTTGATTAACGGTCCATCATCCCATATCAGCAACCACGTAGACATGACATTTTCATGTTTTATAAAATACTATATCAAATAATATGGTTGTTTTGAAGTGTTTTTACTATTATTTTATAAAGTGTTTTTTAAAAATTATTTTTAATATAAAAATTATTAATTCAAAGTAAAAAATAAAAAAAATAAATTTTTTTAAAATATTTTAAAAATATGAAATAAATAATTATTTTTAATATATTTTTAAATAAAAATATTTTAAATTATAATTACTATCACAATTCAAAAAAATACCGTTAACGTTCATTTTAGAGTCAAGGTCGGTGTCATATTTTAATATATTAAAATAAAGAGATTAAATCTCCCGATTGGACATGGCTTTGCTTTGTTGAAAGACAGTTATGCCCTTTTCGTTTTCATAGAGATTTTTGCCATATTCTGATTCCATTAGTTTTATCATTGAGTTCACTCAAGTGACATATTTACTATACTAGAAAATAAAATAAAATAAAATAATTCAAAATAAATGGAGTGGATTTATTAGAATCAAGCTGGACGAGAATATCATTTTGAATTTGTTTTGCTGAGTATAAATATTTTTTATGTTTTTTTTATTGTTTTAAAATATTGATATCAAAAATATTTTTTTAATGTATTTTTAAATAAAAATACACTAAAAAACAATCACTACAGCAATATTAAATATTATTTAAATCAATAAATTATCACATATCATACAGGACATAATCTTTTGTTCTTGAAGAGTTTTGAAAATCATCGTGCCAAATTGACTAGTCACCGTATAAGATGTGACCTCTTTTTTTTTAATTTTTTTATTAGCTAAGATAAGATTCTTAAAAACTCGAGTTTATATTTGCGTCAAATTCAGTGCATCTCTAAATTCTAATGAATAAATAGCAAGAAGAAGAGAAGAAAAAAAAAGCTAGTTCAAGAGAAAAAAAACTATTTTTTTTTAATCATAACAGACCAGTAAATTATTATTTTGTTATCTTTCACAATCACAGTACAAACTATTATTATAGAACACAAGTTTCAAATATAATTAACTATCTCGTAAATAATTTTTAGTGTTATAATTTATTAATATTCTGACTCGTGTTTGAGAGTAGGATATATATTATTTTTTAAAATATTTTTATTTAAAAATATATTAAAATATTTTTTATCTTTTAAAATTTATTTTTAAAGTTAATATATCAAAATAATACTAAAAATATTTTAAAAACATATTTTAAATATAAAAAAATCACCATTGAATTACAATGAGAACAAAAACTCAACCTATTGTCATTTTTTTATTTTAAAATTATTTTTGAAAAAAATTAATATTTTATTTGCTTTAAATAAATATTTTTTGATATTTTTAAATTATTTTAACGTGATGATATTAAAAATAATGTTTAAAAATAAAAAAATATTATTTTAATATTTTTATAAATAAAAAATAATTACAAACACATAAATAAACGTTATTAAAATGTAAAGACTAAAGTATCCAATAAATATGGTCATAAAGGCAACATCATTCAGCCAAAAAATTCAAGAAAAAAAACTTAGTTGTACTTGGAATTTAATAATTCCATATATATATACGTATATAAACACATACATAAAATCTACACAACAAATCACAATCAAGACTTTTTCAACAACACCAAAAACGGCACTGCTTTTTATCTCAAAAACTCCTAAAGCGGCACCGTTACAACCATTATTTCCTACCTAAAATGTATATCTAAAAAAACCGACATATTTACATGGCAAGAAATTAAATTAAATTAAATTACTAAAAAAAAGTAAATAATTAAATTTCATGTCGTCCTTTTAAGCTTCTCTCTCTACAAAATGCTTCTGCTGGAAGCCTTTTCTCTCTGTACATCTCGCTTGCTTTCTCTCTCTCTCAACACACAGCCCCACACCCACATCCACACACACATCTCCCTCGCTGGCCACCTCGATCTCGCCGGAAAATACCTTCGATCACCGATTTCGACTCAACAATTGAGTCTCCAGCGTCAAATTAACACAATTTCAGCAGCTTTTGTTACATATACGAGAGACACATAAAAGATTATCATATTATTTTGGATTCAATTTTGAATAATTTTAGTTGTAATTGATTAGAGATGGAGGGTGAGGAGGATTATGGATTTAGTGAAGAGGAGTACTCTTACGCCGATGATGGTGACTCGCATGACGGCCTTGCCGACAATGACGATTCTGCTTTACAGTGGGCTCCACCTAAGGGCTCAACTACTAAGGTATGCTTATTTTCTGTGGCTGTTGTGTTTGTTTGATTTTCAGCGTGAAAAAGATTTAACTTCTATTTGTTTTTGGTGGCCATTTTTTGTGTTTTGTGTACGAGGTTTTCTGTGTTTAATTTGGTCGTGATTTATTTAATTGGGGCAATTTGAGGTATTTGAACGAGGAATTTGTTAATGTTGTGTGTGTAGCTGGTGATTGTTTTGAGTTAAGGGGTGTTTTGTGCGTAAGTTGTTGAGCTTTTTGGTTTATTAGTTTTTTTTTAATCTCCATTGTGAGAAAAAAGCCCTAAAAGAAGTAAACTTTGGTGGTTGGTAGCTTAATCAAGCTGTAAATTGAAGATTGTGTGTTGACAGTTATATCTGTTAGAAGTAAAATATGGTGATTGGTAGCTTTATGGAGCTTGAATCGTTGGTTAAATCGAAGATTATGTGTGGATAGTTGCTGGGTTCTTAGTGTGGTATCTGTATTTGGTGACCCTTTTTGGATTTCTTGCAGGTGATCACTAAAGAGTCCCTCTTGGCTGCACAGGTATACTTCTAAAAGCGAAAAAAAAAATAATCAAACCTTTTGAACTGTCTTCTTTTATATGTACTTTATAGTTCCAGTTATTGATATTTTGATTTGGAATTTGTTGATTTAGAGGGAAGATTTGCGGAGAGTCATGGAGTTGCTATCACTAAAAGAACACCATGCACGGACTTTATTGATCCATTATCGATGGGATGTTGAAAAGCTACTTGCAGTGCTTGTGGAGAAAGGGAAATCGTGTTTGTTTACTGAAGCAGGTGTTACTGTGGTTGAAAATGTTGGTGATGATGTGCCACTGAGTTCATCTTCTACAATAACTTGTGATATATGCATAGAGGATGCATCTGCTGATAACGCCACAAGAATGGAATGTGGCCATTGTTTCTGCAACAATTGTAAGCACTTCACCCATTCTTAATGATTGATTTTCTTCTTACAGCCTTGGTTATATCTTTTCTGATATGCAAAATTCTATAAATATGGTTAATTTTGACTTTATCAGTTGGTCAAAGTTAGTATGGTTGTCTACAGCTTTATTTTAGATACTTGTCCCTATGTCTGTTGAATTCCAATTCAAGATACTTGAATTGTGCTTGCCAGTTGCAGAGCCATTTTGAACTGATATTTGGAGCTTTAGCAGCTGATGATGATATATGAATGTATTGGTGGTATATTGATATGCTATATGGGGATATACCTAATGCTGATGTTTCAATCATGATTGACCTCTTCATAGCTTCCTTTTCTTTTAAACACCTTGTTTCTAACTATATCTCTTTTGCTGATTTTGCTGTTTGAAGGCTGGACAGAACACTTCATTATAAAAATAAATGAGGGCCAGAGCAGGCGCATCCAGTGCATGGCACACAGATGTAGTGCTATTTGTGATGAAGCTATTGTCAGGAATTTAGTTAGTAGAAGGCATCCTAATTTGGCAGAGAAATTTGATCGCTTTCTTCTTGAGTCGTATATTGAGGACAATAAAATGGTCAAATGGTGTCCAAGCATTCCTCATTGTGGGAAAGCTATACGAGTTGAGGAGGATGAATTTTGCGAGGTAGAATGTTCATGTGGTCTGCAGTTTTGTTTCAGTTGCTTATCAGAAGCACACTCGCCTTGTTCATGCTTAATGTGGGAACGCTGGAGCAAGAAGTGCCATGATGAATCTGAGACTGTTAACTGGATCACGGTTCATACAAAGCCTTGTCCAAAGTGCTACAAACCTGTTGAGAAAAATGGTGGCTGCAACCTTGTTAGCTGCATCTGTGGACAGTCATTTTGGTCAGCATACTTTCCTGTCTCTCTTTCATTAATGTGTAAATTTGCAACTTGATGCTTGTTTGACCAAAAGAAAAGGAATTAGATGCGTATGGTTGTAACATAGGTTTGTGGACTTTAAACATTTGTTCTCCATTTCTTGAATATTAGTCATGGTAATATGCCTCCATACTCATACAGCCCTGTCAGAATGGTTTAGCATGACTTCACTGCCCCTTTTTCTGCTGGGATTGTTGGGTTTGACTTAGGGCGGCTGACTACCTTAAGCAGGAGCTAGATCTGCAGTAGCTTTCATATAATTAGGGTTTTTCTTTGAATAGCTTATTTACATAATATATATGGTGTTAGTTTGGACAGATAAGATTTAGTTGTTTTAGGGGCAATGATTTTACTTGTGATTTTGCTACCATTTAAAGTGCTGCTACTATAAAAAATAATCTCTTTTTTCTGGTTGTTCAGCGCAGACAACCAGCCAAAGGCTGTGTTAGGTATTTTTTGCCTTTTTCTTCCTCCATCACTACCACTTTCTTGTGGATTCACTGTACTGATTTACTGCATTGCTGCAACATGCTTTTGATAATATCTTTCAGTGAAGTTGGCTGACATTAAAACTTTGTCCTTCTTCTTTTCACTTGTCACAGTTGGGTGTGTGGTGGAGCTACTGGTAGAGACCACACTTGGTCAAGAATAGCAGGTCACAGTTGTGGTCGCTACAAAGAAGACCGAGAGAAACAAACTGAAAGGGCGAAACGGGATCTCTATCGATATATGCATTATCATAACCGCTTCAAGGCTCATACAGATTCCTTTAAGCTTGAAAGTAAACTGAAGGAATCAATCCTAGACAAGGTGTCTGTTGCAGAAGAGAGGGAATTGAGACTCAAAGATTTCAGCTGGGTAACTAATGGACTCAACAGACTTTTCAGATCAAGACGGGTTCTTTCTTATTCATACCCATTTGCATTTTACATGTTTGGTGAAGAATTTTTTAAGGATGAGATGACAGATGAGGAAAGAGAAATAAAAAAGAATCTATTTGAGGATCAGCAACAGCAGCTTGAGTCGAATGTTGAGAAACTCTCCATGTTTCTGGAGGAGCCCTTTCAGCAGTTCAGCCAGGATAAAGTTATGGATATAAGGATGCGAGTCATCAATCTGTCTGTGACCATTGATACCCTCTGTCAGAAAATGTGAGTCTGATTACAATGGCTTTGGATATCTTTAAAAAAACTGGAACTCATAAACTAACGAAGGGATTTGCAGGTATGAATGCATTGAGAGCGATTTGTTGGGTTCTCTTCATCTAGGCACCCATCAAATAGCTCCTTACAAGTCAAAGGGCATTGAAAGGGCATCGGAACTTTCCTCCTGTTGGAACACCAAACTTGGTTCTACAGATGAATATCTACCAAGTGGTAATTTGAGTTTGAATCTGTTCTAACAATGACGCTTCATTTTAGTTGAGGAGAAAACTACTTTTTTATCTGTCCACCATTTAATAGCCATACAGTAGTGTTGCATCAAAAACAATTTTAACTATCTATTTCTTCTTTAGAATCATGTGGAAGTTGTAGGTAATTATTGCATGTCTATATTCTACTATATGTAAATTGTCAGGTGATTTTGCATCTGTGGTGCTCATTTTTGTCAGCAATTTTTATTATTTTTTTGGGCTGGCCATTATTGTTTTGTAAAATCTTTCAGTTGATTTTTGTGTCAGATTTTCTAGTGCAAGGGCTGTCTGTTTGGAGGATGGAAAGACTGTTCATATCTTTGAAAAGAAAAGCATTATTCCATTCTAAATGAATGTCCAATTTTGTGAATCACATAATGCTACTATAATGCTGCCAGAAGTTATTTATAAGCAATCTTCTTCTTTTTCCCAAAATCCTTGATTTTGGGAAAGTATACATCTCAAACCTTTTATTCATTCAACTATATCTTGTGACATGCAGAATGAGGTCTTGTATTGTTATTGCTATACTTTGTCTACAACATGGAGTAGGGAGCCATTGCGGTTCTTATAGAGTATGCTCTCTTTTTTATGTATTAGATCTTGGTTTATAGCGTGTGTGCCAATAAGACTATGCAAGGTTAGAAAGCTAATTGACGCTCGTGTATTTTTTAAAAGGTGCACTGACAAATTTGCATTGTAGGTGGGACGTCAGAACATGACAGACCTTCTGGCTCTGGGAGTTCAGATGATAGTGGATGTTCTTATCGGAAGCGTGCTAAAAAGGAGGGTAGTGGGTTTTTTGATCTGAACTTGCCAGCAGAGATTGTAGACAGGAACTGAACCCAGAGACTGCAGACTCCATATATACTGCTGTACAGCTCTAACTCAGGACCCTCTTTTTTTGCTATGGAATTGATAATTGGTGGATTAAGCATCAAGTGCTTGCCTGTTACCATAGGATATTCTGGAAGTCAAATCTGATTTTCCATGTCTACATATTGTTTTCTTGTTGTACATAGCCTTTTATCGGGACACTGGTTGGTGATAGATTTGTAATACTCTCTACCTGAGAGATTTGAGCTAGACTTGAAACATATCGTTGTCGTAATTTTACAAATGATGATAATCTTACTGGTGGCAGGTCAGCTCCTCGTATTCTTTTCACCTTCCTTTGTGCAAATAAGCATGCAGATGCAGAAATCAAAATAGTTATTATATACAATAAATAAATAAATAAAACTTTTAATTAGATAGTTACACTTGGGCTTAGGGGTATTTAAGAGGGCCTGGTTGTTCTTCCCACAATCGCCTTTTTGGTTGTGGGTTTGCGTATACACCAGAGCAACAACTTGTGTGTTTGATGGGGTTAGACAAACCCTCGGATCTTAGATTCTAGGTTTTGTCTGTGAAGCTCAGATTTTTTCACTTTGGTGCTAGTGATTGCACAGCCTGACATCTGTACATGAAATGAATAGCAATTTAAGCCTCTCTTTTTTAGAAGAAATGAAAATTTTTAAACTGTCACCAGACTCGCAGGCAATAGGAAATGAGAGAGCTCAAAAACCAACAAAAGATGCCTTTGGTTGTTCTATCTTTTATCATTGGCATTGACTAAGCTGCTATTGGAAACTTAACTTTCTTCATGTGTCTCTTCCTGGGTTTCTATAATACCATTCCACGAGGCTCCACCTGTATGACGGGAGTCAAGAACGCATTAGTCTTGACATGAAGAATCGATGTTAAAAAACGGAAACGGAACCTGATGTTTAGTTAATTGTTTGAAACCCGTTATCACTAGCCAGTTGGCCTCCCGGTGAGAACACTTTCGTTTAATCAGATCCTATTCTTTCCATCCCATAGGTTATAGAGATTTGGTATGAGGGGTTTGAATGACTTCGAGGTATAATTCTTCTCGTGTCGTTAGGGTTTAAATTCAAGACTATAAGTTACAAAGAGAGAGACTCACGATTCTCCTGGTTTTTAATATGAGTAGTGAATGAAACTGTTCCGAAAATGCTAACAGACGGTTTAAAAAAATTATAGAGATGTGGACTTGCCTTCCAACACTGTCTTTTAGAGATGCTAATTAATGTCTACAATTTGCACTAAATCAAATGGGTTTCGTAGTTCGTAGAGATTTTTGTTTGTTTTTGGGTTAAACAAAAACAATAAATGCAAGTGCCACCATTTTAAATAAACACCAGGGAGCATGTCTGTCAGTTTCCTTTGAAAACTGAAGCTTGGCTTGTTCAAGAACGAGACCTCTTGTCTGTCATTGTGTCTATATCAAGTTTTATTGGTAGATTGAAACTAAAAACTATAATTTGATTCAATCTTGCTATGGTACTGCCAGAGTTGCCGCACCTTATACCCCCAAATTGGAAACTTCTCTGTGTCACGTTGCTCTGCAAATCTCGAGTATCTTGCTCTCCATCAAGTCAAATTGCTCTTGGATTTTTGTTTGCTATTGGTTTTATACAAGTTTATGAAATCGATGGCCTGTTTAATCTATGATTATATGATTGGATTTTCCAAGTTGACCCATCACCTCGATCCAAATTAGAAACTTCTTGAGATGCGATCTGTGGTCAAAACTTATCTACAGTCCATTCAAAAATAAAATTAATTAATATGAAGGGATGTGATTAAAAAATAAAAACTATGGGATATGAGAGTGCACCAACGACATGTGGCCTGTCAGCCTATGATAGTTTGTCGTCTATGGTCAGAGATTTTCTCCTTTGCATCAAACGACATGTATCCCAACTCTACAAGAGTTAAGGGCATTTCAGACATATGCTACCAGAGGACCTAGGAGCCGTCAAAGACCAGGAGAGCGGTGTCAGTGACATCATCCCATGTGGTTAGGCTTGTGTAGCAGCGTAGGGTTAACATTTTGACAGGTGTATTCCTCCTACTCGTTCTGTCAACGACTCCATTTTTTCTGTCGCTGGATTGGAGATTTGGCAAGCCAAAGGCAAAGTAAAAAAGACTTGGGATTAGTTTAAATGTTAAAGATTTGAGATTAAGAGTTTTGTTTTTTTAGTTTTATATTTGAGTTTTTAATTATTTATACGATGGTTATCAGAGATTTGCATGGTTGTTAATTTTAGAGTATGTAGAATTAGTCATAATACATGAAATTAATCTGGATATTTATGTTAATCTAAATAAAAAAACAGGAAAAAAAATTAAAAAAATCCTATCCCAGCATTATTGGATTAGTGCCATTGATCTTCTCATAGAATCCAGTTGGTGTGGATATACTTTGTTCCAAAAATAAATAAAAGAAAAAAAATCTTGAAATCATCAGTAATTCCCTCCCTATTTTTTTGCAGCAAAAGGGTGCTTTCAAAGTGTTTGAGTTTGTCGGTAATTATTACCTTTTAGAATATTTTTTAGTATTTTTTATATTTAAAAATTTGTTTTTAATATTAATATATTAAAATAATTTAAAAAATTAAAAGTTTTAAACACTATCAAAATTTCGGTTGACACTGTAGCCTTTTTGCCCAATGCTTTGTTTATTTTTGTGTCTTTCGCTCCGCCATCGATCGAAGCAAGGTCCTGGAACCCTAGTTAAACGTGCCACTTCAAAACAATTCCCACCAGGGCAACCGTTAGAATCTTTTTTGTTTTTTGACCTTCAATGTTGTTATTTTTATTTAATTAATTTTTATTTTACCATGTATGGCACTCTACCCAAGATAAAGGCAAGAGGCTTTCCCCAGCAAGTACTGTTTTTTTTTACTAGAAAAAAGGATCTTTGCATGGTTAGGCAATGGTTAGCCCACCACACCAGTCATTTCATATCAAAACAATATTATTGTATTTTTTCCTTTCCTTTGACCTCTACCTTTCAGCTCTTTTAAGGTCTCTTCACCTTTTTAGTTTTAACAGACCACCAACTCCACTGTTAATGCCTTCTCTGGTGCAGAATGTGCTACCTAGCGCAGGCTACGAGCCCTTTCGTTTTTGTGATTGGAAAAATAAAGACAATATAGCTGATGAGTATCAGAGGAAGATCACTTTGCATCCATATTTGATACAATTCCCAGCTTTTCAAAAAGAAAAATCTTTGCACGTGTTGCAAGTACTTGAACAGGAGAATCATGGGATTGAAAACCCAACTGTTATGAATGAAATAAACATTATAACTTCAATTATTTTCAGTATCAAAATCATTAAATCACTATAATTAGTGGATAAACATGGTACTGTTGCATGGCAGACAGGGCACAATATATATTTTGAATATTTGATAATCCTTTGGTTGGGTTAGTATCTTGATCTCTCTATATATTGTTATTATATTCATGCTTTCAATGAAGTGCAAAGTTTAAATTTCGTTGAAGCTCAAATCCCATGAACTCTAATTGCTATATATACAGCACAAATCAGTAACCTCCTTGTTTCTTGTCTCTTTCTTCCTTTTGAATCACTTAAGGATCACCTCTAAAATCTTACAAGGTAAAGCCATGAACTGATCATTTGCTTCTTTTCATGCAATGCTAAAAGCCCCCCATAGCAAAAGCTTCAAATGTGGCATTGCTTTCTAAGACAAAGCGACTAGTCAAAAACTGACAGCCCCTTTAAGCACGATCTATTATGTATAGCACTTATCCACAGGCATGTTATATTTGTATCATACTTGCTATAGTTTTATGCTACATGTCAATAAAACAACTGGATTTTTTGGGGGCTCGCTTAGATATAGCTAAAACACGACTTTGGTTTTTTGAACCACTAGTTTCTGCTCAGCTTTTTAAAAAACAGAAAAAAAGAAAAGGAGCCCATTTGCATGACTAGTCTCTCTCCATACAAGGTGGTTCTTTTGTTTATAAACAGAGTTTATTCTGTTATCATTTAATGTTTTTTGGACGTTTCCTTCATGAAGTGTATTTTTATATGCTTAGTGCATGTCAATGCTTTCTGGTAGTATTTGCCATCCATTTAATGCTATCTCAGAAAATCCTCAGCTGTGGGGTCTAAAGACAACTTATTTGCCTCAATGCATGCAGTGAAGTGTCGGGCTGGTTCAACTTTTAAACAGTTCAAGTCCATGGAGGTAAGAGTTTCGAGGCACAAGCATTCTAATAGGTAGCTTCACTGTTTTCTTTAGTAGTAAAATAATCATTATTGCTGCTAATCTTATTTTATCCTTCTGAAGGCGTGCTAGGACTGGAAATCAGAAAAAAGATGGTTTCTGGGAAGAGATAGAGCTGAAATATTCTGTATCTAAACATTAATATTGGTGCAGCTCCATGTCCATACCTTTAACGTTTTTAGGCTAACAAATAAGTAGGTACGACTACGAACACTTTTCTTGCCGAGTCTATGTTTTACAATTATTTTTCGGTTTTAAATTGCTGCTATGGCAGAAACCCAGAAGTAGAAGTTAAAGTATATGATGGTTTCTGGTTATGGCTATCAGTTGGTAGCCTTTACTTGTTGTAACTTCATAATACTATTGGTGTAGCTTCATGCCCATACTCTATACTTTTTCTGGCCCAGCAGATACTAGCAGCTGTTAGATATATGGCTCTTCTGCAGTGATCTTAGAAATAGATCTCTATTAATAGAAAGCATGAACTCATTTTTTCTTCTGCCTCCATTTTTCTTTTCTAGTCAGTGAATCATCATCCAAGTCTCACACGCTTGTTCTGGTTGTTCATGTTTAGCTGCTGATGGACCATGTTTTAGGGTAAAAAGGAGAACAACTTATTCTTCTTCGATGTCTTTTGCTATCTATCATGATCAGTTCTGTTCTTTTCATTGACAGTGATCCATTTCAAAGAAAATTTGATGTTGCTAAACAAGAACCAAACAGCATCTTTGAAGATTTTTGTCACCTTAAATCGGTAAGCCTTTACAGGTTGATATTTAGCAATGAACCATCTGCAGTCAGTTTACAAGTATACTTGCTTCTGTTAAGGTTTAACTTAGCTTGATTGTTAATTTTGTTTCACAGAATAAAATGGGACAGCTTATATTTGCTTCTGTTAAGGTTTAACTTAGCTTGATTGTTAATTTTGTTTCACAGAATAAAATGGGACAGCTTGAGGACTGTGTTGAAGTCAAGAAGAGGCAATTTCCTAACACAGAGGTTCAAAATTCATTAAAGCAGGAGGTGGATATATTTCTTGACTTATTTATGTGCGAACTGTGTAAAAGCTTTAAGAAATTCATTAAGATTGCTAATGTTAGTACATGCTCAAGAACCCTGTTTATTTCTCCTCTGTAAAAGTTAGTTACTTTCAAGGAAGTCTCTCTAGATGTTTTGCTCTTAACTTTTTGCTACCCATTGCAAGTTTAGACCAGAAATTTGGTCAATCTGCAGAGGAAGCTATGAACAATTGTAATTTATATAATTCGCCAGTGCTTGAGAAAAAATATCCAACAGTCCACAGCTGAGAAGAAATAGGACAAACAGAGAAGAGTCTTTGTTATTTTTTATATTCTAGAATGCAACAATCTTTTCACTTACTGCAAGTTGTTTCCTCATGCAGATTTTAGATCTTCAAGACCGATTGCAGGACCAGGTTTTGTTTCGCCGTGCCTTGGAGAAGGCGTTAAGTACTAGGTCTTTTTCCCATGATATCATGACTGATAGGTCAATCCCCAAGGTAAGGTTTCTTGTTGTAAATCACATAGTAGGTTACATTTTGCCAATGCATACATATCTGCTACTGTGCACTGTAATTTACTAATAGTTGATTTAAATGTTTTGCCTAGCTGTTTCCCTTTCTCACCTTAGCAATAGGCTGAGTGAAACTGCTTCTAACAGCAATGCGACATTCATTTTACTGAAACTGCAGCCCGCTAAGGATTTGATGAAGGAAATTGCAGTATTGGAACTGGAAGTAGTGTATATGGAACGGTATCTTCTCTCACTGTATAGAAAAATATTTGATCAACAAGCATCATCTCTGTCAACCAAGGATGAAAGGGAGGATGACAGATTCAAAAAGAGTTCAGACGCGCATAGAGGAATGTTTCCAGCAGTTCCTAGAAATGATGTCGTGTCAGTTAACGACAATTCCACTGATAATGCAAGTCATCTTACTTCACTAACCAAGGAATTCAATGACACTTGGGGACTGGAAAAACTGTTAGATTCCAGCATTCATCGATGTCATTCCTCAATATCTCAGCGGTCTAATGGAACTTCTCCTCCAACGCGATCTATAGCCAGAGCCATAGACTCGTACCATTCTCTCCCACTGTCAATGCTGGAGGTAACTTGATTGATTTGAAGTGTTCCTAGCAATCACTCCTGCAAAGTTTCTTCAACAACTGAACTTTGGTAAAAATTAGTAACTTTTTGAAAATTCTGTTCTCTTTCGTTTTCTTTTCAGCAAGCTTCGAATGATACTTCAAATGCAACCAGTCTAGCAGATCATCTTGGAACCTCTATTCGCTATGGTGTAGTAGAGACGCCGAACTGGCTTTCTGAGGAGATGATCAGGAGGATCTCAACCATATATTGTGAACTTGCAGACCCACCTTTGATCAATCCTGATTATTCTTCCTCACGTATTTCAGTCTCTTCATCACCAAACGAGTTTCCATCACAAGGCCATGGTGACATATGGAGCCCCCGGTATGGGAACTTTTCATCCTTCAACTCATCAATTGACAATCCTTTCCACGTTGGAGCCTCCAAGGAATTCAGTGGACCATACTGCTCAATGGCCAAGGTCCAACACATTTGTAGAGATAGTCAAAAGCTGAGAGATATTCAACATAAGCTGCAAGATTTTAGGTGAGTTCAGTGACCATAGCTGACAAAATGCACCATGCACCATATGGTCTAATGCTACTGTTGGTTAATCCTGTTTCAGGTCACTTGTCTCTCAGCTAGAAGCGGTTAATCCTAGGAAGATGAAACACGAGGAAAAACTAGCGTTTTGGATCAATGTGCACAATGCACTTGTGATGCACGTGAGGTTCTAAAGCTCATTATATATCCTCAAGATTCTACTCTGCTTTGTTCCTTTTTGCAGTTTTACTTCTAGTCTCCGAACTAATGCATTCCATTGCATTATGTTGCCCAACAGGCATATTTAGTATATGGCATTCCACTAAATAATATGAAAAGGATGTCCTCAATACTCAAGGTGAGAAAAACTTTATCGCTCATCTTCAAGAAGAAAGCATGTGTAACACCATTTAAAAGCTGATGTATGTTTCAGGCAGCATACAATGTTGGGGGTCATACAGTTAATGTAGACATGATACAGAGTTCTATTCTGGGATGTCGGCTTCTCCGTCCAGGACAGGTAAATATGCTTCTCTGAACCTTCTATTTAACAACATTGTCTGCTAGTATGGTTTAGTTTCAGTTTTAACTAAGGTTTCCTGATAATGATGGAATATATCTGGATGCAGTGGCTGTGGCAGCTATTTTCTTCTAAGACAAAATTCAAGGTTGGAGATGGAAGGAAAGCCTATTCTATTGATCATCCTGAACCTCGCTTGTATTTTGCACTTTGTGCAGGAAGCTATTCTGATCCTGCGGTATGTTCCATTATTCATGATTTGTATGCCTGCTTAGGCTCCTCATTGAAGCAATGAATTGCGATTGTTCAGGTTCGAGTATATACTCCTAAGCGAGTGTTTGAGGATCTGGAAGCTGCAAAGGAAGAATACATCCAATCAACATTCGTTGTACATAAAGAAAAGAAACTCCATATACCAAAGATTGTAGAGTCCTTCGCCAAGGATTTGGAACTTTGCCCTGCCGCTTTGATGGAAATGATAGAGCATTTACTGCCTAATTGTTTGCGGAAAAGAATTCAGGAGTGTCGGCACAGAAAATTTGGCAAGAACATCGAGTGGATTCCTCACAACTTCACGTTTCGCTATCTGCTTTCCAAGGAATTAGCCTAGTTACCTCATTTCCATCAGCATGGGCGGGAGTGTTTGCAATATAATGTGGAAACGACAGAAGAATCATAACTGAAATTCATGGTCAACTAGGCAGTACCAAGTTGATTTAGACACCATATTGAAGTATCTATCTTAGAAGAATGATGATCAAATGGGCTTTATGATCAGAAAAATATTCCAAATGCTTGAGCTTATATGATCAACAATCTTCTTAGATCAGCATTGTTGTGATTTGGCTGTCATCCCCCTTCTCTTGTCTGCAAAATCCATGATGATGGCATGATGCAAGAGAAGCAAAAGTTGATAGTATGGTTGTTACTACCTTGTGTAATATTTATCCATATTGCGTAACATTTTGTGAAAGGAATGTCTCAGCAAAATTTAATATTACCAACAGTAAGTATCTTGATAATATTTCACATAATAACTTCTCCATCTTTTATCTACACTTGATTTCCTTTCTTCTCTTTTTTTTTTTTTAACAACTTGACATGTTTATCTTAATTTTTAAAAATATTTTATATTTGAAAATGTATTAAAATAATATTTTTATTTTATTTTTTAAAATTTTATTTTTGATAGTGGATCAATCTCTGCTTCAAACGGTGGCTGAACCCCAGCAAACAGTGTCTCTTCTCTTTTCGACCAAGTGGAAAAGAAACAAAAAGAGGGAAGAAAAATTAAACACAATCTGACCTTTCTTGCTAGCCTTATCTGAGAGAGAAGCTATCGCCCAACAAATATGGAGGAAAGGTTTCAAAAGTGAGAAAGTATGGGTGGGTGGGATTTTCCAAATTCATGGTCAAAACTACGAATGCGCTGCTTCCAGTACTTGCCCTAGGATATCAATAGAATCAAACATGGTGGAAACAGAACAATAAGATTTTATTTTATTTTTTTGTGAGTTAAATAAATTGAAAAAACAAAAAGGGCACAGAAACCTTGCTCCCGTGTCACATGTGCACGGTGCACCACCCGTCCATGGCAGTGACACCTTTTCCCTCAGCCACACAAAGCATCTTTTCTTGCTCCCTTTTCTTTGATGCTAAATGCTCTACATATCCTTTCCTTTCCTCTCTAAATAATTTTTATATAAATACACCAATTTATAAATAAATAATATATTTAAAACTTAAGAAAACTCAATTTTCATATGGGGGAGTTGGCCAAAAATAGCTAGTTAAAAGAAAAGTCAATACATAGATCTATGGTAAGATTTGAATCTCGCAAATCATGTTAAAAACTTTCTAAGACTTTTTATTACTATTATAAAGTCGAAGATTTTTTTTTCGTGAATGAAATGCATGGTCATATATATATGTGTGTGTGTGTGTGTGGATTTTGAGAAAACAAATTCTTCACGTTAAATTCATATACAAATTGAAGTTTTAATTTATGAATGTAAAATATAAGCTGTATGAACCATTTATAAAAATTGTTTCTGAATAATATATATATATATATATATGAAGATGTTCATAACATGAAATTTGTTTACTTAGGTCTTGTCTTGCACCGGTGGAAAGCGAAAGAAAAGAAAGAGAAACAGGGATCTATCTCTTCAGAAAGCACCAGGATCACTTGCGCAACGCAGAATGGCCCAAACCCAGCACCCCTTTTTGGCGCTTCTGCCACATATAACAAAACCCTTGAAAAATAAAATATCACCTACAAACCCCGAGCTTCTTTACTTTTTTCAGTGCCAACAAAACCCACGTAGAGAAAAACAAAAATGGAAGATGAGGGAATTGAAGCAGTGTTGGCTAAGGCTACAGACTTGAGATTAAAAATCAGTAATTGCATCCATAAAGCAACTACCAACAACATTTCCAACAGCATAAAGAATCAATCTTTTGAAGAAGAGAAGCAAGAGAGTGACGGTCTTGAAGAGAAAGGGGAGAAGAGAAAGAGTCCTAAGAATTCGGAGTTTCTTGATGGGGTTTTATTGAGTGAAGCAGAGGAAGGAGATGATGATGAGACTGTGAGGCTTTTGCATATCCGTGATGCTCTTGAGTCCCTTGAGAACCAGCTCTCTAACTTGCAGGTTTCTTTTCATTTTCTATGATTCCAATTTCTCTGTTCTTGTTAAAGTTAGGGTTTTGGCTTTTTACGCCAAAACACCAACCTTGTTGACAATAAGAGTGTTTTTAAGAAGAATATAAAATACCCATTTGTTTGTTTTTGATGAATAATGGATGAGACGTACAAATTGGGTTTTAGGTTCATTGTGGAGACTATGTTTTGAAGTTTATGTTTTGTGCCCAAAGGCAAAAGCTTGAGCATGAATGGGAGTGAGTGAGAGGATTTGGTTTCTAAGGTTTGGGTTGATTTATTGTGTTTTTCATATCTTTTGGCTTTGGAATCAGCTTTTCTTGCAAAATTGCTGTGACGAACTTATCATGTGATTGCTACTCATCAATTGGAAGCTGGGAAATTTTGTGCACATGAAAGCAGAGATAGAATTATTTTTATCATCTTGGATTGATGTTAACATTTTCAATTTTTTCCTGCTTCATCATGCAAATTATGATTTACTGAGACTGAAAAAAGCTATTCCATGTCATGCAACTAATTGTTTGAACGCCCTAGTTCTCTTGAAATTATGTTGAAAGTACTTGAGTTTGTCTTTACTATATTCCTGATGTAAATCATTTGACCAGTACCTACTATTCAAGATTGTAAAATGCTAAAGATTACTTACTGAATTCTTACTAGTGTTTACAAGTTGCTACAGCTGTGAAATATCATACACTAACCACAATGATTTCATTGTTCCTGTATGTTTGTAGTGGATTTCCTTGCTAATGACAAGGACTGTGACATATCACACACTAACCACAATGATTTCATTGTTCCTGTATGTGAGTCAGAACAAGGTTTGTAGTGGATTTCCTTACCAATGACAAGGAGATGGATTTGTTTTAAAACTGATTTTGTTGGTAGCAAAGAAAACTTTAGTTACTACTTGAATAATTTCTGCCAGGTCTTGATGAGTATTGAATTTCAAATCTACTCAGCCATGGATGCCTTGCGTCTAATTTGATGTAGTGACTTGTAAACATGGACAGGGGTGTGAATCATGTGTGGGTGTTAGTCCTTCACTAGAATGTGCTCTATCTTCAGGTTTTTGCTGTGCATATTACGAACTAATAAAAGGACAGGGTATAAAAGTTTGAAGGGGCTGTCAGGCTCACACGAACAATGATGTTTTAGAATACTTGTATGATCTGATAAATCAGTTTTGTTCATTTCTGTTCTGTGAGCCTAAGAAAATCTTTTGTTTCATGAACTGGTCTCACTTGACATCCTATCAATGTTCTCTCCATCTTGCTTTGAAATGGGATATTCCAATCATATTTTGCACTCTTTAACTTTCCAGCTTACATACATTCTCTTCTTTTTGTTTCATTAATGTAATTTCCTTCGTCATGTGTGCATGCACTTGTGTGCTAGTGTGGGTGGAGATATTGTGGTGGCATGGAGAATATTGTTAGTATAAATAACTTGTGATTGACAATGAAGAGAATGAGGTAGTAAACTTTTTCAGTCCAAAGTTTATTTGTATGATTTTTGCATATGGGAATTATCCAAAATCAATAGGTAATACGTTTCTTTATCCAATAGAAGGACACGTATAGAGACAAACTTCTTTGAGATGCAAGACATAATGGTTAGGAGCTCTTTAATTGTTTCCCTCTGGTGGCCAGGCTTTGCAGCAGCAGCAACGTTATGAAAAAGAAGTTGCCCTTGGTGAGATTGAACATAGCCGCAAGATATTATTGGATAAGCTTAAGGAGTACAAAGGGGAAGACTTGGAAGTAATAAAGGAAGCCTCTGCATTTGCTGGGGAAACTGTGGAGCATAACAATGATCTCATGCTTCCTCCATATCCTAGCCGCCTTCCACAGTCCTTGATTTTAAACAATCACCATCTTTCGCACTTTCATTCCACACACAAGTCCAATGGGATAATAACTGGTGAAGCAAAGAGGTATCAGGACGAGTCAGAAAGCAATCAGGTGCAAACTGCATCCAACTCAAGAAAAGGGTTGGGACACATCATCAGTACAGCAGCCAAGACTGTGATTACCCTTGTTGGTGTAATATCAGTGTTAAGCTTGGCTGGTTTTGGACCTGGCATTGGAAAGAAAAATGTTACTCTCAAGGTTTTGGGCTTGTGTCGGCAACCAGCAGCTGATGAGAGGAAACAAAGTGTTCAATGCCCACCTGGGAGAATCCTGGTAAGGCAAGATGGGGAAGTTCGCTGCGTCGTGAAAGAAAGGGTGGCAGTTCCTTTTAATTCAGTGGTTGGAAAGCCTGATGTAAATTATGGAAGTGGATAGTTTCATAATTGGTGTCTTATCTTGACCTCTCTTTTCGAAAGTTTTGGTAGATTTATTGTCTTATCTTTTTTACACTTCCATTCTTCATTATAGTGAATGAAGAGTTTGCTTCAATGACCTGTAGTATTCACAATACTCGCAAGTGGTGCGTATGCATGATCTTTATTGCAGTTGATAATCGGAAATCCTGTTTTCCAAATCTGAGAAGCCACGTTAGATCCTAAATAAAATTGGTTGCTTCACAAATTATACAAAAATTCCATTCGTTGCAGTCGTTGGCTTTTTCTTCATGTTGACATTAATTGTGATTATCAGGAGGGCTTGCTCGCGTCAGTTGACTTTGTGTCGCATATGGTTTCTCTTTGAATGCCAATGTCTCCTTGACTGAGCCCTGGAAACGTGAACAGCGGAAAGTTTTGGCCACTATTAACTATGGTTTCTCTTTGAAGGCCTTTCACAGGGGCCAGACTTGAAGTGGTTCTGCGCATCTGGTGAGATACTAAGATTAATGTCAGCCCAAACTTTTTCAAGCATCTTCCGAAGGGGTTGAAGGTATTGTTGAGCAGTTACAGATGCTACATATTTTAACCCCCATATTATACACGTCCAGGCCTTTTCTCTGAATCCAGATTCCTGTGCCGGCATGGGACATATCCAAAATAAAGCATCAACTATGTGAGAATCGCATCTTCAGTAACCAAGTCCAAATCATGGATGCCATCTTTCAAGAAATACACTGTCCCAGGTCATGCATTGTACTAGAATGACCCCACCAGAGTAGAAAAATAATCTTGGCTCCACCACAACCTGAAAGGTTAATATTTAAATTTCTTTGGTTTCAGCCAAAGCCAGGTTTTTTTTTTTTTTTTTTAATAACAGAACCTAACTGATGAAGCTGCTTTCTATTCATCTATATGCGTGCTTCAAAGCTAACCGATTTCAGCTGTTTATCATTTCCTCCCAAGTTCTTCTTTGTCTCTGTTACTAAGTGTTCACCAGATGATGAGTCTCACTATCAGCACTCCTACTACAAGGGCTACTACGATCCTCTCTAATGGTTAGTATCTTCTGCTTTCCACCTGTCTCTCTCTTTTGACTTCTTTACCTAATTTATTTTGGGAAAAACTGAAACTATAACTTACAGATACAGGCATCAAGAAATGTGACATAAGAGATGTCTCTAAGCATTATGTAGTACAAAAATCTGGTCCAAGATTCTTGCATCAGCAATCCATGGGAGTTATCATGGGTCAGGAGAGCAGTGGCGGAGCCACAATGAAAATTAAGGGGCAATTGCCCCCTTAATCTTTTTTTTTAATATTTTTTATATTAGAATTTTAATATAATAATTTAGTAAGTTTAATTTTTTTTATTAACTACTAATTGATGGAAGCTTTCTTTTAATTACTTTTTATGTCTCTCTTCATTTTATAATTTTTTTTTCAAGTTCTAAATTATTAATTAGATAAATAAATAACTTTTTATACTTTATTGAGTTTTTTTATTTATTTTATTTATTTATTATCTAATTTTAGTTTTACTCCTTAATAATTAGTTATTAAAAATATTAGAGTTTATGATAATTTATAGATTTGTTAAATTAATGTGTATGGATAATATTATATGTATATGAATATAAATTAAAATGAGTTTTGATAAATTAATATGTATTTTATTATGAATTTTATATGAAATATTATGGTGATCACTTACTAGTAATTAAAAATAAAAAACTGAATAATTCAAAAAATTAGAAATATAATAAAAAATAAAAAATATATATTAATATTTATATTTAATCTGTATAAAACAACAAATCAATAAAAAATTATTATTAATAAAAAATATTTTTAATAAAATTAAAAATAAAATTATTATAAAACATTTTCAAAATATAAAAACTCGAATAGAATTATTATAATGTAATTTTTTTATTTTAAAAATATTTTTAAATTAAATTTACTTAATATAAATTAGTATATATATTTTAAATTATTTTTTTTACATATAACACATATCCATATAATATATAACATTAAATATTTATTAGTAATTTCTCCCCTCATTTCAATTTTTTTTAGCTCCACCGCTGGAAGAGAGGCAGCACTACATGGGATTGTACGCAGAACTCCAAAATATTCTAGAAGTAGCGTCCTTTTTACCTTTTCCCTTGTTATATTTTCTTGGTTTTGGGTATTCATTGTATGATCTGGCTATATACAAAGATTTGGAAAGGATTGTAAGATTAGAAGCTAGTGCATTTAGTGAAGAGCGCTGATGGTCAAATCATGGAATTCCATGAAGAAGAATCCTGGAGAATGGGGCCTGAAGTTCTTCTGCGAACTTACTTTATTACCAAGCGGGTTTGGGATTTAATCTTGAGTATACGTTGAACGTGATAGTTTTTATTTGCAGAATCTTTGAGATTGCACCACTGCAAAGAAGCTGTTCTCATTTTTGAAAGATTCAGAAGTTCCTCTGGAGCAGAATCCAAAGCTTAAACCTCATGCCGTGACTGTCTTTGTTATGGTCAGTCTATTTGTTTCTCCTATCTACATAACTATTTCAATTACTTCCGTACTATATACTTACTAGAAATATGATAGTCGGGTAAGCAAAATAGGCACTGCTAGGTTTTTAAAGGAAGCACATCTTGTGAAGAGCTCGGATTTGATGTCTTAACAAACTATGGGATATATATCACAAAAGGAAAAAAAAGTTAAAAATAAATTTTCTGTTGGATTAAGCTAAAGTTGAAGTAGAGAAACACAACACCTGGCTTGATTAGGATCTGGATAGATAGTTTGAAATAACTCATATAGATAACTTGGATGATCAAGATTCTGACAAAGAGAACAAGGCAGGCTATCGAGGCATGACAATTATGTGAGTTGGGTTTTTCATTTTCTCAAACCTGCCAAATAACTTGAACATTGCTAGAAAATTATTTCAAAACGGAATGAACATTGCTAGAAATAACTTGAAAGCTATCAATCGCCGATATAAACCATGTCTTGTGCAAGTGTGATCATTCTCTAACTGTGTCCTGTTTAAGTACTCTGACTTAAACCATGTGCTATCCTGCTTGTTAACAATGTCTTTAGATAATTCCTTGGAACATAAATTAGAAGACCTAAATGCTAGAAGGAATAAAGAAATTCCGTTTTTCGCCTGGGACCTGAACAATGGCAGTTTGGTCCTGTAGACAAGTCACTATTTATGAAAGGAGAATCCCAAGGCTAAGTCAAATGCAGTATGAAATAGGAAACAAGCTGCATTTAACTGCTTATTTCTTCTTGAGCTATCTTTGAAATAGCGAATGGATGGATTTTTTTATTGCAAGTGTTAGAATAACTAAGATTTAAGCATGCCCGTTGCAGACATGTGAATCAGCAGTGCAACTCCGGAAGGCTGGCAAAGTCACTGTCAAAGAGTCCAGTCTGAAAAATTTAGGAGCTACTCATTTGAAATACGGGGTTGTCGATGACCATATTGAGGTAGCAATGCAATTACTAATTAACCCTTATGTTTAAATTAAGTTATCGATCTATTCATTAACCAACCCTAATAATTCAGCAACATCTTTTTTACTTGAGCAGCAGAACATGATTTGCTTAACTAATTATCCACAGAATTCATGGGGAGAAGCTTATAACCTGCTGGTTGCTGGTATAAAAAATGAAATGAAGCCCCCTTCAGAGACTCCTTGAGCAAGACCTTCGGAGGGAGACATTATATCTGATGAATTAAGCTGGAAATTTTGTCATAAAAATGTTCAAGTAGGGTTCTTTGACCATCCTGTATTCGTTATTGAATAAAATGGAGAACCAAGAATGTATCAGAATTGGTCATTCTTTTCTGTTAATGTTTTAGCTATCAGAGGTCATTTTTCACTCTGCATATCTAATTCTGCTGTACTGTTTTCTTTGAATAACATGGTGAACGAAGAAGCTATCAGAATAGGTCATTTTTTCGTGATGTTTTTCCTGTCTCAAACCCCGTTGTAGCTTGTTCTTCTTCCAAATGCCACAGTTGCTGATGACACTGCCATTGAAGTAATGCCGACTACACTGTTACAGTATTTGAAAATGTTGCCAATGAGCATGTAGCAACCGTCCGGCATCCATGTCCCCTCTACTTTGTAACAAAAATCCAAAAAAGAAAGTCTGAGAAAATGCAACCATTGGATTTCACATCAATATACGCCCATTGGATTTCACATCAATATACGCCCCCAAATTTGAACGGAATTTACAGATGGTTCAAATCCTAAAGAGAGATTGATATACAAATTACTATAATTGGAAAGTCAACTTTCACCATCAACACCCTTCACAAATCTATGAGGGCAGCAAACAGTGAAGAACCAGGTTCAGTAGTTTTGTGCACTGTATTTACACAGAATCATAACCCTGTTTATTAAAATCAGCCTTCAAAACTGAAGAAAAAAGAGGGGAAAAAACTGAAAAATCAAGGGGGACAGCTGTTGAACGAGTGTTTGTGGAGAATTTACTTCTAGGATCTCCATTAACAATTGAAGAAAATTTCAAATTGAATTGTTGTATCCTGTCGAAGATATACTAGCCATTGGTCAATCCCATTACAATGCCAATCCAAATTGAATAATTAAAACCACGTCCGCCACAAACAGCCTGGCCTGGCCCCTGGTTTTTGGACATTTGGTTTGCTGGTAACTTTTGTAAATTATTATTATAGTCCAACAAAATGGCTTTCCAAAGCCACGAAGAGTTAATCTCATCTTCTCTGAATTTGGCTATATAAATGAAAAGCTATCCAAGATGGGCTCAGAACACCAATTCCATTTTTATAAAATCACCAACGTGTCACATTCTAAAACACCGGGCCACTATGTGTACCTCGGAGTTCAAGGGTTTCACAGAAGAACAAGAAGCTCTTGTTGTGAAGTCATGGAGTGCAATGAAGAAAAATGCTTCAGAATTGGGTCTTAAATTCTTCTTGAAGTAAGCCAGTCTTGTCCTTTTAATATACTCCTGTGCACCAACAAGTTCAGGTTCAACACTGCATTTTCCATATGTTATAGTACAGGTTGTTTAATGTTGCATTAATTGATGTTTGCAGGATATTTGAAATTGCTCCATCAGCACAGAAACTGTTCCCATTCCTGAGAGACTCAAGCGTTCCTGTCGAGCAGAATCCAAAACTCAAGCCCCATGCCATGTCTGTCTTTATCATGGTAGAAACCCACCTTTTATATTCTGTTGATACTTTGTCCATCACCAAGTTCATGGGTTCATTGCCTCCAAAATCTTACACTAAAATATCCTGTACCGTGTGATATTGCAGACTTGTGAATCTGCTGTGCAGCTAAGGAAAGCTGGGAAAGTAACAGTGAGAGAGTCCAGCTTGAAAAAACTAGGAGCTGTCCACTTCAAATATGGTGTGGTTGATGAACATTATGAGGTATAATTGTTAATAATCAACCTGTGATCAAATTAAAACTAATTAGCAATATAATTCAAATAAAACAAAAAACAATTTATTTTTGTTATGGGAACAAATCTGCCCGTTTTAAGAACTAAACTAGTGTGCATACACCCTGTTTTATTCAACTCTGCCAATGTAAATGTTTGCACAGGTAACAAAGTTTGCCTTATTGGAGACAATTAAGGAAGCTGTACCTGAAATGTGGTCACCAGATATGAAGAAAGCATGGGGAGAGGCTTACGATCAGCTAGTTGCTGCTATCAAGACAGAAATGAAGCCCCCTTCCTAGGTTTCTTGAATGAATTAAACTTTGCAAAATTAAGCATGTGTGTTATGCTAATCTTTTTTTTTTTTTTATGCTAATCTTTGTTTACTAATCCGGGTGTCTGGGAATCTTTTCTCATCATGTATTTACTAGAGTTTGGCCCGCGCTCGGCAGCGGGTATGTTTGAATAAAACTTATCATACTTTCATAATCGTGTGAAGAATCCATGAAGCTATATATCAATCCAATTATACAGATGTTGTGATTTTTTAACAAATACAAAATCCCTCCTCAAAAAAAAAAACAATTTCTGTCACAAAAAGACTTTTTTTTCCTTTTCATTTGACCACGTTGTGCTTGTAATTTAAACAAATTGTAATATAATTTTTTAAAATATAAGTGTTTGGAAAAAAAATTCCTTTAAAAAAAGCAGATATAATATCTTGAAAAAAAAAACAGCTAAAAGCTTATTATAAGAAAATCATGTCTTCGTCTGCTTCTAAATCCAAATTACTATGGAGGTTTAATAACCTGCAAGTAGCTAGCTAATGCCAAAATTTCCTCTGATCTTTCTCTTCGATGTGATAATTCTTACAAAGATATTTCAAAACAAAATATCAAACGTGGGCCCAAATTATTTGTTAAATCTAGTCAATCCAATCCTTAACTTAAAAAATATTATTTTAATAAAAATAAAGTATTTTGTCCGCTTATTACAAAGTTTTAGATTCAAAGAAGCAGTGCCATGCTAGCTATTTCTTAACAGCTTCCCGGAGGCACCTAATAATCTTTCTACACGAGTTGTGATCACTATTTTTAAACAATATCCTCCATGACAGTGATTTATAATGTTTGGTAATGAATTAAAGTACAAAAGATCTGTTAATTTTTTTTTAGATATTGTTTGTTTTGTGCTTTAAAAAATTAAAAATATTTTACAAAAATTCAGCTGGAAATAGCTCAATTGATGGGACTCAAAATTAATATTATGATTTAAGGGAGCCTTAACATCACCCCCACAAATCCCACGAACTAATCTGGAAAGCAAGAGCATTAGATTCTTATATTAAAAAGCATGTACAATCTTACAAATAAAGCGCAAGGTAGGCCAAAAGACAAGGCTCCTGCTGTATTTTATCCCTCCAAAGCTTCAACAACTATTTCATTGCTTTAGATGCATCTAAAGGAGGGCTGATCTTGCATTACAATTAATCTAGCTATAGAAGGTGGAGGAAACCCTATCGTACGCCATTAATCACGCTTTTCTACACTCTGAAATCGATGAAAGAAACAAAAAAGTTCATTTTCATTATTGTTTCTGTGGTTTTAGTAGCCAATTCGCGGATTGGGTCAGTGCAAGCGGAATCTTACAGCGCCATTCATCAGTGGCCAGGATTTTTGGCTCACTTCTATCCGAATACGGCAATATTCTTTTGTCCGGCGTAAAACCCATGTTGTCCGACTGAGCAAGAGAAGCACTAGCTTTGCTAGCAAGTGCACATAATTCTTGTAAGGATAACGGGACATTTGACTTGGATAGTGGCACGAGGAAATAAAGTTGACCCAGTTGGAGTTCCTCGTCATCTGGCACTTGAGGTAGGTGACAATCAATGTACATGGATTCTGAACTGCAGAGAAAGCTTTTGGGGTTCAGGGAGAGTATATGGCTGGCTTTGACTGGTTGCCTGAATTCTTGTAGCCTTCCATCTACGTGAATGATTTTGGCTGTGGATGGCCAGTTCAGACCACCACCACGACCAACCTTTTTTGTGTACTGAGGTGATGCACAATTGCCCATCTTCTAGAGAGAGTGGAAGAACTTTTTTGTTTTTAAAACTGAAGAGAGAGTAGAATGATGAATTGGGTTGTTCATGGAAGGAATCAACAAGTGATTAATTTATACAGGGAGGGAAAAGGCATGGGCGAGAATATTATAAGGTCAAGAAAATTGACCCAACAAAAGTGATTTAAACAGGAAAAGTATCAACTAAAAATCTTTAACGCGTGGAGAATTACATGGAACTTTAAATAATTTGTTCACAATGCTTTTTTTTCTTATTGGATCAAATTATAAACTTATTTACAGGGGAAAGGTGAGATTGAAAGATGAAAAACTAAAATATATAAAAAAAATGAAAAAAATGGATGATTTTAAAAAATTTAGGTGAAATGTTTATTGTAATCGTCTTACTTTTTAAATTATAAATACGAGATTTTTTTAATTTTTAAAATTTAAGAATAAAATCAATTTTGATCTAAAACTTTTTTATTTATTTTTTGGCTTTTGATTTGAGAGAAACTCATTGAAATCTAGTGCTATAAAGAGAGATTTCTTATTAGCATCAATTCCAACAATAAAAACAATTGAAATTGATGTTAAATTGTTTTTTTTAATGATGAGAATTTATATTAGATGTTTTTTTTCTTAAAATTACCTAGAAAAATAAATCTAAGCTTGATATGATATTTTATTTCGAGTTGATTTTAGGTTTTTTAATGATTTTTTAGATTTTTTAGAGCATGAATGAGTTTATCAAGTTGTTTAGAATGCTTTCTAGGTATTTTAAATAAAAAATAAGTTGAAAATATATTTTTTAAGTAAAAAAAACCTTTGTTTTATTTTTTTGACCACTATAATGACTAAAAACTAGGTAATTTTAAATGATAAATTGTTTTTTTAAAAAAAAAATCAAGTCAAATAACATGTTATTCATTCTATAAATAATTTAAAGATTTAAGCACACGATTTTACTCTTACAAGTCCATACGTGGGCCCTTACTAGACAGGCCATGCATGTTACTTAACTTATCAAGTTTAGCAGGGCTTGTTTTTGTTAAAAAAATATTTTTTAATTAATTCTTTTTTATATGTATTTTTAAAAAAAAATTAAATTTATATGTCAATTAGTAATCAATCTTTGTTTTATTATGTTTATCTAGAATCTTTTGAATAACAGTTATTTTATATGGATTTGATTTTTTGAGAGATTGTTCTAATTTATTTATAATTTTTTTTTATTTTTTGTATAAATAAAATTTATTTGAAAAACTTAAAAATATTTATTTTTGAATAATATTTTTAATATGGGTAACCTTATCTAATTTTTTTATATTTTTATATTTAATTAATTTCATGTGTCTATTTTTATTATTATTTAATTAAATAAAAAATTAATTTTTGTGAGTAAGGTCATTAGACACAACCATGTCAAAGATGCAAGTTACAAGGCTGAATATGAATCTTAATTTTGTTTAATTTTAATTTTAATTTATTGTTAATTTTTATTTAGTTATTGATTAACATGCATGTATAGTTCTCAATTAATTAATTTTATTAGATGTATACATAAGTTTTTTTTATTTTTACTTTTGATTTTTTTTATAAGAAAGACGTTAAAAATATATTAAAAAAACTATATATTTATTAAAAATACAAAATCTGACTCGTTCCAGAATAGTGGTGAACTAGCTAGTAATGAATAAAATGTGAGCCACTATATTTTGATATGATTAATTAGCATAAGACACAACGGCGTTGTGTGGCTGCCAAACAATTATGACACGGCGTTGTGTGGCTGCCAAGAAGAGATCTGCCCACATTTGCAGGGTTTATATATATTCATCGCTAGGATCTTAATGTATTAGGTAGTTTATAATTCAATCTTGATATTGCAAGATTGTATAATGATAATACAAAGAATTAGGGGTGAAAAAAAATTAGAAAAAGGGATTAAATTGAGAAAATAAAAAAATTATAAAAAAAATCTATAAAATTATTTAAAACAAAATATTTGTTTCAATTTATTTCATAAGTTTAAAATTAAAAAACCTCAACCGAACCGGTTTAGTTAAAAATATAAATTAATAAAATAAAAAAAATCAAATAGAACCAAAAATAAACCCATCATAAAACATATTACAAAGTACAAAAAAATCACAAAAAACAATTTAATTTTTAATCTATAATAACCGAATCAAATATAATAAATTGAGTTTTAATTTTTAATATAAAATAATCAAATCAGATATAAATAAAATTGGTTAATTGAAACTAGTTTCGGTTGACTTTTAATTTTATTTTTTATATTTTATAAAATTTTAATTTTATTATTTGTATAAATAAAAATTAAACCTACCAAAAAATAATGAGAACATGCCCCTTCATCATCAATGTCAACATATAAGAGATTAATATGATTCGATGTTTATGGACCTTCAATCGAGCTTTCACAGTGGCAGTTCGCATCACTCTCAACGCGGTTACTCGGCCGGAGTGATCATAAGGGTATGGAAGGTTTCCTTCTAGGAAGCATCGAGGCAAGGGGAAAAGGAAAAATAATTTATAGAACCAGAGACAACAATTTTTTTTTTGATTTACATGGAATGTTCAGGCTAGTTTACACGTACCACGATTAATTTTCACAACTCACTGAACATCCTGTAAGTCTAGTGAACAGGTAAGACATCGTGGGGTAACAAGCGTGTATGATAAGGTTCGAATCTAGATACAGAAAAAAAGAACAAATCTCTCCCACTACTAAAACAAGATTCGAATCTAGATAAAAAAAAAAAAAAATCTTTCCCATCACTCAAACAAAACCTACTGGAACAGAATCTCACTTGCATAGACAACAATTTCTTGTCTCAAGACTCTGTGGAGCTTAGACTGACTTTGACTTATCATCCTTTCACATTTCTTTACTGTTCTTGGGACCGTAGCCTTGGCGTTTTCTGTCTCAATTACTAGCCATCTGAGGCAAAATGTCACTCTCCCGTCCATAAATGTCACCTTCATTCTTTTATCAGACATGCGGGACCATTCTCCGTTTGTCTACGCTCTATCTGTGCCTGCTAATTTAAGCATGACCTTTTAAGTGCTTGTTAATGACAGGCAGATGAAAGAGTTTCCTTAACCACCATCCGCACTATTATAGTTTAATTGATTGGGTATTAAAGGTATTAAATTTATTCTGTAATAATTATAAATTTGAGTTCTTTTAAAATTATTAAAAATATATATAGCTGTTAATCTTAAAAAATTATTTGAAATTATTAACCGCTTGCTAATGCTTAAAATTAGTATATTAATTAGTAGAAGACAGTCGGTATTGTTCTTAGGAGTAATTGTTATAGAATGTGCCAATTATGTATAACAAAATTTACATATTGCAGCTTGTCTAGACCATGAACATATATATACTGATATTATGGCTTAGGTATCCAACCAATTCACCTGTCATATCTAAGACTCAAGGAAACTTCTTGTTTTATTTGTTTTACAACTCACAGATTAATATTCTTTGAGACTTCTATAAAAGGTTTCCAGGACTTGATTCGTGTGATAATGTTAAGCATGGAATTGTGTTGAACTTCCAGAATTCGAACCAGCATATTTGACAGCCTGACCATTGGTTCTATTGGAGGACACTAAAGGGCCGGTTGTTTTATATTATGGTATTCGGGAGCACATTTATTTGGTTTGAATTTCAAAATATGCTTAGATAAGTATGATATTTCAAAATATTTAAATAGCTTGGATACAGGATTTATGTGTTGAAAAACCAATTAATTTATTGATTTATTTTTTTTATCAAGATAGGTGGTAGTTGATATATATGGTTGATGTGAGTAAAAAGTTTCATTTAATAAATTTTTGAAAACTCTCATATGTATAAATAAATAATTTTTTAGAGATATAAAATAATGATATTTTAAAAAAAGATATTCTGAATATATATAGAGAGAATAAATATTATAAACCAAGAGTTTGAAGAATTTATAATATGTTTATAGCATACAAGTATTTTATTTTATAAAGGTGAAGAGATAAATTGTAATTTTATCCTAATCATTATAATAATGAAAAATATTTTTAAAATATATATTAATAAGAGATAAATATATTTTAAAATATTTATTTATAAAAATCTTACAAACAACAACACGGTAATTTCTGATAATTTTTCTATAAATATTTTAAAAAATTATCTTGAAGTTTCATTATATTGAAATATTGAAGTATTGGAAATTATATTGAAATATTGAAGTATTGGGAGTCATAAATAATTATGAGGCCAAGCATGAAGAGAAATAATATATGAAGAAACTATAAGTAGAATTCATAATAATAAAAATTTAACATTAAATATAGAATTTTCTTTAGTATAAATACATTATAAATTAAATTTTAAAGTTCATCATTCTATGACATGTTACTTTGTGAAAATATTAACGAAAATGCTATATTTAAAATACTTATTAACTTAAAAGCGGAAGAGTTTAATTCTAGATTAATAAATTGAGAGCGACTTTTTTAGAAATAGAGGGAATTGACCATTTTTAGCAGTACACGGAAACGCCTTGCCTTGCTGCCCGCTAGAGCAAGCATCATTGGCATAAAGAAGAAAGTGTAGTGTGTAATCTTCGATTGTTTTGCAAACCTGTCCCCTCATTTGACATGGAATTTCAAGATTTAGGTATCTACACCTCAAAGGAAACTTTCCTCTAAATTTATAGAATGTTGTATTCAGCACAGCCTGGTTAAGACTGATTAAGAGTGTATTTGGAATTATGATAATGATGGTAATTTAATTTTTTTTAATAAAAAATATTAGCACATTAAAACAATCTAAGAATATAAAAATATTATTTTAAATAAAAAAATTAAAAAAATATAATTTACACTTATTTGCAAACACGCACTCTTGAAATCAATGGTGTTGTCTATTAACATCTAAAAGAAAGCACTAAACCGACCGAGGAAAATGAGTTGAAGATACGTGCGCTTCTTCCAGGAAAAGACCTCGTCAACGACCACAATTGTTGCCGCGTTAATTATTTGGGTCATTGGGCGGTGATGTTCAAGAGTGCGCATTTAAAAGACATAACTAGAGTTTCTTAAATAGATTATATCCTTGAATTATAGAAAAAAATCTCATATATTTTGAAAAGTTAATCATTTATAAAATTCTCTTGAAAATAATATATATATAAGCAAAAAACAGCTATGAAAAATAATTAAAAACAAAAGAATAGAAAAATAAAAACATAAAAAATAGTATTTAAACCTCATTGTTGAATTTTAATTAGTTTAATCTAATAATCAAATTTAAAGTTATAAATGTTTTTGTTAAATTGTTTGTTTGACATGTTTAGATATATATATATATATATATATATATATATATATATATAGATTTTAACATGTATAATTAGTCTATAAACATATCCACGCTAAAAATAAAAAAATAAAAGTTGGCAACAAAAGCTAAGAACCTGGTTTTTCCTAAATAACCGAATAGATTTGTGTATCTAGACTAAATATTTTATCCTAGTTAGTTGTATTTATTTATTACTTCAGATGAATTGGATGTTTATAAGTGTGGTAGTAATTATTTTTTAAAGTATTTTTTATTTAAAATATATTAATATATATATATTAAAAAAAATAATTTTTAATATTAGCATATCAAAATAATCTAAAAATTTAAATTTTAGAAAACACGATGTAAACCGTTACCAAAGTAGCCCTATATATTAAGCGGTTAAAAGTCACAAAGTTGTCACAGCTTCTGAGGTTTATTTCATTCTTACTCTTATTATTATTATTATTATTATAAATGCACAATATATATTTACTTTATTATGTTACGGTGTTGCTTTGTAGAATATTAATATCACACCTCGTGATTCTCGTTTCTGGCCACTTGTATGAGTAACGTGCAGGATCATCTCTGGTTCAAATGTAGTCTACCCCAGCGTATTACTCTATTTGATCATTTTCTGCACTCGTCACATCTTGTTTACTTTCTCTAATTAATTACAATTCCTTAGTATCCAAGTCTTTGCCTCTTTTTTCTATGGTAATCCTTGGTTTCATCAATGAGAGAGAAAAAGAAAAGCTAAGCCAACAAGAGAGTGGCTTGCAGAGGGTACAATGAACTGCAGAAAAGGAAACCAGAAAAGAAAAGGGATAACTTGATGAAATCACTGGCAACTGTTCTTGCTGCTCCCATTTTCAAAGGGGAGAGAAAATCATTAAATTAATTCAAGACACTTAACATGACTAAAATGCACCCATCACCTTATTCCTCCGAGATAGCACTCGGTTTTGCAGTTGATTTCCTTTCTCCGCCACCAGCCCTCCCTCTTCTTTTCACAAAAAACCCTCCACCATCATGGTGCGTGCCTGTCGCCGCTGTCGGACTAGTCTCATCACTAGTGCTCTTGCTGGTCCACTCGATCACATGATCCAACCTCTTTATCCCACACCAACAGCAATCTCCACCCCCATTACCCATCTTTAGAGCCAAACTTGCCTTCACGGCCAAGGCAGCCATCTGTTCAGTTCTAAGAGGATTGTTTAACCAACTTGATCGCAACACAAAAGTAAAGATGACCTAACTGTAGATATTCATTTTGCATATTCATCGACGTCCATATCATCTGCTTTGCATACAAAACTAGTAGGGTTTCTATGTAGTATCTGTGAAACCATAATTGAGTATGAAAATTCTTCGAGTTTGCCATCTTCATCGATCAGGTTTGCTGCGACCACTGAGGTGGATTCACATGAACTGCAAGGATTGCCCATAGGTTGTTTTTCCTAGCTTGGACTTTCAATTTATGGTTGTTGTGCTCGTGAGGGTCAAGATTTAGGGTGTTTGATTAGGATACTACCGTGTTTATCTGGGGATTATTTAATGAATAAATCGTAATTATAGTGACTACCTGTGAATCCAATGGTTAATTATTTGGATGGTGTTATTTTCACTGCAATTTTTGTAATTCTTGCTCCATCATTTATTGCAAAGACTGGAATAACTGTATTTAATATATTTTTGTTTTTAATTAAATTTTTTGAAGTAACAAATTTTAAAATAGTCCTTCTCTATTTAAAAAAGAAGAAGAAGAAGAAGAGTAATGTATGTCTAATTTTTATGATTTTATTTTCTAAAAGTACAAGTTAAATAAAATATTTTTTCTTACAAACTTAAAACTGTGGGTTGGTACGTAGATATTGTGCATCTTAGGAATAACTGGATTTTTTTGGGTTCTAATGATCGATCACATACTGTAGATCATAAAATATTAATAATAATAACTTAGTATAGTTTTATGACGTAATGACTTCGCTAAAGATATATATTAGGATCTAAAAAGACGCCATTACAGATAAAAATAACATATTATTAAATGAAATATACATGGTAAATTATAACAATTGAAGATAAAATAAAATACTTGAAATTTATGTTTTCTTATAGTCATTTTCTTCTTATTAACACATTCAAAGTAGCATGAAAAAGATTATTTTAGAATCTAAAATTATAGAGGAATTAAGACGTATATTTAATATGTCATCACCTAAAAACATATATATATAAAATTACATGAACCTCAGTAACTCTATTTTTAACCAATAAACACCCTCCAATTAGTCTAAAAACCCAAAATAAAACATATATATAAAAAATGAATTTATTAATAACAAGATCAATCTTTTTTATTGTGAAATTAAATTAATCCAAAGCTTTTTTCTCATCTCATTTTCATGATTCTCTCATTTTTCCAACTTATAGAAATTAAAAGTGAGGAAAATGAAATTTAAGATTGAAACACAAATATATAAAATTACAGGACACTAAATCTGAAAAATTTAGGAACTAGAATGAAATTTCACTGAATAGTGAAAATTCATAGATGATAATAATATTCAGGGTGGATTAATTAATTAAATTAAAAAAAAAAAAAGTTGGGTTCACTCATCATCGCGTTGCAATTCACGATAATGGACTTCAGTCTTGACTCTTTTACACCGAGCCACACCCTCTCTTTACATCGCAAGTTGGAACCACAACCCATATGGAAGCATCCCTTATTTAAGCCTAGCTTGGTCTTGTTCTGGGCCTGTAGTGGACTGGAGGTAAAAAAATAAGCCGAACAGCTCGATTACCAAACATTTTAGTCTTGTTCTCTACAATTTCTCAACATTAAATCTATAAACATCAGCAGAAGAAATAACCCACGAGAAAATAAAGATGAGACAGTATTTATTCACATAAGAGGGACATGGATCCTTTATCCATATTACCGGACTTGTACATTTTCTACTGCAGGGTCTGCCGGAAAAACATAATAATCTAAGCATAACATATGCTTACATCAAGCTTTTGAAATCATAGTACCAATCACCCCTGCTAGAACAGTTGTTGGGTCGCCCAGTACCGCCGATATAACAAACTGGAGGGCCAATCCAGCCATCTCCAAACCTTTCTTGGCCTTACTTTTGCTCTTGTTATGAGTAAGGAGTGTATTTTTCAAGCTAGGAATCCTCGTATCAAATTTCCTTGCACTCTTTTCACCCAAGTACCCTTGCCAATTCTCCACGAGCATGTCCTTAACACATGCCACATGCAAATTGTATTTCTTGCATGAAGATCTGTAACTCCAACTCCTGCCTTTACGTCCACATTTTTGACATGATGCACTCACCTTCTTGTACAGATATAGCTTAATTTCTCCATCGTCAAGAACCATAGGCAACTTTGCACAACAAGGATGAAGATCAAATCCACAGTCTTTGCAATGGTAAAGGAAGCCCGTGACCTCCCTTTCGCACGCGTTACAAAGGCGAGGCTTGTCACCAGGAGGTCTGAATAAGAATTGGAAGGAACATTTGGTGTAGAAAGAGTGGGAGAATGCGGGAGAGGAGATGGCACATTGCATATGGAGATCAAAATCACACATGGTGCATTTGTAACGCGATCCAATCCCAACTTCCTTGCAGCCATCACACTTGAATGGGAATTCTGAGTGCTCAGATCTCAGCCTGTGTTGAGGGTGGCTATCGTGAGTTATCTCACTGTATTTCATGGTTTTTTTTTTTTTGTATTTTTTTGCTGCGTCTAACAATTTACCTAAGCAGGCATTATATAGGGCTAAAAATGATGGGTTTCTGATAGAGAGATTATTAGAGGTCAAATATCTATATAGAGACTGTGCTTGAGGATTTCAAATTTGAATTGTGTGTTTTTTGGCTTATAATTGACGCAAGGAATTATGCTTAGTGATATGGTGATGGGGGCACATGAGGATGCATAAGAATCACCATTTCAAGAAGGGCAAGGGCGTACAAGGCACCTATTAGAGCATTTAGGCATATATTTAGATGATGTCCCACTGAAGAATATATACGAATTTTCAGTACTTTCCACGTCTATTTTGTCCCAATCCACCAACACTGAAGCTTATCAAAGATTAGAAATCCAAAAATATAGTAATTTCAGAAAACATTGAACAACGTGTTCCAACCGATAAATCTTTGTTATGACATCTAACAACTTGGAACTTTGATCTTGATGCAGGTAAATTAGGTATAGAATGAAGGGATTAGGTCCAGTCCGCATATCTTGAGAGGGATCACGCACATACTAAGAAACCTGGGAAATTCCACGAGAATAAGAATTTAGCATCTAAAAAAGTTGATTAGACGAGATTACCAAAATAACTCAGCAAAGATTCTGCAATAATTTAACTTTCATCACTAGTAGAGCATCCAAAGTTTATGGCATTAATTAAATTATATATGACCTAATTTTCTAAAGGCTAAAGACAGAATTCGAATGATACTATTCAAAGATGTTCATTAATGCTAACCAAACATATGGAAGAATGAAAGCATGTGGCCTTAAGATGTATCTATCATTTAGAAGATGATTAAGATCTTGAATTATATCTACATTTATCACTCTGTCGATAGAAATGTTGACATAGGAGAACAAATTCCTGTTCTAGTAATGTTATGGTCTAACCTTCAAACTGTTCATGTATTTGATAGCAACTTTTGCAACATGCATGTATAATATTGATAATACATATTTTATCCATAAATATGACTGTCTCTTCGGCTATACTTTGTCATCTTTCTTTCAAGGGAATTTATTCCTAGTTATCTGATTACGCATGGTATTGTGCAGATTCAAGACTTTGCGGCTAAGAATGAATATAAATTATTGAGTTTTTTTAGTTCAATAAACTTGGTAAAGCATCATCATCGAAGATACAACTAAAGGATCACAGCACTCAACAGTGACAGGTCAATGTTAGATGATCAGAACCACTACAAGAAAGAAATAATTGTGATGTCTCATGCACCGAGGGCTTGACCTAATAATGGAAGGGATTTATTTTTTTTTACTGTATATAGGTTTGAGTCCTGACATGCACGTCTGTCATCCCTGCAGTGTCTTACCTGTTTGCTGGGTTTACAGAGTATTCAGTGGGCCGTGGAGATTAATCGTGATGCGCGCAAACTGACCCAAATATCCTACGTAAATCAAAAAAATAAAAAAATTGTGATGTCTCATGATGCCAAGACTCTCTCAGCAGCCTTCTTTTATTCTTTTGTTTCTTCCATTAGTGAATAAGGGCATAAATGCAATTGATTCTGGAAGGAATTGTTCAGAGCCAGTTGCTTTTTGTGATCGTACTAGCAAGAATTTGAGAGGGAACAACAATGAAAATGACTCTTTCATCGTCCAAAAGCATTTTTATTCCAGTTTCAGATGGATATGGTGTGTGTGTACTATACACACACTTACCTGTATACATTAATCCCTTTCTGATATTCAAAATTGCTCCAAAATCTTCTTTTCCAGAGGTTCTACTTCAAGTTTTAGATTGTTTTGGACTCCTTTCTGTAGGATACTTCGTGTTGGTCATTGTCTTAAATAACTAGATTGGTATTTCTGATGGTAAAGAATTCATATGTTGTTTGCAGAGGCCCTTGGTGTCATTCTTGCATCCCCCCTTAAGATTCCATTAGTGATCATAATTTCTACAACTTTTAATCTTAATTTTCTGTTTGAGAAAATGACCTCATGTTACTTGAAACACTGTCAAGTGAATTTATTAATCATCCAGTTTCTATTATTCTTATATATAGTTCGAGATTTTTGAAGGTTAATAAAGGGTAAATTCATCAACGGATTCAACCAACACCTCAATGGCTAAGTGTTCATTTCTTCTCATCTCGACTTATTGTTAGATGATAATTAGAGAAAAAAAAATTACAATATATAAAAATAATATATTAATATTATCAAATCAGACTCAATTTAGCATGTTAATCTAAATGAATTGCTGACTTAATCATTAATTTGAACTATATTTTTAATTAAATCAAGTTAAAATGATTTTAATATAATCTGATAAATTTGACTCATAATTTTTTGATTTTTTAAATAAATTAAAACAATGTAATTTTAATTTTTAAAATATTAAATTATTATTAATTAAAATTTAATTAGTTAAATTTTAATTAACTCACTCCAGCTATAACTTAAATTAAAACATATCATACTCGAATATCATGACATGAATTTATAAAGTATTTAAAAATATAATATAGATTATTCTTTAAAATATATTAAAATAATAATTTTTTATTTTTAAAATTTTATTTTTTATATCATTAATTAAAATAATCTAAAATTACCAAAAAAAAGTTAATTTAAAACCAAAAAAAAAATTACCAAACGGGTATTTAATAACTTTCCGATGTACCTTGTCAATCTTATATATTACGGAACATAAATCTTACCTTCAAAATTTAAAACTTGTTGGATTTGCGGCCCTTTAAAAAACAAAAATGAAAAGAAAAGAAAAGAAAACAGCTGGCTTTCAAGTTTCAACACAGCCTAGGGCAGTCGATGCTCTCCCTCCAATGCCACCAAAACTCCTGAAACGCCTCCTCCCCCTTCCACCTCCTCCACTGCCACCCCACTCTCGACCACCTCCACCACCCAGCCACCACTCCCCCTAATCTCCAGTTCTCCACCATCATTTCCCTCCTCGCCTACAACCGTTCCAAATCCCGCTGGTCCCGCCTCCGCTCTCTTCTCACCAACACCACCACACTCCTCAATCCTACCCGCTTTTCCCAAATCACCCTCCAGTTAAAATCAAATCTCCATCTTGCCCCCCGCTCCTTCCGCGTCACTCTCCACAACTCCTCCCTTTGCACACACAATCTCCACTCCTATCCCCCCATCATTTATATCCTCTCTCTTGCCCACCTTAAGTCCAAGGGCCGGGGCATTATTCGGTCCGGACTCCGGTCACTCGTTTTGTTAACTAATGATGAGGGTGCCTTTGCGGGGCAGACAGGACTAGACAGGATGGAACTGAATTGTACAGGAAAAAGGTTGTCGCAGGTACCAAACGCTAAAAGAGTTGATTTTTTTAAAAAAGTTTTTGTGAAAACTTATAGAGAGTGTGATTCTGCTCCATTTGTGTTTGATTTGTTGATAAAATCTTGTTTAGAATTGAAAAGGATTGATGGGTCTCTTGAGATTGTGAGGATGTTAAGGTCTAAAGGGATCAGCCCATCAGTTAGTACCTGTAGTACTTTGATATGTGAGGTTTCTAGGGGTAAAGGGTCATTTGCTGGTTATGGGGTTTTTAAGGAGGTTTTCGGTTTGGAAAGTTGTGAACTTGAGGGAAAAATGAGAAGGGGTTTTAGAATTACGCCTAATGTACATAGTTTTAATGAATCAGTGATGGGTTTCTATAAAGATGGTGAAGTGCAGGTGGTTGAGGGGATTTGGAATGAAATGAGCAGATTTGGCTGTGTTGCATATGGGTTTGGCTTTGGTGTTCTAATGGCTTTTTTTTGGGTGAGGGAGGGAGGTTGAGCGAAACAGAGAAGTTATGGGAGGAAATGAGAGTGAAAGGAATAGTGCCTGACATTGTTGCTTATAATACTATCATCGGGGGGGTTTGCAAGGTTGGAGAGGTTGAGAAAGCTGAGGGTCTTTTTAGAGAAATGGGGTTGAGTGGAATTGAGAGTACTTGTGTTAATTTTGAGCATCTTATTAAGGGATATTGTAGAATTGGGGGTGTTGATTCGGCTATTGTGTATAAGAATATGTGTAGGAGAGACTTTAGGCTTGAAACTTTGACAATGGAGATGTTGATTGGAGGGCTTTGTTAGCAGAAAAGAGTTTTTGAAGCTTTGAAGATTATAAGGAATGCAATGGGAGATCTTAGTTTGCATTCGAGTGGGAAGAGTTGTGAGTTGTTGATTAAGGGATTTTGCGAGGAAGCATTGAAACTTCAATCAGAGATGGTGGGGAAAGGATTTTAATCAAATTTAGCAATTTATGGTGCTTTTATTGAAGGGTATGCGAAGTTGGGAAATGAGGACATGGCAGCCGTGTTGAGGAAGGAAATGTCTGTAGCTCAAAAGCAGCAGCAAGAGGATTGAATGTTAACATTTGACTAGTTGTGAGCCTATACCTTGGGTTTTTGTGTTCATCTTCAAAAGTTTGAGAAATTTGGTATGTTTTTGTTAAACTTACATGTTTGTGATCAGGTCTTACTGCAAATTTGATTTGTTATATCATTTTTCCTCATTTCTGTCCTTTACTGTTCAATACAGGTGCATGTTCTGTAAGGATCTTTGAAAGCTTTTAGCACCATGGATGTGCTGCCAGCCTCTGCATTTTGCTAGTAGGCAAATGATATTTGCTAAAAGGATGGTTGATGGTGTATGATCATCAAGAACATCTTGATTCTTGACAGTTACATTTTGTGTCTTTTACAATCAAAGAAGTGCGCATGCTCCATAGTGGTATAGCTGGGTGTAACACATAAACTGACAGTCAAGTATGCAACAAATGAACTCAGAAAGCAGCCTTGCCTGGAGGATTCAATGGTTGAGATAGATAATGATTGATGAGATCACGACAATCAGGTAAATGATATTTGCTAATTGGATGGCTGGTGGTGTATGGTCCTCCAGAAAATCTTGATTCTTGACAGTAATATTTTTTCTCTCTCTTATAATCATATGAATGCAAATGTCCATGTTCATATAGGTGTCTAGCATGTAAACAGACAGTCAAGTGTGCTCCAAATGAATTCAGAAAGCAGCCTTTCTTGGTGGATTCAATGGTTGAGATAGATAATGATTGATGAGTACGCATATGTTTATCTTCCCCCATCATTAATATATTTATTTCTCATCTTGTAGGTATCGAGTTTGTTTTCATCAAGATGAGCAGATTCTGGTGCGTTGCAACCAAGGAAATCTATTTGTTTTGCTCAAAAAAAGAACATGCAGAGTAATGAAACGAGACTTAGAGCAACGGTTATTTTTTAAAAAAGTTATTTGTTTTCTTAACAACTATTTCTATATTTAATTGTAGAAATGGCTAAAATAATAGTTGTTGGCCAACGATTATTTTTATATTTGTTGGCTAACAACTTTTTTTAAAAAACAATATAAATTTTTTTTTTTATAAATATATGAAGAAAAAACTTGTAGTTTTAAATTTTTGTATTGTGTCTTATCTTTCTTTTAAATTTAAAAAAATAAGAATCAATTATTTTTTGGTTAATTATTAATATCAATTGTGTTAATTAACTAAAATTAAAATATATTCTTGTTTAAAAGTTTTTTTTATTTTTTTTATATCTCTTGATTTTTTTTAGATTTTTTGTTGTTAATTTAATATTTATGATGAGTTATTTTTTTATGTTTTTAATATGGGTTAAGGAAGAAAATTTTTATTTATGTTGTATCTTTGATAAAATTGAGAGGAATTAATAATAGTAATTGATATTAATAAAAGGATAGAGTTATATATTTAAAATTTATTTTTATTATCTGTTCTAATTTAAGATCAATTATGTTTTGTCTTTTTTAAAATGTAACTAAACTAGTATATAGATTCTCTTTTAAAATGTTAGCAGTTATTTTTTTAAAGTTTGAATTTGAATTTACTTTTAAAAAATAAAATTTTTAACAATAATATATAAAATTAAAAATTAAAAATATTCATATAAATAAATTTTAAATTATATTTTTTAACTTTTATATTACTTTATTAATTTTATATTACTTTTAAAAATTATTTATTTTAATTATATAATTAATAATATTATAATTATATTATATATAAAATATCTAAATTAGTTATATAATTATATTAAAATTAATTTAACATAAAATATATTAAAATATAAATGATTTTTCTAAATAATTTTTTACTATTATAATGCACATAATTCCCATTAGAGATGCTATTTGGTGTTGCCCGCCAACTTGGTGACTTTAATCTTCCCTCTATTGATGCGATGTCGTCTGTCCATTGGTGATAAATGTGAACTAGCAGAGTGGCACCTAAGATTTGATAGAACGAGTTTTATGCTGGCCGTAAAGATTATCGATCCATATCCTTCTGCAGGCCTGGAACGTATTGTTGGAGATAATATGTTTGCCGCAAAACTGTTGAGTGCTTTTATGTTCAGATTGGTGCTAACCCAGTTGGCTATAAGCTTAAGTTAGCTTCCCGAACAAATTATTGTACTTTCTAAAGTCCTATGCCTCGAGCAGCAATAAAATCGCTAGATTTTTCTGGGGGAAAAAACACCCGTTTGCCTAGTACAACAATGGGGTGTTGACTAGTTAAGATAAGTTGCTGTTAATGCACATATTGTAGTTTGAGTTTGACTGGTCTGCGAAGCATTGATAGAAAATGGCATTAACAAAAATATTATGATGTGACGTGGTACATGGATGCAGGAATCTGCTGTTATGGAACTTAACAGAACTAGTAGCTGATGTTGTAGAATTCCAAGTGAATATGTCAAATCACCTAATTGGAAGTCGATGTTACGAGCAAGATATATGTTACCCACAAGCAAGCTACAGCAACTTCAGTTGCCCCTGGCAAGCACCTCAGCAGAAATTCGAGTGGAGTGTTGAGTTTGTGGAAGGTTTAGGATTGATTACAGGGGCCCTTTGGTTTTGAATCAGGAAACAGGAGTAATTCTGGAGGATACCCACGTTCAAGCGCTTTGGACAGAAAAGCCACAACAGTTTGTACTCCAATTTTTCAACTTTTTTGCACATCAAGTACAAAACATTGATGGTTTTTTATCTAGTTACTGTAAACCTGATTACAAAGCTTTTGTATAATTTCTCAAATACATAAACAAAATTGTTACCATATGGTTTTGGATCCACAATTGTCAAAACTTTGAACATGTGTACGTACAGAACTTGGATTTTCTAACCATGAACAATCTTACACTAATCGCAAAATTTGCCTTTGAACTACGAGTGAAAAATCACAAGGAAGGGAGTAACCAAAGATTGAAAAGAGATGAAGCCACAGATAGAAACCAAGACAAGAAAGCCATGGCAGCCGATATTTGATACCTGCTGCAAATCTTTGGAGGGCAATGAGATCCATTAGAGTGGAGCAGGAGATCCACAACGCTAGCTGTTGAGCATGCTGCGGCTAATATGAGAGTTGATAACACCTGCCATGTATCATGAAGGAATTTGTCACTTGTTCCAATCACCGCATCAATTAATCTTGGATAAATCACTACGGAACATACCCAATCTCCAAGGACAATAATCAGAAGTATTCCCGGTTGTCGAATAGGGCATTTTACCAGAACAGAGTATCCATCAACTATTGCCAATGTGAAACTCCATGGAATAGCCAAACCCATGATTGTAACTAAGTAGCTGAAAAGCAAAAATATGATTTTATAAAAGCATAAAAACCCATGAAGGGCCTCTGATGTTTCAATATGCTGATCAATTGATATTGTGCAAGTAAAATCAGCCATTGTTTGATCAAAATATGCACTACTTTCTCGAGAAAGTGATGGTTATAATCGCTGGAACTTTTGGACAAAAAGTTAGGCACTAGCACATGCTTTCCACTAAACAGAAAGTAGGGAACATACCGCATGGAACCAACACAGTAGTTAACCTAGCTCTTATGGACGGTGGAATCCCGTTTCTGTATTATGAGTCATCACACAAACTATACTACATTTCATTTAAGGTTTGTGTGAGACGAGAAAGACGTGACATGTAGAAGAACAAGGTGGACTTTTGAAAGAAGGTAGATGAGTAACAAATCCTGAACCTATTTGGACAAGAGAAATGCAAGAGATCTATTAGGGGGAGTACACGGAGATCCTGACATTGATTAACTAATTTAAAATAAAATTAAACTCAGGTGAAATATTGTCAAAGATGCCAGAAGCAACGCAGCGCCAGGAAGTGGGTGCCACAAAAAGAAAAACATCAACAAGAGCTCATCTACCAGAAGAAAACTTTTCATGCTTGAAAGCTGAGACCAGAAATGGCAAATTGAGGGGATAAATAATCCATTTTGATATAATGGCTAGAGTTAGTCATTTGATTGAAGTAAATCTCTCAAAGCTCTTGACTGGGTTCGGAAAAACAAGGTCTTAGACATTATGGTTTCACAAATGAAGCAGAAAACAGAAAATTTAAGTAACTTTGATTTGTTGAGAGGACAAATTCTGTTTCCAGGATTATTTTGAAAAATCTACAGCACTAAAACAAAAGATTTCCTCATTTCTACCAACAAATCGGTAACCAAACGTAAGAGATCATGTGAAATTTGAGGCAGGCTATTTCCATTATCGATCATAGGTTGTTGCTTTGACTCATGATCGAAACTAACAATTGAGTTAATTTAAGATTTACGGTAATCTGTGTCCTCCTAAATTTGCGTTAGATTATCCCGAAGAAAAATAAATTGAAAATGTAACATCTGTCTTACAATACCAAAACAAGAAACAACAAAATCGAAGACACTAGATGAACTTCCATGAATGAGATGAAAAGAAGAGAACAGAGTTTACCAGAAAGCAGTGTAGCTGTAGAATTCAACACCCAGAGACATGAAAAGAAGAGAAGCAGAAGAGAAGATGGTCTGACCCAATCTCAAAGAGAAGCTTGCAGTAGTCCCTACTGAACCAGGTACATCATCCATGGGCTTGTTGCATGGGATCTTCTTCCCCTGTTATTACTTCTTCTTTGATTGCCCTCTTTTTCAAGGCTCATCTTACTGGCCCTTCAATTCTCAGCCATAGCCATCTCCACCCCAAGAGACTTTTCATCTAAATCAACCCAAAGGTCTCTAACATGTGCGTGTTATGCCGAGGATTTGATCAACATTCTTGGCCTTTTCTTCCCTAAAGTGAGAAATTGCCAAAGACAGGGAGATGGAGAGGATGAAGAATTGGTGTTCAAGGAAACGTCACAGAATTTTGGAGTCAAACTGCAATTAGTTTTTGTAGGTGGGAAGAAGGAAGGATAAGTGTAATGGAGATGCTGTTTATGGTGACTGAATAGTATTTAGTAGTTAATAGCTCAAGAAATGGTCTTACTTCTTCTTTTTCGTTTCTCGTTTTTTTAAAGAGTGAGGTTAGGGCATTTTTTTATTTTCCATGGCGGTTAGGGCATCAATATTAAATATAGATTGGTTTTTAAGTACGTTATTCATGTTTAAAATGATATATTTATGTAAAAGAATTATATGTTTCCTTTTAAATTTTAATACAAGACATTGTTATATAAAGTAATTTTGTTATTGTTAATAAATACATTAAGGTTATGGGGTGTTTGTCTTAACTTCTGCTTCTGTTTTTATATATTTTGTACAAGTGTTCATGATCGGGAGAGGTATCTTTATTCTTCATATAATTCGAAGCTTAGCTTGATTTTTACTCGAATTTATCCATTCAAGAAATCAACTCAAGGAATTTGCTACAGCCCTACCACAGTCTTCTTTCTATTTTTTCCTTTAATTGTTATTTTACTCATCGTGGGCCGCAGGGGATGGGACCAGAAAGCACCTTCGCAAAATTTTCAAGGCATTAAGAAATAATTAAATCTTGGTAGTCAAAACAAGGCATGGATGGCCAGGAGAGAAAGGTGAACCGGTGCTTTATTTGGAGGCTTGTGGACTCGCCACTTGTCATGCCTTGATTGACTCCCTTGTTAGTGGGAAAGCAAGGACTAAAAAGGAAGCAATGCTGGTGAATCGCCCTTGTGCACAAAAATAGTGAACAGTGAGAAACCATGCTAGCGTGCCTTGAGAGTCTGGTATTTTCTATTTTCATGGATGCATAGCATAGCAAAAAGGGCTGAAAGAAAAGGTAAAACAGCTCAAACCATGCTGGCTCAACACAGCACAGCTCGGGATAAAGCTTGGCCTGGTGACTTGGCATGATTGGACCTGTCGGCAACTGGTTATTGGTCGTTTGCATGTTGTTCTACTGTTCAGCCACTCATTGGCCAGCATGTCCTCTCCTTCATCATCGACTCTCTTTCCCTTTCAGGAGCAAAACCCATTTTAGTCACCCTCTTAGTAATTTAACAATGAAATCAACTATCTTCACTAAATTGCTTATATGGACCCGCGGTTTCTGCCTGTCTCATCGGGGTGATTTGATGTATCCGTGTAAAATTTCTAGTTGCATTAGAGAGATCTCTCATGCGTCATCCAATTCCCCTTACATTCAAACTTTTCATTTCAAAGACGATCAAATTGCAACAGAGGTGTGCCAGCCGATCCTTAATGACTTTTACTTTCAAGACAGCGCAGCCTTCCCGGCAGCCCACCCAACCCGTCTTCCTCACCTTTCATGGAAGAAAAATCATATGGAACATGCTTAATATTGTATGCCCAAAGTGGCCTCCGGGCAGAGAACACCATTCAGAAATAACACGTAAAACATTCCTCCTAAGAAATAAAATTCTTTCACCTAAGTATATTCCGCGGAATAAATAAATCAACCAGCCATTAAATAATACCACAGTATTGAAACTCCAAAATCATAAGCTAGAAAAGATGGCCTAATGCAAGTACAAGATAACTTCACGTGCTTTCAGCTGAAGAATAAGGAAAGAAAATAGATAGAGCTCGGACACTCATCTTCATCTCAACAGAATTCGTCTCCTCCAGGACCACTGCAGCAGAAGAAAAATAGATCAAATAAATATAACACCAGTAAATAAGATGAAGAAATTAAAGACAATTTGTGGCACTGGAACCTGGAAATAAGACATCGAGTTTATCTATGGTTTTTTCTAGCAATTTAAAGCTTACCATATGGCGCGCAAATTAACAACTATTGAAAAAACATCTCTAAAAAAATAAAAAAAATAACGAGACTGAAAGCATGTTAAATGTTTTGCAACAAGCAATGATAACGAATTAACAAGTAAAAACTTAAACAAGCCAGTGAACTTGACTAACATTGCCATTCAGAAGTCTGAACCAATTTACTGGCCTTGATGGACAGCAGAATATAACTGACACTCATATAAATGAAAAAAAGTTTCAAATAATAAAATGCTCCTCACGATACTTCACAGAAATACACACTATGACCTTCAATGCACAATAATAGGCATCAACATAAAATAATATTATGGTGCAAATATCATCACTGCTCAAGAGACATTAAAAATAGAACTCGAACACCTTATGAGTGTGCACGTGCCAGCACAGGAGCATGCCAGCAGAAATGCAAAAATGAAAAAGGCAACAATGCAGGCAAAAAAGTTCCCTGGACTGTTTAGCTAGCCGGTGAAACAAATAACAAGGAACTCAAGCAAATGCAGGGTGAGGCGCTATCTAAAGCTCCCTGGGATTCTGTACAACTAAATTAGTAAGTAATTGATCAATGTGCTTTACATACTAACTAGGCAGTATGCCATTAATTTTGCAACCATATAGCTTGGGCATTATAGCAATTTCTTAATGGAAACTAACATGCAATCAGTGCCTAAAATGGCCCCGGCATCTAGTTCTCCTCTTATTTGTCAAGGAAAAAGGCCTATTGAGCAAGCCAGCTCTGAGATTGACTGTAAGCACCATACAAGTTGAAGCATTGCACATAAAAAACCAACATTCCTCAAAAGACAACACTACCAGGACGTCAACATTAAAAAACAAAAAACAAAACATTTCTAAATGACTTTGGTTTATGACCAGAATGAACCACCTAGGACCCAGGAGGTCCAGGAGGACAACAGCACCGCATTCCTGTGTTCATTTATTTGACAATTAAAAAAGATAACTGATGTCAGTAAACTTCATAAATTCCTTTTTTCACCTGAAGAATTCAGCTGACATTAAACCAAACGAAATCCTCCACATTGAGCTTATCCATCATATTCAATTTCAAATGGAACAGATCCCCTCACTACAAACATCCCATCATTTCATTCTAAACACCGTTTTTTTATGATCAACGATGTCCAATTTATAATTGCCAAAATTCACTGTTCCTTCCTGTAAATGCCTGGAGGACAATTTGACTGATACCCTCACTTCATCTTCCTCTCCTCTCTACTTCACCCACTGCTCGCCACAGGCTTCTTCAACAAAACCCAAGGAAGAAAAATAAGTTTCCCTTCATCATTCTAAACTTACATTAGCCCTTCAATTCAATGTTTATGGACCATATATTTCAAACTTCAATTCAGAATTATTTCCAACAGTCCATAAAATCACATTTGCAGCACAGCAGTACATGCTAGCTCAAAGATCGAAGCACCAGTATCACCTCACTGAACAAGCAAAGTCACGATTTCAACTCTAAGCATTCAAGTGATTGATCTATTTCTTTTATTTATAAATAAAAATTTATTAAGATCGTAAATAGAAAAGGCCCACGTCATAGATTTAAGCAGTAAAATTTCAATACACTCGTTCATATAAAAATAATTAAAAAAAAACACTTACACTTAACAACCCAATCCGGCTTTTTTAACTCGGGAGGGGTTTCTTTTGAATGACAATTGAAACTCCTATCGCCCAGACAAACAGAAAATCAAATTAATACTCATCTCCCAAAACTGTCAAAGAACCCAAAAACTAAACAAAATCCGATTCCCATCGATCCTAGAATTAACAAAAACACATCTCCCAGAACAGTCTAATAAACCAAAAACAAGGAGAAAGTTAGAGAATTTGATTACCTTCAGAAAGAACGGTGGGATCTAGAACTCGAGCTTGAGCTCATCCTTTTCATGAGAGAGGTAATGAAGAACATAAGGAGTGACACGGAGCACAGCAACCCAGGCACCAAACATGGCCACGTGTGACCTTAACTGCTTCAAAGCCTCTGCTTTGTCTGGTTTTTTCATAAACAATCCTGGAAACATTTTTACTTTTTATTTCGATTTTTTTGAATCTCTGATTCTTTAATTAGGGTTTTTTTTTGCCCCAGCTTTGTCTAAAACCCTAGATGCAGTTTTGTACTTGCTTTTATTGCTGGAATGGGGATTGGGGGTTTCAGATCATTCTCGGACACGTGTGAGTTTGATGTTGGCTTAACACATGTGTGGTCAATCCAGGAATTGTTCTACGATTTGGGTCCTCGAGTTTTGAGAATGTAATGTTCGGTCCTGTTGAATATTCATATAAAGTCTTTAACACCGAGGAAAAAAAGTTTTAATAATTTTCATAAATTATTACTATTTCTTAAGAATTTTTATTGGGCTCTGGGCCCCGGTCCATTTAAAATTTCACGAAATCAAAAGTTGAAGTCCTTCCAAATTGCATGGCTAAAAAAAATATAAAAAAACATTTTTTCATGAAAACAAATATTTTTCAAGAAATTATTATTTATCTATATTTATTGCATGATAAATTACAATAATAATCTTAAATGTATTATTTAAAAAAAATATTATTATTTAAAAAAAATATTCTTTTAATATTAATGTAATTAAAAATTAAGTTTTATAATTTATTTCATTTCATTTCATTTTTTAACAAAGTTAAAATTTAAAATTATTTATCTATTTGTTAAGATAATCCAAGTTATTATAGTTTACAAGTTTAGTGGATTTTTTTGTTTTCAATTGATCTTGGTTTTGTTATTGTTTATCATGTATAATTAAAAATAATAGTTTTAGGGAGAAAAAAACCATTATACATAAAAGCCAAATACATGCGGAGAAAGTACTATAATTTTTCTTCGCGGATTATTTTAGTATGTTTCTTTTTTTTTTTCCCTGAAAATACCTGTCACTTTTATTTTTTTAACATTAAACTGATTAAAAAAAATAAAAAAAAATCTTTAAAATATTATAAATTGCTATGATGTTTTTACACATGGTTTTTTTATTTTTATTTGTTTATTTTTGAAAAGTATATTTGTTGATTTTATTTTTTAAATATTGAACTTATTGAGAATTTAGTTTTGTAATTTTTTTAAAGCATTGTAAATTGCTACAATATTTTTCCGCATGCTTTTTTATGATGTTTTCTAAAATTATCTTTATTAATTTTATTTTTTAATATTAAACTGGTTAACAATTACAGTTACAATAAACGAGAAAAGCACTGCAGCTTTCCAGGTGAACTACTATGGATTCCTACAGTGTTTTTTTCCATACTATTTTTTTTTGTTTTTTATATTTTTTTCTCAAATTATCTTTATTAATTTTATTTTTTAAATATCAAGCTGGTGAAGAATTACAATTACAGCTAACGCTAAATTATGTGGAAAAATACTATAGTTTTCATCACAAAATACTATTGATTGACGTAGGTTTTTCTCGCATGGGTTTTTTTCAGTTTCTTTTATGTTTTTTTTGTAATGTATTTTTTAAAATTATCTTTGTAGATTTTATTTTTTTAATATTAAGTTGGTTATAATTTAATTTTAATAAAGCTTAATTGTGTGGAAAATTCAATTAACTTTCCTCACAAAACATTGTGAATTGTTATAATGTTTCTTCATTTTTTTTCTTATGATTTTTTCAAAATTATCTTTATCAATTTTATTTTTTTAATATTGAACTAGTTAAAAATTATAATTACAAGTAATTACAGATAAAGTTAAATAATATGAGGAAGCATTGCAGCTTTCATGACAAAACATTATGAATTGTTATAGTTTTTTCAACATAGTTTTTTTTCTATTTATTTTTTGCTATATTTTTTTTCTAAAATCATCTATGTTGATTTTATTTTTTAAATATTAAGTTGATTGAAAATTTATTTTTGTGTTTCTAAATATTAAGCTAATTGAAAATTTATTCTTGTGATTGTTTTCTTTAAAACACTGTGAATTACTGCAATGTTTTTCCATATGATTTTCTTAATATTTTTTTAAAATTATCTTTATTGATTTTATTTTTTTAAATATTGAGTTGGTTAAAATTATAATTGCAAATAAGACTAAATCATGAGGAGAAAATATTGTATTTTTCCTCGCAAAAATACTATGTATTGTTATAATATTTCTTTAAAAACGTTTTTTATGATTTTTTATAAAATTACCTTTGTTAATTTTATCAGGAAAAACATTGTAGTTTTTATCACAAAACATTGTCAATTACTATAATTTTTGTCCTTATAGATTTTTTCCCTTTTGAAATTATTTGTAGATTTTTTTTATTATTAAATCGGTAGAGAATTTAGCTTTGTATTTTTTTTTCTTTTTATTAACAAAAATACTAAATCATGTGGAGAAAATATTGTATAGTCACTCATAAATACTGTAATGTTTTGAATAAATAAGTAGAAAAATACAATAAAGCCCTTGGTGGCTTAAAATGTAGGTATAAATGAATGAGGAGTAGTGTAGTAATTCAACAAAACTTGATAAATATAAATAGAAAGTAAAAAAAAAACAAAATAAGTGATCTGAAAGTTGAGAGAGAATCGGCAGGAGAGAGAAGGGAGAAAGAAGAAGAAGAGAAAAGAGAGAAATTAGAAGAAAAATAGAAAGGAGTTGAAGGAAATAAGTTTAAATGTAAGATTATATATAAATATGTGTTGATTAAGTTTTAATTTTGGTTTTGATAAATGTTAGGGTTTTGAAAATTTGTATTTTGAGTTTGATTGATGAGTGAATTGAATTTTATGGGCTGATTATTATAGGTAATGGATTATTTGGTGGATTTTGAGAGATTGAATTGAAAGATGATGATTTTGAGTTATGATTTTGTTTGAATGGTGAAATTATGTTAGAAATAAGGAAAGAACAGTGGGTTTCTATTGAAATTCTGGGTTGGAGGTTGAAGATGATGAAAATTCATTTTGGTCCTTCAATTTGTGGAAATTACAATTTAGTCCCCAAACTTTGAAAAATTTATAGATTGGTCCCTGGGACATATTCCGAGATTCTGAACAGAATAAAAGATAAATTATGGGCAGAATTCCTGTATAGTTATGAAATTTTAACACTTTCAATTTGGTCCTTCAATTTGACAAAAAATATCATTTAACCCTAAAAATTTGATGAAATTCCAGAATGGTCCCTGGAGTATAATGAGATGATCTGGACAGAAATGAGGATTGATTATGGTCAGAATTTCAGTACAGTCATGGATTTATGATAATTTTAGTTTGGTCCTTCAAATGGATAAAGTTATAATTTGACCCTTAAAAATATGAGAAATTACAGATTAGTCCCTAGCTGTAATATTAGCTTTTGCAGATGGGTTTGATGAATAATTGAGGGTTAGTTAATGAAGTATTACCAATTTTATTATTTGTTTTATTATGGATTAGATTTTGAGAAAATTGTTAATTTTTGGGTTTTTAGGAAAATAACTTGTTTAGTCTAAAAACATATAGGGTTATGGAATAAACCCTTAGTTAGGTGTATTAAATAGGATATATGTTCTTTTAAGTCATTCTTGAATATATTTCCTTTACATTCAGATAATCCTGATATTCTACCGGCGGGACGTCAGTAGGATTTTCTCCGGTGTCTGCTTTTGACTTTTGTTTGCTTTGAGTCAGGTGAGTAGATAATTTTTCATATGCATGAGAAATATTATAAATATTTGATTTGTTAATATGAATTGGATCATGCTTCTTGATAATATATATGGTGATTATTATCCTTGTTATGATAAGCATGATCACTTGTTGAATCCAAATTCTTGATATGAACCAGTATGTATTTTGGATTGACTTCTGAATTGATAGCTCCTCATTTGATTGATGTCATGAGTTGAGCTTTGAGATATTAATATGTCTGTTTGATTATGATTATAACCCTATGGTATGTCAGTCAGAATACCCATGCTAACAAGGTAGTGTTAGTCTTTGTGCACATCGTATCTGAACCCTAGTTGGTAGGGGCACCAACCTGTGTGGACTGATCATCCCACAGTACGGAGCCTCATGCTCATTGCATTTTGATTTTCTGACGATTTTACCATATGATATTCTTGTTATGGCTTATTTGAGAAACCTTTTTATAAGAACCGAACTTCATACTTGTATATATATTTCTCATTGTTGTATTATCTCGTGTGTGTATATTGAACGTTATCTACTCACTGAGTTGTTAAACTCACACTCTCACTATTTATCATTTTCAGGCTTATAGCTTGATAACAGTTCACTTTTGTTGGACCTTCAGAACCTGCTCTTTTGGTTGTAATCCGTGCATTTTTCTTTATGTCTAATTAGTGCTCCAAAACTATGAAATTATATTAACTTTTGTAGTAAGACAATTCAATTATATTATGAAGTTGATTTTGTTATTAATGCTGCGTTGAACTTTGATTGGGTTAGGATAAATTTGTATGTAAGTTTGTGTTCGCATAGGTATGGAACCTTAGAGGGGAACCTTGTCTATGTGCCGGTCATGGATCCGGGATTCGGGTCGTGACAAATACTGTGGATTGCGACAAATTATTTTGTCCAGTCTATAAGTTTTTTTATCATGAACATAATTTTTTTTCCATCATGAATTATTGGCTTCATTACATCTTAGTTTTTATTATTTATCTAATATTGATTCACAATTATAACATTATCAGGTTGATTTATTTTATAAGCTCACAGTAGTGTGTAGTGCATCTTGTATTTTTCCGTACAAGTTTCATGTTTTAGTGTTTTTTTAGGAAATGTAGTAGCATTATCTGTTAAAATATCTTTTTAATACATTAAATAAAAAAATATTTTTTATATCAACACATTAAAATAATTAATTTAAAGTAAAAAAATTATTTTTTAAAATACTTTTAAAATACAAAATTTTAATATAAATTTAGTATTTATTTTGATCGTTAAAAGTCAAAACGCTTTTTAACTGTTGTTGATTGCTATGTAAAATAATGATATAAAATTTGTTGGTATTGCTGTGAAACGGTGTTTTGTAATTTTGTTTTTTTAAAAAATATTTATGATTAATTTTGTTATAATTTTTTATTATTTTAATAATAATGATAAAAATAACTTTAAAAGCATTATTTTTATATATATTTCTAAAGCAAAAAAAACATTTTAAAAAATAATTACTGTACAGTTAAAGCACTATAATTACTAAACTGAATTGAAATAATGGATTAAGAGCTGTAGATGTCTAGACCGCTTTCCATTGTTTTAGCTATCCTAGAACTTTTTGGTATTTGTTACTTTAGGTAGGGAATTTGAAACGTGCACCTCTTCGATGTCACCTCCTCGGACTTTTTTCTTTATTTTTTTCTAAATCAACCAAGCTCTACAGTGCGAGAGAATAGGAATTAAGCACCAGATGTTTATAAATTCTCTTTAATTAGTTGGATTTATCAACAACGTCCCCACGCTTTATCAGCTGCAGGATTTCTCACATGGACTGGTGATTAAGGATCGCATGAAAAGTTCTATTGCTATAAACGAAGAAACCTAATGATCCATTACTTCAACATTTCTCACAGATGCTACGTTGCATTTATAGCCGCATGCTATGCGTCGTCTAATTTAACAATAAAAATGACCTTGGTGTAGTCCTAAGAAATAAAGCTGCTGGTGGTAATAATAATAATAATAATAATAATAGAAAAGGAAAAGGGAAAAAAGAAGAGTCGTCGATCTTGCAGAAGCCAAAAACGAGAATGTGAACCCTAAATCCAAACGAGAGAAGCAATCTTGTTCTTGAAGCAATTTTGTCGGGAGTTCAACAAAAGATATGAAGAGTTCATATTTCATCGAATTAACCAGTCTTAGAGACCGAGGGTCCAGCGAGAAGCAACTAGCATGCCATGTTCTCTTCCATCCCCCTTCTGTCCTCTGTCGGTGCATTTCACAAAATAGCTAGCAAAAGTGGAGAACCATTAAGCCGATTTGACCCATCCATGCCCAAATCCAACCCCAGCAAAACCCACCAAGTAAACCCCCCATATAAACCCAACCCCCACGTCAAAATCCCACCATTTCCTTCAACATTAATAACCCATATCACTCTCCTTCCTCTCATTTATGATCTGCTCAGTGCTCAATGAATGATAGAGAGGGAGAGGGAGACGGTCAAGACTACCTTTTCTTTTCTATAATCAATGCGAGCCAGAGAGAGCAGAGGTGCAATCTCTCTTCAATTTTCTCATTAAATGCCATCGGCACCTACAATTAATGACCCATCCACAAATTGCCAGACTACTCGTATATTCTCATGCCCCCCTCATTAAAAACTCCACCTTCCATGCAAACACCCACTCTCCATTTAATACCACCTTGACCCCATCACCGCCTCCTTTTCGACCGTCCATTCTCACGATCACTCAATCTCGCCCTCCACGTGTGTCCTTCTCTACCTCCTGTTAAACCTCTCCGGTGACAGCAGTGCCTCGGGGTCCCCACACCTTAGCCGGCTAGACGAAAACGCGGCCATGCTCGACCCCACTGATGATCTCAAAAACTGTGGGCTCGCCATAGACTTACACCTCCTCGACGACCCACCACCACCTCCTCCGCCTACGGTGGAGAACCTCTCCGATAACGGGAAAAACCCTGATCCTCTCCGTCTAAAAAACGGGGATTTCATCCCTCTATAATGCCTAAACGAAAAAACTCTAGCTTTTGATATTGATCCAAACGGTGATGGCCGTTTGCTCCAAAAACCCCCCCTTCTAAGCCTCCACGGAGAAGCTGTAGCTGGCTCCATTACTAACATCCTCTCGGACGCCAAGCTCCGTTCAAACCCGAAAGAATAAGATCTTTTCAAGAAGAAATGATCACGACCATTGAATCTGTCCTCTGAATTAGTATTGAAGTTGTTCATACTATGTCTTCGCGGTGATGGTTCTTCAGGACATGGTGTAATCTCCGTGACAGTAGCTGTAGCTGTGTCTGCAACAGCAGAGTAAGTGCGTAGTGGGCTTTGAATTAATGGTTCGAGCGGAAGAAGAGTACTACGTAGGAGTGTTTCATCAAGACTAGGACGAATTCTTGCGGCCATGACTGGAATAAATGGAGACTCGGCTCTGAAAATCCCCGCACGACAAAGCGGGCAGTTCGCGTGTGACCTCAGCCAAATATCAATACAGTCAACATGAAATGCATGCGAGCAAACAGGAAGTGTACGGACATATTCATCATCTTCGAATTCAAGCAAGCAAACAGCACAGTCTTTGATTTGCTTGTGAAAGCTATTGCTATTTTTTGTCGTGTAGAGTGAGAGAGGGATGGTCTTGATGACGGACTCGTCCAGCCCGTAAGGAGAGTAAACATGGAAGCCTTCTGGGGAATCAAAGAGTGGAGGTGGGGAGTCGAGGCCACCATTTGAGGAGGAGGGGTAACGGCGGCGTCTACGACGGCGCCACCGACGCCATCGGCGGATGACACGGAGGAGGGAACGGGAAATTAGGCGCGAGTATGTGATTATTAAGAAGGCGGCAGCGACTACTACCACCATGGCTATTAAAGTTGGGCTGAAGTCAACTGGGAGTTTGGAGGTTGGTGATGGTGGTGAGGATTGGTACGAAGGGGCGGTGGCTGCAGGGGTTGAGGAAATTGTGGGAGTTGGGGATGGGGCCCAATTGTGGTGGTGGTGTGGTGAGGGAGAAGGAGATGGTGTGGTTTTGATCATGGTGTTTGTGGTGGTGGGAGGAGGTGTTAATCGTGCTGGTGCTTCGAGTTTTTGTGTGTGTGTGTGTGTGTGAGAGTGTTGTTTCTTTGTTTTGTGGGGTTTGGAGGTTTAATGTAATGGTTGACTATGACTTGTCTTCGGGGGGACTGCAGTTGGATGACACGTCAACATTCATGAATTTAAGGCGGGTCAGTTCTCTGATCCAGTGTGGATAATACTACTTTAATACAACTCCTAACAATGGTTTAAAACCTGCCACATTTTAGACTCGGTTGTGCGGCGCTTGACGTGCAAACTTTTGAGTGGCTGTTCTAGTGTTTGGCTGTGGATTCGAGTGTTTTGAGGAGTGAAATAAAAAGTCTACTGTAGGATTTGGCTTCAGGGGAGTTCGATGTAGGGACCCACAATTTGAAGGATTTTCCTCATTGATTTTGACACACACTCTCAAAGACAAGACTTGTGGAGTTTGAATGGTGCTCGTGCTCTCTCCACTATGGAATTCCAACTTGTTGAATTTGACCCGCATACAAGGCAAGTAGCATCCGTTAGAGGTCAGGAAGTTAATAGAACAAGAAACAGATCCAGGTGCAGGGATCATGCCCAGAAGAAGAAGAAGAAGAAGAAGAAGACAGCTGCAAATTTAAGCTTATCTGGAAATTCATTGCAGATTTGGAATGTTGAGTATATGTATATGGGAACCAGTTACTTGGAAAAGGAAATTTTAATGGGTTTTACCCATTATTCATCCCTCCATCCTTTCAACTTTATTTGATTGAAACAATCTTTCTCTTATTAATTGAATGGATCTGTTATATAATATGCTAATCTGCTTAATGCGGATCGCTGTGCCCTTACAGAGTTGAAGACGATATAATAAGGTGTTGGATAATCCAGACTCTTGGGCACTTGCGGCGTTTGACTGGTTTGGTAGTGCGGTAACGAAGTGTTTGAAAATGTCATGTTTTTATTTTTAATATCAACATATTAAAAATATTTTAAAAATAAAAAAAAACAGTGGTTCAACGCAACCCAGTAGGCTCTGCATCACAATCTTGATTATAAGAAGATGTTGGATTTATACGACGGATGATCAAAGATCTACTACTAGATTCCTTTCTTTCTGTTTTTTCTGACATTTTACAAAGTTGGCTATTTGAAAACGTATGTTATTCATGTGTGATGTCGGGCGGCCCGGTCCCGGTGACTTTTGGTGAGGTCTCAGCATCGATTTCCTGTTCAATGGAATGATGGACCGGCCCGGTTGCTATACCATTAAATATGTTTGTTTCTTTTTTAAAGACAAAAAAGAAAATCCTTTCCCCTCTTTCAATGTTCTTGTTGTCTCTCTTTCAAGATGATTCGAGGGCTGTGTTAATTTGGCTACGATGCATCATATCAAGCTTCGAAAGAAATCGAGTGGGGTCTTGCTAGAAATCAACTGAGATCTTGTCAAGGTTTTGATGATTATGGACTCTTGATTTGGGTATGGCTATGCTGCTGGTGTTAATTTCTTGAGAAGCTAGCTTGTGTGTTCATCCTTTCTACCCAAAAAGAGATCAGAAAGGAGAGAACAAGAATAGGAGAAACAATTCTTACCCCTCATTTTCATACACTTCGAGCAGGCCCACGAAAGAAACCTATACCCTCAAGCCCTGTAAAAAGATGGTCCAAAATTATACTTATCCCACTTCTCAGATTTTTCCAGGCCCATGAAAGGCTCGTTCTGGGCCCTTTCAAGTTCCGACATAATCAAACGATCCACCAGCAAGAAATTCATGACTCTAATTATCCCCTGATTGACTTTCCCATGCTACGCCGAAGGGCTGTTCCGTGATGCGGTAGAACCCGTGCTTCATTAAAATTTTTTTATTTAGAATTATTTTTTTATGTTTTAGATTTTTCAAACATTAATATTAGAATTAATTTTTTTAAAAATAAAAAAATATTATTTTAATTTATTTTTAAATAAAAATTACTTTAAAATACAATTCGTTTCTTTTCAGCATGTCATCGGCAGAAGTGAATGATGGAATGAATGAGTCTTGATTTTCCATGCTCGAGCAATCTACGAGAGGAATACCACCCGAAATGACTACAAAATAGTAAGAGATCGAGAGGATATATTTTACGTCATAAATGATATATATATATATATATATATATATATATATATATATATATATATATATATATATATATATATATGATGTAATTAATCATCATTTGCATTGCTCAACTATCTTGAGGCGTCGATGGAGATGCTATTATATAAATGGATTTGCTTGTGACGCCACCATTTTCAATCACTCGTAATTCAAGAAAAAAACAATTGAAAGAAAAAGTCTTCAAATAAAAGACCCCACCCACATGCTTCGACTTCCTATTTAAACCGGACAAAGTTAATTGATGAGGTATTATTTAGGCAGTTATTTTTTAAAATATTTTTTTATTTAAAAATTTATTAAATTAATTTTTTAATTTTTTTTAATATTAGTATATTAAAAAAATCTGAAAACAAATAAAAATAAAAGTCGTCTTGGGAATTGAATGGCGCCTTGTTTCGTTAAATTGCATTAATCACAAATGTCCGCATCCAACCTGCCAAACTCCGAACTCCCTTGTTGCAGTGTTTTCTTCAATGGAAGCCACCAGTTATCCTGAGTGGATGAAGAGATCATCACCTACCTTTCTAACTCTTATCAATTCCAACCATCACCCTCTATTTTCCTATCTAATTGCAACCATCTCTTGAACTTAATTTCATTAATTTTACCTCCGGCAATTTTAATCCAAAATAAGTTAATTTTTTTTAATATAGATATATCTGTATCGGTGCTGGTAACTTTTCACGGGATGTCTGATGGATGCATTTAAAAACTAGATAGAAAGTATGAAATCCATGACAAAATTCGAGCATGCTAGATAATTATAATTTTTTTGACAAGAATAATTATAATTTTTTAATCAATCATTGAATTGAATTATGTTAAAATCTTACCCACAAACCATGTTCTTTATGCACCAATTGAAGTCGGAATAAGCTCAAATTCAGCCTAGAACATGCTATGTTATAATTTTATATTTTTTTCCTAGTTATTTTCTGATTTTTAGGTGTTTTGGGATTCATTTTTCTTTTAAACCTAGGTCAATTTAACTGCCATTTGAACAAATTTACAAATTATTTCATAATAGATTTTATATTGTTCGAAGTTTTTGAAAAGATTTTCTATATAGTTTAGTTTTATAAACTAAATTTGAGAAACTTTGATCTTTTATCGGTGTTAAATACTTAGCCTTGTGAAATCTATTTGGGTTTAATTGCAATCTAAAAACAAATATCTCGGATTGGACACCGATCGAATGGTGTTGCTCGGCTCATAATATAACCGAAGCAGGGAGTAAAGGGTAGCCGAAAAGGTAGGTGGATAATTTTAATTGCAATTTGGTAGTTTTGACTTTTGAGGGTTCCCATCAAAGTGAAATTGAAAATATGGCTAATATCCAAAAGGAAAAATAAAAATAAAAAAACAAAAACTCAATCCTGCACTTAGCTAAAAGTGATCTCTCCACGGGAAGTAAAGAAAAGTTTGTTTTTATGATAAAAAATATATTTAAGGATATTTATTTTTCATTTAAATTTATTTTTTTTATCTTTTGAGATTGTGTTGATAGATTGATGTTAAAAATAAATTTTAAAAAATAAAAAATATGTTATTTTGATATATTTTTAAATAAGAATTATATTAAAAAATAAAAAAAATAAATTCATGCAACTCTGCAATGTAAGAGACTTTTGTTGTGCCAATTCTAACAAGATCAGTTGAGGGTTATCATTATGTTTTTAACATGTATTTCGACATTCACGATTAAAATAAATAAATAAAGCTTGACCTGGCCGAGATGATCGATGGAATATAATTCAATTCACAGCAGTCCTTTCGCCAAGAATTGAAAGGCGTGATGAGACCATCAAGCATGTTACATGTAGATTAACATTTACAGCACCGATTAACTTACGATCCTATCGATGAAGCTTCTAGCGGCCCTGAACCTTAGCCTTGTAGGAGTCAAGGAGGCCATCAAGATCACAAGAGTATTAATCAGCATGATAAACAGGTTAATTTCATGGGGTTGGAAGGAGGGGGCCAGCCCATCACTACCATAATAAACGAGGTTGCAAGTAACTTACATAGAACAGTTCAAAGCGAAATCATAATAAAAACAGCAATAAAATTTGGTCAGATGCCTGCCACTGGTAGTAATGCAAGAATTTATTGCAGCAGCTCAACAAACCCACCACCTCTTCTCACCTCTCTCTCTCCTTTTCTCTTTCTCTCTTTCTCACACTTTCGTTAAATTCAACAAGAAATCTTATCACAAACATCACTATAACTCCCATCTCCTGCCCCCCCCCTCTTCTTTCTTTTGTCATAACCAGCAGGCTTGATTAGTTCTTGAAACCCTTGCCGTTCTTTCGTTTCGGTCACACAATGTCAATGGAATTCATAGTAAAAGTTGAAGAATCAAGACCTGCAAGTGATGGGAAACCATCAGCAGGGCCTGTTTACAGGTCCATTTATGCCAAAGATGGCCTCATGGATTTGCCTGCAGGACTAGAGTCTCCTTGGCAGTTCTTTAGGTATAAATCATCACCCTTTTGTTTCTCATTTATGTTAAACAGATGTTCAACTATGGTATTCCTGTCTGTTAAGCATACAGATTGACATTGCCTGATTCTCTTCTTCTTTGGTTCTTGAAAATGAATATGCTTTGGAAAACTGGAGAAAGAGAGGCGTTTTTCATGCATTTTGGTTTCGGTTATGCATTCCCAGACTAAGATCGATTGTTTTTTTTTAACGTCTCTTAGGCACACGATGATAACTTGAAGTGAGCTTTCTCATGCAACGAATTGGATTTTTTTTATTCACATTTGCCCCTTTGCTTGTTGAGAATTTTGCTGTTATAATTCCAGGTTCACGGTAAAAGGGACAAAATTTGAAGGAAAAAAAAAAAGAAGCTTAAAAATCATGCATGAACCCCTCTACTAGGGGCGATTTGAACATATCAAATCATGTAATTTTAAATTGTCAACGAAGGGCGATTGTTTTGTGACAAAATTGAGTGGAGGATATCAAATCGCCTTTAATTGCAGGAAAATGGGTCAATTTTTTTGGACCTAAGTAAATAGAGGGTTTGATAGATCTAACTTTGAAAAGTAGAGGGGGCATTTGATCAATTATAAAGTAATAAAAAAGATTGGCCCATGCAGGTTTCGAACCTGCGACCTTCGCGTTATTAGCACGACGCTCTAACCAACTGAGCTAATAGGCCATTTGATTTCGGGTTTACTTCTCCTAAAATTGAACTAGAATTAGAGACAGATTCGATCATTTTGAATTTGATGAATTTTTGTGTTGATGATGTGAAGTGATTCTGCTCTCAAGAACCCTGGAAACAAAATGCTAGGCAGGCGGCAAGTCATTGATTCCAAGGTACTATTTCATTGATCACATGTAATTCGATCACTAGAAGATATCATAGAGACATAAATGAATTTCCCACAGAAGAAACTGAAATGTCCTTGACACAAACTAGCAGGTGGGTCCTTATGTGTGGCTGACATACAAAGAAGTTTATGATGCTGCCATGAGGATGGGTTCCGCAATGAGGAGACGCGGTGTCAATCCTGTAAGTTCAAAACTTGGACTATACGCTTCATAATTTGGTGATAATAACTGTCTTTTTTCCCTAACGATTAATGTAAGTAATCAACTTGGAAACGTTGGATTTTCATTACTAGGGAGACCGTTGCGGTATATATGGTTCCAACTGCCCAGAATGGATCATTGCTATGGAGGTAAATTCCACGTGTCATACAAGACACAATTCACCTTTTTCTTTGAGCTTAGGGGACATCTAACAGTACAGGTCATTTTTGAAGTTTTTCACAAGGAAACTGGATCATAACTTGTTAAATTTGATATATTTGTGTTTGGTCTTTCTCAGGCTTGCGACAGCCAGGCCATAACATACGTACCACTCTATGACACTCTTGGTATTGCTTCCTTTTATTCTTCAATCAGTCTCAGTTCACTTCTAGAATGACCTGTTGAATTCTCACTGCGTAACTTGGTTTATCAATCACAGGGCCTAATGCTGTGGAGTTCATCATCAATCATGCTGAAGTTTCAATCGCCTTTGTCCAAGAGAACAAGCTCTCTTCTGTACGTTATCATTCTATCTAAATTGGGAATTGATGTTCTTATATCTCAGAGTGGAATCTTGATCTTTTCAGAACTTTAATAAATGATATATAATATGTTGTTTGTTTAACACAATTGCTGCTGTTTTTGCAGATTCTATCTTGCCTTCCAAAGTGCTCTTCAAATTTAAAAAGTAGGTCCAAAGACTAATAAAAGATCCTCTTTTTTGAAAATTTTGAGAGGATACTCTAGAGTAACAATTGACTGTGATTCTCTTTGTTCAGCTATTGTCAGCTTTGGAAAAATTTCTGACATGCAAAAGAAGGAAGCTGATGAACTTGGGGTATCTTGCTTTTCGTGGGAAGAATTTCCTCAGTTGGTATGGTGGTGACCTTGATTTCTCCTCTTTCATAATTGATCATTTCACTCTTTACGTTTAATTGATCCTTGATGTCATAGTAGTCATTCAAGTTGGATTTATAAGAGTTCTGCCATACTGCCCATCTTTTTACAGGGGAGTTTGGATTGTGAATTACCTCCAAAACAGAAGACTGATGTCTGCACAATAATGTACACTAGTGGAACAACAGGAGAACCAAAAGGTGTCATCCTAACCAACGGGGCTCTCATGGCAGAAGTATTGTCTGTGGACCAGCTACTTTTTCTGACAGACCGAGTGGTGAACAACTAAACACACATTATGTTTTCAAATCGTTTCTGATTAACCCCCTCAAGTTACAAAGTTGATATTTCCTAGATTTTTTGTCTTAGGAAACAGAGTAGTTGCCCTCTACGGGCCAAATGCCTTCATTTTGCGTGTTGATAGTTTAGCAATGATCTAATATTGAGTTCTCTGTGTTATAGGCTGCAGACGAAGATTCATACTTCTCTTTCCTACCCTTGGCCCATGTATACGATCAAGTAATCGAGACCTATTGCATCTACAAAGGTGCCTCAATAGGATTTTGGCGAGGGGTAAGATGAAGAATCAATTTTTCTTGCAATGACTCCTTGCCTTTTGTTTTTATTTGTTTTCCCATTATCTTTAAACATATCACCTTTGAATTGTATGTGCTGAGGTTGGTCTTGAACTCTGCTTATAGGATGTAAGATACTTGATGGAGGACGTCCAAGAACTGAAGCCAAGTATATTTTGTGGGGTTCCTAGAGTTTATGACCGCATATATACCGGTATCGTATACAATTATAACTGGATACGTATATATTGTATTAGATATGTAGATTGTAGGTCTTTGCTATTCCATGTATTTAACTCTAATATTTCTTCTTGAAGGAACACTTGCTAAAGTTTCGGCTGGAGGTGGATTAAAGAAGAAGTTATTTGATTTTGCCTATAACTAGTAAGTTTGTAATGTTTATCACTTGGATGTTATCGTCTGTGTAATTAGTGTAAGACTAATTAAGAAGCTGTTGGCAGCAAGTTGGGTTATCTAGAGAAGGGATTTCCACAAGAGAAAGCAGCACCCCTCCTGGACAGGCTTGTCTTCGATAAGGTTGGCCAGTGTACCCTTTAGTCCTGTCTTAAACTTGGATTCTGCAATCTAAAATGTGTTGATTAGTCCTGTATTAAACTTGGATTCTGCAATCTAAAATGTGTTGATTTTGGCAGACAAAGCAAGCACTAGGGGGGAGAGTGCGTATCTTGTTATCTGGTGCTGCTCCTTTGCCTAAGCATGTAGAGGAGTTTTTGAGGGTCACGTCCTGTTCTACTTTATCACAGGGATATGGTACGATAAAATAATTTTTCTGCTCAAGTTCGTTGTGATTATGGAAGATATGCATCGATTCATATTCATGCAATCTTAAATAATCTTCGCATTAAACTTGGCAGAAGTTTCATATTGAAAATCAATATTTTGCTAGCATAAATCTCTTCATCTAATATCTCTTCCCTTGATTTCTTGTGATGAATTTAAAAACTGATTCTAGTCTCCAGGAAAGGCCTGTATTCTGCAGTGCTGCATCCAATGCTTTGAATAATTTACATTTTTCTCTGGACTCCTCTCCGTCTACTAACTTTTGAATGGTTCTGGGTGATAGGTCTCACTGAAAGTTGCGGGGGCTGTTTCACATCCATAGGCAATGTGTATCCCATGGTGGGAACTGTTGGAGTGCCGATGACAACCATTGAATCAAGACTCGAGTCTGTGCCAGAGATGGGGTATGATGCGTTATCCAGTGTTCCACGGGGAGAGATTTGCCTGAGGGGAAGTACATTGTTCTCTGGTTACCACAAGCGAGAAGATCTAACTAATGAAGTTGTCGTTGATGGATGGTTTCATACAGGTAAAAATAAGTGATGCCATTTTTTCCCTTGATCTTTAATTTGAAGATGATAAGAAAACTGCTTTCAATGGACATGTGTGGCTCATCTTGGAATCGTACTCAACTACCTGGGACCATTTTTTTCTTTACCGTGAATAGGCATGATCTTCAAACTATTGCAGGTGACATTGGAGAATGGCAACCCAATGGAGCAATGAAGATTATTGACAGGAAAAAGAACATATTTAAGCTATCTCAAGGTGAATACGTTGCGGTAGAGAACCTTGAAAATGTCTACCTGCGATGCCCTCTTATAACATCGGTATGTAGAACCAATAGGATGGAAACCATATTCATAGAATATTACAAATAATCAGGCTGCTAAATATAAACTAGCACTACAGATACCTTCTACTTTCTTCTAATCTATCAGTTGCTCACTTTTTCTGGTGCACAGATTTGGGTCTATGGAAACAGTTTCGAATCATTTCTTGTTGCCGTAGTTGTCCCTGACAGACAGGCACTTGAGAATTGGGCTGCAAACCATAACGAGACTGATGATTTTAAATCGTTATGCAAAAACCTGAAGGCAAGGAAATATATACTCGATGAGCTCAATAGCATTGGTAAAACAAACAACGTATGTTAATACCTGGCTCAACCACGTCTTTCTAACTGCATTTAATTATGTTTCCTCAACTGACACAAAGGATATTGGCACAGCTTAGAGGATTTGAAATGTTAAAAGCTGTTCATTTGGAACCACATCCATTTGATATGGAGAGGGACCTGATAACTCCTACATTTAAGCTCAAGAGGCCACAATTACTCAATTGTTACAAGGTTTGCCTTGTTCTGTCTTTTGCCAATTAGTGCAAAATTAGCCTTTAATTGAATTATTAAACAGATTTTACTTATCAAACATTCAGGTATTCTAACATCATCTATGATTTGATGTTCCGATATCATTGTGTGTAGGACTGCATTGATCAACTGTACAGTGACGCAAAGGGCTTGAAGGCATGAGAGCAGTTCATAAAGTTAGAAGGCAGAGTCAAGCTATGCAGAGCTGTCTCTGGAATTTCAATAAATAGATTCCTTCAGTTCCCTTGTTAATCTTTTTTTCTTGAGAACCTTAAGAAGAGGAAAAACTTGTGAAAGGTTTTCAGTACCTGTACGTTTATGATAATTTATTGTCAATGTTCGTATATAAATAAGATTGCTTGAAGATTTTCAAGTAGAAAATTTATTAGGCTATTCCAAATTTCAATCATGTGATTGGACATTAATATTTTTTTTTCATTTTCATTCTCTTGGGGTCATTAATTTTTTCAAGGGAAAATACCAAGTAGAAAACACCAGGAAAAAAAAAAAAAAAACCAACTCAGCTCATCATGCATGTGCTTGAACTTCGAAGATTGCAGATTTTAACTAAAAGAAAATGTTCATTAAGCAGCCTGAGCTCCTATGAAAATGAAAGCCTCACAGCATCAGTAACATCAAATTTTGTTGCCAAGCATCAATGCTTTCCATTCACCCCCTGATCAGCTCAGTGCTTTCCCTTCATAGGAAAGGTCTTGCTGCCCCAGTTCTGTAATGAGGGATCGGCAAGCCGTAGGTGAATGTGGCTGCTTTCTCATTAAACCATTTCCAGAGGCTATTTAAAAGAAAACAAATTGGTGATTAACGATTATCAATACCATGGTCCTCCTCTGGATCCATGGTGCGTTAACAACAGCTCCAATTATAGGGAACACGAAATGTTATTTTCTTTTACAGGTGAGAGCAATACAAGAATCCTTCAAGGTTTGTTCAGCAAACAGTTTGATTTTGTACAGCAATGCCAATATATAACTGAATGATAGTCTCGATGACACATCAATCACAACGAATTTGAATATCACAACAAATTGATGAAACAACTAAAAAACACTTAAAAAGCCCGCTAATAAGGCTACAATGCACATCTGCTGAGGTGTGCTTAAAGCAAATCAATCAGCAATGCCCAGGCAGGATAAACAAACAGAAGGATGATGCCAACAGTGTTGGATATGCCATGTGCTTTTGTGAAGGAGTTTCTAAACCCACCCGATGCTCGGATGTGTTCTTGCAGCAAATAACATGCAATGGCTAGACATATGACTACACCAATCCAGTTATTCCTTATCGTGCTTGCAAACAAACTAGGAGCCACCACTATTAGAAGAATCAAAGCACCAGGCATTTCAAGCCAATCTGCAATAACGGACATAGTTAATTATCATGCATAGATTGCCAAGAAAATTGATATACATTTACTCAATGGACATGAGAGCAGCTTTTTTTCTGAGAATATAAAATGGTAATTGTAATGGCTAGGAAAATAAATGTTTCATATGGAAAATCTCGAGTCACAATGAAGTAAGCAGTTCCTTACCTGGGAAACGTTTTGGGAAGAAAAGACGCAAAATGACAGCAACAAAAGCGATCCATTTTCCAACATCTCCTCTGCACAAAGAAACAGCTCAATAATTAAAAAAATGTGGTGGGGAATCCATAGAAAGCAGCTCGAAGAACGTAAACTAACCTGAGCAGGCTGAACAATATTGAAGGAAGAGTAAAGAAAATGTAAGGGATTAATAGTCCAGTAAGAATGTTGGTTTTCCAGTTCGTTCGATCCAAGATCAGTAGATAACTGCAAGAAGCACAGTAAGGATGGCATATCAGGCTAAAACATAGTAGAAGAAATCGAAGCAATCCAAGTTATATCAATCCAGCACCAAAGCAACAGAAAAGAAGTGGACCGGAGAAACAGAATATAAGATGGTTAATTTGCAGCAAGGTAAAGAAGAAAAACTAATCATGTGCATAGCATTCATTGCTGAATTAATCATGTTCTTCAAAAATTTTGATAGAGCAATTTACAAGAAATCTCATATATACCAGCCATTTTATTTGTGAAATACAAATTTGTAAGGGTAAGAGATCAAGAAGTTAATCTTTGCAAGTCCCAATTCTCAAGAAATTCTTCAGACACACGCACAATTAGACCACCTGTACTGAATTAAGAAGCATAACTCAATTATGCAATCGCTACATACTATAAAGCTTAACATAATGGTTTCACAGAGTGATTAAAAAATATCAACAATAATTCATCAGCATAAGCAACCAAATTCAAGGCTAACACGCACGTTCATTTTTCAAGCAACCAAATTCTTAATTTGCCACTGATTTAGTAGATTAATGCTGCTACACTGACATGCAGACATCTATTAAATTAACATCATCATAATAAAATAACAAGCAGGTGTCCCTATCTGCGCTGAGTATATTAAAAAAAAAGAGAGATCAAACTTCAAAGTACACTTACATAGCAGCAAAAGCAGCGATCCATTCAAGAAAAGTGGTACCAAACCCTAACCCACCAAGCTTGACAGCATGATTAGCTAGCCTCTTAGCAGCATTAGTCAAGTCTTGAAAATCAGAAGCAAGCAAGCTACTCTCCATTCCCTGACCCCTCCTCATCGCCAAGTAACTTTTCTTTCCCATCTTTTGCTCTCTAGCTTTTCTCACTCTGTTGACTATATAACCCACACCTACACCGTTATAATTCAAGAACCAGAACAGTTCTTTTGGAGTCTGGACAGACGAGCGAAGTGTACCAAGTGAAAACTGGCACAGCAGTACTGGTAGTTTAGATAGATAGAGACAGCTATCTGTTCTTGCATGCTTCGGTGCCAAGTGGATATCCAATAATGCTGTGGTTGTTGACCTACTTAATTGTTGCCGATTGCCCTTTCTGGAGGATGTTTGAATGGAAGGTTGCTTGTGTTTTTTTTATAAATAAAATGTATGTTTTTATAATTTTAGAGATGTGTTTTGTGTTTAAGAGGTATTATATCTTTAATAAAAAACTACTATACCTTCAAACCATACACACTCTTACATTACGTGTCCTCTCTCATCTCTAATTATTTTAGGGGAAACTCATTTTCTTATTTATCACGAGAGGTGCATAATTTAGAACACCGCGACATTTCAGAACTATAAAATATGATTTAGCCCCAAGGTTTTGTCTTTTGTTTTGGCTTTAATATTCCTATCCGAATATGATTAATATATACACCGAAGATACTAGAAAGTACAAGTCTTTACTTCGTCACCTCAGGAGAGAGAGAGATGATATCTTGATCATGACGACAATGGATTATTCATGTTAGGATCTGAACAGAAATGAATCATTGAATCACCGAAGAAATTGTCAGATTAGGTTTTGCCACGTCCACTTCTGTTCCACATATTCAAATCAAATCTTGCGGCCTTACTTCATGACAAATAGCACCGTTTATTTATCAATGCCCATTCGTTCAGAATTTTCCCTTGTTTGGTCACAGCATAGCTTCAGAAAAAACAACCAAACACATGGAAAAAGGTCTTGGCGTTACAATCGAAAACTATCTAGCCTACGGCCTATAGCAACCGAAACTTTATGACCAGAGTTTATTTATTTATTACTATTATTTTTTTACCCCAGGACTCGAAAGCTACATATCTGGTACACAACCTAGGCCCAGCCTAGCTACTTGTGTTTCCGGATCAAATGGGAAAAGCAGAAACCGAGCCCCAGGAATGAAACACTGAACGAGAGTGGAAAACAGAAATGGAGTAAATGCTTGCCATCGACGTAGTTAAATGTTGACACCAAAAATGGCTGACCAGAACTTATCACTGCAGTCCTCATCAGAATGCTTCTTCATGGATGGTCCTGATGTTTTCATGCAATACAAAAAAAAACTGGCATGTTGCGATATTGAATTGAATAAGTTGTTCTAACACGCAATTACTTATATTGTTAGGTTGAAGAGCAATTAAATTCTTGTCCTGGTATTACATTACCATCTTGATGGGCATTTAGAAAATATATTACCAAGCACTCATGCTCAGTGACATGAAAAGACTAGCCTGATTGTCTTGTAAAATAAAATATTGTTTCTCTGTTATGTTGGAAAGAGCTACCTGATATAATTTTCGAGCTTTCTTCCCCGATTTGGTTCATGTTCTTATTAAATACTTGAAAGATTAAAGCGCAGACTCGTTATTCAAACACGTCAAGGTGGTGGTATGCAAGGGTAGATCACTAAATTTATTTCAGAAGTTAGTAACGGGTTAACAGTACTGGGGAAAAATGATAAAATAAATTCAATAATGTATAGTTGTGGCCGCCGGAACCAAATGATTGGAAGATTTTGTTTGTCTTGTGAGTTTATTCATCTCCCTAACTAACAAATCTCCAAGATAATCTTTGTTCAGATAAAGGAGCCAACATGTCAAGTTTCTTGTAAGTATTTTAACAAAATTAATGCCATAATCAAGGAGCCAACATGTCAAGATTTCAACCTACATAACGGCGTTTTTTCCACACATAACTGGTGTAACGGTCGTTAACGCTATCTAACTGCGTCATCGCCGTTATCCGTGTGACGGCCGTTTTAAAAGACGATGCTAGGACTGTCCTCTGAAATTGGGACCAAAACCGTACTTAAAAGTTACAATCTTTTATCTTCTTTGTACCTTGAATCAACTCTGGGCCACTTATTCCGAAACGTTTTTCTTAATCAAACCTGTAATGGGCCCCCAACACTGTTGCTCACTAAATTATCTAAACTGAAAAAATGCCAACCTCTAGGCGGGAATTTAAGGATACTCAGCCAGTAACTGCCCTTGTTTGCCGACTGTTGCCTGTTTAGGTTAACAGTGTTTTTCTTTGTGCTTTTGTTCCTGTAATTAAACCCTAGTTGCTATTAATTGCTCAAGAATTCCCAGTTATGGACTAATAACTCAAGAGTTTTAATTAACCCTGCCAATAGTCCAGGACATACTTGTATTGATCTCTTTTAAAATGACAACGTTTTGGTTTGTCGATACAGCGAGAATTATCTTTATTACCAGTAATTAGGTTTGGATATTGTTTGTTTTTGTAATTTTAAAAAATAATATATTCTATGTATTTTAATCGTGTTAATGTAAAAGATAAATTTTAAAAAATAAAATAAAAATTTATCTTAATGTATTTTTAAGCAAAAAATAATTAGCATGACACCAAGCACTATCTTAGTAAATTTGATAAAATAACTACCTGATCATGGGAGAAAAAACCCTGCAAGAGATCAAATATTTTCCCTGATATATAAAGACTGGAAATGAAAATGGAAGTTAATTAGCCAGCTACGGGTTTGTGATTTGTGTTTAATATGATGCATGTGTGTTTTGTAAAAATATAATTAAGTGTCTGTTTAATAATTTTGGCAAATAACCTTGAAAAAAAGAGGGAGGAGGTAGCAATCATGCAAGCTCACCAATCTCATCAAATTACTTGATCTCCAATTGCTCAGAAACACATATTCTGTACACATATATATACCTTAACTATCAACAATATTGAAGCAATCAAAAACTAGTAAAGCAACTTTATTCTCGTTATAATCAACTTGAAAAGCGAGACCAGCTAGCTAATTGGGAGTTTGAATTATGATATTTTTTCAAGTGTTTTTTTATTTGAAAATATATTAAAATATTTTTTATTTTTTAAAGTTTATTTTTAAATCATCACATCACACCAATATAAAAATATAATTTTGAATAAAAACTTATAATTTATTGAAATTCCGATACAAAGACAACGTGAAACTAAGGAGGAGATGATTTTGGTTTGGTCTTGTTCAGGTGCTCTTGGCCTTGATCAAAGAAGTGAAAGTCACTGTTGACCCCACAACCAATGCACTAGCGGTTTCAACAGTAAATGTGTCATAACGCAGGAAAAACTCCACCAGTAAAACACTGGGTAGGAGTAACACTAGATCTTTCCCTGGACACTGCTTGTTCTCTGCTGTTGGATCCTCAGTCTCACGCCCATTTGACCAATAAACATACCTCAATAGCTGCTCTCCATCCCCGACAAACCTGTGCCCTACAAATTCCTCAGGATCATCAAAAATCCTAGGATCCTTTGTAGCAAATGGTTGGTATCCAAAGATCATTTCACCTTTCTTGATCTCAAAGGCTGCATCATGACTATGCACCACGATGTTATCCCTGGCCTTACCGTATTGGAATGGAACCGGAGGCTCAATCCTCAAAGCTTCAAAAACAACTGAGTTGGTCAAAACTATTAAGATGCTGGCATGCAAACCCGACAAGATAAAAGATAAGAGACAGGATAAAATGAGAAATGGAACACACAAGAATTTACGTGATTCACCCAATTGGGCTACATCCATAGACAAGTATAGAAGGATTTCACTAAGTAATGTGGGAAATACAACCTCTCTCGAATAATAGGAGAACAACTAAGAATCTCTCTATTATTAGGAGAAAATACCTCACTTACTCTATCACAAATACATCACAATTGTGGGATTACTCTCTCTTCACTCTCTTCTTCTTCTCTCTATTTGGGTGTGTATATAGGCTTGAATGCATTGCCTACTTATAGGCAAAAGTGAGGGTATAATGGTCATAAATTTAGGAGGAATATATGCCTAACAACTCATCCTCCACTCATACTCCACCAATTACAACTCATCTCCCACTCAAATCCCATCAATTATGCCACCTAATTAAATGGCTTTACATTCTCCCACTTGAAGACTTTGATGAGTTAATCAAGTCTTCATACTTGATCTTTTGTGATTCTTCTATCATTTCTATACTTGTCATCTTCATGCTGCTTACGTTTCTGCTAGGCCGTAAGAGGATCTGCACCATATATACTTATCAGTGTTGACCGGTTTCGTCAAAGCATCTGCTGGGTTTTCCTTTGTGTGAATCTTCTGAAAATCCACACTTCCATCTTCCACCACTTCACGAACAAAGTGATACTGAACATCGATGTGTTTTGTTCTTGAATGAAACACTGGATTCCTTGCAATATGCAAGGCACTTTGACTATCACAATACAAAAGAATATTCTCTTGTTTGTGCCCGAGCTCCTTCATAAGTTTCTTCATCCATATTGCTTCTTTACAAGCTTGTGTAGCTGCCATGTACTCAGCTTTTGTTGTGGATAACGCTACAACAGTCTGTAGTTTAGAGACCCAGCTCACAGCTCCTCCTGCAATTATGAACACATAGCCTATAGTGGACTTCCTTTTCTCAAGGTCACCAGTAAAATCTGAATCAACATATCCTCTGATAGTAAATTCTGATCCTCCATAACATAATGCAACATCTGAGGTACCCTTGATGTATCTCAAGATCCTCTTAATAGTATTCCAATGCTCTCTACCAGGATTTGCCATGTATCGACTAACTGCTCCCACTGCTTGTGCAATGTCTGGTCTTGTACATATCATGGCAAACATTAAACTTCCTACTGCTGATGCATATGGTACTCGAGACATCTCCATCCTCTCTGCTTCATTGCTAGGAGACATACTTGAGGATAATTTGAAGTTAATAGGAAGTGGGGTGGAAATTGGCTTACAATCTTGCATGTTAAAGCGTCGCAAGATCTTCTTCAAATAATTCTTTTGAGAAAGCCAAATCTTCCTCTTACTTCTGTCTCGGTAAATTTGCATCCCTAGAATCTTGTTTGCTGGTCCCAAGTCCTTCATATCAAATTCCCTAGCCAAGTGTGCCTTTAATTCTTGGACTCAATCTTTGTTGGGGCCTATCACCAACATGTCATCCACGTACAACAACAAAATGATGAAATCTTCTTCAAACCTCTTGTAATATGTACAATGGTCTGAACTGAGTCTGTTGTACCCAAGGCTAATTATGAAGGAATCAAATCTCTTATACCAACACCTCGGTGCCTGTTTGAGACCGTATAGAGATTTGTTCAACCTGCAAACCAAGTTCTCCTTGCCTGTTTCAGCAAAACCCTCTGGTTGGAGCATATAAATTTCTTCTTCAAGTTCTCCATGAAGAAATGCAGTTTTCACGTCTAACTGCTCCAAGTGAAGATCAAATATAGCACACATTGACAAGACTACTCTAATTGTCGTAAGTCGTACCACCGGAGAAAATATCTCATTGAAGTCTATTCCTTCTTTCTGAGCATATCCTTTCACCACCAATCTCGCACGATACCGCTCCACTTGATCATTGCCATCACGTTTTATCTTGTAAATCCATTTGTTGCCAATGGCCTTTCTTCCTTGTGGTAGCGGAACAAGATCCCAAGTATTATTCTTGTGCAGAGCTTCAATCTCCTCTTGCATTGCTGTCATCCACATAGATACATCTGTGCTTTTGATAGCCTCATGGAAAGTTGATGGCTCTCCATCCTCTGTTAGAAAACAGTATGCAATGTTACTTTCAGTAACATATTCTGAGTGCCAAGCCGGTGGTCTTCTTTCACGAGTTGACCGCCGAACTTCAGGAGTTTCATACTCTATTTGTTCTTGCTCTTCATGCTCTGGTACAGCTTCAGAAGAAGCATGATTCTGAGTATTTTCTACATGGACTGTTGTAGTCTCCTTTAGAATGCTATTATGTTCTTCCATTTGCATTTTACCTTCTGCAAATATGACATCTCTGCTGATCACTACCTTGTGGGCAGTGGGATCCCACAAGCGATACCCCTTCACTCCATCAGCATATCCCAAAAATACACATTTTCTGGATTTTGAATCCAGCTTGCTAACTTCTTGTGTATTGTACATCACGTACACAGGACTTCCAAATATATGCAATCGAGAATAATCAGCTGGTTTTCCAGTCCACATCTCCATCGATGTCTTTAGCTCAATTGCGGTTGATGGAGATCGATTTATCACATAACAGGCGGTATTGACTGCTTCTGCCCAGAATGACTTTCCTAGACCTGCAGCCTTCAACATTGCTCTTGTTCTTTCTAATAGAGTTCTGTTCATCCGCTCTGCCACTCCATTTTGTTGTGGAGTGTATGCCGTTGTGAACTGCCTTTTGATACCTTCATGTTGACAGAAGTTATCAAATTCATCACTGGTATATTCTCCTCCATTGTCAGTCCTCAAACACTTGATTTTCTTTTCAGATTCAAGTTCCACCCGCGCTTTGAAAGTTTTAAAGACTATAAGCACATCTGCCTTCCTTCTAATTGGATACACCTAACATCTCCTAGAGAAGTCATCTATGAATGATACAAAGTATCTTGCTCCTCCCAAGGATACAACCGGTGCTTGCCAAACATTAGAGTGAATCAGGTCTAAGATGCATTTGCTCTTAGTTGTAGATGTGCCAAACTTCAACCTGTGTTGTTTACTTGTAACACAGTGCTCACAAAAAGGTAAAGTAACCTTTGTAAGCCCAGGGAGTAACTTCTGATCAGAGAGAACCTTTAAACCTTTTTCTGACATGTGACCTAGTTTTTGATGCCACATCATCGTCTTCTCTTCTGCAGGACTGGCTGATGCGATTGACGCTTCTGCCTCATGATGTGTTTCTCCCATTAATGCAAATACATTTGCAACTGTCTTTCTTGCCTTTAAAACCACCAGCGCTCCTTTGATGATTTTCATGATTCCATTTTCTGTTCGGATCTTACAGCCAAGACTATCAAATTGTCCTATGGACAAAAGATTCTTCTTTAAGTCTTTCACATGTCGCACTTCTGAAATAGTACGAATTAAGCCATCATACATCTTCAATTTGATGGTGCCAATGCCAACAATCTCTAAAGTATGATTATCACCCATGAACACTTTGCCTCTAGAGATAGGTTTATATGTATGGAACCAATCTCGATTAGGAGTCATATGCCATGTTGCTCCTGAATCCATTAGCCAGACCTCAGTGAGCTCTTCTGTATCTGTAGAGATTGTCGCTGCTTCACTATATAAAACATCTCCATCTTCTGAGGTGCTCGCAACACACCCTTGAGATTTTGATGACTCTGCAGAATTCTCTATACCCTTTTTAAACCAACAATCCTTTTTGAAGTGCCCCTTTTTGCCACAGTTGTAGCATTTTATAGCCTTCTTACTTCTTGATTTGGACCTCCCCTGCCTTTGACTCCCACTAGAGCCACGCTCCGTTGATCTTCCTCTTGACACCAACAATGCCTCTGCTTGGTTTGAACTGTTTCTATCTCCTTTGTTTTTGCGCCTATTTTCTTCTTCCAAGATAGCGGCTGCAACATCATCGAAGACTAGATAATCTTAGAGGATATTATTTATCAAGTTGATAATGAGCTGATCATACGAATCAGGAAGACTTTGAAGTAGAAGCTCTGCACGTTCATTTTCCTCTATTTGCTGACCCAATGTAGTGAGTTGTGAAAATAGAGTTCTTATTGTGTTGATATGGTCAGTCACCGATGTGGTTTCTGCCATTCGAAGGGTATAAAGTCTCCGCTTTAAGAAAATCTTATTGTGCAAAGACTTGGACTCGTATAGCTTTGTTAGAGTCTCCCATATCTCCTTAGCTGTTTTCTTCTCCGCCACACTTGATAATACTTCATCGGCTAATGCTAAATGTATGTTAGCAATAGCATTGCCATCCATCTCATTCCATTTTGTATCATCAGTGATCTCCGCGGGCCGATCCCCAATTGCTGCCAAGCAATTCCTTAAAATTGCCTTGATTCTCATTTTCCACAATGAGAAATTGCTCTCATTAAACCTCTCAATCTCGTACTTTGCTGTCATTGTATTCACCAAGATCTATTCAGCTATCACCGTTTCACAGATCTGTAACGTATATAGAAATAGTATCGTGTGAATAATACTTCACTAAGTAAGTTCCCAGGAAAGATTGGAGGGGTCACAAACGGTCCCGCTTAAAACCCAATCTCCTTAGACAGAACTTCCTAGATTGTATTTAATCACTGCACTGACTTTCTATATACGCCAACAGCAACGTATGTGAACAGTACCGTATGGATGAATAGTGTCGTATAGGTGAATAGTGCCTGTATACACGAATAACTTTTGTGTATTAACAACACCAACCAGGAGGCTCTGATACCACTGTTAGGATGCTGGCATGCAAACCCGACAAGATAAAAGATAAGAGACAGGATAAAATGAGAAATGGAACACACAAGAATTTACGTGGTTCACCCAATTGGGCTACGTCCACAGACAAGTATAGAAGGATTTCACTAAGTAATGTGGGAAATACAACCTCTCTCGAATAATAGGAGAACAACTAAGAATCTCTCTATTATTAGGAGAAAATATCTCACTTACTCTATCACAAATACCTCATAATTGTGGGATTACTCTCTCTTCACTCTCTTCTTCTTCTCTCTATTTGGGTGTGTATATAGGCTTGAATGCATTGCTTATTTATAGGCAAAAGTGAGGGTATAATGGTCATAAATTTAGGAGGAATATATGCCTAACAACTTATCCTGTACTCATACTCCACCAATTACAACTTATCTCCCACTCAAATCCCATCAATTATGCCACCTAATTAAATGGCTTTACAAAAACCATCTTATCCAAAGCTTGGAAAGTTACCCCGCCTTCCTCCTTAACAACGGTCCTGATTTCATTGGCAAGTTGGCCGTGTAACTTCTCTCCTGCTGTGCCGACCCACTTGATCAGCGTAGGAAACCAAGCTTTCATGCCCCCAAAAGCATTAAAACCAGCAAGAAACACTAGGTTATGGCAAGCTTCATCTCTTTTGATCCCAATACTCTCAGCTTTGTCTAGGACCGTACTCGAAGACGCATAAAACGCGTCGTAAAGCTTATTATAATCAGACTTTACAAAGATAAATGGCAACGGAAAAGTACGCAAGAAAATATCTTCAAGATATTTAAAATACTTTGGTAATCCTAGGGTCGCAAGCGGTGCAAGTTGTAAAGCCAACCATTTATTTACGATGGCAGGTCCTTCCGATCCAAGCTTTGTATCGGACGAATCTTTATCTCCAAATAGACGAAACACAAAGTCGAAAGACATGGCCTCACTAGGCTTGTTGAAATTTGCTTTCTTTTGAGAAATTATTCCATCCTCAATGTTAATGAAAAGCTTCGACAAGCTAGCTCTAAAGAGAGGGATAAAGTCATTGTGCTTGGATGCTAGAGTTGACATAAAAAGGGATTTGAGAGAGGTGTGCTGAGGCTCAGAAGGGTCAAGATAGGCGCAAGCACGGTATCCCCCGGTGAAGGATACCGAGGGAAAGAAAGTACCATCAAGAACGTTGTATTTTTCGACCTTAGAAGTGTCAAAGAGGACTGGAAACGAGACTGCATCAAGAACAGCAATGACTTTGGGATTTTTGGCAATGAAAGGGCCAGGAGGCATGTTTGTTTTGAAGATTGTGGATTCGTATTTCTGGACACGCTTACTAAAGAACTCATCTCTGCCTTGGTTATAGAAATAGTCTAGACGATCCCTGATTGCACCAAAGAAAGGGAGACCACAGTCACCAGGGATTGATTTTAATGAGAGTTCTGATGTTTCTACAGAAGAAGGAGAGATTTTCATTTTCACCTCTTGGAGTTGTAAAGAATGGCATCACTCCATATCTATTTATATCTGTAAGTTACTGCTCTCTCGGTTTTACTTTTTTCACGCTCACACTTTAATCTTCACAGTCCGTTGACTAGCTAGTAATTAATGAGCACGCCTTGTCACGTGAGGTACTAAGATACACGATATATATTATTATCTACACTTTAAAATTTGAATAGACAGTGAGATTTGATTCAGTCATCAGAGCTTTAAAATTATATAAAAAAATCAATTCAACACGAAAATTTAATATGTTAAGGGAAATCTTAAAATATAATTTATATTATTTTATTTTCTCAATCCTATTTTTCTCACTGGAGACAGCATAAGCCATAAGGTTGTGAATTACTAAACTGCATCTTGCAATATCTTTATTGTATAGACAGGAATCTAATCTGTGTTAAGCTAACAGGACCTTTTCAGTGATCAGATATGATCAACCCTATCTACCACCTGCTTCAAGTGGGGTTTAATTAAATTCCAGTCCTCGTTTCCCACGCTGAGTTTATCATAGGAAAAACAAGTAAAAGGAAATGAAGTTAACAAACAACAGCTAGGGTGGTGATGGAAACTATTTACTCAGCATTGGCAATTCTCACAGTTAAAAGAGATGGAATGCATCAAAATCAACTTCATCTCATTTCTTCTTAGCATGGTCGGAAGATTATGGCATTCTCACACATATATCTGTGCGTGCATGGTGATAAAAGTTCTGGTTTCATCAAAACTGGAGGGATATACATGAAAAGATAAGCTGATTAATTACCGTAGCTTCTTTCTAACTGCTATGGATCCCATCAATTTTGTTTTTAAATTCTAAGTAATTGACCATCTCTACAGGTTACAGGTCTTTACAGCAAGAAAACTGCAATGTGGATTCATCCAGCCTGGCCTGGGGATAGGTTCTGAACTACTGATAGACAGATATGACGTTGATGGACTGACAAGATGTTAGAGAAACGATTCTCCGTGCTTCACGTGCATGGTTATATATGTACTATCTTCTATGAAATTGCATTTAAAACCCTCATAATTTACATTATTGTATATTCTATCAACTATTTAGAAGATTTCTGAATATGCCACTGTTAAAAAACGAAGGAACAGATTTTACTCTTTCCTTCGGGCAAAGCATATGAAAACAAAATCATCATCATATATAATTAATGCTTAATATTCAATCTAAATGAATCATGATAAACATTCATCTGCCAAGTCAAAGCAACCAACCTTGTGCCATCAAACCATTGATTTCCACTTAATATATTGATCAATGGTCAGGATTTGTTAGCATGTGCCAATCTACACCTGCTCAACAAATCTCCAATCAAAACAAAATCTTCAACTTGTATTAAGATTATTTAAAATATTTATTTTATTTTATTGATAGTGGTAGGAAATTAATTTTACTTTCAGGCTATCACTTCTATGAGGGGGGCGTGGGAGGGGGGTTTTTTGAATGTGGTTGTTATTATTTTTTATTTAAAAATTAATTAAAATAATATTTTTTTTATTTTTTAAAAATTATTTTTAATATTAATACATTAAAATAATCTAAAAACACTAAAAAAAATAATTTAAAGAAAAAATATTTTAATTTTTTTAATATTTTTAAAATTAAAAAATAAACAGAATAATTCTTATCCAAAATTACTTGCAATCAATCACGTGTCAATTCATCTGGGCTAGGAAAACAGAATGCCTTCTTCCTAGAATAACAAGTCTATGCATCCAGGTTAGGTAAACTGTAAGATTGATAAGCTGGCTCCAATTGATTACAGCCGAAGAAAGCAATTTCGAAATATAACATGATGTAAAATGTTCATTCTCATTGATGGTTACAATTGATTTTGAAATACTATTTTTTTATTTTTGAAATTAATATATCAAAATGATATGAAAAAAATTTAAATGAAAAAAATTAAGAATTATTTTAAAAAAAAAATATTTTTGAAATGTAAAAATAAAAAATGGTTGTTTAGCTGTCCTAAAATGCATGTTCTTTGTCAAAATAATTCAACTATTTGACATTACTAGTTTGTAACTTATTTAGATTTAAATTCACATGTTTTTCATTCAATCTTGTTTTAATTTGAAAAATCAATAAAGTAGAGAGAAAAGATGGGGGCACATTTTTAATTAGGTACCTTTCGTTGAATGGAAGAAGTATTCATGCAAGTCGGATCTACACATCAGAAAAAGAAATAGCTTGATTAATGGAAAGATTGATTTTAATTTAATAATTTAAATTATTAGGTAAATTTTTAATGAATGGTTTATATTATTTTATAATATGTCTTTTTAAATAAAATTTTTTAAATTTAAAAATTGTATGTTTACATTATTTTATAGTTAATTTTATTAGATAAATAAAAATAATAAGATTTAAATTCAAAACTATTTGATTATTTAAATTCTAATATTATATTAAAAAATTAATTTAATTTAATAACTTAAATTATTAAATAAAATTTTAAAATATAACTGATGTTATTTTTTAATATATTATAATCCCCGTTATCTCTGTAATGGATAGATTTTACACTTCTAATAAATAAACTCATCTCGGCACAACATCAACAACAAATAGCTTGCGTTTCATATGCAATAATATTTTTTATTTATAAAAAGTAGGCTTTAACTTCAGACCTCCTGGAAAGAAGGAGGATATTGTATTTCATATTTGGATGGAAAGCAATTTGCAATAACAAATGTTAATGGCTAAAAATATATATTTAACAAATCAATTTAGCCTGCTAATTTTTTATCACATAAATCAAACTTTCAATAATTCAAGAATATTTCTATTAAAGCATCTATTCACCTTTTTTTCTAGAAAAATATAAATATAAATTCATTAATATAAATAAAAATATAGCACTCATGTGTAAATAAAAATTATATCGATTGATGATATACAAGGATAACATTATTTTTCTTTTCATTTAAATGCAAGATTATATAGGAGATATCTTGGCCATACCTTTATACCTACTAACAAAAAATAAAAATAAAAATAAAATTTTAAAACACCCTATCTGCTATTCTTTTCTTCATTGATTTAAGAGTGATTGTTCTTAAATCTGATGAATTTAAATAATTAAAAGGGTAGTTTGCGTGTATATTGTTGAGTATGTAATTAAAGTTCCATATTGGTTAGAAATAGGGAGAATCATGGGTATATAAGGATGAACAAATATCTTCATTGGTACGAGGCTTTTTGGGTATAATTCAAGAGTAAATCTATGACGGCTTAGGGCCAAAGTGGACAATATCATACCAATATGGAGATAGATGGTGTTCATAGTCCTTATAAATAGTATCAGAGCCATGCCCTAGAGTTAGCCATGATGGATGAATCCTTGGAATGCCGAACAAAAGATGGTGGACCCTAATTAGATCATGATCATGGATCAGTTCTATTGGATAGGTGGTGTGCTCCAGATGCTTCATGGACGTGTCCTAACCCCAACACGGTGAAGATGAGTTGACCTAGAAAGAGAAAACTCTCAAGTCAGGTAGTGCTCTTTAGATGCTTCATGAATGTGTCCTGATCCCAACACGATGAAGTAGATAATGAAGAATTCTAGTTGGTAGAGAATGAACGAACGAATGATCGTTTGAGAGGCTCGGTGGTCATTTGTTTGAGGGGAGAATTGTTGGGTAAGCGACCAAAGTCCTATAATAGCTAGAAATAGAGAGGATCATGGGTATATAAGAATAGACAAATATCTTCATTAGTATGAGGTCTTTTGAGTATAATTCAAGAGTAAATCCATTAGAGTTTAGGTTCAAAGTACACAATATTATACCAATACAGAGACAGATGATGTTCATAATTCTTATATATATATATATATATATATATATATATATATATATATATATAATCTGTCTAACATATTTTTTTTTCATTTTCAAAACATATTTTCTACTTGCCAATTTGAATAATGAGTATTTTAAGTGTTGGAGTATCTTGAATCAAGTTTTATATCTAACAAGATCTTCTCAAGTGTTCTAGACCATTCATATGCATCCATCCAACTGAAGGATTAAAAAGAAAATCTTTCTTTCACAGCCTTTAATTAATAAGATTAGAAACCAAGAAAATAATGTTGCCTAAGCTGATACATGGATCGCATCTTGAGATTTCATTAACCTACAGGCTTTGTTCTGTCTTCCCTGTTAAGATTTTAGTTGTTTTATTATTTAAATTAAAAATATAAATATTATTAAGAAAGGACGGGAAAAACAATTTTCTTGCAGGCCCCAGCCCTTGCCACCCCATGTCTCTGCCATTGCCCCGACACCTACCTTTGTTTCCCTTGGGATATGGAAGATTCAAATCTGACGTGTCAAGTTTTGCGACAACAACAAAGAATAAAAAAACATGCGAATCATGCAAATTGATCACGTGAGAAATGATATAAAGGTATTTCTCCTGAGTTTCTCAATGGCAATTACTTCATATATATGACTTGTTATGGCAGAAGTTCCAGTCAAATAAGCCACCGAAACAAAAGGACGTTTGAATCCAAACTCAAAACTCGAGAATCACACTTTTCAAACGGCCAAATATATTTACGTTTCAATAAAGCATATTCAAATAAAATAAAATCATCCTTGTCCTCAGAATCCAAATGCATGGCCTGCGGCAAGTATGTACAAAATGGAGGAGGTAGATTATACTCGATCAAGCCATTTCACATCCATCCTCATCAGGATACTTTTATCAAAATAAGATGATAATCCACTCGTTTTCTGTTCAAATAATGTACGTTGGAGGTACAACGAGCTTCACCAACCAGCTTTTACCATAGATATATCAGACTTCAGACTCAAACTGATGCAGGACAGTTCGTTGTTGTTACAAAACAGTAAGAAGTTGCTATAAACTAAATTTCATGCTTGCTAGAATTTACTATTATACACGAATTGTCAGCTGTATTTTTCTTATTCAACATAGATTTTTAGTTGAGACCCTTAGTGTCTCTTTTGTTATTTCTGTTATTGCCTAGGACGTGAATTAAGTACATAAATCCTATTTTATGGGGGATTTTCCTGTCATTCCTTATTTTTCCTATTTAATTCTGTAAGTCATTATTTGAGTAGGATTAGGAATGACAAACTTATAAATACAAGCAGCCATTTACTTAGAAGGATACTTTTTGATTTGATTGAATAATAGTTTCATTCAAAAACAATAATCTTTTACTCGTGGAATCAAATGTTTTTCTTTTTTGTTCGTGGAATCGAACACAATCAAAGAAAAGAAACGGTGATCCTTCTTTTCATAAACTTCCGCTACGTCACAAACCCTAAAAAAGACAAGCAGAGAAGGCTGTCTTCATTGTGTTAAAGCTGCAACACCGTTGGCCTTCCTGTTAAACTAGGAAAGAACTGGTGGTACCAGCAACCAAGAAATTCACTTTCTACTTCTTGTAGTTCCCAGTTAAACACCTGTACAGTAACAAGCTTCCACTCTGATGCAATTCGCGAGGGCCAGTGGGGCTTGAACATTCCATCACTTCGAAAGTCGATGCGAACCAAATAAATCAGACTCGACTGTAAGTGCCACAAACTCTGTTAATCAAATATTGGACCGATCATTGGTTAAAATATCAAAACTTTGCTTCGAAACAAATGAATTTTGATATCCGAAATGTTGAAGAATGATGTTACATAGCCTAATACAGCAGTGAGAATTGATGTGATCGACTACTGGAAAAAAATGTCAAGATAAAAAATGTTCAATCGTGAAAATTCAAAGAATTTCAACATGTTTTTCCTGGAAGAAAACTATAAAATACATCACCCATCTGAAGCAAACTATTTTAAAATGTTACTAATAGAGAGGTGTGAACAGTAAGAATTCACCGTGGGAATTTTCAGGACTTAGCCCCAAAAGTTAGCTTGTCGCCTTGGCCAAACTAAAAGCTTCAGGTGTGTTGTCCCCTTCAGAGCAGTGACACAGTAAGCATTTATCTTTTATGCCTTATGCCTGTTTCAAGAACCCAAAAGCTTTTACAAGTCAAATTTACTTTTTGACCCATGTATATTGAAAATTGTAGTAAAGAACTTGAATATTACTCAATGCGGAAAGTGCTCTCAAAACTTTGTAGTCAGAACATGCCACTGAGTGTGTGGGAAGGGTGTTGGCACATAGAGACATGTTCATATTGCTTCTTGAAAATTATTATTACCTTGAAACAAGAAAAAAAGGGCAGCTAAAGGCAAACTTGGGTAGTAATCCTCGTCTTCTGCTTCATCTTCAAATGGCAGGTTACCTTCCTACATGGAATTTCCTTCAGCCAAAGTGCGTATCCTAGTCCTCTGAGCAGGATTATATGCCAGCCATTTTTTCCACCCAAGTCATTCCCAAGAATCGTCTGTTCCATCAGTGTTGGTGCAAGATACGTCATATATCTGCACGCGAACCAGCCATGCTCACTGGTACATGAGATATTGTTGATTCATGAATTTTTTCCCCCCGTCTTCTAGATCCCTACAAACTGGTTCGTGTCCTACACTGATGATAAGTGAGCTTTTTTGAATTTCTCACACTGTTGACGTAGGTAATTTACTGTGAAGCTATTGCCATGGTGGAGATGTATCAACAAAAGGTGATTCCATGGCTAATCATGGACGTATTCGAGATATACAAAGCTTGAACAACTCTCCTCGGGTTAAGACTTTACTTGAAAAAAAAAATATACATCTTCATGTCCCTAACCTTGCAAACCTTATATATGTATTACCATAGTAGCATTGATAATTCTTGCTTGCTCCTTATTACCTGAATTACCCTGTTCCTTGGAGTTTTTAACTATGTATTATCCAAATTGATCCGGATAATAGAGGTAATTCGTTTTTTTTTTCAATAGCATTCACTTTCATAAATTAATTAGTCGACTAAATTCAATAACATTAATTTACATTAAACTCTATCCGTACAAATCACAAGCTCTGCAACTCGTATGCATGTACGAAGACATCCCAAGCATTGATAACAGGGGCCATTACCCGCAGGTATCTCATCACAAACCAGCACTGTTCTCGAGTGTTCAGTATTTCTTGATGATTAGGCACAATAGTTGAAGGCAGAAACAACAGTGGTTTCTCCTTGTGATCATCACATGTCCAAGTTCTTTTTTCATTTAACAATAAGCTAGTGTTGTTCTTATTAGAGCCTGTGATTTAATGCAATTTGTGTAGTTAGCTGACACGTGAACAGATAAACTCCAAAATATTGCTAGCATTAATGTCAAATCCATGATTAACATTTGTCATCAAACAATCCAAAAAACGTTGAACAAGTTTATCCAAAGCTTATAATAATGATTAACAATGCATGATTTGAAACAAGGCACTGGAAATTAAGCAATCTAAAATTATCTCCTTTCCCATCATATTATTGTAGCTATGAGCCAGCTTGTCTGCCTTCAGATGTTGGTTGCTTTGTGATGGACTCAGGGTCCAGGTGTTGTTACAATATGTGCCGTGTGCAAAAGCACTAACAATGGCTAGGAGTCCATGATTGTTAGCAAGGAGACCACCTGTCTGATCCCCATATCAGTCGTGTTAGTCTAGAAGCACCAGATTCTTGACCATGGTCCATGCTAGCTGCTGTTTGTGCTCCAAAAGAAAGCCATCTGTACAGCACTAGGATGGTCTACCATTTTACAGTTTCCTGGAAGTTCTGGAGTTGCTTGCTTTGAATTTGGGATATTTTTCAAGGTCTTTCTTGCTACTTTGATCAATAATTGAATTGTGGAAGCTCTATATTGGGCCCTCATATACCAAACAGCAATTTTTTTTCAGATAAGCTAGAAAAGTGGGGTTAAGCATGAGCAGCAATATTGCATCAACCTGAAATGATGGCTTTCACAGTAGGTGCATAAAGGTGCAGCGGGGCTTGTATTCACTTTCACTACTGATCAGTAGAAGTTGTTGGACCGAACTTCGTGTTGTCATTTGTCTCTTTAATGAATGCCCCTGATTGCAATACTAATGTCCATTAATGCTAAGACAAAGAAACAAATCTCTTCTATTTCAAGTTCTATCTCTTTCGATTGTTAAATTTATCTTTCATTACATTTTGTTTCTGCAAAATAAGCAGAAGGTATTTTTACAAATCAAAACAACAAGAAGGAATAAAATGGAAAAGAAAAAAGGACAAAAAGATGTTCTCGTTCTTTAACTTCAACTTGAAAAACAATTATGGTGGCCTGACTACAGCACCAAGAGTGGATGCTGTTGCTGACCCCGTGCGTCCTTTGCAGCAGCAAAGTCCTCTAACATAAGTTCACACAATCATTTAAAGATGCTTCAAAGAAAGCATGTATTTTCTTGTTTTATGCAAGAATCATCAAGGATTCTTCCTTAAAACATCTTTTTAATTGTGTGCAACAATTTACTTTGTCCTTTGATGTAGCCATAGAGATGGTGAATTGTTAGACTATATCAACATAAAATTATTATTGTACTTAATTTTTTAAATTGAAATTGTTATTTGATGTAATATTTAAATTTTAATAAATAAGCAATTAAACATTTAATTTTCATTACCAAAAGAAAATCAACAAATACAAATAGAAATACCGATAGAATATTTTAATTGACAAATCATAGTAAATTTTACTGACAAAATATTCTTTTGGTCTCTTTATCAGTAAACACCGATAGAAATATTTTAAGGGGATTACAACGAGAAAAATAAAAATTAAAAAAATATATATTATAATGTGTCATTTATATAAATAACATTACCTGTAGTATTAATCCACATATAAATTCCATTTGTAATATTTAAGAGAGTATTAGAACTATAAAATACTAACAAATGTAATGATACAATTAGTTTGTCGATATATTTCAAAGATCATTAGAACTGTTTTGTTTTTTATGCCATTGATCATTGTGTTAAATACAGAAGGTATCACTAATGGATTAAGTTTGTTAGTATATTATAGAGAGCTCAAGGATTGTTCACTTTTTAATTTCACTATTCATATTGTCAATTATATATTGGATTACTAATAGATTAAGTTCATTAGTATTTTTTCAAGAACTCTTGAACTATTTATTTTTTGATTATACTGTTAATTATTGCTCTTTACAAACATATTCTCCAACAAAATAAAAAGTTGTTGATAATATTTTAGGAGTTTCTAAAAATTTTTAATTAGATTAAAAATTTACATTAAATATTACAAATAAAATCTTTAATAGACTGAAAAATCATCAATGTTATTTGGGGGTTTTTAAAATTTTTTTTATTAAATTAAAATTTTAAATTAAATATTGCAAATAGAATTACCAATAAAATAATAATAAAAAATTAATATTTAATTATTCATCGGTAAAATCATCGATAAAAAAACTCATTTAAAAAACTAAAATAACTAATTTCATTACAAAGCATCTCTTTGTCTTAATATTCTCTCTTTATCATTTTCTTCGCGTTTCCTTTCATGTAAAAAACACCAATGTCACTCTCTTTTTTTCTCTTCTTTTTTCAACTTCTTTTCTTTTCTTTTTCTTTCTTCTTCTTTTCTCTTCTTAATTTTTTTCGTTAATTAATATATTTTATGAATTTTTTCTCTTTTTTCAACTTCACTTACAACAAAATTAAGATAAGATTTTTCTTCCTTTCTTTTTTTTTTGGTTTTTTGTATTTTTTTTAATATTTTATATTTTTTATGTTCTTAATAATTGGATGGATATTGTTGTAGGAATCATTTTCATACGATAACAATTTTATTAGATTTTTTTCAATTTTGTTGTTCAATTTCAATTAAATGAATTTATTTATAGTAAATTTATTTGAGTTAATTTTCTTTTTATTTTTTCCAAACATAGTTACTAAGTATTATTAAGTGTTGATTTATATTAATTTAATTTATTTTAATTATTTTCTAATTATGTTTAATATATCTTTTTAAATAATTACCGATAGTTTTATGACGGATTAAATTTATCAATATATTTTAGAGAGTTGAAACAAAATTATTGTAAATATCATTGTTATTATTTAATCACCAACAAAATTAGTGTTTTTAGCAGTTATATATTAAATTCCTGGAGGGAAATATTAACAAAATGAAGTGTAATTTTTTTTTTGTTAATAAATCTATCAATAAAGTGATTATATTACTGAGACTTACCAACCAACTACAAATTATTAATAAAAGTTTTTTTTTTATAGTTTATTTCTTTCACGAGCTTGTCAATAAAATTCAGATCGATGAAGTGTGAATATAAATATTTACAAGAAAATTTGTTAGTAAATCTAAAGATTCTATAGTGTTTTACCGCTTCTTTTGAGTTGAGAATATTCGGTGAAAAAAAAACAGTTTACCCTCTTATGATTATTAAAATATATAATGAAAGTAAAATTTTTGTAATAAGATAAAGTCAGGAGTCATTTAATTTGGCCGGTTGCCAAGGATATGCTCTCCTTATTTAAAAACGTTATCTGTACTTGACTTGATCCTGTTTCCTGTTGCTCGTGCCAACGTTCTCTCTGTGTATATACATATACATATACATATACATATACATATAAATATGTATATGTAGACACACACACGCCCACTTTTTAATTAAGTCTACGTAAGCTTCAGTATGCTCTTTAACATTTGTTGCTATAAAAGGAGAACACCTGTGTCGATTTAATCTGCTCTCTGATAATTACCAATTCTTGAGCCTCCTTGCTTATGCAATCATCTTATACGCAGGATCCTTGATAATGCCAAGGTGATCTTTGGCTTGATATTTTGGTTCTAGTCAGCCTGCAAACGTGTTTAACAATAACAAGACAGGCTCCAAGGTAAGACTCCCAGATAATATAAATAATTTATCAATGAATTTATAACTGTCATCACCTTGTTTTGTTTTTTTCTATAAATTATTTCCCTTTATTACCGATTCTTGTTGCTTATGTAATCTTCTTATTATAAACGTAGGATTAATTATATCGTGACTGGGAACCTTTGTTCATCAGCAAGGGAACTGTTTGCCGATGAACAGACAAATCCAGAGAGAAGCACAGAAAGTTCCAATAAAGAATCACCATAATTATTTACAGTACTGAGATCTTGAAGACTACCGATTAAAAATCTTCTTGCTTGTTAGAGTGAATAAAAGATAATTACTAATAATGAATATTAGACAGAAACCACGCCCGGTGGAGTGGCAATGTGAGTGTTTCATGGTTAACAGACAGCCAAAATGTAATTCAATAAAGAGTTGAGACTTCATCATCATCATCATCTATCGTAATTTAAACATAATGAGCTTCATCAACACTTGCCTTGATTCTGCTTCCCTTTGCCAAACTTTCCCTTGGTGCTGCTTTTGTAGCTTTGCCGTGTACACATCACTTACGACATATGTCTAACTGCGCAATGAAAATTATGTTTTGAAATATATATATATATATATATTTGGAAATTCATTAAAATAAGTTTTTTTTAAGAAAATATTTTTAATATCAAATGTTAAAGGAAAAAATAAAAATAAAAATAAAATCCAAAAACAAAACAGTACCGCAATGATAAACATACCTAACTTACTATATATGTTTTTTGAAGTTGAATTCTATAACTTCATGCTTATCCTGTTTTTGACTTCTTTTTTTGATGGGTTAAAAGTCTTTTGCGGGAGAAACTCTTTTTTCCAGCTCTACCTCTATACGTTAGTGAAACCTTTGGAGAAGAGACAAGTGTCCTCTGAGTGTAACGTACTGTCTTAACCCCACATTAGGTACGGTTACGTTAATTTACGCCGCGTCATTGTATATATCAACTTTGTTAATTTTTTTTGGCCCAATCATACTACATAAATCATTTCCTATAATGGGAAGAAAAGGAAAATAATTTTTTTATTTTTTTTGTAAACAGACTTGAATTAAAACATATATATATGTTAATGTTATTTTCTTTTCTTCTTCTTCTTATTTTTTTTTTTTGTCAATTGAAAATTTCTTATTGTCTTCCTGAACTATTAATGTGGAACAAAGAAGTATGACTTTCCCCCCAACTCCCGTGGACATAACGTGAAGGAGCACGCTTCATATATAAGATATATATGGAAGACAAGATTGAGGCTGAGAGGATGTAAAGCCTCCCCGTAAAGAAAGAAAAAAAGAAGAAGTAATATTCAAACTCGCATAAACTACATTATTTTGTGCACTTAATTAATTTTAAGAAATAATAATAATATTCGAACTCTTAATCGTTCTACCATTAAAATTATGATATTGAGCATCTCCACCTACAAATTTAAATCGTGCCATTAAATGAAATATATAATTTAAACTAGTATATAACAAGGAGGGCATGATCTTCTTCACTTTCCCCTCCCACTCTAAAGATAATTGAGTTAGACCTACCGCATAAACTTGGTATTTGGCTCCCTAGAAAATGATCACCTAATCCATAAATGAAGTTTGGCATTGTCGTCCAATGAACTCAGCAGTTTCTGACAATGTTGTTTGTGCATGCATTCAAATTCAAGAGAGCCGATAAAATGCTGAGAATTTCTTACCTGCCAGCGAGCAGCAAATTAATTTATATATACACTGAATGCGCACGTAACTTTAACAATAATACAAAGGAAGGGCTCTTTTCCCACCAGCAATATATGCATTCCCCAAATTATTATGAAAAACAGTGATGACACAGCAAGCATGTCTTGGCTGTATATATCTCTGTATCAGTGCCCATTCCATGGCTGGACGCATTATTTGAATATCTTGCGGACTATAAAGAGTTAACAAAATACTGTGATTCAATTCCATGAAAAATTTCTGTATCATTTTTGATAATACAAATCACTTTCTTAAATTCAAAGTCATGAATGATCAGAGATATCTTTTTGAGATTTAATGTGGAGAAGTAGACTCAGAAATATATATTTACCATTAAAAAAAAATATTCACAGACCATGGCCAGCTATACTTTCCTGCTTTCAATTAATAAACGATTGACTTCTTAAACCCTAATTTATTTTTTTGCGAGATGCAGATACAAATATCAATTCCAAGTTGCTTTCTTTTAATTAATGCGCCCTTTTCAAATGCTGGCATAGATATTTTCAAGGAAAGTATAATGTTTATCGATCTACCCACTGCATTTTTTTAATGAAAATTAAAATTAGCTAAGTCTGGCCCCATCTTAATTATATATACAGATCATTTATAACTTAATTACCAGAAATTTAAAAGAGAAATATTGTAGCTAATGCAGCAACTAGATAGTAAATGAATACAGCAAAATATGAAATAAAATTGATTCTACACAAGTTTATATCTATCAAAAACATAATTAATCTTTGATTTCTTAATATTTAGTAAACTAATATTAAGATGTGATATCCTATCACGACTTGCGATACTGTAAATATATTATCATAATTATACATCAGTTGTATTATTTTACAGATTTTTTTTTTAATTTTGAGTTCTTTTATTTTTGTGTTTTAAATATTTAAAAATTAATAATTTTTATTATTTAAAAATTATTTTAATATATTAATCTTTTAACATATATATATATATATATATATATATATATATATATATATATATATATATATATATATATATATATATATATATATATATATAACACGAGCATTGATTTTGACGTCTAAACTAATTAGCAAGGGAATTGGTCATCTTCTCAAAATTGCCAAGTGTCAATCAAATCAAGGGAACACACAAATACCATGGAGCCTTCGCTTGATCAAAGGGCCAGACACCCAAAAGAGTCATGCCATCATGCTGACGTAGGATAATCTCAGTGGACACTTGTTAGCTGGTAACTGGTTTAGAAAACCACGCTTAGATTACGTGGCGAGAACGCAGATGTCATTGTGTTGCGAGGGAAACGGTTACGTGGCCGTTAGCTTGGTGAGATGTGAGGGGGGCAACCGAGAGATGTCACTGTCCTTTACCAATTTGTGAGATGCAGGTGGCAGCAAGGAAATGGTTGACGTTTGGTGCGCATGAAAAATTAGCCGAAAAAGCGGCTATATGGCGCGGCGCCACGGAGTTTAAAATGAGAGGACTTTTTTTATTTTTCTGAGAAGCTTATAGAGTATGGTTCGCCAACTTATGACTTACGTGTCCGTATATAATGTTATTTCTTCCATACGATAACCAGAGATGTTCATTAAAAAAAACGTGAGAGAATTGGAGGAAAAGGAAGTAACTTTTAAAAGAAAAATTATCTACAGTATGTGGTTTTTTATTATTTATTTAAATTTGAAAATGAAATTATAATGAGTAAATATAGCTAGCTAGAATAATACTAAATATTAAAAAATAAAAAAGATTTACATGAATTATTAAATTAATAAGGTCTCTTAATAGTCTCACATTAATCCTGATAACCATGATAAAAGGTCAATAATCTTCTTAGTTATTAAAAAATACTTAGAAGAGTTAATTATAATCGATTTATCATCATGTGCATTATGTGCAGAAACATCATCCCATTCAAGCACATACACATTTTAAATTTCATGAGAATTTCCATATTTTATGCTTATTATTAATCTTAAACATTATTAAGTTAAGCTTGAATTAAGTATATCAACTTTCATTGCAATTACCAAACCCAAAATATTTTTGTTCATAATAAGATCATAATGGTTAGCATAGGGCCACTGAGGCTTACGAATGGTAGTTTTTTTCTATGCCCACCTTATATATATATATATATATATATATATATATATATATATATATATATATATATATATATATATATATATATAATGAGATATTCATGTATAGCTGGTCGGCTTGGAACCGCCGCTAGATATGATCCATCAAAGTTACAAGCCTAAACCCTAGAAATCAACAAGTGACATGTGACCTTCATGTATAGTTGTCTAGAATGAGATGGGAAATGTCTAGAGTGATAGATGGAATGCATGGATTGGAAGGGTATTTGGAAAGTGATAATGGTGAAACGGTCACAAAAGCATACGTTGTAAAGCGAACTCAATGGGCTTGAGTAGCATTCTTTAACGTTGTTGTCGCAACTCATCGCATGATTTTTTGTTTGCCACTACTGTAAAGGTTGCACGACAGATGAGAAGCATGATGCGTTAATGTCTCGTCCATCATGATGGTCAATAGAGAAAACAACACCAAAATATTGTTTGGTTACTCAAAAATGCTCTCAAATAATCATGGCAATAAAAAATCGAAACTCCAAATTTCTTTTATTATTTAATTTGTTAGAGTCAAATATACCCACGTGTGTTCAAAATGTTATTCATCTAAAATCATCTCATTCCTATCCAAAATTAAAATCCATTCGCCTTTTTTTTTCTTTTTTGCGTAAAAAATACCATCCCATATTGACATCCGGCTAATCATTTTTTATGCCTTCATCACATAAAATAAATTTTCAAAAGTATAACTCAAAAAAATAAAAACTGTCCTCAAAGCTCCTAAATTATCAAATAAGATGCATAGCTTTTTTATTTGAAAATGGTTATTTTGAGAACATATCGTTAGCTATAGAAAGAAACCTTAAACCTCAATCGACAATAGAGAAATAACCGATTGAAACCGCTCTCAAAGTATATATGGCAGTAAATATATGGGACTCGAGAGCTTCAAACAGGAGGAGTTACAAACCGGCCAAGACACGAGCATGCAGCTTTAACTGAAACTAAGAGGGTGTTTGAACGGGAAGTTACTTGTGCTATTTTGAATAAAAAACATGTTTTTATAATTTTTAAAAATATAATTTATACTTAAAAGATATTATATCTTTAACAAAAACCATCACATCTCTAAACCAAATACACTCGCTTGATATCCTCGCATCCAATACGATAATGGCATCAAACTTGTGAAAAAGAAGCTTACGTCTGCTTGTCAGGTGTCAAAACAAAATTCAAAGTTCTAGAACTTCCCCGCTAAGGAAATATCAAGTCAAACAATGTGAAGGCAGCTTGTATCCAATGACACTTTCTTGATAACGCGTGAGCACATATTCTTAATAGAATATCCATAAAATAGTTTCTCCCTGAAAATATATACCGTAGCGTGTAAATACTAAACGCCTACCACGAAGAAAATAAAAACATGTTGTCCTTTAATTTGCAATTTTTTTCCTCGATCTTTCCTTGTTACCCGCACACCCAGTTTCCCGGTCTGCAATAATGATGTTTGTTTTTCTCTACGTGTCTACCTATTACACCATTAGATCACCGACCACTGTTCCATCTTCCCTATATATATAGACCCTTGCCCTTCTCAACCGGTTCCAACTTTCTGCCTCCCAAACTTTCCTACAAGAATCTCTCAAAGCTAATTGCTTCCACCTAAAACGCTCTCATTCCTGCATTTTCTATAAAATCCTCTGCTTTACATGAGACACGAAAGAGGTGGCACCATGGTTGCAGAACTCTCAATACACCGACCAACTTTTGGTTCTCTCTTGCATTCAGATCCTGCTTTTTTTACTAATCAAGAAGAGGACGATTCTAGCAACAAAAACAGCCCAACCTCTAGCAATATGAGTCCTGGATATTACAATGGCAGCACCCCACCAAGTGGCGAGGGCTCTCCTTACCTCTCGCCATGGAACCAGCCATCTCCATACACTAAATCTCCATGGGTAATACCATCTCCAGTCAACCATAGCTTCTCTAAGAATGGCCTTGTTGGATCCCTTGCACGTGAAGAAGGCCATGTTTATTCTCTAGCTGCTTCTGGTGATTTGCTATACACTGGCTCTGATAGCAAGAACATACGTGTATGGAATCATTTGAAGGAGTTTGCTGGGTTTAAATCCAACAGTGGCTTGGTTAAAGCCATTGTTATACACGGTGACAAAATTTTCACTGGTCATCAAGATGGCAAGATCAGAGTATGGAGGGCATCTTCCCGAAATCCTAGTGCTTACAAACGAGTTGGAACCGTACCAACTCTTAAAGATTACGTCAAAAGCTCTGTGAACCCCAAGAACTACGTAGAAGTTCGTAGACATCGCAACGTTTTGCGTATCAAGCATTTCGACGCCGTTTCATGCCTGAGCCTGAACGAAGATCAGGGTTTATTATACTCGGGATCCTGGGACAAAACCCTAAAAGTTTGGCGAACTTCAGACTATAAATGCCTTGAATCAATTAACGCACACGACGACGCCATAAATTCAGTCGTCACCGGGTTTGATTCGTTGGTGTTTACCGGCTCCGCTGATGGAACAGTAAAAGTGTGGAGAAGGGAGCTTCAAGGGAGAAGACCCGGGCACTTCTTGGTTCAAACACTGTTAAAACAGGAAAACGCGGTAACAGCGCTCTCAGTAAATCAAGAATCAATTTACTGCGGATCATCCGATGGGCTGGTAAATTTCTGGGAACGTGAAAAGCACTTGTCACATGGTGGGGTCCTTCGAGGCCACAAAATGGCCGTCCTATGCCTGGCGTCTGCTGGTAATTTGGTGTTTAGTGGGTCCGCCGATAAAAGTATTTGCGTTTGGCGTAGGGAGGCTGGTGGGGTCCATATTTGCCTGTCAGTTTTAACTGGTCATGGTGGACCGGTGAAATGCCTGGCCGTTGAAGAAGATCGAGAATCTGATAAAGGAGATCAGCATTGGATAGTGTACAGCGGGAGCTTAGACAAATCTGTAAAGGTCTGGCGCGTGTCGGAGAACGCCCCAGAGTGGAGGGGGTATCAATCACCTAGATTGAGTTCCTCTTCACCGACCCAAAGCAAAAGACGATATCATGGCTAGACTGTATTATTGATCATGACGCGAGTTGAATGAGACTACAGGTTCACGCGAAGCGGGGACCCTGCAGCTATGCCGTGGAGCGAGGGCTAAAGTGGTGCTAATCAATTCATGGATCACTCGATTCTGGGGACCAAATTGCTTGGATGGTTGGGCTTCAAGACATGAACATCCATGGTGTTGACGGCTCAGACATGCACGTAGTTAAGGGAAGCTATTCATTAAAGAAGGCCTCCATCGAAGAAATTGATGCTGCATGCCAACCTTGATTTCAGTTCAATGTCTTATCAGATGTTTAAGCAGGCATGCAGGGCAAATAATCAGGTGTCCCTTGAGTTTACAGGAAATGTTTTGTGTGTTCTGTTGAACTTAATTTGAAAGGGCCGTGATTTGTAAATATTAATAGTATAATTATTTTAAAATTTTTGTTTATGCGTTTGTTTTTTTTCAAAAAAAGGACGTGAAGGGAAATTTGAGCTCAAAACGCATAATATTGTTCTATTTATCAATTACAAACCATAAAACTTGAGTGACTTGTGAAATTATGTTTTTTTTTTTAATTCAACTTGGGGATGTGTTTTCAAATAATTTACGCATTAGCTAAGATTTTTTTTTTCTTCGTGTAATTTAAGGGCGTATCCTTTGTACTATTTGTTGCCTTCATAAAAATCTAATATTTTTTTTCTGGATATAAATCTTAAAATTTAAAGTCCAAAAATTAAGGAAGGAAACATACATGCTTATACATTCTTATAAATTTGAAGTTCCAAAATATCTCCTCATGAATCCGTACTAGTTGGGTTACAGTGACCTACATTGAAAAAAAATAAAATCTGCAGGGATATTGAGGTATTTTTCACATCTTAGGGTTGCATGATGAAAAAAGAAAAAGAAAAAAGAGGAAGAGGTGCAGTTCTAGTTCTGTCTTATGATCGGAGGAGCCAATCAATCACAAAAGATCACGAGAGGTCATTAACGAAGTTAATGATGTCGCCATGGTCCTGTTCCAAATGGGATGCATATTGATGTCCGTTTCTTAATTCCCACACTGTAATTAATTAATGAAAATTCTTGTGAAAAGGGCAACTACAACAAGCTAATTAACCAGGGGAGTTATGCAAGAAAATAAGATATATTTTTTTAAAATTGTAGCATACGGTTCTTTTTAAATTAATTTTTTATTTCAAAATATATTAAAATATTTTTTGTTTTTAATATTAGTATATTAAAATTATCAAAAAAAACATCAAAAAATATATTAGTTTAATATTTTTTCAAAAAAAATTTAAATAACATCTAAAACCAAAAGTAAAAAAATGCGTGGAACACTCCACAACCAGGAGGAATATGGAGGTCCACATGAAACTGGGTATTATGTTTTGTTTCGTAGCATGGAAGTATCAAAATCATTGCTTATGAATCACTCATTCCTAATCATAGAGTCAATAATTGTACCGCGATGTCTACATATATTGATATTTTGGGTGTGTGAAAGTTGTTTTCTACGGCATGTATGGTTAGTTCATATTTACATTTATTTTTATTTTTTTATATAATAAAATGGAGAAAAAGGTAGATTGCAAGTGTGTTTTGTGTTTGTAATTATTGTTTTTTAAATAATTTTTTATTTTAAAATGCATATTAATAATATTTTTTTATATTTTAAAAATTATTTTTAACATTATTACATCAAAAAAAATTCAAAACATATAAACTATATCAAATTTTAATTAAAAAATTTTAATTTTTTAAAAATATATGTTAAACCGGTTCTCAAATGATTCGTGCATCTGGGGCACTTGCTGCTCAAGATTTAGAGGTCGTTGAAAGTGTATTTATCTGGGTTGTGACCCGTAATTAACATATGCAATCAATTACATGTACAGTACTTAAGACAATTAACCAGATCAGTTATGGATTGTAATTGGAATATGATCCGATCGTAAGCATCAAGAAGCTAACCTACAACCGAAGCAAATATGATTATGAAATCTTGAAATTGATAGGGAAGAAAAACAAAATAGATCTTCGAAAGAAAGCGATTGCTTTGTTGCGTTAATCTATGCATATGTATCTCTGTTGCTTAATTCATTATTAATTTCAAGATTGCTTGTATTGGCACTGGGGGTCCTATGAAATTAGGTTTTCAAACATACAAATACATGAGGTCCTTGAAGATTAATTAATACTCCCACTTTCCAAAACAAGTCCTCACGGTAGAAAACAGTTAAACTTATTATAGTTTTTTCCTTTCAAATTTGAAAAAGAAATTAAAATTTTTATTCAATTAACAAAGGACTAGACAAGCTGTAATTTCCATCATTCCCCCCAACGACCCCATATTTTGGATCAAGAAAATAGTTTTTTTTTCAAAAAAAAAAAAGAAAAAAAACTGAGGGATTATAGTTGATACGAGGAATGAAAGAAGTGGTTCAAGAACAAGTTATAATTTTCATTTGACGTGATTAGTCTTGTTGGACTAGAATGGTGCTCAAAAGAACACTTAACCTAGGAGCTCTTAAAAAGAGGAATGGAAACGAAGGTTCGTCGGATGGAGATTCATTCTTTACACAAGTATTTATGGTAACCTTTAATTTTTATATCCGGAAAATTTTACGGCACGAAGTAGCTAATGACATTTTAAAAGATTTTTTATGTTTATTTTAAAAAAATAACAGAGAAATTGTAGTTAGGGAATTTTTTTTATTTTTTTATGGGTTATGATTTTTTTTTTGTTTTAAAATTCAAAATGAATCCTAAAAATTAACTAATTAAGAGTATATAAGTCACTGATTCCTCCTTGTATACCATAGAAATTTCTTTCGCATCCACTTTTTTATATTCTAAATTCTTATATTTATGACCTTGCCTTTCTGCGGTGAAATGCATATTTATATTAATAAATATAGAATATTTTAGTATTTTATGCTACTTGTAATAAATTCTACATAATTCTTTTAATTATATAGTTAAATCTATATAAATTAATACCCTTGTCACCATAAAAACTAATTAATTAATCAAGATATTATTTAAATTTCAAATCAAACAAACTTATATTTTTTTTCTTTACTTAAAATAATACATAAAAAGTGCTAATCACAAAAAGTGATGCAGGCCTTTAAAGGGGATATGCTTTCAAATAGAGGCAAGTACATCTCCAATGAAAATGGAGGTCGCTATTTATATATGAAAAGGGGTTAGTATCCCCCGGAGACTCAGGAGAGTGTATCCTCCAAGTCAACAGACCTTTTTGCCATCCCTGGCCGGAAGAGGAGACAATGATTAAAGGAAGAGGAAGTACTAATCTTTATTGGGTAACCCAAAGGCATTAGGCTTGCTGTTGAAAATAGATGGCGTGCTTGATTGTAATGTACAAAGCTCAACGATTACATATGGACTTAGCTGACTGATATACGGGGAATATTCAGTGGGCTGGTTTATTAGATAGGTGCTCTTGGACTGAGCAAGTTGATTTCGTCACTTTACTGGGCTTTAACTGATTCGGATGCCAGTTTTCTTCTGTCTGGATTGCAGATTGGAAAGTGGTCGTCCAACCTGGTGTCACCGGCCACCTATGCCTTCAATTTTTATAAATTCATGGTTGTCAAGGCCGTTGGCTTAAGACAACTGGAAGAAAAAAAAGAAAATACGAGGATTGTAAAATATTGCGCTGAAGATGTGAAACAATATCTCAAGCAAACCAGAAAAGAATGCTAGAAGACAACGCCTATTCCACAACTTGAATGGGACTGTAGGAATGAGAGCTGCAACTGTGGAGGTTTTTATTTACTGGTTTAAAGGACTTTGGTTATCACAAGGATATATAGCTCTCATCTTATTATATTATTAATGTTGATAATCATTAAGATTTGAAAGTGTTAACACTAATCTAAATATATGTGTATATCATCAAGGTTAATTTCTAAGTGGAAGGAATTATACTGTAGCCCAGAATGCATTTAATGGTTCATGAAAGTCAAATGATTAACATTGAAAACTACATGAAAAAATAAAGAATGAGATTCATATGACATTGCATGGTTTTGCGTGTGTGTATTGAATATTGTTCTTATATTAAACTGTTATAATTCTTTAATAAAGTGTTACCCATTCACCTCCATATTTGAAAAATAATTTAGGTGCTGGAAGAAATGGTCCTCGCATACGAGAGGGAGAGGGAGAGGGAGACGTCAATCAAGGATAATGTTAAAAGTATTGCTAGCTCGCATTTCAAAATCCATGTTTGACACAATAAATCGTGGTGGGAACTGGAAACTCATGTGGTGATCTTATAGTCAAGAAGGTATTATCACTTACTCCGTATTAAAAGCTCCATATATATAAGAGAGAGAGAAACACGAGGCACATTTTGCTTTGCTGTGACCAATTCCTAGCAATTTCCTCTCAGCGCGTTAATGTGGGTGGGGTGTAGACTATTAGTCTGTGGAATGCTGTGCAGCCCACCTAGTCAAGGCCTAACTATTTTGTCTTTTTAGCATGTAAACATTCGTTTACAAAGGAATTAAAATATCTTGTTGCAAAATTTTAAGTGATTTTCACGTTTTTTAATCCCTTTTAAGGAACCTTCATTGCTCATTCAGTAGCTGCCTTTGCTTTGCTAATATTTTCAAGAGTCACTGCTAGCTTAAGAAGCGTCAATGGATAGGAGAACTGGGCAGCAGTGACAATTAAAAGGACCTTCTCTATTGGAATTTGGAACTCTTAATTCTTAATATTTGTTTTTTACATGCAAAGAGAAAGAATTGCAAGTCAATGTGTGGTCATGCTCTCATGGGTTGGTGAACTCAGTGAAATGACAGGGCTATGCTTCTGGGGAGGGCCTGTCAATGGATTATAGTTATGGAAATAGTTGCCATGAATCATGATTCACGAACCTGACATCATTTTTTTTTTTTAACGTTGTAGCTTGACATCAATTAGAATGGGAAAAAGGGATTCTTCGTTGAAGCAGAGCCAAGTTTATTTCCAAATTAGAAATAACATTTTTTATACGTGCTTGCCTCAGCTTCTCATGGTCAAAGGTGTTGCCCATGCATCATGACTTGTCATTGGATTCTCATAAGCAGATGGCGCCTGGCTAAAAAGTCTAGCCAACGCTAGTTGATATGGATGTGGTACCACTTCGAATTACCACTTAAACATTCATTTTCCGATGATTGCAGTTCTCGGATTACAAAAAAGAAAAATTCTGCAGCTACATCTAAATAACTCCGCAGATATCACTGTAGAAAATCCAAGGTGGTGACCGCAGTTAACAAAATCTTATACTTAATCACTTTTATATATTAATGAAAACCACTTTGATAATTACTCTTGGGCGTGCACAAATGAGAAATTTCTCCATGCATCAAGTCAATTGAAAGATTCTTGTTCGCCATAAATACATAATCTTTATAGAATCCTGATTGGTTCTTGAACGAAGCCAACAACACCCGGTCCATCCCTCAAAGCAGGTTCCATGTCCTTTCCACCATGATAATTGGTATTTTTAGCTTACCTTATTTTTCAACCAAAATCAATATTGTTTTTTATCTCAACAATTTTAACAACACATTCTCCACACTGGTTTAGCTCTATAGTTTGCTTTTATGTTATCAATTTCGCCAGATTAACCTTATGTTATCCAGTTCGAATTAATATAAGATTGTGTTATCTAGTTTGAATCAGTTGAAGCCAATGACTAATGTCTGTCTAATTAAATGTTGGCTTTAAGTGAATCCAATTAAAATTCAAGAAAAAATAACTTGAGTTTCGCGCAATACATGTCACACATAAGATTCAATAACAAATGCGATGCAAAACGATGTGAAAAATAACAAAAAAAAGGAAAATATAAGCTTTGATAAGATTGCAGAATTTTATCCCGCTTCATGCAAAATTAATTCAACCAAATGTTAGTAACCAGCTTCAATTAACAGAAATGAAAACACAAGAGGAAGATTGACATTGCAAACAAATGCAAGGGCAAACAATAAAATTAAGCTGGATAAATTTTTTGTATGCTATGAACATTAACAACCGAGTGAAAGCGTAAAGGAAGAAAACCCCACGCGACATGTAGTTGAAAGCGAAAAGGAAGAGAAGAAAACAGAGTGTGGCCGGTAAGAGCGCCAAAACAGTCAAAGTTAACAATCCCATAAAACTGCCAAACATACAAGGAAGAATTTTCTCATTTCGTATCACTCATTGCTCATTCCGAGAAACTGCTTGTTCAACGCGTTGACTTGGAAATTGTGGACGCAAAAAATTTCTTCTTGAAAATGTTTCTTCGTCTTCTTCTCTATTGGTAAGGGAAAAAAGACTCGAACTCCCTCCCTCCCCTCTCGTTTCTGAACCACTTTCAGTGCGGGCTTCGGTTTAGAATCACTATTATCCCCTTCTCTCTTTTCTTCCTTTTATATGGTTTTTATTATTGGGTTTATGGATTTATTGATTTTGCTTCATGGGTATTTGGTATAATTAATATTGCTTCATGGGTTTTTTATTTTAGTGGCTCAGCTTCATGGGGTGTTGAGAAATCTGGTGGCCTTTTGTGTTTCTTGTTGTTTAGTTTTAGAGGTACAAGTAGAGATGGCTTGGGCTTTGAGGAAAATTTTGCCTATTGGGTCTGCAATTCAGGTAGAAAAGGACGACGAAGACAAGCATAACAGTTTTGAATTCTCATTTGCTGTGGTATATTCTGGTCCCCTGGTCACTTATGATGTTCCTCGAGCAGTGCCTGTTGATTTAAAGCAGATCCCAGTTGCTTCTCCCGTGATTGGGTCAGGCTCTTTGACGAGTGATGTGTCATTGCCAGTCGTACAGCCTATTGTAAAGTCTAACAGGAAACTGTCCAAGGAGCCAAATTTAGTCTCGGATCGGACTGTTTGCTTAGACACAGATGCGGTCATGAATGGAAATGGTATGCCATGTGAAGCATCTAGGGTAGATGACTCGAGTGCTTCGCATCGTGCAAATGATGATGAGTGTAGACCAAAATTATCTGATGGAATACGAAGTTCTGGTAGATTGGATTTTCGCAATGGTTCTGTTGGTTCTGGTGAATTACCAGGAAGCTTGGAAGTGTCGGAATTGCCTGATGGTAACGAATATGCAGGTCAAGACTCTCGTGAATATATGAATCCCACTAATTATGAATCAATAGAATCTGAAAGCTCACACAGTAGTTCATCTGAGATTTTTTCTTGCCAAGAGGAGGATCATAGTGAAGAAGCTCCTGGCCATGTCAGAAAGACATCAGTTGTAACTTTCCGTGATCCCGAATCAAATGACGTAGTGGACAATGAATCTGATGTACATGACACTGACAGTAGTGTCCCTGGGAGGCATATAGCTGTAAGGCCTGGGAAGAAAGGGACCTGCTATCGATGCATGAAGGGAAGCAGGCTTACTGAGAAGGAGGTTTGCATTGTTTGTGGCGCAAAGTATTGTCGAAATTGTGTGATAAGAGCAATGGGATCAATGCCAGAAGGAAGAAAGTGTGTTACTTGCATTGGTCAAAGGATTGACGAGTCAAGGCGAAAGACCTTGGGTAAATGCTCTCCGATGCTAAAGCATCTATTTCCTGTGGTCGAAGTTAAACAGATAATGGGTTCTGAGAGATCATGTGTGGTGAATCAGCTACCACCAGAACTCATTTATGTAAATCGACAGCGTCTTTCTAAACAGGAGCTATTCCTACTGCAGACCTGCCCACACCCACCCAAAAAATTAAAACCAGGATACTACTGGTATGATAAAGTATCTGGTTTTTGGGGAAAGGTGAATATCCACTTTCTTTGAATTTTTCCTTTCACTTTAGATATACAATTACCTCAATTTTGTGGCACTGCGTTGGATTTATTCTTCGGCCATGCTTGAACAGGAAGGACGGAAGCCTTGTCAAATAATCAGTCCCCAATTGACTGTCGGGGGTCACATCCAGGCCGATGCTAGCTATGGAAATACTAATATAATGATAAATAATCGCAAGATAACTACAAGAGAGCACTTAATGCTGCGGGTTGTTGTGCTAGACACTATTTGATTATTTTATAATGTGATTTCCTTAAATACACAAGACTGATGCCATTCTATTAAATCTTTGCAGTTGGCAAAGGTGAAATGTGAAGGAGCAACTCACCTTTGGGTTAGTGCAGATGGTGCTTACCAGGAAGAGGGAATGAATAACGTAAAAGGGAAAATATGGACAAAGGCATGTTTGCATTTGTACTGGGAAATCTGTTGATTTAGTCCAACCCCATCCTGCTTTTGCATTTATGCTTATTTTTTCTGTTCTATCTTAATTATCAAAGCTTGAACAATAATGGAAATACTTCCTTTTCAGGCTGGAGCAAAGCTAATATGTGCTGTTCTGTCTCTGCCAACTCCTCCTGATTTTACCAGTCCTGGTGCGGAGGGAGTGAATGATGTAATGCCAAGCAACCTTGAACAGAAAACACTTCATAAGCTTCTTCTAGTTGGTTCTGAAAAATCTGGCACATGTACCATATTTAAACAGGTACGGATTCAGTGGAGTGAAATAACATATCTTATACTTATTTTACTGGTCATAAATGACAAATCTAGCTCTGTTGACTCCCAATGAAGTCGCTTATTTCCAATTGTGCTCCATATCATGATCAGCTTAGCTTTTTGATGCGGGACAATAAATTAAAGAAAAATGAAAGCAAAGAAAGAAAGAAAGAAAGAAGCCAAGAATTAAAAGCAAGGAAAGAAAAGCTAGGAAGAAAAGAGAATTCAGAGGAGGAATATTCTGTTATTCTTATCAATCATTCAAAACCGTCTCACAAGATTAAAAAAGAAACATATAAATATCATAACTCTAAAACATTTAACTATTAGGCTCAGTTTATCAATTAAAACTGTCTAACATAAAAAACCCAAATAAATCAAATAAAAACAATGAAATAGATCTAAATGAACTTTGTCTCCCAACCAAAGAGTGACAAGCATGACCATTATTTGTTGTCTCTGTTTATATACTCACTCATGTAATTTGCGGTGTAGATATGGTATCCCCACCACTTTCTCCTTCATGTTAACTTGTTAACTAGACTAGAGTGTCTATCTACTCATCAAAATAATTAAAGTCTTATGGAAAATTCTAGAACATCTGTATGTTCATGCTGACATCTAAAATCTACATAATTTGAGTTTTGGACCATGTTGAGAACATGCAAAAATGCATACAAGCAAAGTCATAAAAACATATATGAAATGTTCTGCTGTCCGCTTCAATATTTTCATTTACTTATGAGTGTGCTCGTGCCCATTTGAAATCCTTAATGCTGCTACTTCTGTATCATGTTGAGTTTGTAACAATGTTAAGATGAAGCTCTTAAGATGTTTAATTGTTCTAAGGATGTTATTGTACTCAATTATGATCCTAATTTCATAAGAGATGGTTACAAATAGTAGTGGCCTTTACTTCATTGGCTCTACTCATTTTCTCGTTCTGTCCCATTCAAATTGTCTTCTTTGATTTTAAGTAAAATCTGTTCCATAATTTGTCCCACACGAAATAACCCCTTCCCAGATGATACAGTATATGCCATGCATTCGATGCAAGGTCATAACATTGCATCTCAAGGCCAAGCCTTTGTGCAGAAGGTCGTATATTTCCTGAACAATGCAATGTTGTCCTAGCACTTGGTCGTGACTTCTGACATGCATGTGCTATGCCTTTCTTGCAAAATGTGAGATGTACTTTTCCCGCACAAGATCATTCCATCCATATGTCAACAATGCTCCGTGCTTTAATGTATCATCTATGTTCCATTCAAACCCCACATACTAACATGAGTAATATTACTATGAATTGCGGTGTAGGATCAACCGTCTAATGATTATCTTATCTTTCTTCAACCCTGCCTTGATTTTTGGCAGCACAAGAACTCAAAACATTGAAAATTATTTGCATATTGCAGGCAAAAATTGTATACAACGTTCCTTTTTCTGAAGATGAGCGTCAGAGTATCAAGTCTATTATTCAATGCAGTTTGTTTGGCTATATGGGTATACTGCTTGAGGGGCGTGAAAGGTTTGAAGAAGAATGCTTGATTGATAAAAGAAGGAAGTTTGTGCATCACCATAGTTCTTCAGGTAAATCACACATCGATTTTTTATGTTCTTCTCTGTGAAGCTTATGATCTGGTTCTTTCTCCACTGTTTTGTAAGAATCATGCAAGGATGCACAGATGACGCATAAATTTCCATCACTGAACCCTGGATTATCAAAAATCTCTTTAGTTCTTATAGACCTCCAGCATCGCTCTCCTGCTGGTAGTCTGAAAGCTTAGTCTTCAGCATCCATCATAGTCAAGGATTGCCAATCCTTCGTTATATAATATCTACCATCTTGATTGCCAACTTCTTCTGATATAATCATACATGCGCAATATATACGCAACTTGTTTTGGGGGTGATGTTTAAGAATCTGAGCTTTCTTTCTTCCTCCTCTTTTTTTTCCTTGTCATTTTTCTTGGTGTCAGGTAGAAGTTTGATGTTGAACTATATTGAAGTCGATTAAATAGAAAGCAATGAAAATTATTGTGGAAGTGTATTACATCATGGTTTGATTTTTTATTTTCCAACTAATTTATAAAGGTTGCAAAAACTTAGAGAATACCCGAACCTGCAGAATTCCAAAAAATTGTGTTGGTTTGAGTGGATTCTTGCATTATTTAAATGTTTAGGAGTAGTTATCGTTTCAGACAGGTTAATAAACTTTTGCATCCTTCTATGTTCTGTAGACTCGGGTAAAAGGTTTAAATTTTTGGAGAGAAGGTGAGGGTTTATTACTGTTTAGGCTTTCCTTTAGGCTGATATTTGGTGCTTGTTTAGTGACTGGAAACCAAAAATGCAAGATACAAGTTTTTTGGGGATGAATGAAGTAAGAAAAGTAGGAATTGAGGGTTTGGGTCCTGTGAGTGTTACCTAAGTACCTCTTAAAGGTTGGTTTTAGCTACCACTTTGTATAAGGAATGTATGAGTTATGCTATATGACCCAAAAAGTTTTCTGCAGTGACACATAACCACTCGTTGCTGACTAAAAGCAATATTTTGGTTATTCATTTTATGTCTCACTAATGATATCATTCAGAGAGGTAACTCAAAATGTATCTTTTCTCTTAAAAAATAATGGAAATCATGTTAAAACCTATTTTACATTGTTGCATCAGTTATATCCTTCCTCATTAGCACATAGTTGCTCATAAATTTGTTTGATTCTTGTTTCAAATGCACCTTCATTTTTACTTTTCTTCCCATTTTACAAGATGCCTCTTTTATATTTTAACTTATTTGACCATCGTATTTTTCTATCTATAAATCATATGTTTGGCGTGAACAAATTGACACCAATAATTTGGAATTATTTATGATCTGAATTATTTAGTTAACTGTTAATACAGGTAAAACAATCTATTCTATTGGACCAAGACTGAAAGCTTTCTCGGATTGGCTCCTCCAAGTAATAGTGTCTGGTAATTTGGAAACCACTTTCCCTGCTGCTGCTCGTGAATACGCACCTTTAGTTGAGGAATTGTGGAGAGATGGAGCCTTTGTAGCCACATACGGCAGGAGGAATGAACTAGAATTGCTACCAAGGGTTGCCACTTATTTCCTAGAACGGGTAAAACGATGCTTCATGTCCTTGTCTTTCACTTTTGTCATTCCAATTCTTAGAATATGTTGTAGTTTTATCCCTTTCCTTTTATTTCTTTCTTTTTTGTATGTTCATAATCTAATTCAAAACATCGGGTTTGCAATTGGTTATGTGCCTTTTGTCTTGCTCTGCTTAGCTGGCATGCTTATGAAAACCACGAATAGGAAATAAAAGAGAAGCCACTCTTTCTATTCTTTGAATAAGTGTTGAATTGAAGTCTCAGGACCTGGTTGATTCACTTTTTTAAATCTCATTTTCTTGATGGCATGAGATTGGGTATTCCAATCAACCATGCTGTGGTCCTTTTGAGTTGTGATCACCCTTTCTATTCTAATTTCGTTACTGTAAGGAGATAGAATAATTAGAATCTGAATGTGACAAGTGCATGAAATATAATTGGTATAACAACTATTTATAATATATTTAAGATCTTATGTTGTCTTCCTGCTGGTTAGGCTGTTGAGATTGCAAGGCCAGACTACCAGCCATCTGATATGGACATCTTGTATGCTGAGGGAATTAGCTCATCCAAGGGGCTTTCTTGCATGGAATTTTCATTTCCCAAGCTGGCTCAAGATTGCTGCGAGAACTTTGGCTATCAGCATGATCCCTTGCTGAGGTTAGTTCTATTGACGGACTTTACACATTGCATATTACCTTTTTGAGAGATTAATGTCTTGCAAATTTTTTTAAAGTGCCCTGCATTCCTGACCATGTTCATTATATATCCAAATCTCTTCTCTGCAGTTTCTGACTAAATTGCTGCTTGAAATTCTAAGAATCGCTTTTTGCTGGTAATTTTGACCAGTGAACTGTCATTCCAAGCACTTCAAATCAGCCAGCCAAAATCAAGTCACAATTATGTTTAATCTGATATACAATTATGGTCAGAAGTTTCAGATATTGGCAAAAAACTACGGAGTTTTGAGTTCTTGTTTTTCCAATCCAGAGAACACCTAATTAATTAGAAGTCAGCATTAAAATCAAGTCACGCCATTTACAGCTTCCGCACTATTTTCTTCTCAGGGTCATTAAGAGGTACAAAGAAAGTCTCTCTTCTATATGGTTTAACCTGACCATTTGAGTAGTAAAAATTCGGAATTGTTATGTTTCAATGCTTTTCTTCATCCCCCTCTCCATTTAATAAGTTTGCGAGGAAAGTTCTTAGACAAGTTTGCTATCAGATATTTCATATTTAATTGCTATGTATTATAGATTGTTAACTTTGTGTTCATCAGAATAAAACGAAGGGGGTGTGTGGTGCTTTAAATAAAAATCAAAGATGATCCATCCAATCCTTTCCTTTTATAATCGGTGACACATACACTTGCAGGTATCAACTCATCAGAGTTCATCCCACAACCCTCGGAGGAAATTGTAAATGGCTGGAGATGTTTGAGGATGTTGATATTGTCTTATTTTGTGTTTCATTGATTGATTATGATGAGTTTTCTGAAGACAACAACGGAGTCCCCATCAACAAGATGATTGCAAGCAGGCAGCTATTTGAACGCATTGTCACTCATCCAACCTTTGCAGAGAAGAAGTTCCTTCTTATACTGAATAAGTTTGACCTGCTCGAGGAAAAGATTGAACAAGTTCCGCTGACACGATGTGAATGGTTTCATGACTTCAATCCTGTGATGGGCAATAATCCCAACAGCAGCAGAAGTACCAACTCTCCATTGGAACTCCGTGCCTTCCAATATATTGCGGTAAAGTTCAAGAGATTGTTCAATTCTCTTACTGACAGGAAGTTGTATGTTTCAAAATGTACTGGTTTGGAACCTGATAATGTTGATGAAGCTCTTAAATATGCAAGAGAAGTTCTGAGGTGGAAGCAAGAGGAACCTAACTACCACAACAACGAGCTATCTTCTACCAGCATAGAGGCAAGTTCATCCTCATGATCAACAATGTTGTCATCACATAGTTCAGCCTGGAGAGAATAGGGGCCTGCCTGATATTAACAACATTTCCTTCATTTTTATTTTTTCCTGTATAATATTCATGTATGCCAATCATGTATAGGACAGGAGAATCGAAATCAAATTATAGATATTTCAAACGTGCAAGAAAGTTGGTTTCTCAATTAGTAGAAGAGAGGCACTACAAAATAAAAACACAAGTCTAATTTACTTTATAGACACGCCTCTATACGAACTATGGACATTTCTTTCCATCCTTGGTTCATCACCAGGTTACAAACCTTCTATAAGCATGCAAACTGTGGTCTCAGACATTGTAGTTTCTCTCAGAGCCACCTTCCTCTCTTTTTTAACTCCCTTTTCTACTTGTACTTCGCCCTCTCTGGTTTCTGACAAGAAGGGCATCCTTGTTCTAACCTTCTCCTTGAGCTTTGCTAGCTCACTCGCCCATGACTCCACTACTGCAGACATTATTTTTCCCTCAAAAGACTCGGTGGTTTCTTCAGTGTTACCTTTTGATGAATGATGAAATGAGAAGAGAGAGGGTTTAAAATTTAAATAGAGGAGAAGAGTAGTGGTGGGTTTCGAAAAACCCTTAGACAGTTAGGTATAGTTCAGGACAAGTGGTTTTTTGACCAAAAATCTACTTGCGGTTGCTCATGCTCCTACGTAAGGTTAAAATGGGAAGGACGGATATAATTTCCCGATATTTGAATATTCCAAATTTCCAAGGTACTGGTTCCACAGGCGTATCTTCGCGAGTGAGAGAAGATGCTAGGGTGTGAATGCTCGTAAACTAAGATTTGCTAGGATTAATTGATCATGGAGTGTGGGCTCGCTAGGCAGACAGGTGTTTTGGCATGAGTGTTCCCTTCGCCAACTTATGACTTACGTGTCTGTACATAAAAGTGATAGAAAAAAAAAAAGAACTTCTTTGTTTTAAATCAAACCCTTATTTCTCAATTCTAACGCAAATATATATATATATATATATATATATATATATATATATATATATATAAACCCTAGAAATCAACAGTGACATGTGACCTTCATGTATAGCTGTGTAACTGTGTAGAATTGAGATGGGAAAAGTATAGAGTGATAGATGGAATGCATGGATTGGAAAGGTATTTGTAAAGTGATAATGATGAAACGGTCCCAAAAGCATAAATTATAAAGCGAACTCAATGACATTTGTATAATTTTTTATTAATGTGATTATTTTTTTTTTAAAAAAAGGAGATTGTGAATATTTTTAATGGTATTAGATACTAAATAATAGTATGAAAAAAATTATTAATTATAGAGGATACTTGTTATTTAAATATAGTAATTTAACCATAATTTTTAAATTTAACTTGATGATTGACTTGATATAATGATCGAGTCATGAGTCAAATGAGTTGACACAGGTCAAGTTAAAAAAATTAATTTTTTTATAGTTAAAAACTTAAAAAAGTTGACCTTTCTTTTCTGTGTCCTTGCAATTAAAACCAACAAAAACAAATACTAGCACACTTATTACTCTTTGTTTAAAACCAATGCTACTTTTTCTACTTCGCTTTCAAAACAAGAATTCTTTAATTCAAGATCCTCTTATGCCAACAATTTTTAGTTCCTCAATTTTATACAAGATCCTTTCAACATATCTCACATCAAAGATCATTATGAGCTTTCTCTTGTAATATTTTTATAGATTTTAACATTTTTATAGTAGTTCAGAACAAGAATAAATTTGAAAGGTCTTTTTAAAAAAGATCAATTCAAAGCAAAGTATATAGCTATTGAAATTGAAAAAAAACGATTTAGAACAATGCTTTGGCTTGACCTATAGATAACCAGAAGGCTGGTATTCCAATAAAGATATGCAAGTTGTAGACACAAGCCATACTCCTTCGACCCTCCCTCATACAAACTTGGCTTTTTTTACTCTTTGATTTATGTTTCTTTTTTTGTAAAAAGTAAAATTACATGGTCTTAATTCCTGGTTTTGCAACAATAAAGAGAACCCCACAATTTCCTCACTTATTTCGTATCATTTTCATTCTCACACTAGAATTTTAATCTTTTATTTAAGAGTAATGAAAAAAGTGAGAATAAAGTCATGACTCTCAACGAATTAGTAATATCTTTTCTGATGAAAAATAAAAAATTAAAGAGATAACATTAACTTAATCTTACCTTAATTTGAAGATCTAAAAAGCCAAGCAAGTAAAAAACTTGCCTTGAACTTAAATTTCTTTGATGTATTTTGTATTACAGATAAGATTACTTTTTTGTGTATATATATTTTAAAAAACATAGTTAGGTTGATTAGCTGGGATGACTGGGTTTTATTGAGTCAAATTTTTAATCGGTTTTTTTTTTTATCAAAATGGCCTGATTTCAACTCTAGATTAGTCGAATTTTAGTTGACTTGTTGAGTCGGATTTTAAAACTATAAGTATGTATCCTCTAAGTCACCAGATCTCGGGTTGATATCCTTGACTGAAAGAGGACAAATGATTTAAGAAAGAAGAAGTGAAGTACAATACTATATTTATTGGGTAACCCAAAGGCAACATACTTGCTGTTGAAGACAAATGATTTAAGGAAGAGGAAGTGAAGTACAATACTATATTTATTGGGTAACCCAAAGGCATCATACTTGCTGTTGAAGACAGAGGGTGTTGGGCTTGATTGTAATCTACAAAGCTCACCGATTATTTATTGACTTTCCTGACTGATCTATGGGGAATATTTAGTGGGTTGGTTTATTAGATAGGTGTTTTTTGGACTGAGCTATGAGTTGATTTTGTTAATTTACTGGGCTTTAACTGACTCGGATGCCAGTTTTCTTCTGTCTAGATTACAGATTGGAGAGTTACCCGTGCAACTTGGTGTCACCGGCCAACTCTTCCTTTAATTTTTATACATTCGTGGTTGTCAAGGCCGTCGACTTAAGACAACTGGAAAAAAACAATACGAGGATTGTAAAATATTACGCTGAAGATGTGAAACAATATCTCAAGGAAATCAGAAAAGAATGGTAGAAGTTCCACAACTTGAATGGGACTGTAGTCTGTAGGAATGAGAGCTGTAACTGTGAAGGTTTTTATTTACTGGTTTAAAGGACTTTGGTTATCACAAGGAAATATAGCTCTCTTCTTATTATATTATTGTTGATAATCATTAAGATTTGAACGTGTAAAACTAATCTGAATATATGTGTATATCATCAGGGTTAATTTCTAAGTAGAAGGAATTATACTCCAACCCAAAATACATTTAATGGTTTATGAAAGTCAGATGATCAACTTTGAAAACTACATGAATTAAAAATAAAACTAAAGAATGAGATTCTTATGACATTGCATGGTTATATATATATATATATATATATATATATATATATATATATATATATATATAGGTGTGTGTGTCGAATATTGTTCTTATATTAAACTGTTATAATTCTCTAATAAAATGTTCCCCATCTACTTCCATCTTTGAAAAATAATTTAGGGGTCTTGGATGCGTATAAGTGCTGGAAGAAATGGTCCTCGCATATGAGAGGGAGAGGGAGATGTCAATCAAGGATAATGTTAAAACTCATGTGGTGATCTTATAGTCAAGAAGGCATTATCACTTGCCAATGGCTGCTTATGATGATGATGCTCTCTCCGTATTAAAAACTCCATACATACATACATACATACATACATAGAGAGAGAGAGAGAGAGAGAGACATACACACACGAGGCACATTTTGCTTCGCTCTGACCAATTCCTAGCAATTTCCTCTCAGCGCGTTAATGTAGGGGGTAGACTTTTAGTCTGTGGAATGCTGTGCAGCCCACCTACTTAAGGCCTAACTATTTTATCTTTTGAACATGTAAACATTCGTTTATAAAGGAATTGTAATATCTTATTGCAAAATTTAAAGTGATTTTCACGTTATTTAATCCCTTTCAAGAAACATTCATTGCTCATTCAATAGCTGCCTTTGCTTTGCTGATGTTTCCAAGAGTCACTGCTAGCTTAAGAACCGTCAATGGATAGGAGAACTGGGCAGCAGTGACAAGGAAAAGGACCTTCTCTATTGGAATTTGGAACTCATAATTCTTAATATTTGTTTTTTACATGCAAAGAGAAAGAATTGCAAGTCAATGTGTGGTCATGCTCTGATGGGTTAGTGAAATCAGTGAAATGACAGGGCTATGCTTCTGGGGAGGGTTTGTCAATAGATTATAGTTATGGAAATAGTTGTCATGATGCACGAACCTGACATCATTTTTTTTTTTAACGTTGTAGCTTGACATAAATTAGAATGGAAAAAGTGGATTCTTCGTTGAAGCAGAGCCGAGTCTATTTCCAAATTAGAAAGAACATTTTTTATACGTGCTTGCCTCAGCTTCTCATGATTAAAGGTTTTGCCAATGTATCACCACTTGTCATTGGATTCTTATGAGCAGATGGCGTCTGGCTAAAAAATCTAGCCAACACCAGTTGATATGGATGTAGTACAACTTCGAACTACCACTTAAAGATTCATTTTCCGATAATTACAGTTCTCGGATTACCAAAAAAGAAAAATTGTGCAGCTGCATCTAAATAACTCCGCAGATCTCACTGCAGAAGATCCAAGGTGGTGACCGCAGTTAACAAAATCTTATACTTAATCACTTACATATATTAATAAAAACCACTTCGATTAAATATTTAAATAGTGGTTTGAGAATTTAAAATCAAGAAATTTATTTTTTTTATAATTTTAGGTTTGAATTTTTAGTTGCTCATATGATAACTATTGGAAGGTTATATGATCATTAACTTTAGGATCCATGAAATTAATTATGATACCTGCAAACTAGCTCGAACACCCATGTTAATCTAAAAAAAACCTCTTTGAAGATTATGCTTGGGCATGCACAAATAAGAAATTTCTCCTTGCATCAAGTCAATTGAAAGATTCTTGTTTGCCATAAATACATAATCTCTGTAGAATCCAGTTGCTAACTGTGTGAAAACAACAATTCCTAATTGGTTCTTGAACCAAGCCAACAACATTCGGTCCATCCACCCTGATAATTGGTATTCCTGGATCTCCTTATTTTTCAAACAAAATCAATTATGTTTTATAATTATTAACATATATGTTCTTTAGTTGAATACGCACCTTTAGTTGAGGAATTGTGGTCTTACATTCGGATCAATCAATCTATATTTTTCAACCACAATCAATTATTTATATGTTCTATTTATAAATATATGTTTTTTCAACCAATATCATATATGGAACCAAGTTCCCTGCTGCTGCTCGTGAATACGCACCTTTAGTTGAGGAATTGTGGAGAGATGGAGCCTTTCTAGCCACATACAACAGGAGGAATGAACTAGAATTGCTACCAAGGATTGCCACTTATTTCCTAGAACGGGTAAAACGATGCTTCATGTCCTTGTCTTTCACTTTTGTCATTGCAATTCTTAGAATAAGTTGTAGTTTTGTCCCTTTCCTTTTATTTCTTTCTTTCTCTTCTTATTCTTTTTTTTTTGTACGTTCATAATCTAATTCAAAACATCGGGTTTGCAATTGGTTATGTGCCTTTTGTCTTGCTCTGCTTAGCTGGCATGCTTATGAAAACCAAGAAGAAGAAATAAAAGAGAAGCCTCTCTTTCTATTCTTTGAATAAGTGTTGAATTGAAGTCTCAGGACCTGGTTGATTCGCTTTTTTAAATCTCATTTCCTTGATGGCATGAGATTGGGTATTCTAATCAACCATGCTGTGGTCCTTTTGAGTTGTGACCCTGTTACTGTAAGGAGGAAGAATAATTAGAATCTGAATGTGGCAAGTGCATGAAATATGATTGGTGTAACAACTTTTTATCATATCTTTAAGATCTTATGCTGTCTTCCTGCTGCTTAGGCTGTTGAGATTGCAAGGCCAGACTACCGGCCATCTGATATGAACATCTTGTATGCTGAGGGAATTAGCCCATCCAAGGGGCTTTCTTGCATGGAATTTTCATTTCCCAAGCGGGCTCAAGATTGCTGCGAGAAATTTGGCTATCAGCATGATTCCTTGCTGAGGTTAGTTCTATTTACAGACTTTACACATTGCATATTACCTTTTTGAGAGATTAATGTCTTGCAAAATTTTTTAAAGTGCCCTGCATTCCTGACCAGGTTCATTATATATCCAAATCTCTTCTCTGCAGTTTCTGACTAAATTGCCGCTTGAAATTCTAAGAATCGCTTTTTGCTGGTACTTTTGACCAGTGAACTGTCATTCCAAGCACTTCAAATCAGCCAGCCAAAATCAAGTCCCAATTATGTTTAATCTGATATACAATTATGGTCAGAAGTTTCAGATATTGGCAAAACACCACGGAGTTTTGAGTTCTTCCTTTTCCAATCCAGAGAACACCTAATTAATTAGAAGTCAGCATTAAAATCAAAGTCACGCCATTTACAGCTTCCACACTATTTTCTTCTCAGGGTGATTAAGAGGTACAAAGAAAGTCTCTCTTCTATATGGTTTAACCTGACCATTTGAGTAGCTAAAAATTCGGAATTGTTATGTTTCAATGCTTTTCTTCATCCCCCCCTCCATATAATAAATTTGCGAGGAAAGTTTTAAGACAAGTTTGCTATCAGATATTTCATATTTAATTACTATGTATTATAAATTGTTAACTTTGTGTTCATCAGAATAAAACGAAGGGGGTGTGTGGTGCTTTAAAGAAAAATCAAAGATGATCCATCCAATCCTTTCCCTGTATAATCAGTGACATGTACACTTGCAGGTATCAACTCATCAGAGTTTATCCCACAACCCTCGGAGGAAATTGCAAAGGGCTGGAGATGTTTGAGGATGTTGATATTGTCTTATTTTGTGTTTCATTGATTGATTATGATGAGTTTTCTGAAGACAACAATGGAGTTCCCATCAACAAGATGATTGCAAGCAGGCAGCTATTTGAACGCATTGTCACTCATCCAACCTTTGAAGAGAAGAAGTTCCTTCTTATACTGAATAAGTATGACCTGCTCGAGGAAAAGATTGAACAAGTTCCGCTGACACGATGCGAATGGTTTCATGACTTCAATCCTGTGATGGTCAACAACCCCAACAGCAGCAGAAGTACCACCCCTTCATTGGCACTCCGTGCCTTCCAATATATTGCGGTAAAGTTCAAGAGATTGTTCAATTCTCTTACTGACAGGAAGTCGTATGTTTCTCAATCTACTGGTTTGGAACCTGATAATGTTGATGAAACTCTTAAATATGCAAGAGAATTTCTGAGGTGGTAGCAAGAGGAACCTGACTACCACAACAACGAGCTATCTTCTACTAGCATAGAGGCAAGTTCATCCTCATGATCAACAATGTTGTAATCACATAGCTCAGCCTGGAGAGAATAGGGGCCTGCCTGATATTAACAACATTTCCTTCATTTTTATTTTTGTTTTTGTGTATCATTCATGTGTGCCAATCATGTATAGGACAGGAGAATCGAAATCAAATTATAGATATTTCAAACGTGCAAGAAAGTTGGTTTCTCAATTAGTACAAAAGAGGCACTACAAAGTAAAAACACAAGTCTAATTTACTTTACAGACACGCCTCTATCCGAACCATGGACATTTCTTTCCATCCTTGGTTCATCACCAAGTTACAAATCTCTCCATAAGCAAGCAAACTGTGGTCTCAGACATTGTAGTTTCTCTCAGAGCCACCTCTCTCTCTTTTTTAACTCCCTTTTCTCGTTGTACTTCGCCCTCTCTGGTTTCTGACAAGAAGGGCATCCTTGTTCGAACCTTCTCCTTCAGCTTTGCTAGCTCACTCGCCCATGCCTCCACCACTGCAGACATTATTTTTCCCTAAAAAATACTCCCTGGTTTCTTTAGTGTTACCTTCTGATGAATGATGGACTGATGAGAGAGCTAGAGGGTTTAAATAGAGGAGAAGAGGAGTGGTGGGTTTCGAAAAACCCGTGGACAGTTTGGCATAGTTGAGGACAAGTGGTTTTCTGACCAAAAATCTACTTGCGGTTGCTTATGCTCCCACGTAAGGTTAAAATGGGAAGGACAGATATAATTTCCCGATATTTGAATATTCAAAGGTACTGGTTCCGCAGGCATATCTTCACGATTGAGAGGAGATGCTAGGGTGTGAATGCTCATAACCTAAGATTTGCTATGATTAATTGATCATGGAGTGGGCCTACCTCAGCAGACAGGCGTTTGGGTACGCGTAGGGAAGACAGAAGATCTCCCTTCACTCTTGCAATGCTATTTTTTTAAAATATATTAAAATAATAATTTTTTATTTTTTAAATTGTTTTTTTTAACGTTAATATTTCAAAACAACAAAAATATAGAAAATTAATTTAAAATTAAAAAAATCATCGGGCTGCAACGCGCCTATCAAGACGGAAGAGGTAAAAAAGTCATCGCGTCCACAGACAGTTACACGGCCAACGGAATTATTATTATAGCGCCAACATATTGGGGGTTTCCATGATTGCAAAATTACAAAGATGGGCTTCTCCTGTCCTGTGGGCTACTTTTATAACCACAGTTTCGGAGGGTACGGATCCATCGTGTTAATGTACATTAAAAAAATATATTCACATGCTTATTGTTTGTTATATATTAAACAGTACACATGTTAATATATTTATATATATTTTTAATCCCATGGTTTATAGTTTCGGTTGAGGTTACTGGTTCAAAACTTGGAAGGCGAAATATTTTCTTCTAAACAATAAACACCTGTCATTGCCTTTTTCTTTTTTAAAAAGAAGGGACATATTATAAAAACAATATATATATAGTGGCAAGGCGCCCGGACATGTCACATGCTTCAGGGGCTCTTCACGTTCCGGCCGGCATTTTATAATTTATATTTTTTTTATTTAAAATTAATTTTTATATTATTTTAATATGATAGTGTTAAAAATAATTTTTAAAATAATAAAAAATATTATTTTAATATACTTATTTATAAAAATTATTTAAAAAAATTTACTAATATCTCTCAAACACCATTAAAAAGATTGATATAACTGGTGCAATAATGAGTTTTTATTTATCTTTATTTGATTGTTTTTCTGAGTTTTTTATTTGTTTTTTTTTATTTTTTTATTTATATCATCCAATATTAAAATTTTAATTAATTTTATTATTTATTAATAAATTGATTATAAATTAATTTTTATATTTTTTCATCATATTATAAAAAAAATTAATTCAACTTAGTAGAATACCTGGATTTAAAATTTTTTTTGGCTCTTTTGTATTTTTCTTTATAATCTAATATTTTAATGTTGAGTTTTTAATTAATTTTAACATTTAATTTCAAGCTAATTGTAAATTTTTTTATTATATTATTAAAAAAATTAATTTAATCTAGTAAAATTCATAATATGAGATGCAAATTATGTGTATTTAATTAGGGTGAACACTATCTTTTTTTTTAATTTAGATATAATTTAGTAAATTAGATGATGTTAGAATAATTTCCACAAACTTGATTTAAGCAAACAAATCAAATTGAGATTTTTCGGTTAAAAGTTTGTGTGGGATATTAGATCCAAAAAACCAGGGGCTACTGATAAAATAGTAGTGATTCAACTAAACTGAAGCGATTACCATCAGAAGACAGTTTGGCCGAGTGGTCTAAGGCGCCAGATTTAGGCTCTGGTCCGCAAGGGCGTGGGTTCAAATCCCACAGCTGTCAAATGTTATCTCTTTTTTCCCCACCCCTCTTCTTTATGAATTGTCTCGCTGAATCAACTCGGTTAAAGGAACTCAATTAACTTACCAGTAGAGCAGTCCCTGCACCCATTCAGAACCCCCCTTTTTTAAAAGATATTTCCGAAACGATTTTCACGAGGAAATTTTTATTTGATTGGATTTTAAATATATCATTTAAATTTAAGTAAATATATTTTATAAAATTCTTTTCACCAACTTTCTTTTGAACAGAAAATAAACTCATTTATCATCGAAGACAATAAATGGAAACGTCAAGTTCAATTCTTGAATTAATCAGCTAAGTGCCTTTCCCATTCAACATAAACTGAAGTTTGAAGGCAAAAAGATCTTTGAAGTGCTTCTAAGATATTTGCTGGTTTTTGACATTTTGAGTGCCTAGGTGGGTTTAGCACAACGTTTTCTATAAGAGAAAAGTTGAACACTTTTTGTTTTTTGTTTTTTGTTCTCCAAATCCCACAGCTCTCAAAAACAACAAAAGAAAGTGAGCCCTTTAGGTGATCGTGACCGTATTTTCGTCCCCGCAGGTATTCATGTCTTGCCTGTGTGGCTGTGTTAATTTTTTTTTTGTTTCCTGATCTGTCTTTGCTGTCAATCTAGATGATCTGCTGTCTTGATTTTCCCATGAATATTTCGCGACATTATTTGTTTTGGTAGATTGGAATGAGAATGGAAGAATTAATTGGAACATTCGCAGGCAAGGATAAAAAAACATGGGATTTCAAGCTGTAATGCAGAATTCTATTAAAAATCTAAGAGCCAATTTTTACAGAGTTTTGAAAACAAGGAGTAGAAGGGAAGCATTGATAAGGACGTTATAGCTACTAAATTTTCTGCTTCAAGCACTAAAGCAATCCATAAGCATGGAAAGGGAAGCCTCAGAATACACCAATGCTGGTAAACTGACTCGCGTGCCTCGGATTAAAGCAGGCGATGACTTGGCCAAACGCGAGCTTCCTTCCTCTCCTTGAACCATTTCGTCAGACTCACCGATATTAGTAGGGCTCGAGCCGCTTGACCAAATAGTGCGACCCTTTTCACGTAGCTTGGCAACTTTACTCGTCCAAATATCCACAAGTCCTGGCATTGCTAAATGTCTTGCAAGAAGTGATGATGAAAAAGGAGAACAAAAGCGTAAAGATCTTTTTGAAACGTTGAAGAGTTCTACAGGGGTTATATAGTAAGGTTAGCAAGTGGTTTTGTGGGTTAACCAAGGCGGCACACGTTCTTGCTGGAAGGATTGTACTTGTTTATAGCCTTCATAGCCAACCATTTTGTCACCGATAGTAAATCTCAATCCCACAGCAAGCTAGTGGTATTTTAAATCTTTTTTATATAAGCTAGTGGATTTACTCATGACGACAGGGTTGGAGTTAATCTGTGTCGGTTTCTTATTTATAAGTTATAGGGCAGTGGTTAAATATAGGAGATTAGTATACTTTGTAGTTTGGTGCCTTGTTTAAAGTGGTCTAGTGGGCCCCCTTCATGTGATGTAGGAATTTAAGCAATCTAACTAGTAAGAACATTGAGTATCACGATAAGAAGAAAACAAATGTTTTGGATGACGACTAGAATTGAGAGGTTGAAGAGGGGGGCTACAAGGATTTCCAATTAGTACCTGTCTGCAAATTACAGATGATTCCTTGGCATTTTACATTTCATCAGATGAGCTCTCTACTTTAAATTAATTTTTTTATTTGAAGTATTTAAATTGATATTAAATATAAATTTTAAAAAATAAAAAAAATATTATTTTAATATATTTTAAATAAAAATAACTTTAAAAAACTACTTTTACTATTCTCCTTCACACCGCTAAGGCAAAAGAGCAAGGTCAACAAAAAAAATAGCAAAGAAATTTTTGAAGGTGTTTGAGATTTCATAGTTATAGTTGCTTTTTAAAATATTTTTTATTTTAAAATATATTAAAATAATATTTTTTATTTTTAAAAAATTATTTTTAATAACAACACATCAAAATAATATAAAAAATACTAAAATAATGTTAATTTAAAGCAATAAAATAAAAATTCAAATTCAAATTTTTTTAAAAACATGTTTGAAATACAAAAACAAAGTACATATAATTTATAAGAATCTCATAACTTATGCCAGAGAAGAGGATTGCACGCAGATCACCTCAACTAGTTCGGGGATTAAGATTTAGATGAAATGAGTATAGTTACCAAGAGGCCACTTCTGTTATCCTTCATTTTCTTCAGTTTACATCTGTTGCCGCCTTCCTGTTATTTAATGGCTTTATTTCCTTCGGTAAAATTTTTTATCAAGAAAACCTGAGAACACAGGAAGAAATAAGATCGTGCTTGCGTTCACGTCTTGATAATATACTCACTCAGAGTAGCAACTTGCATTGCTAAATGTTATCCAATTTATTAATCCACGCCATGATTGCAAATGCCAGAGCGGAACGTAGTTTAGGCATGGATAGACCAGAGAGTTCCCCTAAAACACAATCTTATCTTCTGCAATCTAAAGCTATCCAACCATTTTGGCCCTCATTCACAATTGCTTCATAGAAGGGTCATACCAAGCTTCTTGAATAGAATCCCATGCATTTTCATTTTATTTCACAAACAGAGACAGGGAGTAAAGAAAGCTGTACAGCTATTGAAGACGTTAATACACTGTGTTAATTGGATTTTAGAACATGTGGCTATGAAAATGATTTCGCTTGATAACCAAGTTGAGAGTAATCAAATAATCTCAAAACCATGCTAAGTAAAGCTTCCATCTGCAGGTTAAGCTTCACTTTAGATCAGAGAACCTCACAAATCCAACAACCTCTAATGGTAATGTCTTAGGCCTGATGCGAAATGGCCTCATTGTGACCATGGATCGGACATGATGTCTAATGCAGGACATGTGAGAAAACAAGCATGCAACTCAAAGTCAATCTAATTGCATCCTTTTTCTGTTTTTTGGCCAACCGAATAAGTGATATAATGGGAAAACAAATATAAAACTCATAGAAATTCAGTCTTTGGCGCAATAAATTAAACTCAATATCTAGATCTAACCCCCAATATTTCAGTTGAACCTCACATGCATTTGAGAAAGCACATAATGCAACAGCAGCTGCATTAGGCCAACTGAAGCACCCACTCAAACCTTCATAAACACCTCCATCAGTCACTCAACTGCTAATCATAACATGGCAAGTAAATCATCAACCAAGCACCCATTTCGATTTCCAAACAGAAGCCTCCAAAAACAGCCCTCAATTGTAAAATGATTGATTGAACAGAAGCATCCACGCCACAATACTAGCTCGAGCAAAGTATAGAAACAAAGCAGGATGAACTGAACCGCATATTTCTTATCACTCAATGAATCAGCCTAAAACTATCTCAACAAAAATAAACATCCACCAAAAACCACAAATTATACAACAGTATAGTCTACAACTCCTGAATCAATCAACACACGAAAACACAGCAACAAACACAGCCAAATAACACTTTTATCATTAACAGCAATCTCCAACTAAAGAAAAAGGCCAAAAAAAATAATCTTCTTTGATTAACCTCATTAATAGAGCAACACATTGTAACAACAAACAGCAAAGAAACAAAATTCTTGAACTCACCTCATAAAATATCATTTCTAACCCAGCCAAAAATCATTGAAAACCCTAACAGTATAATCTGACAACAGTTCAGCAACCTTGAATTTGGGTGTTTTTTAAGCAACAGAAATAGGCAGCTGTTTCGCCGGCTCTAAGTTCTTCTTCTTTGATTTATCATTATCGCCGAGGAAATCTTCCTGGTTATAAACAACGGTGATGTAAAGAGAACAACTAGGGCATCGAGCAATTTCTTCGCCGAGTCGGAGATCGTCTTTCGTGATTTGAAACAAATCGCCGCACGGGCATGGATATGTGAAGGCTTGTAACTCTTCGTTCCACTCCATGTCTTCTATCTCAACGTCGTCGTACGACATCGTCTTGGAGTCTGTCTGTCTTGAAATTGCTTGAGGGTTTGATTGAGAGAGATGGAAGGTGATTGATATGTATTTAGGGTTTTATTAAATTTGGACTTGGGGATTTGGTTTAAAACGACGAGGAAGGATGTCGGTTTGTCAAGTTGAATGAGCCGACCAAAGACTTCAAATCTTCAAAGCCCCTTGTAGTCTTTCTACAACTAAAAGCCCAAGCTTAATCAGTCACAAAATCAGAGACACAAGTGCTCTGTTCTCTTACCGCGCTGTATCATGTATTTGAAAATGTAATGGCTGTAATTTTTTATTTTTTAAAAGTTATTTTTAATATTAAAATAAAATAAATTTAATTTTTTAGATTTCATATTACCCGACAGCTAAACTATAAAGCCCCTTGTTTTAAATGGGGTTAGCCAAAATTTAAATTTTTTTATATATTTTTTATTAAAATGTTAATATTAAAAATAAATTTTAAAATATAAAAAAAATATTTTAATATATTTTTAAATAAAAAATATTTTAAAAAAATCACCAGACAAAACCAACAAATCTCAACTCCCATGTACTACTTTCTTAACAACACCGAACCCTATCACTAACAGCCCACAATCCCAAACTCGGTCTCCAAGCATTCCCAAAGACCTCTCCCCACAGAAATACTCAATTCTATACTTTCTTCTCGGTGGCATTTTGTCAAACACTTTTCACTACAAATAACTCCTTAGCTTATTTCAACTACTATTATTAATCTCCATAAAACCCCTGATTTATCCTTCCAGTTTGTAAACCATATTGGATTTAATGGTGTTGATATCAAAAGCAGGTGCCTTGCTATGGCGGCAACCTCTCACGCACCGAACCCAAAACCCACACTGCAGCTCTTGAAAGAAACTATTAATGACGGGGCTTATAGTATCAGGGAGGTTTTTAATGAGCTAGGAGTTGCAATAGATGTCTTAGGTGGTAAAAGTTATGTTTTTTATTATTTGTTGATAAGGGCTTGTTGTGAATTGAAGAGGGGTGACGATGTATTTGAGTGTTTTGATATGATGAAGGGAAAGGGTATAATTCCTTGTGCTCATGCTTGTAATGATATCTTGAGTTTGTTTCTGAAGTTAAATACGACAGAGAAGGCGTGGGTTCCGTTTGCATAGATGTTTAGGTTGAGGATTAAATCGAGTGTTGTCACGTTTAATATAATGATCAATGTGTTGTGTAAGGAAGGAAAGTTGAAGAAGGCAAAGGAGTTTACTGGTTTTTGGAGAGCTTGGGGATTAAGCCTAATGGTGTTACGTATAATACAATAATTCATGGATATTGTTCAAGAGGGAGAGTTGAAGGTGCTCGTATGATTTTTGATGTAATGAAATGTAGAGGTTAAACTAGATTCGTGCACATATAGTTCATTCACTAGTGGAATGTGCGAGGAAGGAAAACTTGAGGAGGCATCTGGGATGCTTGAGAAGATGAAAGAAATGAGTTGCGTCCAACTGCTGTGACTTGTAATACTTTGATTGATGAGTATTGCAATTAAGGGAATTTGGAGATGGCTTTTAGCTATAGAGATGAGATGGTAACAGAGGGTATAAAGCCGGCTGTTTCAACTTACAACATGTTGATTCGTGCATTGTTTTTGGATGGTAAGATGAATGAAGCTGATGGTATTATAAAAGATATTAAAGATAAGGGGTTGGTTCCCGATTCTATAACTTAAAACATTGTAATAAATGGATATTGCAGATGTAGTAGCATAAAGAAGGCGTTTAGCCTCCATGATGAAATGATAAGCAAAGGGATTCAGCCTATCCATGTAACTTACACGTCGCTGATTTATGTTTTGAGTGAACGGGATAGAATGAAACAGGCTGGTGACTTGTTTGAAAAGATAGTCCATAAAAGCATTTTCCCGGATCTTATAATGTTCAATGCATTGACTGATGGTCACAGTGCAAATGGGAATATGGACCGTGCGTTTGCATTGTTGAAGGAGATGGAGCAAATGAAAGTTGTTCCTGATGAAGTAACTTACAATATCCTAATGCAAGGGCGTTGCAGGGAGGGAAAAGTTGAAGAAGCACGTGAGCTTCTTGAAGAGACGAAGAGCGGGGGGGTGGGGGTTAAACCTGACCATACTAGTTCTCTAATTAGTGGGTATAGCAAGAGAGTATAGGATTCAATCCTACACTTGTCACTTAAAATGCCCGGATACAAGGCTTATATGCAAAACCCAGGAAGGAGATCATGCTGAACAGCTCCTCAAAGAAATGGTTAGCATAGGCATTACTCCTGATGATAGCACCTTTTTATCTTTGATTTAGGGGATAGGGAATGTTGAGGAATTTTGGGGAAGAAGTAGTTCATGGTTAATTGCTTTGACAACAGCATTTAAATCCTTGCCAGTCACCACTGACACAGTTTTACACAAAAATATTCGTCTTTTTTTTCCATGGAGGCGAGTTCTTGTCTGTCAGATTTTGATGATGCTGGTTATGGAATTTTCAAGGCTTCGTTTAGGAAACCTTTTTATTTTTCTCCTAATTTGTTTGTTTTATTATACGAGAATCTGAATAGGTCTCATAAAGAATAAACTACTTCAGCTTGGAGGTTGGACAGTTAAATTTACATATTATCTGTGAATATGTAAGAACCTATGCTGTTGTCTGATTTTGAATTTAAAGCAGTTGGGATTGCAAGTGATGTTGAGCCTGCTTTAAACAGAGCATAATGATTTACCATGCCATATGTATCTTGGCAAATATTATGTGAAACATGCAGATATTCCTGTTCTTAAAACATCCTAGGGATGCAATTTGGCTTTTCTTCCTCTGTTGCCCTTTCTAGTTGCAATTTTTATACCATTATATAAGATAGGCATATTAACAGTCTCAGTATGCTGAAATTGTTTCAGCAATTTTTATTTGGCATGAAATTTGATGGTGTGCTGGTTGTTTTTTCTTTCTTTCTGGACTGGTGTTTTTTCTTCTCCTTCTTTATATATTTATATATATATATATTTGGGAGCGGGGGGTTGGTTGCTATTATTAAATTTTCAATCTTCTTATTAGCGCATAGACACAACCATTAAGCTGATGGAGAACTCCGCAGGCTTAGACCAAGTCTGTGGTCCTTTTCTCGCCCATTGATTTTGAGCTGAAGTTGGCGAAAGCTGTAGAACTCAGCAGAAATGACTGTGATTGATTCAGCGTCATGTTCTTCAGAACGAACACGCAAGCTTGGTCATGCATCTAGGGTTTTGCATCATTTTTTTGGCTTGCAAAACGGGTCTTCTTTTGCGACCTTTTTTCCCACCGAGACATCAAAGGTTATCCTGTCTATAATCCTACCTTGGTTCGATATTATCAAAAAAGTTACAAGCTAAAAAATTAGCACTCTGAAGTGTTGCCTGAAAAAGTTGCGTCTTCCTTTCATTATACACTAGCTATGGCCCATGCTACGTCATTGGCATTCAAGTTGTGAGAGTTATTTTAGTGGTCGATGAGTCAGCGATGAAATCTCATGGACAGTCTTCTTGTTTATATTCAACCAAATAAAATAAAATATTATTCATTTCATACTTATATTTAATTAATTTAATTTAAAAACATCTTAGAAAAACTAAATTTAATAAAAAAAATAAAGAAAAACCCTGAATAACTTGGTTTATTTTCAAAATAAAAAAAATCTTAAATGAAATAAAAAATTAGTGGAGTCCGATTTGAAGAAGAAAATTGAAAAAACATAAATTAAAAAAATATTATGAAGTATCTCACACTTATTTTAGTCAATGGATTTAATTTAGTTATATATACACACACAAACACAGAAAGCTAACTTTAACAACAAATAAAAAATTCAGAATTACCAAAGTGTAAAGAAATTTAAAAGGCCTCCAATAGAACTTTGACCTTCTAAATCAACAAAAAATCCTACTACATGCAAATAAAAAATAATAATCAAAGGAGTTAGTCTTCAATTAAATAAATATTGAAATATTTAATGGAAAAGAATTAAACTTAAAAAAATAAAAGGTAAAATTGGATAAATTTTTAAAAATCATAACATTAAAAAATTCTAAACTCGGATTTAATTAAAAAAAATTAATTTCCAAACAATTTGATATTAGAGAATGAATTTAGGTAAAAAAAATCAATTAAAAGAAATTAAAAGAGTAAAAATAAAATAAAAAAATATATGATAAAATTTGATATGGAGAAAAAATTTGGGAGGACAAAATAATATTTATATTTATTAAATTACAAAATTATCCCTAAAAAAATTGATAATAACAAAAAAAGCCGAAGTAAAAATACAAAAATACCCCTAAATACAAGGTTAGGAAAATTCAGCTTTCAATAGCATTTAAGTTATTTTATTATTCTTAAAAAATAAAAATTCAAGAACATCTCTCGACATCAATTTTGATTTTTTTTTTATTTTAAAAGCAATTTTATTATTTTATTATTAATTAGAAATACAAAAAGATCAACTCACCCATCAACACGGATCCTTATAAAAAACCAATATTACCCTCGATATATGATTTGTTTTAAGAAGGGAAAGTTGTCGTCTTCTTTTTCTTTTTTACCGTGAATTGGTTCGGTGTTTTCCACATCTTTTATAATTTTTTATAATAATAATTATTCCTGAAAAAAATGCTAAAAAAAAAAAAGAAAAAGAAGAAAGAGGCACGTGTCTTGATGGATGAGAGAAAAGTTCCAGCGATTGGAAATATGATTTGACATGAAGTGGAGCTGGACTCGAATATGGACACCGGCTGCCAGATCTCCACCGCAAAAGGAAGGTAATATACCTGGAATCTTTCTTACTTTGTCATTGTTCAATTTAATGAGGCCACCAAGAGAACCAGTTATCGAACAAGTGGAGACATCTCATTTGCTTCTCTTGCATGTTGGATGACACGTCACTATCCACTACAAGAAGATAGGTTCATCGTGTGACCTTCGCAGCCCTGACGAGTCACGCTTTTTTTCTTTTGTTTTTTTTTTTATTTATGTGGATGCATGAATTAGCTCTTATATATTTTAATTAATTTAATATTATATAAATTAAATTCTGAAGTTTATAAACTTCAATCCATGATTTTTAAAAAGTAAATCCAGAGAATAATCGGTTAATAAAATTAAGTAATTTTATATACCATAAAATTAATGGTTTATCTTTAATAATTCTAAAATTTATAAAATTTAAATTAATGAACTCTAAAAAAACAAATCTATATCTTAATTAATTAATCTATACCTTTAAGTTTTAACGTATTTTCACTATAGAAGGATTGGTTGTTTGGTTGCATAGAAACCAAACCACGGTAATCAAATAAAGACATCAGTCCTTGTTTGTTGGTTACTCTGACTTGGACGTCAATATTTGACAAAAAATTTGGTCATCAAGTCAGCAGCACATAGATTCTCTGGCTCTGTTGCTTTTCATGGTCTTGAAATAACACGATCAATCTCCTCTTTCTTTCACCGGGGACCATCGTTGCAGGTGGTGCCTTTAACTGTATTTTTGTTTGTGGAAACACATGCACCATGCACCGAACGTTTGACTAGATTGCCATAATGCACTTCGCTTACCTTCACTATCATTTGCTCGCTACTTGTGTATTTAAAGCTTTGTGTGGTATCACGATATTGAAGAGAAGTTTCCATGGGTACATTTGTAGGTCACATTGTACCTGGTTTGGCCTTAACCCTTCTCGGGTTATGGCACACCGTTAACACCATCAGAGCCTTCTGCAACAAAGGCTGCGCTAAATTTACTGTAAAGTTCAGGTACCCATTTTATGGCCCCTTTTCGAGACTGAAACACTTGGAGCTCATCTTCATTCTATCTTTCTCAGTCTTGGCGATTTTTATGCAACTCTTGGACTTCCCTTTCCTTCGCTTTTCTTTTAAGCTTGATAGCTTTGAGCATGCAAGCATATTTCTCCAGCTTGCCATATTTGCAGGTTTTACTCTTTCCGCAGAGATATCTCAGTCTTCTGATATCCTTTCTGGCGTCAGTGGTATTCTTGCAGCCTTTGTTTTTGGCCAAGAGCTTTTCCTTCTGCATTTCCACTCCACTGATCATGTTGGACTCGAAGGTCATTATCATTGGCTCTTGCAGCTCATTGTGTTCGTCTCTCTTTTGGCAGCTTTAGCCGCAACTAATTTTCCAAACAGTTTTCCAGCGGCTCTTGTCCTTTCAATCTCAGTTGTCTTTCAGGGATGTTGGTTTATGAACATGGGGTTTATGCTGTGGTTTCCCGATTTTATTCCAGAGGGCTGTCTTATGCAGTTTGCTGAGGCCAGCATTGATGATATGCATGGAGCAGTCACTTGTGGATCCCTTGCCGCAGAATTAAGAGCTACAGCACTGGCGAACCTGCAATTCAGCTGGATACTTGCTGGAATTTTGTTGCTCACAGGGTGTATTTGCCTGAAATTAGCTGGAAAATGCACCCCAAGAAGCCAGTCAACAGAGTATGAGCAACTTCATATTAGAGGTGTCCCTATAGCCATTGATGGCTTCAAGCAAACTGATCCTTGAGATATTGCAGTGTATCAAATTGGGGATGTTTATGCCTGTCATGATATGAATTACCATAGCTGTTAAACTATTGTGCTTTCTGCCAGTACACTCAAGAGGTATTCCTGTCCCTTAATTATCAGGATGCTTTGATATAAAAACCTCGTGAAGCCAAGTGAGATTGACAGCGTGTGACTTCTATTAACCGAGAGTTAGGCCAGCAGTTCTATCGTGTAATAAAGTTGATGTACCTTCTGGAATGGAAATAAGGCCCTCCTTGACGAGTAATTTATATTCTGATCACAAACTACCGAGAATATGTTTCCGTCACTGTATTGCATTATGCAGTGCTCTCTGTTAACTGGTTTCTCGTTGATAGTATAAATCTATTTTGATATAACGTTTAAGAAATTAAATTTGATTGATTGATTTTATTTTTTAGTATGGTGTTAGAATTTTAATAACTAAATAGTCATATAACTTATTATTTTTATTAATTTAATAAAAATCAAGTGCAAGATAATATAAACTTGTTCAAGTTTTGTTTATTTTTATATTTAAAAAAATTATTTTTTATTTTAAATTAATTTTTTATTGTTTTTTTAAATTATTTCAATGCATTAATGTTAAAAATAATTATTTTAATATATTTAAAATAAAAAATACTTTAAAAATAACTATAATTATATTTATAAACACAGTCAAATTCATTTTGTTCTCCTTGTGTGTATATATATATATTATTTATTTTTTGTATTTAGATTTTATTTTAAAAAAGTAACATTATTTTTTACTTGATGAGAAAAATAAATAATTATTTTAAAAACTAAACAGGTCAAAAAAACTGAAAATAACTAAAATAATGTAAAAACATTAAAAATATATTTTTTTGAAAAATGTTGAAAAATAAAATAGCAGAGAAAATAAATCATACATTATTACAAACCACGAAATAAAAATCTGACTATAAGATCAGTTTAACATTGGCAATAAAAATTAAAACACTTCCTGCCTCTATCTTCTTCTTTTTTTTGTTCCTGCCTTTATTCTACCTTTATTTTACACCTTTTTATAAAGGATTCTACAATGATCTCCTTGTGCTTGCTGCTTAGAATTCGTAAGCGATGGAAGGTAACCTTGGCCTGAGGACAACCTCCAATGGTGTTGCTTTGGGGACTGTCAATCCAGGGCTTTCAGTCATATCGACTGGGGTATCCGAGACTGTCCTCAATTCAAACCCATGAAGAAGCCGAGCAAGTGTCAGGTGCACAACCTGGACAGCGAATGACACCGCAGGGCACATTCTTCTGCCAGACCCGAATGGTGTGAATTCGAAGTCCTGGCCCCTTACATCCAAATTGGCATGCTCTTTCAGGAACCTCTCAGGGTGAAATTCCAATGGGTTAGCCCAGATGTTAGGGTCACGATGCAACTTCCAGAGGTTAACCACGAGGCGCGTGCCTGCTGGGATGTGGAAGCCAGCTACAGTGCAATCCTCCATGGCTTCCCTTGGTGCTGAGAGTGGTCCTGGTGGGTGTAGTCTGAATGTTTCCTTGACAATGGCTTGCAAATATACAAGGTTCTTTATGTCTGTCTCGGCCACTTGACGGTGCTTTCCAACGTGGGTGTCAAGCTCACATTGAGCTTTTTTAAGCATATTTCTGTTGTTTAGTAGCAAAGCTAGTGCCCATATAAGAGCTATCGTTGTTGTGTCACTGCCACCCGAAAGAATGCTCTGCCGTAGAGATTACTTGATACTGTGAGATGATGGAGTAAAAAACTGATTCATATACACATATACGAAATTTATTCCTTTAATTTATTAGGATTTATATGACCATTAGAAATTACTATGTCTGCTATAGTACACTTTCTTTTTCTGATAAATACTATAATGCAAAATGCAAAAATAGGACATAAACTCTTGATGTTTTGTCTAGCTGTATGCAGTATTGCAGAAAATGAAAGACAGAGCAAGGGCCTCGAGTTAGAGACTTTCCCGAAAACTTAAATCAAATGCAGATCATCATTTACCCAAACTCCTTTCAGACATGTGAAAAAAGCAAGTTTTGCCCCAGTTCCTTGAGTAGGTTTCAGCTACAACAGAAAAGTAAACAACTTTCAATTGCAGAAATTTACTAGATACCTACCAAGCAACTAGCCTTAACGGTTGTGTCGGCTTCATCAACAGAAATGTTACTATCATCCATGATAGAAAGCATTACATGGATGAAATCTTTCTCCTCCTCGATGATGCTTCGGTTGAGCCTGATTCTTCGATGTTCATCCACCCAGCTCCCAAGCACCCAATCTATTTCCCTTGCCGTTCTTTTCATTTTTCCTATATATCCCTTCACCAAATCCAGCCAACTAAACAATGGAACAGCATCTGAAGCCAAATTTAACCCCACTAGATAGAAGAAATTTCCTAAAGCTTCTTGACACCTCTTTGCCTCTTTGTTGCCTTTTGCATCGGCACTAAAATATCGCTTCCCAGAAATCATTCTAACTATTATGTTCATTGCCATGTCCGCTAATCTTTGCTTCATTTCCACAACAACTTTCCCTCCATTCCTTGACGATTTCTCATAAAAATCTTTCATGAGCAAACTGGTTTCTGTGTCCCTGACATGCTTGAGCAACTCGAGCCTATGATTGGAGAGGAGTTCAACCATGACTAACTTCCTCATATCACGCCAATATCGCCCATACGGTGCAAAGCCGAACATAGTTTGGTTATAGCCCATGATCTTTAATGCTAAGAATTTCGGACGTGTGGAAAAGACCCTATCATTTGCAGTGAAACATTCTTTCACAATTTCCCAATCGCTCACCACAATCGCTGGATGAATTCCAAGGCGGATAGAGAAGATTGACCCATACTTATCTGCCATGCCCCCTAGTGTTTTATGCAGCAGCTGGTTTCTTCCTCCAAGAAGATGTAGGTGGCCAATAACAGGCCATGACCCTGCTACCTCTGGAGGCATCTTGCCATTTTTCTTGTTTGCGCTGGAAAATATTGTGGCCAAGACAACAGAAATTATTGCAAGAAGAAGGGCAAACAAGGAGATTTCTCGTAGCTCAATTAAGGTTTTCATGGTTTAGCTTGTAGTGGAGGTTGAGCACTTGGTTGCTATTTTTTTCAGCTGCTACTGAAAGAAACTTTCCAATAGAGGCAAATGAAATAATTTTGTAGGGCTCGCATCTTATCTTGTTCACATATTGATAGCTCAGTAATGCCAAGCTCATTGATAGCTGATGGTTACTGATGGTGGGGTTTTATATGGTTTGGCAGTTCTATCCTATTCAACTAGTCTTCTCTGTAAAAAACAACAAATATACAGAATTTCCACGCGGTGGGTGATCATAAAAAATATACAGTAAAAGTCACCTACACAAATCCAGTATCTTAGCGTTTTTTTTTTTAATATGTTTTTCTAACTTTTTTAAACTGTTTTTTATTTAAAAAATATCAAATTAATATATTTTTTAAATACTCTTAGATGAATTTAATGATTCCCTAGCAATAGAACATCCCTCTTTACATTTATATTCCTAGTGTTTTGTAAGGCTCAAACTCATTTTCTGTAATTTCTTAGAATAATTGACAAATTCCTTAGTAGCATTTTTGACATTTTCCATAATTAAGTGTTTTCTCAGTATTTGCATAGTCACCTAGTGTTATCTCCTAATTTCTAACATAATTTTACTATTCAAATAAAATTATAATTTAATATTTTCATCTTTACTTACAATTTTTCAAAATCAACTAATTAATTCATTACCCATTAAAATTAATCCATAACATTCTAATTAATTCATCAATCAAATTCAAAACAAAATTTTCAAAACCCTAATATTTATCAAAACAAAAATTTTAAATTTAATTAACACACATATATACATAATCTTACTTTTAAATTTATTTTCTCCAACTTTATTCTTCTTTTCTTATCTTTTCTTTTCTTTTTTCTTTCCTTTTGGTTTTTCACTGTATTCTCTCTCTTTTTATTTTATTTTTTTATTTATATTTCTCAACTCTTTGTTATAATATCCCTTATTTATTTATATTCATTTTTAAGCTTTCAAAGGCTTTATTGACTTTACTTATCTTTTTTTAATTCAAAACATTACATTATTTGTCTCAAAGGAATTGATGTTTATGAAATGAGTTTTGGGGAAATTGTTCGTATGAAAGGGATTTTATTAAAAAAAAAATTGGATAAATTATGGTTGAAAAGAAAAATAAGTGGAGTGAATTTGGTTGAGAAAAGAGAATTTGCAGGGAATAAAATTAAAAGAGATTGATGCAAATGTAAATTTTCCATAGAAAAATGTTTTTTTATAAAAAAATTAAATTAAAGGATACAAAATATAGTTGTTTAATAAAATGGTAAAATAGATCTTAATGGGCAAAAAATTATTTATCAGGAAAAAAAACAGTGCATTTTCCGTGTCTGTCCCTGTCCCTTCAACAGAACATCATCAAAATCAAAACTCCACGTTAATTAGATCATACTCAATCACCACATACCCCCGTTGTCTCCCCCACAGCTCCTCCCACTGTCGACAAGCAAACCTCCATCATCATCATCATCAAAATTAAATCCATTGAAATTTTTTTCCTCATTTGAATCAGATTACGCCTAACAACCACAAGCCTCCGTTGTCTCACCCACGAATGCTCCCGCTGTCCACAAGCAACTCTCCAGCACCATTTATCTCAAGGCCCACATCAAATTTATCATGTCCAATCACCATAAGCCTTCAATATCTCCCCCACAACTCCTCTCACTGTCAACAAGCAACCCTTCATCATCATCATCTCTCAAAAACAAGTCAATTGCTCATGATTTGAAGAGTGTTGCAATACTCATTGTATATATGTGTCCTATTTAAAACCACAACCACCTGTTATCGTGACACGACAAGAACTACATTTTTCACCTTTAATTCTTCTGTTAAAAAAAAAAACTTTTTATTAATATTTTTTATAAAGTTTCGTGTTGAAACTCAGTTTGCTGGTTTGGTTTAGACATCCAAGAAATATCCTTAATTAACAAAGAAGTTAAGGTACAAACAATATCCTCGATTAACAAAAGAACAACCAAACAAGAAACTGGCTATAGTGGCTAAAATTTCTCATTCAATATCCTCCACAAAAGCTTCGACTCGAAGAAGAACAAATCCCACTGCAACTCCAACAAGAACAAGCCCGTTCATGATTGCTGCTATCCTGAATATCTCACCAACATCACTGCAGGTTGAAGAGAGTGCACCCCCACTTCTGCCTTTACCCTTTGATGGAGCTCTCAATGAGCTGACCACCTTTGCAAAGGACTGCTCAGCGCATACTGGCAAGCCTAATGAACTCACATTGTTGTGAGCTTTTAACCCACCAAAAGAATCCAGTCCCGTTATGTAGTTCACTTTGATTAGCTTCCTCTCAGGACTGCTAACTGTGGCAGCAGCAAGTGTTGCTGGAGAAAGCGTTGCTGAGGCTGTTGCCATTGACCCAAAACCTGCAATATATAAGATGAGAAACAGAAACACACAATCACCCCTTGTACACCAGAAACAGAACTTACAAGTTACTACTAATTACTATATAATTTAATGAAATAAGTGTCGTATGCCTTACAGAGGAATATGCATGTAGTTACCTTTTTTTTTCGGTGGTGTTTGTCGGGTTGGAAATATTACAAATATGATTGGAAAGGAAGGAGATGGAAACTTGACTTTGTATGGAAAAGAACGTGAGAGGATGGATAAGGAAACAATGTGCACCTCTAAATGCCAGCCAGGGAAATCAAATTGAACAGTCCAAGCACCATGGTCTCCAATTCAATTAAATAAATGAAAAGAATCCAGGCCCAGTACTAGGCCCATTTTAAAGCAGACCAAAAATCAGACCCACCAAGCCCAAATAACATCCCTAAAAAGAGACTGTCTTCGGGCTGAAACATCAACGATTGCCGCATTCTGATAAGCCCCTAAATGTACTTCAATAAACACCCTCTATAAAAGCCCTCGGTGCATCCTTCTTCCCCAACCTCATCAGCTCAAACACGCAAATATTTCCTCCCACCAAATTGTTGTCCGCCGTCACTCTTTTCCGTCACAAATCTGAAGTCTGAAGCATTCAGAATCTTCTTGCGGACACCTGTTAGCGGATGTACTGCATAAATCAGCAAGAATTGCAATAATTAGAACTTAACAAACACCTTCAAGATTGCATTTTTGTAAAGGCTCGCCAAAATAACACTGTGCATGCTTATTATAAGAGCTGTAAGTACACATTGAAAATAATAAAATTTCTACTACAATTTCGTAAAGGCTCACCAGTAGATCATGCTTACTATATATGTTCCTGCAAGATAGTCATGAATGAAGGATTTTTTGGGCTGGACATCCCTGCTATGCTGGCTTTACGCGCTGCATTCGTAGTTCCTTATGACGCCTTTGCTAATGTGGGAAGATTTTTTAAAACTAGTGATGATTTCCGATTCTTCCTGACCTGCACATAATAGATTCATAAATTAAGCACCATCATGGATGTATACACAAAGAACTACGAACTTTTTCTGATGAAGTTCCTTTCTTTAATGAGAGTTTTTTGAAAAAAAAGATTTATTATGTGGTTATCAAAATTGAAAGCTTACATTCAAATTGAAGAAAAATCTTTGTTATCATAAGATAGGTTTTGTAAGGTGCGAAGTTACTTATGATGTTGAAGATGGGTGATAAGATGTTCTAGAAAATAGAGTTCGTGATGGTATGTGTCACGGGGTAATTTTTCGCTATGCAAATAAACCCGTGTGGCAGCCTAGTCTCTCGCTAGACTCAGTCTTCCCTCGTCTATCCACTCGTGTTTGTCTATTAACTAAGTGTTTCCCTTACCCGAGAGGTTTCCCCACTTTCCATGTTAAAGACAAGCGGAATACACAAGTAGAATTGCTCTTAACCAAGCACACTGAAAATACAAGAATACCTTTCAACCTTTATTTATCTCATCAACAAAGAATTACACAACGTGTGCTATGCACAGAATTCGCATGCTACACAAACAAGTTTACATACGTTATTTCCTCTCTATGCATTCTATTCTCTATGTATTCTCCCTATACAACAAAGAATTACCATCACCATTTATAGCCAAGTATGTGAGCTGCAGAGCACCCCCATGATCCCTATATTTCAGGACATAACATGCACTTACTCCCCTATGATCTCCATGATCATTTGTGGCTCACCCATATCCCTATTTCCAGGATATAGTGGAGAACTTCCTCCCCCATGTGCTTCATGATTTCAGCAACTTGGAAACACCCCAGTTATGCTCCCACTTTCTACATGCTTGCCTGGCAACTCCATTTGCCAGCTCTAGCTTCATCTGCTGCTAAATCACCCACATGCCTTGGACAGTCCTTCGTTCAAGTTTTAGATCTTGCTAAGTCAAGCTCCTGACTTGCGCAAGCTCTTGTGCCCTACCGAGTGCGCACCCTGGGTACAGTCGCCAAATCTTGCGATGCCAAATCCGCATCTGCGTGCAGCCCCCCATGTCTGCGCTGCCGAATGCACATCTACGTGCAAACTGCCCAATCTTGCACTGCCTAATTCGCTTCTGCGTGCAGGCCCTAAATCCTGCGCTGCCGAATTCACAACTGCGTGCAGGCCCCAATCTTGCATTTCCAAATTCGCATATGCGTGCAGGCCCCAATTCCTGTGCTGCCGAATTCATATCTGCGTGCAGGCCCTAATTCCTTCGCTTTCGAATTCGCAACTGCGTGCAGGCCCCAATGTCTGCACTGCCGCATTCGTAGCTGCGTGCAAGCTAGCCAAATCTTGAGCTGCCGAATTCTCATCTGCGCGCATGCTCCCAGTGTCTGCGCTGCTGAATTCCTTAACAGCCCCAATTCTCATCAGCCCATGTCCCAGACGAGTTTTCCTGTCTAGCTTGGACATTCCATCGCCAAGCCCATATTCCTCACCAATCTGTGCTGCCGCATTTCTCGATAGCCCCAGTTCTCGCCAGCCTATGCCCCTGACGAGTTTCCTTGTCTGGCTTGAACATTCCATCACCAAGCCTATGTTTGTCAACATCCTGCGCTACCCCGCATTTCTCGACAACCCCAGTTCTCACCAGCCTATGCCACTGACGAGTCTTCCATTCTGGCTTGGACATTCCATCGTCAAGCCCAGCAATCTGTGCTGCCGATGTTCCCTTTGACAAACTTATAGCTGCATAAATCTGCATTGCTGATTTATCCCATAGTTGGTATGATTGCCAGCACCCTCAGGCCTGGTATTGGACAGCATGTCTAGGTGTGCACCTCGTGCATATTTAACACTGTAACAGTATGCCTATAATCCCATCATAATAAGCTATGAAAACATTGTTGATTTTTAATTATATAAAATGATAACAAAGAGATTTTATAATGAGCATATTATTATTACTACTATCTTTCTGTTCATGCATATTCACTATCGTCAATATTTATTGCTCTGCTACTCCCTTTGATTCAATTATGGCCACAAGGGACAAGGGAGCTAAGTCTAGCTGATGGTGACCAGATGCAAACAATTTTCTTGTCTGCTTTTTCCAATTTCAGCTTTCTGCCAGTACTTCTGTCCAAATTTGTTTCCCCTGAAATTTTTAAGTTCGAAAAAAAACGCACCAAATGATATAGTTGATAAAAATAGACAATAGTAAATTAAAAACCACGAAATAAAAACTTGACTATAAGATCAGTTCAACAGTTATCGCAATACATTGGCAATAAAAAACACTTCCTGCCTTTATTCTACCTTTGTTTGACATATTTTTATAAGGGATTACACAATGATCTCCTTGTGCTTGCTGCTTAGAATTCGTAAGCGATGGAAGGTAACCTCGGCCTGAGGACAACCTCCAATGGTGTTGCTTTGGGGGCTGTCAATCCAGGGCTTTCAGTCATATCGACTGGAGTATCCGAGACTGTCCTCAATTCAAACCCATGAAGAAGCCGAGCAAGTTTCAGGTGCACAACCTGGACAGCGAATGACACCGCAGGGCACATTCTTCTGCCAGACCCGAATGGTGTGAATTCGAAGTCCTGGCCCCTTACATCCAAATTGGCATGCTCTTTCAGGAACCTCTCAGGGTGAAATTCCAATGGGTTAGCCCAGATGTTAGGGTCACGATGCAACTTCCAGAGGTTAACCACAAGGCGCGTGCCTGCTGGGATGTGGAAGCCAGCTACAGTGCAATCCTCCATGGCTTCCCTTGGTGCTGAGAGTGGTCCTGGTGGGTGTAGTCTGAATGTTTCCTTGACAATGGCTTGCAAATATACAAGGTTCTTTATGTCTGTCTCGGCCACTTGGCGGTGCTTTCCAACGTGGGTGTCAAGCTCACATTGAGCTGTTTTAAGCGTATTTCTGTTGTTTAGTAGCAAAGCTAGTGCCCATATAATAGCTGTCGTTGTTGGGTCACTGCCACCCGCAAGAAGGCTCTGCCATAGAGATTACTTGATACTGTGAGATGATGGAGTAAAAAACTGATTCATATACACATATACGAAATTTATTCCTTTAATTTATTAGGATTTATATGACCATTAGAAATTACAATGTCTGCTATAGTACACTTTCTTTTTGTGATAAATACTATAATGCAAAATGCAAAAATGGGACATAAACTCTTGATGTTTTGTCTAGCTGTATGCAGTATTGCAGAAAATGAAAGACAGAGCAAGGGCCTCGAGTTCGAGACTTTCCTGAAAACTTAAATCAAATGCAGATCATCATTTACCCAAACTCCTTTCAGACATGTGAAAAAAGCAAGTTTTGCCCCAGCTCCTTGAGTAGGTTTCAGCCGCAACAGAAAACTAAACTACTTTCAATTGCAGAAATTTTCTAGATACTTACCAAGCAACTAGCCTTAACGGTTGTGTCGGCTTCATCAACAGAAATGTTACTATCATCCATGATAGAAAGCATTACATAGATGAAGTCTTTCTCCTCCTCGCTGATGCTTCTGTTGAGCCTGATTCTTCGATGCTCATCCACCCAGCTCCCAAGCACGCAATCTATCTCCCTTGCCGTTCTTTTCATTTTTCCTATATATCCCTTCACCAAATCCAGCCAATTTAACAATGGAACAGCATCTGAAGCCAAATTTAACCCCACTAGATAGAAGAAATTTCCTAAAGCCTCTTGACACCTCTTTGCCTCTTGGTTGCCTTTTGCATCGGCACTAAAATATCGCTTCCCAGAAATCATTCTAACTATTATGTTCATTGCCATGTCCGCTAATCTTTGCTTCATTTCCACAACAACTTGCCCTCCATTCCTTGACGATTTGTCATAAAAATCTTTCATGAGCAAACTGGTTTCTGTGTCCCTGACATGCTTGAGCAACTCGAGCCTATGATTGGAGAGGAGTTCAACCATGGCTAACTTCCTCATATCACGCCAATATCGCCCATACGGTGCAAAGCCGAACATAGTTTGGTTGTAGCCCATGATCTTTAATGCTAAGAATTTCGGACGTGTGGAAAAGGCCCTATCATTTGCAGTGAAACATTCTTTCACGATTTCCCCATCGCTCACCACAATCGTTGGATGAATTCCAAGGCGGATAGAGAAGATTGACCCATACTTATCTGCCATGCCCCCTAGTGTTTTATGCAGCAGCTGGTTTCTTCCTCCAAGAAGATGTAGGTGGCCAATAACAGGCCATGACCCTGCTACCTCTGGAGGCATCTTGCCATTTTTCTTGTTTGCTCTGGAAAATATTGTGGCCAAGACAATAGAAATTATTGCAAGAACAAGGGCAAATAAGGAGATTTCACGGAGCTCAGTTAAGGTTTTCATGGTTTAGTTTGTAATGGAGGTTTGGTACTTGGTTGCTATCTTTTTCAGCTGCCACTGAAAGAAACTTTCCAATAGAGGCAAATGAAATAATTTTGTAGGGCTCGCATCTTATCTTGTTCACATATTGATAGCTCAGTAATGCCAAGCTCATTGATAGCTGATGGTTACTGATGGTGGGGTTTTATATGGTTTGGCAGTTCTATCTTATTCAACTAGTCTTCTCTGTAAAAAACAACAAATATACAGATTTTCCACGCGGTGGGTGATCATAAAAAATATACAGTAAAAGTCACCTACACAAATCCAGTATCTTAGCGTTTTTTTTTAATCTGTTTTTCTAACTTTTTTAAACTGTTTTTTATTTAAAAAATATCAAATTAATATTTTTTTTAAATACTCTTAGATGAATTTAATGATTCCCTAGCAATAGAACATCCCTCTTTACATTTATATTCCTAGTGTTTTGTAAGGCTCAAACTCATTTTCTGTAATTTCTTAGAATAATTGACAAATTCCTTAGTAGCATTTTTGACATTTTCCATAATTGAAGTGTCTCCTCTGCATTTGCAGAGTCACCCAGTTACTCTTTTTTTGTAGTACAACTACAATTACTTCATTGATCAATTGCTTGATACAATATCTACACCAACTAACATGAAGTATAAACTCAGGTGCGTGATTATATATATAAAATCAACTAAGATCAATTATTTTTTTTGGCGCATGCAGGTCAGAAACTGACAAGGCATAACTGTGCAATATCTGTATCTAGGGGTAATGGTGATGATATTTATACTTCCCAGTATATCATGTCTTGCGTAAGGGCTCTAGCGGATCCTTTCATTGCCATTTATCACCTGGCGTCGTAAACAAAATGATTGCTTTGAGATTAGATTAATCCTTACTTCTATTTATGAAGGCGACATGTTCCTTTGTAAGATCTGTTTATCCCTCACGACCTGTTATTAAGATCTTGTGTTGAAACGCAGTGTAAACTCTTTTTGATGAAATTTTAAATTTTTTAATTTAAATTTAACTTTCTAATAGTTTTATATTGTTTTAATTTGATGTATTAATATCAAAATTTATTTTTTTTAAATAAAAAATATTATTTAAATATATTTTTAAATAAAAAATGTTTTAAAAAGTATTCGTTATATAATACATGTAAATACAAATATTGATTTATTGATGGTGTTTGGAAATATGGTTTAAATTGTGTTCTTTTAAAAATTTATTTATTTTTATTTAAAATTAATTTTTTAATATTTTTACATATAAAAATAATTTTTAAAAAATAAATAAATATTATTTTATTATATTTCTAAATTTAAAAAAAAATAAATTAAACCACAACTGTAATTGTCATCGCAAACTTCAAATCACCCCGTGGTCGTGTCTGACCCCCATAATCTTTCTTTCCGAGCTTGTTGCCCTTCAGTGATAGTGATAAAGAGCACACCCTCCATTCTTTCTACCTCTAATCTACCCCGCTCACGATTTTGAGGCTGGCCGTTGCTTATACTTTACTCGAGGAACTGTACTTAACGAGAGGGGCTGTTGAGTGGGGGTGGGGAGCTGTATTAGAAGTCTTTTTTTATTTCACGGCAGGGATAGCTAGCACAAATGAGTAATGAAAGATCCATCTCAAAACGAACTTCTCTGGGCCTCAAAGAAAAAAAATGGGCGTAGTAACTCAAGCTGGAAGGAAGATCCAACAGATAAAAGGAACAGAGTCGGTGGTGCTGCTGACACCTATTCAAGGTTTTTGTAGATTTGGCTTTTTGGTTATGAAACTTTGGCGTTGATTCCTAGAAGCTTATTCTTGAAATTGATCGGGGTTGTTTCAGACTTACGAGGGTCAGGAGAGATGAGAAATCTATCATTTTTGGCATCGTAGTAGCTCGTCGTATTGCCTTGCCCCTCTCGTTACTTTTTTGTCGTTGGAGGAGCATATTCCGGTTTGGTTTTATTCCTCATGATCCTCTTTATCACTTTATTCTTCTGCTTCAATTTACAGTTTCACCTGCTATATATGAACATGGGTAATATCTTGCCTCTGCAATATCTCACTCCATTCTTTCCCCATAGTTATTGCCTTGCCTCTCATGGGTAATAGATGCATTAATTTCTTCTAGCTAGAGCATGAGATGCATGTTTGATAATAGGACATTTAAGTCGGCCAGTTACTGAAAACTGAAAGCTTTTCTTTGTTACAGCAAGTGTGGCAGGTGCCATCACTCAACTGTTTGGAGCAGGAGTGATTTAATGTTCTGCTATTAAGTTTCACTAACAAAATTTGATGGATACCCAACAATTGTTCGTCTGAAAGGGATTTGTGTTTATGAAATGAGTTTTGGGGAAATTGTTCATCTGAAAGGGATTTTATTAAAAAAAAATTGGATAAATTAATGGTTGAAAAGAAAGATAAGTGGAGTGAATACGGTTGAAAAAAGAGACTTTGTAGAGAATAAAATTAAAAGAGATTGATGCAAATGCAAATTTTCCATAGAAAAATGTTTTTTTATTAAAAAAATAAATTAAGGGATACAAAATATAGTTGTTTAATAAAATGGTAAAATAGATCTTAATGGGCAAAAAATTATTTATCAGAAAAAAAACAGTACATTTTCCATGTTTTTCTCTGTACCTTCAGCAGAACATCATCAAAATCACAACTCCACGTTAATTAGATCATACTCAATCACCACATGCCCTCGTTGTCTCCTTCGCAGCTCTTGTTATGTATGGACACAAATAGTTATTGGTAGCCATGTGATTGCAATGCAAGAATCAATGGTAGGTGTTTAAAAAAAGAAAATGGTGCCTACCATAATTGACAAAAAAAGAAGATTGTCTCCCATATCAGCTATAAATAGAGCGTGTCATTGATAGCTGAGTAACACACGAAATAGAGAGAAACACAAAGAGAGCTAGAGTGAGAGTTGAGTTGAGTAGAGAAGTTTTTTCTCCTCCTCCTTGTTTTGTTGTTTGTATTGTTTCTAAGCTTAATTAATACAAACCAGTAGCTCCGTGGAGTAGGCAAGTTGCCGAATCACATAAATTAATGTGTGTTTGAATGCTTGAATGGCCTAATAACTAGTATCAGAGCTTGTTCTTGAAAAAGAAGGTGTTTGATCCAAACTCAAAAATCAAAGTTCTCAAAACATGTTTTTGAACATACTATCGTGAAGAAGAAGATGAGAGGAATCCACTGGTGAAAACCCAGCGAAAAACCGACGTCCTGCATACCCGCACACGCCTCCGACTGCACTGCCCATGCACACCGACGCGCCTCAAGCGCTCCACGCGTCTTCCTCACCTGATTTCCTGCAAACTAAATCGGGTTGACCCGACATATCAACAGCCATGCACGCAGTTCTGTACAGTCATCGTCCACGTCACCTGCCACGTCAGCAAGAAATCCACGTTGCTCTGACACGTTACAATTGTGGGGCCCACCTATCTTACGTGGTAGACACATCAGCATATCCATGTCAGCATTCTGGGTTTTGATCCAATGTGGTGCAGTGACTATTCCTCCTGACACGTGGCTTCATCTGCAGCGTCCAGTGATCTAAAAGTTTGATTGATAAAATCTGAGCCATCTGAAGTCCGATTTGGGTGATCTCAGTGTCGTTTCCAACATTTTTTACCATTCCAGACACATCTGTAAGGTCAGATTTTACATATTCGAATCCAAGAAATATTAAAAATAGCAGATGAAATAAAGGCTATGGGAATTGAAAATTTTGATGGAACAGATTTTGGATATTGGAAAATACAAATTGAAGACTATCTATATGGGAAGAAACTTCATCTTCCTCTATTGGGGAGCAAACCAGAAAACATGTCAGAAGAAGATTGGCAAATTCTTGATAGACAAGTTTTGGGCATTATTCGGCTATCCTTGTCAAGAAGAGTTGCTCATAATGTTACAAAAAAGAAATCCACAGCAAGATTGATGGAAGCCTTGTCTGGGATGTATGAGAAGCCCTCAGCAAATAACAAAGTGCACTTGATGAAGAAGTTGTTCAACCTGAAGATGACAGAAAGCACCTCTGTTACACAGCATCTCAATAATTTCAACACCATCACAAATGAATTGTCATCTATTGAGATTAAGTTTGATGATGAGATCCATGCACTTATTTTGCTAGCTTCACTTCCAAGCAGTTGAGAAGGTATGAGAACAGTTGTAAGCAACTTAGTCAGAAAATCCAAATTGAAATATGATGATATCCAAGACTTGATTTTAGCTGAAGAAGTACGAAAAAAAGACTCGAGTGAAAGCTCAAGTTCAGGTTCAGCTCTCAACATCAACACTCGAGGAAGGAGACAAGACGAAGGCTTATCTAGAGGCAGATCAAAATCCAGGTACAGAAGTAAAAGCAAGTTTGGACCCAGAAAGCAAGTTGAATGTTGGAATTGTGGCAAACCTGGTCATTTCATGAGGAGTTGCACAAAACCGAAAAAACCTGAAGCTGATTCTGCAAACGCCACTACAGACCAAGTACAAGATGCTTTGATTCTTGCTGTACATAGTCCTATTAATGATTGGGTTCTTGATTCTGGTGCTTCATTTCACTATACACCACACCATGAATGATGTAAAACTATATTGTTGGAGATCACGGTGTAGTCTATTTGGTCGATGGACAACCATTGGATATTGTGGGTATAGGAGATGTGCAAATCAAGATAATGAATGGATCTATATGGAACTTGCAAAATGTAAGGCATGTTTCTAGACTAAAGAAGAAGCTGATCTCGGTCTGACAACTTGATGATAGTGGTCATTCAATCCTTTTTTCTGGAGGAATGTGGAAGGTATCAAAGGGAGTAATGGTTTTGGCTCGTGGAAAGAAAACCGGCACCCTGTATATAACCACAAGATCAGCAGATAGAATTGCCTCTACTGAAGCAGAAAATCAGGCACAGTTATGGCATTATAGACTCGGCCATATGAGTCAAAAGGGGATGAAGATACTTCAGTCAAAGGGAAAGCTGCTAGAGTTAAAAAATATTGATCTAGAAATTTATGAAAGCTGTGTTCTTGGAAAACAGAAGAAGCTCAGTTTCTTAAAGGTTGGTAGGACCTTAAGACCAAGAAAGCTAGAATTGGTGCACACAAATTTATGGGGACCAGCTCCAGTAGTATCTCTTGGAGGTTTTCGGTACTATGTGACTTTTATTGATGACTTCAGCAGGAAGGTATGGGTCTACTTTCTGAAAAATAAATCTGATGTGTTTGAAACATTCGAGAAATGGAAAGCTATGGTTAAAACTGAATCAGGTTTGAAGTTGAAATGCTTACGATCTGATAATAGAGGAGAATACATTGATGGAGGTTTCAAGGAGTATTGCGCTGTCAACGGTATCAAAATGAAAAAGACAGTTTCAGGCATACCACAACAGAATGACATTGCTGAACGGATGAACAAGACCATCAATGAACAAGCTAGAAGCATGAGGTTGCATTCTGGGTTACCTCAAACATTTTGGGCTGATACAGTTCACACTGCAATTTACTTGATCAACCGTGGACCATCAGTTCCTTTGAAGTTCAGACTGCCCGAGGAAGTATGGAGAGGAAAAGAAGTACAACTTTCTCATTTAAAGGTCTTTGGGTGTGTTTTCTATGTGCATGTAGATTCTGATGCTTGCAACAAGCTGGATGTCAAATCAAAAAAATGTTTTTTTATTGGCTATGGAGATGAAGAATTTGGATTTCGGTTTTGGGATGATCAGAATAGGAAGATCATCAGAAGCAGGAACGTGATCTTTAACGAGAAAGTTTTGTACAAAGACAGATCAAGTATAGAAACAGAGATGGTTGATTCAGATACGAGTCCGCAAAAATTTGAATTCATAAGATTAGAAGGGCTTCCCAATGTTACCACTCAAGAGTCCTTACAAGAAAATTCAAGCACATCTGTACCCACTACTACTACACAAGAAAATACAAAGCCAAGTGAACCAGCTGTTCGCAGGTCTTCAAGGACTATAAAGCCTTCACAACGGTTCACACTTCTACTGAATTATATTTTGCTGACAGATGGTGGTGAACCATTAACTTATGAAGAATCCTTACAAGATGAAAACTCGAGCAAGTGGGAGTTAGCCATGAAGGACAAGATGGAGTCATTGTTGAAGAACAACACTTGGAAGCTAACCACACTACTTGAAGGAAAGAAGGCTTTGCAAAACAAGTGGGTTTACAGAGTAAAGACTGAGCATGACGAAAGCAAACGGTACAAGGCAAGACTTGTTGTAAAAGGGTTTCAACAAAAGAAAGGGATTGACTACTCTGAGATATTTTCTCTAGTTGTGAAGCTTACAACAATTAGAGTTGTTCTGGGGATAGTAGCTGCAGAAAATTTACATCTTGAAGAATTAATTGTAAAAATAGCATTTCTTCATGGTGAATTGGAGGAAGACATTTACATGCAACAACCAGAGGGATTTGCAATACAAGGAAAGGAGAATCAAGTTTGCAAGCTAAAGAAGAGCCTATATGGTTTGAATCAAGCTCCAAGACAGTGGTATAAGAAGTTTGACAACTTCATGTGTAGTTCGGGATACACAAAATGCCAGACTGATCATTGTTGCTATGTCAAATATTTGGACAACTCCTATATCATTCTATTGTTGTATGTGGATGATATGTTGATTGCAGGATCCAGCATGAAAGAGATTAACAAGCTAAAGCAACAGTTGTCAAAACAGTTTGAAATGAAGGATTTGGGGGCTGCTAAACAAATACTTAGCATGAGAATCATGAGATATAAAGACAAAGGCATACTAAAACTTTCACAGACAGAGTATGTCAAGAAGGTTCTCAGCAGGTTTAGTATGGATAATGTTAAACCAATAAGTACACCTCTAGGGAATCATTTCAAGCTCAGTAGAGACCAGTCATTAAAAACTGAGCTAGAATGTGGATACATGGATAAGATTCCATACACCTCAGCTATCGGCTCCTTGATGTATGTCATGGTCTGTACTAGACCAGACATTGCCCATGCAGTGGGAGTTGTAAGTCGATATATAAGCAATCTTGGAAAGCAGTATTGGGAGGCAATTAAATGGATCGTGAGGTACTTAAAAGGTTCACCGGAGACATGTTTTACCTTCACAGCTGGTGGTTTGAAAATTGAAGGTTTTGTAGATGCTAATCTAGCAGGAGATGTTGATAGCAGAAAGAGTACTACAAGATATATATACACTCTAAGAGGCACTGCTATTTCTTGGAGTTCTACCTTGCAAAAGATAGTCGTTCTTTCAATGATAGAAGCTAAATATGTTGCAGTTTCAGAATCTGCAAAAGAGATAGTATGGCTACAAAGTTTCCTGAAAGAATTGGGCAAGATCAATGGAAAAGGTACTTTGTATAGCGACAATTAGAGTGCAATCTTCCTTGCCAAAAATCCAGCATTTCACTCCAGAACTAAGCACATACAGATCAAATATCACTTCATCTGACAATTGCTCGACGATGAGCAATTGTTACTTGAAAAGATTTGTGGAAGCAAAAATCCAGCTGACATGTTAACCAAAGGAGTTTCTCTTAATAAACTGAAGCTGTGTAAAGCTTTAGTTGGTCTTCAAGATTAAAAGACAGCTCTAGCGCCATTTGTGTCCAAGTGGGAGATTGTTATGTATGGACACAAATAGTTGTTGGCAGCCATGTGATTGCAATGCAAGAGTCAATGGTAGGTGCCTAAACAAAGAAAATGGTGCCCACCATAATTGACAAAGGAAGAAGATTGTCTCCCATATCAGCTATAAATAGAGGGTGTCATTGATAGCTGAGTAACACATGAAATAGAGAGAAACACAGAGAAAGCTAGAGTGAAAGTTGAGTTGAGTTGAGAAGTTTTTTCTCCTCCTCCTTGTTTTGTTGTTTGTATTATTTCTAAGTTTGATTAATACAAACCAATAGCTCTGTGGAGTAGGCAAGTTACCGAACCATGTAAATTAATATGTATTTGAATGCTTGAATAACCTAACAACTCCTCCCACTATCAACAAGCAAACCTCCGTCATCATCAAAATTAAATCCATTGAATTTTTTTCCCTCATTTGAATCAGATTATGCCTAACAACCACAAGCCTCCCTTGTCTCACCCACGAATGCTCCCGCTGTCCACAAGCAACTCTCCAGCACCATTTATCTCAAAGCCCACATCAAATTTATCTTGTCCAATCACCATAAGCCTTCGTTATCTCCCCCACAACTCCTCTCACTGTCAACAAGCAACCCTTCATCATCATCATCTCTCTCAAAAACAAGTCAATTGCTCATGATTTGAAGAGTGTTACAATGCTCATTGTATATATGTCTCCTATTTAAAACCACAATCACGTGTTATCGTGATACGACAAGAATTACATTTTTCACCTTTTATTCTACTGTTTAAAAAAAAACTTTTTATTAATATTTTTTATAATGTTTCGTGTTGAAACTCAGTTTGCTGGTTTGGTTTAGACATCCAAGAAATATCCTTAATTAACAAAGAAGTTAAGGTACAAACAATATCCTCGATTAACAAAAGAACAACCAAACAAGAAACTGGCTATAGTGGCTAAAATTTCTCATTCAATATCCTCCACAAAAGCTTCGACTCGAAGAAGAACAAATCCCACTGCAACTCCAACAAGAACAAGCCCGTTCATGATTGCTGCTATCCTGAATATCTCACCAACATCACTGCAGGTTGAAGAGAGTGCACCCCCACTTCTGCCTTTACCCTTTGATGGAGCTCTCAATGAGCTGACCACCTTTGCAAAGGACTGCTCAGCGCATACTGGCAAGCCTAATGAACTCACATTGTTGTGAGCTTTTAACCCACCAAAAGAATCCAGTCCCGTTATGTAGTTCACTTTGATTAGCTTCCTCTCAGGACTGCTAACTGTGGCAGCAGCAAGTGTTGCTGGAGAAAGCGTTGCTGAGGCTGTTGCCATTGACCCAAAACCTGCAATATATAAGATGAGAAACAGAAACACACAATCACCCCTTGTACACCAGAAACAGAACTTACAAGTTACTACTAATTACTATATAATTTAATGAAACAAGTGTCGTATGCCTAACAGAGGAATATGCATGTAGTTACCCTTTTTTTTTCGGTGGTGTTTGTCGGGTTGGAAATATTACAAATATGATTGGAAAGGAAAGAGATGGAAACTTGACTTTGTATGGAAAAGAACGTGAGAGGATGGATAAGGAAACAATGTGCACCTCTAAATGCCAGCCAGGGAAATCAAATTGAACAGTCCAAGCACCATGGTCTCCAATTCAATTAAATAAATGAAAAGAATCCAGGCCCAGGACTAGGCCCATTTTAAAGGAGACCAAAAATCAGACCCACCAAGCCCAAATAACATCCCTAAAAAGAGACTGTCTTCGGGCTGAAACATCAACGATGGCCGCATTCTGATAAGCCCCTAAATGTACTTCAATAAACACCCTCTATAAAAGCCCTCGGTGCATCCTTCTTCCCCAACCTCATCAGCTCAAACACGCAAGCAATTCCTCCCGCCAAATTGTTGTCCGCCGTCACTCTTTTCCATCACAAATCTGAAGTCTGAAGCATTCAGAATCTTCTTGCGGACACCTCTTAGCGGATGTACTGCATAATATAGCAAGAATTGCAATAATTAGAACTTAACAAACACCTTCAAGATTGCATTTTTGTAAAGGCTCGCCAAAATAACACTGTGCATGCTTATTATAAGAGCTGTAAGTACACATTAAAAATAATAAAATTTCTACTACAATTTCGTAAAGGCTCACCAGTAGATCATGCTTACTATATATGTTCCTGCAAGATAGTCATGAAAGAAGGATTTTTTGGGCTGGACATCCCTGCTATGCTGGCTTTACGCGCTCCATTCGTAGTTCCTTATGACGCCTTTGCTAATGTGGGAAGATTTTTTAAAACTAGTGATGATTTCCGATTCTTCCTGATCTGCACATAATAGATTCATAAATTAAGCACCATCATGGATGTATACACAAAGAACTCACGAACTTATTCTGATGAAGTTCCTTTCTTTAATGAGAGTTTTTTGACAAAAAAGAGATTTATTATGTGGTTATCAAAATTGAAAGCTTACATTCAAATTGAAGAAAAATCATTGTTATCATAAGATAGGTTTCGTAAGGTGCAAAATTACTTATGATGTTGAAGACTCGTGATAAGATGTTCTAGAAAATAGAGTTCGTGATGGTATGCCTATAATCCCATCATAATAAGCTATGAAAACATTGTTAATTTTTAATTATATAAAATGATAACAAAGAGATTTTATAATGAGCATATTATTATTACTACTATCTTTCTGTTCATGCAGATTCACTATCGTCAGTATTTATTGCTCTGCTACTCCCTTTGATTCAATTATGGCCACAAGGGACAAAGGACAAGGGTGCTAAGTCTAACTGATGGTTACCAGATGCAAACAATTTTCGTGTCTGCTTTTGCCAATTTCAGCTTTCTGCCAGTCCTCCTGACCAAATTTGTTTCCTCTGAAATTTTTAAGTTCGAAAAAAAAACGCACCAAATGATATAGTTGATAAAAATAGACAATAGTAAATTAAAAACCTCGAAATAAAAACTTGACTATAAGATCAGTTCAACAGTTATGGCAATACATTGGCAATAAAAAACACTTCCTGCCTTTATTCTACCTTTGTTTTACATATTTTTATAAAGGATTACACAATGATCTCCTTGTGCTTGCTGCTTAGAATTCGTAAGCGATGGAAGGTAACCTCGGCCTGAGGACAACCTCCAATGGTGTTGCTTTGGAGACTGTCAATCCAGGGCTTTCAGTCATATCGACTGGGGTATCCGAGACTGTCCTCAATTCAAACCCATGAAGAAGCCGAGCAAGTGTCAGGTGCACAACCTGGACAGCGAATGACACCGCAGGGCACATTCTTCTTCCAGACCCGAATGGTCTGAATTCGAAGTCCTGGCCCCTTACATCCAAATGGGCTTGCTCTTTCAGGAACCTCTCAGGGTGAAATTCCAATGGGTTAGCCCAAATGTCAGGGTCACGATGCAACTTCCAGAGGTTAACCACAAGGCGCGTGCCTGCTGGGATGTGGAAGCCAGCTACAGTGCAATCCTCCATGGCTTCCCTTGGTCCTGAGAGTGGTGCTGGCGGGTGTAGTCTGAATGTTTCCTTGACAATGGCTTGCAAATATACAAGGTTCTTTATGTCTGTCTCGGCCACTTGGCGGTGCTTTCCGACGAGGGTGTCAAGCTCATCTTGAGCTTTTTTAAGCGTATTTCTGTTGTTTAGTAGGAAAGCTAGTACCCATATAAGAGCTATCGCTGTTGTGTCACTGCCTCCCAGTAGAAGGCTCTGCCATAGAGATTACTTGATACTGTGAGATGATGGACTTAAAAACTGATTTATATACACATATACGAAATTTATTCCTTCAATTTATTAGGATTTATATGATCGTTAGAAATTACTAAGTCTGCTATAGTACAATTTCTTTTTTTGATAAGTACTATAATGCAAAATGCAAAAATCGAACATGAACTCTGGATGTTTTGCCTAGCTGTATGCAGTATTGCAGAAAATGAAAGACAGAGCAAGGACCTCGAGTTAGGGACTTTCCTGAAAACTTAAATCAAATACAGATCATCATTTAACCAAATTCCTTTCATACATGTGAAAAAGCAAGTTTTGCCCCAGTTCCTTGAGTAGGTTTCAGCTGCCACAGAAAAGTATAAGACTTTTAATTGCAGAAATTTGCTAGATACTTACCAAGCAACTAGCCTTAACGGTTGTGTCAGCTTCATCAACAGAAATGTTACTATCATCCATCTTAGAAAGCATTACATAGATGAAGTCTTTCTCCTCCTCGATGATGCTTCTGTTGAGCCTGATCCTTCGATGTTCATCCACCCAGCTCCCAAGCACGCAATCTAACTCCCTTGCCGTTCTTTTCATTTTTCCTATATATCCCTTCACCAAATCCAGCCAACTAAACAATGGAACAGCATCTGAAGCCAAATTTAGCCCCACTAGATAGAAGAAATTTCCTAAAGCCTCTTGACACCTCTTTGCCTCTTGGTTGCCTTTTGCATCGGCACTAAAATATCGCTTCTTAGAAATCATTCTAACTATTATGTTCATTGCCATGTCCGCTAATCTTTGCTTCATTTCCACAACAACTTGCCCTCCATTCCTTGACGATTTGTCATAAAAATCTTTCATGAGCAAACTGGTTTCTGTGTCCCTGACATGCTTGAGCAACTCGAGCCTATGATTGGAGAGGAGTTCAACCATGCCTAACTTCCTCATATCACGCCAATATGGCCCATACGGTGCAAAGCCGAACGTGGTTTGGTTGTAGCCCATGATCTTTAATGCTAAGGATTTTGGACGTGTGGAAAAGACCCTATCATTTGCAGTGAAACATTCTTTCACAATTTCCCAATCGCTCACCACAATCGCTGGATGAATTCCAAGGCGGATAGAGAAGATTGACCCATACTCATCTGCCATGCCCCCTAGTGTTTTATGCAGCAGCTGGTTTCTTCCTCCAAGAAGATGTAGGTGGCCAATAACAGGCCATGACCCTGCTACCTCTGGAGGCATCTTGCCATTTTTCTTGTTTGCTCTGGAAAATATTGTGGCCAAGACAATAGAAATTATTGCAAGAAGAAGAGCATAGAAGGAGATTTCTCGGAGATCAGTTAAGGTTTTCATGGTTTAGTTTGTAATGGAGGTTTGGTACTTGGTTGATATTTTTTTCGGCTGCTACTTAAAGAAACTTTCCAATTTACGCAAATTAAATAAGTTTTTAGGGCTCACATCTTATTTCGTTCACATTTCGATAGCTCATTTATGCCATGTGAATCAGTTTAGCTGATGGTTACTGATGGGGGAATTTTCTAATCTGGTTTGGCACTTCTATCTTATTCAACTAGTCTTCTCTGTAAACCAAAAAAAAAAACAAAAAAAGGAAAAGAAAATAACCATCACCAAGTTTGGCAAAAAAAATCTTTCTTGGTCATGATATACACTGTCACAACTACTAATTTATTCACGAAAAAACGACAGGATACCTTTACAAATTTTCTAATGTATTTACATATATTTTTTAATGTTTTTGAAGGCTCAAACTCATTTTCTGTAATTTCCTAGAATATCTTGACATTTTCCGTAATTCAAGTATCTCCTCTCCATGAAATTTTTAATTTATATATATTGATATCAAAAATAATTTTAAAAAATAAAAAAAATATTATTTTAATATATTTTTAAATAAAAAATATTTTAAAAAAAACAACTAATATATTATTAAACACACCAAAAATAAACAAATGTGAATTTTGATCTATCAAGGAAGCAATAGAATTCAAAGTTATAGGCGGTGTTTTGAAAAATGGTTTAAAATTTTTTAAATTTTTTTATATATTTTAATATATTAATATTAAAAATATTTTTTAAAATATAATAATAAAATTATTATTTTAATATATCTGTAAATTAAAAATATTTTAAACCAATATATCTGTAGATCTTTCTTTCGAAGGTTGTTGCCCTTTAGGGATAGGAGAGCACACCACCCTCTATTTTTTCTGCCCCACGATTTTGAGGCTGGCCCTTGCTTGTACTTGAGTAACTGTAGTCTTTTTTATTTCACGGCAGGGATAGCACGAATGACTAATGAAAGGTCTATAAACATGAGAGATAGTTTAAATTTTAGATGTGTTTTTTAATAATTATAAATTTAAATTTTTTAAAAATTATTAAAAATTTATATAATTATTAATTTTAAAATTGAGATATACAAAGTCGATGTTAATAGAAAAAAATCCATATCCCAACCCTAGCCATGGGTGAAAATCTGACCTACCTTCCTTTTCCCCTCTGTCCTGTATAGCTCTCAAAAAGGATTATAAATTGTAATTTTGTTATTTCAAGGTTGAAGGAACTTTTCAGTTATTAAAATAAATATAATGAAAAATTATAAATATCAGATATTTTTTTATTTTTTTTAATGTTAAGTGTGTGTATAAAATTTAAAATGTAAAAATGTAATTTTTCGAACCACGACAAGAAAGTGAAAAATCAATCAAACCTCAACATATTTTTTTTTAATTATTTCTGATACATTTTCTAATTATTTAGTGTTAAAATTTTGAAAATTAATTTTTTTATTATAACGTAAATTCAAAATAAAAGGAAATAAATCATATGATTTGTCAAAACAAGTTCTCTGTAATCCTTTGTGATTTACCCTTGCCTTTTTCTAAATCACTTCTTTGTCGTCTTTCTACTTCTTAATCTCTCTGTATTATCATTGTCATCAAGTACAATATTATCTGCTGATTGAACTTTTAGTAAGAGAGAAAGTAGTTGTGGGAGTTGTTTTCTTAACGTTTACGAAACTTACAAAATTCACGAGCATATTCTATATAAAGGCTCACCGTAAAATTGTTGCGGATATTATATGGTCGCAAAAAGACCATGAAAGAAGGGTTTTTCAGTTTGAACTTTCTGGCAGCATGAATTGCCCTCTTGCTTTCTTGGGATGCCTTTGAAAGTCCACTGACTGCAATTTCCATATGTTCTTCACATTTTTCCAGTAACTCACCTTCGTGTGCATTTAATGGATTGATAGTTAAGAAAGTTTTCAGAGCAAAGTATTGGAACAAGAATGTAAGAATTCCCATAAGAACAATATGAAGAGCTTACCACTTTCAGTTTGCCATTTGCTTCTATCAACCTTGGTTTCATTAAACGAGGATTCATTTCGTCTAGACTTTTGATTTTTATTGAAATTTCCTTTCCTCGAATCATTTGCATAGTTGAAATCTGTCATTGGAAGACACTCTTCCTTTATAGGTTTTTTGCCCCTCTTGTAGCTGAAGAGTTCAAAATTACAGTTCTCACGCCCAGCTACAAATCCTTGACACTTTTTCATTCCCACATTCTACATTCTTTTCTGCTGAAACTTTGTGCCTTTCATTCGAATCCTCTACACTCGCAAATTGATCTAAGGCTCCATCTTTCACAGAGTAACATTTGGAAGATGAAATTGAGGGACCCGCCATTTATCTACAGTCATCATCGCCCATTTGACCGTTGCGAACAGAGGAACAATTCTGGCCATAATCAATCTCTTCGCCACTAGCAGGTTTGCTACTTGGATATTGAATCTCACAAGCCTTCATGATAAATATTGTAACATTGAAATTGGAAAGGCCTCTATATCTGAAGACTAGAAGGTACTTAAAAACAATGCAATAATGCTCGACAAACTTTTTCCAGCCATCATCAAACCAGATACAGTTTTCAGCTTTCGTTAATCCTATTTCCCAAGCATGGCCAGTGGGAACAACTACACTAGCAACATCAGACAATTCTTCTCCAAATTTCCTCACAAACCTTTTTGGAAGTCTCTACAGAATATATATCAAGATTTAGGCTTAATGTAATTGCAACACTACTTAAAGCCCTTCATTTGTAAAAGAAACTATCAATCATATTTCAGCTAATCCAGATGACTGTTTTCATTAGATCATAAGCTACAGAGCATATATGCAAAACAAGGCATTTCAACTTTAAGAAAATCCACATGCAAAAATTAAATAATTATATAAACTATAAATTACATAAGTCCAAAGATATTCTCAGCATGTTTAATTGATTTTTTTTTTTTAGAAAATTAAATTGATCCTTTTCCAAAAAGGAGAGACAATAACTTAACATCACAAGCATGCAAGCAAAAAAGATGCACTTAAACAAGAATTAAGTACCAGTTTTTGGTCTTCCAAGGTCCTAGGAAGGACGATCTTAAAGAAACGCCACAATGGTGTCTCCGCCATATCACGTGACCGCAGGTGATATGTCCGACCCGACCCCACTTTCCTCCATCGAGCCATTGATTTCTAGCTTTTAAGATAATTCAACAGTCAGAATGTGAATGGTTCTTTTCAGGGAACTTTGCACTATGGATGACTCCAGCTCCTCAAGTGAATAGAATACTCTGCTTTATGTGGACAATACAAGTGGCACCGCATCTTAGTTCATGTGTCCACATGTTGTACATTCAAGATTAAAATTGGCAGCCTTTTTTTTATGATGAGAAATTTAATAATATATATATATGAGGGGCAAAAATAATTAATGTAAAAAGTTATGTAAAAGTTTTACAATAAAATATATATTTTATTCTTATTTAATATTCATAAGTATATTTTTTATATAAATTTTAACCATCCTTGTAAGAGCATTGGACAGGCCATTCTTTTCCCACCCGAAACCTCAAAAGTGACAAATCCTGTAACCCTTCTCAAAAAAAGTCCGTGCAGAACGATGGGATGTGCTGTAAAAGCAAAGATCAAAACATTATATACATTCTTTACAAATGAAATCTGGATTATTTTAAACCATCCAGTCCAAGGGCTGACCAGAAGAAACCCCCTCCCCTGTATACATAGGATGGTCGCAAGACAACCTGGAAAAAAGGATTATCAGACCTGAACATGTGAGCTGCACGAATTGTCCTTACCTTTTCTTCCGGTGTTCCAGCTCTCCACCTCCTTGTCAGAGTTTCAGAAGTAATTTTTGCACGGGCCGACTTTAGTTTCACATTCTGGTTGTTTAGTGACTCATGTTCATCAACATCTTCAACAAACTTGTAATGTAAAAGTGATTTGAGAACATATCATAAAGAGGAAATGCAAGTTACAACGCTTACTAGTTTCAATCATCCGTTTGCTTCGTCTGGTCTTTTCTGCTATGCCTGAGATAAGGGATCTAACTCCATCCTCAGTACTCGTAAGCTCCCTCCCCTCTAATTGTGTACCTATGTCTCGAGAAGATGAGAGATTTTTCTCTCAAACTGTATGCATCCGTCCTTGCATGCGGCTTTTCTAGACTAGCAGTGCATGTAGATTGAACCCAGATGGAATGGACATGTTTATTAAATTCTCGCTTGTTATCGAGGAAAGGGATTAGAACATGGAGGTCTGAAACTCAAGATTTTTCAAGGCCATCATCTTCCTCATGGGGTAATAGACTTGGATATTCATGATTGGATTCTCGCAACCTACCAAGAGTATTACACGGATTCTTTATCTCTGAAACCGTCAAGTCAAGCATACGAACATTGAAGTTTGAAGTTGATTTCTCTTCATACATGAAGACCAGGAAATGCCCAACACCAATGGAGAAGCATTCCACAAATTCATGCCAACCCTTGTGAAACCATAACTTGTCAACTTTTTGCAGTTCCACTAGACAGGCACGACCACAGGGGACAGCGACTGTTGCAATAGAAGAAAGTTCATCTCCATATTTGGTGACCAAACTTTTTTGTTATCTTCTGTTGGCATAAGCAATTAAGTCACATTTCGAAACAAAGACACCATCTTTCAAGACAGTCGAGGCACTTTCTTTCAAGTCAAACAAAGCATTGAATCTTCTGGTGCACTAAACAAGAGCAAACCACAGAAAATACTTTAAAATGGAAAAACAAACAAGAAATTAAGGCTAAGGAAAACCAAAGAGAAATGAGAAATAACACCATTCAAGGCCAAATACAGAAGAATCATGCAGAAGAAAGACCCATCAAGCAAAAGATGATCAACAACTCAAACTATATGTCAAAACAATCTGAAAACAGTAGACATTAGCAGTAAGCATTTCCAACTCTTTCTTCAACCTTCCCAAACCAATAGTCAACAAATTCGAAAAGTTTCAACTCCCATAAGGGCAGAAAATCATCAAGCAAAGTTTGTAAAAAGGGGAAAAAAAAGATGATAAAAAAAGTCATTAGCAAAGTTGGATTCTAACTGAAGAACCATAACTCCTGCAATTTTCACGAAAACCAAACAAATTTCTAAATTTTAAAAAACTTGACCGATTCTTGTACAGTAATCTTGTCTGAGCTAAGGAGAATCTTCACTCCTCCCCAAACATTAGCTAGAATAGTAATAGAACAACTTTCCTTTTCCTTTTCTCTGTAACCAAACAATCAAAGAGCTAGAAAGAACAGACTACAAAAGTTTCAAGCAAAAGTGTACCTGCTTTGTCTTGGAGAATGGAAGCAACCATTAACTTGTAAGACCTGCAATATCTTCTTGCCGGAGAATTAGAACCGTCTGGCCCTACTGCTGCTTGTTACATTTTTTTCAGTTAGCTTGTAGCTATCTGATGATCATGACCTAACTATAAGTTTTACAATTACAGGAGAATTAGTACATCTCTAAGCAATGTGCTAAGAAATAAGATTTTCGGTGGCAAGTGCCAACCAGGGTGCACGAACCACTGGATGATTAAGATCAACGGTTAATGATTACATCAGACTTCTTAATTTGGATCGTTTCGGTAGCCCCTCGTTAATATTGATGAATCAAAACGGTTGCAAATTTACCGTGCAGTGGTAAGAATCTCAGCATATAATCACTTTTGTATTCTTGAGGTTTTAACCAATAGTTCACTAGGATTTTACCACCTTTGACCACTTTATTGACCCCTCACCTATTTTCCTTTCTTTAAAGATGACCTCATTCTGTATCTCAGTAATTACTTGGAGCTTCAACGATACTAATTCGATCATCAATTCTTTACGAAATCATTATCTCTCTCAAGAAAATTATTTTGAAAATAATGAATTCTATGAATGAATCCTACAAAATTAATGGCGGAGATGTTTCCAATATTGAATTCGGAGAGAATCTTTTCGTAGAATTAACAGTAAGTATCATTGCAGCTTAAACGGGAGCATGCAACAGTTTTTCTTTTTTACTGTGTCCTTGAAACTGGACAGGGATTTATAAGCGAATTGGCTGAGGAATTTTCACACATCGCTAACCTGGGAAACGGAAGAGCAACATGTCTGACAAATTCTTCGATCGTAACAGAGGGCTAGTAGGTTCAAAAATCAACTTGTAAGGCTTTGTTTGTTCATGTGAAGTGGTATAATATAGTTGTATTTCACACCAATCATGTTTGATTAATTAATATTTATTGCAATTTTGCCTCAAAATTCTTTAAAAAAATATATAATTTATAGTTCTTTTTTAAAACATTATTTAAAAAATATATATAATTTATATTTTTTCTTAAACCCTATGTGTTTAAGATTGTGATATGTAATGTTTTTCAAAATAGTATTTTATTTAAAAATATATTAAAATATTTTTTTTAATTTTTGATAGTAATATATCATAATTATCAGAAAAATACTAAAAAATATCAATTTAATATTTTTTTAAACAAAAACATTTTTAAAAAACACTCAAAAACATATACACTCTCAAACACACCCTCAAGGTGTGTCAAAAGCAAGGTCCAAATGATCATGCCGATCGCAGGCATCATACGCTTGCAAATTTGGCTCTCGTGCAAAGATGCTTCACAGGTATTTCACACAAAACAAGAAGCATATTGATGTTGGGCAGACAGTTCACAAATACCACCATGGTTCACCAGACGAATTTGATACCTAATTAGCATATCTATGGAAAATTTTCTGCCATAGTTTACACCATGGGGAGATGAGCTAAACACTTCGACTTAACTTTCAGACCATATTATGATGCCAAACTCTCTCCTGACACGCAATGAAAATGCAAACTCCCAGCAAACAAGCAAGCAGTAGATGAATACAAGGCAGTGAATGATACTGCAAACCTGACAAGAAATTAGGCCTAAGATCTGATGTTCTGGTCCATTGATGCCAACTGCATTGGACAATATATTTACAGGCCTAATAAAGCCACAAAATTTTCTGTTCAAGCACCTAAACAGTTAAAGTTCTACAAATTTGCTTTGACATCAAACATACCACAAACGACAGCTACACATCACCCAAAAGAAAAGGAGTTGCTTAATAAAGTTTACCAATCCAGAAATGACCAACCATCATATGTCTATCTAAGATGACATCTTATTGTTAAGGATGATTCATAAGTCCGCCATCTTCAAGAACACGGAATAATGTAACTTTCAGCACCACATCCCTTGATTTCAGCAGCTCAAAGATACACACATCACCTTCCCCTAAGTTATTCTCCAATGTGAATTCATACCATCCCTGACTAAATTTAGCTCGGCCTCCCCTGTAAAGGCATCGAACAGGCCACTGTTTCCCATCAGGTAACTGAAGTATAATGAACCCTGAAACTCCATTTAGATTCTTCTCGGCAAAGCCAGATGGCAAATACTGCACAAAGAAAAGGCATTGCTTCTTTATGCAAAGCAAAGTACACTGTGAATTGCAAAATTAGCATAGCAGATCATTGTTAATAACTCACCATAATGCAACCCCTGTATAAGTACGATGGTCGCAGGACAACCCTACAGTAAGGATTATCAGGTGCATATGCTTTAGCTGCATTCATTGCTCTTTCTCGTTCTTCAGCAGTGACAGTTCTCTTTCTTGCAGAAGCACTTTCATAAAATCTAAAGCGCATTTCACTATCATCATCATGTGGAGACGACAGCTGCTGCTCATCTGCAGTTTCATTGAGTCACTAACAAAATGAGAACATTCTATCCTAATGGCATAGTAAGAAGAAAACAAAACCTGAGTTAAACAAACTCACTAGGATCGGCTTTCAGCCTTTTCCTTCCACGTTTTTTAGGTTTTGGTGTTTCTCCATCTGGACTGTAGAGTTTCACTTCATCTTGGGAATTATAGAGCTCATTGTAATGAGCACCTACATTCCGTGCTGATTCATTAGCAACTTGTGAAATGCTAGAACCCTTTGTCAACCGCATAGTATCTTCACCACTCCAGTTTATGCAATTATTAAGTTTTGATCCACTGAACAAATTCTGCAGAGGAGGAGGATTGTAACTTTTGTTAACTATCAGTTGTGGAGGGGGGATGCCCGAGTTTTCAGCATTCTCATCATTGTCCAATTCTTCAAATGCAAGATATCTTTTCCCACTAAGAGAGTTGGAGTGGTAATTTATCTCAGAAGTGGGCAAATTGAATATATGAACATTGAAAATTGCATTCCCTTCATATCTAAAGATCAAAAAGTATCCAACATGGATAGCAAAACGTTCAACAAATTGCTGCCAACCATCATGAAACCATAATTTGTCATCAGCTTTTAATAATCCTATGCGTGACACATGACCACCGGGAACAATGAGTCTCGCAAAACTCGATATGTCATGTCCAAATTTCTTGACAAAATTATCTGGGATCCTCTGCAGAAAACCAAACCAAGTTAGGCTCTGTCTCTAAAAGGAGACTCAAATATTTTGTCCTCAAAATTTAGTGTTGCAGATGACGATGATGTGGATAAGCTCAACTCAATAAAAGATTTGCACAAGAAGTAAACGCATAAAGTTGGAACATCCCATTTCCTTATAGTACACAGCATCTCTAATACAAAATACAAAAAAAATAATCTCCAAGACAAGCAGGCTCAATATCTTAGAACACACAAACGTGAAGTTTGCTCTGTGAGCAAACAGTGAAGAAGATTATCAAGAGAACATATATCTCCAAATACCCAAATATGATGTTACATGATAAGTACTTTCATGAGCCATGCAAAACCACAAAGCAAAATATCAACTGCAGACTACAGTTGATTCTTGTGAACTAGTTGTTTTTGTTTTAATTGAACATGATTTTTATTCTCAACACCGCCACCTGTTTCCATATACAGTATATCCAAATGATCCTAACTATCAGGTATGGAAAGATATAGCATTGTTTAAATCTAAAGCACAACATACAACAGAACTTACAAGCTCAATGTCTAAATATCAAGAAAATAAAGGACATGAAGTATAGAAGTTTTAGTCTTTTTCTAGAGGACATTATTGGCAAGCTAAAGAAAGCTTTTCAAATCTCTAGAACAATTAAATGCAAGGCAGATTCATTAAAAAAAATTCCATGCTTCATTTTTTTTCCAATCATACAAAGGAATGCAAGAATAGTGACAATCCAGTACATTAAAACAGATTTTGAAGTCGAATATTATCATGCTTTCTTTAATTTCCAAGAAATCCTGAGAAGATAAACTAAAACTTTTATGTTGTGGTGCAGCGGAATGTTATGTAATGCAAGGAGAAACTGTTACTTGTTTTCTTCTTCATCCATTGCATTGCATTATCGTAACATATCTGTAGCGGTAATCTAAAGCTTCTTCTTTTTGGCTATCTTTAATAGCTGTATCATAATATCTTAAGCTTTTGTTGTAAAAAATTGTCAACAAACCACAAACTAACCTCAACAAAATTCCATAAGCTGAACAAGAAAGGATTTCTTTCAACAATATCTAAGCAAGCATTTCTTTTCTCAGGCATAATTCCAATTCTGATTTTCCACTGAAATCTCAATTCTTAGTTCCTAAAAAAAATTCAATTGATATTTTCCACGTAAAAATTCTTTCTGTACATTAAACAGAGAAAGAGGAAAATTGAAAATTTTGACGTTATCATGTTTTCAGTTCTCAACACTACAAGGCTGCCTAAAAAAGGAGAGAAAAAAAAAAGGAAAGGAAGAAAAGGGAGCAGCGTTATTAACTGAGCTAAACTATAAAAAAAAAAAACTATGAAAGCATGAGGGTAGAAACCCAAATTCCAGTTGGCCTTCCTTCACTTAGTCCACTCCTAAGAAAAGAAAAGTTAGAATTCTTGTCAAAACCAAGAAGAAAAAAACACAAAAACAAAACAAAAAAGAAATAAAATCTAAAAAACTTTGACAAACCCCTTTCTCTCAGGTATCATTCTATTCAATCTCATCCACTAAAAGAAGGTTTGGGTTCTTATCATTTCACAATTAATCTCACAAAGATTCAAACTTTATGAAAACCAGGAAAAAAAACACTTCAAAAGAAGCATTGGATAAGCAAGAATCTAAACAGCTATGACAAACCCTTTAACTTAAAATCACTCCATCTAATCTCGTCCACTACAGCAAGTTTTGGATTGTCATCAATTTAGTTCATAAAGTTTCGAACTTTATCAAAACCCCGCATGCAAAACAATCAAAAGACGCAAAAATGCAAGTAAATTAAAAGAAAAAAAAACAAATGGAGGGATAAGGAAAGATTTTTTTTGTACCAGTCTCTTTTCTCTGATGGTGCTAGAGAGAATTAGCTTCTGAAAAAAAGGTCTAGGCATTTCTCTTCTGGGGATTTTAAGTACTGTAGGACAGATGAAGTGAGGAGTGAGTCAATTTAGATCATAGTACACTACTTGAAAGATGAGTTTCTTTGATTTCAGATCTGCTGCTTCTCCACACAACACTAACTGATTGCTATTCAAATAGTGTTTTTCAAAATTAAGATTAAAACCTCAGAAAAATAACACAACTTGACCTAAAAGGTGAACGAGTTATGTGTTTTCTCAGTGACTCACTGTATGGAAGAGGTGTGACTCGGAGGGCTGACCCACATGTTAATTATAGGTTAATTTTTTCCTAGTTGTATTTTTCCTTTTTTGGACCATATGGGCCAATCATTAAAGTGTAGAGATTCTCTACTTTGTACTTTCCTGTACTTGCTTAAATCTCCACCGTCTGATCTTATTTAGAAATCTGTTGATACTTGAAGATCTTCAAAAAAAAAAAAAAACCCAGCTGTTATGAATGACAGGCTGCTTAAACCCACTGATCATATCCATGGCAAAAACTAACCTGTTTTTTTAGTCAATTCAATTAAAATAAATGATTTAAAAAAAAATATCAACAGGCTATTCATAATTGGAGTTTCGTGTAATAATGTTAGTTGTTTCGTATTAAATAGACAACGAGCCTCGCCATTTAAGTATACCTGCATGAGTTTTTTAATGATAATTTTTAATTATTTTTTCGTATTAAGACTAAAATTGTGCTGTGATGAGAAATATACTTAATTAACTAGTTATTTATAAGTTACAGACCAAAAAACATTATTTTCCTAAACAATCACCCTCGTAATATATTAATTTTTATTCCTTAAAAAACATAATTAATTTAGAAAACAGGGAAGGAAAAGACAGTTTACACTAATGACTCAACCACCAAGGCCTATCCACCACCACCACCCCCACCTCCTTTGTCCTGGTGGAGGCCCTAAACAACTAATAAAAACACGGGATTGGCCACCTCGAGGAATCTTTGCATTTTTATTTTTTATATATCAACTACTGCATAAAAAAAAAAAGGGTATGAAAGCTTAGCAAGTTGGGTCCAGCGCAGAAATTTATTTTCAAGGATGTAGAAGAAGAGTCGTTTTCATATGGGTGAGAAAGAGGTAAAGTGACTCAGTTTGGATTTGAAGTTGACTCAGTGTGGAATCAACCACATAGGAAACTCCTCTATTTCAAGACAAGGTTTCTGTGCACGTGTCAATCAAGGGCGAGTAGGGGACCATCATAGGTACATCACCTTCTTGGCTGTTGCAAGTGTTGGAGAGAGTTCAGCTCTGTTCCTTGTGGGCATGTTGCTGGAGAATAGTTGCCTTGCATTAATTAACCTCGAAGATATTGTTTGCCTGATAATCAATTTTATTTTTATTTTTTCTTTATAATCTAATTCTCAATTTTGTTTTCCAGCACTCCTATAAGATGCCTGATGTTTTAATAATACCAAGAAATCAATATCACTTGAATTAGAAACATATTGATGTAATTTCTTATTTGATTTCCAACTATATTAATTGCAAATAATCTTATTATACAAAACATTAAAATATATTTGAGGTGAAAATTACTATTTAGGGAACCATCTTGTTTTTTTTTATTGAGTCTTTTTACTTTTTATTTATCTTTTTTCTTCATTATCATCCTTTTCTATTAGATTTTTTTTTACTTTTTATTTGATAATTGTAATGTAATTATGTAAAATTAATATTTAATAACTCACGAAATAATATTTAAAATCATCAACACGCTGTTTTTGCTATGTTCAAATCAATATGGTCTCAATTGCATGAGAAAGCAACACGAAGTTGACTGGTTTTGCTTTCAATGGGACTTGATTTTATCTCACTAGCTGGTGTCGTCGGATTTGACAAATCTAAAGTTGATTTTTACAGATCTTGTGTTTGGTTAATATCTTAAATGGAAAAAAAAAATTAAAAAAAAAAAACGTGTTTGTTACAGAAATAGACAATACATAAAATAAAATTTGAAGTACATTTATATTTTTTCAAAACATTAAGGATGAAAAAAACAAGTCTTTTTATCCCAGATGTGTTCGTCTCTTTTCTATCACTATCTCGATACAGTAATTAAAAAAACTACCTTAGATACTCCTACTCGTGTCATCCTCCATCGTAATCGTCTTGAACCCCACTTTTATGTGAGCGAATGAGCAACCCCTCTGAAAGTGTAAGATGCGATTAATCATATGCAGAACAGTTTCTGAAAGATAATACACTACAGTAAGGATATGAATTGATTTTCTGCACAAAACGATTTCGGTTTCACTTGCTGGAATTGCCACATAACATGACATGCTAGTTCATAGGATCCAATTCAGATTCGTTGTCAAGACTTTCAGGGCATCTCAAAGTGAATGGTCATTCATTTCCATTAGCACTTGGTAGAGCATCACTGGCAGAAGATATACTTGCACAGAATGAGACGCTAATTCGCAGTATAGCATCACCATTCCAAATGTTTAACAAAAGGTTACAGATTTGCCAAATCGGTCAACAAAAGCTGAAAGTTAACAAAAATTTATACATGCTGCTTCCTTTGTATACAAAGCCACAGGAATTTCATCTTCAAAAGGAGAAGTTTCACTCTGATAGGTCTTCTAGTAGTAACTACACTAGGACAAAAGCTGATTCCACTTATATCTTGAGACAATCTATATCTTTGAATCGCCAAATTCCTGCACCGCAAGGGTTTCGTTCTTTTCCTTCAACTTATTATCATTATTGACAGTGTTATCACCATCAGCATCCTCATATCCATCACTGCTACCATCAGAGCTGTTCACTTGCTTTTCCTCTTCTTCATAGCCATCAGGATGAGGATTGGGACATTCATTAACAATGGGGACTTCAATTATGTTTGAAAGGCGGTGCTCATCTGCATTTACAGATTCATTGCAGGTGAAAGGTCGTGATCCTTCATCTGCTGAGGACAGTTCTCCCTCTTCAGAGACCAAACTTTCAGCACCAGAGTCTTCCGAGTGTGTTTGAGCTCGACGTGTTTGAATGAGATAGTGTGCAACTGATTTAAAGCCAAGGCTTATAACCTGAAAGCAAATCAAAGTAAACCACTGCATCTTCCATTGGCCTACTAGTTCTTCTGTTGCCAAGCACAGAGGTAATATTCATTGCAGAAGGTTATTGACATCACCATAAACCAAATATGGATGCCAAGCACATGAAATTGTGCACCTGTCTGAGATGGCATTACGTTTTGCAATTATAAAACTAAGAAATTGAACATGCTGAAAAGGTAAGATGCACCGTCAAAAAAATAAAGAATAAACCTGCACAGATCAGGGTAGCTAAACAACAGGAATGACTTCTATGGACACGAGATTAATGGTATTAACCTTTCGATAGAGATTCCCAGTGGGTGCCCATCCTTTTGCATGCCGGCAAAGACTACAGTTACAAATTCCTCGACAAACAGGGCAAATCCAATTTGGATTTTGGTTCACTTCAATCACATTCTCTCCATATCTGTAAAACATGAAAAAGAGAAAATTGAATGGTCATCTATGAGCCCAATTCAGGAATTCATACTCATGATATAGAAACACATTAATAATCATATGTTACAGAACTTAGAAGTGGATGGAAATAAAAGGAAGCTTTGATAACCTTAATCCAAGCCAAATCATTTCATCGCCAATATTTGCGTACACAACAGTATTTTTCTCATACTTTCTTTATTTCTTTGAAGAATAAAATGGGATTTTCAAATATGGTGTTGAGGATATAATGTCTTATTTTTTAGGAAAGTGTTAATATGATCAGCGCAAACTCTCAAATATCAATAAATACCTCATGAACAAGCAATCTCCACAAAACTGTCCCTGGACCAGGTTGCATTTGCTGCAATGGGTATGAAGACCAAGAGTTTTCTGCCTGCAAGAAAGTAGATCATCTCTAAGCAAAATGATGGCATTGCTTCAGTGAACTAAGAGGGGGCGGAGGGGATATACAAGCATCTTCTCGAGCAAGGCACCATCCTTGAGTGCTAACAAATTGAATTTCTATTTCATGTTAAGTGGATAAAATTGATAAATTTTATATTCACAATAATGTAACTAAATTGTGTACAGTGAGTTTGAGAGCAGTTATCGTATGCCATTCTTTTCTTGAAGTATTGATGAGTTGCGAAAGCTGGGATTCAAACCCCAGTTCTGTCCTCTCTTGCTTTAAAAGCGTAGCAGTGAGCTACGAGCCCATTGGTTTTCCATGCCACATGCATAATCTTTTTTCATCATTTGCCTCAAGCAAACGGTGCAGACAAATGGATGAAAGGCATGGAAGTAAAATGATAACAACATGAGGAAAGCATTAAGTTTATACTAACACTCTGCGGTATGTACAACTTAAAAAAAAGGAAAGAACCAATCACCTGCATTGATGGCATGTTTCTCCCATCTCTGGATCATAGACGCGCCTCCCATCCTTGCCACATCCATCCACATTCAGAGTCCAGGTAGTATTATGGTCACCCAAAAGATTCTCATCTTCTTCTGTGTATATTTCTGGCCGTGAACCTTCTCGTAATTGAATCTCTACCTTCATAGAGGTCTCCTTTCTTGTAGGCCGTATCTCCATGTAATTAATTGGATCCATGATTTTCAACCTTAAAAAAACACCAGACAAGGTAATAACATATTCACAAGCATAAGGTTAGACTTAAAACAGGGAAGAAACAATCGAGGCCCAAATACTCAGGATACAACATAAGGTTAGACACCAAAAGTTTTCATTTTCCAGCGCAATTGAGTTATTTCTTTCCTGACAAACGAAAAACAACAAAAAAAATTCTATTCAATTAATTGTCTTAAGTCACAAGTTTTTGAGACCTAAGTTTGCTAGAACCGTTTGTTGAGTTCCTCTCTCTTGCTTTCTTTTCTAGAAAGTTTAAAGTTTCCCCTATAATTTGTAGCGGTAACCTTATTTTAAACAAACAAGAGTACAGGACATTCGGAATTCTTTTTCTACTCATGCCTTAATAACTCCAAATTGCAGACAACCAAAAATTGGAAAATGGGGCCTTCCATTCTGTGAGTTTGAAAGTTGGTAATCCCAAATTATATCCAATTCATCTTCAAAAACACAGATTATAAAAGCAAGGCACAGAAAAACTGCTCTTTCCTTTGCTTAACTATCCCAATAACCAAAAAGAAAATTCATAGAAAAGGTAAATTTACCTGGAGGAGCGTCTTGGGGAAGCAGAGACAGGCAAAGGGGTATGGGGTTTCTTTTCAGAAGAAACAATTCCTGGGGTTTTCTTAGGTCGGCCTAGCTGTGCCTTGAGCTTAAGAGAAAGGTCAAGGAGACCCAACTTCTGCATTCTTTCCTTGTTCTCTTTGATCCTCTGGTCCCTGAACTGCTCATACCCTGGCATTGCCCGTGAACTCGCTCCATTTCCCTTCTGTACAATCCTTTCATTGTTACTGTTAACACAGTGGCTCACATTCTCACTAGCAATAGTGTTGGTGTTGTTTTGCTTTGTTCTCGTTCTCCTGGTTGACACCATCTTTTTACTTCCCTCCCTCGCTCCCAAGTCTCAATCAATTAAGATTCAAGACTGTCATAATCAATAATGTTAGAAATGAAGGGACTTTCCTTTTAGGGTGGCGGGAACAGAAAAGGCGACGGATCGAATGAGAGAGTGACACGTAACGAGAAGCGAGTTTATGCCATTGAACGTGTTTGTATTAGTTTTTAGAATTTTGATTTGTAAAAGTTTGTTTAAAAAAATGATAAATTATAGTTTTTTATTTTAATTAAGGTTTTATATTGAGAGTTTCTACTGAGATTCTATTTGTTTTCTAAAAAATATTTTCCTGCAAAATATTTTTTAAATTTTTTCATGTTTAATTATATTATAAAAAATTGTTTAATAAAATTCATTTTTCATTAAAGAAAAATATAAGTTTTAGATGGAGAGAAAAAAATTTCAATTTAAAAAAGAAAAAAAAATTCCATGAAGAAATAAAAACTAAAATAGCATAATATTTTATTGTTTTTATATATATAGTATTAATATATATATAGTATTAAAAAAATAATTACTAAATATTTATGTAAGAAATGATATATTAGGATATATCAATAAAAAATATAAAATTATATTAATTTAATATATTATTGGACGAGATGTATTAAATTAGATAATATTGCAAAAAAAATATACTGGAACACCAAATATATTATATTATATATCAATTATATATTTTAAATCATATAAATTAAATTATAAAATTAAAATACTATAAAAAATAAAATTATTTTTAATATTATTCAAATATCAAAAAAAAAATTGATAAAATAGAAATGCAGTTATTTAAAAAAAAAAAATTATAACTCAGAATATACTATTTCCCAACTTATTTTCTTTGACATGTCTAAAAACAGTAAAATGATTTGCACTCATTTTTCATTGAACATGAAAATTAATTCACTTTCTTATAAATCAAATAATTTATTTTCCATGAAAGTTATTTTTCTAGAAAATACTATTTTTTAACAAACAATAAAGGTAACAAACAATAAAGGCTCAAGACGTACAACGTTAATTATACAGTGTCAACCACAGTCCACACCAAACAAATCCAAAGTCACATTCCATGGAGTTTGTCGCCTCGATCTCCTCACTTTTGTTAGTGGCACTGAGGGGGTTTAAGGAAAAATATTACTAAAACAATTTAAAACGAGGTTTGATTATTTTATTTAAACGAGGCTGAATTAAAAAACAACATAATTGATAGATAGTACAGTACGTACACCCTTTTCTATCCTTCTGTTCTGTTACTCTTTGTAAACTCGGCAAGAAGATGCGGGCAAACGTGCGTGTGAGAGGAAATAAAATAAATAAATAAAAGCTTGGAAACACCCTAGCGATGAACCAATGTGAGTTAAAATTATATATCACAGATTTTGTTTTTAAATGTGCGACGATACAAAAACCCCATATCAAGGGGTACAGCTTGAACAAGAAGAACACAATACAAAAATAAAAAAAAACCCATCCTCTATACAGAGCTCTAACTTTGCAGCTTATGTACTGTTTGAATATTCGAGCTGTACAGCTAATACCCGCGTCCCGGAAAAAAGGTTCAACACATCATCTAGCCCTGTTTTGGCATTCCTAATATATAGCCTACTCGTTCTTTGAGAGCGAATGAAATCAATTGTTCAAAAGATGAAATCATGGAATCTATTGACTCTTGGAAATGGTTATTATATTTTGAATTCCATAACAGTTGGTACGATCGATAATCAACCAGCTTAGTAGTGATGGAACCAAGAAGTTGCTATGCAGGTGGAGCACGCATCTTCCCGTTGAGACCCAGCAAAAGATCCCGGAGCTCAGGGAAAACTGATAAAACTAATAGTTCAAGTATTCCGTACGTGAGTTGCTTCACACAAATAGTAGACTGCAATTCACAATAAAGGAACTATATCAGTCGGTTTAAACTAACATGACACCAAAAGGAATTTATGACATGAAACAATAAAACGATTTCACAGCTCCCTAACCCATAACATAAAAAGGATTGAGGGCTAAACCTGAGTGAAGTAAAAAATGTCTCTTGCACAGCGTTTGTACTGCTTGGTTCCAATCAAGCTGACCAAGGTTGATGGAGCTCCATCTGACAAAAAGGGGAAATTTTCTAACTATGTTCTTGATAAACGTATGTAATCAAGCACTTAAAACTAGAATCCCAAAGTTAAAAGATCTGCTTATCCAAAATTGAAGAGAACCTTGAACCTCAACTTGCAAGTTGCAAACAAACTACCATCGACAAAATCAGACCAACACAACTTTCCATGACTTGATTTTGCTAAGCACGCAAACATAAAGCAAAATATGTATGCGGCCTGTTTGGATGACAGTTGTAAGGAATGAAATCAAATAACTTTTCCCCTCTTGAGGAACAAAAGGAGCAAGAGGAAGAAAAGCAAGAGGGAGGATTCCAAACCATTAAATAAACTAACACTTTCCTGTTTTTCTTACCCTCTAACCACACGGTTCATGTTGTTCTAAACAGATTCCTGAAGCCCAATGGTAGCTGTCAGGAATGGAACTTGTAAAAATCAAAGGATCACGACCACAGAATTGGAGAAAAAATTGTTCACGCTATTAGAAGGAAAAATAAATCATTCAAACTAATGCAAATATCTCAAAGAGATGATAAATGAATCCACAATGACCACAGGTCCAAACTCAAGAAAAGTAATTATTGAAGTATCTTAAGAAAACCATACTCACCAAAGAGCATTTTCTTGATATCACTTGCTCTACGAGCAGCCTCAAGTTGTTCCTCAAATGAACCTTTATTAGAGACCTTAGTGCCACCCAGTTGGCTAATCTGAAAAGGCATGAGATTTTGTTGATCATCGTCAACTTTGCTTTGTGCACCTCCTGTTCTTGTAAAGAATATGCCATCCGGCCAAAGAATCTGCAAGTAATTCATCATAAGAAAAGGACAAGAAATCAATGAACTCCCTGTCTGATCAGGATAAGCAAGAAAGCAACATACCCATACTGTAGTTCAGTTCACAACTTGTTCAGAATAACTGTTTCAAATGGTTCATCTCAACATCAGATGGATGCCTTGATAAGGGCTAACCACACAATCCCCAATAGAAGCAATGCATTAACTAATAGGTAGCCAAGCAGAACAGTGACAAAGTAGAACAGTGAAATCAAACTTAACAGAAACACAACTTAATATAGATAGCCACGTCAATGCTTTACCCTTTGATGCTTTTTAACATGTTCACTATCAAACACAAGAAAAGCAGCCCATGTGCAATCCAGCCTCCGCAACTAGAAGACATACCAACGTAGATTTTTACCAAGCACCATTCACATGTGTTGGCAAACAGTTTAGGCACCTTTGATCTATGTTACAAATTAATTTTCAATTAGGTCTCTGGGATGCAACATGCATAGCAGCAAAAGCACATCAGTACTCCTATGATAAACCTCATTAACCTAAGCTGGTAGCCCATACTCAAGATCAAATAGGCCCAGAGTAATATTGAAAAGGTTAAAATGCCAATGAAAAATACATCTCCCATTATTTTGGCGTTACATGCAGGGTTTTAGGCGTCAAGCCCTCTGGGAAAATTTGCTTGTTAGAGTTGACAAGCCCCAGTCATACATGAGATGGCAAAAATTAACTGGCATAAGGTAAATTGTATTGCATAAATCAAGTATGCTGTTGATCCAAGATTAGTACAGAAAGTTTAATGAAGAAATAAAAAATTGTTTCAGTACTTACATCTTGCACCCACTGAATCCCAAGAGCAATAGTGTCCTCTCTCCGAAGCCAGTAAATTTGCCTCAAAAGCCACTCATCAATAGCATCTTCCATTATCAACTGCAGTATTTGCTTTGATATCCAGAAGACCTGTCTTCTGTATTAATAAAGATAAGCACATGTGAAAAACTGGCTGATGATACCACGATAACAGGCTGTGGAAGGTTATTCATACCATGAAAGGGAGCAGGATTATATTATACTCAGAAAAGTCGAGTAGAATAACTTTTCACAGAAAAATTATCATTGCATTTCGATTTCATCAAATGTAATCTGGAATTCACCAAATATGCACTTACATTTCTTAGCTCAAATACTAGAGGATAACCAAACTTCAGCAGACTTGAGTTCAATGTGTAGACTAAATTGCACAAATTCAGCTAAAGCTAAAGAATCTGTCTCAGAATTTTCAAATGGAATAGATTTTGAGGTTCTTTCCCAAATTTAAGTCCAACCAACAGTATGTAAAATCTTCCATAGCTAATTGCTTTTCCTGTGATATAGTTCTTATTATACATTTCATCTGATTCTTATCATATACAATTTAGGGCAGCATACACAACTATAAGGTCGGAGAAAGAACAAGGATTGCTGTAAATAGCATATGCACCCCTTCCTCAATGAACTAATGAGAAAAATGAACCAACCTCAGCCATCCTCTTCTTTTAAGTTGAAACACCTTATCAACTAGATTCAGCAGAGGTAAACTTACATTAGATGGTGTCCACTGCAAAAAACAAAAAAACAAATGAAGAAATCAAGCTTCCCAAGGTTGCAAATTAAAACAAGCTTCAGAGATCACGTGGAAAACTAAACATCATTAGAATAGCAATGTCTCATCTGAACATTGTGAGAAGACTGCAATATCAGACATCATCATATTGTGAAATACAGATTCAGTACTGCAGTTATTTCTCACTTACTGTGTACCTAACTCAAAAAATTCCCACCTCTAGCAACATTTTTTTATTTTGATATGTTAGTGCCCTTGCCCATCATTCACCTTTCTTATCTGCCACAAAGTTTTTGCCAAGTTTAATCCTACATCTGCCGTTGACTGTCTTAATGCCATTTAATCTTGTGATCCTCAACTCCTAGAACCAAGTTTTTTTAATATATTTGATATCCAACAACCAATGTGCCACTCTATATGCCACTTCAGGCTTTCCCCAAGATATATGATTTTATCAACAATGCAAACTCCTCGAGGACCTCCATTACAATTCCTAAAGGACCTCACAATGCACATTCAGCTTTAAATCAATGGTCAACAACCTCAGCAATTTTTACCATGAGGTCGATCATTCAATCTGTTTAGATAAAAAAAAAAAATTGAATGCATCTCTTGCTAATCTACCCGAACAGTTTTCCTCTAGACGTTTCTTGGCTTAAATGCTTCCACCAAAATGAAAATAAAAAGTTGATTAGTAAAAGTTCAGAATCAGCTGCTCTTTGATATAAAACATCAGGGAGACAGCAATCATCTAACAAAAATGCAAGAAATAATTCAAAGGTGGGAAGCAGAAGGTGGTAATCTATATGTTTATAAGATTCACGTGTAAGGGTAATTAATTAAGAAGGAACAAGACTCAACTAAATGCAATTTCTTAATTTACCTTGTAGGAAAACACTCAACTGAAAATGACAAATCTACAAGAAAAGCCTGTTGTTTTGCTCTATGAACTCAAACAGGTAATATGATTTGCACTAACCTCCAAAAATCTTTGGCAGCAAAAGGTCATGAGTCATGAAGAAAATGAGATAGAAATTGAAGAAAACCAAACTCAAAATACCTCAGGTGGCATTCCAACTGGATCGTCCATATGACTGGACACTACTGCAGAGTTTTCTACAGAAAACCCACCGTGGTTAATCTGTTTGCTTTTCTCCTCTAAAACATGTTTTTTCTCTAAACCTAAGGTCCGTGACTCATCACCCTGTTTGATCACCCGAGGAGGAAAACCTTTTGCATTCAATTCATTATCTGAATGCCAACCATTGGCTTGCGCAATATATCCAACTCCCTTCTGTTCCTGATTTTCTTGAATATAACTTTCCTCAGTATCAGAAAAGCTGTTCGCAGGTTCTAAGGTATCCTGCCTCAAGACATGTTTATTCACATCATCTGAATGCCAGGACACGTTCCTGCTGTAGATTGAAGAATCAGTTTCATCAAATGGGGAAGTCGAACCAACAACTTTACGCATAAAGCCATCTGAAACCCCTTTGAACTGGCGCACAATATCATCCACAGCACCATCCACGTTTACTGTTTAAGTTAAAGTACAAATTGAAAAGAGGAAAATAATTGAGCAGAGGTGATAGACAAGAAACTATGCTCAAGGTTTGCAAATAAGATCCGCAACAGTAAACTAACATTAACAGAAATGACTGTATTGTACTCAGATTGAAAGGGTTATAGAGGTCTTCAATAAATGACTGGCTTTCAAACTAACTACTTGTTTGCAAAATTGAGCCCAAAGCCCGTGATCTATACCCTACCCTCAAGTGGATGGATGGTGCAAAAAAGAATCAGAAAGATAGATTCAATTTAAGGCAAGAAATGCATTGTCTTTGATTCACTCATATTTCACGTATACAAGCCAAAGGAAGCAAAGCCTCTCTCCAAGATAGGAAAACCAAGGTCCCAAGAAATTCTCTATCATGCATGTGTGTGGGAGAGAGATAGAAAAGATATGAACAAGATGGTGCATTAGAAGTGAAGGCATAGTTTCAAATAAGAAGCTAAGGTGAAGCAACACAGAAGACGACACCCACATACCTGCCAGGGTTCTCATGACCGAGGAAGATTTTCCAAAAGAGTAATTCTTCAGAAGGAAAAAGAAAAAAGAAAAAGAAACAAATGAAATTCAGAGTCATTCACCTTGACAAGTGAAAGCATAGATAAGAAAAGGAGCAACAACATGCTAAACAAAAATCAACAGCAATGGAATACAATTTCCACAGAATCCATACTTTTGAGGAAACACTTAAGAAATCCCACACTTCATGCTGCTCCGCCACATTGGCTATGGACAAGAGATCCTGGGAAATACAATAAGATTAAAGAAGAGGACAAACGAAATAAACATTATTAAGAAGAAATACAGAGTACAGATTAGACACTACTTGAAGATATTTATCAAGCTGAATACAGCGTTGATGAACAAAAGCATCTTCAGTGCTTGACGAGAATATCCTTTTCGGAGGCAAGTGTAATGTGTAATTAGGGATCTCTTTTAGATGTTTATGCAGTCTCTCGAAATTCCTGTACCTGCAAAGGAGGAGGTGGAAATTGATACAATAGCAAAAGAGCTTCTAGTTATATAGAAACTCTGGATTTTTCACATGGATTACATCAATGCAGTGATATCAGCTATGGAGTGGAGTGGATCAAGAAAACATAAAAATATTTATAAAACTAGTAGCTTTAAATCATCTTTAGATGAGAGCAGACCTTCTTTTCACAAACCAAGTTCTGTTCTCTGAATCTGTGACTGCTATTGAGTAAACTGCAAAAGAGTTTGACCCAAGTTTCTCAAAATATGCTCCCATAACCTGTAAAGACATGAATATACAAGCTTTAAGATATTTTAATTAGATTCAAGTATGATGACAGGAAAAGAGCACGGCTTAAGAAGCTGCTCTAATTTAAATCCCTTATTGCACAAAGAATCTAGTGACAATTTATGTTCTAAATCTGTATGTCTTGCAGTGATTTCAGAAAAGGATGCACACCCGACACTTCAACTTGGGACTATAAGGTCCCTCGCTGCGAAGTACTATGTCTGAAACCTTCTTAACAGCATGATCTGTACTCCTGTGAGATTCCGGGCTGTAAAACTCTGAGATAATGGACCCCCCACCATCTCCTGTAAATGCCTTCTTTTTATCAGGCAATACTTCTAGAGCAGAGGTGCTATTGGATCTCTTAATCCCACCTCTGTTTTCTTTTGAAGCGAGATTGTCAGCATTCTCCCATTCACCACCAACACGTGACCCTTCAAAAGACATTTCCTGGCTACCATTCTGCATAAACTGTCTCCCATCTCTATTCTCATGACTTGTTAAAGTATCTAGACTTAATCCATGTGTTAGATGCAATACTGCTTTCTCCTCCATCTTTGTAGACATTGTGTTGCTATTTATTGGCATACTTTTTCCAAAATTTGTAGTAGCTGCGGTGCTTGTAACAGAACTCTTTGCCATTGATTTCGGAACCCCTGCTTTGGCATTCTTGTTCTCTTTCTTTTTATAATTTCTTCCTTTTGCCCACATATTTTCCAAATTTTCAGGTGTAAGAACTTCCGTTCTTCTATGGGTCGCCACCTCTAATATTCGTGCCCACTCCACAGAATGTGGCTGCGTAGGCTCTTGTTGGTATGAGTTATAATACAGGCATGTTTCTCTGTGATCATCAATTTTAGCCAAAGTTTTATGAGTCCCTCGATAATCCATTTTGTTGTCAAAAATCTCAGATCTTTGACTATTTAAGGAAGGATCTTTTCTTGAGGTAGAGTCAACATTATGCACACTCCCTGCAGGGTGATCACCGCCAGAATCTTTTGGACTATCCTCTTTAATGGCAAGTAAGATCAATTCAAGCACCTCATTGATATACCTGGTCACATAAAGCATAACTATAAGATTCAATATGGTAAGATGCATATTAACAGAAAAGAATTCCAAAAATTTATCTAATCTTGCAGGGTATTACATGCAAACGAAAACATGATTGTAAAACATTTGTAGACAATACACCTATCAGGATGGTCATAGCACCAAATACTTTGAAAAATGGTCAACTAATGAAAGATAAAACATTTGGAGAAGGATAGCACTGATTGGCACTTCTCCAATCAGACAATCCAACCAGCAGCAACAGGTGATAAGACAGCTTGTTGGGAAGAATTCAAGAATGCAGTTTTTCCTACATTGAGAATAAGAATGCATAGCCGATGCAATACCAAGAAAATATTGTCCATAACAGTAAAAGAAATGTTGTGAGAATATTCTATTTTACCTTACAGGTATACTATATCAAGTACACAGCTTAGAAATGTGCATTTTAGCACAGTGCGCTGAGTTATCCAAGCTAAAAAACAAAATTAAGTGCGTAGAGCTGATAATTACATGGAATAGACAATATCAGTGCCAAGTTAATCCTGTACATAAAAAGACCTAAAAGAAAAGCTGTCAGAACAGCCTACTTCACCTTAAAGGGATCTTATATCAAGTGCACAATCCAGAAATACCCATTTTAGCAGAATTCATCAATAATTCAAACATATATAATCAATGGGCGCGTATTGCTTAACTGTTTGTATTCCATACAAGTGGTTCACAGTAAAATATAGCAAGTTCTTGGTTGACAGATTACAGCATTAAGCATTCACAACCAGCTGCTCTGAAAAAATATGATTTTTTCTTCTCTTCTTTTCAGGAAAACTTGCTGTAAGCTGCTTCACAGAATGTTGTCAATTTTGTTTCAAAAGGTTCCTAACAATTAGACAGCAATGAGCTTTCCCAAGAACTAGTAGAGCCACTTGTCCTCAACCTCCCCAACCCCCTCCTTCCTCTTCTTCTTCGATAAATTTGTCTTTTTCAAGATTATATTTCATGTTACTTCTTTCCTATGAGCATGAAACATCAGGAGACAAATGGACACATTCTTAGAATGAGGCCTTAAGCAAAGCATCATCCAATTACTTTTAAATCCAATATTTCCTCAAGTTCTCATGTTGCACCTAAAATAATCTTTTTTTCTTTTTCTTTTTTTTGAAATCTACATTTACAAAGAAAAAAAAAGAGGCCTAAAACCAAGACTGGGTAATCTTGTATACTTACGCAGGGCTTGCAAGGTTTATAAGAGGCTGCATTACCAAGCAAGTTACGATCTCTCGAGCAATAGTCCAAACCAGTGGACACTGAGCTTCACGAGGTCTCAGTACTATAGCTAAAACTCCACCAATCAACTGTTGAAGAACCTTTTTGGAAGAGAAAATGGAAGCAAAAGAAAAGTATTGTTAAATAAAATAAAGACAGTATATATGGAAGTAGAGAAAAAAAAATTGGAACGCTCCACTCACACCTTGTACTCACTCTCGGGAGATATCAGTGCAGGGTGAAGCTCCTTAGAAGCAATTAGATGGTGTTTCAACCTTTCATCTCTCTCATCAGTGGAAAGAGTTGCCATTACATCAGCACCTATGGCCGCTTGGTTTCGTCTAAAGAGGTCTAAGTGATCCCCTATTAAATCAACTATATCCCTGCAACAATAGACAGTCTTGAATTCTGATGTTTTCACACTTAAAGCTTCTCAATGGCTTTTTAACTAAGAAAAGTTTCTCGATGACTTGTGTGACCATTTTAAAAGTTTCTCGATGAATTGTGTGACCATTTTCATTTTAAAAAGGCTATTACAGGACAAAGAAAAACTCACCTTGTTAACAAGTCAATGAGGTTTATGTCTTTAGCCCTTCCAGATATCTCACCAAGCGCATCCATGATTACTGACCGCATCAGTTCAGGTGCCTCCCTATCTGGTGTAATTTCTGAATACCACAAATCTACCACGAAATCCTTCAATATCTTATCAATGAAATCACTAATTGCAGCCTCGACAACTGGAGAATCAATTTTCCTCTTCCACTTTGGTGGCGGCAGCACAGAAGAAAGTCGTGAATCATTCAAAGACAGTTGTTTCTTCTCCAAATGTGACAAATAAGAAGGTCGACGGGCTGACCCGCGCACTTTCCAGCTGAACTCCACCTCATTACACAAAATTCGTAACAAGGAAACAAAGAGAATTGATATGGGAAGATTCATCCACATTGATGAACTTGTATCTGTAATGAATGGCAATGATCATCACCGAAAAACACATTAAATTGATTGTTTATCATCATTATTCTGTTAGGCAAAGGACACCCAAAAAATGCATCACACGCACGCAAATAACCAAAAACATTTATTTAAGTAATAAATCTAACCTATGAATCAACTCCATGCCACTCAACCTGCTTTTTATAGTTAACCTCAGCTGATTTAATTTCATCATTTTTTAACAAAAAGAAATGAAAACAGAGAGGACTCGAAAATTTAATTTTCTACCAAGTCCTTAATTTCCACAGGCAACCAAAACATAATCAGGTAGGAAAAATATAGTAAGATAAAATAATTAGTTTCAAAAAATCACATAAAAATTTGTAAAAAGCCTGGCTTAAATTAAAACTGAGTACCAAATAAAACAAAAGCATGTCACCTTGAAAGAAAGGTAAAATAATCACTGAAAAGCAAACAATGCCGTGTCAACAGCAAATTCCATAAAATGCTAACCCTGGCTCAATTGACACGACACCGGAACACAAATTCACTTATTAATAGATCAAAAAAACCTAAAAATTAAACCTTCAAAACGAACTTCATTAGGAGTTAACAGGATCAAAATAGCTTAAGAAAGCGCGAACTTACGAGATAAGAAGTAAGTGACGCAAAAGATACAGAGACACCACCAAACCATTCGAACTTTAGCTTCTTCAATCAGATCCTGTATTGTCTCCATAGCCTTCATTTTGTTTGTTTTCTAAACCCTAGAATTCCTCAATTTTTTATCGCGATCATGAAAAGAAATTGAAAATCGAGGTTGCGGGAGCCCAGGGGAATTCGGAGTCGATTTTTATTCGCATTTGAATGATACGTGGAGAAAGAAAGGTGCCGGAGCTGGTGCCTTCTCGAACTTGGTTTTGCAGTTGCCACGTCGGAAAGCAGCAGTCCTCGGTCACGACCAACTCCAGTTTAAAGGGGGAAAAAACACAACGGGAATTTCCTAGAAATGATGAGCGATTTGGTCATCTACCATTTTTTATTCATTTTCACATTTATGAGCTACTTCTCCGTTGACATGTTAGAAATTCTATATTAGATTTAAATTATCTCATTTAACCGTCTAAATAAGATTTTAAATTAAGATGATTTTTCGATATTTAATTAAAAATCTTAATCACAAATGGTAAAAGTTTACTAAACCTATGACTATCTTAAATCACCTAAATCAACAACAACCAAAAAAAAAATAAGCTTATGCAGTTCATGGAAAAACAAATTTTAAAAACTTGATCTTGTAATATGTAATCTAATAAAAAAAGGAAATATGTGTTATTAAAAAAATTAAAATTTTTTATTTAAAATTAATTTTTTTATTTTTTTATCTTTTTAATATATTAATATTAAAAAAAATTAAAAATGTATATTTTAATATTTTAATGTGTATATATATTAATTTAAAAAAGTACGGATTAATGATATGTTTAAATCAGCATGGCGAAAATATTACAAATTCGATGTGCCAAAACTTGTGATATCTGTTGATAAAGTTTTACAAACATGATGGAAATCTTAGGAAATCACACCCAAAGGCACCACGGTTTTGAATTTTTTTTTTAAAGGCAAGGTAGAAGGCCCGTATTAGCATAAAATGTTTGAGTTCATATAAATAATTGATTAAAAACAGAGATCTTGATGTATATGGCAATGCAAAGGATAATGAAAAGAGAATATGGATAAACCAATATATATATATATATATATATATAAAGTGTGGAATCTAATAATGGGACTTGGCTTTGCATCATTTGTGTGGACAGGGACAGCCATTGCCAAGGTGGCCATGTTGATAAGGCAGATTTATGTCCAGCTACGCTGTGGAAATTGAGAACAAGATGTATCCAAATTCTTTAACCGGGAATGTACCAATCGTGGAGTGCGAGGCTCAATCAAGCCCAGAAAGTTAATCTGGGCTCGCCCTGAAAACAACAGTCAGCAGCCTTATATCTAGATCCGTGGGCCTGGAGCTGCCCAGTTTAAGTTTTTTTCTTTTTCCTTGTTTTTGTTGGAGATGATAAGATAATAATTGTGTGTTTTCTTTCAATAAGTTTACAGACTTTCAAAACTTTAACAATCAAGTAAAATTTGAAAAATGGTATGTAAGGCGTGTAAACATTGTTAACGTGTCATTTAAGTTAAAAAAGAAGAGGAGTGAAAATAAAGAAACGAAAGGAAATTCCTCTAAAAACTTTTTATTATTATTAATAAAGATGTTTAAGTTAGTTTTTATATATTTTAACTAATTTTATATGTTTTAAAATTAATAATAATATAATTTTTTAATAATTATAAGATTTGTAAGATTCAAATTAGTAATTTTTAGAAAACAAATATAAAGTTTGACCAATTAAATTATACTTCTTTGATTCTAAAAATTATTTTTCTATATTATTATTACCATTAATGTTTCATATTACTGCTAGATATCCATGTTATAAGTTAAAAACATCATCGTTTAAATAAAATCTCTATAATGTTTCAGAAATTTTCATTTAATGCTAGGGAACAAAACAAGAAAGGAAGGAAGTAGGGGAAATATTTTCCACTTTCTTAAATAAAAACATATATCTTAATTTTCACCATAAATTCTACTGGTAATTTACTTTTGAATTGTATAGTATACTATGAAGAAATTAAGTATTTACATCTCCAAACATTAAAAGAAACTAAAGGAGGTATTTTTTGTTATTATTGTTCATCTATGCACATAATATTATGGATGAAAATAATATTTTTAAATTTTCAATATGATCCTCAAACTTTTATTTTGCACAATTTATTTTTTTTAGCTCAAATTAACACTCAATTATATATTTTTTAAGAATACAGGGTTTAATGGATTAAAGTGAAAAAAAAATAAATGGGAAGCTAATTTGAAATTTATTTTAAAAGTTTGTTCTTGTCTCTTATCCTTTTATCCTTTTGAGCTATCAAGTAACCAAACCACATAACTTTTAAAAAATCAATTTTGATATTTTAATACTAAACTTTAATTTTATTTATTTTTTAGTTGTTTTTTATAGAGAGAGAGAAAGGAGAAGAGAATGTCATTGGATTTTGATATAAAAAGAAAAAGTTGTTGTTGATGACAATCTTGACCACAAAAATGATCGCTATTTGTATTAAATGGTTTCATATAAAGAAAAGAGTTCAAATTAGATATTTGTTTACCTTGAAAGTGTCGAAAAAAAATAGATCTGAACTTAGAAAGATTTTGAATTTCAGGTCATTTCTTTGTATTTTTTGAGGCTATAGGTTGGTTTAGCAATGTTCATATGATGTTTTTTTAGGTATTTTAAGTAAAAAAAAAAGAGATTGAAAATGGGTTTACTTTTAAAAAAAACTCTAGAATCTTGTTTTTTTTTACCACCACAACAACTAGATTTTGGGGATTCTTAAATAATATGTCATCTATTGATGCAGATAATGTGTGTGCTTTTTAAATAATCAAAATTAATGACATGTTGTTTGACCTGTTAACTTTAAAAAATAAAAAAATGCACATAGGCATTTGTTTAATGAATCAAATGTTAGGACTGGTTTACAAGCTTGATAATGCTTGGTTAAATTAAAAAAAAAACAATTGACGATGCTTGGTCGAATTTTGAAAACACAATTGGATTCTTTTAAGTATTACCTTACCTATATGTATTTTTTTTGAAATAGTTGTGGTGTGCATGATTTAATAGACACCTTTTTTTAGGTGAATTTTCCCCTTGTTTAGCTTTTTTTAAATTATAATTTTTTAAATGATATTGAGTTTGCTTGATTTTAAAATAGATAGATATGATTATTCTATGATTGTTTTAAAAAAATTTCCATATCGATTAAGTTTTTTATATATATAAATTTTGATTTTTCATAATATTTTTAATGTATCCAGCTTTACATAATATTTTTTTATTCAATAAATTTTATATATGTTTTAGTTTATATTAATAATTTATCTTGATAAACATACTCATTAAACATAACCAAGTAAATTACATGTGTTATAATATTAAATATCTTTGATTTATATTTATCTCTTATTTTTTTAATTTTGTTTTTGTTTATTGTCGATGACCCTTTTTTTCATTTATTTAAACAATAACATTTGATTTGTTTGGTTAGAAATGTGCATAAACTTTTAAATTTACATAAGGGTTTTTATGTGAAAAAAGAAATTAACAAATCTTGCTTGTTCAATATTTTTATTATTATTATGTTTTGATATTTTAGATTTGATTTTTATCCTTATAATTTTTAATTTTTTCCCTTTACTCTTTCATAAAAGTTTTATTTTTTTAAAATTTTATTATTCAATTAAAGTTTACATTATATTGTTTTTTGTTTATTTTTCATCTTGATCTTTATTCTTTTGATTTTTAATATTATTTTTATTCTTTTCAATTTAATTTTTTTATCAGATTAATATAGTGTTTTTGTGAGTTTTATCATCATTATTTTTGTTGCTATGTTTTATTTTGATTGTTTTTTGATTAATTTTAACTTTCATAATTTTTTCTACCTTGGTAACCAAAAAAGGCATTGTTGATTTACAGCATGATCACGATGCTCTAATGGCATCTCCGAATTTCTACCATGGCAGCCACAAAAGGTATTGTTTGGCTATTTTTCTAAAACCTAAAATTATCCCAGAAAAATATGACGTCTAAAATTATAAAATAACAAATTTACGAGCTTGGAATCACTCTACATGCATCTAGAATATCCCAGTCATTAATATTTATAAAAAAGGTGACGCCAGCCATTCTATTCTCGCCTTAGTAGTTCAGATGAGTTATTTACTTTTCTGCCCGAAATAAGTGACCCCTCGGCCTCCTCCTGTACAGTGGGTTTTGCACCTTAAGTCACCCATGGGATTTTCTTTGCTCGTAATTTAAAAAAAAAACAAATAAAAGAAAATCAGTGTGACCACGTGTCAATAGGCCATGCAAAAATATACAAACGACAGAATATACGAAAGACTTTTCCTGCTCTTGCCCACTGATCTGCACACCACGCCGCGTTTCGCTAACTGTTTAAAAAAACCAGCGTGCGCCGCTTCTAGTTCTTGCACCTGTTTTAAACTCCAGTCCACAAAAAAGTCATCTAAATCAACGGCAAAATATCTCTTTTATCACCAATCAAACGGCCACTTCCCCGTCTCTTTCACTGCAATAAAAATATCTCCAAGAAAGTAGACTTCCACTACTAAAAAAATCTAATCCTTATCCACTTAAGGCAAGGTCCCTTCGATTGCACTTTTCACGGCTATTGGTGTATTTGGTCCCCTTACTCTTAAATTTACCCATTACGATCCCCTTAATAGTTTTTATATTAATTTCATCCCTTAAACTTTATTTCATACTAACATATTTCTTCTTTCAATTGCAACTGAATGAAAATATATCACACTGTTATTGGGTTCAAATTAGTACAATTGTTTTTATTAATTTAATATAAATTTCCTAAGACTTTTTTTAAACTTGTGAAAACAAATATAATTCATACTATTAACATATATTTCATAAAAAAAACTATGATGTAAATTTATCTATTTTTTATATTTTTATTCTATTATCAATGTTAAAGGTAATCAAGGAAAGATGTGGAGTGGGAGGGACAACAAAATATTTAATTCTTTCAAATATTTTTCAATAAAAAACTTTTTTGACATCTATAATAAAAATATAAAAAATAGTTTTTATTTAAAAAAAAAAAGAGTATGTATTAACAACTTTTTTACTAGCTAACATGAGTGGTTGAAATATAATTTTAATAACGTGTTTGAAATTATGGTAAAAAATATTTTTTATTTTGAAATATTTCAAAATAATAAATATTTTTTTAATTTTTTTTATTATTATATTTCTACAATTAAAAAATATTAAAAATAAAAAAATATATTTTTTAAAAAATATAGTGAAATTGCAAAAATAAAGACTACTTGATTATAGAAATAAGAAGAAGATGGATGATACTCGTATAAAAAACATTAAAAGGACTAAACTGAAACAAAACTACGACTAAGGACACCACCAAGTAGATCATCATCACTCTCCCCTTTTTCCACAGTATTTAGCACTCTGTCATCCCATGATTCTGTCTCTCAAGCCTTATCTAAAACACTCAACCTGAAGCTCTCTGTGTGATCCAAAACTACAACCAAGAAACCAAGAGACTATTGTTTTGATACAATGATAAAATCACTTCTCTCACGTTCATTTCCTTCTCCTTTACTCATAGAAGCCCGAGATGTTAATCGTTCTAGCAAGAAAGTTGTTTCTTCTACCATTACATGTTCTTCTTCAAGAAGCGATGATGCTTGTAATATTCCTAAACTCGACCCCTTTAGCCGAACCAAGATTGAGCGAGCTATTAAATCACCACCCCTGATTCAAAAATCCGAGAACGAACTTGCTGGTAATTGTTTTAAACTTGATCTCTTACAATTTTTTTGATTCTTGATTCTCTAAAGACCATGACATGATGATTTTGTGTTTCTTTTTTTTATTTAAGGTTCGATCTTTCGATTTTTTATCTGATGCAATGATTTTCTTCAAGTCTCGTTCGTTTCTTGATTGGAATCTTGTATGTTTTATATCACATGGGCTGTTTTCTTGATTTTAATGAGGTTCTGTTACTTATGTTGAAATATTTGAATTTGTTAGTTTGGAGGTTCTTTATTGATTTTGGCTATTAGTGATGCCAACAGTGTAAATATGGTGTTTTTGTACGCAGATTATTGTTCAACCCTTGAAGGGGATGATTCTTATAGCTGCTGGAGAGCTTATTTTGAACTGAAAGATCTTGAAGTAAGTTACATATAGCATTGATCATTGAAATCTAGAATGAAAGGGAAGGTTTGAATTACAAGTTTCATTTATATTAATCTCTTGATATTGAGGTGAGTTTGGTATATGATAGCCGTGTAATGGCATAGAAGGATCCATATAGGCGACCCAATTAATTTGGGATGGAGGCTTTGTTGTTGTTGCTGTATTAATTCAATAACTAATCTTAACACAAGCAGCCAACGAGTTAACTGATTCCAATTTGATTGAGCTGGTTCATTGGCTTGCTAGGAATCAGTTTATCAATACTGATATGTTCTGTTAAAAGTTGAGGGATAAACTTAAAAATTAGAGAAAATCCAATATGTATGAGAACCATTTAGTGAAGTCTTAACAAGTTGTGATGCGCTGCAGAGAGAGTCACCGAAAGAGGATGTAGAGAGGCTAATTATCCAATCTGGTGGTGTTAAGTCATTAATTGGGTGCTTACATGGAATTTCATCAATGCACAAAGGGAAAAAGAATGCTTTCAGTATGGCGGCACCACCGAATGTGATGAAAGAAAGAGAGAGACTGTGTCCAATACCAGATGGTTTGCCAAAATCGCTGGAGGAGCTTGAAGAGGAAGAAAGAGCTAGAATGCCGGATTCACCATTTACTAGAATGCTTAGAACTAAAGGAAGGTTCCCTGCTTGGTACTCTCCTGCTCCGGACCACGAAACAGATTGATTAACAAGTTGTGTCGTGTTGCATGCCTGTGCTCGGTTGCTTCTTTGCATACCTTGTATGCATGGATGTGGTGTGAATAAGTTAAATTTCTATAGATGATATTGATTCATATGGTGTTTATATACTCCGGGATTTTTATCTGATCGTCGTTCGTCGTTTCTTCAGGTTGCGTCATGGGAAGTTCTTAGTGCTAGACAATCTGTTTGCAACATTCAATGTCTGCAAATTTTGTAAAAATTTGTTTCACGGGTTAAGAAGAAATTATTTTTTGTTTTTCTTAATTTTTTTGCGAGTTTTTGAGCATTAATGGATGCGAATGAAAGTGTTTTCTTTTTGTGGAGTTGGATTTTCCAATAAACTGTAGTTTTTTCAGTTTTGCATTGAACCTTTATTATCTGTTTTATGTATATATGCATTTGACTAGGGTGCAAAGAAGATTAAAATGATTAGCTTTGGTATTCAGCATTTAAAAGAGATAAACTACGCAAAACTTTCATTAACTTAAGAGCAGTTTAATGCCTAATCTCTTGTCATATTTCGAGTTCTCCCTTCTGGGCCAATTTAATCAGGTCCCGATGTTTCCATGCAGCGGTGAATTCGAAATCAAATGTTTCAAGTTATATTGAAAAATTCCTACATAGTTGTAGGATAACAATACAATTTGTGCATAATGGTTACTCGATATTCGTAAGGGGGCATTCTGTTACAAATCTCTAGGAAGATGGAACGCAGGGGACAGTATATGCTACTCCAAAATAGCTCTTGCAACGCATTTGATGCAAACTACAGGGTTGTGCTCTTACCATTCCTATCGCTACCATGTCAATCTTACTTTCTTTCCCAATCCTAACAGCCTTAGTGCAGCTCGGAGGAAAGTAAGAAGCCGTAACATTACTTTCCATGACAGCACGTGGAGGAGCAGAGGTATTCCCCCCCCCCCCCCCCCCCCCCCCCCCCCTCATCATCAGAAGAAAAAGAAAATAATCATGTTAATTCGACAAGAGATTCTCGCGTCCATGGTGGCAAAGGGATCGAACTCTTAGTAGTTCCTCACATCACTACCAATAAACCTATCTGAAATACCACAAGCACCACACAAAGATCCATTGTTTCTATAAAAATAACGTAGATGAAGATGGTGACACCTGTTATTCTCCAAAATGGTTCTTCTCCAGTATTTAAGGTGTTATTTTGGTACCCAAGATTAGTTACAGATTGACATGGTCAATTGGTAGTTTTTTAGTTATTCTTAGTTTAGTTTCATTGAGTCATGTTCCCCACAATCCAAGCAAAACCTATGCTCTAATATTAGAGGTGCAGCCAAATTCCTATGGTGTCAATAAACTGCATAAATTTCGGGTGCCTAAAACTGGAGATCTCTTTCCACAACCTCTCAATGGTTGTCAAACCTTTCCTTTCTTTTCCTTGATATAACATCCTTCTCACATTCATTCCCTCCTATAAGCAGCCTTGGGACTTCCAAGGTAGTCAGTAATGGCTGAACCTCTCAGAGTCTTGGGCTGCTTTTTCTTTTTTTCCTTTCTCTTATCTTCTTTGTCATACTTCTCTCTTGCCCTAACTGATGCTGAAGCATCTTCTATTGCTCGTCGCCAGCTATTGACATTACATGAAAATGGTGAACTTCCCGATGATTTTGAGTATGAGGTGGATGTGAAAGAAACCTTTGCAAACCAAAGGCTCAGGAGGGCATATATTGGTCTCCAGGCTTGGAAAAAGGCAATGTACTCCGACCCGTTTAATACAACTGGCAATTGGGTTGGCGCCGATGTGTGTGCTTATAATGGTGTGTTTTGTGCACCGGCTCTTGACGACTCTGGTCTAAGCGTTATGGCAGGTGTTGATCTTAACGGTGCTGATATTGCTGGGTACCTTCCAGCTGAATTGGGGCTTTTGACAGATGTTGCCTTGTTCCACATTAACTCTAACAGGTTTTGTGGAATCATTCCCAAGAGCCTTTCCAAACTCACACTCATGTACGAGTTTGATGTCAGCAACAACCGCTTTGTTGGTGACTTCCCTTCTGTTGTTTTAACCTTGCCAAGCCTCAAGTATCTTGACATCAGATTCAATGATTTCGAAGGTAGTTTGCCTCCAGAACTCTTCAACAAGGACCTCGATGCTTTGTTCTTGAATGACAACCGGTTCACATCCACCATTCCGGAGACAATAGGCAACTCCCCAGTTTCTGTAGTCACATTTGCGAACAACAAATTCACTGGCTGCATTCCACACAGCATCGGCAAGATGACCAACTTGAACGAGGTCGTCTTTATGGGCAATGATCTTGGTGGTTGCTTCCCAGCGGAAATTGGGCTGCTTGGTAATGTGACTCTGTTTGATGCCAGCCACAATGGGTTCACAGGAATCTTGCCGTCCAGCTTTGCAGGGCTAAAGAAGGTTGAACTCTTGGATCTTGCAGACAACAAGCTGACAGGATTTGTGCCTGAGAACATCTGTAGGTTGTCAAGCTTAACGAACTTCACATTCTCGTATAACTACTTCAAGGGGGAGGCTCAAGCCTGCGTGCCTCCATCGAGGAAGGACACCGTGTTGGATGATACCAGCAATTGCCTTTCTGACAGGCCAAAGCAGAAGTCAGCCAGGACATGTTACCCAGTGGTGAGCCGACCTGTGGATTGCAGCGAGGACAAGTGTTCTGGAGGAGGAGGTTCTTCGAACCCCCATCCAAAGCCACAACCCACACCACCTACTCCAGAACATAAACAAACCCCATCTCCACCTAAATCTACTTCTACTCCAACACCACCATCACCAACCCCTGCCCCTCAAACACCAGAATTACCAAAACCAGAACCTAAGTTACCGCTGGCTCCAGTTGAACCAATTAGTCCATCAACACCAGAGGTATCCTTACCACCATCCTTTTCAATTAGTCCATCAAGTCCGGAGATATCCTCACCACCATCTTCATCAATTAGTCCACCTACCCCATCATCGGACCCATACAATCCAGGATCGAGCGGGCATGGCCAGACACCACCATCACTAAAGTCTGCACCGTCACCCGATCCATTTAATTATTCACCAGTTGGGCATAATGAAACACCACTATCAATGAAATCTGCACCATCACCTGATCCATTCAATAATTCACCAGATGGACACGACGAGATACCACAATCACCAGAGTCTGCACTGTCACCCGATTTATTCAATAAATCACCAAATGGGCACGACGAGATACCACTATCACCGGAGTCTGCACCGTCGCCCAATCCACTCAATAACTCACCAGATGGGCACAACGTGACACCATCATCACCGGAGCCGTCACCAGATCCATTTAATAATTCACCAAATGGGCACGATGAAACACCAACATCACCAGAGTCTGCACAATCACCCGATCCATTTAATAATTCACCAAATGGGCACGACGAGATACCGCCACCATTATCTGAGATATCTATACCACCATCACCCTTAATTAGTCCACCAACATCGGAGAAATATATACCACCATCATCAGAGTTTGCTCCATCACCTGATTCATATAATTTACAACTTGGTGGGCATGATGATACACAACCATCACCAGAATCTGCACCGCCACCTAATTCATTTGATGATTCATCAATTAGGCATGACAAGACACCACCACTATCATTTGAGATTGCTATACCACCATCATCCTTATTTAGTCCATCAACTTCAGAGAAACCTATGCCTCCATCACCTAATTCTACACCATCACCTAATTCATATAACCTCGAACTTGGTGGGCATGAAGGAACACCACCATCACTAATGCCCTCAGTAAAGCCTGAGACACCAAAACCATCACCACAACCAGAAATACCAATAGTAAATCATCATTCTCCTTTACCTTCAGTTCACTCACCTCCACTACAATTAAAAACACCGATTGTAAATCATCATTCTCCTCAATTTCCAGTTCACTCACCTCCACCACCATCACAATCCCTATCCCCTCTAGTTCATTCACCTCTACCACTAGCACATTCACCCCTACCATCAATTCATTTCCCACCACAACTTGTACACTCACCCCCACCACCTGTATACTCTCCTTCACCACCCTCTCTGTATTCACCACTACCACCACCACTACCTATCTATTCTCCTACACCACCCGTTTACTCTCCTCCTCCACCAGTGCACTCTCCCCCACTGCTAGTGCAATCACCCTCACTAGCACACTCTCCCCCTCCGCCAGTACAATCAATCCCACCACCAGTGCACTCTCCTCTATCGCCGATACAATCAATCTCACCACTAGTGCACTCACCTCCTTCATCACCTATACACTCACCCCCGCCACCTATACAATCTCTCCCTCCACCACATGAAAACTCACCCCCACCCATAAACTCACCCCCGCCACCCGTGCAATCTCTCCCTCCACCACCCGTGCACTCCCCCCCACCACCAATTCATTTTCCTACACCACCCGTACACTCCCCCCCACCACCAGATAGATCACCTCCACCTCCAATTTTCTCTCCACCACCAGTAATTGTATCTCCTCCACCACCTTCTCATGCTCTTCCTCCACCGCCCCCAAAAGAAGACCTGGTCCTTCCACCAAACCTCGGATTCCAATATGCATCACCACCTCCACCGACGTTCCCAGGCTACTAATTAGCATACATGACCATTGTTTGTAGTTCCAAAAGGCTAACGTACGCCGCTGAAAATAAACTTGGGTGCTTCAACTTCTCGACGAGGAAATATAACGTTTCCCCCCCTCTTCATGGAATGGAAGTTCTTGTTGTTTACGTTACCAGAGACATGTCTCTTTCATTTTCTCTCTCTCTCTCTCTCTATCATATCTAAGCAAAAACTGAGGAACTGGAACAATATGTTGCTAACTTGACAGTGACAGTGATTTGCTTGTAAACTACATTTTCAAGGATCTGATATACTGAAGAGAATAACATAATTTTTTTTCCTTGTCAATGCCACATGACTGGTTTTTGTACTTGGTGGTGTGCATGCCATCAGAGTTTCATGCAAGGTATTCCTGTGGAATGAAAGATCATAGCTAATTCACCAATGCTTTTTCTTGCATTTTGATTGTAATTTTGACAATTTCTCTGACATATATGTAACCTCATTTTCAGACTGAAATCGAAGTGCCAACGTAAGCAAATAAAAAAATAATAATCCTGGTCTTCATTTCCTGAAGCATCTGCATCATTCGATCCTCGAAACGCCTGCCTTTTGGAGTAAAATGGACTCCTTCTCTTCCTAAACCATAATAATTGATGGCTGGTTAAGTTTCTAGATCATCCTGCAGGGTGCCTTTCAGTTTAAGCGTAGTCTATCGAAGAATAGAGACTGATCATTAATAGATGTTCAACTAGATATACATTGTTCTCCATTAAACATTTCAACACATAAGTTCAATTTCTTTGATATAATGAAATCCTTGCAAGTAAAAATTTATCTTCGATCGTGAACAAGATCATTATACTATTAATAGGAAATTTAGAGGTTACACTGATTATTACAGGTTACAAGATATAGTCAACAGGGGAGTGATAATCTGACAACACAAACCCACCCACATCCATAGCTGGATAAACTCAGCAAACCAAACACAAGACATGGCAGCGAGAAAATTGAACCATTGTGCTCGATATCCTTGTTATAGGTAACATAAAAAAGGTTGGTTCCATAATTTGTCCTAGTCTGGGAAATTTATCAGCTACTGTGCCTTTTCTATTTGGTAAAGATCAGCTATCGTGGTTGATCTGATGGAGGATGGAGATGACCTTAGAACTTGTCAAAGGCTTCTCCTGATATTAATCTAGGCCAGCATCCATAAATTCTTGTATTTCTTGCTCGAGGGAACGTGTTGATACGCCTACAATAATGCTACGTATGCCCAGGGCACGGAGTTCCCTTGTTGCCTGCCATAAAGAAGAGAAAAAATGTTTTTTAACTTAGCTTTGATACTATGAAATTGCTTTGATACTGTGAAACAAGAGTATGGTTAAATCCCCCTGGAATGAAATCATGCTAAAAAAATGTATTGTACTTAATATTGAATGTTTAATATTCGATATACCTCGATCCCATTCATGATAGGCATTTCCCTGTCCATCACAATGAGGTCAAACTTTTTGCCTGAACAATGGAGGTCAACAGCTTCCTTTCCATTGGCAGCAACGTGGTTTTCGATTCCCAACTTACTCAAGAGCTTACTATGAATGGTTTTAATGATTTTATCATCATCGACAACAAGTGCAGTTATCTTGGTTCTGCCATTGCTTGTTGCCATCTCGTTTCTCTTGTTTAGTGCCAAAACCACTTGAAGCTGATCTCCTATAGCTGCAGAACAAGCCATTATAAAGTCTTAAATAGATGAAAATCATCAGATACGTTTTAAACCATCTACAAGATGTGATTATCCTTATTTGAGATGGCCATAATGAAAGACGTTTCCACAGAATATTTGCAATGTTCTGCTGAGAAAGGACAACAACACACTGTAAAGATATGCGTGCATGCACCAATAATTCCAACCTGCTTTAGTTTTTCTTTTTTACCCTCCGTAATAACAATTTAGTTAATCAAAACTTGTTACTCCTTGTAAGATAGCCAACGATTTGTTGTGTGAAACAGCATTTTGAAAACAATATCATTTTCTTTCCCTTTGGGAGTTATATATGCTAGCTCCTCGCTTTGCATATCTGAATCACAATCTAGCATGCAATATTCTCTTGTTTGGCTAAAAGTTACCCATCATAAAATATTCTCTCTTTCAATTATATCCAATATGGAATAATATAATACTTCAAGAGCAGATGATCATTGCATTTTTTTCAGGCTTCCATTCTAGTGAAAACTTAAAAGTGAAGCAACTGCTATATGTTTGATTAAGTTTCGGTAATCAATTAAACGCCACAGATTTGCATGCCAGAATTGATGCAACCAATTCTACATATTCCTCTCTCTGTAAACTAATTATTCACCATATCTTGGTTTAGACCTCTGTATTTGAACCTTTTCTAAAGACCGGTCCTCATCTTCTCATTAAAGTTGGAAGTAATAGTGATTTATGCCAGTTTGTTTTGTGCAGATGATGCCTAAACCCTAGCTGTGCATTCTGCTGCTAAAGTTTTGTTCCGGATATACAAGTCACGGGGTGATGCTAATATTCATAGAACATAGTACAAAATTGAAGTGGTGGGACGGTCAGGTTGTTGTAAACCAAACTGAAGCATGGATTGGCAAGCAGTTTTCGAAGAACCAAGTCAATCTCTCTTCCGTTGTGCTAATTATATCAATGCTTTTCAAGTTGTTGATCAAGTAGCAGCTGTTGCTAATTAACTAAATGACTCAAAACTTAAGACAAGCGAAGGCCATATTTGATTCTGATCCTGTTAGATTTGGTCACTTACAATTTATGTTATTGGGTTATGCCGGCTTGGATGGCTATTAGAGGAATGCCCTTGAATTGTTTGTTGAAACGGAAACGAAGAAGAAGTGGGATTGGGATTGATGAGTTTACTCTTACAATATAGCTAACTTTTATGCTAAGTTATGCAACTTGAATCATGGGAGGCAATTACATTCGTATACGGTGAAAACTGGCAGTGATGGTAGTGACTTTGTGGCTGGTTCTTTGATTGACATGAATTAAAAATGTCGGTGTTTTAAAGAAGCTCTTGGGCTTTTTTTCAAGATAAATGAAAAAAAAAAGGATTTTATTTGGTTTCGAAGAATGCAATGGTGGCAGCATGTTGTGCAGAAGGTGAAATTGTAATGGTTGGATTGGAAGAGTGGAGATTTAATGATTCTGCTTCGTGAAATACGTTGATTTCAGGTTATTTTCAAAATGGCTGTTAAGTTAAGCGATTGAAGTTGTTGTTTGTACAAGGGAGAATGGTGTTAAATGGAATGAGAATACTTTTGCTTAGCTTTTTGAGTGCTTGTGCTGATTTAAGGAACTTGAAGATTGGAAAAATAAAAACCATGCTAGTGTTGGAATATGAAGTTTGCAGAGTAATTGCATTGCAATGGACTGGTGGTCCTAGAAGCTTGTAAGCTTTTTAAGCCAGTCGGAGAGAAGGATTCTGTGGTTTAGACTGCCTTATTTACTGGTTATGTCAAATTCAAGCAATACAGAGCTTCGAACTTTTAAGTAAATTTATTGCCAAGGAGACTGTAATTCCTGATGCTTTGATCCTTGTCAGTGTGCTTGGTGCATCTAGATTCCACGTCCAAGCTGCACTTGGTCCTGAACTTGATTAAGAAGAAATATATTTACATAGAATGTGGTTGTATTCTTTTTTTTTTTAAAATAAAAATCTTTAATTATTACAATTAGCCAACTAGTTTCATGCTAAAATTGCAACAAAATGTGAATCCTTTTCTTCTTCTTCTTCTTCTTCTTCTTCTTTTCACTCTAACTCGGTATAGTGAGAAGGCAGCAACTGCAGGTATCTGATCTTGATCTTGTTCATGATGAAATAGGTAGGAACTGACTAAACTTGAAATCAGAATACTTCATGGTTATGTTGCTTGAGAGCTCGTAGGTCTAATTGGCTGTGTTGCTTTTGTTCCCAAGGTTCTCTGATTTGGAGATGAGCTCTATGTTTTTGACTAGCTAGTTATGCTATGAAGATAATGAGTAGTTCAAGAAACAAAAGATTACTTCACTCCAAGCTGAACTGGGAAGTGGTGTAATGGCTTAATTGTTCTTTGTTCTGATTTTGATCATTCTGAAGAACAAAAGAAACGCAACTCTCAATCAACATCCAAGTAAGGTTGGGTCTTACAATCATGTTTTCACAAGAAATCTAGAGGCACCGTCCATTAAAGAAGGCACTGCGTTTCCCTACTGAAAGTTGATAGATTTATGTGGAGAAGCAATTTGATTTCAACTATGGGCATGAACAGAACAAAACGCAACTCGCAATCAACACAGCAAGATACTGACATGCTAAAGAAGAAAGGACTTCCACTGTTCAATTAACGGTGAAAATCCTTTTTGATTTTTCAATATTCACGTTTTTCAAATTTGGTTCCTGTAATTTCAGTGAAAACTAAAAGAGAATGAGTTTCACTGTAGTCCATCTTGATCCCTCATTTTTCATATGTTTCCAGATAGCAGTGAAAATCCATTTTGGTCCCTCAATATTCGTGTTCTTTAGTTTTGGCCTCGATAGGAGTCATTTCATTTCAATGAAAACCAAAGAGAATGGACTTCATTGTTGTCTATTTTGGTACCTCTATATTCATGTTTTCTAGATTTGGTCCCTGTAGTTTTGGTGAACACAAAGAGAGAATGAACTTTTGCTGTTCAATTAAATAGTGAAAGTCCATTTTGGCCCCTCAATGCTTGAGTTTTTTAGATTATGTCCCTTTAGTTTAGTAAAATTTCCTTTTAATCCCTCAGTTGATAGTGAAAGTACATTTTGGTCCCTTAATATTCATGCTCTCCATATTTGATCCCCGTAGCCTCAATTTAATTCCATTTTGGTCCCTCTGTTTTTCATATTTTCATATTTTCATATTCAACCCCCATATTTTTCATTGAAATTTAATTTTGATCCTTTGATTTCTTCGTATTTCTTAGAGTTTGTCCATGTAGCTTTAGTTAACATGCATTCTAGTGCCTCAAATTCTCCAAGAATATATATTTTAATTATCACATAATTAAATGAAAAAACACTCACCCCGCCTCATCATGCGAATATATTAACTAATTTAAACTAATTATTTCGACCTACCCAGGACTCGATGATACATGAGCTTGGAAGATTAAAAAAAAAAGAGGCTAATTATTCTTACCACTTTGCACATTTCGGCTCGAGACCTTGCATGGACTCTACATTTGTTTTCTTTTTAACTCACGGGCTAGTAAAGCAAAATCAAGATTTTCCAGGGGCCAAAATCAAATATTTTGAGGGAGAAAAGTAAGGTGAGGAAAAAAAACGAAATAGGAAAAGCTTCTTTTACGAGTCTGGTCATGTGTCAACTGTCAAGTGCCGATTTACAGTTTATTTGTTTTTTTTTTTTTAACATTTTTTTTTATATTAATATATTAATTTTTTTTTAAAAAAATTAATTTAAAAAGATAAAGAAATTAAAGTGTCTTCAAAATCGCTTTTGTAATCCAAAATAAAAAACAAACAGGTCGTTATAATACTTTAACCTGTGTCGCCAGATACCCATGTAATTTCAACAAAACGCTGCCGTTTTAGCCCAATTCCTTAATTCCCACGTCGAATCAGACCGATCCTCACCTTAAAAATCAGAAAGACTTGAAACTCAAAAACAACAAGAAAGGAAAAGCTTCGAATTTCAATACCGGTCCATTGATACAGAAGACAGCAATGGAAGATGGATTGATACAGAAGGCAGCAATGGAAGATGGCACAAACCCTCAAATTAAAGAAGAACCTCATGAAGAAGAAAAACATGAGGAATCACAAACAAGCAGTGGATGGGGAGGGTGGGGTTTCTCTGTTTTATCTGATCTTCAAAAGAAAGCTGAAGAGATCTCTCGCAATGTGAGTCTTTTTTTTTTTAATCACTCAGTCATTCACTCCCTTAAGTATTTGCTTTCTTTTTGGGTTAATGAAATCTGGGTTTGGATTTATTTGTTTTCTTTAGTGCTAGATCTGGTTTGTTATGGGAAAAAATGTTTTTTTTTTTTAAGTTTAGAGTAGTGTTTTTTTATGAATTGTTTTTTTGATTTGGATTGCTTTTTGATTTTTCGATTTCGGTTTTCTGTTTTCCGGGAAAATGTTAGTTTGTTTGTGCAAGTGAATGTGATCTTGGACTGATGGTGATTTTTTTAACCTCTATGGAAATATCTACTTTGTGATATTACACCTTTTTTTTCATTACACCTTTTTAAGTTCTATGGAAATATCTACTTTATGGCAAAGCTATATGTTAAAATCGTTTTGCTTGCGGGTTTGCAAATGGAAGTTTTCATCGGCAACGTTTGATCCCGTTTCTTCATTTGAACTTTTAATTTAATTTCTGAGGGCGTTAAGCCCCGATTCATACCAAAAAAAACTTTAAACTGTTTTGGGTTTCTTTCTATTTAAAGAATATGAAAAAGAAAGGTAAGTTTTGTTTTTCATGTTTAAGTGCGGTGTTCAATAAAACCTGACTTCGATGAAGCCACCAAGGTTTCTACTTGGTTTCCCATCTGTTGGGACATGATTGCTCAAAAGGATTAATTTTTTGATGAACAATTGAGTGTTTGTTTATGAATTACTGGGATTACGCAAAAGGTGGGATTTGGAATTGTTTTTTTTTCAGAATATGTTGTCCTATTTATTTTGCATTTGCATTGTTGTTGGTGGATTTGGCTTGGATTTCTTTTAATAGTTCCTCTGCGTGTGCAGGCTGCTGTGGTTGCAGAAAAGGCAGCAAAAAGCATCACAGATTTGAATATTGCCGAGGACTCAGAATCTTCAAAAGGGGAGCCAGAGGAAGAAGAATCTGCAAGTGATAAGGAAACCAAAGGTGAGGAAACTGAAGATGACAAGCTTCGGAAATCTGCTTTGGAGAAATTGGAAAAAGCAAGTGAGGATTCCATCCTTGGCCAGGCAAGTTACTTGCACATTGCTGTTTCAAATTTGACGTGTCATTGTAGTTCCACTGGACACAGTTATAACTATTTTTTTCTTGCATCTTCAAGTTCTATAACTTGCTTTGGCTTCTAGTCCCTTTACTTGACATCTGTTTAAAATTTTAATATGTATTGCCTCACTCTTGTTTTCATCACACCTTTTGAAGTTCTGCCTCATCATGTTACAGCTCTATTCTTGTGAATTTCTTCATTTGGCTGGCGCTAATATTTGTTTTACAGAATTGTGTTTTTTTTTTTTGCACATGGGTACTTGAAGTGCATTTCTTATTCATCTTATTGTGATATTAGTTGCCTTGTTTAATTCTGCAAGCAGTATCATTTTTTCCCAACATTTTTAGGGCTTGAAGGTTCTTGATCACTCTGTGGAGAATTTGGCTTCAGGAGCCTGGCAGGCATTAGGAAGTGCTTGGAAAGGGGGTTCTAATCTGGTTCAAAAGTAAGGTTCTTGATCATCACAGCTAAACTTTGTTATTTATGCAATTGAAAATCTCCTTTGTAATTGAGGGAAATTTATTAATGGTTAATCCTGAAAGCATAACAGACTTTTCTTGTCTCTTTCCTTTCCAAACTCAATGTAGAAACTAGTTGAGAATAACAAATAGAGCTGCTATGGGGATTCTTTTTGGTGGTGTTGTTTCCTTTTTCAGCTTTTGTCTTTGCAGCTGTAAGCCTTGCCTCCATCTTTGTGCATGATATTAATTATAAATTTTGGTTTGATTGGAAGAAAAACCTAAACCATATAAGGATTCATTTACATATCTAGTCTTAACCATCCATTGGAAAGAGGAGTATAGGAGGTCAGGATAAGATCCAATAGGAAAATGCCATGAAAGGTAGCAACATTTCATGAGATAAGGTCATGAAGGGTGTCTAGTTTGCACCGGCCTATGAAATTTAAAGGAAAATAATGGTACAATTGTGAGAGCACCGCATTTTGGAAGAAAGGTAGCAACATTTTTGTTTTATGGATGCTCTTAGAACTCCCAACCCCCTCTCCTTGTCTGATTTTTTTCTTTTTTAAAAAAAAAAACAGAGAATAGAAAAGTGTAACTCGAGTGGTAAGCTGCTGTGAGATCCTATATTTCAATCCATATGTCTTATTTTCACACTCTTTTTGTGCTTTTTTGCCCATGTCTTTCTTCAGGCTTGAGAATTCTGCTGTGAACCTTGCGGATTCAATTCAGCAAGGAAGCTTACCAGGATCAGCCGGTTCAGCTGCACCATCCTTACTTGAGGTTGTGAATCCTGTTGTTTAGCTCTTCCTTTTATTTTTATTTTTTCCAAATTTCATTGTTGGTTACCCTAGCCATCATGTTGCAGACTGGAAAAGCTTTTACAGCAAAGGGAATGCAAGTACTTGAATATGTAGGCAAGGAAACCATGGATCTACTGATCACAGAGACTGGTATTGAAGTTGAGAAAAATACTAAGAACTCTGAAAAAGGAGCTGATGAGGATCATTTACTTGAGGAGATGACATTTGATCGGTGTTTCTATATATATGGAGGTCCAGAACAGTTGGAGGTCATTTCTTTAGCCTTTTACTTGAAACTTGCATTTGTTTGAATTGATAGTGAATATTGAAAGTGTTGGTTTGTAATTCTATCAGGAGTTGGAGGCATTGTCCAACCATTATGCTCTGTTATTTAACCGCAGAAAGGCTAAATTGTCATCAGAAGAGAAGTCTGCATATGATGGAAAGCTTAAACTGGTTCAGCAAATTTTTAGTTTAAGCACTGAAATGGATGGGAATGCTGCAGAGTTTGAAAAAGGAAAGAAAATAGAGTCTGCAACTGAGGGAAGTAGTGACGAGATGAAAAATTTACATGATTCAAGCATCAGCAAGGCTGCTGACATGGCTGCAGGGTAATTTTGCTTGACACATACAAGTTTTTTGTATTCAGTTTGGAAATTTAACATGTACTCTGTACTTCTCTTCACAAGTCTGTTATATATGAAGCTGTTTTTGGGTTTCCAGGATTTTCAGTAGTGGAACTATTGTTTTTCTGTATTTAGTGTTGGTCTATTCCTCATTATCTTAATCTTTTGATTTGTATATTTTCTACCTCACTTTTTTCTCATCGGTGTTTAAACTTGATGCCGCATGTTCACTTTGTTATTTCATTATAATCACTGGTTGCAAGGCAGATGCCACAAGATCCAATCATGAGTGGTGACAGTTGTCATTTGTCAACCACAGCAATAGAAATATGGCTGTCTGCTGTAGTTGAACTTCTTTTAGTTTTTGTTGTACACATGTCCTTGAAACTTTTCCTGTCATTTACAGGTTCACAAATGCTTTAGCAGGACAAGTTGTGAATGACATAATTCAAAGGACAGCTGGAAGACTTGAAACTCTTCACTCAGAGGGGGTCCATGTATGGGGATATCTTTTATTTATTTGTTTTTCTATTTTCACATTTCGTTCACTGTTTGAAGATGGCAAAATATGATAAACTATGCATGCCTATGCAGAGACTCTCTGAAATGTGCTGTTCGGCAGTGTCTCAACTTCTGATACTTGGTAAATCTGTCATATCCAATACTAACAAAGGTCAGCAAGAAGATGCTGATGGGGATATTGTGGACATTGACTGGCCTGAAGATTCTGTTGAAAAAGCTAAGGTGATGCGCGCTAAGGCACGATCAATGGCAGGATATGTGGAAGCAGTTTCTAACAGCTTTATCACAGGTAGATTTACAAGACTCCCCCAGCTCTAATCTTATTGCTATTTTCTCTATTTTAAGCATTTTAGGCATCTTATTGAATCTCTACTTGATATGGTCTTTACATGAAACGGCCCTCCAAATCTTTTAGCAGTTCAGGTTTGGTCCTGAAATCATTGACCCAAGTAACAAGTTCTAAAATTCTGCCATTTAGAATGAATTCTCCGAGTTTCTGATTTCTTGTTATTTAAATCATTAGTTTTTTCAAATCCATTTTATTGGAAGAAATCACCGCTCTTAATAGGCATGTATAAACTTATGTAGCACTGAGCAGATGCATTGTTTGTAAGAACTGTCCATGTGGGTTTTGTTAACGAAAGACCTTCCTACTAAAATCATTTACTAATGTTATATGAGGGAAAGCCTGGCATTTTGGTGCTGAGAATATTATGGAGTTGACTTCTAGAAAAGAGAAGCATGCACATGTAGAATGTAATCAAGTTGGTAATTTAGAAAATGGTTGTCTGGGTGTCTTGGTTTATTTAATTGTTGTCTTTTCTTTGGAATGAAAATATTTGGTCTTGTAAGATCTATTCGAACCATTACAAGACTCATTAGAATGATGGCAGTCAAGTGGCATGCACATTATGGGTTTCAGGATATCACCATTTATTGTCTACCTATTTATGCATTCATATTTTTTTTTTTCCATTGTGGCATTGCGCATTGTCTACAGGTAAAAAAGATATGGATAGGTGATTTTATCTGATAGTTTGAGCTTATTATTTTGATCCAGGCATCTCCGATGTAGCAGAAGCTTACGCAGCAGCCATAAACGGTGCTACTGCAGATTCCCATGAAAACTTCCAACAATCATCAATTCAGGAGAAAGTCAATGCCTTCTCTGAACTTCTCCGCACTGACCGGACCACTGCAGTGAGCAAAATCCAGGATGGGCTCCAGTACTTGTCATATGTAGTCATTTCCACATCTATGCCTGCTGCTTGATCACTCGATTTCGACCAGTTTCTTTTTTCTTACATCCTCCAACTTCTCACTAGTTATGTTTGTAAATAGATAAATTCATCTTAAAATGGGTCTTGCTGTCTGATCCTAAATCAACGGATCCACGTTAGCTTGAACATTCTTTTAGATCATTTAAGGGTTGAATTTGAATGCTAGCCTCAAAAGCTGAACAGCTTATATCCCATGTCAGACAATATAAGAACAAAAGGAGAAATTGTTATGTTTGACATGAATTTGATTGGTTTATAATGAATCAGCAGTTAGGAGTCTTAATAAGATTTATAGACAATGCGGGACTTAGCGGTTTGTGTTGCTCTTTCATGACCTGTTTTTGCCTGAATGAGCCCCCCCAAAGCACACAATCTCTCGGGTCTCTGCAAGTGAAGGGTTTGCCTCTTGGCTTGCGAGTAACTATTCTCATGCATATCGTGCCATTTCAATTTTTAACTCTCATGAAAGTTTTTATTTAAGAACTGGAAGGGTGGTGTGTATGTGCTCTGAAATGAAATGAGAAACACATGAACTGATAAATTATATAAAATTAAAAATTAAAGTGAGAAATTGATTTTCATTATAAGAAATAAAAGATGGATGCTCGAATACGTGTTTGATCCTAAGATTTGGCTAATTTTATTTTTTAATTACAAAAAAAATTTAAAACTTTTCTTTTTAATTATTGTTTTTGAAATTATAACTTCTTACCATCTTAAAAGCAAGTTTTAATAAATAATAAAAAAACTCTAAATGGATAATTTTTAGGTAAATAGATCAAAATAATATAAAAATAATAAATAGAAGAAAAATCATATAAAAAATCTACGATAGAAAATAGATGTTTTATTTGTATTGAATATTAATGAGGAAATATATTAAGAAAACATTAAGCATATTAGCTTCATATATAAATATTAAAAAATATTTGTTAATATTACTATATAAAGCACTATTATTATTAGCTTCATACATAACTTGATAATTATTTAAAAACTTTCTAATAAATTTATTTAATATGAATTTTATTAAAAAATATATATAAAAAAAGTCATTTAAAAAAAAGCTTAGACATGCCTAGAATCAAAATCTCTCTTTTTTTTTTGGCAAGTACCTAGAATCAAAATCATAAAGCCTAAATCACCGGTTTTTTAGCTTTAAATTAATATTTTTTATATTTTTAAATTATTTTGATATATTAAAAAAAATTAAAAAATATTATTTTAATATATTTTAAAATAAAAAAATAATTTAAAAAAACAAATTTTACCGTACTCCCGTCGCTAAACAACTGCACGCAACATTTTTCTTCGATCATTTGGGGGTAGTCTAATAAAATGTCTAGATTCAGTGCACCTGAAAGCCCCCTTTAACACACGTTCTCCTAGTTTCTGTTGCAAGAAACACAGACCATTTGCTTCATACTAAGATTTATCTTGTACCATGGGAGATTTAGATTTGTCCTTCATTCAAGATCTTGAAAACAGGCCTCATGTCAAAGTCATAGAACCTGAGGAAGTCCCGGTAATCAATTTCTTCACTTCAAGCCAGGAGGCACCAAAGAAATTGTCTCAGAGATAGGAAATGCATGCAGGAAGTGGGGATTCTTTCAAGTAATTAACCATGGTGTACCTCTAGAGTTATCTAAAAGAATGGTGAAGATGGCGAAAGAGTTCTTTGATCAACCAATCGAGGGAAAAAAGAAGGTGAAGCGAGACGAAGGGACTTCTATGGGGTATCATGATAGTGAGCATACTAAGAATGTTAGGGACTGGAAGGAAGTGTTTGATTTCTCGCTGGAAGATCCTAGACTTGTCCCAGCCATGGATAACCTAGATGATCAGGAATTGAGGACCATAAGTAATCGTTGGCCTCAGTACCCTACTGAATTTAGGTAACTTGCTTATTTTCCTACGAAATAGTAAGGCCAACACTCTCAGGATACTTTTATTAGTTAATTAGGGATGTGTCTATAACTATAATAATTTATATATAGATTTACTAGTCCTAAATTATCGAGCTGTTCGTTTAATATATACTTATAGAAGAATTAGACAGTATGTTTGATCAGATAATTTTTTTATTTGATTTTGTATGATTGGTTTGTTTGTAAATCATTTTCCGATTAGTTCAGATCTTACATCTACTAGTAGTTCTGGTCTTAATGTTGCTCTTCCACTAGATTGTGTATCCTAACTGATAGATTGTAATCTTACCAGCGAAGCATGTCAGGAGTATTCTCGAGAAGTGGAGAAGCTTGGTTATAGGCTGTTGAAACTTGTTTCTGCTTAGGTTTGCCTGCTAACAGGCTAAATGGCTGCTTCATTGACCAAACCAGCCTCTGTAGGATAAATCATTATCCTCCTTGCCCTAACCCCCACCTAGCTCTTGGGGTTGGTCGACACAAAGGTTTCAGGTTCTTAACTGTCCTTGCTCAGGTTGATGTTGGAGGATTGGAAATAAGAAGAAAATCAGACGGTGAATGGATACCAGTTACGCCAATTCCAGATGCATTTATCGTTTATTGTCGGCGACATTATTCAGGCATGAAAATACAAAATACTGGCATTAATTGGCTAGCTGAAATCTTGACTGTCAAGTTTCATCTATAGTTCAAAGTACTATATATATTGTTTCCTGAATCATTGAATTTGTTTGTATAGGTTTGGAGTAATGACACCTTTGAGAGTGTGGAGCACCGGGTGGTAGTGAACACTGAGAAGGAAAGGTTCTCAATTCCAGAACTACTCTTACCTGCTCACCATGTCAACATCGGGCCACTGGAAGAGCTACTAAATGAGCAGAACCCTGCCAAATACCAACGATATAATTGGGTGAAGTTCTATGCTAGCAGAATCCGCGGTGATTACGAGAAACGGGATGTAGAAAATATCCAAATTCATCATTTGAAAAAGTAACTTCCATAGCTAGAGTGAGATTTACGAGTATAGTTTATGTGCAGTAGCAACTTGGTTTAACTTCTTTGTATTAAGGTGACCAAGATGACATTCTGTTAAAATTTGGAAGAATAAATCAGTTTGCAATGTAGCAAGGGTCGTTCCTGCTAGGTAATACAAGATCCTTTACTGGTTAGCTAGCTAGGTTGCTATTATGCTATACCTGCAAACACAGATGGATTCTCAATGATCCCTAGCTTAATGCCATCTTCAGTGTTAATTTTCATCTGCTTAATGCTTGCTTTGTGTGTCCTGTCAGGTTAAGGGGGACCTAACATATTGACTAACAACGTAGTTGATTAATAGGGAGCAAAAATTGGAGAACTCATGGGATAAAAAAAATCTTACCTTCAAGAACAGGATACCTACCTCTATAGTATCCTAGAACTCGCAATTGAAACTGTTCTTATCGAGAAAATGTAACAAAAATTACCCTCCACTAAAACCTAGATGTAATTTTAGAGTAGGTATTGAAAACTCTATTTAGATGCTAGTAGATGTGGACTAAAAAACCAATATTAGATTAGTTCCGCCTCTTTCCCACTAATCTGTCGTTGTGGTAACCTATCCATTGATGCAACCTGGCACCCGACAGCCCACAAATTCGATTGTTGGCTGGTGATGCGTAATTTGGTTCACCTACCCCAAACCAAGAAAAAAGAAAGGAAGAAACTGTCCATGTTCAATGTACGTTAAAAATGGTTTCATTTTGTTGGTTAAAAATTATTGCAGCGTGACGAAGTCATAGCCTCGTCTAGTGCAATTGGTTCTTTTTCGTGCGTTGGGGGATTCTATTCCAAATTATAAAACCATTAAGCACCATTTAAAAGGAATTATAAAACCATTAACATTTTCAGTCTGTCAAACTCTTGTGGCCATGGGAGAAATCGATCCAGAATTCATTCAAGAAACAGAATACAGGCCTAAATTCAAAACAATAGAGGCTGATGAAGAAATCCCAGTTATTGATCTCTCTGTTTCCACTCCAAGTGACACAAAAGAAGTTGTGTCAAAGATTGGAGAAGCGTGCAAGAAGTGGGGATTTTTTCAAGTGATCAATCATGGGGTACCGTTGGAACTAAGGCAAAAGATAGAGAAGGTAGCAAAAGAATTCTTTGATCAACCGATGGAGGAAAAACGGAAGGTGAAGAGAGATGAGGTGAATCCTATGGGGTATCATGATAGTGAGCACACCAAAAATATTAGGGACTGGAAGGAGGTTTTTGACTTCTTGGTGGTAGATCCAACTTTAATTCCTGCTTCTGATGATCCTGATGACAAAGAGCTAAGGGCTATGACTAATCAATGGCCACACAAACCTTTTGAATTCAGGTCTTCATTTTCTTCCTTCATCTTCTTATGTTTGGACATAAGTAATTCATTCCTTAATCTTATTATGTTAATTAGTGTTGTTCGTTGTTTTGGTCAGGGAGCTGTGCCAAGAATATACAAGACAGGTGGAAAAACTAGCTTTCAAGTTGCTGGAGCTTATTTCTTTGAGCTTAGGGTTGCCTGCTGATAGGTTAAATGGTTACTTCAAAGACCAAATCAGCTTTGCTAGGTTCAACCATTACCCTCCTTGTCCTGCACCACACCTAGCTCTTGGTGTAGGTAGGCACAAGGATGGAGGTGCCTTGACGGTCTTATCCCAAGATGATGTTGGAGGACTACAAATAGGCCGCAGATCAGATGGAGAATGGATCCCTGTTAAACCAATTCCAGATGCCTTCATCATCAATATTGGCAATTGTATGCAGGTACTTTCTTCTGATCAGCCTAATTAGCTTAATCTGAATTATTGCCGACGAATTCCATTCGTTCTTGCTAGCTGTAGAACGTCCTTCACCCACCACAGTCCCCACTCCTTTATCTTGTCCATGGACCCAACATGAATGATTGATGGGGGATTAGGTATGCATAGGACAGGCGTCATCGTTAACATATAAGAAGATGGTACAAATGTCCCATTTTCTTCCTAATCAGGGCTTGGGTTGTTGCCTCATGTGCAGGTTTGGAGCAATGACTTGTACTGGAGTGCAGAGCATAGAGTGGTGGTGAATTCTCAAAGGGAAAGGTTCTCGATACCATTTTTCTTTTTCCCATCCCAATATGTTGATATTAAGCCACTGGATGAGCTAATTAATGAGCAGAACCTTGCAAAGTACAGGGAATTCAACTGGGGAAAATTCTTTGCCAGTAGAAACCGCAGTGATTATAAAAAACGTGAAGTGGAAAACATCCAAATCGATCACTTTAAGGTACCAGAGTGATTAGTTTAGAGTGGGTTTTCTATGTACGTGCCTATACCCTACATACGTGATGTCGAGGTTGTGTGACCTTTTATTGTTGCCATGTTATGATTACTAAAGCATGGACTTGTATGTGAAAGTTTTCCTCGAGATATCTTAACTGTTATGGGCTCATTTGGGCAAAATTCCGGTTAATTTTCACCAGTCATTGAGCTTTTTTAACGAATTCTGATCGTATATATATATATATACATAGATGCTATCCTTGATCAGTGTGCGTGTGTGTATATTAGACAATGAGAAACTTTTTTACTTCCCTTATGATAGTTCTGACTGAACTTCTTACAGGGATTTGATAACCTTAGAAGCCGGAGTGATATATACATGGAAGTAGTGTAGTAAAAGATGACATGACAGAAAATATGAACTCCATTAGGCACCATTATTTGTTATGTTCTTCCTTTTGGAAAAGAAAAGGAAAATCAAATTTTCAATACGAACCGCAAGATTTTCTTAAAGTTTGGTTCCATTTTCGAAGAGCAAACATTATTTAAACCATATATTTTATTCTTATGTATCCAATTAGAGAGCAACATCACGGGAAGGAATCCAAGTATACGGTCAATCAAGAAACAGGCCCTTCAAGCACGCAGTTGATTATAAGAAGTAATGAAATTTGATCTAATTTCGCGAAACTTGACGAGGTCTTTGAGGTTGAGGTTGGATTATCAAACTAATTTAATTGATTTTGAGTAGAAGATAGACGGAACAAATACATGTCATATCTTCAAGAATTTCTGCAGCCGAAATTATGAAGGTGTTAGCCCTTTGCGTCCAGCTTCATTCAGAACCACGCTGACGCTGATCTAGAGATGCCAAGAGTTTATGTTAACTTTTAGAGTCTACATCTACCAGATAGATATGCCCCCCTAGGTTGCGGGCCGGTTTAAATTCTCCCAACATAAAAAAAATAATATTTAAATGATAATAACATAAGAAAAATTAGGTTAAATTTATTAAAATATAATTTATAATGTAAGATTATAATAATCCGCATAAATAAAAGTAAAAAAATTTATAAAATTTAAGATTTAATAACATGATGTTAAATATAAAAAAGAATTTAAAAAATATAATGCTAAAAAAACATATTGAGTCAACTTGATCTATTTTAATAATTTTATAATTTACGATATGAGATCGAGATAAAAAAAATTTCAAAAAAATATTAAAAAAAATATTAAAAAAAAAACAAAGTTTATAAAAAAAACCCCAAGTTAAATTGGGTTATCTTTACCAATCATCATTGTAATAATCAGACAGAAAGAAAATAAAAAAAAAACAAAGCTCAAGAAAAAATTATTTCATGCAAAATGATGAAATTAAAAAAAAATCAAGTAAAAAAATTGAGAAAAAAAAATCAAACTTTCAAAAGAAATACTTAACAAAAAATATCAAAGTTAAATAAAAAAACTTAGTAAGAAAATACAAGTTAACACGAGTTAACTTTACCACATTGTATTTGAGACAACCCATCACGCGCTCACACATGTGTTTTTTTTAAATAATATTTTATAAAACATGTTTAAGGATTAATAATTAAATGATAAATGATAAAAAAAAAACTTAAGTCAACTCAAGTTAATTCAACTAACTTGTGATATGAGATATGAGGCAGAGATAACCCAATAAAAAAATAAAAAAAAATTAAGAAGCTCAAGGCCCAATAATTCAATGTTAAATGATAAAAATAAAAAAAATTAAAAAAAAATCTAAAAAAGATCAAACTTAAACTAAGTTCATTGTCAAAATTGATAGATCAGGTTATGAGACTAAAATTACTCTAAAAAAATAGACATGAAAAAACCACAAGGAAAAATATCAAACAATTAAAAAATTAAAATAACAAAAATTAAAATAATGAGAACGAAACAATTCACAAAAATAATTGAAAGAAACAAATTAGAGACTAAGTTAAAAAACAAAATCAATGAAGAAAATGATAAACAAAAAGCGACAAAATTGGAAACCAATTAAAGTTAAATCAAACTCCCAAAGATAAAATAAAAAATAATAATTAAAAGGATAAAAAAATAATAAATAAAAAAATGAGAACCAGATTTGATTTAAAAAAAATCTAATAAGATTAAATGATTAGAAATAAAATTAAAAACAAAACAAACTTAAAGAATCATCAAATCTATATATATATATATATATAAAGATGAAGACGAAACCCAAAACAAATATAAATTAGAGAACATAACTGAATTTGTCCAAGTTTTGCATATATACCAAGCCTTAGAAAAAAAAAAAAAGAAGCATCAAATGGTTGAACTTCTTTCCTCTTGTTTTCAAAGATAAAGAAAAGAAAATTCATCCAAATAATTAATGTTTTAAAAAAACAACAGTTAAGCTCTTTTTTTTACTTAATTAAAAGTATCAAGTGGGTGTAAGAACAAGGAAAATAATGTCTCCTTTTTCTCTCTCCCTATTTTAAGTTAAAATTAAGCTGTTTTTGTGTAGAAATGTTGTCACAATTATTTTTTAATAAAGTATTTTTTGTTTGTAAATGTGTTAAAATATTATTTTTTATTTTTAAAAAATTATTTTTAATATCAACACTTTAAAATAATCTAAAAATATATAAAAAATTAATTTTAAACAATTTGTTTTTGAGATTTTATAAAATACCTGGAAATATAATTTTAAACAGTGTATATAACAAATTATTATCTTGACATGTGAAGTAACTTTTGGATCTCTATTACTTTTGTCTTGAAATTTGGTATAGTTTCTTGAAACTCAGATGATTAAAGATGGAATCATCAAACTAATTTAATTGATTTTGTGGAGAACATAGACGAAACAAACATAAGTCATATCTTCAACAATTCCTGCAACCGAATTATGAAGGTGTTAGGCCTCCGTGTCCACTTTCATTCAGAACCACGCTTATCCAGACTTTCTTGAGCTTCTAAGCCCCTGTAAAATAATTAATTAATATTTTATTTTTTTATATTTATTAAAATAAAAAAAATAAATCTTACAATTTTTTTAATGAGAATAGAATTGAAAAAAATATAATTTTATAAATTATTTTAAATAAAATAAATAATAATCAAAATAATAGAGATTAAATCTAAAAAATAAAAGATAAAGAAATTAAAATAATAATATTAATATTTCATAAATTATTTCAAATAAAATAAGTAATAATTAAAAGAATGAGAATCAAATTTAATAGATAAAAATTTTTAATAAAAAATAATAAAAAAACAAATAAGAATTATAAAAATAAGAATTAAAGTTAATATAAATATTAAATTTTAAGAGATGAGATTGAATAATAAATATTTAAAACTATATATATATATATAGCAATAAAAAATTTGAGGGCCAAATTTGATATAATAAGTAAATAATAAGATATTTCTAAAATTTTTATAACTTTCAAAAAATATTTTCTGTCCAAATTTTTAAGAGAAATATTTTTAAAAAAACTAAGTTAATTTTTTTTAATTAGAAAGTATTTTTTGTTAATTAACTTTTCTAATAGGAAATAAATATTAAAAATTAAAAAATAATTTTTTAAAAATAATTTTTAAAAAATAAATAGGACCTTAGGGCATTACGGCAATTTATTCTTTTTTACAGAGAAAATTGAAATTAGAAGGCAATTTTAGTTTGTACTCTTAATTTTCTACCGTGTCCTTATCGGTTAACGTCCGGCCGAATTTCATGACCAATGAGTTTTAGAATCTAGGGAAAAATCTTTCTTTCTACTCTAGCTACTAATTGTATGAAAACGTATTTGTTTCATTTTTTTCTTTTTATTTTTTATTATCATAATTTTAAATAAATATTTTTATATTTAATTAAGATTTAATTTTATAATAATTTATTTTTATTTATATAATTAAATAAAAAATAATTTTTAAAAAAAGTTATTAAATCTATAAAATTTATAACTAAAGTTATGGATTTAATAGTTAAATCGTGAAGTAAAATTAATCTAATATATTATTATTTTAAATTGTTTTTAAAAAAATTAAATTATATTTAATCATCTAAGAAGTTATTACGATTTAAATCATTCTCACACAAACAATCATGAATTTGGAAGGTTTAACTACACGGTTATTATAATTTATTCAGACAAAATGATATGAAATCTTTCGTTTACGGTAAAAGAATAATGGACCGGAACAGAGTATCGGTGGCCGATCTATCATTGTCGCCACATGGCCGTTTGAAGCAACCTTTGCCATGCCAGCACAAACGTCACGGCATTCCAAGACAACACTGTTGACATTACCTAGTTAATTCCCCTCTTAACATCACCCCAAAGGCTGTCTAGATTCACTTTGCATTAGACCTGCTAACAAAGTATAAAAAGCCACATAACCGCTATCTCTTTTCTCACAAGCACAAACTTGGTTGATCCAGGTTTCTTAATCAACATCAAAGGAGAAGGAAATCACCATGGGAGAGGTTGATCCAGCCTTCATTCAAGCCCAAGAACACAGGCCGAAACCTGAGATCACCAGAGCAGAAGGAATACCCTTAATTGATCTTTCCATAATCAGCTCTCCTAATTCCAACTTAGACAACGATCAAGCACTAGGTGGTCTTGTTGAGGAAATAGGCAATGCATGCAAAAACTGGGGATTTTTTCAAGTGATCAATCATGGGGTGCCGCTTGCTAAGCGACACAACATTGAGAAAGCATCAAGAGAATTTTTTGGTCAGCCTCTGGAAGAGAAAAGGAAGGTGAGGAGAAATGAGGAGAAAGTGTTGGGTTACTATGACACTGAGCATACCAAGAATGTTAGGGACTGGAAAGAAGTGTTTGATCTCAATGTCCAGGATCCAACTGTTGTCCCTGCTTCATATAAGCCTGATGATGAGGAACTAACCAAGTGGTTTAATCAGTGGCCTGAATACCCCAATGACCTGAGGTATATACCCCAATGTGATCTTTCAGTAATTGTGTTTTTCTTTTTTTGCTATACTAACAAATTTTTTGGTCCCTCTGGAAGTTCTCCGCTATATATAACTTTTGCGCTTTTATAGAACTTTCTGTTCTGAAATAATCAATGATACATCCAAAACTCACTGGTCCTCTGGTTAATTTAACCTAAAAATAACCTTTTTTATTTTTGAAAAAACAAAAAACTTGCTTTAAATTTATTTATTTTTAATATTTTTGAATGGTTTTGATGTAAATTTTTAGAAATTAAAAAAATATTATTTTTATATATTTGCATATATAAAGCACCTTAAAACATAACATCTACCACCAGAGTCTCATTAAACAGATCAGAACACCTCTAATTATTAATTTAAGCGGGCTTTAATTACTCTATGCAGTCTAACACATTTCAATGAACAGAGAGGTCTGTGAAGAGTATGCTAAAGAAATGGAAAAACTAGCTTGCAAATTGATGGAGCTGATAGCCCTGAGTCTAGGCTTGCCAAAAGACAAGTTCCATGGATTCTTTAAAGAACAAACCAGCTTCATTAGACTCAACCACTACCCACCTTGCCCAGTCCCTGACCTCGCACTCGGCGTTGGTCGACACAAGGACGCCATGGCCTTGACCATCCTTGCTCAAGATGATGTTGGAGGGCTAGAAGTGAAGAGAAAAACAGACGGAGAGTGGCTTTGGGTCAAGCCAACCCCAAATGCCTACATCATCAATGTTGGTGACATTATTCAGGTATATCCTTTTCCAAAAACTCCGAAATTAACATTAACATATAGAATCAACGCTATTGTTTCAAATGTTAATTGGTTTTATAGGTTTGGAGCAATGACATTTATGAGAGCGTGGAGCACAGGGCGATGGTGAATTCTGAAAAGGAAAGATTTTCCATTCCCTATTTCCTCAGCCCAGCACACTACACCAACGTGCAGCCCTTGGAGGAGCTCATTAATCAGCAAAACCCTGCCAGATACAAACCATACAACTGGGGAAAATTTGTCGTCACAAGAAAACGTAGTAATTTCCAGAAGCTTGATGTTGAGAACATCCAGATTTATCACTTCAAGATACCCGAATCAGAGCTGACCGAAAAATTGGACTGAGCATTACTGTCCATCAACCAGTAAAAGACGCTGCTGCCTATAAATGGCAGTACCTTGTAAAAATCACAATTGCAACTTTGGAGTCACGGTGCCATGTATTAAGAATAATGGAATTTGCTATGAATAAAGAAGATTATTGCAACCTTCACCGTTTTATCCATTATTGTAGAGTAAGAGTATGAGTCATATATATGGCTGTGATCATAACAAAAAGAAGGCAACAAAAAAAATTTAAAGTACCTTTTTTTTATCGTAATATATACTTCTTTTTTAAAAGTTCGTTTGTAAGAAATACAGGCAGGGTTAGAAGAAGTGTGGAACGGAAAGAGAAAAATAAAAAGAGAGATTAATTTTTATTTTTATTTTTCTTTTCTTAAAAAGAATAAACAAGGGAATTAATAAAAAGAAAAGAAAAGAAAAATGAGAAAATGCTTCCATTTCTTCTGTTTTTTTTTTTTTTCCAAATAGACTTCCGTGGTGGCCCAAGCACATGCAGTCCTGCATGGTATCCTTTCATAGAAGAAGATGGCATGTCGGCTGCTTCGATGGAGGGAGTAGACGTTTTTGGCAACCCTACCCGTATTTTCCAGCGACGTTGATGCCAATAAAGTCTCCATTTCCGGAGATATTTCACAACGGAACCACCTCAAATTCTTATTTCTTTAAAATCAATAAAAACAGCATTAGACTCCGCCACTGTTTATGTCACTGCCTTGACCATCCTTTCTCAAGATAATGTTGAGACGTGATCAAGAGAAAAAGAGATGAAGATTGGGCTGGGTGAAGCCAACACCAACTGCATATTTCATCAAATATATATGTCGGTGACATTATTCATTATCAGTAAAGTCAAAAAATAAACCATTCTCAGACAAAAACTAGCATGCAGTCAATAGAAATTTTGGGAGAAAACTACAAATTTGGTACGCTTACGGATGCCCATGGTATTCCCATCATCCTGGTTTCTCTATATCATCAACGTGGTTAATTACATTATCTAGTGATCAACGACTAACTCAGTGGCGTGTACGTGGCTGGTTGAACAAAAAAATAAATAAATGTAAAAAAAAAAACCCCCGGCAAAGCCGTGCGAAATTTATTGATAGTACCATTAAACCTGCTAATAAAACCTCTAAACACTTCTGTATTAACAATTGGATAGCATTTGGTATAATAAATAAATGTAAAAAAAAAAACGACAAAGTCATGATATACGGTCCATCAAGAAACAAGTCCTTCGAGAAAAAGGAAAACATATGCAGATGATTATAAAAAGTAATGAAATTTGGTATAAATTCTTGAAACGCAGATGATTAAAGTTGAATTATCAAACTAGTTTAATTGATTTTGTGAAGAATATAGACGAAACAAATACAAGGCATATCTTAAACAATTTCTGCAACCGGAATTATGAAGGTGTTAGGCCTTCGTGTCCAGTTTCATTCAGAACCACGCTGATCTAGAGATGCCAGGAGTTTGGGTCAACTTTTAGAGGCTAAATTCACGCGGGTTCATCCTGTGGATGTAGGGTAAACTCTTTTCCTTGAGCTTGCTGTCTCTGCTATTGTGCTAGTTAATTAAACCTTTGGGACCTAATTTAGGGCCTTAGGCAATTTATTATTATATTTTTCTTACAGTTGAAATTTTAATTAGGAGGCAATTTCAGCTTGTACTATTAATTTTCTACCGTGCCCTAATTAGTAAACCTACGGCTGAATTGCATGACCGAGGTGTTATAGAATCTACGGAAAAAAATTTCTTCTTGTTTTCAAATTTTCAAGCTATCAAACTAAGTAATTATTGGGTATGCGATCAAAGTCCCATATTAATTACAAATAAAGATAATTATGAATATATAAAAATAAATAAATATTTTTATTGGTATTAGACCTTTTAGATATAACCCAAGAGCAAATCCATAAGAGTTTAGACTCAAAGTAGACAATATCATACCAATGTAAAGATAAGTGGTGTTTCTAGTCCTTACAAGTGGTATCAAAGTCATGTCCTAAAGTTAATTATGATGGATGAATCCTCAGAATACCGAACAAAAGATGGTGAGCCCTAATTAGATCACTATGTAATCCATAAATCAGCTCTATTGGATAGACGGTGTACTCCGGATATTTTATGGACGTATCCTGATCCCAACACGGTGAAGAGAAGTTAACCTAGAAAGAGTAAAAACTCTCAAGTCAGGTAATGCTCTCCGGATACTTCATAGACGTGTCTTGATTCCAATATGATGAAGTAGAGAAAAGTAGAGAATGAAGAATCATGGTTGATATAGAGTAGATGGATAAATAATCGTTTGAGGAAAGGCTCGGTAGTCCTTTGTTTGAGGGGAGGATTGTTGGGTATGCGACCAAAATCCCACATTAGTTAGAAATAGGGAGGATCATGGATATATAAGAATGGATAAATATCTTTATTGATATGAGATTTTTTGGATATAATTTAAGAGTAAATCCATAAGGGTTTAGACTCAAAATAAACAATATATATAGAGATAAATAATATTTCTAGTCCTTATAGTGATCCACGAGCTTAGTCTTTTCTTAATGTTTCAAGCTATTAAGTACAGATGATGGTTGAAAAAGATTAACCATTTTTTACATTCATGGCGCCGTGTGTGTGTGTAAAATGATAGCAGAGTCTGGCTTTAAAACTCATATAAGCCCAAGGATAAGCCTTGTAGAAACCTACCACTTCTAGAGAAGCATGGAGCAAGCAAAGAAACATTTGGTGTTAATTTCCATTTTCATCATCCTTCTCAATATTGCAACCAATGAGGCCTTATCGCAGCCACTTCACAATCATAGCAAGCATTTTGTGCTAGTTCACGGGGCAGGTCATGGTGCCTGGTGTTGGTACAAACTTGTGCCTCTGTTAAGATCATCAGGTCACAATGTTACCACTATAGATTTAGCTGCTTCTGGGATTGACCCACGGCAGATTAGCGATCTTCAATCAATATCTGACTACATTAGGCCGTTGAGAGATCTTCTGGCATCTCTACCACCAAATGAAAAGGTTATCCTTGTTTGTCATAGCTTAGGGAGATTGGCACTTTCTCAAACCATGGAGAGACTTCCAAGCAAGATTTCTGTGGCTGTTTTCCTTACTGCCCTTATGCCAAGCCCTCCCTTAACATTTCCACTCTTCGTCAAGAGGTACATGCAGAAAGAAAAAGAAAAAAACTCTTATTCGATTGATTAACCTAACTTATTTTTCTGTTATGAATATCTAGTTATACTTTTTATATCACAACATGCAATCAATTTGTTAAGCTACATTCTTCTCATGTCTCACAATTTTCAACTTTTTCACTTTTCTTGTGCATGTGTTATTACCGAAGCGTGTAAGAAGGCAAACTGATATGTTAGACAGCCGCTACGCATTCGGTAATGGCCCGAATAACCCACCAACATCTCTTACCTTTGGGCCCAAATACCTACTATTAAGATTGTATCAGCTCAGTCCAATTGAGGTAAGAACTTTACAGATTCATAGGCAAAATGTGGTTTTTTTTTTTATTTCTTTTGAGACCCAATATGTCACAATTTTTTACATTTATTCTCTTAATATTGAGATTCTGATGAAATTTATGTGACAAAATGGCTTCAAGACTGGACAGTGGCCACAACACTGGTGAGGGAAACACGTCTATCTACTGATCAAGAATTGCCAAGGGACCTTGTACTAACGAGGGAGAAATAGGGCTCTGTTAAAAGAGTTTTTATCATTGCAGAGAAAGATTTGATCTTGGAGAAAGATTTTCAACAATGGATGATCCAAAAAAATCCACCCAATCAAGTGAAAGAGATACTAGGATCCGATCACATGTCCATGATGTCTAAACCTAAGGAACTTTGGGCTTGTCTGCAAAGAATTGCTAAGAACTATAATTGATGCCCGTATATTCCCAGGATTACATATGAATAATAAAAATAAGGTGTTTCTGTTACTGCCTCAACATTTCTACTCTTAATAAAGAGCTACTGGGTAGTTTTGTTTTTTTCCTTGCTTTTAATTTTCATCTTTATTTTAGTAATTGAAGCTTTATGTCCGAAGAGCAAAGATCGGCACAAGAGGGGTCAAGTTCAATTAACTTGTAGCATGCCCTTCATGCAGACATGCTAATCTTTGTAATTAGCAAAAAAATGAGTTACGACTTTGCTCACGGTATAAATATATTTGAGTTCAAGGGTGCCAGAATTAATAAATGTACTGGTATCAGATAAGGTCTTTGCTGTTGAAATGGCATCTAATTATGAATCCTACGGGTCGGGGTTTGTAATGTTCATATCCAAACCCTAGTCTTTGCTTACCCGAACTCGATAGGGTATCCACGGTTATCCAACAGCAGGCCTTGCCCACCGCACCTCTTTTGTTACTGGTATGATACCCACCTAAAGTCAGCATTCATGCTTATCAATGTAGCATTCAAGAAATTTCTAACTTGTAAAATCTCCACACCTCAAAATTGCACGGAATATATGCACTGTAACTTTTAAAACAATGAGCTAAAAAAACATATCATCTCCTTCAACTTGAAGAACCTCGATGTTGCAATGATCCGACGCTTTTGTAATACAATCACACTGGTATTTATACATATCATAATCAGTTCTAACTCTCAACAGATTTGAATGAAAACCCAGCCAAGACTAGCCTGAAAGTTAACCCCAAAATGACCCAAACCCGTTGCTCTTCCTCTTCGCCTCATGAGGAACACCGGATCCTAGCAAAACAATAGAAAACCCAAAATCCAAAGACAAACTAGGCATGGGATATAAGACCCGAAACAATTAGAGCGAAACACTTATCTCGGCCCAGCTTTCTTTGGGCTTCAGAAAAATCCGAAGACACCATACCGTGGAATGACTGTCCGGCTGTTTACTGTGCTCTTGAACTTTTCAAAAATTACCAAAAAAATATGTATCTTTGGAATTCTGGCAACCCACAATTTGATGCTCGAATCAAATAACCATGCATGTCATGAGATTCTTTTTCGAGCTTCTGCCGCAAGATTCTTGAATGTTTTTAATCTTCCTTTCAGCGTAGATTATTTTATTAAGAAAAAACAACGTTTTTAAGACAACTAGGAGCCCATCAGTTTAAGATTAATAAACTTGATGGAGATCATTGTTTTTAAAATCATGAGTTAATAATCATATTAAAACCCGGATGCTAGTAAAATTAAGCTTTACTTGTGTAAAATTAAGCTTTATTTGTGTAAAATTAATAAACTTGGTAAATTTAATTTAATTTTATTAAATTTATGATATAAACAAAATCAATTTAATTTAACCTTAAAATATTTATAACTAATTTTACAAGATTGAAAATATCTTTCAAACAATCTATTAGATAAAATTAAAATTTTACATAAACATATTAGATATATAAAAATATATTGTGATAAATTTTTAAATTAAATGAAGTTTAGAAATATAATATTTCAAAGAATAAAAGTTAGTAGATGAACTTTGTTAAATCTGTCAAACTAAACTTTTGTATATTATCTACGATATATTTTGAGTTATCATTAAAATTTTGTTATGATTAAAGTTGAGATGGAAACTAGAAATCTCAAACTTTCTAATTATATATCGTAAACCCAATAATTCATCCAAATAATAAAAAATAATATGTTTAAAATCAGAACTCTAATCTGTAAAGAATATATAAAAATTAGAAATTCAAGCTACATGAAGAAATTTTAACATAAAAAACTTGTTTTTATTATCATAATTTATTTATTTATTTATTTTTAAATAATTATTTTTAATTTGAATTTTTTTTTCTAGCGCATTAGACATTGTTTAAGGATTTATTTTATTATTAAATTTATATTAGTTATTTACTAGTTTAGTTTTATTAACTTGCAATTTAAAATGGTTTTATCAGGACATATTTTGATGAAACAACCAAATTCTCATCAGGTTTATATTTATGTGTACTTCCTATCATTTAGTAATTTTTTGATATTGAAAAGTATTATTCTAAGACTTTTTATTTTTTATATTATTAATTTATACTATTTATCTTTTATTTTATTAAGTCACTCATTGATTATGATATTGTTGATTCTTTTTATTATATTTTAATTTAATTTAATTTAATTTTTTAATTGAAATATTTTTAATATATAATTAATAGATAATTTTACCATCCAAATTTACAATCTAAATTTATATTATATTTTTTATATCGGATTAAAAAAATATGTTTTGCAACCTTAACGCGTATCATGTATTCCGGTAGCAAGTGGTAAGAACATTTGCCGACAATTCGATATAATCGCGGTTAGGTATAGTGCCATTCTTTATTTAAAAAACATTTCCAAAGATATATAAACAGGCGTCGTGTGATTAAGGAATATTTTGCGTCTAATAAAATAAAATGTGAAATGGTGTTCTCATGTCACTTAGCTATCTTTCTTGATTAACTAGGTCAACTAAATTAATCTCTCCCCTGCAAGGATCTCTTATGATCATCGATAATGATGCTCTTCGTTTAAGCTATAGTTATTGAAACACGTAGAGGAACAAAAAAAAAAAGACAGTGAGATTGCTTAATGAAACAGATAAAAGTAATTTAGTTTAAGTTTAAACAGGCTTATATATCGTGTGTTTATTTAGTATGCATTGCATCTGCATCAATCAATTTAATTAATTTTTTTTTAACTTGAATATATTTTAGATCTTAAAATTAATAATTATATTAGCCTTTAATTACTTTGAAAAAACTCAAATTTACTACTGTTAAAAAGCAAATTCAAAGTGATCACCTCTAATAATTAATTAATTTTTAATATAATTAATTAAAAGTACGGCATGTTGACTATCCACCATTTAAAGGTCGTACAGAAACACTTAATCATATTCTTTTTTCCTTAACAAAACAGAGACTCGAATTTGAAATATGTTACGGGTAGGGGAATCTAAATACAAGTTGAGCTATTATATTGATTAAGAAACATGATTTCACTTCTATGAGCAGTAGCGTCTTGATATGAAATAACAGGATCATGCCTCTCTCTTTGTTCATAAAATTGCAGCAAGGCAGAACATGTCCACAATTCAAAGAATAAACAATTCCAAGCAACTGAGTTACAGCTCTGTGAACCCGGTATATATTTACAGATTCCTCCAGCAAAAGTAGCATGTAATTAGCTGGTGTTAAAAACTGATTCTGTGTCATCCTTGGGCTAATAATTTTACCATGAAGCATTTATCAGCCCGGCCTGTGCCAGCAATTACAAGAACACGCCCACCAGCAATTGGATTTAATCACGATGGGGCAGTGCTGTTCTTGATTGTTTGAAAGAAAACGAAGATGCCCTGTGATTAAAATACTATAGTTTATGTTTGAAATAATGGAAGTACTGTAATGATGCTGCTATCATATCGTTGTCTCTATTCATTCGAATCTAACATCTGGCACACATCACTACTACGATTATATGAGTCATGGGCAATAATGCTTTTCTTTAAATGGTCGACTATAAAAAAAAATAAAAAATAAAAAAAGTAGTAGGTGTACTCTCACTTTGAAGGAATTTATTCATATCTACAGCAATTCGAATAATATAGAGATTTATATTCAATTTAAAATTGTTGATATATTTTAATATAATTCTTTAAGTGTTTGTTTAAAAGTATAATTGTGGTTATTTTTAAAATAATTTTTCATATTAAAATATATGTTAATAATTTTTTTATTTTTAAAAAATTATTTTTAATATTATTACATTAAAATGATTTGAAAACACTAAAAATATATTAATTTAAAGTTAATAAAAAAATAAAAAAATAAATTTTTTTCAAAAACACTCTTGAAACGCAAAAAAAAAATATAGCATCATACAAACCAATTTATTAGTGACTTGACATCAAGGTTTGTAGCCCTAAATATTATGAGGTCTTAGCATACTTGTCTATTATGTTTGTGATGTTTTATCTGTTTGTTTGGCTTGTAGGATGTTACGTAAATTTAAAGATTAGTCACAGTACATGTAAGCTATTCTAAATATTTGGAATATAAAAATAAATTTTTTATTAGTGGCTTGAGCTAGAAATTAACATACCTCTTCAACTCATAATACTACAAGTAATTTTATTAATTTAGGTTGTGCTTGCTATTATTTTTATAATTTTATTTAAGTTATTTTTAAATTTTTAGCTAGAAAACATTATAACTTGAATTAAAAATTTGTTATAAAATCAAGTCAAGTTCTTGCTTTAATCAAGAATTAAAATTTTTAACTTTTTAAATTTATGGATTCTAACTTATAATACATTATTTTTTAAAAAATTGTTTTAAATTATTATTCTTTCTATTAAATATAGTTCTAACTCAAAGTCATGATTTATTCTCATTGACAGGTCATTAAAAAAAAAAACTTTCGAGTAATTACTCAAGTTAATATAGGTTTTCTACTCTGGCAATGCCAGGCAAATGAATAAATAGGCACTGATTAATTTCTTCTTTAACATGCGACAACGTTAAATTCATTTCACCGGAGGAGGGAGACTGATCAGTCATCTTCACAAAGAGAAATCAATGATATTATAGTCCCACTATCTTCAAAATGAAATTCAAAAAGCAGCTGAAGAGGCTGATATATATGCTGATATTATCAGACAAATACTTGTGGCAAGACAAATACATCAACATCAAAGTAAATTTTTGACAATGGAGTGTCCTGTCTCTGTGTGTGTGTGTAGACAAGTCCATATTGGACTTCATTTACAATCTCTCTAAGATGTAGTATTTCTCTCCTTCCCCAACTTCTACTGGAATAGCCCTCTTATCTGAGTGTTCATTGATCATAAGCATATATCCCTTAATTTAAATGAATAAAAATAGTCAACACATATTAATGACAGAAGTAAATATATTGCAAGTTAAGTAATGGGAATAGTAGATTAATTACTTCCAGAGATAATCAAGAAACTGAACCATCAAAATCGTCGAGCATGTAACTCAACTGGCGAGATAGAGTCTCCTGCAGGTCTCGTGTTCTAGCCTCTACTTTGTAATAATAATAATAAAAAAGAAAAACATAACAAGATTAAAATCCATACAGATAGAGTTTAATTACAAAGAAGGCTTATCTCTCACCAACTACAAACCTCTCCTTTATGTACACATAACCATAAAAGAAAGAAAACAACCTGAAAGAGTAGACGCTTTCTTGTGAAGAAACTTGACAGAGCGATCAACTTTCATGGAAGAAAACCAACAAAAGGAACCGGAGCAATATAAAGATGGTTTGCTAGCGGCGCAGCTGTACCATTCTGTTGAATAACTATTCCAATTGCTTCAACCACAGCCATGATAAACTCCATAGCCAGTTTCGCCAGGGCTATGCACATCTCTAATCTTTGTATCACCATTTTTATTTGCTCTCTCCTTCTTTCCTCTGCGTCCCTCTCCCTAACTTTTCGAATTAAAGCCACCGACATATATATATATATATATATATATATATATATATATATATATATGTAATGGCTTTTCCCTATTACCACAATGGGAAAGGAGAGAGAAAATACCAAATTTTTTTTTTAAAAAATAGAAGATATCCTATAGTCTATTTTAGCTTTTGGAAACTCCAAGAGACATGTAAACAAGAAAATAGCCAGTCCTCCCTCTCTCTCTATCTATTTCACAGTAATATTGACAGTTGAAGACATGGGGGAAACGCAAGTTGAGAAGAGATAAGCCAAATCTAAACTTCAAGTGTGAGTTTACCAATAGCAACAAGGCATATGGTTAATATCGTTGAAAAGGAGAAGATGCCATCATGTTATCCTTCTGGATTATATGCATGTTATCCTTCTGGATTATATGCGACAAGCTTCAGCTAATGAACTGACCCTGACATGATATTTTGAGTTTCGCTAAGAGAGCAACACTGTGGCCTAAAAACACTACGGGGTAAGTAAGAATTTGCCCCCAAACAATTATGCCTATCTCAACTGAGTGATCCAACTATTAATTCTCCCAATTGAGTCTCCATCTACTGAAATTCAACTCAATTAACGCCCAGTGTTATCCACGGTCAATAAATCCCTTATTGTTGCATGTGCCTTCAATTTAAGCTTTATTTTAGTGCCAAACCTGGGCTTCTTTTCTCATTAAATACCACACCTGTTCTCCTAACTCTCTTTACAAACAAAAAGAGTTATAAGCCCTTTTAAAACTGCATGATTTTTTGAGGGCTAAGAAATCTTTGTTAATGAATTTTTAACCAAAATGGGGGGTTAATATATCTCTTGGCTGTAGATAATAATGGGGGTTAATGGAATCAATCTTCAGCAAACGGGGCCTCAATTGGGACAACTAATAGTTGAAGCACTCACTCGGGAGATGCACGATAGTTTGAGGACAGATTCCGTCCTTGCCCTGCACCCATTATGAATAGAATTGCCAAATAATTGAAATGGTCCCCATTCGACCAACCAGCAACGTGGCTTTGCAGGCCATGCTAATTGACCGATGACCACTAAACCTTTTGAGCTTGCACTGTCAAAAATTAATTTTTGTTTTTTTAGTTTTTTTAAAAAATAATTTTTTTTTAAAATAAATTATTTTTTGATATTTAATAGTATAATAAAAAATATCTTGAAAAATACTTTTCAATATTTAATTATATTATAGAAAATAATTTATAAAATAACTATTAATATTTTATTTCTTTAAACTTATTAAAATAATAATAATAAAAATTTATAAATTAAAAAGTTGAATGAGAATAAAATTGAAAAAATATAATTTTATAAATTATCTCAAATAAAATAAATAATAATCAAAATAATAGAAATCAAATCTAAAAAGTAAAAAAAAATAAAAGATAAAGAAATTAAAATAATAATATTTTATATTTTATAAATTATTTTAAATAAAATAAACAAAAATTAAAAGAATGAAGATCAAATTTTATAAATAAAAAATTTCAATAAAAAAATGATAAGAAAAAAACAAATAACAATTTTAAAAATAAGAACTAAAATTAATATAAAAATTAAATTAAAAAAATATTTAAAATAAAATATATATTATAATAAAAAATTTAATAACCAAATCTCATATAAATAACAAATAATATGATATTTTTGAATTTCTCGTAATTTTTAAAAAGTATTTTTAACTTAAATTTTATAAAAAAATACTTTTTTGAAAACTAAATTAAATTATTTTTTGACTAAAAAATATTTTTCTAATCAACTTTTTTAATAATAAATAAATAAAAAAAATAAAAAATAATTTATTAAAAATAATTGTTAAAAAAACCAACATAACCTCCGACTAAAACCTGGAATGCTAGCTGAGCTCGTTGCCTTCGTTTCAATCAAATCAAAAGAACGTCTGGTATAGTTTAAAAGCTGTTTAAAATGGTGTTTTGGAAGCTGTTTCAACTACGCTACAGAATGAAAAATTGGGATTTAAAATATATATTTTTTATCCTTTTATTTTTTTTTTAAAGCATGAATCCCCGCGTAAATCTACATGGTAAACATCGTCTTCTTCTGATCCAGTGTGAGCTCTCTATCATTCAACTAAAAAATATCGAGGCCCATAAAAATACGAAGCCCATGCCCAAGAAATACAGCACAACAACCTCCAAGTCCAAGCAGCTAGCATGCTGAAAACCAAATAGGCTAGCCGTTGAAATTCAAAAGCACATGCCCTTTAACGATTCCCGTTGAAAATATGGAGGGGCATCTGAGTGCATAAAAGAGATCGAATGCTTGGGTCATGCTGCAGAGCTAGTCTCTGACAACATCAGTTCGAGGCCGAGTCATTGAGGAAGGATGATATTCTAAAGGGACTGTTATTTGATCCGAGCCTGTTGCAGGGGTCTGCATCTAACACTAAGGATCAAAAGGATAAGCTCAAGGAAGCGATAGCTTCTATATATGGAGGCTTTAGAAGATGAGCTGGTTGTGAAATGAAGTGAGCTTGAACAGGCTATTGCGCATCGTCAGTTGCTTGAAGCTCAGCTGGGGAGGGGGAGAGATTGATATGATATCTAATCTCGAATCTGATTTTCCCAAGGAACAAGTGCCCCTAGCTAGAAAGGCTTTCTCGTGAAAATTGGAGCTGATAACTCAAGTTCAAGAACAGGTGAGAGAGATCAGCCCCAGGTGGAGACTCATAGTTCAGAAGAAAAGCTAGAAAGCACAAGGTCTAGGGCTGAAGAAACTGAAGCTATTGCAGTACTAGAGGCCCAACAGATGCATTTTACTTCACATGTATGCTAAGATTACACCTGTTTCATGTTTCCTGATCCTGCTCTGCAAAATTTGTTGACAGATAGCTGAATCTGGAAAGATCTATGCTGAAGAAAAAGAAGTTCAGGAGAAGCTACTTGAGAGATCTGTTAAAGAGCTAGAATGCACCACTAATTTGCTATAAACAGGTAAGTTTTCTAATTTATGGTCGAGTTAAAGCAGCTTACAATTTCAAAATCATTGTCTTATGTAACAATTGTCAGGTTGACTTTCTTAAAGCAGAAGCAGAACGACAAAGATTGCAGAGAGAAGAGCTCGGAGATTGAGCTTCCTTCTGTAAAACATCAGGTGCAGAATGTTAAAAGTTTTGACACTGGCATGAAAAGGCTCAGATACATTATTTAGCTGTCTTTTTATCAGATTCTATTGTATGTTTGCTTAGATACTTTGATGTTGCTTCAACTTTTCAATGAAAGGTTTTCTTTCATCTACAGGCATTTGGAGGAGAAGGACAGAGGCCTTGAAGATGCACTGAATCATATACAAATCCTTGAAAGGAATATATCTAACAAAGAAGCAGAGGTAAAGCTCCTTTATTCACCATTTTGGTACATTTTTACAAATGATTGAACAGAAGGTAGGCAAAGTTTTATAGTTCTTCCATCTCATATTTCATTAGTTGTATTTTAAGAAATTCTGAAAACAGTTCAAGGCATTGGAAGGCATGGTTGAACAAGTAAAACCTGAGGGCCATTTCACCCACTGCATGAGCTCTTCGTTAACAAGTCCGAGAAAAATGCTGCCAAGTTCAGGGTTTCTGATTCCCCTTTCAAATGCATTGGTTTAGGCTTGGCACAACAAATAAAATATGAGAAGGATGAGGACCTTGCGGCGGCAAGACTGCGTATCGAAGAGCTAGAATCCTTAGCAGTTAATCGACAGAAAGAGGTAGGCTTTACACTCCAAATGTAAATCCAACTTGATATTTGTGTCAGATAATGTCTCACAAGAAGATCCTCATGTTCTATTTGCATTAAATGCCAGATTGGCTGCTGCTGAGAGCATGACCCATGATGTAATCCACGATTTACTAGGAGTAAAACTAGATATGACAAATTATGTGGTAAATTTACGCTGTTCTGCACTAATCTTTTGTTTAATCATGGTTTTTGGCTAATCAGACCATATATAGAATTGAGACTATGTGTCTCCTTTTTTGTTTTTGGTATAATATATATGATAATGTCAGATAAAGTGCTTAGACATAAAGCTCTTTCTGCATTTAAAAAAGGCAAGAGAAAAACAAAAAACAAAAAGTAAAGAGAGAGTAGTTTTCATGAATGTGTTTGTTCATGTACCTATATGTTAATGACAGTCACTGTTAGATGATAAACAAGTGGAGAATACTGTAGAAAAAGCTCACCTTGGAGCCTCAAGTAAAGGTTTTTTTTGCTTTGGTATTACCTTGGAAACCCACAAGTGAATTCTCTTAATGGTTTCCACTGTCCATATAGGAGCAGGACGTTATCAAGCTTAAGCAGCAGCTCAGTGAGTTTATTGAGGAGAGGCAAGGGTAAGCATCAATGGTATTATCTTCTTCATATGGAATTTAACTTACCAAGTCCATTTATACCAGCGAGTGTTTGATCCACGTTCTATTCTTTACTGGAAATCATCAAAGGTCTTCCTGAGGGATTAAAGATTGTTGATCTTTCAGCGGTATGCTCTGTGTTCCTGCGTGTTGTCTTGTTTAAGCCATCATGCAATAATTTGAGAATTCAGAGTTTGCTAATGTCAAGTCTTACCTTGTAATGTGTTTAGGACTTCCGATTACGAGATGTTTCTGACTATGAATGCCGTTTGAGGTATGATTCTTCGGCCTATATTTTAGGTTGTGGATGGATTTTATTGGCTCACTTGCTTCAGCTTTTCTGCCTAGCAAGAGGCAGATGCAGCTTTTAATTGAATTGTAATGGTATGGTGGCATTGATTCCATAGCAGTTCTCTTTTTCGAGTTTATGAAGTTCGATCCGTTTGTTTGTGCACAAACGGAAGGAAATAAATGTTTTGTTTGCCCAACTTTCCATCGAATATATTGACAGGATAGTGAAGTTCCATGGCATTTGATTGCCACATCAATATTCTTCACATGGATGAAATTGCTAAAATTATTTTTATTTAATAATTTAAATTATTAAAATAAAATTTATATTATTTTTTAATATATTTTCTTAGATAAAATCACTTTAAATTTAAAAATTATATAGATTTATATTAACTTGTACTTGATTTTTATCAAATAATTTAAAACAATAAAATTTAAACTTATATTTATTTAATTATCAAAACTCTAATAATATATTAAAAAATTATTTTAACTAAATAATTTATATTATTTTCAAATCATTATTACTGTTACTCATATCGAGTGTCATGGAAAGGCAGCATGACCAACAATGTGGATAAAGGAGATGCAGAATTAAAATTGTGTCATATATATTTGAGTTAAATATAGAGTCTCGGATATCGATATCAACTGGATCTGTGGCGCAATGGTAGCGCGTCTGACTCCAGATCAGAAGGTTGCGTGTTCGATTCACGTCAGGTTCAATTTTAATTTTTCTTTTCGTCTAACCACTCAGACGCTAGGAGGAGGAGGCTTCTTCTTTACTCTTCTTTCGAACAAGCCTGAACGGATATCATTCCTTGTCATCATTACCGTTGTACACCTTGATATGTATACAATCCAACTCCATTGAATTCCAATTCAATCTCAAAATATATTGGCCTCGTTTTAAATAAATATTTATTTTTCTTTGAGTTCACAATATTAAGAAAAAATTGTCACATTAATGTGTCATTAATGCACTCCTCACAATTATTAAACTCGGTTTTGCTCCAAGGATGGTTAAGGTAACTCGCTTATTTTTTACTAGATTTCTTTTTAAATTGGTTGGGATATGAACCTACTGATCTGTAAATTTTTACTATTTAAAATAATATTATTTTGTTAAAAAAATATATACTAAAATATTATGTGGTGTTGATCGAAGATGACTACGTAATTCAATCCCTTAGCAGATTCCGACAAATATGGCTCGCTTCGATGTGAGAGGTGAAACCTAGAGAGTCATTAACCAATTTAACAGAATCCACAGTACACCTTGGACAATGAAGGCTACATTTGTCATTATGATCCAATCATCTCTTGAAAAAAAAATTAATTTTTTTAATAATTTTGGATCATTTTAATATATTAATATAAAAAATAAAAAATAATAATATATTTCCTAAAAAATATTTTAGAAAATAATTTTTATAATATTTTCATGCATGCACTCAGGACAGCCCCTCTAGCGACTGATTATTGTTATTTTCTTTGAAGCATACGCCCACACAATACGCCCTGATCACTTCACCTATTGTTTTTTTTTTCTTTAGTTTAATTTTTTAAATAAAATTACTCAAATAAATTTAAAAGTAATTTGATTATGCCACAATTTCCAAATAAAATAAAAAGGTTCTTTTGGTAATATTAACAGTAGTCTTATAAATAATTATATATAAAATTTAATTATTAATTAATTTACTTTTTCATAGTCACATTAAATTGATACCTTTGTCTTTCCAAGTTGAACGTTTCAAATCATTATAAATTTTTTTATATAAAAAAAAACTTCAGATAAAGAAAGTATTGTTTTTCAAAATAAGAAAAATAATGAATAAAAAAAAGTTTTTTAATAGAAATAATTCTTTTCCTCTTAAATTTAAATCATTTCAATTTTAATGAAGTTCTATTTTAATTTCATTAAATTCTTATTGAAAAAACCATACTATTGATGAAAAAAGTAATGATTATTTTAAATAACTAGAGAAAAGCATAAACAATAAAAATAAAAAAGAATTTTGACCGCATAAACACATTTTTTACTTTGAAATTTAAATTTGAGTTTTTATTTTAATAGTAGGCAAGTTAAATAAAAATAAGTTTTGAGAATTATGCCGCAACCTTACGCGGGTACCGAAAACTAGTTTGAACTAAAACAAGAGTCCAGGGTCCTAGCCACCGAAAAAATGAACAAGTAGTTCTCCGAAATAGTATTAAGCAAAACCACAGAAGGTCAGATCACCAAGTTTTTTCCTCTGATGTTCGGCAACACGAACCATTTTCCTTTCTCTCTCGCCCTAGCTAAGTTGTCATTCATTGTGAGATGTTTTGAGATGTTAATAGTTTCAGCCAAATCATCCGAATTTTTCTGCTTGCTTCCATACCCCAAATAGTAAAGGAGCCTAAAGAAGCTTTGCTGATAAACAGCTTAACCAAGAAATAATGATCGCAGATCACACGCATCCCTGACGAAGATAACCTGGTGTTCCTTTTGCCAGCAGATGCACTAAAGACAGCCAGCCTAACCCTGTTGCTTTTGTCAAAGACATATCCATACCCTAAATATTTCTGCAAAGAAAAAGTTATGGGAAAGGAAATTATAACAGAACAAGCAAGCAATCTGATTCAAGATAGGATATAACAACACTCTATTACATGACCGTGTTACAAGGTGTACACAAACAGTATTTTATATGCCACTTGAAAGTGTGGCGACATATCACAAAAGAACAGAAGAAATCCTCTGAGGGAACTAGCATAACGGGACACATGCATGTAGAAACTGGTCCTCCATTCTTTTACAGTCACTTCACTTTCACAGGCAATCAGCACAGCATTCTAGATACCCCTTCACCAGTAGGCATTCACATTGCATATACTATCTCTCCACTGCTATCCAGGTCAAGCTCAGGATCACTCTCCAAGTCCTCCATTTCGTCATCAATGTCCAGGCTGCCAGTCAAATATTGGTTGAGGCTGGAGGTGCCTGCTGCAGGTATTGTGGCTTCAGATATTATTTGCATTATCTCTTCAATGCTTTGCATTGGTTGATCGGGTTCTTCAAACTCGTTATTCATTGTATTTTCCACCATGAGGTCTGCTGGGAGATTCTTTAGAAACCATTCATGATTCCTAATCTCGGGAATGGTTATCCTCTGTTCAAAAAGGTATTCAAATTAGAAACTTCACCCACAAAAAGTCATTAGGGAGGATGAAGGATTTGGGACAGGAAATTGGTGGAGCAAAATACTGAGAGTGAGGAGGAAAGAAAGGACATGCCATTGAAGAGCAAGTAACATATATCATTTGACGAAAAATAAGGAATCAAAACAATGTTTTTGAGATGGCAAACAGTTAATCAATGTAAAAATGTTAACAGAATCTAATTTCAGGAATCAAGAGAGAGCATACTAACCATTGCAGGGTCTGCTACAAAAATTCTTGAGATTAGATGTTGGCATTCAGGTGATATGTGAACATAGTCCGGAATTGAATACTGGACATTTAAAATTCGCTGAATGAAACAACAGGATAGGTTCGTCAAGGTCTCAGCAACGCTCACATAATAAGCTAAGAAGAGAGGTGATACATTACGTGGATTGTATTGCGAAAATTCATGGGCTCGTCAGGGTCCTCGAAAGGGTATGCTCCTACCAGCATAACATATAAAGTCACACCACAAGACCATACATCTGCAATCTGAATGAAAGAATTAACTGCAAGACATCAGTATGACATCGAGTTGTAATGTACACATGTTGTGGTGCGAAAATGACATCCTTGCTCCCTAAGTTCATGCATGTTGAATCAAGTAAAAGAGCAGAAATCCTACCTTGCCATCGTATTCCTTCTTAAGTAACACTTCGGGAGCAATATAGGCAGGAGTTCCAACAGTAGATTTCGGTTGTGAGTGAAGCACAGATGACTGTTAAAAGCAGATACGGACAATATGCAACTATGTCAGGAATTGAACAGGAAAATCTTTACGAATGTTCATCCATGATCCTATAGACATCAAAGAAATCATATTATGGATTTTCAACAATAAGAGCATAAGGATTCTTGTACCTTTGAGTAACCAAAATCACAAATCTTCAATCGAGGTGCTGGGCTTCCATCCAACAATGTATTCTCCAGTTTCAAGTCACGGTGGCATACTTGCTTCACAAAGGAATAAATTAAAACACAACAAATCCCTCGTACTTTTTGCTAAAGTAAGAACAATAAACAAAGGCATTATATAGGATTTACTAACCATTGCATGGCAGTAGCTAACTCCTGATATAAGTTGTTGAAAGAAAAAGCGTGCCTGCATCACAAGGCTGAGCACATTACACACAAAATATATATATATATATATATATATATATATATATATATATATATATATATATTAGGAGCACTAAAACGTATCTATGTGTTGGGTAAGAACCTCATCCTCACTGAAGCGACCAGCAATACATATGCGCTCAAAAAGCTCTCCACCAGATGCATATTCCATCACAATTGCCAGGTGAGTTGGGGTTAATATGACCTATAGTCGTGTCATTGAGTTATTGAATAAAAATTACCTCTATGTAAAGGGAAAAAAACCCTCTTTGTAAAGGGAAAAAAATAATAAGTTGTAGGAATTGACAGACCTCTTTGAATCTGACAATGTTGGGATGCCTAAGCGACCTGTGGTTAATGATTTCTCTTCGCACATTTTCATCTATCTGTTGCACAGAAAATAAATTAAGGTTAGTTTATCTATTTTTGATTTATTGCATATCAAGTACAAAGATTTCCTGTATAACACCGAGAATGCCAACTCCTAGGGATGGCAATGGTACCCCAGGCCAGGTTTCTTTATATACGTACCCTACCCATTACACATGGAGTAAAAGATTTTGATATTTATACCCTTTCCATCGGGTTTGGGGGTTCCATATGGATATCCATTTTATGACTATTATTTATTATTCAACAAAAAATAAAATAGAGATATATATTTGAATTATATATATATATATATATATATTGAATTAAAAAAATAATATAAATGTTCTATATATATCTAGAAAATACAAAGATATATCTTGGGTCGGGTTCGCCAATATCTATACCTTATCCGTCACCCATCAAGTAAAGTAATTATCCATAGTAATAAATAAATAAAAATTGTTCATTTAGATCGATATTCATCAAGTTTAGATCAAATTGTCATCCGCTCTACATTAGTTGTCAGAATACAAACTAAAAATGGATGGCCCATTTCAAGAAACCTAATGGCCAAGACTGGCAAGTTATTTCATATGAAAAGTAACATTCAGTTTCTTCACATTCTTTCTCTGGCAAATTACTAAACCTATGGCCATGCAGGCAGCAAAAATTCACGGTTATATACAGGTTTTGTAAGTCGCAGGTTTTCCTAATTTGAAACTTGTGGCCGATATATGATATTCTTATAGCCTGTCATTGTTCTGCCAAGTTATGCTTTTGCTTCTAATTTTTACCCCCTTATTGATCACATTCATAACAAAATTCGTCAGATCAGGCATCTAATAAGTAAAATCAGTATAAACATTTGATCAACCAAAACCAAAAAACAAAAATTCAAACAATCGCAAAACAACTATAGTCTGTAAACCTAGCAAAAAAGTGAAAGGAGCTCAGTTCAAGTATAGAAATAAAGCAAAATAACTGATTAGACACTGAAGTAAATCGAAACAAAACAAACAGAATTCACACCAAAGAAATACATAAATCAGCCCTCAAGCACGCACAAACAAACGTAAATGATAAATCAATTTAATTAACCGATAAATTAAGAGCTTCCCATTAAGCTGTAACTAGAAACAAACTTAAGCAAGCTCAAAATCCCATAATAAACTTCGTAAAAAAAAGGAGTGAAAAACAGACCAAAAATAAATAAAAAAACACAGTAGTACTAACCTTCTCACCTCTCTCGATATACTTAACAGCAACAAGATCATCAGTCTGTTTATCCCTCATCAACCTAGCCACGCCAAAATTCCCTGACCCAATATCTTTCACTAACTCATACCGGTCTCCATCGTGCATAATCGGCAAGTCCATTCCCGGTCCCACTGTCATCGCCGATCGATCCATTTCTCCTTATAACTCCCTCTACTTTAAATATATCTCTCAAAAAAACAAGAATCCACGAGAAGATAAAAAAAGGCTCAATCAATAACTCACATTATCAACATCACTAGAGAAAACCTTTTCCAGAGAGATCGAAATGGAACTATACGTGGACCAAAAAGATTCGATTTTTGAACAAAAAACACGTGAAAAGCTCACCAACCCTTCATGGGTTTTTCATTTTTTTTTTATTTTCTTTTAAATTAGAGAATGGGAGTTGCAGAGATAAAATAGAGAAGGAGAGAGGAAGAGGAGAGAACTTGTGATAAAGTTTTCTTTTTAATTATATCATATTTTTTCCCTTCCGACTCCCTCTAAAAACTAACTCTTTACGCCTTCTTACTTTCCTTCAATCTATAAGCAAAAGAAAACAGGGTTTTGTGTCTTTCACTTTGCCTTTTCACCTTCTTTTACTACTCTGGGTGATATCTTTTTTTTCCCCTTGGACAATGATTTTTGTTGTCTAAAAGTTAAGGAAGTTTCATGATACGGGTTTTGTCTGAATGGGGGTGGTGGTAATGAAATGACTCATATGGGTTTGTTTGCAGTTTGGATAAGGTTTAACTTCACAGGTCACGAGGACGAGGGCCGGGTGTTCTGGGTTTAGAAGGAAGGATTCGATGTGGGGAGGAAGAGAATCGCAACTGTGGACTCTTCTTCCTTTTTACTTTGACTCGCCTGCTTTCTCCTTCAAAGCCTTGTGCGGTGATTTTCAAAATTAATTTTGTTTTAATTTGAGGTGATTTATAAGACACAAAAAGAATTTAGATTATTTAGGTTTTAGATTAGAAGATGTGATTTTTATTCAAATTTTCTTATTTATGAATCTCTTATTTCATATAGCCATGGATTTTTTTACCAGCAACATAAAAACTTAAAATAATTAAAATAAAAATTCATAAAAGTTGAGGTGATTTAAATCTAAGGAGGAAAAATGTATTCTTTTATTCAAAACTCCTTTCTCGTTATTTATTTATTTATTTTTATTTTAATAAAAAATATATTTTTATCCAAAGTCTAATTTTTTATACCACGCTTGTCATTTTTTGTTTAAACAATAATAAATTTGGGCTATTTTTGTTGTACAAGAAAATCGAGTTCTAGAATATTGTGAAAAAAAAATAAAATTTAATTTATTTTTTATCTAAAAACATTTAAAAAACACTTTCTAAAGCTCAATAATTTTAATTGTAACTCTAAAACGTAATCTAATCGGTTAAGAAAACTAAAGAACAGATCAAGTCCTTGTTTATTTTTTTAGCATAATTAGATCAAAATCACCTCAATTAAATATTTTTTTAAGTTGAGCTCGTGGACATAGAAATTGATGTTTTCATGACCAGAATATAGTCAACAAGAAGAAGCTTTTCCCTCCACCTTTGACGATGACTTTATTTGCTATCTCTTAACATATAGCAATGAAATATAATTAAAACAAAACTCATGACTAAGAAATAAATAAAAAAAAGTAAATGGATTAAATATGAAAAAAAATAAAAAACTAAATTGTATTTTAACTTTAAGAACATTAAATTCCTGCACTGCAATGGATTCGATATATGAACAATAAACACACAATTGTTTTTTAATTTAAATTTAAGTTGAATGGATTAGCTTAATTATGTTACTTTGTGGTACTTTCCTCCTTATATTTCTACTTACTTGAGAAGCTAGGGTTTAATGTGTATTGATTATCGTATTATTCGATTAAAGAAAAAAAGGGGCAGCTGCCACACTCCTTCTTCAGCCACGTATGCGGATAACAGTTACCACGAACATTGAAAGAGTTTCTTCTCAGTTGATAATTGAAAGCCAGTGCACGAAGTACAATTTGACTTGGCATGAACATAGAGCCCACTATTCTGGACAGGACACGTATCCCTAGAAAAAAAAGTAATTTATGAAGCACGGGACAATCCACCGTACAGATAGACAACACCTAGAGAGACCATCACCACACAATTGGAGCCAGCTTTTAATTCTAACCCTAGTTAATGATTTAGATATTTTTATTTTCTTATAAGAAAATCATCCAAGTTTATATGTTTTTTAATGATTTTGAAAGGTATGAAACCTTTTTTATCAGATAAAATTAATACTTAATAAAGGTAGCTGCCTGCTCTGCAATATTTGGTAGTTGGTGCAACTGTGTGGCTCATCTTCAAGGGTCGACAGAATGAAATTGACATTCTTAATCTATGCTCCATGATTTAGGTCAATTTGTATATCCAATCAAGCAATCCGAAGGTCCAGCTCGAAGCAAACCAACGGGAGGAGGCTTCGTGTATAAACGAATTCAAACTTTGGCTGCCATTTCATATTTCTTACCACCATAAAAAAAAAAAAAAACAAATTAATGGAAGGAAGCTAGCTACACCAAATAGGTTGGTGATCCTGCCGCATCGATCCATACATGCTCGAATATAAATATATAAGTCTTAACCCAACGGTGGACGACACGACTTAAACCTGCAAGATGGTTAGTGAGGATACAGACAAGCATGTAATGTAATAAACTGCTGAGTATGTTATTGAAGCATGATGGGTTACGTGAATTCAAACTATATCTGTTAGTATTTTTATTGTGGATGGGTGTCACTGGACACTGCTAGAAGGATCCATTGATTGTTTATAGTATAAAACTACAGATGAAAGCTTGCTCGACTATTAAGTACGATTATAACTTGAGTTTTATAACCTCTATATAATTCAGGTTTAAAAAACTGCTGGTGTTCCGGTCATAGTCAAGATATAGGCTGCTGTCTATTTCATACTTGCTGGAGTTTAAGTGAGCACGTTTCCGAATCCTGTTAATTTCCAGCAGGCATGCAAGTAGCCAATTATTGGGCATGCTCGAAAGTAGAAAGTTCTTGCCTCATGGCCAGGGAAAGAAGCTACATTGTCTCCGGGGAAGATGATGATGCAGGGGAAAACTTGAAGGATGACGCGGCTACTTTTGCAATTGATTATGCATGGTTGTAAAGGTCATGGTTATTAAACCCCCAATGGCTTTACAAGGTCAACTTGTTGGTGCTTCTGCAGCAGAATCACCGTTTCCAAAAAACTTATTTTTTTTAAATCATGTTTTTTTTCTTGTTTTTAATTATTTTTTTTAATATCTTTAAATAACACCTTTTGAGATTGTACCAATGACCCAATGACTCGAATCCTTAATCCAGCCAGACTTCAAAATAGATCCGATAACTATGATAAAGGGTTAAGATGAGTAAAATACTTGTAAAATAAATTCTTTTGAATGGAAAAAATACCCTCCCGTGCTTAAATTATATGAAAAAGGGAAGGGTGCTTGAAATTGCGAGTTGGACAATGTCTCTAATAAAAGACAAATAGAATGGTGTGAGGTAGAAGGTATTGCTATTCAACGAAATAATAATAACAATTGTTTTTTAAAATATGTTTTGCTTTAAAATATATTAAAATAATTTTTTTAAAGAGATTATTTTTCATATCAACACTTTAAAATAATTTAAAAATATTAATTTAAAGTAAATAAAAAATAAAATAAAAATAAAAATAAAATTTTTTTCATTTTTTGAAATGTAATAATAAATAAGGTTTTAATTGGGCTCTGAAATCTTATCGGTATTGGGCTTTGAAAAATATTTTTCAAATAACATTTTCTTAAATGATTTTTAAGTTTATTTATTATAATTTTATTAACATTAAAAATTTAAAATATAAAAAAGATATTTTAATATATTTTTTAATTAAAAACATTCTGCATTACCAGTCACAAGTATTCTTGATTAGACACCGCACTCCAATATTTGCTTGATTCGAGCTCTTTGGACGGAGCCTAATCATTCAGACCTATCTAAGGCGCATTTGTAGGGCGATGTAAAGATTGTTCCACGTGTATGGAATGTGAGCGAAGCTTATAGACCTTCTAAGAATACACGTGTACCCGAATGCATCACATGAATGGTTTCCAGCTGACATCCATGCATGCATAGAAAAGCAACCAATTCCACAGTGCCTCTCTTTGCTCTTTTTCATTTTGATCACTGATTAGGTCCTTTTTGTTGCAATTCTAAGTACGCAGCGTGGCCATCCATTTAAACTGTCAGGTTTTTCACCTTAAAAAAAGCTTTGTAAATTTACAATGGAAACATAAAATATCTATGCTCATGTCCTCAAGAGTCACCATGGCTCATGTCCTCGTGCAACAGCATTTCTATGTGCTGGGAGATGTTTTAACCATAAACACTCTGTTTGTTGTAAAAAAATTATTTTTTAAAAAAAATAAATTTTTAAAAAATAAATTATTTTTTTATGTTTAGTAATATTATAAAAAATAAACCAGAAAATCCTTTTTGGTATTTGATTATATTATAAAAAATAAAATAAAAATTAATTTATTAATAAATTAATTTTTTTCAAATTTGTATAATATATATAAAATATTTAATATAATATTTAATCATTTACAATAAAAAAATAAAATCTAAAAAGTATAATGATAAATTTTTTTATTATATCTTATATTTATATATAACTTATTTTATAAAATATAACTATATATATCATATCATATTATAGAGAAATAACATTGTGAAATATTTCTTATAAGTAAAACCTATTAATGCATTTTTTTTATTTTAAAAGCTTAAAATAAGTTTTTTTTCATATAAAGAAAGCCAAATTAATTTAAGGTAAGAGTTAGATATTTTGGGTTTTTTTTTGTATAAATATTTTTTAAAAAGATAAATAAATACAAAAATATTTTGATGGGTTTTTTGGATAAAGATTTTTTTATGGGTATAGGCAATTATCCCTTTAATATATATCAAACAACCATCAAAAAATAAATATAAATATCTTACATCAAACACGGTCATGCATTAATATTAAGTTTTGATGTCATATACATACATATTAGTTCAAATTAACAAATATAAACATACTAGACCGAATTAACTAAGTAAACATACTTGTCAAATAACAAACATATAGTTTTCTATCGTATTCAAATCATCTTAGCAAGCAGTCCTGTAGTAGTGTTGGTTCGTAAAATTTTGAGCCCAAATTTTCCTCAAATTAGCATTTTTTGTCATAAATGCTTTTGCTAACATTTTATTTTAGACCAAGTAATCAAATGCATCCCCAAGAGTGATCTCATCAAAATCTTTAATTTTCATCACTTTTGTAAACAACGCATTAACATCAAGTTAATTTTTGCTAAGGCTTTGAATCGCAAATACTATACCTTTAATATGCTTAGACAACTTTTCAATACCATCATCTTTATACGTACGATTTCTTTTTTTTATACTGTCTCTTTTGTGTACTAGATGAAAATGTTTTTTTTTTGCCCTTAAAAGTTTCTTTATATTCCTCTTTATTTTTAATTGAAATTGATAGCTCTTTAATGTTCTCTTCCAAGTTAATATCAGTATATGATTTGACATAATTTCCGATTGTTATATCTTTTCCAATAACAATTGTCATTGTCTCGTATATATCAAGTTTTTTGTTGAGATACTTGTCATGATTGAGATGTGTTTGTTTATAAAGTTTAGAATATGTAGTTTTTTAGTTCATTGTATAATATTTTAGAAACAAAAGTAAATATAAAATTATAAAAAGTATAATATTTATCATATCTTTACTTTTTCATCATATACATCTTTCAAAACTGTAATCATCTTCAAATAATCATCCCAGATAAAACCACTTTTATTTATAAGTTTGGTTATTATTCCACATTCTTTTTTCATAGTTTTGAGATGATTGTCCACATACTTAGGCTTGCATTGCACGTTGACCTTTTTCTTGGTTTCTGTAGCCACAAGGTTTGCTTTCTTTAAGTGCCTCATCGGTTGATATCTCAAGTAACATATGAGACATTGGCTTAGACCATGTGAAGTGCTTGTCCTTACATTTTTCATTCTGCGTGGAACTTATTTCTACAAAAAAATTACAAATTTATTTAAAATAATATCATATAATATTTAGATTTAATAAATTTCATATAAAAACTATAATTAATATTTAATAGAGAATACATAAAATATATAAGAAATTATAATAAAATCAACATCCACTCCAAATACATAACAAAGATAATACAAACTAAAGCAAGATATAATAAAAACAAACACATATAATTAACACTCAATTACTAGTTTTTTTAATATTATAATCATTTCACATGGTTGATGCAATTATTTCTCTTTTTGTTATTCATTTTTTATTCTCTTTCCTTTCCTCCCGTTGACTTAAGTTGATTGTTCATCTAATTGGTTTACTTTTCAAATATATTTCTTCCATAAGAAAAGTCATAAGAATCAACTTCCATTATGTGATTATGAATAATACAACATGTAAACACAACATCTACTTGTGTTTTATAAGACCAAAAATATTTTTCATCAATTGATTTAAAACTATTCTTCAAAATACCAAACTCTCGCTCACAGGCGGTTCTCAATGAAGAGTGTCGAAGATTAAATAGCTCCTTTACATTTTCTAGTGAACGTTCTATAAACTCATTCAAGTGATATCAAACTCCATGAAGAAAGAGAAATGATTCCTTTTCGAATACCGTAACCAGCATCATCAAAATAATATTTCCCTACAAATTAAAAAAAAAAACTATTAGTATCTTTATGGAATACAATATTTTATATGTTTATTGCATATAATGCATACTTTATTATATACCTTCTTGAATTTTTAAACCATTAGGTCTTGATAATGCATCACCTAAAACTTATGAATCATGTGCATTTCCTTCCCAACCAGTTAAAATATAGATAAATTTCAAATCAAAAGTTATAGCTACTAAAATATTTTATGTTGTTCTTTTTTTTCAACCTCAAAACTTTCCTTGAATCTTAACAGGAATATTTGCAGGAACACAGATACCATCAATTGCTCCCACACAATCCTATATAAACATGAAAAAATAATTTATAATCTTTTCTTCTAAATATAATTAATTAATGTATAAAAATATTGGTATTGTTTTCATACCTTAAAATAAGGATAAAATCTGTAATTATTTATTATCTCTAGTAGAATTGTATCCTTTGGATCTTTAATAAGGTATTTGTATGTCTTAAGAACTGTTTTTAAAACAATTCTAAAGTAACGATGGAGAGTTTCAACAGACCTATAGTATATACCACTAATAAAACAAAATCTTTGATTTTAGCCTATAATTTATAAGAACATAATTACTTACTTCCTAATAGATACATTTTGAGTTGATCGTAATAGGTTACGACTGTGAGAATATCACACAATGTATATAAGACAATAGGTTTCATACGAATTTGTTCAATGTAATGTCTATCACCTCGATTCAAAATGTTGTCAATATAAAATTCTCGTTGAGCAATTGCATTTATACATGGTTTCTTGGTATATAAATTCTATTTCTTTCTTGTTCAATAATAGCTACCCCTGTAGCTATCATAATTATAGTTGCCTCTCATATATGCTGCATGAATTATTTTATTATTCATAACATGAAAGTGAAGTTTTCTGATAATAAAACCTAAAAATTTAGGAAAATAAATATTAAAAAAAACATAAAAAATACTTACACAATCAATATAATAAATTATGCTCAAAGAAACTGACAATGTATAATAGTTATGGTAATGATATCTGATTCTCTAAATAAACAAGGTTTTAAAATATATTATTTAAGGCCATAAAATTCAATTTTCCAATTATAAAACCCTTTCGAAAATTATACAATTCACAAGTTCATAACGATTAATAGAAATTGCATAATAAAATCCATATAATTACCAGCATGGTCCCATAAATTTACCCATATATAACAAATACAATCAAACACTAATCATGAATTAATCAAAGTAAAATAAAATAAGCACATTTATAAATATAGCAAAATAAGGCAATAACCATAAAAAAATCATGATTTTTTTATGGTATAGGTGTTATCCATGTTTTTTATGTTTTCTGTTCATTCCCCTTAAACTTCCTCTCAGTCTTAGTCGGTTTCCCTTTTAATTCTCTAATTCTCTTGTTTTCTCTATTGGGCAGGAGGGCTAGACCTCAAAGACCTGCTCTTCCTTTCCAGTTCTCGTCCCTCTCTCCCTCGACTATATATATTGATAATGTTAGGAAAGTGAATTAAAAAGAGAGAAAGGGTTCTCCTCAATAGATTCATTGATTCCCTTCCCTTTTTACTTTGCCTCTGTCTCTTTGTGCTTTCACATGGACATAATCTCTTGGTATGTTATAGAAATAGAAGTCTTTTTTTGAGAGGAAAGTGGATATAGTGATTGGATCCAGGGACAGGAAAACAGGGTAGGGATTGGTTAAGGAAGTTTGGGATTTTTATTTCTTTGTGTTTTTGTGGTTCGTTTGGTTACAAATGTGAGCTATCGAAAGTGTAAGAAAAAATGTGCTTTTTATGACTTGCTTATGATGAATTTGATTTGTTTTTTCTATGAACTTGCCAAGCGTGATAATGGAAAATGAAGAACAAAACCGGGTATCAAAAAAAATTTGACCGGTAAAAGATAAACCATGATGGTTTGTTTGAACAACATGGAAAAAAACACAGAGAAATAATAGTTTTTTTTTTAGAACATACACAACAAATTAAACAAGATTAAAGGATTTTTGCTACAATTCTTACAAATCTAAACGAAAAAAGATAAAAACATAAAGGAAATAATATAAAAAAAATTAAGAAAAAAAATACTTGAAATAAAAAGGAATATCCAATTGTTCTAAAGATATTTAATTGTTCTTGCTTCATCTGTTTTTGAAAAAAAACACAGAAAAAGGTGAGATGTGTTTTATGTAAAGATAGGAAAAGGGTGAAATGTGTTTTATGTAAAGATAGGAAAGTATTTTTCTTTTGACAAGGAAAGGAAAATAATTTCCTATAATGAAAGTAACTTTTTTTTTTAACTGGAATTAACTTTTCTTTGACTAACTTTCCAGATAATTATCAAATATGAAAAAATAGATTTTAGGAATTTGTTTTTCTAGAAATAAACAAGGCAAAAGTATATAAAAAAATGCATCTCTTTACTAATTGCACCATACTTTTTAGATCTGACCTAGTTAGAAGTTTGAATTTTGAGTTTTGATCGGATTATCAGATCATTTTAATTAATTTAAAAAAAAAATTAAAATAATATTATTTTAATAAAAAATACAAAAGTCAATGAGTAGCAATTAAGTTTTTGGTTAGGTCAAACCAAGTTTTTTTTCCTCTGTTTTTTTCAACCCAACCAGATTCTAACTTCGGGTTAGCCGAATACTGAGTTGACTTGTTGAGCCGGATGAGGTTTTAAAACTATGCTTGCATACTTTGGAACCCATTAAAAACAAGAGTGATTTTATACTCTATCAAGCTAAAAAAATCAATAAAATAATACAATCATAAAATATTTTAAAAAATAATATAATTTTAAAAGTTATTATAATTTGCAAGTGTCATCTAGTATTATTTTAAATTATAAAATTTAAAAAATATAAAATTTAATAAGAAGAGAAAGAGAGAGAGAAAAAAACCAATACTATTACAAAAATATCAATAAAATAAGTTTAACAACACGCAAAAATAATAATAATAATAAATGAAATCGATCATACGAGTCATCCAACAAAATTAGAGTTTAGTTGCTTGAGCTTCTAAACAGACGGGCTGGCCATTACGGAATACAACCACTGTAAAAAAATTGAAGAATCCACGAGATGAGCGGAGACCGGCTGGTCAGGTGTGTTTTCTCGTGCCTGGTTTGCCTTGGAATCACCCTTTTCCACTCCTCTCCTCCCTTGTAGTAACAATATAGAAACTTCTTTATAGATCATTAAATCTGAAAAGCTAAAGTAATTTAAAGTGACTTCATTTTCAAAATTATCATTTCGGACTCGAATTTCAAAAAATACATGGACAGAAAATACATCACTTTGAATATTAATGATGACATGCCTAATTCTCTATTCAATTTTAAAGATATAATTTAATCGATTAGGATTTAGAATTGGTTTTTAGATGTTATGACTTTTCAGTTTAAAATGTTATTAATTATCTAGATAGTAATTAAATAATAAAAATTAAAAATTAATTTTTTTTGTGGTTTTAATTTAAATTTTTAGTTACTCATATAATAACTATTAAAATTTTATATAATTATTAATTTTAAAATTTATAAAATTAATTGTGATACGTCAAATTACTGTTATGTTATATTTATTTTTAAAAATTTATTAATTATTAATTTATAAATTTATAAAATTGATCAAATTGATTACCGTTTAAGAAGAAAAAAGAAAAGGGAAGGAGAAGGTGGAGCCACCAAAGGCACAGAGCTTCCTGACCTATACTCGCCTATCGAGTCTTCACTAATACCCCTTCCCTGCCCACCCTAGTCAGAACTGGAAGCTTAAACCCATAACAACAACATCCAATGCTTCTCAAAGGCGCTCAAGCCCCTTCTCTCATCACTTTCTACCACCATAATAAACCCCCTTTAAACCCTGCAGTACCCGACATCCTAACCCTCACTTCACCTATGCGCACTTCCCTCTTCTCCCCATCCCTCTCCCTCTCCCTCCACCAACAACAGCGCATCCACTTCCCCGAACCCATTAACACCCCCCAAACACTTCACCCAATTTCAACCCCAAAGTGTTTCAGTACTTCTGTCGAACAGTTGGCAAGCGATTCTCAATCTGAAGGGATATTGGATTTTGATGAAAATGAGAGGGAAACTTTTAAATTTGACGATGATGGGCTGGGAACTTCTGGTGCTGGAGGGGATAGGAAGCACCTGGATGTTCCGGAACTGGAGGTGAAGGAGCTAGCGGAGTTGCCGGAGCAGTGGAGGAGAGCGAAATTGGCGTGGTTGTGTAAGGAGTTGCCGGCGCATAAGCCAGCCACTGCAGTGAGGATACTTAATGGGCAGAGGAAGTGGATAAGGCAGGAAGATGCTACTTATATTGTAGTTCATTGTACTCGAATTCGCGAAAACGAGACAGGGTTTAGGGTACTATTTATAATCACGCCTGGGTTTTCAATTTTTTGTTCCGTAGCGCTAACATCTTAGTTCTTAGTGTCTTTTTTATACTATGATTGAATGTTTAGATACTGAGACTTGACGAGTTGTGATATTAATTTAAATGGGCAATTACTAAAATTTAGTATCGCATAGGAAAATGATAGTGGAGATATTGACTTGTGAATTATGCTATTGTAAAGCTAGAACCTTTTAGGATTAAGCTGGAGTTTTTATCTAAATCGTTAGAGCGAAACAGAGAAAGGGAGAGTTTGGTTATTGAGATTTTTTCTTTTGGTTATTGTTAGGTGTATAAATGGATGATGCAGCAGCATTGGTATCGATTTGATTTTGCGTTGTCCACTAAGTTAGCAGATTACATGGGCAAGGAGCGGAAGTTTGCGAAATGCAGGGAGATATTTGATGATATTATCAGTCAGGGACGCGTTCCCAGTGAATCAACTTTTCATATCCTTGTCATTGCATATCTTAGTACGACAGTTCAAGGTAGCCTGGAGGAGGCATGCAGCATTTACAATCGGATGATTCAGTTGGGAGGGTACCGGCCACGACTTAGTTTGCACAATTCTTTGTTTAGGGCTCTTGTGAGCAAACCAGGGGTCATTGCAAAACATCATCTCAAACAGGCTGAATTTATTTATCATAATTTGGTGACATGTGGACTTGAGTTGCAGAGGGATATTTATGGTGGTCTCATCTGGCTACATAGCTATCAGGACACTATAGATAAAGAAAGAATCACATCACTAAGGGAAGAGATGAGGCAAGCGGGAGTAGAGGAGAGCCAAGAAGTGCTCGTTTCAGTCTTGAGAGCTTGTGCAAAGGATGGTGACGTTGAGGAAGCAGAAAGGACTTGGCTCAAACTCGTCCGTCTTGATGAAGGTCTCTCTTCACATGCTTTTGTGTGTAGAATGGAAGTCTTTTCAAAGGCAGGAGAACCTATGAAATCTTTTGAGACATTCAGAGAGATGCAGGAGGTTTTAAGTTCTTACAATGTTGTACCGTATCATAAAATTATAGAAGTCTTATGTAAGGCTGGAGAAGTGGAACTTGCAGAGTCACTCATGCAAGAGCTAGTTCAGAGTGGTATGAAGCCGCTAACACCATCTTTTATTTCTATAATGGACATGTACTTTAATTTAAACTTGCACGATAAATTAGAATCAGCCTTCTCTGCATGCCTTGAGAAATGTCGACCCAACCGGAGTGTCTACATGATCTACTTGGATTCTTTGGTGAAAGTCGGTAATTTTGACAAAGCTGAGGAGATTTTTAACCACATGCGCAATAATGAAGCGATTGGTGTTAATGCCAGATCATGCAATACTATTTTAAGAGAATACCTCTCTTCTGGATACCATGTGAAGGCAGAAAGGATATATGATCTTATGTGCCAAAAGAAATACGATATTGATTCCTCATTGATGGAAAAGCTTGACTCTGTTCTGAGCTCAAGCAGGAAAGTGGCAAGGAGGCCTGTTAGACTCAAGCTTAGCAAAGAGCAAAGAGAAATTTTAGTGGGTTTGTTCTTAGGTGGTTTGCAAATTGAATCAGATGGGACGAAACACATGATTCAATTCGAGTTCAATCAGAATTCTATCATGCATTCCATTTTGAGGAGACACTTACATGACCAGTACCATGAGTGGTTACATCCATCTTGTAAGCCTAGCGATGATAGTGATAGTGATGACATCCCTTGGAGATTTTGTACCATCTCGCACTCTTGTTTTGATTTCTATGCAGAACAGTTTTGGCCAAGAGGCCAACCTCAGCTGCCTAAGCTAATCCACAGGTGGATGTCGCCTCAGGTTCTTGCATACTGGTATATGTATGGGGGGCACAGAACGTCATCAGGGGATATTGTGCTGAAGCTAAAGGGGAGTGTTAAGGGTGTTGGAAGGGTTGTCAAAACATTGAAATCAAAATCTCTGGATTGCAGGGTGAAGAGAAAGGGGAAAGTGTTTTGGATAGGTTTTCTTGGAAGCGTTTCTACATGGTTCTGGAAATTGGTAGAACCTTATATATTAGATGACTTGAAAGATTTGCTAAATGCTGGTGATCCTACCTTGGAGAATAATATGGAAGAACTTCAGAATATGAACTTTGATAGTGGGTCTGATTTTGACAAGGAGGCATCTGAGGACAGCGACATGGACAGTTTATAGGACCTTTTGTACGTGTATTAGGCAAAATGTTATAGTTTTTAGTTCTAACTTCAGCATCAAAGTTGTTGAATATGAAAGTTGCTAAAGATACGACATGTTACCTTGCTACATGGGAAGTAATTCTTATGACCTGAATGGTTTGTGCCAGTTTGAACTTCCTACCTTACTTCGCAGCCATTACTTGCTACCTTTTGAATGTTCCATGGGATTATGTGATGAGGCCTGATTAAGTGATATGCTCTGTACTAGATTGTTTTTGGTTATAGCTCATTCCCTTAACTATTTTTGTACAGCGTATGAAATACTGCCAGGGGGAAGAAGATGCAGGGTGGGTTTGGAAGCTGAAAGATTTATACTTCTGTCCTGAAGTAAATAGTGAAAATCCAGTATTTTTATTTCTCTATAATCCAAAATTCAGTCATTCCCTTAACTATTTTTGTACAGCGTATGAAATACTGCCAGGGGGAAGAAGATGCAGGGTGGGCTTGGAAGCTGAAAGATTTATACTTCAGTCCCGAAGTCAATAGTGAAAATCCAGTATTTTTATTTCTCTATAATCCAAAATTCAGTCATGGTACTAAATAAAGTATGATTATGAAAATTTTAAAAAAGGGGGGAGGTAATGAGAACAGGCACGTGCAGCCGTGGCGTTAGTGTCAAAAGGCAAAATGGTCTGAAGTGCGGTAACATGTCATTTCTGAAGTGCTAAAGTATTACGCTTTGTATTAGCAATCCTGAAATTGTTTACGAGCATCATTTAAAATTTGAAGTGCATGTACTTGCTGAGACCCAGCAATTTCTTCTCTGGAAACTGCCTTTCAACTTTTGGTATGGTACTTAATTGTTCTATATTCTGAAGGGCTCCACATTCTTCTTTTAATAATAATAATTAAAAAAAACGGAGACTTGGATCTATATTTTCTGAGAGCACTGACATTGCTTGCGGACTGCTGCTCATCTTGCTATTTGCTTCATGACAGTTAGATGCCTGTCTGTGAAGCTGTAGAGCCCAAGTTTCTGCTGGCTACGTAGCATGTTAAAGCTCTTCACTGAGTTTGGTTTTTTTGAACAGTTCATCTAGGATCTGCGGCAAGTTTCTGCAAGTTATAAATTTTTTTCCCGTACCTTTTATTTTACAGGTAAATATTGGAATTTATGTTGAAGACAACAGCACAGGGGTCTCCGTGCTGGTGGACCGCTCAGTGGAAGGATCTAGCTTGAATTGGGCCAGCAAAACCACATTATGCGCCTGCTCTGGACTTGGTCAGATTGTCAAGGCTCAGGCCCTTTTCTGATTCAGTCGGGTTGGGTTTTTTATTCTTCTTTTTTAAAAAAAAATAATGAAAACTATTTTGTAAACAAAAATACAAATAACTTAAATAATGTTATTCAATAACTCGGATTGGGTGATGTGGATGGTGGGGCAGGCCAATTACACAGGTTCAGTTATAATAAAAATATTAATACAAAAAAAAATTATATACAGGGATCCATCATTAATGTTTCATCTAGAAATGAAGGAGCATTTTTTATTTGTTTTAGTATTATTTTAGTTTTTTTAATTTTTAATAATGTATATCTTTGAGAAATAAATATATTTTTTAAAAAATAATTAGAATTATTTAAATTTAGTATTGGATGCATAAATGGATTGAGAACATTGAAATTTAATTTTTGATGGTGAGTTAGATTTAGGATGTGTTTTTAACATGTTGAAACCATATTTTTTAAAAAATAAAATTTATTTTTTATTTAAAATTAATTATTTTCTATCTTTAGATTATTTTGACATAATAATGTTAAAAATAGTTTTAAAATAAAAAATATTATTTAAATATATTTTTAAAAAAGAAAAACATTAAATTGCAACTGCTGCTTATATTTCCAGAAATACTTTTCAGTTGTGAATTGAGGATCGCTTTCTCATAATTCCAGAAATACCCCTAGACACCTCATGCCTTTTTGCGTGATACGCCACCTGACCTTGCATTGCATGAGAAACCGACGCCACTTCTGAAACAACATAAAAAATTAATCAAATAAAATAAAGAAAGAAAATCGTTGCCGAGTCCGAGAAGAGAAGAAAGAATCGAGAGAAATGGTGTCGGATTCGGACCTCGTGGCCCGGCTCTGTGAAATACTCCGGAGTTCGGACTTAGACACGGCCACTGCCGGCAGTATACGGCGGCAGTTAGAGGAGGATTTCGGCGTTGATTTATCGGAGAAAAAAAAATTTATTAGAGAGCAAATCGATACTTTTCTTGAAACCCTAAATAAAGGAGATGGTCAGTCAGGGAATGTGACAGAAAATGAAGATAACGAAAACGACACCGTTGAAGACGATGAAAACGAAAACGAAAACGACGGTATTAAAGAAGAAGAAGAAGAAGAAGAAGAAGAAGAAGAAGATAGTGAGACAAAGGAAAGCAAGGGGTAATTTTTTTCGAAAGTTGTCTTCTTTATTTATTTCTGTATTTTTAATTAAACAAGCAATATAGTGTGTAATGAATGAAATTAACCCCGCTTGTATGTGGAAATTGCTTGTAATTTTTCTTTTTTGGAAGGAATTTAGGTTTTTTATTGCTTGGAACTGGAAATTACATATAGAGATCTGTTGTTTATCATTGATGTAAAAAATTGATCGGGTTTGTTTTTTTTTTTTTAAGAATTGGGATCAGTTTTTTGTGGTGTCATTATGTAGTTCTAATTAGGTCAAGAAATGTCACATTTGTGTCTTATGAGTCGTATAGGCTAAAGTTAGTTTTTGTACTATGGGTTCTGTTATGTTTCAATTTATAAGAAAATGAAAGCACCAAGTTTAATTGTGGGCAATGAATCATGTTAAGCTGCTTAGAGATTATTTGGGATTAAATTGGGATGATATTAGATGTGAGGGTTGTATATGATTTACTTTGAGTTTAGATTGGAAGTGAAGTCATATGAATTTTTGTGTCTGTTGGTTCAATATTGGGATGTGAATATGAGAGAGGTGGCCTTTTTGTAGATTTAAGTAATACAGTCTAGTTATGCCATTTTGTCTTTCATGAGTTATAAGAAATGACCTTTTAATGGCGGACTAGTAACGGGTGTATCATCTCGACTTTCAGTGCTTTATAATTTGCATTGATCATTTCTTTCTTCTAGTTGTTGCACTGGCTTTCTTTTGTATTTTAGGGGGGTTAATTTTGAATTCCTAATACTTGAGTTTCATTTCATAGGCTTGATTGATTTCTGTTTGTTTTTACACACACACACACACACATCGAAAATAGGTGTTCATTTCATTACATTTTGAATTGAATGTGTGTCAGATAGCCAATCATTCCAAATACAGGTTTCTTATTAATCATGCTTGTTATGCTTGTGTTATCTGTCTTTTAGGTCAAACAAGATAGAAAAGGTGAGGAAAAGAGGCGGTTTTGCTAAGTTAAGTAACTTATCTCCGCAACTTCAAGCAGTTGTTGGAGTGCCTGAATTGGCCAGAACTGAGGTATGCCAATAGCACCAACAAGATCGGAGGTCGGTCCTGGTAGTAGTTCCTGGATCAGGATCTCACTTTTGTTCTCCTTACTTTTGTTATTCCAGGTTGTGAAGAGACTCTGGGCCTATATCCGTGAAAACAATTTGCAGGATCCAAAGAACAGGAAAAAAATAAAATGTGATGAGGCATTGCACGCTGTCTTTCATGTAAATTCAATTGATATGTTTCAAATGAATAAAGCCCTGTCCAAGCATATCTGGCCATTAACTGGAGAAAATGGTACTTTCTTGAATAAGTTGTTCTCTTTTGTTTCTTTCTGTGGGGGGCAGTGGGTGGTTAGTTATTATTGGTTGTTAGTAGTATCTTCGTGCTTTCAATATGTATGGTTGCTTAGGATTTGTATGTATACTTGTTTTCTGTTCTAATTATGTTGTGTTCTGTTAATTTTGGAAACCTGGATTATTTTGCTTTGGCAATTAAATTTGTCAGTGTAGGTTTTATATACCCAGAAAAAAGAAAGAAAGAAAAACTGTGGCGGGAGAGTTTTTCTTATAATCTTACTGGTTTGACAAATTTTTTTCGTCAGCTATTTTGACTATGATTTTTTTTTCCTTTCCCTTTCCTGGGTTGATATTGCCATCCTCCTTCACTTTCCTTTGGCTGTGGTGCTACACTTTATTATTCCAGGGAAACTAATCTTTTTCCCCAGTATTTGGACTACATTAGGATGTTTATATTTTCTGCACTTTCAACTTCAACTACTACAAACAGGCTTCCTATTGAACTTCCACTTTATTTCCTTACGGTACATTGTAATCTTCTTAATTATTTACCTTTAGAGATCTCTTCTTAATGTGTCATCAGATGATTGTTTGGCTGATATATTAACCAATGATATCATTGAACCATCAGAAAGTGTAAAGCAAAAAGAAAAAAGCAAAGACATTAATGATTCTGGGTCTGAAGGAGACAATGGAGGGGAACAAGAGGATGACGAGGAAGAGGTAAAGAAAGAGAGTAATGAAAGAAGCAAGAAAGGACGGTGGGTTTCTTGTATCCTTTTTTATTCTTTTTTTTCTCCATGAGTGAATTGCTATTCTTGTTTGCCATTATTTTGAGGTTACTAACGCTCCTCTGTTTGAAAGAGTGGAAATTACTCATGCTCGCTTTAACTTATGATATGGATACTTTAGGAGTTGAGTTTTTTTTATGACTAAAAGCAACTTCATCCTTAAAAAAATATCACCTCTGAAAGTGATGAGGTGGTTAGCTCTTCATAGCCAAATTCCTGCCATTCTTGCCCTGAAGAAATTTTGTTTGAGGTGCTGAAAAGCATTAGTTTTCATAACCTTTCTACATGTTTGTATGGTTACCGAATGGATGGTATGGGGCTTTCTGTGACTGGCAGTCCTAGACAGATATTAGGAAACATTAGGATTAGCATAGCATTCTCATTCCATTACATAGAATATTTGTGGTTGTTCTATGGACTGAATGATCTTATCTTATCGAGCAGGTCTGCTAAGGTGGATGAGGATGTTAAGAAAAGAGGAGGTGGTTTTACAAAATTGTGCAGTCTTTCTCCTCAACTTCAAGAGTTTGTTGGAGTTCCAGAACTCGCCAGAACTGGGGTATTTTAATGAATGTCTGGATACTTGCTTGACTTGCAGAATGATCATTTAGGAGTCCTTTCGTAAATTATATTTCCTACTTGCTTTTTTCCCTTTCCCTTTTGTTTTGGTAGGTTGTGAAGAAGCTTTGGGCCTATATCCGGGAGAAGAACTTGCAAGATCCAAAGAATAAGCGAAACATAATATGTGATGAATCATTGCGTTCTATTTTCGATGTTGATTCTATTGACATGTTTCAAATGAATAAAGCGTTGACTAAACACATATGGGCTGTCAGTGAGGAAGATGGTATGTGTGTGCTAGCGAGCTTTTCTTCTCAATTTATAGTACAGTAAGGAAGTCTTTGTCAATGCCATTTTCCAGAAACCTCAGCTCCTTCATCTTCACCATAATTAAATGCTTTCTTGATTTAAACCAAAGTTGGTCGTTTACTTAAGTTTGAAATCAATTTTGGCTTTTAGTCTCCATATTGAAAGACATACTTCTAATTGATGTGTCGAATTTGGAACAGGGGATCTCAGCAAATCATGCATTATTTAATTTTTTGAACATCTCAAAATTGCTTGATTGAAGCAATAAATAACAGAATGAACTCTTTTTTTATGTGATGCATGCACAATCTCCTTTCAGTTCATGAACATAAGGATAGGGGTTGTGGTTCTCCTTCTTTACAGTTACTTTCTGTCCATGGAAAAAAAGAACTTGGCTGGTGTATTCTGCAGGCTGTTATTTTTTTTTTTTGGACAGGGAGATAATTGTTGTTACATGCATCTGGGGCTTGAATATCTGATTGCCACTACTTAAAGATGAAGAGGCAACTATATTACTGGGGAGCTAGGCAAAAAACATGATAAAATGTGTAATATAGTTGTGTCAAACATATCTCATACCCATGCGTGTGCTCTCATTCAGTGCAGTTCTCAACTTCCAGGCAGTGTGGCCTTTATTGTCTTAGAAGTTGATCCTAACTACCGACACTATACATCTCAGTGAGAGCAAGCTAGTTTATCCTTCAGCTAGGTTTCATAACTTTTAAAGGTTCTATTAAACTCTCATTTTAAAATTGGTGGTCTCCTCGTGAAGTTCATGGCTAATTTCTTGAGGAGAGTGACCTTAATTTAATATTTGGCATTTTATAATTAAAATTTTGTAGTTCTTGTTCCATTCTCAAAGAGGATCTCTTTTATCAAGGGGTTATTAAAAACCTTCATGATGTTTAATTTTCGGCTTTTGAACTGATTAGTGACTCACATATTTTAGATGAATGATTAAAACATTTTAGTGATATCCCTCTTTGCACATGTTGCATGGTTTTGATTTAATCAATGTAGATTTTCTCATTTTCCAAACTGCTTTTCTTCTTTTTGTTTTATCTAGAAGATTTTGTGAACCTTAATTAATGGTCATGAACATAATTGATAAGGTTTTCAAGTTATCATATAAAGAATTGATGGATCAGCTACGAGGAAGAAATTTTAAAGCATGTTTGGAATAGCTTTACATGAGCCAGGAACTTCTTTATCTCCATATTAGTTGCTGGCAAAATGTCAAATACTTCTTTTCTCGTACCTCTGGCCGACTCTAATTTAAATGTAGATGACCCCAACTAGTTTGCTCTTATCATAGATAGCTTAATGAATTTAGGTGTTTTATGAACCAAATAGTTCCGTTTCTCATTTACCTTTCCTCATTAAATTGTTGATTTTATCAAATTGCAGTTGTCAAAAATATAGTGCAAATTTCTTTTGTTATGTTAACACTAAATCACAACCCAAGTATTCTCCTTTGTTTCATAAAAAAAATGGAGTTATTTATTAACTGAGAATGTGAGAATGTTTTAGTTTAAGTAAAATGTTTTGTCCTGATCTCATAGCTCCAAGCAACTCTTCACCAAAGAAAAAGGGGATTAAACAAGGAAGAGAAGAAGGTGAGACTAGTAGCTATACCAACACTTTTATTCTCCCAGTAGTTGCACAACCTACTTGCATAAGAAAATTGAACATGAATCCTGGCACTCTAATAGTAATGATTTGTTTTTTCTCGCTGTCCAGGTCCTGATGAACCTAAACAGAAAGAAAAGCGGCAGAAGAAAGGTACTTTTATTCTCTCAGTAGTTGCACAATCTACTCGCATAAGAAAATTGAGCATTAATCCTGTACGTCTAATAATGACGATATGTTATTTCTCACTGTGCAGTTCCTCATGAACCTAAAAAGAAAGAAAAGCAGCAGAAGAAAGGTATTTCTGATCTCCTTGCTCCCCTTCAAATTCCTGATCAAGATTTTGTTCTGACCTTTCAATAATTTTGATTTTCATATGTAACTACCATGAATGTACATAAATTCCACTAGCAACTGAACCTTCATGCAGTGAACAAGTTGGGTAGATGAACAGTTTTTCATGGACACTGTTTTGCCAACTTCAGTTAATTGATCCGCTGCCAAGCATGTTGGTAAAGCTTGCACAATATCATGCTCAGGAAATAAGCTTGTGACTATACGCATAAAGCAAATATAGATACACTACAAAGAATAAATTGGAGGACTGAAGGTCACAATTAATAATAAGAGAGTGAGAAGTGACTAATAATAAATATTATGAGCAGGCTTTTGGCTTGGTGACACTCATACCAGCCAAGCTTGTGTTGAGTTTGAGCTTGACCCAAGGCTTAAATTTTGTGCGTGCCATGTCTTGTTTACATGTTGAATGTATATATAATCGAGTGTGTATGTGCATGGATGTGTGTGCATGTGTTTCAGAATCTTCTCTTCATCCTACAATCTTTATTGAAGTTTTCAAGAAAGCTTTTTGAGTGGAGGGTATCATCAACATGTATATATAATCAAGTGTGGATGTGGATGGTTGTGTGTGCGTGTGTTTCAGAATCTTCTCTTCATCCTACGATCTTTATTGAAGTTTTCAAGAAAGCTTTTTGAGTGGAGGGTATCATCAGTTACATGGTTTATCTATTTTCTTGTAGAAATCTAGTCCTGATTTGGTCTCCAGCAAGATAAGGAAAAACCAACTTTGCTACGAATTGCGAAATGCACCCTTACAACAATCAGAGTGCTGGTAACTTGGAGATCTTCAGGATCTGAATTGCAAGGCATGAATACGTACAAGTGCAATGCACCTCCTTTTCAAAAAGAGAAAACAATGATCTTTCAGTGCCAATTTTTTTATTTATCCACAATCATATGGTGTGTTAATGAATAGTGAGGAAAAGATAGCTGAAGCTAATTTATAAATGCAAATCACATCTTAAGGTTGAATTTCAATGTTTTTTATCTGAAGTTAACCCTCTGAGATGGTACTGATGAATTTTAAACTTCTCGGCTGAAGACACTTCCAGTCATGACTGGGCCTGCCACCCTTCTGCTCCTAGCAAACATAACACGGCCTTTTGAAGTGTGGTTATGTTTAATTTTCATGACACTGCTAAGCCCTGGACCTTTTTTTCAGGTTTTTTCTTATGATAATATCTGGCTGTATCATATTGATGCATTTGGTAAATGATAAGCTTTACTCTTTCTTTTTTGTTTTAGACTTCTGTCAAATTCAGGCACCTGCAACTTTATCTTACTGAGAGTTTTATAATTGTTTCTTAAGGATCCAGCTGGCAAGAGGAGAATTGTTTGCGACAAGAAGCTAAAAGAAATATCTGAGGTTGACTCCTTCAATGGCTTCACAGCCTCAAAGCTCCTGTCATTGCAGTTTATCAAGACAGAGCAGTGAGTGGCTTATATGTACTTAACTTGAGCCCATCTGAAGTGGGAATTTTGCTTGAGATGAATTTACTCATTTACATTTTGCTCTGGCAGCCTGTGTGCTCCTTGCTGAAGAAATGGCAATAGTTTTGCAAAATATAAGTTCTTTCTACTAATTTTCTTCACAGGATTTCTAATTTGCATTTCCACCCCATTTCCTCTTCCGTTTGAGTAGGTTTTCTTTCAACTTTTTTTTTTTGGTTTTTCCGTTCTTTAGATTCTCTTGACTTTGTCATGGACGTGGGTGGTAACTGGGGGCCAGTTAGTTTACCTCCTATACGTGATTTGCTTTTTAAGCGCGGGTTTTTCTTAGAATTGCACAAAGTAGAAGTGGAATTATAAGTTGTGGCCACATGGAAAAATAAGTTTGCCATGCAATGTGGTCTTGCTAGGACCATAAGGTCGAGGAAACTTTCACATCATGTTTGATCTCTTGCAAGTTGCAACATGATTTTGTTTATGAAACATGCGGTATGTTCCTTTGTTCTCTGTGCCATCAAACTGGTGGGTGTAAGACGCTAGCCAGAATGTTGGATAGCTCATGAGTTGTAATAGTCTGGCATGACATATCAATCCTCTTCTTGTGACCTTGTGTGATGGAACTTGAATGCTATTAATTGTTTTTAATGCCAAAAAAGAAATGCTGAGTTCATCAGTTGAAGTGTTGCTGCCATGGTGCAAATATTCGAAGGTTTCCTGCAGGAAATTTTACATGGAAGAATGTTGAAAAAAATTTAGATTAAAAATGTCTTATGCTGAATCAAGCTTGACGATCTCCTTGTCAATGTTTTGATATTTGCCTTCAAATAGTCACATTCTCTGGGTGGCAGTTATTTCTTACGGGTCTTTTGAGTTTAGAGGCTTATCATCTGTCTGATGTGCACAAAAAACCGCGATAGCGTTAAATGACATGTTTCTTTTACGTTGGACCCATCATTGATTGAAGGTATCATTTTGCATGACTGACTTGGAATTTTCTTCCTCCAAAACGTGTTTGATAGCCAAGGAATAAAGCATAAACAAAACTCATTGATTAAAGGTCGTCACCTTGAGGGCTGGTTACACTAAAGATATCAAGCTGTGACCTCGAATCTTTTTTCTTCTGTGAAGCACTGTATCTTGAAAGAGTTAAAATGCTAAGTCTGCACTGCATCTTTCAATTCAAGAATACAGGATCAGGAATGTTTGCTTCGTGGAGAACCTGCGAAAAAGGTTCCCACTAGTGGATGGTGTGAAAAGAAAGCATTTGTCACGTCTTCAAGTCACTTGTGCATCATTGTGAGAACTTTTGCCAATGAGAAAATGCTGTTGTTCACGTGAAATCATGTGTGCCCCAGGGTCTTGTCTTGACTGATTATCCATTTGAAAGTGGAATCCCGTGGTCTATCTTGTGCTTTGGGGGGGTATGTAAATGGCTAAATGCTGTCTTGATTTCTAGATTACTACAGGTGTATTGTTTTCTGGAATGGTGGGCATGGAGCAATTTCTCAATTGCCATTTTCCTCTTCCGGCCTTTTGTTATTTTTATCACCATTATCTTTGGACCAATACTTTGACAGCATGTTTTCACACTGATTATATTTCTTGTTTCCTTGGTTCTTCTGATGATATGGCAGCAAACTTACATCACTCGCGTGTCACACATGTTAGTGGAAGCTGAGATTCACCATTCACCACCTCCCATAGCATCCACTCTTTTGGAAAAGACATGGAAACAAGTTTGATGTGATCAAAATCATAAAATATAACAGTTAGTAATAACTCTTGTACATTGAGAGGATTCTGTTGGCGTTAGTGCACAGGGAAATAAAAGGCGAGAATGACAGAAGGGCCAAAGGGTGCAAGGCCCTCGCTTTTGCGTTCTTTGTGAAAAGCTAGGTTCCAAAATGTCATTTGATAGAGAGGAAGAAATGGACGTGGAAGGGAAGAGAGGGGGGGTTTTGATGAATAAGCTCAAAATAGAAGGGTAAAGAGACAGAAGTTGATTACAAACATGTTGTGTTAAGAGTATATTATTTTAAAAAATAATTAATAAGGAAAGACAGTGGAGATAAAAACAAAAGAGGGAATCTATCAGGATGGACCCGTTAATATTCGATTCGTTCAAAGCACCGCCGTTCTTATGTGGCGAGCCGATTCCCTTCTCCTCTCTCCACCTCATAACACATATCTACCCACTACGCGCTTGCCCCGACAGTGTCCCCCATTCTTGCCACCCGCCTTGCTTTTTTTTTCTTCTTTCCCCTCCTATTTCTCTCTCTACCCACCAACTTTGTCAACTTCTACGCTCTCTCTCTCTCACACACACATTTACGGCCAGCTAGCAAGTAGGGTTTTCATGGAATTCGTTTAGATCATCATCACCAGTTCCTCTTTTGAACCATGTCATAACTGGTTCTTCGTTGTTTGGAGGACAAGCCTGCACCTGATTTGACTTCAGGCTCAATTGGAGTCGATTTGAATTAAGACCTGAGCGCAGTTTGGCATCTAGCTAGCCTGGCGCGGTCTAGTGGTTTTATTTTTATTTTTTGAATGTTTCTATAGTAATTTATACACACTAGTTGGTGTATTGATGTATCATTTATAAGAAAGTTTAAAAAAGAAGAAGTGACAACCGATCAAGAATACTTGACTAATCACACAATTTGAGATGTGATGCTTTAGAGAAACAACGCCATTAATTCGAGTGTTGTGGGGGTGGTTGCTCATATCATTTCAAAATTCTAATTGAATGCAGTTGTAAAGCAATTGAAACGATTGCGACCAGGCTGCCTCCTCTCTTATCTCTATCGAGATGTTTACGTCATAATTTAGTTTGGGAATCGGCAAGTGGCCTTTTTTCTTGCATCTCTCTGGTCCTCTCATGGACGTGATTGTAACTCTAGGCGTAGGACTTGATCATTACACTGTGCAAGATGCGCATGGGGTGAGTATGGGAGGGGACTGTGGCATTCTCATTGTTCATCTTTCTTCTTTTCCAATAAATGTGACAGATCAGTATTTTCTCTTCAGATCGAGCAACACGACCAAATAAATATCTTGACAGATTAATTAGTGTAATTCAATAAATAGCACAGCACTTAATGTGTTAATATAATCCATGTATTGTGTTAGTAATTAATTCATTGAGTAGCATTTTTCTCAATAGCTCGCGCAACCGATTAAATACATGTAAAGAAACCATTGACTGATATGTTTTATTAACTAACTTTTCGATCCATTAATTAAATATATTTTCTTAATCAACTTTTCAATCGTGTTGGTCTACCATTCTCTTACTTCATCGTTGCTTAATTAAAAAAACTTCAAATCCAGGCACATGCCAAAGAAGAATCGATCAACAAACTTTCTCCAAGTGAAATCATCGTCGCCAATGGACAGCATTCAATGGGAGTCCAAGCTAATCGATCTCGTATGGTGGATGGTAAGAACAGTTTCAACTGGCTGGGGAACCAACCAATAACCAGGCTTTGTTTGTTATCCAAATAATGATAAACCTTGGGAAAATTGCAAAGAGGCATTCTCAGAGAGTTTAAAAAGTAGGGTAAGATGTCAAAAAAGGGATGGGTAAAAATGATGGTGGTAGGGCATGGGGCCGGGAAGAAGTGGAGTTCTTTCAAGGACCGAGCATGAACAAACAATAATGCTCAACTCCTGAGAGCAGACAAGGACACCAAAACCCTAAATGACGAGAAGAGCCTCCCAAAAGAAATAACAAAAAGATGTTAAAACTGTACACCTCCATTATTTAAAAAGATTCCGTCTTGACAAGGGCAGCGAGAGAATAACAGGAAAGAAGATACCCTAACAACTTAGGAAAGAAGGGGTCACAAAAATGCCATGAACACGAGCAATTAATTGTCATCACGTGAAAGATGCTTTTTGAGGGCGATAAGGATGTCGTGTGTGTCCTGTTCGAAAGCCCCTTATATAAGGTATCTTGATTCGCTGTTTCTCTGGATTCAATGCAATTTGGTTCGTGAATTTCTTGAAAACGAAAGGGAATTGCCCCATTCACTGAATCTCGCCCCCGACTAGTTAAGCTCCTTGCTATAACATTCATGGTTGTTTCTCTAGCTAGATCACGCCATCAAATATTGCATGCATGATATTTACACAGTTTAACCTGCATCGCTAGCTAGCTAGCCAGGTTGTCTGTTTTTTCACCAGGTAATTAGAAAACTACAGGAAGTTAAACCCAAAATGTAACAACTGGGAATAAGAAATATAGATCTGGACAGACTTAATCGCGCTCCGAGTGTGGATTTCGTGCATGGTAATTAAAGGAACTTTTCAGTCAATTTTGGTCCTCCTTTTTCTTTTGCGTCGACTTGCATCATCATCGAAATGATGATTCCTCTTCTTTTTTTTTTTAGAGTTGTCTCGCTGCAAATTAATTCGGTAATTACAGTGTTTTACTCGTGTCATTTATTGAATAAATGCTAGTTTTTTCCCTCGAAGATCAATCAACTTGTATATTCAATAGTATTTGATTAACCACAAATTAATCGATATTAATTAATGTTTGTGTATGTTTAGTATCTTGATTAAGCCTCATGATCTGCTCCGGATTCAATAACAAACTGCCCCGATCATTTTTTGAGCTGAAAATTTTACCATTATGATGCTCTGGTGAAAATGATTGAACATCTTCGTCGCATGCAAATACCATACTTAATTGCCTCGACAGAAAACATTGAGCGCCCGACGATAGTGCTCACCAAACCTGCTTCTCCCATCAATATCTCTGGTCTAATAAAGATGTATTTATTTTTGTTTCATGACTTTCATGAGCATATATATAATCTACGAAAATGGGGTGCGGAGTCCTCGATCGGTTGTATTTATATTCCTTTTTTAAATTCGAGGCAGAGAGGGTGGGTGGGAGTTTCGATTTTATTTTTATTTTTATTTTTCCTTGTGATCTTTATTATGGTGGTAGATAAGCATGAACACCTTTGAAAGCTACAGATACCATTTCTTGGATTCCTGAGGGGATCCTCCAGAATAATTAAGACGATGCCTCGGCTTGGCCTGGCCGTCGAATATATTAAGAATTGCTAGGCAGCTCACATGGTCAAGCTAGCTAGCTACCTCAGCTCTCTCTCTCATTCCTCCCTTTCTCAATAGTAAATTCCACACTTCCACTTTTGCTAAGCTATCTTTTCTCGAAATGACCAATCTTTTTTTATTTCTTTCTTTTCTTTTCTTTTCTTGGGGTTCAAAGACTCTGGATCCCTTGTGACCTGGCTCTTCAATGCAGAGCCATCATTACCTTTAATTAGAGGCAGAATTAAGAGAACCTTGTTCCCTTTGACCTCTATTGGAGAAGAATATTAAACCCTGCCGCACAATAGACGAGAGGCACGTTTCATTAATTTGACTGTAATGGCCTTGCCGCTGTTTTCAACATGAAATGAATGTTTGTTTCTTCTTCCATTTTGCTTTTTAAATTTATTTTTCAAAAAAATATTAAATTAATATTTTTTAAAGTATTTTTATATATATAATCTTAATGTTCTGGTATTAAAAAAAAATTCCATCAATTTTCATTTAAAAATACTTTAAAAATATCATTCAACATATGAGTAAGTTTAATGGATTTTTTATTATTATCAGTCAATTTAAATTTTTTAAAGGCCACGATATCTTGCACTTGGCTTCCATGCATCAAAGGTCCTTAAATTATTATTAAGAAGAAGTATGATCTGCTCACAAGTGTATCATGATTTTATACGTAGATCTAAGAGTGAGATTTTTTTATCTACCGGAAACCTTAGTGGAAGGATTGCACTGCAAGGAGAAAATTAAATTAAATTTTGCGAGGGATCAAAATTAGAGATTTTTAAAGTTATACGTGACTACGTTCTTTTTTAAGTGAAAGTTTCAAAATAAATAAAAAAAATAAAGGCAGATTTTTCTTAAAAAAGAAGAAGAATATATGCCATATGATACGAAAAATAATTAATAATACTTTAAAATATATGAGATAGTACTGAAATTTTTTTGATATGTTTTTTTTGATATTTTTTTCTTACAAAATTGTTTTTTTTTCAAATATCTTTACTAATTTTTTTTAAATATTAAAATAGTTAAAAATTTAATTATGTAATTTTTTCTTCAAAACATTGTGAATTACTGTAATATTTTCATATATAATTTTTTTCTTTCATTTTATTATTTTTTTCTATTTTAAATGATCTGTGTCGATTTTTTTTTATATTGAACTGTTTAGTAATTTAGCTTTATAGCTTGTTTAAAAACAATCATGAATTGTTACAATATTTTCTCCTTGTGATTATTTTTGCTATAGTATTTATTTACGTATTTTTTTTTTAAATTATCTTTGTCAAGTTTATTTTTTTTAAATATTGAGTTAATTGAGAATTTAGCTTTAACTTTCCTTACATGTTTTTTTAAAATTTTTTTGATGATTTTTTAAAAAAATTATCTTTTTTTTGTTTGTCTTTTCATAATTGTTTTTGTTGATTTTTTTTACTATTGAGCTAATTGAGAATTTAGTTTTTTAGTTTTTCTCTTTAAAATATTATGAATTGCTATAATGTTTCTCCACATAGTTTTTTTTAATAATTTTTTTTAGAAGTATTTTTATCAATTTATTTTTTTATATTAAGCTAGATAAGAATTCAGTTCTGTAGTTCTTTAAAATAATGTGGATTGCTTCAATGTTTCTTCACATGATTTTTGTCGTGCTATAGTGTTTCCTCGCATGATTTTTTTATTAATTTTTTTCAAATTATCTTTATTGAATTTATTTTTTCATACTGAGCTTGTTGAAAATTTAATCTTTCAATTTTTTTTTAAATACTATTGATTGCTATAATGTGTCCCACGTGTTTTTTTTTTGTTATAATTTTTTTAAAAAATATCTTTATCAATTTTATTATTTTTAATATTGAACTTGTTAAAAAATATAACTGTAGATTTTTTCATGAAACACTATAGATTACTACAGTTTTTCACTACATTTTTTTTTCTTTTATTGTTTTGTGATATTTTCCAAAATTTTCTTTATTGGTTTTATTTTGTTAATATTGAGCTATTTGAGAATTACGACTGTATATTTTCTCATGAAATATTATAGATTGCTAGTGTATTTTTCTAAATTTTTTTAATATTGAATTGATTGAGAATTTAGTTTTGACTTTCCCCATATGTTATTTTTTCATTTTTTACTTGTTTCTTGGTTCTTCTTGTTTTTTTTCCTCCAAAATTGTCTTCTTTTTTTGTTGTTTTTTTTTCAAAATTGGTTTTGTTGATTTTTTTTTTTAATGTTAAGTCGATTGAGAATTTAGTTTTGTAATTTTTTCTTTAAAACATCATGAATTGTTACAGAGTTTCCACATATGATTTTTTTATGATTTTTTCTAGGATGGTCTTTGTTGATTTTTTTTCATCATATTAAGCTTGTTGAGAATTTAGTCATATAGTTTTTTTAAATACTCTTGATGACAGTAGTGTTTTTCCCCATAATTTTTTTATTATAATTTTTTTTAAAATTATCTTTACAGAGTTTATTATTTTTAATATTAAATTAGGTAAGAATTATAACTTTAAATTTTCTCATAAAACACTATAGATTGCAACAGTATTCTATAATCTAGTTTTTTATGATTTTTTAAAATTATCTTTGTTAATTTTATTTTTTTAATATTAAATTATTTAAAACTTTACCTTTATATTTCTTTTTAAAAAATATTTTTAACTATAATCTTTTTAATAAATATATAAAAATATATAAACATATCATAAGCTCGTGGCATGGCGCAATTACGATATCTAATCTGACATTGAGTCTTGTTTGCATCTTACATATCTCTAGAACACATCTAAATCACGTAAGCTCAAGATTCGTACGTGGGGTTTCCTCACAGTTATTTGATTTATAATTAGCAAAAGGGTAAAACGATAATTTAAATAAAAACAAAGAGTGTTTTATCACAAGCATTCGACTTTTAGCCGATGAAAGGAGTTCAATACTGAACGTTGAAGATAGAATTTAAAAAGTCTTGCAAGATAAGGAGAAGCAATTCTACAGAACGGATAGTGGTTCCCACGGTAATTAAAGAATTAATTAAAGTGATTGACAGGTTTGATCGTGACGGATAGAGAGATTCTTAATTCTATGGAAGAAAAATGTGGGAATCTAGTGGCTGCAAGAAGCTTGTCCTTTTTCCCTTTTCTCCAAACCTATTTACATATGTTTCCAACTGAAAAATCTGGCAAAATCAAGAACTGGACCCACCCTCATCATCCTCAAGATTCCTTATCTCTAAGCTTAACCCCTTGGTAAGAATTTGACAAGTCCACAATATTGGTTTCGAGGTGTGTTCGATACGGTCTTTTACGTGTAATGTCGTGTCCCTTTCTTGAAAGGGAATCTACCCTACTGTTGTTCTTTTCTATTCAAACCCCAAGTTGGCCGATGACCAATGATAGTTTGTAAAATGTATTTATTTCTCTTTTATAAACATTAATTTCCTAGCTACTTCTTCTTCTGCTTTACATTCCTGGCTACTTCGCTTTACATTAACACCAGCATATCCAAGCGGGTAATTTTTAGAGTATCTGATTATTTTAGGTGATAGGGGACACACATCCTTAAACAAAAACATCTAGAACATGCCATCAAAGATTAAGGTACAAGTAAATAGATATAAATAAATGCAACACCAACCTTTAATGCGAAACCCAGATTCGTTTTCGAGGAAAGAAAAAGAAAACCCAGATTCCATAGACGGCGATACTTGGACGGTTGAGCAGAGATGACTATGAAATTGGGTTTTGGAATCAACAAAGGAACCTTTTTTTTTTTTTTTTTTTTTGCCTCTCCTAATCCACCAGTAAAGCTATGAAAAGGCAGTGATTTCTCCATAAAATCGAGGAAAGAGCACTAAACCACGAAAACGTAGAAGAATCTTGCAAATTCCAATAGCAAGTAAACAACCCCCACTAACATATGCAAGTGCAAGGAAGTAAAAGCACAAAAGAAGGTGATTAAGATATAGAATTTGCTTCGATATTCCATCTCAGTGGCCTGTTAGTGTTCCCTTCAAGGAAATGAATGATTCTTGACCTCTACCGCAAAGAAACTTGTAAAAAAGGGTTGCATTTATTTATATATAATAGTGCTCCCTTGCTTGACCGCGGATCCTGGCAGGTCAATTTAGCAGATTCGAGATATTTTACGGGGCCAATTCAGCAAAATTTAGACTGACTTTTGTGAAATGACCTAGTTTTAGCGCGTTTTGTAGTTGCGGTACTAAAGTTAACAGCAAACTCGCCATCGGAGATCCAATGCTTTTGGGCGATGCCTTCGAGCACTGGTTTTGCACCCTTTTTTATAAAAAGTTTTTGCTTCGAAGGAGCTCAAAGGCTACCATAGGCTTTGCCTTGAAGATTAGTTTTTCTTGAATAGTACTGTTTTGATGGTGATTAGCAGAATTAATTTGCGCATGATATATTATTCACTTTATACATAAAGCTATATTTAGATCCATTATAGTTGTTTCGTGAGCTAAAGAAAAAAAAAAGTATTGAATGGAGTGATGGCGTGCTGTGCTGGTGGCTAACAATTTGATTCGACCAACCAAGTAAAAGCTAGGAAACCAAGCGCCTTGTATTTTTTATTTTCTCTGGCAGGCACCGGGGAGTTTTTTCATGATCGCATCCATTGTTCAACAAAATTTGATTTTTATTTTGAATAATCAAAATAGATGTATAAGTATATTGATTATATATCATCAAAGAATATCATGACTTTATATTCATATATATTTAATAACACCTGTATTATTATTTAACCTAAAAATTAAATTATCTATAAAATTATGTTGGATTAATTTAAGATGTAAATATTTCATCTTGGTTGTGGATAAGTGATAAGATCCAAATCTAATATCTCAAATTAAAATATTTTATTATTGAAATGTAAATTGTGAGATTTAGAATAAAATACTGACTATGCTAGGAAATTAGCATTGTGTATGGATCTAAATATTTTTTTATATTTAAAAAATTATTTTTGATATCATTACATTAAAATACTAAAATAATATTAATTTTTAAAAATTAATTTTTTTAAAAGTGTTTTTAAAATTTAAAAACAAATTAAGAGGTTTAATGTCCTGAGTGAAAGAGCATGATTTTGTGGTTGATTTTTAGCATTTCCTCATCCTAAACTCGGAGGAAATAGAAAAATTATGATAATTTATAACGATGTAATTAAATCTGTCAAAAAAAAAAACAAAGATGGTGAGTGACTGCTGTGTCGTCATTGAAAGATTGAGGGGCTAAAATAAAATACTGCACACGAAAAACGACTTCTCGACAAGTGGGTGGGAAATGGCAGTGCTTTTTCCACCGTCACCTTCAGGCCACGCAAACACCACCCTTGAGAAATCTAGAAAGCCAATAGAATAGAAAGGCATTTTCTTGTTGTGGAATAAAGTAAAGGGAAAAGCTAAAATGTACTCGTTGTACGATACAAAGGAGATTCCCAGTCTGTACTGCTCGTCGATTTCATCTGAGTTTCGAGTTGAAACGCCACCGTGTGAGGTCACTCTGCCTGGGGCGGCTGTGACTTTATTAAAAATAAAAGATAAAATCTCATAGATATCGTTCATTTTTACCCCTCGAGGCTCGACGGAGTTATGCCGTAACATCGACTTGTTGAGCGGGTTTGCTCTGCCGACCTTTTTCTACACAGCACTGCGAGAGCAGCTCAAGAGATCCTTGTGGTTTGTTTTCTTTTTAATGTGTCCAACTTGATCTGATAAATATTCCTTGATTTTTTAAATGTAAAGATTTAAAAACATTTTCCTGTTTTATTTTAATATATATCTTTTAAATCGAGAGGGATATTGCAGTTATTTTTCTAAAAAAGGAAACGGGAAAACAAGATAAAAACTCATACCGGACCACGTGATTTTGCTCTGGAGGAGAAGAACCAGCCTCTTTACCATGATGTGCGATATACTATTTTAGTAAGAATAAATCAGTTGGTTACAAAATAATAAACTTACTGTAATTTCCTTTCTTTTCTTAAAAAAAGAAGAAGAGTAGATTCGATGTATTATAACTAACTATTCCGTCCCCCTTTCCCTGTCCAGATTTTGATCACTTAAGCCAAAAGAAAAGGCAAATTAACCGAGGATCTCTCACAAAGCATGCTTGCTTAAACATGATCAACTGTTTGATTAGTGAATGGGATGAAGAACAATTAAGTAATTAACAGATCTGAATTTATTAAGAGTTTTGAGAAAAGAAAGGGCTTTCGGGGGTTTATACTTTACATTATTTATCTGGTCCCTTTACTATCCATCTTGTTTATTTTGGTATCTATACCCCTCAATCCCTTGATCTTCTCAGCCAGTGGGTTCTTTCACAAGCACATCAGATAAAGTGACAGAACTAAAGTGGATTAAATAGAAAAATTGGGGGACCAAAAAAGGGGGAGTCTGGGTGAGGTAAAATAGCTTTAGAAATAGATAAAATAAGATAAATAGATAAAATATGCGGAGAAACGAAAGTGAATTTAAAATGCTAACACAAAAAACGCATAAACAGAATCTTTGGGGTTTTCTTTTCATTTCTTCGAGTCTTCTCTGTATTTGACAAAATAACCCTTCAGAATCCAAGATAACAACACTTCTTCTTCTCCCCCCCCCTTCTCTCTCTATATATGTGCAGATCTCTCCATTTCTCCATCTCTCCTCCTCTTATTAGTTTCAGAGATTTATCAAAACATCATCATAAAGTTTTAATCTTTTTTGAGAGAAAAAATGGGTTCGCTTTCACCTGAATTGAGCTTGGATTTTGTCAGGCCTTCAACAGCAAAAACATTACCTTTCTTGCCTAAAACGATAGCCGATTTTCTCAGGGAGGTTTCGGTGATCGGTGATCCTGCTGTGAAGGTTTTGAAAGTGGATGGTTTTATTAAAGATTTAGAAGAGGAAAAGAGAAAGATCGATGCTTTTAAACGAGAGTTACCTCTTTGCATGCTCCTTTTGAATGATGGTTGGTTTGTGCAATTTTTTTAAACGTTTGTGACTTGTTCTGTTTGCTTTCTGAAGCATGTTTTAATGGATTTGATGGTTTTTTTTTATGGGTTTTGATTAATGGGGTGCTTTGGATTTTCAGTTTGAAGAGTTTTATCTATGGAAAAAATCTCAAAATGTCTTTGGTTTTTCATGATTTTTTACTAACGGGTTCATTTTAGCTTAAAGAATGAGAAAAGGACTAAGATGGTTATTTATTTATTTATGCTCATTTTTCTTGCTGTTATTTTTTCTTGTTGCAGCAATTCAAGTTTTGAGGGAAGAGCTAATGCAACGTGGAGCGTCAAAAAATCAACAACCAGTATTAGAAGAATTCATTCCATTGAAGAAAAATATTGATGACCGTCATGAAAATGATGGTTTAATTGAGGAGAAAGACTCTAAAGACAAGAAAAATTGGATGAGTTCTGTTCAATTATGGAATGCTGATGATCATCATCCCTCTACTGATTACTTGTTTGATCCAAAACAAAATCTCAAATTAGAATCTAAGGTATAACAACAATAGCCACGATTGAAGTTCATGTGATTCGTTTCTAACTGGAGTCTTAAAAGAAGAGAAAAAAGTTGGAATTGATTTATTTATGTGTTTTTGTGTTTTTTTTCCTTTAGACAAATAAGAAAGGAAATCAGTATGGAAACGAGGATGCATTCCAGGCTTGTATAGGCAGGACTGCAGCACGAACGTTTATGCCATTTACAGCCTGCACTGGTTTGTCAAGCAAGGAGGAGAAATTGCCAGTTCCTTCTCTTTCTCTTTCAACTCCTGGGATTAAGAGCTTAAAAGAGGAATCCAACTCAACTGGGTCAAGAAGCAGCTGTAGTAGATCAGTTTCCACTATTTCTGGCCCTAATTCAGAATCAAATTTACGAAATGGACCTCAATCCCAGCAGCAGACTGCTAGGAAGCAGAGGAGATGCTGGTCACCAGAGCTGCACCGCCGGTTTGTCAATGCTTTACAGCAACTTGGAGGTTCTCAAGGTTAGTATATGATGGTAGATTTAAATATAGGTCTTTCGGTTTGAGAATCTTGTTAGTGTGGGATTATGTATATTGTTGGATGAAGAATGATACATGGAATGTGAAGTGATAGTATATGCTTGGCTTGAAAGATGAAAATCATGGATTAGAATTTTAGGTGCAATCATAATTTTGTCTAGAAACGCGGGGATGGGGACGAGAGATCACAAAATGTGTAAACTTGATGTATCTACTTGAAGTTGAAATTAGAAAATTTCATTTATTGCATTGCGTTTTAGCTCATTTATCCATTTTTCTTAAGCATTTAATTTGAATTTGTTGGACATTCTGCAGCCGCTACTCCAAAGCAGATTAGAGAACTTATGCAAGTTGATGGCTTGACTAATGATGAAGTGAAGAGTCATTTGCAAGTGAGTTTTCAATTCTGTCTCCTTCCCATGGTGTATGATTTATAGAAGCACGGTTAAAAGAAAAGAAAATGCTTTATGCATTGAATCAATTTTCTTTTCTTTCATCTCATTGGAAGAGTCATATGAAGTTTTCTCAGTTCTCTTGGAACTTTCTTGGCATTGCAGAAATACCGACTTCATACAAGAAGAGTGACACCAGCTACAGCTGCTGCCCCTGCAAACCAATCTGTTGTTGTTTTGGGGGGTTTGTGGATGACCCAAGATCAGTATGGTGACTCCTCAAAGGCTACAAGTTCCCAGTCTGGCTCCCCCCAAGGTCCTCTTCAGCTAGCTGTAAACACCGGAGGGACCTCCACTACAGGAGGTGATAGCATGGAGGATGATGAAGATGCAAAATCTGAGGGCTACAGCTGGAAAAGTCATACTCACAGATCAGGAAAAGATGATGTATAGAGTTTGTCCACCGTGAATTTTGCAGATAAAGTATACATGGAAGGATTATATAATTATAGAAATAATACTAGAAAGATTAAAAATTTAAATGAAGGGTTCTTGAGAATGAGTGAGGCTGTTAATTTTTGCAGGAGTAGCTTTCTTTCTGTCTTTAAATTGAGTTTCTGTATCCAGTCGGAATTCATATAAACTTCTAAGACACCCTTTGTGTTAATGGAATAGACAAGACCTTTTTCATATCATCGATGTTTCCTAATATCATTGTTTAGAACTGTGTTTGGTTAAGCTTTTCCAGCAAATATGAGGTTTTGGAATAAATATAAATAGTGTATCGTTCCACAGTTTCTTTTTGCTAGCTAGGTTTGAAGCTGAGGTGGAATTAGCATATGCTACTGTCCACTTTGAACTTCATTCCATGGAAATGGACCTGCTTCTCGGTGACCTATCGATGCCTGTGTTATGTACTCTCTATTGTTTGAAAATCTTGAAGGTAGAACTCTTATGTGGAAAACCATAATAGATCCTCAATCTGGTTGCCCGAAAGACCAGGTGAAGTGAAATAAAGCTTGAAGTAATGCAGCCAAAATGTGTTCACCCAGAATAATCGTTGGATTGGAACTCTTCTGTAATTTTTGCCTGTCCCCTGAGGTACTTGAGCAGGAAGTCAGGAATATTTCATTTTCAATGCTGATAGTTCCTCTGGATTTTTATAAAGCTTGACAGAGAATTTTCGAAGGTCTTATCAACCTCAGGCACATTAACTCGGAACTGTTTGTCCCTGTTTGGAAGAGGATATCACTGGAGGCATCCCCCCCTCTTCCGTACTAGCTTCCCTTCTTCCAGGTAAAAATAACAGAACCCGGATGCCCTTCAAGAAGGGTAGAACCAGAAACGAGATTTATATTTTATACACAAGAAAAGGGTGTCAGCTTCTTCACCTTACATTCTCTGCCGGCCGGCCAAATTAATTTCTGGTCACTCACTAAGCCACCCTTTGCTTTTTTGGGATGCCTGGTGTGTTACTTGTATTTGTTAGGATGATATGTTGGGAATTATTCTGTTCTCCATAGCCATTATTATATTGACCGAGATGAACCTCAACATGCCTCAAAGAAATTATTGTTTCAATTTATGCTAAAATTACTTTTGTTGATGCTGTTTTGGCTGTACATGATGACAAGACAAGATCAATACTTATCTTAGTGAGAATATTATAGGTTTCTATTCCTTTACTTTCTTGTGATTATGTCCAGGACACTCAATTATTTTGGAATCAGGATTCTTGTTCAAGGAAAAGATAAGATTGACAAGCAAGAAGTTGACATTATTCTTCCAGTTTTAGTTCACCAACGCACTCATTTTCGCTATGCACACTGTATAGGTCTGTTTGGGAAGCAAGAGATTTGGCCAGCATTGATAATGACTCTAGGCCTAATTGCGGATCACATCTCTGGTAAATACAGGGAAAAAAAATCAAGCGTGTTTAGGCTGTTCTTTCTTTATTCATTAACTCGAAAAAAGAAGAAAAAATCTATTCTGGGAAATATTTATCATTAGAGAGGCAAGTTTAAGCTCTAAAAGCTATAATCAATGTTATCAGTATCCATGATTTTGTAGCAGCTTGACTGAATCATGTGGTCTCCAAACAGCTTCTTGCTCGGTCAATTGTTAAAAACCCTAGATTTTATCCTCTCACCTAACCCAGTTTCCCACATTTTTTTTTTCTCGAGAGAGGGGAAAAAAGCCACAATCAATTGCAAGGCTGATCTGGGTCCATGACAAAAGAGTCACTCTCAGAAACAAAATAATAGAGAGAATCTCATAGACAAGATATAATGAAGGAGCCCACAGAGATAGGCCTACCTTCAATAAGTATAAATTGTTTGGTGAAAGAAGCGAGGGAAAATGATGGAACCACTCATTAAATTCTCACCCTAATAAGGTTAACAAACTTAATTTATTTTGTGTCTATGCATCAGATTCTTCAAATCAAAGGATTATCCCGTTTCTTTTTTATAAATTAGACGATATAGAATAGAATGTATGCGGTGGCTATGAACATTAGCTGCCCCGATGATAGCTAAAAGATTAATCAACACACACACACACACACACACACATATATATATATTGCCCCTATAAAATAATAACCATTCCCTATCGAAGATTTCCTTCAAAGACCAGGCAGAGATGATGATGATTCTTGATAGGTGTGGTATAATTAGGAAACTTGAAAAATGGAGAAAGCTATCAAAAAGGGCAAGCCCCCAGAATTTATGTTTACGGTTTTTAACAAATGACCACGTAAGAAGCTGTCTGTCTGCAGACCAGTTTATAATTATAAAGTGTTTGATATTATAGTAGATATTGTTTTTTAAAATATTTTTTATTTTAAAAAAATTATTTTTAATAAAAATTCAAAAGCACTAAGAAAAATTAATTTAAGCAAAAAAAATTAACAAAAAACAAGTTGAAACTAAACATCTAATTATGAGTAATTATATTTACATGCAATGGTAAAATCAAGTATTACATGCCATAATGAAACAAAAGAAGTACATATACTACAGTCGTTTGATTGGTGAGTGGATTTATGTATCATCTAAAATTTCATTTTAATATATATATATATATAAGATTTATCTAAGATTAGATTGATAATGAAATTAGTTTTTGTATTAAAGATGGACTCACGCAATGTTTATATCAAAATTCTTTATTTAATCTTCACATATCAAAACTAAATCCTTATTCCATTAAATTTTAAATTGATGATTCAAATCTAAATTACATTCACAGATATTTTTTTTTTTATTGTTATATTTGAATTTCTAACTGGGATGATAACGCTGGAAGCTCACCACTAGATCCAACACGATGGAAGGTAAACAGGACGCTTATCCAAATATTTTAGGCCGGGCCTTAGGCCCCAACGCCAATTGTAGATAACCAAAAACTCTGGATAGCTCATTGTTTGGGCCTGGACCTTTACCCTTGTGGATAATCATGGGCTGAATTGTGCAACAGCAACAAGAACGTGTCACACAGAAGCAGTGTTTCAGGAAAATGCTGGGAGAGAGAGGGACAGTAGTGGTAAGAATGATCCATGTGGTAATTTCTCAGATGAGCAAACTCACGAACCTCAAAAAATTCTGGTCAAACCCTGAAGCAACGGCTAGGTGTAATAAGAAAAGTAGCAGCACGCACGCATGGAGCACCTCTGCTTGGGCGCTAAATGTGGATTCAATATCACGACATCATAGTTGCTCAACTTCAGGAGCAAGTGAGAGAGAACACAAACTACCATACAAAATCAGGAAAAAAAAATTGTTTGCTAGAGAGGCAAAGAAAATAAATAGCGATGGCACAGGCACAACCTGAAGAAGAAATGTCTAAAGAAAAAGAAATGAAAGAAACAACCAGACCCAAAAAATATAGTGGTCCCGCGCCCTTTAAATTCAACGCACAGGCACCTGAGTTTTTGCCAAGATCACACACCACTGCAACCCAAATGCCTATATCAGGTTATTTTTATCCTTACTTTCATTATCTTGGTGCCACTGCTGCTGGAGGGTCTGACTGGTTCTTTGTTGGGAACCAAGACCATGCTGCCTATTTGATCTCTAATAATCCAAATCTTGCAATGCCTAATTGCCCCATCAAGAATAGCGACGTTCTCACTGACGATCTTCGGAAAAAGATCATCAAACAGGTTCTTTTCTTCCGTCGAAATCTCATTTTCTGTCCTACTTTCTGTTGGTTCTCGATTTCATCTCTCGTTATTCTTGCATTGGGGGTTCATGTTTAATTATGTTCATTAGACAATCACATGATTTGGTGCTGTTAAGTTTTTTTCTCTTGAAATAGTGACATAATAAAACAAAGTATTTTTTAAAGCTTTGTAAAACCTTGGCATGCCAAAATCTTGCTTGGCTTCTAATAATCTTCGTTAAGCTGTTTTTTTATTTTGTTATGTCAATGCCTATTTCTTCCCTTCATCTGGTCTGCTGTTTTGAAATTCATTCATTAACAACGTATCATGTTTTTGGCACTATTGGGATGATATTAGATGTGAGGGTTGTATATGATTTACTTTGAGTTTAGATTGGAAGTGAAGTCATATGAATTTTTGTGTCTGTTGGTTCAATATTGGGATGTGAATATGAGAGAGGTGGCCTTTTTGTAGATTTAAGTAATACAGTCTAGTTATGCCATTTTGTCTTTCATGAGTTATAAGAAATGACCTTTTAATGGCGGACTAGTAACGGGTGTATCATCTCTACTTTCAGTGCTTTATAATTTGCATTGATCATTTCTTTCTTCTAGTTGTTGCACTGGCTTTCTTTTGTATTTTAGGGGGGTTAATTTTGAATTCCTAATACTTGAGTTTCATTTCATAGGCTTGATTGATTTCTGTTTGTTTTTACACACACACACACACACATCGAAAATAGGTGTTCATTTCATTACATTTTGAATTGAATGTGTGTCAGATAGCCAATCATTCCAAATACAGGTTTCTTATTAATCATGCTTGTTATGCTTGTGTTATCTGTCTTTTAGGTCAAACAAGATAGAAAAGGTGAGGAAAAGAGGCGGTTTTGCTAAGTTAAGTAACTTATCTCCGCAACTTCAAGCAGTTGTTGGAGTGCCTGAATTGGCCAGAACTGAGGTATGCCAATAGCACCAACAAGATCGGAGGTCGGTCCTGGTAGTAGTTCCTGGATCAGGATCTCACTTTTGTTCTCCTTACTTTTGTTATTCCAGGTTGTGAAGAGACTCTGGGCCTATATCCGTGAAAACAATTTGCAGGATCCAAAGAACAGGAAAAAAATAAAATGTGATGAGGCATTGCACGCTGTCTTTCATGTAAATTCAATTGATATGTTTCAAATGAATAAAGCCCTGTCCAAGCATATCTGGCCATTAACTGGAGAAAATGGTACTTTCTTGAATAAGTTGTTCTCTTTTGTTTCTTTCTGTGGGGGGCAGTGGGTGGTTAGTTATTATTGGTTGTTAGTAGTATCTTCGTGCTTTCAATATGTATGGTTGCTTAGGATTTGTATGTATACTTGTTTTCTGTTCTAATTATGTTGTGTTCTGTTAATTTTGGAAACCTGGATTATTTTGCTTTGGCAATTAAATTTGTCAGTGTAGGTTTTATATACCCAGAAAAAAGAAAGAAAGAAAAACTGTGGCGGGAGAGTTTTTCTTATAATCTTACTGGTTTGACAAATTTTTTTCGTCAGCTATTTTGACTATGATTTTTTTTTCCTTTCCCTTTCCTGGGTTGATATTGCCATCCTCCTTCACTTTCCTTTGGCTGTGGTGCTACACTTTATTATTCCAGGGAAACTAATCTTTTTCCCCAGTATTTGGACTACATTAGGATGTTTATATTTTCTGCACTTTCAACTTCAACTACTACAAACAGGCTTCCTATTGAACTTCCACTTTATTTCCTTACGGTACATTGTAATCTTCTTAATTATTTACCTTTAGAGATCTCTTCTTAATGTGTCATCAGATGATTGTTTGGCTGATATATTAACCAATGATATCATTGAACCATCAGAAAGTGTAAAGCAAAAAGAAAAAAGCAAAGACATTAATGATTCTGGGTCTGAAGGAGACAATGGAGGGGAACAAGAGGATGACGAGGAACAGGTAAAGAAAGAGAGTAATGAAAGAAGCAAGAAAGGACGGTGGGTTTCTTGTATCCTTTTTTATTCTTTTTTTTCTCCATGAGTGAATTGCTATTCTTGTTTGCCATTATTTTGAGGTTACTAACGCTCCTCTGTTTGAAAGAGTGGAAATTACTCATGCTCGCTTTAACTTATGATATGGATACTTTAGGAGTTGAGTTTTTTTTATGACTAAAAGCAACTTCATCCTTAAAAAAATATCACCTCTGAAAGTGATGAGGTGGTTAGCTCTTCATAGCCAAATTCCTGCCATTCTTGCCCTGAAGAAATTTTGTTTGAGGTGCTGAAAAGCATTAGTTTTCATAACCTTTCTACATGTTTGTATGGTTACCGAATGGATGGTATGGGGCTTTCTGTGACTGGCAGTCCTAGACAGATATTAGGAAACATTAGGATTAGCATAGCATTCTCATTCCATTACATAGAATATTTGTGGTTGTTCTATGGACTGAATGATCTTATCTTATCGAGCAGGTCTGCTAAGGTGGATGAGGATGTTAAGAAAAGAGGAGGTGGTTTTACAAAATTGTGCAGTCTTTCTCCTCAACTTCAAGAGTTTGTTGGAGTTCCAGAACTCGCCAGAACTGGGGTATTTTAATGAATGTCTGGATACTTGCTTGACTTGTAGAATGATCATTTAGGAGTCCTTTCGTAAATTATATTTCCTATTTGCTTTTTTCCCTTTCCCTTTTGTTTTGGTAGGTTGTGAAGAAGCTTTGGGCCTATATCCGGGAGAAGAACTTGCAAGATCCAAAGAATAAGCGAAACATAATATGTGATGAATCATTGCGTTCTATTTTCGATGTTGATTCTATTGACATGTTTCAAATGAATAAAGCGTTGACTAAACACATATGGGCTGTCAGTGAGGAAGATGGTATGTGTGTGCTAGCGAGCTTTTCTTCTCAATTTATAGTACAGTAAGGAAGTCTTTGTCAATGCCATTTTCCAGAAACCTCAGCTCCTTCATCTTCACCATAATTAAATGCTTTCTTGATTTAAACCAAAGTTGGTCGTTTACTTAAGTTTGAAATCAATTTTGGCTTTTAGTCTCCATATTGAAAGACATACTTCTAATTGATGTGTCGAATTTGGAACAGGGGATCTCAGCAAATCATGCATTATTTAATTTTTTGAACATCTCAAAATTGCTTGATTGAAGCAATAAATAACAGAATGAACTCTTTTTTTATGTGATGCATGCACAATCTCCTTTCAGTTCATGAACATAAGGATAGGGGTTGTGGTTCTCCTTCTTTACAGTTACTTTCTGTCCATGGAAAAAAAGAACTTGGCTGGTGTATTCTGCAGGCTGTTATTTTTTTTTTTTTGGACAGGGAGATAATTGTTGTTACATGCATCTGGGGCTTGAATATCTGATTGCCACTACTTAAAGATGAAGAGGCAACTATATTACTGGGGAGCTAGGCAAAAAACATGATAAAATGTGTAATATAGTTGTGTCAAACATATCTCATACCCATGCGTGTGCTCTCATTCAGTGCAGTTCTCAACTTCCAGGCAGTGTGGCCTTTATTGTCTTAGAAGTTGATCCTAACTACCGACACTATACATCTCAGTGAGAGCAAGCTAGTTTATCCTTCAGCTAGGTTTCATAACTTTTAAAGGTTCTATTAAACTCTCATTTTAAAATTGGTGGTCTCCTCGTGAAGTTCATGGCTAATTTCTTGAGGAGAGTGACCTTAATTTAATATTTGGCATTTTATAATTAAAATTTTGTAGTTCTTGTTCCATTCTCAAAGAGGATCTCTTTTATCAAGGGGTTATTAAAAACCTTCATGATGTTTAATTTTCGGCTTTTGAACTGATTAGTGACTCACATATTTTAGATGAATGATTAAAACATTTTAGTGATATCCCTCTTTGCACATGTTGCATGGTTTTGATTTAATCAATGTAGATTTTCTCATTTTCCAAACTGCTTTTCTTCTTTTTGTTTTATCTAGAAGATTTTGTGAACCTTAATTAATGGTCATGAACATAATTGATAAGGTTTTCAAGTTATCATATAAAGAATTGATGGATCAGCTACGAGGAAGAAATTTTAAAGCATGTTTGGAATAGCTTTACATGAGCCAGGAACTTCTTTATCTCCATATTAGTTGCTGGCAAAATGTCAAATACTTCTTTTCTCGTACCTCTGGCCGACTCTAATTTAAATGTAGATGACCCCAACTAGTTTGCTCTTATCATAGATAGCTTAATGAATTTAGGTGTTTTATGAACCAAATAGTTCCGTTTCTCATTTACCTTTCCTCATTAAATTGTTGATTTTATCAAATTGCAGTTGTCAAAAATATAGTGCAAATTTCTTTTGTTATGTTAACACTAAATCACAACCCAAGTATTCTCCTTTGTTTCATAAAAAAAATGGAGTTATTTATTAACTGAGAATGTGAGAATGTGAGAATGTTTTAGTTTAAGTAAAATGTTTTGTCCTGATCTCATAGCTCCAAGCAACTCTTCACCAAAGAAAAAGGGGATTAAACAAGGAAGAGAAGAAGGTGAGACTAGTAGCTATACCAACACTTTTATTCTCCCAGTAGTTGCACAACCTACTTGCATAAGAAAATTGAACATGAATCCTGGCACTCTAATAGTAATGATTTGTTTTTTCTCGCTGTCCAGGTCCTGATGAACCTAAACAGAAAGAAAAGCGGCAGAAGAAAGGTACTTTTATTCTCTCAGTAGTTGCACAATCTACTCGCATAAGAAAATTGAGCATTAATCCTGTACGTCTAATAATGACGATATGTTATTTCTCACTGTGCAGTTCCTCATGAACCTAAAAAGAAAGAAAAGCAGCAGAAGAAAGGTATTTCTGATCTCCTTGCTCCCCTTCAAATTCCTGATCAAGATTTTGTTCTGACCTTTCAATAATTTTGATTTTCATATGTAACTACCATGAATGTACATAAATTCCACTAGCAACTGAACCTTCATGCAGTGAACAAGTTGGGTAGATGAACAGTTTTTCATGGACACTGTTTTGCCAACTTCAGTTAATTGATCCGCTGCCAAGCATGTTGGTAAAGCTTGCACAATATCATGCTCAGGAAATAAGCTTGTGACTATACGCATAAAGCAAATATAGATACACTACAAAGAATAAATTGGAGGACTGAAGGTCACAATTAATAATAAGAGAGTGAGAAGTGACTAATAATAAATATTATGAGCAGGCTTTTGGCTTGGTGACACTCATACCAGCCAAGCTTGTGTTGAGTTTGAGCTTGACCCAAGGCTTAAATTTTGTGCGTGCCATGTCTTGTTTACATGTTGAATGTATATATAATCGAGTGTGTATGTGCATGGATGTGTGTGCATGTGTTTCAGAATCTTCTCTTCATCCTACAATCTTTATTGAAGTTTTCAAGAAAGCTTTTTGAGTGGAGGGTATCATCAACATGTATATATAATCAAGTGTGGATGTGGATGGTTGTGTGTGCGTGTGTTTCAGAATCTTCTCTTCATCCTACGATCTTTATTGAAGTTTTCAAGAAAGCTTTTTGAGTGGAGGGTATCATCAGTTACATGGTTTATCTATTTTCTTGTAGAAATCTAGTCCTGATTTGGTCTCCAGCAAGATAAGGAAAAACCAACTTTGCTACGAATTGCGAAATGCACCCTTACAACAATCAGAGTGCTGGTAACTTGGAGATCTTCAGGATCTGAATTGCAAGGCATGAATACGTACAAGTGCAATGCACCTCCTTTTCAAAAAGAGAAAACAATGATCTTTCAGTGCCAATTTTTTTATTTATCCACAATCATATGGTGTGTTAATGAATAGTGAGGAAAAGATAGCTGAAGCTAATTTATAAATGCAAATCACATCTTAAGGTTGAATTTCAATGTTTTTTATCTGAAGTTAACCCTCTGAGATGGTACTGATGAATTTTAATCTTCTCGGCTGAAGAAACTTCCAGTCATGACTGGGCCTGCCACCCTTCTGCTCCTAGCAAACATAACACGTCCTTTTGAAGTGTGGTTATGTTTAATTTTCATGACACTGCTAAGCCCTGGACCTTTTTTTCAGGTTTTTTCTTATGATAATATCTGGCTGTATCATATTGATGCATTTGGTAAATGATAAGCTTTACTCTTTCTTTTTTGTTTTAGACTTCTGTCAAATTCAGGCACCTGCAACTTTATCTTACTGAGAGTTTTATAATTGTTTCTTAAGGATCCAGCTGGCAAGAGGAGAATTGTTTGCGACAAGAAGCTAAAAGAAATATCTGAGGTTGACTCCTTCAATGGCTTCACAGCCTCAAAGCTCCTGTCATTGCAGTTTATCAAGACAGAGCAGTGAGTGGCTTATATGTACTTAACTTGAGCCCATCTGAAGTGGGAATTTTGCTTGAGATGAATTTACTCATTTACATTTTGCTCTGGCAGCCTGTGTGCTCCTTGCTGAAGAAATGGAAATAGTTTTGCAAAATATAAGTTCTTTCTACTAATTTTCTTCACAGGATTTCTAATTTGCATTTCCACCCCATTTCCTCTTCCGTTTGAGTAGGTTTTCTTTCAACTTTTTTTTTTTGGTTTTTCCGTTCTTTAGATTCTCTTGACTTTGTCATGGACGTGGGTGGTAACTGGGGGCCAGTTAGTTTACCTCCTATACGTGATTTGCTTTTTAAGCGCGGGTTTTTCTTAGAATTGCACAAAGTAGAAGTGGAATTATAAGTTGTGGCCACATGGAAAAATAAGTTTGCCATGCAATGTGGTCTTGCTAGGACCATAAGGTCGAGGAAACTTTCACATCATGTTTGATCTCTTGCAAGTTGCAACATGATTTTGTTTATGAAACATGCGGTATGTTCCTTTGTTCTCTGTGCCATCAAACTGGTGGGTGTAAGACGCTAGCCAGAATGTTGGATAGCTCATGAGTTGTAATAGTCTGGCATGACATATCAATCCTCTTCTTGTGACCTTGTGTGATGGAACTTGAATGCTATTAATTGTTTTTAATGCCAAAAAAGAAATGCTGAGTTCATCAGTTGAAGTGTTGCTGCCATGGTGCAAATATTCGAAGGTTTCCTGCAGGAAATTTTACATTGAAGAATGTTGAAAAAAATTTAGATTAAAAATGTCTTATGCTGAATCAAGCTTGACGATCTCCTTGTCAATGTTTTGATATTTGCCTTCAAATAGTCACATTCTCTGGGTGGCAGTTATTTCTTACGGGTCTTTTGAGTTTAGAGGCTTATCATCTGTCTGATGTGCACAAAAAACCGCGATAGCGTTAAATGACATGTTTCTTTTACGTTGGACCCATCATTGATTGAAGGTATCATTTTGCATGACTGACTTGGAATTTTCTTCCTCCAAAACGTGTTTGATAGCCAAGGAATAAAGCATAAACAAAACTCATTGATTAAAGGTCGTCACCTTGAGGACTGGTTACACTAAAGATATCAAGCTGTGACCTCGAATCTTTTTTCTTCTGTGAAGCACTGTATCTTGAAAGAGTTAGAATGCTAAGTCTGCACTGCATCTTTCAATTCAAGAATACAGGATCAGGAATGTTTGCTTCGTGGAGAACCTGCGAAAAAGGTTCCCACTAGTGGATGGTGTGAAAAGAAAGCATTTGTCACGTCTTCAAGTCACTTGTGCATCATTGTGAGAACTTTTGCCAATGAGAAAATGCTGTTGTTCACGTGAAATCATGTGTGCCCCAGGGTCTTGTCTTGACTGATTATCCATTTGAAAGTGGAATCCCGTGGTCTATCTTGTGCTTTGGGGGGGTATGTAAATGGCTAAATGCTGTCTTGATTTCTAGATTACTACAGGTGTATTGTTTTCTGGAATGGTGGGCATGGAGCAATTTCTCAATTGCCATTTTCCTCTTCCGGCCTTTTGTTATTTTTATCACCATTATCTTTGGACCAATACTTTGACAACATGTTTTCACACTGATTATATTTCTTGTTTCCTTGGTTCTTCTGATGATATGGCAGCAAACTTACATCACTCGCGTGTCACACATGTTAGTGGAAGCTGAGATTCACCATTCACCACCTCCCATAGCATCCACTCTTTTGGAAAAGACATGGAAACAAGTTTGATGTGATCAAAATCATAAAATATAACAGTTAGTAATAACTCTTGTACATTGAGAGGATTCTGTTGGCGTTAGTGCACAGGGAAATAAAAGGCGAGAATGACAGAAGGGCCAAAGGGTGCAAGGCCCTCGCTTTTGCGTTCTTTGTGAAAAGCTAGGTTCCAAAATGTCATTTGATAGAGAGGAAGAAATGGACGTGGAAGGGAAGAGAGGGGGGGTTTTGATGAATAAGCTCAAAATAGAAGGGTAAAGAGACAGAAGTTGATTACAAACATGTTGTGTTAAGAGTATATTATTTTAAAAAATAATTAATAAGGAAAGACAGTGGAGATAAAAACAAAAGAGGGAATCTATCAGGATGGACCCGTTAATATTCGATTCGTTCAAAGCACCGCCGTTCTTATGTGGCGAGCCGATTCCCTTCTCCTCTCTCCACCTCATAACACGTATCTACCCACTACGCGCTTGCCCCGACAGTGTCCCCCATTCTTGCCACCCGCCTTGCTTTTTTTTTCTTCTTTCCCCTGCTATTTCTCTCTCTACCCACCAACTTTGTCAACTTCTACGCTCTCTCTCTCTCTCACACACATTTACGGCCAGCTAGCAAGTAGGGTTTTCATGGAATTCGTTTAGATCATCATCACCAGTTCCTCTTTTGAACCATGTCATAACTGGTTCTTCGTTGTTTGGAGGACAAGCCTGCACCTGATTTGAATTAAGACCTGAGCGCAGTTTGGCATCTAGCTAGCCTGGCGCGGTCTAGTGGTTTTATTTTTATTTTTTGAATGTTTCTATAGTAATTTATACACACTAGTTGGTGTATTGATGTATCATTTATAAGAAAGTTTAAAAAAGAAGAAGTGACAACCGATCAAGAATACTTGACTAATCACACAATTTGAGATGTGATGCTTTAGAGAAACAACGCCATTAATTCGAGTGTTGTGGGGGTGGTTGCTCATATCATTTCAAAATTCTAATTGAATGCAGTTGTAAAGCAATTGAAACGATTGCGACCAGGCTGCCTCCTCTCTTATCTCTATCGAGATGTTTACGTCATAATTTAGTTTGGGAATCGGCAAGTGGCCTTTTTTCTTGCATCTCTCTGGTCCTCTCATGGACGTGATTGTAACTCTAGGCGTAGGACTTGATCATTACACTGTGCAAGATGCGCATGGGGTGAGTATGGGAGGGGACTGTGGCATTCTCATTGTTCATCTTTCTTCTTTTCCAATAAATGTGACAGATCAGTATTTTCTCTTCAGATCGAGCAACACGACCAAATAAATATCTTGACAGATTAATTAGTGTAATTCAATAAATAGCACAGCACTTAATGTGTTAATATAATCCATGTATTGTGTTAGTAATTAATTCATTGAGTAGCATGTAAAGAAACCATTGACTGATATGTTTTATTAACTAACTTTTCGATCCATTAATTAAATATATTTTCTTAATTAACTTTTCAATCCTGTTGGTCTACCATTCTTTTACTTCATCGTTGCTTAATTAAAAAAACTTCAAATCCAGGCACATGCCAAAGAAGAATCGATCAACAAACTTTCTCCAAGTGAAATCATCGTCGGCAATGGACAGCATTCAATGGGAGTCCAAGCTAATCGATCTCGTATGGTGGATGGTAAGAACAGTTTCAACTGGCTGGGGAACCAACCAATAACCAGGCTTTGTTTGTTATCCAAATAATGATAAACCTTGGGAAAATTGCAAAGAGGCATTCTCAGAGAGTTTAAAAAGTAGGGTAAGATGTCAAAAAAGGGATGGGTAAAAATGATGGTGGTAGGGCATGGGGCCGGGAAGAAGTGGAGTTCTTTCAAGGACCGAGCATGAACAAACAATAATGCTCAACTCCTGAGAGCAGACAAGGACACCAAAACCCTAAATGACGAGAAGAGCCTCCCAAAAGAAATAACAAAAAGATGTTAAAACTGTACACCTCCATTATTTAAAAAGATTCCGTCTTGACAAGGGCAGCGAGAGAATAACAGGAAAGAAGATACCCTAACAACTTAGGAAAGAAGGGGTCACAAAAATGCCATGAACACGAGCAATTAATTGTCATCACGTGAAAGATGCTTTTTGAGGGCGATAAGGATGTCGTGTGTGTCCTGTTCGAAAGCCCCTTATATAAGGTATCTTGATTCGCTGTTTCTCTGGATTCAATGCAATTTGGTTCGTGAATTTCTTGAAAACGAAAGGGAATTGCTCCATTCACTGAATCTCGCCCCGGACTAGTTAAGCTCCTTGCTATAACATTCATGGTTGTTTCTCTCGCTAGATCACGCCATCAAATATTGCATGCATGATATTTACACAGTTTAACCTGCATCGCTAGCTAGCTAGCCAGGTTGTCTGTTTTTTCACCAGGTAATTAGAAAACTACAGGAAGTTAAACCCAAAATGTAACAACTGGGAATAAGAAATATAGATCTGGACAGACTTAATCGTTCTCCGAGTGTGGATTTCGTGCATGGTAATTAAAGGAACTTTTCAGTCAATTTTGGTCCTCCTTTTTCTTTTGCGTCGACTTGCATCATCATCGAAATGATGATTCCTCTTTTTTTTTTTTTTAGAGTTGTCTCGCTGCAAATTAATTCGGTAATTACAGTGTTTTACTCGTGTCATTTATTGAATAAATGCTAGTTTTTTCCCTCGAAGATCAATCAACTTGTATATTCAATAGTATTTGATTAACCACAAATTAATCGATATTAATTAATGTTTGTGTATGTTTAGTATCTTGATTAAGCCTCATGATCTGCTCCGGATTCAATAACAAACTGCCCCAATCATTTTTTGAGCTGAAAATTTTACCATTATGATGCTCTGGTGAAAATGATTGAACATCTTCGTCGCATGCAAATACCATACTTAATTGCCTCGACAGAAAACATTGAGCGCCCGACGATACTGCTCACCAAACCTGCTTCTCCCATCAATATCTCTGGTCTAATAAAGATGTATTTATTTTTGTTTCATGACTTTCATGAGCATATATATAATCTACGAAAATGGGGTGCGGAGTCCTCGATCGGTTGTATTTATATTCCTTTTTTAAATTCGAGGCAGAGAGGGTGGGTGGGAGTTTCGATTTTATTTTTATTTTTATTTTTCCTTGTGATCTTTATTATGGTGGTAGATAAGCATGAACACTTTTGAAAGCTACAGATACCATTTCTTGGATTCCTGAGGGGATCCTCCAGAATAATTAAGACGATGCCTCGGCTTGGCCTGGCCGTCGAATATATTAAGAATTGCTAGGCAGCTCACATGGTCAAGCTAGCTACCTCATCTCTCTCTCATTCCTCCCTTTCTCAATAGTAAATTCCACACTTCCACTTTTGCTAAGCTATCTTTTCTCGAAATGACCAATCTTTTTTTATTTCTTTCTTTTCTTTTCTTGGGGTTCAAAGACTCTGGATCCCTTGTGACCTGGCTCTTCAATGCAGAGCCATCATTACCTTTAATTAGAGGCAGAATTAAGAGAACCTTGTTCCCTTTGACCTCTATTGGAGAAGAATATTAAACCCTACCGCACAATAGACGAGAGGCACGTTTCATTAATTTGACTGTAATGGCCTTGCCGCTGTTTTCAACATGAAATGAATGTTTGTTTCTTCTTCCATTTTGCTTTTTAAATTTATTTTTCAAAAAAATATTAAATTAATATTTTTTTAAGTATTTTTATATATATAATCTTAATGTTCTGGTATTAAAAAAAAAATCCATCAATTTTCATTTAAAAATACTTTAAAAATACCATTCAACATATGAGTAAGTTTAATGGATTTTTTTTTATTATCAGTCAATTTAAATTTTTTAAAGGCCACGATATCTTGCACTTGGCTTCCATGCATCAAAGGTCCTTAAATTATTATTAAGAAGAAGTATGATCTGCTCACAAGTGTATCATGATTTTATACGTAGATCTAAGAGTGAGATTTTTTTATCTACCGGAAACCTTAGTGGAAGGATTGCACTGCAAGGAGAAAATTAAATTAAATTTTGCGAGGGATCAAAATTAGAGATTTTTAAAGTTATACGTGACTACGTTCTTTTTTAAGTGAGAGTTTCAAAATAAATAAAAAAAATAAAGGCAGATTTTTCTTAAAAAAGAAGAAGAATATATGCCATATGATACGAAAAATAATTAATAATACTTTAAAATATATGAGATAGTACTGAAATTTTTTTGATATGTTTTTTTTTATATTTTTTTCTTGCAAAATTGATTTTTTTAAAAAAAATATCTTTACTAATTTTTTTAAATATTAAAATAGTTAAAAATTTAATTATGTAATTTTTTTCTTTAAAACATTGTGAATTACTGTAATATTTTTATATATAATTTTTTTCTTTCATTTTATTATTTTTTTCTATTTTAAATGATCTGTGTCGATTTTTTTTTTATATTGAAATGTTTAGTAATTTAGTTTTATAGCTTGTTTAAAAACAATCATGAATTGTTACAATATTTTCTCCCCGTGATTTTTTTTGCTATAGTATTTATTCACGTGTTTTTTTTTTAAATTATCTTTGTCAAGTTTATTTTTTTTAATATTGAGTTAATTGAGAATTTAGCTTTAGCTTTCCTTATATGTTTTTTTAAAATTTTTTGATGATTTTTTTAAAAAATTATCTTTTTTTTGTTTATCTTTTCAGGATTGTTTTTGTTGATTTTTTTTACTATTGAGCTAATTGAGAATTTAGTTTTTTAGTTTTTCTCTTTAAAATATTGTGAATTGCTATAATGTTTCTCTACGTAGTTTTTTTTAATATTTTTTTTTAGAAGTATTTTTATCAATTTATTTTTTTATATTAAGCTGGATAAGAATTTAGTTTTGTAGTTCTTTAAAATAATGTGGATTGCTTCAATGTTTCTTCACATGATTTTTGTCGTGCTACAGTGTTTTCCTGCATGATTTTTTTATTGATTTTTTTCAAATTATCTTTATTGAATTTATTTTTTTCATACTGAGCTTGTTGAAAATTTAATCTTTCAATTTTTTTTTAAATACTATTGATTGCTATAATGTGTCCCACATGTTTTTTTTTGTTATAATTTTTTTAAAAATATCTTTATCAATTTTATTATTTTTAATATTGAACTTGTTAAAAAATACAACTGTAGATTTTCTCATGAAACACTATAGATTACTACAGTTTTTCACTAAATATTTTTTTTCTTTTATTGTTTTGTGATATTTTCCAAAAAAAATTTTATTGGTTTTATTTTGTTAATATTGAGCTATTTGAGAATTACAGCTGTATATTTTCTCATGAAATATTATAGATTGCTAGTATATTTTTCTAAATTTTTTTAATATTGAACTAATTAAAAATTTAGTTTTGACTTTCCCCATATGTTATTTTTTCATTTTTTACTTGTTTCTTGCTTCTTCTTGTTTTTTTTCCTCCAAAATTGTTTTTTTTTGTTGTTTTTTCTTTAAAATTGGTTTTGTTGATTTTTTTTTAATATTAAGTCAATTGAGAATTTAGTTTTGTAGTTTTTTCTTTAAAATATCATGAATTGTTACAGAGTTTCCACATATGATTTTTTTATGATTTTTTTCTAGGATGGTCTTTGTTGATTTCTTTTCATCATACTAAGTTTGTTGAGAATTTAGTTATATAGTTTTTTTTAAATACTCTTGATTACAGTAGTGTTTTTTCCCATAATTTTTTTATTATAATTTTTTTTTTAAATTATCTTTATAGAGTTTATTATTTTTAATATTAAGTTAGGTAAGAATTATAATTTTAAATTTCCTCATAAAACACTATAGATTGCAACAGTGTTTTATAACCTAGTTTTTTATGATTTTTTAAAATTATCTTTATTAATTTTATTTTTTTAATATTAAATTATTTAAAACTTTACCTTTATAGTTCTTTTTAAAAATATTTTTAACTATAATCTTTTTAATAAATATATAAAAATATATAAACATATCATAAGCTCGTGGCATGGCGCAATTACGATATCTAATCTGACATTGAGTCTTGTTTGCATCTTACATATCTCTAGAACACATCTAAATCACGTAAGCTCAAGATTCGTACGTGGGGTTTCCTCACAGTTATTTGATTTATAATTAACAAAAGGGTAAAACGATAATTTAAATAAAAACAAAGAGTGTTTTATCACAAGCATTCGACTTTTAGCCGATGAAAGGAGTTCAATACTGAACGTTGAAGATAGAATTTAAAACGTCTTGCAAGATAAGGAGAAGCAATTCTACAGAACGGATAGTGGTTCCCACGGTAATTAAAGAATTAATTAAAGTGATTGACAGGTTTGATCGTGACGGATAGAGAGATTCTTAATTCTATGGAAGAAAAATGTGGGAATCTAGTGGCTGTAAGAAGCTTGTCCTTTTTCCCTTTTCTCCAAACCTATTTACATATGTTTCCAACTGAAAAATCTGGCAAAATCAAGAACTGGACCCACCCTCATCATCCTCAAGATTCCTTATCTCTAAGCTTAACCCCTTGGTAAGAATTTGACAAGTCTACAATATTGGTTTCGAGGTGTGTTCGATACGGTCTTTTACGTGTAATGTCGTGTCCCTTTCTTGAAAGGGAATCTACCCTACTGTCGTTCTTTTCTATTCAAACCCCAAGTTGGCCGATGACCAATGATAGTTTGTAAAATGTATTTATTTCTCTTTTATAAACATTAATTTCCTAGCTACTTCTTCTTCTGCTTTACATTCCTGGCTACTTCGCTTTACATTAACACCAGCATATCCAAGCGGGTAATTTTTAGAGTATCTGATTATTTTAGGTGATAGGGGACACACATCCTTAAACAAAAACATCTAGAACATGCCATCAAAGATTAAGGTACAAGTAAATAGATATAAATAAATGCAACACCAACCTTTAATGCGAAACCCAGATTCGTTTTCGAGGAAAGAAAAAGAAAACCCAGATTCCATAGACGGCGATACTTGGACGGTTGAGCAGAGATGACTATGAAATTGGGTTTTGGAATCAACAAAGGAACCTTTTTTTTTTTTTTTTTTTTTGCCTCTCCTAATCCACCAGTAAAGCTATGAAAAGGCAGTGATTTCTCCATAAAATCGAGGAAAGAGCACGAAACCACGAAAACGTAGAAGAATCTTGCAAATTCCAATAGCAAGTAAACAACCCCCACTAACATATGCAAGTGCAAGGAAGTAAAAGCACAAAAGAAGGTGATTAAGATATAGAATTTGCTTCGATATTCCATCTCAGTGGCCTGTTAGTGTTCCCTTCAAGGAAATGAATGATTCTTGACCTCTACCGCAAAGAAACTTGTAAAAAAGGGTTGCATTTATTTATATATAATAGTGCTCCCTTGCTTGACCGCGGATCCTGGCAGGTCAATTTAGCAGATTCGAGATATTTTACGGGGCCAATTCAGCAAAATTTAGACTGACTTTTGTGAAATGACCTAGTTTTAGCGCGTTTTGTAGTTGCGGTACTAAAGTTAACAGCAAACTCGCCATCGGAGATCCAATGCTTTTGGGCGATGCCTTCGAGCACTGGTTTTGCACCCTTTTTTATAAAAAGTTTTTGCTTCGAAGGAGCTCAAAGGCTACCATAGGCTTTGCCTTGAAGATTAGTTTTTCTTGAATAGTACTGTTTTGATGGTGATTAGCAGAATTAATTTGCGCATGATATATTATTCACTTTATACATAAAGCTATATTTAGATCCATTATAGTTGTTTCGTGAGCTAAAGAAAAAAAAAAGTATTGAATGGAGTGATGGCGTGCTGTGCTGGTGGCTAACAATTTGATTCGACCAACCAAGTAAAAGCTAGGAAACCAAGCGCCTTGTATTTTTTATTTTCTCTGGCAGGCACCGGGGAGTTTTTTCATGATCGCATCCATTGTTCAACAAAATTTGATTTTTATTTTGAATAATCAAAATAGATGTGTAAGTATATTGATTATATATCATCAAAGAATATCATGACTTTATATTCATATATATTTAATAACACCTGTATTATTATTTAACCTAAAAATTAAATTATCTATGAAATTATGTTGGATTAATTTAAGATGTAAATATTTCATCTTGGTTGTGGATAAGTGATAAGATCCAAATCTAATATCTCAAATTAAAATATTTTATTATTGAAATGTAAATTGTGAGATTTAGAATAAAATACTGACTATGCTAGGAAATTAGCATTATGTATCGATCTAAATATTTTTTTATATTTAAAAAATTATTTTTGATATCATTACATTAAAATACTAAAATAATATTAATTTTTAAAAATTAATTTTTTTAAAAGTGTTTTTAAAATTTAAAAACAAATTAAGAGGTTTAATGTCCTGAGTGAAAGAGCATGATTTTGTGGTTGATTTTTAGCATTTCCTCATCCTAAACTCGGAGGAAATAGAAAAATTATGATAATTTATAACGATGTAATTAAATCTGTCAAAAAAAAAAAAAACAAAGATGGTGAGTGACTGCTGTGTCGTCATTGAAAGATTGAGGGGCTAAAATAAAATACTGCACACGAAAAACGACTTCTCGACAAGTGGGTGGGAAATGGCAGTGCTTTTTCCACCGTCACCTTCAGGCCACGCAAACACCACCCTTGAGAAATCTAGAAAGCCAATAGAATAGAAAGGCATTTTCTTGTTGTGGAATAAAGTAAAGGGAAAAGCTAAAATGTACTCGTTGTACGATACAAAGGAGATTCCCAGTCTGTACTGCTCGTCGATTTCATCTGAGTTTCGAGTTGAAACGCCACCGTGTGAGGTCACTCTGCCTGGGGCGGCTGTGACTTTATTAAAAATAAAAGATAAAATCTCATAGATATCGTTCATTTTTACCCCTCGAGGCTCGACGGAGTTATGCCGTAACATCGACTTGTTGAGCGGGTTTGCTCTGCCGACCTTTTTCTACACAGCACTGCGAGAGCAGCTCAAGAGATCCTTGTGGTTTGTTTTCTTTTTAATGTGTCCAACTTGATCTGATAAATATTCCTTGATTTTTTAAATGTAAAGATTAAAAAACATTTTCCTGTTTTATTTTAATATATATCTTTTAAATCGAGAGGGATATTGCAGTTATTTTTCTAAAAAAGGAAACGGGAAAACAAGATAAAAACTCATACCGGACCACGTGATTTTGCTCTGGAGGAGAAGAACCAGCCTCTTTACCATGATGTGCGATATACTATTTTAGTAAGAATAAATCAGTTGGTTACAAAATAATAAACTTACTGTAATTTCCTTTCTTTTCTTAAAAAAAGAAGAAGAGTAGATTCGATGTATTATAACTAACTATTCCGTCCCCCTTTCCCTGTCCAGATTTTGATCACTTAAGCCAAAAGAAAAGGCAAATTAACCGAGGATCTCTCACAAAGCATGTTTGCTTAAACATGATCAACTGTTTGATTAGTGAATGGGATGAAGAACAATTAAGTAATTAACAGATCTGAATTTATTAAGAGTTTTGAGAAAAGACAGGGCTTTCGGGGGTTTATACTTTACATTATTTATCTGGTCCCTTTACTATCCATCTTGTTTATTTTGGTATCTATACCCCTCAATCCCTTGATATTCTCAGCCAGTGGGTTCTTTCACAAGAACATCAGATAAAGTGACAGAACTAAAGTGGATTAAATAGAAAAATTGGGGGACCAAAAAAGGGGGAGTCTGGGTGAGGTAAAATAGCTTTAGAAATAGATAAAATAAGATAAATAGATAAAATATGCGGAGAAACGAAAGTGAATTTAAAATGCTAACACAAAAAACGCATAAACAGAATCTTTGGGGTTTTCTTTTCATTTCTTCGAGTCTTCTCTGTATTTGACAAAATAACCCTTCAGAATCCAAGATAACAACACTTCTTCTTCTCCCCCCCCCCCTTCTCTCTCTATATATGTGCAGATCTCTCCATTTCTCCATCTCTCCTCCTCTTATTAGTTTCAGAGATTTATCAAAACATCATCATAAAGTTTTAATCTTTTTTGAGAGAAAAAATGGGTTCGCTTTCACCTGAATTGAGCTTGGATTTTGTCAGGCCTTCAACAGCAAAAACATTACCTTTCTTGCCTAAAACGATAGCCGATTTTCTCAGGGAGGTTTCGGTGATCGGTGATCCTGCTGTGAAGGTTTTGAAAGTGGATGGTTTTATTAAAGATTTAGAAGAGGAAAAGAGAAAGATCGATGCTTTTAAACGAGAGTTACCTCTTTGCATGCTCCTTTTGAATGATGGTTGGTTTGTGCAATTTTTTTAAACGTTTGTGACTTGTTCTGTTTGCTTTCTGAAGCATGTTTTAATGGATTTGATGGTTTTTTTTTTTATGGGTTTTGATTAATGGGGTGCTTTGGATTTTCAGTTTGAAGAGTTTTATCTATGGAAAAAATCTCAAAATGTCTTTGGTTTTTCATGATTTTTTACTAACGGGTTCATTTTAGCTTAAAGAATGAGAAAAGGACTAAGATGGTTATTTATTTATTTATGCTCATTTTTCTTGCTGTTATTTTTTCTTGTTGCAGCAATTCAAGTTTTGAGGGAAGAGCTAATGCAACGTGGAGCGTCAAAAAATCAACAACCAGTATTAGAAGAATTCATTCCATTGAAGAAAAATATTGATGACCGTCATGAAAATGATGGTTTAATTGAGGAGAAAGACTCTAAAGACAAGAAAAATTGGATGAGTTCTGTTCAATTATGGAATGCTGATGATCATCATCCCTCTACTGATTACTTGTTTGATCCAAAACAAAATCTCAAATTAGAATCTCAGGTATAACAACAATAGCCACGATTGAAGTTCATGTGATTCGTTTCTAACTGGAGTCTTAAAAGAAGAGAAAAAAGTTGGAATTGATTTATTTATGTGTTTTTGTGTTTTTTTTCCTTTAGACAAATAAGAAAGGAAATCAGTATGGAAACGAGGATGCATTCCAGGCTTGTATAGGCAGGACTGCAGCACGAACGTTTATGCCATTTACAGCCTGCACTGGTTTGTCAAGCAAGGAGGAGAAATTGCCAGTTCCTTCTCTTTCTCTTTCAACTCCTGGGATTAAGAGCTTAAAAGAGGAATCCAACTCAACTGGGTCAAGAAGCAGCTGTAGTAGATCAGTTTCCACTATTTCTGGCCCTAATTCAGAATCAAATTTACGAAATGGACCTCAATCCCAGCAGCAGACTGCTAGGAAGCAGAGGAGATGCTGGTCACCAGAGCTGCACCGCCGGTTTGTCAATGCTTTACAGCAACTTGGAGGTTCTCAAGGTTAGTATATGATGGTAGATTTAAATATAGGTCTTTCGGTTTGAGAATCTTGTTAGTGTGGGATTATGTATATTGTTGGATGAAGAATGATACATGGAATGTGAAGTGATAGTATATGCTTGGCTTGAAAGATGAAAATCATGGATTAGAATTTTAGGTGCAATCATAATTTTGTCTAGAAACGCGGGGATGGGGACGAGAGATCACAAAATGTGTAAACTTGATGTATCTACTTGAAGTTGAAATTAGAAAATTTCATTTATTGCATTGCGTTTTAGCTCATTTATCCATTTTTCTTAAGCATTTAATTTGAATTTGTTGGACATTCTGCAGCCGCTACTCCAAAGCAGATTAGAGAACTTATGCAAGTTGATGGCTTGACTAATGATGAAGTGAAGAGTCATTTGCAAGTGAGTTTTCAATTCTGTCTCCTTCCCATGGTGTATGATTTATAGAAGCACGGTTAAAAGAAAAGAAAATGCTTTATGCATTGAATCAATTTTCTTTTCTTTCATCTCATTGGAAGAGTCATATGAAGTTTTCTCAGTTCTCTTGGAACTTTCTTGGCATTGCAGAAATACCGACTTCATACAAGAAGAGTGACACCAGCTACAGCTGCTGCCCCTGCAAACCAATCTGTTGTTGTTTTGGGGGGTTTGTGGATGACCCGAGATCAGTATGGTGACTCCTCAAAGGCTACAAGTTCCCAGTCTGGCTCCCCCCAAGGTCCTCTTCAGCTAGCTGTAAACACCGGAGGGACCTCCACTACAGGAGGTGATAGCATGGAGGATGATGAAGATGCAAAATCTGAGGGCTACAGCTGGAAAAGTCATACTCACAGATCAGGAAAAGATGATGTATAGAGTTTGTCCACCGTGAATTTTGCAGATAAAGTATACATGGGAGGATTATATAATTATAGAAATAATACTAGAAAGATTAAAAATTTAAATGAAGGGTTCTTGAGAATGAGTGAGGCTGTTAATTTTTGCAGGAGTAGCTTTCTTTCTGTCTTTAAATTGAGTTTCTGTATCCAGTCGGAATTCATATAAACTTCTAAGACACCCTTTGTGTTAATGGAATAGACAAGACCTTTTTCATATCATCGATGTTTCCTAATATCATTGTTTAGAACTGTGTTTGGTTAAGCTTTTCCAGCAAATATGAGGTTTTGGAATAAATATAAATAGAGTGTATCGTTCCACAGTTTCTTTTTGCTAGCTAGGTTTGAAGCTGAGGTGGAATTAGCATATGCTACTGTCCACTTTGAACTTCATTCCATGGAAATGGACCTGCTTCTCGGTGACCTATCGATGCCTGTGTTATGTACTCTCTATTGTTTGAAAATCTTGAAGGTAGAACTCTTATGTGGAAAACCATAATAGATCCTCAATCTGGTTGCCCGAAAGACCAGGTGAAGTGAAATAAAGCTTGAAGTAATGCAGCCAAAATGTGTTCACCCAGAATAATCGTTGGATTGGAACTCTTCTGTAATTTTTGCCTGTCCCCTGAGGTACTTGAGCAGGAAGTCAGGAATATTTCATTTTCAATGCTGATAGTTCCTCTGGATTTTTATAAAGCTTGACAGAGAATTTTCGAAGGTCTTATCAACCTCAGGCACATTAACTCGGAACTGTTTGTCCCTGTTTGGAAGAGGATATCACTGGAGGCATCCCCCCCTCTTCCGTACTAGCTTCCCTTCTTCCAGGTAAAAATAACAGAACCCGGATGCCCTTCAAGAAGGGTAGAACCAGAAACGAGATTTATATTTTATACACAAGAAAAGGGTGTCAGCTTCTTCACCTTACATTCTCTGCCGGCCGGCCAAATTAATTTCTGGTCACTCACTAAGCCACCCTTTGCTTTTTTGGGATGCCTGGTGTGTTACTTGTATTTGTTAGGATGATATGTTGGGAATTATTCTGTTCTCCATAGCCATTATTATATTGACCGAGATGAACCTCAACATGCCTCAAAGAAATTATTGTTTCAATTTATGCTAAAATTACTTTTGTTGATGCTGTTTTGGCTGTACATGATGACAAGACAAGATCAATACTTATCTTAGTGAGAATATTATAGGTTTCTATTCCTTTACTTTCTTGTGATTATGTCCAGGACACTCAATTATTTTGGAATCAGGATTCTTGTTCAAGGAAAAGATAAGATTGACAAGCAAGAAGTTGACATTATTCTTCCAGTTTTAGTTCACCAACGCACTCATTTTCGCTATGCACACTGTATAGGTCTGTTTGGGAAGCAAGAGATTTGGCCAGCATTGATAATGACTCTAGGCCTAATTGCGGATCACATCTCTGGTAAATACAGGGAAAAAAAATCAAGCGTGTTTAGGCTGTTCTTTCTTTATTCATTAACTCGAAAAAAGAAGAAAAAATCTATTCTGGGAAATATTTATCATTAGAGAGGCAAGTTTAAGCTCTAAAAGCTATAATCAATGTTATCAGTATCCATGATTTTGTAGCAGCTTGACTGAATCATGTGGTCTCCAAACAGCTTCTTGCTCGGTCAATTGTTAAAAACCCTAGATTTTATCCTCTCACCTAACCCAGTTTCCCACATTTTTTTTTTCTCGAGAGAGGGGAAAAAAGCCACAATCAATTGCAAGGCTGATCTGGGTCCATGACAAAAGAGTCACTCTCAGAAACAAAATAATAGAGAGAATCTCATAGACAAGATATAATGAAGGAGCCCACAGAGATAGGCCTACCTTCAATAAGTATAAATTGTTTGGTGAAAGAAGCGAGGGAAAATGATGGAACCACTCATTAAATTCTCACCCTAATAAGGTTAACAAACTTAATTTATTTTGTGTCTATGCATCAGATTCTTCAAATCAAAGGATTATCCCGTTTCTTTTTTATAAATTAGACGATATAGAATAGAATGTATGCGGTGGCTATGAACATTAGCTGCCCCGATGATAGCTAAAAGATTAATCAACACACACACACACACACACATATTATATATATTGCCCCTATAAAATAATAACCATTCCCTATCGAAGATTTCCTTCAAAGACCAGGCAGAGATGATGATGATTCTTGATAGGTGTGGTATAATTAGGAAACTTGAAAAATGGAGAAAGCTATCAAAAAGGGCAAGCTCCCAGAATTTATGTTTACGGTTTTTAACAAATGACCACGTAAGAAGCTGTCTGTCTGCAGACCAGTTTATAATTATAAAGTGTTTGATATTATAGTAGATATTGTTTTTTAAAATATTTTTTATTTAAAAATATATTAAAATAATATTTTTTATTTTAAAAAAATTATTTTTAATAAAAATTCAAAAGCACTAAGAAAAATTAATTTAAGCAAAAAAAATTAACAAAAAACAAGTTGAAACTAAACATCTAATTATGAGTAATTATATTTACATGCAATGGTAAAATCAAGTATTACATGCCATAATGAAACAAAAGAAGTACATATACTACAGTCGTTTGATTGGTGAGTGGATTTATGTATCATCTAAAATTTCATTTTAATATATATATATAAGATTTATCTAAGATTAGATTGATAATGAAATTAGTTTTTGTATTAAAGATGGACTCACGCAATGTTTATATCAAAATTCTTTATTTAATCTTCACATATCAAAACTAAATCCTTATTCCATTAAATTTTAAATTGATGATTCAAATCTAAATTACATTCACAGATTTTTTTTTTTTATTGTTATATTTGAATTTCTAACTGGGATGATAACGCTGGAAGCTCACCACTAGATCCAACACGATGGAAGGTAAACAGGACGCTTATCCAAATATTTTAGGCCGGGCCTTAGGCCCCAACGCCAATTGTAGATAACCAAAAACTCTGGATAGCTCATTGTTTGGGCCTGGACCTTTACCCTTGTGGATAATCATGGGCTGAATTGTGCAACAGCAACAAGAACGTGTCACACAGAAGCAGTGTTTCAGGAAAATGCTGGGAGAGAGAGGGACAGTAGTGGTAAGAATGATCCATGTGGTAATTTCTCAGATGAGCAAACTCACGAACCTCAAAAAATTCTGGTCAAACCCTGAAGCAACGGCTAGGTGTAATAAGAAAAGTAGCAGCACGCACGCATGGAGCACCTCTGCTTGGGCGCTAAATGTGGATTCAATATCACGACATCATAGTTGCTCAACTTCAGGAGCAAGTGAGAGAGAACACAAACTACCATACAAAATCAGGAAAAAAAAATTGTTTGCTAGAGAGGCAAAGAAAATAAATAGCGATGGCACAGGCACAACCTGAAGAAGAAATGTCTAAAGAAAAAGAAATGAAAGAAACAACCAGACCCAAAAAATATAGTGGTCCCGCGTCCTTTAAATTCAACGCACAGGCACCTGAGTTTTTGCCAAGATCACACACCACTGCAACCCAAATGCCCATATCAGGTTATTTTTATCCTTACTTTCATTATCTTGGTGCCACTGCTGCTGGAGGGTCTGACTGGTTCTTTGTTGGGAATCAAGACCATGCTGCCTATTTGATCTCTAATAATCCAAATCTTGCAATGCCTAATTGCCCCACCAAGAATAGCGATGTTCTCACTGACGATCTTCGGAAAAAGATCATCAAACAGGTTCTTTTCTTCCGTCGAAATCTCATTTTCTGTCCTACTTTCTGTTGGTTCTCGATTTCATTTCTCGTTATTCTTGTATTGGGGGTTCATGTTTAATTATGCTCATTAGACAATCACATGATTTGGTGCTGTTAAGTTTTTTTCTCTTGAAATAATGACATAATAAAACAAATTATTTTTTAAAGCTTTGTAAAACCTTGGCATGCCAAAATCTTGCTTGCCTTCTAATAATCTTCGTTAAGCTGTTTTTTTCTTTTGTTATGTCAATGCCTATTTCTTTCCTTCATCTGGTCTGCTGTTTTGAAATCCATTCATTAACAACGTATCATGTTTTTGGCACTAGAGTCATCATGCAATTACGTTGAACGTCATATGTTCTATTCATAACGAGTCCCAGTTTTGAAATGATCTAAGAATCTGAGAACTGTTTGGGTCTGAAATAGGTGGAGTACCAATTCAGTGACATGAGTCTTCTTGCTAACGAATCGATGTCGAAACACATTAATAAAGATCCTGAAGGCTATGGTAAGGATCATTGAAGTATTCTCTACGGACCTGTATTTTGCTGCAGTGGTAGCTCGAATTTCTTTTTTTTTTTTTTTTGATTTATGTGGGGTATCCAGACCAACTTACACGCACCACAACTAAGCCCCACAGCTCACTGAACTGCAAGCCCAGTGAGCAGTGCCAATATCTAATCTATGTTTCGGTTGCATTGCAGTGCCAATATCTGTTATTGCTTCAACTAAGAAAATGCGATCACTTGTTATCGATAACGATTCGCTTGCTCAAGCACTCAAGTCTTCATCAAAACTTGTAAGTCCTTTCGCTTAAATTGCCTCGTCATTGTTTTGTAATTATCAAAAGTTGAATTGTTAAATCTAGAGGTACCATCTCTCTTTGTTGTTACCTTGATGTTCTAAAGTCCCTGACTGAAGATGGCAAGAAGGTTAAGCGTAAAATCCCTTTCACTGATAAAGATAGAGAAGAATTACAGGTAAATCAGCACAGATTTTCTCTGTTGGAAAAATGATCCGAAAGTATTTTTTACAACAGTTTTGCTTGATGCAATACGTTTTTTTTCTTCCTGCAGTCTCGTATTGTTGTTGTGGAGAATTTGCCAGAAGATCATTCTCATCAAAATGTCCAGAAGATTTTCAGCGTAGCTGGAAGGTCAAGTCTATGAGTTGGAAGCTAACATTTCTGTTTCTACTTTCTAGTATTCTAGAAAACATCAAGTTTATGACTGTGTGTTAACAACTGCCATTGTAAACAGTGTGAAAACCATCAGAATATGCCATCCTCAAGAATCCAATTCTTCCGTTGCTAAAAATGATTTCATTGTAACCAATAAGGTATTAAACATGAATTGACACAATTTCTATGCGAACCAGGATAGTGTTAAAAGGAAAATTTTCATGACTCCTTTTCCTTTTATATTCTCTAGCTGCACGCACTTGTGGAACTTGAAACCCAAAAAATAGCTGAGAAAGCGGTATGTTAATGCATATCATGTAAATTTGGTTTTAAATATCTCTTATTTATGCAATGAAATTGAAAGCTTCTACTAAGTTCAACAGGTTGAAAAGTTGAATGACGAAAGGAATTGGAGGAAAGGCCTTAGAGTAAGGTTGCTGCTTCGATGCTCGGTATGCATAAACTAAGCTATTACTTGCACCATCCCTGCTCAACAAAAGACCGTAGCTTACTATTTGTCCAAAAACAATTGCAGCCAAAATCTGTTCTTCCCAGGGGCAGAACGTCCGAATTTGATATTTGGGAGGAGGAAGATTCACCTCATTATGAATCAACTGTAGATACCTTCAAACCAAACAATTCAGAGAGTCATGTGAGTAACTTTCTTGTCTAATTAGTCTTATCTTGGCATCTATGTGTAAGCATACATATCTTAAATCCTCAGTCTGTCAGGATCATAGAATTGATCTACCATTTTCCTAGCCATACCAGTTGTCTAATTTAATAACAATAACCATGTTATGTATTAACGCCTTATAAACTTTTTTCCTAAGGCTGAAGATAGTTCAGGAGCATCAAAGAAGGCATGGGCTGCAAAAGGCCATGGCAAGGGCAAAGGCCGTGGTCAAATCAATTGTAGCAGAGGTCTGCTTGCTCCTGTAAAATGTGCGAGCACCCCTCAACGTGAAGCATCTGCTAAACATGCTTCTAAGGGTCCAAGAATGCCTGATGGGACCAAAGGTTTCACTGTGGGTCGAGGCAAGCCATTGATTACTTCAGCTCTGACCAGCTCAATGATGGAATAATGTGCATCTTTCCCCCTTCTGACCAATCGGTCACTACTTCTTTGCTCTTATATTTTGTAGTTTTGAAGAAGCAAGAAATTGGTTTTTGTAGAATCTTTAGTCTGATTTACTCTTTTCAGGCATCACCAATGTTTCTTAATAATTTGAGGTGTATAGTGTAGCACGGAATTGTCTTGTGAAAAATACTGTAGCATGATAGCAGTGTTTTTCTTGAATGCCATTTTAGGTGGGACTGTTGTTTCAGTTCCCTCTATTCCAATGTAAACTGTCCGAATAAAGAATTTGAGGGATGCATTCTCTCCCTCTCTCTGTCAATTTTATTATGATAATCGCTTTAACATTATTATCACATATTACAATTGAAATAATTCACAACAACGTGGCCTATTAGCTCAGTTGGTTAGAGCGTCGTGCTAATAACGCGAAGGTCGCAGGTTCGAAACCTGCATGGGCCAGGATTTTCAGTTTGAGTTTCCATTTTTGGAAAAATCTCAAATAAATCCACTATATTTATAGAATTCTCAGTTGAGTCTCTAAACCTGTTTTCGTTCTCAATTGGGTCTTCATAGGCTTAGAGAATCCTCAATTCCATCCATTCAAATAAGTGTACATTTATGCATAAAAATGAATCTATTTCTATAGTGTTCGAAACTAAGAATTCAACAAAACTAAAGGGACTCAATTGAGATAAAAAAAATGTTTTCAGGACTAAATTGGGATTTTGATTCTTCCCCAATTTTCTGTTCCATTTTCATATTTTAGGCTGCCATGTGAGTCATTTCACTTCAAATCCAATTAGACTCCGCAGACGAGAAGAGATAATCGTCTTTCTCATGAGAGCATCTCAAGAAATTACCGCTTTTGAGTTATGCCATTTTTAGAATAAAACCACCTCTGCAGTTTCCTCCGATGGAAGAAACAATGTTTCTTTTGTCTTCTTGTTGCTGCCATCGCTTTGTCATAAAGGAATTTGGCAGAGTCACACCAAGAATATTCAATGAACTAGGTACAGCTGTGCATTTCAACATTAATATTATCTGTAATAATATAAAAGGCCATCCCATTACACGTCCGATTTCTCAAAGTGCTGATGTAAGTATTTTAATTTTATTCTTATTGTTTTTTAATATATCAAAATAATATTAAAAAAATATTTTTAACACCTTCACATCAAAATCATATAAAAATACAAAATAAAATTGAGACTAAAAATTTAAATTAAATTAAAAAAAAAATTGATCCACCACTCAAGTAGACACTTGTACTTCCACTCTTAAATTAGTAATTTTATACCTAGATATTATGAGCTATAGTATCTTTGTTATCTTATCTTTTTTACCAAGTTGACATGGTCTGGAATTCGCTGTCATATCCTTTATATATATATATATATATATATGAATCTTATAAAATAGCTAAGGTTGCTGGAATCACTTAATGGAGATAGGTCGAATTCAAGTGTTTGGAATAAAAAGAATTTCATTTTTTTTATTATTATCCATATCCCCTTCATCTTCTTCAAAACGTTCCTTAAAAACTCCATAATCAAGAGTATACGGAAGCTAAAAACCACAGCAAACAAGACATGACATCTCCTTCACGTTGCACGGTACCATATTTTGTTGAAGAAATCAAAACACGCCAAGCCAGATAGATTATACTGACTCCATCAATTCATAATTTCACGAGCACAAATCACACTTTTGAGATTATTTTTGTATCTGGAAGCAAAGATTCTTCTACTTCTTTTTCCAAAATTGTAGTGGGTGTCTTTGAATTGTAAAAATACTAATAAATCTTAATCCATCAACCCCATATATCTATATTTTTTCCATAGTTTTGTCTTACTTGATGGCAGTGGGAATTAAATTCTTCAGTTATCACTTCTTTTGTATATAAGTGAATGATTAGGTCATGTCACTAACTACAGCATGCGCATGACATTACATAATTGCTCGTTATTTTTATTTAGGATGTTATTATAATTTATATGTATTTTGATCAATTTTAAAATTAATAATTATATAAATTTTTAATAATTTTATAACACTTGAATAGATGAATTCTAGAGAGTAAAATCCCTCCAATAAGCATTATGCTCTTGAGCCGTCAAGTAGTGGTCCAGCTTGTGCATTGATCCTGGCAAATCAGATCCCACGAAAGTGTCTGAGCTGGTGCAGGTAAAGTTTCCAAAGTTCATGGGCACAGTGATCTTCGTTAGTTATCAGTGAAGCTCAGTGGAGACCCGTGCATGAAACATGTAATCTATGATCATGAAACATGTAATCTATGATTATATCCTCTAATAATCATGTAGCTGGGATCTAGCCAAGGTATTTTCTATCATTAATCTAATATCTTACGTGATTAAGAAAAAAGTCTAATATTTGAGTGATTAATATAGGGCAAAAGAAGAAGAAGAAGAAGAAGAATGAAAGGGTTATGGATGCCAATTAACTGGGCTCATATTGATGTCATTTCCTTGTATTTAAGAGTCACTTATGGAGGGCTGATTATTTGATTTAGTTAAATGTTTAATACTGATGTTCGTGTCTTAATTAATTAAATTAAACCTTTCGATTCCCATTATATATAAAGCCTATGATCGATCGATAGATAAAAGGGTTGACGTGTTTTGATGTGATCAATCTCAAGAAGTGAAAGATTAATTTAATAAGCTTACTAATCAACTTGTTAAATTAGTAATTACATTGTCTCAAATTATTTGTAAATATATAAAAACAAAAAATTAAGAATGCACTTTTCGCACACAGAGTTCCATTACTAATTTAATCTCACTTATTCAAAGCCATTTTAAAATTAAATTTGGTTCATATGTATCTAGAAAAGAACTAGAAATAAGGGATCATCAACGTGTAAATACAAGTTAATCCAAGTGAATTATTTTTATTTAATTTTTTTTTAAGAAAATAATATTTCCTCTCGGTGACTCAACTAGATTAGGGCGAACGAACCCTTTTTTATTTAACTCGTACGGCTAGACTCTTTTAAATCATGGATTTTCCGAGCTCTACAAATGACTGCTCTTCGACTCTTCTCTGTTTGCCCTATAAATCAGCACAAGGTCCCCACATTAATGGCCATCACAATCAGCATTGCACAGCTTCTTCACGCTCACATGCAAATGGCTAAGACACTCTTCTCATACCTCACCATCCCCTTGTTTCTTTGCTTGTCTTCACTTCGCTTAGTCACTTCCTTCCCTTTTGCTAGTGGTCAGATTGATTACAATTACACCTACAATTAATATGACAGGTCATGCCCCCGTTTGGGAATGATTGTCAAGTATGGTGTCTGGGCTGCCTTCAAGAATGACACCAGAATCGCTGCATCCCTCCTTCGATTGCTTTTTCATGACTGCTTTGTAAACGTAATACTTAACAGGGTAATTTTTCTTGGCAAAATTTCTGGCCCTTATACGGCAGTCTAATCTTGCTAGACCCAGTTCATTCGCTCATTTATTTACTTGTGTTTGCTTATAACTAGCTTGTTCCACGAACTTAAGAGATCATCTATACTTTTTTAATGTTGTAAATAAACGAAATACACAAATGAATATAAATAGAAATAAACACACAAGTTGTTAACAGGAACAATCTCAACCTTTTACTAACATAAAAGGATATATACAAGTCCATCTGCGTGCACATTTATTCTGCCTTCAGAACCTGCAACTTGATTGCAACATGGCTAGAAATTGAGACTTATTGGATAGATAGAGATTAGATTTATTTCTCATGTTGGGTCAAAACTGAAGAGCAGGCTATAATACTATATGCACATGACTTGAAATTGATTGACCAACTTATATAATGATCTTATTGGCTGCGATGCTTCGATACTTTTAGATGACACGATTGATTTCAGGGGAGAGAAGAATGCTTTTCCTAACCCTAATTCAGCTAGAGGATATGAAGTCATTGAAAGTATCAAAGCAGATGTTGAAAAGGCTTGCCCGTCAACTGTTTCATGTGCTGATGTATTGACTCTTGCAGCAAGAGAATCTGTCCTTTTGGTACTAACATTGCTCATATTCTTTATCCATTCATCGTGTTCCTACGACATATTCTATTCATAATTTGTTCTAAAATCTTCATCCATTGACTTCATTTTCTGGTTCAGTCAGGAGGGCCTTATTATCCTCTTTCATTTGGCCGAACAGATGGGTTGACTGCAAGTGAGAAGGCAGCTAATAAACAATTGCCATCACCTATTGAACCACTAGAAAACATCACTGCTAAGTTCACATCAAAGGGTCTTGATATGAAGGATGTTGTAGTCCTCTCAGGTTCTTGCCCTTTTTACTCTCTGGTCATCGCTCTCTATGGAACTTGTGATGCTCATCTAGCGGATGATTATGTAACTGACGTGCAAGTTTTTTGATAAAAAAGGGGGGGTTTATTTAGTGATTCTAATGGGGATTGATTTGCTATTTAGAAAAATGAAATAAAAAATATCTTTGTGCTTTGACATAATATAAAAGTTTTAATAACCAAGTAATGTATTTAAATTCATCACTTTTATTATTTTATCTAATTAAAATCTGAAATAGTTAAAAACCATCTAACATTCTCAATTTGAACACAAGACAAGGCAATTTGTTTTCTTAGAGCTGTAAAAAAAATAACAATCTTTGTGTGACCTGTAAATATGGAGATAGCATCTAATTCTGCCAAAGCCAAGAGGGAAGAGCACTGAGACAATTCACTTCACGTACAGGGAAGTCCGCTGGTGGTTTCTTATACGGTGAAACAATCGGGGGTAATAAAATGCTGAAGCTCTAAGAGGATGGCCAGCCACATGGGCACTGGGACACGGCCAGACTCCTACGGGGAGGAAGAAGTGGGGGGTTTTTTGCAATGGGCAAAAGCTTGACAGATCCATGCCGCGTGGAGGTAGAAGGCCTACGGGTCATTAACTTCTTTTCCCTGAGAAAAAGCAATGATGGTATGAGAGAAAGAAGCATTAAATAATTTTGTGCCAGCAGCAACAGCAATACAGAGGATGCAGGTGTTATCTAGAATAATAGGACGGAAAGTACCTGTAAGTACCTATAGCTATCAAATCTAGGACTCAATCCTGGATAGGCGGCGATACTGCAACATAACATGAGTTGAGTTGATTGATTATGTCATTCATGGAGCTGTAAATAATATTTAAGTTTCCACGTAATGATTATTTAGGAACCAGTCTTCAGATTAGACGAAACAAACTATAACATGCGAAGACTAATGAAGATATAGCTGTTGAAACAATTAATTGGTGGGTATGATATAAGATCCCATATTATATTGAAATGGAAAAGATTATCTGGATACAAAAATAGATAAATATTTTTATTGATATAACATGTTTTAGATATAGTTCAAGAATAAATTTATGAAGTTTTAAATTCAAAATATATAATATCATACCAACATGAAGATAGATGGTGTCTATACTCCTTACAAGTGATATTAAAATAATGCTTCAGAATTAACCATCATGGATGAATTCTTGAAATGTTGAATAAAATGTGGTGGATTCTGATTAGATCACGATCATAGATCAATTCTATTGGATAGACGGTGTGCTCTAGATGTTTTATGGACGTGTCCTGAACCTAACTCGGTGAAGAGGAGTTGACCTAAAAAGAGTAAACTCTCAAATTAGGTAGTGCTCTCTGAATGTTTCATCGACGTGTCCTAATCCCAACATGATGAAGTAGAGAAAGGTAGATAAAGAAGAATCCTAGTTGGTAAAGAGTGGGCAGATGAATGATGATCGTTTGAGAAGAGACTCGGTGGTCATTTATTTGAAGGAAAGATTGTTAGGTATGAGACCAAAGTTCCACATTAATTAGAAATGAGGAAGATTATAGATATATAAAGATAAAAAAATATATTCATTAATATTAAGTCATTTAGATATAATTTAAAAGTAAATCCATGAAAACTTAAACCCAAAATAAATAATATTATATCAATATAAAAATAAATAATGTCCATAATTCTTACATTAATTGTTTCCGGTCTTGTTATCTTCCCATCACACGGTAAGGAAGCGCCACCTTCTTAGTGGTGCTTCAGCAAAATTTCCTCATCATTAAAACAAATCTCAAGCTAGGTTTATTGGAAGGTATCGAGCCACTATAAGATCCAAAATTCCTTCCCTGGTGCTTTAAATTAACATATCAATAATTTATGATTCTGCTTTGAAATCTTGCACTGGAGGTATTTTCTTATGTCTTGAATCTAATATTTTCTTGGTTATTATGCTAATTGACGATGGTGGTTCCATTAACTTAATTTTCGAGTCTTTTGATGTAAATTAAAGTTATCTGTAGGTACTTATAGAATCTTATGGTCACATATTCCCATAACATACAATTAAGATTTAATTTTGAAAAATTAAAATAGATGTAATAAGAATGTAATATAATAAAAATATGTTTTAAAATACTAATATTATTGAAATAAAATTAAATGATACTACAAAACTAATTAATTTTTAATAAATCAGATTCAATTCATTAAAAAACTAAAAAAATACAAAAATTAATGCCATATATTAAAACTAAAAAATTTAAAAGTATTATTCATCAATCATGATCGAAATTTAAATTATATATGTTTAAATAGTTCTTGAAAAAATTAATTATTATGAATCTATTCTGGTAGATTGATTTGGTCAACTTATAAAATTGACATAAAAATCCGAGACTAAAAATATATAATATGATTCAAACAATCCTTGAATTTTAATAAAAAACAAATTATATAAGATGTAACTGATAAAATAAAATAAAGTTCATGATACCAAATCCTTGTTTTGTCGTGAGAAGAAAAAAATGAAAAAAAATTACATAAATGATCATAGTTTATTTATAACCTTTCATGTAGCTCATTAATCCTAAAAACTTAAAGAAAAATATTCATCTATGTTGTTTTCAAGTTGTAATAAGATTATAATCTCATGCTTTTTTCTTCTTCCTATAGAAGAAACATAATTATTGGTACTAATTCATTTTTTTTTATCACCTCTCATGGTTATTTTAATACTATGAAACACCTTTTAATACTATAAAATATAATTGAAGTTGTTGGAATAATCTACTTATATAATTAGAAAGTTGTGCTATCATTTTGTTTTTTAAATTAACTTAAATTTTTTTTTTGTTGTGTTTTCTCTTCACCTGACAAAGAAATAAACAAAATAATAAATCATAACATGTAAATAAAATAACTAATATTCTTATATATAATAAAAATTCTAAAACTAATTAGAAATCCATGAAACATATAAAAATATCATAAGCATAAAGCTAACCAGAAATTAATTTTTTTTTAAAAATTAGTCACCTTATTAGGAAATCTCATGGCTAAAATAAGATTGGATTTAGCCTCTCTTACCCATGGATAAGTTATATTAAGGTCTTTTCTAGTGTGTTTGGTATTGTATAGCTATTATAGTTGTAATTTAAAAAAAGTTGTTTTATAAAAAAGTAATTTTGGTTGAAATTTATTTGGTATCTATGTATATTTGGTTGAAATTAAGGTTGAATAAAAAATAGTTTAATATGTTTGGTTGATCATATTTTAAAAATTAAGGTTATAAAATAATTTTTAAAAATATATATTAATATTAATGATTTTTAATTTAAATATTATAAATTTAATTATTGTTATTATATCATGAAATAAATAATACTTTATATAAAATATTTTTTATTGTTTCATTAAATCATTTACAAGTCCATCATGTATAAAATACATTTGACAAGGACCACAATTTTTTTGGTTTCTTAAGCGCACAACATCAGATAAAATATAATCACAAACAAAATTAAAATTGCGATTAAATTCTGCAAATGTTATGTCATCAAGCAATCTCTGTCTAATTTATATAGTGTCATTAAATAATATTAAATATTAGTTTTTTGAATAAAACACAATTAAAAAATAAAAAATAATTTTTATTTTTTATTTTACTAGGTTAGATCCGGTTTAATGTATGTTAAGTTTTGAACCAGATCCAATCCGGCTGAAATAATAGAATTAGCTACAATGTTGATACTAATTAATTATATAAATAATACAAAAGAAATAGCAATTGTTTGTTTTTGTTTCCTTTATATTTTTGGATGCGAAAAGAAAATTTATGAACAATAAATTATATTTTTTAATTAAATAAGTTATATTTATATTTTAAATAAAACATTCTTTGTTAGACAAGTTATATCTATATTTTAAATAAATCTCTTAAACCAACATTAACTTAATATTTCAACAGACATTTTAAATGTGATTCGATTGACACTTTTTAAACCAATATATTTAATATTTTTCTCCTGTGCTGGCTACTTGGAACATGTAATTGATGATGGTGGTTCCATTAACTTAATTTTCAAGTCATTAGGTGTTCATTAAAGTCATCTGAACTGTTGCTATTTTGACTGTACTCCTGGTCACTTTTAGCAGCTGCTCAGTGGTTTTGCCACTTTATAAGCTAAACTAATGTATTCACTCGGATTACGTTGTTTTGCGAATAAATCACCACGCAATTAAGGCCCTCGTCAGAGGTCATTGGTGTTATTGGACAACTTATAACATTCTCGAGCAAAATTTTAATGTATCAGAAACTTTTCTCAAAATTCAGCATTCCATTCCTCCTTTTCTTTACTTTAGCTGGTGACCAGATTGATAATTACATCTACTATGATAAATCATGCCCTAACCTATCCTTGATTGTTAGAGATGTTGTCCAGAAGGGCTTTGCATAATGACTCCAGAAGGGCTTCACCTCTCCTTCGCTTACACTTAATTTCAAGACTTCTTTGAATCATATCGTAATGGAAGTGTTGAAGTCTCTGTTGTGGTTTAATAAGATTTTCCTGTTAGTGTCCATCTGTGGGGACATAAAAAATTTTTAAGCAAGCTTGTTTAGTGGTGAATCATGCACCGTTACAAGAGCCACACAATTCAGTGCCCTGTGCTTCAATTAAGCATATAATTTATAACTCTGCTGTGTAATCTTCTAAAGAAATATTTGCTTAATCTCATTCACTTTAAACTGTAACTTTGCCACTTAATAAGCTAAACATGAAATCATTTCAGTTCTCCTTGGTTTAACATAAATTACCAGTGTTTCCCACGATCAAAATTGCGCAAGTTGTTCACATTCACGTTCATGAGCAAACAAGTCCTAATCTCTTCTCGTACTTCATCATCATTGCTTTCTTCCTTTTCATGTCTTTGCATCAATTAGCATGCGGTGCCGGTGACCATCCAAGCCCTGGTTTTGAAGGAGATTCCGATGGCCTGGCTTGTCATGGTTCACATGGATCTCCTAAAACCGGAGGAGGTTCTGATGACTTAAGTGGTCATGGTTCATATGGATCTCCTCCTCCAGCTAAAGCCGAGATAGGTTACGATTATTAAGATAACTAATGCTCCCATATCGCCCAGATTGTTAGGCATGGTGGTTTGGAAGCTTTTCACAATGACAATTTAATTGGTGCCTCCCTCCTTCGGCTGCACTATTTGGGGGTGCGTTGGCGAAATGACTCAAAGTTCAGAAGATAATTCCTGACTTTTTTCACATTTTTTTAGAAAGAAAGCTTTTTGACCTTTAATAAAAGCAAAACTTTTCCAGAGAAGCTAGGGAAAGACATCTTAGAAATGAAGTAATGATTTGTCATACGACAGAGGTTCTGCTTGGCGCGTTGAGAGTAATTTGTCGACTATTGAAAAGGTTTTTTCCTGTATATGCTTCTCTGTTTCGAGCAGCAGCATATTGCTCCCATGTTAAAGTATGACCTGGTAAGAACACATAGCTAGTCAAGCCTCAAGATTGTAGGATTCTGTCTGTTTTTATTTGGGGATGTGAATCCAATAAATGACATTAGGCTTGAATTCTGGAACTAGGTTGTTTATTTGGTGATGTGAATCCAATAAATGGCATAAATTCTAGCAATCACAGGAAAAGGTGCCCAGAAAGCTCCTCCCCATTTTCGAAAGGGGTTTTCTTGGGCTTTGATTTTTTCCAAAACCTTTCTTTCCTCGCTTTTCTCTCTCGGCCTCATTCTTTCAAAAGGTCTCTGATTAAAAAGATAAACCTCTAAAATAAATACAAACCCCCTGTAATCTCTCTCCCCACCTCCCTCTATTGTGTTATGATCAACTCCAAAAACACTTTCTCACGCCTTTTCCCTTTCTTTCTTAACTCGTAAGAAACTAAGACTGCATTTTCTCTCCCCACGTTAACTTCACACGTGAACACTGCTCAGAATCCTGAAAATTCCTGCATTTTCCAAGCGTCATGAAAAGCTCTACACCGAAGGAAACCCACTCTTAAGTTCCCAAAACCAACAGCAAGAAAACCCAACTCTAGTTAAAACCCTCAAAGAGTGCACCTACTTGTAAACTGTTTCTTAATTTCTACCCCATTAGACCAGCAACAACAAGAACCACGACCCATGGAAGGGACGCAACAAGCTGCCTGCACGACCCGCACGGGTCATGGGTCCGTGGGACCAGTAATAGCAGTTCTTGCAGTGATCACATTACTAGGAGTCATAGCAGGAATGATTGGTAGGTTTTGTTCAGGTCGTCGGGTCTTGGGTCATGGACAATATGATTTGGAAGGATGGGTAGAAAGAAAATGCTCCTCTTGTCTTGATGGCCATGTTGGGCCCCCTCTAACCCGACCCGCAGATATTCCGGTGGCATCTCCAGTTGTGAAGGGGAGACCACAGGAGACCAAGGAAGAAAATCAAGAACAAATTCAACATGAATCACTTTCAAGTGCTAGTGAATCTTGAATTTTATTTATTTATTTATTTAAATATCCAGATCAGTTTATGTATATTATAATTAATTTTATGGCTCATTAAATACCCTATAAATTTAATGGGTATGTAAGGCATCACGAGAATGACAAGTATGCACACAAAAACTCGAATCCAGAACAATGAATCTTAATTTTTGTTTTTTAATGCTAATGATAGTATGTCATTTCAGATTCAAGGGATTCCGTCTCCTGATTTTTGTAGTTTTTAGGCTTTTTATTTTTTGTTAGTATGGCATCATAGAATGTAAATCATAGACATTAAAACATTTTTACATCAATGAAAAACAAACCACTTTTGTTTTCTCAAGTTTTTAATGGATTCGAGCAGTTCATGAAGTGCTAAAATTTGATTTTTAAAAAAAACAAATATTAGCTTTATTTATTATAAAATAACATGCTTTGTCATACCCTCGCGAGGGCTTGACGTTAAGGTAACCTTTTTTGGAGCCGAAATTGATATTGGAGTCTTTGTTTTGTAAAAAAAAAATTCTCACCTAGTATTATAGTCACTAGAAAATCTAACTGGTCTTTCAAAAGTTCTAAGGCAAAGGACTAGTTGTGTAAAGGGAAAATTTTAGCAACCCTAGTACGCACTATCTAAAGTAAGATGCTTAGTGTTTGGTTTGCCTTATAATTTCTATGGTGTTGATGTTTTTTAATCCCATCAATTTTCTAGGACAAATCTGCTTTGATGAACAAACTTGGGTTCAAAGTCCGAGGGAAAGAACCCTTAGCCAATATGGATCTTACCTTTAGATATGTCTATAGAGTGTCAAAGAGAAACAGTGCAGATCTCTTGAAGTTTATATTTGATTTGAAATAAACTTAGAATTTATGAATTTAGAGATAGTTAAGATAAAAATCTAGGAGATTCAATGTGCTTAAGAGTTCATTTTTCCCTTAATATTTCAAGTGTTCGCGATTCGTAAATCGCAAAGAAGAGAAAAGAGTTAGAAATCTAAGAAAATTCAAGGTGCTTTAAAAGTTCATTTTTGCCTTAGTAGTTCATCTTTTCATTACTAATAAATTGTGGAATCAAATTTGAAATGTCTCCAATTATAATTGAGACTTCTTTCAAGGATACACAATTAAATTGTTTTAAATAAACTTTTTAGGAATAAATCTATCTTTATGTTAAAAATAAACAAGTTGTATTCCTATTAATAATATTTTGAATATTTACCTTTCATAGGTTTATTTGCCATTATATTATTAAGGGATAATGACTTGTTATTCCTAGAAAAATATTTTTTGATATTTACCATTTGGAGTTTCTTTATCTGAATATTAACAGTGAATAATGACAAATTATTCCCAATAATATTTTAAATATTAATTTCGTTGGGGTTTATTTATTTAAACATTTGTAATGAATAATAACCAATTATTCTTAATAATATTTTGGATATTAACCCCTTTTGGATTTCTTTATCCAAATATTAATAATGAATAATGACAAATTATATCTAATAATATTTTGAATATTTACCCTTTTGGGATTTTTTTTATTCAAACATTAATAGTAAATAATGACAAATTATTCCTAATAATATTTTTGATATTTATCCCTTTGTGATTTTTTTATCCAAACATTAATATTAAATAAAGATGAATTCTCAAAAATAAGATTTTTATATTTTTAAAATATTGACCAATACTCTTTGGAATTTACAAACATGTTGTAAAATCCAAGATGTAAGAAAATAATTTTTGTGTTTAAGAAATCCATGCTAAAACATATTTTTTTAAAATCTTGAATATTTATTTAAAAAAAAAATTCAAAATATGTTAGGATATTGGCCATATACTTCATACAAAAAAAAATTTACATTTTTATAAAAAAAAACACAACTATGCCATTAAACCGAGTATCACAGTAACAAGAAAACAAACTGTACATATATGTACCCCAGCATTCACAGGAACCTTACAACGATTCAACTCAAACCACTGAGCCCCAGCATACAAACTTAAACTTAAAACTTTAATACAAGTCTGCCCATTATTCTCAAAAGAAAAACACAAGTCCACACGCACTGAAAAACAAGGTTCTGAAACTAACATCTATAACAGAAACAGTGACCCACCACCATCCTTTTTATCTTGAAACAAATGCCATGTTTGTTTCACACGGCGGGAAAGAACACATATTAAATGCTAAGACTAAAAAACAAATTGTATGCTATCTTATTTTCACAAAACAGAGACAAAAGGCATGCAACCAAAACCTGCTGAAAAAAAAAAAAAAAAAAACAAACTCCTTTAATTAAACAGACCCTCCCTCACGTTTTTTTCTTAATTAGACAGACCTTCCCTTATGTTTTTTACTCTTTCTTCTTCATCTATAAGTCATTTATTCCTATGCCATATTCCATTTGCAAAGTGACAATCAAAGCAACGGAAGGCAGGGATGATGAAAACATTTACAACCCACGGTTTCTCACAGCAATAAAACAAGAAACTAAACATAGCTTATCAATTCAAAACCTAAATACTGCATGACCCATCATCTTTGACAGGAGGGATTAAGTCATATACACATGGAAGCTAAACATTTAAAAACAGAACCTAATAGAGACCACATTGCTCGCCTCTTTTTTTTTCTGATTTATGACCCTGCCATGGTTGGTTTATACAAAAATGAAAGTCGAAAGAGCATGCCTTTATATCATGTATATCAAAGACACCAAAGAAGAAACAACAAATCAAATGGCCAGTTATCTCTCTTTCAAAGAAAGCAGGAAGGAAAGCACACTCCAAAGCCATTTGAAACATCACCTCCTAAAGAGGGCTTTCTCATTTTTCTCTCTAAATGCGTCGCCGTATGAGTAACCAGAAAAAGGCAAAACAAACGCAGCTCTAACATGAATAAATCTAAATTTAAAGGCATGAGAGGAACAATGAGCAAGCATACAACTTTGTTGCTAAGATGGAAAACAAACGTCCCAAAACAGAAGCAGAAAATAGATTTTAAAAAGAAAAGAAAACCAAACAAACAGCTTTATATACATCAAAGAAAAAAAGAAAATCAAGACTCATACCTGCTGATCCTGCATGTTTGAATACAGAGAAACGAGATACAACTAGTGGAAAAGCTTCTGCCTTTTTACCAAAAAAAGCCTTCCTCTTTTTTTTATTAGGAAGTTTTTTCAAAACATCTTAGGAGTTCTTGTAAACTCATGTTCGGCAAGGTAGGAAAGACTCAAAGCAAAGCAACTTCTTCTTGTTCTTGTTGCTTCTCTATTTCTCCTACTCTAAGCCTCCTCTTGGCTCTCTCGGTTTTTTTTCCTTTTCTCTTCTTTGTTCTCTTTGTTTTAAACTTATTCCCTCTCTTTAACTCTCTCTCTTTAAACTTTTTTTGTCTCCCTCCACCTTTCTGTTTTTTCTCCCTTTTTTTTTTTCTTTTCACAACTTGTTTATATAACAAAGCCAAACTTGAAGGCCACTTTTATGCCTCCCCATCCCTACCGTATGTATTTAAATCCCAGCCCTTTGATGGTGTGAGGCTCTTCTCCATGTCCTCATTTACAGCTGGCACAGAGGAGGAGCAAAAACATTTGCCTTGGATTGGAGCTCCTATATTGCAGCTGCACATTTGGCGTGTAAAAGGGGGTTATCCTGTGCACAAGGTTACAGGATGCAGGGAAGAAAGATTTCATAAAAACAACAGCAACAGATTACAGAGGAGGGAAAAGGTTGCAGACGGGGGTACAGTACCATGCTCATTAATTTAAAACATGGTCGTTCTCATACGACACCGTCTAGCTAAAGAAAAGAATTAATGCAACAAAGGAAAATACGGTGTCGTTTGTTGTTAGAAAAACAACAGAAACGTGACCCATTATGGCAGAATTTTTATCATTTGTTGATCCTATCCTGTTTTTCTATTTCTTTAAATCCCAGCCAAGTTTCTTCCAATTTATATCAGCAATTAACTCTCGTACTTCAGTCTCTCTTTTTTGTTTTCAATTCAGCCCTGCAAATTTGGGGGGCAAAATCCTTCCTCCAGTAGAAAATTGTTTTGCGGCAGAATTATTTTTTTTATGGTAGAATTTTTGCTTCTTCATTAGATATTCAAATATGAATATCTTGAGTTTTTGATATCGAAATCAAGCGATTTAAAAATTCAAATTTATCTACACATGTAGGATTACAACTTTTATGAGGATTTGAGGTAAGATAAAATCATTTTACAGAACAGAATCGGGCCACAATCAGGTTGGTAAAAAATGGTCTCTTGATCTGATTCAAAAACTAAAGAATGTCGAGCATCCTGATCTGACTGACAGCATAACCTAAGAATAAAAACCGATAAAATCATGATGGAAGTAGAGTTTTTAGTGCAACTGGGGTCAGAATCCTGGTCGCCACAGAATTCTTTACTTTTACGTTAGATATTCAAACATGAGTATCTTGAGCTTCTAATATCGAAATCAAACGATTTGAAAGCCCAAATTCATCCATGCGTCTAGGGCCACAACTTTGATGAGGATTCAAAGTGAGATAAAATTGTTTTAAAGAACAGAAACTAGCAGCAATCAAGTTGGCAAAAAGGATCTCCTGATCTGATTCAGAAAACTGACAATGCCAAGCATTCTACTTTGATTGAGAGTTTGCCATAAAAATAGCGAGCCCTTGGACCCAATAGAAATGTAGGTCAATTTTTCAACATGTCATGAGTGATAAAATATGGCCGGAATGGTCGGATATTGCATGGAACCAGATCAAAATCAAAGCCTAAGTTGGAACAACAAATTACAACAAAAGCATAGCTAATTGTTTTAGTGTAGCTTCTGAGAGATTTATCCAACCTTTGAGACCAGATAACAAAAGAACAAATTTAATATTTTAAAGACTCCTAATTAGTTTAAGAATCATAACAATTTCGTTAGCAAAGGGAAAGAATAAGGAGAGCAGATGCCGGCTGAAACACGGTCCAAAAAACATTTCCTTCTCCTTTGTTGTTGTCAATCTCCTAGCAATCTTGAAGTAAAACTCATGCCTTCAATTTAAAGGGGATATACAATCTCCATTAGCACAAATGACTTAAAATAATGAGTAACAACATGCTCACTAGGGGTTTAATCTTTGATTAATCAAGGAAATTATCTCTAAGTGGTTTGATTATAAAATTAGTCATAATCTATTTTACAAATTGCTAGTCGAGGAATTTTTGGTTCTGGAGCTTTTTGGTTTATTTGTTTGCAAAGTTTATTTGCCCCCCTGCTTATTATTTGCCTTGATTCGTATTAGCTTAAACCTCTGATTAGAAAACTATTTCTTAATGTCACCTTCCATTGTCAATTCTGAGAGATAAGCTAAGCCCTCCCGCTTTTGCTATAGTCATTGATATGTTGAATATCTGCTTAGTTAATTCTTCAAATATTGTTTGTTGGTAATTAAGGACCAGTGACAGTGGGCAAGCACTATACTCTGTAGCGGTCACAGCATTATCTTAGAGGAAATGTGGTGGTGGTCAATTCTCTGCCGCTGCTATTGCTTTTTAGATTGAAGAAAGTAGTAACTATTGTTAGCATGCCTCTGTTATTCTAGAATATGATGGAGAAAATGTTATGGAGTAATATCAGAATAATAAAGGAGATGAATTTTTTTTGTGAAAGATAGTCCTTTTGACAGCTTTTCTTTTCCATGTCAATTATGTGCAATTACAGAGAAGTAGTGGTTACGTTGACCGGAGAAAACCCATTTTAGAGGAGGCCATATCTCGTGGTAAGCATCATCGTGAGCCGGGAACGAGGAAAGTTTTTACTTGTAGAATTGATGATTCTTGAAAAAACATGTGATGTGGGTAGTTTCTTTCCTCAGCCACTTCCAAGAAATCTAGAGTGTCGAGTTCAAGGAGAAAGGTGACTCTCCGTTCCCTGGGACAGTTATAAAAGATCTGTACTGTGTTCTTGGGACTATCTCTCTGTAGTTTCTTTCTGTTGGAACTTGGACATCCATGTGAGTCAATCTTTGAGTTGCTAATACAATACTTTCCAGAATCTAACAGGGACCAATGTGCTCTCTTTTGTGTCTGGTTTTCAAACAGGGTTAATATACGCGTGAATCCACATGATTTATTGTGTAGCAATCTTATTTTGTTTAATGTGGCAGCATCTTTAGTTATCTTCCCTTTTTATTCGAATCACAGAGCCAATTTAACAGATGTACCAACCTCCATCAGCAATAAATCACAGGTTCTCATTTATCTAGTGAAGCTTTTCTGCTCCAATTAATGGAGGTTTCAACTATATAAAAATATTCCATGCTAAAAAGTTTTTTTTTTAAAAAAAACTTCTAAGATTTTTACAATAAAAGGGTGTTTGGTATAAGTTTCAATATTGTTTTTGGTTAAAACCTGAATTTCTTTTTTTGAATAAATTTTTTAAAGTGTTTCTGAATTATTTTGATGTTTTGATTTAAAAAAATTAAAAAATATTATTTTAATATATTTAAGTATTAAATTCAAAGCATTTTATGAAAGCAGATGGAGGTAAGAGACCTGGTTATTTATATGAATCTGCCCATTTGGAAATTACCCGGCGAAACATATCACAGACCATTTACTACCTCTGGTGAGGACATTAGAGTCAGGGATGGGTGCGGACCAGATTTGGCTGGTGAATACAAATTCATGCATCTATGTAAGTATGGTGAGTAAAAAAACTGTTTAAATAAAGAAAATAAAATAAAAAATTAATTAAATGAATTATAATATTTTAAAAAATATTTGGTTTAGTTATTTTATGTTAAAAACCAAAAATTATGTTGGTTTTTGGATTTTTTAATGTGTTTGGTTTTAATTTGATTTATTTTTTATGTTTAGTTTGAAAAAATTAAACCAAAATAAAAAATTCAGTTGATTGAGTTTTGATTTTTAATATAAAAAATTAAACAAAAACAGGTCGTTTGAAGAGGTTCTGATTTTTTTATTTTATAAAATTTTAATTTAATTATTTTTTTATAAGTAAAAACCAAACCCCTGTATACAAGCATTGGCTCGTATGGGGCAGGAGGGTTGCAATATCAATTCATGCCGGTGTTGATTGAAACTTGGGTACATAACAAGACAATTGACTGCATCTAGAGACAGACGGCCTGAGCTAGATGTTATGTTTGTCGGTTGGATTAAGAATTTTTTTAATGCAAGAAATATGCAAGCATGGCTAATTTTTAGTATAAAATTAAATTATATAGAAATTAATTGAATGGAACTTTGGTTACTTTGGAGTGCCTAAGAACATATTGAATAAATAGTAAAAATATATTTTAATTTAAAATAAATATTTTAAATAAAAAAACTTTATAAATACTGAACCAACACCTTAAATTGATTCATATATACTTGGATTAATTTGGTAATCTGCATATCAAATCTTAAAATCACAATAATTTTATAAAAAGTAAATTATAATAAATTATAATTTTTAATTGTTAATAAAATTGATGTTAAATAATAAAATAAAAATAAAAAATATATTAAATAAACTCAATTAACTTGTCAAAATCGTAACCTATATCATAAGATCAATATAACTTAATAAAAAATTGAAATAATTATTAAACTTAATTTTCAATAAATTTAGCATTGAAATATAAAATTATAAAAAATAATTAAAAAATTATAAAAAAATGACTTTGATCAACTCTAGTTAACCTACCAAACTTGTAACCCAAATTATGAGACATGAATAACCCTATAAAAAATAAATCAAAATAAATTATAAAATTTAATTCTGAATCATGAGACTATGATAACCTTGTAAAAAATAAATTAAGAAAAATGATAAAACTCGTTCTCTAATAAACCACATAAGAATAAAGATGAAATTAAAATTAAAAAACCAATAAAAATATTATAAAATAATAAATTGAGTTAATAAGAGCTAACCCACCAAACACGTATCCTAACTCATATCCCAAGTTATGTGATAAGAATATTCTTAGGGAGTGCTTTTGCTTTTGTTTATCTATGTTGATATTTAAAATACAATTCATTACGATAGAACTAAAAAATTAGGTAATAAAAAGGAAAGATCTTTTTTCCTGAGTTTTATGTAGCTGGGTATTTGGAAATCATAAAAATCTCTGGTTAGAATGAGATTTCAACTCAAAACCTTTTAAAATTTCAAGAAAATATCATTTGTTTTGTCGGAGGCAAGAAATCAAATGAGACCTGCAAGAAATCGAAAAGGGTTATCAATCACATAGCTAGATACAACGACAACAATCTGAGTGTAGCAGAAGAACCCAACAGCTTACCATGGAGGATTTGACTTGTTCCTTGCGCCTCCGTGGAGGGAACTAACGTTCTCTAATAAACCACATAAAAATAAAAATAAAGATGAAATTAAAATTAAAAAACCAATAAAAATACTATAAAAAAATAAATTGAGTTAATGAGAACTAACTCATTAAACTCGTATCCCAACTCATATTCCAAGTTATATGATAAGAATATTTTTATAAAAAATAAGTTAAAATAAATCACAAAATATAATTTTTAATTAATAAAATATTAAAAATAAATATTATTATAGTAAATAGTATTACTATTTTGAGAAAAAAGAAAAATAAAATCTAATTATTAGTTTTTTTTGTTGATATATTGAGAAGTTTTTAATAGGACATCTTCAGTAATATTATGTTGATATTTGATGTTGTAGTAATAATTGTTTGAAAAATATTTTTTATTTAAAAATAATATATTTTTTATTTTTAAAATTTATTTTTAATATTAACACATTAATTTTTATTAAAAAAATAAATTTAAAAAATCATTAAAAAAAACGGAATTCCGCTAAAACTAACAGGCTATAAGAATCTGTGACCGAGAACTGTTAAAATGACGAATCAATCAATCAACTTCACCGCACGGTGGATTTTTTTGTTTTGCAGTGGAGCGGGCAACGTTCAAACCTATTATTTAGGGCGTTTAATAAAAATAAAATATAGTTTAATTTAAAATAAATATTTACAATAAAAAAACTTTGCAAACTCAGAACTGGTATTATGCTGGATTCATTCCTGTTTATTTAGATTAAATTAGCAATATGTATTTTCAATTATAAAATTTTGATAATTTTATAAAAAATAAATAATAAATTTTAATTTTTAATAAATTCAATATTTAAAATAAATTTTTAATATTTTTTAAAATTATTTTGGTATATTAATATCAAAAATATTTTTTAAAAATAAAAAAATTATTTTAATATATTTTTAAATAAAAATTTCTTTAAACTATTATAGTTATCAAAACGTCAAATACACTGCCACTCTATAAGAAACTGTGACCGAGAACTGTGAAAATGACGAATCAATCAATCAATCAATTTCACTGACGTTCACACCTAGGGCACGAATTAATTTTCAAAACCTTTCGAAATAATTGCACACCAAGGGCCGCTATCAAGGCCCCCGCAATCGAAGGAATTCCGGCACCCTGACATGATGAAACGCTGTAGAGCTTATGGAATGAATTGGACTTCAATGGCCGGTTTCAACCACCATTAAAAATGCATTATTTCCATAGCGATCGAGTGGGCCTCCTTTGTTTGGCTCTTGGTGTTATTATTATCACTCCTATTTTAATTTTCCTCGGCTGGGGGGTTCCTCCGAGGATGCCTTTCCTTTTCCGGTGAATCATAAGATGGAGATGCCGTGCCTCGTGCTTTTGTGACATCTATCATCGTCTTATAGCACGAGAGCTAACCTCTTTAATTCTAAATGTTTTTTAGGAATATTCTTAAGATCGTTACTGGTAAATTGGTTTGAATATCATGATCCACCTAACCGAAGATGTATTGATTTTTATTTTTATTTAATATCCAAAGGATCAAAGTGTTTATAAGGGTAGATTATTCTAACCTCTACTAAAATTAAATATCTTCCTAATTATATTTTAGATATACAGTGTATATGCATTTTAGACACCGTTTATTCTTGCGTTTTAAACTATGTGTAGGCTTTCATGATTTAAAAAAATATTAAAATGATTTTTTTAGAGTTTTTTATTGTTTTGATTTGATGATATTAAAAATAAAAAAAAATATTCAAAAAAATATTTTAATATATTTTTTAATAAAAATTATTTTTTAAAAAATACTATAAAATTAAAAACTCGATGATTAAAATGAAATTGATTTGGGCTAGTTTGCTTTTGATTCACTACTCCAAAGGTACGAGGGGGGGTCAAAAGGTGTTTGGTGTAGAGTTATATCAATTGACGTATCCAAAAGGTACCGTGTAAAAGCGAAGGGAAGACCGAGAACCTAACCTCCCTAAACCCTCGCCAGGGAAAGCAAAGTCACAATAATTTAGTACATTGCATCTGTTCATCAGGAGATGTTTGTGTTGTTGCGTGGAAACTATTTTAAAAAATAATTATTATTATTATATGTAGAACATGTCCTGAATAGAAAACTAAAAGGTACAGGTTTTTTCTTACAGGAAATTGTATTGTTCATCTCCTCAGACGATATTGTGGATAAATCATGTAATAATTTTTATTTTTTTAATTTAGTTCATGATTATTTTTTTTTGCATAATAGTACATTTTTTAGCAAAATTCAATGGTAATTGAATGAAAAATATTATTTAATGATGAAATTTAAAAATTGAAGATAAAAAAAATATAACTATAAATAGGTGATGGTTTCAAAGTTAATAAAAAAGGTTTGATTTGAGCATTATACTTTAAAAACTATAAGGGGTTAGTATCTCAATATTTTATCAATTTTATTTTAATATAAAAATTTATTTTTGTTATTTTTTAGTTTTTGATTTGAGATAAAAAAAAGAAAAAGATCACCACATTCTAATATAGAGATAAAACATTTTTAACGTTGATTTAGATCTTTAAAGTGATATATCTTTATGTCAAATAATTTTATTTGTTGATAAATTCGTATCATGTAGTTATTTATTTTAAAATTGCCTAAAAATATATTATCTAAGTTGGGGAGGATTTTTAATTTCAAGTGTTGGGATATTTTTTTGGATTTCAAGAGATCATAAATAAGTTTATCATGACTTTTAAGATATTTTCAGATTTAAAAAATTATTGAAAATAAGTTTTTATGTCAAAAAGCCTTATAACTTAATTTTTAACCACCATAATTAATAGATTTTTAAAAATTATTTGTGATAGTAAGTAACATGTTATCTGATTTTTTTTTTCAAAAAAATAGAGCAAATGATATTAAATTGGTTGGATTGATTTGCCAAATCTAACAACATTTAATATTTTTTTAAAATTTTTTCTATTTTTTTTACTCATTTTAATATTAGTAATATTTTATTCCGTTCATAATTCTTTCAAGTGAAGGTTATTTTTTAGCTCTATCTAATATGTATATATTTAGGTTAAGTGTGAATTAAAGAGAAAAAAAATTATTTAGTTCATTATCTTAATTATAGGTTTGATAAGTTAAACTATAATATCAGGGTTATTATTATTTTTATCTATTAATATGTTTTTTTATATTCTTTAAATTTATATATCAATTAATATCATTTAGTTTTTATATTTGCTTATTTAACCTTTGTTAGACATGGAATTTCTTTAAATTATCTTATGTGTGTTTAATCTTTGAAGCTATTTTTTTATTCATATATATATATATAATCTTTTATATAAATAAATTTATTTTAAAAAAATAAAAAAAATTCTAAATAATTTTTATAATATATGCAACTTTGCATAAATATTTCTTTCCTTTTATATTATTTAAACAACTTAATGTGTGTCTATTATTATTGTTGTTTGAGTGAATAAAAAAATATTTTGATTAATAAGGCTTAGCAAACACAACCATGTATATATTTTATCTTGTGATATTAAATATATTGATACATACTTGTTTTTCAATTTTTCCAGCTTTATTTTTGTTTAGTGTTGATAATTTTTTAAAAAAATTATTAGCACACATAATTCTTAATTTTTTTTTCATTTATACTTGATTTTCACTTAAAAAATCTTCTAACAACATAAATGCATAAAAAAAACAAATATTTATAATTTTTTAATAAAAAATAAAAATATTTAATTAGCAGCAAAAAAAAATCACGTAACTAATTCTTATCTAGACATTATACATTGGGATCCCATGTGAAATATTATTATTTGAAAAATAACTAGAATGACAAATTAAAACACTCATTTCAACACCACTAATATTATTAAAAAAATCTTTACAAAAATAAATTTAATAACACTTAATGCTCAAAGTAAGTAAGCCACCCATCGTTTTTGCACAATAAAAATGTGACTCCCTCCAGTTAGCTGATGACCTTTTAGATTTGTCCAAATCTTTCTGATGATTATATTATTATAGTCAAAGTTTTGATGTATTTTTTTCCCTCTCTCCTCGTCGTTATTCATGCAGTTCATTCAGCAATTTATTTGAAATATTATATTTTTAAATAGTAACAATTTTAAATACGGTGTTCAATTGTGACAAGTAAAAACAGTGTTATTTCACTATTTCTTTAAATTATGTTATTCTACCAATTTTGAAAACAAGAAAAATAGCCAAAAAAAGTGTACGTTGTGTAGAAACAAGAAGAGAGACACGTCTGAAAATGCCGTTGACAGGCAGGCAGTCTAAAATTTTCTTTTACTTTTGTTTTCATTTATTGCAAGAAGTGAAATGAAGCTGGAGTGCTAATTGTATGAATTGTTTACTATACAAGGGGACCAGTCCGGGGTGGTTTCACTAACTTCGTTCTATGCAAAGAATTCTCTAGAATCCCAAACTCTTTCTTCTACATATATAGCAAGCAAAGAAGAAGGAAAACAGAGAGAAAAATAGGGAGAGAGATGAGGAGGTCAAGGTGTTTCCTAGACATAAGCATAGGAGGTGAGTTGGAAGGAAGGATAGTAATAGAGCTCTACAACGATGTTGTTCCTAAAACTGCCGAGAATTTTCGAGCTCTTTGCACTGGTGAGAAAGGCGTTGGACCTAACACCGGTGTCCCTCTTCACTACAAGGTATTTGCTTTACCTTAGCAACTTTTTAATAATTCTGTGTATTTTTTGTGTTTGTGTTGATGGGTTCAAGTTGGTTTTTTGATTGGCTGATGAAAATACAGTCTTGTCCCCCTTGGGTTGGTAGTGTTTACTGTTGTTTTGTTTTTTTTATCTGTGATCAAACATCAAGGTGTGTGTTAACTATGCTTGTACTTGATTAAAGACATCTTTTAGTGTTTAAAACCCGATGGTACTTTTGGGAATTTTAAGGGCACTAAAGTCTTTTGATTTTGGATATTGTTAGGTATCATGGTATTTGATTGTGATGATTGTTTCACTTTTATACTTTTGGTTGGCGATGCTAAGAATTGAAAACGAAACCTTTTCGGGTCTGGTCATTGAGACGTGAGAAAGAAAGAAAGAAGCTTTTCTGGGTAGAAGTCAGGTTTTCAGTTAGTGATGAAAAAGTCATTGTTGTCCTTGATTGTTTAGAGAAGTAGTAGTCGTGACTTTGTGCCTTTTTTAATTACTTGATTCTAAAGAATCTTCAAGTATTATTTTCCCATTATTTCGAGATACTGCAGCGATGATGGTTTCTGGTTTTGGACCACTGGAATTGCCATGGCAGGCAGTTTCTATTTGTTCTTTTTTTTTTTTTCTGGCTTCAGGTTGAGGTTTTATTTTTTCATTTTCTGGTGGTAAATAAAGTTCTTGTGCTTTGGTATTGATATCTTATTATTGTTCTTCATTTTTCTCAATCAATATTTCTTGGCAACCTTTAGGCTTGAATTTTTTATTGATTGCCCATTGCATATGACAGAAGTTAGTATTTTTATGTGCACAGCACTGGCTATAAAGGCCTACGGGAAGGAAAGTTTAAGCTTGTTGCAGTTGATTTTACTTGTTATTTTGTGGATATCAGGGATGTCGTTTTCATCGTGTTATCAAAGGTTTTATGGTTCAAGGTGGGGATATCTCTGCTGGAGATGGCACTGGAGGGGAATCTATTTATGGCTTGAAATTTGAGGACGAGAATTTTGAACTGAAACATGAAAGGAAGGGAATGTTATCCATGGCCAATGCTGGCCCAAACACAAATGGTTCACAGTTCTTCATCACGACAACTCGCACTTCTCATTTGGATGGAAAACATGTTGTTTTTGGCAAGGTTGTTAAAGGAATGGGAGTTGTTCGTTCAATGGAGCACGTTACAACTGGTGATGCTGATTGTCCAGCTTCTGATGTTATAATTGTTCATTGTGGAGAGATTCCCGAGGGTGCAGATGATGGGATATGTAATTTCTTCAAGGATGGTGATGCTTACCCCGATTGGCCAGCTGACCTTAACGAGATTCCTAATGAACTGTCATGGTGGATGAGCGCTGTAGATTCTATTAAGGCTTTTGGAAATGAACATTTCAAGGTAATGGTTTTCATGTTCGGTTGATGTTCTTTTTTGCACCATAGGCACATTGGTACAGCTTATTGTTATAGCAATTGTCAGGAAAAAAGAAAATTCAGGAACTCTAGTTGACAATATACAGTGGTGCGGTGTGAAGGTTTTTGTTGAACTGATTTTTTCAAGCCATTAATATTCTCTACTGTCTATGGACGTTTTTGTTTTTCTTTATCATTTTCTTCATTAACACGTGTTGATGACCTGATTTGTGATTAATGGTTGCAGAAACAAGACTATAAGATGGCGCTAAAAAAGTACCGGAAGGCTTTACGCTATCTGGATATCTGTTGGGAGAAAGAAGGGATTGATGAAGGTGCACGATCTCTGCGGTCCATATGCTTTCTAGTTCCTTTAAACCTTGGTGTTCTTAATGCAATGCTAATTATTCCCAGTGACTCGGTTGTATTTTGATGTATTTATATACCTTTTCTTCTGGTGGCTTTGCAGAGAAGAGTTCAGCTTTGAGGAAGGCGAAGTCACAGATATTCACCAACAGTGCAGTAAGTTCCTGTTCTCGTTATCATCTGGATATTTTTACCGCCACTGGGTACTGAAGCTTTTGATCTTCTGTGAGTAGGCTTCTAAGTTGAAATTGGGGGATCTGAAAGGAGCTCTTGTGGACACAGACTTTGCAATACGTGATGGAGAAAACAATGCTAAAGCTCTTTTTCGCCAGGGACAGGTTAGTATCTCCAATTGGGAATAGTTTCAATCTCAGAATCATGGGAGCTTCCGTACATGTTTGGACAAAAGGTTGTTTCTGAGAAATGAAGCTTTCAAGCTGGTTTGCCTCCCCGCTTTCTATTTGGAAAACATGCTTAGTTCCTTACAGTTATTTTCTCGTGTATCTTGCATTCCACTGGAATGTGTTACATTGGCATTCTGACTGGGTTGCTTTCTTCCACTGTCTTCTGTATGCTATGTTGGTTTCAACTTTTAAGAATTTGCTCAAATATTTTGGTGCCCCCTTTTCCCTTGATTTGTTTAACGAATAATGTTTGAGGAATTACCTTTTGATACTGTTAGTTATTTTTCTTCTGCGTCTGTCAGGCATACATGGCTCTCATGGATGTTGATGCTGCTGCTGAAAGCTTCAAGAAAGCATTGCAGTTGGAACCAAATGATGGTTAGTGATAATTTGAAACAGTATCGATGGCACATGATTCTGTGTTAGTTCTAGGGATTGAAGCTTTGTTCAGATGTTTGCTCTCTGATAAGATTATTAGTTTCAGGGACTATGTTAAAGCATGCTTAAAAATAGCCTACTCAAATTTATTCACGCTGAATAAATTTGAGGAGTCTTGGACTGGTATTTTACGAAGAATCCGTTGGAATTTGCTGATAGCTAACTTTGGTTTATAATGCTTTTCAGCTGGAATAAAAAGGGAGCTTAATGCTGCTAGGAAGAAGGTTGGTGGATTTAACAGAATTTGTAACATTTTGTGATAATAAATGGTCGCAATCATAAACAATTAATTTCTTTCAGATTAATGAGAGACGTGATCGGGAGAGAAGGCAATATGAGAAGATGTTCAAAACTTCAGATAGTACTTCTGCAGAACCGTAGCCTATTGGTATGTGTACTACCTTTCAGAAATTCTTGACATTGATTATTGGGTATTGCCAACTGATAATATTTTGAAATACAGGTTGCAGTTTCCTTGAATTGCAAAAGCCCTCGATTTCTTTTGTTACTTATTTTCATGGACTGAACTGGTTCAGGCTTTTTTTGTTTACAGACTCTGTTATTCTTGAGGGAATATTAGGTATTAATACACATCTCATGCCTTGTCGATGCATGTTCACTGATTCACAGAAGTGTCTCAATCTCTGATATTTCGGCTCACTTTTCAGGTTTTGTCATAGAGCAAAGGAGCCTTTATCAAAGGCAACTGTACAAATTTGAGGCTTGAACCAATTCTTATTGGAGTTTGCATGGAAATTGTTGTGAAACTTACAGCTGGCAAACAATGATGATTTACTCTTTGATGGACATAAATCTTGCCATGTTCTAACAATGATGATTCACCAGTCTTCTTTTTCCCCCCCATCTTCTTTTACCAATGAACTGACTTTTTTTTAATGCTGCTTCTATATATATCGAGTACTGTATTAAACATTGATTGACCTGTAGGACTATAATCTTTCTGGTCTTTCTTTCCTCTTTCCATGCCCCTTCGTACCGCCTCGTTCTTCTTGGTGTCCGATCCTGAACTTGGTATGTCATACTACAGCAAATGCTTCCCCCCAGTTTTTTCATCTTAAATGCCTGCCCCAGAGCAACGTGGTGGCGAGTTCATGAAATCTATCGTAGGCCCAATGCTGATCCGAAGACAATCGAGTGATTTTCACTCCGAGGTCAACGGCTATTAATTGATGATCAAACTGAAGCCCAAAATATTTTGAGGGAATCAGACTTACCCTTCAATCAAAGGATAAAGGTACCGGTGAAAGTAAAATAAAGAAAGATGTTAACTAGAGGAAAGGAAAGAAATGTGCATTAAATATAAATATTTCTACATCCTAGGTGCGAAATCTCTCCTTTCCTCGACTATTTCTAGTTTGCAGAAATGGATGGTAAAATATTATGGAATCTCAGTCTATATTTATAATTGTATGGGCCATTTGAGTAGAAAAAAAACCATACAAGAAAAAGAAAAGAAAAGACTGGTCTCTTATTTAGAAGTTGCACATGGCGGAAAACATTGGACCTCTCTCAGTAATTTTTCTACATCTTCACTCTCCAATCATTTAAGCCGGGTTGCCGCTGCAGCCAACTCGCCCTAATCCTCTTACACCACACTCGGCCAGCAACTCCCTCAATCATGCTTTCAGTGATGATAATGTTAAAGCTTGCAGCATAATGTGAGCTTATGGTTGCATCCATCGTGACCATTGCACGTATATCGCTCTCGCTGGAGTTTTTTTCTTCCAAGCAGTTCGATTGTTACTTTAAGACTGAAAGTTGTTACTTTCCCGGGGGTTATAAAAACAGCCCCCGGGAAAGTTTGTTGATTTTGGACATAAGAGGGAAGAGAAAGACAAGGAAAAATATCCGTATTTTGTCTCACAAAATTCTCCTTGAGCACAACACACAAAATTAAACCTCAAATATGATGGCGCTTCTTCGTTCTTAAATCTGAGTATATTTTAGCAATATTCTGACCCACACAAAATCCAAATGGAACCTTCCGGAGTACAATCCAATATGCATCGAGCCATTAATTTTCCGAGCATGAGCTATGAATTGTAGTTATCAAGGCCCAAATCCCTCAGAGCATCGGTGGCAGCATCCTTGCATGTTACGTGGTTTACCTTTGCCCTTCTTATAAATTTCTCGATGCCATGACTAACATGAGAGAGTAGTTCTGTAAAGTGGCAAAATTTAATCAAACATGAGAGAGTGTGCCACAATTTAATATAGTGGTCCTACTTTTGGGGCTATGTCAGATCAGCAGTATGAAGTAAAAAAAAGAAAATAAAGCCTGCCTGTTGATGTGCTACAAAACAAAAAGGAAAGCGTGGAGAGAAAAACATGCCTGTTCTCCGGGTTCCTCGCAACAAGATTACGGATCATTAGACAGGAATTCGTCTGTAATTGTTGCACAGTAGAAAACTTCTCCATGACTTGGATGGCAAGGTCTCCAGCTCCGGCTTCCAGGGCACGGGCTGCATTGTCTGGGGATCTTAAACAGAGCACTGTAAAGACAGACATCACCTGAAACATGGTGGAAATTTAATTAAGGAATGCAGTGGACAGCTCACGAATGCATGTTTCCAATCCTTACAAATGTCCAATCTTGCATAAAACAGTTACTGGACTTGAAGATAAGAAAAATTACAACAGATGTCAATAGCTCCTATGTATCTAATCTAAACTATTGAAAAGTCAAAGGACAAACAGTATCCGTCAATTTAAACAGTGCCATAATCAAAATGGCAGGTAATTCTTTCAAAGTGCCAATCCTTCAAGTGCAACTTGCAGCGCGCGTTTCTTGAAACTTGAATTAACACAAAATTCCATGTGAATAGAAAAATTATTCTGTTTCTAGAATAATGGTTATGCACATTCAATAGTATCACTTTCTACCTCTTGCAGAACAGGGGGGTCTTCAGAAAATCTGGCCGATAGTTGGATTAGCTTGTTCATACCCTTCTTCTCTACAATAGCACTTTTATTTGAATCGCATCCTGCCAACTAATCAAACAAAATGTAGTAAGCACTCTGTTCATCCAAACAATTGAAAAACATAAACTTTGAGCCAGATTTTCCTTGTACCTTGGATAACAAAGAACAACATGTTTTAGCTACAATTGTGTAGTAAGCACTCCGTTCAGAATGAAATCGATGCCACCACTTTCAGCGATAGATTTGCATATTTCATCCTGCATGTCAAAAGAAAAGGAAAAATAGGAAGAGGAAGAGGAAGAGCAAACTCAAAATTGAACAAAGAAACACCATATTTCATATCCAGCATGCAACAGCATCGTATTCTTTGAGTGTAAGACTCTACAATATATGAAGTTCCTGAAAATCAAACAGAGAACATTGCTAGATAGATGGAATGGAAGAAATAGATTCCTGTAACCCTACCTGACGTGCATGTGGTGCATAAATAAAGGTGATTTTCCCACAACTTAAGTTCATATATGATATAATCATAAGTGCAATGATATATCTAGACCCACAAAAATCTAATAATTAGCGCAACAGGATTTTGACATTTCATCAGATGTGAGTGAACTTATAAACTGGGTGAGGTAAGCCCTGCACGAAGTGATTCAACAAGAGCTCTTGCAATTCGAATTTTGGCAAATCTCCGTGCATAACCATAAACCTTAAGTTTAATGCAAGTCAGTTGCTTTGACGAAAACCTTTTCCATCAACATGAAGTAAATAAATATTTGGATGTGAAAACATACATCGCTGACAACACAAGTTATTGCCCAGCCCGCAACTCACTAAACATAAAGTGGATCAATCATACTGAAGTGCGTAAGTTTGTGTAAAAACATTTACTTACTTGGGATGCCACAACACGATTATCATCAGGCGTAAAGAGAACACGTATAGAATCATATACACCTCGGATGTTGCCTTTACCCTGTCTATTCAGTGCTTCCAAAATAAGCTCATCAATTTTCAATTCCATAAACAACTCTTTCACTACCTCGTTGCTAGTTGCCGCTGCAGCAACAACAGCAAACCCCCTATTCAGAATGTCTAAACTTTCACTCGCGTCCTTTAAAATATCAACCACCATTTTTGGTCCATCACTAGACCGAAAGGTTCAGTACTTTGAACATCTGCAAATTACAAGGACACAAACATTATAGAAACCAACCAATTACAACGAACTCAAGCGTTGATCTTTTCTCTGGAAGCAAAGATTGAAACGTTTATAAAACCAAGTAAAATCGCTGGAACATAATTAAAACTCCTTGTCAGGAAAAAAGGCAAAAAAAAGAAAACACCTCATAAATCACACTTCAAATTCAAAATCCACAATCTAAAAAAAACAAACCGGCACTAATAAAACGCATACCATGAATCAACAATGCCAACGTTTCCAAAGCTGAAACAAGAACTTTCTCAGAACCAATAGGAATGTTAGAACAAAGAGAACAAGCCAATTCCACCCCACCATTTCTAACCCCAATTGCAGCATTCCCAGATCCTTCAACACCACTAAACAATCTAGCCAACTGATCAAACAACCCCGCCATCTCATTCGAACCATTATTATCAAATCCCAATTCCTCCAATCTCTCCAAACACTTAATGACTGGATTGTCCCTCACATTACCCTCTCCCGGTACGCAAGTTACAATCCCTGCAACAAACCCATGATTCTTTTCGTTAAAAATAGTTTTTTGAAAGGAAAAAAAGGGAAATGTAAAATATGGGGTTCTTGATCGAGTTGTTACCAGAGAGATCAACGCCTTGAAGAGTGAGAGTCTGGATTGCATCTTCAAGGGTTTCAGTGGGGTCCATACCTAGATCTTCTATGTTCTCTTTTACTAGTTCATCATAAGCTTCTTGTGATATTGTACGGGCATACTTGCTTGGTGGGCCCATTATTGTAACTTCTTCTTCTGGGTTTTTGAACTCGTGTGAGTGAAGGAGGGAAAGAAGAGAGAAAACGGAGGGAGCAGAAAGCAGTCTTCTTGCAGGCTGGTTTTAAACATTTAACGACGTGTTGTTGTAATTAACTTACATGTTCATGTTGCCGTGACTTGTACTCTTGAGGATGATATAATTTGTCTGCCAGGACGAGTATACTGCACGATGTTCAGTTTTTATCTGGTCTGATACTTTGACTAAGATTCTTTTTGTTTAAATTTATTTTTAAAAATAAATATTCAAATTAGTTTATAATTACATTAACTAATTTTATAAATTTTAAAATTATTAATTATATAACTTTTCAATTACCTTGAAATTTATAAAACTAAAACTAATGATTTCTACTACTCAAATCTAACCAAACAAGTGAGGCTACAACCTTTAATATTTTTAAATACCTTTTATTGTATTTTTTTAAAATTTTTAATTTCTTTTAAGATGTATATCTGCATGTACATATACATACATTAAAATACATGTAAATTAAGTAAGATATTTTTTTAATATTATAATATTTATTATTTTTTAAAATATTTATACTTGAAAATACATCAAATTAATATATATATTATTTTTAATCTTTTTACATAAATACATTAAATAAAAAAATATTAATTTTAAAAAATATAACTACAAGACTAACCAGCTATAAAAGTACTGAAAAAAAATATTGTACTGTACATTGGATTGTTAATTTCAACAACAAAAAAAAAAACACAATGAAAGCACACAGTGTTGGAAACATCTGCGATTTCACTTACAACCCTCACATGAACTCGGGATTTGATATTGTTTGGGATGACCAAATACTTAGAAATCATGATTAACGAAATCAGAAAATATAAATGTGTGTGTGAGAGAGAGAGAGAGAGAACTAACTCCAGAAAAAAAGCAAAGGGTAATTTAATGAAGAAGACAAAGAACTCGCGAGCTTGACACAAGAGAGCTGCACAGGTCAAAATACTACTCACCTTAGTTCTTAAAATTCACGAGTACCATAAGATTCGTGTGGAAACTATTTTCAACCACACTAACTCCAAAAGGATACACAGTTTCAAGAGTATCTCCTGGTATTGACAACATGCTAGTACAGATTCATGAGCAGCATCCAATTCCCTAACAAATTATTTGAGTCGTCGTCTGCCATAGAAGCCAGGTAGTTGAACAAACAAAAAACCAAGGTCGAGCAATCCGAAAACTCCATCACGTCCTGTAGAACAATCACCGTAAAAACTAAGGCAGGCATCAAATTCACACCTACAGCGACTATTAATCCATTTGTTTTATAAAACGCAAGACGTTTTTGTGCCTGAGGATCCATCATTAGCATATTGTTTTGGATAACATTTCGGCTCGAAAATGTTAGCTGTTGCACCTTCCAAAGCATAATGCACTCTATAGAAGAAAAACAATGCAAATTAAATCATCTTAACATGTTAATATTTCCACGTTATCTATCGAAGCATGTGACCTTTAATTATAGCATCTGTGTATTTTACCGATAACCTTTACCTTCAGGAAAATCAGCACTAACAGTAGTGGCACAGGCAATAATGTTTTCGAAACGACTTACCCAGAAGAATGGAGTTGAAGGGAGAGGTGAGAGAGAGAGCAGCTAATATCATCTGCAAACATTAGAACACAGTAAGAATCGCCTGAAGAAAAGGAGAGTCTCGACAAGTTAATTTTTTCTGTTTTGAATAAACAAACTGTATTCTTATTCCTGTATTCCTGTACATATTAATTAATTAATTAATCAATTTATAGCTATTGTAGAATTAAATATATTACATTTTAGATCCCATAGTTCAACGTTTTTCTAACATTAAGTTTGTGGTTTTTGAAATGTTTCAATATGAACCTTGATCGTGTGACTATTCATAGAAAATACTGAAAAAATATTAATCTTTTTAAGTAAATCATATTTTTTAAACACATTCAAAAAAAATTATTATACTCTCAAATACTCATTTAATAAAATACCTGTAAAAAAATATAAATAATTTATCTAAATCTAGTTTGGATTAAAGAGTGGGGCCTGAGACCCGGCGTATCGTTAAAGTAAATCAAGCGCTGTTTGACACCGGGGGAGACACCTTATTACCATTCCCCATACATGGGAGTTTAGGATAAAAAGATGACAGAAATTTTGAAAAAAATAATAATAATGAAAATATGAGAAAAAATTTGGAATTTTCATTTACTTCCATTAATTATTTGATTTATTGGCTATAGATCGCATTAATTATTTTTCATCGAAGCCAAAATCAAACATTTAAATTTACATAAAACAAAAATATAGTTCATAAGAAGAATGGACCTGGGGTATTTTTCACTGCCGGATTCGACTCAGTTGAAAGTATGTTTAGTATAGCCACAGATGTTATAATTGTTATTTAAAAAAATTATTTTATTAAAAATATTTTTTAGTTGAGATTAATTTGAAAAAATAAATATTTCATTAAAATTATAGTTGAAATTGAGATGGAAGAAAAAATAGTTTAATATATTTAGTTAAGAATGTTTTTGAAATTAAGGTTATAAAATAATTTTAAAAAATATATATTAATATTAATAATTTTAAATTTAAATATTATAGAATTAATTACTCTTATTATATCATGAAATAAATAATATTTTATATAAAATATTATTATATTAAACTATTTATAATTCCATTATATATAAAATTTATCCTATGAAAACTATAGGTTCCATAATTTCTTGAGTGTACAATAAAATCAAATAAAATATTATGAGAAATAAAATTAGAATTACAAAAAATTTCACAAATACTACATCATAATGCGATGTTTTTTTAATTTGTATAGTGTTATTAAATAATATTAAATATTAATTTTTTAAATAAAATATAATTTTAAAAAAATAATTTTTTTTATTAGATCGAACACAGTATAATGAATTTTACTCAAGCAAAGTGTAAAAAAATTCACTTAATACTATTTACATGAATAATATCAGATGAATGCTTCTCACATTACAGAATTATAATTCACCTCGCATGATATTATTATGAATGGTATCCAAATAAATATAAAAAAACAAATAGAAAAAAGTAGCTCCCAACTACTTTTACAAAACCCGGTTGGATGGAAAAAATTATAAGGCCTATCAAATAAAAAACTGGTTTTTTATATTATTAAATTTAAAAGTTAAAACTATCGCTTAGACAAACACCGTCTAAACTCAGGCTCTAAACTGGAATGGGAATAAAAACCGATAAAAATGGTGGTGTTTTCGGAAGGAACATCCCAGGTGCCGGAGCAAATAGGGCAGCCGTCTTCAAGAGGAGGACCGCCCCGATTCACATTGCTAGGTTTTTTAAAACCAACGCGACCATTTTCTCTGCTTCTTCTCGTTGTTTGTTCAGAGGCACTGTTGTCGTTTTGGTGAGTTTGTTGCTGATCAGGAGAAATGACAGGTGTTGCGTTTCGCGCACTCAGACTGATCTTGATACTGCAAACATTTTCACTTTGTTTCCCCTCTAATAATCTTCTCTGCTGTTTACAAAGCGATGATTTGTCCTTGTCACCTTCCTCCCGCTCTCACATCCTCCGAGGATTTATTACCAGGAAGCTCAACTCATTTGCGTGTTTTCTGTTTGTTTCTGTTTTTTTTTTTTTTTACTTTGATGATATTTAAAAAAAAAGTAAAATGAAATTATTTTTTTATTTTAAATTAATATTTTTCTAGTATTTTTAGATTATTTTTATATGTTGATTTCAAAAATAATTTTTTTTTTAAAAAAAAAAAAAACTAAAAAAAAAACTATAAGTATATTTATGAACATATTCATATACTCAGACCAGCTGATTTGTTTTTTTTTAAAAAAAAAATTAAAACTTTGTCCGGACTTCAACAGGTTTTGAGGCCCGATAAGGTTGGCTAGAGAAAATTTGGTAAAATTTTGGTCAAGTTACATGCATTTTTATATGACAAGTTGGGTGGAGATTTGGGAGTTAGGCAATGTGATTCGTAAAGTTGTGTCTTCAATTCTTAAACATTAGGACCAATAACTGGTTAGATTCAGACAATAATGAAATATTACAAATAAAATTAGTATTGGATTGGCAGCAATGGAGAACAGATTTAATTGAGTGAAAAAAAAGAACGTCCTCCCAAAAACATGATTGTAAATTTGGCTATGTATAAATTATGATCCCTTTCCTTTAGTATAAAAAGTAGGAACAATTTACTATAAACGAGAGAGAGGGAGAGGGGGAGAGAGAGAGGGAGGACAAAGTAAACAAAACTATATCGTTTTCAATTCACCATCATCCCAATGTATACAATCATAGTCACCACTGTCCTTATTTTATTTAGATCTCACAAATCTCATATTAAAAATTAGAAAGGAAAAAAAAAAAAGACAACACGAGTGGTAATGCATGCGATTAATGGATGATTTCCATTCAATACCGACGACGAAACATTGGCATGACAAAGAACTTCATGGTGCCGTTATTACAGTGGAAGCCAGCACCTCCGCCACAAGCAAAGTAATGAGGTTGCCAGCTCTTGAGCACGAACTCGAACCCATCACCACCTCCTTGTGTCTCGCTAGCAACCAACTTGGCTCTGCTCAGGTCACATTTTAAGAAGCTCCATAGGTTTGGTAGCAAGTAGACACTGTGAGGATGGGTGTTTGTGTCACTGGGTGGATCATACTTGAACACTGCACAAATAAATCATGTCAGTAAATACAGTATGCAAACAATACACTCGTATGAAAGAAATACAAATCAATCCCATCCACGTAAACATGGGCTTAATGAAAAAATATATATACGACTATGTGCTGCTCGAATAGGATCTCTGCAAATGACCCGAATCTGAATGGCAGTGCGTCATAGATGTTGGGTAATTCTTGGAAATCCTGACAAGATTAGGAGATAATATATAGCATTGTTTTATGTGAAGTGATAAACTAACCTAGAGTGTCATTGAAGTAGAATGGGCCGTTTTTGAGAGCCCAATCAGCGTAGTTGATACCGAACGTCCAATTTTGAGATCCACCCACAACGATCTTGTTGGGTGTAGTAGCTGTACTGTTTTGGCGACATGGGCGACGCTTGTAACTCCAACCAGTGCTGTTGAAACCATATTGCCTGCTTGCCATGCTTATTGCCCACATGGAAGCACTAAGCAGAAGGATGAGTCCCTGTGCATGTGTTAGACGAGCCATCTTCCCTTTCAAGTGCAACTTGAGAAGGATGTGAATCTTTAGATAGAACTGAAACTTAGATGGTGTGGTGTACAACATGAGTTGATAGCATCTATATATAGGTGAGGGGGGGAGGGAAAGAGAAATAGTGCAGAACAGCCAAACTGGCGTTTTTTCCCCCTTCTGTTCGAGTAGGTGTAGATGGAGAAATGTGATGCTCACCTATTTCAATGGCCGCCTAAATCCTCTACTCTTTTTTTTTTATGAATTAAGTCCTCCACTGATGCTACCAAATAAATTAAGCAATAAAAATAAATTAAGCAAAGACATTAGTTGACATTTTGGGGTGTTTGGCGTTCAAAAGTTTATGCTAGCTAGTGGGGGAAACCCAGCTTCCTGGATCCTAACAGCAGTATGAAAAGCTCGGTGCATTTTCTAACGATGGTTGGCTGCGGGAGAGAAGGGGTCAACGAAGTGGTACTGTCACATCTTAGAGAGGATGAAGAATTGATCAAAGCTAAGTCCACGCTAAATGGAAGCTGCAAAAGTGATCAATATTGCGGTTTTAACTAAAATTGGTTGACAAAATATGAAATTAAGGTCTTATTTTGTCCTTCAATGTTCCATGCCATTCAAAGATTATATCATGCGTTTGTATGATGTAAAGATGATGATTTATCTATAATAATATCTCTTGCGTGTGTTATTATATTGAAATAGTATTGGAATCAAGCTATTTTCTGTACATGATAATAAAATTAGATACATTAATTTATCTTTCTTTAAGAAATTCATTTCTCCAGTTTGATTGGAGTTATATCAGTCATAAATGAGAATTTATGAGAAAATATCTCACAACTATAACTATTTTTTAAAAAATAAGATTTAACTCATATTAATTATAGACTTATTTACCCAAGTACACGTAATTCGTGTCCACTTAGCCAGCTCCTTGAATAATAGAAATGCATCCATGAGAGGAGTGAACTTTTTTCTTGGCTTCATTCATCATTTTTTTTTTTCAGCGAAGAATCTAACTCAATTATTAACATTAAGTTACGGAATTTTTTTAATTTTATCATAGTTATAATCATAAGAACCCGGGGGGGGGCATTTTGTAAAGTTTTTTAAATTATTTTAACGTGTTGATATAAAAAAATTTAAAAAATATTTTTTTAAAAAAATATATCATCACAATAACAAACAATTGCACCCTCTTTTCTAAAAAAAATAAAAAATAAAAGTTTAATTTTAGTTTTGGTGTAACCTAGTAGGAGAAGATAAAAGACAAATTCAAAGGTTTGGTTTGCATTTGCAATATGATACTCAATTTCCTCTCGTAAAGCCCCCACCCTCCATACCTTTCCAAATTTTTATTCCTTTATTTTTTTTTCCTTCATCTATTTTAATCATCCTTTGGTGACGACGTGTGTATATATATATATATATTCATCACATGCATATTTACCATCTTCATTACATCATCAAAACGTATTAATGGCATAAAATAGCAAACACAATTTTTTTAAAAATATTAATATTAATTTTTCATCAAACTCATTGCTAGAATTTTTTTTATAAATATTAAAACAATAATATATTAAATCTATTTCAGTTAACCTATCAATTCACATGTCATTTTATAATATTATGATAACTTTATTATAAATAAATTAAAAAAATTATAAAACTTAATTTTTAATAAATTAGAAAAAAATTAATTAAAAAATAATCTAAAAAATAAATCGAGTTAACTCGGGTTAATCTATTAAATTTACGAATTAAGTTATAAAATTAGGATAATCCAATAAAAAATAATTATAAAATATAAATTTCAATCAACTTAAATTATAAAATTAAAAATAAATTAATTAAAAAATAATTCAAATTAACTCGTTTAATTATTACTCTTGACTTGTCTGCAGTAACATGCTTGTTTTATGCTAATAAAAAACAGAGGAATCTCAGTCAGGCCACGTTCCTCAAATAAAAACTTAGCCTGGGGGATGAAATAATAATGTTGATGGTGCTTTTCATTCGGCCAACGTGTTTTGCAAAGGTATAATTGTCTGGCAGATGTGTTAAGAAACAGATGATTGAGCAATTAAACCAAGAACTCTTTGTAATATGTTCCTCATCTTTTTGGCGGCTACAATAACAGAAATTGAAAAGTAAAAGAATTGTGGCTCACATTTATTTTTTATGATCATATAACTAAAGCTTTTCGAATTACTGTGGCTCGTTAATTGGAATAATCGGATATATAGTCGAAGCCGCTGAGGAACATTATAGTAAGGAGGTGTTTTAGTTTGTTAGATCACAATCGCTCCACTAATGCCAACATTTTCTTTTTCTCCATGGATCTGGTCTATTATGCAGTTGTTTATCCTTGGCTTTTTCTTTTTTAATGCTTGATATGTACGACTTGCAGAATGACATCTGGTTGTGCCACTCCTTCGGAGGAAACTGCTACTACATTGCAGCCGTTGTATGTGTTCATAGAATGCTCTGTTACTACATAAAAGACATTCCATTCATCTCGCATAGCGCCTGATACGCAATACTCTTCTCAACAGCGGCAGTGGGTTTCAGCAGCTTGTGCAGCAGCCACCGTGACCAGCAGCAGAAGCACTGTGAGCAGCAGGGTCTTCTTCTCAGCTACGCCAGCCCCCAGCGCCACTAGCGGCAACCACCCCTTGCGCCAGGTAATCTTCCTTCTCAGTAGCTTGCATTTTGTTTTTTCCTTTGTGAAGCATGCAGAACGTGAGTTAACGTCCTGCTGCCTCTCTTTGCAAGCAAAGAGAGATGGGCAGGACCCTTAGATCAGCCCATCTTCTCTATATAAAAAAACAAAAAGAAATTGTTGGGCCTTGTTCAGCTTAGGTTTTAGGATCAATCAGTCCAGCCCATAAACAAAGGGTATATTTATCTAAAACACCCTAATATTTTTCTTTTAATTTTTAATTTGTATTTATTTTAATATTTAGCCAGAAAAACCTAATAAAAACACATAAATTTTTTAAAAATAACGATTATATCTAACCTTTTAAAAATTAGAAATGGAGACTTGTTTTATTTGTTAGAAAATTATGGAGATGGAGTTAATCTTATTTTTTATTTGGATAAGTTGTTTTTTTTATCTTTATTTTAATTTGAATAAATTGAAATTATTATTTTTTTATTTGACTTGATAATGAATAGCCTATATGAGAATGTAAAGTAGATAGTTAACGCGTTTAAAATTAAAAGTAATCAATTTTTAAATTTTTTAAAAATAAAAATAAAAATATATAGAAGCACAAAAAAAAATATATAAATATTTAATTAGAAATTAGGTTATCGATTTGTGGATAATTAACTCGCATGTTAGCATGTCAATTTATCAATTTATTATCATATATTTCACAAAATCTAATAAAAAAATTTAATTAAAAAAATTAAAAATTTAAAGATAAAAGTATGAACAATTGGATAGAAAAAACAAATATAAAAGTCAACATACAAAATCTATAATATCCTCCATTTATTTATTTACTGTCTCAAATTCTTTTCTTTTCCCTCTCCTGTTTGGAAACTTGGGCTCCATAGCATACAGTTAAGGCCTGAGAAAGAAACGAACATAAGGGAAGACTTGTGGCCGAAAGAGCTACGACAGTGCCAATCTTGTGTTCAAGGAAAAATTGGATTACGTAGAAAGAGTGAGTTTTAACGGCAAAATAAAGAACAAGAAGTGATGAGTGTTTTCGGTGGTGATAGCTGGGCAAGAGAAGCACAATACAGGAAAAGAAGAGTTGATGATCTTGTGATAGACGGACTTGATGGGTCTTCTCACAAGAAGCTATCTAGTGGGAAATACGCATGTCTTGTTTGCCCTCACAATCCCGTCCTCGAATCTCCCCTCGCGCTCTCTGTACGCACCAGATGCCCTCTTATCTTTTTCTTCAATTTTCAGATTTCTTGCTCTGTAGCATTCATTACCTGCAATCACTGAATCGAAATAAATTAAAAAGAGAGAAAAACCCCACTTGTGTTTTTATGTAAAATAATCAAATGGGATACAAAAACTTATTACCAAACCCCAAACGCTAGAAAGACTAAATACAGAACTGAATTCTGATTTGTATCCATTTGAGGTTGTTTGAGAAGGGTTTTATGTTATTGTAGATATTGATTATCTGATTGTATTAGAATTAAGTAGGGGAGAAAGTAGGAAGGGAGGTATGGTGAAAACAAATCTCTTTTATAAAATACATTACTCTACTAAGAGAGGAAGTCCTAATGGATTTGAATTTAAATACAATACTTTGAACACATATTTATATTAGTCTAGAATAATTAAAGAGACTTATAAATAAATCTTTAATAGTTACATGTATATACCTAGGAGAAGTTTTAAAATTTGACATGTGTTGTAAGATGATGAAGTCAAGACTTGCTAATGGCATCTCATTGCTATCTCTTCAACCTTCCTCTCTTTAGCAATTTTATTTGCTTAAACATGGTTCATCCAAGTCATTTTTCTCCTCTTATGGCTGCTGTAATATTTTTTGTCAGCTCTTTGTCCATTTTCCATCTATTGTAAGAAGGGTTCTCTCGTCTCTTTGTCGTGTGTATTAGTGCCACATCATCTCTTGTGCAAGAAGTTGCCAGCTTGCACTAAACCTCTTTCTTATGCTTCTTCTATCTCTTAGTCCCAATTCTCTTGTTGTGTACAATTCTTGCACCCTTACTTTTACTTCTTTTGATGTCACTTGTCCATCCACTTTCATTAAATCAAACTAGCTTTGATATCATTTTAGAAATAAGTAGGGGAGAAGGTAGGAAGGGAAGCATGGCGAAAACAAATCTCTTTCATATAATATATTACTCTTCTAAGAGAGGAATTCCTATATAATACTCTAAACATATATATTTATACTATTCTAGGATAATTCAAGAGATTTAAAAGATATATACATCTTTAATTGTTAGATACATATATCCTAGGAGACACTAGTAGATCTAAAAGACAGTTTAAATGAAGATTTCATAATTAATTCCAACAGATTGTTCAAATGTGTTTTATTTTGTAGATGCATTGTAAGGGATCCCGACATATTGCTGCGGAGTCCAAGCTGAAGGAAAAAGAATTGATGAGACAAAGTGAGATTAATAAAAGATTAGCGTTATCAGAATCTGATGTTAGGCTTGCTAATCCGAGTGCTTTGAACAAAAATACCAAGTTAGTGAGTAAGCCATTGATTGAAAAGACAAAGAGGGCTGCTACCGAGATACTTGGCAGAGGAACTGCCCAGTTGAGTTCCAAAAATCAAAACTGTGATCTGAAATTGAGCGTGGGATATGTAAATATTATGAATGTTGTGACCAAAATCTGCGAAAACAGCTCATGTCTGGAAGTAATAGCATCTGAGAAGGCGCCTGTGCAACAGCACTTGGATTTTAGGGAGCGGCAAGAGAGGGAGCTGAAGTTCACTGAAGCGGGGTGGAAGCGTGATTGCCATGGAAGATGGTTTAGAGATGAAAATGTGAGTATCCTTTTTTTGATGAAACACTTTGACATTTTATTGCTACGGTAGTGATTACTGGTTTCTGCTTCTGCATCATGTATGTTGGTGTAGAAATTTTGAGTCTGTTCATAAAATTGCATCATCAGACAATTTAAATAACGAGGCCTTTTCCTTCTTATGTTGATTCCCGTGCAGCCAACGTACTTATGCTTTCGATTTCTTGCAGGTGGAATTTGATTCTGATGAAGAAGATCCGAATGTCTGTCTTGGTTAAAAATTTAAACAAAGATCATCTGCAAAGAATTTTGATAGAATACTAGTGTGATTATCGACAACATTACTAATGTTGGTTACTCGAGCTGCATGGGCGACAACTTTCTTTGGTTTTCAAGAAATGCAGAAAAATCTTTCTTCTATCTTGATACCTTGAGGAGCTAAAGATGGATAGCTTGATCCAGATTTTCAATCAATTGGCAACTGGAATGTGCTGTAGATATCCATGTTGTAGTTAAATTCTTTGGGCCGTGGTCGGTGTTTATGCAGGCAGCAGCAACATGGCTTTATATGGATCCTTAACGATTAGTTTTCTTGTTTTTTTTTTTTTTTTTGCAGTAATGATCTATAGTGACTGGTTGAGCATATTATATAATGCTAGTTTTTGTGGATTGTGCTTTAGAGCTGAATATATTAGTTTTCCAATTACATTTTGTACTGTACAAATCATGGCCTTGTAGGGTGGCCGAGAGTGGTGAGATCAGTTCCCCCTTAATAGGTCGAAGAGCAAATCAAACATCTTCATTTGTCCATGTTAGATTTTGAGTAGCGTTCGCATGATTCTGTTGTCCAATCAGTGAATACATAAACCAAATCAAAGTCTGTAATACAGTAGTAAACAGTTCAGAGCTAGATGTTCAACATGTCTGATATGGTGAATTGGTCACAGCATTGCATGCAGAGAAGATAATAAAGTGTAGCCTTGTGGGGAAACCGCAGACCGTGCATTTAGCTTCCATAACGCATGAATTGCGTTGTGCATCACATTTGAGGCTACCATGTGTAGGGGTGGTCCAACCGACACCTTCCATGGTGATTATTAGATGGATGTTGATGGTACCTTGCTTGGTTACTCATGGTGGGCGGACAGATTTTATAGTGTTTTGCCTCCCCTATCAATCTATTTATCCTTTTCGATGGTCTTTTTTTTAAGTCACCTAGATACAAATCTCGCATTGCTTAATAATTGAAGATTTCCAACCACAAAAATAAAATTATTGACCTGACAAAATTTTAATTAAATTTAGTATTAGTCATTTAATAATTTTAATTGATGGAACTCAACAAATAACTTTATAACTAACAAGATGAATTCAATTTGAAAATAACATTTGTCAATATTAATTTCATTAATTAGATCATCAAAGCATAAATGTTATCTAAATAATAATTGAAAGGAAGCAAAAGGAGTTAAATAATGATAAATGTTGAGATTTAAAATATAGACTGGATTATAATGCACCTTCTCTATAAATATAACTAAAGTATATTCAACGGGCTTCCCATGGTGTTTCCCAGGTTTTCTGATTCAAGCCACCACCATCACAATGCCTGAGCCCCACCAAGAAGACTTTAGAGCTCGCTCGCTCTACCTTTCTACAACCACCAAGAAGTCCCACCCTCACTTCCATCCAAACCCCAGTAAAAAAAACCCATCAATTCTTCTTCTACTCTCTCTCCCTTACCTCCTCCAACCTCCACCACCATCACAATGCCATAGCCCCCACCATACCACCACAAACACCGCCCCCGCCACCTTCTTCAAATGGGAACTTGCACTTCAAAACCTCTCAAGCCCAACCTTCATGCCCCAAAAGGCATCAATCCTTCACCCCAAACCCCATCACAAAATGAGCACCCTACCACCCAAACTCGAACTGCAAAATCCCCTCTCACACCCTTGCCCAACTCCAAAGCTTCCCCTTTCTACGCCCCCAGCCATTTAAAAAAAACACCTTTCAACCGCACCACTTCCACTCACCTTCGCTTTTTTAAGAAATCCCTTGCTCCTCCCTCGCTCGCGAGGTACTTTAAAGCAGTGCTTCGTCGGCAAAACAAGAAGGGAAAAAGTGGGGTGGAACCAAATTCCGAAGAGGGTGATAAAAATGTAGAACCTGTGGAGTTGGATAAAAGGTTTGGTTTTTCAAAAGAGTTTACTAGTAGATTGGAAGTTGGAGAGGAAGTGGGGAGAGGGCATTATGGCTATACTTGTTCTGCTAAGTTCAAGAAAGGTGCAAGAAAAGGCCAGCAAGTTGCTGTTAAAATCATACCTAAACCAAAGGTTGTAAATTTAACTTAAATGCCTGAGTTTGTATTCATTTATGTGGATCTTCTCTTTTGCTAGCTAGCTTGTGTTTTTGGATTTGGTTATTTGTTATTATTATTTTCTTGTGAAATAATTTTTGTCCAGTGTTGAAGTTGATTTGCAGGTGGCTTTAGATTTTGGGTTCATTTTTAAGTTATTTTGCTAGTTTTGAAATTCGAATCTTGTAACTTTGGGTGCTACTAGGGATTGATTTTGTCATTTTGTCTGTTGTTTCTCTTTTTTATTTTCGGTGTGAGTTAAAAAGGGAAGGATAAATAACCTCGATTTGGACGGATTAAAGGAGGAGAATGTGTAAGATACTGCTTGGAATTTTCTGAAGGGGGGATTTTAAACGGATGTGAGTAGAGTGATTGGAGTTTTGAGAGTGATGGGCATAACAAGTAGCCAATTTGCTTATTTGTTGTTTTGGTCACTGGTACTGTATTGAGCGCTTCATATTTTGGGTATTTTAGGTTCATAAAATAAGTATTCGGGGATTGAACATTTTTGGAGTGTTAATAACTCCTCTCGCAAAGTGCCTATAGATTATAAAGGAATGGAACAACTATTGAATTTTCCTAGATATGTGTTCAGATTATGCAGTTTTTCCATTTGATATTTGTCTATTGCTGCTATGCTTGGGTAAAAAGTAAAAACAGTCAAATATCAAATTATGCAGATAATTCAAAGGTTGTGAGAGGATCTAATTGCTGAGAAGGATAATTATCTCAAATGGGGTCTTCATTTTATTTTTTTTACTTTTGTGTTGCTTTAGATTTCAGACCCTTTTTTTTTTGTCATGACATTGTGCTTGTTTTGCTTGAATATATGGCCTCCAATAAAATTGATGACTTTCACAGACGGTGAACTTCTGCTCACCACCTGCTTATGCTTATAAACATACTGGAATGGAAGAAGATTGTACCGATCATGCTCCACTATCAGCGCTAAACACAGTGCTGGGATTACAAAATCTCCATTAAACATCTGAACCATCAATTTACAATAATTCTCTTCTAAAAAAGAGAAATATAGTAATTTTCTGTTGGACTTATTTTGTGACTTTTCAACTTTTGCCCAATCTACTAGGTTTGCTGCAGTACATTGTTTCCTGCATGTAAAGATGAAATTATGAAATCTGTTTGGCTATTGTAAACATAACTTGGAAAACCATTAGGATTTTATACATAAACCTGTTTGGTTTTTGTGGTTGTTACTATCCTGCTATTGGTTCAAAGTGAATAAGACTGTATTTATTGATAGGTTCATTTAAACCTCTCAGAAATTAGTTGTATTTTTTCGAGGAAAAAAATAATTACAGTATGAGAGTTTAAAGTTTCTTAATTGACATGATGAAATTTTTTTATATTGCTTGTTTATGGTTTATTTCTTACAGCATATTATCTCTCTTTGATCACTTCAATATTGCCAGATGACAACAGCTATTGCAGTTAAGGATGTCAGGAGGGAGGTCAGGATATTGAGGGGCTTGACAGGACATAACAATGTAGTACACTTCTATGATGTATTTGAAGATCTTGACAACGTCTATGTGGTGATGGAGTAAGTGCAATATGAAAGCAACTTAGATAAAAAAAACTTGTGTCATTTTCTTCTTTAAACATATCGGTAACCAATTATGGTTGAGTCTACATCTTCTTGACAATTTATACAAGGACCATTAGCATCGTTTTTTGTTTCTCAGCCAAAATGTTCTGTAATCAACTGATGATATGTTTTATTGTTATGTATATATTGTCACAAACACGGATATTTATAAGAACAAATCAGGGAGAGAATTGCTTACTGCTTGCACGGATGCTTTATGAGATCTTTGACCTTCCAAAAGTTGATTATTGGATTTGAATATTCAGGCTATGCAAAGGAGGGGAGCTCCTAGATAGAATACTTTCAAGGTGATTCTCTTAGCAGAGGATATATCAAAATCTGAACTGTGGTTTGAGGTTTTCCTATATTCCTCACTGTAGCCTCTAACTAGGTACCTTGTTACCATTTTAGGGGCGGGAAATACTCAGAAGATGATGCGAAAGCTGTTATGGTGCAGATACTAAATGTTATTGCTTTTTGTCATCTACAGGGTGTGGTGCACCGAGATCTAAATCTAGAGGTGGGACATATCTATACTGCCATTTTTCTCTTTTCTTTTAGTGGGAGGATCATATGAACACTGAAAATACAGTTAACCCCCTCAAACACAATGGTTATAGGAAATTCAGATGCAGACTTCTCTTGATGTTGCTCTGAGTAAAGAACGCCCTGTGGTAATGGTGGGCGTGTAGAAAAACATTTCATCAAGTAGGTAAAAAAGTGCTTCTCTTTGCTCTTGAAAGAGCAAAATTTACTCTCGGGAAAATATCCCGCCTCCTCTTTCTTTCACCCCTTTTCTTCTTTCTTTGCTAAGCTCTTCCATTTTTGGAGTCTAATAATCATTTTTTTGGAAATGGTCCCTGTCTGCTTGTTCTTCTGTACGGCCATATGACAAGTCATTTGGAAACATTTCTGGAACCTTTGGTTGTCTTTTTGTTCCAAACACTTAACTTTCTGAGATTTTTGTGGAATGCAAAATGGCCTGATGAGGTGATGTTTGAAAAGGGAGAAATGGACTGGGTCTTGTCTCCTTTGGACCATCTAGTTCTGGAAAATAATGACTCGAGACCGATTGCACAGTTTTCCTTGCATGCAAATGTTGCTTCTTCATGGTCGCCTTCATCACTTCACTCTCACTGGGTAAACGTAAGGGGTGTCTTGACAGGCTAGTTTTCAGGGTTCCCTGCTTGCCCTAATTTACCAAGTAAAAAAAGAAGAAGAGAAAACTAACATAACTGATGCATAGCATTTTTTATGTGAGATCATTTTGCCTGCCATATCATATCTTTTCTAAGAATTAGGGTTGTCTTTATTTATTTTCCTCTTTCATGATCTAAATTCATCCACACTTGGCCAGAACTTTCTATATACTTCTAAGGAGGAGAACTCTCAGCTGAAAGTTATAGACTTTGGCTTATCAGATTTTGCCAGACCAGGTTTTTCTATTTGCCTGAATTTCATCCTACTTGACCTTGAGGGTTTGGATGGGTGTTTGATGCCCTTGGTGTTTGCAGATGAAAGACTTGATGACATTGTGGGAAGTATATGCTACGTGGCACCTGAAGTTCTACATAGATCTTATAGCTTCGAGGCTGATGTATGGAGCATAGGTGTGATAGCATATATTCTTTTGTGTGGTAGTCGTCCATTTTGGGCCCAGACCGAGTCTGGATTGTTTCTAGAAATTTTGAAAGCTGATCCCAGTTTTGATGAAGCACCTTGGCTTGCTTTATCTCTAGAAGCAAGAGACTTCGTTAAATGCCTTTTAAACAAGGATCCAAGGAAACGAATTACTGCTGCCCAGGCTTTGAGTTAGTTCTTCATTTTCTCTCTTGTAGTTAGGTCTTTAACATCAATGTGAATCACCCTTAATGAACTTTTGTTTGCAGGTCATCCTTGGATCCGGGATTTTAATGGTGTAAAAATACCTCTTGATATTTTGATATTCAAGCATATGAAGGCATACATGCGGTCATCATCTCTGCGGAAGGCTGCTTTAAAGGTTTGTATTCATTTATACCAAAGAAGGAAAACCTATAACACATACCGATTCTTTAAGCTGTATTATGTTTGTGATCCGTGTCTTAAACTTGCAAATGATCTAAGATCCGCCTTTTCTCATTATCTTTTCTTTTGTATTGGTTCAATATTCTAATGGATCGAGGGCTTTTGTTTGAATGAAATTCCAGTAAAACCATAGCAGAATACCTTGATTTAAGTTCTCTAGCAATTATAAGCACTAAGCTTTGTCACTTACCTTCTACTGAACTTTTAACTGTTTTGTTTTGGTATCCATTGCAGGCATTATCTAAGACATTGACTGTGGATGAACTATTTTATCTGAAGGAACAATTTGCATTGCTAGAACCAAACAAAAGTGGCAGCATCACCTTGGAAAACCTTAGGATGGTTGGTGTCCTCCTTTTCTTCATAATGAGATAGCATGACTTTATAGTGAAAAGCTTTGCGCCACTCATTTTATTTATCGCAGGTCTTGATGAAAAATGCAACAAATGCAATGAAGGATTCTCGCATCCCTGATTTTCTTTCCTCGGTATGTGCCAACAGTTTATATAGGTGTCGCGCACCTTTATATGATTATGCACTTGTATTTAGACATGTACCCTCATCTTAATTTCCATTTCATGACAGCTAAATCCATTTCAACACGGAAGAATCGATTTTGAAGAATTTTGTGCAGCTGCTCTGAACGTCCATCAGCTGGAGGCACATGATCAATGGAAACAGCTAGCCCGTTCTGCATATGAGCTTTTTGAGAAGGATGGGAACAGGGCAATTGTAATTGAGGAGCTTGCTTCAGTAAGTTGGAATTGTAACATGTTTGAGAATGCCTAACTATTCATGATTTTTTTGATTGCTACTGCTTGCCTAGGGCACAAAAGTAAAACCTCAACAAACTTGATTTTTCATGAGCTAATATACAGACATCTTAAACTGTACCTCATAAAATGTCTAAAATATGATTGGTAAAAGAGTAGTGATAGTCAGATTTGGATAACATATTTCCTACAGGGCTGTCAATGAACAACCACTGTACTTGTGTAAGCAGTCTCTAGTAATTGATTATCAATGAGAAAAAATTATGGGTTAAGCGGGGTAGTTAAACACCCCCCATGCAGTCTCTTTTATAAATGCCCATCTTTTCAAATTTCCTTATAGCTCTTATCACAAGCATTTTAGCAGGACTCCATTGAATTTGTTGGCTGTCAAGGCTATCTGAACTAGTAAATTTATCCGGCTGGAATTGACAAGCCAACCGAGACAAGTAATCTATGTTGCTTGTTAACTTTCTGACAAACATTTGCAATTTGCAGTTGTTTTAGAATAGAAGCTAAGCTTTTCACACATTGTTGTTTCAGGAACTTGGGCTTGGCCCCTCCATCCCGGTTCATGCTATTCTCAATGACTGGATAAGTCATGCTGATGGGAAGCTAAGCTTCCATGGATTTGTCAAGTTGTTGCATGGTACATCCAGCCGAACCATTGCAAAGGCACAGTGAAGAGTTGTTATATTATTCTTTGCTTCCGGGACAAGAAAAAGGTGTGCTACAGTAACTAAGGTGCACATCAACTGCTCACATCAATAGCATATCTGGAGCTTTGTTGAGCATAACTTCTTGAGCACCATTCCCTGCATATTACAAACCTTAGCCCTCATTCCATTTCTAAGGAGTCTGAACCATTCAGAACGTGAATAACCGTGATGTATAACTGTCATCATGGTGTAAAGATATATAGTTTAGGTTTTGCCCGAATAGGCAAAGAATATTTCATGTTCCCACAGTAGATGCTTTACACATTTCAAATCTTGCTCCTAATTATTGCAGTTAATACATGGTTGTGTTTATTTAGCCTTCGCCTTTGCTTCATTCATGGATTATTTAATTACTACCACACCAGCGCATTAGTCTTCGTCTAGGGCTACCCAATTTCCATCATTTCTTTACGTAGCGTAGTTAGTAGTGACCCAACACATGGATCCTCAGCTTCTTGTGAAGCTTTTTACCTTCTTAACATCCGCAGGAGAAATAAAGCTTGGAAAGTGATTGCCTGTTCCAATTTAATTTGTCAACGAGCCGACAACGCAGTTAATCCTAAGCTTCCGGTGATGCTCTTTGCTATGAATAAAATCTCGAAAGTTTTCTTGGTACAAGCCATAAAGATTCTAATAGACCTTCTGTAAGCTTTGCTGATGCAACGACTTCGAGTCCAAGCCTCATTACCGTTATAATCCTTCACTAACCATATGTTAAGATGTCCATCGTGCGAGGACCCTTGATGGCATACAACCAGGCAATCTTGAACAACTAGCAAGGTCGATGGAGCAGTTCTGAAGGTACAAGTTGGGATCGTAGGAAATTCATCGATTTTGCTGGTTACGGATTCTAAAAGAAAAATCTGATCAAAACGAATTTCGGTGTAAGCAAAAATCCAATACGTAACTCCATTGAAATTAACCAAGAATACATAATCATAGGACGAATATGGAACAAATCCTATGCTTCTCCATGATCTTGGCTTTTCCATAATACGTAAAACCTTGTGCTGGTTTGTCTATGCAATATCCGTATCCACAAACTTGTGGGGTACATGTATTTTCCTCGGCTTTGGGGAGAACAACAAACCCTCTCCGGATTGGATACCATAGAAAAGTATCAGGACAGAGTTTTTCATAGAAACAGTGCAATCTGTTGTACGAACCCACTGAAGGTAACCGAGGTTACTCTTGTCGTTCCAATTATCCATGTTGGTTTTATAGAGGCTTCATTGAGTAAGGATAGTTTTGTTATTCGGTAACTCTACCAGCAATCTATAGCGATCTGCTCTAAAATTACTAACACGATCATACAACTTACAAGCAATGAAAAGCATAGCGTCTCATGTGAAGAAGACCTTCTTAGATGCATGTGTTAAGCTCAGCTTAACAACATTGAGAAAGAATAGAAAGAACAGATAACAGAAATTGAGAAAGAGCAGAGGAGAAGGAGCAGAGAAATCAGATTAATCTTCTGTATTTTCTTGTTCTCCAACAGGTTTCCATACACCAATTTATATACAATGGTTTTCTCTCCAATTACATCTGATTTAACCCCTTTATTCAACTACTAACTAACTCAACAACTAACTACCTCCTAACTAATAGCCCTACTCTTCATGTTTTTCACATTCAGCATATGACACAATTCTTTAATTGAAAGCTAGCAATTCTGTTCTGTACTGGAAGCAGTACTGGAGGCTTACATTCTTTATTTGTAAGCTAGTAACCTTAATTCCTTGGTAACTTGAATCGTAACAATACCCTTCCTTGAAAAGATTCCTGACCTCTAGAATCCATAACAAAATCTGGAAACTACATGCTCAATTCCTCTAGGTCTTCCTCTGTTGCTTCTTTATGAATACGTGATATCATTTAATCAATCTCATAAGAACAACCCTCTTTCGTTTCTTTTGTTTCTAAGAATTTCTCTTTTTCATCCTCCCTTCCCTCAATCAAATGAATCCCCTTGACACTACATTTATGTCTGAGTAGAAATTTATCACTACATTTAAAGCATAATCCAAGTTTTCTTCTCAGTTTATAAAGTGTCTTTAGATTGGTTTGGACTATATTGTTCATCAACTTTATATTGGTTGAAAGGTTTATAGGGTTTAATACATGTTGGTCTTTCATTGTTAAATAAAGAACTAATTTTAGAAGTAATTATGCTTCTTTTTGCAACTGCGATAATTGATTTTTCCTGTCATTTCACCTAATCGAAGGCCTATATTGAGGTAATAGGCTTGAGAATCTTTAGCATCCGTTTAATCTCTTCCTTCGAGGACTCAAGCAATGAAGGATTCAATGAATGCATTAGTGACTTTAACTGCTCAAACATCTCCACATATTCATCAACATCACCTTCTTGCATTAGCTTGTTAAACTCCTCTACTGTATCAGCCCTACTACCAAACCTGATGCATATGGCTCCCGAGAATTCTTCCCAACCCAATGAACATTCCACACCACACATATAACCTTCAAACCAAATTTCTGTTCTACCTTCTAAGTAAAGAGAGGCCATTTCCACCCATTATTGTGAAGGAGTTGAATTGAGCTTAAAAAACTTCCTGCACTTCCTCAACCATCCACAAGGATTTTCACCCCAGAATGATGTAAGATATATCCTTGGAAAAGATGGATTATACACAACTCTTTGATGTTCCTGACTACTGGTTTGCTCTCCTCGAATGTGACACCATCCTCTTGGTAGCATGACACCATCCTCTTGGTAGCATTCCTTCTTGATTATCCATTGTTGGTATATTCATTATTCCCCTGGAGTGGCTTCCCCAATCCTTTTCTCTCCAATTACAACTTATTTAACCCTTTTAATTAACCACTAACCACTAACTAACTAAACAACTAACTACCTCCTAACTAATAACCATGCTCTCCATGTTTTTCACGTTCAGCACATGCTGCAATTCTTTGCTTGAAGGCTAGCAATTATATTTTGTACTGGAAGCAGTACTGGAGGCTTGCATTCTTTATTGGTAAGCTAGTAACCTTAATTCCATGGTAACTTGAATCGTAACAGCATGTCGGCAAAATAAGGCTGGTCGAAGATCAGACTGCGCCAAACTTTGCAAACGCTTGAACAGTTGATAATGCCCTTGATGATGGGTAGTCGTACAATAATATCAATAATGATCTCCGATGGTATTTCTGCCACCGCCTTGTTTCTCTTGTCCACTGCCGCTGGTTTATATAGTACAGGAATATGTACTTTAGAAATTGAGAAAGACAGATGGAAAAGATCATATACTCGAAGCAAAAAAAAAAAAAAAAAAAAGAGTCTATCTACGTTAAACTACGGAAGTCAATCATATGTTGAGGATAACTTTATGAAAAATATAAAAAATATTTTTTAAAAAAACTATCATTAAGCAATAGGATAAAAAGGAAAATAATTCTATAAAAAAAATAAAATTTATAAACCAAATTATTTTATTAAAAGTATCAAACTGATAAAAATTATAAAGCTGAAATCTTAAAAAATTAAATATTAAATAATAAATCATAAAAATTAAAAAATAAATCATAAAAAAATAAAATAATAATAAAAAAAATGAGAATCAATCTTTTTAAAGGTGAATAATTTTGAATTAAATGACTAAGTTAAAAAGAAACCTCAAATTTATAAAAGAATTAAAAGAAAGTAATAAAAAAATAATAAACTAAACATTTTGATTAAATGATGAAATTAAAAATAACTAAAAGTTTATAAAAAAGATTAAAAAAAAACTATAACCGAAAAAATAAAACACAAAATTTTAAATTTAATAATAAAATTAAAAAACAAAAACAAATCTAAAAAACACAAACAAAAAAAATAAAAATTGACACTCAAATATCTCTAGCAAAGGACCGTCCTGAAATTTCAATTGCCATATGAGAATTTCAAGGAAAGAAAGAGAATAAAAAAAAATTCCAGTTGATATTCATCCAAAAACACTAAACACTCACCTGCAATAAAAAAGAGAGGATATTATAAGGAATTTAATGATAGAAGATAATCTTTCACCACTAAAGGACATCGTACAAGCCATTAAAGCATGAAGAAATGCTTTTATATACGACCGCGTGCATGAAATGCATCTAGCAATTTTAAAAACTCAATAATTTTTAATTAATGCAAAATATCAATTTATCCCTTTACTAATCTGGTTATAACATAAAAGTCAAAGTGAAAATCTAAATATGCCCCCCAAGCAAGCCCGTGTTAAATTTGATTCTAAAGTTGTGTTATTAATTTTACTGCAAAAAATGTGAAATCTCAATAAAACCCTTAGCAATCAATTATTTAATTTTTGCTTTTAGAAGCAATGAATGTATTTTATTGTTGTAAAAAAATTAAAAATACCTTTGTATCCCGTTAAAAACAAAATTGAAAAATTAATAACAGAAAAAAAAAAACCATTGTACTTCTATACTTGGTCTTCTAGGCGTATTTGATTAATAAAAAAAATCAATTTACAATAAAAACTCAAAATAATTCACGTACATAGTTACAATGATAGTTAATCTTAAAAAGATATTTTGCTGTGAATAAATGAACTGCTACTTCTTTTTGAAGAAGCAAGAATTGAATTTTTATTAAATATTCTAGGAATAACTACCATTACTTTATAATTTCATTTAAAAAAAATAGATAATAAAAGAGAAATTTTTATTCTTCTCATAAAAAATATAAGAATATTTCTATCTAATCTCAAAATATTTTATTTTATTTCTCGTTTCTTTCTTTCTTGTATTTATTTTTCTTGTGAAGTAAAATTATTAATAATTACTCTATAGCACTTTAAGATATTTCGACAAAAAAAATTATAGGAGTTGCTGGCATATTTTTCGCTCAGATTTTATTTTTGTACCAATTGATTCATATCTTTCGCTCATGATTACTATTAAGACTTTAAAAGTCATTGATCAGACTACTCGTCGTTCGTAGAGGGGGGGGGGGGGGGGGGGGGGGGGGACTCCTCCTAAACCCTTGAGTTAAAAATCAGAGCTCCATCAATCAACCTCTTCACTGGTTCTTCTCTCCGCTCACTGCAAAACCCTAAATTCTCCAAATTCCCAAAATGTACCTACCCAGACTCCAAATCTACCGTTCTTTGTCTGCTCTCTCTTCACCCACAGATGCCCTTTTAGCAGAAAAAGCCCTAACCCTCCTCAAACGCTATCCATACCACTTAAATTCGATTTCTTCCCAAATAACCCCTGAATTAGCTTCATATTTGCTTCTCCAAACCCAAAATGATCGAACCCTGACCCTAAAATTCATTAACTTCGCCAAACCCCACCAATTCTTTAACCCACATTGTAAATGCATTGCCCTTCACATTTTAACCAAATTCAAGCTCTATAAAACAGCCCAAAATCTAGCTCAGGACTTGGCTGAAAATTCTGTTGATGAGAAGGGTAATTATTTCTTTCAATGTCTTAAAGAAACTTACTTTATGTGTAATTCAAGCTCCGCTGTTTTTGATTTAGCGGTAAAATGTTGTTCTTACTTAAATTTTATTGAAAAGGCTTTGAATATTGTTGATTTAGCCAAGCTTAATGGGTTTATGCCTGGGGTTTTGTCATATAATGCAATTTTGGATTCAATAATTAGGTGTAGAAAACCAGTTAGATTTGCTGAGAAAGTGTACAGGGAAATGAATGCAAGTGGGGTTTCTTTGAATGTATTCAGTTATAATATTTTGATAAGGGGTTTCTGTGCAGCGGGGAATTTGGAAATGGGGTTGAAGTTTTTTGAAGAAATGGAGAGAAATGGATGTTTGCCGAATGTGGTTACATATAATACTGTAATTGGTGCATATTGTAAGTTGAAGAGGATAGATGAGGCGTTTAAATTGTTGAGGTCGATGGGGTTGGAAGGTTTGGAGCCAAACTTGCTCACGTATAACATGGTGATTAATGGATTGTGCAGAGTAGGGAGGATAGAGGAGACAAGTGGGGTTCTTGCGGAGATGGATCGAAAGGGTTTTGCTCCTGATGGGGTGACTTACAATACACTTGTAAATGGATATTGCAAAGTGGGTAATTTTCACCAGGCGCTTGTTTTGCATTCAGAGATGATGAGGAATGGATTGTCTCCTGATGTTGTTACATATACTTCGTTGATTAATACTATGTGTAAGGCTGGGAATTTGAACCGAGCAATGGAGTTTTTTGATCAGATGCATGTTAGAGGTCTTCGTCCAAATGGAATAACGTACACATCATTGATCAATGGGTTTTCACAAAAGGGATTCATGGACGAGGCTTACTGTATTTGGGATGAAATGATTAGAAGTGGTTTCCCGCCCACAATTGTAACTTATAATGCCCTTTTAAATGGACATTGTGTTTCAGGAAGGATGGAGGAGGCCATAGGATTGTTACGAGATATGGAGGGTAAAGGTTTGTCCCCAGATGTTGTAAGTTACAGTACTATCATAGCTGGATTTTGTCGATACCAAGAGTTGGACAGGGCATTTCAAATGAATGCAGAGATGGTTGAGAAGAGTGTTTCACCTGATGCCATTACCTACTCATCACTTATCCAAGGTCTCTGTGAGCAGAGAAGACTGAATGAAGCTTGTGATCTGTTCCAAGAGATGTTGAATAAGAGTCTGCCTCCTGATGAATTCACATATACAAGCTTGATTAATGGTTATTGTAAAGAAGGAGATCTGAACGAGGCTCTTAATTTGCATGATGAGATGATAAAAAAGGGCTTTCTACCGGATACAGTCACCTACAATGTGCTTATTAATGGACTAAACAAGCGAGCTCGAACAAGGGAGGCAAAGAGGCTCCTGCTTAAGTTGTTTTACGATGAGTCTATCCCGAATGGCATAACATATGATACACTGATAGAAAGTTGTAGTGATATTGAATTTAAGAGTGCCGTGGCTCTCATAAAGGGATTCTGTATGAAGGGTTTGATGAATGAAGCAGATCAAGTTTTTGAATCCATGATTAAGAGAAACCAGAAGCCAAGTGAAGCGGTTTATAATGTCATTATACATGGTCATTGCAGAGATGGAAATGTCAATAAGGCACATAAACTTTACAAGGAAATGGTTGATTTTGGTTTCATTCCTCATACTGTGACAATCATTGCTCTGGTTAAAGCACTCTACAGTGAAGGGATGGACAAGCAGTTGAATCTAGTTATAAGGAACATATTGAGAAGCTGCAAGCTTTCAGATGCAGAGCTTTCTAAAGTACTTGTTCAAATCAACCATAAAGAAGGGAACATAGATGCAGTTTTTAATTTGCTTACTGAAATGGCCAAGGATGGCTTTCTTCCAAGCGGTGCAACTCCTGCCAATGCTGGCCAGTAGACTTTATGATGGATAATTTATTCTATCTTCTATCAATGTTCACTGGACGTATTTTGTACTGTCAAGTGCCTGATGAAGGAAAGCTGAATTTCAATTTCTTTGCATTTCTGGTACCTCAAGATTTTATGGACTTCAGTTTCACATTCTTGTATCCCCATATTTTCTTGCTAATTATTCACAAGAATTGTAGATAAAACTATGATGATGAACTGTGCATACTATGTTATCCATACCCAATATGATGCAACACCAATTTACTGCATTTAGTTCTATTTTTCTTTTTCCTGCTTTTGTTGCTCCTGGTCATAGCGTAATATTGCATACAGAAGAACATGTTGAAGCTTGTCTCTCATTCAATCTATTCTGACCGTTGGGCATTATAATCCACCTCAGCATCTCATGCACAATACAATCTCGCATCCACAGTGAATACTTTTGCTTCCCGGCTTCAGGAACCTTGAGCAACAACTGCATGGTAGTGCCAAAAGCATTCCTACGAATTTGAAACCTTGATTTGGACGGACTTGGAACTGAGCTAACAGCTTTTGGGAGATCATCGGTTTACCTTGTGTTAAAATGTTTTCTCAATCACTTGCGCGCCAACTCCTGAAGATGGTTTTCGTCACCAGTCACCATGTCCCAAGAAGTTGAGTGTCACATATGGGAACAGTTTTCTTGTTATTTTGTTTTGTAGCCCGTATTTAAATTATGGGGATTATAACTCTGCTGAAGGAAGTGCGGATCAAACTTTTTCTGTGGAATGGTTACCATGACGTTCAACCATGAGATTAAAAAAAGACAGTTTTGCTGCCTAAATAATGCATGCCACGTTTACTGTGGTTATAGACGTGCTGTAATCTTATTCTTGTAGGTCAATCTCATAAAATTATCAAACCCAGTCGTTATAGACGTGCTGTAATCTTATTCTTGTGGATCAATCTCATAAAATTATCAAACCCAGTCTTACACTCGATGTGTTGTTAAACTTGTTACCACAGGGTTTTGCCCTTTAAGCTTGCATGTCATCTGTGTAAACAGAGCCGTTTATCGGGGACATTTCGGAAGCTCCTGATTCTTTAGATCAAGCGAGGCTGAACCATGTCTCCCAACTCCCCAGGCATTTCAGCCATTGGTTATGATATTTTTGCTGGTCTTATGATTTGAAGAATCAGTGGCCAGATAAAGGACATCCAGACGCTGAAGCTAACATTCTTCCTGTGACGCCGTACTGACATGCTAGCATTCTTTGAAGCTTTTCTCTCACGCAATTGGGCCATGTAGTTCAATGCCTCAAAGAGGCTAGATTTTCCTCCCTGCAGACAATACTCGAATAAACTTAATTCTTCTTCGTGCGCAACACCATGCTTAATGCCATATTAACGGATTTGAGAACTGCACCCATGACCTTCCTTTTTTCTTACTGTGTTGTGAACTACGGAAATGAATTTTTCTCAAAAATAGAAAAGAAAAGAAAAGAAAAAAATCACGGACGGGAATTAACCAGGATTTGGTGGATTTATGTAATTTCACAGTGGTCGACATGTTAGCTTTATAGTTCCACATTAGCTATCCCGTAATGACAAGAGCAAAATCAATATTTCATGGTCCACACCGTGAAGAATAAATTAAGAATGTGACTTGATAACTTTTAGGCGTCAAGAGAAACCAAAACAGTTGCTATGTTACCTGAATCATCATTTCATATAATTCAACTTCCGGTTAAACAGTAATTGCAGACTGGCAACGAAGCAAAAGGGCCACTTCTGCTGCTGCAGGCTCACAGCATCTCCACCTGAAAACAGATGGCTGCTCTTGCTGGCAAAGCATTATTTAGCTTCTGGGCCAAGAATTCTGTTTGCCATTATCGGGTGATGGGATACCTTACCTTAAGGCTCTGGTTCATTCAGCTAATGAATCTGCAAAAAGACTCCCCATGACAACATCAAGGATGTATAGCAAGGCGAACACCTAGGGTCAAGATTTGGGACTGATGCATGAATAATTACTTCACCAATGCATCAGAACCGCAAACACCATCTGTGCAAAAGAACCCAGGATATGAAAGGAAGTCACACACGAGCAAAACGTGCATTCATTTAGTGAGCAACAATACAAGTAACAATCAAGTGCTGATACCTCCAACTACGGTTATCTGACTTTTCTCTGATTAGAGAGATTAATTTCCAAGTTAGCTCACCCAATGAAGTACAGAGAATTGATTGCATATGGAGTTCAATGATCAGAAAACCTACATCTAAAACGTTCCAAAAGAGGCCAAATAAGCAAGCAAAAGAAAACCCAAACGTCATCTAAATTGGGTTAGACTTATTAAAGAATTTATCCTTACAGAGAAACTAATGGCTGCAAAACAGTTTCTCATAAGAGCATAAATCTATCTTGAAGAAAGTCGCTGGTGCAAATCATCAGCCAGCGCCTGCCTCAGGCTATCTCCAAAATAATGAAAAGACTTCTCGTTCTCAAGCCCTCTTGCTGGAACACCACCCTCATCTGGATCCTTCCAAGTTTCTGGCTCTGGCTCCCTTGCAATTTGGCACAAGTTATGCAGCACACAGCAAGCAACAATGGTCTGTGGTGCATGATCAAGACCCACGTTCAAATCCTGCAAAATCTTCCACCTTCCCTTCAACAATGCAATAGCATCCACCACTACTGACCTCCCTTTCATCAACATCCCATCAAACAAATTCTGTGCAGGAGTCCCAGACCCATTCGGCGAAAAGGGTGTCATCAGAAATGACAGCAAGGGATAACACCAATCCCCAACTATATATGGCCTAACATGATGACCCCTAACATTAATCACCTTATCCCACACAACGTCACCCGAAACAAGCCTATTATACAACACACTGCCCCTCAAATGACTAGCATCATCACTCCCACCTGGCGCCTTCACACACACATCCCAAAACACCTTCTTATGATCAGCCACAACTTGCAATAAAACTGATGAGTACCCATATCGGCATTTATACATATTCCCCCCAATATCCCCACGTTTCACCTTAATTGGACTCCCATCAATAGCTCCACACATATTAGGCAAAGAAGTCAACTCCTCAAATGCCTGTGTCGTCTCAATCAGCCTACGTCTACTAACCGGAATCTTAATAAATTCAGGGTAAAGCTTAGTAGCCAACAATCTTGTAACCATATTAGTAATCTTAGAAACTAAATAAGGCTCTAAAGAATACCGCGAAGCAAGTGTTTTAGCAGAAAACCCGTGTGCTAATCTAGAGAGAACCATGCTAACAGCATAATCAGAAGGTAAAGAAAGATTAGAAGCAGTAATATGGGGTTTTAATTTATCAACAACAGTAGTGAAAACAGGATAGGATAACCCGTACATTGACCTCCATTGGGAGTCACGAAGAGGAGCTTCTAATGACCAGATGTGTTCAGTGGAGAGTGCCCGGAAAGCGGAAACGGAGGAGGAGGAGGAGGATTCAGGGTTTGTAGTGGTGATGGAGGTGGAAGAGGGGGGTTTGGTGGGGGTGGGTTTTTTTTGGGAGGCGAGGTAAGAGAGGAGGGAAGCGAGGGTGAAGAAGAGGAGAGGGGTAGGAGGGGAGGAGGAGACGAGGGAGGGAGGGGAGGAAGCGGAGGAGGATGAAGAAGGGGAGGAGAGGAGGGAAGTTGACGAGTCTAGCGAGTTGTGGAAGTGGAGGAGGTTCGAGAGCATTAACGTAAAGGACTCATCCATGGGATTTAGGGTTTTTGCAGGTGAGGAGGGATCTGTTTCAGATGGAAGAGGCGGAAAGACAGGGTGATAAAGGGTGGAAAGTAGGAGTAGTTTGGTTAAGAAGTGGGGTTTTCAGTTCCGGAATCATCATTTCCGCGAATGATTCCGGTGAAATCACCATTGATCTCATCACTCCAATGGGGATGGCAATGGTTCGGTGCAAATGTTTTGTTAATGTGTGTGGGCCACCACACACTTTCATTTTTCTTTTTCTTTCTCTTTTTTCGTTAACATTCAAGACATTTTCATACCAGTTTTTGAATCACCATTTTTACAATTGCTTCCTCTTCTCGGTTAATTGTTTATTATTTATTATTTATCTTATCAAGACATTGCCATAAATTTTATCGAAAGTCTTAGCCTATAGTGCTGGTTTTTTCTTTCTTGACTTGAAAGTAATTATTATTATTTTAATTAATTTTATTTTGTTTTGAAGAAATTATTTTACTTCCTTTCTCAAAAAAAAAAAAGAAATAACCATTCTTTTGTGAGTGTTATTTAAATGTATAGCAATATATCATTGGAGCAAAACTTTGGTTTTCTCAAATTAGATTGGATTTAATGAATAATTGGAAGAAAAAAAATCTAATTGATTTGCAACAAATTTTGGGACCAGCACATTCTCTTTCCAGAAAACCTAAGAGTTGAGAGCTGGCTATAAAGGTTTTAGCTCCCAAGGCTTTATTTACTCTGGTGAATAAATAAACAAATAGTTTGCTTGCAAGAAACTATGGTGAATAAATAAATAAATAAAAATATTATCACAGGCAACAAATTTTGAGACCAACAAATTTGTCGAATTAGGATGAATTTCTTGATAGTTGCCTTGCTTGTGTGTTTATCATTGAGAAAGCGTGAGGTTGTTTTGTGTTCTTTCAAGAAACAATTTGAAATCTGAGGAGGAAAACCTAATAATTAATTAGGCTGATATTTTCCATCTTAAATTATAATACTGTAATGTAATAAATGATCATTCAACTAAAAAACATGATGACATATCAATTCCAACAAGATTTAGAATCAAACATTATTCTCTGCTGATACATGGACTAAATTGAACAGGAAAAATAAAAGAAAATTAGTCAACTCCCGCGGTAATTACAGTTACTTATTACATCAAGACGAAATCAAACGACCCGTATTGCACAGTCGTGCTCGCTCGCTTCCAACTAGAAAGACAGAAGAGATTGAGAACGACCCGGGTTAAAAAACCCCAGAAAATATTAGGGTTCAAAACAGCAAATTTCTCCGTCTCCCCAGTCGAAATCAAAATCAAATTCCCAAATCATCATGACGGAGGTAAGTAAAATATAAAACCTTTTTTTTTCAAAATTTAATTTGGATTTTTGAGCTATTTTTAATGGTTAAATTTGCAGTATTGGGTAAGCCAAGGCAACAAATGGTGCGATTTTTGCAAGATATTTATATCAAACAACCCTACAAGTATCCGAAACCATGAACTTGGCCAACGCCACAAAGATAATGTCGCTAAAAAGCTCGATTCTATGCGGAAAGATAACATCGCTAAGGAGAAACAGCAGAAAGAAGCTACCCGTGCTCTCGAGCAGATCGAAGCTGTAAGTGATTTTCTTTTTCTTGAAAAAAAAGGTGATAATTACTATTTCTTGTTTCTTGTGTAATTCATGAATGATTTGATGAGACTGATTAATGTTTGTTTTGTTTTGAATGTTTGATAGAAAGCAAATCGGAGTTATCAAAAGGATGTTGCTAATCTTAAGGAGGCAAGTAGTCTTCGTGCACTGGATATACAAGAAGATGGTCAAGAGAGTAAGTAGCAAGAATCTTCTGAAACTTCAGAGACAATTCAATGATAGTTGTGATAGCATCGGTGTAGGTTTGAGTATTAGACATCATTATATTGTAGTTTAGTGAGTTGCATTAGCAAGTTTAGGGGCATTGGATTATTTTAAGGAATGGACTGCGATAACTGAGACTCGAGTCTATCTGGCTTTGTTAGAGTGTTATAGAGCTTTGATATGATATCACCAGCAGGTCCTTTATATTGCCAGAAAAGTTTGCATATTGCATTGTAAATTTGTAATTGTTACCCCATGATTGAGCCCTGTAGAATATTTTCATGTTTCAAAATCTCTCTTGGTGCTGATACTTTTCTTTCTAAATGAAGTTGGCCACCGGGTGCTTCATTCTGTTAGGCAATTAAGGTGTGGAGTAACTAGAACAAAGGCCACTTGTAGATGTATATATTGGAGCGCAACACAAAGATTGCACACAAAACACTCATGGACTAGGTAGGCTTTATGTACTCTCGTAGCCCATAATTTCACTAATATGAAAAACTGGACCACTCATCTTGCCCATACCAACAGCACAGACAAAATTAGCCATGCTTCCTTTCCGTACTTCCATAGTTTGCTTACCAAGTGCCCACTCTTTGACATTGGTTGCTAGCATGAGCTGGATATGAATAGTAGCAACTAGCTACATTTAAGTTGAAATTGAATTTTGCATCTTTTGGCTTAGAGACAGTGTTGGTTCCTGATATTTTCCCTAGACAACAACTCTCTTGTTGGCAAACCAAGTTGCAATTGAAACTCTGCAAAATTGTTGTCCATCAAATCCATTAGTGAATAATCAGTTACTGAGTCCTCCATGCTAATTTGTTGCTGTTCTTACTTTCCACGTGATATTCTCTCTCAAAAAGTGATAATGCACTTCCACAATCATCTCACATGAAATACTGGATTCTTTGCCAAATGAATTGCTGCCCAATTCTGCAGTGTCTTGGAATTGTATAATCAACCAGCTGGTGAAGACCTTTCAACAATTGATTTAACCAGACTTCTTGTGCTGCCATTACTGCTTCTCTATATTCTGTTTTCATTTTGTTTGACAATGAAGCTATTGTTTTTCTCTTACTACACCAGTTAACTACTTCTGAACCAAATTCGAAGACATCCCGTAGTTGATTGGTGATGCCATGATCGGTGACATAGTTAGCATCAGTAGAGAACTGTAGTTCAGGGGGGTGTTGACTCTCAACACCCAAGCAAAAAACTAATTTGAATTATAATAAAGCTAGTTGTTAAGCCATTTTCTATTGCCAAGCCAGCAATGATTGCATATCAACCAGTTGATAAAGACCTTGTGCTGCCATTACTGCTGCGCTATATTCTGCTTTCATTGTTTGTCTGACATTGAAGCTATTGTTTGTCTCTTACTGCACCAAGTAACTACTTCTGAACCAAAGTCGGAGACATCCTGTAGTTGATTGGTGATGTCATGATCAGTGGCATGGTTAGCATCAGTAGAGAATCATCGTTGAGGGGGGAGTGTTGAGAGTCAACACACAAGCAAAAAACTAATTTGAATTATAATAAAGCTAGTTGTTAAGCCATTTTCTACTGCTAAGCCAGCAATTGTAGCATTAAAAGCCACACTAGGAGTCAGTTTCAACCAAAAGCATTAGCAGCCATCCATCTTTTAAACTTGTAATTTTCCGCATCCAGCTGTTACTTGGTAATTTTCCACATCCAGCTGTTACTCGCAAATGGACCTAAGAAAAGTGACTTCTGTGGCCAACTATGCACAAGTATAGAAGGGACGTTGACTTGTTTTTCTATACTACTTCAATGAGTGGTTAGAGGAGAGAAAGACTTGCGAGCTGGTGAGAATTCTGTGCGGCTAAGAGTTAGTATTTTTCTTTATTTTATTGAGGATTCTCTCCTCGTTTGCTTGTGTGAGGTACCTGTACGTTGTTATAGTTTACTAGTTGTATTGAGGATTCTCTCCTCGTTTGTTTGTGTGAGGTACCTGTACGTTGTTATAGTATACTAGTTGTGTGCTTTATTATGTTAGTTCTTTACACCCTTCTGATACTTCATTCAGCATTGTCCTATTAATGGCTTTTGAAATTTTAATGTCTTGATTGTTTTAGTGTTCAAACTGATACAGCTCTTAATGATGACAGAGTGGGATTATGACAGCACTTCAGGCTATTATTACAATCAAAGCAATGGTTTACACTATGATCCAAACTCAGGCTTTTACTATTCTGATGCTATAGGTACAGGGTCGTACAATGGAATTTTTACAGTCTCTGGTTCTCCGTAATGTTCACAACAAGATTTTAAATTATAGATTAGTTATGCATGTTAACTCAGAATTTATGTGACAGGCAAGTGGGTGACGCAAGAAGAAGCATATGCTGCGGTTCAGATTTCATCAGGCTCCAAGAATAAAGAATCCAGTTTTAAAAAGCCTTTGCCAGCATCAGCTGTCAGTTCGGTAAAAGAAAATAAAGTCGCTGCTCAAAGTGGCCCTCCACCTGGTCCTGTAGTTTCAGCTTCTTTAAATCCTAGAAGATCTGTTAAAGGCGCTCCTTCAAAAATTGCTGTTAACAAGAGGAAGAGGCCAGATGAAAAGCCAAAGGCTGTATCTGTAGAAGAAAAGGCAGCACTTAAAGCTAGGGAAGCTGCAAGGAAGAGGGTTGAGGAGAGGGAGAAATCATTGCTTGGCCTTTACCAGCACTGATTTGGAGCTTCCAAGCAAGCACGTTCTGTATCCTGAATATGAAGGGTATGTTTACAGCATGTTATTTGCTATTGATTTTTTTTTCCTGAGTTTAAATAAGAAAATATAAGTTGACTTAGTTTCAAATTTGAATATCACTAATGTAATTGTTTTTGCTAATCTATTTCTAGCTTTGAGGTATTCACCTTTATATTTTCATACTTTTTACACCTTTTTCCTGCACAATTGTTCTTGTCAATGGAGGTTGTCAAGATTAAGATCTGATAATGCATTGTTAGCCTAGATGCATTTCTGCTCTCATGGATGTGGGTGCTGGACAAATCAAACAATAGAATATAACCTGCACTCTTTCTGTTTGTCATGCATCTAAACCAAATACCAACACACAAGTCCATTTCACTGTCCTCAAATAACCCTTTGGCAAACCCTGGTCCAAAACTTTACCTCACACTTCCCATTTTGCTACCTGGTTCATTACTATGTTTCTGCAAGGACGTTGTCGAAATTGTTTTGTTGGGTTTTATTGTCAAAACAAATTTTCAGATGATATGGTCTTGTTAATGCTTCACCTGTTAAAATTTTATCCTAAATATGCAATCACAGTTGCATACTTCAAAATGTCTGTTTTACAAGTCATTTTTGGCATGGTCATACTAATACAATAGCATGTGAAAGGATATGTTGTTGTAATTAGAACACCAAATGGTTGATGGACGTGGATTATTCTGTTCGAATTGGCTTTTTATGCAGATATGGAGTTTTACGCAACAGCAGACGGAACACAATGGAAACTTAATTTGCAACCTGCATAAAGTGGCTGTCCATAGTGTTTAAGGTTATAATCTGGTCTTTTATTGCCATCTGCTACTATACGAGGAATGCTAGGTTTCTAAAAATGTGGTGACGAATATTATAATGTCCGTAACCTTGCAATCAAAATGTCAGCTCTGTATTCTTTTTGATAAGCAAATTGACCGCTCAGTTATGTAAGATCATTGTTTCCTTCTGTAGAACGGTGGGATTGGAGGCATGTGACTCCTGTGCCATTTGGATGATAGCCCTATTGGAACTGGATGTTGCAATGAAGGAGTGAGTTTTTTTTTTTTTTTCCAATTATGTTGATGAAATTTACTTCGTCTATGGTCCATGATCAATATGAAGCTTTTTAGGGAAGTGGAATGACTGCTATCTCTCTGAAACCTGTATCATAAAGTTGAGCATGCCTTGGGGATAATCCATGAAAATGTCGTATACAATGTATGCTCATGCCTTCGGATTTGGGAATGATACAAGAAAATTTAAGCAACGTTCTGTAACCAGGGTAAAAAGAGAGAGCGGAATGGTAATTCTTCCATAACAAAAGCCATGTTTTTTTTGTTTTTTTTCTTCCTTCTTCTAGAGTCGTTAACCAATGTGATATAAAACTATGCAATTGTTTGTGTGTGATTTCCTCAAGCTTGATTGTGGGGGATGGATACTCGAATTGTGCCAAGCTTTTCATGCCCCCAGCTGTACATGTTTCACATTTTTCGCCAAATTGCTATGGAATTGTATGCCAACGCCATGGCAGTTGTCACGAATGAATATGAACGAGAAAGTACGATTCACCGTGTGTATTAATTTTATATTCCGACACTGGTGCATAAAAAAGGGAAAGGCCTAACACGTGCGTTTTTCCCAGACACTCTCTCTGTGGACCGTTGACTTATCGGCTCTTTGATTTCTACAAGTCATGGAAATCGGCTGTGCACTGAACAGAGAGGAGGAATAATAAATGCTTGGCGAGTCTTTATCGTGGGCTTGTGTCGTGGTTGACGATATGGGGCACCACTATAGGGCCTAACATGTTGGTTGTTGGACTTTTGCTGGACATTTCTTGTGAATGGAAATATTGGATGGTTAAAACTTCAGACACCAACCAATGTCGATTTCAAGGTTTTTATTAAATATGATCCCTCTCCCTCGCCTTCCTGGGAAAACAGTCATTGGTATAACCTTAGAATATTGATCACACAGCCTGCATTTGGTATTTTTGTGGACCAGGCTTTATAATGTTTCTATTTTTTTTATTTTTTTGTTATCTGGACGTTATTTAGTGTGCACAGTGAAGGTCGGTCCTCCCTCAACCATAATCACTCCTATCATGAGTGAGTCTCGATTTTAAGCTGTTTGGTATAACGTCAAGTGATTTCAGGGCTCGAGTTAAATAGCGTTTATGTAAACTTTCTTTAGTTAAGCATCAAAGAAAGAATTTGTTGAACTACCACGATTCACGAATTACCAATTTACAGCTTGGCAAAGAAACAAAATGACTATCTATAATTGTTTTTGTTGTTGTTAGTTGGAGTCAAAAGGGAGAGATCGGGTGCCAAATCCTCATCAATTTCATCTATTGAAGGTATGATACGGACTGCGAAAAGGACTGGTGGTTTTTTATATGTAAGTTTAATGTTTTTACAGAACAACTTTGACTCGTCTTCTCAACTTTCAAAATCATTTGGTTTGGAATGCTTTCACTTTAGCATAAGCTTTGGAGTTCAAGTGAATTTCTACGAAGATGATATCCTCCAAGGAAAGCCAGTCAAAAGTTTGGGATGAATTAGTATAAAAAAAAATGATTAAGAGAAAGGTAATCAAGTGAACTTACCTGAAACAACTTGAGAGTGTCCTTCTTTGACAAACAAAGTGGATGCGTGCATGGAATACTAACTATGGTAATTGTATAGAAATATAAGTGGGCAAAAGGTATGATAACTTTTGGTCAAGACAGTCATATTTTCTTCATTGCTGATTTGATATTGCAAAAACCAATTGAAGTCCATCTCTCAAGAATAATTTCATGAATTTGGACAATATTTTCATAGAAAAAAGGCTATTCCTTGTACTCTGTTATGGGAATTCTCTCAGGAAAGATTTTAAAAAAACTAGCAAAATATAGCAATGATTTCGTGAGAGGTAGACAGTCATCTGCACAAGGAGGAAAAAGTTTGTGTGTAATAAAATTTTCATAAAGCAAGGCAGTTCATCAAGTGAAAATAGCAATTCTGTTGGTGACAGTGATGACAATAACTGTGATAGAAAAATCAGAACAGTTGGGTAGAAATCGCTGCTTGAAACGATACAAATACATGCAGGCTGGTGACAGGTCTTCCTCGAAGGCACGAGTCAGGAAAAAAGGCTGTGGCCTTTTTTTCAACCTGTGTTCTGGCCCTTGGTAGAAAGTCAACAAGGAGCTTTACAAATGTGCAAGAGGACGGTGGCGGAGGGATCAAGCAGCACCTAGGATAACATGATTACGTCGGGCGTCCAAAAAAAGAGCAGATAGAAATCATATTGAATTGGTCATATGAGTTATTATAGAAGCAGTTTGGACTTGACTGAGAGCACTTGGCACTCTGGATTAGTGGATAATACAATTTTTTAAGAGCCCTAGCTAGTTATGTTATGATTCTATATATACTCAAGAGAGGCCATCATTTTCACCAACAACCATGATGAAGCTATTGAGAATAAAAATATATGGCCAAACACCATTGACATACTTTCATCATTATCATTGCTATCATTGTTGTTATAAATGAGACAAGTTTTTTGCATTGGGAATTATTATTCTCTATGGTCGTATGAGTATTTCATCCACTATTGCATAGATACAATGTGATGGCCAACTTATCCTCCCTCGTATGTTTTCCTCCCTGGCTAACAAATCCCAGAGAAGAGAGTGCAAAAAGGAAAGTAAACATAATTAAAGGGCATATTTCATGTGGGTCTCCTTTATGATAGACATTGAAGACCTTTTAGTAAAGCCAGGTTGCATGCATGCTCTCTTTTCCCTCAGGAGTGCCTTGCAAAAGCAAAACTCTGTATGCTAAAACAATCTCAAGTTCTTCCTTTCCTTTTCTTTTTAAAAAATATACGTGCCATCGATATAGTTAACAGTAAAATTTATGAGGGGAAAAGAGAGTAATGGACCCTATTGGTGTCACCGAACTGACCAGTTCTAATTTGAAGTTTAGTGTATGTTTGGGCTAGCTGTAATAAAAAACAAAGCATTGATTTTAAAAATCATTATGAATGTTTAATTTAGAAATCAAACATGTCAGCATCACTGGGTATAGCAGCCAATATATGCTTCATAGATTTTTTCAGCTGTATGCTTTAGCAATTAGCAACCTTGTTTCTTTTGTTTCAAACTCTTCAAACACAACAGAACCACTAATTGCAGCACTCTAATTTTGCATTTTTTAATACAATATGTTACATGCACGTATCTGAGAGCCTAAAACATTTTAAACAAAAGCTGCTTCCTCGACTGTTCATCATTACAGGTTGTAGTGATGAGCAAATCATGGTCGTAAAATGCAGGAAAGGACAAGTTTTGTTAGTTTTATTTTGTTTTTTGGGTGATTGATGCCTCCACCTTTCGTTTGACTATTGGTGCCAATATACCAATCACAAACCTTTACACTGTTTCACGTCATGAGCGTAATTATTCCACAAACATAATGATTATGTTAGGGAAATCCCTTTTCCACCCATGTGTAGTGCCCTGCTTCCCTTTAGTTTTTCGGCTAATGCCATGTTGTGTTATCATTCTCCAACATTTCAACTTTCTAGCTGGTGATGCGTATTTTTAGAAGGGAAACTTTTTAATCGATGAAATTGTTTAAATGGTTGGTGCAATGAATCTCATTGTTACTGTTGAGTGCCATTATAAATCTCTATGATATGATTCAATTGATCCACATGTACTCAGCTCATGTAATGAAATTTATTATCAACTGGACCTCTTTATCCTTTCTAGAAATGGCTTGAAGATCTCATTCAAAAAACTATTCACTTTAATGCTACTTGTGTTTTCTTGTTTAGTTCATTGATCTGTGTTGCTTAAAACCCATTTCAGCTCATTTTAGCTCAGCGGGCTCTGTTTTCTTATGACTGGTATACGTGAACTTTCCCTACAAGGCAAGTATCACCATGGAATACAATGTGGTCCAAAATTGCAATGCCAGAATGTTTCTTACTGCAGAGCAAAGCGATGAAATAATTATTATGTTCAGTCAAATTTGTCCATATCGAACCTTTTACCAGAAGACATTAGAAAATGTCGATGCCAAATTTAGAGATAAGCACAACAACCGCATTCTATTTTGAATCTTTTACTTGGTAAACCACATCTCAGACACAGCCAACCACGAGCAGTGTTCTGTTCACATTTGTAATCTTGTTGATGTCTTCATTAATTATGTCGTATTTCCATACAAAGCACCATTATAATCATGTATAACAAATATATCAAGCTAACCATTAAAATTCAAATCACAAAAGAAGAAGAAAACCCAGATTGAGTTGATCTGAATCATCCACGTGTCAAAGACCTGACACCTCTAGAGATCTCATGCACACTTGTAGCCCGATTGAATCCCAAGCACCCCAATAAACCTTGCTTGTAAGGTAAGAACGTTTTCCTTCTCATTTCCTCCGAAACCGCCCTGTTCACTGTGTAATGCACCTCATGAGCTGATATAGGCCCAGATCTCCTCCTGGAACTTCCTATACTATCTGTAGACCGAAAGCTAGAATTCTTGACATCCTCTGCCACTTCTTTTTTGGACAAGACTGAATATTTTGTTAACGGGTCATTGCAGCTTGTCGTCCTGCTTCCTTCTGATGCACTTCTGAATAGCAATAAGTCCTTCAGCTTCCATTTCTTGTACCTTTTCGATGAGAATGATATTGCGGATAAGATAGAAGACGTGTAAGATGATTTAGGGGTGCTTGCTGTAGAAGAAATATTATTTGAATTCTGGGAATTCTCTTCTTGATGAAACGTGATGTCTGAGACTCTTAAAGGAGACAAAGATCTGCTTCCTTTACGTATAGAACCTGAAAATGAGGAACCACTGCCACAGCTTCTGCCTCTTCCACGTTGATGGGGAGCTTGGCCTTGTTGATTATTTTGTAGTTTAACTTCTCTACTACATGTCTCTTCAATGGCAGCTTGAAAGGGGTCAAATTCCTTCTTTTTTGTGGCTCTTGATCTTGGAGACCTTGGAGAAGAAACTGAAGAATCATAGCCAGGCGGTGGCTTCAAAGGCTTGATCTTTCCACCGTCAAATAGTTCTTCAGCTGATAAAGAAGTTCTTTCTAATTGACCACTAAAGTCGAACTCAAAATCCTCATTATAATCATCAAGATCACCATCATTCTTGTTGTTGTCTTCACTTTGGTTCTTGGATTTGGGAGTTCCAGGCTTCTTTTCCCAGTCAAAAGGGATTGTAGATGATGAATTTGTAGAAAGAGTTATATCATTAAGCTCCCTATAGAAAGAGGACATACGAGTGGGGCTTGTTGGGGCACTAAAGAATAAGTTGCCGAATCTTTGAGGACTTGAAGGGGCAGTCATGTAAGGAGAAGAACAAGTGCTATCAAAGTTGAAGTCCACAGGTGGCACTGGCATCACAATTTCCATTTCCATTGGAGAGGTTACTGGTTGTGAGTTTCAAGGTTGGGATTAGTTGAATTGGGTGGATTTATAGAGAGGGTGGGAAAGGGTAGAGAGAAAGGAAAGGAAAGGAAAGGAAGGAGAAGGGAAGGAGAGGGAGATTGACTAGAGAGAAATTTGTCATGGTTCAGAGAGAGGCGGCTTTATAAAATCTTGTAGCTCGCTTATGACGTGTAACAATTAGCCCAGGCTTTGATGGATTTGATTCGTTTAACGAGTTATCCAGGTAGATAGAACTTTTAAATAAATTATTTATTCGGGCTCGAGTTTTTTTATACAAACTTCTAATAAAAAACCTAAATGTAGATTGAGGGATTCACCAAATTTCACTCTGAAAACACTCAAAATTGCATTTGAATTTTAGCCAGTATTTCAAGTTTTGGATTTTAACTTCTTTTATTAGTTGTTTTTAGTTATTACAGATGTTTAGGGTATTTAAAGTTATCATTTTATATTTTATAAGATTTTTGCTGAATAAAAAAAATACAAACTCTTAAAACTTTAAAATTTATGTTAAACTCAAATTCATAATTTTTTAAGCGTCAGCTTACATGTGTATTTAAGAGCGTGACGGGTCGTGGAGTAATTATTTTTTTTATCATTGATGTGGTGGTGGTTTTACTCTTCAGTTATCTACCTTTTTACTTCATATTTCAATTAATGTGACTGATTTTTCTACAGCCTTGATAGCCATCCGTACAAGCTAAATCTTCTCAGTTGTAGCCCATAATTAGGTAAGAAAGAGAGAAATTGAGGTCATGGTGCAGCGGGGGTAGGAATTTGTTTCATTCATTTGTATCTGGTTTTGATTTATTTATTAGATTTGTAAAATATTTAATGGATTGAAAATTAGTTATAATATATAGAAGCTCATCCAGACACTTCAAATTATATATATAAAAAAAAAGTAGTCATTTTTATGACATGTACAGAAATAATATAAAGTAGCCAAGAAGACAATGTGGGCTTTGAATTCTCATAATCTATGTTTATCATAACTGTTTGAATACTGTTTTCAAGTAAAAAGACAAAAATATTAAAAACAAAAACAATTGACTAAAAAGAATAATTTTAAAATAATTTTCATACCATCTAAACAAGAAATATAAGAAAATATGTCTTCATTGTCTTTTCTATCTTTTCATTCTATGACACTAATCAAAATATTACACATAGAGGACCGTTAATCATCAAAGCTAATCTTTTTATGCCAGGAACCCTAAAATATGAGATTATTTAAACTCGATCTAGCAGGGATGACAATGGGTACATGTGAATTGTATTTTTTAATTTTCATACCCTTTTTATTATCAATCAGGTGAAAATTTTTAATATTCATAAATTATCCATTAAATTTCAGATATTTTATAAATATTTATTATTTATTATTATTTATTGATCAATAAAAAATAAAACAATATATATATATATATTTAAAGTCTATGCCTGTATATTAAACAATAAAACAATAAATATGATTTATTTATATGTGTTTTGTATCAACATTAAGATACATGTATCATATTGTAGAAATCAAATTTAAATATTCTATAAATATATTTATATAATTTAAATATATATTTCGGGTTAGATTTAAATAAGTTTCAAATTAAATTTAATAATATTTATACTCTATTTATTATTTTTCAAATCCAAAAACAATATTACCGGATAAATATATCTGGATTAAACTGTAACCCTGAAATATGAAAGTGCACTGATGGCTGGTCTTGAAATCATGCCCGTTGCAACTTGCAACCTGAGCCAATTTCTTGCGGACTCGATAAATAATTAACTGTAGTCTTTTTCTGGCAAGAACTGTAGTTTGAAGTTTAAAAACGTGAGCCAACGACATTATCCTTCAAAAAAAAGTAAAATTTGAATTTGAGTAAATTTGAACTGTAGATTCTTTAAGCAGATGCTCTACTTTAGTGCTGTGATGTTATGGTATCTTTTATCTTTTACTAAATTATAAAAAAAAATCATTTGATTAGCAAATAAATTTTTTTATAGTAGACGTTGCACATAATTATGTTTCAAAACTTTGATTTTATAAAAATTAAAATAACTTATTTTTAATATATAAAAATCTATTATTTATTTATTTTATATAAAAAAATTTATATCACAGCTATTTTAACCTAGCACATATTTTTTAAAAATATATTTTAGCATTGTGATGATATTTAATTTTTAAAGTGTTTTTGTAATTATTATTTATCTAAAACTATATTAATTAATTTTTAGGATTTTTTTCACCGTTTTAATATATTAATGTTAAAAATAAAATAAATAAATAAATATAAATTTACTATATCTTTAATTAATTTTAAAAAATTAGCATGCACCACGACAAGATTAGTAAACACATTTAAAAGCAACTAGATATATATATTTTATTTTTTATTTTTTTAACTAAACCATAAAAGCTGTCAGAGTATCAAACACCCGGCAAAGTGAAAGGGAAAAGGAAGTTTGACATGGTGGCATAACTGTCTTTACACCAAAAACTGATATCCCCTGCTGTCATCGGATGACAAACGGCCACACCACAGCTAGAATTCGTGTCCCAGTGACTGTTTGTTTCTGTATTTTGAAAGTGTTTTTAAAAAAATTAATTTTTTTTATTTTTTTATTAATTTTAAATTAATATATTTTCAATATTTTCAAATATTTTGATATGATGATATTAAAAATAATTTTTAAAAAATAAAAAAATATCATTGACATACATTTTAATACAAAAAACTATTTAAAAAACAATAATAACCACACTTCTAAACAATCTCTAATCGATATTTTCAGGGCACTCCCTCACGAGTCACGATGCGGTGACTAGTATGACACATGATATTAAAAAAAAAAAATTATTATTTTATTATTTTTTCAAGTTAATATTTTTTAAGAATTTTTATATTATTTTTATATATTTTTAAATAAAAAATACTTTAAAAACTAATTTACCAAACATTAAATTAATTAGATGGGTAGGTCCACTCGTTATTATTCTGCGTACACTGCACTAAAAGGGACCTCTCTCTTTTTACAACTAAATAATTTTGCGCGCCGAACTCATAGCATTTTATTTTATTTTATTTCCATTTTCCTTTTTCAGATTTATAACATGAGGAAATGATTAATAGTTTGTTGAATGCGGAGTTTTAAGTTAGAAAGTGGTCAGATTTATATGACTCTGGCATCAAAATGCTGGCTGGCAAACAAAGTTTTGATGTTTTTTTTTTACTGTTCGGATCATCATGCAGTGTATGTGGAGCAATGGAAATGGCGAAACAGCATGTACTTGTTCACTGTTACTGTCTCCTTGTTATGTCAGATTAATGTTTGCGTAAGCTAGACGGCTCCTGTCATTTTTCATGTCTCTTCTACCTTGTTCTAGCATGTTTGGCTACTTACCCCTTCTATCCTCTCTTTTTTTTCTCAATCGCGACAACTTATTAACTTGACATTAGATTTAAGCTAGTTGTTCGATGTATTTCTATCAACTCTTGATAATTTGGGGCTGCGGTTTATCTAGATTAAATTGAGTGCAGATTGACAGTAAGAGGGAGTTGTTAATTGCAATCTACTCTACGTCTTTGGAATATAGCATTGCTTTGTATTTGGTCAGATGATGTAAGATCTCCCCCCATGAATTCTGCCATGTTTGTTTTAGTGGTTTACATGTAGTTTTTTAAAATTAAAATTTTTAAAAAATTATTTTTTTTTAGATTTTTTTATGTGCTACTATAAATAATAAATTTTTTAAAATAAATATATATATATATATATATATTAAATTATTTCTGAGAAAAACACTTTTAGTAAATCATCGTTGTCATGATTTCAAACACTATTTAATTGATATTTGATGTAAAAAATAAATTTTAAAAAAATAAAAAATAATATTTTTTTGATATTTTTCAAGTAAAAAATATTTAAAAAAATAATTATTATTATTATAGGACCAAACAAATATTTATAGGTTTAAACGGTCATTTCAATGAATGTATTCATAATAATGGTTTGGGGAGGTCTGAAACACGAGTTCCCCCTGTATGATTTAGATCTAGAAATGTAGATTTAAAAAATACAAAGTGTTGATTACCCTAAGAAACTCATCCGGTATGGTTTTTCTATAGCAATAGAGCTTTTTATTTTAAATCTGGATGGTTAAGTAAATTTGTTCTTTTTTTCAAAAAAGAAGAAGAAAAAAGTCTTCGAGTTCAAACTGGTAATAAATATCTCTAAAAATATATAAGACCATGAGAGGTGTGTTCTTAAATCATTTTTTTAAATAAAAAAAAAAGAATTTAGACTTTTATAATATTTACAAGGCACAATCATTGCTGTCCTTGATCAAGTGGCTAATAGCTATCCCAGCTTCTTTCATTGCAAGAGCTATGAGAATGCAAGCACCAATTGATCATCATGTCATGTCCTAGCATGCAACTTTGAAAGCCAACAAACAAAAAGCAATGTTGGAATCAAAACGAAGGAAAAGAGCTTTTAGCTTAAAAGACAAGTACATTTGTAAGAACTAAGCATAATTAATTACCATCACAACAGTTGTCGTGCTATGATGTGATATCCACTTTATTTTATTTTAGTAAATAAATAGTTATTTAACTGGTGTTCCGTACCGGGTCATTTCTTTTTCTATAAAAATAAATGTACAAATGTCTATAATATATTTTTTATATAAAAAATTAAAAATTTAAATTTAAAAAACTTATGTAGAATTATAATAAATTAAATTAAAAATTAAAAATTATATGTATATATAAATAAATAAATATTTATTAATACTAAATAAAATTAAAAATTAAAAAATATTTATATATTAAAATATTTATTCTCCTGCTTAGAATTTTGATATGATTGATTTTGAAATTTTTTTTATAGAAATTAATTTTTTATTTAATTAAATGATAATAAAAATAAATATACGTAAAACTAATTAATTAAATAAAAAATTAAAAATATATTATATAATATATGTGTAATATTATACATATTAAAAATATTATGTCAAAATAAATATTTTTATTTTTTAAAATAAAAATATTCATATAAATCATAAAAAATATAGATAAATTAGAATATTTTTTTAAAAAAATAAATATATGTAAAATAAATATAAAAAATTTATTATTTAAAATAGTTTAGAAAAAAAAGAGAAAGAGGGATTAACCTCCGTATAAAATTCATAGTTATATGTATATAAAAGGTATTAATTAAAGAATTTTTTTTTTTAAAAAGAAAAAGATTAAGTTAGGCTAACGTAACTAACCTGTCTAGTCAAGACTTATGTACGGGCCTGCAAGAGCAAATCCTCGTGTAGTCACCTTTAATTATTTTTATTTTTGAGCTGTCCATCCTATTTTTTTTTTAAAAGAAAATATATCTAACACTTTGTCCGATATTTGCTCAATTTTTGTCCACCACAGTAGCCGGAAAAATATGATAAAAGTTTTTTACCTAAAAAATGATTTTTAACCCATTCATTCTCGGTAAAAAAAATTACCTAAAACCAGGGGTTAAAAAAATAAAAAATAAATAAAGTTTGAAATCAAAATTACTTTTACCTTTAAATTTTGAAAACTAAAGGAACCTAATAGTTATAATTTAAAAAGTATGGGAATAACAAGAAAATTTTTGTCTAAATTTTGTTAAAGCCACCTATTCCCTTCATATTTTTTACTTTAATCCCTTATTTTTCAATTACATCATTTCTCAATAAAACAGCTTATAATTTGATTTATAATTGGCCAAATTAATAATAAAAAAACATAGAAAAAGACATTGTAAAGTGAAAGGATTCACGATATATTTTACACAACAAATTCCCCACACATTTTAAATTTATTGTTAATAGCAACTCCTAGCTAGCACACCGTATGATATCACTAGTCATACATTGCATAATCATTTCATATTTTTCTCATGAATGATTACCGTACTATTTAAATTTTAACGTATTTAAACAAATTAAACTGGCTGTCTATTTTTTTATGCATTAATTAGCAGCATGCATGCGAAGTATTAAAGGCGAGGAGAAAAACATCATATTTGTTGGATAAATTAATCTCTTGTTGAATGAAACATAGATTTGCCCAGAGACACTAGCATTGGTGATTCGGTTCGTTAAAAGACATTGAGCGATAGTGACATAGTTTTGCCAAGGAAGAATATACATGCAATTAGCATAATCAATCAAGCTGCCATTGCCGGTTTATTTGATTTTATTATGATTTATAAACACGTGGACTGCCCAATTTGGAGCTAAAAGTCTTAAATGGTGTCCTTTCAACTATTCTTTTTTTTAAAAAAAACTTTTTTTGCCTTCTAATTATTAATTAATGTCAGAATCTTAGCTTTTAAAAATATTTTTGTTCTAACTATCATAATTATTCTACACCACGACTATTTCCCTTTTCTCTCCTCTAGAATGTATGATGTTGAGGTAATCTGGACGCCAATCAATAAGAGAAATAAATCCCCTTTCATGACTAGACCAAACACTAGAATAGTCTATGCTTTTCTTTTTAATACAGTGTGTGTAGTCATTGATTTTGTAATAAAATAGTATGTAGGCGGGCTGCAAGACGGGATAAGAAGGTGGGCTGCTAGTAAGGTGGGCAAGGTGACGTGACTATAATTTGACCCACAAAAACTAAAAACAAATCAATACAATTTGCAACATGTGATGGAATTAGTTTTCCTAGAAATTTGTAATGTCCAAGTCGCTAGGCATGTTGCTTGTTCATGTACCTTCGATTTATAGTGTAAAATAAGGTGGTGATATCTTACAGTAGTTGACAATTGATCGTTCCAATTTTTAAAATGCTAAACGTCAACCAAACCTTCTCTTAAAATATTGATGCCACTTGCTTATCTCTTAATTTTGTGTAACTTGAGAATTGTCCCTGATTTAAATTTAATATACACTAGATCTAGACATCCTAGATACTATATCTTAAACATCCCTTTATATTTCAATAAGAGATCTATGCATTTTAGATTTGTTTTTTAAAAATTACTAATTCAAGTTTAATAAATTTTAAAGTTATTAAAAATTTATATATTTATTAATTTTAGAAACTATAAAATTAATTAAGTATATATAAATTATTTCAAATATCTATATTAATAAAAAAATTTAACAAATATGTACGCATTTTTATACTATTCAAGATGTTAGACTACATTTTTACCACAAGTCACTTTATCTCTCAAAAACGACGACAAAGAGTTCTCCTAATAAAAGCTATATTATTCCCTAATTTTCATTTGCAAGGGAAAAAAAACCATGTTTACATGGTGGACTAATCGAGGCCTTAATATTGAGATGAGATTATGGTATTTTTAAAAGTATGTTATGGTTTTTTTTTAAAATATATTTTGTTTAGAAATATATTAAAAAATACATTTTTTATTTTAAAAAATTATTTTTGATATGAACATATTAAAATAATTTTAAAACATAAAAAAAAATCTAAATTAAAAAATCTAAATTTTAATTAATTTTATTTGAAATGCAAAAACAAACAACATGATCTAATACACGAAAAGAAACTCATTACTCCTGTGTGAATGAACACAATAAGATTGACAGGCATGATCATATTTTGTTCCTCAATCGGCATATTCCTTTATATCCATGTTAGCTTCGACAATCTTTCTTGATAAAGCAAATGAAATCTCCACTCACGGGTGTGCCATCTGATCAGTTTCAGTTATAACACCATTCAAGATATTTGAACCTGGAGAGCAAAGTCTAGGGAAGTCGAAGTTGTGGATCAGATTGATAATTCAAGTCAATATAAGTTGTGGATTAGATTGATAATTCAAGTCAATATATATATATATATATATATATATATATATATATATATATATATATGCGCGCGCGCGCTGATCAAATTGATAATTATAAGTTCAAGAAGAATTAGACATCAAACAAGCTTCCTAACAAAACAATTATATTTCTTTATATAATTGTTGAATCAGGTGGGAATTTTGCTCAGCGTCGTACAAACCATGTTTTCTGTCAGATTAGTTTGCTTGAACAAATTGAGATTATTTTCATGCCTAAATTAGGTTTAGAGAATGTTGTTTCTTGGTTATTTTCAGATTTCTTTCTTATTGTTTTCCTAGTTAATCTTGATTTAGTTATATATATATATATATATATGTGTGTGTGTGTGTGTGTGTGTGTGTGTGTGTGGACAATTTAGTTGCTATATAAGTTTAGTTTTTTATATATAAAAAATTAATGTGTTATTTTTTAAATCAATTTTGTAGATTATTGAGTTTTAAGATATATTAGAGTTTTCATTATACAAGCTATCTCACTCACTGATGTGCCCAGAGATGGAATCAAGGGGTGGCAAGCAGGCCCGAGTCCCTGCAAGATACCCCTATAAAATATTTTAAATATTTTTTATTTGGTATTTAAATATAATAAGTAATAAGTTATTTAATAATAAATTATTATTTCATTAATTAATTATCATTGAATATAAAATTATCTCTTCATCCAAGTTGTAAAAACAAAAATATAACCTAAACAAAAATATAACTTGTTCAATTTAATTATTTTTTACTGTTTTTTTATCTCTTTTTTCAAGAATCCTAACCAAAAAAAAATATAATAATACAAAACAATGTAGAAAGATTAAAATAAAGCTGTCAATTAATTTATTATTCATCAAAATATATATATATATATATATATATATATATAATTCTGTTATTTTTTTTCTAAATCTACTAGTTTTACTATTTTTTGATTTTTTGTTATAGTGAATGTCTTTTTTTTAATAAATTGAATATATTTTATAAGTTTGTTTCGATTAAGTTTAGATTTTTTTTCTGTTTTATTTTTAGCAAAATCATTAAAATTATCATTTTTTTCTTACATTCCTAATAAATTTATCTAATAAATTTGGCATGATTTTTTTAATCAAATTAAATTCTTTAAAGAATACATACCCGTTTTAATTCAATTTATTTTTTTTAGAACTAATAATTTTACTTTTTATGTTTGATTTGCTTTCATATATTAATTTTTTTAATATGTTAATTTTACTTTTATATATTAACGTGTTTTATATATAAAAATTTATACTGTTATATTACTTTTATATCTGTTACATTACTTTTGACCCTCCCTGTTAAGTAATCCCAGCTCCGCCCCTCCACGTGCCCCAAGATTTCTTGGTCCAACTTGGAAGCTCAACGGCAATCTTGCAACGTGAGTCATAATCTCGGATTTATCAATCCATTGCGAATCTTAGAAAGGAGAAAGAAAAGGAATGATTGCAGACCATTTTTATGAATAAATGAAGGATTCTGAAGTTAACCTTAAGAGCGTGCTTCCCCCCCTTGATTTCGATCTTAGGACTAACATTTGAGTTTAAATTACTAGAACGCTAATTATATATTTCTACAGGAAATTTGATAAACATAATTTCGAATCATTGTAGTAGTTTTTGTACATACAACTTCATTGTCGAAAGAGAAACTACTTGGATTACAAGGGCAAATAAAAACTAAGAACTACCATATTACAAAGGCAAGAAAAATGACAAAGCTAGAGTGCCCCTCTAAATCTAAACGAATTTTCCAGGTATGATATTGAACACATGTAATAATGACTCCATAGTTTTAAGCTTTTAGCTTATTTATGGCAGGACTAACAAATATTCAAAAGCTTGATTCTGTCCTTGTCATCATTGTTTGTCTAGACTTGAAAGTCTAAACAAATAAATAACATCCCCGCCCATTAACTAGTCTTTTCAAGCAGACTTCAAAATTCTAGTAAATATTGTTACAAACCCTAATACATGTCCATGAAATAAAGATTCAATCACGCTACAAAACTCTCACAGGTACAAATATATGGCCAGAGCCATCCTACGTCAATCATGGTTTTTGATGACTATATTTAAAGCCTGTCCTGCTAATTCAGATTGCAAGCCGTTCGTCATCCTCGTGCCCAGGTTAAGAAGCCCCAGAAGCTGCAGCAGCAACGTACATGCCGGGGTCCTGATTTGGTGGCATAGCATATCCATACCCGGCATAGCCTTGCCCTCCAAAATATGCCCCGTGCCATTGATTACCATGATCCCCTCTCCACTGTCAAAACCCACAAATGAGATTCAGAAAATCAAATTGTAAAGGAAAAAACAGGTGGTGAATAACTCGGTGAATAATAATAACAGCTTTTACCAGTATAACAAGTCAACAGCACATTTGATTCACAACTCAAAGAACTAGATGTAACAAAATGAAAAGCTGGAGGTAGGTCAAATAAGAAATTGGTACGAGTCAGAGCATGCAGGTGAAGGATGTTATCTTATCAACAACCTCAACCATTATTTTTGCGGCTTATTGCCTCATGCACAGCATCGGTTAAGTTAGACAACCTTAATAAGACGAAATGGAGGGGAAAGGGACTGGCTACGACTAATAGTAAGAGCAGACAACCCAGTGTGGAATTCTTTTGTGTTGCAAATCAAGTCTATTTTACCTGCTTGTTTGCTGGAGTGCGACCCCAGGAAAGGCGAACTGTTTGCTTGCCAATTGTTGTTCCATTCAAACTCTGCAGTGCATCCTCCGCATTCTTTCTGTGATCAGAGAAAAGAAAGTGGATCATCATAGCCAAAAAAATCAAGATAATCTGATGACAACATGTAAAAAGACCCCGTCCAACATGGAAACTTGGAAAGCAAGGATACCTATTAGCAAATTGTACAAATGCACATCCTTTTCCGGTTGGCATTTTCACAGAAACAACTTCACCAAATTGGGAAAACGGCTGCCTTAGATCCTCATCAGTGACATCAGAGTCAATTCCTCCCACAAATATCTGCCACACTGCATGAATAAGGAAACTCACAGAACCGAATACAATGAATGCAGCACAGGAGAACCAAACTCACAGTTGTATTGTTAGAGTCACCATCAGATTGTGATCCTTGTGCCATTGCACCATTTGATGCATGTCCACCAGCTAATACTAAAGCTAATAAACAAAAATATAGGTAAGTTCAGCTAAAAAAAGCCAATCTCAGAGTATAAAACATAGGCAAGCCATTGCGTTCATCTGTCAGCAAGTTACACTAAATAGCATGGTCCAACACTAAATAGTAAGGTCCAACTTAGAAGCTAGTATCTATGGAAAAGAGATGCATAAAGCTTCAAGGGGGAACACAATTAAAAGGAAGGCCACACACATCAAAACATCCAATCTTTGCAATGACCATCTTTCTTAAAACTTAAAACACTTCCATGCATGGTTACACCTATTTTTCAATAAAAAGAGAGAAGATTGACAACATTACAATTCAAAACATTCTGAAATTTACCAGATCACTAAAATGACAGCATCATGAAAACCAATAATTGTTCAAAAACCATAATGTCTAGTCATGTCCAAGAGATACAAATTTCAATTGCAATTGAGACAACGCTATTACAAAGGGCCTCAAAAAACAAACTATAAATAAAATAACAAATAAAAATGGTATAAGATTGATTTTCAAGATGCATTAAGAACATGGGTCATATACAAGGAACAACTGTTGATTGATTGATTCAATAGTAAACATTGAATTCTAGACACAATAAATTAGTATAATAAGCAGGGCAAGGAAGAGATAAATCCTAAGATGCAATATATGTAGGGCCAAAAACCATACAAAACAAAAGGAAAGAAAGAAAGAAATGTCATAATGATGAATATGGCATGTAAAAGTACTAGCAGAAGAAACACATCAAAGTATCTAGCCATTTGACAAGAAGGTAAATAAGAAAAAAGGAAGGAAGACAGCCATCAAACTACAAGTGAAAGGAAAGGTTATGATAATGCATGGTGAATCTATTCAAATCTCCTTTCAACCCCAAACATTAATTGAATGAACCAACCACAAATGACACTTAACAAACAAATAAATGACCAAAGAGAAGGGTATGGGAGTCAAATTGTATAAAATAAGCATAAAAGGATTCTATTTCTAACCACAGCAAGTTGATGACCCTTGAAGACTAACGATTCTACTAATAAACATCAAACACAAGCATACACTTGTGCGTTTGGAATGGAGCATCTTTTGAGTGACAAAATTGCACTTATGAAGACAATTGAAACACAAGTTACACCATAATAATTAAATAAAATTAGAAAAACACCAAAAATGAATTTAAAAAATCAAGTTAAAAACTAAATTAGAAAATTGCACATGCACATGCACATGCACATGCACATGCATTATTTCTGACCAAGAATTTAGAAGAAATAAAATATGTCAAATTTGAGGTCCTCAACCTCTACTGCACTGTCCATTTGGGAACGCAGTTAAAACCACATCTGCATCCTCTCAAATTTCAATTTTGTTTGCTCAATTTTTTTTTTATGTTTCAAATAGTTTTCATGTGCTGATCTTAAAATTATTTTTTTTAAATAAAAAAATATTATTTTAATACATATCTAAATGAAAAATAATTTAACCGCAACTAGTACCACAATCCCAAACAAGCCTTCATACCTTGTGAAGAATATTGCTGTTGATATGCAGATGGCTTTTTAGGGGTTGCGACACCTATCCGCATAGGCCTACTTGAGCAGTAAGCACCATTCATCTCTGTTATGGCCCTTGTCTTCTCATTTTCATCCCCAAACCTAACAAAACCATAACCTTTTGAACGGCCAGTATTAGAATCAGCGACAACCTTTGCTCCCTTAACAGATGCATATTTGGTAGCAAAGGTTTCCTGTAACATTGCATCAGTCACGTCCGCAGCCAAATCTCCAACAAATATAGACAGATCAGAACCAGCATCAGCTCGCCTTTCACCTGCAAAACTTGCCCAGTTGAGACGAAAAGGTTGATCTGTATTTGGCATCATAGAGCTACTATAGCTCTGCAAGACTTTCTCAGCTGCTGCATGTGAATAAAACTCAACGAATCCATACCCTTCCAGCTGACCAGTTTGCTTATTGCGAATAATCTTCACTGAAGAAACCTGCCAATTTATTGATATCAGCATCAGAAAGTAGGAGTATAATCATGGGTTATCAAAACAATTCACTCGGTAGGAAAACTTGAACAAAAAAAATATAAGGCTCAATAACAGTCTTCCTGCACAAAACAACAGCTTATTAGATGAAAGCATCTCCAGTGATTGGCATTGAGTTTTCATCTTGCAGTTAAAAAGGCACATCAAAACACACAAGAATATGCTGAGTGCTGGAGATTTTTTATTCAATGGCAATGGAAGCACTCAAACTGAGTTCTACCCCAACCCTTGCTTTGCGTGAGAGAACATTGGGTAACACATTAAAATTGAGATTTTGGTCGTGTTAAAGCAATGCCATTCTGAAGAAATGCTCGAGGCATTTTGATAATAGTAAGAGATCCAGTGGTTGAATGCAAACTGGCATTGACAATATATCTCTAAAACTCAATTTTCTTTCACAAAAGAATAGACTCTTTCCACTGTAATAGCTTGGGAAATTATAATCTCCCCCTCGAAAGTTCCTCGTCAAATCAGCATTGCGATAGTTGGTGCAGCACAAATTTACAACTAGTATCTCCGATTTGAGTTTAAGCAATTTGAAGTGTGTTCCCTCCATTTCTAAATGTAGAAATTAGACATGCTTTATGGCAACAAAGATCACAAGGCATTTTAATCATTTCAGCCACATCAACTAAAATAAAAGCGTTTAATTTAATGTCAGATCACAAAACTAAATCAGATGAAGAATCTGCAAACATGCTTTAACAGCTTTCAATGAAGCTGATCTTTAAGTCATGCTTATCAAGCCCACATCATTAATGACTTGATAATTTCAATACAAAACATGTTAGTCTTCAACCTAATTCACAAAAAACAAAGGAAGCCAGTCTTTTAATCGGCGTAATCCAGGAAAGTAGCCAGCTTTAAACCCATAAAAGATAAAAAAAACCCAATATTTATTCAAAAACAAAAACAAGGCATAAATCCCACATAAACCCAATAGGCAAGTATAAACAAAACCCGAAAATAAAAGAGACTCAAACAACCAAAAGTTTAAATCTGTATACCTCTCCAGTATGAGAGAAGCAATTATGCAAGTAGGTCTCGTCCATCCAATGAAGCAAGTCACCAACCCATATAGTTTTAGCCTCCTCATTAGATCCCTGTTGTTGTAGTTGTTTCTGCTGCTTTTGATGATACTGCTGCTGCTGTTTTTGATACTGTTGTTGTTGTTGATGATAGTAAGCCATGTAATGGTGATGTTGTTGTTGTTGTTGAGGATACATCATCATCTGCTGCTGCATCATCACCATAGCAGCAGCTGGATACTGCATAGCTGCCATCCACTGTTGCTGTTGTTGCTGCATTTGTGGGACCCACTGTTGTTGATGGGGCTGATGGGTTTGGTGTTGTGGAGATGGGTTTTGATCAGGACCGTTGCTTTGCTGCATCTTGATCTGAATAAATTAGAAAATCTCCTCCTCTGCTTCCACTACTCTCCAAGTAAGTAACTTGTTTTTGGTTATTTTGAAAGAGAGAGAGAGAGGGAGAGAGGGGTTGAGAGGAGTGGGAGGCTGAAAGGGGAGGAAAAGGGGTCGGTGAGTTTATATTTAAAGGAAGCGCTCTGTCTGCGGATCTATATGTTTCGTAACAGTGCGCATTTGCGTGCTGTTTTTTTTCTTGCGATTTTTGGGCAAACCTTGATTGAGTACATGTGTTGGCCCTTCAATTATATAGTGAATCTTGATTGTGTCATAAGAGATAATAATAATAATAATAGTAACAGGAGCAACAGTAATAATAAAACAAAGGTACTTACAAATCAACTTCTAAATAACATGTTTAAGAAAGGTAATTTTCATGATGAATAATAATTCTTATTTATTCAAACTTGTGACATCATAATTTTAATAATTAATTAGAGTCGGTAGAAGAGATATAATCTTTAATTAAACTCTTTTCACCTATTAATATTGTAGAGTGTAAATCTTGTTTCACAAGTCTTGTTTGAAATAGAAATTTAATTTGATGTGAGCAAACTAGCTTGAGATGTTTTATATATATGTGTGTGTGTGTGAAAATATCATATTAACTTTCATGGCTTCTGAAAATATCATATTAACTTTCATGGCTTCTATATTACTAATGTATAAACAAGTGTAATGATATTTTGGAATTAAGTGCCGAAAAAAAACACACGGATTACCATATTTATTTATAATAGATAGTAAAAATCAAATTAACACGATATTACCATCATCTGCATACTTTCGTACAAAAAACAATTCCCATCACGATCAAGCTAATCCTATATCATAAATAGCATTGAAAATAACAAATAAACAAACATAGAGGACAACAGGTTAATTAAGATTTTGATAAAATGGCATGTGAAAGAGAGCAAGAAAAATGAGGAGGGGGATAAGCATATGGAGAAAATAAAATACTAATAATAGGAAAGAATAATACAAGATCTTTGGATGAACAAGAAAGAAAGAAAAAAGGATCACGAAGAAAATGTTCTGAAAAGAAAAGGATAAATACAAAATAATTCTGCAAGGATCCAAAAAATTCAATTAAATATTTTCGCTTAATGCGACCACAGAACTATATATACATATATTCTTCAAGCGATACGGGTTTGCTGAACACGCACTTGATTTGAGTATCTGGGCGTCAATCGAGAATAAACCCTATCGAGGGGCTCGATTGAGATTATGAGTTAGTTCAGGGATCAGTAAAGCGTGGTCTGCCCTTATTTTCGGTGGGTCAGGGTGGTTAACTTTTAAGCATCGGGTGCAACGATTGATTGCCGTCCATGATGCGTGGGACCCATGTACTAGTGGGGTTTTTTTGCCGACGTGGATGGCTGGCTGGCTAATGGTTTGATGGATAGAAATTATCTTGTTAATAGTAGTTTAGTGAGCAGATTGGATTATTAGTTTTCAAGAGCTCAAAGGGAAATTGTTTGTTGACTTTCTTTCGCAGATCCGAAACTGTTGAAACAAATCAAGAACTGGGAACATCTCAATTAACTACAAAAATCAATTATTATTATTATTATTATTATTATTATTATTATTATTTTCTTTTCTTTTTGCTTTTGACGCGGCAAAACCCTCAGGATCACAGTCCAGTCCATTCTCGCTGGTGTCAATATGGGCAAATGCCACGTGGTATTATTACCACTAGTTCAAGGAGCGACGAGACATTGATTTAGTGTAATTAGAAATTTATTTATCCATGGAAATGTATCATTCCACGGTGGAAAACGAAAAGGATCTCACTAACAAGTTTAATTAGTCAAGACATTAACAAGTGCTCTTTAGTTACTCATCAGCAGCCTTTCTTAAATCTTGGGCGTTTAGGATGAGCGAATAATTTCATATAATCCTGACCGTTGATCTAGTTGAAGACGGTTGTTGGACACAGCAAGTTTACGGAAACAAGCAGACGAGTGAATTTAACATGTCTGATTCTCTGTGTGCGCGCTTTCCCATACTGCATTGGAAACCTTTGACCTTCAACAAGACAGTCAAGTCAAAACCGGGCCGTGCGGGCTCTATGGGTCTGTCTAGCTTAGGTTCTAATATTACGGTACTGATTTAAAAAAAAAATACTTTTTTATTTTCTAAAATTTATTTTTAATATTAACAAATTAAAACATAAAAAACAAATAAAAAAATTAAATTTCTTGAAAAACACAGCCAACAGCTAAAACAAATACACTTCTGGTCATAGCTTGAACGGCCGGGTAAGTGGCATTTTGCACTTCAAACCAGGTTCTTAATACCGTAATTTTTAAACTTAGCTTAATTTAATAGATTTATCCAGCTGACCCGGAGCTAAAATTAGATAAAATTAAAAAATTTAAAAAGATAAATTCCATGTGACCCGGTTAAAAAATCCAATTATAACTCATTATTTTTTTTTATTAAAACGATATTATTTTAATTTAAAAAAATTGACCCGAACGATACTATAATCCTGTCAAAACCTGGAAATCGTGTCTAAAAACTATGGTTGATATATCTTGTGCAGGTTTAAAAATCAAAACAAACTGGAAAAAATAAAAAAAATAAAAAGCTCGGCCCATTTCAACCAAATAGTGTTTTTTTTCTTTATATATATATTGTTTAATTTTATTTTTCAACACTCTATTTATTGAAGATTAGATTTTATATTTTACCGTGACCATCACAATCTCATAACCCATGTCACAGTGAGTTTGATGAGTAGTTGACTTAAGGAATTTTATCTATTTTTTAATTGATTTTATTTTTAGTTTCATCATTTAATATCTAGTTGATTATGAATTAGATTTCATTATTTATTTCAGTTTGTTTTTTATAAAATTATCTATTTGTAACAGTGTCAAATGTGCACGAAATGCACACTTCAGCAAGCTATCCAAAACAGTGTCTAAGAGTGCTGGCAGCCATACTAACAATGGGATAAATTGACAGCACAGATTTATGTAGCTGTAAGTTTATCAAAGATAAATCAACAACGAAAATTGTCAACAAACATGAGCTGGATGATCAGGGGCGGAGGCAGGCACATTTTACAGGGGAGGCCAAAATTAATATAATAATATATATTATTAAAAAACTTATTTATTTAAATTAAAAAATATTAAAAAATAGAAAAAATTAAAATGTTTTGCAGGGGCCCGGGCCCCTGCTTGCCCTCCCCTGGTTCCGCCCCTGTGGATGATGAACTGTCTAAGCTAAACAGGAAAACTCGTTAGGAGGATGGGTTGACGAGAACTGAAGCTATAGTGAAATTTAATAGCATTGACATTGGTAATCTACTCGTGGATACGAATTCAACAGCATGCAACAAATTGTGCAAGTCATTAGTTAGACTTGAATGAAAAATTATCAAAAGCATGCGAGAGACTCAACAGCTAATGCAACAAGAGCTGGCAATTGAGGCTATCAGACGGGCATGTAGAATATAAGTTAGTAGCAGTTATGGGCATCCAAGATTATAGGCCCGTGAGATGAGTTGGAAAACATGAGGGCATAGTTGAAAGTGCTCTCAGTTGAAGAATTATCAAAAACATGTGAGAAACTCAACAAGTAATACAACAAGAGCTAGTAGTTGAGATTATCAAATGGGCATGTAAAATATAGGTTAATAGCAGTTATTGGCAACCAAGATTATAGGACCGTGAGATGAGCTGGAAAACATGAGGGCATGGTTGAAGTGCTCTCAATCCACTAAGATCATGGATGATCATGGGAAAAAAACTACCCACTACTTGGTAGATAATAAAGCCATTATATTCATGAGTGAACATGAAAAAAAAACTACTCACTACTTAGCAGATAATAGAGTCACTGTATTCATGAGTGAATATAGATGAGATAATATCTCACTATTCTTATCATCTAAATTCCAAGTTTTGTAAATTAACTTGAGTAAAGTTAAATTATTTTATGATTTCTTAACCTAAAGTGATCAAACATATTATCATTTTAATGTTTTCAATTAAACTATTTTTAATTAAACTATATTTTTATTAGTAATCTAAGATGAATTAGTAATCTAAGTCATCTTGAACCAACAAATCAATTGAATTGATAGGTTATATTGAGTTAACTTTCATATTTGTACTTCTGTTTAAAATTTAAATTGTAGAATATTAAGTTAATTGGTCTTACTCAAAACAACAAGAGTAAATATTTTGAAATCAAAACAAACCATTCTAATAGAAGGATAAAAAAAAAAAAAACCTAAACAACTGAACAGATTTTAAAACCTCGCTTTGAAGACTTTGTTCATTCTTTGAACAGAAACAAAGGACAGCCAATGCACCATGCAAATTTCATTTTCTGTCACCAATGTCACATCAATTGCCATGATCCAAGCAGGCCAATTCGTGATGGCTTGACATAAGTTATCATATCATGCGCATGCATGAACAAAAAGCAATTTTTGATCATATTCATATACTAACCAAGGGGAGGTCTGGCCATGTCATGCCCCTCCTAATCTCGTCACATTCGACCTCTTCAACTCACCAAACTCACTAGGAAATATCAGTCATCACATGAGGTTAACAAGAATAACTCGAAACAAAGTCATACTAAATTCCTCACGTCTGCTTTGAAATTAAACAGGAGGTGAAACATATAAATGAAACAAGTTATATAATCACCTTCAATGTCTCTACAGAAGTTCCCCGTGCTCCTCTGAATGAACTCAAAACAAACCACTCGACTGTACTAATCATACAAGCCATAAAACAAAAGCAACAACAGATGAGGGTCTTGTGAGAATAAAGGTAGCCTTCCGTTTACTTCTGCCAAGAGATTCTACAAGACGACCTTGATGCAGGCCCATCTGCTATTCCAATGGTTATGTTGTTTTTAGTCTGCATAAATACGTAGTACACACAGACAAGAAAGCAAGGTGAAACGGCAATTTCTTCTATTGCTAGACTTCAGTGCAACGATTCTATTGCTAGACTTCAATGCAACGATTCTCTCCAAGAAACCAAAAGAGAAGAATAAATGGAATGTTAATTTCGTGGGAAAAATGATGAAACTAGCGATGCACATGTTGCAGCCAAAATTTTAACAGGGTAAGACTCCGACAGGCCCTGGCTCCTGTGAGAAGTAAAGGGATGAGATGTTAGATGACAGAGCGTGCTATGTACACCATTACATTGGCTTTACTTTCGGTAGTCTCCGGTTAGGAGGTTTTCATAGTGCGTTCCTTTCAGAGACTTTTGGACTTCATCCCAGTTCTCAACATAGTTAGATAGGGATCCTTTGTGTATCTTTACTTGACGACTCTTAAGTTCTCTTTGTGGAACCTTCAGAAAATCTTGTACATCTAATAATTTCTGAAAAATAAAAGAGAAACAGTTACTGTTTCTGTTTTGAACCTTTTCTGGTCACAGTATGGAGCTGAACCTGCATACATGGGCGTTGACCAATAGTAGGGAGTTCTAAACAAAAGGTTCAAAAACTTCAATTTACCGTGTGGTTCTTGACGACATCCTCATAGTAAAGAATTATGTGCCTCGTACTCTTGAAGTACTCTAAGGCTTTGGCAGTTGTGTCTTCTACTTGCTTCAGATTGGATATCAGCAATGTTGTATTGATCAAAGGCTTGTATTTAGCTAGTATCTCTGCCTGAAACCATCACTTGCTATAAGATATCACAGACAGAAATCTGAGAGAGGGAGAGGTGGGGGGAAGAGTTGAAGTAACCTCACGAGGAGAATGAACATGAGACTTATGGGTGCCATTTAGTGGCTTCACCTCTCGATCATAAGAATTTGCAAGTATCGAAATCATCCTGCGTAACAGATTTCTCCTGAAGAGAAATATAGCTGAAACGCCCCTGGTTTTGAAGTACTCCACTATTTCTTCATGATGTTGCATCACACCCTACATTAATTGTTATGGAAAGAAAGGTGAGAAGTGAAAATGAGATAAAATAAATCTAAAAGTAGATACTAATATTTGTATGGAAAATACTAATATTTGTAAGATTGTACTGTCAAATGCCCATCTAGAGAAACTTGAATTTAGGTGTAAACGTTTGGTAACATTACATCAGCTAATAAATTTGCAAGACCCCAGTCTTCAAGAGGGAAAGAAACCTAAGAACATTAATAAGAAATACCCATCGCCTTGAAAGAGCCTCGACTTAGAGAAATGCAACCTGAATTTGAATTTAGAAAGCATCATAACAACGGATTGATGTTGTTGTATCAGAGGTGCTTCAAAATGTGCTATAAATAGTAGTGTACATCCGGTGCTTTGATATTTGAATCAGTAAACAGAACAACAAGAACTTGAATTTGGAATACAGCATGATAACAGATAACTGTTTGATATTACTAGTATACATGAGCGTCTGCTCAAGCTGTACATGTAATTACTGTTCTCCTCACTTCAGTGATAAAACGAATGCATATCTATAATGAAAGAACAGAAAAACAACAAACAATTTAAGGATGGCACTTTCACCTGATTAAGCATCCACTTCAATCCAACCGCAGCAGCACACTCATTCTTAGAAGCGCTACTTAACCAATCCAGATTATAAATTTTATCCAAGGTCTCTGTAATCGTCGAAACATTACTCCGCCTAACTTTGACAGAGAAAATCTCCCCATTTGAGCTTATGTTAGTATGATTATTTAACAATGTCTCAAACCATCCACTCCCAGATCTCTGCATTGACAGAATAGCAAAATACCGCACAGGATTGCACTTGCATTCAACCCTATAATGCACCAAAAAAATCCCATCACTGACACAGCCCGCGCGAATAAATTCAGCGGCGGCATATTTAATGTCTTACCTGCTATAAGTTATCGGTTTCGGGTAGTGCACATAAGGGATTTCCCAAGGTTCAATATTAGGTTCCTGACACGGCCCTTCAATCACTTCAACATTCAAAAATCCAGGATTCGTACGAATGCCAATTTGCGTAAGACAAATTGAGCATATATACACACCACACACCATTGCAAACACTAAAACAACCATCCTTAACGCCAACGGTGATTTCTTAGGAGCCTTTATAAGAAAAGAATCCTGTCATTCATAAATCACCCACACATTTAAAGATTCACTAAGAAACCACAATTACAATACATCAAAAAATTAATAACCAGCTGCAATTTAGTTCCATAACTAAGACCAACATGGGTAAAACTGTAAATAGAGAAAAAACAAGAAATGAGTATTAATGGATACATCAAAGTAAAAGCTTGAGAGAGATTTTTATTATTATTATTTTTTATCTAGTTGAGCTGAGAAAGCTATTGCTGTTAAAAGAGAATAACCCTTTCTTCCCATTGAACAAATTGATTAAAAAATTAAAGAAACGCTGGGCCTTGCTTTGCTTCCATGTGAAAGCAAATAAAAAAAGAAGCAAAACCCACAAAGATTGGAAGATTATAAAGATTATAATGTTATACAAATAAAACCCAGATTAAAAAAAAATCGCAAAACACATGGTAAACTCATTGCTTAAATAATATCAAGCGATGCAGAAGAAAATAACATAGAACAAACCTTGGAGCAGAAGAAGAAGAAGGGATCGTCACCCATGAGAGTTTTTCGGAGAGATCAAATGGGAAGAAGAGAGAGTAAAGGCATTTAGCAGCTGCTTAAAGCTTCACTCTTTCGTCTTTATTTTTTCACAGTCCAGCTAGAGAAATAAATGGAAAACAAAGGATTACGGGCTTTTTCTCGTGAAGAACACAAATGATTATTACATGTTACCGTTGCACATTTCTTCTTCTTCTTCTTCTTTTTTCCAATTTTTGCTTTGGATTTAATTTAACAGGGATTTCCAGGTAATCTGATTTGTGTGTTTTCTTATTTTATTGTCAAAAAGGAAAAAATGGCAGTCTCGCAGAGGGAGAGTTTAAACGACTCGTTTTAAAGAATGACACGTCATTTTATGAACAATTTTTTAATAACGATATTTTTTGGATGGTTAATTTAGGAAGACAGATATGGCCGTTCGTGGTTGAGGCTTTTTGACTGTGTCGTGTAGGGCAGTGCGTGCACGAACTTTCAAAATAATTTATCGTTAGTTTTAAATTTAATATTACTATTTCGAGTTTCATATTTTTTTAAAATTAATCTAGATATATATATATATATATATAAATTAATCTGAATATTCATGATTAAAAAAAAGTTATCGTTGGTAAGCAACTCTCCTCCTAACGGTTGTATTAAGGATATTTCTTTAATCAGTCTTAGTCTTCAGATTCCTGAGGAACTAATGGAGCAAGGAGAAATTCACACGGGGCAGACCCTAAGAGCATCTCCACGGGAGATGCTTTTTAGGATAGCTATATTGATAATATAGCTTTATAAATAATGTAAATATAACTTTTTTATTGATATACATTTCAATGATAAGAAACTATTTAAAAGAGTTAATTATATTTTAATATATTTGATATATAATTATTTTAATATAGTCTATTAATATTTATAAAAATAAAGAATTAATATCTTTCTAAGAGCATCTCTAATAAAAAAATATTATATTGAAGAGCCAAATAAAAAAAATAGCTTTTTAAATAGTATAAATATAGATTTTTAAATTATATACATTCCAATGGTACAAAGCTATATAGAAAAACCATTTATATTTTAATATATTTCATGTTAAATTAATTTTAATATAATTATATAACTAATTTAAATATTTTGTATATAATATAATTATGATGTTATTAATTAGATAATTGATATGAATAATTTATAAAAGTAATATAAAATTAATGAAGTAATATAAAAGTTAAAAAATATAATTTAAAATTAAATTTAAAATTTATTTATATCAATATTTTTAATTTTAAGTTTTATATGTTATTGTTAAAAATTTAATTTTTAAAAAGTAAATTCAAATTCAAACTTTGAAAAAATCAGCGCCAACATAACCGCCAACATTAAATTTTTAAATTTTAAATTTTAAAAAAATAACCGCCAATATTTTAAATTTTAAAATTTCAAATTTTAAAAAACTTACCGCCAACATTCTAAGATTTTACAATTTGAAAAAATAGTCCATCTATAAATATTCTCATATATCTTAACATTTTTTCTTATCATTTTCTTCTCTCCAATCTTTGTTATATTTCATTAAAATTCATCATGAATCATTCTAATTTTAATTTTTATGATGCTTTTGATTTTGATGATGACACTCCTGTGTTGGCTTTTCAAGTTGCTACTCCTGTAGTTGCTGAAGAAGAATCGAATAATCAAGGGCGGAGAACAAGGTATCGTGGCTCTATTGCTAGTCACAATATTGTCAATCGTAATAGAAAGGAAGGTGATTTAAGGTTATATAATGATTATTTTGCAGAAAATCCTAAATTCACTGAAAGTTAATTTCGAAGAAGATTTAGGATGAGTCGTCGTTTTTTTCTTCGGATCGCAAATGCAGTGGAAGCTCATAATTCAAACAAAGGACAGATGCTCTTGGTGTTCTTGGTTTATCTTACCTTCAAAAGATAACTACAGCTCACAGAATACTTGCATATGGTATTCTTGCAGATCTTACTGATGAATATCTTCGAATTGGAGAAACCACTGCAATAGAAAGTCTTAGAGCTTTCGTCAAAGCAATCGTAGAAGTTTTTGGTGATTGGTATTTAAGGGCACCAAATAGGGCTGATATTTGTCGATTATTATCAATTGGAGAGCAGCGTGGGTTTCTAGGGATGTTAAGGAGCATTGACTGTATGCATTGGAAATGGAAGAAATGCCCAATTGCATGGCATGGGATGTATACTGGTTATTGTCGTGAACCAACTATAATTCTAGAGGCAGTGGCTTCACAAGATCTTTGGATATGGCATGCCTTTTTTGGAATGCCTGGATCATTAAATGATATTAATGTTCTTGATCGGTCACCTATCTTTGCTGCACTTGCTGAAGGTCGTACTGCTCCTGTCAATTATACAATTAATAGGCATGAATATACAATGGGATACTATTTAGCAAATGGGATTTATCCTAATTGATCAACCTTTGTTAAGACAATCCCAAAACCATTAGGAGCAAAGAGAAAATATTTTGCAAGCAAGCAAGAGTCCGCAAGAAAAGATGTGGAGCGGGCATTTGGGGTGCTCCAATCTCGTTTTGCAATTGTACGTGGACCTGTTCGATACTGGGATGAAGAAACGCTTGCATATATTATGAAAGCTTGCATAATAATGCATAATATGATTATTGAGGATGAAGGAGCAATGAACCTTGGATTTGACCATGAACATGAAGTCAATTCCTTTATATCAGTGTCACATTGTGAAATACCAGAACTACATGATTTTCTTCAAACTCATAATCGAATTAGGGATAGAGCTACTAGCTCTCAACTACAAGAAGATTTGATTGAATATTTGTGGGAACAATATGGCAACGAGTAGAATCTTTAGATTTTAACTTCTTATGTTATCATAATTTTCAGGTTTTTTATGTTTTTTTTTCATTATGTTTGTTATCTTTTAAGTTAATTAATCCTACTTGTTATTGTTAAGTGTTAAAGGAACTTTAAAAAAGTATTATGAATTGATATCAATTTCATAACAATGTATTTAAAATAACCAAGAATTTTCTACATATTTAATTAAAAATACATTACATTACAATAAATCAATCAAAGTTAATTAAAAATCAAAACCCCTCTTTTGCATAATTTCTAACTTTCTATTTTGAAAATACACTGCAGAAATTGGATCCAAATTAGAAATATCCATTTTTATAATTTGTTCTTCTTTCTCAATCCTGTCCAATTCTTGTTTCTCTTAACTTTGTTGAATCATCATGGCTTGTTGCTCTAACATAATTTTCCTGTCTTGTTTCTTCTGATCCTTAATTTCAACTAGAGTATCCCTGAATTGTTATAAGAGATTTGTTACAGTTACATCCTTAACTTTATCTTTTCCTTGTCTACGTTTAAGTCGTTTCTTTGCAGCCTTCTGACCGATTGGTCTATCTTGATAAATCAATGGTTCACTATCTTCTCCTAAACTCACAGCATCAGGGGTAGATGGAGTTGATGAAGCTGGACTTGCATTGACATGACCTTTTTATTTCTTATTTGACCTTTGATGTTGACTTGCACGCTCAAATTGCCATTTGGATTCTTTTCTTAAAATAACCCAGCAATGTTCTAGTTGAAATCGTTTGCCAACGCAAGAAGCATACATTTGCCGAGCATCATTAATCTGGTAAAAAAATAAATAATATTAAAATATATGTTAAACAATTTAACATAAAAATGAATATAAACATTACCCCTTAATTCTTCAGTCATTCCACTTTGCTGACGATTTTCAATTTGAGTAACAAATCCAACGGATTTACCGACTTCTGTATTTATTTCTTGCCATCTACTTGAGATGCTTATTTGTGAACGATTATTCAAGTTTCCTCCATTATCTACAAAGCAAGCATGTACACGAGCCCAGAACTGTTTTGTTTGTTGTTTAACTCCTGTAATTGGATCCTTGCTTGTATTTAGCCATGCAGAGACAAGTAAACAATCCTCCTCTGGTGAGAAATTTTTACTTCTTTGTGATTTTTTTGCCGAATGGACATTTAAATTCGAGCATGTTAAGTCATCAATTAATTGATTAGAATCACTTGGTTGAGAGAGAATGTCTTCTGACTCACTCATAAGAAAGTTGGTAAAAGAGCTTGAAAAATTTGAATCCATCTACATTAAAAAAAAACTCAAGTTAAAACTTTACAAGAGAGTATAAAAGAAGCTCGCATTCAATGTCTAATAATTTTGTAGTTTTCATACATGCGAATTAATAATAAGCATTGCCTCCTACTTGTTTTAATATAATAATTTGACCATTTTTTGAAACTAAAATAGAATCGATATACTAGTTTAATTGCATTTTCAAAAGGACAAAATATAATTGACCTCAAATTAAGACATACAATAAAAAATAAATTTTAAATATGTAACTCAATCTTTTTATCAATATCAACTACCATTATTAATTCCTCTCAATTTTATCAAAGATAACAACATAAATATAAATTGTCTTCCTTAATCCATATTAAAAACATCAAAGAATAAAGAAATAAAACTCATCACAAATATTAAATTAACAACAAAAGGTCTAAAAAATAAAAAAAAAACTTTTAAACAAGCATACCTTTTAATTTCAGCTAATTAACACAACCGATGTTAATAATTAACCGAAGAATAATTGATTCTTGTTTTTTTTTTTTAAATTTGAGAGAAGGATGAGGTACAATATAAAAATTTAAAACTACAAATTTTTTCTTCATGTATTTATAGAAAAGTTTTTTATATTTTAAAAAAAAATTATTGGCCAACGGCTATAAAAATAGTCGTTGGCCAATGGCTATTGTTTTAGCCATTTCTACAATTAAATGTAGAAATAGCTGTTAACAAAACAAATAACCAAAATAGCTATTTGTTTAACTTACTCGTTGAAACATGAACAAAAATAAATAAATAAATAAAATAGTTTTAGCTTTTTATATAGCTCGTACGTTGGAGGTGCTCTCTTTGCCTTGTAATAAAACAGCCGGTTTAGGTTAGCAGTACCAACCAGGGACGGAACTGGCGGGAGGCAAGCAGGGCTCGAGGCCTGCAAAACATTTTGATTTTTTTTATTTGATATTTAGATATAAAATAGTATGATATTTTTATTTTATATGAATAAACTTTTTAATAATATATCTTATCATATTAATTCTAGCCTCCGATGTCGAATGCTACCAGCTCTGCTCCTGGTACCAACCATGGTGGCTTGAACCTAAGGTATATCACGTAGCCTCCAAAATCCCAAATAGTAAATTAAAGTGTTCCATGGCAGGAAAAACTTTTATGATTTTTTTCATTAAATGATAAGATTATTTTTTATCAGCTAATATATATATAGACCATCCATGGATTTCTTCGATTTAGTAACTGTGAGTTATTTAGTATTTAGAAGGAGTTCATCATTTCAAACTGTACTTCTAAAGGTGAGAGTTTAAAAACCATCTAAAGAAGAGGTTAAAAGGGCACTTCATTTTATAAATTTGCAACCCGGCTATTACTATGGTAACTTTTATATTCGATTAATTGTTAGATATTATTGGTAATTATTTAACTATTAATGATAGCCTGAAAATTATAAAACTATTTTAAAATCCGAATCTTAAATTATAATTAGAATTATAGTTGTAAATTTTAATAAATACAAAAAATAGGTCTTAGATAAGGTCAAGATCACATATCAACTTAGGTCAATCTCTAAAAAATTTTAAAAAAAATTATTTTGAAAAAAGAATCAATGAGTTAAAGGACGGGTTTTGATCGGTTCAAATATGGATCAATCTATGACCTAATTGGTATGGATGTAGATCAATTTTAAACTACTAACCCTAAATCTTAAATATGTAAAGCGAATTTTTATTTTGCAACTATAATTTAAAAAAAAATTTACTTATCAATAATGTCTTAAAAAATCAAAGTAATTTGTTACGAGGCTCCTAGGTTGGATAATCTGAATAGTTAGTTAATTAATTGATTATAACAATCTTGTCTATTCTCTTTAATTATGATGGTTTGTAGTTTATATTTGGTATTTAGTAAATTATAGTGGTTTGTAGCTAGCACTTGCAAAAGTTTCTATTTAATGGAAATTAGGACCCTCCGATTTATAAATAAATATCTTTTTAGATAGAGAAGGTATAATAATATCATAGATAATATAATTTGAAAATACATAAATAATATATAATAAAAATTATAAAATTTTATTCTGAAAATATAACAATATATCTATAGCTTATGAATCTTGTTTGTCTATGAAAAGAAATTAAAGTATAAATTTATCATTATAATATTATGAACTATATTACACATTAAATATCCACATGAGGTTCAAACAAAATTTAATTACAAGTGTTGGGCTTAGACAATATACATAAACCTATTAAAGTTGACGTAACAGCTCCAACCCACGATATTCCTATAGCTCTTGGTGCATAGCTCAAGTTTTTTATCTAATCTTATATTATTTACATATTTTTTTAAGCCTCTTCTCTTTTGGTTTTTTTAAATATATTTTAAAAAAATATTTTATCTATTTTATTTATATTCATCACCAATTAAATTTTAAAAAATTCTAGAAATTCCAACAATACATAAATATGATTAGTATAAATAAGCATTGATGAGAAAAACTTAAGAAACACACAAAAATGTTTCTAATAATTCACAATAAATTATCAAATTAAAACTTACTTTCTAGTTTCTGCAAACCAATAACAACAATTTTTTTTTATTTTTGATATATCAATATCAAAAATAAAAAATATTATTTTAATATATTTTTAAATAAAAAAAATTTTAAATCATAAACTACTATTATATTTTTCAACCACGTCTTGAATCCATATACGCCAAAAACATGTTTCCCATCTTTCTTTGCCACCTCTCTCATTAGGTCGTCTTTTTAGTTTCTCATATGTCTGCACATATCTTATTGTTTTGCCATCCTACTCGATGCAGCCAAATACTCTCAAAACAAATTTTATCACAGTTTTATTATGGACTCAAACATCAAAGAAATAACTCATGATTTCCCACCCTTTCCAAGCTTCAAGGTTGGTAGTGTGGAGGTCTACTGGCATGTTTTAAATTATAATAATGGTTGTGATTTAAAGAAATTTTTGTTTATAAATATTTTAAAATAATATTTTTTATTTTTTAAAATTATTTTTAAAATCAAAACATTAAAAAAATATAAAAATATAAAAAATAATGTTTTAAACTTTTTCTTGAATAAACATGATTTCAGTCACGTTTCCAAACGCGCTTCATAACTATATTCCTACTGGCCCGTACCCATAAAACGAGGTCCCATCCAAGAGAACCGTGATCCCACCTGAAACTGGCATCAAAGCTCTTGTTTTGATCCCAGATATTGATGGCCCAGATCAAAAGTTGCCCCTCCTGATCCACTATCATGGTGGAGGCTTCTGTACCGGATCTCCATTTTGACGCTGTAAGTCAAAAAATTCTCACTTCTTTTGTCAATCTTGCCAATACCAATACCATTGCCATTTGTCTTGATCATAGATTATCCCCGGAACATCCTTACCGGTTGCTTATATGATTCACGGCCTGGACTCCGATGGGTTGTCGGTCATTGTAACGGGCAAGGATCCGAACCCTGACTCAACGACCGTGTGAATCTTAGGCTGGTTTTCTGAAAGATCCTCAGTGTACAAGAGGGGCACCCATTCTTTGGGGGCTAAAGAGGAAGAGACGTGATGATGCCCAAAATTATCTGGGACCGAGCGCACCCATTACAAGTTAAATTTATCTCAAAAAATAAAATTAATAACTTAAATTATTAATTATAATTACAATATATAAATTATATCATTTTTTAATGTATTTTTTTCAATTAAAAACTACCTCAATTTGAAACTGGTATAAAATTATATTATTTTATATTTAATTTTTATTAAATAAATAAAAATAATAAGATTTAAACTTGTTATTGTTTATTTATTAAAGCTCTGATATAATATTACAAAATTATTTTAACATAATAACTTAAACTGTTAAGTAAAATCTTAATATATGATTTATATTATTTTTTAACATATCTTGTTAAATTTTCAAGTTTAAAACTGGTATAAACTTATATTATTTTATAATTGATTTTTATCAAATAAATAGAGAGTAAAATTTAAACTTATGAATTAAGATTATAATATCATTTTAAATAAACATCTTAATTTAATAACTTAAATTATTAAATAAAATTTAAATATATAATTTATATTATTTTATAATAAAATTAAAGAAATTATCACATTAAAAGGCTTTTTTTTTTAGACAACGACACTTTTCTTAAAGTTAATTTAAGGATGATAATGTACGTGTGATAATCATGATAGATTTCAAGAGTGATCAATAAACAAAAGGAATTCAGTGGTGAATCCCTCTACTCCACCCTAAAGACACCGCGGATTTAAAATTAAAATCCTCCATTCCCACTTTCCATTCCTAATGAAAATCCTTATCCCTGTAATTTCACTCGATCATCTGAGCATTTAATGTTTTTCGATTTATTTACATCAGGTATTTACTAGCGTGACTAAGAATAAATTAAATACAAATATAAACTGATTTTGTTTTACTAAAATTGGATAAGATATTCAACCATTTCATATCAATTCAATATTTTAAAAAATATTAATAGAAACAAATAATTTTATAAGTGGAGTTGCATTTGTACTCTCTTTCATAGGTTTATATATATAGTGATTTTACCTTAAAATATCCCGTTTTATAAATAAAGATTTATTAGTTTTCATGTTTTAATTTTTTATAGTTTTACTTAATGTTCCTTTGGTTTAGTATTTTTTTTCTAAAATATTTTAAATTAATAATCTCTTGATATTTTTAAATTTTTTTAATTTAATATGACAATGTATTAAAAATAAAATTTAATAAATAAAAAATATTTTAAAAAATATCCCTAAACAGTTGTTGAAGCCCGTATGTTTTTGTATAATGAAAAATCCATCCGGCATCGACTCATGTTCGTGCCTGTATATATGCAATGGGAGAGGACGTGCTTGGACTTGGAGGGCAGTAACCAAACGAGCCCCACTGTTTAAGTCCATTCCCACTTCCCAGGCATTTACCCGTTATTTATTTTATTTTATTTTATTAATTCGTGCAAAAATAACGTGAAAGAAAAGAGGAGGAAATTAGGAGAGCAGGTTGCCCAGTGGACCTCGTAAACGAACGCTCTTGTATTACAGGGAAGTGATCGAAAGCCTACTTTTTTAAGCAACGAATTATCACAATTATAATGGTATGTTATACATTATAATTTTGAAAATTATACAGCCAAACATATAAGTGAATTATTACATTCCATATAATCCATTACATCCAACAAGAATTGCATCGAATGATCATGGACATGGCTTGGCAAAAGCTTTGCGTGAACCATGGATCTACAAACATGCGGATCTAACAGTCGGACGTGCTGTGAAAGTAAAAGGAATATACTTGTTTTATTTCCAAAAGGCATGCATCTCTTGAAAATAAAATGATGTAAATTACGAAGGAAAACAAGCAAAGCAGGAAGGTAGAGGAATGGACCTAATGGACTGGATTTATGAAGGAAACAACCTGCTTCATCACGAACGCAGCCTTGTCACAATTGGGGTTAAACAAGTGAAAAACGTGATCTTCTCCTTCAGTCTCGACAATCTCCAACACTCCACCCCACCCACTCTTCTTCAATGCGTCGTAGTAACTGTATCCCCTTTCTCTCAAGCCATCTTTCCCAGCAACAAAAATTAGCACCCTACTGCACTCCAAGCTTGCCAGCTCCACCCCACCTGCACCGGCTGGATTAATCCTAGGATCATCGTAGATTTTAACACCGGGAAAGATGTACTCTAACACCGGACTAAAAAAATCAGGCTCTTTGCCACCAAAAAATGGGTGCGCCAAAAACATACCAACGGTTTTGACTCCGAATAGCCCATAAACCCCAGCTCTAACAGTCATGTTGTGTGCAATGTTAGCACCAGCACTATCACCAGCCAGAAACGTTCTCTCAAAATCTGCATGCTTATTGAGCCAGGACTCAACTCCATCACCACTTACATGTGAAGCAACCCACTGGATCGCAGCCCATGAATCATCATATGCTATAGGGAGAGGGTGCTCTGGGGCTCTTCTGTATTGAACGGACACAGCAACAACATTAGCTTGGTGTGCTAAATTAGTGAGGTAGTTATGGTACATGGCAGAGAAAGGAGACTCCAAGCAAAAGGCACCACCGTGGATGTATATCAGGAGAGGGAGTTTTTGGCTTGGATCTTTGATTCTGGGGATAAAGAGACGGACAGACAGGCTGTTTTCCTGTGAGACCACAGTGTCTTTGGATTGGACTCCTGTATGAGGGTCACTGGATGGTGGTATAATCTCTGCGTCAGCTGTGATCCTCTCTACCTTGCCATTTCTGTAAACGCGAAACAAGGGGGCGAAATCATGAAGTATTCCAGTGGAGTTTGATGAATCCATAATTTCAGAGGAGAAACAAAAAGCAAAAATCTTTGAAGTGAGTAACGTGTTATTCCTTGTTTCACAGTTTAAGTGATGCGGGGTTGAGAGTGGAATGCTGATTTTATGGGGTATTAATTCTTGACCTTCTTCTCTATGCCGACATTAATTCCTTTTTTCTATAGGTTCTTAACAAGATTTTTGTTCGTTTATTTGCTAGGCCATGATAATTTATTAAATACTTTAGCAGGCTGTAAGAAAGAAATCAAGAAAGAGGCCAGAAGAAAAGGAAGGAAAGTAAAAAAATAGTAACCAAGCAGTTCATGTATCACTGCATTTTTAATTCCCATGTTCATCCACCGACAAAAACAAAAAGAGAGAATTGTTTATTTCTCCATATCCAGATTGAAAAAGCTTGTATCAAATAGAAAACAAAAAGAAAAAGAGAGAATTGTCATTCAACCTCCTTGTTCCCTCCGTGTCAAATAGAAAACAACTAGATAGACTTGCCGCCTATGCCGCCGCCGCTAGTTGATTTTTTGGCAATATAAAATAAAATGGTTATGTAATAGCAACATTTTAAAACGAGTAAAAATATCCTAAGAATTTGATAAATAAATAAAAATTGTACTTGTTATAAAAGTAACGACATGTAAAGTAAACAAGTGAGTATTTTGTATTTATATTTATGTAATTAATTTAATTTAATTAAAAAACAATTTTTCTTTTAAAAAGCGAGAACCAATTGAAAAATATCCAGGGGGATGAAATTAAAAGAAATCTTTAATTTCATTGACTATTGTAAGTAAAAGAAATGTGTTAAAGAGAATAGGGACCAAATCTTAGGAATAATAATCTAAGGGGCTGATTTGATTTTTTAAAGGACAGCAGAAAAGCCAAGTAAGAATGAGGGAGAAAGAAAAAACAAATCACGCGCCAAACTGGTCGAGTGGAGAAGACACCAAGAAGCTTTAATCGCTGCCCTGGAAGACAGGACAGCACCATACTCATCGTTTAAAGGCTACCATTATTATTCATTCATTTCTTTTCTTTTTTTTACCAAATCACTTTATAAGTTCTAGTAACACTTGGTAACAATGAAATAACCAAATGTAAAGAGATAAAATAGCACCCAAATCAAAGGTTTTTTTTTTTTTCTAATTTTCAAGGGCAATAGAGTAACTCAGCTATGTAAAAATTAGGTCAAAGACTAAAAAGCCCATTGACGAAGTTCTTTTTTTGTTTTTTTAATGGCATTTAAACAATTAAACTGTTTTTTTGTTTTTTAATGGCATTTAAACAATTAAACTGTGCAATAAAGATGTAAACACACTATCTAAACTTGTCCTTTCTCGTAATGACCAATGCATGCTGTAAAAAAAGATTTTTCTATGCATTTTATTGTGTGGATTAGTGATGAAAAAAAATTATTTTTTTTTTTACCAGAATTTGAATCCTGACGTGTATCTTTATTATCCCCATGATGTTTTGTATAACCATTAGATTTACAGGGTATTCAATAAGCCATAAAAATTAGTCATTATACACGTAAGCTGATCCAGACACCCCATATAAATAAAAAAAAATAAAAATTCTTCTACCCCTAAAACCTAAATTGATGCAATTGACTTCAAAGAGAAAATCAGTAGTTTCATAGTGTAAAATGCAGCCATGAAACATTAATTTCTTTTAATTTTATATATAATAGATCACAATTTAGTTACTATACATTTAATGAATAAACAATCTAGTTCATTATCTTTTATTTTAACCCATGCATGTTCATCGTGTAATTTTTTCTAAATTAATTCGGGAAAAAAACCCACCACACACAAGTTACAACAACTCCACAGACGAACTTAGAAAAACTGAAATCTAATCGATCCAAACGAGATTCACTATACTTTACACATTCTCATTGCGCAAACTTTGTTGAGCAGATCAAAAACTTTGATCATAGTCAAACCTAAATCTCCATTTTCAAAAGTTCCAACTTTCTAGCCACCAAAAAACAAACAAGACAGAATTCTTCATAGACAGAAAAAAAAAGCGTTTGTTTATCAATCAAGCCCATGCTTATGATTCATCCAATGAGCCTGATGTGCTGAGAAATAGAGAAATGAAGATAATTTGAGAATTTTTTAGAAAAGGTGAGTCAAGGGATTAATTAATTAATAATTTACGAAACAAGGACTATATTATTTGTTACTTGAAAATAAAAAGACTAAGTTATAAATTGCTCTTAACTTAATTTATACTCTCTTTTTTTTAATTTCTATTTGTTGGCGTGAGAAAAAGTCAAACTCCTCACCATAGCGATTGATTATCACAGATTCGAAACCAATTTTTTCGACTCCAAAGGGTTCCCTTGACCTAACTAGACAGCCACCTCTGTATATATGTGTCAGCGTCAGAGTTCCACAAGATACTGTGACACTATACATAAGCCTCGTGTTTTGTTGAGTTACCCTGTGATTTTCATCCTCGCAATCATTATCTTTTAGACTAGCCAAAACTCCTTCCGCACAAGGACCACTCAAACTTGCAATGGCTACTGACAGCACAGAAATATCCCATGATTTTCCAGGCTTTTTCAAGGTATACAAAGATGGCCGCGTAGAGAGGTATTGGAATGCTGACTTTGTTGAAGCAGGTGTTGATACAGAAACCGGGGTCCAATCCAAAGATGTTGTGATCTCACCGGAGGACAACGTAAAGGCTCGTATTTTCCTCCCAAAAATCGACGGCCCAGCTAAAAAGCTCCCTCTTCTTGTCCACTATCATGGTGGTGGTTTTTGCTTAGGCTCACCATTTGCTTCTGCCTTCAAAACTTTTCTTTCAACTCTAGCCACGCAAGCCAGTGTCATTGCTGTGTCTATTGACTACAGGTTAGCGCCAGAGCATAAATTGCCAACTGCATATGATGATTCACTTGCTGGGCTTCGATGGATCGCTGAACACTCTGATGGGAAAGGGCCTGAACCATGGATTAATGAACATGCAGATCTCGGGCGGGTTATCTTAGCCGGTGAGAGTGCTGGTGGCACCTTAGCCCATTACGTGGCAGTCCAAGCTGGCGCTGCCGGATTGGGTGGTGTAGCAATAAAAAGGCTACTAATAGTGCACCCGTATTTTGGGGCCAAGGAGCCAGATAAATTCTATCAATATATGTGTCCAACAAGTTCCGGGACAGATGATGATCCAAGATTGAACCCGGCAGTAGATCCGGATCTGTTGAGATTGAAGTGTGATGCGGTGTTAGTTTGCGTGGCAGAGAAAGATATGCTTAAAGGCAGAGGGCTGGCTTATTACGGAGCAATGAAGAATAGTGGGTGGGGTGGCACTGTGGATCTTCATGAAACTAAAGGGGAGGACCACTGCTTTCATTTTTTCAGTCCTCAGAGTGAGAATATCGGGCCCCTTATGAAGAAAATGGTTGATTTCATACAGCTGAGTTGATTTTTTTCTTCTTCTGATTTTATTATGGAGGGACAAGTTGGTGAGTTTCAATCTTCGCGTGAGAAGAGAAGAATAATGGTTGAATGAAGGCCGTTTAGCTGCTTGGATTCATTTACTTTTTCCTTTTATTTTTTTAATTGTTGTCCTTTTATAATAATAAATTGATGTGTCATTGTAATCCATTTCCCTATCTCTCACCTCTCGTGCTTGCCTGACTTCCTCGGTTTTGGGGTAATTTTGTACTTTAGCATTAGAAAAAAGGATAAATTAATACGGTGTAATTTTGTTATAAAAAATAATGTAGTTTCATTGTGGTTAATAATGAGTCAGAAAAAAACAAAAACAAAAGAATTGATAATGGATTAATTTCAAAACTTGTTATTTGCTTGACCGTGAAACGTAGCCTCCGAGTACATTTTCTTTTAACTTTTCTTTCAAGTGTAATTAATAATGGATTAATTTTATTTTATTCCCTTGGAGTATTATCCATTTTTTATCCTAAAAATTGTTTTTCTATCAATAAAAATTCTTCGTTTTCTCTACTTGGTTAGTTAGCAACGAAAGGAAAAATTCTTTGTTTTCCTTGATTGTTATTGCAGATAAATTAGTTGAAAATTAAAATAATAAAATAAGACATTTATATGTGTTTGAAATGATTTTTGCAAGTTGATTTAAATTATTTTTTATTTTTAAATTAAATCAAAGTTTAAAATTTTTAACTTTTAACTTGTCACTATAACTTATAATACATAAAGTTTTTATTTGATAGTATGATTATGATTGTTTTTTAATAATTTTTTATATTAAAATATTTAATAATAATTATTTTTATTTTAAAAAATTATTTTTGATATCAATATATCAAAATAATTTAAAATATTGAAAATATATTAATTTAAAGTAAATAAAAAAATAAATTTTAAATTATTTTAAAATGTAGAAACAAATATAAAAAGGTTATTCCAATTTATTTTTATCTAATTTATTTCAAATTTAAAATTATGTTTCGCGTAATTTTAAAGATTGATTGAAGTTATATTTTGAATTTCAACTTAAAAATAAAAATTTATAAATATATTTGATTATAAATAAATTTTTATTTAAATTCATTATAAGATTCGGATTTAATCAAAAGCAAAAAAATTTAATATGTAAATTATGATTTATATCACATGTTTTTATTTTTTTAATCACTTTGAAAATCACATATTTTGTAAAAAAAAGAAGGAAAGAACACGAAAATTGTTAATAATAATTTATTGTCCTTTCACCGCGGCTCGTGTATTATTTAGGCATCCCATCCCTTGAGATTTTTCAAGGATTTTTAATCCAATGTGTCACATTCCGACTCTTGACATATATCTCACGCAATTTTATGTCTGGTGAGGTTTTAGATGGTGGTGTTGATTGATATAATGGGTTGAGTCTGACTTATAATTGAATCTAATTTATTTTTTATATGTTAAAAAATATATTTTTTTAATTATAATTTTTACCTTAGTGTTTTTAATTTTTTCTATGAATATTACAAATATTTATAGACTGAGCATGTTATTTTTTTTTATCTTAAACAATTCTAGAAAAAAAATACTAGGCTGTAACTATATAAAACTCTTAAAATGCATGTATTAGCAATAACATAAAAATTATTACAGTTTTTATATAAAAACAAAACAAAATAAAAATTATATTTAAGCATTTTATAAAACAGTTAAGATATATATATATATATATATATATATTATAAAAAATATAGACTAGCAAAAAAACTATAAAGTATTTTTGAATTTGTAATTTATCTAAGAAAATAAAAGTTGAATCTAAATTCTTGATTTTTTTTGGTTTTTTGGTTATCAAATAGAATAAAAATAAAACTGTAAAATGCAATGCTACTTTATCACATCAAACTTTTAAATAACTAACTATAATTATATGAAAATAAACAATATAAAGATGGGAAAGAGATTAAGAGAATGAGATCGATAATAGATATAAAGGACAGAGAAAAAAATTTAAGAGAGAGAATAAAAATATTATTACATCAATAATCTAGTTATTTATTTTGGGTTTTATGGGTTAAGTTGAATTAATTTTAAACCCCTGATATTTATTTATTTATTATGTATATATATATATATATATATATATAGACACATACATGCGCACACACCCACACAATATATGAGAGAGAGAGAGAGAGAGAGCGTATTTTCACCGGTCGGGTCAGTTTAAAATGTCTTTGGAGTGGAATCTTCTCCACTCACGCGCATCGGACTGGGTGTTGATGAACACCTACAAAACAAGGATTCTACTGAGCGCAAAGCCTGAAAGGTTAAACTGCTCGAGGAGTGTAATCATAAAAAATGTGAACTACACGCAACAGGTGTCATGCTTACGTGTGCACGGAGTTTGTCACTCTCCCTTTCCTTAAGGTTCATTGGTGTTTTTATACTCGTGACCCACGTTAATTTACATGGAGAAAGGGGTGTGGATGTCAATAAAGAAGAAGAAAAAGCTACAAGCCTAGTGTCACGGGGTTAAATTTTTCGCAACACAATTCAACCCAATGCGGCAGTCTAGTCCCAACTAAACTCAGCCTTGCCTCCCCTTTTCGCTCGTGTTTCCTACGACTATGTGTTTCGCTCACCCAACGAAGTTCCCACAATTTCCAAGTCGTATAAAAGGAACAAACACAAGCAAGCACACAAGTTTACAAGAATACCTCTCAACCTTTATTTATCTCATCAACAAAGGATTACACAATACAAGTGTGTGTGCTATGCACAAAATCGCATGCTACACAGCAGAGGCTTGGCAGCCTATTTATAGAGAAGTGTGAGTTGCTAGGCTCACCCATAATCCCTATTTTTCAGGCCATAATGGGGCACTTACTCCCCATGATCTCCATGATCCCCTATTTTCGGGCCATAGTGGAGCACTTGCTCTCCCATTAGCTTAGTGGCTTACATAGTGGAGCACTTTCTTCCCCCACTCAGCTGCCACTTCCCCACATTTTGCCCCAATGATATAGCCATATTCTGCCTATCCGCATGGCAGTCTCAACTGCCTATTCTGCTGCGTCAGCTGCTGACTTAGAAGGTCCATCACCTAAGCCCCCACGTCCATGCCAAGTCGCAAGCTCAACGACTCGCATAGACCATTGCACGCTGCCTGCCGAATTCGTTTCTGCCTATGCAAGGCTGCCGCTGTCCATCGCTGCCGAATTCTAGGCAATGTGCCTTCGTTGGCGCATCCCCGCGCCTAGAGCCTTAACAAACCACCCCCACTAGAAGAGTCCGACGTCCTCGTCGGAATAGATGTGAGGTAGTTTTGCACTTGATCCTCAAATTGCCACAAATCTGTGTCCTTCTCCCACGAAACCTCTTCATTCGTCTTCCATTTCACTAAGAATTCTGTCCGCCGATTCTTTTTGTGTTGGCCAAGTCGACGATGATCCATAATCTTGACGATACCATCGTCAAATTGCTTGTGAATCGTAGGAGGGGCTCGTTGCGACTTACTTCTTTTGGGATCCTCATTGTCTTCATAAAATGGCCGTAAGTAACTTACATGAAAAGTGGGATGAAGCTTCAGCCGTTCGGGCAGCTTCAATCTATAGGCAACAGCCCCAACCTTTTCAATGACTTCAAAAGGTCCATCATATCTTGGCACCAACCCTCGATGCTTCGACGTCCCCACAATTTTCTTCCAAATTTGAGGAGTTAACTTGAGCAACACCTTGTCACCCACACTGAATTCCAGCATCCTTCGCTTTTGATTTGCATATTTGAGCATCCGCTTTCTTGCCTTTCGCAAACTATCTTGAGCTTGCTCAACCAGCTCCTGTCGCTCCATCGCAAATCTGTATGCTGCTGGACTCTTCCCACCAGATATCTGCACTGCAATCTCGGCAGGAGTTTGGGGTTGTGCCCCTAAAACTAGCTCAAATGGACTTGCTTCCGTTGCCGAGGATTTTTGAAGATTATAGCAAAACTGCGCACTATCTAGCAACTCCAACCAGTTTCGCTGCATTGCTGTCACGTAGTGTCTCAAATATTCCTCTAGCAAAGCATTTATCCTTTCCGTCTGCCCATCAGTCTGCGGATGGTTGGCAGTCGAAAACTTCAGCCTTGTTCCCATCATGTTGAACAATGCTGTCCAGAATCTACCCGTGAATCGCACATCGCGATCGCTTACAATGTCTGAGGGTACTCCAAAGTATTTCACCACGTTGCGGTAGAATAAATCAGCGGCCACTTCGGCTGTACACACCACAGGGGCAGCTACAAACACCGCATACTTGGTGAATCTGTCCACGACAACCATGATCGTGTTCATGCCATCCACCTTTGGAAAGCCAACAATGAAGTCCATCGAAACTGACACCCAAGGCTTCTCTGGAATCGGCAGCGGCTGTAACAAGCCTGCTTCTCGCTGCCGTAAAGTCTTGTCTTGCTGGCACACAAGACAAGTCCTGACGTAAAGTTCTACATCGTCTTCCATCTTCGGCCAATAATAAGTCTGCGACAAGAGAGCAACCATCCTTTCTCTACCTGGATGTCCTGCCCATTGCGGATCATGAGTCTCCGTCATTAAGTGTTTTCGCAGCTCCCCCTTTGGCACAAAGATTCGACCCCCCCTTGCATAGAGTAGGTCTTGTTCCAGCCAATACCTCCGTATTGTCCCTTCTCGTACAAGCTCAACCATTTTCTTGTACGCTGCATCTTCCCCAGCAGCTAGACGAAGTCGTCCCAGCATGTCCGACTCCACCTGAACAATAGCAAGAACAGTAGCAATTACCTCGCGTCTGCTGAGTGCATCCGCAACCTGATTATGGCTCCCCGGTTTGTGCTCCCATACAAAGTCATATTCGGCCAAGAATTCCTGCCACCGAGCCTGTCTCTGTGACAATTTCTTCTGTGTCCTGAAAAATGTGTTCGCCACATTATCAGTCTTGACCACAAATTTTGGCCCCAACAGATATACTCTCCATATGCCTAGGCAGTGCACCACTGCCGTCATCTCTTTCTCATGCGTCGAGTAATTCTGTTCCGCATCAGTCAGCTTCCGACTCTCAAAAGCAACTGGATGTCCCTCTTGTACTAGCACTCCCCCAATGGCCCTATCCGAAGCATCCGTATGCACTTCAAATGGCTTCTCAAAATCCGGCAGCCCCAAAACTGGAGCTGACGCTACCGCTGTTTTCAGCTTCTCAAAAGCTAGTTGGCAGTCAATCGTCCATTCCCAACTCCGATTCTTCTTGAGAAGATCCGAGAGAGGAGTTGTTTTCTTGCTATAGCCCTCAATGAATCGTCTGTAGTAGTTTGCAAGCCCCAAAAATGACCTCAATTCCGGGACTGATTTTGGTGCTGTCCATTCAACGATGGCTTGAATCTTCCGTGGATCCATCTTCACCTGTCCTTCGCCAATTAAATGGCCTAAGAACATAATTTCATCTTTTGCAAACTCACACTTTTCCCTCTTTACATACAATTCATGTTCTCTCAATCTACTTAAGACTTTAGAGAGATGAGTTACATGTTCTTCAATGCTTCTACTATAGATTACAATGTCATCTAAGTAGACTACAACAAAATTATCTAAGAAATCATATAGCACATCATTCATTAGATTACAAAATGTTGCTGGAGCATTTGTTAGGCCAAATGGCATAACTAGAAACTCGTATGAGCCATACCTCGTCACACAAGTAGTTTTATGCTCATCCCCATCAGCAACCCGCACTTGCCAATACCCCGACCGCAAGTCCAATTTTGTGAAGATAGAGGCTCCGCACAATCTATCCATCAAATCCTGAATTAAAGGGACAGGATATTTGTTTTTGATTGTTACCTTATTGAGTGCTCGGTAGTCCACACACATGCGAAGGCTTCCATCCGCCTTCTTTTGAAACAGCACAGGAGCACCATATGGAGCCTTGGAAGGGCGGATAAATCCCGAGTCAATCAGCTCTTCCAATTGTTTCCTCAGTTCTGCCAATTCCATTGGCGACATTCGATAAGGGGCTTGAGATGGTGGCTTTGTCCCCGGCACCAACTCAATTCGATGGTCGATTTTTCTCCTAGGTGGGAGTTTCTTCGGTAGCTGAGGCGGCATCACATCCTCGAATTGCTGCAGCATGCTAGCAATTTCGTTTGGCACCTCCCCACAATAGTCTGCCTTCTCATCAACTATTGTCGCAAGAAACACTTCCCCTCCTTTCCGCAATGCTTTGTCAAGAGCAATTGCCGAGACCAAGCTCTTCCCCCCTTTCACCGCTTTCACAGCTGTGATATTGCAACATGGGACGAAACATGGGCATCCCTCACTTGCAATCATGACTCCATTGAGATATGGCATCAACACTATCTTGGCTTTTCGTAAGAAATCTAGACCAAGAATAATATCGTAATCGTCAAGATTTACGACCAACACATCATGCTTACCTCTCCACTGATCCAGTATTATCGGCACGTCATAAGACATCCCAGCAATTCTCTGTGCCTTCGAGTTTACTGCCTTCATGGATGTACGACTATCACTCAGCCGCAAGCCAAGTTCCTTCACCAGCCGATCTGCCACAAACGTGTGGGTTGCTCCCGAATCCAGCATAGCATTCACGTTTTTGCCGTTTATCCCAATCCTCACATACATCAGGTTGTCCGTAGCCCCTGACTTTCCTTTCCGCAGTGTATCAATCCTCGCCAAGTCTTCCTCGACAGGGCAGGTTTCGGCAGCCGCATCCCCCGATTCAGCTACCAGGCAGTTTATCACACGCATGGGATTGACATGCGTAACTACCCCCTCATCCTCATCGCTACCCCCAGCCCGGATAGCATTCAACTTCTCCCGCTTCGGGCATTCCCTCGCAAAGTGAGGTCCATCACAAATGAAGCAACTAAAGTTCGGTTTCGGACTCTTACCTTGTGCACCCATAAACTTGGCCTTGCCCTTCTCTGCGGCAGTAGCCTTCGATGCACCCCCACCGAATTTCTTCTTCATCTTATCCTCCTTGTTCCTTCCCTTAGCCTTGAAGGAGGCAGATGTATAGCCCTCTCTAGTAGTTGATTTGAAATCAACCAAACTGTCCGCAGCAGCAATAGCGGAGGACAGATCCTTCACGTTCTGTCGTCTTAGTTCCGCTTGCGCCCAAGTTTGCAACCCAGACATGAAGTTGAACAGCCTGTCCTCCTCGGACATATTCTCGATGTCGAGAATCAAAGAACTGAAAGATTTAACATATTCGCGAACTGACCTTTCATGTTTGAGCCTTTTCAATTCCTCCCGTGCCATCCACGATGCATTGTTGGGAAGGAATTGCTCCTTTAGCTCCTGCTTGAGACGATCCCATGTCTCAATCTTTGGACGTCCAGCACTTAAGTCATCTTTGGTTCTCGTCCGCCACCAAAGTTTCGCATCACCCGTGAGATACATCACGGTAAGATCCACTTGTTCAGCCACGCCGATCTTAGCAACACTAAAGTATTGCTCCATGTCCCATAAGAAATTCTCAAGTTCTTTGGAACTTCTTGCCCCACCAAAAGACTTTGGTTCAGGCAACTTAGGCTTAGATGTACTTACCCCAATAGGAGTGTTTCGCACTGCCCTTTTCAGAAGAGCAATCGCCTCTTCGGCAGCTTCCAATCTTTCACTTGATTCTGCCGCAAGAGAGATGTACAAGCTCTCAGCCCTTTCAGCGCATTCCATAGCTTCCTTCAAGCGATCCATGATGGAACGTTCCTCGTCTTCTTCCTCATTCAACCCTATCAAGGTCTCAAGACGCATCAACCGTTCCCGAATAGCTTCCATGACTTCTGCTGCACGTTAAAATCAACCGTGCTCTGATACCAATTGTCACGGGGTTAAATTTTTCGCAACACAATTCAACCCAATGCGGCAGTCTAGTCCCAACTAAACTCAGCCTTGCCTCCCCTTTTCGCTCGTGTTTCCTACGACTATGTGTTTCGCTCACCCAACGAAGTTCCCACAATTTCCAAGTCGTATAAAAGGAACAAACACAAGCAAGCACACAAGTTTACAAGAATACCTCTCAACCTTTATTTATCTCATCAACAAAGGATTACACAATACAAGTGTGTGTGCTATGCACAAAATCGCATGCTACACAGCAGAGGCTTGGCAGCCTATTTATAGAGAAGTGTGAGTTGCTAGGCTCACCCATAATCCCTATTTTTCAGGCCATAATGGGGCACTTACTCCCCATGATCTCCATGATCCCCCATTTTCGGGCCATAGTGGAGCACTTGCTCTCCCATTAGCTTAGTGGCTTACATAGTGGAGCACTTTCTTCCCCCACTCAGCTGCCACTTCCCCACATTTTGCCCCAATGATATAGCCATATTCTGCCTATCCGCATGGCAGTCTCAACTGCCTATTCTGCTGCGTCAGCTGCTGACTTAGAAGGTCCATCACCTAAGCCCCCACGTCCATGCCAAGTCGCAAGCTCAACGACTCGCATAGACCATTGCACGCTGCCTGCCGAATTCGTTTCTGCCTATGCAAGGCTGCCGCTGTCCATCGCTGCCGAATTCTAGGCAATGTGCCTTCGTTGGCGCATCCCCGCGCCTAGAGCCTTAACACCTAGTCTAGAAACATGTAGCCATTTAACCCGCGCTGAAACTTCATCGCTGGCTGTAATTTCTTTTAATTATTAGATCAAAGTTTTTAATAAATTAAATATTAAAAAATTAATTATATAAAAATATTTTAAAAAAATTGAGGATGAAAAAAATACTAATTAGAGAGCAAATAAAAACTTTTAGTTTAAAGGTTAAATTAAATTGAAAATTAACTTTAATAAAAGAAAAAATAAATCCAAATAACGAGAGCTAAACTAGAAAAAAAATAAAACAAAAAAATTAAATGATAAAATTTACAAAAAAAGCTAAGGAGAAATATAATTTTTTTAAAAAATAAGAAGCGATATAAAAATTAACACATTTAAAAAATTGTAATTAAATGACTACATTGAAAAAAAAATATATAAAAAGAACAAGAAAAACATAAAATATTAAAAATATGAGGATTGAAATTAAAAACACAATAAATAATAAATTGTAATTGAATAACTAAATTAATAAACTATTAACTTCTTTCAAGAGAATAGCAATGAAATAAAAAAATTAAAAGAGTGATGACTAAAAATATAAAAAACATAAAAATGGAATTTGAAATTAAAAAAATTAAAATTAAAATAAAAACTAAAACTAAAACATTTGAGCAAGTGTAATTGAAAGACGCGATTACAAAATAAAAAAAAAACTTTCACAGGAGAAATCATAACACAATAAGAAATTCAAAGACTGAGCATTGAAATCGACACAAAAACAAACAAGGAGGATAACAATGTTTTTTAGTGTTCAGGAAAGAAAAAATAAAATAAAAACAACCATTGATTACAATACAATTACCTTCAATTACCACACGCCAGTTCTAAATGGAAAAGGAGACAGTGGAGTATCCAAGGAGATAGCCCAAAGCCAGTTTTAACCACTGGGTGGTGTCAGATACGTTGCCTGCATGACACGTAATACACTCGCCTACAGTTTTTCTTATTTGAAAGTTAATAAATAATGTAAAAATATTAAAATATCCTCGATGACTTTTACAATTACATAAAATACCCATGTTCATAGTGCAAAAATACCCCAACACACAAAGTTATTCTTTTTTCTCATCCAGGGTTAATTTTGTACTAACACAAATTTTGTCCAGCCGGTCATGTTTTTTTGATCTGGGGGGCGGGCAAAGAAATGGTTTCACTGTTTGGAGGTTTGGAAAAGCCATCGACCACTTGCTTCAAATATCGGTGATTTTAGAGATACGTGAAAACACTATCCTACCCTTAAGCCGAGCCTTACAAAAAAAAGAAAAGATAAAATGATTATTTTAACAGATTTTATTGTGGATTGAAATACCGTGAATGACCCGTTGCTTCTAGAGTATTAGTTAATTATTTGAATAACAGCTCTGAATGGTAGGTGGTGTAGCGTTGAGCAGGAAAAGAGGGTGTCGGGTGGGTCCTATACTTTGGAATGAGCATGCCTTAACGTTGTTATGTGGGCCTACTTACACTTAGAAAATCACGTAAGCATATGATATTGATTACCAAGTGTACATAGAGGCCGTTGAGTTATTCGTGGGCTGCCAAGGGGTGGTGGATCTGAATGTTTCAGGCTTGAAGCACAGTGATTCTTATTTTTTTGATAATGTAGCACAATAAAAAAAATATTTAGCAAAATAATATATTTTAAATAAATATTCTGAGGTGTTGAGAAGTGAGCAGAGAAGGTTTATAAGTATGAAAATTAGGATCACACTAATCTCTGATAAATTCATTAAAAATTCACCATGAGCATATTCTAATACTAAGAATGTGTTTTTGTCAGGTCCCGGTAACAATTATTCTCGCTGATGTTTAGCACTTTGAGAGGTCATCTCAAAGTCCTCGCAGCTGAATAATACGTGTCGTATTCCTTGTATATTTTTTTTTATTTAAGAAAATTTTACCTCCTAAAAATATATTTTATGCAAGTAAAATTTTAATTATTTTAAGTTGTTATAAAAATTATATGCTCTCACTTAAATTCAAAATCTGTTATATTCCTTATAAGTATAGCTTTCCAAGTTACAGATAGTTAGATAGTATCTCCACTTGTCTATCGGACAAATTTAATTAATTTTTTTTACTTAGAATTGTGGCCGTCGACATAATTAATTATGTATTTTTTAAATACGTTTTTTATTATATATATATATATACACATATAAACTTTGCTACAAGCCAAAAAACTCTCAAATGCATCCAGGTAGTAATGACTAGTTCACTGTGGAAAGATTTGTAGCGAATTTATTAAGAGCATTCACTTTATAAAATATTTATAATTACAAATATATTTTTAATATTAATATATCAGAACAATTTAGAAATTTTAAAAATAATTACAAATAAAAAATAATACTAAATTTTTATTTTTTTAAATAAAAAACAAACACGTTGTAAAAAATAATGGTTGTCGATTTGCTAATGAGAGGGTCACGCGGTCGGTCGAGGGCATTGTCTTGTCATGTTCTGCAGGCAGTTCCGGTTAATCTAGCAGGTTCTGTAAGGGGTCACGCCCGAATCCCCTCCCTTTCTATTTTTATTTGCTTCAATTTTTTAATTTCATTTAGATTTTTCAATATTTTTGTATACAGATATCAATGCAACTCTTCATACCAATTTATTTGGAAAATATGTTCTCGTTTAAAGGGCAGTTGTCTTTTGAATTGCAGATACGGACCCTCGATTTCCTCATCAAACTGAAATTATCATAGGCCAGAATTAGAGGCTCCCGTTTCTTGTACGAGCACTGGAGACTTCCACACGATGCTATTTTACGTTTCACGTTTTATTTCTTTTATTATTATTATTATTTTAGTGTGCAGTTTTATGTGTATTTTCTTGATGTTTGTGATGTAATTAATGTATGGTAACGAAAATGTAATACAATGGAACGAGACGATGCGTTAGATTTCTTTGTTTGGATATGAATATTTTACTAATATAATGGATACTTTTTACAATCTCTTCTTTCATTCCTTGAAATTTTTTGGAAAAAAATATTTATTTTATAAAAAATATTTGCATGTATGTTTATTTTTTTATTATAAAAAAGACAGCTTCTCTTTTTAGTTGTTTATTACAGCTTCATGTATCTTTCAATTTATTTCATTAAATATAAATGTAATTTTATATTTTTAAATAAAAAAACCATATAACAAAAGAAATCCGTAACACCTGCAGCGTCCATCCTTATTTATAAAAGCGCAATAATTGAGGACTCCCACTCTCATACAAATCCTCACCAATCATGTGCATCTCCTTATCACTCTGCCCTTCTTTAACAAGTGGTTCTCAGTCGTTTACTTTTCACCGTAATCTCCTCCCGTGTAGATCCACACCAAGCAAGAACTACCCTTTCTTGATTCGTTCCCGTCTTTCCATGGATTCAACCATTCCTGAAGTTGCCTACGATTACTCTCCCTTCCTTCGCATTTACAAAGATGGCCACGTAGAGAGACTCAGGGGCACCGACATCGTCCCTTCTGGATTAGACCCCAAAACAAACGTCCTGTCTAAAGATGCAGTCTACTCACCGGAGTTAAATCTCTCTTCTAGACTTTACCGACCACGTAACACCAACCCTGATAAAAAACTCCCAGTCCTAGTTTACTATCATGGCGGTGGCTTTTGCATTGAAACCCCCTTCAATTTTCGTTACCATGATCACCTTAACAATCTAGTTGCGGCGTCCAACGTTATAGCAATCTCTGTTGATTATAGATTGGCCCCGGAGCACCCCCTTCCTATTGCATATGACGATTCATGGACAGCTCTTAAATGGGTTGCCTCTCATGTTAATGGAGATGGCCCTGAGGAGTGGCTAAACTCTCATGCTGATTTCGGTCAGGTTTTTCTTGCTGGAGATAGTGCTGGTGCTAACCTAGCACACCAACTTGCTATGAGGTATGGTCAAGAAAAACTCTCTGGTATTGGCCTCACAGGTGTTATCTTAGTACATCCATATTTCTGGGGCAAAGAACATATCGGTACAGAGGGCGAGAATTTGGAAACAAAATCAAGGATCGATGCTATATGGCATTTTGTATGCCCTACATCAAGTGGGTTGGATGACCCTTTGATTAATCCACTTGTTGATCCAAGATTGGATAGTCTGGGGTGCGACAGGCTGCTTGTTATTATTGGCGGGAAGGATGTCTTGAGGGAAAGAGGAATCGCTTCTTTCATCAACAAAGACAAGGCCTGATTTTATCATGTTGCTTGGTTTCTGGCTCAGGGTTTTTCCTTGATTTGTCCATGGAATAATATGAGTTCATTGTACAGTAGCTCTATATATGCTACATAGGTATGTCGTCATAAATCAGCTCGTGTCCAACTCTTTCAGAAACATGTAGTAACACATCCAGAAAAATAGAAGATGATGATTTTAGAACGATCATAAAAGAAATCTGAGCATTAGTAGCCTTTATTAGAAAACGCCATCATTTCGTGGTGGAAATAACTTGTTACTTTTCTTTATATCTGGTTTTAATTTTTTATGTGCATGTTTATTATTTTTCAGTGTTTTATATGTTTGCAGGATGTTTAGTATACTTGGAATCAATTGTAATATGTATAAATTGATTTGAATATTTTAAGTTAAAAAAATGCTATATTTGAGTTGTTGATGATATAAATTTGAAAATGATGGTCTAATAAATAAAAAAAATTAATGATGCACGGTTTTTTTTTGTTTGAAGGGGTTAATGTTTTTTATTTTTTAAATTTTATTTTAACAGGTTTTCCATATTTTTTTATATAAAAATTATGTGGTAAACTCATAATAATATTGAGACATAGAATTAATAAAATTGTGTATTTTTAAAGTCTCGTTGTAATGGTATTCTTAGTTTTTGTGAATTTTGACCTGTAATAATCTTTGTTATTTTTTAAAGTTTTTTTAGTAAAATTATTTGTTTCTAATTATTTTTATTTTCTTGATTTTTTTGTTTTATTTAAGGAGTTAAACCTCTTTTAAAAGCAAAAAGAAATACACAAATAAAATTATAAATATGAGTTTTTTTATATATTTCTTATAAAAAACTTGTATGTTAATTCTGAATGCATCAGCTCATCAATTGGCATCCCTTAGCCATAGAAAAAAAAAATACATGTATTCTTGTCGAGAATGCAAGTATCTCATCAATGATAGAAATATAGAATTGGGATGTAAAGATTTTGAAAGGCCGAGGTGGCTCATGCCCCTTTTAATAATTATACTTTAAACTGAAAAAAAAAAAAAAGATGTCACATCATCTATTTTAACGTTGAAAGGTACTTTTTTGTCTGCCTCTTTTTTCACTTTCATTTTCGATTTTTTTAATTTTATTCTTTATTCTTTTTAATTTTTCAAGCAGTCTAGGCTGATCCACGTGGCAAAATGTTGCTAAGAAGTTCCGGTGGTGTTTGCAGTAGTTTAAGAAGACTCCCGCGTAACTTACTCAAAATTGGGTATAGGTTATCGAGAAGGCGGGGCCATGCCACCCTCTCCATGCTCATTTCTCTGTCGAGAGGAAAAGGACCCTCACATCCTTCCCATCAAATTTGAATTTCTTTGATGTCGATGATATTTGGAGAATTTTTTTTTTTATTATTATCTGGAGTATTTTAACAGTTTATACCTATTATGATTAATTTTTAAATTTATAGACACAATTTACCAGTCTAATAAACAAATAAAACACTGCAAAAATAATAGAATAGTGTACAAAAATAATCAAACTCGAAACAATAACTACACCTCTAAATACATTTAGAGAATTTTGCAATCCCAACATAAAGATATCTATATAGTTAATTTCAATTTTTAAAGTCGGGATAAAATTTATAATCCAGTATAGATTTCTTTATGCCAATCATCTCGAGGGAAATAATGTTCAAACTCTTAAGACTTGCGTGTTGATTCCAAATTTATACTTCGAGTTTAGCATCATTTTTCACAAAAAAAAAAACTAGATACTTGTGTCTTTTGTGCGGATTATAATATTTTTTTTAAAATATAAAGAAATGTATGCATTACTCGTGTATTTTTCTATATATAAGTAAAATCAAAACTTATATATAAAAATTATTTTGTTTCAAAGATTTTTATTTGCATGTTTATTTTTTTAATTGTATAAAAGTGCTAGTGTTTCAAGCTCTGATTATGGAACTCACAAGATTGAGGAAAAACTACACACTTTATTAAGCAAAGCAGAGCTGTTTAAATACAGCTCTTTATATAACAGAATTGAAAAATATTAGTCACTACTTCTATTATCTCTACTGTGATGATCCGCAGACCAAATCACCACAAATGTGGCGTGAGAATAGATCCACTTCTTGACTACCACGCTAGCTGAAAATAGCGTGAGAATAGATCTACTCCTTGACTGCCACATCAATTGAGAAACATGTTATTATTCTGCACTTATGCATGCATGCATATATTATTAAAATGAACTTAACAAATCCTCCCTTAAACTGAGCATGTCGTGTTTGTTCAGCTCAGTTTAATGTCTTCTTCTCTTGTACTCCTAAGAGCATGCGGAGTTTCACAAAATCTTCGAGTTTGAGTGGTTTGGTCATGATGTCCGCTATTTGCTCCTTTGTTCCACAGTAGACTAGTTCCACTTCTCCCTTTTTGATCAAATCTCTAATAAAATGAAATCTCACATTGATATGTCTTGTTCTTCCATGTAGTGCCGGATTCTTAGACAGTTTAATGGATGAGCTATTGTCGCAGAATACGGTAATACACTTACAATAATCTTCTTCAACACTGTTTAGAACTTCCTTCATCCATATACTATGACATGCACATGTGGTAGCTGCTATATATTCAGCCTCCGTAGTTGATAGTGTGACGATTGGCTGCTTCCTGGAACTCCATGCTACTGCCCCATCTCCCATCATGAACACATACCCGGACGTGCTTTTTCCTCCATCTAAGTCTCTAGCAAAATCGCTATCTGTGTAGCCTTTGAGGATGTTATCTGAACCTTTCTTGTAGAAAACACCGAAATCAAGTGTCCCCTTTAAGTATCGAAGTATTCTTTTTGCAGCTAGTAAATGTCCTTCTTTTGGCGCGGCCATGAATCTGCCTAAAAAACTTACAGCATACATTATATCAGGTCGAGTTGTCGTAATGTACATAAGGCTACCAATCAATTGCTTGTATTCAGTGCTGTCTACTTCTTCTCCTTTCTCCTGTGATGATAACTTAGTTCCTGGAACCATTGGATTATTAACTGCATTGCAGCTGCCCATTCCAAACTTCATAAGAAGTTCACTTGCATATTTTTCTTAACATAAAAATATTCCAACATCCGTTTGGTGTACTTCAACACCCAGAAAATACTTCATCCTCCCTAGGTCAGTCATATCAAATACCGATTGCATGGAAGCTTTAAATTCTCTACACAGCTTTATATCATTGCCGGTAAAAATTAAATCATCCACATAGAGACTTACCACCAAAAAACTCCCTCCTTCCTTCTTTATGAACAAGGTGTGTTCACAACTGCATTTTTTAAAACCTTCACCATTGAAGTAGTCCTCTATCCGACTGTACCAAGCTCTTGGAGCTTGTTTTAGGCCATACAATGCCTTTCTTAATCGATACGCTTTTTGCTCCTCTCCTTTCTGAATGTATCCTTCAGGTTGTTCAATATGAACAACCTCCTTCAGTTCTCCATGAAGAAATGCGCTTTTCATGTCGAGCTGAAACACTTCCCAACTTCGTAGCACAGCGAGAGAGAGTATCATCCTAATAGTGTCCCATCTAGCAACTGGTGAGAATACTTCACTATAATCTATTCCTTGTCTTTGTGCGTAACCCTTCACAACTAGTCGCGCCTTGTAGTTGTCGACTTCTCCCCTTTCATTTAATTTGGTTTTAAAAACCCACTTGACTCCAATTTTTTTTATCCCTTTGGGCAGCTCCACTAACTCCCATGTATTATTTTTTTTGATAGCCTGAATCTCGGCATCCATAGCTTGTCTCCATTTTATGTCTTTCACCGTCTCATCATAGCTTACTGGATCATCTGCTGTAGTGTAGAGCACCAGAAATTAATCGTCACCTTCCTCCTCCTCTGTGAGATTTTCCCCAGTTATGTAGTCTTGTAAGTGTGCTGGAGCTCTACTAATTCTCTTTGGCTGCTCCCTTTGAATTGTTTGAGATGATGAGGTGGCGTTTGCTTGCTAGGTGGCGTCTGCTCGACTTGCTTCGCGGCTTGCTTCCTCGGCCTGAGCTTGAATTTGCTCATTTTCCATTTGAGCGTTGCCAGCATGGTCATTGCCAGCGCTGCCTTCTTCGGCAGCAAATGGCTCTGCATCTTCCCATTTTAATTCCTCCGTGTCACCATCTATCCTCCCCCAATTCCAAATCTCCTCTTCAGCAAAAATCACGTCTCGGCTAGTGATGATTTGTTTGCTTTCTGGGTTAAAGAGTCTGTATGCTTTAGATTCTTCACTTACTCCTAAAAACACACATTTTTGACTCTTTTCTTCTAGCTTGACCCTCCTTTGATTTGGTACATGCACGTAAGCAATGCACCCAAAAATTTTGAAATGTGCCACACTTGGTTTCTGTCCAGTCCAGCATTCTTCTGGAGTTGCATCTTGCAGTGCTCCTGTTGGGCTTCGATTAATGATATGAACTGACCATTTTGCTGCCTCTGCCCAGAAACTTCTAGGCATTTTTCCTTCTACCAGTAGACACCGAACCATGTTCATGAGTGTTCGGTTTTTGCGTTCTGCTACCCCATTTTGTTGGGGTGTGTAGGACGTGGTAAGTTGTCTTTTGATACCCTGTGTGTTGCAAAAATCTGAAAAAATTTGAGAATTGTATTCTCCTCCACGATCACTTCGTAGACATTGAATTTTCAGCCTTGTCTCCATCTCCACGCTGGCTTTAAAAAACTTGAATTTCTCAAAGGTTTTGCTCTTCTCTGTAAGTAAATAAATCCATGTCTTCCGGCTGAAATCATCAGTAAATGTCAGAATATACCGTTTGTTGCTCACGGTTTGTGGGGTTATGGGTCCACATAAATCGGAGTGGATTAGCTGCAATTTTCCGGAGGCTCTCCAGTTAGCCTTTTTTTGAATTTCTTCTCTATGCTGCTTCCCTTTGTTGCATACTTCACACACTTTGTGTACTGCTTGAATTTCTGGTAATCCATGCACCATTTTCTTATGATACAGTCCTTGAAGCCCTCTCAAATGAAGGTGGCCAAATCTCTTATGCCAAAGCCCTGTGATATCTTCCTGTATTACTTGCAGACAAGCATCGTTATGTAATTCAGCAAGCATGACAAACATGCGGTTTGTGGTCATTTTTGTATGCACAATGAGGCCTTTCTTCGGATGAAAAATTTTGCAAACTCCCTTTTTCATTAACACTGTTAAGCCTCTCTCCTGCAGCTGCCCTACACTTAACAAATTATTTGTTAAATCTGGGATGTAATAAACATTGCTGACAATTTGCGTCCTCCCTTGAACCTTCAGCTTCACATTTCCTTGACCCATAACTTGCATCCTAGCATTGTTGCCTAGCTTCACAGAGTGCGAAAAGCTCTCATCCAAAGTGACAAACCACTTTTTGTTGCCTGTCATGTGGTTTGAACAACCTGAGTCAATAAACCACACTTCTTCCTTTGTCAGCTCCTTTGTTTCACTGTGAGCCACAAAGAGAAGGACATCGTTTTCTAATTTCACATCTCCATCATTCACTGTCACGCAATCCACCAGTGCCACATTACCACCATTATCCAGCTCCACGACATTTCTATCATTTGACACCACACCATCTCCACTTATTTTCACGCGGTCCAGCTTCACAGCATCTTCATCGTCCTCTGTTGTAATGTCTGCAGATCCCATTGGCTCAACGTGAGCCATGAGAAGAAGTTCCTCTTCATCATCCAATTCAATATAATTTGCATTCCTCTCCCAAGTAGGACACTCATACTGAAAGTGCCCTTGCTTATGGCATTTAAAGCATTTCACAGTTGCTCTTCCAAATCCCTGTCATCCTCTGCCTCTGCCTCTGCCTCGACTTTGATAGGTGGGACGTGTTCCTTCTCTCGGCTCATTGTGGAATCTGTCATCTCCAATTGAGACACGCAATGCATGCTCCTCATTGTGTTCTTTATCTAGCCTTTTGAACTAGGCTTCATGGACCACAAGTGAGCTTTGTAGTTCGTCAATTGTCATTGCGCTTACATCCTTTGATTCTTCTATTGAAACCACAACATAAGTGAACCTTTCTGTCATGGTTCGAAGCACCTTTTCCACCACCTTGGTGTCGGGCATCGTCTCCCCATTGCTCCTCATCTAGTTAGCCACTGAGGTGACTCTCACAAAATATTCTGCAATTGTTTCACTGTGTTTCATTTGCAGAATCTTAAACTCTCGTCTCAATGTATTGAGTAGAGATTGCTTCATTTTAGCATTTCCCCCAAACTTGCTTTTCAAAGAATCCCACACAATCTTCGATGTGCGCCTGTCCAGAATCTGTTCAAATGTAACTCTATCTATTGCTTGATATAGATAGTGTTTCACTTGATGATCTTTCATTTTTGCATCATCGAGTTGTGTCTGCTGCGCATTGCTCAACGTAGTCCCCACGATCGGCTCTTGAATGCCATTTTCCACCAGGCTCCACAGCCCTTTTGCTCGCAACAAATTTTCCATCAACTCACTCCAATGATCATAGTGTTGACCATCGAAATGAGGAATTTTTGTTAAACTCTTATCGTCACTCATTCTCACTCTCACTGTGTATCTCTCGCTGCAATTAATCTCTCCCGAACCAACTCTGATACCACTGTTAGTGTTTCAAGCTTTGATTATGGAACTCACAAGATTGAGGAAAAACTACACACTTTATTAAGCAAAGCAGGGCTGTTTAAATACAGCTCTTTACATAACAGAATTGAGAAATATTTGTCACTACTTTTATTATCTCTACTGTAATGATCCGCAGATCAAATCACCACAAATGTGGCGTGAGAATAGGTTCACTTCTTGACTACCACGCTAGCTGAGAATAGCATGGGAATAGGTCTACTCCTTCACTGCCACATCAATTGAGAAACATGTTATTATTCTGCACTTATGCATGCATGCATGCATATATTATTAAAATGAACTTAACAAAAAGGTAGTTATAATTTAGAAATAAGGGTAAAACTATCGCATCAGATGACCCAAGTTTCATAGCGATTTTATATCGAAACATATAATAGTTGTCAATGGCAAATGGCATTTGTTTATTGGTCATGTGTTAATGCAAACCACCCTGTTTAGTATAACTATATTATATTTATATACCTGTATATAGTGTGATTACTATTATTTACGTTAACTTAGAAAATCAAGCCAAACCCGAAATAACAATTTGGTTAAGATTTTAATTCATTTTCTGATCTTGAAGACCAAGCCCTTAATCACTCGACTGTTTCAAGTTCGGGCCGGGTCTTGACGTTTTTCATCTAGGTTCATCCAAATCCTGAATATGCTGCGAAAAAAAAGCCCTGGGCTAAACTAAAGGATCTCTAAGAACTAACACCCTTAATTATAAAACTTGTTCAACATAACTTATCAGTTCAAAACCAAGCCTAATGAGTTTATTTCGAAACAATTTTTTTCACTGTTCATCCATCAGCCCGCCACCATGTATTATTTTCTTTATCAGCTGGAAAATCAAAAGGTAAGAGCTAATGATCGGAGGGTGCGTGTGTTGTTGGAAAACAAAGAAGGAAAGAACACTTCTATTTTTTATTTTTTTTATTGTTTTTTTTTAAATAAAAAAGACCAATGAATCTGCTAGATAGACAAAGGGCACTTGTTGTTTGTTTGTTTGTTTGATGCATGGTGAGTTTACATGTAAAATTTTATGGTGTTCGTCTAATAATCGCTCATGCCCTATTAATTATTTTCTTGATATATATATATTTTTAAATTATTGCAAGTACTTAGAAAATAAAATTTATAACCTACTAAAAATAAAAATAATATCATTTATCTTTTCTACTTGTAATCATCTTTAAAAAAATAATTAATTTGATATTATTAATTACTTGTTGTGTATCCAAAACATTTTTCGGTAACAAATACTAATTAATTATTTTGTTCTAGTTTGAGTGTTTTGAGTTTTAAAATAGCTATTCATGGTAATATTTTTCTTTTTTTTTCTTTATCCGCAATAATTGTCTATACGAACAAGATTTTTATTGTATATTTTTCTAATAATCTCAACGTGACATGTAAACTCATTTTAATTTCTATATTCAGAAAACAATGATTGACATGCAGAGTTATCCAGTTCAATAAAATTTCTATCCCTCATAAAAAAATTTAAAAAATTGACTGTTGCTTGCATATACAAATGGCAGCGATGGGGATCATGTGGCATTGCTTTTTAAATCTAAATGTTATTTTCAAAACCCGAAACAGTTGGGTTTCGAGTACGAATTCAGTGAGTTTGTATTTTCAAACCCGGACCTAAAATTTTCAAGCCCAAAGCCGAAAACCCACATGCTCACCGAAACACGCACGTATATATAACAGATGGCACCGGATCAGTTGTATATAAAAAAATAGAGAAGAAGAATTAATTTATCTATTAAATTCAATACAACGTTAAATAATAATAAAAAATTAAATTCAAAGATTTGCATGTCGGAATAAAAATCTTGCACGCGATCATAGATATATGGATTCTTCTCTCTCTCTCTTTTCCCTTAAGAAACAGCTATTGGAGTATATTTAGTTTATAGAAACATTAGTTTCAAACGTAAATTTAAGACTGAATAAATGGCATTGATTAAAATAAACTCGCCTCCACAAAACTCAAATAGATTCGAACAAAACAGAAATGACAAAACGTTTTGATCATTAACTGTTGAACAATATCCCCTTTCACTGTATAAATTACCAAACCATTTCCATCCCAATACATATACCACTCTCCTGATCATAACTAGACAATCAAATTAGAAAATTGCCACACAAGGTTCTAGCCATGGCAAAGCTCAACATCTTTAATGTCATTCTTGCATTGTTCATAGTTGTCGCACCAATAGTTCTGGCTGAAGTGGAGCTGAGTCCTTCAGCTGAACCAGGGCTTTACAGCTATGTCGAGCAATGTGTAGCCGTAATAGGAGCAAGATGTGGGGAGGAGATTCTATATGGCTCCTTTATGGGAAAGCCCGTTACTCTTGAATGCTGCCAAAAACTCTTGCTGATGGGGAAGGCATGTGATGATGCATTGATGAGGGTTGTTCTCGAATTTCCAGAATACAAGGGACACGAAGAAGAAGCTCTGGCAGGGAGCAATAAACTCTGGGAAAAGTGTACTCTAGCCGTGCAAGCTGCCTCATCTTCCCTTTCTAACAAATATAACACACACACACACGTATAGGCTTGAAGGGTTAGGTATTTCATTTATGTGCTTCAAATCCAATTCAAGTTGAAGAATTACAACATGGTATGTGCGTACGTATAAGGGAAACTGAACGCATCACTGCCCAGTTAGAACGCATGTCTTTTTTTCTTTTTTTTTTCTCCTCTCTTTTAGCAAAACAGATGATTTTACTGGCTTGTTTGTATTGGTTATTTCGTTGTGTTGGCGAGTCAAGTTTCCCTTCGACACGGAAAGGTTTTAATTTTGATCAGCACATGAAAAGGAGAGAGAGAGTTTATTTTATCAATGGCAGCTCTTGTTGTTATGTTAGGTAGAACATGGGTTTCAAAACCCAGTAAACTTCTTATTTGTGGAGTAATAATACAAAGCTACTCGATAAATATAATTTTAACTATAATATTTATTAGAATAATTTAAGACTTTATTGTCTCAAGAAACATGTCCCTGCTTTTTTTTAATTTATTTGGCATATAAAATCAATTCCAAGCGATTTTGTTTTAAAAAAATATATTAATAAAATAAAAAAAAATCTTAACGTAATAACTACGAGATATTGCCTGTCTTTATCAAATCCAGTTAAATAATTTACTGTTGACTATCATTAATAATCGTGCGAGCCACTGGCTGTTGCTGACCGCCTTCGTGTTTAATATTATTTCCTTTCCCTGGAGATAGAGTTAAATATAATATAACCCCCTTTTGTATTTTAAAGAAACCAAGACATTATTTTTTCTGTTTTCAAGAATTATATAATTAATTCTTGTAGTTTTTAATTTTACGGTGATTTTAGATTTAACAGCTATATTCAAATGTATTTTTTACTTGAAGATTATTAAAATTATTTTTTATTTTTTTATTTTTAATATAAATATCAATTTGATGTTTTTTTTAAAGCACATTTTAAGTACATAAAAAATAAAAATTGTTATACTCTTAAACACCCAGTTAAAAAAATTAAAGATAGTCGGTAAGATTGGAGGTTTTTGACAGAAAAGAAAGCATTTTTGGAATAAAAACTCCCTAAAATGATTATATTATATTATAGCTGGTTAAAGGATTATTAAATGGTTTCTGATCATGCAATTATTTCTTTGGTTGGGGTTTTATTTTTCAGGGAATCAAAGAATGGCAGGTGCCTGTAAAGCAAAGCAATTATTTTTGGCAGATGGGTTGCTGTTCAATGCCTCTCTTGATTGGCTCAGTCCTTTTATTAAGGATGAGGCGCCCCCCCTCTTTATGCGCATATTTATCCTTCTCGCTCCCAAGTGACCTTTCTTAAGTAAATGCTTGTTCTTTCCTTCTTTCTTTCCGTCTTTCTTATCAATGGCATCATCTCCAAATAATGAAATCGCCCTCAAATTCAGGTTCTTTCAGGTCTACAAAGACGGCCGTGTTGAATTATTCTATCCACACAACACAAAGATCCCACCGTCCGATGATCCAGTCACTGGAGTCCGGTCCAAAGATGTAATTGTCTCATCTGAACCTCAAGTCTCTGCCCGTATTTTCTTGCCAAAACTCAAAGACCCTAACCAAAAACTCCCCCTCTTACTATACATCCACGGAGGAGGATTCTCAATGAAATCTGCCTTTTCTCCTGCCTACCACAAGTTGTGCAACCAAGTTGCTGGTGAGGCTGACTTTATAGTTGTCTCTGTGGAGTATGGTCTCTTTCCTACCCGACCCTTACCCGCATGCTACGAGGATTCGTGGGCTGTGCTCCAGTGGGTGGCATCACATGTTAACGGGAATGGACACGACCCATGGCTGAATTGTCATGCTGATCTTGGGAAAGTTTTTATTGGGGGAGATAGTGCTGGAGGTAACATATCACATACTTTGGCTTTTCGGGTCGGGTCAATCGGGTTGCCCCGAGGGGTGAAGGTTGCGGGGGTGGTTATGGTGCATCCCTTCTTTGGGGGCACCAAGGATGATGAAATGTGGTTGTACATGTGCCCCACTAATAGTGGGCTGAATGATCCTAGGATGAATCCGGGTGTAGAGGATCTTGCTAGGCTTGGGTGTGAGAGGATGTTGATCTTTGTAGCTGAGGAAGACTATTTGACTGTTGCAGCTAAGAATTATTACGAGAAGTTGAGGAGGAGTGGATGGAAGGGGACTGTTGAACTTGTTGAGAATGAAAAGGAAAACCACTGCTTCCATTTGCTTGATCTCGATGGTGACAAGGCTCGGGAAATGAGGCATAAGTTTGTTTCGTTTCTCAAACAAGACCAGTTCAATCTTTTGTAAAACTTTGTTGTCTATTGTCCTGTAATGGAACTTCGTATCCTCTTTTCATTTAATAATTTCATGCAAGACGCTTTATTACAGTTTATATGATGGTCTTGATGTGCAGAGAGCCTTCCAAGTGGGTGGTTATTTTATGGTTCAAGTAGACAGCGTGTAGTAGCCCGGGGGGTTTGGAATCCAAATTATTCAATTATAAAGGTGCACAGCTCAGAACTGCACAAATACAGGGCATGAAAGTCCTGGTTTTCTAAGGGTCTGGATGACCCAATCCACCAGAAAAAAACGACCTGAAAGTCGCCCATACTAAAAAATAAAACAGTAAAGCCCAACCCACAAATCTTATTTGTGTAAGCTGGGTATGCGGCCCGGCTCCATAGATAAAAATATATTTGGATGGGCCTAACTTTGGATTAGCTTAAAAATAAATTATTTTTTTATATTTAGTAGCATAATAAAAAATAAATTAAAATATTTTTTTAGTATTTAGTTATATAATAAAAAATAAATTGAAAAATAACTTATTAATATTTTATTTTTTAAGTTTATTCAAATAATAAAAAATAAATCTTATAAATTACAAATTGAATGAGAATGAAATTTAAAAAAAAATATAATTTTAGAAATTATTTCAAATAAAATGAATAATAATTAAAATAATAGACATCAAATCTAAAAAATAAAAAAAATAAAGAATAAAAAATTAAAATAATAATAATTAATATTTTATAAATTATTTCAAATTAAATAAGTAACAATTAAAAAATAATAATCAAATTTAATAGATAAAAAATTACAATAAAAAATAATAAGAAAAAAATAAAAATTATAAAAATAAAGACCATAGTTAATAAAAAAAATTAAATTTTAAGAGATGAAATTGAAAAATAAATATTCAAAAACAAAATATATATAGCAATAAAAAATTTGGGGACTAAATTTGATATAATATAAAAAAATATAATATTTTTAAATTTTTCACAACTTTCACAAAATATTTTCTCCATAAGCTAAATTTTTTAACTGAAAAATATTTTTTTATTAATTTTTTAATAATAAATAAATATAAAAAATTTATTCTTTAAAAAACAATTATGACATTAATAATATATGAGAAAGATCCATCTTTGGAGTTTGTGCTGGGATTGTTTGTTTCCATCGCTCAACAATCAAAGCTTTGTCCCTTCCTCCAACGGATCGCTATTCACTGCTGGACAAATGGAGGTTCCGTGAGATCTCTTATCCACACATTTTTTACATGGTTTTCTTTTCTACACCACCACCTATAAAGTTCTTGCAATTGCTTAACTACTACTCTTTATTTGTTTTTATATATAAATATTGGATGGAAAAGAGAACGATAAGATCTTTTTATTTTTCATTTGGTAGTTGTGGTCTGTTATGTTTTCTATATATTGACGTTCCAACTCCCAAAGCAATGTATCTTTCTTGCTGCTTTAAGCTTTCTCTCCTCAAATGGGCAGCAATGAAATAGATCGTAAATTCCGATTCTTGACAGCATACAAAGATGGGCGGGTCGAAATACACTACCCGACCCAAAAAATCCCTCCATCTAATGACCCAAATACCGGGGTCCAATCCAAAGATGTTACAATTTCAACCGAACCACCTGTATCCGCCCGAATTTACTTACCTAAAATCCTTGACCCGACGAAAAAAGTCCCGGTCCTCTACTATATTCATGGTGGTGGCTTTTGCTTTGAGTCTGCCTTTTCACCAGTTTTTCACAGCCATTTAATGGCATTGGTTGCTGAAGCCAATGTCATTGCCGTGTCGCTTGAGTACGGGCTATGGCCTGAGCGGCCCTTGCCCGGAAGTTATGTGGATGCTTGGGTGGGGCTCAAATGGATAGCATCACATGTCAAAGGAAACGGGCCTGAGCCATGGTTGAATGACAATGCGGACTTTTGTAGGTTTTTTATGGGCGGGGATAGTGGTGGAGCTAATATGTCCAATTTCCTGGCAGTTCAGATCGGGTCATACGGGTTGCCTGGGGTGAGGCTTATTGGAATGATTATGGTACACCCTTTTTTTGGTGGTATGGAGGATGACGAAATGTGGATGTTTATGTATCCAACAAACTGTGGGAAGCAAGACCCTAAGCTAAAGCCGCCGCCAGAGGATTTGGCGAAGTTAGGGTGCGAGAAGGTGTTGGTGTTTCTTGCCGAGAAGGATCATCTAAGAGAAGTGGGTGGGATCTTTTACGAAGACTTGAAAAGAAGTGGGTATAAAGGGGCTTTGGAGGTGGTGGAACATGAAGGTGTGGCGCATGAGTTCCATCTCTTTGATCCTGCTCATGACAAGTCTATAAGTTTGGTCAAAAAGTTTGCTTCTTTTCTCAATGAGGTGTAGGTCAAGCTTCTTCTTTTTTCTCTCTCGGGTGTGAGCAGAATATCCTCCTTTCGATTCCAAGAGCGTTTTTTTTTTTCTGCCTTTTATTTTCATGGTCAAGACCTGAGGTCGGGATGGGTCTTTGAAGTTGTATGGTATTCGATTATAGCGAGCACGACAGGTTTGTTCTGCAACCTCGATAATGTCTTTGCTTCTATTTGAAGGTAAAATTTCAATAAAATGCACCGTCAATTTATGCAGGCAAAATTAAATTTATTAATAGAGCACCCCCATAACCAATTAATTATAGTAGTGGACATTAATATTTTGTTCCGAGTGGACCTTCAAATGAAATAATTTCTTTATGACGATGCTGAAGACAAATAATCTTCGACTTTGGTCACAGCCAAGAGGAAACTCCGTTCGGGAGTTCTGGCGAAGCATTGGAGGGAAGGAGTCTGCTAGCATTTTTGGCGGTTGAAAGTTCTTACGAGCAAAGTTGAATTATTTTTTTGCTCCATGTTTTTAAATTATTTAATTTTTTTTATTAAAATTTATTTAAAAATATAATTGTAATTGTTTTCTAAATAGTTTTTTGTGCTAAAATACATGTTAATAATATTTTTTTTATTTTTAAAAAATTATTTTTGATATCAGTATATCAAAATGATTTAAAAATACTAAAAATAAATTAATTTGAAATTAGTAAACAAATTAATTTTTTATAAAAATACTTTTAAAATGTAAAAATAAAGAGAATTTAATATGTTTTGGATTATTTTGATGTATTGATATTAAAAATAATTTTTAAAAATAAAAAAATATTATTAATATATAGATGTAGTTTAACACGTAAAAAATTATTTGAAAAATAATTATAATTACACTGTAAAAAAAACTTTAAAAACTTTAAAAATATTATTTTTTTAGTCTTTTTCTGGAAAAACAAACAAATTTCATTGCTTAGCCGGCCATCAAAGCTAACAGTGGCTCGACGTACATGGCGTTTGTTCGTATGTAAAGTGTATTTTCTTGTTTTTTATGGTATTTAAATAATTAATGATATAAAAATATAATAGTTATAGATTAATAATAATACGTTGTTGTTAGTAGTGAGGTGGCGATAAAGGGACAAGGATGACAATAATGAAAATGATGGCTAATAAGATAATAGAAGGTTAATCTTTAAAATAGTTGAATAATATTATGAGTATATTATTATTTACAAAATATTTTTTAATAAATTAACTACAGAATAGTTGTGAAATGTTTTATATTAACTAAATTATTAATAAAATATTTCCTGAGAAGCAAACAAAAATATTTTATTCGAATCAAAGACTCCCTGACAAACATATATGGGCACTCGGTAATTTATAGGCAGTTAGGGGTGAGTAAAAACTTTTAAAAATAAAAAAATAAAAAAAATTCATTAAATTGATTAAAAAATTTAAAAAATCAGTTGGTTTTGTTTTATAAATATAAAACTGAATCCAAATCAAAAAACCAAAAAAAAATAAGTCAAGGTAATTTAAACTAATTTAAAAAAAAAACTAAACTGAATAGAATTAAAACTAATTAATTTAAACTAATTTTGATTTTTTAAAAAAATTATTTATTTATTTTTTTATAAAAACTAAATCCAACTGAAAATAATTATTTATATTATACTATACACTAAAGCAATGGGGTTTCATTATAGCTTCAACGACAAAAGCATTGTTCACGTTTTTATAGCTCTACTATTGTATTTTTTTTTTTTTGTTTTTTTTATGATTTGTAACCTAAAAATGTATAGTTTTGTATTTTAATGTTAAAATTTTATTTTTATTATTTTTTACATTGTTATTAGATATTAGAGAAAAAATCATAAAAAATAACAACAAGAAAAGAAGTTGAATTAACCTCGCTCTAGAAAAAAAAATTAGTGTTAATAAATTTTTGTTTGAAAGGAGAGTTGAATGATATTTTTTTATTATGATATCAAGAAAAGCATATTAAAGCTTGTTAAGAGTTTTTAAATTTAGTTTGATTTTTTATTTTTTATTTTTAAAAGTAATTTTAGAATGTTTTTGAATTTAAAATAAACTAACTTAAATTTACAGGGTATTTAATAGAATTTATTTATCAAAGGGAGATTAAAATTGAGTTTTAAAGTTCAAAAACCTTGAATTTTTTTTAATTAATATGAATGTGCAGCTTAATTTTTATATTCATGGATTATTTTTACAAGCTTAACTTTAAAATTAATAATTATATAAACTTTAAATGATTTTAAAATTTATAAAATTTAAATTTTAAATTTTAAAAAAAATAAATCTAAAATCTCACCAACTATGCTATATCCTTCAAAATTACCTCGAACCCATTTTCCTAACCGCTAGGCCAGAAAAGTGTTGCAGCAGGCGGTGTGTAATGTTGCATTTTTATTTTTATTTTATTTTGCGTGAAAGAAAGTTATAATTGTAAAAAAAGTGCAGGTGTGCAAACCGAGTCCAAGCCCATAAACACTCTGCCCTTTCCTCTTCTGAGGCTAGGTGCATGGTTTTGAGGTCTTAGACCCGTTAAATTTATTTTTAATTTAAATTAATTATTATAATGATATTTAAAAAATATTTTATTTTATCATGTTTTTAAATGAGATTATACCTTTTAAGCTTATATTTGTGATAAATTTTTTACTAAATTATTTACGTGACCAATATTCAATAAATTATAGAAAAAAGTTGTCATTAATATTCAATGGAAATTAAATGGTTTTTTTATTATGATTTTTATATAATTTTAATTAGTTGATTATTCTTTGATTTTTTTATATAGCCACGTAAGAAGTATAAGGATTTTTTTTAAGTTGCCTTTTATCTTATTTTTTTACTAAAAAAATGCTATTGATAGAAAAAAATATCATTTCATTTTAAAAAATAATTAATAGGGAAATTAGAGTCCCCCCCTATAAATAAATTTTCTCAATCCTTGATTAAATTTATTGAGATTTACGTGAATATTTATTTTAATCATATTATATTTTTATAAAAAAAATGTTGTTAATAAAGAAATGCATAAATAAAGGCTGAGGAATTTGACTTGGAACAAGGCAATTTTTTTTCTTAAAAAAAACTTAAATCTTTCAAACTTTTGCACATATTTATTTTAATCGAGCTTCGAAAATTGTCTCCCAACATGGCACGGACGTAATGTCTAATTACCCCTGTTGATCCTCACTCCTCTGCAAGTAGAGGCGCTGCCCTTTGCGATTACTTTATGCCGCCATCCGTTTGATCTGAAAATTGGAAGCCTCGGACCTGGAGGGTGTAATCGCAGTTGAGGCCTCAGTGAAGGAATAGGCCCGAGGGGATGCCTTCAGCGTTGAAAATATATATAGGGGCCCGAAAAGAGTAGCGTCTTTTCCAAAATCCATACTTCCATTTGCTCAATCCCAATTGTGAATATTTATAAAAAGTTTTTTTTTTTTAAAAGGCAACTACAGTACCGTGGCTAACTTGTGAGCGAACGTATAGTCTGTTTCTTTCTCTGTACTTTGTAACTTGTATTTAGGATACTACAAGAATCAAGCAACCTCGTTCGTTATTATGGTAAGGGAAATACAGTGACACCATGCATATGCCAGCAATAATTTGGTGGGGTTGCTGCAACGAAATCACCTATCTAGTGCTTCGAAACGAAAAACTGATTGTTGTAGATTAGTTGAAGACCGTTCTACTTACCACCTCTGCCTGCCTGCTCCCCGCCACACACACATAAACCTTCAAATATATGCAGGACCATACGCAGAAGATCACACACATTATTTCAAAGCTGCATAGCAAGCACAAGAGGAATGATGGCTTCTGCTATGATCTGCACAAGTTGGAGAAGCCAACAAATTAGGTCTAGTGGCACTGGCAGAGATTGAAGAGGAAGGGGAAGAGGAGCTCTTTGAAATAGACATTGAGGTTGTTAATAGCATCCCCCCATCCCAGCATAACTGGGAAAATTACCTGACTGCAACTGGCAGTGCCCTTCTTGCCAATTGCTTGTTGCCAGTTGCTGATCTTTCTACCGCAGTTCCGATACTATCAAGTATCAAAATCGTGAGATTATAAGCATGTAATTTTTACTCCATTGTACTCAGATATATTGTTTGCTACAACATTGTTTTTGGTAAATACTATTAACAGCAACCAATAATTTTTTTTCAAACACAAAAACAAAAGAAAAGAACTGAGAACATCTGTGAGCAACCATAGCACCAGAAATGGCATGCCCGTGAGTGGACGGTTCAAGTTTAGGAGAATATCCATTTAATTTAAAAATTCGAATGGCACAATAGTTACTTGTTGTGTGATGCTCCCTCGCCTCATCCTCTCACTAGCCCAACTTGTATACTTATCATCTAAGCTTTATAATCTGAAAATAAAGTCATTATAGCCTCAGTCCTCATTTGATTGCAGGAAAGCCCTAGAACACCCAATCCCCATTCCATATGATGGATGATTCATGACCTGCCCTCAAGTGGGAAATGTCTCATTCAAAATAGCGAGCTGATTTCCGTAGGGTGTTCTTGGCGGAGAGATACTGTTGGTGCTAACAAAGCACACCATAGGAAAACTGCTAGAATATAAGATCATCTGAAACAAAAATTTCAGCATAAAACAACTGTTACCTATAAAAGTTCGAATTCTAAGAGTTTATGTGGGTTTTTTTATTTTGTGTTTTATATTGTTTTAATGTATTAATATCAAAAGTAAATTTTAAAAAATAAAAAAATATATTATTTTAATATATTTCTAAATAAAGATTATTTTATAAAGCAATTACTACTATAATTTGAAATCAATTTTGAATAATTTTTGGCTTGAGAAAATGTGCAAGGTATAAATTTATTTATTAAATTTTATTTAGTATTCTAAGTTTTTTGTTATTAGTATTATGAGAATAGGAAGCCTATAGGTAATGAGGTCCTCAAAAAATCTGAGGTCCTCCAGCGAGTGGGTGTGATGAGTCTTTAAATAATTCCATTGCTGGTCCCAGAATTGCCATTCTAAGGGTGCCTCAGCGATCTTATCATTGTCGTGGAGAAAGATTTGTTGCAGAGCAGGAGCTGGTTACACGAATAGGTTTTGATGACGAATGGGTGAGGTGAAGTGATGCAAGTTATTGACAATAATGGTAACCCCATCCCCTAAGGACTGGTTTTTATTAATGTTCGTCCTTTTAGAAAAACATTATCTTTACCTCTGTTCATTGTGTACATTTCTTTATCAGTCCCTCGATTTTATTTTTGTTTTGATTTGGTCATTAAACTTCTGTTTGTTTTAATTTGATTCTCAAATGGTTTTTTTTGTTATCCTGGATTTTTTCATTCTTTTAGTTTTACTTCATTTTCAATGATGTTGGAAAAGGGAGATTGAAAATTTAAAAAAATTATTTAATTATATTTTTAGTTTTTAGGCCAACTAAAATGTGCCTGGTTGTTAAAAATAGGTTTATAGGAGTTTATGAGATATTTTTTTTGTTTTTGAATAAAACAACTTGGACCCTCGCTTTCTAATCACTAAAGTCATCGTGATCGGAAAAAAAGATAAACAAACAAAGCATTCTCTATCAAAATTTTAAAAAGTTAAGGTGGATGTTATATTTTTCAACTCGTCATGTTCGACCCTTGATTTTTTTATATTATTATTGTTATTTTTTTATGCATTTTATATTTAGATTTATCTTAGATATATTTATTTAAATGACACTGAAATAATTATCTAATTATGCCAATATCATTGACTAATATTATCATATTTTATAGTAATATTAATAATTATTATATAAACAGTTAAATATAAACCTAATATGCACAATTTTCTAGTACGTGAATTGGTTTCTGGGCTTGTGGGTTGGACACGTGGTATAACCGGGGGAGAGATTTGCGGGGCATTTGCCATAAGTCATGGCTCCCGAAAATTCTCCTTCCTCTTCCTTCACTAGTAACGAGTTTGACCGTTGAGTTTAGAATTTAAATGCAGTGATAAAGCATCATCAAAGTTCTGTTTCTCTTCACTCTACATGAAACACGAGTCAGGCACAAGTGTAGATCAGTGCATTTTATTTTTTTGACTCTACCGGACTATACTGTTCTTAATTAGCTTGTTTTCTTTTTTCTTTTTCTTTTTTATAATTGGAAGTGTTAAAGGCAAGCTAACTGCTGGAGCATTTTTATATATAAAATATATATCATACCATCCCGCTACCAGCCAATTTTGGGGTGGGTGAAGTTTACGGGAACCCTGTGGCCAGGGGCGTGGTCGTGAAGAACAGATCAACTTTTTTCAGACACGGAATTGGCAAGGACACACCGACGCGGTATCATGTCGGCCAGGGCCCAGTCCTAGTATCGGAAGCTAGTACTGTTGCGTTTGTTGTACATTAATATCTTCTAGAAGCGTTTAAAATTATAGTTTGAAAGTAACAATTTTTTCTAATCAGATTTCCGAGTGTTTTTTTTTTAAAAAAAAAACGACACTTTGTAAGATTATTAGGAAAATGAAAAACTATCTAAGAAATAAAATAGTTTTAACATGTGTTTTTTAATATTAATTTTTTTTATTACTGTTATTTTTAATAACAGTCATTTAGTCAATACCACAATACATGCATTATAAATAATGAGTCACTTTGAGCCCTAATTTTTATATATTTGATATTATTAAAAATGTTTTGGTAAAATGATTTTAACCACGCACTAAAACATTAGAAGACCATCAAATAAAGTTATGTTTAATCTTAAATTAACTTTGAATAAAATTTATAATTAACTAGTACCTTATTTAATGGTTTTATAATATAAAAATATAATTTTTTTGTTGGGATTTTTTTAATAATAATTAAATATATCAAAAACAAAGCTCTATTGACTATTTTTTCTTCTTTAATTTTCTTTGTTGTCGTACTAACTTATCACTTCTCTCGTTTCTAGTCGCAACTATGAAGCATTTAACTGTAAAATTTATTTTTAAACCATTAATTTTTTACAAGTTTGTGAATTGAATTCTACATGTATTAATTGATTTGAATAAGGCATTAATTTTTAAATAACTATTATTTTCAACAGCAATTATATACAAACTATTTTATTATCCATATACTTTTATAACTTGTGTTGTTTTATTTTATTTCTTTATCAGTCTAAATTTTAAAAGACATCTAATTTCCCAATACTCGTCACCCGTGCATCGAACTTCTTACCTTTGAACCATCCCATCATAATTACGTAATATATAACCAAGCTTCCTCGCGTTAGTATGTTTTAATCGCATAAATTTAATAATGCTGTGAGTCATTGTGTTCATAATCTGGTGTTGTTTAAAAGAAAAGGTAAGAATTATACTATCATGTCGGCAATTGTAATTTACATGGCTGACCCTTTTTTTTTTTTGCAGTAAGATAATTAATAATTTATAACTTAACCTTTTAATTTGATAAAACTAATCAATTATTTTTCGTGGTTTACGACTAGAGAGAGAATGCGAACGACCACGTTTTACCAATAAAAAAATGACATTTTGGTGTCCAAGGTTGATTTTTACGGGGGATTCCATAAAAGTGGTTTTTGGTTTTTAATCATGCTATGAAAATTAGTTTAGATTTGGATTTTTTGCTGGGATTAATTTTAAGTCTTTAGGCATATTTGATGCCTCCCTAGGATTTTTTTTTTAAGTGAAATGATAATGAAATCTAAGTTTTTAGAATCTATATAAACCATACCTTAATTTTTCAGTAACCAAGGACACCTCCTCTGCTGTTGTTGTTTTTATTTTTTAAAAAAATGTTATCTTTCTAAACAAAATAATTTTTAATTAAAATTGCTACAATAAAATTTAGAAAATCACTATACTATGTCCTTTTTTTTCAAATAAGATTTGAGCTCTCATGGTAACATTGTCATTAATTTATAAGAAACTTCTATAAATCTAGTTTGCATATTTATTTTTCAAAAATTGTTGTTTTATGTTTTTTACAATACTAGTAATTATAATATAATTTATTATAACAGGGAAAAAAAGAAGAAAAAGACAGAATCACGTCCTCGAATAAAGTTTGTAAGAACTGAAACAATCACATGCGAGCATCATGGAAAAGGACACTAAAACCGAGGCCCAGCAGGCAGCTATAAAACGTACCTCACGTTTTAAAGTCGAGGACCACCGTTCACATGCGTTTTAAAAATATTTAAGGGTTTTTAATTTTTTATTTAAAAATATTTTTTTAAATATTGGTAGATAATTTTAATGTTATAATATTAAAATTAATTTTTTAAAAATAATATAAATATTTTTTATATATTTTTAAATAAAAAAATATTTTAAAAAATAATCACGATTATATTTTCAAATAAAAAATATAATTTTTTATTTTATAAAAAAAATTTATATAACAATTTTCTCTTTAAAATAATTACACCACTTACATAAAAAGTAAAATTTGTATTTTTAATTTTTTTACAAATAATATCTACCGGTTAATATTGAATCATATTTTTTTAACAATCATGTTATTTATCATATAATAATATAAATATAAATATAAAATAAATATTATAATTTAGATTGATAAGATGCTCATAATATAATAAAATATCATAAAAAGTTTCTTCATGCATGGGTTAAAATTTTATATAATAATTTTTTTTGCAGTTAAAATAATAATTTTAAAATCTAGCATGGTCTAGTTAATTAACTCTAATGTCGACTAATCCAAAATTAAATTAAATTATATTTAAAAAAATTAAAAAAATTAGGTGACTTTATAAATTAACCTAATAAGATTTTGTTAAAAATATAGCTATAACTAATTAAATATTTTTCTAACTGTTATGATATTATTTTAATTTAAAAAAAATAAAATTGACTCAAATAATTTACTGACTCGATTAAAACCTATAATTTGAATATTAACCGGGTTTGAAAATTTTATTTGAAAATGTGTAATCAAATTTGATTAGTTTGAAAAAAATATTAAATTAATATTTATTTTCAATGATATTTAGATATTTTGAAAAAACTAACATACAATAAAAAAATTTATGTAAATTATATAATTAGGTAATAATTTAAATTCTTAAATGGGGATGATTATTTTATAAAATATTATTTTTTATACTGTTTCTGAATTCAAATATTAATATTATTTTTTAATTAATAAAACACATGGAAGTTTGAATTTAAAAAAGATTATTTAAAAAATTATATAAATTATAAGATCTCACCTGGTAATTTCGTACGTGTCCTTGATATTATGCTGTCATATGTTAGATGCTGACAAAATATATATATATATATATATATATATATATATATATATATAATTAATACGCGTTATTTCGATCTATATAAGGGTAGCCAGCCATCGGAATTTTTTGGTAACTACCTCCCTCAATTTCTTGAAGACAATCATGTTCGATATCCTCGATGTCATCTCTACTGGCCCAACCGAGCCTGACGTTGCCCATGACTTTTCCCCCGTTATGATCATCTACAAAGATGGCAGGGCAAAGAGACTCGTGGGCAATGAGATTGTTCCCCCTTCTCTAGATCCCAAATCAAATGTTCTGTCCAAAGATGTTGTCTATTCACAGGAAGAAAATTTATCTTCTAGACTTTTCCTCCCAAACAACATCAATGCCAACAAAAAGCTCCCTCTTTTACTTTACTTTCATGGCGGAGGCTTTGGCCTTGAGACTCCCTTCTCGCCTACGTACCATGGCTATCTTAACACATTAGTTGCAGAGTCTCAAATAATCGCCATCTCAGTTGATTATAGAAGAATCCCAGAACATCCCATCCCCATTCTGTATGGCGATTCATGGGCTGCTGTTAAATGGGCTGCATCTCATGCCGATGGGGATGGTCCTGAAGAGTGGCTAAATAGCCATGCTGATTTCAACAAGGTGTTTTTTGCCGGAGATAGTGCTGGTGCTAACATAGCACATCACATGGCCATGAGGTATGGTGAAGAGAGATTAGTCGGTGTTAATCTCATCGGGATTATTCTAGTACATCCTTTCTTCTGGGGCAAATACCCTATTGCCAACGAAGTTGATGTAGGCGAGACAATACGAGAATTGATGGAGACTATTTGGCGTTGTGCGTGTCCTACAACAAGTGGATGCGATGATCCTTTAATTAATCCGATGAATGATCCAAAATTGCCCAGATTGGGGGGCAACAAGGTGCTTGTTGCTGCTGCTGGGAAAGATGTGTTGAGGAACAGGGGGAAGTTGTATTGTGAGACCTTGAAGAACAATGGATGGGGTGGAAGGGTTGAGTTCATGGAGGCCAAAGAAGAGGCTCATGTTTTCCATTTGCCCAACCCTACCTGCCAAAATGCTGTGGCAATGCTTAGGAAAATTGTTTCTTTCATACATGAAGAATGACTGAATGCGATTTGTTGCCTCTAATTACTGTTGGCTAACGCCCCTCTTCACATCTTTAATGAGGCCTGATTTTGTAAAAAATTACATTTTTTCTTCATAATATTTTTTTAAAAGTATTTTAAAATTATTTTGATGATAAAATGTCAAAAATAATTTTAAAAAAATATATATTATTTTAATATATTTTTAAATAATTTTTTTTTAAAAAATAATCGTTGTAAATCAATTCTTAATTTGAAGTAACCACAGCCAAATAAAATACACTACCAGTATTTTATTTAATTCAAAATAATATTTACAAATTTAAAAGCGTTTTCGAAGGTTGGGAACGGTCATGAGCCATTTAAAATCATTAGCCCTTTAAAAATGCCATCTTCAACGACATCCTCAAGGAATCAGATCTTTATGAAATATGAAAGGCATTCATTATGGTCAGCGGAAAAATTCTGGAGATGGCCCTAGATTGCGAGCAAGATAGCAACGGTGGGAGATATTCCGACCGCTGTCATCGGAATGGAGCGGAATTGACAGTCCTCGTTGAGAATCTGATTCCGACTATCAAAAGAAATGATTGCAGACGGCACCTCCACAATGCACATCCAATAATAAAGGACGGCACTTTAATATATTCTTCCACTAATGAGAAAATTCCAAGACCTCGGTTTTCTGTGCGGTAACTGCTGTGTTTTTATTCAAACTCAATAAATATGGTGTTTGGTTATAAAACGAATTATGGAGCACACTAAAATTAAAAATGAGATTTAACCTTGGTGTTGGTGAAGCAATTTTTTTATGTCTTTTCATTCAGTGTTTCGTATTTTTACGTTTCACTCTCTATTATTTATACTTTTGCAAGGTATACAGTAAATAACATATTCATTGTCAACACCAAACTCTTCCCTTCAACTCACCACAAGCAACTCCTCATCATCAATAATATTATAAACTCTCATTCTCCAATCAACAGCCAACAACTCCTCCCCTCTTTACCGTGGTCAGCAACAACAGGCACCATGTATATGATAGAACCAACTCCATTTTCAACCAAACCCGATTCGGCCAAGCCAGCAGAATCTCCTTCAGCAGCTCCTACATGCCGACCTCTTTCTTTTCGCTAGTTACTTCTCTTTGTTATAACCCTTCAAGCTATTAATAGAACCCATTTAAAAATAACAAAGATAAGGAAAAAAAATAATATCAAATCTTTATGCTGTGTTTATCCACTGATGAGATAAAAAAAATATCTTTCATTATAATTGATTTCACACTTTCAAAACATATATTTTAAATTATTGTGTTAATTTTTTTTTAAATATAATATCTTAAATTGTTGTATTTTAAAAACACAATGTTTAAATATATCATGATTTTTAATAATAATATTTATTAAATTTTCTGTTTATAAAAGATAGCATAATTAAATTATGCTAATTTAAGAAAAAAAATCATTTTAATTAGTACCTGAGGGAGTCAAATATTACAAGAGAATTTTAGCCAACTCTGTTTTTATTTATTTTTTTATTCCCTTTCCCCGCCTCTCTTCTGTTTTCATTTTTTTTATTTTTATTATTACACCTCCACGCCACTGCTGTTATCATTTTACAATACTAATTTATACCATATATTACACCAATAAATTGGAAAAACGCTCTCACTCGCCATTTTATTAGATAGATCAATAAACTGCATCTAATTTTTTTTTCTGTTTTTGGTTACATAAAGTTGTACACAATTATGTTTGATGTGACGCGGCAGCTCAACCATTATTTTGCTTATTTATTTTTATTCTTTTCCTTTATTTTTTTTATTTTTAGATATTTTTAATATATTAATATTTAAAAAATTATTTTAATATATTTTTAAATAAAAAATACTTAGATAACATTTATGTCTGAATAATACAACAGCGCGTAACAACGTACAATCTGGGGAATTAAACCCATGGTTACAGAGATAGCAGTACCATACTAACCCGGATCAAGGGATAATTAAACTCAAGTTAAAAAAATCCACCTCACAGACATCCGTCCACGTCGCCTTAAATGAGAGTTGAAAATACCTGCATTTGGAAAAGTAAAAAAAATCACATGGATGACCCTCATGGAAACTTATCATGACATGGACATGGCGACGTACTGGTCAGCAAATATTAAATTAGCTGGGCCTCGAGATTTAATTTTCTCTAATGGGAAGAAAAATAAAAACTTACGACGTCGTACTTACTGTCATTCACACTGAGAAAAAAATACGAAGCCATTCATTAACGACCGATAAATATATAAAAACAATCAAATAAAATCTCTGAAAGCCTAGCCTGGTTAGAAATAGATGTATTCTCCAAATTATCATCAAGAATTTAAATAATGAAGATGACAATAATTTCGTGCGAGCATTTCAGTACAGTGCATGAATTGTCCAGTCAAGATGCAATTATAGGGAGACTGAATCTCAATATGCAAAAACTAACAAATAGATGATAAAATATGATAGCCTTCAATTAAAAAACAAAAACCTGACAGAAACTCTCCCCAGATCCTAGGCCTTGTCCTGATTCAGGAAAGAAGAGATTTTTTCAAGCATGAGCCTAGCGTTCTCTCCAGGAGGAGAGAGAAGATGGAACACATGATTCTCTCCTTTGGCCTCCATGATCTCCACTTCTCCACTCCATTCATTCTCCCTCAACTTTTCATAGTAGCGCCACCCCCTATCTCTCAGCAGATCCTTTTCAGCGACAGCAACAAGCACCTTGGAGCACTCCAGCCGAGCCAAGTTTGGATCGACAAGTGGATTAAGTAAAAGGTCATCGCACCCATTTGATGCAGGGCATGCCAGACGCCACAGACCTTCAACAAATGCTCTTTGTGATGATTCCTTGGGCTCATTACCAATAGGATCCTTACCCCAGAAGTATGGATGTGCCAAGACTATCCCAGCAACATTAACACCAACTATTTTCTCTTGACCGTGTCTCATGGCCATCTGGTGTGATATATTAGCACCAGCACTATCCCCATAAAAAAACACCTTGCTAAAATCAGCATGAGAGTTTAGCCACTCCTCAGGCCCATCTCCATTAACATGAGATGCAACCCATTTGAGGGCTGTCCATGAATCATCGTATGCCGCAGGAAGAGGATGCTCAGGTGCTCTTCGGTAGTCTACGGAGACTCCTATGACATTAGCCTCGGCTACTAAGGTATTGAGGTAATTATGGTAAGTTGAAGAGAAGGCAGTTTCTATCACAAAGGCTCCACCGTGAAAGTAAACTAGGAGGGGCAGTTTTTGGTGAGGATTTGTGTTTTTTGGAAGGTAAAGTCTACAAGATAGATCCAGCGCAGGTGAATAGACGACATCTCTGGACATGACATTGGAATTGGGATCACCAGGAGGGGCGATATCTACTCCCATAAGTCTCTCTATGCGGCCATCTTTGTATAGTCGAAGTAAAGGAGAGAAATCTTGAGCAACTTCCGACATGGTTGAGCACTTGAAATTGCCGACAGAGGACTCGGTTATTTCAAAACATATTTGGAAAAGGCTTGAATAAATATGGGGTTTACAATTTACATCGTAATAAATACTGGGGTTTCATTATAACATGACGACAAAACGAAAGAAAAATTACAGAAAATATATTAAAATAATATTTTAATTTTTAAAATCTCCTCCTCCATCTACTTTATGCTATTTTTTCATAATAACATTACTGGTCACGAGAAGTTTTTTCTTTTTTGCAAAAATTAAACCCCCTTCTCTCCACCTTCACTAGCATGTTTTTTATGTGTCCATTCCTATCCTACCTTCAAAAACGCTGCGGCTAGGCTTAGAAAACTTCTTTCTTCCGAGCATGAAATTATAGATAAGCGTGATCTGCAGCTATGCACCAGAGCGTAATGACCCAGATTATTAACTTCTTGATGCTCTTTGGTATCAATTTTGAGTTGTTTTATTTAAAGGCAAGAGCACGAAGCAGTTTGTTGATCAAACGAGAAAGATAGTGTTGCCCGCAAATGTTAGCCTGTTTGTTATTGCGGTCTTAGTTGGGTTTTAAAGATTTTTTATTTGAAAATATATTAAAATAATAATATTTTATTTTTATAATTTATTTTTTAAATTAGTACATTAAAAAAAATCAAAAGAAAAATTTAAAGAAAAAAATAAAAGTTGCAAGTGCATGTGATTAGGTATTCAAGACAAAAAGAGTATTTGGGGCGTGGAAGTGATTATTTTTTTAAAAGTATTTTCATGCATTAAGATAATTTAAAAATATGTTAAAAAATAACTTTAAATGAAAAGAAAAACTCGAAACTTACTCCATCCCTATTTGAAATGCAACACCAAACGTGACTTTACCACCTACTCATGATCGGGAACTGCTCTCAATATGGCTGTTTTCGAATTGAGCTGTCTTTGGAATAATCTCTCCGGCTGCGGAAAATTCCATGATCACAAGGAAAAAATGGATGTTTTCCCAAGGCAATGCTTTTGGATTATTCAAAGGCATCGTAGAATTCTCCTTTCAAGAATCCTTTGTGACGTTTAGTGTGTCGATTATTGCTTTCCAAATAATCTTCCATGTAGAAAATGCGGATCTCGTTGCATTGTTTTACTCTCACTTCCAAATTAAATACTAATGAATTGATTATTATACACTAATTTCTAACAATATAGGGGCTAGCTACTGCTCAGCTCTCAAGGGCGACCATATTTTCATTCATTTCTTTCCACATGGGCTCGAGTACTAAGCGTGAAATTGCCCATAATTTTTCTCCCCATGGTATCATATATAAAGATGGCAGCATAGATAGACTAAGTGGCAACGAAATTGTCCCCCCTTCTCTTGATCCCAAATCCAATGTCCTTTCCAAAGATGTTGTCTATTCACAAGAGGAAAATCTTTCTTCTAGACTTTTCCTTCCAACAAGCGTTGATGCTAGCCGAAAGCTCCCTCTTCTACTTTACTATCATGGAGGAGGCTTTTGCATTGAAACTCCCTTCTCACTTACTTACCATAGCTACCTCAAGACACTAGTTGCCGAGGCTGAAATTATTGCCGTCTCGGTTGATTACAGGAGAGCCCCAGAACATCCGATCCCCATCCCGTACGATGATTCATGGACTGCCCTTAAATGGGCCGCATCTCATGTCAACGGAGACGGTCCTGAAGAGTGGCTAAATATTCATGCTGATTTCGGCAGGGTGTACTTCGCTGGAGATAGTGCTGGCGGTAATATAGCCCATCACATGGCCATGAGATACGGTCAAGAGAGATTACCTGGTATCAATGTCGCAGGGACAGTTCTAATACATCCTTATTTCTGGGGCAAAGAACGTATTGGCAACGAGGTTAATGAAAGAGAGGCAGTACGAGAAGGGATTGATGCTATGTGGCATGTCGCGTGCCCTACGACTAGTGGATGCGACGATCCCTTGATTAATCCAATTAAGGATGCAACATTGCCTAGCCTGGGGGGCTCCAAGATGCTTGTTTTCATAGCTGGGAATGATGTGTTGAGGGACAGGGGGTGGCTGTATTATGAGACCTTGAATAAGAATGGATGGGGCGGAAAGGTTGAGATCATGGAGGCCAAAGAAGAGGTTCATGTTTTTCATTTGTCCATTCCTTCCTCCGTCAATGCCGTCGCTATGCGTAGAAAATTTGTCTCTTTCATCCATGAAGAAAGATAGCTGGAAAAAAAAGGAAGGATAGCTGTGTATATATAATCTGTAATCTATTACTTCAATTCTTGGGCTGCATCGTATTATACGACTCTACATGTTATCTAATACTTCATCGATGAACCAAGATTTATTAAGAAATTATGTCAAACTAATTAGATAATCTCAAGTCCAATATTATAGCTCACGAAAATATAGACCTAAATCAATGGACATTAATTAACTTACCAAAAGCTAGCTACAAGAAGCTTAATATATAGTCATTGATCAAGTTACACCGTATGTGTTAGTATTATAAATAATCATTATGAACGCTAATCACCCACTAAACTATAAGTAATATAAATTACATTAATTAACTCCAAACCAAAATATATGTGACATAGATTAGTCATGGTTTAATCAAATATGAATAATAATAATATCTTTTAATCTTAGTATAAGTTGAAGAATACCCTTCCGTGGGGTAAAATTAAAAAAGCAAATATCAAATATCGAGTAATATCAGTTGTGCACCCAAATTATATTTTATATCAATTTATCACTAAATTATTTTTATTTCTCAATTAAGTCAACTTTCCAACAAAATAACATTACTTCTTAGAAGAAAGTATAATTTAAATAAAGATGTAGGAAAAAAATCCTTTGAAAATAGATGAAAGTATTTAATTAAGAGGTTTGAAAATAAAATTGATATAAAAAAATATTCGATGAAAATATTGATTAAGACTATATATATAGATAGATAGATAGATAGATAATATAATGGTATTCTTTAGAATTGCATAATTAATAATCAATTCATAAGTCAGCACTAATTGTGTTTTTAAATGAATAGTTTATCGTCATTTTCTACTCTTTATAAATTGTTTTGTACTTTTTTCACCACTTCTCCTTCAATGTACTAGATGTCATTTAATATCGAGACGCATACATACCCGAGGAATTTTCCTTCAATCCTACTAGAAGGAAATTATTATATACCAAATGGTTACGAAATTTGAGTCGTGTTCTAGAATCCAAACAATCCCTCTTTATTAGGCTTTTTTTGAAACACTTTTGAAATGTATAAATAATAAAACACGTGTTCGTAGAATTCCTTCTTCACAAATCATATTTTACGTTTAGTCCATCATTCATCATTAATGATTTTAGATCCAGAACATACTCGTGTGTTTGTTTTAGAAGTGGAGGTTGTTATTTGGGTGTGGGATCCACTGAAAAAACTAAAAAATAATAATAAATATTAGTTTTTATAGTTGAATTTTATACATAATTAAATTATACACAAATGATAAAACAAACACTGCAATGTCGGTGCGTTGTTTGGCTTGTCTAATACGTCGGCATTAGTGAATCGTAGTTAGGACCACCTTTTCTGAGATGGTAGTCGACCTAAATTAGTTACAAAAGAAAAGGCTTACATGATAATTCTCAAGATGGAGGAGGGCCCTAAGCATGAAACTCCATTCCTTTTAACAGACTTTTCCCTTTTTTTTTTTTTAATATATAAACAAGAATTAATCCCATGAAAATCCATGCGATTCTACAATTTAGCATGTCGACCTTAAGTCTCTGTTGGCCAATAAAATTAGTAAAGTAATTACGCGCCAGTCATTACCTGACGTTCTCCTGGAGTTTCCTTATTTGACCAACCTGGACGTAGAATTATAGCGTTTGATCAGGTTTGGAACTTGGACACTCTCACTTCAGAATTTCAACCCATCTAGAAGACTTTTAGGATGTCATCGCTGCGTTAGCCAACACTCAACAGCTTGAGGATTTAAAACCAGTACCAGGGAACACCGTGAGAATTCAATTTCTTCTTCGACTCTGACGTCCTTCACCTGTCTATAAATTAAAGACCCTCCTCCATTCTTTTCTTATGCTACCACAACTTCATCATTTCTTGTAAAACAGAGGGAAGAGAAAAGAAAAGCCACCATGTTTTCATACAATATGGACGCAGCCAAGGCTGATGTTGCCAAGGATCTGTCTCCCTTTATCATCTTATATAAAGATGGCAGGATAGAGAGGCTCATAGGCAACGAAATCGTCCTCCCTTCCCAGGATCCCAAATCCGATGTCCTGTCAAAAGATGTCATCTATTCAAAAGAAGCAAGACTATCTTGTAGACTTTACCGCCCAAAAGGAGTGCATCCCAACAAAAAGCTCCCTCTCCTGATTTACGTTCATGGGGGAGGCTTCTACGTTGAAAGTGCCTTCTCGCCTACTTACCATAATTACGTTAACCTCTTAGTCGCCGAGGCTCAAGTTATTGCTATCTCTGTTGATTATAGGAGAGTACCAGAACATCCCATCCCTATTCCATATGATGATTCATGGGCTGCCCTAAAATGGGCTGCCTCTCATGTCAACGGAGACGGTCCTGAAGAGTGGCTAAATAAACATGCTGATTTAAGCAAGGTGTTCTTGGCTGGTGACAGTGCTGGTGGTAACATAGCACACCACGTGGCTATGAGGTTTGGTCAAGAGAAAATAATTGGTGTAAATGTTGCAGGTATTGTTTTAATAAATCCTTATTTTTGGGGAGAGGAACGGATTGGAAATGAAGTTAATGAATTAGAGAGAGTGCTGAAAGGGATGAGTGCAACATGGCACCTTGCATGTCCTAAAACAAGTGGATGTGATGACCCTTTAATCAATCCTACTTACGATCCATATTTGTCTAGCCTGGGGTGCTCCAAGGTGTTTGTTTCTGTAGCTGAGAAAGATTTGCTAAGGGACAGGGGCCTGCTATACTGCGAGACTTTGAAGAAAAGTGGATGGGGTGGAGTGATTGAGATTATGGAGGTCAAAGGAGAGGAGCACGTCTTTCATTTGTTCAAGCCAGCCAGCGACAATGCTGTGGCCATGCTGAAAAAGATTGTCTCTTTCATACATGGCCAAAACTGAATATGTTTGCCTGTTCTCTTTTTTTCTTTCAGCGTTGTATTTCATCAAGGACCGTGTAATAAATTTTTCATGTTTTGTGCTATTAAATAAATATATAATATTTTTAAAATTTTAATTATTAATTCAAATATATAAGTTTTTGAAGTTAACAATTAAGTTTTAATTCAAATACTTTACTTAAAATATTAAAAAAATAAATACAAAAATATATCTATTTAAAATAAAAAATAAAAATAAATTCACTATTAAAGTTACATCATTCAATGTTTTATAAAATATAATTTATTTATAATCAAATCTGCATTGATATTGTAACAACATTTCAGCCGAGATAACATAACAATCAATAAAGTAATTAAATTTTTTTTCTCTCTCAATTCCTCCTTTCCTCATTTGAATTTTTTTAAATTAGTATTTTATAAGTTAGACTTTGTAAGTTTATAAGTTATTTCCTCACTTTTTTTTCCTCGAATTTTTTATATTTTTCTCTTATTTTTCTCTCTTTCTTTCTTACCTTTTTTTTTCTATTTTGTTTCAGCCCAGCAACATATAAAAGGAAGGAAAATGTGATTTGTTTTATTTTTTAATGGCAAATAATCGTTTTATCTTTAATGAGTTGTTTTGCTTTTATTTGATAGTTTTTTTATTAGTACTGTCAACCTCCGTTCATTCTAAAATTTTAACTAGTTTTTATTAAATATATTTTAAGATCCCTTATAAAATTTCAACTTAATTTGATAGTCGGATTGAAAATTACGTATAATAACGTAAAACCAATTAAATTATAATTTTTCATCAAATTTCTGAATTTCTCTAAAAATTATAAAATTATAAATAAACTAAAATATTATATTACAAGGATTTACGTAAATTTTCAGAATTTTTTAATAACTCAATTATAAATTATAAATTTTTTTATATAAAATTAATTAAAAAATATTGATAAAATTTTAACCTGATGAAAGCTGATTCTAGCCCTTGTTGTTCTTCCGCCCATGTATTTGATGTGGTATTCGCCCTTATAGAAAGTAGTAGCAGTACCACCAATTCTTAGACTAAATCATCGTGCTATTCTGGGAAGACAATTTTAGACTGTTACCTTTTCCCTTTTCCTTTTTGAACGGGAATTTTCTTTATATTTAAACAAGGCACGAGCCCATTATGATTGTTTAATGAAGTCCAGAGTTACAAGGCAAGCAGTGGTGGAGGCAGGGGCCCGGCCCTGCAAAATATTTAATTTATTTTATTACTTAGACACTAAACACACTAAACGTTAAAAGATTTGAAGGTGGAATATATTTTATTTTAATAAATGGGCTCTTCCCATAGTAAATATATTGATAGAATTTGATCATGTTTTGTTTTAACTCCCCCTTGAAATATAAAGTTATTGTTAATTTTTAAAATCCTAACATTAAATAAAAGATGGATATAAAAATAGAAATAATAAATGGAAAAGTAAAGCAACAACAAACCTATTAATTAATTAATTTTTTATTAAATAAAACAAGATAATTGATTATTGATAATCTAAATTTCAAATATATTTTTGTTTTGTTCTAAGGTATTTATTAAGAATTTGATGATTTTTTTTATAATCATGTTATTTTTGCTTTTTTTTCTTATATCTGTTAGTTTTACTAATTTTTTTGAATTCTTGTTATAATGGTATTTTTTTCTAATTAATTTGATATATTTTATGAGTTTGTTTTGAATATATTTGGATTTTTTTAATTTTTTAACAAAGTCACTAAAATTATCATTTTTTTCTCACAATATATATTTTGATTTTAAGTTGAACCATGAACAAAATAAGAAGAATTGATTTTATTTTTTATATAAAAAGAGAAAAAATATTGAGAACTTAAAGGTCAGTGAATCAATTTCAATATATAATATTGAAGATATGGTTAGGTAACTCTAATGTGTTTCAGTTTACAAAAAACGTGCATTGACTAGTGAACCACCTCGTACTGGAATTGATATTGCTCTTTTAGTTAAAAATCCAAGCAATCCTTCTCAAATTTGAGAATACTTAGTTAATTAACAAGATAAAATTTAACAAGATAAAATTTGAAGGGCATGCATTAATTTAAGGTCATATCAATGTTTGATGCATGAATATTCACTGACCGATAAAAAACAATCTCATTGATTTTAATTTGATTAGTTCACAAATTATCCATGACTTGAATATTCAAAAAACAAATATTGTATTTTGTTTCATTTACTGTTTATTTTCAAGTAAGTCATCTGGAAAGCCAAGATTAGACATTTTTAAATTACTTTGATGTTGTAATATCAAAAATTAATTTTGAAAATAAAAAAATATTATTTTAATAAATTTATAATTTTTTTTAAAACAATCACTATTATACTTTTAAATAAACCCTAAATATTGATTAATTAAAGAATTTATTTTTAAAAAATTATAAAAAATATTTATATAACAATTTTTATTTAAATTAATTGCATGAAAAACATAAAAAAATTGAAATTATTATTTTGAAAATTTTACAACTAATATCCAATTATTATCGTATCATATTTTTCTAACAGTAATATTATTTATCACACAACTAGTTTATCTTGACCGTGTCTAATGGCCATGTGGTGTGATATATTTAGCCCGGCACTATCTCCAGATAAAAAACACCTTGCTAAAATCATCATGAGAGTTTTGCCGCTCTTCAGGCCCATCTCCATTATCATGAGATGTGACCCATTTAAGGGCTGTCGATGAATCATCATATGCTAAGGAAGAAGATGTTCAGGTGCTTTTGGATAGATTATGATTTGAATTTATATTGTATATTATGTGTTGTGTTAAAAAAATATTTTGACAATTGTTATCATAATTGAGGAGTTTCTCGGGATACTAGAATGGTAAAAATAAAATAGTGATAAAATAATATTATATAAAAAATATTTTTAAAAATAGTATAGTTTAGAGTGATACATTTAATACCAGTGATCCATAAAAAATTATAAATATTATTTTAAATAAATAAAATTATTCAATACAAGATTTAATAAAAAGAGATAAAGAAAGAAAAACAAGGAAAGAAAAAGATTTATAAGACTTATCAATATTTTGATGACAACATTATAAATACTATTAAAACAGATCTTAATAATATAAATCCAATGAAACTAAAAAAATTTGATGACTAAACTAGATCACACAATCTGTTTAAAAACGACAAATGAGTTTCGATTTCGATACATTTGTATGTCTTATATATCTATTTTTTTTATTATTTGTAATTATTTTTTTGATGTTATTTGATTTGTTATATTAAATTTTTTTGAACAATATTAATAATATCATTATTGAGAATTTGATATGTCTTTAATATCAATATTTTTTTTCACAATATGTTCACTTAAAAAAACAAACATATAAAGAAAATAAAAAATAAAAACCATGTCCACTGCTTTCGAATATATATATATATATATATATATAATTTTTTTATAATTACTTAAAGGGTCATAATCTTTGTGCTTTTGAATTAGTAACTATATACTAAGCATTCGTAATGAAATAATTAGTTAATTCTTTTAGCTTTAAAAATCCAATATTAAATCTTGATATTTGCTTATGACTCGGTCCTTTTACCAGTTTTTCATGATGACTTAATTAACCTTTTCTAATACACCTTAATTTCTAATTGAATTTCACAATATCTCCTACACAAGACAAAATAAAAAGACATTTAAAAAACACAATTCAAACTTTTAAAAAAATTACAATCAACCTTGGTGTGGGGGTTGTTGGGGATTTTTCAAAGGCAATGCTTCCTGTAGAATTCCTTCTCGACAGATCATATTTTACGTTTAGTCCATCAAGCACCATGGATGCTTTTAGCTCCAGAATATACTAAATGTCGGTGCGTTGTTTGGCTTGTCTAATACGTCGGCATCAGTAAATCGGAGTTAGGACCACCCTTTCTGAGATGGTAGTCGACCTTAATTAGTTACAAAAGAAAAGGATTACAAGACAGCTTCATGATAGTTCTCAAGATGGAGGGCCCTAAGCATGAAACTCCATTCCTTTTAACAGACTTTTCCCTTCTTGTTTTTTTTTTTTAATATATAAACAAGAATTAATCCCATGAAAATCCATGCGATTCTACAATTTAGCATGACCTTAAGTCTATGTTGGCTAATAAAATTAGTAAAGTAATTACGCGCCACTCAACTCCTGACGTTCTCCTGGAGTTTCCTTATGTGACGAACCTGGACATAGAATTAAAGCGTTTGATGACGTTTGGAACTTGGACACTCTCACTTCAGAATTTCAACCCATCTAGAAGACTTTTATGATGTCATTGCTGTGTTAGTCAAGAATTAATTGCTTGGGCATTTAAAACCAGTATCAGGGAACACGGTAAGAATAAGAATTCAAATCCTTCTCTGTCTCTGACGTCTTTCACCTGTCTATAAATTAAAGACCCTCCTCCATTCTTTTCTCATGCTACCACAACTTCATCATTTCTTGTAAAACAGAGGGAAGAGAAAAGAAAAGCCACCATGTTTTCATTCAATATGGACGCAGCCGAGGCCGACGTTGCCAAGGATCTGTCTCCCTTTATCATCTTATATAAAGATGGCAGGATAGAGAGGCTCTTCGGCAACGAAATCGTCCCCCCTTCCCAGGATCCCAAATCCGATGTCCTGTCAAAAGATGTCATCTATTCAAAAGAAGCAAGACTATCTTGTAGACTTTACCTCCCAAAAGGAGTCGATCCCAACAAAAAGCTCCCTCTCCTGATTTACGTTCATGGGGGAGGCTTCTACGTTGAAAGTGCCTTCTCGCCTACTTACCATAATTACGTTAACCTCTTAGTCGCCGAGGCTAAAGTTATTGCTATCTCTGTTGATTATAGGAGAGTACCAGAACATCCCATCCCTATTCCATATGATGATTCATGGGCTGCCCTAAAATGGGCTGCATCTCATGTCAACGGAGACGGACCTGAAGAGTGGCTAAATAAACATGCTGATTTAAGCAAGGTGTTCTTGGCTGGTGACAGTGCTGGTGGTAACATAGCACACCACGTGGCAATGAGGTTTGGTCAAGAGAACATTATTGGTGTAAATGTTGCAGGTATTGTTTTAATAAATCCTTATTTTTGGGGAGAGGAACGGATTGGAAATGAAGTTAATGAATTAGAGAGAGTTTTGAAAGGGATGAGTGCAACATGGCACCTTGCATGTCCTAAAACAAGTGGATGTGATGACCCTTTAATCAATCCTACTTATGATCCAAATTTGTCTAGTCTGGGGTGCTCCAAGGTGTTTGTTGCTGTTGCTGAGAAAGATCTGCTAAGGGATAGAGGCCTGCTATACTGCGAGACTTTGAAGAAAAGTGGATGGGGTGGAGTGATTGAGATTATGGAGGTCAAAGGAGAGGGGCACGTCTTTCATTTGTTCAAGCCAGCCAGCGACAATGCTGTGGCCATGCTGAAAAAGATTGTCTCTTTCATACATGGCCAAAACTGAATATGCTTGTCTGTTCTCTTGTTTTCTTTCAGTGTTGTATTTGACGTGGTATTGGCCTTTATAGAAAGTAGAAACCTTTTTCCTTTACGTACACTAAGAGAGCACTCCCCCCAATTCTTAGACTAAATGTTTGTGCTATTCTGGGAAGACAATTTTAGTTTGTAACCTTTTTCCTTTTAGACCTGGAATTTTCTTTCTATTTAAACAAGGAACGAGCCCACTTAATTGTTGGATGCAGTCCAGAGTTACAATTGGTTTTGTACCGTTATTTATGCCAACCCTTAGCTAGTATTCGTTGAAACACAACTTTTTTGTACCATATAATTAGAATTATTGCTGGTTCCTATGATACATCGATCTGGGTGTTTTTAATGAGATGCCTAGTCCTGCAGACAAAAAGGTGGAGCTCCTTTTGATTTCTCTCGTTGATTGAGGTATAAACAATAGATTGATTAGTGTAAACTTATTGATTTGTGTTTCATGGGTTCTTGTTTTACTTGAAGGGGCCAGGAAGCTAGAGGTTATGGCTTGAAAGAATCTATTGTGCTTCTTGAAATCAATTTCGGCTAGTGAATTTCGATGATGCCATGGTTCTTCATCTTCCTCGGATTAAATCCGATCACCACCCAGTTTGTGTGCTGGCCTGTAATTCTGATCAGGCTGAAATGTGGGCTGCTTTGTTGGGTCTCAAATTAGCATGGCATCTTTGTTTCAAACATATTATTCTGAAAATGGATTCGTCTCTTCTGGTGGCAGCTTCGAGTGGCGGTTCCTCTTCCTCAATTCGTTGTCCTTTTTTTATATGAAATCTTCAAGTTTCCCAGCTTTGATTAGGATGTTATTTGGATAGCTACTAGTTCCATAGCACTTCACTGTGGGTTACATAAAAAATATATAATTGTATTAAAAAATATAAATGTTATCTTTACCATCAAATTAAAAATACTAAAATAATCTCATTTACCATCGATCATTAACCTATTAGTTCTTCTTTTTTTTTAAATAAAAATAAAAGCACGAAAGTGAAAACACCGTCCCCGATCCACAGTGCACTGTATCAAGGGAATAGTTTTCACCATCTCTCTTAGGTTTTTATTTCCTTTCAATTCCTCGTTCTTTGTTTCTTTCGTTTTAGGCTCTTAACCCTTTTACATATATGTATAGAAGCACCTATTCGCCTCACTGTAGCGTTAATTTACCCATCAAAGGCAATTAAAGTAGAACAATTTTCTTTTGTGTTAAATTAAACAAATAAATATAATATCTGTGATATGTTTTTTAGATGTGCTTTGTTTAAGTGGTAAACAAGTTAATTTCTTAAATTATAATTATTATCTCGAAGTCATTAAGAGATTAAAAAAAGAAATTATTGTGAATAATGCGGACAAGTTTAGAGATGAATGAGGGGAGGGGGGGATAACAATGAGAACTCTTTGTTTATATAAAATGGGTGGCTCAGAGGGCTACAAAAGAGAATAGCTGTCGGCGCAGCCAGCTTTATTGATTTTTTTTTGTTTTAATTTTTAAAAAACTCCCTTTTTTGCTATACAGTAATTTCACTATAATCACAGGTAACCAAAAACCCATTCACCCAGGCCTAGTCAATTAAAAACTCACGAGCACAGCAAATCCAAAAACCCTCCACAGTCTTTTCTTTTTAAGGATTTGTTTGAAAATATAATTGTTATAATTTTTTAAATATTTTTTTTTAGAATTCATATTAATAATATTTGTTTATTTTTTTAAAATTATTTTTAACACTATCAAATTAAAATAATTTAAAAATATTAAAAATATATTAATTTAAAATTAATAAAAAAATAAAAAAATTAATTTTTTTAACATTATTTTTCAAACAAGAAAAATAAACACGCTATCAAACACGAAATCACTTCCAAGGACAAAATCCAGACCAAACACCGCAGGAACAATCAGACCTACCATTTGAAACCCTACCCCTATGTCAAATCCCCAACCTCAAAAAATCAAACCACTGTCGCCCCCAGCTGGCCATCTATCACAGCCACCATTCCCCTCTCACCTGCTACCACGCAAAACTCACTGAGTCAACTCACTCCACTTAAATCAAAAGGAAATCCATCCTCAAAGTTAAACAAGATCTTAAACCACCCGCATCAAATCTATTAATCAAATTTAAGGATAATTCTTTCTTTTCTTTTTATCATACAACGTTCGCCGTAATGAGCAGACAATCCCCTTGATCCGGCAGGGAATAAGAATTTGATTTAAAGACAACCTTTGAAGTGTAATTGATAACAACGAATAATAAAATCTGTGAATAGAGAACTGCTGTACTGATTACTTTCAAGAAAGTAGAATTAAATCAGAACAGGCGGAATCTCACTGCCAAAATATGGGAGTCTCTCCCATAAATTGGAATCTCTCCAATAATAATCTTCGAAAAAATCTCTCTACCAATTACGACAGTTCATCACTTCACATTAACTATTGTTAACTATTATTTTAAGATAAACATGAATAATAATTGCTGATATGGAATTCTACAACTAATAATTAATATAATCTGATAATTCCACCGTTAACTAAGGCTTCCTTCTCTGATAGACTTTCACGGTAGTTTGATTGCTGGGATTATCCTTCCCGGACATGCTACGACCTTCATCTAATTCAATTGCAGTGTCACCATTATTCTTGGATTGATCATGCTGTTTTTCAACAGAAACTCCAAACTCCTCCCCATTTGCATCACCACTGCAACCACGGTCAATGGAGTGAAAGGAAACCTAGCCATGGTTAATAAACGAGGCCAACTTCTTTAATAAGGCTTCAGCGGTGTCACAATTTGGGTTAAACAAATGAAACACATGGCCCTCTCCTTCTGTCTCCACAATCTCCACCTCTCCACCCCACCCGCTCTTCCTCAATGTCTCATAATAAAACAACCCTCTCTGTCCCAACACATCCTTCTCAGCCAGACAAATTAGCACCCTGGTGCACCCCAGGCTAGCCATCCTCGAGTCAGTAGCTGGATTATATCTAAAATCATCTAACCCACTTGTAGTTGGGCTCACAAAAATCCACGACTCATCCACGCTATCTTTACTCCCAAAATATGGATGGACTAAACAAAGTCCCGTTAACTTCACTCCATTTAGATTTTCTATCCCAGCTTGAGCAGCCAAGTCATGTGCAATATTGGCACCTCCACTATCGCCAACGAGAAAAACTTGGCCAAAATTAGCATAGTCCGTTATCCATTCTTCAGGACCTTCACCATTAGAATGTGATGCCACCCATTTTAGGGCAACCCATGAGTCCTCATGACACGTTGGGACTGGATACTCAGGGGCCAATCGGTAATCAACAGAAACAGCAACAACCCTAGCTGCAGTGACAAGAGATGTCACATAATTATGATATGTTGCACAGAATGGTGATCCAACCCTGAATCCTCCACCATGAAAATAGATTAGGAGAGGTAGTTTGTGGCCTGAATTTATGGTGCTCGTAGGGATAAAAATACGTGCTGATACGTCGATATCGGGAGCGATTAGCACGTCTTTGGTTGATACCCCATCTGTAGAATTGATCGATGACGGAACTTTATCGGTGCCGAAGAACCTTTCTACGCGTCCTCCTTTGTATACACGAATATATGAGCCCCACTGGTGAATTATTTCATTTGAACTTGAATCCATGATCGAGGGAGTGTGTGGAATATATGGAGGAAGAAGTGGTGGATGATCAATAAACGTTGTTGATCTATATAACTACAAAGAGATTGACGAACTCAGGACAATGGAGCAATGAAATTAAAATTAAAAACTGACCAAAGCCAGGAATCTTTATAAACAATCATGACTACCTACCACCATCTTGGCTTCATGTGTTCTTCACAGATATCCACTATCCTCAATTTTGTTTCCGACGCTACATTAAATTTTTTGTGTGGAGACAGCTAGTTATTTTACAAAAACAAAAAACTAAAAGAGCATCCTCTTCATGGTTTACAAACCAGTATTCACATTCACACACAACAACTATTATTCATTGTATTTTATTTTTATTATTTTGGTCATTGTATTTTGTAGCATCTAGACTTTTACCACTATTTTTTTTTTGTAAAATAATTATCGTTTGAACTTATATTTCCAAGTTTTAATGCGCTGAATATGTTTTGATGCGTTTCATCTCCCTTACCTTGTGTGTCATTAAATGTTCCCATGTTAAATTAACAATTAATTTTATAAAACAGAGTTTCAACTTGTTTTTTAAAATAAATTGAGAGATTGATGATCGAAATTAATATTAAAAAAGAACATAAGCCTTTTCCACTAAATGGACCCAAAAGTTTCACTAGATCCCTTAAAATTCAATCTCCTCATCTTTGATTCATGATTTTTTAAGTTAATATATTTTGATTTTTAACTTTTATTTTGAAACATTCTAGTTTTTAGAAGCTGAAAAAGGATAGAAAAGGTCATCATAAAAGTCGAAAAAACTTTTGGGTACCGACCACCATTTTGGCTTCATGTGTTCTTAACAGATATCCACTATCCTCAATTTTGTTTTCCACGCTACATTATTATTATTATTATTTTTGGGGGCAGCTAGTTCTTTTACAAAACAAGAAACTAAAAGAACATCCTCTTCGCGGTTCATAAACCAGTATTCACATTCACACACACACACAAGATATTGTTCATTGTAATTTATTTTTATTATTTTGGTCCTTGTATTTTGTAGCATCTAGAATTTTACTACAACTTTTTTTTTAATTTTATTATTTAAAATTATATTTCCAAGTTTTAATGCGCTGAATATGTTTTGATGCGTTTCATCTCTCTTACCTTTAGTAAATTAACAATTAATTTTCTAAAACAGAGTTTCAACTTATTTTTTAAAATAAATTGAGAGATTAATAACCAAAATTAATATAAAAAATATAAAAGGGACTCAAAAATTTCACTAAATCCCTTAAAATTAAATCTTCTCATCTTTCATCCATGATCTTTTAAGTTAATATATTTTGATCTTTAATTTTTATTTTTACACATTCTAGTTTTTAGAAACTGAAAAGCATAGATAAAGTCATCATAGAAGTCGAAAAAACTTTTGGGTTGTCAGATTTGAGGTTTAGAGGTCCTTAAAAAGTGTTTTTTTTTCAACTGTAAAATATCGTAAATTTTGGATTTTTAGGGTTCAAGATCTTTTACCTCGATTTTGAACTCTAATTTGCAACGGCTAATTAAGCAACAGTGCAGTTCAATAGAGTCAAAAAAATAATGCAATAACCTACACTTGTGTCTAGCTCGTGTTTCATGTAAAGTGAAGAGTAGATAATACTTTATCACTGTATTTAAAAAAACAACAACTATAATTATACTTTCAAACAACTCTAAATATTTATATAATTTAATTATTTATGAAAAAATTAATTATCATACTGTTTTGATTGTTTACTTTTTATTACTCTATTATTAAAAAAAATAAAAAGATGGTGCTGGCCAAATAAACTAAGAATGTCTAATTAGCTGTGTGCAAAGACCATCATACCCCTTAAATAAAATTTAAAAAATGAAAAAATAATTACACTATAATCCTAAACACATTTAATTGCAGATGGAACACACCCGGATTAATATTTAACTTCATAGTTTCAATAGGTCCATCTTCACCCGCTCGTCATCAAAATCTCATTATGTGACCGGCCCCTGTTCTTCAATAAACAAGATCGCTCGTGCACCCCGGATTAGCTATTTCGGGGCCTGTAATTCAATTATTTAAAGAGTCATTACACCTAATTGCCGGGGCATACAAAGAGCCACAGGAGTACCCTTTTTCCTTGCTTCCTATTCACTGCTCGATTATCTTATTGAGTCTTCTATTTTAATTAATCAAATTTTAAATTTATTTTTTAAAAATTATTAATTTAAATACTATAAAAATTTTAAAACCACTAAAAACTTATATAATTATTAATTTTAAAATATATATTGAAATACATGTAGAACAATCCGAATATTCATAATTATAAAAAAACAATAAAAATAAGGATTATCTCATTACCAATATCGTATCTGAAAAAATATAAAAAAATCAATTCACAAGATTAAATTACAGGATCAAATTTTAAAAAAATAATCTTATAATTACTAAAATGACTGCTAAACATGCTATTTAATCCTCTATGATTTTAAATTTTATACTTTACAAAGTGCGTGTGTTTATTGAATAATATATTTTGAAGGCTCAGAAGATTTGTATCTCTAATTATAAGTGAAAGAGGGAGCTTTATGTTAGGATTGATCTGGATTTTTTCTAATAAATATTTTTTTTGTGTTAAAATTAGCATTACTGGATTGCTCTCGCAATCTAATTATTTCTCTCTCCACTGCAAGGAAAAGAACATTTCATTGTCACTGTGCATGGAGCTTTACTCTGAGCCGTATATAGCTTTGTTGATTTTTGACATCACTATATAAACGTTGATTTTATGGTCTAAACAACTCACATCCACGACAAAGAAGTGTATGGTGAAAAAACCCATAACTTAGTTGTGCAAGGATGGAGAAAGCCCATTCTTAGTGCAACCTGTTTTCTAAAACCGCTGTTCTTCCTGTAGGCCTCTGCTCTTTCAATCAAGCTTGGCCCACTAGCCAAGTGATGGTTTTTTTTTTCTATGTAGTAAAAAAACAGTGATAAATAGAGTAAGGATAAAATTATTTTAGATTTAATTATTATTATTATATATAAAATAAATAATATTTTATTTTTATTACATATAAAATTTATTCTATAAATATTACGTCAATATACTATCTTCTTCTAATATAATTATATAATATCATTAAATAATATTAAACATTAGTTTTTTAAATAAAACATAATTTTTAATAATTTTTTATTTTTTTATTTTATTAGTTCAGATACAACTCGATACATTTAAATTTTAACTAAACTCGATTCAATTCGTAAATAGTGGAGACCCTTCCATTGTTTACTTTATAAAAGAGTGGAGACAGGAAAAAAAAAAAAAAAAGGAAGAAGAAAGAGAAAGGAAAGAGCATGCTATCGTGTATAGTAACAATGTCTAGCTAATAGTTGAAATGACAAGTGGGAGGAGTATGCTATCCTTTGTGGTGATAATATCTAGCTAACAATTGAAATGATGAGAGTTGGTGGTGAATTGAGAGAGCATCTTAGTTAATGGACAACATTTTTTTTTATTTTTTTCTTTCTCTTTCATTTTTTAGAGGAATTGTTAAGGTTCTTAAAAATTTGATATTTTTCGAATAAGTTTTTTTTTTTTAAAAAAAAAAACATATGTGTTTTGTTTTCAAACTGATTTGCCAGTGAATTAAAACACTGACGTGAACTGCTTTGCAAAGCTTGATTTTTCTGTATTAAACCTCAGGTGTAATATGACAATCTCACCAAAACAAAATCAATTTTTAACTTAATCAAATATATTTTCATGACTTATTCTTCACTTTTCACTTGACACGCAGCAACATTATCAAATATCCACGAACTCCAGCGGGAAACTTGCGGTTGATTTATAATCTCACTGATTTTAAAACAAGAAGGAAGTGAGGTTAATGAATCAAACCTTCAGCCCCTTACCTAAATGATTTAAGTTTTGAACATACACTGTAGCTTTAAAAATTCAAAGTAGAGTTATCAGGTGTAGCTGACTTTATATTAATGGAGATAAATGATTTAAACCAAGATCCGTGTTTTAGACTAAGTTAAAAATAATGTTATACGGTAAGGATATGTTTCCAAAGCGTGTAAGAATGCATGAAACGACAACTTTATCAAACGTTTTCATTTTCATCCTGTGTTGTATGTTGATTTGCCTATGTTATTTCGGGTTTGAAATCAAAAGGAAGCATATGTAGTGAATTTTTTAAGATTTATTTTTAATATTGATATGTTAATTTTTTTTTAATATACAAAATAATAACTAATTTAAATAAAATTATTTTTTAATAAAAAAAATGACATAACCGCACAAACAAACCCAAACTCTAAAAAATACTTAACTTCTATAGCTGCTCCAGTATAGATGCATTGGATTTATTTATTTTTCATGAAAAATATAAATGGCGAAGAAAAGATTATACTGTAACCCGGCCCTCTTCATTTCCGCCTCTCCAAGCAAGCTATACACTTTACTGCCATTCCAATGCTTTTCTGATCAAGAAAAAAAACAAACCCCAAAACGACACTATAAGTAGCGTCCATCCCGTTCTTACTCCTTTGATGTTCTCCCTCTTCTCCACGTTGTTAAACCCCAAACAAAACCAAAAACCTTAACCCCTCCCCCCCCCTTCTCTATCCACGAAAATGGAGACAGCAATTCTCCTCCGCGCTTCCAACAAATTACTCCTTTTCCCTCGCTACTATACTCCCCGCAACTTCTTTCGCCTTTTCTCTTCCTCTTCTAAATCGCCACGCTCCTCGCCCTTCAACCCTCGCAATCTCCACCGTCCGATTAACCCCCTCGCCTCTCGCTCCCTCCTCCTCTGCCGCCGCTGTAGATTACTCCCTCTCTCTGCCACGTCATACTCATCCTCTTTCCACTTCATCAAACACCCCTTCTGTTCTTCCTCTCCTCAAGCCATCGCCACCCAATGCTCTCCAGGTCACGTGTTTTCATTTAAAAAAAAAATAATTTAATCAGAAAATGAAAATTCGAGCTTTGACTGTGTGTGTGGTTGCAGATGTTAGTACCTTGACTGACGAGGTTGCGGCGAAATATGGATTTGAGAAAGTATCAGAGGAGTTTATCGGAGAGTGTAAATCAAGAGCTGTGTTATTCAAGCATAAAAAAACTGGAGCTGAAGTCATGTCTGTTTCCAATGATGATGAGAATAAAGTTTTCGGCATTGTTTTTCGCACTCCGCCGTAAGTTCTTAGAATTATTATGAGTATTATCACCGTGTTTTAAGCTTAATTTGATTTTAAGTGGATGCAATTCTAGTGGTTTTGATTAGGAAAATGGATATTATTGAAATCTTTATTTTTTATGATTGTTATCTTCATAGCATTTGACTTTCCTTTTTTTTTTTGTTGATTTAAGATTAATTAGTGTTTAAATGTGAGGTTTATTTGTACTTTAGTAGAAGAGCGTGGATATCATTGAAAAGTTTGAATTTATTATGATTGTAGAGGTTTTGAATTTGTGAAAGGAATTGGCTACGGAGTGTTTTGTATTTGAAAATTAAAATTGTTGTGTTTTATGCTCTTTGCAGTTTGGTTATCAGCAAAAAGTTTGGCTAAGTTTTTTATTTCTATAGATTCTTGAGAGAGGACCTGATAAAATTTTACGCCAGTCAAATTTTGTAGCAAAATTAGTTGACGTGCAAGCTACTGATCATGATTAATGGTGTAATGCAGGAAGGATTCAACTGGGATACCACACATATTGGAACACAGCGTGTTATGTGGGTCAAGGAAGTACCCATTGAAAGAACCATTTGTTGAGTTATTGAAAGGAAGTCTGCATACTTTTCTGAATGCATTCACTTATCCTGATAGGACCTGCTACCCAGTTGCTTCCACGAACACAAAGGTAACAGTGAATTAGTACTGTATGATATTGCAACTTTGGGCAATAGCGTTTTTTTATTTCTTTTGGATTTTGTTTAGATGTTAATACTTTGATCTTGTTTTTCAAAACAGGATTTCTATAACTTGGTTGATGTATATCTGGATGCTGTATTCTTTCCTAAATGTGTGGAGGATCACCATACTTTTCAACAGGAGGGTTGGCATCTTGAGCTCAACAATCCTTCAGAAGAAATATCTTATAAAGGTTGCATATTTTAAGAAATATACCCAGCTACTTGTTTGGCAGTATTATTCCTTGTTTTGCATGTGGTATCTTCACCTTTAATGAGTTTATTTCTCCTTAATCCCAGGAGTTGTTTTTAATGAAATGAAGGGTGTCTATTCCCAGCCTGATAATATTCTAGGACGGACTGCTCAGCTGGCAAGTTCCCTTTTCTCTAATTGTTTGATCTTACTTATTTCAGTATGAAACACATTGACTGCTTAGATGTTTAGTCATGCCTGCATGCAATCATTCACGAGTGCAATTTTGAGAAAGCCATTATTTGAATGCTATTAGTTTGATAATTAGCTCATTGTAGAGTATTTGTTTTATGGACATGCCTCCACTACAAATTATGTTATCTGTAGTAACTGTCACTCGTAATTTCTGTGCAGGCTCTTTTCCCAGACAATACCTACGGTGTTGATAGTGGAGGGGATCCAAAAGTTATTCCCAAATTGACGTTTGAGCAATTTAAGGTCAGTCTCAACATCGCTGTTCTAGATTGTTAGTGTAAAAGTGTTCTACTATGTGATTCATAAACATCTGGATCTTTGGTGGTACTCATCCATCTGTCTGTTTTAGAAAACATGAGTGTTTTCATAATGGATTTTAGCTTTTAGAAGCTTATAAAACAATACATATGTTTTTTTTTCAAAATAAATTAGGACAGTGAATACTTCATTTTCCATTCACTGGTATGTATTACCAGGCACAAGAACTTTTGACTTTCTGGTGTGATTTTCCCGTAAAGTACATCTGCTGTCAAATATTTTCAATAATGTGCAAATATTTATGCGTGAATTTATTAATTTATTTTTTGCATGTGCGTGATCTCTGTTACTGTAGTGTGTGCTATATATGTTATTTCCTTCTCTTGTACATGTGCATATGCATGGTTTCATGTAGGATCAGTGTATTCTTGATTATGAATAGGTACATACAGGACTCTCTTCTTTACTGATTAAAATAATACAGGAGTTTCACGGTAAATATTACCACCCCAGCAATGCCAGGATATGGTTTTATGGAGATGATGATCCAACTGAGCGCTTACGCATCCTGAGTGGTACTGCATCTCTGTTGATAAGTTATGAAAGCATTGCATGCAAACACTTCTTGTTCACTTAAATGCAAGGCATGCTGAAGGTCTTAGAAAATGCTCAGGTGATTTCTTCCTGAAGGGAAGCATTTGCAGAGCTAGAGGTGTGAAGGTGAAATGATGCGGACCATAATTGTCAAAATTTATTCTCAGAAAACTAGATTGAAACCAAACTTTATATTCATTTAGTGGGTTTTGCCCAATGGAATTTGGCAACTGTTTCTTCGATTTTAATTTGTCTAAATATTCATATCATCATGCTTCATCATGCTATCATACAGTTTAAATAGAATGTGTTAGGTGTGTGTGTATTTACAAAGCCTGTAGGCTGGCCTATTGATTGTTCGCGTCCCATTTCAATTTCTATGATCAATTTGCTTTTGAAATCTTAAATTGTTTATTTAGGTAAGGAATAGTGTTCGTTGTGTACCTTAAGACCATTATACCATCCACATTCATCTTGTATAATATCAACTGTAATATTCCAGCGCAGTAATTAGCAATTTCAGGATTCTGAGAAAATTGTACTTGAATTGTTCTCTCTTTCTCTCTCAGAGTATCTAGATATGTTCGATGCAAGTTCAGCTTCAAATGAATCAAGGATTGAGGAACAGAAATTCTTTTCAGAGCCTGTCAGGATTGTTGAGAAATATCCGGTTGGTGATGACAGTGATTTGAAAAAGAAGCATATGGTATGCCTTAATTGGTTGCTAGCAGATAAGCCCTTAGACTTGGAAACTGAGCTTGCTCTTGGCTTTTTGGATCATCTTATGTTGGGAACCCCTGCTTCACCCTTGAGGAAAATCTTACTGGAAAGTGGTCTTGGAGATGCCATTGTTGGTGGTGGAGTTGGAGATGAGCTGCTTCAACCACAATTTAGTATTGGGTTGAAGGGTGTCTCTGAAGAAGACATTGAAAAGGTAGAAGAATTAGTCATGAGTACGCTTAAGAAGTTAGCAGAGGAGGGATTTGAGACAGATGCCGTGGAGGCTTCCATGAATACAATTGAGTTTTCTCTCAGGGAAAACAACACTGGGTCATTTCCTCGTGGCTTATCACTGATGCTTCAATCCATTGTAAGTTTTGCATGTTTTCCCCCTCATTTCTGCAAACCAGTCATCTTTTATTTATTTCAGATATCATTGATGTGGTTTTGGTTTGCAGAGCAAATGGATATATGATATGGATCCCTTTGAGCCTTTAAAGTATGAGAAACCCTTGATGGCCCTAAAAGCAAGAATAGCTGAGGAAGGTTCCAAAGCTGTTTTTTCTCCTTTAATTGAGAAATTTATCTTGACCAATCTTCATCGTGTTACCATTGAAATGCAGGTAATCATTTTAGTCTGAAATTTCATTTTCTATATATGATTGTACAGTAATTGCATCAGTGACACTGGGTGTTTTCTGTTTCAGCCTGATCCTGAGAAAGCTTCTCGTGATGAAGCTGCTGAAAGAGAAATTTTGAAGAAAGTAAAAGCAAGCATGACTGAAGAAGATCTTGCTGAGCTAGCACGTGCTACACAGGAGCTGAGATTAAAGCAGGAAACTCCTGACCCACCTGAAGCTTTAAGAAGTGTTCCAAGCCTCTCTTTGCTTGACATTCCCAAAGAACCCATACATGTTCCCACTGAGGTTATTGTTAAGCTTTTAGTGTTTTGTGCTTGAATGTCCTGCATATGACTATTTTAGGGACTTGTGCTTAGCATTTATATACTAACTGTAGGCTGGGGATATCAATGGAGTGAAAGTATTGAAGCATGACCTCTTCACAAATGATGTCCTTTATGCTGAAATTGTCTTTAATATGAGATCACTGAAGCAAGAACTTCTTCCTTTAGTGCCACTTTTCTGGTGAGATGTTGCCTCGAAGATTATTGCCATTGTCATTTCTTGTTGTGCATGTTTTTTTTTCTCCTGTCTCCACTATGAACATATGTTCAAATTTCACTTAGGTCAGGCTAACCGAACAGAAACCTTGAAACTTAACATGTGCCATTCTTTATCAATTTCAATGGCTGCGCCCTGCGCCCTGCGCCCTGCGCCCTGTGTATTTCTTTGCAGACTATATAATCACATTTTCACTATTTCTCAATGCTCTCACAGTCAGTCATTGCTTGAAATGGGCACAAAGGATTTGACCTTTGTGCAACTTAACCAGTTGATTGGAAGAAAAACTGGAGGTATATCAGTTTATCCATTCACATCATCCGTTCAAGGCAGGGAGGATCCATGCAGTCATATAATTGCTCAGGGTAAAGCCATGGCAGGTCGTGTTGAGGACTTATTCAACCTGGTAAGTGCAGCTGAATTGTTTTGTCACTATGTCCAGTTGAAGTGGCTTTCAAGCACTTCTGTCATTGTAGATATTGCAGTTGCCTTGTTTTTCCTAAAGGCATCAGCACACTGGGAGAAACTTGATTAGTTTTGCTCTAGTTCCTTTCGATGTTTTTCACTTGCTTGTTCCTGTTTGTTGAAATACTGGTATCTTGCATTTGAATGTACTGATTGGCGATGCATTCTAGAATCTGGACATGCTTTCCTTTTTCCTTTTTTTTTTTTAATTGTATGTCCTAGTAAATTCTTCTTTAATACTTGAACCAGCTGAAGAAACCCAGATGGCAAACTAACCGCATTTTTTAATTATTGGTATTGCGTAAGCATGTACACTATATAGCTGTAAGTTTATTTTCATGAAGATTGTTTTTTATTAAGGGTAGATTGTTTTTTATTAAGGGTTTATATGGTTTTGTTTTATTTTATTTTTTTCAAGCCCACTTTTGTCTATTGCTGCAAACATCTGTACCATAGCAGGAGACCTATTTTCTAATACTCAAGCTGACGCTTTATGTTTTGAAGTCTATAGCGACATTTACAGAATCAGTTGCCTTGGCATGCAATGAATTGATGAAATGCTATTTGTTGTAGGTTAATTGTGTTCTTCAAGAAGTCCAATTTATGGACCAGCAACGCTTTAAGCAGTTCGTTTCCCAAAGCAAAGCAGGAATGGAGGTACTTATTCATATTTTTTTGTCTGTTGAATCAGAAATGCAATTGGGTCTTTACCTTTTAGAACATAATCTCAATGTTCTGAAAAATATCTTCAGAATCGTTTAAGAGGCAGTGGCCACAGAATTGCAGCTACAAGAATGGATGCAAAGTTAAATGTTACAGGATGGATTTCCGAACAAATGGGTGGTGTAAGGTTGGAATGTTCATTTTTTGGTTAATCTGTAATTCTTTGATTTCATCCAACAACCTCATATGATACAAGTGTTTCAGTTCTAGGATTTTAATAGATGCGCAATTAATGATATACAATTTTGACATAATGCTAATTGTTTCACATGTATAAATAAATTATGAAAGATTCAAGTTTTGTGGAGAGCTTTCTTACTGCAAATGAAATGATATTGACACAATTCAATTGTTGGGGTCATAGTTACTTGGAATTCCTGCAAGCTCTCGAGGAGAGAGTTGATCAAGATTGGGCTGGAGTTTCATCATCTCTTGAGGAAATTCGTACATCCTTGTTATCAAAGAATGGCTGCTTGATAAACATGACCGCTGATGGGAAAAATCTCACCAACTCAGAAAAGTATGTTAGCAAGTTTCTTGATTTGCTTCCTAGCAAGTCTTCTGTTGAAGCTGCTGCTTGGAATGCTCGACTTTCTCCAGGAAATGAAGCTATTGTGATTCCTACACAGGTGAAAAAATTATTTCCCTGCCTGCTGTTTCGTCTTCTTTTCTGGTTGGCAGGGGAAATTTCTGAACTTTCACCTTCTACAGGTAAATTATGTTGGCAAAGCTGCTAATATCTATGACACTGGTTATCAGCTTAATGGGAGTGCTTATGTTATCTCCAAATACATTAGCAATACATGGTTGTGGGATCGTGTGCGTGTCAGTGGTGGGGCATATGGAGGGTTTTGTGATCTTGATACTCACTCAGGTAAAACAATGAGACACAGTGCTTGGCATGGTGTTCTGATTGTGTGCTGTTTGGAACAGAAAAGGAGTTGTAATTGCTATAATATAAATCTAACCATCAGAATTCAATTTCTGATTTTTGTTATTTTTGTAGGAGTGTTCTCCTTTTTATCCTATCGTGATCCCAACTTGTTGAAGACACTTGATGTATATGATGGAACTGGTTCTTTTCTACGTCAATTAGAAATGGACGACGATACTCTCTCCAAAGCAATAATTGGGACTATTGGAGACGTGGATTCATACCAGCTGCCAGATGCCAAAGGTTATAGTAGGTATGTGGAGAATATGTTTCAGAACCTTTTTTGACAGGTCAATTTTTTGGGCACTCAAGACCTTTGTTTCATCATTAACCTTCCATCGATCTACCCGGTTCTTATCAACCAAAACTCCAATCTTTTTCATTCACTGTTTTATTACCACTAGTATTAGCCCTTGAAATCGGTGGTCTTGGCATCTTTTAGTGTTGGACCATCCTGTTCAAACAAACCCAAAAACTAAAACCAACATAACATAATCGAATAACACAAAGTGTCAAAGTCTATCTCAAACATAAACACACATTCTACGGGTAACTACAACCATTATGAAAACTAAAAAGCTTAAAACTTTAAGCTATCATCTATCAAAGATTTCATTGAAAATTTGAATCATTGTGACATACTGTTAATACTTTACAGAATGGAATATTTTAGAGAGGTAGAGATGCAACCACAATATTGGCCCTGTCAGAGGCACTTAGAACTTCTACAATAGCTTCTTCTATTGTATGTGGGGGTGTTTGTGTGATAGTAGGTTTGGCTGCTAGCTTCTCTGTCTGCCCTTTTAGGGTGTTTCTGTTATGATTTTAGCTTTTTATCAACTTGTGTACTCGAAACAAGGAAAATTGAACTCATTTCTATTTACCCCCACCCCACCAAACCCGTATCCAAAAAATACAAAAACCAACATCTATGTGGAATCAAATTCTAGGAGCCTGAAATTGGAAGTAGGTGGTTAAGTTAAAAAGACTTTAGGGAAATGCGGTTCTAATTGGCTTTTATATTTTATATTATAATCAAGCACACTAAAAAAAATGTATTACATTGCTTTTCAGTTTATTGCGGTATTTATTGGGAATCACAGAAGAAGAAAGGCAAAAGAGACGTGAAGAAATATTGTCAACCAGGTAAAGATTGATGTTTATTTGCTTATTGTTTGCCTTGACCAAAAACTCCACATGTATAAATACAAAAACATTGATTGGTTATCACCCAGAATGGTAGACAGAGCTAGTTTCTTTTAAAGAAATGGAAAAAGGAAATAATAGGAAGACAGATCAGGCTCATATCATTTACAATACCGAATCCATTGATTTGAATGACTTTAATGATTTATCATGAATGCCATTTTGAATATAGATTCACACCAACATTTGTGTCATTAAATCTGTTCGAGTCTTTCATGCCAGGTTAAAATCAAGACCATTTTTCAAGATTTGAACATTTCTTTCTTCTCTTTCCTTTTTTCCTCAGTTTGAAAGACTTCAAGGAATTTGGGGAGGTAATCGAGGCTGTTAAAGATAAATGGGTTTCAGTTGCCGTGGCATCTCCAGATGATGTTGATGCTGCAAACAAGGAGCGTTCCAACTATTTTGATGTGAAGAAAACCCTTTAATGCCTCACATTATGTATCTTTCAGGACAGATACTCTTCCCCACCCCCACCACAGCATATCAGATCAACTGATATCTCATTTTTTTCTTACATTGATTGACAACTTTTTAACGAGTAGGGAATTAGAGGAGTTTTTTTCGTTATTTAAAACCCCAATACTGTACCACTGGTTCCGTAGAGGTTACCTGTACAGTGTTATCATTTATGTCCTTCAAGATGAACTTAAGAACTGTTTCCATCCTTTTCTCCCTCATTTAAACATATTGAAAAACCATTTCGAGAGGGTTGCTGCACTTGATCTCACCATGGATTCAATTTTGTCCTGCGCTTGAATAACACACTTTAAAGGAAAAAGAGATTTCATATTTTACGTTATACTTCAATAATTGAAGTTTATCTAAGAACAGCTACTGTATGTTATAGCTTGTAAACGTTAGAACCTCGACGAGTTATTATAAAGATGGTGGCAGTAATTTGTGAATTACTATTTTGTAATTTTGTGGTCGGGGATGATGTTCTCAGTCCTTTAATGTTGTTTGCATTCCATGATTTTAGAGAATGACAAGCTAACTTTATATTTTTGTTTAAATTAAATTTTTATGATATTAAATAAAAATATTTGAACTTAACATAAAATAAAGTAGAAGCAAATTAATAATTGCAAAATATTAATGCTAAATTTAATTCTACCAATCATTTCCTTGTATTTTGGGATATTTTATTTTGTGGCCAAATGAAAACATTTTTCTTCCATTGAAATACTTCCACTCCTTTGATCCTGGAAAAATTAAATTTATATTTATTTAAAGCAAGTATCATTTAATTTATTAACACAACCAATATACTCTAAAAACTAATTTTTATATATTTGTTCAACAATCCTTTTAGATTTTCAACTTGACCTTTATGTAAACCCTAACTAGTTTAAAAATATAATCATAGAAATTATTTAAAGTATTTTTTATTCAGAAAAGTATTTTAATAATATTTTTTTTATTTTTTAAAAATTATTTTTAAAATCAGTATATTAAAATGATTTAAAAATATATTAATTAAAAAAATAATTTTTTTAAATGCTTTTGAAACTAAGTGGTAAACACATGTTTAAACATTATAAAAAAACAAAAAAATAAAAAAAAAACAAAACACATTATAAAAAAATAAAAAAAGAAAGAAAACGAAAACGAAAGAAAGACCCAGCCTATACAGATAGAAGGCTTCGGCCCATTTAAAATTTAACGAAAGGTGTGGGGTTTCGAAGAGAACAGAGAGAAACGGTTTTGGTTCTTCAACAGTGTAAACTTGGTAGAAACAAGTAGGAGAAAAAAGTTCAGAAAATACCCACAAGAACCGTCGATATAAATTATTATTTCAAGATTACCAGTGAAATCCCTACTGAGATTCAGGTGCGTTTCAAAAACACGGTGCTCTTGAATTTCCTTTCCTACTTTCATCACCCGCCATCTTAACAAAACCGCCACAAGAAAAAACAACCTCCTTCCGGTGAAATATTTCTCAAAAGAATAGAAAGAGCTTTACCTTCTATACCCAGATGGGGGTTTTCCTGGTTACTATGCTGATTTTTTTTATTCGTTTAAAAGTATAGGTTGTAATGACTATTGACGATGCTCAAGATTTTGGACATCTAAATTTATTATACATGATATTTAGTCTCTTTGAAAGATTAGAAAATGGCGGTCGAGGTCTTGTAGAATGGTTTTTAATGATCTGAGGTGCTTTATTTGGTAGCTGTCGAGGTCTGCTTTCGTAAATGGTGCTTGTCATTGGCTTGCACATGATCCATTGAAAAGGGATGCTGCATCCCATGTAATTTATACCATTTACTCTGAGGAATGAAGTTTTCGGGGATATGGCAATTCTAGATTGTTGAGGTGTTTAATAGCATGCTTTCTTTAGTACCTTCCAGGACCTGGTCAAGGGAAGAGCATTGTTCAGTGTGGGTGAAGAAAGAGCACAGTGCTTCGGAATCTTGGACGAAACTTTTCAATATTGAACATTTGAAAGGGGTAAGAAGATTAATTGCATTTAGGAGAAATGACAAATGACGAGGTTATACTTTTGGGGAGAGTTAGACAAAGGACAATCGGGGTTGTGGAATATTTTTGTCGGACACATTTTATTTGGATACTTTTGTGGAAATCCTCGTCTTTCTGAGTGAAGCAAGTGGAGTCTTGGTTGACAATGATTCTGGTAATAGAGCCAAGAGTTGGAAGAGTCAAAGAAACATTCTTCTTTCATAAGAAAGGGAAGAACTAAAAAGCGCAATGTCAGTGGAATCTGTTTCACTTCGCTCTTGTTGAATGTTATGCAGTGACTCAGGTTTTAGATGAGAATCGCTTTTGTCCTTGCATTGAACTTGTCTTTTGGATTGCAATTTTATTTACCTTGACGACAACTGATATCGTATTATCTGTTCAGTTTGATATAGAAAATTCAGCTCTGGGCTTTCTTTGATAAATAACCTTTTCTTTGTATCAAGTGACTTCATTTCTAGGTTGAATTAAGAGAGACAGGTCTTGATGTGATGACAAAGAGATATTCGTAAGCAAGGGCATGATCTGAGAAAGAGATGATGTGGGTTAAAAAAGGCTTAGGTCCCTTGAATGTTGCATTTAATATTGGATCTATCTAGTTCATTCAGCTTTAGATCTGTGAGATCAGATGCTGCAGTCGTCAAAACTCTTACTTGACGTCGGAACAGAATGGGGAGCTCGCTTCTAATCCCCTTGCATGATGTGATTTCAAATCTTCACTGGGTGGAATAAACAACTTCACCAGGTGCCATCATTGCTCAATGCTATTTTTCTATCCTTTAGGTCTGTATAATATCTATAAAGTTCACATAATTACTTGTGGACCATATCAGCTGGTTCCCTGGAGTTGGGTTGACAAAATCAAAGACTAATCTGAAACCCATATAATCTATAAACCTGCCCTGTGCTGTTGGATGTCTGAGTTCCATATCGGCAGGGGAAAGTTGGGGGATTTCGTTATATTTATCACTTCTGTAGGTTTTTTATATGATTTTATTAGACAACAAATGGCTGATCAACAGTACATGACATATTGTTGTTTCCATTTCCCAGCATCCTGTAAGTTCTGCATGTTCTCCAGTCTTCAAGCAGGCGTGGATATTAGAACTTTTGACATTATTTAATTTCCTGCATTATTCTCAGAATCCTTGAGAAGGTTGTAATATCTGATTCCATAAGAAGTTAGGTTTAGTACTCCTTTCATTCCTTTAACACCAGAAAACGTCTCCGTGTCCCTCGTCTGTTTTCAGGTCTAACTATTACTGGTCTTGATTGGGTGAATGGGTTTGTTGCATCAAAACCTCTTGCCGCGAACAAGGGTTAACTTTCTGCGGCAGGATCCGACTGGTTTTGGGTGTTAAAATATTTTCCACGTTCAAGCTCGTTGTTTTCCATTGACAATTCGCATGCCAATGGCTTGATTTATTATCAAGGGGCACATGGGCTGACCTCTTTTTAGTCAATGGCCCAGACGAAGAGAGAGAAAGAGAAAGGTCTGGCATGATCCTTGATTATGCATTTTTCAGGAATCACGAGTCAACTTGTGCAGTGTATCTTTCTCTTGCTTTCTTTTAACCAACATACGCATCCAATCATGTGCACGTCACATGCAACAAAGAACTTGGAGGATTCGTGTAGATTTCGAATAATTTTGGCTGCTATGGTATCTCTCTCTGACATAGAGGGAGCCGGGTTTCAGACGGTGCCTTGCAAGCAGGTGTTATTCTACAACTCATTCCTGACGAGCCTTTTCTTTGACTGCCGGAAAGAACAGTCTCCCTCTTGAATTTTCCTTGCCAAGGGATCATCAATGGGTATATATATCCTATATATTTCGTACATAATGCATTAATTTCAGGTTAGGCCAACTGGCAGTGCCCCCATTAAATGACCATCTTGCTTTCTCTAATTGCCCGTGTGAGCTGAAACTTGACTTGTAGTACAATGCTGCCAAAATTTCTGAATGCCCTAGACTGGTCTCTTTTGCTCTATGTTCTATCATGGAATTCTGATTTGAGGGGTCTGTTAGTCAGCCTGCCTGCCAGCTTCGATATTGTATGAAATAGAACTCACAGAGAATGCAGGCTTCCGAGCTACCATGGACGATGTTCCCTCCCCACAAAATGATATGGAGGTACAAAAATACGGGGCATATGACCTATAGGTGATACATCTACATCGATATTTAAAAGCACCTTTCAAGCAGGAAATTAATAAAGACAAATCTGCCTGCAACTCAGTACAATCAATCAATCACCATTATTCAACCACCAGTATGTTCCAGTAAATCTGGCAATGTTATTGCTACTTCTGTTATGTACGTACCTTTTGCCCCTATAATTTCTATAGCTAAGTTATGTTCCAGTATGTTTTTTTTTTTTTAAAAAATAGAAGAGTAGCACAGTTCCAAGAAATTTAAAAAAATAACACTCTGTTATGGTTGGCATCTCATTGATTTTGATTTTCATAACAATGCAACTCAAAATAAAATAAAAGGTATTTTTTATTTAAAAAAAACGAATAATATTGATCCATATCAGATTTAAAATTAAACAGACTAAACAGAGATTTATAAAAACGAAAGGTAAGAAAAAAAATAGTGTGCAAACCTTGCAATGCTTGTTCATAAAAATAACCGAACTAGAAAATAGGGAGAAGTACATCAAGCGATGGCCTATTGTCCATGGTTTGAAACTTGAACTCTAATGGTATTGTTTGTACAAGAAGCAGGAGAAGAGAGTCATAAAGAAAAGAAATTAGACATAGGAGCTTTCTTAAAGATTTTGACTGGAGGAGGAAGATGAAGATAGCAAGGTGGGCACACACGCATGAAGAGAGATGATTCTTTAGTAATAATAATAAAAAAGTTTGTTGCACGGTTGTGGATTAGGAGGTAGAAGAATAAAGAGTGAAGAAAAGGTAAGACTGAACACTTTTGAATTAAAGCTAAGAAAAGTAATTAAAATTAAAAATTAATTAAAATAACAAAAATAACATCTTTTAAATCTAATTTTAAAGTCTTATATACATGAGTTGATGAGAATAAATTGACTTTCTAATAAAACTAATATTTTAGAATCATATGATAAAATTTGAATCTGATTAAATAATTAAATCTAAAATTATAAATATTTTTATGAGATTTTTATGTTTGACATGTTGGAGTTTTTTTTTTTTTTCCAATTGTTTCCTTCTCTAAATTTAAAATTATATATATAGTCACTTGTATATATAATTTTTTTATTGCGTTGTTGAATCAACACAACATGGCTATCAACAACATAAATACAGATTATACATTACATGACATGTAGCTGCCCCAGTCTCAACCCTCATGAAAGGCATCGATGGTCTCTTTTGGGGATTTGTAAGGGAACTTGCAAATATTCAGGTGAAAGAATCTCAAGTAACTTCACAATCCTATCTGATCTCCAGGCAAGGACGAGGTGAAAATGCTGGCCGACTGATTGGATGCAGAAACATGATCACAAATTTGTAAGAAATGGTTATACATGTAGTTCATCCAGCTTGGTTAAATAGTGGAATTTAGCAAGTCTGAAGGCAAATAAAAGAAGCCAAACTCATATGGCACTATATTCTGCTTCAACATTTTGAAACAAAAGGTCTGTTCATCAATTATTGGTGAATTATCCAGGATCAAATGCATGGAAGGATATTGTTGGCCGCAAGCTTTGACTTGAAAACACCTCTGAGAAAGTATAGATGCTTTAGAAATGAGAGGGCCATTTCACTTTTGCCTGCAAAAAAAAAAAAGGGTCCAATTTTTATTTATTTTTTAAAAAAAGTGGGCTCTCTAATTAGAAAAGAAACTAAAGGTGGGCGATCCACTTTTAGCCAATGAATAAATTTGAGGATAGTTTCAATGTGTCAGCAACTTTGAGAACTCATCAATATCAATTATTTACCAATCAGTATCAAGACGTGCAGTGGATCTGTTACCATACTTGGGAGCCAATTGTATAGCATTTGGCGTTTGCCCATGAAGCAGCACATGAATCCAAGGCTGCGAGAGCTACTTTACCAGGAAATTCCATTTTTGATAATGACCTTGTTCAGAAGCTGAAGGCCTGTGACATTCATCAGACCAGCTAGTTTTATGTCTCGAGGCTGATACCTGCAGCTCTATATGGGTTTTTTTTTTGCCTCATCCACCACTGTCCACCTACCTTCTGTATATCCAAAAACTTTTGGGGGCACATGTGGTGTTCAAGTCCAAAATAATTTAACGAACAGAGTTATTTTAATTTATTTCTATCATAATTTATTTATGAAATAATTTTCAATTTTTAATTGAAAATCAAGAGTTATAATTCAAGAACCATGTCAAATAAATCGCAAATGCTAAAGAAGAAGGAAGTAAAGATAATAAAGAATTGAATTTATTTTTTCAAAGGAAATGGAAATAAATAATTATTTATTTACTATCCTCGCACTCTGCGGGGACAAAAACATGTGTGCGATTTTGTTATGTATGTTCGGAATTTGAGTTGAAAGTATAGCTCTATCCTTGACAATCAATCAAAGGATGGATGAAATTGTATGTAAAAGTAAATTTATAACGGATTTAACAGAGATATCGTATAAAGTATAGTTTTATATCTCACTCACATGTCCTTATTGACATCCTCTTATGAATAAATAGCTACCATATACTCGATTTGTACATAATTTTTCTCGTACAAATATATAATTAAGACATTAACTTAAGAATGTTAAGTAGTGTAAATAAAAACTAGATTTTTCAAGCTCTAAGATTGTAACGTATAGCATGTAAAAGGCTATATATACTATTTATATAACATGAACAAGGGAGACTTTTGAGGTGGAAAGTAGAAGCAATATCAATTCATCCATCCAAATCAAAGTTTTTTTTTTTTATTTAGGGATAAAAGAAGAGAAAGTAGATGATCATTTCCTTTTCACTTGATCATTTCTTGAATATTTGGTTAATTTATTTAGCTTAATTACTCCTTTCAAGGCTTCAATCCTGCGTGGAATATTCTTTATCTATTAGTTCTTGCACGAGCCTCTTTTCTCACATGCTATACGTTATTCTTAAAAATGTTGAATCCTTGGTAGACTTGTAGAATAATTTTGCAAGATTTAAACTTTATTTTAATTGTCTAGAACTATGGGTTTTTCCACGCCTTTTCAATCTGATCCATAAACACATCTACCATACTTTACACGTTATTGTCGAGTACCTCTGATTGGCTGCTGACTAGATCCACCAATGGAATGCCAGAGGGCCAATCAAATATTGGAGTTGAAAAAATTACGCATTAGTTGAATTTGTCTGCAATCACAAAGCAATCAAGCAGGGGACAGTCTAAATGGGGCCAAAGCCATAACCCCCCATAAGTGTCTGTAGCTAGGATTCGAAATTGTAAAAAAAAAAAAATTGGATTTCAAACTTGGATTGGATAGATGTATTATTTTATATTTATTTTTTTATTAAATAAATGAAAATAATTCATGAATATTTGATTATTATTTTATTATCATGTTAAAAAATTATTTTAAACCGATAATTTAAATTATCAAGTAAAATTTTAAAATAAAATTTATATTATTTTCTAATAAAAATATATAAAATTATCATAATTTTATGATAATTTTTATTTCAAATTATTTGTGAGCCGTAGGAGCTGGATAGTAATAAAACATTGAAAGGACCATATAAAAACAATATTCAATATGTATATGCTACTATCAATTTTTTTCTATGTAATTTAGGTACCATTTTGGAAGCTACCCACCGACCGGTACTTTCTTCCACAGTTTTTCTGCTTGAAAACAAAGTGATTTGTGGATTATTCGGCTACTTTTCTCGAAAGGAAACATGTTAGCCAGCAGAGTTTCACCCCAAAACAACTCTTCATAGCAGTTGTAATTTTACTTTAGACAAAGCAGAGATGCTTTTGAAAATGATATGACCTTTTTGTCCAATAAACTTGCATTTTCGTGGTCCAAGTTATCTTCCTTTTCGGCTCTCTTTCCAGCTCTCCAGATTTTGAAACGTGCATGGCTTCGACAAGAAAAGCATTGCATCCAATAAAACGTGGCTTGGACTGCTTGATATATGTCTTTTTCATAAAGCAGGCGTTAGTTGAGTCGTGCATGCCAAAGCCAAGGGATGGAATGCGCGCAGGTCCATATTTTATTTTATCTCTTCTCAGAAAGAGCTAACAAACGAAGACAGCGATCAAATTCCCCCCAGATGCCTATCTAGGCTGCAAGTGCCTCAAAACACACGATCGAGGAATTACAAGAACGAAGCTTCAAAGCTGCAAGATAATTTACTCATGGTTTTATTTCACTGTGATCTAGTTGATAATGCGACCACATAAATAAATGCTCGCAGTTAAGTTCTTAAGATAATTAATATTGGTAATGTCATTCAAGGTAGATAACCATAATCACGGACTCACCCTCCTATTTTAACCCTTCCATTTAATGGAAAGCAGAAAGCTTCAGCTCTATAAATGGAATTAAAGTAATTTATCTGCTCGTTTCAGAATAGTAATGCACAGTCAGAATTAACCCCCCATCGATCTAATCCTTCACGTGCAAAAATTAATGCCATATCAAGACTACTAATTATGTTTCTTTAACTCTTTCGGGCTGGTATATATAATTAATACCTATGATCACTTCCCTTGTTGTACACCTTTCCGATACAATACTTGATTTAGCGATCATGGTTTAATTTTAAATTATTGCTCGATTGCTGTTAGAGATCACATAGTATGGACTCTAGCTAGCTACACGTATAAGATAACGTCGCTCACGTCTCTAGTAATCGTGAATTCATCGCTCATTAATTTTTAACAAATTAATTATAATAATTTAATACCTTTTTTTTATAATAATCTTACTAATTACAATACTGATCCAGTAATTAAAAGCCATAAAAGCAATCAAGAATCTGAAATATATTCAAGAAAACATAAACCTGAGATTTAAGAATTATATGGGATTAATAATTTAGAAAGTGATCACGTTGTTAATGATACATTAATTATTTTAAACATAACAAGCGTACGTTAACACTATTGTGTACTAGGATTACAGCCGTTATTTTTTCCAAGTCATCCCATTCTATAAGATAACGAAAATAACCATTAATTGTTGTTTAAAAATCATGCTATGAATTACCCGGCTACCAAGACAAAAGAGCCACTCAACTATTGGAGAGGGTCGGATTAATATACGCGGTGTTCAGATACTGACATGGTCCATCCCTTTTATCCTGTCGTCTCTCCACTGCATCGGCATGGCATTCATGGCTTTTCACTATGCCGATAAGCTTTTGCGAAGCCAACCACCAGCTGAACCGACACTCCGTTCATTTGTACGTAGTAGCTATGTATATAACCTCTCTGCACATCATTCTTACGTAAGTATTTAGACGGGAATTATATATTCGTTCTGTAGATAACATGGCGTTAGCATGTATTCCTTCTATATATATACATGTCTTCTGGTCTTGGTGCTTCGAAATATATAATAATTAGAATAAAAATAGCAGACCTACCTGCAGGGTAATATTGATCAACCGAGTCGCTTGAGGAGATTAATTTAAGTGCTCGTGGGGGGGCTGGTTAGCTAGCTACTCTATAACTGAACAGATGGCATTCACTCACCACCAAATTCATTTAAGAAAATGCAGTTGCAGTACTAATTATAGTTACTCGATTATCAGTTTAACTGCGCGAGATTAATTAAGGCTTGCTTCCACTCGGTATTTAATAATTAGTGGCTCTATCGATGAAGAATTAGGTGACCTATATACAGAGGGGACGAGTGGCATCATCACCACCCTCAGTTAAGGGACTTAATCTTTTTATTGATCCTCTAAACTTATGAAGATTAGTAAATGAGAAATAAAGAGCATGCCTGCCTATATATGAGACTCTGTAGTATAAGCTTGTTTCATCACTTGCGCAGTGACTATCCATGAACTGCCGGTGACACAATAATGCCTTCTAACCATAGAAATTAGCTCAACACGTTAATAATTACTGAGCGTTAATCTCATTATCATGGGAAATAAAAAGAGTAGTGTTGATTTCCCAAAATATCATGGGAAATCTTCTCTACTCTTTTTATTTTTTTATTTATTCTCCTATTCTAAAATTAAAAGACCGCGGGTATAGGACTATGCGAGGGACATGATTAAAATATACAGCATGATGATAAAAAAAATAAAAAAAATGCAAAAACCAGCACTAAAGGCACGCATTTTGACGTGTTGGTGATCCATTGGTCAACAAAAGAATCTCTCAACCGCCGGATCTCCCTAACGGGAACCCGATCTTGTTTCCTGATCACCGTCTATATTATCAGGACCACGTAAAAAGGAAAACTTAAAAAAGGCAGATCTTATCCGTCTATTAAATCAGCGGCTCTCCTTCCTTCAGAACCTTTCTTTTTTAACCCTGATCTCCACCCCCCATCCTCTCTCTCCCTTCTTCAAAAACCAGAACCAACCCTCACAAAAACACAAGATTATTGTAAAAAAGGAAAGAAAAAAACATTCGAGAAATTGAAAGAATGGGAGAGAGTGCGAGGAATAGTAAGCGAATAGCTGGAACTGGAATTCTAGAATCTTCAATCACAAGTTTCTCTAAGAAAATGAAATTTGATGTTGACGAGTTTAGCTTACCTTCGTTTAATTTCAAGCTCCAAGCTCATCTTTGCACCACTATGTCACCGGAAAATTTGATTTCGTCGGCGGCTTCATCGAATTCTGATAGCTTTATAACCGGCAGTTCCAGCTGTGGCGACTCTCCGGTTTCCTGCTGCTCCAGCAATGAATCCATCAAGGTTGTGAAGGACAGCTTGAGGTTTATAGATCTGGAGGTGAATTTTCCATTCAAAAAATTAGAACATGAGCTAAATTTTAGTTATATTTTTGTTTCTGTTTGTTCGCAGAGAAAGTAGAAGAAACTAAACAAGGTTTTGAGATGTTTTTCAAGTCTCCATGCTAGTTTAGATTTTTCTCAGTTTGCATAAATCTTCCTTCGTTTTCTCACCAAACAAACTGAACCATTCGTTCAAAACTTTATCGTGGAATTTAAGTGTCTTGCAGTTTGTTTAGTGAGAAAACAAATGAAAATAAGCTAGAAACTCTAGGTTTGGAGAAGCATTATAAATCAAGCGATTGAAGTTTTTCTCAGTCCAAGCAGATTTTTCTAGCCAAACACAAAGATTTCAAAACCGGTGATGTGATTTGATTTTGCAGTTTGTTACTGTTTGTTTACTGAGAAAACGAAGGAAAATGAAGAGAACAAGATTTAATTTCAGACTCTCTCTCTTTCAAAATTAGTGAAGTATTCTTTGTTCGTGGTCGTTACATCGTGTTTCTTTATTCTTTAAATTGATGTTTCTAGTGTTTAGAGATTAAAAATATATAACCATTAATTAGTAGTAATAATTAAGGAATTTTATTTATATTTGCAGGTGAAGAGTTCCGAAACGGAAAGCTCGACGTGCAATGACAGGAAATTCAGGTTCAAATTTTTAATTCCTCACTCTCGCTTCATTAATTAATATTCCTTTATGGTCTCAGAAAACGAAACCGTTTTTAAACTCTTCATCTCTCCAATATTTAAATCACGCTAATTGCTTTTGCAGTAGAGAAACCACTCCTTCAAGCGAGTTTCACGGGATGTACTCGCCGGCAGCCGTGGAGAAGAAAGAGAATTCTCACAGGAGAAAGTCACCGGCTGTGAAAATGCCGAGTCAGGCTGAGATCGATGCGTTTTTCGCGGGGGCAGAGAGAGAGGAGCAGAAAAGATTTGCAGAGAAGTAAGTAGTTACCTGTTTATTTGGTGTGCATAGGATAAGAAGTGTGGATACCTGGCGTATTTTAGCACGGAGAGGATGGAAGTGTAACTAACTAACAAACTTATATTCGAAATCTCCAGGTACAACTACGATGTTGTGAAGGATTTGCCAGTGGAGGGTCGCTACCAGTGGATATGTTTGAAGCCACGGAGGAAAATAGAGAATTGATAGAGTTCAAGGGGTAGCATTAGCATGCATCTAGCATGCCACTATATAATTTGCCAATTCTAGGAAGGTTATTTAGTTTGCTAACGTACAGTTCCTTTTTTCTTTTCTTTTCTTTATTTTTTCGGAGACCTCTCTTTATTTTTATAATATATATATAAGAAGGCAGCTCTATTAATTAATGCTATTCTCTAGCGGTACTGTTGCCATACAGTTATCTAAAGGAGGTGTTCTGGAATAAAATTTCAAAAGATTTGAGCTAGTTAAATGGTGTGTGGGTACGGTAGCAATTCTGTCAGTTATTTTTTGGACTGGTTGCTGTTAATTTAATGGGGAAGGAGATGGCAGGGACTTGCAGGCATTGGAAATTTCTCCATTGATGGTCTTTTATTTTGTTCATGTATTAGAAAAGTGTTTTTTGTTTGAGCTTTTGGCTTGGCTGTTTATGGGTGTTTTTTTTTTCTTCTTTTAGGTTGCTCTTTTGCAGAGAACGCTTTTTTATCGTTACTTTTCCTCCTTCCTTTCATGCTTAATTTAGGAATATTCTCTTGAATATCAGGTCATGATGGTTTCTTCTGGCAATCATGTACATTAGAATAATATGGACGGGCCTGTCTCCGTGTTATGTGTGTGGTGTAGGGACAATTTGATAAAAGGTAACGAAAACAAGTAGGAAAGAGCTCTGATCAAATGGGTTTCTTTCCGAGTCTTGTGATCCTGCTTTGTATTCAAATAATCTCATTTGGAATTTCTCGGAAAGATACACCCTAAATACTGTATTGTATTGGGTTGAGAGATGCATACCGTGATTATTTGAGAGACTTTATTATTATTACTATTATTATTCTCAACCATAAAAAATGTTTTTAAATTAATTTGTATATCAATTATATACAATTAAAGATTTTAAAACCACACCTAATTCACATCTTGGTGCCTATTATCTCACCAGCATATCGCGTATAATCTAGACTCTACTGGTAAAGTACTTGGTTGCATGTAATTTGTCAGAGGATGTAATAGTATTATAAAATCGGGGTGGAGTCGGTGAATTTGTGGTTTACCGTTGTATTATAATCAATTATTTTTGTTTCGGGGAGAAAACATGCGCTTGGGGATCTGATACGCTGTGATATATTGTCCCTCGGAGACCTGACATTGTTGGCTGTATTGTACTGTGAGAGCATAACTGATATTTCTTGCTCATGAAGCCACCAGCACGACTGAGCAAAGAGCAGATCGGACAACAAGGAGGAAGGCTGGCCGAGGGAGGAAACAAGAGAGAAAGAGAGAGGACCGGAACGTTGCTCATTTGGCTGACTGGCCTTGACAATGACGTATCCGTGGGAAAATTACAAGGGACCGTTCTCACTGCTAGGCCTTTTACCTGATTGGTGTTTTCAAGTACAAGAAGCTTGAGTGTACATACAACGTGTTTATAAAATTGGAAAAGAAGGATGATTGGAAGAGAGAGGCTTGCACGTGCAGTGGTGTAATGGTTGCCTTGTATAGCTAGATGGGTGGCTTTGGATCTGATGATGAACCCATTAATTTTATTGCAAATTGTAATCAGCAACGGATATGGCCCTTAATAATGGAGGGTAGTGGTGGGGCGTGGAATGTTGCTTATTAATGAGAAAGAGGTCTCTTTCGATTTTGATGTCTCTTGCAGTTTCCCTGTTTACGAAACTGATTGTGATGCTTACAAGGGAGAATTGCTTGTGCTTTGCTTTGTTCTAGGTTGTTTATTTTATAAAGTTCAAGCATTATTGTATTATTATACTCTCCGGTGAAAGCAAGGCAAGGAAGTGCACATTTCTTTAGTTCAGTCTTCTCCATGATGGGCTCAAACCCCCTTTTTTTTTAAATGAAAAATTAAAGAAGAAAGAATTTGCTCTAAATTAATTTTTTCATATTTTTAAATGTTATTTTATATTAATATCAAAAATAAATTTTAAAAAATAAAAAAAATACTATTTTAATATATTTTTATATAAAAAATACTATAAAATAATTATTATCAAAACATCTCACTATCCCTCGTCCTTTTATCTATATCACTTTGGCATTATTTGATCAACATTAAGAATGCATCCCCTTCCTATCTTTCTTGTCAACTTGGAGAAAGATTCGCTGCTATCGCTCCTTCCCCCCTTGTATTTTATCTTTTTTTTTTTTTTTGTAATTATTCAGGTTGCTAAGTGAAGTGTTAGCATCAATATCAAATTTATCTTCATTATTGTATACTTACAGATTATATATAATCTCAAACTATATCCCCGTCCTCACCAATTTTTTTTTTCCGGGTGTCCACCTATTTATATTGATCAGCCCCCCGAGTCACAAATTGTTGCTGAAGCAAGAATCGTCACAATAACTGGATTTATATATTTATTTGATTAGACATGTCAAAAATATCATAAAAAGTTTATTTGAGAATTTATACAATGGCAGTAAGATTTCGAGCCATGCATTTCCACTGTTTTGAGCTTCAAGTTCCATCTTGTACTATAAGTGGCATGCGTCTACTTTAAAACCCTAATTCTGAATAATTCCTCGAAAATTAGTTATATTGGATTGAGATACCTTACATCATGAGAAGACTAAAATTAGCAGCTGCATTCTTGGAATACCATTGCGTTCTGCTTGTTTTCCCTCTTCAATCTTCTTCACAGTAGGCTTTCCGGAGCTAGCCCCCCCTGAAAATGGACTGATATGTACAGCCATGTTGAAGCGGTCTTGCTACTCCGTCATGGGTTGGCTTCCAAGCTCGTGGGCTTGAGTCTCCCATGTAATCCGCAAAGGAAATCAATCACTAGCTAGCTAATTGACCCGTGAAAAACAGTGAGTGGATAAGAATCTCCCGCGACTAGTTCCATTTGTTGCTGAGGTGAGGTGAGGCTTGAACGCACCTGTTGATATTGACATGTATATGATGACCTAATAAGACCAAATATAAAATTTAGCTTAACCAAATCCTTGTGAACTGCACCTTATTTTACTCAAAGTGGATGTTTTCCAACTTTGATGTTTGCCAGGAAATATAAGAATCGAAATGCTTCGGAAATAACTGGTAAACATGCATAAAACTGGGTTAATTAGATGACCAGACCACTCTTTTATCATGCACACCACCCAGTCCAACAACTAATTTCATTACGGCGGTCAATAGTTGATTTTCTCAGTTGCTCCACCAAACTACTCCATCGCGGATTGAGAGGGTTCTCGTGATGGGCAGCGGACTGTGCTCGAAACTTCAATTATGAGGATTCAAACATCAGCTTTTAAAAACATTTTAAAATGCTCAATTTATCATCAGAAGATAAAAATTAGTTTCATCCCAAGTATTAATTTACTGTGAAATATATATATATTAGTTCCACCAATTGACACGATTCCAGTTTGGTCAATGCATGTGTGGCGGGATGGTAATAAATAGAGATGGCAATTTAATGACGAGATGGTAAAAATGAAAAATAATAATTTAACTTGAATGAATGTATTTTATTGAATAATTATCTTATTTGTAAAGCGTGTGTAGACTATTCTTTTATTTTATTTTGAAAAATATTCAGATAACATGATACAAAACATAATAAATTATGTATAGATATTTAATTTTTTTATTTATGTAACTAATAATAAAAATATAAGACGCCCTTAAACCAATCTTAATTTTTTTAAAAGGGCAACATGTAATTTTACTCTTTGAAAAAGGAAAAAAAACAAAGAAGTTTCTTTGTGAAAGTCTATTTTTTTAAGGATATCATAGTAATTTTATTATGCAAATAATTTTAAAAGAATAAAAAAATCTCTGACCAAAAGACATATTTCTTTGCTTTTAATAATAATAAAATTATTTCAGATCAATTTATACTTAATTAATTTTTTGATGTTCAATAAATCTTATAAAAAATGATTTTAATCTAATCACAAGCTTGTCTAATTTTTTCAAGAATGATAAAAATATCATTTTAATATTCCAATAAATAGCGAAATGCATCTTATATCATAGTGTTTTACTGATGCTAATCAACAATGACATGCATCTTATATAATCGTGTTTTACTTATTCCTTTTAGGGTTTTTTATTTGATTATTTATTATTATTATTTTAACATTGAACCCGGATGCAACCACCGTATCATTGTCGTTGTTGTTAGCCAACTATCCGCGGAAGGCTTGTGCCCGTTAATCTGATGTGGAAAAAAAATAACAAAAAAAGAATAAAAAAATTGAAAATCGTCCAAGTGTCCGTTTAGGACAGCTGGGTTTTTTATTTTTGATTTTGATTTTTAAAATTTTTTTTAATGTATTAATATTAAAGAAAATATTTTTTAAAAAATAATCGAAAAGCAAGTATTATGACTGTAACAGAACACCCCTGAGAAATTCTATCAACACTCACCACTAAAAGCCAATAAATAATAGTAATAATTTCCACCTAAAAAATCACAGCCCACACACATTCCTTTTGTTTTTACTCTCTCTCCTAGAATTCAATTCTTCAACAAAGAGAAGAGGAAAACAAGCCTTGAAGAAGAAGAAGAATCAGCGGTAGTAATGTTTGGTGGTGGTAGTGTTTACTGGGGAAGGAAAGAAGGTGAATCAAAAGGAATTGTGGTTATATTCGCATGGATTTCAATTCACGAGAAACATTTGAACAGTTTCTTGGATTTGTATTCCTCTCTTGGTTGGAATTCCCTTGTTTCTCATGCCGATTTCCTTTCCGCGTAAGTCTTTTTTTTTCCTTTCCTTGCCACTCACTGTTTGGTCCCTGAGAATTTTGTTTTAATTATTTTTTTTTGTTAGTGTCTTGCCGATTATCTACTGACAAAATTAGCTCAAGTTTGTTGATTTTTATTGAAATAAATACTTAAATAATGTCATTTGTTTTATTGTTGTAATACTTGAAAGTTGTAAGTAGCCAAAAAGAGCATTCAGGGTCTCCTAATCAAATTAATGATGTACAATCATGTGCGGATTCTAGCTTTTATTACTGAAACTTGATTCAATCTTCGAAATAAGAAAAGAAATGTGTACGGATTTCTGTTTAGTTTGTGAAAGAAGGTTTGGTATTAGAGAGAAATGAGAATTGTTTGGCTATATGCTGTTAAATGGGAATGAGTATAGGCAATTTTATTATAATGATATCTGTTCGTGTAAAATGATTGAAGGGATAAACCCAATCAACTTTTTTTATGTAGTCAGTTGCTCCAAACTTGATGAGTGTTTGTTGCTGGCTAATGATGAAAATTGATACAGATTTTATCCTGAAAGGGCTTTGTCACTGGCATATATTCTCCTCAATGAGCTTGTTGAGGTCAGTTACATAAACCTTAACCAATTTTCTGTCATTCTGTTAGATTTCAATCTTTATCTAAAAGTATTTTATCTTGGAGTTCCAATGAGTTGGAGGGGTTAAGTTTCTGTGGGTGCCCATGTTAGTCAAAATTATGCCAATAAAATCATGTTTCCACTTTGCTTTTATGTGGGTTCCCATAAAAACAATTTCTTGCATCTACTGTGACGGAAAAAATGAGATAAAATGAGCATTTATTAGCTTGAAACTTTCTATTTTTTCATGATGCATAGAGTAATTTCCTACTGGTTTTTTGGTATGCAGGATCTAAGGGTTAGGCCATGTCCAGTTATATTTGTTGCTTTCTCTGGTGGTTCAAAAGCTTGCATGTACAAGGTTTTTCAGGTAATTTTAGTTAAATCTTTGAATGGTAATTTGTGCTATTTTTTTCTCCCCTTTCTCCATCTCTGGCAGGACTAATTTTATCATACTTAATGCATCGACGCAGATTATTCAAGGAACATGTGAAGGTCATCTTAATCTGGTAAGTGATGTAGTTCTTCTATTTCAGAAAACTCAGTAACTCATACTAGAATTTATCTTTTCACTTTCTTAGTTCTATTTAATTGAAAGTTTTTAACTTTCTATCTGTGTGTTTTATTTTGTGAAGGATGAATGTCGATTGGTTAAGAACTGCATTTCTGGGCATATCTATGACTCTAGCCCGATTGATTTTACAAGTGATATGGCTGCCCAATTTTCTCTACATCCTGCAATTCAAAGAATGCCTGGTCCATCAAAATTCATGTCTTGGGTTGCAAAAGGCCTTGCTTCTGGACTAGATGGTTTATACCTCACAAGGTTTGAATTCCAACGTGCTGAGTATTGGCAGACTCTGTACTCTTCAATTGTAAGTTCTAACTGGCCAGCAGCTTCCCTAAAGTTGTCTGTCTTTCTCAATTAGTAGATTTAACTTTTCTCCCTTCTGTAGGACATGGGTGCTCCATATCTAATTTTATGCTCAGAGAATGATGACCTTGCACCTTATGTTGTTATCTCCAAATTTGTTCATCGTCTAAAAGATCTTGGTGGAGATGTTAAGCTTGTAAAGTGGAATCATTCACCTCACATGGGTTTGTTCTGACCCCTTCTTTTGTGTTTTGTTAATACATTGTGCTCTGGTTTTGAATACTATTTATGGTTAAATTTCCTTTCTAATACTTAGGTCTCTTGTACGCATTTTACTTTGATTATGAGCGACTGGTAATTAAGTAGTTACACCAAAAGCTATGTCAAAATGTGCTTGTAAGCGGATGAGTTGAATACCTTCCCTTTTGTTGCTGTTGACAGGATGGATACTTAAATGTTGAGTGTTGACCCTTTTCTTCTTCTCCCCACTATTGAACCTTATTACTTTGATGAGTGTGGTCATCTTACCTATTTGGTGGTTGCTGCTAAGGTGGAGAGATGAGATTCTTGTTTTATTCTGCTGTAAATTAGCATTGTATCAGGGGCAAGGATCCAATTAATATGGGCACTTACACTAATTGGTCCACGGGTCTCTGTTAGTGGCTTCCTGTATAAAGCAGGAGCTAACAGGTTTAACTCTCAATGAGAGTTGAGCTTGTAAAAAATAATCATTTTTGTTGCATCTTGTTTCTTTTTGTATGCGCTTGTACAAGGAGATTTAGTCTCAGGAAAACTGTAAATGGCACCTTAAAATGCTTCCGAGAGAAAGTTGGATGAATAAGGAAATTCAGATCTGTTGTTTATGCAATTGCTTTGAATAGGGTAAACACAATAGTGATCTCTTCAAATCTGAAGGTTGGTGCTTATAGATTTACAGTTTACAGTTGGGTTAATGATCACAGCAATCATTTCCCCTCTACACGTTCAGCCAACAATGTGTGTATGTCTTTCTGTTAACTGGCCATGAAAATGAGAAGTCTCACTTCTAGCTGTTCCATTTGCTGCATGTCTTTTGCATGTCAAAGCCAAAATGATTACATCCAGTGACGTTTCAGGTCATTACCAGCACAATCCAATCCAGTACAGGGCTGCAGTGACCACTTTGCTTGACAAGGCTCCTCCTGTTTATTATCGTAGGATCCAACAACTCAGAGAGGGAATTGGCTTGGACAGTATGCATGATGAGATGTCTGAATTAATATGTGACCTACAGAAAGCTGCTGTTAACTCAAACCAAAGCTTCAGAAGAGTTGCTGTGGGGCCAGGTGACCACTTCTTTGTGCCCAGTTCAGCAGAATATTGCAATAGTAGGAAGCCAGAATCCCTCCAAGATGAAAGGAAAGAAAGATCAATTTATCTGCCCAATCCTCCAAGTATTAGTGCTCACAGTGTACTTGGCCACGCCCTCTTTGATGCATGTGTCCCGAAGAAAATTGAAGGTTGGGATATTAGATTTTCTGGTTCTCTGAACGGGCAGCCAATTGCTTCTGCCCAGAGGAGACGCTCACCTTTTCATGGTATCAAATTCACTCGTCGCTCAAGATTATAATGCTGAATGGATTGGACTTTGTTTAACCTGTCATTGGCTTTACATGCATCCTTCAAAAGTTTGTTGGAGATTTTGAGCAAGCAATCCTCGTGCTTGAAATTTATGTATGCTCGGGCAGCTAAGCAATGAAGTTGGGGTTTTTTGACATTTTGTGTGACCACTGGGTTAGAATGTATGCTCGGGCTTCTGAGCCATTCCTCTGGCATGATAGGGTACAGTAATATCATGCAGATCGGAATGCTTGTTTCTCAGAGCTGCTTTGATATATATTGCTATGAGATTTTAATGGATGATCAAATAGTCTATGATACTGGTGAGAAGAAAGCCAAGGAATTGTATGGTTGTGTTTATAGCTTGGAGTTGGCGCTTCTGTTCATTCAACTCTCTGGTATAGTGATTTGACCAGGAGATAGCACCATAAGATGTAAATTGTAATTTATGTATGAACTCTATGGGACTGTGGTTCTAGAGCTAATTGTATTATAGAAAAATTATGTGAAATAAATTATCAAGATTCGGGCAGGAGTTTGTTATCTGAACAGCGTGTTTTGTACTTGGGCATTTGTTTTTAATCTAAGAAAACTATGTAAAAAAATATATAATAAGATTGTTGTGGTGCTTTTATTGTAAATTTTTAAATGGTTTTCTTAGATTAATTGTTCTTTTTTTCTTTCTTCAATTAAGGCATGATTTTTTACGTTTTTTTTAATTGAAATCTTGTTTTTCATGATTAGTTTTTTTTTTAAAAAATATTATCTCTAATAAAAAATGTTTTCATTAAAAAAATTGCATTGATAAGAAAATATATTTTATATTAAAGAGATGCATATTTTGCTACTTATTGAAATTATTGAATTTTTTTTAAAAAATATTGTAATTGTCTTTGATTCTATTTTATTTTTAAAATGCTACTAATAAAAAATCAAACTTGACAAAACCAGGTGGGAATAATTAACAGAGTGGTCTACCAAGTTTCTAATTTTGTTCATTTTGATTTCTCTATTAAAATTTGGACACCCAAGTCCCCAACTTTTATACTTCAATAATTCGTGGTTGCTAGGTCCCCATCCAAACAAATCATGCTCATTTTACGACCGACAATTCTTGCCACATGTACACATATGAATGGATGAATGGGCTGGAACAACCTCGAATTGAGAGCGCAGGGGCTAGTGTCCAAATGTTCAGCAAAGGGATTAAAATCAACCACAGTAATATTAATAACAGTTATTTAAAAAAACATTATTTAAAAATATATTAAAATATAAATTTTTTATTTTTAAAATTTATTTTCAACATCAATATTTCAAAATAATTTAAAATTACTAAAAATTGATTTTAAATAAAAAATATAACAAATTGAGAGCACAAGGGCTAGTGTCCAAATGTTTAATAAAGGGATTAAAAATCCTTGAAGTTTTTTAAAATATTTTTATTTAAAAATATATTAAAATAATATTTTTGTATTTTAAAAATTTATTTTTGATATTAATATATTAAAAATATTTAAAAATAATTTAAAATAAAAATACAAAATATTTATTTTAAAAAATACTATTAAAACATAATAACAAACAAATTCTAAAATCAAAAGCTTTAAGAAGGTGATTTTCCCAACCAGACAGGAGTGGGGGCCAGAAATTTCATTTCCACCCATATTGTCGGAAGTTCTAAGGATTCCAAATTATTGGATTTATATAGTACTTCCAAATTATTGAAGTTCTAAGCTTAAGCTGGACTTGAAGCATAAGCTTAACTGTCTTGGGTAGTGTTTAATAATTACGGTAAGAAATAGAAATTAAGGTATTTGGATTTACAAAATATATAAAACTGTAGAAATTAAGGAATTAGAAGACTTTTATACTATATTAATATCTTTATGTACGTATGAAAACAATGAATTCAACCCTAAATCTTTAGGTCTTCAAGTTCTTCGTTGACTTGTGTTCGAACAGCTTTTACACCGTTGTACAGAGAAAGAAAGGGATATGAGCATGTTAATAATGGTGCGTGTAAGGATGTTGAGTGTGGAAATATTTCTCTCGAAAATTAGCCAGCAAATAACTCAATAACTACAGTACGTCAGTACCTGTTTCCGATTTCAAGTAAATGTTTACGGGGATGGCTTTGATTAACTGTAATTTCTAAGAATCAGTCATACTTAGCAGACCCAGAATAGTTTATTTCCTGAAGAGTATTAGTGAAGCATTTTGCTTCTTTTTTAATAATTTTACGATCAAATCAAGCTCATTCTAGCCATGAATGACTAAACACTCTTTTATAAAATGCCCGTAAAATGAAGAAAAGGTTTTAATTATGCGTTCTGCAACAACAATTATGCACGTACTTGGTTCATCTATGATGGTTATAAGTTAATTAATCCCGCTGCAAAAACAGAAAGAAAGAAAATGTCAAAAATCGTTGAAATATAAGAAGATGCACGGGAGGAGAAGCAATTCTATTGTAAAGGTTTGGAAGATCGCAAGTGGAATTAAGCATGCGTAGTATAAGAGGTTAGTCAAGCTTCCACAGCTTCCGGGCTTGAGCACAAGCACGAGAGATTTTATTTGTAAGTTTTTATTCATAAATAGCAATGTAAGAACTTTCCTCGAACAGTATCTTATACTAACATGGAAAACTAGTTTATTTTAAATAGCAATGTAAGAACTTTCCTCGAACAGTATCTTATACTAACATGGAAAACTAGTTTATTTTTATGTTTTAAAAATATTTTTAAAAATATTAATTTTGTTCTTTTATTTCAAATTAATTCTTTTATATTTTTAGATTATTTTAATACATTAATATAAAAAATTATCTTAAAAAAATACTTTAAAAATTAATCACCAAACTAGAGTAGAGTTCCAAGCATGACGTGTTTGTTTTCAGTCCTCCGCAAGCAGAATTCTAATATCCCACTCCAGAATTCATTGAGTTTAGGAGTCTAAGGTAGGAGAAAAAATGGGTACTTTTTATGTTCACTCTCTCTCTCTCTTTTGGATCTTCTTCATCTCCTCTCTCTCCTGTATATCTTTTTACAGTGATCAAACCTACAAATCTTCACCCTCTCAATATCACCAACAGATTTCGACAGGAGGGGGAGAGGTATCTGCTAACTACTAGTTCATCTGCAAACAAGAATTATCTTCGTTAAAGTTCAATCTTTTTATCTTGCTATAGTAATAAGCGAAAGGCAGCTATGCCTGTTTACTTAAATGATCATGCAGAAAAGAATTCTTTCAAGGAGAGAGCTGGAGAGGTTCGAGCATATCTGGGAAAGAAGTTCCCTGCTTACTTGTGTCAAGTTCATGCTTCCATCTCATGTGGGTTTTGGCTGGTAGATTCTCATTTCCGCATTGATGTATTATGGATCTTAACAAAATTTCAGGACTCTGGATGTAGCTTCTTTTTTGTTTTATGTTTGATTATAGGGTCTACCAAGGAAGTTTCGCCGACTTCATTTACCACATCATGATGCCATAGCTAGTCATTTTGGTGGATGAAACTGGAAAGGAGTATCAAGTAGTGTATCTCGCAGAAAGGACTGGAATAATTGAAGGATGGAGAAGGTTTTCAATCGAACGCAGATTACTTGAGCAAGATGCTGTGGTTTTCCAGCTGGTCGAACCTGGCAAATTTAAGGTCACCTTTTTTAACCCTGTTGATTTTGCTCCTTGTTTGATAATTCTGCAAAATGTTAACTGCCTAAGCATTGGATCCAACACAAATATTCTGTTAAGCAACTTGTGGAGTCCGCAAAAACTGAAGTAAAAATGTCGAGTTTCTCTGCTCTCAATACCACGATAAAGGATCATAGCCATTTTGGTTTTGGATAACTAACTGTTGTCACTGAATATTTTTTTTCTCGTTGTCAAACGATAGAGATTTGGTATCTCGCTGCCTCTCATCTCCTACCTTTACAGGACTACATTGTCAGAGCAGATTGGTCATCTGAAACAGATGGCGCCCTAGGCCTCGTGCATTTATCACATGCAAAACAAACAGATTTTGGTAAGCAGTATGCGGCTCGGTCAGCCATGCTGCTCCTTTTATCATTCAGACATGCTTACGAAAATAGATATCTGTTTGGAACTTTGTCTTTAGGCTGTCTTGAGTTTTGTTTCTGAATAATTTAAACAGTTTAAAAGACAAAAATAGGTAGAACTTTCGTAGTTGTTTTCTCTAATCTCATCTAGCAGTTTTGTTTCTCTTGAACTTTTCAAATCGTCATGCAGGAAAAATAGTTTCTGAAGCCTCTCCACTGGCAATCCATCTGTAGATTAAATCAAAGGAATTCCTGATGTTAACAGATTCTAATCTCTGTCCCTCGTTAAATCAATATGCTTGTGACAGTAACAATGTCAGCTCAGATATTTTAGAAGATCATCACAGTTTTTTCAAGTTGGCTCAGGAGCCAGGACCATAAATGCTGTTAGCAATCAACTATCCATCTTGTTGTACCAAGACTATTGACAAATAACCAAAAAAAAAAAAAATCCCCCCTTATTCTCTTGCTTTCTTCTCTCTGACTCTGCTTCAACAAGTAATAACAGAGTAAAGAGGGGAAAAAACCTATTTGCACAGACAATTATTTACCCGGTAAACCTGGCAATATCAACTAGAAGATCAGATAAAATAAAAGGAGAGGTACATGAAAGACCCTCTTCTACATAAGCAATGAATCAGATGGAAAATAACTTGCAAACAATTGATATTGTATCACGTGTGAAATATCAGATTATGACCTCTTCATCCATAAGCTGTTGTATGGACTGTGAAGCGTGACCCCTTTGTGAGGGAACGTGGGCTCATCACTCATGCTCTGGTCAGAATTTCTAGCTCATAATCCATGGTCAAACGAAGATCGGCCACATATACGTGTTCAAGATATTTAACCCTAGTATTTCATTCTAACTCATTAATCAGCACATTTCTTTCCTTTGAAACCACCCTATCATTCCTTCATGGTGTGTTTATTGTCAGATCATCTTAGGCATTTATCTATCAAACTACGTGCCCCATCAATTAACGTGGTTCGATATACCTAGCTTGTTACTCCAGATTATATTACTTATATCGAATTTTTTTTTTTAATTTTATGAACATATCATAAACACACTCTTGTCATGAAGCGAACTCGATTTCTAAGAAAATTATTGAAGAAACTAAAGCTTTATCCGTTTTTCAAAATATAAGAATTTATGGTGATAGCTACATATAACCGATGTTGCTCGACTATAACTGTGTGTAAAAGCTCTCTCTTGCTGTACGGTGCCTTTTTCGATGGTATCGAAGCATCCACGCCCATCAATTATCCTGTTCAAACTTCAAAGCTGTAAAGATACTGAAGAAATTTGCCACACTATATAAATGTACATTTGAAACCTTCGAAAGCCATTGTCATAATGGTAGAATTAATTTCATTTTCCCAGCAGGCTCATCATGGAGATAAAGGCAGCATTCAGACTTGCCACGCCTCGGCCTCCTGGGTCTCTATGCACCAAATGAATGAACATTTCTTGTCATCCTGCATCCGATAATCTTGTCATCAGGCAGCTAAGTAGAAGTATAGATCAGCCATTATATACATATCCACCCACCACTTCAGCTCTGCGGCCCCTGCCCAGATCCTGACGCGAAAAATGTCATACGTTGAGATCAAACTTGAGAAGGCCAGGTTGGGGTGTTAAGGATTGCATTTCCACCACTCGTTGTTTTAAAATCCCCAAAATTAGAGCAGCCTGGTCCTCCAAACTCTAGTCCCCTTCATTTTAATGTAACCAGTTAACAAGAGAGAAGCACGTCTCATTCCCCTTCGGCCTGTCGATTAAAGAAAAAAAAACTTTTCACAGTATTCTTCTCCATTAATCGGTACAGTAGTCCTTATTTTGAACCGTAGTTTATAAATAAGTAGTAAAAATCTTGTTACTGCAACTTTAGTGAAAGAATTGAGATATTTGAATTAGAATGATATTGTTATCTTTAAATGATAGGAAATATTCATAAAAAAAAAACACTATAAAGTTCCAATCTCGGATTCAAAACACAAATCAGGTCGGGTGTTAAATATTCAATAATAACATATAAAAACTCAATTACTAAAAAAAGTTAAATTGGTATCAATCATCAACTTAATAACATTAATAAATTAGATTGGAAAACTAAAATATATATATCGTCGTAGTTGTGTTATCTCTCTTTATGTATATATAAAATGATTATTTTCAAGAACAAAATCATAAAAAAGAACTTCTTAGTTAAAGATTCTCATTTAATTATATATTTACACGGGGATTGAGAAATACAAAATATAAAATTTAAATTAAAAATATTTTTTTAGTTGATTTCTAACTCTTTAATTATTACAAGCTACTGACTCACTTAAAGTTAGCATTTTCTATGTAAAATAGTATAGAGATTATTATTTTATGATATATATTATAAATAATGATAATATCTTTAAGAATTTGAATTTTTTTTCTAGTTTAATATCATCAAATTGTAAAACCACGAGGAGATAAGTAATCACATTTTTCAGAGCTCCAAGATCCAAAGATCAAAATGAATTTTGTGGGATGGAAAACATCAAATGACTTCACCAGTAAAGTTAACTGAAATCCACTGCATTAAATTTAATCTATAAAGATGTCATAACAGAACGAGTTCAAGTCATTAATTGTCGGGAAAAAACAGTCCGAAATTTCTAGATATTTTGAAGGGTTGAACCCAAAAATTAAAAAAGAGGGAAGATAATTCTAACAGTCCGAAACTTTTCAAAAAAATATAAAAACTCCGATAATCTTTCAAGCCTGGAGAGCCCTGCCTTAAAAAAAGCAACCCAAGAAAAAAAAAAAAACAACACACGCCTATTCTACGCTTTTTATTTAGTTCATGTGTCAGCAACATAATCAAAGGACAGGAATCTGAAAGAGAAACCTGCAATAACAACAGCAAAAACCTTCGAAGCTAGAAGCAACAAGCCCTCTTGTCTGCTGCCAAACATGGATGCCGAAGAGGACCAAAGCACTTCCCCTAAACCTCAGCTTCCAATATCCAACCCAGTTCCCCTTAATACTTATCCCAGGGTTTGTCTTTTTTGTCTCTCTTCTTTTCTTTTTCTCGTGTTTCTTGCATGTCTGCTTATGTTTCTTGATCTTTGCAAATCCGTTTTGTTCACTTTCAGATTAGGAGAAGGAAGCCAAATATGTCCAAGATAAAGCTGACCCAGATCCATGAGAAGTCTCCAGAACCTGAGTACAAGACTGGTCATGAAATCGTGAGATTCTTTGCTTCTCTTGATACTCTTGAAAAATTGCAATCGTTTCTGTAATTTCAGATTAAACTTGGCTATAATCCCTGTCTTGTCGGTGTGTATTAGTTATATGGGTTCTATTTGGCTCTGAGAGGTACTTTGTTACGGTTCTTTTCTTTTCCTTCATTTGCTTTGTATCCTGTGCTTGTTTCAGCTGTTTGTTGTTTCTTCAAAGTTTTAGGGCTTTTATAAAGCAATTTGTGGTTTGAAATGTCAGATTAGATGAACCCTGTTAGGAATTTTTTTGGGGAAACGATAATAGCCTGAGGGAGCGTCGAGGTGACCAGTATACTGTAGTGAATGTCCTCTGTGAACTTGAATTATTAACTCCATGTGAACTTATTCACTTTGATAGAAATTAAGAATTGGCTAAAGCGGTTTTAAGCAAAATTGGGACCTAAATATGATGCTACCACCTTTTCCTGTCTAGGGCACTAGTGTATTCCTTCTTGGAACAACTTACAGTGTCCTTTAGGTAACCCTTCCTAGTGCGGGTCATTTCTTTCAATTCCAGGTTTCAATCAGGCAATACTTCTTCATTTTTTATTTTTTTATGACAGCTATTCTCCAGGTAGTCCCTATCTAGCCTGAACACAAGATGTTGTACCTGTCCTATCACCAAGTTTGTTTGATTAAAATCAATATAGTGAACGCAGCAGAATGGTTACTGACTTGCATTGAATTAAGCCCTATAACCCTATTGAATTAGTGGTTTGAACTTTTCATGTTAAGCATATGTACTAGTAATTTTGTTCTATGCTTTGTCCCTTTGTAAACCTTTCTTGGGTGGATCAATTCTTTCCATTACAAGTCTCACTCTGCCAACATTTTGTCATTTTTATTTCTGATGATTTGCTATTCTCTATAGAAGGCCCTTTTCTAATCCAAACTAAAACATTAAACTATCCTGACGGAAGTTTTCTGGAATTAAGGTAAATAAAGTAAATGTAGCACCATGCTTGATAATCGCTTTAGCTTAAGCCCTTTGAATTAGAGGTTTTGAAGTTTAAGGGCAGGCATGAGTGCTGGGTTCAAATTCGTTCCATGCTTTGTACCTTTCATACTTCCATTCCTTTTTCCATAGATGTTTAAGATATTTCAGGGTATTGGGCAGCCAATTATAAAGCCAATTTGTTTTTCAATAATAGTAGCTATCTCTGCCTTCAATATGCATATAAATATTGGAGAAGGGATTCTTATTTGGTTGAGATGTGTTTCTTTGAGTTGTTTGTACTTGACACAAACTGGCAGATTTCAATTAGAACCCTGATTTTCTGCTCATTAGAAAATCTGGCATCGTGTTCTCTTATACACCCAGGTTCTCTAGTATTTATTCATTTGTTGTTGTTTGATGAATTAATTAAAGAAAAAAACTTTTTGAAAATTCTTGAGCAGGTGTTGTATGATAAATCAGGGGAATCAAGGGAGCCTAGAAGGTTAGAGTATCTACCTGATGGTCTTATACTTTAGATTGAAGCATAAAAAATTTGATTGTATTCTCATCCTGATTCTTTTTTATATATCTGTACAGCCGCAAGCGAAAGAAAGATGCATTCAGTGTATTCTATGATAGTACTGAAACTAAGTCTCCTGCTATGGAACTGGCCGAGGAGATTCGGACAAATTTAGAAGCAGCTTATCCCAGCTTTGCAAAAACTTTGGTCCGGTCAAATGTGACTGTCGGGTTTTGGATGGTAACGTGAAATTCTGTCCTAAATTTAAGAATCAGATGGTTTATCTATAGTTTAGACTGCTTTATGTGCTCTATCTCTCATGACAGCATCTTCCCATGCGGTTCTGCAAAATGCATTTGCCAAAGAATGATACAACAGTTTTTCTGGAGAATGAAAGTGGGGAAGAATACATACTAAATTACATTGCAGAAAGAACAGCACTGAGTGGTGGATGGAAAGCATTCTGTGCTGCAAACAATTTACATGAGGGTGATGTTCTTGTCTTCCATTTAGTGAAACCTTCAAGATTTAAGGTACCATTTGATTTCATAATCATATGTTCCTCATTTTTTTAGTCAATAATTGTTTTAATTGTCCTTTCCGAAATGAATAATTAGGAAAATAGCATTCAATGATAGGAAAGTTTTGGACTTCTTCCCAAAGCAAACTTGCTAATCACAAAATGCAATTATTAGTGTGGGGAACTAGGAAAAAATCGTCCTATCAAAGCCCTTCTATAAGATGGCCCAGAGCCATAGTTTATGAGAATGATCACATGAAGGAGAAAAGTCCTTGAAGACTAGAGTAGATTCCATTTCCTTGTTTTAGAGTTCACTGGCTGTGATTATGTAGTCCTGAAATGACAAGGTCTGTTTCAACATTTCAATCTCTGAGAGCAGAAAGGAATCACCCTTCATTCTTCACACACATGCGTGCACGCACACACAAGTGTGGATTCAAGAAGACATTGCCCATTCATTGAAAAGTGAAACCACGGGCAATGCTTTGCATCTATGAGAATAGAGATGCCGTTCTTTTCTTTGAGAGCTGAAGCAAGAGTTGGCCACACTAAGCACACATACATGTAGAAAAAAGAAACACTGGAAGTATTCTGGTTTTCAGTTAGGATAGGGGTTTCATTTTCCTCACTGTAAATGCTGATCGGGCAGGGTTATTTTCTGAAGCTGCACTGCATCAAACTGTTACTCATGGCTATGGATTTTCTACTATGACAATTGCTTCACATAATTTTCTCGTAGGTGTACATTGTAAAAGGAAATGGTTCTTCCCAAGGAGATGGGGAGTTTGGCATTCCAAGTTCAGGTGCTTATGGAAAAGAAATCATCTCTGGTATATAATTCTCTATTTGCTGCTTCGATGACTACTTGATCTGATATATTCATAATTTTCCTTCTTTTCCTAACATTGAAGAGCCAGCTGAAAAAGATGTAAAAAGCAGTAAAAAGGCCGAGCCATTGAAACTTCTTCCAGTTGGCCATCAGGAAGAGAATAATCAAGAGAATGGCCTGATTGCAGTGGAAAACAATAAAGGCAATGTCGCAGATCAGTCTGAGAATGAAAGTGAAGATCATGCCTCTGTCATCAAACTTTCAGGACCCACTGTTGATTTTAATAATGTAAAAGGCATTGAGAATTTCAGAATTCTTTTAAACCGTTTTGCTATAGACTCTGAGCTCTCTGAACATCATCGGACTAAGTACTATGAGCTATGTTGCTCACAGAACTCATTTCTGCACAGCAATCTTCTCAACAGTATTAATCATAAATTAGCAGTTGAGATAATAATTGGGACCGTGGACATTTCGGAGGGGATTAGATCTTCAAAGCTTTCCAGCTCTCAAGCTGATTATGGAGTGTGGGACAAGACTTTGAAAGGATTTGAGCTGTTGGGCATGAAAGTTGGATTTTTGCGTGAGAGGTTGAGCCGGCTAATGAGTCTTGCTCTGGAATCAGAAGAGGCAATGGAATCAGAATGCAGAGAAGTTAGACTTGAGCAAGCTCGTGTAGATGAGGAGATGAAAAGCCTTGAGTTGAGGCTTTTGAAATTGAAGGAGACAAGGGAAAGACTTGATGATGAGATGGAGATTCTGAAGGAGAATGCCGAGAAGCATGAGCTTATGTTTCAGGAAGCGGTCAACGCCCCATGGTGAAGAGAACTGCAACAACGGGAAACGTTCCTCATGCTAACAGGATGGAGGTAACAACATTGTTACGGCGTTGTCAATGGGAATAGTGTATGAGTATTGTAATTCTATGTCTTAAAGTAGCTGTAACCATGTTAGCGATCTGCAAATGGGGATGTTGTAGCCAGGACAGTAGTTTATGCTTGTAAGATTCTTGAGTTAACTTTGTTATTTAACTGGTGCAACCATGCATCCATGTAGCTTTTAACGTATAAATTATCAGATACTCAGAGACAGAATTGGTTGTCGTTCTTTTACATGCACGCAGGATCTGCCATGTAATAATTATTATCCGTGAGGCTAATGTTTGCGAGAGAGAGTACCGATCCCAATAGTAATATGAAAATTGTGAAAACTATTCTTACAATGTAAAACGACATCTGCGTGACTCGCGTTCAATTTATAAGATTCATCCCCAGTCGATTCACATGAATTTTTAAGACTTTTCTTTAAAAAAATCTTGATTATAGTGTTGTTATGCAAAATATGTAAAGCTTTTATTTTTTTAAGTTGATAGTATCAAGGTTAGATAAATTAGTTATTCTTCAACACACTCTTATAAGAAATGCTATTTAAACTTTAATGTCGAGGGAGTTATTTTATAACATAAATTAGTTGCTATAGAATATATTTAATTATCAACCACTAAATTAGTTACTAATTATTATTCCAATTTGATCAATTTGGTCCTTTTATTTTCTATATATATATATATAGAAACGAGGTAATGCATGGAACATCAGCTAGTTGTTCTTCATTAAAATTGGGTCAGTGGACTCTTATAGAGCCTTCAATTAAAAAGTCTCTTGAAGGTTTATCGTTGTAGTTGCTCGATACAAGTCTTGTCTAAAATGCTTAAAAGAGGAAGAGAAATGGTGTTTTCAATTCCCTTAAAAGTCTATTATGACTATATTTTATTTTATTTCGCCATCTTTTTCCTTTTCATTTTCTTTTAACATGAAGACAAGTTTTTCTTTTTCCTTTTCTTTTAACTGAATCTTACTCAGATCATCAATTTGACCAATAGGTTTCTCCATTTGTCTTGGATTTATGATAATTAACATTCAACTCCCTTCCCAAATTATAACGAAGGATAAAATCAAGGAATTCCCGCAGGAAGAGGAACATGGCAAAGGTTAATAATTAAACACGACTTTAGGATTGTCTAAATTGTGTTTGATATTGCAGCATACTACAGTTTTTTTTTAAAATGATTTTCCTTTTGTTTTAATTTTTTAATTCTTTTAATATAAAAAATTAATTTTAAAAAATAAAAATATATATTATTTTAAGAAATTTATAAATAAAAAATATTTTTAAAAAAAATCACAGCCGCAATACCAATAAAAATCTTTATATTCAAGTCAATCTCTCTGTGTTCTCCGGTTATAAAATATTTACAAGTCAAGATTGTGGTGTAAAGTAATTTTCAATATATTTTTTATTTAAAAATATATTAATATAATAATTTATATATATATATATATATATTAAAACAGTAAAAAATATTAATTTAAAGTTTTTTTTTTTTTTTTGGCAAAGGCGCACACACTCCCACCCTTTTCTTTCGTGCATCCTTTTCGGAAAATCTCCCAGCTTAGCCCGTATGTTTTTATCAACTGAAAAAATAAGCCCCCATTATAAAAGTTTCATCACATTTACCCTTATGCTCCTCACTTTTTGTCAACTCAGCCCAATTCAATTGAGCTATAAACAATATGGTCTGTTCATGTAAGATAAATTTGTAAGGGTTGCTTTGAGGAATTGACGCAAAACAATGGCAGGTTTCCTTCCCTTTTGTTTTGTTTTCCCTTTGGGGTATGGATGTCGGGCTACTGACTAGAAAGAAACCCACTTGATAAAACCAATAGTCGCAAAGGCCTAGCTCAATCCTTTAAAGAACGATAATAAATATATTTAAAACTTGGCTCCATTTTTAGAGAAGTGACAATGCAGGCTTAAAAAGAGTGGTAGACAGTACAAATTTCAAATTATCGCTTTTCATCTTCTTCTTCGTCTCAGGCCTTGTTTCACGTTCCACATATAATAAAAGCTTACCCCTTTTCTTTGACGCACCTTCTTCTTCTTGTTGGTTACCACGATCTTCACCAAGCATGGCTGTTCTTCAAGTAAACAAACAGAAGGTCATCTCTCCCTCTCTCTCTCTCTGTGTTTAGTCCCGTGCTTCGGCAACTCAGGTTGTTGGCTAATTGTGTGGGTTTTGCGTTTACATTGCAGGAAAAGCGAGAAAGGCCACCGAAAGTGAATGGAATAAAAAAGGTTTGCTATTTTTTGTCCCTCTTTTTCTTTAAAAACTAGAATTTATGTGCCCAGTTGTGTTATTTGTTCTTTTTATTTGGGTGGGAGGGGCGGGGGGCGGCTCTTGTTGGTGAATCACTGTTGATGTTCTGGGCTAAGTGAGCTAGGTCAGTTTGTTTATGTTTTGAAGATGAATACCCTTAAGAGACTGATCAATGTTAGCTGTTGTCACTAGGTATTCTTAGCCTAATTTTGTATGGTTTCTATTTTTGGTCTCGGAAAATGGTTTTTCAAGTAGTTAATTTTGATAGTTTCTCTGATCACTTTTTTTTTTTTTTGAAATGGAAACAATTTGAAGGGTACAACCATGTTAGCTTTTAGTAATAGCTGAAAGTAACTGAAAATTCTTTCAAGTATGGGTGAATGTGTACTTCTCATTTCACAGAAATGATAATTCGGTAGTTTAGATGAACTAGAAAGGTTACTTTGAGGGGATGCACTGAAAGAACAAATTTGGAAAACATTATTGATGAAATTGAAAGCAGCCTTTACAGATGGAAAGCTAATTCATGTTCTGCATGTTTTTATGCTCTTGTGCTTTTTGAGAACAATAACAAACAGAGCCAAAGCAATAACAGACGGCTGCTTAAAACATTCTTTTCCTCACCAAGAAAATCATATGTACTCTGATGCACTACTGAAAGTTCTCATCTTGTTTAAATGTTAAAAATGGTAAAGCTCGATTGATTAGAGAATTGCCAATTCTTGAACAGGTACCGAGTAACCTTTCTGTGAAGTCTGAAAGGTCAGTGGTTTAAATTCAGAGGCTATCTAATATTCCTTCAACTGTAAGAAGCAGCGTTGTATTGTAATCTGCACAATGTTAACTTAATTTTACTCTCTACAGTCACACATCGAAGAGGGCCAAAATTGATGACCTATATGATAATGAGGAAGTTAAATCTGATGTCATGATGCGAGCGAAAGAAATTCAATCTAATCTATCACCTGAACTCCCTAGCATCATAAAGCATATGCTACCCTCGAATGTTACCAGAGTATTTTGGCTGGTAAGCTTCAAGCTGGTTCTATTCTTTTGTTGACAGTTTTTATAGTTTATGATATTTCATTCTCCACGTGTTCTGAATGGCCAACTTTTTGGATGGAAGCATTTTCCTAAGAGATTTTGTGAAGCATATTTGCCGAAAGAGGACACAATGATTGTTTTAGAAGATGAAAGGGGAAAAAGTTACGAAACAAAATATCTTGCACGCAAGGTGGGCCTCAGTGCTGGATGGAGAGGGTTCTCCATCGATCACAAAATAATGGAGGGAGATGTTCTGATTTTTCATTTAGTCGAGCCTGCCAAATTCAAGGTAATCTTATGAATCTTAATCTTGACTGCACAATTGCTGGATTACTTTATTTCAATTGCTACTCTCTAGGGTCCTCAAATAAATTGAATGAATTTAGTTGCTTCGAGAAACAAAACTTTAAGCCAACAGACATATAAATTGTTTTTTACTATTTGAAGCCTTGGAGAAGCTGGATTCTAGTAGGCAATTTAGATGCTAAATCTTGATCTTTCAAGAATAAGAAAAGAAGGTAGTAGGGAAATTTTATGTAGTGATTATACATATAGCCTCATGATCCTAGTTTCTATTCGTTGGATTCCTGGCTATGTATCTTCTGCATCTTGTGAGAGTTGGAATTTGTCAGCTCTTGCCTTTTCAAATACCTGCAGCCTTAACTTTGCCAGGCACATTGATGTGAATCAACGCATCACAGAATAAGCGAGGACCAGAAACAGTTTCCTAAGCCTATTGCATGCGGATTGTGAGACATCATTCGTGAATGTTATTTTGCATGGATATCTCTTTCTACAAATTCTATTATTAATTCTATCGCTGTTTGGCTTCATTTAGGTCTACATTGTGAGAGTAAATGATTCAGAAGAAGTGGATGGTGCTCTTGCCCTTTTGAAATTGGAAGCTGGTGTCAAACAAATGGGTCCTGGTAAGTTTCAAAGTTCTGAATTCATTTATGCTCACTTATCAATTATTAACGGCAGAGAGCATTATGTCACCTTTCATCTTCCTCAGAAGAAGTGGATGGTGCCCTTGGCCTTTTAAAATTGGAGGCTGCTATTAAACAAATGACTCCTAGTAAGTTTCAAAATTCAGCACCCACTTTGGCTCACTTATCAATTAGGAATGACAGAGCATTGGGTGATCTAACATATCTTCTTTATCTAGTCAATGAAGCAGTTCTTGTAGAAAAACTGAGCAAGGTAAGCGAAGAGATGGAAGATCTGGATTTCAAACATCTATCGCATGACAATCCGGAAAAGAACAATGAAAAGAACGTCAAGTTGGCCTGTCCTACCACCTTTGGGCCTATATCAGATCTGTATGAATATGACAGTGAAGATCTTGGCTCGGAAACTACAGATGGAATTAGATTGTCAAAATCTGCTGTTGATTTTAAAGAAGTGAAATGTTTTGAGGATTTTGACATTCTTGTAAATGGCTTGGTAATTAACAGTGAGCTCTCCAAACAGCTTCAAGCCAAGTATTATGAGCTTTGCTGCAGTCAAAATTCTTTTCTCCATGACCATCTTCTTGATGGCCTTAACTGTAAACTGGTTGTTGGAATGCTTTCCGAGACTATCAATATTGCAGATGCCATTAGAGCTTCAAAGCTTACTGCTTCTCTGGAAAGCTTTGCAATTTGGGAGAAGACTCTGAAAGCCTTTGAAGGCTTAGGAATGAATGTCGGTTTTTTGCTTGCTAGGTTGGGAAAGCTTATGCACCTATCCGCTAAATCAAAGAGGTATGAGGAAGCTACTCTGCAAAGAGTGAACGCCAAGGAGGAGATGACAACTCTTGAGGCAAAGCTTTTGGAAGTGAAAGACACTATAAATAGGCTAGGCGTTGAGATTGAGAAATTAGTGGTGGATTCTGAGAACCTAGAGCTCAAGTTCCAAGAAGTGGCTGAAGCTCCATGGTGATGAAATGACTGGCTTGTTTCTAGTTTTGTCGGGTAACAAACCCGTTTATGTCAGTGTCCTTCAATGTTTTTGTGAAGCATTCATTCACCACTCAGAATGCTTCCCTAAATACTAGAAGAAAGCAAGATTAAGTGATATATTACAAGAAAATTTTGTGGGGCCTTTCTTGTGTGCATTGTAAGAAAATAGAAGGAAAGTGAAAATAACTGAACTATAAAAATAGCGAGTGATTTTCTCTTGCATTTACAAAAGTCGGCCGTTGGGTATAGTTTTTGTCTCTCCAAAGACTCACTTAGTAAAACGTAAAGATTATCTTGTATTTTCGTAATGTAGTTATGACAGTTACAAACAGTTAAAGTATGGTTTCAATGAAAAAAAGAAACAGGTTTTGTTGCTGAAGGGAAGGAAAAAAATACTATTCAAGTCATAAAAAATCTTCTTTAAATGATTCTAAATTTATAAATATTTATATTTATTAGTCCATTTTATATACTATTTCTTTATTTTATCATTATAATTATTACCCTTCCAATTGGTATATTTAACTTTTGTTTGGTATTTCATTTTAAATGAGAGTTTAATAATTTTTTAAATATTTTTAAATTATTTGGATATAATATTAATAATATTTTAAAAAATATTATTTTAATATATTATTAAAAAAATAATATTATATCCACAACTATACCTTATAAATTTAGAATTTATTTGAAAACGTCATGTAAATTATGTTTTTTTTTATTTTAAAAAGTAATTTGTTAAAAAGTATTTTTTATATTTTTAGATTATTTTAATATGTTAATATTAAAAACAATATATATATATATATATATATTGTTTAAAAATATTTAAAAAAACATTTTACACCGGAATTGTTATCATAATTTCAATGATACCCTTATTAGACCTCCTCCAGTCAGGCGAGGTAAAGATGAGACTCGAACGTGCCGTTGCTGGCCTGAGCCAGATTTTGAATTCAAACAAAACTAGTAAAATATTAAATCTGTACAAAAAATAAAAATAAAAATAAAGGAAAGGAAAGGGAACCAACTGTCCTGTTTTTATTTCAGCTCTTCAAGTCTTTTTTTCATCAAATAACAAACAGAAAAAGGAGGTTGGGTTTTTTGAATCAGAAAGTGTGACACAAAAAAATGGCGAAATCAAAGCAAACATACGAGGAAATCAGGCAAAAGAGGATGGAAGAGAACAAGAAAAGGATGGAAGAGCTCAACCTCACAAAGCTTTCTCAAGGTCTCCTTTCTAAGCCATCTCCAGTACGTACATTTTTTTGTAAAAAAGGTGCTTTAATTTTCGTCTATGTGTGTGCATTTGCCAATGTGTTTTAATGGATCTTCTCTTCTTCTTTTTTTTTTTTTTGTCTTGTTTGAATGTGATGTGATAATAATTGAACAGGTGAAGAAAGGCAAGCCCAGAACTTTTAGGCCAGCAGCGGCCTTAACTCCTGTGAGAAGATCGACTCGAGTTGCAGATAGGCCCACTGTTAGCTATAAAGAAGTAAGTATTTTGGCTTTTGAATAGCAAAAGCTTACATTTTTTATTTCAAATTCCAGACCTTTGAGATGCCATGTTCTATTTTTGGGCTAACATTCAGTGGTGGTGTAATTGACAGTATCTTTTGTTTTCTCGCAGTTACCAGTGGAAACTTTGGAGAGAACCAGAAGGTTTGTTACCGGAATTCTTTTGTTTAAAAGATTGAGGTCTTGAAATCTTGGTGGATGTTTTTATGCAACTATGATTATGTAATTCTTATGTTTTTTATGTTCATTTGTAATGTAGAAGCTACAGTTACCGAAGGAGAGGTTTTGGGGTTTATGCTTCTAGTGAAGCGAGGGCGTATGCAATTGATAAAGCAGAACAAATTCAGTCACGTTTGGGAGCTGATTTCCCGAGTTTTCTAAAACCCATGGTCCAATCACATGTCAGCGGATGCTTTTGGCTGGTAAGAAATCAGTGGTTTTGCCTCGTTATTGTAACTATAGAATGCTAGAAGGAAAGAATCTTTCTTTTGAGAAAGTTGCTGGCTTGTGAACATGCCAATTATCAGTACATTTTTTCCCTTTTCAGTAGATACCAATTGAGAAACTGAAGAGGTAAAAATTTGGAGAAATAATTTGTCAATTTTTGCCCTTTTCATGTTCAATGATCATCATGTCCTTGTTCTCCAAACAGTAAAGATGGTAGGTAATTGCATACTCAGATTTTACTAGGGGACTGGGGTTTTATGAAATCGCTGAACGTATCTATCAGGGCCTGCCAGTTTACTTCTGCAAGTCGCATCTTCCCTTTAGTGATGAAATGATGACTTTGGAAGATGAAAATGGAGATGAATTCCAAACGAAGTACCTTGCTCAAAAAACTGGTCTTAGTGGCGGATGGAGAGGGTTTTCCATTGATCATGAACTCGTTGATGGAGATGCATTAGTATTCCAGCTAGTCAGCCCTACAAGATTTAAGGCAAGCACCTTAATTCACTCATTAAAACCTATGCTTGATTTGTTTTACAATAGGCTTGGGCAATGTTCCTGGTGCAATGTGATTAATCTCTTGTTATATCTCAGTTGATACAGAATCTTTGACTGGTGTGCATTTGAATTGTGGTTTAAAAGTAAGTTCTATGATTTAGATATTGTGCAGCAGGGTAAAATGCTAAACCTTGGACTGTATGCAAACATTGCCCCATCGGACCAAAAATGGAATTATTGCCCAATATATTGCTACTGGTTCGTGTCCTGTTATATGTTTGGCAGGCCTGCCTAAACAGAATGATGTCTTAACGAGTATTATTACCCATTTTTTCTGCTACGCTTATGTAGATGGAATTACAGCCACATGAGTATTCTATGCGTCTCAATTCTCTTAGTTGCAACTCTTTGTATTAGGTGTACATTGCAAGGGCATATGATTCAGAAGAGAACGAAAACAAGGAAGACGACAATGAAGGGAAGGAAAACATTGACAATGACAAGAATTCAGATTCCAAGCACTTGGATGTGATAGCCAAACGAACCAGAGCAAGTAATTGTTTTTCAACCCTTCAAAATCTTCAGAAGTTTTCCATGATAGGAAATCAATCCACATAAATAGTCATATTAGTAGTTATATAAATAGATTCTGATCCCTAAATTGAAATGCGAGTATCTGTTGGGATGCGTTACAGTTTGAGCTTGATTTAGTGAAAATTTATGTTCTAATTGGGAATCCCCATCAACGCTAACATTTAAAAAATGATAGGAATACTTTGTGGAAATTTGATAGGCAAAAAACACTTCACTTGAAGGATTCTTGAACTGCTATCAAGAATCTTTTTCTTGTTTACTGCCATTCATATGCTGGCATAGGTAAATTTTGGTACTGGTCAGAAATATTTGAAGACAAAAATGAAGTATTCGATCAATTCGCACCCGCATTCATATCACCTTAAAACCATTTTACAAGTTTCTGACTCGGATATATTATTGCTTTTGCCAGGCAGAAAGTAGGGTTTCATGATGTGGAGAAGCAGCAAGTTTCCTTCTTCGCAATATAAAGAGCTAACCTATTGTGGAGAAATGAATCTTTTGTTTGGCTTGGCTTGTCTCTGCAACATGCCATTGTGGAGTTGAAAGGCACTCGCTAATTACTGGTTAGATTTTTTCAAGTAGCATAGAAACAGTGGCTGAGAACTGAGATTCATAACATTCTGTCAACTTCATCGATTGTTGTTAGGTTATTGAATCGTCCCAGAGGAGAGCTGCCTATTTGTTAGTATTGCTTGTGAAAATAACGTGAACCAGAGCTAACAACTGAAATGAGATTGTGGATGTTTTGAACAAATGAAGTTTTGGACCAGATACGGCTACTGATCAGATTTATTCGTTGGAGTCCCCTCCTTTGACTTAACGGAGAGGTTGTTTTGAAAAATTCGAATTTTTTTGAAAGTGACTTTTATTTATTTTAATATTAGCATGGTATAACTATATATATAAAAAATAGTTATAAAAAAATGAAAAGCATTTTTTATGCAAAGAGAGTTTATATGCATGGATCCTATGCTACAAGGTAGTAAATTTTTGGTTCGCAATGAAATTAGACGCAGAAAGATGAAAGTTGGAGGTAAAAGGATATTTAAGAGTTGTGGTAGATGCTTTTAAAATATTTTTATTTAAAAATATATTAAAATAATATTTTATTTTTATTTTTTTAAATTTATTTTAATATTAGTGTATAAAAAGAATTTAAAAAATAAAAATAAAATTTTTTAAGAGCATGATTCGATTGTAATCTCAAGCATAACTGAAAAAATTCCAATTTTTTTTAACGAGGATAATATTTTTTTTAAAAAAGTATTGGTTCATTTATAAATCAAAATTACTGATAAGAGAGCGTCATGCTATTTTTATTTGGTCAAATCAATTAAATTAAAAAAATGATTCACCGTTAAAAAATGAACTAGAACACATTTTTGTATTTTAATTTTATTAGTATATTAGTCATATTATTAAGGTATTTATTTAGATAATAAATGAATTTTTTTTTCAGTTATTATTTTATATTCAAATAACTATGAGAAATAAATTTTTTTATAGATATATAATTTGTAATATGAATGATATACTTAAAATTTAATTAAAAAATAATACTTTTTATATAAGGATAACAACTTAAACTTGATGGATAATAGATAAGGTATAGATATTATTAAACCCCATTTGAAACTGGTTAAAAACTAATTTAAAATAGATATTTATATTATATAAATATATTTATAAAATATTTAGATTTTTTTAATATAACATGATATATACTTAATAATGACATAATATATATATATATATATATTGTTTTATTTTACTTTTTATTAATTAATAAATAAAATAGTAGATAATAGCTATTTATTGGATATCTAAAATTCAATAAATAGTTTATAAATATTTAAATTTATTAACTGATAAATAATAAATAAAATATAAATATTAAAAAATACAACTCAGAAAATAAAAATAGCCAAAGAGGCACACTTCTCAAAAATATAAGAAAATGAAAACCCAAAATCTAGTTGAGGACACGCACTAGGTTTTGAATTCAAACGCTACTAAACAAGGCGCTTATTAGGACAACTCACCACTCCACCACTGTCCTTCCATACAGAGAGAGAGAGAGGCCGACAGAAAATACATTTAGGAAAAATAATCGATACTCAATTGTTTACTTTCTCCTCAACTTTTCATTTCAAGTCCCTTTTTTTTTCACTCTAATAATAGGGGGGAAAGAGTTCATCGTTCTAACAAAAATGATGCAATCAAAACAAACGTACGAAGAAACCAGGCAAAAGAGGATGGAGGAGAACAAAAAGAGAATGGAAGAGCTCAACCTCACAAAGCTATCTCAAAGTCTCCTTTCCAAGCCATCTCCAGTGAGTACACACAGTAAATGCTTTTACTCAAGTAATTGTTTTGTTTAATGGGTTTTTTTTTCCTAGTATGTTTATGGAGAGATTCTGTGGTAATTAAATAAACAGGTGAAGAAAGCGAAGCCCAGAATTTCTAGGTCACCAGTGGCCTTGACTCCAGTTAGAAGGTCGAACCGGGTTGCACACAAGCTTCCTGTTAGCTATAAAGAAGTAAGCTTTGGTTTTTGCAACGATGACAGCTTAATTTTTTATATTAAAGTTTAGACCTCTGAAATGCCAAGATTGATTTTTGGGCTGATATATAGTGATTAGTTTATTGAAAGCAATTAACTTTTGATTTCTGGCAGGTTCCAATTGAACCTTTGGCGAGACCCAGAAGGTTTTATACTCGGACCATTTTTTCTCAAAAAAAAAAAGAGAGACAGATTTTGAGTACTTTAACATTTTGTTGGGTGTTTGGTAACTTGTCTTATGTGTTTTGTGAGTGGCACTTGTATTATAGGAGCTATCAAAGGAGGGATCTCTTGAATAGAGTTTATGCTTCTGATGAAGTAAGGATATATGCAATTCATAGGGCAGATCAACTTCAGTCAAGTTTGGGAGCTGATTTCCCAAGTTTTGTAAAACCTATGCTCCAATCACATGTCACTGGAGGGTTTTGGCTGGTAAGAGTCCATGGTCTATCTAATTAATTTATAGCTCTAGAGAGAGAGAGAGAGGTTGACTTTCTTTTTATTAAAAAATGGTCAGTTTACGAAGGTAATCCCAGAACTAAAAAGTTTCCGGTTTTTAGTAATTATCTCCCTTTTAATGTACCATGTACACGCAAGATTTTACTGTCCTCCTAGTAGTAATTTGTATAATCAAGCTGATCATTAATATTTGTATGATTAATTTTTTTCTACAAAAGATGGGAAGTTCATGAAATTTCTGTCATTAGGTCACTAACCGTGATTTCAATGTTACCAATAGGGTCTGCCGGTCCCCTTCTGTAAGGCTCACCTTCCCCGTTATGATGAAATGATCACTTTGGAAGATGAAAATGGAGATGAATCTGAAACGAAATACCTGGCTGGAAAAACTGGTCTTAGTGGGGGATGGAGAGGTTTTGCTATTGCCCATGATCTAGTTGATGGAGATGCATTGGTATTCCAGCTTGTCAGCCCTACTAAATTTAAGGTGCGCCTTCACACCCTTAAAACTTGTACTTGATTTATTTAACAATATTAGGCGGAGACATTCTTGAACGCCGTGTGCTCGACCTCCATAACATTTCTGTCAATAAGGATGTTTTGTTTTCTGGCTCAATGTCAAATTGGCTGGAGCATGCAATTTTAATGATGCAAGCTACATGCTGAGCTCCAAATTGTGTGCAAGTATTGTCCCATTTGAGTGAAGAAGGATCAGCCTGCCTATCTGAGTGATGTTTTAACAGAGTGTTTTTTGTAAATTCAGAATTGTCTATGTTTTCTGCTGCAGTTATGTTGGTGAGCCGTTGTTGTTTTCTATGATTATCAACCCCCCCAATTACTACTTTTTTTTACCAGGTGTACATTATAAGGGCAAATGATTCAGAAGACAATGAAGATCAGGAAAACACGAAAGATAATGAAGTCAAGGATAACATGGAGGACAAGGAAGACGAGGGAAAAATTGAAGAAAATGGCAAGGTTTCAGATGCCACAGATTTGAATAGGAGATACCCCAAACGAATCAGAGCTAGTAAGTACTGCTTTTCAGCCCTTCAAAACCTCTAGTAAAAGCAAGTCTTTAGATAACCCATTTGGGGAGGGGGCAACCCAATTTCAACATGGAGCAGTTTTGAGATGGATGCCACCACCAATAGTCCACTACACCCCTTGACTGTGGCATCTAAATCAGATGTTCCTCCGGGCTTATTTCTTCTAGCACATACCAGAAATAGAAAATTGAATGCCCCGCCACAAAATCAATAGATCACACATATTTGGATGAAAATCAATTTACAAGGTTCATGTCTTTTATTATTGCTTTTTGACAGGCAAAAAGTAGCATTCGCTATAGCTGGGGAGCAGCAAGTTCCTTTGGTTTCAGCGTAGGAGCTAATCTATAATGGAGAACTGACATTTTGGTTTTTTGATCCTGTAACGAGCCATCATGGAGTCGAAAGGCAAGCAGATCGTTATCATTTTGTAGCATAGAAACAGTGGTGAAGAACTGCACTTGTAATATCATTGCTTGCTTCGTGATTATTTTAGGTTATGTTTAATGAAAGTCGACTATCTCACTTCTTGTCTGTCTCGATAAAATCTTGTCGTTGCAATGGCAGTGCCCAAGGAATTTTTTCAGTGGACTTAGGGTGTGTTAGGAAGTATAGTGTGATTAAATAACTTTTTATATTTTTTTATATTAAAATATATTAATAATTTTTATATTTTTTAAAAATTGTTTTTAATATCAAAACATTCAAAACATATAATTTTTTTTTAAAAAAATAATTTTTTAAAAAACACAAGTTAAATTAAATCATTTTAAATTTTAATAAAAAAATAAAAAAATTAAATTTTTTAATAATATAGATTGAACCATGTTTTCAAATAGTTATTTAATCGGTGTGGGTTATGAGATCAGCATGAACTAAATAAAGCAAGCAACATGATAGTTCTTTAAGCTTAGAATTCAAAACCATTGAAAATATCTACCACGATGAAGGCATGACGTAGTTTTTCCTTTGAATTTTTTTCTTAGAAGAATGAAAGAAAATGGGGAGCGGACAATAGTCAAAAACAGAAGCACGCATTAAACCCCAAAGAATGTTGCGAGAAGGGCTGTGAGGCCATGCGTGCACTGGCTACTAAACTAATATTGTGCCTTCAGCTAAAACTAGAATCATTTGAATCAATCAGCTCAATTTTTCATTTCATACATAATCTTGGTGAGTAATTAAAATCAATTTAATTAACGTAAAAAAAAAAAAATCCATTTGCATTACAAAACGGTGAAACTGTTGAAACTCAAACCTTGGTAAAAGGTTTCGTTATTGTGGTTTATTTGACAGAACTCAACAGATAAGATGATCTGGATAGACCCTTCAATTTCTTTTGTCGTGTCCGCTGATCCGCATAACAGATACCAATGCTCTAATTATACTCAGAAACAGAGGTCTATGTGCTCAATCTCAGTGAAAATTCATATCACCACTCATATTCCACTCTTATCCCCCGGCCATATTTAATTTCTATTCGATTTGCACTTAACATGTTGGCTCTCCATTTTGATTGATTTTCGTAGGATTGTTTAACTTGCATCTTTGGACCAGCTGCAAACCCAAAGTGAGATAGGGTGGAATCTTCTTCCAACCATAAACTAATTTATTAAAACCAGAGATGGCCGTTGAGAGGTAATTTCACAGCAAATGCTCATAATTTTGACTTTTGTTCACTGAAGCTTGGATCGATGCAGACGACAACCTGTAAAATATATGTTGTAAGGAATTGAGCCATCTTGTGATCATGACCTTTTAAAAGGAAAAACATAAATAATGAACTGGAGTATAATAAAGTCAGCATCCTGCTCACCTTGCCAACACTTTTACCCGAGTGAAGGTACTCAACAGCATCCGCAACAGAATGGACACCTTCAAATCTTTCTTGGTCTAACACAACCTGTTACAATTGAATAAAATCAGTTCAATCTTATGAGTTCAAGTTGACGAGCAATGATGTTTGTGTACGAGACGGTGTTTGCAAATGATATTAAGATCGTAAACAGGTTCCATTTTAATTGGAGGAGAACTCCCTTCACTTCCTCTTGTATGGCTTTAATCTAATACTTCCTACCTCACTCACCATTATTAGTCACTACTTAAGCTTCTAGGCTGCATCCAAACTAAAAGGATGTGATGAATTTGCAAGTTCCATCCAAACTAAAAGGATGTGATGAATTTGCAAAACTTGCAAAACAATACACAAAGTCTATTTAGTTTTGGGCATGCACAAAAGGCAGTCCAAGAACGCAATTTGTTCAATTCAAAGAAATCAGCAAGTGCTTTGTAATAGAAAACCAGTGAGTGCGAAGGAATAAAATTATCACCTTTATTCATCTCAAAGATAGAAAGAGGAAAGGTAGAAGGTGAGCTTGAAATAGGGCCAGTTGCCAACAAAGCAATTTAAAATATCATCTTTGGACCAGTTGCCAACACAGCAATTTAAAATATAGGCTCATACAGCTATCATAGTTTGAAAAAAAGAACAGAAAAGTCTTTGAAATAATAGAACCAAAAGAAAGAATTACCTTGAGCTTTCCAGAAGCGAACATGTTATATAGTCTGTCTAGATGTTGTGCCCACAAGTGAGTATGTTGTAGAAGAAAAAACCCAGTCTGTAATCCACAAAAAGGAATCAAAGGCGGTCAGTATTTTTATCTCGTCCAAGATAGTTCATATAATGCTCCACTTGATTGCTGATGATCATTCAGTTCTAGCGAGACATACAAGGTTAATATATCTTTTCCATATCCTAAGAAGGCAGAATACGCTGTGGTACATCCATGCTTCCATTGGCAAAAGCCAAGGCAAATCAAGATGCACAAAAACTCTACAAATCACAAGGGAAGAAAATAATTGGGTGCATTCAGATATGTAGAAGCAAGCAATGTGCATACTTATAGGAGCTTACTACAAGCTAGTATATTCCACAAAGATGGGTTGTGAAATTAGTTCGAAAACAACAACTCTAACCCTTTAACCTTGACATACAGAACGTTTTAATTGTAGCAGTTGAGCTTGGGTAATTTTTAGAGTTTTCAGGTTTGAACAATATCATCAAGATTAGTATTCATTTGAAAAGTATATTAAGTTAGTGAACATGGGCAGGTGGTAATTCTAACTGGCCAAGTAATGGAATTACAACAATTTAAAAAGCAAGATGTTCTTGCAACGCATACAAGAAACAAAATCATGTTGAATAATCACTACTCAACTGAGAAAGGACGTCAAAATATTCCATGAAATATGAAAGGTAGAATGTAAAATAATGAACTTTAGATTCATAAAATGATATGGAAGTGTGTGATGACACCACATTCATAGTCTAGCAGCTACATACCACAGTTTGACTTCTTGCTAAAATCTTCTCACAGAGTCCTGTATAATTAGCTGGTGTCCATCCATGCTCTCCTTGATACTGGGAAAAAAGAAAGAATGAATCAGCTTATGGACAACGTATACTTTACAACATCAATTAAGGCAAAAGATATTGCAAATTATCAATTGCACATCAGTATGATTATTCAATTTGGAATATAAGAAATCTAACATGAAGTGAGGAATGGGAATTGACATGATTATGTTGACCGCATAAATTCAAAATAGCATTGAGTTTGTCCATCAACTTCCATAGAGATGATGATGAATTTCATTTTACACAAGTTATTTTTCATGTTGATAAGGTAAGAACACACAAGTTTTTCTCCCAGCTCTGTAAACAGCATCACAGGCTAAAGTAATTAGTAGTTTGGCTTCACAAAAGGTACACCAAGGTGGTGTGCAAAAAACATTCAAGTAATTTTAAAGTTTGTGATAAAACTAGACACAGTAGTTTTTTTGTACTTTAAAAATGAGAAAAAGGAAAAATAAAATTTAAAATACAATCAATTGAGACGCTTGTCAAGAAAAGCAACCTGAGAAATCATTCCGATCACAATGAGTCGTCCGTGCATCGCCAGAGCATTCAAGCATAAATCAAACATGTCACCGCCAACAGATTCATAGATGATGTCAATACCTTTTGGAAACTCCTTTTTTAGAACCTGGCAGAATTGAGTCATAAAATTACTCAAAGCACAGCAATCAAAAGAATTTAATTGCAAGATTCATGAAATTTCTATGCTCGGATCCCATAATCTCCTATACAAGTGTGAGATTTACTCGGCAATAGTGAAGCCCTTTTGCACATTTAATAATACAGCTCACTTATTACAAGCCCACAACAGCTTTGTTCCATATTTGTGCAAGAGAAACACAACTAAATAAAAATTCTTCAGTATTGACTCTAATTTTTTTATGCAAAATAGGATCATATTTGTTAGAGATGTTTTAACTTTCCGACTTAAACAGTGCCAGCAACTGCATCCAATCTCCTATAAAATCCCAATTGTTTGGAACTCTCTTTTTTTTTGGAATGGAATATTTACAGAATCCCCATAAATATGATCAGACCTTATTCCATGTGATTTAACTCTTTCTTATTCTTAAGCAAGTCCACATGCATGGGCTTAATTCTGCACAATTTTGATAAGACTCTATTTGTTGGGAGGAGGTAGGAAGGAGCGGGGATATCAGGCAGCCCTATTTGATGAATCAGTAATTCATTGTATGGCATAAAATCACACATACATACCATTTTAATATCTTCAGCTTTATAATCTATGACTCGATCAACTCCCAGTTGTTTTAAAAGAATTGCCTTTTCGTTACCTCCACAAGTTGCAACAACTGTATTTCCTGCCAATTTTGCTAGCTGCAAGTTAAGTATTCACAACATTTAACCATTGCCCATGTGAAGATGGAGATCAATGATTCAGCAAAGAAGGAAAGTCCTTTGAACATGGAAAAACCTAAATGAGAACTGAATGTTAAACTACCCATCAAGAAGAAGAAATATATGGGTAAAAGAAAACATACAAAATATATAGCTTATTTTCCAATATTAATGAATGTCATCATAGTTTGCATATCTGTCCACCTCTATCTTGTAGAGACACACTAAAAGTTAAAAGTATTGTTCCAAAATGTTTATTAGTATAATGAGAATACCATTGCAGTTCTCTCTTGTTGTTGTAACATCCATTTTTCATGTGGTCTTTACAAATCAATCCTAAACTCTTCTCCTTTTTGTTGGATGATTATCAACAACAGTATATTTGGTTTTTGCAACATGTTAGATAATATAAAACATCATTTGTGGTACTTTTGTGATTGAACGTTGTGGGTCTTTCAGATGGAAGAATTATATTCCTGTGATAAAAACCTAACGATTTTCAAACCTCAGTGACCTCTGTTCTGAAAGGAACAACACAAACTTTCTTTTATACTCTATACTGCTAATTCTCCAACATATGATCTTTAAAAACAAGTGGAAATTTTTCCAAATGATATTCTAGAAAAGGGTATTTTAGATACAATCATAGAATTAGAATTGTTCTTCCTATTCACAACAAGGATTGAATCTATACGATTTTTCACAACTCAAACATATAATCTGTTTTTCTATTCCAAGTAATTGATATGCTGTTGGAATATAAAATAAAGAAATAAAAAATATGAAATCATTAGACACAGCCTAAATCACATTCAGCACTGTCTACTTTATGGATGAAGAATTGAAGACCATTCATATATGAAAAAAATTAAACCTGGACAGCAAATTGACCAGTCCCTCCTGCAGCAGCAGTCACAACAACTGTTTCTCCAGATTTCATTTGTCCACACTAGAAGTTCAACCAGAGAAAAATATTGTCAAAGGAAACAACCCAAATCATTGCGCAGATTATTATTATTATATATATTCTAGAAAATAGTGAGACATTTCCAATGAGTGATAACACCAAACAGAATATAAATTAATACAAAAAGAAGCCAGGTAATTGGCCAGAATTAAAATGTGAAAGAAGCACGACCTTTTCAAGAGCAATTGATGCAGTCATCCCTGAAGTCAGCAAGGCAACAACTTCAGGATCTGGTCTAGGGACAGGAAGGATATGTTTTGCTGGAACCTAAATTGAGTACAAAAGCAGTTAAAAGCTTAACACATGCATATTCACAAAATCAACATTTATACATCTAACAATCCTTTTCTTTTTTCTTTTTTCTATTTTATCTAAAAACCCATTTATGATGTAGATAATGAAGCAAGTCTTGCTAATTGCCAAACATTGAAACAATTCTGTTTGGGACTTAATACCACTGTGAATTCAGTATAACTCCCAAAAGTCATGAGTGCAGCAGGAGTGCCAACTTTCAAGTCAGTGACAGATTCCCCCACTGCTGCAATTATGCCCACTGCCTGGAAACAAACGACATTAAAAGTCAGGTAGAAACCATAAATACTAACAGTCTGAAAAAAATTATAATTAGTGGCCTCATGATCAAGATTGCTTAATGGGATTTCAAATTGTCTTAATGGGATTTTAATACACACCTCAAAACCAACATCAAATGGAAGACTGGAGGTAAGGTCTTGGTTCTTGCCAGAGAAATAACGACCTGAGCTGAAGTTCACCTGCTCAAAAGTTCATAGCAAGTCTCTGTTTAGGTATTCAATGCACAAGTGTTTTTGCACACAGATAGAATGCATAATCACATGTCGAGATGGATGGATCATCAATGCTGGTGTCAATTGTACCAAACGGGGGCAAAACAAATGACTTGACAACATGAGTGTTTCTTTCTCCAGCATTTTTCACAGCCTTCACATTCTTTTTTTATGAAGTGGTCTCCGTTCTCTGAATTAGCTGTTTTCTCTTATCAAATCCTCTCTGAAGTGAAGAAAATAGCAAATAATTTAACACACCTAGCCAGTATGGGCAGAATTGTAATCTACTTCAACAAAAGTTATATTTATGATCGGTCATCTCATGAATTCGATAACTATCCTAGAAGATCTAAATAAAAGTAAAACAATAGTGTTGTTGCTGCAGCTGGTTACTGGTTACACAGTGAACCAAACAGTTCATCTTTTTTTAACAACAGGTTAAAGTCTGGAAACAACAATCAATAACCAAAAAAGAAAATGTCATTTAAAGTAAATTCTTTTGGGAATCATGAACTTACATCACTAGCATTTACACCAGCATAAATGACTTTCACAAGAACTTGATGTGATCCAATGGGTAATCTCAATGGTACACGCACGATGCGGGTAGCATTGCGAAAATTATGGCTCAAGGTCTGAACAACTCTGAACGGGAAAAAAAAATGTATTGGTCACTGTCACTAACTGATTGGCAGATACTTGCCGTTCATGATAAAGTAATTGACAAACAGATTGATAAAAAAATTACATGCATGCTCTCTTCTGTGAGATGGAACAAGGTAATTAAAGAAAACCAAAAAGGCATAAGGCTTATATGTCTCAAATTCACAAAGTAAGCACCTTACAGGGATGGTAGTATCTTTAAGAACCTGCCATGAAACCAATTCCAAACTTTTCCATGAACCAAGTGGCTAAGCATGTATAATTGGTAAAGAAAAAGTATCTATATGTCATTTACTTATCCATTGTACATACCAATAATTTATACAGCTATTTTTAGCAGTCTTCCACCTTGACTTTGTTTCCATTGGTTAGTTATTTTACTACTCGCACGCTATTTTTGAAATAAATCAGTGAGCTGAGAAAGGAATAGGATTGTTCATGCAATAATTTTGGACCTTTAAACTTAAACATGTGGAAAAAAGAATTATAAAGAAAAAGGCAATTTTTGGATGGAAGGGTGGCATCCTATCTTGATGAAGATAAATCTAGCAGGGTATTTAACGAAAGTGAATTAAAATTGAATTGAAGTCTAATAAACAGAAACCATTAAAAAAAGTGGAAGTTATAAGTTTGATATAAATTCACTCACAGTTTCTCATAACTCAGAGGAAGTTGAAGGTTCACTGAGGCTTGGTATGACACTCTTCTTTTGGAATTTGAAGAACGCACCAAGTATTTTGCTTCTTCCATGGGAGTGGGCCAGTACTCCATGCCTCTACGATTTGTAATCCATAGGCAAGAACCAGCTTTACTCTCATCACTGATAAGCTCAAAAACACCTTAAAAAGGCAGAAACATTGGAGTTTCAGAAGTTTTCTTTAGAGAGAGAGAGAGAGAGTTTCAGTGACAACTGATATCAGAAGCTAGTGTCAGGAAAAAGAACTAGGTTCAGGGACAACTGATATCGTGTATTGTTAAAAATTCTTTCTGACATGTAGTATATAGCAAGCAGTCAATAGGTAAGTCGTGATACAGGGGGGAATTAAAAACAACTAAATAATCTTCAGGAACTTGTACAAGAGATTGGACAAATGTTTCACAAGTACAGGAGTAGCAATCCGATACAGGCATCATTAAAGAATTCTGAACTAATAAACTAATAGTTAATTATTTGGAAGAAATATTATACTATACCTTTGATAACCATTTTCATAGGAACAAAGCCTCCCATCATGTCAATAAATTTAGAATCGATTTTCTCTCCCAGCTCTGTTTTGACAAACTGCATTGGATTTTCCAACAAATAAAATAACCATCCACGGTAAGAAGTGCACCCACTGTGTGCTTGTATATTCATACAAAAAAAAATGACACAATTTGAATCGATGTTTAGTTAAAAGTTCTTAGAAATGGATTGGGAAGAAAACAAGGGAGACAATTGGTTTCATAGAAATAGATTTATCGACATAAATCAGGAACAGAAATATATAATCCTGATCGTGACACTATTCGATGAAGAATAACAGAGTTGAGCTGATGCTATAGTTGCCAATTTAACTTCCATTCAAAAAGGTCTGCAGATAGCATGAAGTGATCACCATAGTACAAAGAAGCCTAAGCTATTATATGATAAATTTAACTTCTATATTTACTTATGAGACTATGGGATTTTTTTTGTTTATCATGATGTGTCCTATTGAAGGAAAAGGGAAATAAATAGGAAAACGTTATTCCCTTATACCCTTTTAGAAAAAAGAAAGAAAGAATTCCAACCAAACCAGTGAAAAGAAAAAAATGAGTAAATAACTAGTAGAACTACAAAAGGTTCGATGTTGCCTCACCTCAGGGCAGAGCACATTGATGCGTATACCCCGGCGTTTATACGGAACAAGTGATCTAGTGAACATAACAACACCACCTGAGAAACAAATCTTATTAGCATCGGAGTATTTGAGATGGAAATTCATACACTTGTCCGGATTATTCATTGATTAGGATAAAAAAGTACGCAGTGATCAACACAAAGTTGATGGAAAGGAAATCACCAGACCTTTAGAGCCAGCGTATATAGGATCATTATACATTGGATAAAGACCGGAAGCAGATCCCAAATTTATAATAACTCCAGGCTTCTGCGCAGCTAGCATACTTTTTACCTGTCCAGAAATTGCATGTAATAATTATTCAGTAACCAGATATTTTCATGGACAAACAAATGAAAAATGATAAGCTCAAGTAAGATTACCGCAAGGTGAGTACAATCAATTACTGCAAGGAAGTTCACATTAACAGTATGCTTCCACGAATGAGTACCGTCTGTTTTATCTTCATAAAATGGTATGGGATTACTGATTCCAGCACCATTAATACAAATATCCAACCCTCCATATGTTGCCGCATGCTTCTCAAAAGCAGCAGCTAAATCTCCTATTCACATCACCAATAAAAAATAAAAAATAAAAAATCAACATAACCATCACAATGGCACGACCTTATATGCAATCAAAGTTTAAATTTAAATCCAAAATGATAATTATGAATAAACTTACTTGATTTTGATACATCGCATCTAATAAAAAGAGCAGACGGAAATCCCAAATTGGGATGGAATTTGGCATTCTCTTTCTCGACAAGTGACGCAACTTCCTTTCCTTTTTCTTCAGAGAAATCAATAACAGTCACGAATATCCCCTTCTCTCCAAGAGCTAAACTAAGCGCTCTCCCTATATAAAGACAAATCATAAATACATAAAAAACTAACAGATTAAATATCATCAAATGAAAAGCTGAGCTTCGCTGAATCGAGGATATTCATATAAAGTGAAGCTGATTTTACTAGCAAAAGTTGATTAATTAAGAAGAAAAAAGGGCAGTTTCAGTGATTGATCTTAAGCTGGATAATCACAAACGCGAAAAAGAAAATACCGATTCCAGAGGCACCGCCAGTGACTATAGCTGATAAACCTGGTTTGATTTCCATTTTCTTTTTAGTTGTGGTGAAGAGATTATTTTGTTGGTTTTATAAAAGACCCGGGGGGTGATGCAAGAAAGAAGGATTGGGGAGCGGAGTATTCTAATGGCGGGCTGGATTGGTTTTGCCGGACGTAAGGCTGATTTTGTCGTTGTCTCGGTTCAAAAATTGAGGCGGTGATTCTTATACTAGTTTGTGGTAGAAAGTATTTTTGTGGAGTATTCTCTATTTACTGGACAACTGAAGTATTCTTGGATATGATGTGTCCGCATCGAGTTTCCAAGTATGACAGCATTGTGAAAATATGGAGACATTTTTTTCTCTCCTTTTAGGGTTTATACTTTATATTTGTATTTTTCCCTTTTTTGTCATATGCAAGGAGAAGCGTGCTTCTTTTCGGAATTCATATGAGAATCTCATATTTTTGACGTGTATATTTTTAAGAACAAGGGTTCATTTTACCCTTTTATTAGCAAGAATATTTAATTCGGAAAAACTATAATATATATTTTACAAGCTAAACGAGCAATGAGTAGTATCATGATTTTTTTTTTAAATAACTTTTAGCACTTGTTTTGAATGTGTATTATTCAACTGTTTTATAGTATTTTTTTTATAATTATAATCTCTAATATATTAACTTGGATTATTTAATCTAAATAGTTTTATATGAAACTTAATAGTATGTAATTAATTTATATTGTTTGATTTAAAAAAAATAGATAAATTTTAATTGCACTAAAATAAAAATTATAGAAGTAGTTAAGATACTAGGACATTTTAAATATCAATTAATGCAGAAGCGAGAAGTGACAAAGTTTATTATAGATCAAAATCTTTAAGGTTGAAACCATAACTACGGGGACAAGTCCAAAGTATATAATTTTTTTCATCTTAGTCTCGCTTGTTAAAAGCTATGCTGGTCTTTAAATAAAAAAAAATTAAAAATCTTATTAATACTAGATTAAAAAAATAAAAATAGCAAAAATATTCATTTTAAATAAAAAAAGCTTCATAATAGTAAATAGAAAAAATAAAATTCCTAAACTAAAAAATAAAAAATATCAAGAAAAATATTTATTTTCCATAAAACTCATGCAATATCAATCTCTCTCGAAAGGGGCGAGATATATATATATATATATATATATATATATGCATGCATCTGTTACATGTAAATATACGATATTTGAAAATGATAATCGCTACGAAGATTGCACCAATTTAAATACTATTATACTTGGAAATTAGAAAAATACTTTTCATATCACATGTTATAAAAGAAATTTCACATCTTTTATGTAAAAACTGAAAAAGTAAATGAAAGTAAAAGGAGTTTTATTGTTTATAATAATGTTTATGGATAATTATTTTAATTAAAGAAAATTAAAATATTATTTTGTCATTTAATTTTAAATTTGAAGTTAGTTAACTTACAAGATGAAAATAAGAACAATTAATCATACTATCAAGATATAAATATGAAATGTTGGGATCTCTTATACATGACAAATATAATTACATATTAAATTTAAAACATGATAAAATAATATGATATTGTTTTAAAAGCATGAAAATATTAAAAATAAATACTTTTAAATTTTAATTTTGATCATATATACTTAGTAAATATCTATATAGGAAAAGACTTGCAAATAATTTGATAAATAAAACCTTATAAATCATTAGATGTTTGATACTAATATTTAAGTTTTGATATTTAAAATCGTATGCTTTGTTGGTACCATGATTAATTACTATCATTACTATGGTATTTTTAAATTATTGTTGAAGGGGGTCATTTCTTTAAATAAAATATATGAATATGTAAAATGTGATGTGTGAAAAAAAACTTATTAGGATCCTCCTAGCTTCTGGTATGACAATGTGGAATTAGAATTCTTTTTTTTAATCGTATATGATGTGAATGGATCTTAAAAGTAAAAGCATAAATAAAAAATTTACAAACATTTATTTAAATAAATCATTTTTAAATTATAAAAATGTATCAAGAGAAATAAAAAAAATTAAATCGCTGTGTCTAAACAAGTAAAAGGCAGTATAAATAATTTAATTTAATAATATATTAAACTTTGATGTTCCCTTTTAGATTTTAATATTGTTGATGCTTTTTTGGGTTACGTGGTTAGAAAATATAAAAATAACAGAACAACAAGACTGACCTATTTCTTGTTTTTTTCTTTTTCTTTTTCTTCAATAATAGTTTTTTCCCTTAATTAGAGTTGAGGTAGGATTTACATATTAGTACTGGAGATATGTTATAATATTCATATCATATTAAAAGTATAATAGTCAATCGAGATTCTCACTTTTATGCATAGTTTATGAATCAATAAATTAAATTTTCAAACAAGTTCATGATTAAGTATATTCCCTACAATACCCTAACAATTATTTGCCATTTTTTTGTAAGAAAAAAATTTGTTAACAAAATTCAGAAGATAGCGCTTCATGTAATGATCATTGTTCAACTATTATCTCAAAACAATATTTTATAAATATCAAGATTTTTTTTTTAATTCTATAGTCCATAATTTACATTTTGAAACAATAGTACCGCAATGCCTTTCTCTCCGGAATGCAGGTATCTACCTTTTTTATTCCTCGCCAAATTCTCATCTCATGGATTCTACTAGAGCTTCGTTATGATTTATGTCAAGTTGTTCCGCCGTTAAATTACATGGATGGAATATGCATGCGTCGTCTAGGAATTCTACGGTTGACTGAACTTGGCCCGGCCATTAGGCATGCCGTGATCGTTCTTCTGTATTAATTATCATATCACAGCAGCGCTGCATAGCGGGAAATTTTCGGGCACGAAGCAGTAGATTACGCAGTACTGCTGCTGCGAATACAAAACACGCATTAATCAACACTGTTTGGTCGGATTTGTGTTGATTAACCCTTCTCCCGCTTCGTGGAGCAAGATTAGTATGAAAAAGTAAAAAGAGAGAACTTTTCAACTAACAACGGCCGAGTTTTGAGCACGAATGGGTTACGGCCTTAAAAATAATGAGAAAACAATTGAGTTTTTACACGAAGCCGCCGGAGAGTTTCTTGCACGGCATTTCCTTTGTCTGCTCACTCACCCACTTTTATTTAGCAGCAACCCACAATCCAATTATAGAAGACAAGCAATAGCATCAATGCTTATTTCTCGTTGTCCTGACACGGCATCTATTCATTGTTATTTCATTCACGGAGGATGTTCCTTTCGAAGCCTAGGCATCAAAGCAAAGCCAAAAGATACCCATTGTTGACTTTTGTTCTATTACGTTATTTTGTGTATTTATTTTTTTTAATTTATATAGAATTTTTAGATTAGTTTGCATGCACCGCAACTAATTTTTATAACTCACTGAATATCCTATAAACCCAATAAACATATAAGACACCACAAAAATAATAGACATACATGATAGGATTCGAACCCATAATAATAAAAAAAACAAACTCCCAAGCGCTGAAATACTAGGTATATTTGTTTTGCTAAGAGATATGATTATTTTATTTGAAAAATATAATTTTTTAAAGTATAAATTATATTTTATAAAAATTAAAATTACATGTGCATAGAAAAAAAGTCAACCACATTTCTATCCCCACCATCCTTTACATGAGTTTCCAGGCGGCATCTCTATCATATGGCGGTGTTTGTCAGTTAGGGAAAAAAATCAGCTAAACCCCTAATTTTTTTTTTCCTGATTTTGCCCAATGTCATCCAACTGGTTGCTTTCTTCAAAATTTTCCTTCAAGTTCGTCAATCTGGCTTCAAATCTGTCTCGACATTTTGACAGAAAAATAATATAACAAATGTTGTCTATTGGAGCTAACTGACCAAATGTATAGCATAATGTTATATAAACAGAATAAGGGGTTTTGCCGAATAATATCTTCCTTGTGCTGACGCAATGGGAGGCATTCAAACAATTCAAGACTTGTCAGTCAATTTCTTTGGAAGAAAATTCCCAGGGTCAAAATCGGTGCTTTTTCCGACTGCAATTTAGAGGTCCATATGTACTAAAATCATATCTCACCAACCATTTGTACTAAAATCATATCTCACCAACCTTAGTCCACATATAAAATTATTAATTTTAAAGTTTATAAAATTAATTAAAATATATTTAAATTAAACCAAATATTTATTTTAATTAAAATAAAATTAATTTAAAAAGATATAATTCAATTGATTAAGTTATGAGTTTGCTTCTTAAAAATTACTATTTTGAATATTATAAATTTTAAAATTACTAAAAATTTATATAATCATGAACGTTAAGATTTTAGAAGATTATTCGAGATGCACGGTCTAGATACAATTAAAAAACAGAAGAAGAAGAGAGTGATTTTAACTCAAACGTGAACTAAAAGTGCTTTATAAGGCCAGGACTATAATAGCTAGCTCGGTCATGGTGGATAGAAGTGTTACAATGCTCTCTGTTTCTTCGTTCGTCCGTGCTAACAAAATTGCCAGGCCAGATTCAAAAGAAGGGAAAAGATCACCACGCCAAAAAATTAGTGTAAATCATGTCTAAATCGTTATGATGTCCATTGCGGCCACACGCAAAGCACTTCGAAACTAAAATAGCTTCAGCCTCGAGAATCTTATGCCTGTAACTTTAATTATATTTCAATCGGATCCTTACGTTTTAATTTATCATCCTCGATCTTGTAATTTTGATCATGTTCTCCTCTGTCAGGTCTAGTTCCTTGTTCATGCTATACTGCAAGAGACAAATTTCAAACTAGCCAAATATCTAAAGACAGATTTCTACCAGATTCGATTACTTGAAAGAGAAACATTAAATAGCTGTAATCAAAGCGGATTTGATAAGCATGCTAGTGTTGATGGCACTTCCTACCACTACAACAAAAGCTCAACTACTTCTAGAGGATGTTTATGTGCCTCGTATTGCAAGTCTTGAAGATGTAAATGGTGAGTGAACTGTGCTAATTGAAGTTGAAACTTTATTTGAAGTCCAGGAATTAGTGCAAGCTCCAGTTCTCTTGATAGTTGATAATTCATCGTGCTGTCCGTTTCTGCGAGGACTTAAAAGTGAAAGTTGTAGTTGAGATTCCTCTCGTAAACTGAAAAAAGATGTGAGAAATTTTTTCAGTACATCATCTTTATATATACATATATATATATATATATATGTATGTATGTATGTATGTATATATATATGTATGTATGTATGTAAGATAATATTTTGTATTGATTAAAATTAATTTATCAAATTTATAAATTAAATTGTAATATTATAAAAATAAATTATGAAACTCAATTCTTAATTAACTAATATTTAATTGATAAAATTAAATAAAATTAATTAAAAATAAATAAAAAAATATAAGTTAATATACCAAACTTACAACGCTGTTCATAAGGTTAGAATAACCTCTTTAAAAAAAATTAAAAAGTTATAAAATTTATTTTTTAACCAATCAATTTTAAAGAATGAGATTAAAAAAATTCAATTAAAAAAACTCAAATAAATATAGATTAACCTACCATCTAAGTTATGAGATTATAATAATATCATACAAAATAAATTAAAATAATTTATAAAACTTAATTTTTAATTAATTCAATATTAAAAATAAAAAAATAAATCAATTTTAAAAAAACTCGAGATAAAATTAATCTATCAGACTTGTAACTTATAGTAAAAAATTATAATAATATCATAAAAATAAAATTAAAATAATTTACAAAACTCATTCTCTAGCAAACAAGAATGAAATTAAAATTATTTTAAAAAATAAAAATAAAACATTCTTCATATATAAAGTTTAAAAAACTATTTTTTTAAAAGCACTGTTAGAACGTAATGCTCCGTGAGAAGGTGAATAGTAAATTTAATTTTTTTTCTTATTTTTCCTTATTAATTATTGTTGAGGTGGAGAGTATGAGCAAAATTTAAACATAATTAACAATTGAGGTCCAATCTGTTGAAACCCCCCCGGAGCTATATATTTTGACAATTTCCGCTCTAAAAGCTATGAGGTGAAGATTGTTGAAAACCACTAGAACGTAATTAATGATGATTCCCCGTAGCTATTTCGACAGAGCCTCTGTGAGGATGGGGGAGGAAACCATGTATGAGTCTATGATGGTAGGGATCCAGGTTTATCTTTTCTTCCGTGGTCTACGATGAAGTCTTTTTTTTTTTTTCTTTTCTTTTTAAATCAAAATCAAATCAATATTTTGGTGACACTTTGGTCGTATCGGTTGACCATTATGGCATATTGCCTGATACTTGACACATTGTCATTTCTTTGCACATCTTTTTCAGTCGATCCAGTTACAATTAAAAAAAAAAAAAACCTAACTAAAATAGATAAGAATTTTATTATGGATCATGTACAGGGAAATTCATAGTGTAGCTGCGATTTGCTCTTGATGGGCAAGCTTGTGTTTAGAGGTAGAAGAGTATTTTTTTTATTAGGTTTATTGGTAATTACATCCAAGAAAGGTGTTAATTAGTAACTTCATGTAATATAATTACCAAATAATATTTTTTTAAAAGAAAAGGTGTGAATAAAAAAAATTAAAACAAACATTATAAAAGGATGAAGATAAGAATTTTTTTTTGATAAATAGGCTAAATATAAAATGATAGATATAAAAAGCAGAATCTAAATTTTTTTCTTCTGAAAAACAAAAAAACAACAAATGTACTATCACTACAGAACCGTTACAATAAAATAAATTATTTTTTTAATTATATTATTTTTACAGTGGAAAACGGTTTAGTATATGTATAATAATACTCCTTGGTAAAAAACCTCAAAGAAATCAGATATAGGGATTAGAAGATTTTTCAGTTGTTCGACTGAAGGAAGCCTCGGGAGCGTGAAGCTCATCTTTAAATTACCGTTACGTAAACGACTTAAAAAAAATTACCGTTAGTACCCGAAGCCGTGAGAATTAGAAACGTGAAACATTAAAAAATGAACTCTATAAACCAATATAATGGTGATGATAATAATAATAATAAAAATAACAAAAACTCCACACGCAACCTCAAAATCCAAGACAAACAAAGAAGAAAGAAACAGACCAAGACACAAACAAGTAGTCAATCAATCAATTTCTTTTTGTAATTTCCAATCATACCGGTCTCTCTCTCTCTCTCTCTCTCTCTCTCTCTAACAAAACCCAATCCTTCTCTATCTCTCTCTCCTTCTGTCTCTTGATGGAAGGTAATTCTAACAATTCATCTTCCATCACGAACCAATCCCCATCCCTAACTTAACAAAACTTAATTTACCGCCCAAAATCACAATTCACAATGTTTTCGTGGAATTTTGCGAAATCGGCGGAGGCGGTACTGTCGCGGTGGGCGATGAAAAGGCTGTGCAAGTTTGTATTGAGGAAGAAACTAGGGAAGTTTATATTAGGAGATATTGATCTTGAACAGCTCGATGTTCAACTCGCTGAAGGCACTATTCAACTCAGTGATCTTGCTCTCAATGTCGATTGTCTTAATGAAAAGGTAAAACATTTAATTCAAGTTTTGTTAAGCTGCAAAATTTGCTTTTTAAAGTTTGTTAAGGTAAAGCTTTCAGTTACATGTTTCTTATATATATATTTTTATTAATTTTAGTGGCATAAATAGTTGGTTATGTTTATATGTTGCTTCAAATTGGATAACATTTTAGGGTCCTTTGTTTAATAATTTGTTATATTTGTTTATGCTATATATATATATAATTTTTTTTTTTGGTTTTTGAATTGTTTTTAATTGAGGTTTGAAGGTTGTTTTCTCACTGGAGCAATTTTATTTGTTTGGATTGAGTTTTCTAGTTTGGGGCAGCGGCATCAGTGATGATAAAAGAAGGGTCAATTGGCTCATTGTCGGTCAAAATGCCATGGAAGGGTAAAGGTTTTGAGGTTGAGGTGGATGAGCTTGAGCTTGTATTTGCACCCTGTTTGAAGAAAAGGAATTCACCAGCTGACGATGAGACTCGTAGTTCTAGTCATGAGAGTAGACATGGGCACAAGGAGGTGGGGAGGTTTGGGAATGATTTGATGGAAAATGCTCAAAAATCTAGTTTTGTTGACGTTCATGAAGGCGTCAAGACAATCGCAAAGGTGGTGAAGTGGTTTTTGACTAGTTTCCATGTAAAGGTTAAGAAGTTGATTGTTGCATATGAGCCATATTTCGAGAAGGATGAAAAGAAGGTCGGGTGTCAAGAAACTTTGGTCCTTAGAGTACCTGAAATAGAATGTGGAACCTGTGTTTCTGAAGATGCTAGCTTAAGTTCTGATGAAAGAGTTGAGAACTTTCTAGGCATAAGTCAGTTAATGAATTTTGTTAAGTTTCAAGGAGCAGTGCTTGAACTTCTCAAAACAGATGGTGTTGACAGTCAAAGTTACAGTCCACGAGTGGTGGCTACAACTCCTATTGTGACAGAGAAAAAAGGTGGATTTTCAGGGAATTTAAAGTTAAGTATTCCTTGGAAGAATGGTTCATTAGACATTCACAAATTAGATGCAGAGGTTTGTGTGGATCCTGTAGAATTAAGACTTCAACCAAGCACAATCAAGTGGTTCCTACTTTCATGGGAAACTTATAAGAATATTGATCAAGATGGCAGGGGGGATGCACATTATATATCAACCGAACCTGTCTACTTTAATTCTTCTTCTCATTTCCATTCTTCGTTATCTACCCCTGGTGTGGTTGCTAATGATAAAGTGAGCCCTGTTCGTGGTAGCTTTACATCTGCCTTTTCTTCTTTCACCGGGAAAGAATCAGTTAGTGAAGCAATGCTACCTGGATCACATCTTATATCTGACTGGGTGCCAAATTCTATTCAAAACGAGAAAGATGGTATCCAAGAAGAATTAGACCTTGGAGCAAGGTTAGTGTATATTTCTTGCTATTGAGTTCCATACACTTTTTTTTTATCACTCTACCACATGGAATTATGGTACACAAGCACCTGATCTTCTAAACACAATGGGTGTTTATCAAATTGCACAATCCCCTACTACTCTGGAATTTTAGAATTCAGCTTTGAGATATGCTTGGTGAAGAGGATTGTAATTCTGCAAATAAATATCAATCATTAAGTCCATAAAATCTTTTGCGTCTTTAATTCCATATTGTATTTTATTTATGCAGTTTTGGTAATCTGAGTTTCTTGGCCTATTTGCAGTGTGGACCAATTTTTTGAATGTTTAGATGGAATGAGAAGTTCACAATCAGCTCTGGGAAGCAGTGGGATGTGGAACTGGACATGTTCTGTTTTCAGTGCATTAACTGCAGCATCCAGCCTTGCTTCTGGATCTTTTCAAATCCCTTCTGGTATGTGCACTTGTTGCTATGTTTAGTCTAAATTATTAAGCGCACCATTTTGTGCATCCATCGCTTCCCATATTTTAGTTCTACTTGCATTCAATCTTATCATGTATGTTGCTCCTCATGTAATATCTTAGATATAGCATGTTTCCCGCATTGCCATATTATGATATAACTTTCATTCTCATTTAGAATCTAGTTTGTTATTCCATTTGGCATCATATTGTTTCATGGGATATATCTGGCTTATTAGAACATATACATTCTTAATACATATAAAGTGCATCCATTCAGCTCTTTTGGTTGGTGGACTAGTGATTTTGTTGTGTTTATATCTTTTCTTACTAGCGATGACGGTTGTGCTGTTAATGCCTTGCTATAGACACAGGAGATATTCATTGCTATGTTTCCAGTACAACATTTGTATTTGATGATACTTATTTATCATGATAAGGTTTTCAGACTTCAGTGGTATTTTTTTTCAGATATCTGACCAGTACTATATTTTTCCTTTCCTTCTTGACCATTTGCAGAAGACCAGCATGTTCAAACCACCCTTAAAGCGACTTTGGCTGGAGTTTCTGTCTTGCTATCCTTTCAGGATGAAGATCAGGAATATCTGTATGGTCAAAAGAGTGATCAGAATACTGTTGGACTGGAGATTCGTTGTCTTATTGCAGAATGCAAAGATATTTTTGTTGTTTTGCAGGTAATATTTTCCTTGAAGAATTAGAATCCTACTATGATCTGCATAATTATTTAATCTTTATAGGTTTTCTTTGATATTCCTCTATGCTAACTGGATAATTCGGCAAGGTCAACAGGTTTGTCCTCAAGAAATGAGGTTTGAAGGAACAGTGAAGTGTATTGAGGTTATTGATTACTTGTACGATAAAAATGATGCCATGAATAGTCACTTGACGGAGTTTAGTAGTGATAGCAACAGTCAAACTGTTTTGATCCAGAATCTGCAATCTGAAGTCCAAGGTGTTCTCCCTCCATTTCCTCATTCAGATGAATTAAGTACATTAATTGCACCAGGAGTTCCATTTGGAAGTGCGACCAAAATGAAACTGCTTGGTACCTCAGGTGTCACTCGGTGCCAATTTACTGTATATTCTGATTCGTCAGATGGAAATTTTACTGGAACAAAGTCATTCTCATTGCAACTGCCGTTGTTAATATTCTGGGTGAACTTTGCTTCAGTAAACATGATACTGAATCTTCTGAAGAATGCTGGAAAATCTGTTGAAAGGAGTATCCAGAGGAATGGATTTCCATCTGTCAATAAGAAGCATGAATCATCTTATGGAAATATGAAAAAAGGTTCAAGTTCTAGGTTTTCAACAGTGGCCTCTACAGAAAATTTGCAAGGTAGTATATCAGTCCTTAAGGCGAGGGTAATACTATGTTTCCCATTTGTAAGTGGTGAAGATATTGGAGGCCACTCTCCCTGGAATCAATTTATTGCTGTTGATATTTCTTCACCGTCGATCTTGGAAAGCCCAACATCGAATTCCAGTTCGTGGAAAAGGCATGCACCAAGGACCATATGTTCTTTGCACTTGAATGTTAGTAATCTCAAGGTTTACTTGGTCAATCCAGCATGTAATGATGATGGAACTACCTTGTCTACTTTGATGCCAAGGTATAGATTTTGTGCACAGAACATTGTGTCTGTGAGTAATAGAGCTGGCTGCCTATGTACTATTAGCATGCATTGGCAGGAAGACCCCGTGACTGGTCCTTGGATAGCTGAGAAAGCCAAGTCTCTGGCAACTTCAGAGGAATCCAGGAGCAGGAAAAAAATCAAGGTGAAAGGATATGAATTTGCTAGTGCAACTGCTGCAAAGGATCTAGGAGACATAAATTTGCAAACCAGAGAAGAGTTAATTTTGAGCTCTGCATTCTTCTTGCATGTTCATCTGCTTCCTGTTGTGGTTGATCTTAGCAGTTCTCAGTACAGAAATTTGCATTGCCTTCTAGATCAGATGATTAATGGATTATCAGGCATGGCCTGCGATGTAGTCGGTGTTAGGGAATTGTCTCCAGCCAGTCAAACATCAATTCTTGTGAAGTGTGAATCACTAGATTTTTCAATTAGACCAGATATAAAGGATGACATAAAAAGTTCATTGCAGAGTGAACTTCCTGGATCATGGCATTGTTTAAAACTGAAAATTCAAAAATTTGATATGCTGTCCGTCTCAAATATTGGAGGTATCAGGGGTGCTAATTTCTTTTGGCTAGCCCATGGAGAAGGTAAATTATGGGGTTCCATCACCGGAGTTCCAGATCAAGAGTTTGTTCTGATTTCTTGTAGCAACTCCACTATGAAACGTGGAGATGGAGGAGGTTCCAATGCATTGTCTTCTAGCTTGGCTGGTTCTGAAATTATACACATATGGGATCCAAAGAGCTCACATGATTTTACATCTGTTAGTGTCAGATGTGCCACAGTTATTGCTGTTGGTGGTCGCTTGGATTGGTTGGATGCAATATCGTCCTTCTTCATTTTGTCCTCTCCTAAAGTGGAGAAGGCAAACAATGAAAATCTGCCAAAGGGGGATTTGAATGCCCCTTCTGAAACTTCTTTCATTCTAAAGTTGGTTGATATTGGAATAAGTTATGAGCCTTACTTGAAGAAGTCAGTGGTTAGGGATCTTCATTCCAAGTCTGGCTCCTCATATTCCAAAGAAGAATCAGGTGAGCCGCAAGTTGCTTGTCTATTAGCTGCATCTTTGTTTTCTCTTTCCAATACAACAACAGAAGATTCTATTGATAGTGATTACAAAATCAGAGTGCAAGATTTAGGGCTTCTTCTTGGTGCAGCACATGAGAATATTGGTGGCACTCATAGTGTGGAATATCTTCATAAGATGGGTTATGTGAGAGTTGCCCATGAGGCCCTGGTTGAAGCAATTTTGAGAACTGACTGTAAGAATGGCCTTCTCTGGGAGGTAGAATGCACAAAATCCCATATTTATGTGGAAACTTGCCATGACACTACTCGCGGTCTCATGTGCCTGGCTGCTCAATTCCAACAGCTCTATGCCCCTGACTTGGAGGAATCAGTTGTGCACTTGCAGAATAGGTGGAATGGTGTTTGTCAGGCCCAAGAGAGAAACGAGTTCAATGATGAAGGTAAGATTTCCAATCATGATTGTGCGCCTTCGACTTCCCAAGTTCATGCCCCTACTGCAGATACAAGGAGTAACCTTGGGGTGGTTGGTTTAATGGATGAGATATGTGAAGATGCATTTCACTTGCATGGGATTCAGGCATGCCGGTTTGATTCCAGTGGATCAGAAATTCATGTTTCACTTGATGAAAGTCTCCTCGGAGAAGCTTGCAGCCTAAGTGTTGAAACTCCTGACTTCTTCTTGAATGATCTCTCTTATGATTGGCCAGTGCCTTTAATAGGCCTGGAAAGTAATCAAACCACATTTCTACAGAGTGGTTCTTTCCCAGAATTTATAGAAGGCTATTGTGTGTCTGATTTACGCCCTTTGTCAGAATTATCCATGGGCAGGCAGTCACCACCTGAAAAACTATGCATATCCAAGAATTTTGGCAATGCAGATCATGGAAGAGGAAATGGTGGATGGTATGGGGATGCCCCTTTGAGCATTGTTGAAAATCACATTTCTGGAGCAAGTAGTGAAGCTAGTGTGAATCAGGTTTTGGAAGACCAGCTTCCAACTTTGCATTCTGCAAGATCTGATGATTTTGGGAAGGCCACAGGACGTGTACTTTTTAAGAACATTGATGTGAGCTGGAGAATGTATGCTGGTTCTGACTGGCAGGCATATAAAAGGAATAGTGATCCATCTGATCATACTTGTGGAAGGGATACAACTGTTTGTCTAGAGCTTGCATTGTCTGGAATGCAATTTCAATACAATGTCTTCCCAGTTGGTGGAGTATGTGCATCTAAGCTTTGTCTTACGGTTGAAGATTTTCATCTTTCTGATAAGAGTAAAACTGCACCGTGGAAACAGGTAATATAAAATTCTCATCCATGATATTTAATTATTTTTTTCTTATAAATGATGTTTGAATTAATGTACATGTATGTTTTTTTTGCAATGAAAGATGCTTGGATATTATCATTCAAAAGATCATCCTAGGGAATCCACTTCAAAAGCATTCAAGCTGGACTTGGAAGCTGTCAGACCAGATCCTCTAATCCCTCTTGAGGAATACCGGTGTGTTTTTCACAAGTCATGATTATTGAGTATTGTTTTAGTAGATGCTTTGATGTGTTACATCTCTGTTTTGGAAAGCACTGTCATACTTTTATCTGAAAAAATTTCAACATGCAACGATTGATGTGGTGTTTTTTTCTTTTTGGATAAGGTTATAGAGAATTTTGGCTGTCAGTGTTCATGACAAGTCAGGAATGAAATAAAGATGTTTTAAGCGATTGTTTTGTTTTATTTTATTTGTTATAGTGAAACACACTGTTTATAAAAGTGCTGCCTCAGTGTTAATCGTCACATTTATTCCTTCCAGGTTACGCATAACTCTCCTTCCTTTGCTATTGCATCTTCATCAAAGCCAACTTGATTTTCTCATTAGCTTTTTTGGGCCCAAAAGCTTTTCAGCAGGGCAGTCTTCCAATCAAGATCGAAACTTAGATGGTGTAAAGACTTCTGCAACAAATAGCTGTAATCTTGCAGGACATACAATTGCAAATGAAGCATTGCTTCCCTTTTTTCAGGCCAGTACAATAGGGACCATGCATGTCATTCATCAAATGACATGATATCATTACATTACATGTCCTTTGTGTTAAGATAATAACCATGAGTGCAGTCATGTGAACTGGCTGGGGAGATGGCTAGCCACCACTCAAGGGATTGTTTTACTTCCATGCTTATTCTCTGATGGCCTGAATTTTCATTGAATTATTGCATGAAAAAGAAGATGGGTTTGACTATAAATAATTGAGCTAGGACACAATTTTCTTGATTTATCTGTTTTCAGTTCTTTATCATATTCCGAGTTTGATTTTTTAAAGTCAATTCTATTTGCTGATCACATTAACTTATTTCAGAAGTTTGAAATATGGCCCATTATTCTTCGAGTTGACTACAGTCCCCATCATGTTGATCTAGCAGCATTGAGCAGTGGGAAGTATGTGGAACTTGTGAACCTTGTCCCCTGGAAGGTGAATATTTTGTTATTTTTGTTGAATTTTATGAAGTTCTGCTATGTAGTTATTAGTGTTGATGTTTGTTGATGGAAAAAACCAGTTTTGTGGACAAGTCCTGCTTGCCAGCTCTGATTATTTAGGTGTTCTTCTTTCCACTCTTGTACATTTGATAATAAGTTTTGTAATTGATTCATCATAAAAAGACACAAGTAACACTCAAATGCTTTCCAGCGGGATTGGGTAGGGCTTAAGCTAATTTTTACACCACGTGTATCTTGCTATTGGTCTAAAATGCCTGGCCTTCTGTTTAGTGCATTTTATGGCCATTCAGTAATAAAGAGAGGTCCGTTACAATTTCAGATGGCAGGGATTTTTTTGTTCGTAAAAAGATGACAGCAGATCAGTAATTCTCACTCAAATATTGTTATTTTGCATCTCCAATCATTTCCTTTTAAACAATTATTAGAAAAACTATTATTAAGTTAATTCCCTAGACAAAAAAATGCTACACAAAATATAACTTTTGAGAGTTGCCAGTTGGATGTTCCCATCACTAGCAGTAAATTTTGATGCAGGGGGTTGAACTACAGCTAAAACATGTTCATGCCGTTGGTGTCTATGGCTGGGGCAGTGTATGTGAAACAATTGTAGGGGAGTGGTTGGTGGAGATCTCTCGAAATCAGGTCTCAGTAACATCAGACATGCTACTTATTGGGAACTCTTATGATTCATTTCTTTTATCAAAATGTTTTATGGTATTTATTTATCTCTCTCATGCTTGTAGATGCATAAAATTTTGCAAGGCCTCCCTACCATCCGGTCCCTGGTTGCTGTTGGTTCTGGTGCTGCAAAGCTTGTTTCCTTGCCTGTTGAGAGCTACAGGAAGGATCATAAAATAATCAAGGGAATGCAAAGAGGCAAGTCATTTTGTGTTGAACAGTTGTTTAGTCTCTGGCAGTAAAATTTGGGTTGTTGCATTATGTTGTAAATGTTACCAGATCATTGTGTATCACATGATGACATGAGGTGCTTATATTGCATGTTTGTGGTGAAAATCTATATTTGTCACACACACACACACATCCTGTCTAATTGGTTTGCTGTTTACTTGCAAGATAAAATTTTGATCATGAAATTTCTGCTGGGTTGCTCAATAATAATAGAACATGCTAGATCTGACCAGCATGTCATTAATATTATAACTCTTTTGGCGCTTTATTGAATGTTCTCTGTTTCAATTGTTCTATGATAATGTTTTCCTCCTTGACTAATTGTAATTTGTGTTTTTGCATATATTTCTGGTTAGAATGCATGACCTCCAAGTTTAATGCATGAACGTAATCATTGTTGCTAATTCTCTTTCCCAGGTACAAGTGCATTTCTAAAAAGTATATCGCTTGAAGCTGTTGGATTTGGGGTGCATTTGGCAGCTGGGGCTCATGATATTTTGCTCCAAGCAGAGTATATTCTTAGAAATATACCTTCTCCTCCTGTGTCATGGTCTGTACAAGCCAAAACTAAAGACAATGTAAGATGCAATCAGCCAAAAGATGCCCAGCAAGGAATTCAACATGTAAATTCCTCAACTTGCCTTGCTTTTTACATGGTTGCTCCTTAGTGCTTTCTGTAACACTTGAAAAATGATATGCTGGTATCATGTAGTTTTGGGTGCCTTATTTTTTAGAAAGAAACAGATAGGAATTTTACGGCCCTAAAGACCATCATGCATTGGAGTTGGTTTATGATTGCATGGAATGGTGTAAGAGGATGTATAGCTGACCAGACCCAACTAGTTTGGGATTAAGGCTTAGTTGCTATAAAGAGCATTATAAATCGATATGTTTGAGGAAATAAAACAATGTATCAATCCATGCAGTGTTTGTTCCCCTTAATAAAGTTGTTCTCTCAAATCGGCAGGCATATGAGAGTCTCAGTGATGGCCTGGGAAAGTCCGCTTCTGCTTTAGTGCAGACTCCATTGAAAAAATACCAGCATGGAGCCAGCACAGCAACTGCCCTGGCAACTGCTGTACGGGCTGTTCCCGCTGCTGCCATAGCTCCTGTTTCTGCTTGTGCAGGTGCAGTGCATTGTGCTCTTCTTGGCCTTAGAAATAGGTGAGTTCCTCTTACTTTAACTTTTGGTTCTGATTCTGATTATATCTAGTCATTTTCCAATTTAATGAGATGCAATCTTCTCAATCATATATTTACTCTGCTGAGGATGCTTGCAGCCTTGACCCTGAACACAAAAAAGAGTCCATGGAGAAGTATCTAGGTTCTTCAAAGCCAAATGATTGGGATTGAGAAACCATTGCATGACCACAGGATAGAAGGATTCTTGCTGCCCTCTTTACAAGAGAAGGTCACTGGAGATCTTGTTTGTCATCATCATAGCCAACATGTATAAAGTGAGTTAAGGACTCTACCACTTGGTCTTTTTTGAAGACTTTATAACACTAAATAAAATGGATCCTGCTTCAATGGAATGAGAAGCTACCCGTTTCTGCTGGTGGTCCAAGTAAACATGGCATAGAATTTCTGGTTTTGGCATTCTGCTGATGATTATTTGGCTGTGAAGGTGTTGATACCTGTGAATTGTGCTTGGTGACTTGTTCTATTTTTCATTGCTCAAGTATCTATTTGTCAAAAAACCATCTCAACCTAAAAACTTAAACTATTAGGTGAGGTTCTAAGATATGATTTAAATTATTTTCCAACAAATTCCCTTAAATGAAAGTTTTTTGAACTTGAAACTTATACAAATCCACATTACCTTGTACTTAATTTTTTATCAAATAAATGGGAATGATGAGATTCGAACTTGAGACCATTTGATTATTAAGGCTCTGATACTATGTTAAAAAACCATCTCAACTTAAAAGTTTAAGCTATTAGATGAGGTTTTAGGATATAATTTATATTATTTTCTAATACTATTAACGTTTAGAATTCAAAATTTTTAGTATCAAACTTTTATATGGTAGTTAGAAATACAAGAAACCATGCTTTGATATATCTGTTGCTGCAGGGTCTCTGGCAGTGCATAAAATCAAAAGACAAGCATTTAGGTTTTTAAACGTTCTCCTTGTGGCAATGATAAAAGAAAGACAGTCATCCTGTAGGTTATAACATGTTAATTCCCAAGCCCTCTTGTCCTTACTATCAGAGTCATTTACTCTGGATTTATTTTGCTGTTGCAGGTGCGCAGTTGACAAGATCATCAAACAGATTCTTTTCCATCTGGATGACTTGGTAACATCGTACATTTTGTAATTAGTCACTGATGCTTTTAAGATTTTAGCCATGCAGATTGAGAATTGTAACTATAGCCATCCATCCAAATTGGTAAGCGGGTGATATAGAAAGTTACCCGTATTCTTTGATCCCCATGACCACAAGGTATGTTGTTTCTATTTTCTGTACATAATTCTAGTGTTTCTCTGGGGAAAATACTGTACATAATCCATTAATGCTTAAAGAATTGCAAGGTTTGATCATTTAATGTAGTCATCTGGTTAAACCGTTTTATAGGGTCCTCCACCCTTAAGCGGCATACTTGGAACTTTTTAAAACTGGAGAGAACTTTTTAATTTCTATTATTTCATTTTAGAAAGCTTAATTATAAAAAGCAGATACAGAGCTAAATTGAGAAAAGTTGTGGAGATGGAAGAAAAAAATCTTTAAATAGAAAAAAAAATGTGAGAGCTAAATTGTTGATATAGCTTTTTAAATAGTGTAAATATGATTTTTTTTATGTGCAATGAAAAATTATTTTAATAAATCATTTGTATTTTAATATATTTAATATTAATATTTTTTGGTTTTTTTAATAGATATGTAAGAATAACTTTTCTTCATTTTCATCTCCAAGCCAAAAATAAAAATAAAAAACAATTTTATTTAGCTTTTTCCCCTTGATTTTCTCTAAATGAAAGAGCTAAAATGACTAAAGTCCCAAACATCAACTCCTTCACAAGAAGGAAAGGGACTGAAAATCCTGCTTAGAGATGGAAACTACAGTCAGAGGAGGCCATCCATCTCCGTCCAGGCCTTGTTTTACCCCCCAATTACGATCCGCCGGATTGAAACCACCCATTAGATTAGGAGGCTAAGGACGAGATTACCATCGTATCGGCTTGGATGTCCTAAATATTCTCGGGTTGCCTCATAGCTTCCTCGATCTAATTAAGCAAAACTGGTTAGTGATGGAGGTTTATCGCGGCCTCCTACATGTTTATCTATTAAAATAGTCAAAAACATTAAAACAAATTATTTAATTTTTTTTTCTTTCATCACCATAATTTTTCTCAATACTTTTTTAAAAAAACTAAAAGCATTAATATTAGACATGTTAAAGTACACAAGAGTTGTTAAAATGAATTTTTGTACATAAACAAAGGTTATATTTTGTACTATTCAAAAACCTATATCAATCATTTAGCTTTTCTAAATAGTTTTAGATGCTAATATTAAATGAATTACAAGAAAAAACAATTGTAGATAGTATTCGGTATTATGATACCAATTGGTTTTTATTTAAAAATTTATTAAAATAATATATATATTTTTATTTTTTTAGAATTTATTTTTAATATTAACATATAAAAAAATTAAAAATAAAGTAAAAATAAATTTAAATTATAACAAAAGCACGGCCAGCTGCGGAGCTAAACGAGGTCGTGTTGCTGAAGTTATGGCCAAATCTTGCATGGTCTGACGGCCACGTTTTCTTAATTGTCTCATCGAGTCAGCAGCGACTTGAGCAAAATAAATTTGGCGAAATAAATGAAGGAGCTTTGTGTGTGCATTGATGAGGGCCATCTCATAAGCAAATGCTATTTTAGAACAAAAAATAACTAAAATAAAATGCAAATCAGGAGATCAGTGGAAGCACAGAGCACTAGGTTATAATCCGGAACCCACGGATTGAAGTATTCCATCGCCATCGCCACCAGTGGGTGGTTGTCTGTTGTTACCATGGCTTCAAGTTACGGCAACTTCATTTTTTTTTGACAAAAAAGTAAGTAAAAAAACTTATTTTGTGTAACTCTGTTGGAAAAAACAAATTAAATTTGATGAAGTCAATTCACTTCAAGTCATGTAAGAAAGAAAACCCTTCGATGTGAACTGCGCTCACCATTCTGTGGCGGCAATTGTGTAGGTTGCATCTCTTGCCAAGACGCCTGGACACTGCCATTACTTCCTCTGCGCTTATGATCTTTCCTTCAAAAGCCGGTAAAGCACCTTGCACCTTTCTTACCATCTACGCTACGTCTCCCTTTTCCGTGATATGTTCTTGTAAACTAATCTTAGTGTAAAGTACTAAATTAGAACCACTCAATAGCTAAATCACGAAAAGGTGTGTTTCACTGCAATGTTCCCATGATATAGCAAATCTCAGCACCCAGTTCGTGGATAGATAAGAATAGCGCAAATGAAACACATTCATGTTAAGAAATAAAGATCATAACAGGACAGATTGAATTAACCAATACTACTTGATTTAGTGGAAGTTATTCAACAGCAAACATTTGTACATACCAAAACAGCAAAATACTACTCGTTCCATGGGGAGCACAGGGGAGGGTTTTACTAAAAGGGGAAGTATGAAGGAGAGAGACTGCTGTTTAGAGTCAAACAAAAAAAGTAAAGCCACAAAAAATAACCAGAAAAAGAAGAAGAATAAGTTAGACAAAATCTCAGCTCTGTTGCAGTCTCACAGCGCACAGAAGAGATAAATGAAATTTCCCTCCTTCGAAAAAATGGCCATGTCTCTCTCCCTCACATCCCAGGATTTGCCTCTCTTTCACTTTGGATAACATTTCACTGCACCATCTTTACAACTTAACCCTCCTTCAACCAACACTTCCTGTAACATATTAAGAAGCCAAATTAGATTTCGTTAATTCTTGTTGCGAACTTTAACTTCAGATATCAAAAAAACAAAATAAAAGAAATCGAAAGGAAAAGGGAAGAAAACAGGTTTTGTCGCACCTGTGTTCTCTTGTTAGCGAGTCCCTCTTCATGAACAAAAATAGGCCTCTCTTCAACTACTCTATCCAAAACCCCAGCGACCCTATCGCTCTTCTTAGGTGCAATGTGACCCCTCTTTAAGCCCAGTTTTTCCTTCCACCAGCCTGAAATCTTTGGTGCTGGGAACGCATTATCGTACTCATCATCGACAAGTAACTCATCTCGTAAGGTCATTTTTCGCTGTTGGTTGGTGCTGTTATCCTTCAAAGGCAGCATCGTACCCTCGAAGAAGATTTCATCTGCAGGAATCATGGAGTGGTTTTTCACCGAGAACTCGAAATCTGTGGAAACTGGTGCTTCTCTGTAACTGCTTTCATACTTGTTAGCTTTTTTTGCATCAGCAAAATCATTGGAGAAGGAAATTCTTGGGTCCATGGAGGAAAAGTAAAAGCTTTGTTGCTCACCGTTGAACATTTCCAAGCATGCCATAAACTTTCAAACCAATAAAATTCGAGTATTTTTATGCTGTTCCTTCTCTTTCACTGTTTAGAATCCACATGTAGATGTTTGCATTTATATAGAGGTAATATTGTTTTATGTGTACACTTAGCAGACATCTCATGTTACTCAAATTTGTCGGTTTTTGATTAAAGATGAGGATAATACATTTTGTATTATAATTCTACAGTATTTAATCACTATGAATCAATTGTTCAAAGCTAGCATTATTGACTCTAGTGTGTGCTCACTAGGCTTCATGCAAGTGATGCTTGGCAAGCAGATAAGACCATTATGATCCTAATACTCTGCTTGATGCGGCCAGATCAAGCCAGCATTCATTTTAGAAGGACTCATGATCATTCGACCATTAACCACGAGAGTCCTTTTAAAACACAAATTGCATATCCAAACAAGGCCCTCCCTCGGGACGAATCCAGGATCAGAAACATGGGGGGCCAAGAGTTTTTCTCTTTAAGAAAATAGAGAAAATAATTTTTTTAAAAAAATTAACCGATCATTTTTTGTGCCGCAATCTCAAACGCATCTCTTTGAACATGTGACTTTTAGAGTTTGTGGGTTTCTCATATTCCTTTTACTATATTTTAAGCTTCGATCTCCACTTGCATTCACCTACTAACTATGGTTTTCAAAGGCCCACGTGGGTTTGAGCTGTGATCTGATTGTTAATCCAATAACTATAGAAAGCAGGGTCTCTCAACTCCAGTACAAAACAAGAAACTTTCTGCCATTCTTTGACTATTCATTGCAGTTGAATAGATAAAAGGTTTTTGGTTCCATCCCCTTGAATTAGGCTATTGACATTCACATGGTTAATCTTCATCTATATGGAAATTCCTATGATTCATCAAATGGGGTCTTGACAAGTGGTTGATTCTCACACTACAAATGCAAGAAGCTTTGAAAACTCCCTAGACCTTGGACTTACTTCATGGGCTTAGTGGACAATGTCTCCTGCTTGGTCTCCCATCTTGTTAACAAAGTTTGTCTCTTATGTTTCTCTTAATCTAGCAAGAATCTAACAGAAAATTGCGTTCATCACAAAGAACGCGCGAGATCGTTAAAAAAAACCATGTACTTTTATCGGGTGCTTTGTATGTGGCCCAAAAATCTGCTTACTGAAGCCTCCCTACCATGCTTTAATATGAAGCGATGACTGCAGAAAAAACAATGGATGATTAGGCTATTCTATTTCACGACGTGCTTGATGTAGTTGTCCTCAGATCCTCAGATGAGATTAGTACAGGCAATATTTTGATGGCCTTCAGCTGTTTGATGCTTAAATCAAGGAATACTGGAGAAAAACTCGCCACAAAAGTAATTGCTTTTATACTTAGCCTTGCGCGACCAGTAGAATCATGACAGCTGGAAACCAAGTAATTGCTTCCAAATGAAAAGTAACATTGCCTTCCTCTCAAAGCAATCCTTTCCTTAAGCAGGAAATTGAGATTGTATGAACTTGATATCTTCCCAAGTGGACTCTTCCTCACAAAGATTCGACCTTTGCACCAGATCCTACACCACTGGTTTGCTATGCCTTTTCACAACCTCCTTGCCAGGATAGTTCTGTGAATCAATCCACCACCACTAAAATCACATCTTTTCCTTCAGACTTGGGCAGGCCTTCTATAAAGTCCATGGATATATATCACTCCAGTACTGTGATGGAACGGGTAGTGGCTGAAACAACCCTTGACTAGCCACATTTTCTGACTTGTTTCTAGCACGCACATACAAGTATCAACCAATTTATTTATTTGTTGTTTAAGACTACGGCATAAAAAGAGTGGCTTCACTATCTTGTACGTGTTATGCACAGCAGCATGCCCACGAATAGCAATTTCATGCACCCTCTGCAAGAAAACATTTCTGATAGAATTTGAACCGCCAAAGAATATTATTCCCCTGTAACTCCTCATAACGCCATCCTTGTACACTCATAATTTGGATATGTTTTCTTATCCAAAAGCACAGCAGCAATTAATTCCTTCGCTGCAGTATCTTCCTCGTAACAAGATGACACCTCTTTAATTCACTTAGAAATCATTATGTATTAAGTTGGTTGTCACTTCATGTGCAACAAATAGAAGGCACCAATCATTAACTATTGATAACTACTATTGTTGAATGAGTTAAAGTTGGTAGCTATCAATGTTACCAACAAACCAAGAAGAGCCTCCATAAATACCTATAAATAAAGACACATGTGAGAGAGCAAAATGTGAGAGAGGAAGTAGAGCCAAAGAAATGAGAAATGTAGAAGAGAGTGTGTTGTCAAGGGCAGTAAGCAGTAGCTGCCATTGCAGCATTGCAAAGAAAGAAAAGAATGAAGTTGAGAGTTAAAAAAGAGTGGATGATTCCTCCTCCTTTATTATTGTAAATCTTGTACTCTCCATTCATAATGCAATGGCTTCTCCCATGGATGTAGGCGATTTGTCGAACCACGTTAAATATTGTGTCAGTGTGCTTCCCCTCCTATGAGGAAATATTAGAACATCACCAGTCAGATTTCTCAATAATTGGTATTAAAGCATCTGGTTCAAAGTGTTGTTTGATTTTGCTTAAAAATGACAGTTGTCAAAATTATGTTTTGACCATACCACTGTGTAGAGGAGGAAGAGACAAAGCCACTGGTGAAAACCGCTGCACGCGCCGTCACGTGCCGGCGGGGTGACTGGACGCGCGCCATGTGTCACACGTGTCTTCTTCGTCTGGATAGGCTGACCCGACCTGAATACCAGAAGATCCGACCAACGCGCGAGATCTGGATGATGATGACATCATTATGATGTCATAGTTTTCTCAGCATGAACAGGTGGCATGACATGTCAGCATCAGTCAACAGCCACGTCAACACTGTAGGACCTACTACCACATCACCAGTTGCGAGCCGAGCCGAAGGACAAGATTCTGTATGGTGGAGTCTACGTTCAACCTGTTCTGAGGTTGAATCTGGGTCGTTTATCATGCCAGAATTGTTTTGATCAAATCTTAGCCGTCTGAAGTGCAATTTGGATGATTTCAGACTTGTTTCCAGCTAATTTGATCATTCTGGATGCAATGGTATGGTCCGATCATTGAGATTAAAACTAAAAATTAGCAAGGGTGAATTATTGAAGAGAGATTACCCGATCAGGAGGCATCAGATGGTCATTATGGTGGTCAATGTAGATGAAGAAGAAGAAATCACACATGTTTGTCCAATTACATGTGTTGAGCTGTTATGTGGAAAAGTTTAATTACCTTGAGGGAAGGCAAAATTTGGATACTTTAAACACCCGATTATGTGGACAATTTGAGGTGGAGAGTGAAATTTGATGAAGATCAATCTTGAGGAATCTAAGCATTGGTAGTCTCGCCAGATGTTGAGAAATCAGGTATAAAACCAAGATACCCCAAATCACTTGTAAAGGAAAGTCATAACAAAGCTAGCAAATGGTTGTATTTACTAAAAGACAGTACGATGGATAGATATGGCCTAAGAAGTTCTGGCTAGGAGATTGGGTTTTAAGCGGGACCATTGTGACCCTTCCAATCTTTCCTGGGAACTTACTTAGTGGAAAGATTATCCATACGGTACTATGTTTGTATATGTGACAGTTTGTTATGAAACTGTTGAAGATTAGCAGGATGACGACACAAAAGAACAGTTGGGTTTTGTATGATCAAAGATTTGATGGAGTGGTGATTTCTCCAAGGAAGTTAGATTCGGTGAATGTAATTTCTCGAGTGGAGAATGGATGAAGACCCTGATAATAGAAGAGAAATATAGCAAAGGGATAAAGATTGTCACTCTATTTTGACTTGGATAAATGTTGTGACAGGATGAGTTGCTGTCAAACATAAGTAAGGAAAAAGGAGAAATCTAGAGAATAGAAAATGCACGAGGACACATGAAGATTGTGTAAGAGTACCTGGAGGATCCAACGAGGTACTATAATGAGATAGCAAGTGAAAAAAGAATAAGAGTTCCTAAATGAAGCTTAGAGCAGAGACTGTATGAAAAAGTTGTACAACATAAAATCTCATGTGCTCATGATAAAGGCAACAAGTGAGAACCTTTCTAATGCATGCAAGGATGGAAGGATGAGCTGTTGCAGATGCACCTAATTGAGGGGGTGCAAACGCCTGTGATAAAAGGCGATCGCCTATGATGAAAGGCAAAGACACTAAAAAAAAGTTGGTGTAAGTGGAGCTGTCAAGTGTAATGATAAAAGACGTAGAAGCTCCAAACATAGAAATCGAGGTGGAGGATTGCGAGGAGTGTACCACAACTTTCTCTTTCTATGTAATCAGTGGCAAAGAATTTATGGAGCCACTTTGAAGCATCTTAGATAAAGGAGGAGACACCTTGAAGAGAAGGTGTGAGGGCTATGAGATGATCCCATGATTAGACCGCCGTATGACGACGAGCGGAGACACCTCAGGAGAAGGTGTGAGGGTCGTGGAAGAAGCCTAGTTTAGAACGCCCCAGAGCCAATGTGATGGCTAGGTATGAGTGGACAGATGCATGTATGGATAGCTAATGAAGTGGCTATGATGAGTATGGAGACAAATGCAAGATTGACTTTCATGGATATTGCCTCATGCTAAAGATCAATGAGCTAAAAGACATTTTCCTTGGACAATAAGTAGGTGACTTGTGGAGCATTAAAACGCGGCTGCTATGAAGGAGTAGAGGGCATGCACAGGTTCCGGGAACAAGTTGACTCTTGTCAAGGTGGTGAGCTCGGTGAAGGCATTGTAATGCTCAGAGTATCAAGACATATATAGATCAACCTTTAATGGGCTACCCCCATGGTTAAAGGTGAAAAGCTACCTGGACTCTTGAGACTAAGAGTGGGAGACTCGTGGAGAAGTAAGGTGTGGTTCCTAGGGTGGAACAGAGGGTAGACGCAACTCCTGGATGAGTAGACTCTTGGAAGAGTGGTGAGCTTGTGATCATATTGAAATACTCAAATAATGATTGTCGTACTTGAAATATCCATTTGAGAGGGTGCTATAAGCCTTGATGTGAAGCTTGATGAATCATTCCGGACCGAGTATGGTTGATACACTCGAAGGGGAATGTTGTTCTAGAGATAAGCGTTAAACTATTCAGATGTGATGTGGCAGACCATCTGGCTATAGTGATCTTTTTGTGTGAGAAAAGGTGTGCTTTGGTTACTCTAATGATTGAAAGGTTTGGCAAGTACCTGTAAACTTGGCCACAAACGCTCTCAAAATGGAAAGCTTGGAAGAGCTGCAAGATGCAAGCTTGTGTTGAAGAAGCAAGAGGATAGTTGCCCCACATGAATGACAAAGGGGGTGATTGTTAGGTTGGTTGCCACTTCATATGCAACAAATAGAAGGCACCGACCATTGACTATTGACAGCCACCATTGTTGAATGAACTATAGTTGGTGGCCACCAATGTTGACAACAAACCAAAAAGAGCCTTCATGAATGCCTATAAATATAGACATATGTGAGAGAGCAAAATGTGAAAGAGGAAGTAAAGCCAAAGAGATGAGAAATATAGGAGAAAGTGTGCTGCCAAGGGCAGCAAACAGTAGCTGTCATTACAGCACTACAAAGAGAGAAAAGAGTGAGGTTGAAAGTTAAAGAAGAGTGGATGATTTCTCCTCCTCTATTATTGTAAATCTTGTACTCTCCCTTCATAATGCAATGGCTTCTCCCGTGGATGTAGGCGATTTGCCGAACCACGTTAAATATTGTGTCAGTGTGCTTCCCTTCCTATAAAAAAATATCAAAACATCACCAGTCGGATTTCCCAATACCATGCTTATAGCGAAGGATTCCCCTTCATCCTTCTTGACAATGCATCCACAACCACACTTTCCTTGGCACTCCTATACAAAAATTTATAATTCAAACCAAGAAACTTTTCAGTCCCTTTTTTCTGAATGGAAGAGTTAATCTTCTGCTCTAGCCTGTAATTTAAACTCTCATGGTCAATTAATAATAAACTTCTCATGTTTCGGATAATGCCTTTATTTTTGCATAGCCATCAAAATTGCTAAGAACTCCTCATAAATGGATAGCCTAAAATGCTTATTGTTGAGAACTTACTGATATAGACCAATGGTTTCCCTTCTTGCACCAGAATTGCTCCTAAGCCAAAGTCACTAGCATTAAATTCCAGCTAGAATGACTTTGAAAAATCAGGTAATAAAGGCACTGGTGTGGTGTTCATTGCAAGTTTGTCTCTCAAATGCTGCCTCAGCTTCTTCATTCCAATGAAAGCCATCCTTCTTTAATAACTCAGTTAGTGGCATGTTGATGATTCCATAATTTTTGACAAATATTCGATAATAAACCTTAGAATCATTCAACTCATCTAGTAAGTCATCTATTAGAGGAAATGGAAATTTATCATTGATAATGATACCATTGAGCTAACGACAATCCACACAAAATCTCCATGTTCCATCTTTCTTTTTAACTAGCAAAACTAGCGAGGCAAAAAGATTATGGTTGGGCTGAATTATTGCTGACTATAACATCTCTTTAAACAACCTTCCTACTTCATTCTTCTGGTCATAACAGTGCCTACAAGGCCTGGTATTCATTGTTCTATAACCAGGAATTAATGAAATGCTATGATCATATTGTTGGGAAATCCAAACCGATGATATACTGATAATTGCTTATAGAAGACTAAACACACTGATACAATATTTAACGTAATTTGACAAACCACCTGTATCCACGGGAAAATCAATATTATTAGAGATAGAGAAAAGATATAAAAACAAATACATGGAGGAGGAGGATTATACCCGCTTAAACTCAACTCTCATCTCACACACACTGCTGCACATTGCAGTAACGCTGCTGCCCTTAACAACCTCTCTTTCTCTCTTCTCACATGTTGCACTCTCTTAAATTTTACTCTTAAATAATACCTTTATTTATAAGCAATTCATGACATGATATAAATGATGACAACATATAAGTTACACTAGTTTATCAATGGTTGATACAAATTATCATTATAACCTTTTAACAGTAACAACTCTATTTCTTAAAGTAAGGTGTAAAGATATTATGATTACTATACGTTAATGGCAACCATCCTAACACATAATCTTGTTGGTGGTCAACCAGTGGGTTCTGCAAAGACATCTTAATATTCCATTATTGTATCTTTAACTGATGAGTGTACATCAGCAGTAGGTCTTGATTCCCCAGAGATAGAGAACAACTGAGTTATCACCCCATTGACGCTCTACTTCAAAAATTTATACACCTTCTCTGCTGAAATAAACTTCAGTTCAGCTTCTTCTGTCATTCCTCTCAAAAGTACCTCCTTCCCATATTTCTTGAATGATAAGGACAATTCAACAAAGTAAATAAAAAAAATGGGACCGAAACCTTTCATCCAATCCACTTCAAGGACAATATCACTGCCACCCAGCTTCAGAAATATCAAATTGGCAGTGCATTTGCCAAAAAAATCTTTTAGCCCTGCACGGCATCACGTTCCCTTTGGAAAAGTTAACTTTCAGGGGTGTAGTTGGTGTTGGTGGGTTGAGGGTGGTGAGGGGTTCAAATAGCAGCAGTGGTTAACGGTGCAGTTGGCTGGACGATGATGCATTCAATGAGTGCAAGCGTTGGTGGCTAATTAACATTTAATCGAGTCTGCCGACCGTTGTTTAACGTGGTGGACTGAGAAATTGAATGAAGAACCAAAATAGGTCAATTACATCATACAAATGAAAAGGATTTAGCACAAATGGTGAATTCTGTTCCCCCCCACTACTTTTGCTTTTCTTGTACCTTCTCCAGAAATTGACAACTAAGAAAGGGATGGATAGAAGAAGAGGCCTTGGTTGTGCATGGACTTGATCAGATGTATCAAAGACGAAACATGCATGTTAAATTTTTAATGTTTATTTTTACGCAGTTACTGAGTAGATTAATTACTAATTCAATGTTTTGCAGGAACCTTTTTTTCACATTCTTCCCGGCATGAAAGGGCAACGAATTGAGTTCGTTTGATGAAAGAAGCTTCCTTGACTCTTCTCCGGGAAACTTTCCTTTCCTTTGAAGGCTAAATTGCAATTCATTGATGTAGTTTTAATAAAAGCTTTAGCCACTTATTAAATTAAAAGAAGAAAAAAAACATGACATTGTGCTGCATGCAATCGCTTTCATTACTATATGCAGGTATTTCGGGTGGATGGCTTGAATTCAATTAGAAAGTCATTTTCTGGAAGTCATCTTTTGGAACAGAGAAAAATGGTATTTGATAGGAAATATATGTGCTGTAAATTTATATATTTTCAAGTCATAGGTTTATATTTAGTTAAGGATGTTTAAAAGTATTCCTGAGCAGGATCTCCACTTGCTTTGAAAATCATTGTGCATCGACCAATGTCGAATGATACAAACCTGAAATGCTTTTATTAATTTATTGCACAACAACACATCTCAATTACAATCACAAAGAATCCGGGACAAATAGTTAATTCTGGTCCTCCGTTTACATTTTAGCTCTTGCAGTTTTAAAGAAATTGTCATTTAGGAAATTTCAAACGTTCCAAATTATGTCATCTGGTTATGAACAGCTGCTAGCAAGGAGGAAGATCCTTAGGTGGAGGCAAAATAGATTGATCCGGGAGTTTTCCATTTTCGACAACAAAAGCTGTTTTCAATCCCCAGCCTGTGTGCAGTTCTAGATGACAGTGCATGAACCACACCCCTGAAAAGTAACAAACCACTTTAGATGACTGAACAACAAGAAAAACAATGAACACAATTCTCTACTAGTTTACGTTTAGTAAGTTGTGACATAAGAGGTTACATATTTGTGTTAATAAACTTACCTGGATTATCAGCCCTGAACCTTATGGCAGTCCATCCACCAGTAGGTACTCCAACTGTATTTCTCTCAGGAGGATCAACCAAGTTAAATTTTGCTGGGTCCCTTTTAGGATCAAAGTTTCCAATTCCGGTTCCAACAACGAAGAAATTGTATCCATGAAGATGGAAAGGGTGTGATTCAACAGTGAGAAGATTGGTGTCTTGTAGTACCAGTTGCACAGTTGAATTGTAGGCAATTTTACTAACCCTGGTGCCTAATGTAGTAACAAGATTGGCAGTAAGTGGTGCACCAGTATAATTGAATGGCGTTGGAGGGTTATCTGGGAAATCTAACCTAAATACTCCCTTGATGTTAAAGTAGTGAGCTTGAAGTAGACCAATTTGGGGCATTACAAAAGTGATGTTGTTCAAGGAGGCGGTGAGTTTTGTTCCGTTTAAGCATGTTGGACAAGGGTTTATTCCTAGACCGATTGTGTAAAAAAGATGCCGGTCGACTATGAGAGGCACATTTGCTTGGAATTGTGGAGAGTTTAGACTTCTAAGCTTGGCATTGTAGCTAAGCGCGAAAGCAGTGTCATTTGGTTCTGGTAGCTGAGGAAGGAGAGGAAGTACGGTGTTTGGGATACCTTTATATTGCAATATAGCAGTGGCAGTTTTGTTATCTATGGAAAGCGGTGCATCCATGAAAGGTCTAGCAGCCATGAAATATCTGTTCGGTGTTTGTGCTGCTTGAACAAGAACATTTGTGGTTTGGCCGGGTGCAATTTGTATGGCTTGAGTTGTAAAGGGTTTGGTGTAAACTGCATCAATTTCTACCACGGTCATGTTGTGACCAGCAATAGCAAAGAAAAACTCATCGTTGAGGGCAGCATTGATGATTCTCAAGAGGTATGTCTTTGCCTGTTCAACCTCCAAGGTAAATGTATCTGCCCAAAAGAAAAGGTACAGGGCATGATAAGACATCTCGGTGATCTTAATGTAGAGCATTTAGAAAATTGTTCTCAAATGTGTCATGTTATATTCAAAGTTTTACAGGTTTGATGCTAGAGATTGTTTGGAATTACTTCAGATCATTGAAATAAACCTGGGAAATTTTTAGAAGTTGATCTATTAATCTTAAACACAGGAATCATATCCAAAAATTTGCTCACGTTTCTCAGAACATGGGAAGAGTGGTCCTGGCTTCCCATTAATGGTATGTGCATCGGAGGCATTTGGCGGCAATCCCAGCTTGTTCCCTTGTTTTTCAATATCTTCAACATCATTGTTCCACCATTCTCCTATACATTTTCAAGAATCGTTAAAAAGAATTAGAAATTAATTTATTCTATAAGACATGAGTTCATATATCAGGTTGTTGATTTCTCTGTCCCACCAAATATTATGATTTCTTCTCTATGAGGCTGAGGGAAAGGAAATGGGGTTCCTGGTTTAGGCATGATAACAATAGCTCCATAGACTGTGGCCCTTAGCCATAAGATATGTGCATGCCACCATAGTGTTCCTCTTTGACCTGTTACATTAAAATCATATGTGTAGCTATGCCCTGTCTTGATAGGACATTGTGTTATATAAGCAGGTCCATCTGCCCAGCCATTACGAAATTGCTTGAGTCCATGCCTGCAAAAACCAACATGCTTTCCCATTAGAAAAATATTCATGATCTTTCACACAATTCATGAGGTTACAAACTGGCATCCATCCATTGATCATACCAATGAATAGACATGTTATATTTGGCGTGGTTGGTGACATTCACTAGAACTCTGTCACCTTCTCTTGCATATACTGTTGGCCCTGGAAACCTCCCATTTACTGTGACAATGGGCTTGGCATGACACAGCCTGCTAACATTTTTCACTTGGATCTGAAATAAACAGAAAAAGCATAAGTGTCAGCAAGAAAGCAGAAATGCAACAGAAAGAGCATGGAACGCTAGTAGTGATGTTTAAGCACTCACATCAAACTGGTATCTCTTGACAGCAGCTTCGGCCGGATAATAAATGAAGTAGAGGTAGAGAAGCCCAACAAAGTTTTTTTGACAACGCTGCTGCCATTTTGTTGGTCTAAATATTTTGAACGCAGCTAAAGTGTTATTTGATGAGACAAATGGAGTCAAAATCCGTTGGTATATATAGTAAGTGAAAGGGGCTAATCGGTTTGTTAAAGGAGGGAGGTGGTGTTGTTGAATTAGGTGGATGATGAGTGCTGATAGCATACCAAAGCTTGCAAGGAAGATTCTGATAGGGACTTCAAGAGTCTTAATTCAGCTTGAAGAAGAGAATAGAACAGCTGAGAATCCACAGGATTTATTAAAAATAGTAGTGGTATACGAGCAACAAGCATGAGAGCTACCCATAGCCAAACATGTCTAACCTGAGCTTTACCGTTAAGCTTGCCCAAATCTCTAATAAATTTCTAATCCTTGTGAATATAATTTTAACCATTTTCTGGCATTCCTAGCTCTTAATTCATGCACCTAATTTTCTTACTTTTGTTAGGTTTGATCGATAAAAGGAAAAGAAATTAAATTATGTGAAGGAAAAAGAGGAAAGCGAAAAAAATGATCTCGAAACTTTCTCATGAAATAAGTTGGGAAAAGAAAATTAAGAAATCATATTATTCACTATCACGGTACCTTGTGTGCCTGTTTTTTCTCGAGGATAATTCTTTCAATTTCATCCCACAAATGAGGAAATTCTTTTATGATATAAAAGTAAACTTGAGAATCTCATCAAATGACTTACTTTTCTCAGCATTTCCCTTCTTTTTCAAATCTCATTTTGACGTTAAAAAAAAAGAGAGATTAAAATTCTTTTCCTTTTCACCTTGATTGACATGGCTCTTCAATTATCTGACCAATTGTGTATTTTTGAAAATCTGCAGGAATCCTAAAATCCTTCTGGGTTCCTTGTAAAACATGATAGATCATGTTAGCAAAATCTACCCCTTGAATTCAAACCAAAAGATATTCTTTTTTCGTTAGTAAATGGTTAAAATGTTGTGGCTCATGTTTTTTATTAAATAGCTCTTTGATTCTGTATGAAAAATCTAACCTCTTGTCAGAATTAAATGGTTTAGTTGCAACTTTAAAATAATTAAGTTGTGATTGCAGACTTGCAGGGGTATTTGGAATTTTTCTTTTCTTTGTCAGAAGACAAAATTGCTCCGATGGGTACTGCTGGGACTCTAGACAGATTCAGAAATCTTCCTGACAAAATTGCTCATCAGATTCTTCTCTTTATTTCCATGGAAGAGCTTGCTCGATTCAGATAGGTTTCTAAGAGATGTAAAAGGTTGTGTTTCACTATCCCTCACCTGACTTTTGATAATAGGACTCACCGACCGATTGATCCAGATCGTCAAATCCAACATAGCTTGTTTCTTAACAGATGGATGGATCTGCGTCAGGATGATGGCATTAAGATTTCAACATTGTATCTCAATTGGTCCTTCGAGGGAAGCTATTCTTACGAAGAATTCTACGTTGGCAAATTATTGTCTCAGGCTGCGGGTTCTGAAGTTGAACTTCTTAAGATAGTTATTACCAGATCTGCTACTGCTTTTAAACTAATAGTTTCGGTCTTGAAATGCGAACCCTTGAAGATTCTTATGCTTATCTTGACGAACCGAGGCATTGTGAGATTTCCCTCGTTATCGTCTTCTTATTTCTACATTCTTTAAACAACTAAAGTTAGAAAATGTACATCCAGCGTATTGAGTTTATTAGAGATTTGGGCTCAAGCTTCTGCGAGTGATTGAAGCTTTTGCAACTTTTAAATTGAACTGAGCTAAAACAAGTTAACATCTGCCAACCTCGCCAACACAATATGGGTGTTGGACCCAGCAAGTCCCAACACATCATGGGTGTAGGACCAGGAAGTTTACAGTTTGAATTTTTTTCTAAACATGGACGTTGGATATATTTCTAAGTATGAATTTTGTACCCTTACAGAACTAAAACTTTGAAACTTTTTCTTAAGAATTTTTTCAAACGATGGATTCATGCTGGTTCATTTTTTTTTCAACTCTCTAAACTTACATATTTTAGTGTTTAAAGCATTAATCACATAAAAACAAAAATGAACTTTCTCTATGATAGACGCACACATGACTAGTTATGTCTTACAATTTTTGCTGAGAATCCTACTTGTCTTGTTTTGGCATGGTATCCTTACAACCTTGGTTCTTCTTTAACACTCTCCACGCCTAAGCTTAAGCATATTTTATGGTATGGATATCATCAATCTTATACGATATCAGCGTTTTTGGAAACGTTTCAATTGTATTGCACTAGCCTTCCTTACACTTATCTTCCCGATTTATCGCAAGTTCTCCTTTGTGGCTTGCATCAGATTGTTCAGAAGGAAAAAAAAAAAGGAAAGAAAAAGGCCATCGAGCCGTGTGTGTGAAAGAAAAGGAGATAGCGAGTGGTGTGATTATAACTAAAAGAAAGGAGTGTCCAGAGTGTAAATATTAACGACTTACCTTTTGGTGTATCATAGAAGGTGTGCAAGTGTTATTATAATAAAAAGTTAGCAGCACTACTGCTGTTCTAACTCGTACAAGTGGTATCAGAGCCTTGCGCCAAGTTCAACATTTAATCACAGCTCTTGTCCAAATCAAGCCCAGCAATAGGAACACCTAATATGAAATCCCTGCGCCTATTGGCATCTGCCCTTTTCTTCTTCACTCAGGCACAAACTACTTTAGTTTTCTTTTCCAAGACCATTATTTCACTGGCATGCTAGGCCCATTTAATGGTGTAAGACATTTGCTGTGTTATGAAAAACAATTTTCACTCTAAGTTGTGTGAGTTTTCAATCTTTGATCCAAGTCCACTCGTCAGTTTTCTGATGATAATCCATAGAAGGCTGAACCTCCTGTCTCTGTTGATGTTATAAGATAATTGTAGAATGTTTTATTCTGTAATGCTCTGTGAAGTTCAGATTTGGTTGGAAAGTTCTGCTTTAGTGTGTTTTAACAACCTGCCAATTCTTTTCTCACGGGCATCCAGTAACGCCATTAGTTCATACGTGGAGGAGAGTTTGGCGTTATCTATGGATTCTTGTATTTCAACAACATGCTCAAATTTCCGGGGCAAATTCTTAGTTCCTTCCCAGTATTTGTTTGTCGGATTTCCATGAATTCAAAACTAGATTATTAAAATTTCTCCAGGGTTTGGAGCTGCATATAAACAATCCTGTTGTACTTCCTTGAAATATCTGTACATAACTTCCTGGGTAGTGGGCAGCCATTGCCTTTTGAGCCCCAAAAGTCGAGGATAGATGTTTCTCTTGTATTGTTTTAATTGCGCTGGCTCCTGTCAAAAGGACGCCTCTGAATTCTGCTACTCTTTAGAAAACATTTGGACCTTTAAATCTAGTCATGATATCTTTCTTGCAATGTTTCAGGCAAATTTGAAGAAAGAAGAAGGGGAGGAGTATGCTGGGAGATATTGGGAACACCTAGGCCTGTATCTTGTTAATCATTTAGAGGAGTAAAAAGGGATTGCTTTTCAAGTAAAATAGGAGAAAACCTTCTGCCCTTACTGAAAAATGGCGTTTTCTTAGGATTCCGAGTGAAAAAGAAAATGGCCAAACCAAAGAAACAAAGCAGTTTATAAATGATTTATCTAGGATGAAGGTTTTTTACATAAAATTTCATGCCTCATATTTGGAGACTGGGATGATTGGTCAACAAGTTTTTTTCTGAGAAAAAGGTATTGATAATCTCTGTAGACGTGCTTGTAAAATATCAAGGAACTGCACGCCAAATTCCTGGTTATACTGTTTTTCTTTTTTGCCAAATTCCATTTCCATTTGCCATTTACGCGTGTTGATTATTAAAAATGAAATTTTCTCTCTTTAAAATCAAGTATTCGTATATATAAAAAGAAAGTTTTTATGATTTTATGATATAAGCATATAGAATAAGGGTTTTTTTTAATATTTTTATTTTTATTTTGCAGATCCCAAATGATGAGAAAAAAGCATATAAAAAGAAGTTACTATCATGATTAAAGAGATGTCCAAGCAAAGGATTCTAGAGAGAAAAAAGGCTTCTACACGAAGTTTTGACCGGAGCACATACATAGAAAATCAGAGGGGATACAAATAGGAGAATTGGATTTCCGCAAGCATGACCCTCCATCTTAACCACTAGTCATCGATTGAGTCATCATTGTCATAAACTCGTCCATGTTAACCATACCATCACCATCAATGTCCACTGCGTTCACCATTCTCCGGCAATCCTCTAGGCTGCACCTCTCACCAAGACGCCTCAGGACTTCCATAACTTCCTCTGCGCTTATCTTACCATCTCTGTTCGAATCAAATGTCTGGAAAGCAGTCTGTATGTCTGTTGTCCTAATTCCTCCTCCCTTCTTCTGCGCTTCCATAAACTCTTTGAAATCAATGAATCCATCTCCATCCAAATCAACAACCTGGAAAATTTTTGGCACTTCTCCAAGAATGCTACCCTGTCCCAACGCTCTCAGGGTAGCCTTGTACTCTTGCTGAGAAATCTTGCCATCTTTGTTGGAATCAAATTTATCAAAAACTTGCTTCATTTCCTTCATATTTGGCTGGAAAGTGGACAGCATACCAGAGCTTTGTCTATCCCGGGAAGAAAACAATCGAGATGGCTTTCGCAAAAATTTGTTCCTTGAAAGCTTGTACTGGAACTCTAGAAAGCTAAGGTTTGCCATTTCCCTGTTAATGTTGGGAGAAAAGTTGATAGCTGCAAAGTTTTACTCGGCCGTGAACACTATAACAGCTGATATATTTGATGCCTTTGGCCAAGGACACATGGAAGATGACCATATATTTAAAGCTTGCATAGAGGAAAAAGCCAGTTTTTCCTTGCAAGCAAATACATCATAAGATTCTGAACTGACATGTAAGATAAACAAAGAACAAAGCTGTGGTTATGGAAAACGGAATACAATTGGGAAAAGAATAATTCTTTGCAAAAGTTACAATGAATTCCTTGTGTTTTTTATCCAAATTCTCCTTTTGAGGATTCTCCTTTTTCTCTCTCTTTAAATGTAATGACTAGTCTCCATGAAGAATGTTAACAGTTTGCACAGGGGAAGACTACAACTTATTGGTTGCAATTATATAAACTCCCGGGGCACAAAAAACTTGTCATAGGTCAGGATGGCTTTCCATTGTCTAATTCCTCCATTACAGCAATGTCTTTCCGAGCTGTTATCTTTTGCACGTATCCTGCATCATAACAGTATTGAAAGTCAACTTTAAAAGGTAACTCCACAACAGGCAAAAGAAAAAAGGCAAACCACAATGTCGTTGTTCTGAATTTTGAGCCGATGCTCATAAGAGATTATTTCAAGTTCTCCTAAAATGCTCTTAAGTAATTCAATAATTAAGAAGATATAGAGAGACAGGGGACCAAGACCATGTGAGAATATCTTTACTCCCCCAACCCACGAAGAGAAAAAAGCAATATGAAAAAGTTATCTGAACTTTAACCCTTCCTAAATTCCCCTGACAAGGCTTCCTAAGAGAATAAGCTGTAAATGGAACCCTTCGCTGCTTCTAGAAGCAGACAAAGGGAATTTGCAAAACTTGTTGCCAAACATTTCCCTAGGGATTACATATTCTGTTTAATCAACCAAACCACGGGCCTCACAGATTTGCACACCTAGCAAACTGCAATCATATAGGACAAACCAAAAGCCCACAATTTAGACATCACTACCTCAATCATACAGGTAGAAAGAGATAAACACTGTTAGAAAAGAAGATACTTATACACACCGTTACTCATATTAATCAATACAATCCTGAGATCATGTAAGCTTTTCAGGTAATCAAATTATGAGTTCTTTTTTTATGGGATCAAATAATGAGTTCTAATTTCTACTTCAAGATATATAACTCATCACATACATTTTAAAACATGGTTTTACATGCAGTCAAGAAACAACAAGCATGTTAATCCACGCTGGTGTAGAAAGCAGGATTCATTTTTATATATTTGTTTATCCAGGTATCCAAAGGGCTAACTTGCATGGATGGTAATGCATCCACGTTTACAGCTTTGAAATGATATAGCAGCTTGGTATTGTGAGAGATAATATCATGTCATCCCTAGCATTTCTCAGTTTCATACAGTGAATTTTGAATAAAGGTTGTGGGCCAGCAAAGAAGAAAATTACCAATTCCAAGGCATGGTACACATTTGCAGGTAACCTCCTTCCCCCTTTTATTATAATAGCTGACAAACCCTGAACCCTGGCAACTTCGACACTTTCCAGTCCACTCATAAACCACCTCTCTGCAATCCTACAATTCCAGAAATTAGATTCAGAACTACATTCATGAGGCACCTGATAGCCAGAAATAATAACATGGTGTCACATAGTACAAAACCTGAAATATGAAACATCCACTTGTTGATCTCGGTTTAGAGCAACAACTAATTTTAAATTGCTCCAACCACCATGCAGCTTCTATTCACCAGTTACAGTACTTTCGAGAACTGAAGTCTTTCTTCTAGTCTATTGTCCCTTAGCTTCATTAGATTTCCTTGGAATTAAGAATGGAATGTGAATAAGAGTCTGATTCCTCCCGAAATTAATATCATGTTCCTCTAATAGTCATGCCATTTAACTTTTTACCAAAAACAAGTAATTTGCCTAAATCAACATGAAATATCTTATTTCACCAGAAATTTTAATTCTTGAGTAACTCAACATAAGATTCTGGTTCCATTCCAGATATATTATTCTGTTTCTGTCTTGTGAAATTCTAATTCTTGCCTACTAATGACAAACCAAACAGCATTTCACGGGAACCAAAAAAAGGGTTCCAATTCCATTCCTAATTCTACGCAAACGAAATGTGGCCTTCACTCGTAGTTTCACCAAAAATATATTCTCCTTTCAATCTTACATATGTACGTGCAAGAATTGAAGTGCTGAAGAGGCTTAAGATGAAGATAAATTGGCCAAATACCGTAACCTAACTCTACATTTCTTGCTATATCTACAATGGATGCACAAATTAATTCCGAGAGCAAGCAAAATAATGCGAAAAAACTCTAAGTTGAACATGACAATGAAACGAAATTGCCAAATAATCCTAATTAGATAATAAAAGAAAAAACCATTGCTGTACTTATCATGAATTTTGAAAATGTAGCAGCATTAAATAAATAATTGTTGTACCTCAACTTCAGGATCACAACTTAACCGTTTATCAATCTCTTCAGGAGGCACGGGTTTAGAATCAGGATAAGTCATTGGAAGAGGTAAAGCATCTTCATTATCTGCCAAATAACTCTCTCTGTTTCTTGACCATTTTTTTTCTCTTGCGTTCACTCTTATGCTGCTGCCACCACTATTTCCCCCAAACCCCTTCCTCTCACCATCTGCGGAAGCGGCTCCATCTAGTTCTTGTCCAATCCGGATGCTGCCTCCGCCAATGGACGCATCAGCAGCCAAGGTGAATTGAAGCCACCGCGGGAATGAGAGGTCTCCGGCTGCAGAGCAGCGGAAAGAGCGGGTTCTATTGAAGGTGGGTTTTGAAGGGAGGCAGAGAGAGGTAGGGCTTGTAGATAGCATTTATAAGAAAGGAATTGGAAGATTTATGGTTCTTGGGTTTCCTCTGGTTTCTTGTTTATTTATATATATAAGGATAATATATTTAGATTAATGTTAATTTCCACATGACATCAGCTTTTCTTGTTAGTTCATTGGCTCTTGAAAACGACAAAAACGTTTTTCTAGTTCGTAAGTACTAGGAGAAGAATACCAGGAGAAGTCCAAATTCTTTATCCAAGCCCAAACTCATATTAACCCCAACCCAACAAAATTAATCTAGTATTTATAAATAAATAAATAAATAAATTGCAAGAAAAATTTATTTTCCTCTCTCTTTTCTTTCCTCCTTGCCGTGACATCCTTAAAAACACAAAGATTTTTTGGTTTTTAAGATTTATTCTAGTTTTTTTTTTATTATGCTTTATTTATAAAAAAAATAGAGAAGAAATTAGAATTTTGTTATATTTGTATGATTGAATGATGTAAAAATTTAAATTAATATATTAGAGAATTAGTTGAACTGAAATTAACTGATTTAATGTTTGGATCATAAGCTTATTGAAAAACAAAAGATTTATTTTGAGATTTGTGATATTGAAAATTAGCAAATTAAAATTTTAGAAATTTTGATCAAGCAATAAAATGGTTTTGTTTGATACACCTAGTTGCTTGTTTATTTAAATTGATTGACTAGTTAATCTATAATGGTGGTTGATCAATTAGTCATTTTGGTTGATTAAAAGTTTTATGATTTCTATTAGGTTTGATCAATTTTAATAATATTTAAGATGATTAGATGAGATAATTCAACTTTATATTTATGTTTTAATCTTTAAGTTTAGATTTTTAATCTTTTATGTTATTTTGTTTTGAATCGTTTTTAAATATTTTTTGTATTTTTTATAAGTTTTATTGATATTTCTCTTAATTATCTTTATTAGTTTTTGATTCTACATTTGTTATTTTTTATTTTTTGGATGAATGAGATAATTCTTAATATATATATATATATATATATATATATAATTTATCAATTCTTGAATATTTATATATGTTGTTTTATTATCTAAACACTCATTTATTCTTTAGTTTCACACTATATTTTATCGAATTAAATTTTATAGGATATGATATATATTGCTTTAATAAATATTAAGAATATTTATTATATCTTGATAACAGTATATTTATCAATAATTTCATGTTAGTAAAGAGTAATTATTAGTATATATGCACATAATATTATATATATCTAGCTAGTGAGAGAGATATCAGCTTATAATGATTGATCTTCTCATAATAATTACCTTCGAGTTTTATTTAATTATTTTTGGATTTCATCTGATCTCTAATATTGATTCTATTATTTTAATTATATATTTAATATGTATATTTATATCAAAATATATTGACTTACAAACTATTAATATATGTTAAATATTATTCTTTCATTGAGTTGGTTAAATTTATCGCTTATTTTAATATTATTTCAAGTTTTTAATTTTTATTAGCAAGTAGATTTCATTGAGTGTTACTACTTTTCTAGTTTTAGTCGGTATATCTTATTACGCGAGATTTTTTTTTTAGTTTTAATTCGATATTTTAGATATTTTATTATTATTTTAATTTAATTAAGTTTTGATTTTGACAATGTAATAAGTGTTATGAATTATTTATTTTATTTTATCTAATAATAAAAAAATTTAAACTATTTTTTGAATTTATTAGTTTTGATGTATATAATATTTTAAAAAATACTGAAACACTGAAATTTTTATATAATCTGTTTTTGATAAGTATATTCCAAAGCTTCCCAAAATTTGGATATTGACATCCCAGGTTTTTTCTTGTAAGAAATTTTGGTGTAATAAGCAGTGCAATACGTGTGCGAATTGGCTTGCAAATTATCCGATAATTAAGTTTTCACATCTTATTATTTATATCTTATTAATTCTGCTCCGTAAGTATTTTATTTTTATTAAAGTCATAGGAGTGGCTTTACAACGAAATTATTGCACGTAATTTTCTGTTATTTGGGCTTTTAGCCCCTTTCTTGAAAAAGGGAGTGGAAAAAATTTTGATTTTTTTTTTTTGGATTCAAATATAAGAGGAGATTTATGTATATATATAACTGATTGGAAGGGGGGGAAAATATGGAAGTTAGTTTGAGAAATCCAATATTAAAAGCAAGACAGCAAGTCGGCAACTTGTGTCTGGGACGGTCAAAAAATCTGTAAATTGTAATGGTAGCTGGGAAAGAAATGTTCATATCGTGTTTAGGAGAAGAGATGAATGGAATATTTATTTTTATATTTTTAAAATATTTTTAAAATTAATTTTTTTGTTTTAAATTAATATTTTTTTATATTTTTAGATCATTTTGATGTTTTAATATTAAAAAAATAAAAAATTATTTTAATATATTCCAAATAAAAAGTATTTTAATTATTTCATTCAGCACAAGTTATAGGATTTAGAAATGAGGTTCGTTTTCAACCTTTGCTATAAATTGCAGTTGAAACACTCTTTAACCACCTGTTATAACCAAGTTCTTTTCTCTAAGAGAAGTTGCTTTTCTCCTCCACCAACGACCTCCTAGTCCGCCTGAGGGGACATCATAAGTAATCATGTAGTTTCATGTAGCATTTAAAATATGTTAGTCTTGTGTACAACTTTCACTGTAATTGCAATGCAATGTTGCCAAATCACATTGTTAGAACGCACTCACACAACTTAGACATTGTTACTATGATACATCTGATCTCTTTCCTGTCCCTCCAGAATATTGGGTTCCAATCACATTAGGCCCTAAAATCTTCCCAGTCACATCCTAAAGTGGTGAAGGAAAAACTTGCTACATCCCTCTCCTTGGTTCTCCATTTGCGTTATGCTTACTCAGGAAGATTGGTGATTCCCAGGAGACACTCTATAACAAGAACAGAATCAACATTAGAGGTAAATACAGCTTGACCTATTAGCAGCTATGAAATCTATGGAATGTTGTCTATAAACTTTGATTTTCACAGTTGAGTGCCATATCCAGAAAATTGTAGACACAAAATATGACATTTTTCATATAAATATCATGCTAAAACAATCGCTAAAAGAAAGCAGCTTTGTCTGTAGTTCATACTGAATATTTAAGCCTTTCTTATTTCGCAGCGAATCTGGGACCATGCCATCAAGATTGTTATTCTGGAGGAATCTGTCAACCAGAGATAGAATATGTTTAGCTGATAGTGTTAATAATACGATGTGCAAGTCTTTTTTGGCGACAAGGATGAACTTACAACTCGCGAAGCTGCCCAAGTTGGTCTAAAGATTGAGGAATTGTACCTTCGAGCTTATTGTTTTCCAAATGCCTTAATGAGATCATAAATGGACAAATATCACAAATCTGCAACAAGTACAAGGAACCTAAAGAAGCTAATCATAAATGAAGCAATTAAGGAATCATTCCTAGAACATACAGGGTTTGTAGCTCTTTCAGTGTGCTCAAGTTTGGGATAGAACCTGAGAGTTTGTTCCCTCCTAGCCAACTATAAGCAGAATATTCAAATTCAAAGTTATTACTGTTGATCAAACAACAAAAACGAGTATTTGGAGTCAATTAGCACAATTAAGCAGGCTAAGTTTCTTACATATGAGCGACTGCAGTTAGATTGGCTAAGCTTGAGGGTAGTGTTCCAGAGATGCCCATGCTTGTAAGGTTCCTTCATGTAATAAAGAAAACAAAAAAAGTAGCCCAACAGAGTTAGTTATGCTTTGGTTGATTTTCCAATTGACTTCTGTAGAACTGTAATTTTATTGCAGAACTGATATGCCTTAACCAAGTTCAAAGATCTATAACACCTGCTAACGTACCTGGTTCAGGTAGTTTAATTTAAGCTCATTAACATAAGTGGTAAATTAAAGTGAACTTACAAAGCAACAACTCGAGCCAATTTATCTTGGGAACATTTAACTCCTGTCCACGAATTCTCTGGAGGCAGGCAAGGGTCGCCACTCCAATCGGACGGTGGATTAACAAACCTTCTTGCTAAATTTTCCATTGCCATCACTACGAAATATGGAAACCACAGAACTGTCAAGACAAGGCAAGAAAAGACCTTCCACAAATAGGTGGTCATAACTAGGCAATAGTGGGCTACCATCTCTTGTTAGAGTTCTTCCACCAAGAGGCAAAATGTGATATATTTCACCAGCATTGATCACAGGTCCAACAGGTATATTGTTCCCTGGCGTTAAGGTGATTTCTGTCTGCCCAGAAAGAGGCCACTCTGATCCATAAACAGTCACACCGTTTGCTGTCACATTGAGATCCTTGTAAAAATTATGTCCATTAATAGAAACACTGAAGACCCTCCAGCTGTATGGGCTCGGTGTCCGGTTGTCCTGGAAATAGAGTGCGATGTAGTATTTGGTGCTGGGGAGCGACACTGGCGGCCACTGGATTTTTATTGTCTTTCCTCTGCTTGTTGTGATTGCTGATGCGAATGCTCTCTGAGGAGGAAAGTTCCAAAACTCTGAAGAACTAATATTGTTTTGGCATTCAACAACAGGGTTCTGATCTATAAATGGCTGCCACAACCGGTTGAATTGATCATCTGGAAAACTAGGTTCAATTGTTTTTAAATATTCACCATCAGAAGTCTCCAGTATGTTTTCACTAGTTTTTCTTTAAAGAAAAAATACTGAAAAAAGACATAAACTACTAAAGGAAAAGAAATGAATGGCGGGCTAATTTGCATACCCAATTATTTCTTCATCTGCTCCAAAATTGTCTCGAGCAACAGTAACGAGCGCATACTTCGAAAAATCTGTCGAATTGTACACCGAATTTCCAAGGTACTCTATTTCAAGAGCTGATATAAAAGGACTAGAAATAGTGTGCACATTTCTTGCAAGACAAACACTCAATGTCTTAGCCAATGAAGCCACAATAATCTCATAATATGAACTCATCCCTTTCGCATAATCTTCAGTGGTATCGACAGTGCTCCATTTAGTCCCTTGAATAATCTGTTCAAATACTGGAGGCTCTTTCCCCCCATCATAACCTCCATAATAATAGGTAGTCCTAACTAAATATTTCCCTCCTTTGATCACAGGAAGCACATAGCAATATTTTTTTGCTGAGGTATCAGGAAAGAAGCGCAATGTGGACAATACAGGCAATACATCTGCTGTTTTGATGGCTGATTTGTTTCCAACAGATATGAAACCTTTGTCCGGAATGTATTTGAGGTTGCCATGAGTTATGTCCTCGGACGCACCACAATTTAATTGAAAACCTGCACCACAAGGTTGTCATGAACCAAAACAATAATCATGCATAAAATGTTCAGCTCTATCATGTATAGAAAGCGAAGAAAAAAAATATATTTGAAGACAGAATAGAAGGACATGAGAAAAAAGGTTTCCATAATGTTTTTAGTTGTTACCTCTAGGAGCAGGGAGTGGATGGGCAGAGAGGGGGATGGATACGAGCCATAGGAGGAAGATGGAAAGGGACATTGTGGGGTTGGGAAAGGGAACCAGAAAGAATGGAAAATTGGCAAGTTTTGTTTAGTTTTCCCTGGGGCATCGCACGTTTCCAATTCCAGATGGGACACGTCCAGGGCTGTGCTTGAAGATAGAAATGGCAAGATGGTATTATTGGCATGTTTTGTTTGATTTTCCCTGGGGCTCCAATTCCAAATAGGACACGTCCAAGGCTGTTCTTGAAGATATAAATGGCAAAATGATATTGAATCGACGTGCTTGACCAGGTCACTCACCCCCTTGATGTTTCTTTTTTATTTTTCGGTCTCGATTGTTTATTTTTATAAATAATATTTATGATACACAAGGCATCTACGCGCCTGTAGCTCAGTGGATAGAGCGTCTGTTTCCTAAGCAGAAAGTCGTAGGTTCGACCCCTACCTGGCGCGATCCTAACATTTTTGGGCCCCATAAATTCGAGTATGGGCCGGCGGCTCCATCTTGGCCCAGTTCTATTCATATCTCAGAAAATCAGAGACCATTAATTTCGTTCTTTCTGATACAGCCGCCCTCTTCGCCTATAGCAAACAACGATGAAGGCTTTTGACATCGATGGAAGCAACACCCTTTCTCTCGCCCCTTTTACTGGAGTTGGGAATTTGGGTTTGGCATAAATTGGGATTTGGTGTTTAAAGGTTGGTGCTTGTTAGTTTGTTAGCGAAGATATGTCAAATCTTTGGTGGAAATACGCAGTAAAGACTCAATTTTATGCGAATTGAGGCAGATGTTCCTAATAATATAGATAAAGATGAGCTTATAGTCAGTGGGTTTCTTTGTTTTTGGTATTAGCAAGAAAATACAGGAAACATGGCATCTTCGGTTGTATTAGCTCTTGGTTCTCGTTGCCTTTCAATTTTCCTAGAACCAGATACTGACATTGTTTTATTAGCAGGTAGACAGGCTTCAGAATATGTAAAATATTAACATGGTGATTGTATGAAAACTCTTATTTTTGTGGGTTTTTTTTTTTTTTAGATTAATGTGGGTGTCCGGGCTAGCTTACGCGCACCACGACTAATCCCACGGGCCCTGAAATTAACGATCATGTAAGCCTCTAGTAACCATTATATGAACAACCAAGACTCGAATCTGAGACTATAAAAAGGACAAACCCTTTGATTTCAAGTCGTTATCATTTAACCATCACTTAAATGGTTTTCTGTGGGCCCTTTTCATTGTGTTGGTTAGGGCGTCTAGACAACGAAATCTTTCATCGAGTGCTCTTTACATCTTATTTGATCGGAGATGTACAAAGGTACAGTTTGAACTCAGTTTAGCTTGATTAACTGTTAGTTTAACATTGTAAATAATGGGAGATGAGGGAAGGGCATAGCTAGAAGATTACTTAATCTGATTCTTCAAATTCGCCTACCAGTAAAATCACAATTCATTCATTATTCGAGACTTGATGCAAGTTTACTCCTTTATCGGGTCTTGACTCTTGAGAACTGAACACTGCAACTCTGAGTCTGCGATTTTGTGTTCTCTCAACAAGATTTCTCTTCTTAAGTGATTTTCACCAATTGATACAAGTACTGCACTTTTGTCAGATGCATATAATCTAATTTGCCCATCACTTGGTTAGATGTGGTTACAAGACTCTAGCCCAAGGGATTGTACCTAGGATTTGAAATTTTTTAAAAGACACTAAAACTATGATATTAAGGGTTTTTTTTTAACACCAAAACAATGTTATTTTGGTTAAAAATAAAACAAAAAAATAGTTTTGCATGACACTTGACCAGGCCAGGTTTTACATCTATGGTTTCAAGCGCCTATTGGTGATTACCATCCAATACCTCTTATAATGACAATGAACTAGACTTCATATGCCTTTTTATTTGGTTTCTTTCTTGTGATTGGATGTTTGCGTTACAACCGTTTTAGGGCAACATGCAAGAAGTTTCATGAAGTCCTCTTGGATCTTGCCAACCATTGGTGATACTTTTAGATGAACTGCCTAAGCAGCTATTTAACCTGTCCATTTTGTGGGAAAATGTTATCGAGGATTTCTGAAAAACATATCGTTTGAGCAAGTGCATGAAGGAGAACTGAATTCTTAGCATAACAGTAAGAAATAAAGTTTGTGCATTAAATTAAAGAAATGGCCATCCTATCAGGTTCGTAATAGAAATTTCTTAATTTTAAATTTGAAACATTTTTATTGAATCAGCTGTGACCTACTTGCGTCTCAGAAATATCAACCTTGTGTGTGCCTTTAGGCTCCTAAAGTACTTTTTATCTTGCAGTGAACTTCTAGATTCTATGCAAGCTGGAAAGCTAGAACCAGAAGTTGCATCTCTCAATGCATCACTTGTATGTTTCCTTACAGAAAAAATCTTCAATCAATTCAGTCTGTGTTGTTTTCTTTCTACATATCTTTTTTGTGGATCAGCCTTCCGGCCTGCACTCTGGTCAGTTTTATTTTAATGTTGCATGTATTGATTGCTGTGACAGATACCAGATGTTTTCCCTCTTCTGGCAGCAGCACATAAAACTCTTATAGCCAAGTCCAGGGATTCACTGACCACACGCACTCTTCATTCTGAGCTAGTTTATAGTTACTCAGGATCTAAGCATGTAAACCCCCCTCTTCACTGCTTTCTCTTGTTTATAACTTGTTCTTTAGCTTCTTTTTTATCCCTAGATTACAGAATCCCTGAAAAGATATGGAATCTCCTATAGCTCCACATACATATTCCTGGCTCCTCGCTTCAACGCTTCTCCAGATGAGGTGAGGATTTCTTATAAATGTCTCTTCATCAGCCTAAATATTTCACTGCTAACTAAAAAGACACCAATCATTTTGGTTGCACTCTATTATAGATGAAAGCTGTAGAGAAACTTATCAAAGGGAAAGAAATCGAATTAGAGGAACTGGAAGGGAAAGCAAACCAAGCTCAAATGCAGAAGGTTAGTTGGGTGTGACCATCTTTGGCAAAATAACACTAGTTATGTGGTTTGCTATGTCTTGATATTGCTTCTAACTTTGTTTCATGTGTTTGTCAGCACTACAAATTTCTGGCTTGGGAGTAGGAATATCCTCTCTTGCAGATGTATGACCTGCCGGATAGCTGGCCGTTATGCTTTATAAGAAAGATAAACTACAAAGTACATTTATGCAGTTGTAAATTTTGCTGTGAACTTTTACTCTTCTTTTTTGAAATGTTAAGTTGTAAACTTTTACCTGTGTGGATGCCTGGAATTTATGATAGAAATTTTTTTGTGGGGATTTGTGCATCAGCATCGTTATGTTCCTGTCTTGGAACCTAAAACTTTCAAAATTCATATGATAATTGGTGCATTTTATGATCATCCAAGTTCTCTTATTAAAGTAATAAGAAGGATCAGGCTGGCCTTTCTTTTCCTTTTCCTTTTCCTTTTCCTTTTTTGATGGCGAGTTGGCCTATCTTGAAGTTGAATGGCGTCTCTCACTCGAAAAATTAAAGAAGGCGCGTAATGTAGAAATAGAAGAAGGGCTCAATTACATACCACACGTACAATACCAAATACGGTATAGGTATCTGATGATGCAAAGTACTGATTTTGTAGTATGGATTATTATTAATTATTATTATTAGCATATATTAAAAGAATTCTGAGCCAAGTAAATTTTTTTTCAATTTGGCTTTTAAAATATTTTAGGATTTTTTTAATTATATTAGTTAATATTGGGCTTATTAAGTATATTACTTTATAATTTGTTTCAATTTAACTTTTATGGAGTTATTTTGATTTTATAATCTAGATTATAAGTTAATTGAGTTGTTTCGAGTTTTTTAATTGTTTTTTAATATTAAATTAATTGAGAATTGAACTTTATAATTTTTTTTTTAATTTTTTTTATAAAATTAATTTAAATTAACTCAAATAATTAAAAAAAAAACTTTAAAGCTCTTAATCAATTATCGTGGGTATTAAGTTCAAACACTAACTATTTAGTAAGATTATTTTTTTCATGATTTTAAGTTTGAATACAGTAATTACTAATATAATAATTACCATAATTTTATATAATTATTAATTTTAAAATTTATAAAATTAATTGAAAAACGTGTAATCTGGTTATACCATCAATGTTAACAAAAAAAAAATATTAATAACTGAAGCACTTCTTGTCGCATGAATACCTGCATCTTTCCTGTGTTCTCGCGCAAACTTGGGCTTGATTGCATTTTGGGTTTGTTAGAGCGGGATAAGGGTTTTTTATCTGTTGGTTCTCGGTTGCAGGTGCTTCTGCGGATCTGGGGGCAACTGCGAGACTAGGTTCGCTGGTGGCTCTGTCCCAGAGGACCGACAACTTGGCTTCATATATATGGTTGGTTTGTGGGCTTTTGGCTTGGCTTGGCTTGACTTGCTGAGCTTATGACTGGTCAAAGGGTATTGGGTGAGCTTTCAATATTTTGATTTATTAAGTGTGACAGGATTAGGTATTAAAAGCACGCCTTACCTGCAATGTATCTAGTTACTTGATGGCTGTCGGTTTCATGGTGTGTTGCTTTATAAATTAACAAACTTTATGTTAGAAAAATATTGCCATCAATGCTTTAAGATTTTTGCTTTTCTGGCCCCAACATCCATGCACGTTTCAATTGGAATGTGTTGTGAATGATGAAGAAGATGTAACAAGCTTTCTTTTGGTCGAGAAGGCTGCTGAGGACTTCTTTGGTTTGTCTGCACATCATTATGTGTGCAACAAGAAATTTAGCAATCCTTTTGTCATCACATCTCCAACGATTGCCGAGCTTAGTAAAAGCTTCATCTTTCAGCTTAGATTTGGTGCTTCGAAGGCTGGTGAAATTCGATGTGACATGGTCGTGTATAAAGATTTTGATGATGTCACTCGAAGTGCCCTTAGCAAGCTGTCCCAACAGCAAATTCATTACCAACATCTATCGTGGTTGCCGCTCTTTCGGACTCAACGCCACCACCTCCACACAGCCCTGTCACTCCTGCAAGTGTGGTGTCTCCTTTATCAACAACATAATAGCTGCTTCCACACAACCAGCGACATGGCCACCAGACTTTCCGTTAAAGCAAAGAGAAAATTGCACTTCGACGGTGTCGCAGCACCATCAAGGCAAGCCTTTTTTTTGTCTGCCTTCAAATTCACTTTTTGTGTAGGTTTCATTGTTTGTTAATCATCTTTCAAATGCTTGATCTATGATTTCTCATTTTTATGCAGTAAACCTTAACAAGATCCAGGTTACGCCGACAATAGTCAACTGCTGGCTACACAGCGCACTTCACCTTCACCTGTGAAGAAACCCTACATGTCAAGCTCAGATTTGTAGGTGTTATCACTCCCCTTTACCATTGTTTTATGGCTTGATCAAGGTATATTGCCATCTTAACTTCTTTTTTTTTTTTTTTTTTTTTTTGATTTACGTGGGGTGTCCGGGCCAGCTTACGCGCACCACGACTAATCCCCACGGCCCACTGAACACCCTGCAAACCCAGCAGGCAAGTAAAGCAGCGCGGGGCTGACAGGCATGCAACTCTAAGGCTTGAACTCGTGACAGCAGAAGGCGCAAAGCGCCATTCCACCGCTGAACCCGTGCCTTGGGTGCGCCATCTTAACTTCTTATTACCTTTAACAGGCGTTTCAATTACTTCCCAGCACGTGGAACAAAGTCAACATGTTGTTATATTCAATCCCTTCTTTGTTCATTTATTTGGCTTTTATATCACCAAAAAAAAAAATTGTCTTCTTCAATCTTGCTTATGCTCATTATTTGCAAATTCTAACAAAAAAAAAATACAGGGTTACTAGCTTTCTAAGCTTCAATGCAAAAATGTGTGCAGATATGCTAGGCATTGCTTATACCGACAAACATTATTTTATTAGATTACTTCATCACAATCTTACTAAATATTGGAAGTTCTATTTTAGTTTGTTGGCAAATACTTTATTTTTGGGACTCGCTTTGTATTTGTAATGTAAATCCACTGCAAGCTTGCATGTGGATCAATGCTATTATTGTTATTCTGCATTGCAATTACATTTCTTCTTTAAAAAATGACAAGTCTTATTTTAATTTTGAAATTGATTGTTTGATTTTAGTAATCTTTTTATATTCGAATGTTCACAAAGTTAACCATCAATTGTCATTAATGCAATGATTCATACTAATTAAGAATTGACCCATAATATCACACGACACATCTATTTAGTTAATATATATTAAAAGAACTTAGCTTTTCACTATAATAATAAACAGTGAAAAGCTAAGTACTATTTCACTTTAATGTTTAAAATCTTTAAGGTTTTTGTTTTATGTTCAAATTTTAGTTTTTATTTTATAATTTTATTCTTTAATATTAGATTTATTAAATATAAAATTTTATAATTTTTTTTAATTTGTTTTTAATAGAGTTATCTCGATCTTATAATTTATGTTACAAGTTTTGCAGATTAACCATGTTGATTTATGCCATTTTTTATTTATTTTTTAATTTTATTCTTTAAAATTAGGTTAATTGAAATCAAACTTTATCATTTTTTCAATTCACTTGCTATGGAATTATCTCAATCTTTTAATCCAAGTTGAGAGCTAGGCTGGTTGACTTGGATTTTTTTTTATTTTTTTTAATTTTATTATTTAATATTATGTTGATTAAGAATTAAACTTTATAAACTTAAATTATTTTAATTTTATGGCCCAGGTAATAGGACTAATCAGTTGACTCGAGTGAGTTTTCATGTTATCTTTTTAATTTTATTATTAAATATTGGATTAATTTAAAATAAAATTTTATAGTTTGTTTAGATTTGCTTTATATAGTGTTATCTCAATTTTATAATTCATTTTTATAGGTTAACCCATATTGATTCTAATCATTTTTTTAATTGAATTTTATTTTTAATTTTATCATTCTACACTAGGTTGGTTGTTAATAAAGGTTAATATTATTTTTTTTCATGGAAATATCAAGATTTTATGACTTGGATAGCGAATTTGAAATATTAATTCAAATTGAAATAATATATTGTTATTTTAATATATAAAAAAAATTTTGATTTTTTTAAAAATCAATCTATTTTTTTAAAAATCAATCTATTTTTTTATTTATTATTTTAATTATTTTTAAATATATCAAATCAGGTAATGTTAAATTATTCTCCATATAATTTTTTTTTGAAAAATAATTAATATTTTTTATATTAAAAGGAATGACATCATGTAGAGCTCAGGGCGGTAACAATATAGTTAATCGGTATTAAGGGAATCGCGCCGTCACGAGATTGAAAGAAATGTGCGGAAAAAAGAAGAGGTACTCTTTCTAACTGTTGAATTAAAATTTTGTTTTGGGTTAATTTTCCCATCTTAAGAAAGATGGGCCGTACTGTTAGTGATTAAAAAAATACTGATGACAGATAGGATATTTCTTAACCACGTTTAAAGTTTCCTTTATGACACGACCCAAACACGGGGACAACACGTGGCAACCTATAGAAGTGAACCTCGGTGTCTTCGTTGCCAAGTAAATTGCGGACGTCTGTTCGACGCTAAAGTGTAACAATCGATAGCCGGTAGTCTTACAAATGACAAAAGGTAGGCATTTTTGCTTTGAGGCCCCTTAACTTTAATGTTTTCGCAGATGTACTTTCTTTTAGTCGAAGCATCCTTTCTACACCCTCCCTGTGCGATAATGCATCCATGATCTCACCTTCGTTAGTTCGATGGAAATCATGAGAAAATTCAACATTGTGAAGTCACCATTTATTGTTTTTTCAATTTTTTATATTTATTTGGATGAATTATATATTTTAATTTTTTTCCAAATTGATCAATTCTCTTATTTTAATTGAAAATACTTTGTTCAATTATATTATAACACATAAACGTTATCTCTTTTATTTTATTGATAGCTAACTCTTTTTTTTTAGATTAACATGGGTATTCGGGTCAGCTTGCACGCACCACGACTAATCTCGCGGACCCTGAAGTTAACGACCATGTAAGCCTCCAGTGACCATCATATGAGTAACTAAAGACTCGAACCTGAGACCACAAAGGAAACAAACCCCTTGATTTTAAGTCTTTACTACTTAATCACCACCTAGATGGTTAAAACTAACTTTTTTTATATTATCTTGACAATGTTTATGAAAATAAATAACTTTAATACAAATCAGATTAAAAAAATATAATTTATTCAAAATACAAGCATAATTTAAATAATATTTTTTATTTAATTTTTTCTTCTCTAATCAAAAAGATTAGTCTTCTTGTTAAGATTTTGTCTCATATAAAAATAATTATTACAAGCCATTATTACAAATTATTGTTTGGGTCCTAGAAGAATATAGAGTGGCGTGAGTGACCAAACATAGGGGGGGTCGAACCATGAAATTCAAAATTTGTTTGCAAATTGCTAGATTTGTTTTAAAAAAGCCACCAATACAAATATGATAAACCTGAGGGCATCAATGCAAAAAACTAAATCTATAATTAAAACCGATATAACCGGTCAATAAAGATCCTCTATAAATAAAACCCTTAACTGCCTCCAAGAGATCAGTCTTATCCATCAATCAACACAAATCTGAAAATTCCACTCTCTTATCTTCTCTTCTCTCCGTCAGATAGATCATATTCCAAACCCACCAGTCTCTCTTTCATTCAATTCACTAATCCGAAGAACATCATTTCTCCTTTTCCAATAGCTCCAAGCAAAAATGGGAACCTCTCAAAGCCGTGAAGGCCAAGAATTCTCAGATACGGAATCAGAATACCAATCAGAAGAAGAAGAAGAAGAAGAAGAATTCCATCACGACGCTGTTGAACGCCAGGAAACCCCACAAGCCACTTCCTCGTCCAAAAAAACCCTGGATGAAATCGATTCCAAACTCAAATCCCTCAAACTCAAATACCCTTCAAATTCCCACACTACCCTCAACACCGTCAAGCTCTACCTCCACATAGGCGGTGACTCGCCAAATGCTAAATGGATCCTCTCTGATAAACTCACTTCTTACAAATTCATCAAAACTAACGGCCCTGATGATTCCGATTCTGATCATGATGACAAGGAAGGCGATGGGAATTCTTTTTGGGTTTTGAAAGTGGGGTCTAAAGTGAAAGCTAGGATTTCCACGGAAATGCAATTGAAAATGTTTGGTGATCAAAGGCGAGTCGATTTTGTGAATAATGGTGTTTGGGCTCTGAGATTTTTTAGTGATGAGGAGTACAGGAAGTTTTTAAGTTTGTTTCAAGATTGTTTGTTTGAAAATGTTCACGGGCTTAATGCTACTGAAGAAAATAAGTTGAAAATTTATTCAAAGGAGTTTATTGGTTGGCTTAAGCCTGAAATAGCTGATGATTCGATGTGGGAAGATGCAGTGGAGGAGGAGGAGGAAGAACCAGTGCGTGTTAATCAGGATTTATTGGAGGAGTTTGAGGAGGCAGCGAATGGGGGTGTGCAAAGTTTGAGTTTAGGTGCTTTAGATAATAGTTTTTTGGTTAATGATTTGGGTGTTCAAGTTCTTAGGAATTATAATAAAGGGATTTATGGGAAGGGTATTTGTGTGAAGTTTGACAGTAATAGGAGTGAAGGGTCTAGTTTGGAGCAATCTACGCCAAAGAAGGCAATGTTAATGAGGGCGGAGACGAATATGATGTTAATGAGTCCATTGAAGGAAGGGAAGCCACATTCAACTGGGATTAAGCAGCTTGATATTGAGACAGGGAAGATTGTGACTGAGTGGAAGTTTGAGAAAGATGGGACAGATATTACCATGAGGGATATAACAAATGACACTAAAGGGTCGCAATTGGATCCATCGGAAAGTACATTTTTGGGGTTGGATGATAATAGGTTGTGTCAATGGGATATGAGGGATAGGAGAGGGATAGTGCAGAATATTGTTAAGGCTGGTGATTCACCGGTTTTGAATTGGAGTCAGGGGCATCAGTTTTCCAGAGGGACTAATTTTCAGTGCTTTGCCAGTACGGGTGATGGATCAATAGTTGTCGGCTCACTTGATGGGAAGATTAGGTTGTATTCCAAGACATCAATGAGGCAGGCTAAGACGGCTTTTCCAGGGCTTGGTTCACCGATCACTCATGTGGATGTTACATATGATGGTAAATGGGTGTTGGGGACAACTGATACGTATTTGATCCTCATTTGCACCCTGTTTACAGATAAGGATGGAAAGACTAAGACTGGTTTTGGTGGTAGAATGGGAAATAAGATACCAGCTCCAAGATTGTTGAAGCTGACTCCTTTGGATTCACACTTGGCTGGTGCGAATAATAAGTTTCACGGTGGCCATTTCTCATGGGTAAGCACACATACCTGTAAATGCTTTTGCAGTATGTTTTTGTTATTGCGTTTATATGCCTGTGCTATTTACTGTTACTTTAAACTGCCTGCCGCTTTTAATTCAGATGTGGCAAGTGTGTTCAGTTTGATAATTCTCTGATCATTATTTAAATACACACGAAGTGCATTTAATGGGGTCATAAATAAGATCCTCGCAGAAGTTGTGCTTCATGCTATCTGTTTTTCAAGCTGAATTTTCTAGCTGAAAAATACTTAAACAGCAAGAACCACCACAAGACAGTCTTGAGTTTACATTTCACTTCCAATTTATGTGTTTTTGTTAGTGTATGCATACGGAAATCCTTTTGTTAAACATGATAAGTCAATCTTGCAGGCTTTGCAATCGCCTATTATGATGCATAGAGTACAATCTATTTAGCATAACCACCATTTCAACCTCTATGGGAATAGCATGCGCACAAACTGGCTAATGCTTTCAAGTGTCCCAATTTCATGAATTAGCAAACGTTGTTGATAAATTTCTTAACCATGTTAGTTTTCTTGCTAGAAAACAATACTATATTCATGATACTCGGTAAATCTTTATTATGTTCCAATTTTGTAATGAATTTTGTAGCTTGGATGCATTTGTTATTTCTTTCTCCTATATCAGTGTCCCGGTGAACCTTCAGTGTAGAGAAGTAGCGGTAAATCGATAGAGATGTAACACAGAGAAAGAAATAGAAGGTTTAAACTGTCAACTGATAGCATAAACATTAGTTTAATAAATGGTCCGTGGAGTTGAAAAAATTGGATTTATCAAGCAAGATGAAGTTGATAGCATAATCAATTCATGGAAATATAGAATTTGTTTCACCATGTGAACTCTTTGGACATTCATGTGAATGTGATTTCCCCAATGTTATCCACTTAATGTAGTGGAGAAAAGCGTCTACATCCTCACATTAATCTACAAGTGCTAACTCGTTTATGATCCTGAGTCGGGTGTTTGCAATTGCTTGTCATCCTGTTATGCCCTGATATTAATGGACTCTATTGATTTGTGCGTTTGTCTCATGTTCAATGTTATCTTTCAGGTCACCGAGAATGGTAAACAAGAGCGTCACCTAGTCGTGACAGTGGGCAAGTTCAGTGTGATATGGGATTTCCAGCGGGTGAAGAACAGCGCTCACGACTGCTACCGAAATCAGCATGGTCTCAAGAGCTGTTATTGTTATAAGATTGTGTTGAAGGACGAGTCTATTGTAGAAAGCCGTTTCATGCATGAGAATTATGCTGTCAGTGACTCCCCAGAAGCTCCACTGGTGGTGGCAACCCCAATGAAAGTCAGCTCTATCAGCCTTTCTGGCAAACGCTCACGTGGCTGAAACGGAACCGTCCTTGTTTATTTCTTTTCGATTTGTACAGTTCATTTCTGCTATCTTCAGTTTAACTTACTTCATTTTCCGCATCTTCTAGTTGATTGTGGCTTCTACTTGAATCTAGTGTGAATCTTTCATCTTGTTTTTTTACCATTAACTCGTGAATAGTTGTTTTTTAAGGTGAATAAATGTATGAAACTTGGTTTCTTGCAAATTGCGTGATTAAGATTTCTGGCCTATCATGAGCTTCACTGATTTTTATTCTAAAGCACGATCCGAGGTCAGAATGATGGTAGAAAGGAAAGGAATCCTGATATATTTTTCTTCTTGGCTATGTATGAACAGACTGGCTCTGAAATTGAGCGCGTTCAGAAACACCACCGAGATAAAGGATCTTTTGTGTTGATGTTAAGTAATCAATAAATTGCTAAGACGTGTGGTTCCAGCTCAGATGGTTTGAGCTTTAGATGTTAGAATGTGGAGCCTGGTTGATGAGAATAAAAATATGCGCCTTGCCATTGCTAATTTAAAATAGCAGAGCGCGTGACAGCGTAAATGTTTTTTTTTTTTACTCAAGGGATCAGTTACTTCTTTAGTCGACTGGTTGCCCCTAGATTAGGCCTTGGCGGCTAGACGTGGAGTGCATTTATAACGTTTGTGATTAATTCCTTTTTCTCATTTACACGGGTTTTGTCTTTTGTCTTTATTGGAATCATGAGTTTTCGGAATAAAGCCAGTGTAAGTAAGCATAACACGCGTTTCAAGTCCTAATTTTCACAGGTTGTGCTTTAGCTGTGAATTTCTACCGAGGGAATAATTATCTTTTCTTGTTCTGTAATCCGTACTTTGGAAAAAATCCTCTTTTTTTTCCTCGTTTTGAAATTAAAAGGAGAAATAAGAATAAAAAACTAAGATGACCCCATCAACCCTAACCAACTCATCATAGCCACCAGTGATGTATCTTCATGTAGCTGGATTCGTACAAACATGCTGCTCATCCATCCGTGAGAGGAAAACCTGCACTATGCGTCTTTTTATCTATGAAACTTGATATTCTTCCAAGCTTTCGACTCTCTTTCTTTACTAAGTGGATATCTACTTATAATTAGCATTAAATGGCATCTATGATTTCGTTTTCCAGATTAAAATCACTGGATCTCGAATTGAGATTTGAAAAAAAAAAAAAAATCTGCTACGAGTATAACGATACTGTTACACCTTCAAGCCCAAGCGAAATGAAGATTCAAATCTATCATTCACTGGCAATAGAGAAACCAGGGACATCAAGGACTTGATGAGACACAATAAAGCAAATGCAACGTAGTTGATTGAAGAAGAAAAATGATCATCGTGTTAATTCTAGATTGCTGGTGTGATAGAGGAATCTGTCGTTTCACATGGAAGAAGATGAGGAGTCTTTTTTAATTGCTTAATTAATCTACTCGAGAGAGTGATTTGCACCACAATCCGACTTGATTTGATTATTTTTTAAAAAAGAAAAAGAAAAAAGGAAGACTCTATTCACTATTCAACTCACAGATGACAAGAAAGAGGCACTATATCGGCTTAATAAAGTTTGCCACGTTTTGCATAAACAATGTGGGGAAATTAACATGTGTTTAGTAGAACTCAATTATTTATTGGCAGGGCCCTTCTGCTTCCAGACAAAGTCACAATCACTCGAGTAAAGCAAACCTCTAATCCCTACCATATCAACCAATCAAGTGATAATTTAGCATCCGGCTCCAATTAAAAACTTCAATCGCTCTCTTACTCTCTGGATATTCTGATCATCGCCATTATCTTTCGTTTCTTTTCAGCTTGCTCTACTTCTTTTTTACACGTGATGATTTATTTACGCACATGTTCAACGAGATTGGAAATTGATTCCTCGTCTTGGTGTCCGCAGAGAAAACCCACATGCTCAATTACATAGCGTGGTCAAGTCATCGTAGCTTGGTTGCTGCGTGTACAGGTGGCACTGTGACTTCTGAAAGAGGAATGGACATTACCCTGCAACATGAGTGGAACCCACAGGACCACAGTGACCCTTTTCATCAGGTGAGATTTTCCTGTCACTTTATACCTGACGTGGGTCCCTGGTCAACAGTCCAGGTTTTCGTAGCAGCTCAAAACAGAGCGGGAACAGAGCAGAAAAACAGAGGAACTCGTGTGCGCGGAACCTTGTCTCGTTAATTCTCTACGCCACTCAAAACAACAATTTAGTACAAATTTCCTTAAATTGTACAGTAAGAATTGTACAAGTTAACATTCTACGACCAGCGACTTGATGATTCTTTCTTGAAAAATAACAAAAGAATCGAAAATTTCATACAGTTGCCATTCTTAGGAACCTAAATTAACATTACGAAACCCTGAAAGTTTAATTAAAAACCAATGGTAGCAGCAGCACTTGCGGTACCGGAAGAATTGGAAGAATCACCATTACCGAAATTCATCACCATCGTCATCCATTCTTGTAACTCTTCGTCTACAATATTATCCAAGAACTCATTGTCTTTCCCCATTTCCGTTTCAATTTCACTTCTCTTCTCACTGATTCCCAGCTGCTTCTCTTGCTTTTCTTTACTCTCTTCAAAACTAGCAATACCACTATCAGGAAATGGAAAATTAAGCTTAGCTCTTGGCCCTCTAAAATCAATGGCTGCCTTATCATATGCCCTTGCCGCCTCCTCTGCAGTGTTAAACGTCCCTAACCAAACCCTTGCCGCTTTCCGTGGATCTCTTATCTCTGCAGCCCATTTTCCCCATGGCCGTTGCCTTACACCTCTATAATTCTTCTTTACTCTCTTTCGTTTGCCTTTCTTGTCGTCCTTTTTATCTTCTTGATTTGGCGGGAAAAAGTTGCATCCTAAGCACCCTTTGATCTTACAAACACTACACGTGTCAAGATCCGAAGATGGAGGCAATATAGAGTTGCAAAAACCATCCCTGTTACTGCTTGCACTTCCAAATTGTGGATGTGAAGAGGTGATTGGCATATTAATAATATTTATCTCCCTTGAGAAATCCATTGAAGCGGTGCCAGAAACGACGTTTTTGAGAGCAGCAACCATCACGGCCAACTCCTGCTCCTGGGTCAATCTTAGCGGTGGAGCTGCCGGCGGTGAAAAGAGAGTTGTTGACGGAGCTTCACTGATTTTGGGCCTCTTTGGAGATCTTTGCATTTTTAAACTGTTTTGCACTTCTGCTTCCTGCGTCAAATGTTTTCTTTTGATTTGTTCTGCTCTGCTGCGAATTTGTGTTTTTTTATGAGAGAGAAAGAGGGGGGGGGAGTATATATGGATGGGAAGAGTGACGTGGCTAACCAGCTGTCACACTTAATACACACGGGGTTTGAAGGTTATAAAGGCACGTGGGGACCTTTTGGAGTGTTGTTCTGGACCTTTGGTGTCAAAGGATGGTTTTTTTTGTTTTTTTTTTCAAGTGACGTGGGAAACATTAAAAGAGTACAGAGAGCTTATTGTGCACGCGGTTGAAGTGCACGCGGCTTATTGTGCTTGGCGTTGGCACTGAAACATTAAGAGAGTAAAGAGAGTTTGCTGGCGTATACTCCCACCCTGGAAAGCTCGTCTTCGATACCGTAGAAGTTTCCTTGTGTTGTATTGAATACATGACATCGGCAGTACAACTTCCAGAGAAAGAAATTATTATAGTATTTTTTCCTTAAAGTTGCACAGCGTGAAAGGTTGCTCTAAAAGAAATAGCTCTAAAATAGCATTTAGCACATTTTGATGTTAAAAAAAAAACCTGAAATGAACCAAAGCATATTACAAACACATGATTTAATTATGGGCTTTTCATTAAAATTTATTGTTAATTTAATTTTTTAGATTACTTTAATATATTAATATTAAAAATAATTTATTTAAGATAAAAACATATTTTAAAAAGTAATTGAAATTCCAAAAGAAAAACCGTAGAGGTAACTCCAGCAAAATTGGGCTCAGCTGCCAGTATCCAACGTTCTAGAAAGGGTCCCTGTCGATTTGTACACGGTCGTTGAAATTGTCATTTGGGAGTTTTTATTAGCAGGAGAATGCTGGCTCGTACGCTGATGACCCCGAAAGTTAACGAAAGGACAACATTCAAACCACTTGACGGATTGGATAAGGTCAACTTCATAGTATCATAAATTATTCCATCTGAGCGTCCACCAGGGCAGGAAAGCAACATCAACGGCCACGACTCCAAGGATCGAAGAAAAGAAACCATGAATCAGGAAAGTCAAGCAGAGACCACATGCGACCTGTGTGCTCTGGATCTTGTGTGTAAAATAAAATTTAGAGGGTGATCTTATAAAATAAAATGATTAATTTAGGTTTTATAATTGAAGTGAGGAATTAGCAAGAGATTTTTTGTACCGCTACTACTCGATTCATCCCTGCTTTAGAATAATCAACCGCACATGCCTTCCTTTATTTTCTAGTGATTTTAAAATATATTAATTTGATGTATGTATATATATATATATAAAAAAGTATCCGTGCTAGCTCTCTGGGTTCAAATTATTTATTTTTTTCTACGAGAATTCGTTATCAAGACTCCTGCACTTAGTCTTTTTTTAGTATTATTATTTAATACTTCTCGAATTACACATAGACATTCACTTCTTACCCCACGATTACTCCAATAATTATCTGCGTCAGTACTGAGTGCTTCCAAGAAATAAACAGGAAAGGGCTCGGTGGAGTATGATGAAGCTAGTTGCCTTCCTTAGCTCACCACTACGCTGCCATTCCTGTGTGAGAAATGCTGGGACAAGCTGTGTCTGAGCTGACAATTTAGGTAAACATGTCTGTCCCTTTTTAATCATACCACATTATGTCCTGTAGAAGTTTCACAGCTACTTCTACACAGCTCAGTACGCACTTTGTTCACTCCTTCCGTTCTACAGGGCATCCATCCATTAAGCCAAAATTGTAGAGATATTCTTTTTAAACAGAGTTTCGATTAAAAGAAAAGGGAAAAAAACTTGGTTTGTCAATAGTTACTAAATTCATTCATGATTAATTCTATTTGTCAATCGTTACTAAATTCATTCATGATTAATTCTAAAGGACCCTAACAAATGATTATGTATGAATAATTAAAATAAAAGAAGGATTCATTATACTCCTCTACCTTTTTTTTATTCACGGATACATTATAACAATCAATTTGTAATTTTTTTTTATTTTTTTTATGATAGTTGATGCATGTATTTCACATGTGGCCGTGTGACACCGATAATTAATTTTTTCCTTTCATTTATTATCTCTTCTATCCTGTAAATATAATATTGTCCTTGTTATTTTTGTTTTTTTAAATTCAAACTTTTTAGTTTTGATTTTTATTTTTTAGTCATTTTTTTTATTGAAATTTTATTTTTTTTTCAATTTAATTCTTAATTCTTAATTTGTATATATAAGGTATTTTAATTCGGTCTTTATGCTTTTTTTAAAAAAATTATATCTTTTGATTTTATTCAAAAAAATAAAAAATAAAGAGTGAAGATACTCAATTGATACATAAAAAAACAAGTAGGAAACTCCGTTGTAAGGACATAATCTGGTAAAAATGATAAATTAGACCTAATTTCCTGTGTAATTTTCATACATCCCTTGAAATATTTAAGCTTACATTAAAATGTGTTCATGGGGAGACCTTCGGACAATTTGTAATTTAAATTTTAACAAGAAATATTTTTATCATTATATTTTGCTTTAATCCTACTAAGACTTTGTTTATGATTTGGGATATTTTTTATCACATTTCTAATTAAATCTCTACAGACAATCTAAAATGGTTTTATTTCTCCAAGTGCACTGGTTCTATTGCTAGATTTATCTAGTTTATATATCAGTTGCCAGAATTCTTGACTCTTTTTCTATAAGAAATAACTCCTAGCACTTCTTTAATTTCACCATGTATTTATATAAAAAAATTATCACCCATTAAAAGAATTTTTAATATTAGCACTTACTTCCTTGTTAATTGTAACTTGTTTTTATTACATTTCTATATATAATGTTATATGGATTTCAATTAAATAAATTTAAATTATCACATTTACATCATATTTTAAAGAAGAAATCGGTATCACAATTGTGTTTTGCAACAAATTAAGGCCATATATGATTCAATATTTATTTTGAGCAGTTTCAACTTCTCTAGTTAGCCATCACTCCATAATTTGGCAGCTCGAAATGATTTTGTTCGGATTCAGACATTTATCCAAAACCGTACAACAACGATCAAGCTTTGGTCCCAATTTCTCCTCGGCATTCCGTACGTTTCCCACGTACCAACCACCCCCGCACGCTAAAAAATACTTCTTCTCAAAAAGAAAAAAAAAACAGAAATAAAAAATAACGCCTGTTTGGAGAGAGAGAGAGAGAGATTGGGGGAGAGAGAACCAATAGGAAGAAGAGGGGGTCTGCCTTTCCCTGTTATGTTCTATATGCTCACGGAAGTAAGAGAAAAAATAATATGTATTTTTTTTAGAGAACATAGTAAAAAAAAATTAATTTTTTTTATTTAAAAATATATTAAAATAAAATATTTTTAATAAATGTATTTTTTACCCGGCACATCAAAATGAAAATGATATGAAAAATATTAAAAAATTTAATCTAATTCTAAAAAAATTAATTTAATAAGTATAATTGAACACCGTACTGGACGGGATCTTAAATGGCGTGCGGGGCGTGGTTTTGGTACCAAAGCACTAAAGCGTAGAGAGAGAGAGCTGACATACACTCCACTCTCGAAAGTTTGGGATTCGAGGGCTGAGAAGCTTCCTCTGTATGGCATCGAATACATGACTCCTGACGACTCAACTTCATTAATTTAATTAGTTAAAATTAAAATTAAAATTTATATTTCACTCTTGTGGGATTTTAATTTTACGTTCTGATGAAAGTACAAGTTATATCTAAATTAAATTGAGTTTTTATTTAATTAATTAGTTGATTTTTCTTCTTAATAGACATTTGTAATTTCTTAAATTCTCACGGTAGCGATCCTTTCAGGGTCTGAAGGGGAGAGAGATCCCATGTTCTCTCTGGTTCGAGAGAGGCCAATCATTTGGCCGTATAAATTTGATTCTCTTGGTTGAATATTTATTAGACGCGGTCGGTCGTTGGAAGTCTTGTTATTGTTAGAAAGAGACAACTAGCTAGACAGGGACTCTTCGTACACCTCTCGACTCCTGAGGTAAGGAAGAGCCACAGCGGAGGGATTGGACAAGGTCATACGTTCTTCTGGTCTTAAAGACCGTACTACCCCCGTAGTCCATCAAGTACGCAAAGCAACATCGACCATTTCAACAGAAGGAAAGAGTACCACTAGTGCTAATTATTATCTACGAAACCACCTCAAGTAGCAGGTGCTTTTAATGTGTGCAGAACATTGTTGGTAATATTTTTTTTCAAAAAAATACATGTTATTATTTTGGTTTTATAATAATTTTTTTTATTTATAAATTAATCTAATTGATTTTAAAAAATTTTAATTTATATTTTTTTAATATTTATTATTTAATATTAAGTTAATAAAAAATTATATTTTATAATTTATTTTGATTTTTCTTTAAGATTATTTCAATGTCATCATTCTCATTCGACTCATGAGTTTTACGTGTTAATTTAGATAAATTCAGATAGTTTTATTGTGTATTTTTTAGTAGAGGTAAGTAAAAAATTAAACTGAATCGAATAAAAAATAATCACTTCTACTTTTTAGATTGATTTTTTTTTTAAATTTCATTATTTAATAACAGGTTGGATATAAATTGAGTTTCATAATTTTTTGAAAAAAATATATTAATTTTAAATTATTTTGATATGTTAATGTCAAAAATAATTTATAAAAAAAATATTATTTTAAATCATTTCTAAACAAAAAGTATTTTAAAAAATAATCACTACTATACTTTTAAATACTCTTTTAAAAAGGCATGTATAGCCAATTATCAATATCTTTTTTAGTTATTTTGATATACTAATATTAAAAATAAATTTTATTATTTTATAATCAATAAAAAAATACAAACAACTCAATTTTTTTGGGAAATTATTTTAATTATCTAATTAAAAGAGATGATCAAATATTTGTAAATTTATTTTATTATTTTCTTTTAGCTATACTGTTACATAAATGTAATTTATAAAGTTATCAATATCAATTTCTTTTATTTTGAATTTCCATAATTATATTTTTGAATTTTCTATCTTTCTTTTTTGTTGATAAGCACTACCCATAAGTCATCCTCCGTATATTTTCACATTAGATCCTATTTTAAAGTTTATTTTTTGTTATTATATAATTGAAATTTTTTTTATAGATATCAATAAAAATACAATTAATTCTAACATTTTTAAAGTTGGGAAAGCTTTTTTTATTTTATTTTATGAATCTTAAATATTCACATAATTGCAAAGCATTTAAAATAACTTGGAATAGTCCTAAAATTTTATGGAGGTCCAAAAAAATGATATAATTTATCTATGCATTTTAAGTAGAGATTTAAAAATATTTGCATAAGCAGACAGGAAACACCTAACCAAAATTTAAAATAAGTGAGTTATGGAAATCACACGTGCAGATATCTTGAGAATCACATTAAAATTATCTAAATAAATTCACATGATTTCCTCGAGACTCCCCATAAAATTTGAAACCTGAAAGTGTCTCTACTTATTCTATATTTTCAGAATTTATTAGATTTTAAATGTGCATAAAATAAAATAAAAACACTTTCCGACCTAAAGAATCTTGATGTTATTTTTATAAATAGATTGAATCTTCATTAGCATTTGTAAATATTTTTAAATTAAAGTCGGAGGTCAAACTTTGACCACTGATCAAACAACAACGATGATATCAAAATAGAGGCTGCCGAAGGGACAATATTTTATACATATATATATATAATAGTAACTTAATAACTTGATTGATTTGATCGGTAGTACAAATCTCAATACAAGGCAACCTCCGCAGCCAGGCAGGCAATGGATACAACCTGTCATTGAACTAGAACAATAAAATAGTTTTTCAAGACAAATTAGAGGATTTTTTTTTTTAAATAAAATAAATTTGTAGTATGCTATAACTGGAGTCAAAATTAGCACGAGATGGGGGTCTAACAAGTTTACATTGCTTCAAATTCTATGCATCTCCCCAGGAAAAAAGATAGTTTTGATTAGGGTCTAACAAGGCGTCTACCCGGTAAGCCAAGATCATAGAAGGATTCTTCTCATTGACTACCCGATACGCCAATATTTGATTCATGTACTTTTACACATGCCTCCGTTCACGATGCAATTAAGAACCTCCTAAATTATTGATACACGTTCGAATTGGGATGGGCGCTAAATGCAAGTTCCAAATGGGAGCAAACCAGCATTCATGAAGGAGGAACACGACATCATTCTCGTTAGTCTCAGGTAACATGCAGCGTCATATCTTATGCATAAACTTGTCGAGGTTCTTGATTTTTCAGAACCCTACTCTGTTGATCGAAAAACTCATCATGATCTTAAAAAGATTTTTCGGCCTGAAGCGGCCTTTTCAGTCTGCAGCGACGAGATGGCTTTTCCAGCGCAAAATGATTTGAAATTTTGGGGCCGAAGCGAAAGGGAGGGGATTTGAGTTTTTGAATGCATCATGTCTTAAGGATGTAATAAGAAACCACCATTGCCCAACCCAACATATGCTTCTGAATCTACGCAAAATTCCCCACACGCTTCGACAATACAACAAGTGATTAGGACTAACACACCAGGAAAAGAAAATGTATTACGAAGCTACTTTTTCCACTTTCCATTTAACAATATATGGACTGATCGCATACAGGAACTGCCTGTTATTTGTACACCAAAAAGAAATCAGGAGATTTGCACCAGGGTCCTATCTCCTCATGTCTACGCCATGAAGAATTGATCAATATTGAAGCAAGTAAATTATTCACCTAATTGGTGAAGACCAACAGACCGAAGATACAAACCTACATATAAGTCAAACTAATCTCCTCAGAGTCAATGCTGAGAACAAAAAAGTTGATCGAAGGGTCCACCTATTCATCATCTTCTGAATCTGCAATTATATTAAAATAAGTTAATAGCTCTCAATAAAAAAAACCACAAATCCACAAACCAAGATGATATATGAAGTGAAACGAGATGATAAACAGATGACATTTGGCAGTTCTTGATAATATGTGCCGGGGACTGTTCAATAACTCATCACATTGTTGGAATAAATGATGCCCAAGGCAGCCTCTTTGAAGTAAAGTTTTAATAACTTCATTCCTCAGGCTCTATGCTCAAAGCGGAAGTAAAAAAGAGGAGAGAGGGCAAGGGGGTTCTAAAACTCCGAAGTAAACCATAGACATATAGAGGCTGACCTTCTCCCTCTAATCTGGAATTTTCCTTTCATGTTCCAAATTCAGTTGTAAAATTAAAACAGCAGAAAGCTTACCAGATCTTATATCTTCTCCCACTCTTCCGCTGTTTCTCAGCTGTCTCATTATCATTGAGTATATCAGGATCCACCAGTATATGTGGAATACAAGCAACATCAGCAGCATTGTATTGAAGACATAGTACACTAATTTGTCATAGGCCAATGATAAATCCAAAAACTTCACCAATTCATAGCTGGGAAATGCCAACCAAATATTAGATGAGGAAAAGGAGCCAAAATTAATGAAAATAAGTCATCTACCATGAAGACAAACCTTGTCGCTCTGATAACCCAAAAGGGGAAGAATATTAGACGTAGTACAAGCCATGAGACGGCAAACAGTCCAAAGAAAACACTTGCTCTAAGCTCCTTGCCAGAGTATTTGGAAACTTTAGCAGCTTCTAAGAATACATCACTTGCATCATGCAGGGCTAGGATGATCATGCCTATCCGGAAAAATCTGCATGGCAGAGTTTATAAGTTAATTACTCATTGAATGTGTCCGGATAAAGTATTACTTGAACTTTGCTAATCTTAATAGCTACTCCTGTAAAGAAATCAAAGTAGGGCCACAAGAATATAACTCTAAGGAAAGAAAGCTTTGGCATCTCAATATAAATATACTTGTAAAAACACCAACAATAAAGAAAAAAAGGAAGAGAGAAAGAGAGCAGCTGGATTGGCTTAATAATAACAGCCAGTTTTAATTGACCTCAATCTCGAATATTATTGTGCACAGAAATCAATAGAGGGGCATGAGTATAGAACTCTAAAGAGCTTAGCTCTTGCATAGAACTTCTCTCAAGAAGCTTTTCCATCTTGATCTAAAAAGGCTTGTAAAATGACTAAAAATAAAGAGGGAGAGAGAGAACAGGAGAATCTGCTTAACCTCAAGAAGACTTCATTTAGTATTAATGAAAGCATCAGCTAATGAGTTGGTTGAAGAACATGATAACTAGCATTCGACTTTGGAAAACATGATAGATTTTATAATCTATGCAGCTATCTTTGGAATGAGTATCCAACTTTGCGAACCAGAAAGAAGCAACAAGATGAGGTTCTCTACAGACATGAGAAAATGATGAGGCTAGAAGAGAATTTGAGTTTTGCTGGCTCACGACTCAGAGTACCAAAGGAATGAATTGTTACCTTGTAATATATGAGTATCCAATTAATATAACCGTAATTACATGATGAGACATCATCACAGCAAAATCTTTCCTTCTAGTTTCCCACATAAGGAGGGCAGCAATGCTGTACATGTAGAACCCACATTGGCACATGTAGAAAAGCGTTACTGGAAACCTGAAATAAAAACAATTTGTGTCAATCAAGGAAACCAAGACCCCCGATGTGGCCCTCTTAGAAGTAACCAAAATATGAAGGCCTCTTAAGCAAGCTCAAGTATCTGGAAAATACTTGATATCCCAAGCCATAAAATGCATTTCTGCCATCCACACTACACCAGTTATGCATAACTAGTAAGCAACTATCATCACCAACTGCAGAAATTCATAGCATATGAATCAATCACCTCAATTCTTGATGTGGCCAGCCTCTAAAGTACTCTTTTGTATCTCTGAACCATGGTTCGTTGCAGGTAATTTTCAGAGCACATATTTCAACAGTAGCATAGTATGTAAGCTTCCACATAGATTCTGAACATTTTACAATAGTTGCCTCATCAATCCTTGATGGAATGGCTCTGGCTTTACTATGCAACAACCAAATGGCCAGCCTCTGAGAGATATGGAGAATTTATCAGGATCCTATGGATAAAAGGCATGCATATTTTTCTATGCAAGGAGTCACAGTAGGCAAGAAACAGAGCAACAACTATGATAAAGTGGTCATATTGAGCACATGGATACCCTGAATTGTAAGGAAAATAAATATTCAACATTACTATAGCATAGAGTTACAGACTTGCACGCAATTTTTTGTCTGATTTGTTGGCTTAAATAAAAACATAAGCGCCTATACTTGACATTGTATGATAGCGATTAAAAATGTTGTTCAAGATTGACGTGCCACAATGCAAAAGGAAGAATTCCGCCTCAGCATATCTATGGCATTTTCACACAATATTTCCTACCACTCACTGCAGCTAAGGCCACTAGCGAATAAGAAGATGTTCAGAGCTATAGGGAACTTTTTAGAGCAAAAGCAAACACTGCAATAACCTTAACTGTTTCTGATAGAGGGAACAAAAATCCATACTATTTTACATTTTAAGGCCTCAGTCACGATCCTACAACTGAAAAACCCTTAGCAATTATTTTTCAAGCACTGTAGCAACTCATGAAGTCAAACAACGGGATCGTGAAAGATTAATGCACGGTGATTTCAAAACAGATCTTCTCATAAACGAAGGTAACAGAAATCAAACGAGATCTACATCATTAAAGTTGTCCTCTAATGACATGTAAATGAAAGGGAGAGGGAATAAAATTCTCCATGAATATATCCTCGTTGAAAGAAATGAAATTACAAAACAATAAGATTTGCTTAGAATTTAAAGCCTGTGCTTCTGTTTCACCTCAATTTAAAATCTCATTCATCATTCATCAACCTCAGATTCCAATAAAAGTCCTTAAATCATGATCAATTCATAAATAAATTCTCCGATAACTAAACAGCAAAAAAAATGATAAAAACTGGAAAAATAACTAAATAAAAAAATAAGCAGAGAAATCTTACACGAAAAAGGAATCTGTCCAATAAGAAGCGAGCAGGGAAGAAACTAAAAGCGAAGCAAATGGAAAGGAGGAAATGAGAGGGGTCTGCAGAGCCATTGTGGCTCAAAATCGAGTCCATGCGAGAGATCTCCAGCCAAAATTGTAGAGCTAAGCATCAATTATTGTTGTTAATTCTCCCATAATAATCCAAATTAAGAGCAAAACAACTCAACTGTTAGCGGATTTCACTAATTTTAGTAAAAATTATAGTGAGAAGAAAGGAGGTGTTCTTAATGACAAGTAATAAATTTGGGGTTATAGAGACAATCAGATCTCGTTGTGTTTTTTAGTGTCCGTGCTGGGAGACAGCGAAAAAAAAATGGGCGCTGTTTTATTTATAGGTCAATCCCATATTAGTCCCCGGATTGTACAACAGTCCTCAGTTGTATCCCAGACTTATTCTTTTGTCAATAGACTCTGCCATGTATCAAGGCTAAATTTTTTCTCTATTCAAAGTAACTATTTACGCATGTCAAGAAAAGAAGTAGATTTTGAATAATATCAGCATTTTATGTAAAACTTTACGCATTCATCCTAGAATAAAGGACTCGATTGAAAACTTATGAACAAATAGAGATCCATTTGATGAAAATAATAGATCGGGTCCTACTTGAGAAATGGGTAATTCGTTGGGACTTATCTGAGATTACCCATTTATTTATTTGACAAGGAAAATGATTTTGTTTTTATTTTTTATTTTTAGGAGGTTGTTGGCGTCACGTGGGGGTAGGGTGGGATGAGCCCATCGTTTTTTAGGGTTAGGCAGCTTTGCTTTAGCCGATTCTCGTACTCCTTACATATTAAATAAATTCCTTGTTAATAATTTAAAAAAATTATTTTAATATATTTTTTAGTAAAAAAGATCTTAAAACTGTTGGATGATTTTATTTTTTATTTTATTTTTAAAAGAGAGAAATAAACACTGGGTTATAAGAGTACAGATAGCGAGGCAGGGGATACAATATCCATTCGCAGATGGGTTCAAAATGACACAGGCAATGAAGATGGCAATCTCTTATGGAATATTTAAATGAAAAGCAAGAGAATACGAGATATGCGAGAGATGGCTTAAACTGAGCTCGACCTCAAGAGACATTCATGGCTTAAACTGAGCTCGACCTCAAGAGACATTCATTTGACGTTAATGTAAACGTCCTGTTGTGAATCACTTGCAAATCGTAGTTACCAGCTAGCAGGCAACTCAACCTAATTTATAAACCACCCTATATTTCATCCTCTGCAAAGCTCATCTTCGTTGCCATTTCATGGCTAAATAGTCAGAAGTCTGCAAGGTTTTTCCATGTCAAGCAGCATATAACTCAAGGGGAAGTGAACATGTAATACAGATATGAGAGGGCATTCGAACAATCAAATATGAGAACAAACACAGACCAATCCCAAGCCCCTGAGCTGTAGCATATATGCTTAATCGAGACGCGTATCGAACATTGTAGTTACCAAATCACTGGTTTTTAAAATTGCTCGACTAACAGTAAAAATCATCGGAAAGATCGACTATTCATACATGGCCAATTGTGGAAACCAGAAATTAAGAAGGAACAAGACTTCACTGATTGTATAACAATTACAGTAGACAAATTCCACCCCTTTTTTCTTTTTGTTTTTCTTGCCTTTGCGGCAGGAGAAACCCCTCTCATACTTTGATTTATTTGACCTGGGCTTCTGGCTTGTTCAAACTGAAATTGATAGACCTGGGCCATGGCTTGTACCGCCGGGGCTCGAGTGGAAGAGGGACAAGCTCGTAAAAATAATAAGCGAAGAACAAGTGTTTCGCTGCTGGATTCCTAACTTGTAAACAAGCAATACCCACCAACCACCTCGGTCTTGCTTGAATCCTGATCGTCAGGGCTTCTGTTGAGATGGGATATGTTTTGGCACATCTCCCACGTGTATTGTTTTAATTATTAATTTTTTTATAATCTCTAATAGATTATTTTGAATTGTTTATAAGCAAATATACTTAGCATTTGTTAAATTAAAATGTTTGGTTTTTAAAATGTGTAAATTTTTATGTACAGCTTCATAATTTGTAATTAAATTAGTTTATTGATTGTTAAAACATATAAATAAATCTTTATTGTATTGAAATAAAAACTAGGGTTATAAAATAGCTAATAATTAGTGTTTATACGTGTTTATTCCATATATACATGTGTATGGCTATTTATAATTCAATCCCTTGAAAATAATAACCACTGATAAATTTGCACAATTTATTTATCAACATAATTAAAAATTGAAAATATATTTTTCATATCATATCTTGTTATAAGAAAATCTCAAATCTTTCTTACAAAAACAGAAAAGGAGTTTCATTATTTATTGAAATAAAATACATTTATATTATATGAATATGTAAAATTGAATAGTTTTATTCTGTACAGTAATATTACATGAGAATGGATTTTTTTATTTGAAAGAGTTAATTTTTTTATTAACATAAGCATATGTGATAGCTTCTATATGCTTTAATTAATTTTATAGACTCTCAAATTAATGATTATTTAATTTTTTAGTGGCTCTAAAATTTATAAAACTTGAATGAAAATATTATTTTTAATTATATGTGATGTGAATAGAATTTGTAAAAAATATAGGCATGGGTAAATATTTGCTGAACCTTTATTTTAATATTTTTTCTTATAAAAAGGAAACACTTTTCATAATGGAATAATGCACATTTTATAGATAATTTTCTCCAAATGAGTAGAAAGTAATATAAGACAATAACATGAAAAATCTTATAAAACAATCAAAAGGTTTTAATGAGAGTTTTTTTTTTTAATTTCTTCAATATTGATTGTTTTTCCCCTAATTAAGGTACGGTGGAATTTACATATTGGCATATATTTAAGTGCTTGTGTGTACACGTGTGTGTGTGTGTGTGTGTGTGTGTGTGTGTGTGTGTGTGTGTGTGTGTGTATTATTTCATTTAACGTCTTAATATTGTGATGCTTTATCTGGCATGCCTCTTTATGTCTTTTTCTTTTCTTATTTTGTCGATCTAACTTTTAACCATACTGTTTAATTACTATCGATACACATGTTATATAAATATTGTGAGCTAGGGAGTTCGATATTATTTTACTATCTTAAACACGTGATAAGATATCATGAGAAATTTTCAATAGCTGCACTCGTAATTACCTAGCATTAACTAATATTGCGAGCTAGGAGTTTAGGAGGCCTGTAAGGATAATTCTAGAGTTTCATCAATAAGTTGGTAGATCCAATAAAAATTTCCCATGATTCTCTAACCTAGAATTAACTAACTATATGTTTTTCTATCTATGTTCCCTTTTCTTTTTTCTTTTTTCTTTTTTTCTTTTTGGATTTAATTTGTTAGGTCAAGTGCCGAGGAGCTATGATTGTGTAAGAATTGACGGTTTCATATTTGTTCTTAATAATGGATTGGTGCTTTGATAAATGGTTGGGAACTTGGGATCGAATAGCACAAAAAAATTGGATATTAACATTTACACATTGTCGACCCATCCATCAATTTATTTATTTACTTTTTTATAGCTACCCATTGAACGGTAAAACACGAAGGAAAAAAAATAAAACGCTAGCAAACCCGAACCAAACCACACCACACAAGCCAGCTCAAGAGGGCAGCACCACTCCTGATAGGGTTCACTCGGCCAGCCAGAGCACGAACACGTGGTTCTTTCTGGCACCACTGCAGCCAAACCCCTCGCGCGAGGTGAAGTTGACATGAACCAATGGTAGTCATTCAGTTGATGATGGATATGAGCCATGGAGATCTTGTAACTCTTACATAATTTATGGTTATTATTATCAGTATATTGACAAAAATAAAGCTTACAGAATGCAAGAGCTACGCATATTAATTTGCATAAAGCATAGTCCACTGACTTACACAGGGATAATTGGGACCGATCACCTCCTCACTACATGCAGTAAGAGTAGATTTAGGCAAAGCATTTAGTAAACAAGAGATAGGGACCCCTTGAAAAAACCACAGGGGCTGGGTTAGGGGGGTAGAAAGAATCGTGAACGAGAGCAGGCATCTTGAACTCAAGGGCACACACATCTTATTCGAGATTGACAGGTTCTTTCCAAAATATGGCTGGGAGTCCTTGATGGGGTACAGGAAATGGGCCGTATTGAATCCCGTTTTGTGATCCCACCACTTCCCACCTGCAAAAAAGATCATCATTTTCGTTCACAAGATTTCAGCGAAATAGCTGGTCACCGAGGGATGAAATATACTGGAACTGTACCTGAATCTGGTCATTAGATGATGGATCAAGACAAGCATCTCCAGCTTGGCAATTTCATTGCCGGCGCAAGCATGCACTCCATTTCCAAATGGCATGAAAGTGTTGGGCTTGGGGGTAATCTGCATCCACCAGCAACCCAGATCGAAAAAAGTGAATAAATAAATACATGCTCGCATCTTCTCACGCACAAGTATGCGACAGATAAAGACATCAACCACCAAAGCTGGAAAAATTGTTTCTAACTAGTTCCAGTGAAGATTTCCTTTCTTGTTATGTCACATGTATACCTCAAACCTTGATGGGTCGAAAATACGAGGATCAGGAAAGAATTCTGGGTTGTTATGAATGTTCCTGAACAACGGCAACACCTTCCATCCCTTTGGTATTAGGTATCCTATAAATGCAATAAATTCTCTCTTTCAAAAAAATTATAGCTTTTAAGTACCATGATCATTAAAGATAAGTTTTGGTTTAGCTCCTCACCATGGTACTCAACATCAACCATTGCTTCCCTGAATGTGAAAGATATTATGCTTGCCATCCTCAAGCTCTCTAATATAACCTGTGGATTTCATATAATTACTTGTCCTTTCTCAACTAAGCCTACTTTGGCAATAAGTATATTTTAATAAATAGTACTAGATACCCTGTATGTAAGTGGCATATTTCTTGTCTGCGCCCATGTCAAGGGCTTCTCTCCTCTTCCATTCGCTTCGTATATCGCCATTTGCTCTAACTGGAATGTATAAAAACAATTATTCACGGTAACTTGAGTTATTTAAGAGCTGATTAACAATCTGGAATTTAAAAAAGAAATAAATTCTAAGAACTTCTCACCTTAACAGCTTCTAGTAGGTTTTGGTCATCATCGAGGTATTTTAGAATCCATGTCAGAACACTAGCTGTTGTGTCCTGAGCAGCAAAAAGCACTCCTATAATGTTATCAGCAATTTGATCTTCAGTTAGGATTTCTCCCTTCTCATTTTTGAAGTTCAGAAGATTACCCAATAAATCCTTCTCTAGTAGTCCTTTCTCTTTCCTCTCACAAATTATCTCACTCAGTATTTGATTAAGCCTTTTCCTTGCCTTTGATAACCATCAAGGAAAAAAAATGTCAAATTCAAATTCTTTTGAGGCTACTATTGAGATGGATGATGGACAAGACATTTCTTACCGAAAGAGCTTTGTGGTAAGCAGTTCCTGGAATTTTTGTTGGAAATGAATTGTAACCCGTACCTACTATGTGGTAGTTGTCATTCAGCATCTGTCTAAAGTTGCTGTTTAAGTGACCAAAGATGGAAAGAATGCCGACGTCAAAAGAAAACTGCGTGGAGAGCCCAAGGGGGGAAAAGAAAAGAAAAACTAATTAGAGAATCCTGATGCAAACATAGAGTGGAGGACTCAGGGATCAGAAACTCCAGGAAGAACACAACAATAAAAACAAAATTGAAATTAGGAATTACTAATCGATTGCAGTAAAAAAAGAGGAGGAATGGGACAATTAAATTGCAACCCCATAATCTTAAATAATCTAGATAAGCCAGAACGCATTTGAGAGGCATGAGCTTTGCATATGTATTCAAAAGAGCTAGTCATAAGCTCGCATTTTATTCTATTTTTGTTTACTTAAGAGATGGGTAATATTTTATTTAATTCAGAAAAAAAAATAGTTTACTTTCTTGAACCAAACCTTCTTCATTTCATGAAAGGTGTTGATGATATGCCCACTGGACCATGATTCTAAGGCAGAGATGGCTACGGATTCGATGCTGGGAATTAGTTTCCTGATTGTGTCTGGGGATAAAGAACTTTGAACCAACTTCCTTATAAGGTTGTGGTAATTTCCTTGGTGAAAAAAGAGAGCTGAAGGGCCAATCATCTTCTCTTTGCTTTTGGGGTATGTAGGCTTGAACAGTTGAGCATGAGTCACCAGCACAAATCTTGCACCCTCAGGGCTAGCTAGCATAACACAAGGGCAGCCAAGTATGTGGCTTTTGAATACTTCTCCATATCTGAACAAGAAAAAGGAAAAAAAGGTAGTTTTTCCAAACTTCAAATCCATGCAATAGGAAATCTTGAGAAAGAAAATCAAGTTCGTATGGTATCACTAGAACCTTTTTTGCCTTGTAACAAAGAAGACATTTGGGTCTTGAGTATAAAGCTGGAGAGTTTCACCTACAAAAGGCCAGCCCATTGAACCCGGAGGAAGCTTTGCTCTTTGTTTAGGTATCCTCCAGGGCCTCCGCATCTTCTTTAAGAGGGGATAAGAGAGAAGGCTATAAAGAAAGAGGCATATTAAAATAGAAGCAACCTCCATGCAAATGTATCTCTCCCTCCAAAAATTAAACAGGAAAAGCGTCCCTCTTCTCTGTTTCTCGGTGTCTTGGTGTTGCAATGACTTGATTTTTGGAGGTGAAAGGAGTAGATATGGTGGATGATGCTAGGTTGGTTGAGAAGATTATGTAATCAATGTGAGTGCATGTGGTGTATCGGTGTTTATATAGAGGAAGGGAGAAGGGGGTAGAGACAAAACAGTAGCTTTGGGCTTTTGGCAGGAGATTGTCAACTGTAATGAAGGGATTGGTCACATAAGTTTGGTAAGATATATGCATATCCCAGGTTAAAGGAACAATATCAGACACCATACAAATTATTATTAACATATTTCGGGACATAAATAATTTTGGTAATGAAAAAGAAATGACGACTAGTTGTTGAGCTCTCCTATTAGATGGATGAGAGGCAGCGGTGGTGTTAGGATTTTTTAAATAAAAAGATAAATTAATAATAGATATTTGATATTATATATTATATGTACATGTGTTATATATAAAAATTAATTTGAAATATATATATATATATATATATATATATATATATACCAACTCAAGTTAAGAAAAATTAATTTAAATATACTTTAAAAATAAAAAAATTACATTATAATTATTCCCTTTGAAATTTTATATTTTAAAATTGTTTCATAATAGTTTTATTTTTAATCTTATTAAAAATATCATTCTCAATATATAACAAATTTTTATTTATTTATTTTTAAATTTTTTAAGAACTAGAAAAGTTCTTAGTAACAATTTTATGCTGACATATCGTACATAACATCTAAAATCATCGTTTAAAAGGATTATTATAAATTGATGTTATTCTTGATGGTTTGTTGTTTTGTACAAGTGGATTAAATATAAATATTAAATATTTTTTAATTTATTTATTATATCATTAATTTTTTTAGTTTTCATGTGCTTTATTTTTAATCATTATTAAATTCATTATCATTATTTTTCATATCAACTGCATAATAAAACACTTATCAATTTATCAAAATTCATTTGAATTCATATCTATTAGCATATTATATTACCCATACACATATTAATTTAACAAACACATAAATTATTATAAACCCTAAAATTTTCAATAACTAATTATAAAAAAATACAACTAAAATTATATATGAAACAAATAGAAAAAATAACACAGTTTTATATTAGTTTTGATTAACTCTTTTCTATTATATTATGTTTGATTTAGCTATTAAATATCTATATTTTATTTAATTGAGATATTGATTTATCTACTATTAATTTATATAAATCACTTATAAAAGTAACACAGCTTTATACCATGAAATAATTAAAATAGAATCGAGAATGATAGTGATAGATGTTAATCAGGAAGGAGAAGGGGCAATTACCTCCTCTTGCCCTACGTGGCTCCATCACTGATGAGAGGATAGATTATATATGTTTTGTAATTTTTTTTTCTATATTTTTAGCCTTTAAGATTAGCTGAAACATTCTCTTTCTGGTTTTCATGTTTCTCTTTCTAGTTGGTTATACAATATAAACAAAATAAGATACATGTATATAATTCCTTTTTTGTAAAACAACAGGGTGTAAAGAATTTAGTAAAGGTAGTTGGCCTATTCATCCATCTCTTCCATAAGTTAAATGTTTTTCTTTTCAAGGTTTTGATGATCATTATATAGTATCAGGGCTTAGGTTAAATATTTTTCCTTTTCCAATAAAACCATAGAAGAACAATCCCCAACTTCACAATCTACAAATACCTAAAACCCCAAACAAGTTTCTCCTTATTTCAACTTTAAAAATCCAAATAATCTGTATCGTATGAAGTATAGTGACCACACAACTTTGGTTCTCATCACTAAAGTGTTCACCATTAAAAACTACATTACCTGGTCATAGGTAATGCATCAAACACTTAGGGTGAAGAACAAACTTGGCTTTATTGCTAGAAATATTGTTAGGCCAGTGAGTGAAGATGATCTTCTATTTGAAATGTGGGAAAGGTGCAATGACATGGTGGTTTTTTAGATACAAAATGCAATAAGCATCGATATCAAACATACTTTAGCTTTTGTAGATGATACTCAGATAGTGTAGACAGAGCTCAGGAATCATTTCACCCAACAAAATGGTCCTCGCATCTTCTAGCTTAGAAGAGATTTGGCTACCCTTCGACAAGACAGAGACTCTGTGAGTACATATTTTGGTAATCTTAAAACTCTTTGGGATGAAATGACTATATATAATCCAAATGTTATTATGCACATGTGGTCAGTTGAAAATGTTGAATGAGAAGTATCAAAAAGATTATGTTATACAGTTTCTTATAGGTTTGAACAACCAATATAATAATGTTAGAGATCAAATCAAGCTAATTAAGCCCCTTCCCAACATTAATAAGGTTTTCTCCTTAATCCAACAACAAGAATAACACCACCAACTTACTAACAACACTCCTTCTTGTGAATCTATAGCATTGGCCAATGAGTTTTTTTAATACTCTTTTGAAAACAACTAACAGAAATTTCACAAACCATAAAAAAGAAAGACCTTATTGTTAACATTGTCACACACAAGGACATGCACTTGAAAATTACTATAAGGCTGGAAATGTTGAGCCTCCAGTATGTTCTCACAGAAATGTGAGTGGCCACATGGTTGAGAAATGTTACAAGCTTCATGGGTATCCTCCGGGTCACAAGTTGTATAAAGGTAGACTCGCAAGTTCATTTGCCAATCAAGTTGTTTTGTCCACGGGTCCTAATAAAGAGGAGGTGAGTAAGGAGAAAATGGTTTTGGCCAAGAAGCAATATCATCATCTCATTAGTCTTATTCAACCTAAAAGTCTTCTAACTGCAACCCCCCAACAAATCAAACTCTATCCAATTCCAAAACCAGTGCCATACCTTCAAAGATATATGGTAAAATTATGTTTTATAGTGACATTTTTACTGTTTTTTAAAGCTAAATAGTGTTTCTTAGATCATTGACTTAAGGGCTACAAACCATATGATGTGTATTCCTTTTTTTTTTACTTCTGACATTACAAAAGTATTTTATTAGGTAAGTTCGCTTAACGAAACTTTCATACCAGCCACACATCTATGCAACATTTAACTTATTGATAAGATTGTCCTTGCTTTATGTATTCCTTCATTTTTCTTCAATTTGATCTATGTTAAAAGACTTACTGAAAATTTGATTTGCTATTTGATTCTCATAAATGATATATGTTTCATACAGGACGTTTCCACTTGGTCCACAATTGGAACTGTTCAAGTGAGAAGTGGTTTGTATTACCTCCTTCCTAAAGTAGTCTTTCATTCATCCTTGACCGATCTTCTATCATGTTTGTCTCTAAATTTTCTTTTAATTATTATTTCTATTAAAAATAGTATGTATATGAATGGTTTTTGGCATTGTTTCCTCGATTATATTTATGATTCATGAATGAAATTGATTAATGATCCTATTGTAAGAGATAGTTTGCTTATAAATAAAACTTCTCTTTGTTGCATTTGTCCTCTTGTCAAATAGCATAGACTACCTTTTCTTATCAGCCCTTACAAATCTTCTAATATTTTTGAATTGGTATATTGTGATATTTGGGGGTTATATTACATCAACACTTATGATGGTTCAAGATATTTTATGATCTTAGTAGATGATTTGTTTAGAACAACTTGGATTTATTTGCTTTAAACCAAATCTGAAATAAAAAGGTGCATTAAATCTTTTTACCACGTTGTAAAGACACAGTACAACTGTAAAATAAAAAAAATACATCATGATAATGGTATTGAGTTCAAGATGAATGATTTTTATAATGATATAGGGATTATTCACCAACAAACCTGTGTTAAGACACTCTAACAAAATGGGATAATTGAGAGAAAACACCAACACTTATCAAATGTCATTTGTGCATTGTTTTTTCAATCTAAGCATCCCCTATTCTTTTGGAATGATTGTATCTTGACTGTAGTCTATTTTATAAATAGAACACATACCCTTATACTTCACAATCAAACTCCCTATGAAGTTTTTTTTAATGTTAAACCAAATTACTATTATTTAAAAAAATTTGGATGTCTTTGTTTTGCCACAACCATATCACATGGGAGAAGAAAATTAGATCCGAAAGGTAGAAAGTGTATTTTTCTAAGTTACCCCTTTAAAGTCAAAAGATATAAGCTAATGGATTTGAATAGCAAGATAGTTTTTTCTTTCTAGAGATGTCCTCTTTCATGAAACACATTTTGCTTTCAATTCATCCTCTGCCACCAATAAAAAAAAAATTCACCTTTCCATTCCACACTAGACATACAATATTTTTCTTATTTAAATCACTTATCTGACTCTCATTGTTCTCCACAAAATGTAAATAGCACCCCTACTTCACCAAACATTTCATCCTCACCTAGCAGTCTCGTTTCCACTAGATCTTGAAAACTCACATGTCTCCTATGATCCTATTAAACATGATGTTCCTTCACCTTCTCCTTATATAGCTCTTCGAAAATCCACTAGGAACAGGACTGCCCCTACCTACTTGCATAATTTTCACTATCAACAAGCTGCACTCACTTTAGATTTCTAATCCATGACATATCTATCATTTCTTTCTACAAATTATTCTTTTTCCCTGTCCAATTACCTTTCATGTGATTGTTTTTCATGCAAGTTCCAAGCCTTTTCTTGTAATCTTTTTATCATGATCAAGCCTACCTCGTATTCTGCAGCAGTTAAAGATCTAGGTTGGTGTAAGGCAATGGATGCAAAATTGCAAGCCTTGAAAGAGAATCATACTTGGATTCTCATTAAAATGCCTCCTGAAAAAGACATTGTGGACAGTTAGTATGTCTATAAAATAAAGAAAAATACAGATGGAAGTGTGGAAAAATTAAAAACCAGAATAGTTGCAAAAGGATATACTCAACAAGAAGGCATCGATTATCACGGGACTTTCTCTCCTATAGTAAAGATAGTCATTATATGATATCTTCTATCAGTTGTTGTTGTTGTTTGCGGTTGATATTTGCATCAATTCGATGTGAATAATACCTTCCTACATAGAGACAGAGATTTACATGAGAAAACCACCAAGGTATAACAAAGAAACAGTTGGACAGGTGTGTAAACTCCTCAAGAGCATGGATGGTTTGAAGTATCCAGTAGACAATGGTATACCAAACTTACTTCGTGCATTTTAGACTTTGGTTTCTCTCAATTGAAGACTAATTATAGCTTGTTCACCATGTTCATTAGCACTTCTGTCACAACCCTCCTTATATATGTCAATGATATAATCCTTGCTAGCAATTCCATTACCAACATTATTACAATCAAGGATTGTTTGCATGACAAGTTTAAGATCAAGGATTCGGGTGTCTTACAATTTTTTCTTGGAATAGAACTGGCAAGATCACTTATGGGCATAAACATTTTCCAATGATAATATACCCTTAATATTCTAGCTGATTCAAGGATCCTGATTTGTAAGCCAGTAAAGATTCCTATGGAATACAATTCAAGACTGAGAAGGGATGAAAATGATTGTTTAGTTGATCCCTCAACATATCAAAGACTCGTTGGTAGATTACTTTATCTAACCATTACAGGGCCTGACATTAGTTATCCAATGCAAAATCTGAGTTAGTTTATGGATAAACCTTACAAATCTCATTTGACAATTGCTCACAAGGTTCTGCGGTACATCAAGTCTGCGTCTAGATAAAGATTGTTATTGTCAGCTTCTTCGAACTTAGAGTTAATTACTTATTATGATTCTGATTGGGCTTCATACCTTGATACAATTACTTATTATGATTATGATTAGGCTTCATACCCTGATACCCGTCGCTCAGTTACAGGATATCGTGTTCTACTTGGAAAGTATCTCATTTTATAGAAATCAAATAAGTAAAACATAGTAACTCAGTCTTCTACAAAGGTAGAATAGCAAATAATGGCTGCCACAATCTTTGAGCTCACTTGGTTTTGGTTTATACTTATTGATCTGCATATCGAGCACTCTCATGCAGCTACCTTTTACTGTGATAATCAAGTTGTACGATATATTTCCTCAAACCCAATTTTCCATAAGCATACAAAATACATTGAACTATATTGTCATCTCATCAAGGATAAAATTTTAGAAGGCTTTATTGTCACCATGTATGTTTCTAATCATTTTCAATGAGTTGACCTCTTTGCTAAGGCATTTCCCTCTTCTCTTCTCTTTTGTGATCTCACTTACTTAAGTTGGGAATTGTCAACCTACATTCTCCATCTTTTACAGGGCTATTACAAGACATAAATATTTCTGTTAATGAAAAAGGAATGAGAATGATGACTAGTTGTTCAACTCTCCCATCATATGCACAATAAGATAGATGACACACGTTTTATACATTCTTTTTTTTCATGTTTCTCTTTCCAGTTAGTTATCCAATACAAACAGAATAGGATGCATATATATAATCCCCCTTTTATAAAAGAACATGGTGTGAAGAATTCAATAAAGATAGTAGGCATGTTCATCCATCTCTTCCATGAGTCGATTGTTTTTCCTTTCAAGGTTTTGATGATTATTACATTAGCTTACAACAGATTAATCATGCCATCAGACAAATTAAATTAAGAAATCAAATGGTTTGGCTTTGGATCATCCGAGACCAGAAGCAACTTCAGCTTGAGCAATTACCAGTAATTGGCATGCTAAGGTTTTCCTCAGCTCATAGTTAAAGCGTCCAGCTTAATTAGAACAACGAAATTGAACAGCTAGAACTAGTACTTTTTCTTTTTGAAGAGAAATCTAGTTTCTTGAGTTTCTTTTTAGATATCCCGGCTGAATTCATGTGATTGGAGCTCTCCGATTTAGAGGACTGATCATTTTGACCATTTCCACTTGCAATGAATGATCAACTTGACACCGCATGCTTTTACACGAAGCGAATTGTTCATTTTCTATTATGTGAGCAAGGCACCTTATGATGTTTGATAAGGTGCATAACGAAATCAATCTAAGCCATGCTTCCGAGAGAATCATTCAACTTTAGAGTCATGCTGTTAAAGTATCTTAATCTTTAGTTTATTTATAAAAGTTGGGTATTGTTTTAACTGTGCTTAAAGAGACGCTGATGATCCTCAGTTTCCTCGCGAATAGGATTTAGGAGAACAAACAGCTTGCTAAATTCAATTCTTCATGCAAGGTTTGGCTTGAGGTTGATTTTCTAGAATTTGATGCTTATATTGATGTTGCTTAAAGAAAAGAACTTGCCTAGAGAAGAATTATTTCTCTGCCAATCAAGGAACATGCCATTTCCAAAAAGGAAAAAAGTCACAGTGCTTGAATTCACGAGAACTGTAGATTTAATACCTGTCAATTCTTTGATCTACTCATCTGTGACTTTGTCTAGGCCAGGTTGACGTAAGCGTTTCTTTAAACGAAAATGATATCATTTTAATGGGGTTTTTTTTTTTAATCAAAGGTTGAGTTGATCTGTGTCAGTTCTCCACCAGCAATTTAAGTCTTGGAGCGGATCAATACTTTAGACAAAGTTTATAAACCAAGAGATTTGCTGTGTATTTCACATCGTAAGTAGTGCAAGCTATTTTTTTATAAAATTCATAAAAAAATTATATCAATACATTAAAATTATTAAAAAACATAAGAAAACTAATTTAATATTTTTTAAATATTAAACATACTCTTAAAACACATAAAAATTCATGTGAAAATGCAATGCTAAACAACCTCTTGGATTACGACGTTTTCGTGGGGGGTTTATTAAGAGTCTTAAAAACGCTTAGGTACTGGAGTTTTGCGCCGAACGATGTGTGTTAGCAAAATGGGCCAGGGCCATCACTATATAGATTCATTAATTATGATCTATCTTCTTCATAAGCAATTAAAATAACTCGTATTTATTAAAATAACTACTTACATAAAAAGCTTGCACATTCTCTCCAGCACCCATATTCATATCTAGATATTATTCATCAAATAAAAAATTTAAATATTCATGTTGTATTTATTGAGTTTTGACTAACCATTATTCAACTACTATTATCCATTGGATACACACACACACACTGAAATTAGAAACCTAGAGGGAAGCGCAGTAATAAACCAAGTTATTACACCAATTAAAATCGTCAACGATGACAGCTTATCTTAATCCTTACGTATTCAAGCAACGTTTTAGTGGTGTAGATTGCCTTGGGATTTCAATGTACATGTTAATTTCTAGTGGTGGCTAGGATCTGATATTAATTTTAAACAGCTTTGATTAGCCGCTAACAAAGAATAATTAATAGGTAAAAGCGAAAGAAAAGGGGGGTAAATGCGAGACCCCATTTTAGTCTTGACTCTCTTTAGCTACTGGGTGATAGGTTGTCATTGATCAAATCTTTTGAAAAATCCATGGATGATATTGAGAGCTTTTAAAGTATATGACCAAAGTCAAACATGGCTGCATCTACAGGGACTCAATGGATGATTCTCTACTCTTGCCAATGAATCATCGACACCTGGTAGCAGCTTAAATATTCAGTAACTGAGCGAAGCAGATGGGCAGTTAAATTGGTGCGGCTTCAAATTCTCTTTTAAGGAATGTTTGTTTTTTAAAATTTTATTTTTTATATTTTTTTATTATTAAAAAATTTGACCTATAAAAAATATTTTCGGTTAAAATTTATTTTTAAAAAAAATTATGTTTTAACAAACAAATAGAATTTTATTCAAGAAAAATTACTAAATTGATTGTTTTTAATGATTTTAATATTTTTCATATAAAAACCATAAAAAATCATGAACACACCTGAATCGAAACACGTGTTACACACATGTTTTTCACTTGTACACCTCAACTTGATGTTTTTAAACAACCCAGAATAGTTTTGTTCCATCAAAATAGTGGCCAGTGACCGTGACGACAAAACTATAATTGACGCTTTTTGTTATTTTGTTTCCATGATATGGATGGATTATCATAAGAATCCGTTCAAACTATTTCATGCAATTAGCATGTAGCATTTAGTTACTATGATGTGAGAACACAAATGTATTTAGATGAAGGTACGAAGATAAAAGTATAAAAATAAATCTATTTATAAATAATTTTAAAGGAAATTTATTTTTTATCATTAAAATATTCATATAAAAATTTAATTCTAAAAATATATAACTGAAACATATAAAAATAAAATTTGTTATTATTATAGTTTTAAAACTTAATTTAAAAATTAATTCAAAAAAAGATTACGGGTAAAAAAAAATCAATCATGTAAAATAATTAAATAATTGAGAAATCCAAACAAATAACGTATATAACCATTAGTGTTCCCAAGGCATGGTTGAATGTAGGATTCAACTCATTAATTAAGATCTCAAATTTCAGGTTCTATATTAGATTTACGTAAACGTCAGATACCACTAGGCATTCGACTCGGATTCTAACATCGATAAGGCTACTTTGGCTGGAGGAAAACATTTACTAACTAAATTTTCCTGTTCGGAACAATTTAGGAAAACTAGTTTAAATTAAGAACATGTTTCTCATCCAATTAAATAAATAAAACTATGCTTTGCATTGGAGCAAATTTTTTTCCCCGACTCAAAACCTTGAAGAACTCTAAATATATTATATTAAGTTATATTGGTCATATTAATTAGCAAAATTAGCATTTACTTCATTTGTTGTTGAAAAAACAGGTATTTTTCCATGCATACCAAACATCAAAGTATATTTTAAAATTATTTTCTATATACGAAACACATAAAAGTAATCCATTCTTATGAAAAAAATTCTATAAATTTATTTTTTAAACTTATTTTATTTCCTGGCAAACAAAATAGAGTAAAAATAACAAAATAGAGAAAATATTCTCCTAAAATGTCATTTTGAAAAGAATATTATTGTCTTTTAAAGTTGAGTTCATTGTCTAACATTCCAAGATATCTTTTCATCTTTACGTAATGAAAAAACAAAGGTAAAGGCAAAAGGAAAAGAAAAGCATAGGGGTAATTTGTGTTCCTGAAACTAATTTTAGATCGAATTAATTTTTTTAGTTATTGTTTGCTGCGTGCAGTATATTTTAAAAATATTATTTGGTTTTAAAAAATATTGATTTAATATTTTTTTATAATTTTAATATGTTAATGTTAAAAATAGAAATAATTAATTAATTAATTTCATATATTTATATATTTTTAAATAAAAAATATTTAAAAAAAAATCCTACACGCAGTAGGAAACATTTAATAATAATAATAACAGCCGGCCCCACCCCATGTGATGCGGATGCACGGCCACCGTATTTGTAGCTTTGGTGGTCTTTCTAAATTAAATTCTTCGATCAAACGTCGCACAAGTAGCCACATCCTTCGGACACCAAGCATACGGGGAACCTTCGCGAGCATTGGGGTCCACAAGGTCTTTGAGACTGTGACGTCCTGTCATAGAAGGGAACATCAGGGGGTGAATGTCGTAATCAACGCTAGCTGGACTAACACGTGCCAAAATCTTGTTGAGATAGAGAGAGTTCACGAAGTGCCGGGGGCGAGTCAGGTATGGACAAGCGGTTGATGGAGGGCCACAATATAATAATAATAATAATAATAATAATAATAATTTCTCGAGAAAAAGAATATGGGAACTAAAATACTAAAAATAGGGGGGAAATCTCTTCTCAGGAGTTAAAATTATAAGATCTCCTCTCACTTTCGTCCAAGTTCCAACCAAGTATATTTTTAGTGTTCCGTCTCATCTTATTATTTTTTTTCTTTAAATTTTCTTTATTCTTTTTATTCCAATCCATTATATTTCATTTATGAGCAATCAAATACTACGTTTAATTATATTTATGTACTAAAAAACATGGTAATTTGTGATTGTAAACTATCTATCATTTTAATTCATAATTATAATAATGATGCCAGATATAATAGGACATATTCCATGTCTTAAAAAGTTTCTAGTATGACAAAGTGAATAAATTTCATGATTTTAAGCAATATGTTTTCAATTAAATAGTAAAAAATAAAACATTAGAATTCGAATACTTCATTTAAAGTTTGGTTTCAGTTGTTCACGGGTAATATATTGTTGCTTGCAATATAATTAAAAAATAATGTTTATGATAAAAAATAAACAATAATGTCAGTTAAAGCCATGATTTTGAGTCAAATTATAATATATTTTTTTATAGACAGTCAAATTATATTATCAGACACATTTAGAATCAATTTGAGCATTTATTTTGCAAGTCTTTTATTCAATTTGAATTTAAATTAATAACACAGACACATTTATTATAAATCTCGTCAACACGCTATATCACCCCATGTACTTTATTTATATTTTTAATTATTAAAATTTAAAATTAATTGAAATAAAAATAATATGTATATAAAAATTGAAGCGATAGAAGATTTATTACTCTGTTTTATTTGTAAGATAAATATTCTATTGGTGGATAATATTTCATAAAAAAATTCTTCAATAATCTAAACAATGAAACATGATTAAAATACGTAGATTAGCTGGAATCTTGTTCTTTTTATTTATTTATATTTAAAAAAAACATATACATATACAAGTAGTTATAATTGTGATTTTCATCTTTTTTTAGTTTTATATCCAAAAACAATTTAAACATTTTCTATAAGTTAGTGTTAAGCTTCTCATTTATTTTTTAAAAAATTAAAAAATAATATTTTTTTTTAGTTAAATTCTCAAAACTATATCAAGTATGGTTTTTATAAAAATAGAGTTATAAGTCATGAATTGCATAATACATATCTTCATTGTGATGAGACTTAAGAGTTAAAAAAAATTTATCTAAAAACTTTCTGTATTTTGAAATAAATCCCATTAAAAAATTGAATTTAGGCATAGTTAATGATAACAAAAAGATAAAAATTAAATATTCTAAGATTTTATATGAACTATATTTTTATATAAATAAGTATATTATTTATTAGTAAACTAAATTGGGTGTGTAAACAAATAGAGAGTAAAATTATTATCAAAGTATAACTAAATCCTATAAATCTTTAAAAGAATAAAAAAAAACCAAAGAAATAATATATATATATATATATATATATATATATATTCTTCATATAATCACAAGTTCATATAAACTTAAAATGTTCTATATAAATATCCATATAATAATATTATAAAACCTATAAAGAAAATCCATGTACCATGACTTTTATTTAATTTACTATATAATAATAATTCATACTTATAAACAATTAAAATGAAGTGTTTCCTTTTATTGTAAGATAATTTTTTCTATCCACTTATAAACTATACTAACATTATCAACATTTAATAATATAATTTATGAAAAATCTAATTATCATTGAAAGAAATATTAAAATTATCTTATTCTATAAAACTTATTAAAATAAATAATAGATTGATAACAACAAATTATGAAATAAGAATAACATCATTCTAAAAGAAAGTTGGCGTGATGAGAAATCAGCAAGGAACCATCACATCAATCCACGCCCTAATCCGAACATGCACGATAGGAATTATCTTGTTGGGTTTATGATAATCGTCAACAATTAGCTTGTTGGAGGGAATTGGAAAATGGAGCACAAACTAGCAGCCCAAAAGAAGAAAGTTCCACGTCGATCTTATGATAATCGTCAACAATTTCTGCTATTGTCACAATATTAACTTGCTTAGTCAAATTATTTCGAGCGTACCCAGACTTCCAGCACGACAAGCAAGCATCGGCTTCAGTTTCAGGTCAAGATCAAGTGCGAATCATGCCTTTAATTTTTTTTTTCTCTTCCAGCGCGTTTAGTATTATACTAGTTAGGTGTCTCTTAATATACTGGAGTTTACTTTTTATTTTTATAAAAAGTTTATTGAAATTTAAGATATAAAAAAATTAAATTCTACAACCTATCTAAAAAAATTGAGCTATTATATATGGATCAGAATGATAAATACATGAATTTGACAAACAATCCTATTTAAAAAAATATAAACTTGACAGCGACCTTGCCTGGACTTGCTACAAAACCCTACCGCTAGGGTTTGGAGATCTTAAACACATAGTTTTGTAGCTCGCTTATGCTGGTTTGCACCCACTGTTAGGGTATGTAGCCCTTGCATGTGGGTCCATGGACCTTGGGATGCAGGATTATAGACCTACTCTCCTGAATTTGCATTTAAGCGTGTTGGCTAGTCCTTATTATCCAGGGTTGGGTAGACCCAACGCCAAGTGTTTGCGGCTCGAGGCCACGACCAGGCATGTGGGGCTGACTTGGTATCCCTAATGTTCAGGTTTTTATATTTTTTAATTTTTTAAAAAAATAATTATAATTTTTTAATGATAATAATATTTTTTTAAATTTTTTTACTAATAATAATAACAACAACAATAATATTAATATTAATTTTATTCTAAAAGGCAAATCTATTTTTTCTTTTCAATATTTATAATATTTCCTACAAATTTATTAATTATTATATGAATAATATTAATTATAATCAAAATTATAATATTTATAATAAAAATAACAATATTTTTAATATTAATTATAATAAATATCATAATATTTATATCATAATAATAATAATTTTAATATTAATACTTTTAATATAAATACTTTTAATTATAATAAAAATAAAAATATTTATCATATTAATAATATTATTATACTTTTCTAATCAAAATTTTTATAGTAATAAGTTTTTTAAAAAAATTAATAATTATTAACAATAACAATAATTATATATATATATATATATATATATATATATATATATTATTCTTTATAGGACCTGCATCTCCAACCGCTAAGGATTACGTAGAACTCAGGTGCAGGTCAGACGAGGCCCCGACGGCAGGGCTGCTTAGAGTGCACTTTTTGCTCTCTCTTTTTTTTTTCCCTTTTCAAATCTCAATAAGATTTGAGAAAACCCGGTCATGTTATATTGGCGCCAAGGCTGCTTAGAGAAACCGTGAAATATCATATATAACTCATGTTGCCATGCTTTTCGTTCTAGCAGAACAAGCTAACTATTAATTATAAACATTTGGTTAGCAAGAAATAATATGAATAAAATTATTGAAATTTTGAGAAATTCGAAGTTCTTCTATGGTTAAAGAAGGAAGCTATATCAAATAGCACAATTTTTTTTTTTACAATCTAAAAAATTATTTTATTGTCGTGGGAGTAGAAGACATCTAATTTCATTACAATCAATGTTTGTTGCGTTCCTTTTAATCTGGATTTGTTTGGATGTGGATTAATGAATCGATTAAATTATATGATGTGATTTTACACACACACCAAGATCCCTTCTCCTTATGATGTCAAAAAGTAGAGAAGTGTCTAGGGATAATTAGTGATACAAATCCTCACTTTGCAAATTGAAGAGATTTATTTGGAATTTTTCAAGGGTGGCTGACATTGAAACATTATTAATTATCTAGTATAATGAGAGAAACCGCTAAAATGTAAAGTCAGTAAGCTTTTACTCCCATAAAAAAAAGAAAATATGATCAGGGAATGCATTCAATGACCTAATGCAGTATAGATAGAATGGGGGGGAAAATACACTCCAAAACTTATTAAGAGAACAGTTTTACGACAAAATTAAAGTTCGTTTACGCTGAATTATGGCTATGTATAGACAAGTTAAAGTTTAATGAGAAGAATTTTGATGAATCAAACAAGATTTCTATTAGTTTTATTAGTGCGTTGTACATGCCTAGTTTCTTGTAAGATCAGCCCTGTTAGTGTTAACTTAGATATCGGGATTATGTCTGCATCAGGTCTGAAAGTTGTTGTTTTAAAAAAATAATTTGTAATCATTTCTAGATTTGTTTCTTAATTTTATTTGGTTTAGGTGTCATTAACAATTTAAGTCTTAGCTATTATTTAAATATTTTATATGTTATTTTTTAAGATGATTTAATCAGATTATTAATATTAACGTTAGAATTTATTAAATAATTAAGAGTTTTTTATGCGGTTTAAAAGTACTGTAATTTTTATTGAACTCATGAAATTCCACCACTCTATCTTTTGTCTTTTGTCTTGTTATAGAACTCGTGCTATTTCTTCAGGCACGCGTTATCATTTCTGTTTTAATAGTGTCTGTGAACCTGGGATTTGATTGATTTTTAAAGTGTATTTATTTAGTATTGTATAAAATAATATTTTTTAATTTTGAAAATTATTTTTAATATTAATATGTTAAAAAAATCTAAAATATAAAAATATTTAATTTTAAATTAAAAAATTAAATTTTTTAAAAATATTATTTCAACAACATTTCTATACAAGTTTTATTTATAATGTCATCTTACATATTTTGCAAGAGGCAACAGAACTCTGCATGCCTATGAGTAGTCTTGTTCAAATAAAATCTTATGTTATAGATTATATTTTTTAAAATTGAGAAAAATATAACATAGGGAGTGAAACCTTTTGGATATGTGATTAAAATTTCACATTGGTTAAAAATAAGAAGGATCAAGGGTATATAAAGATGGACAAATATTTTTATTGGTATAAGATCTTTTGGGTATAACCCAATAGTAAATTCATGAGAGCTTAGGTTCAAAGTGGACAATATCATATCAATGTGGAGATAAGTGGTATCCATAATCCTTACAGGTGGTATCAGAGCCATGCTCCCGAGTTAGCTATGATGGATAAATCCTTGGAATGCCGAACAAAAGGTGGTGAGCCATAATTAGATCACGATGTAATCCATGGATGAGTTCTATTGGATAAGCAGTGTGCTCCGAATGCTTCATGAACGTGTCCTGATTCCAATACGGTGAAAAGGAGTTAACTTAAAAAGAAGCAAAAAAAAAATCTCAAGTCAGGTAGTGCTCTCCGGATGCTTCATGGACGTGTTCTGACCCCAACACGATGAAGTAGAGAATGAAGAATTCTGGTTGATAGAGAAAATAGATGGATAAATGATCGTTTGAGGAGAGGTTTGATGGTCCTTTATTTGAGGGAAGGATTATTAGATATGTGATCAAAGTTTCATATTGATTAGAAATGAAAAAGATCAAAAATATATAAAGATGAATAAATATTTTTATTGAAATACTGTCTTTTGATTATAATCTAAAAATAAATTTATAAAAATTTAAATTTAAAATAGTCAATATCGTATTATCAACATGAAAATAAATGATATCGATTATACTTCCAAAAACTGTGCTCTTCTGCTGTATGTTCAATGTGCTCTCTTTTATCTGAGCTCTGTTGGTTTATAAGGAATTTCAAATCAATCAATCCATCCATTATCTAAAAAAGATACCGAGAATCATCAGCATGGGCCAACCCAGTTACCACGTATATCCATGCTAGCTATCATGGCAGTGTTTAAATCGAACGTTTTTGGACCTAGGGGATCACTAGGAGACCTCGAAACAGGGAAGATTAAATCTTTTATTAGATTTTGCTACTGAGAAAGGCCATTGAAGTACGGAACTAATGAGCCATCCCTCTCGTGAGTCATGTGCATGATTCCTCTGCTCGTGGGGATGGGCTCAGCCTTCCAGTGCTTTTCCACACATGGTGAGTGTGACCTCCCACTTACTATATTCCTTCCAAATGTTTGCCAAATCATGCAAAAAAGGCCGCTATCTTATCCACTCAAGTCAGGCTGCGACTATCCACTGAATGCATGTAAATGACAAATGGTCTTGTGTGAATAATATCGAAGGAGGAAGAAGCACAGGCTTATAGCTTTCTGAATCGTGTTCTGGAAATAATAAACAGCTGCATGGTGCCTCCACTGCTTTTATGGATGAAGTGGCAGATTATCTAGTCCTGATCATACAGCAGATATTAAGCAGTTCGTAGACTTTCTACTGAAGTTCATCCTACGTGCTTCAACTTGACCTGCATTGAAAGGGTAATATGAAGTTAATTCTTTCTGTTAGAAAAAGAATTTAAACTCTGTACTTTTTTAAAAGAAGCAATATATTATTAGCAATATCAAATATCGCTATGCAGGATATGTACTATTAGACACTGATAGTAATTGCACTAAACTCGTCCAGGGCATCAAGTTTATTAGCTACGTACATGCTCTTCCCCAACAAGCTTTAGCGATTGCAATTATCTAATTCTGTACGTTGCATTTACTCGGTTCAAAGTTGTACATTGGAGGCTATTGTGTACAAATAGACCAATTTTTATCATCAAGGGCGATCAGTTTATACACTTATAAAAGGAAAACACGGGGTGCTAAAAATAGGAACTGGATGTTATTGGAACTACACATAATGAAGGGTTTTTTTTTTTTTAAATTACCATAGAAAGTTAAAAGTTTTTATAGAACAATATCATTTGAAAAAAAAAAGAAGTGGAATAGCACATTTTTTTAAAATGCAATAACTTAACTTATAGTTTTATTATCAATCTTTAGGCTTAATTAGTTGGCTGATTGGTCTAATTATATAGACTGGTAAACTATTTCATATCACAACTATGAATTTATAATTTTTTATAATATATTTTATGAATCAAAATATATAGTTTTATCCAACATATGAACTTTAAAACAAATTTTAATTAAAATCATAAAGAATTATTATTTTTTCAGTATTAATAATATAATCGAGATGATAATAAATGATTTTAAATATTAAATGTGGGTTCATTACAATTAAAAAATAATTTATCGTAAACAGATTATATAAATATACTAATAAATATATTTACACACTAGTAACAAGTATAAACTTAAAAAAAGATTTAGTTACGTCAAACTAGATGGATAATTTAAAAAATTTATAAGTTTTAATTTTAATGATAAATTTTTATAAAAAGTTTTACTTTATTTTATTTTATTTTGAATGCTAATTCGGACTGAAAAGGAAAAGGGAAAAGGATGGCGACGGAAGTGGGAATAAAAAATCGCATCAAATCTTGTGGAATCACCCCATCAAACCAAGCCAGCTTTGTTTCCATAAACAATGGTGCGCACATCCACCTATATATAGCTAAACAAGGAGACCGTGAGCCAAAAGGCTGACCACTGACTCCATTTTTGGAATATTCGGCGGCGGATTGTGATTGTATTATGGCAGCCCTGAATATCGTGATAATGGTCCGCACAAGCATGTTATTGCCCTTGTAGATTCGCTCATGTTTCATTTCTGTCCTTATAGTTTAATCTTTAAATTTTAACCCCTATAATTTTTAAAAATGTTTTGATTTGTAATTTTCTTATTTTTTTATATATTTCTCTCTCTCTCGCTTATGATCTTAAACATGTTATGCTCATAAAAACACTTAAAACCTTAAAAGAGAAACCCAAAAGCTAAGTCCAGATTAGTGATTGATGATAACATCGATGATTATTTAAGATATTTTAACTTGTAAAAGTAAAGGTGAAACATTGATGAATTTACAGGAGAAATGAAGCTGAACATGCCCCCACTTTTTTAGGAAATTAATAGTTGCTTCATTTTGATATTAGTGGCAAGTTATAAAAAGGAATGGGTTCGAATTCTTAAAATTTAAGTGGTTTTATATGTTGTTTATTCAAGATTTCATTGTAAATTATCTAACCCTTTCATTGTAAATAAAACTATAGATTTATTCAAGATTTCATTATTGCATTGGATTCACATAAGTTGCTTAATTCCAAGCAGGATATCACTGCACTACAAGTAATTAAAAGTATATCTGGGGTTGAGATGACGCTAATTAAGCTTCTTCCATGAGACACACAAAATTAAAGATAAATTTTTTTTGAAGGATATTCCAACTAGTTAAATTTTGAGTTTATTCTTTTAAAAATTATTAGTTTGAATATTATTAATTTTAAAATTATTGAAAATTTATATAGTTATTAATTTTAAAATCTTGAAAAATTAATTAAAATACAGTAAGATACTTTCAACACCTATAATTAAAAAAAAAGCAATATATATATATATATATATATATATATATATATATAAAATTTCAACCATACCTTATATATCATGTCTAAATCCCTGAACACACTTCAAGTTTTGCTATACTTGTTTCAATGCTTCACAAGGGTTCCTTGTCAGCTTTTGGTGTCAAAATGATTGGTTATACAGTACATGAATATCTTCAAAATCTTGAAACCACATATTTCATTACTTCCCTTTCTCGTTTAGCAGAAGTTTTGTTAAAATTAAAATCCAGTTAGAAAAATAATATAGCAGTGTCTGATTACAAAAATATAAAAAACAAGGATATGAATATGAGGAATCTATTTTTATATTTTGAATATACAAAAAAATAACTTTAAAATGATCAAATATATTTATTTCATGTTTTCGTTTCTAACACTGTCTCTTTCATTAAATATGTTTTTGTCTCTGCCGAATTGTTTCTTATATCCGAGGATGCTAACTAAAGATAACATGTGAGCTTCTACTCTTTTTTTTTTCTTTTAAAATGGCGGGATTTTTCTTCAAAAACAGAGAAAAGTTGTTTATGATGAAACTGTGAAAAACTTTGAAAGTTGCAATCAAATAAATTAATTAGAATTTTCAGTCACGAAAATATATTCATATTACATGTTCCTGAACATTCTCACATCCATACTTGAGTCTACATAAACAGCTCTAGCCACGTCCCCAAAAAAAAAAAAAAAAAACCTGACAGGGAAATAATGTGGCATGAAGAATCGCATTGGGAATGCTTGTCAGCTAGGGCCCCTACCATGGTACAATGGGGATTCCATTTTCATGCACGTTTCTTTCTTTTTATTCATTACAGAATATTGAATTTGAGAGCAAGGCGTGACAGAAAAAACTCTAATCATGACCCAACAAAAAAATGAAAGAGCGCTCAGAGGCCACGCGAATGGTCACTGGGACCTAAGGATGACCGTAAAATACTTCACAATTCACGTATAAACGTAACCTCTTATACAGTGGATTTTTTCACTTTATTTCCACTTATTTTGCAATTTAGGTTGCTGTTTCTCTTCTCCATTGGTTGCTAATTGCTATATGATATCAACAGATAATAATTATGTTAAAAAATCAATTTAATATAAAAATTTAAATTATTATATAAGATTTAATATTATAATTTATATTCTTTTTTAGCTTATCTCCTTAAGTAAAAGTCCCTTAAATTTAAAATTTATATAAACTTATATTATTTTATTTTTAATTTTTATCAAATAAATAGAGATAGTAAGATTTAAACTTGTGATTATTTGATTATATAATATCAAATAATAAATTTAACTTAAAAGTTTAAGTTGTTATGTGAGATTTCAGAGTATAATTATATTATTTTCTAACATATTTTCTTAAGTAAAAATATTTTGGATTTGAAATTTATATAAATTTATATTATCTTATACTTAATTTTTATTAAATAAATAAGATGGTGAGATTCGAATACAGTTGATCATTAAAGTTCTGATAGCATGTTAAATAACCAATTTCACCTAAAAGTTTAATCTATTAAGTGAAATCTTAAAATATAATTAATATTATTATTTTCTAATATATCCTCTTAAGTTTTGAGCTTGAGATTTATATATGTTTATATTATTTTATACTTGATTTTTATTTAATAAATAAAAATAATGATGTTCAAACTCGTAATTAATTGATCATTAAAATTCTAATAACATGCTAAATAATTAATTTTGTTAAAAAACTTAAGTATTAAGTATTAAGTGAGATTTTAAATTGTTATTTATATTATATATATATATATATATATATATATATATATATATATTTGAAAGAATCTAACATTGTTACGTGAACTTTTAATCGACTCTCAATAGAAAAATAATAAACAATGGACGTTATATTTATCGAAGAGTTTGTATGCAGTGTTATATGGAATCTCTTGAAGCCGAGAGTTGACTCTCACTCACCATTTTCATCAAATCAGATAGGTTTACAAATGTTCTACTTTATTTCTAATTCTTGTTTTGTTTTAAATAATGAAATTATACACCAAGGCTAATTTTCTTTTCTAAAATCGGCCTGCAATTATATAGCTGAATGTTTTTTGTATTTTAAAAATATTTTAAAAAGAATTGAATTTTTTTATTTTAAATTAATATTTTTAAATTATATTAATATAAAATATATTTTTAATATATTTTTAAATAAAAAATATTTTAAAAATCAACTTCCAAAATGAATTCAATACAAGAAAGAAGCGATGTGTATGGCTCCTGAATTCCGAACAAGTCCTTGTTGTGGCATAACGTCGCAGGTTTTAACAAGGCAACGATTCACTGAATGAGTTCCTAGTGCAGAATATTTTTCAATTTCAGGAGTATCCATGCTTCTTGCTGGTAAATATTATTTTTTCCTCTGAGTTTTTATTTTAATTATTTTAACTCTTTTTCTAAAACTCTTAAACGATGATGGTAGTTTCTTTTCCTGCTTCCAAAATATGGCCATTGGATGACTGCCATTTGTTGCCACTCGTACACGTGTAAATGGGTCGGGAAAACTTAACACCGCACACGAGAGATGTAAAATCAAAGTTATAATTCTATACCACCAATTTAAAACCTGGTTTAGTGTTGAGTGAATGACTCAAATTAATTCAATTTTTTTAAAATATTATTTTCATTAATTAAAAAAATTAAGTTTTTTTATTAATGCAACTCATACCAAATTTTTGACTAGTTTAAAACCTGGTTGAGAAGGTTCATCAAATTCTTTTAAAGTTTTTTTTTTAAATATTATTCTAATTAATTAAAAAAATCATGCATTTTTAGTAACCTAGCTCATATCAAGTCCATGATCAGCAGGACATTGAGTTTAAAAAAAATATTATTCTAATTAATTAAAAAAGTCATGCATTTCTAGTAACCTAGCTCATATCAAGTCCATGATCAGCAGGACATTGAGTTGATCCACTAGATTTTACCGGATCTTATAACTAGCCAGACATAGAATTGTAATACTTTTTCTTATTAATTTTCTAATATGTGAAAAAGAAGAATATAATTTCTGGTATAACCAATAATATTTTTTTATGGTGATGTTCTCGAAATAAGGAAAACAAATAATACTGTGAAATGTAAAAAAATGCTGATACCAGGATACCATTAATGTTCTTGAAGCAAAATTTTATAAAAATTGACAAAACAGAAAGACAAAAGAATATCTTAACAGGTTAGCTGCAAGCTGCAATATATGTGGCTGTACGAAATCGGTGCAATCTCAGGGAAGCTGGTGCCGGACTATCAATGCTAAACAGTTAGTATTAATTGCAGAACTTTCAACATTAAAAAGTTAGAAAATATATCTGATTTTTAACCAATAAAATCTGTGGTTCCCATTAATAAGATGGTCATACACTCAGTCTGCAGGGACCCAAGTGCATGCCAAGCTCAATATCTTGATGGATTTTGTCTGGTCATGTCTTCTTCTCATTTATCTGCTACGACTTTTTGCTAGCACTTGATCTTAACTAAGCACAAACAAGTTGTTGGATTCTTAGTTGAAAAATCTGGTACCCATCGCAATGTCCCTGTCCCGACATTTTTGTTGAACATTTGGTTGTTGTTGCTGCCAAGTGCTAACTATCCCAATTGACAGAAGAGGATCATCATTTCACTTGAATGCTCAATCCATCTGTATTTCGGCTTTCCTGTCCACCAGTCACTTGCAGGCTGTTCACATGGAGGATAGGGAGGAATAAGACAGGCCTGACCTTTTAATCCAAAAACTGAAGAGAAAGAGAACCAGATTATTTTAATCACTGTATCATTAAAAAAAAATCATTACAACTATACTATCCAACCATGCATGTGGCGCGTAAGCGCTATTGTTTAGCTCCATGTAAATGAGAAAATCCTGAATTGAAGGTCTAGACGAAGACCTCGTTGAGACTAACGTAATAACAGAAGGCCACAGATGAGAAAACTGTTTATAGCAAAGCGGCGAATCGAGAAAGTTCTCATGTACTTGCGATTTGCAGGATCATCACAGAGATGGCAATAGATGAAGCAAAAGGCAGTGCATGATTGGCTTGTAAGTCTTGAAACAGAGTGGTTGGACGTAAATGTCTACCATATTTGAAAATCTTGGTTGGCCATGTTTAAGTAAAATGTCAAGGGATAGAAGAGATGAAGGGCCTTTCATCATTCAAAAACAAATTGTCTAGTCGCTATCCTGTTTGTTATTGGTCGGTAACAGAGACTATTCAGGATCATACATTTCTCGATTCTTAGATCTGATCTCAAATCATTAATCCATCATTCTTCTTAGTGAAATTTAACTGATTATAACACAATAAGCAGTTAGGCTTGGCTTATGGTATGGCATTTAGAAGCTAAGAATTGTCCTTTGCCTGAAGAAGAAAGCTGGCAACTTTGTGAATCTTCTGGGCACCATTGTTAATGGAGCAAGGTCTTCAATGGAAAGGAACCGAACAATTTTATGTGCAATTTCGACGGGACGGTTGCTAAGCCTGTCTAAAGTCTCCGCTGTTTCCGTTGTTCATGTGTTTGTGGAACTCGATAGAAAAAACGAAACGCCAGCAAATGATGAAAATAAATTAAATCAGACAGCAGAACCACCAGTGAATGTTTGATCTCGACTGATTCCGTTTCGATGGGTATGTTTTTGTAAGAAATCAAAACTTGTTTAAATCTTAAGCTTTAGGATTCCAATTTGAAAGGAAAATATTATCTTACAACCACCCTTGGATTTGTCATGGGAAAAACCATTTTTTATTAAAATTTATTTTAAAATTTCTGTTTCTAAGAATCATTTCAAGAAATTTCCGAAACCGTCACATCTTTATTTGAAAAGACAGTGCAATAATACTCCACTGTGCGAAAAGTTAATTGGGCTTTAGGGCTTATGCAAAAAACCAACCTCTAGAAAGTAGAAATACTTCCCTGCTCCCACAGAAACAAGTTTCAGAGCCTTTTTTTCTCTAAAATCTGCAACTTTAGTCCTCGGCCCTCTATTCAATGCCTAGGCCCGACCTTGAAAGCTGAAAATGAAGCGGGACACAAGATATCCTAACCAACCAGGCCCAGAAACCAAACACAAATTGCTTTTTTAACCTTTTGTCTCCTCCTTCCATTGAATTTGGGAGATTTTCATTTCCCGTCGAACCTAAATTTAAATCCATGTACAAAAGGGTCTCCAACGATGGAGGAGGGCTGGGCCTCCAACGCGTTTAACCCATTCTTGTGAAATAGATAGCATCTAGCGAACGAGAGTTTATTCATTTTTTTGTTGAAATGACATGTTAATTAACTTGTTTACCAAACGGGAAGCGTTCATTTTGAATTGCACTACACGAATTGCTGCGAAATTCAGTGTTGAACGGGAACCCTTCTCTTTGCTGGTTTTGAATGAATTCGTTGAAAATTTCTCGAACATGTCAACTTTTCTTACTCAAGGAGTAAATTTGAACTGGAGCAAAATGTATTGCACTGTACATATCAATTCAAATGACAGCGATCTGCAATCTGAAAGAAAATACAATTTGTTTGGTCACCAAGTCTCAAAGAAGTTTGATACTAAGAAGTCTAAAGGAGGAGCAGAATCCCACATCAACAAAAACCAACTTTCTCTTGTTGTTTATAATAGATACGCAAAGCCAGATGCCTCTTGAAACTCAGTACCATGGGCATGTAACCGAAGTGGAGGTGATAAGATGATTGGACATTGAATCAAGTCGTCGATTTGCCGATTTTCTGGCCTGCCCGTTCCAAGCCTAGAGCTGAGCTATGTGATCCTAGTGAAGGCCTGAATTACAAGCTTGCTAACTTTTTTTACTCGTCAAATATAGGGTAAATCCAATCGGACCATCACTTGCCCATATTGGTTACTTGGGATCTAAGAAAAAAAAGAGGAATAAGAAGTGGTTGGGGGGGGACCTTGTTGAAAGATGTTCCATACAGTCTCAACTCTTTACAATTGTAATTTCAAACCGCTCACAAGTATACTGGGGCTCTAGGAGTGGCGCTATTTTTTTTGGCAGATACCTCCTGAAGCACAAAAGTCTTTTAAAGGCAGAATTTCTTCATCCCAGTCAAGACTGATTCTTAGATAAAAATCCACAAAAGAACAAAGAGTTATGTGGGAGTCGTACAAACATCTTTTCAATTTTTATTTTTTCAGCCTCTTGAGTGCTTGAAGTTTTGCGTCTATAAAACTATGCTCGTAGAAGCTCTAGAACACAACACCCTTCCCTATTCATTTCTTAGACCTCTATCAGCCTTCATGGTCCTATGAGATCATTTCTGTTTCAAAAACTTGAATTTCATGCCCTCCATGTTTGCAAAGAAACAAGAGTGGACATATTTACTTTATGAACTAATCCTCCACGTCTTCCCTCTCCCTAGGTACAGCTCCAAAATGTTTAACTAAAATGTCCACAAACAAAGGCCCCAAGTCCTTGCAGGGAACACATCTGCTCCTTCACAAACTTTCCCATTTTCTTCTCTAGCCATGCAGCCCATGAACCCAATATCGGCAACTTGCACCTGCCCACAGGTACTAGGACAGCCTGTCCAATGCATTCTCACCGGTCGAGTCACTGACACTAACCTCTGCACCTCCACAGTTACCTCGAAGGCCCTGGCCTTTGTTTCAATTATTGCTTGCCCGTAAAACTGGTTGCCAGTGCATGCTTACCAACACTTTCATGAGAAGAGGTGGTTCGGGTGAGAAACTGTCTTTCAATAGAAGATCTTTAAGTAAGGCTTCAATCTTTGAGTTCTCGATATTGGGAATTATGATGTTCTGCTCTGCAGTGAGTCTGAGTTCGCCGGGACCGTAAATGTCAGCTAGATGAGCTAGCCCGTCCATGTCATCTGCTTGGACACGACCAACAGGAATGTGAAGACCTACGTAGCGAAAGCCCTCCTGCTTCTGTGAATGGACACCGAAATAACCCCTCCTTTCCCGTTGCTTTTGGATCAAATCTTCAGAAGATTCTCTCTCCAGCCATTGATGGGGCATTCTTTTCACTACTTCTCACCTGAATCCTTCAATGCCCTGCATTTATACAGAATTCGTTCGATGAGGGAAATACTAAGTGAAAATAAGGGGAATAAATGACGTGTCAAAAGATGAACGATGACTCACAAGCTCGTCAATCAACCACCACATCATTCTTGTTTTTTGCCTGTTCCATCTGAAGCCAAGATCAGTCTTGTTTTTTGCCTGTTCCCTCTAAAACTCCGCAAGTCCTTCAAAGGAGGGACGTAAGCAAGATCATTGATGTGAGGATGCTCGTAAAGATCATGAGAACCCACAACACATACATTCCACTTCCTTGGCCTAGAAAGACAGAGAGGGGTTAAGGTCACTGAAAATAACTCCGCATCTATCGCATTAATATAGAAGTGAGGAAAATTCCAAGTTAGTGAAAGCTGGATTGCCACGAGAATTGGAAGTGATAAATTGAGACAGCAAGTTGGTATAAGGCCCGGTATCAACAATCTCATCTGGATCAATCCTAGCAAGAGGATTCCCCACAGGGTTTCTAACGTTGTCCATGCCACTCTGCAGACCTGTCAAGCCAACTTCTGTAAGACTCTTTAGTATTTCTGGCACATCAGGCAACACACATCACGGATTTGCTAGTTTAGTCTAGTTGTCACATCTGCCCAACCATCTTTCCCATATTTCCTTATCACACTCGCCAGGTATCTTGTTTGTGCACTTGTTGTTACCCCATCTGGTAACTTCAATCTGATCATTAAAAACAATTTGCAGCAAGGAACTGATCTAGTAATCTTCAAAGCATTTAGATGCAAAATGGATTATGGACAGTTAAATGAAATATACTTTCAAAGAATCTACTAAAACTTGACAAGTTAACGCTTACGTCGATGCTTCCTTCTGTGAAGGAGACCAAGGCACTTGAGTCTAACATCAATATCATCTTTACTGCTCTTCTCTTTGGCAATCTCTTCCACCGACAACTTAGCTAGCTCCTCAATCCCATTTTCCATGAAAAGCTTCATTGGCTCTGTCTTTATCTTCACTTTCTCTTGAGGATTAATCCCTTGTCTAAACTTCTCTTTCAACACATAGTATCCATCCCTCTCATCCACTCTTGGTTCCCTTGATCCACTGGCTGAGCCACTGTGGGGGGTCCAGCGAAGAGTCTTGGTCCTGCAGAGGAGCTTGGAGCTGCGTGTGTCAATGGTGGTGTAAGAAAACGAACTGAAAGCGATCAAATGATGATGGTATATAGTTACTAGTGAAGTGTGGGTATTTGTAAAGAGTTGTTGGTTTTTTCTTGGGACAGTTGCAAACAAAAAATAATTAAGGATGTAGTCGCGCGGCCCTGTATTTCCTCTTATGCTTGCCTGTTCTTGACTGGATATTTTAGAACTGATTGCTGTTGTGTCTGAAAAGCATCTGTCCAATTGTCAATCAACCCTTAATATCTAGCAACCTGACCCAACAAGACTGGAAGCTACCATTTGGTCTGCATGTAAGCCACCGTATTAGTAGTCATAGTACCACTACTTGGAGCTTGCTCACACAGGTAGTAATAAAGCACTGCTACTCTGGTGGCTTAACAGCCACAATATTAAATGCCACCAATAAGCTCTTAGAAACTAATGAGTTACTCAGAAGTGCAAGGAAAACAACATAAAGATCTGGTTTGGAATTTTATGTCTTTGGCTGCTTAGTTCAACGATACAAGATGCTAGCATTTGCATAACACTCATGATCAATGCAAACACAACAGCCAACCAATCATGTGCCTGAGCTCCACAGACAACTTCGCATCTAGAGAACTGGAATTTATTCCTTATTTAATAAAATGACGTGCTAATTAACTTGATTGGCATTACACTAATTGCTGCCGAGTTCTGTCTTACCTTTCACTTTCTTGGTTTTTAATGAATTAATTGAATTTTTTTTCAAGCATCTCAACTTCTCTTACTCGGGGTGTAAATTTGAACAAGATCTGGATGCATCCTGCCATGTATACACATATCCATTCAAATGACAAAGCGATCTGCAATCTGAGAAAAGAAGTGTCCATGTCTATGGAAAATAAAACAAGAACAACAAAGAAAAAGATAACTTGTTTAGCCACCAGGTCTTAGGGAGGAGCACAATCCCACATCGACTAAAACGTACTTTGTCTAGATCGTTATAATAGACACGCCATACAAAGCCAACCGCCGAGCTCAGTAGCGTGGGCTTGTAATCCAAGCGGAGGCATTAAGGTGGTGGAACGTTGATCTTGTCCAGAAGTCTGAGCCTAGCGTGATGAATATCTGGCCTGCCCGTTCCAAGCTAGGAGTTGAGACATGTAATCCTTTCGAAGGCTCGGGTTACTTGTCTCCTAAAGTGGGGGGCAATGCGTGAGGCTGGTCTCACAGAGCAGCGACAACCTCCCGTTCTTGGCAGTGGAAGGATAACAAGCTGCTGTCACCTAGGCCTCATATGGTCTAATGGGCTGATAAAACTGGACCATCACCTTTTTCTACCTGCATTTAAAATCAATTTTGTACTGTGGATCGGATGGTATCTCAATTTTTTCACTTTTTTTTACAGTGGTGCAATTTACTTGGTTATCCTTAAAATAAAAAATAATAATAAATTTGATCCAAGGGCTTTATGTGAATTTTCACTAACCATGCTTAGTGTAACTAGTCTAATGCCCTTGCAATACCAAAAACAATCTTATGTTTTAGTGATGGTTTAGATTTCACATTTTTTATTTTTTTCAATTCTCATGTGATCGTATGGGTTATTTCATAATTTAATTAATAAAAAATCAAATTTTTGTTTGTGGAATACGCTAACAAATGAGCCTTTTTATCACCTTTGAATGGAGTGTGTAGTGACTGATAAAAATAAAAAATTAGTTTTCTTGATGTTTTAATTCATAAAAACAATTAATTATGAGTGGTTTGATAATGATTTTTTTTATTATTTTTCTCTCTTTCTACATTGTTTTTTGTGTCTTCCCTGGCAACATTTCACAACTGCTCTTCAATTTTGTTTTTCTTATAATCCGATTCATGTTCTTTTAATTTGAATTAATTTATAGAATTAATTTTTTTTTATTTCATTTTTCATAATTAATTCCTTTTATTTTAGATTTGGTCATTGTTTTTTTTATAGAAATTTATTTTATTTTATAATTTATTAAAAAAAATACAATTTTCATCCCTGTTATCTTTATTGTTATTTTTTAACCTTAGCCAGTTTTTAATATTATTTTTTTATTTCACTCTTCAATATTAAAGTTGAGTTTCTTGATTGATTTTAGGTATAGAATTTAATAAATTTTAAATTTAAAAAATTAACCTAAATTTAAGAGATTGATTCGAGTTAATTTGTTGTTTTTCTTCTTTTTAAAACTCATATTTTTTTTAATTTCATCACTTTATATTTTATTTAATAGGATATTGAGTTTCTTTTTTTTTTCCCTTTATATAGGATTGCTCATTACTTTTAAAAATTACTTGGGTTATCTTGAGTCTTTTTATATAATTTTTTAACATTTTTTGGATTTAGATTTTCTTAAAATTAAATTAATTGCTTATTATTTGTTTTTAAAAATATATCATTTAATATCTCTTAATCTTTATTTATTTTAATATCTATTCAAGGTTAAAAGAATATATAGCCCACGACACAACATGATGTAAAATCATGTTCTTTTGGACTTATCTTTCAACATTTAATTTATTTGAATATTATGATTTTTGTATTTTAGTTTTTATCTGATTTTTCACTAATTTTGAGAGTAATATAGATTATCTTGAATTCTTTTTTTATTGTTCACTATTATTTTTTTAATTATATTATTAAATCAACCTAGTTAAATAAATTTAATCAAGTTAATTACCTAAGTTTTATTTTTTTATTTTAAAAAAATTGGTTCAAGTCATATTGTAGGACGAGCCACCTAGAATGCTTGGGTACCTTGTTTGGAATTTTTTTGTCAAATGTTTTTACCATTTCAGGCTTTAAATATTTTTTTAATTTATTTTAATTTAAATTACATGTTTCAATTTGAATTTCATGGGAGGCGTTGTCACGTGCTCATGCTTCAAAATGAGAATCTTAAGGGTCAAACATGATTGGCCTTAATTAATCCAATAAGTTAACATTTTTCTTTTTATAAAAAAATTATTAAATATATTATCACCTTAATATTTTAAAAATTATTTATCCATTATATATTAAACTTTTGATTTCTAGTATTTTTTTATATTTTTTTATAAGGCTGTTAAAAAAATAATCTGATCCCAATCAAATTCTATTTCCGATATCTAATGATATTCTCTTAAATCCCCGAAAAAGTCTTATACAAATCATCACGGGAACTTCTCTAGGACCTAGGCTTTCCAGGTGGATTCCCAAGAATAATCTTTTCGACATCAGCCAGATTCGTAACATTAATTAAAATGTGCTCGTTTTCTTCATTAAAATATTTTTAAAAATACCACGCTCGCAATTTCAGACAATACTCAAGTCATCTTCATCCTCACACATTAGAGCAACACTTTGTGTTTTTTTTTTTAAATAATCTTGGACTTATTCCCTGGAACCTATTACTAGACAGGACCCTGAAAATGGTGGTTTGTGGAGGTAGAATGAGATGATACTGTCAATTAGAAGGAGAATCTTGAAAAAGTATAAGGGGGTGCTCTTGATATATCAGCAATCTAAAATCTGACGAGAAATTCTGACAACAGTGCATTGCTAAGAACACTATCGAAAACAGCGTTTACAAATAGATTTCTGGGAGTTGAGATTGCTATGCCTCACCAAAGACAACCTCGACAAGGTCGAGTTAAGGCTATGTCAAATCAGAAGAATATCTTAAATGATTCACCATGCATCACCAAGGTCAGTGAAGGGTTTACCCCAAATAACCCAACTTTCCAGCAAGCGATAGCACTTCATTGCTTGTGCAAAACATCAGATACAAGGAGGCCAACGGAAAAGGATGGAAGCAACCCTCCAAACAAATCAACTTGACTTCCTTGCACACATTTTAACAAGAAGCTCAAAATTAGCAATCGTGGTCGTCAGAATTCAGAAATCGTCCTAGACAAATATCACCTCAAACTTTGCACATGGGTTGACTTCCAGGTGATTCTTGAAATCATCATCAGTGTTGAATTTGTAAGAGTACAGAGCTTGCCTCTGTGTCATGCCTACAGGGTATACTCTGTAAACTTTAAAATCGTCTCCTCCCCTTATGCTTTCAGGTCTTTCCTGCTTCCAGATGGGCACATGCTTCAACGACTTAAACTTCTTGAGCACAGCAGCCTCTAGAGCATTTACAGTTAGATTGCCAGACCTGCATAACATGGTTTTGTCAATATTTTATAAAATGCAGACTTGTTAATTTTTCTAAAATATTAAACAGAAAGAGAAGAAAATTTTGAATATCTGGCCTCTGCATCCACATTAAATCAGTGACCATGTTGCACAAACATGCTAAACCAAGTAAGAGGCCAAAGAGGGGAAAGGGGGGGGGGGGGGGGGACACAATAAATCAAACATGAATCACACTTTCACTTCTCAATGGGTTTCAATTCCCAACTTCATACAACAAGACAGATGCAATGGTGACTCAACTAGTGATGTGCATTTGTGTGCCTTTGTTTAACTTGCATACACAAGTTCATGGATAGATGCACTGATACACAATAAAGACCAATACCCATCAGTTTGATGGCCTTACCTCAAGAAAATGGACTCCATCTCAAATCTTCCTCTCTCTCTTACATATAAATGATACACGGTCTCTAAGTCTTTGGTGCATCTGCAGGGACGCCTCTTAAACCCTGGGCTATTTTCCTCTTTCTTCCGAATCATGGTAGCGAGGTGAATGCAAAGACGGCATGATGAGTGTACTGCTGCCATATCTACCAGGGCCTTGAAAGAATCAGATGGGCCCTCGTATTTCCACCTAATTGATGGACAGCTCTCAATGAGGAACTATTGGGAAATAACAAGAAAAATCTCTAGAAAACAGTACAGTCACCCAATATCAACTGAAAATTAACAAATCATTATTCCACTGGATAAGATTAAGTTGTACCTTAATGATTGATTGTAGGCATCAGGATTTTCTCCAAGGTATTTCATAGTCTTCGCAATTGAATCAACATCTTCTAGCTCCTTGATATGTAAAATTGAGTTAGGTGCAGGAGCAAAATCTTGAATATTTGGAGCACCAACTACCACAGGTATGGTTCCTAAAAAAGTTGGTTTCAGTATATCCATTATCACTATACAAATCCTAATAAAAAATTTCTAAAGCATTTGCAAACTCAAAAGCAAAGACACGTGATAGTATTTGGCAACAACAGTTGTAACACCCACACTTATTGAGAGCGAGCAAGTTCACATACCAGCAACAAGAGATTGGAAGAATTTTTCTGTGACATAATCCTCCTCATTGGAATTCTCAAAAGCCAAGCTAAATTTGTAACGCTTCAGAGTCTCTACTTTATCCACTGCATAACATATATTACAACAATAATAAATGATAATGCTTTGCAAGTGAATATACCTGATCATATATCATATCACAATGCAGCCATCACTAAACAGACTTAATTTGAGTTGAAAGAGGCGCGTGAAAATTTAAAACATCTAAAACAAGAATCATACATGACTTACCAAAGATAATAGTGAATTGCATCATGGAATGAATCTATAAAATTACCAACAAACAAAGAAGTTGTGTATCGGATCTGAACAAAATTGTAGTTCCAATGGCCAAATACACAGGCCAAAAATGTAATTCGAGAGCAAAAACAGGGAAATCCCACTATTTCCAAGCAATAGTTGTGATAGAAACATAATGGCATCTCAAGGGGAATGTGACAGTGATCTCAATAGTTCAATTGAAACATAAAACCTGTGGAAAATACCATATATTGAAAGGATTTTGGCATGCTCACCTCTTCCATCATGGTTCCGATGGCAGTTACCATAGGAATCTATGTTGATGTTCGACCTTTCAAGTGCATCAAGTGCTTGCAAGCGGAAGTTGCGAGCACCACAATTGGAAATGAAAGCAGCTGCTAGTGCTTTCTCAGTCTTTGGCTGCACTGGTGCCATGATATCATACTCAGCCCAGGAAAAATATCCAACTGGCACATCTGAGGAGAGACTCGTTGTCATTACAACATCATATCCTCTTCTAATTCATAAGAAAACCAAAGAATCAGTTTAATCATCTGAAAAAGAAATTATAGATCTGAGTAATTGAATATCGAAAGAAATGCACTTGAGAAGAATGGCAGGCAGTTATTTTAAACTTCAGCATAAAAATTGCAGATAGCATGCTCTATTGTAGAAAGAGTGTTCACATATTATCAATTCATTTCTAGAATACTAACATGCACCACACCATGAATCTCAACATCAAGTGCCAAAGTAGGACCAATGTCCAATGATGCAGAAAAAGTGAATCTCTTGCATAACCAACTATTTGAGCATCACCAAAAACATCTCTGGATATTTTTTATGTACCCTCTAGTTCTACTATATTTCATCAAGAGAAGTAGGAAACTCTACGAAAAGGAAAAGCTAGCTCAAGTTCTGAACATTCATTGCATTCTGAAAACCATTTTGGTCCCTAATGGATCAAAATTTTGAAATTAATCTCTGTATTTAAGAGAAGAGTTGTTTAAAAATAATTGACTCAACATTTGGTATTCAAACATCTCTATATCTTGTGCTTCAAGTGAACGAGTTTATAGCAAATCATAATTGGAGAGCTTCACATCTAAATTTGAATGATAAACTTGAGCTATTCAAATCCAAACAACAAGAAGAAGCCATAATTTAGGAACTAAAAGAGGCCATTTAGGAACGACAAACACAGCCATGATAATTTATACTCACTAGAGTTTCTTATAGCTCAAGGCAAAATGTTTTTTCAAAAATCAATCAAGTCAATTTGGATAGTGCTTACCCACCGTCGTGCGTGAGCAATATTGTTCTCTGCATAGTAGGAAGCTGATTCCATCGACCTTAACACACTAGCTGTTCCACTTTGTTGAGGTACGCCAAATCCAGCATCTGGCTTTTTACTGGGGTTAAATCCAAACTGACATTCCACCCCACATGTGTTCCACTCCTAAATAAAAATGCATAGATCCAAGTTACAAAACCACTGTACCACATAATGACCACAAAAAACAAATTAACTAAATCAATTAACTCAGCTAAACTAAATCAAAACCATAATTCAAAACAGCTAATTAAAGTCAACCACACGAATCATCTTCTTCTATTCCCCATGTCTTAAACAAACCACTTGAACATAAGAACTCTATTACTCGTGGGTTCTCCTCTAAAAACCAATCCTACATCGAATCATCGGGAAATGGGCCAAAGTCCTAACCTTGATTGCTCTATACAAATGCCATTACTAGCCCCCTGAACATAATTAGTAAATTCTTAACTATATCACACTCAAAATTCATAAAAAATTGTATAATCACAAAATTCACCAATTAGCAAAAAAGAACAACAATAATAATAAAAAATCATATCCCATGAATCTTGAAAAAGGAAAGTTCAAATCCAACAAACCTTTTCCGCTCCAGCGACCAGAACGGGATCTTTATCAAAATCTCTTGAATAAACCACAGCATCCTCTTTTTCTAACCACTCCTCACAGCTATCTGACTCCGAAGTTCTCTTAGTTTTATCCATATTCACTGTTTCCGATCCAAAATCACCACTTTCCACCATATCAGCAGATATAGTTGACCTGTAGAAAAAACTATCAGCCCAGGAATCAACTAAATCGGCATTTTTAGCCATATCAAGACGACCCAGAAAGGCGATCTCTGCTATCACCACAAGAGCAACAAAAATTGGCAAAAAATTTGACCACTTCATTTTAAAGATTGAAACTTGAGTGGAATTTGATGGTGACCCATCTGATACAGGCAACCCTTCTTGTGATGCTGTTGCAGCTCTTGATCCTCTTAGATTTGTCAAAACACCCATCAAGCAAAAATCCCTTTTTATAACAAATGTAGAAACGAAGAACAAGAATTAAAAAGGGAAGTTCTTTTTTTCTTTCTTTGTTTGATGATTTTAGGTGGTGAAGCTGTTATTTGTGTGTCTCACCCCAAAATAAAAAACAAATAAAAAAGAACAGAGAAACATCATTAAATGAGGCTTTGGTTTTTTAAGGTTTTTGTTTCATGCGTTTCCTTGGCTTGAAAGGAGGATGAAATTTTCAGGTAACAAGACTTTGTGGGCTATTAGGGTATTTTGGTCCCCTTCTCCTTGTTCAAAGTCACCGGAGAAAGTTGAAATCTTTGGATATTTTATTTATTAGCAGTTGATAGCGTGTGTGGACCGGAGAGAGAGAGAGAGAGAGAGAGAGACCAAAGGGGTAAATCTTGATTAGAAGGATTGCTTTGTGAATGAACAAATTACTAGGAGTTAGGGTGTACCTTTGCACACTCAAGCATAATATAGCGAAAAACTATGTGGAGTGTAGTGTCCAAGTTTATGGTGTCAGCAACCACTTAGAGGTTGGGACGTGGGATTGTTTGAGGATACGAGTCCCACGTGTAATCTCACTTCCAGTCAATTTCTGTAGTGTTTTGTGTTTTAACAGCGGTGGCCAGAAAAATGTTTTGGGAATCTAGAGCAACATAATAAATATTTCAAAAAATAGCTTAGATTTATACAATTGCATTTGTTAGCAATAGCATAATTCTTTTTTAAAAAATATATACATTAGTTGCGTTACAATATAATCTTTCCAGATATTTTAATTACATAATCAATTATTTCCTTTGATTTTTGCCGTTGTTCTATTGGGAACAACATAGCCTAAAAAAATATAAATTTTCATCGTTTCTAACAATGCAATACTATTTTTTTAAATATCTCTTGAATTAGTGCTAGTTTACTAAATTACTTTTTTTACCGGTGCTACTTAAAATATATATATATATATATATATAAAATACTCCAAGTTGTTGAGGTGATTCTAAAGGCCCATTTCAACTACAAATCCATTATTAGGTTCGATGGGCATTCTCCATCGGTAATGGATTAAATGATTTGGTTAACAAAGCAATCTAACAAAGATTGATGTTACTATGTTAGGTTAGATTTTTAATGTAAGGATGTTATGGGTGATTTTGATAGATGTGGACTGTGGAGAACCCATCTAGGTTTAACCGGAAAAGTAAAATGAACTCTTAACATCATTTAAAAAGGGAAAAAAATGAAGCCCTACCAGAAACATTGTACTATACTTTCGGAGATAGGGAAAGAAGAACCTGAAGATTTCGGTTGATAGATAGCCATAGTTTGTCCAGTTCAGAGGAGAATGTAGTGCCCCTCTTGGGTTTTTCTTTGCTCGTTCAATTTTAACAAGCTCACTTCTCCTTCTTGTAATGTACTTACAGGTAAGAAGCGTGAGCACGCGGAGAATGGAGATCCGAAGCAGTCTGGCCTTTTGAAGGGGGGCTTGTGGCATCATGGATTGTGACATTAATAATCTAAGCGTTGAAATTTACAGATTTTCCATTAAAAATATAAATCTGTTGCTCTTAACCCTGTTCATGTTGTACATTACAAGAAGAAATCTGTAAACAGATTTATGATATAATTTTATAGGTTTGGGATTCAAGTGGGAATGGATAAATAGGTTTGGGACTAAATTAAAGTTTCCCCTTAAATTGACTATGATATAACTTTGAAATTTCTCACGCACATTGGATCAAAACTACATGGGGGTTTTTCTTTGAGTTCACAACTAAAACTACGATTATGATGCTGAACAGATTCAACAAAAGTAACATAATTGTCTATAAATCACCTGACCATCCACAGCCATTTTACTTCTAGAAACACTCCCACAGCTAACGCCACTGCTCCAACTATAAAAAATATTTGCCATGTATAGCATCTTCTCCATCGTGTACATCTCTATTCAAGAATTTTCTATAGAAAAAAATTCAGGATTTGTTCAGTGTACAAAACTGGGAAAATAAATAAATAAAAGTGCAACATATAGTTTAAAATAGCTTGGTAAAGTTAACTTCAAACTGCCCATTCAAGCACATAGCACAGCAGATATTAATATCATCATCCCAACAGAATTCTACTGGCAAAAATCTTCAGACGGTATCGTTTCAGCGAGAAGAGGGTTTCCCATCAAAATCTTGCTATCTGCAGTTTCCTCAAGATGACTCATCAAATGGGTAATAACTTACATTCTCTCCTGTGTTCTCAGGTATTGGAATCAAAAGTAACCTTTTAAAACTTCAAATACATGTAAAGCTTAGCTCCCTCTTAAGAAATAATGCAGACAGTTTTGGCGGACAAAGCTATTGGGGTTTTGTGACAACAATTCTTGATGCACCTGTGCCTCTCTTTCAGAGGAAGATTGACTGGCAGTTGAAACATCTCTCGTATCAGACCTTGTGAATGGCACAGCCTAATAGATTTGACAAAAATGAGACCCCATACTCAAAATCTCAACACCATTGCATTATACTTTTAACATATTTGCACATCAAGACTTAACATACAGATACCACATTAATCACATTACTTGATCATTGCTTGAAGCCTCGGCTCCAGATGTCCTCAGTCTTTTCACCATGCGGACACAGCTCAACATCTCTCCTTCATCTTCTTCAACAAAGTTCTGATCTGAGACTTCTGAAGAACCAAACAATTCAGCAAAAACAAAACTTCTCTGCAAGTAGAAAAGCTACTTTGTTCCACAACATAATCTATAAGTTTTTGCAACTTGAGAGAGTGACTCTGTTTCCATAACTGTCAGTGGCATTGCTTTGCATACAAATTATTGAAGTGCACAGCATTTAAACCACATACAAATAAAGCATTACATGTAGACAGACAATGCAAGCGCATGGAAAAGGTGAGAGAAACTACTGCATCTGCCAATATTTTTGCTTCCAACTCTGCATGACCCAAAATAGAGTTGGGGGGGGAGGGGGGGGGGGGGGGGGCTAACAAGCCCTCAGAAAAACCAATCTGAGTTCTAGCCAAAAATCAGTGTAAAATATGTGAAACCAGAAAAACCAATTGCATGAGTAGAGAATGCATGAAGCCTTTACTAATAAACACAACAACATTTTCAGTTCTTTTCCCTGGTCTGTATTACAAAAAGTTGAGCATATGTTCCCACGGGCAAGGGCGAGTGTCCATGAAAAGCATATTCGATTGAGAGTGTGTTAAGATAACAGAGAAAGTGAGAGGATGATAATGCAAGTCCTCTCACAACATGATGCAACAAGGCAGTTAATCAATTTGCAGTATGAGTAGGCATTTTTTTTACTGGTGTCAGAAGCGACTGTAAACTAATTGATACCTCTTGTGCTGCCAATATAATTCTGAGAACATAAGCAGCACACAGGGTGTTGTTCTGAACTTCTTGCCAATCCACCAAAGACAGTTGCATTCTCTCTTGCATGAACCCCCCCAGCACAATATACACTGTGCCCTTGAAGATCATGGTGTGCAGCATTACACTGGTTTTCTGCAGACGCCAAATGACACATCGCCGGAGTATTGCCCTTGACAAAATGAGAATCGGCTGTACTTTCCAACAATGGCTCATTCCTTTTCTTCTGCCAACTACCATCTCGAAGAACCATGAACTGAAACATAACCAAGAAGCACATAGAACGACAAAATATAACTAATGTACGGGGGAGTTAGAGATTTGAAATTCCAGGATTAAAAATCCCCTAACCTGGTGTGGCGATGAACATGGCCTCCCTCCCATCTCGCCCAACCAACCACGCAAACGAATGGAATGGTGCAATTGATTATTAACAAATGACGCTTCTAATGAGGCAAGATACAACCCATGCTTCTCATCTGTCCACACTGCAGATGTACCCTGCTACAAAAAAGTAATTTTTTTTTTACTAAAAATTGACCAGGCGATAAAACACAAGAATTTATCAGCTACTTAATAATAATAATAATAATTAAATGAGCTAAGGAAATTAATTAATTCGCTAACAGATTTTCCAAAACTTTACCTCGAAGTTTATTTTTTGTTTCCTCTTTTCTGGCGTAAATTTTGACTTGTTTTTAATAATGCAACAATTGCAAAAAATAGAAATAAACACTCGAAAACAACTAAAAGAAAAGGAAAAAATTCACATATCTTGCAAAAACTCTGCAAATCAAGAATAAGAACACAAGCTTTTCAGATGATCCCTAGATTCATTGCCAAGGAAACAAGAAGATTACAAGAGAGTGAAATTACCGGTCTTGCATTCGCGTCGTCAAGGGTTAAACCAGAGGAGTCTGAGTTCGACCGAGTCAACTCACTGTTCTTCTTCTTCTGATCCGGTAACGGAACATTCCCTCTGAGATTCTCCTCCATTTATCCGTTATCCTTTAAAGTATTATTTTTGAACTCCTTATTTTTTGGTCTCGGACACCAAAATATGAAAATCGTTTTCCTTTAACTTCGTTATAGAGAGAGAGCGAGAGCGAGAGCGAGAGAGGCCGCGTTAATTTTGCTTGTTGAAAAAAAAAAACACAAACAGAGAGGGAAGGGGAGCGGGGCCATTAGAGGCTCCACATGGAAACGCTTTTGCACGTGTCAGTGTGAACAGAAAGGTGTCACGTCAGCACATGCTGTTAATATCTTCGTGTGTTGTCAGCTAGATATTTTTGAGTGTGTGCCTGCTTGGGGATATTTTCTCCTTGAAGTAAGAGAGGTTGGGTTTATGAGAATTTTTTAAGAAATTAAGAAGTTTTTTTAAAAAAAATGGTAAACTCACGAGAGAAAAAAGATTTTGAAAAATAATATAGTGATTTATTTTAAAAAAATCTATAAAATTCATTCACATGAATTTTATTACGAGGGAGAAAATTAAAAAATAAAATAATCTACAGAGACACGTAACTCTCATAAAGATATTTTTTGATATCATCGTAAATATCTCAAGATTCTCAGCTTCTCGAATTTAACAACATCAAATACCACAGCAACAGCTATCAAAATGAGTGAGGAAAAAAAAAAAAAAAAGAGCCGTCCATAGCAAAAGTTTATTCTGTACAGGTGGACTCCAGAGATTGGGCACTCCTCCTGCAGAAGTCTTCGTTCTTTTAATATATAATATAAGCACATAACGGATGGACCTTGTTACTCGCTCTCAAGTCTCAAGGACCAGAACTTTGGATTGCAAGTTATTTCCACTTGGAATTCGACCAAATTACAACGAGACAACCTAGAACGCACCAAATCTAACTGGAAATCTTACGAGAGTGACTTGCGCTGTTTACATTGTTTCTTTTCAATTATATCCAATGGGATTTCTCCTCCCAGGTGGTCACCGTAACGAGATACGATCTTCTTATTTCATTACAACGAAAAAACTATTCATTTTCGTGGACCAGGTACCACAAGAGAAAGGTGCAAGGGAAATAGGCCTCGTTTAATACCTTCCTTGTGTATGCAGCAAATTAAAATATTAAAAAAACCCAGTTCTCATTAGAGAAATCCCATAAAGATTCTTTAAAGAGAGAATAGATGAGATATTTTTGACCAAGGAAGGAAGGTATTCTTTTCTTCCTTTTTAATACAGGCAGGAGTATATTAAGTTACAGGTTTGCCCTCTGTTCCGGTCAGATAAGAAAAAATAATGTGAAAAAAGCAGTACCTAATCGGAAATAAACCTTTTGCAAAAGTTATTAAATGCTAATCAACTTTGAATTTATTTTAACCCAGTGCTTCAAATCAAATTATTTAGAAGATATTTTGGTATCATCTAATCAATTTAATATATTTAAAGATAATATTTCATAAAAATCTGGTATGACTTTTAAAAATATTTTAACATAATATATTTTTTATTTTATAATAAAATATTAAATTATTTAATCAACTTGAGTCAATTCAAGTTCATTATAAAATATTTGATCCAATTACACACTCTTTTATACTCAACAATTTTTTTTATAAAATTATTTTTATTTTATTATAAAATATTAAAAATAAATACTCATTAAACTCTAATTTAACCAATGCAAATTTATTATATTTTTTATTCAGTTCTTGAACTCTAATAAATTTAATAAATATTTTATGAAATTAATTTTGATTTAATAAAAAAATACTGATAAAATTAATCCTTAATAAAATATTAGAATGATCATTTTAGATTATGTAAACATGTAAAGAAAATACAAATCATAATTTTTAAAAAAATAAATATTCAATGATAATTTTTAAAAAAATTAAAGAAAAAAAAAAGAAAAAGATATGTATCAGTTTAGGTGGCTCAGCATGCTTGGACTAGCCTTGCCCCTGCTTTATATATATATATAATACAACACGCGAGGTGCTGGCCAGAAAAACTGAAGGTTTTTATTTTTATTTTTTTACTTAAAACTACATGTGATGCGCAGAAAAAAATAAAAGACAACACTAAGCACAATAAGTCCTGCCATTAAAAAAGGGCCATTTATCAATTTTCTCTTTTCTTTGTTAGTTTTTAGATGGCCTTTGCTCTCATATCTCAAATACCATGATAAAAAAATATTACAAAAATAAACATTCTGATCAAAATTAAAATTAAAAAAACTAAAGGATTTGTACAGGTAAGAAAACAGAAAGTAAATGGACTAAATAGAAATTTTTTTTATCGAATCTGAGATTGCTTATAAGATTTTTTTTTGTTTTAAACTTTGGTTCTTTATTTTTTTTTCTCTTTAACAAATTTTAATAAAATTAATTATTAATTTGGACATATAAATGTGAAATTAAAAAAAAATAAAGGATGAAAATAAAAAGATAATTATTATGAACTAGTATGATATTTTACCTAGATTTTAAATATTTTTTGTAATTATAATTATAATTACAATAATCGGAAATTAATTTAAAATATTGAAAGAATACTTAAAAATTGTACGGTTGAACTATTGTTTCACTAATTTTTAAATTTTTTATGTTAAATATTTTTATACATTTCAACATATTTATATTAAAAATAAATTTTAAAAAATAAAAATATATATTTAAATAAAAACTCTACTAACTCGCGTACACACACCCGCAACCAGCAACATGCTGAGTTGTACAAATAATTCATAAAAATGGCGAGCTGTACACATAATTCACAACTAGTAGCCACCTGCAATTGGCCCACTGTGGTGCCCACTAACCAAAGTATATAATTTGCCAACGCATTCACGAAACTCAAAATGGGAAACAACTACAACCAGTATATGTAAAGTTTAATCGAGTTTCTAAAATTCAAAGTCATGCGATATTATCCCCAATTAAAAGTAATCAGCGAAAATAATTTTCATTCATGCGTTTTTTTTCACATGTCCCATTATTGGTAATATTACTTCCACCCTCAAAACCTAATCCCAATTACAGTAATAAAATATGAAATCACGCACACTAATTTTTCTCTTCATTTACTCGATTAATTCTTCTTGAATTATATATAAATTTTTTTTCCTTGTAGCAAGGAATTTAATTTAATACCATAAGGTGATACTGGAGTCGGGAGAACCAAGAAGTTACACATAATTGACAAATTTCTTTTCAAATGTAAGAATGTAAGGGTGACATCGTTAATATTCTGATAGTTTTACAGACTTAATTGAAATGGAGCGATGTTTCTTTATATTAGTTTTTTTTTTTAAAAAAGAAACTTTGAAACGTAAACCCTCCCGCCACCTCATTATTACCATATATATGTAACAGTACACCCACGGCAATCGTCATTTAAAATAAACACCGAAAAGGCCAAAAAACACATTCACCGCCGCCTCAGAAACCCCAAAACAAGGGGCCTCTCCAGTCTCTTCAATCGTCAGCACAGTCAATGTCAATTCAACCACGACCCCTCCCGCCATCGCGGAATCCCCGGCCTACTATGCTCAACAAGCAGCTATCCTGGTCTCCAGACATGACCCGCGAGGAAATATGGCTCAGAAGAAAAGGAAATTCTGCAACGCGACGCCGGTGTAGCAAGAGTGTGACTGACGATGATTTAGAGGAGTTAAAAGCATGTATTGAACTAGGATTCGGGTTCGGACCGGACTCGTCTGATTTGGATCCGAAGTTGTCGGATACCTTGCCTGCTTTAGGTTTTTACTGTGCTCTTAATAAACAGCATAGTAGTTGTTTGTCTAGATCAGCTTCGACGTTGTCGCTTTTGTCTGTTTCAGGTGAAAAGGTTCTTTTTGTTTCTTAATGTATTTATCGTGTTCTGGGCGTTGGATTTGGTCTTTATTTTTTAACTGACAGGTGGTGTTTTTCGGCAGGTGATGATCCGGAGACGGTGAAGAAGAGGTTGCGACAATGGGCCCAGATTGTCGCATGCTCGGTGAAGCAATTTTCAGGGGTACCAAATTGATGTATTTTACCTGCAAGTCGTTGGCAGATTGGTAAAAAATAATAATTTTTTAAACCAGATTAATGATGTAGGATATGCCACCGCAATTCTTTTCTCTAGAGTGTTTTCCTTTTTAATTTATTTACCTGGGTCATAATTAACCTGCTGCTCTTGGATGAAGAATGTAGAGCAAAACGAGGTTGGAACTGGTCACTGTTCAATGTCAGTTCTGAATTCTTGGAGGCATCACTGCTATAATGCCTTTTCAGGGAATGCTTCTTGATAATTTTATTCACAAGTTCTTCTTTTCTCCGTAACTTTATGGTAAGCTTTGTACTTTGATAATCTTACCGAATCATAGAAAGATGTGACAGAAACTTAGCGCGAATTCACGAAAGAAGAGATGGCCTGGTAGAGACCATTTATGGCATTCTTGCCTTTCACTCTGTTGATACTAAGTTCTTTGCTGCGTAAAGATTTCAAGGAACCTTAATCTTAACGTCGATACAATCTCCTCGATCATCCTAATGATCATATCAATCGAAAATAAAGAACATGTCGACGAGCCCGTGTAGTTGGGATTCAGATAATTCGACTGATCGCTTGCTCTGCGAAAATCCAGAATGCCAATTGGTATAATGGAACGACGACCATGGCATTATTAACTGTGTTTGCTAAAATTTTCTTTAATAACCCCATCTCCACTTTGTAAATTTTACGGAGCTAAAAAGATAATTAATAATATCTTATAATTTATTTTTGATTTTTTTTTAAAATAGATAAAATTAAGAGATACAAATTTTAAATGAAAATATTTTTATTGTTTTTAGTGGATCACAAGTTTTTATATATATATATATGTATATATATATATATATCGATTTCTTCAATATAAATCTGGAGAATAATTAATAGAATACTAATTATTTTCTAAATACCATGAAAAATCTTCATTTCACTGTCGTGGAGGATTTAACTGGAAAAAAAAAAACTAAACGTTTAATTTGGAAAAATAAGAGTTGTCATAATTATATGCTTTTTAATAAACAATGATTTTTAATTGAACGAAATATAAACAATGATTAGGTGGTGCCAGATTGTCAATATACGCCACCTCGTTAGTTCCCATGGCCATAATTGAATGAGCATAAGCCAATGAGAGGCTGGCCATGAACTGGGCTGGAGTCACAGAATCACTTTAGCCAATCTAAACCTTCCTACTGGACCAGTCCAAATTTTGGCCACGTACTTGAAAATTAAATCCATCGTATCTTTGAATCTGAAAGAGATAGTCTCATTCAAAAATACTGTGAAATGAGAACTATGCGACGCCTCCTGTTTTGCATTGATGTGTGATCTGGACGGGATACCTGTGAAATGAGAATTTAATTATTACATGAATCAAAATATAATACTATCAATTTCAACAGAGTAGCCTATAATTAAGTATGAGTTTTCTTAATCAATTTCTTTAATTTAAATTTTGAGGATAGAAATTAAAGAAATGGGCAGGTGGATATAAAAATGTGTTTTTAAGGTAATTTTACATGTAAGCTGGCTCATAAATAGCATCATAAAAATATTACTGCTACACGATAAATTAAATATAGAGTTTACTTGTTTTTTGGGTTAAGATTTATTTGAATATTATTTTACAATAAAAACACTTTAACATAAAGCATTATTTGTTGAAAACAAATTGTTGACGAAAAAAAAAAACTAATTTTAAAGAATCGTTAATTGATATTTTTACAAATTCAAAATCATGAATCTTATATTAAAAAATTACAAGATCCTTCTTATAACTTATATGATGTGAAGTTGAAGAGTTAAAATTAAAACTACATATATTAAAACATTAAAAAAAAAGGAAAGGAAAGACTAAGTGAATTTTGAACTTAAACCACCTAAGCTAGTTTGCCTCAACATGACTTGGATTTGAGTTTAATATAACATAATTTTTATTTAAAATAATTATTTCTGCATGTTCATTAATAAATTATATGAACAGTAACTTTCCTCTACTTGGACATATTAAATTATTTTTAAGGGGAAAACATTCGATTTTCAAGGAAAGAAAAAACTACAAGGTCCCATTCTGTTTTATCGCAAGTAATTAATAATTAGATTTAGTGATTACTTTTACTAATTATTACCATGATTAATTATGTATTAGTTTTGTGTAAAAAGGGATTGAACAAGAGATATTTAATACACCAAGCAATATACAATTAATTAATGTGGTACAGTTGAAATTCCAGAGAGGACGATTGCATTCGATATGTTGGTTTAAAATAATGATTCAAAAACAAATGATATACCCCCTAATATTTGCATCTTTTATATAATTTAAGTGTTTTGACAATTAAATGTAATTAATATTGCGTTCAAGATATTTCATGTACAATCCTTTTATGCAGGATTTGTCTATGAATTTATAGTTTTAGTCTTTTGAGCTTATAGAGTTATTATGCAATTTTTATGTATGTCTTAACTATATCATCTAGGTGAATCAAACATTATCATACCAAAAATCTCCTCGTCTGGTTTTCCCCTTCTTTCTCATTATCTTCTATTTTATTAGAAAAATAATTCCTTGATCGAGGGAGGAGCCGGTGGAATTCTAACTCCGATCAAGCCCTACTCTGTCTTGCTCGTGTTTACATGCTCAGCAGAGGATAATTCCGAGGATCCAAAGCCCGTGTCCAGTTCATTAATCAAGGCGGTAACAGTTTAAATTCATGCAAGATACACGTAGTGGTATTTATTTGTAGCTTTTTTCGAACACCACACGTCAGTTTAAAGACACGGCACATCTTCACAATTTAAATTCACCCAATACTGAAGTGTATCTTGCTTTACTAATCCTTCGATGATCTGCGTTTGAAGCAGGGAAAGTAAGAAGGATGCCAGAAATTAAAGAGGAGGCGAATGATCTCCGAAAAAGAAAAGAAACCACCACAGGCCCATTCCTCACCACATTTTCCCATGCTGTCATGTATGTGATGATGAGAGCCCATTATTGAACGCATGATAGCTAAACTGCACAGGCTTGCTTTAACCAGGGATAACAGAAGCCGTCAGGAATCTCCACATTCCACCTGGAAAACCACAGTTCCTGCAAGAAAAGAGAAACCACCATTTTCTCAATACTCGCCCTGATGTTATCATGCTTGATGCCACTGCTAAGATGGGCATGAAAACGTGGAAGCAGGCCCTGTAGAGACGTGCACCTGGCGGCACCGTAGCTTGGATGGTTCCAATGTAGGTGAAGGCCCGCCATTACTCTTTGTCTGCAGTCCCTGTTATATGCTTTTCATGTCTTTAATGTCAATGAAATGGAGGAATCATGACCGCCCACGTCGTGAATGAAACCCCACTATCAGTGCCAGAATGTCAAGAGATTGCTTATCTTGACTGGGTTCTCCTTTTGGTTGACAATAAATTATACAATATGTGGATACCATGGAATCTTCCTGTGCCAGTTTTGATTTGGTTTGGTTTGGATACATGCAGTTGAGGTAGTTATGGTCCGTGTTAGTGCCAGTTTATAAGAATCACCTTGCAGCAAGGTTGTTAACACTAAATTAAATATATAATATAAACTGGATTTGTAAATTTAAATTATAAAATTATAAATAAAATATTTTATTTAATTATATATTAATAATTTTAGTTAAGTAGTAAATAATAAGTTAATAACTTAGTGTGGGGTTTAGTGGTTGTTTAATAATATGATAAATCTTGTTTTTTAAAGTTTTTTTAACTTTGAAATGTATTAAAATAATATATTTTTTATTTTTTAAGATTTATTTTTAATATTAATACATTAAAACAATTAAAAAAATTAATTAAAACTTAAAAAATAATTAAGGATCAATTATGACTTTACTCACAAAGTTAATTCACAATGTTTTTCTTTTGTTTTTTTTTTTTAATTGATTTTTTTTTTTTACAAAGCATTGTAAAACACTGAGATTAGACAGAATCTCAATTTCATAACATGATAACGAAGAAAACATAAAATTATTATTTTATATTTCACAGCCAATATCACCACCTCAACCACTGTCAACAACCATTACTTTATATTTTATAGCCAACGTCATCACCTCTCAATTTATCAACCAAATAAAAACAACTTTGAATATTTAGTAGCAATTAGCAAAAAAGCTTGGTGTTTTTTCTTTACAGTATTGCCTATTATTGCCACGAGAGATATTTTAGCTATTAATTGTTTGATCAAGAAATTTATAACATCATCACTGAAATCAATTACCCTTGATGCACTTACTCACCTTCTTTCCCTCGATTCTACTCACCACCCTCAATTATATCTTCTCACTCTCTTTTTAAGCAATAACTCAAGACCCATTAGATCTATTTGGTAGAGACTTGATGTTGAGTGTTTTGAACAACTTCGATACACGCAGCGTGGCGCAATGTGGTATTGTCTCTTGTAGCTAGAACAATGTTACTTCCGGTGATCTTTTATGGACCTCCAAACTTAGGTATTTTTCTACTATTTGAGATGGATACAGAGATTAAGAAAGAGTTGAAGAGTTTGTCAGCCAACAAATACTTAAAGAGTTAAAGAGTTTGTCAAACTCATAAACTCGGTCTGAGTTAATCGAGTTCTCTAGTTTTCAGGTTTTTAACTCGATTTATACACGGTATATATCATATTCCATATTGATGGGTGAGAGATTAGTAGTTAGTATTATTATGAGTTTTGGTTGCTAACTTGTTATGTTCTTTTTAGAGCATCAAGTTTAGAAGTTGGCTTGCATCACCATGAACAAAACCGTGAGAATAATAAAACCTAAAACAGATAATATATAACAAGTTGAGTCGAGCTATCATAATATATACAAATTAACTTATAAAATTATCTGATTTTAGAACTTAACTTACAAATTTAACAACCTTACCTTGCAGTATTAAAGTTAGCTCGTGTTAGAATAGAAAATTTTTTGTGCTACGAAACACGTTGAATTCTCATGGGTAAAGAGATTTGTTAGTTTTTTTAGTTTTAATATATAAAAAATTTATTAAAATAAAAATAATTATTTAAAAAGGATTTGAAATTCATCCAACTTTCAAAAGGTATATCTCTTAGCACAAAGAACTTACTTTCATGTATAATAGCATATTATTGGGAATATATTTTTGCTTGTTATTAGATTTTAAATTAACTCAAAAAACACACAGTATTAAATATCTAGTTTCGAATATAGATTTATCACTCCATAATAGAGAAGTGACCTGTATATAACATCCCCTTAATAAATTTTAATAAATTTTGAAATGATAACATGGAGAACAAACTTGCTTCTCCATCAAAGTTTAATCTAATTAAAAAATACAATTATTTATCTCACGTGAGAAGAGAGGATCATTAAGGGATTGCTGGTAATATTTTCTATATTGATTAAAATATTTTTTATTAAAAAATATTATTTTTATTATTTTTTAAAATTTATTATTAATACTATCACATTAAAACAAATAAAAAATATAAAAAATAATTTTAAATAAAAAATTCGATTTCTTGATAAATGCGCGTCCAGTGCCACGTGACCCTGACACCATGATCAAAGCCATTCATATGATCTCATACAATGAACGGTTGACATCCATTGGCCACCAACACCACCTCGCATGCAACCCCCTCCTCCAGACACTGACAAACCAATAAAATACCAAACCTCATCACCATCCACTTATTTTTTTGTCGGAAAGCACAAATCATCGGTGAAGAGCAACCCACCTTTCCTTCCGTCATTGGCTACATGTCACATCATCATTTCAACTCTATCCCATTGGACCACGTTGCGAGAACTCAAATCAAGAAATAAAAAATTAATAAACAAAAAAAAGTAAAAATCTTTTGTAGCTCCTTAAATTGGTGACTCGTGTCCGGGAGGCATTAGACACTTGTCGCCTCCGCCAGCAAGTGAAGAAACCCACAAGAAACGCTACACCCTCTCGAGTCGCTGCCTGATTTTCATTTTTTTTAATAAAAAAATAAAGGTAATAAAAATAAACTCTCTATATCTCTTAATTATTTTATTGTCTCTTACGGTGTCTGTCTTTCTCTTATTTAACACACTGTTTTGTTTACTTTCTTTATTTTTCTCAGTCTTATTTATTTCCTTTTTTTTTGTTTTCTATTTGTATTATCTCTTAAAAATATCGTTTTCTTTGCTAGATTTCAATTTACTGTTTTCATCAATAGATAGATTCATTAATGTTGGAGATGGTTTGAATGGTTACCTGGACTATCTTGTCCCCCCCCCCCCTCTTTTTCTTGGGTGGTGAAAGTAGAAATATTGTGATAAAATGAGTTTTTTGGAGTTTAATTGGTGTGATTTTTTTCCTTTGTTTCGTTTTGAACTTGGTACTGATTTTTTCTTTTTCTTTTTTAATTTAAGCTGGTGTTGCCTAGTTTTTATGGTTTTAAGGCTTGATCCTTTTTTGCATTATTTATGGATATTTGAGTATGGGTGTGATGGTACCGGTACATAAACATGAAAAGTAACAAACTTGAAGCTGTTATTGGTTTGCTATCTACTGTTTTTTCAGTTTTAATGAACTTTTTGGATCTGAAATTGAGGAGAGCATGAAATTTATTTGAGATTGAGCTTAGTTTGATCTCTATTTATCGATAATAACTGCACAAGAGTGTCTTTTAATTCTTGAACTCGGTTCATTGTACTTTGTGCCATCGTTATTCCTGGAAATGGGATCATCTTCCCCCTCTCTCTGTGTCTGAAACTTTGTAATTTCATTGATTCGACTCTTTGAAACCATGCTTTATTGTGTGCTTCTTTTTACGAAAATTAGGTGCTATGTGAAAGTTTACTCTTGGTTTAACTGATTCAAAAATTGCTCAGTTCATTTTGTTACGTTTTTGGAAATGGTATTTAAGAACACTTTAAATACTGATATCTTTTCTGTTTCAATCCATGGCTAGGCTTGTTTTTGTGCTATTGGATTTTCTGACGTTACCTGTGTTGTTGGTGTATGGTTGTGTGTTCATGTTTACTTGAACTTGGGTATTAGAACTTTGTATTATCCGACAGAAAATGTGAAAATTGTAACTTTTACTTGTATATGACTTGAGTTGGTGATTATTTTTTTCTTATCTGAATTTAGATAGAAGTAGTGAGATTCCATTCTGATCTTCTTCAATCGGAAAAAAGTTACGAAATTCGTTGATTGAGTCAGCCGTTGCCACTACTTCGAAGATTTTCAAAAATGGACTCTCATTGGGACTTCAAGAACTTTGGAAATGCCTCACCAGGACTAGGAAGCGTTAGAAAATCACCAGAGAATCCCCCGTTGGTTCGCCAGTCTTCTGTATACTCATTAACCTTCGATGAATTCCAAAATACCTGGGGTGGTGGACTTCAGAAGGATTTTGGATCAATGAACATGGACGAGCTGTTGAAAAACATATGGACTGCTGAAGAGACCCAAGCAATGACAAATACAGTTGGTGTGGGTGGAGAAGGAAGTACCCCAGATGGGAATTTACAGAGACAAGGGTCTTTAACTTTGCCTAGGACACTAAGTCAAAAGACTGTTGATGAGGTTTGGAGAGACTTGATAAAAGAAACCAGTGGTGTTTCAGGATCCAATTTACCACAAAGGCAACAGACTTTAAGAGAGATGACTCTGGAGGAGTTCTTGGTGAGGGCTGGGGTAGTGAGAGAGGATACTCAACAAATTGGAAGGCCTAATAGTAGTGGATTATTTAGTGAACTATCGCAATTAAACAACAACAACAACAACACTACTGGTTTGGCTCTTGGCTTTCAGCAGCCAAATGGAAACAACGGGCTTATGGGGACTGGGATAATGGAGAACAATTTAGTTTCTAACCAGCCTTCTAGATTAGCTCTGAATGTGGGTGGAATCAGACCCTCTCAGCAACTACCGCAGCCACAGCAGCAGCAGCAGCCTCTCTTTCCCAAGCCAGCAGCAACTGTGGTGTTTGCATCACCTTTACATGTGGCAAACAATGCTCGGCTTGCTAGCCCTGGAGTGAGAGGACCAGTTGTTGGGATTGCAGATCGATCTGTGAACAATGGTCTAGCTCACAGTAGAGGAATGGAAATGGTTAGTTTAGCAGCTAGAGGTGTTACAGTCGCAACAGGATCTCCTGCAAACAGGATATCACCGGATGTGATTGCAAAGAGTAATGCTGACACATCTTCACTATCGCCAGTTCCTTTTGTATTTAGTCGGGGAAGGAAACCCAGCGCAGCTCTGGAGAAGGTTGTTGAGAGAAGGCAGAGGAGAATGATTAAAAACAGAGAGTCAGCTGCAAGATCACGGGCTCGCAAGCAGGTAAGTATGGTGACTGAGCTATTATTATATTTCTTTCAGCTGCTGAGTACTCCCTTGTGTGTTGCTTTTGTGCTTAAATATTTTCCCTGACTTTGGTATTTAAGATCCAATGAAGGAGCTATTTGTGTTCTTGGTTGTAATTTTAGACGTATCCATTGTTCTTTTGCTGCAGTAGAGGTCTGGTTCGATGCCTGGGTGGCATCACTTGGTGTTTCCACGCATGGATTTTTTTTTCTCCTGATTATGGACACCATGGGCTCATTGTATCATCGAGTTTTCATTAAATCCAATTTTTTTCCTTTCCACTTTGAAATGCTGATAAATAGGCAAACTCTGCTTGTGAGGCAGCAGTATTTTAGAATGCCAGATTGTATGTAGTTTTAAAGGCCATTTTTATCATGTAGGTGCATAAGTATGTGGTTGGTGGTAGAAGTCAACTTCTCTCGTCTTAATATCAAGCAACAAGTTATGGTTCACTTGGTTGTCCCCCTTAAATCTTACTTGTACCTATAATAATAAATACGCCATTATGAGCTATTAATTTTCAACTAAGGTGTTCTTAAGACTGGTTGGAAGCTTTCCAATAAAGGTGGTCAAAAAGTACTGTAAACTATTTGATTGAAATCTGTTGAGGCCTTGCTTCTATTTTCTAGCAGTTTTTAATTTGTCCTGGTTTCAAGCATCCATCAGCATGATACATGCAATGTCCTTCTTAAGTTGGACGCACAAAATAAATAAATAAATAAATCACTCTGGTCCTGGAGATTTGTTAAGTGTTGTATTTCTCTCAGTTCATTGAAACTCTTACTGTTTAGTGAAGTTTTTATTTCATTGACGTGATGCCTGATCAGTAATTTTCAACTGAGAAAAATGATTGACACTTAGTGTTGCTTTCCACTTTTGGGTCTCTGCAGGCCTATACATTAGAGCTGGAAGATGAAGTTGCAAAACTTAAAGAGCGGAACAAAGAATTACAGAGAAAACAGGTATGCTCTTTTCTGGAAAAAAATTTCCTGGAATTTGGTGGGCGGCAAACTTGCTTGACCAAATCTTGGTTGCTGCAGGCTGAAATATTTGAAATGCAGAAAAATCAGGTATGGGCCTCTTTACTTGTACTGTTGCCTTTTACACTAAACAGATTCATGTAATCAGATATTATATCCTTGGTTATGTTTTTAGAACCATTGCAGCTTGTATTTTTGGATGGGGGATCATAGTGTCATGGAAGTGCCATCTTCTTTGTTTATATCCTTAGTTTGTTAGCGTGTCCCACATCTTATCCCAAATATAAAATTCCTGGGTTATCGTCAAAACAATGTCTTGTAACTTTGTAGAAAATTGCTTTCTTAAATTGATCAGGGCTATTTCAAAGTTCACTTGCCATACTAATCCTTGCATTCGCTGAGTTGCGTTTCTTTTTTTAATGTAATGACTGCACATAGTGCCCTTAGCTTTGATCAATTTTGAGCAATGACATAGGTTGCCAGCAGTATAGGGAAAAAATGTAGACAGCAAGGAACCAAAGAAGGCAGATAAGGAAGGAGTCGATAGCAAGCTGAAGTGCATTATTGTACCTCTTCTCTATGTAGACCCCCTAGTAGTCAGGAGGTGGGACGGTTCCCGAGGAAACTAAGAATCTCGAGACGAATTGTGCTATTTCATTGTAGTTGTAAATTCTGAAATTCATGCGCATCAACTTAATCAGTAAGGCGAGGGCTGATTGTCCTCTCTGTTTTTTGCAGTTCTTAGAGACAATGAAAGCGCAGTGGGGAGGTAAAAGACAATGCTTGCGAAGGACACTGACTGGACCTTGGTAGAGTTGATAAATTGATTGTGGATGGTAGAAGCAGTGCTTGAACTTGCAAAATCTTAGCCATTTGTGTGGTGTAAGGATTGGAGGGTGCATATGTGATTTGCATCTTATACTGCAAGGGTAGGGTAGGGTAGAGTAGGGTAGGGTAGTTGTATGTGCAGAAGTAGATGGTTAAGTTGTAAATTATGACATGAAATTATGATATCCCTGTGCATTAAACTTTCTTATCCACGTTTGTCTTTTACTTTCAATCCTGGATTCGAGAAAGATAGCATCGAACTCGAAAATTGATCATGACTACTGTGAAAAGCATTCTTCGTTTGACCTTTCATCTCTTCATGTGTGCGTGGGAGGAAGAAAAAAAAACTGATAAATAATCTTGACCCAAGTGGTAAAATGCGCTCTTTCACCACTTATCTGATGTAGCGTAAATTTTATCCAACGATTTTTACAAATACTCTCAATTTGGCACATAATCGAGAGCTACTATGGATCTCAGGGTTTCCCCCTATGGATTGACTTAGAAAAGAAGGAAGAGGCGCAGCCCTGTAGAAGCGAAAAGAAGAGCTATGAACAGAGCAAAGTGACCAGATGAGTTCAATCAAAAAGCGAGAGGGACATGAATAATCTAAGGTAGAAGACGATAAGAGAAGACGATTTATCGTCTTGTAGTTCTTCCTTGAAGGTGGACTTCTCATTCCAGCTATTCTCCATAACTACGGACAACCTGTATAATCCAGAAATAAATAAATAAAATCAAAGAAATAACGAAAAAGTTATGAACAACAGTGGCAGCGGTCTGTTATCCTTCCACTGCCTAGAGCCGGAGGTTGTCGATGATGTGTGAAACCAGCCTCACGCCCTTTAGGCTTGGAATGGGCAGGCCAGAGAATAGCCGCCACAGACCCAGTCTTCTGGACAGAAACACGGTCCCGTCACCTCGGTGCTTCCACTTGGATCACAAGCCCACTTTACTGGGCCCAGACTCATCTCGCTTGCTGTGTCTATAAAGCGAGGGAGCCTGTTCCTTTTCCCCGCATAGAGCGGGCAAGGAACCGCGATTCGACAGAAAGGAGGTGCTTAGCTGATGTGGGATTCTTCTCCCTCCGAGCTCCCGACTCCCCTGCTACTTGCTGCTTCCATGGATGAAACTTGCTCAATAAACACAATATCTTTTCTGTATTATTCTTATTTTAAAAAAATCATTGTTATCTTTGAGTGGATATATATGGTATAATACATATAGGATAAATTTACACCCTAAATAAGCTAAGTTAAAAAGGTTGGCAATGCACTGAGTTTTGGCCTAGCAGTGGAAGGGGATTATCTTCTTTCACTGCACCTGGATTCGAGTCTTCATGTGTATGTTTGTCATCCCTGTAGTGCCTTACATGTTTATTGGGTTTGCAAGGTGTTCAGTAAGCCGTGAAATTAGTCGTGGTGCGCGCAAGCTAACTGGGACATTCAAGTAAATAAAAAAAAAAGTGGCAATTTCTCAATAAGTTTTAAACCAAGTTAAAGTGTAACATTTCATTATTATCAAATATTCACAAGTGCTTCCATATTGGTCTTGCCTTGGAGCTGCCATGAGAATGCTTCTATGCAGCTCAGGCGCCATGTTTTTTTGTTGTACGTCCTAGTCACTCATGAATTTCTAAGAGCTCGTTAAACCACCTATGCTGTGATGAAGATTAAATGATGATCCTAAAAATTGCTGGTAGGTTTGTACATTTCAAGGTTGTTGGATAAATGTTTTTCACACACATAGTAGTTGAATATTCAGTCACGAATCGAGAAGCTTGAGAGGGAATATGTTGAGATACCACTTTGAAGCCTTGATTTAAGCTAGGGACTTTCATTACTTGTTAATAACGAGAAAAGTTAACACTGATAATACACGTAAAAAAATAAAGCCTTGGCATTGCTCATACAACCACAACAAAATGAGAATAAAAAAACAGTAGTGGTCCTATTTGTATTAGAGTCATTTTCGGTGTCAGTTCAACCTGATTAGCACTGAATTTATCATCTCAAGCTTGCCAAAATCCCACGAACATTTGAAGATGTTAGATTCAGCTCACAATCAAAACATATTTTATGCTAATCACCATTGGACGAATCGCTTTGGGCCTTGCAGGCAAGCAAATCTCAACTCTCCCTCATTCTAGCATTCGAAAATCCTTCTGTGACACACTATCTAGACGAACTTGACTCTCTTGATACTCCGGGCAAGCACCTATTTCGTTTCTTGACTGGCTAATATGATCTGTCTGAGGAAGAGACAGTTCTACGTGGATCAAGGATCTTAAAAAATTACCTTCATCTAAAAGAACCTGATGCACTTCAACAACTAGGGTAGTAAGAAACAAGGCCTTCATCTCAACTTCTTGTCCTCGTAAGACCAAAAAGCTTGCTAACAATAGCTAACATTGCAAACCATGTTATGGAAAAAAGTCCATTATTTGTGGTCAATTTACCATCTATAACTACTTTGAGGCCATTTAGTACATTATTTAGCTTGATCACCATAAAAGGATGTGAGGTCGCTCTCTTATCCTATGGTTGACAGGAAAAATAGATGCTTTAGCATATTACCAGAGAGATTTCATCAAGATCAAATTACCTCCAATAAACCGCCTATGAAGACCTGCGAAGGGGAAGAGCAAACTGCTCCATATATTCTTCCACTCTTAAAGTAGCTTATTAGAACCTTAAAAACGTGCGACCACTAAGCCCTAGCATTTGCTCCCTAAAAGTTCACAACAAATCAAAATTCTAGAAAGCGGAACGCAAAAGTACATGTTAAAGAACATACCAGGTACCTAATTCAACTTTCAAAAAATAGGATCTATAATATTTAGCAGAACCTAAATTTTGTAATGTGCTTCTTGAGACATTTGTCTCATGATGATAATAATGAATACAGTAATTCCAGTAGCCCAAGCTGCCACATGGGTTTCCATAAGGTGCAGTGATTGATATTTAAAAGTGTATTTTTATCAAGGTTTTATATTATTATTTTGCACTTGAAGTATCAATAACTCATTAACTAAAGCATGTTTTATAATAATATATCTAATAATATAAGATATCTTTAATTTATGGTAAATGTTTATTTTAAATGAAGACCTATCACATAAATGAAAGGATTGATTGATGAATTTAAGAACTGAAATTGGAAGGACAAAGAGATGACCAAAATTAGAAAAGAGCTGTCAGTGCAATCCAAATCAGAATATTGTTCAGTAATTGGATCATATCTAGAGTTATAGATCTCAGATTTAGGTCTACTATATATGGATAGAAAGGTAAGACATAGGCCTACAACTTTTATATGGAGCCCAAGATCTAAAAAGGTTATTTTCAAATCTACATTGTAGCAACAACAAAGAAGTCTGAATTTGTCTTTCAGCCCGAGCACGGTTCAGTATTTGGCCCATATATGGAGTTTTAAAAGTCCAAATGAGCTGAATGTTTTCGACAAGAAAGCTAAGATAATGTCATACAACTTTCATGTTTTTAAGTGGCTCTAATTTTGACGTTATCAATGACGTTTTGGGCATACAAGAGATGATAAAGATTATCATTAAGTCAAGAGTTGGTCACCCACTTATCAATTAGTCATCAAATCAATAGTTTTCAATTTTTGGCCTATAAAAGGAGGCATTTACCATGCATTTAGGCATATTGGTTTCCAGATCAAGATCATGCTCTTGTTTTCTTTCTTTGTATTTTTTGTAATGTTTATGTTTTGCTTTCATTAATATCAAGTTTATATCTTTCATTTACTTAGTTAACTTTTATCTTATTTATGTTCTTATTTTGTTTATTTATTTTTCTTTCTTTCATTATGTCTAGCTAAGTTTATTATGTCAAGGTGAAAAGGTTACACTAATAGTGTAAGAATAAGTATAATGTAAACTTAATATGGATTTTAATGTTTAATACTAACATGTTTTGTATTTGTTATTTTATTCACTCTTTAATACTTTCCTTATTAAATGAATAATCTTGATTTATGTTGTATAACACTTGGTACAACGAATGCTTAGCACTTTCATAGTTCATACTGTATGGTATAACTGACACCTGAGTTATGAAAGGAATTTGATTTGTTGTTAACATAAGTTATAATCATGAATGCTTGACGAGATTTACAAGTATTAGCATTAATCAAATAAGATGACTAATGTAATCACGTTAACAATCTATAATCTGATTGGAACCTCCTTTGTGTGTGGTTTTCAATTGAATAATAAGAGTTTATATTATACTTGTTTGACATACCATTAGTGGATCCTCTAACCTTGACATTTATTATTATCATTGTTTAATCGTTACATTAATATTCCATCTCAAAGTTCTCATCTTCTTCTCCTTTTTTTTCTTTATTATTATTGTTGTTGTTGTTATTACTATTATTGTTGTTGTTATTGTTATTATTATTGTTGTTGTATTATTATTATTTATAATTTGTACAATTAACCTCCTTGTGGTTTGACTCCGATCTTGCCAGATTATTTATTACTTCAACACTCTTGCACTTGAAAGAAAATATTAATCTTTTAGTTGTGTCATGCAGTAAATTGCCATAAAGTTGAAGTTCCATGAGGTGCACATGTTTTTATATACTCACTTGCCCATCAAGTGTCCTCCCGGCGAAGGAGATTATATAGCCAATTACTATTGAACTTTGTTAGATTCTTGTTTTCTTTGGCTATCAGCAGCAGCATGCATCGACTAGTACAACATGTAAACAAGTTCATCTCAGAACGATTAGCCACAAAGCAGAAGACTGATTGTAAGGGAATACAAGAAGAGATTACAAACGAATCTTTTATCAAACAGATGAAAACAACTTACACTACACCTGATCAATGCAATCTCGTTGTAAGAGCATCTCCAATAAAAAATACCAATAATAAAAAGCTATTTAGGAGGTCAATTATATTCTAATATATTTTATGTTAAATTAATTTTAATATAATTATATAACTAATTTAGATGTTTTTTATATAATGTTATTTATTATATAATTAATATGAGTAATTTATAACAATAAATATAAAATTAATGAAGTAATCTGAAAGTTAAAAAATATAATTTTAAGTTAAATTTAAATTTTTTTTAATTTATTTATATAAATATTTTTAGTTTTTAGTTTTATATATTACTGTTAAAGTAGCACTTTTATTTTAAAAAATGATAGCCAGTATTTTTATTTACTTTTACCTTTTGCTACAAAGAAATATATAAATAACACTTCTTTTCTTTAACAGTTATTTTACTAATCTTGTTTTTTTATTTGAGGAAACCCCATTTCTGCAAAATATACTTTGCATATCTAAGTAAGTGAATAAAATTTTGGTTGTCCCATATTCTTATAAGAGATGCATGTCCTGACTCGAACTCGAGACCTGCTATGTAAATCTTAAATTCTTTATAACTACGTCACATTCTTTGAAGACCTACTTAACTGATTGATTGAAATATTTAAAAACAAATATAAAAATTAAAAATACAATTTTATATTTTTTTTAGATGCATGGTTGGAGATGCTCTGAACAAAATAAATCACAACCCACCAAAAATAAATCACAACCCATCAAATTTCTGAAAGGTTGTCCCTTGATGCTGTATATTTTTTTAATAATCCCAACCAAATCGTTACCCGACAAAAAGTTGCGATGGCTATGAAGATTATTGACATCTTTGCAATTTCCGTATTACAAACCGTTTGCAATTTAATCCTAAAATAATTAGAGATAGAGTTGTCTTAAATTTTTAATATTCAAATGATAAACCTAGACCAAGCCAACTTAATATACAAAACTAAGATATATCTTAGGTTATGAATTTAATTACCTAATAACTTAATTGTTTTGAATCTATTTTCTATTTAATTATATAATACTTAAAATAAATATATGCAATAAAATAATCGAATAAGATTTAAGGAAAAAAGTCATGGAGGGTTGCATAAAAAAAGTGCTAGTTGATGTTAAAAAATAATTTTATAATCCTATTTGAAAACAAAATTAAAACTGAAAAGTATTTAATAAAATAAATCCCAAATATATTATTGTATTTAATAAAATAATATCCTAAATATATGTTTATTTAATTTATTTTAATGAACCACAGGCCAATTGGAACTCCCATTGGGTTTTCAGAGAAGTGAGAAAGAAGAGCTATGCACTTTCCAAGGACGGTTTTCGGCAATACACACTCTAGAAGCTAAATTTCCCCACCATATTTTAGCAATGACCTCCTAAAACGAGGTAGATTCAAGACTTTATATCACTTAAGAAAATGAATCCTATAAAGTTGAACTGAGTGCAAGCCCACGAGCCTCTCTGCATCCATTCTTCATTTTGTTGAATGCATTAGATTTTTCAGATGCAACAAAGGAAAAGGTAACTGTCTTAATTCTAAGTGCATAGTTCCTACACTCTAAATACTGCTGAATGAACTGGATGGCCTGTAATTTTATTTTAGTATTCGTTACACTTTAGGATGCCACTTTACCACATAGAATTCACCAACATGGAGTTCTGTCATTCAAAAACACGTACTTGTATCAGGACTTTCAATTGCAGTAACAGAGGCAAGTCAGTGTAGCTTTCACCTCCTAATTTCTTAATTACCATAAATAAATAATAGTCAAATCCTTTGACTATGCCTGCATTTTCTAGTTTATCAACTTCATAATGCGGACAGGAAACAATAGAAAAGAAATGAAAATCACGTCATGTAGATTGGATATCATGGAATGAAGAGGCTTCAGTTTTGGATCATCACTTCTCTCTCTCTCGTACTTACAACAGGAGCATTATAATGAAAATGGTATAAGACAGACAATGTACTTCATCAAACATTCTTTCTAGTTCCCTCATTTGAAGCTGCATTACAAGCTTAATTGGGTTGACATGGCTACGTGTATATATATGAAGATCACATAATTCTTGATTTTTACAACATATATAGCACGCTCCCTGCCTTTTACTGTCTTAAATTTGAATCCATGCTCTGCATGTTTGATATACAAAGTTAAAGCAAATGCAATTAATAAATAAAGATATACTCCCAATAAAATCATAAAATAAGACAGGGATTAAACCAGAAGAGGGAGAATCCGTAGCAGCTTTTCCCAGTGGCCTTTTAAAAAACCAAGTTCGCTAGCCAATCAGCAGCTTGTAAGCATGATGAACCTGATTCACCTAGTCTCTAGCAAGCAAGTCGTGGACCTTCTATTTTCTTGATAAATATTGCAAGTCAATGAAATTTACCCTTGTATCGTGTGAACTGTCATAAGCACCGACAGAAATCTGGGATGCAAAATGCCCCACTCAATTCAATGAATTATGAGTAACTGATGCAAACCAGAAACAACAGTGGAAAGGTCATATATTACAGTTTGATTGTACGAGGTGGAGGTAATAAGTTTAAACTACAATGGCAGTTCAAATTACATGACACAATCAAATTTCCTTAGCTATAATGCTACTTGAACACACTCTAGTGGGGTAACCAGGTTGTTGCTGGTATGCATCATTTACCTAAAAGAATTTATCACATGACATACCAAACTGAAATCAGCTGAAAGGATGATAATCAGTAAGAATCTGCCAAAATCTTTTCAACCGAAGAACCAATAGGGAGAGCCAATTGCCTCTTTAAAAAGCAACCCCTACTGGAAAAAAAAAAAGAAGCAACTCAAGACAAAGTTAAATCCTTCAAACAACCAATCGAATCAGTAAAAAGGAAGAGAAGACAGATACTAAACAAAGCAGAGGACCACAACAGCCTCCCTCTCTTAAAAAAGAACAAACTTCTGAGATAAAGGAAAAGAGTAGGAAGAAACCCCTACGAAGATGGACAACGTCGACCAGAATTAACCAGCGATCGTGCTAGAGCTTTGAAGCAGGGGAATTCAAGGGTTGAACTTAATAGAAATCAATAGGAACTTACGGACACTAGTACTAGTGTGAAATTTAAAAAGACAACAGAAAAACAAACGGACAACCTTTCAGATCGCACGAAGAATAAGTGGACAAAGAAGTAGAAAGACAGCGAGCACAGGAGTAGAACCAAAAACAAAAGGCAAGTGAGATAAGCCTTCATAGTGGCGGCATCGTAATAGCCCTAAACTGATAGAAACAAACACAAAATGCTAAATGCCCTGTCAAATGCATTAATAGAAGGCCACCTCATATTCGCAACCAAAAGGCTCAACCCCAATGAAGTAACCTCGTAACCTTTCAGCAGCCGACACTTCTTCACTTCTTCCTAGGAAATTTTCTGACAACCTCTCAGAAGCCATCAAAAGGAATGGCAACATGTTTAGCGAGGCTATTGGAAGCTGCAACTATTTATGCTATTATATATTCCACCACAATAATGTGGAAGGATGAAAGGAAATGGTTAACATGCTATTCCCATTAAATGATGTTTTTCAAGTCTCCATTATAGAGGATTAGAAGTGAATCGTCACACACAAACTAATGATGTTCAAACCTTGAATGAGTGCATCACGGATTCCTCTGCATCATTGTGATCATGCATGTAATTGGCAATATCCTGCAAAAAAAATATTTAGATGCGAGAATCAACCAATCAGCTTTAATACTTATTATTATTTATATTTGCATTAAACCCGCTGAGGAAAAGTTTTTCTGTCCAGATTGAATTAAATCTGAAAGAAACAACAGAACTTAACCTAGTTTTCATATTGAATGAAATTTCTGAAGAAACTAATTCTAAATCATGATTGAAAACTAAATGTGACAAAGAAACGGAGAAGAAAGAAAATATAAAATCTTCAATATAATCCAAATAAGAAATCCAATCAGTTGTGAAATCTGTCTACCATACGAAATCAAATCAGAGAATAAAAAAACACAGAAAGTTTGCAAAATCCAAATGTTTTTTAAGAAAACAAAAGGAAATGTGAGAATTCACCACACAGAATAGATTAAAAAAAAAGCTTATCCCCACAAAGCCATGCCAACCAAATTCCAAGAAGCTGACACAGAAAACAAAGCAAGCGAAGCCTCTCGGCCACAAAATTCCCTATCAATAATAGAAAAAAGCTACATAAGAAGGCAAAAAATGGTCACACAGAATTGGAAAAACCAAGATAACCAGAAACTCACCTGACAACATCCCAACCGAATTAGAAGAGGGAGAAGAGAGGTGGGGCAGCACTCAATCAGACCAGCTGGTCAGGAGAGAACAGGGTGTGAAATCCCAGGAACCAAAAACCCACTCTTTCATCCAACCAAGAGGGCAAAGGCCATGGCAGGTGGGGCGTGCATTTAATGTACAATGATGGCAGCCCCACTCACCAATGAAGAATGAGGTCCACCGTACGATCAGGGCATCTAACCTGAACCCAGACCCGCCAGAAAGCAGCCAGCCGAAAGAAACCGAACTCGTATGAGTCCCTCCTCCCCTCGATAGAAAAGGAAGAAACAACATAGAGGAAGTGATTGAACCCAGAGCGAGCGCTGTTAATGACACCCTGCAAGCTAAATATAACACGCGAAAAGAACAGCGAGAATTCAAAACCCAGGCCGAGATTAATAATATTACAGTACAAAATTGATTTAAATGCAGGTAATAGAAAAGTATTGGTCATTAACCATATTAAATACAGCCCGTTATCCTTCCACTGCTATGTGCCAGAAAGCAGCCAGCCGAAAGAAACCGAACTCGTATGAGTCCCTCCTCCCCTCGATAGAAAAGGAAGAAACAACATAGAGGAAGTGATTGAACCCAGAGCGAGCGCTGTTAATGACACCCTGCAAGCTAAATATAACACGCGAAAAGAACAGCGAGAATTCAAAACCCAGGCCGAGATTAATAATATTACAGTACAAAATTGATTTAAATGCAGGTCATAGAAAAGTATTGGTCATTAACCATATTAAATACAGCCCGTTATCCTTCCACTGCTATGTGCGGGAGGATGAACGGTCATGACTAATACATCACGCTAGACTCACCCTCAAATTCCTTCCATCTCCTAAATGCCTCCACTTGGATTACAAGCCCGCGCTACTGAGCTGCGCGTATGTTATAACGTGTTAGACAAAGTAAGTTTTAGTCGATGTGGGATTGCGCTCCTACTTACGCAGCTTGAGACTTGGTGACTAAACAAGTTGTCTTTTTCTTTGTTGTTCTTGTTTTATTTTCCATAGACATGGACACTTCTTTTCTCAGATTGCAGATCGCTTTGTCATTTGAATAGATATGAGTATACATGGCAGGATACATCCAGATCTTGTTCAAATTTACACCCGGAGTAAGAGAAGTTGAGATGCTTGAAAAAAATTTCAATGAATTCATTAAAAACAAGGAAAGTGAAAGGTAAGACAGAACTCGGCAGCAATTAGTGTAATGCAAATCAAGATGAATGCTTCCCGTTTGGTAAACAAGTTAATTAGCATGTCATTTTATTAAATAAGGAATAAAGTCCAGTTCTCTAGATGCGAAGGAGCCTGTGGAGCTCAGGCACATGATTGGTTGGCTGTTGTGTTTGAATTGATCATGAGTGTTATGCAAATGCTAGCATCTTGTATCGTTGAATTAAGCAGCCAAAGACATAAATTCCAAACGAGATCTTTATGTTGTTTTCCTTGCACTTCTGAGTAACTCATTAGTTTCTAAGAGCTTATTGGTGGCATTTAATACTGTGGCTGTTAAGCCACCAGAGTAGCAGTGCTTTAGTATACTACCTGTGTGAGCAAGCTCCAAGTAGTGGTACTTTGACTACTAATACGGTGGCTTTCATGCAGACCAAATGATAACTTTCAGTGTTGTTGGGTTAGGTTGCTAGATATTAAGGGTTGATTGACAATTGGACGGATGCTTTTCAGACACAACAGCAGCCAGTTCTACAATATCCAGTCAAGAACAGGCAAGCATAAGAGGAAATATATGGTTATGATTAATCTCGGCAACATCATAACCATACATGAAAGTCCTGATTTAAGCTTGTAATCTTTATCATTCATTGGCAACGAGAAAAAGTCCACAATAACACAGGTCCGAACTGAAATCCCTGGTGTTGCTAATGCAACATGAGCAAGATGGGATGAATAAATAGCAGCTGCGTTGCCCAGTTGTTACACGGAGCCATTTCTATGTCCATTCATACTGTTCGGCACTGAATTATCATATAAAGTTTGCAAACAAGTCTGTTCTTCAGGAGACATTTGAGATGTTAGCTTCAGCTCACAACACATCTTCTGTTAATCGCCATTGGGCGAGTAGCTTTGAGCTTCACACACAGGCAAATGTCAACTCTCCCTCGTTCTGCTATCCAAAAAAGCAATCAGGATTCTGTATCTGGACGAACATGAGTCTCGTAAATATCCATTAGGCAAGCACCTTAGAAAGAGGATTTTCTTTCTTAACTGGCTGATATGAGTTCAGGGAATAGACTGTTCTCCATGGAACAGGGATCTTCCAAATTGCCTTTCGTCCAGAAGGACCTGATGGCCTAACTCCTGGGATAGTCAAAAACAAGGCCCTCAGCTACACATCTTGTCCTTGCATGGCCAAAAAGCTTGCTCACAATAGCCAAAGCAAAATCTGTTACAGTAGAAAGTCCCTTGCTTGTGATCAATTTACCGTCAATAACAACTTTGGCACCATTTGATACATTGTTTAGGTTGGTCACAACAGAGGGGTGTGCAGTGGCTCTCTTATCCTATAGTTGGGAAGAAAAGCAGATCCTTCAGCGTCCTACTGTTTAGAAAAGAGATTTCAAATAGTTCAAATTACCTTTAGTAAACCCTGTCTGTGAAGAACTGCAGGGGAAGAGCAAATTGCTCCATATATTCTGCCAGCTGTATATTGCTCTTGAAGCAGCTTCTTTAGAACCTTAGATTTGTGTAGCCGCTCAGCCCCAGCATTTCCTCCCTGAAAGCACACAACAATCAAAACTCTTCAAGGATACAAAGCAAACACAAAAGTAGATGTCAAAGAGCGCACTAGACAGCAGCCTCAATTTCAGAAAGATCTATAATATTTAGCAAAACCTAGATTTTGGAATGTGCTACTTGTTGAGCACTTCATCCCAAGAAATGTGGCATGGCGTTAACCTGAGCAAATGATAACAACCAATGCAGTAATTTCAGTAGCCCAAGCTACCAATGTACTCAAAGCCCTCTTATGATATTAGACTAATTTGAATGGTCCAAAGGCATCTGTTGATATCAAAGTGGGAATTCCAAAGACTACAAAACCCTCACAATTCTATGAGGAAAGAATGCAAGAAAAGCAATTTTCAATATTATAAAAAAAAATTGAGTTGTCTTACTGGTAGAATGATTAGATCATATACTGATTCAGCAGCATCACCAATTAACTTGTCAGCGACCATTTTTATGCCTCGTGATGCCAAAATTTGCACTGATTTTTCAATTGAAGCAACCACAACATCCACCTTTGCCCGCCTTAAAATATCTACAATAGCAACTATTTCAATCTCTTCAGAACCATTTGCAATTGGAAGGAGAACCTGTGTAACATGTGGAAGATTAATTTGATGATAAATAGGAAGAAACTCAAATGCAATGGGGATGAGAAGACAAACAAATGCTATAAATTGGGATTGCACGGGGATACAGGAACTACTTCATGAAGCAACTTTACACAAATGATTAAACTAGAGACGCATTCAAAAAATATCAGTGTGTCCACCTAGCAACTGAAAAAATGCAAAATTGTTTCAAATATGAGGAGCTCTTGTTTTTAATGTGTTCCACATCCGCGCATCGAGTGTTCTCCAGGAAAAGAAGATTATAAACCAATAGGTGCTTAACAGAAACAGGATGGTAGAAGAAACTTACACGAGGATTGTGATCAAAAGACCATTCAACTTTGTTATATTCTTCTTTTCTCTGGGTGTCATCATCAGCTTGCATTAGCTAATATAAGGTGTAAAGAGATGTGAGCTCAAGATGATTAACCAAAAAGCATCTTCCAAAGGGTAAACATGTAAGAGAAGACAAGTCAGTTGACAGACGAATCTTTTACAAAACAAAAGAAAACAGCTCACCTGATCTATGTATCCCACACACACAATCACTTATCAAATTTCTCTACTTTTTGTCATTGGTTTTCTGTGCATTTTTAATAATCCTATAAAAAACCATTACATGGGTAAAAAGTAGTGACACTTTGAAGATATGAACTAAATGAAGATATCACAAACTCTTTGCATTCCGTTTTAGAAAACTTGAAGGGTCACTAAGATAATTAATGCTTTAACTCATACTGCTTCTTTCATACCATCCAGACTTTCTTTCCCCACTATAAAAATACTGTATTAAAGGATAGAAAGAAATCCATCCAATCCTTCCATAATCTGACCGAACAAAAAATATTTAAGATGTGCATGATGAGGTCTGAATCCCAGTTGAGTTAAATGAATGGACAGATGCCAAAAAAAAAAAAACTTCAATAATTTGTATTGCTTTCAGCAGAATTTGTTGTGCTAAGATCCTAGTACTTAACAGGATAATAGAAATTTTGTGAGCCTGTTATCAGGCATTTCATTTCAGAATTCTGCACAGAATCTTCAATTGTATGAAAAGTTGAAAACAGTTCGCTAATTATCCCTGTTAACTTCAGCAGATCATGTCCAGAAAAAAAAGCAGAGTTTAAATCATGATTATACACCACTGAAAAAGGTAATTTTAACTTCTATTCATTTAGGAATAAGAGGTTCACAGTAAAGAATAGCATGACTAAGCTGCACATGCTTTCAATGCACTTAAGTTAATGACAGGAAATTGATTTCCAAAATGCTATGTTGACGCATACATGAAAAGTAAAAATGAAACTGGCAAAGCAATTAAACTTACCAACAATTGTCCAACCTCCTTGGCCACAGACTCTCCAAACAGCTGGTCTACTAAGGATAGAGCAAACTCGAAAGAAGTTCCTGGACCGCGGCTTGTTGTAAGCTCTCCTGAAACTTGAATTTTTGATGCAACAGCCCAGAAAGTAGGAAGCTTGTCCATAAATGCAGGGTGACCTGTCATCTTACATCACATACTACAGCACATTTAGTCAACCAAAGATACATTATGTGTTTTCAACAAAATTCAAGCAAAAGCAACACATGAAAGCCACCTGCTTTCTCCTCAGAAGGCCCCATGGTAGAAGAGTGATTGCTGGAGCAGCACATATAGCTCCATATAATCTCTTACCCTCAGCTTGTTTGCTTGTAATTTGCCTGAGAACTTCACAATCTCTCAACCTTGCGGAGCCTGGCATTCCTCCCTTGAAGCCATTCACAACACGCAAGCCTTTGTTACAAATTACATGGCCAGATCAAACTACAAAAGCTACAATTGTTTTCCAAATAAAATTTACTGTACTAACAAGCAACCCAACTCCCTGTTACAACCCCAAAGAAAACACAATCTTCTCGATTTTCCAATTAAATCCTGTCGTTAAGTATGTCTTTTTCCTATACTTAACATTCACGCTTGTATGTATACCTTTCTTTACCGGCATGATCATAAATCAACCAAACCATACTTTTTATTAATTTCTCAATGAGTGTCAGTCACTAACCAACCATTTATGGAAAAAAATTTAAAAAAAAAAAAGAAGCTATGTCATAGTATTTGCCCCGGCTACATTATCAATGAGAAATAAATGTAACAATCATGAATCAATTTGCAAACCATGAATGATTCAAAGTAAAAAACAACAAACCGGCAAAGCAACAAGATCGAAAACTTCATTGGCACATTTGGAAATGGAGGTATCAGCAACAAGCCTAGTGCCACCTGCAGCTTCAACTTCAAGCTGTGGTTCTACTGAAGCAACAATTACCTCAGCACCAGCTCTCCTCAAAACATCAACGATAATAACTGCTTCCATTTCTTCTGTACCAAAACCAATTGGCACCAGAACCTATCAATGCCACAAACATTTCAAAACCCATTAAAAAAAAAATCAAAACTTTGGTCACTGCAAGTTCAAGTAGGCATAGTTATATCAACTTTCTACCATCATGTCGAAAGGGCAGTCTAGAATTCTTGAATACAAAACAACAATTGAAAAGCTATGTTTTTTTTTGGTGAGCATTTTAAGGTAAAAGGTTATAAGGTTTAAGCAAAAAGGCACCTTTTTGAGAGGAAGAGAGACTGGAGTGCTTGTTTCTTGAACACTCGTTGATGTTGTGGGTGTTTTTGGAGATAGGGTTTTGGTGGGTTTTGAAGAGTAGCGTTTTTTTGTAGAGGGTGTTTTTGGCTGTGGAGGAGAGGTCATGGAAGCAAATGATAAAGAGGAAAATGTAGTTTTTATGGCAGAAGTTGAAGTTAGTTTCTTGAAATGATAGAGCTTTGTAGGAGATGGTGAAAGAAGACAGAGCATAGACTCCATTGATAAATGGAAGTATCACTTTGGAGCTTGCAGTGCTATAGAGTGTTTGTAAAGATGTTTTGGCTTTGTTTGGATCTTATCCACCAGGTATAAGCAGTTTTGCTCAGCGGCAGCTCTAGCCAGTAATCAACGGCAGCGTTTCATGATGAGCACACCCTTTTTTTTAATTACCATAAATGTTTATTTTAAATTAAAAAAAAAAAAACATAATTGGATTAAACAATCTCGATTGTAGAAATGGTTGGTTAGTTGTGCCTTCCCTCTGAAAATAAAGTGTAGTTCTAGAACAACACCTAAGCCTGTAAAAAAAAAAAGGATAGATTACATTCATATTATCAAAAAAATTATTTCCTGTACATCATATTATTTTTTCAATAACTAAATTATTCTCACTCTGATTATCTCTTCTCGATATTTGGATTTTGATTTTGATAAAGTAGTACTTATAATTTTATCAACAAAATTATTTTATGGTGAACAATTAAGCAATTTCTTTTTTGTCAAAATAAAGAAAGACCCATGTTTAGTAGATTGATAATTTTTATTATGAAATGTATTATTTTATTTTAAAATAATGATATTAATTAATTATTTAGAATCATAGTAGTTATAAAATCTAACATATTTCCCATTCAATATCCCATCAATTTAAAATTTAACAAGATTAATATAATTTTTTTATTAAAATGATATCATTTTAGTTTTTTTTTAAATCAAGGATTTAAGTTAATTTAGATGAACTTCAACCTACAACTCGTGTCTTAAATTAAATTAACCTTGAAATTAAACCTTGTAACTTGTAACTACAACCATGTACACAATGTGATTTCATTAGATATTTATAAATAAAATTATTGTGTTAAATAATTTGTTAATTTTGTGATTTAAGTATTCTTATTTATTCTTCATAGTCAATGTATATATTGACTTGATATAAAAATCCTAAAAGGTTGGTAAATAGCAATTATTAATAACTGTTGCTTGGTAAAACAAATGACCAGTAGTTGATACCTATATAAAATCTTCTTTGATGAACATGGAAATTCTTTGATAAAGTTAGTAATTTTATAGATAAAATATAATGATATTTTAAAAAAATAAATTTTGAAAAAATATATATACTGAAAATATTAAAAATAAAAAAAATTATGATCATTTAACTTGATGAATTCATGATATATTTATAACCCACACATCTTTTTTTTTTTATAGAGACGAGGGACTGGAATGAAATTTTACTTGTGTGGGGTCCAAGAAAAATTCTCTAATAAGTGTTTGACTCAAGAATCATTAGAGATAAAAATGAATTTAGGTATGCTTTTTGAACCTAAATATACTAGACTTAAGCATAATAATGTGAGTTTATGATAGTGCTAAGGTACATACTCATAATAGTATGAGCTCATGATAGTATTAAGATACATACTCAGCACATGATAGTGCTAAGGTACATACTCATAATAGTATGAGCTCATGATAATACTAAGATACATACTCAGCATTCTTGGTGTTGGGCAATATATCCAACATGGGTGCACATCCCATTGAGGTGCATATAAGACAAACACCCAGCGCATTGTATGATCCTTATATATTAAGCATCCATGTGCCGATGTTCTTGGTGTGTAGGCTCGATCTTGCACACTTGAGCCTATTTTTTAAAGTATTTATTTGGTTTTTTTTTATTTTTGGAATTTTATCCATTTTATCTAGATTCGTCAATAAATTAATAAGAATTAAGAAAAATTTTAATAGAAAGATTAAGAATACTTTCCATAAACTGATAAAACTAAATTTGGATGATTTAATGGGCATGACGAGATTTTCAAAAAAATAACTATAAAACTTAAATTAATATAATATTTATTTAAATAACGAGTAAAATAAATATTCTCTATGTTTAAATATTTTTCTTGTTGAAATTCCAAGCTCTAACAAATTTTTTATCTAAAAAGATAATACCTCGTGTATATAAATTTTTTGAAGATAAATATCTTTAAAAATATTTTATATAAATATAAATGGTAGTTTTTTTATCATTAACAAAATCCGAAACAACTAATATAAAAATAATTAAAGTGTATATAAATTTTTTGAAGATAAATATCTTTAAAAATATTTTATATAAATATAAATGGTAATTTTTTTATCATTAACAAAATCCGAAACAACTAATATAAAATAATTATAATGTACGAATAAGTTGACCTCAACCTGTCACTAATCACTATACAAGAGTCACTTATAAGTTTTACGAGGATAAGAAAATTATTGTGAAATAATTACTTTAATCCATCTCAGCAAACTTAAAAAATGGTGATTTTTTCTTCCAAAAATAGTGAAAAGCTAGTAACACATATAGAGTTCAAAATTTTATATTAATTTACTATAGAATTGTGTTAAAAAACAAACCATAGGATCCAATAAAAACTTGAAAAATAAAATAATATAATACAATAAGGGGATCCAATTGAAACTTGGGCAAAATAAGAGGAAACGGGGATGAATACCAAAACTGACTGTTGAAGTTCAAAAATAAATAAATCATCAGCAAATCAAAACGTTGTAAAGAAAAGGATTTCTTTACTTGGATAAAACATTGCCAGATCTGAAGATAAGCAGAAAATACTAATGGATATGTATTCCACACAAGCACGAGACGCATAGAGACAATCAAGGTATCAGAAGTCGGAGAGAAAAGACACAGACCAAAAGGCACTCAAAAAATGCTGAGGAATTTAGCAAGAAAAGCAGTGTCAGCTACTTCAAATCCATGGAGATCATCAAAATCAATTCAGCTTCTCCAGAAAAGAGACTTCTGCTTAGGAGTCCTTCCTGATGGAGTAGGCAGAAACTCTGAGGCCTTTGCACAGAATTCTAAGGCCATGGAGGGTCTTATTTCTCAACTCCAATCCCATATAAATAAGGTTCATGCTCACATAGTTATATGTGGATTTATATGTGTTTGCTTGTGTTTACGTGTTGGGTTTTGAGATGGGATTGTTTTATTTTTCAAGGTTCTCGCTGGAGGAGGAGAGGAAGCTGTGAAAAGAAACAGAAAAAGGAACAAGCTTTTGCCTAGAGAAAGAATTGATAAGCTAATTGACCCTGGTTCTTCATTCCTTGAGCTCTCTCAGGTTTTCGGATTCATTCATTTGTTGATGTTTTTTTTTTTTCATTTATATGAAATTTGAAATCTTGTGGTCAATGCTTGTGAGAGACTTCTCTTGACAGAAAATGGTTAAAATAGGACCTCTGTAGTGGATCCTGAAAAAATCATGATAAAGACACAATCTTTAAGTTTCTGAAAGAGTTTTTGAATTTTAGTTTATGTAATGATGCAGATGTTAACTCTATTTATAAAATTGTTTGGTACATATAGTAGCATAATTTCTGGTGTTGCTGCTTCTTATTGCATATTTTAATGTATTAAGCTTGCAGGCCATGAGTTGTATGGAGAAACATTACCATCTGGTGGAATAATCACTGGAATAGGTCCGGTTCATGGGCGTCTTTGTATGTTTGTGGCGAATGATCCTACTGTTAAGGGAGGAACTTATTATCCAATTACGGTGAAAAAACATCTTAGGGCACAAGAGATTGCTGCTCAATGCAAATTGCCATGCATATATCTTGTTGACAGTGGAGGAGCTTTTCTTCCGAAGCAGGCTGAGGTCTTCCCTGACAAGGATAATTTTGGTAGAATTTTCTACAATCAAGCTGTAATGTCTGCTGAAGGAATTCCTCAAATTGCTCTGGTATTAGGTTCCTGCACTGCTGGTGGTGCCTATATTCCTGCAATGGCTGATGAAAGTGTGATGGTTAAAGGAAATGCTACCATCTTTCTAGCTGGACCACCACTTGTGAAGGTCAGTTCCAAAATTCTTGTGTTCCAAATTGCTTCATCCATGAACTCTACATTGCCGTTGGGTCTTCTGTACTGTGCATTTATGTATATGAATCAATGCACATATTTTGCTTGATACTGAAATTGGCTCCGAAGGAGAATTGTGATAGGCTGCTACAGGAGAGGAAGTCTCTGCGGAGGATTTAGGGGGTGCTTCTGTGCATTGCAAGACATCAGGGGTTTCAGATTATTTTGCTCAAGGTATGCATCATCTGTTTATGCTACCTCCTATGCCATACTTCTGCAGTTTCTGTGATCTTTTTGGAGTTTCTTGTCTGGATAAGCCTTTGTTTATGCTAACAGGATTTAGTTCATTTGTAGGATGATATTTGATGATTTTTCGGTGGAATTTAATAGAAAGTTCACTGTTATTGAATTCCTTTTTCTCCATCTTTGTCTCAGAAAATTGGTGAGTGAAATCTTTTGCCTAGCTGATCATATGTATGGAATTATCTCTCCTTGTAGATGAATTGCATGGACTTGCACTTGGTAGGAACATCATCAAGAACTTGCACATGGCTGGGAAACAAGGGGTGATGAATGGATTGCATAATTTAAACCCCGAGTACAAGGAACCTTTATATGATGTAAAGGAGCTTCGGTCAATTGCACCAATAGACCACAAGCAAGCCTTTGATATCCGATCAGTTATTGCCCGGATTGTTGATGGAAGTGAATTTGATGAATTCAAAAAACAGTATGGAACTGTGAGGACTTTTAATGACTTGTTTGGTTAACTTATGTATCTCCACTGTTTTATCTATGAATAACACAGTTCAAAATCACTCCTCTACAGACTCTCATAACAGGGTTTGCTAGAATTTTTGGACAACCAGTTGGCATCCTTGGAAACAACGGGATACTCTTCAATGAATCTGCTCTAAAAGGGGCCCATTTCATTGAACTATGCACTCAACGTAACATTCCCCTGGTCTTTTTACAGAATATCACTGGATTCATGGTGTGTAAGATGGGCCACTTTGATTCAAACATTTCTTTTTTCTTTTTGCTTTGAAACGCAAAATTGGCATGTAACCATGATATTGTTGATTTGTAGGTTGGGTCAAGGTCTGAGGCAAATGGCATCGCAAAATCTGGAGCGAAAATGGTAATGGCAGTTTCTTGTGCAAAGGTTGGTTTCTTTCGCTTATCCTAATCTTTTTGTTGTTTTTTTTATCTTTACTCTCATATAATTGCAAAGACATAAAGTTGTCTTTTACAACCATCACATCTCATGATTCACTAAGAAATTGTGGAAAAAAACTACTAACATCTGAACTGTTGCCTATAAATACTTGCGCAGGTCCCCAAGGTGACCATCATGGTTGGTGGAAGTTTTGGTGCTGGAAATTATGCTATGTGTGGTCGTGCATATAGTCCCAATTTCTTGTTCCTTTGGCCAAATGCCAAAATATCTGTGATGGGTGGTGCTCAGGTAGCCCCTTCACTTAAAATCATCATCGCATATGATCAAGGTGTCAATAAAATTCCGTGCCATTGCTTTGATATGAACAGCTAAATACATATAAAATACCATATCCACGGTTAATTTATTATTGTTATTATTGCAAAAACTACTGTTGTGCCAGCAAAGACTTATTCATATTCTATAGAATTTGAGCATTTTGGAGCCAAACACTTACCTTGAAATGGAACAAAATTTAACAGGGCACACTAATTCAACTTGTTTTAAATGCCATATCCACTTGTTTTGCTCAGGCTGCTAGCGTGCTGTCTCAAATCGAAACGGCAAACAAGAAAAAGCAAGGAATTCAGGTGACCTTACTTTCCTTATAAAATATTACTGAGGCCTTCACAAACTTATGGTATGCTTATCTGCATTTGGCCATCCTTTGCATGGATTACAGTGGACAGAGGAGGAACAAGAAAACTTCAAGTCGAAGATCACAGAAGCATACGAGCGAGAAGGAAATTGTTATTACTCCACAGCAAGGCTCTGGGATGATGGAATCATCGATCCAGCTGACACGAGAAAAATCATTGGCTTTTGCATCTCTGCTTCCTTGAACCGGCCCTTGGAAGACACCAAATATGGTGTATTTAGAATGTAACAAATGCAACTTTTACATCAACTCCAACGATCAAAAATAATTTACCATAATTTTTCTTCTTAGCTCAATAAAATAAACCATCGTTCAACATGGCTGATGCTCGTTGACATCGTACAATACACTTCTTACATCTAAAGTTTTAGCGCGCCTTCCTTGTTTCCTTGCGGCTCAATTAGTTTTCAGTATAGTGCAAAAACTAATTATTTACGTTAATTACTTTAGTGAACAATACAGGTATCATAAAGCGCCCGTGGCCTAATGGATAAGGCGTCTGACTTCTAATCAGGCGACTGTGGGTTCGAATCCCACCGGGCGTGATTTAATTATCTTTTACATTTTTCTACAACCTCAAATTAGTTCCTCAGCTGTTCATAGTTTATCAATGTAGTCCCTGGCTCCATCTCCGTCGTCTATCCTCTTAAATCTTTAAAGTGTAGGCAATGTTACTCTTTTTTCTTTTATTTTTTTCCTAAAACAAGTGGCTTCTCAATCTCTCACGTAGGGTTAGGATGTCCTGCCTGGAGTCTCAATTATCTCATCAACAAAGTTATAATAGTTATGAAGAACAAAAACCCAGAACTGAAATTCATTGTCTTTTGGGTTAAATTGAGACTTTCACCACATCACCCATTACAACCAGATATTTGATCCGCTATGTATTTTTTTTTACCACGGTAGCATCCTCCATTACTTCTCTTGGTTAGAAGGAAAGAAAGATTAATGAAGATTAAGTGTTCGGATTCGTTCCCACCACTCAGATAATATAAAATCAAATATGTTTTTCTTTTCGTTTTCCATTTCAGTGAGAGAGAGAGGGAGAGAGAGAATTTCTTTTTTATGACTTTGATGCGTGCACTGGTATCGGATACTGGGTCCGTGTTGATTTCGGGCGGATAATAGAAAGTTTTCAACCATTTGTTGATCTTTAATCTAGTAAGTGGATTTTTCAAATTTTTAAAAAAAGAGCATTGAGTGTAAACTCGAGAAAAGAGAAGAAGATCTTTAATGGATGATTAGAGCCAAATTTGATTGGAGTGTCGCTTGCTGGAGATGACGACGGTGGAAGAAAGCCTTTTGATAAGAAATAAGAGTGAAGGTTACTCGAGTTTACTGTTTGAGTTCTAAAATTAAGTTTTAGGGTTATTAAATGTTTATATAATTGTTAATTTTAAAATTTATAAAATTAATTGAAGTAGAAAAATAAAAAGAAGAAGAAGATGATTGGAGGAGGGTTATATTAAAAGGGCAGGTTTCCTTCCAGTATTTAACATTTAATAAAGACACGTTTTTCGAGGAAACCACGTGCTCTTCAATTGTCGCCGAGAGTTGAGAAGGCGAAGGTTTTGGCGAAGACGGCTCAGCTAGCGTTCCTCAATTTTTTTTTCATTGTTTTTATTTTTAAAAATTTTAAAATAATAATCAAACACTATTTTAAAATATCGTTTCACTTTTACCCTTATAAAATTATATGACTCAATGTTCGTGGTTTTACTTAGATTTGAAAAAATGGCAAACAATAATCTAGGAGAAGGAAATGAAAATGTGATAGTTATTACACTTTTGATTTCATATTTGATAGTTAAAATTGGATTTTTAAAAATGAAAAGTAGAATATTTATTTGAGAGTAGGGATTGTTATTGCAGCTCCCTCGTCTCATGATCTATCGTGGATTCAAATGTTCGTGACTTCCATTGTTAGGGGAATTTGATTTAGATATTCACTAGATGGATTAGTTTGTGTCGTGTGGTGGGTTATATTGTTACTATTGTTTTAAAAATTTAAGATTATTAGTTATTTTTAACCAAAGTTAACCTGACATAATTTAATTAATTTAATGAGTTTAAATATAAATTAAATTATTAAAAAAATATTAATAAAACAAACATAATATTTTTAAAAAATAAAAAGATAACAAGACACATTTAAAAAATATTACACTTCTAATAATATCACGTTAACTCAATATTTAAAAATAACTTAAAAGTATTTTTTAAAATATTTTTTATTTAAAAAATCATGTTAATAATTTTTTTAATAAATTATTGAAAAAAATATGTTAATAATTTCTTAAATAATTTGATTGTTATTTCAAGATAAAAGAGTCAAGGAAGTGATAAAAAAATATTTCTTTTATTTTTTATTTTAAAGTATAATAATATATTCCAAACCATCTTTATACAAAAATTATTTAATGATTGGATATGCTTGACTCTTGCTTATTTGATAATGGATGTATTTTAATTAGAAATATATTAAAATAATATTTTTTATTTTTTAAAAAATAATTTTTTATATTGATATATTAAAATAATTTTAAAATATAAAAAAATAATTTTAAAAAATTAAAATATAAGAGAAACACTGTTTGGAACTGTCTTTAAAATGGTTTTCACTACCTAAAATTATCCCATGAAAATCCTCCCCGTGTTTTGTGTATTTTTGGTTGGTTTTGTCTTTCTTATCATTATGCTTCTTTTCTACGAGAAAAGAAATTGATAAAATTAATTGGGGGGCTGTATAGACAAACTATGTTAGAGATTGATGAGTATAGTTTTAAAATTCAATTTGGTGATTAATTTAATCTAATTATCAAGTTATGATTAGATAAGTTGATCTAGATTAATCTGAATTAATTTAAAAAAATTAATAAAAAATTATTAATTACATGCAGGGCCTGTTAAGGAGGAGGAGCTGATGTGGGTTTCATTATCAAATTAACATAATAAAATGAGATTTGTTTTCTACTTGAATTTAAAATATTTTTTATTTGAGTTCAAGTCACGGAGTCTTGAACAATAGAAAGTAGTTGAGAACTTCTCCTACAATTCAAAGGCTAGAAGGCTGCTCTCTTTTCTAAATTCCCTCTTTATATTTAAGCATTTATTCACTTTTCTTTTCTTTTTTATTTGTTGAGATATTACCCTCCTATTAAAATTATTAATAACAAATAGGTTCAAAATTGCTACAGTGGGGAAAGAATAGGTTGATGAGGTTTTCTAAGCTGGTGCAAAGATACTTGGTTGCCACACTGAGGGCAGATACTTTTGGTAATGATGAGAATAGGAATGATGAAGAGAACGGGAAGATGAAAATTTTAGATGAGAATTTGAAGAGCCCATTTGTTGAGAATGCGATTGCATCCAGAGATTACGGTTTATTTGATCATGAGATTGTTGTGATTATAATTTTAAAAAGACTGCTTTATAAAAAATATATTTAGATAAAATTGATTTGAAAAAATATATATTTGGTTAAAAATATAATTAAAATTGAGGTTAAATAAAAAATAGTTTAATGTGTTTAGTTAAAAAATATTTTTTAAATTGAAGTTATAAAATAATTAAAAAATAAATATATTAATATTAATAATTTTTAATTTAAATATTGTACATTTAACTGTTGTTATTACATCATGAAATAAATAATATCAATATCAATATCAAATATTTTTTATTATTTCATTAAACTATATGAAACGTCATCACATACGAAATCTATCCAACAAGAATTATATTTTTCAAAATTTCTTAAACACGCAACAATAAAAATTGAATTTTTTGCTACGTTGTTAAGTGATTTTCTTTTAATTTTTTAAATAAAACACAATTAAAATAAAAATAAAAACTAATTTTTTTAACTAGGTCAAACTAGGTAAAAAAATAATTGGAATTGCGATCGAATCCCACAAATATTACGTCATCATGCGATATCCTTATAATTTCTGTAGTGTTATTAAATAATATTAAATATTAATTTTTCAAGTAAAACATAATTTAAAAAAAAACAATTACAATTTAATTTACTTTAAACTAATTTTTTTTAAAATAAAATAATAATGTTTACTTGAATAATATAAGAAAAATTAATAAACTCCACTGGTTTTTCAAAAGAAAAAATAAACTAAATTTTTTGGACTAGTTTAAAAAATGAACAGTCCAACAACGGACTATATGGTTCCTCCCCACGAGAAGTAGCAAAATATACTACTTCTCAAAATTTAATTTATGACACAATCTTTATTTTTAGTGGATCCTACTAGCACGATATTTTTTTTTTAACCAAACACTGTAATACGCGGCTGCAAGTGAGTTTCACCAACAGCCACGTTACCAAACGAATATTAGATTTTATAGATTGCTGTTACCTTTCTCTGTTAAGAAAGTAGCCGGGTTTACTTGAATCGACTAAATTTCAAGTTAACTTATTAAGTCAATTGAGTTTTTACTAGGCTAAGGCTAACTCCAAATAAATTTTTATTTAGATTCAGACTAATTTTAAGTCTCGATTAACTGGATTGTACATCGACGTACTGGACCAATCCAGGTTTTAAAACTATGTTAACGAGAGGTTTGCCCGTTTCATTTTGTTGAAAAATACATCAGGTGGGTCCCTTTCCCTGCTGTCTCGTTTAAATCACAGCGAACTGCTGGGCCGATTTCTGTTCTTCGCGTCCTATAATCGTACTCATATATTCAGACTCACACGATACTCGTAGCAGCAGACACTCACACCTTCTCTCCCTGTAACGAGATTTCTGTATCTGCTTTTTCTTTCATTTCTTGAAATGGCTTCAAGTGCTACCTCGCTTTGCTCCCCATCACTCAGAAACTCACGCGCCGCCGTTCTCCACCAATGTCAGCAGCTGAACCCTAACAGACTATCTTTTCCAATCAACTTCAACACCGCTAAAAGAACAACGAATCTCACTGTTCAACGCGTGCCTCTCCCTCTCAAGGTTCTCTGCGGTCGCGGAAACCGAGGTTAAACAAAAAATGAATCCCTAAAACTCTTGATTCTTTCAATTTGTTTCTCTTGATTTTTTATTTTTGTTTCTTGTCTGAGCTGTTTCATTCTTGATGTTTTACTATTATCTTCAATGGTGATCCTAGTTTCTTATCAGGGATTAGACTGGAGTTTAGGAGAATAGATTATTGTTTTTAATGATTTTCACCAGAGGGTTGGGATTTTTTTTGTACTAAAGAATCAAAGATTTGCCTCTAACTTCTTAATGCTAGTAGAAGGCTGTTCCCGATAGAAAATCTAGGTTAATCAAGAAAGAACTTGACGAGAACTTGAGATTTCATGTTCACGTTGGAGATACAATGTAAATGAATGAAATCCCTAGAAGAAATTGAAAAGAGAGAAAAAGGGGCAAAGAAAGAATCAGAATAGGAGAAACGTGGAAAAAAGCAAGAGAGAAAGAGAGAGAGTTGGAGACTGAGATTCTTACGGCATAGTATCGAATCTGAATATAGCTTCAAAAGGCAGTCCCATTTTGAGAATTAGTTTTCTTCATCCTTTTTTGGTGAGAAGAGACTTGAAACTAGAGCTGTCATGAGAACTTAGAACGAAGCATTAGATTGTTACTTTCGGCTAAATATAGCAAGCTGGTGGTTTATGCAGTGAATGTTGCTTTACTGGGTGCCCGAATTTCTTCCCATGGCTGTTTAATCAGTGTTTGTCTTGCTACTAACCAGGCCATTAAATTTTTGGAGTATTGATTAAAGTGGAAGTATTTATTTATTTATTTTATCACGTATGATGAGATTGAATTTGCTTATTAGCGTTATGAAGGGAAACTAATTCCCTTCCGTCGTCATCTCATGTCAAGGTTGATGGCAAAAAACCCCACCACTTCTGCCCCAGTTTATCATAACTGATTAGTTAACATGTCTGTCAACTGAATCCTGAAAAATGGGAAAAAGTCACTGGCTTTTCAAATCATCTATTGAGCCTTGAAAAGGATTCAGAAAAAGAGTATCAAATACATTATCTGTTTTGCACAAGGCAGTGCGAGGAGTAACTCCTGATCTAACAGTAAAAGCAAGGTGCATGGGTGCATCTACCCATCAAGTTCCTATTGAAGGAGGAACATTACAAGGAAAAATCACTTGCTATCTGTTGGTTGTTGGAGGCATCCTGAAAACATTAAGGTCAAAATATGGTTCTGAAAATGAGTTCTGAAGCTATGGATGGTGCCAAAGAGAATGTTGAAGCCATATGGTAAAAGTAAACTACTTATAAAATGCAGAGGCTAATAGAGCCTTTGAGGATTTTTGTTGGTCCATGAACAGGATTCATGTGGACAAGTGGACTATCTGAAATGATTGAGCAGAGGAAGGACTTAATTTGAAATATGTACTTCTTGGAATAAATGGAAAGGGAATTCAAGATGAAATATTTTCCATTTTGTAATCGATTTTTATCTGTCATGTTGTTAATCTTTGTTGTTTTGTCCTTACATCAATTTAGAAACTTGCATTGTCTTTTGGCTTGAAGTTCTTCTCAGAGAGAATTTTAATCATGTTCGGATTGTCTGCATTTGTTATCCTATTTTGTACTATTTCTTGGTCTTTTGCTCCATTAGGTTGCTGCTAGTATTCTCATCATAGCCAAGGAAGTTTTAAAAGAGTATGGACTAAAAAGCTTGATATGGTTAAAAGCCTCTGCAAGTTAGGTGGTCTATGGTGAAGATTGGATGCTTGCTCCACAAACTTTTTGTGTTTTATACATGTTGCTGGCCTACGGGATGCAGATGCATAATCATGATGTGTTTCGCACAATAGCTACATTAAATATGGAAAATTGAGATTTGGCGACAATATATGCAGGTTCTAACAGATTTGTACCATCTGAATAAAGTAGTGAGTTAAAGTCTTTAGAGAAGCTGGAAACACTTTTTTTTTTTCTTGTGTGTGTATGTAGAGTAGTTGCTGATCAAATCTTTCAGAGAATGGAGTTTCTCTTGATAGTCTTCGGTGATCTGATGTATTTTGGCTCTTTCATCTTCAGTTTTGCTCGCATTTCTGCTTGCTTTATGGTTATCAAAATTGAGTTTTTTATTTGTTCGCTGAGCTGTTGGTAAGGCACCTACAATATGGTCTTTTTAACCACACCTTTTGGGTTTGTTCAGCTACAGCTGTTACTCAGGACTCTTGGGAGAATTCAATTTTGAAAAGTGATATTCCTGTTCTTGTTGAATTCTATGCAAGTTGGTGTGGGCCTTGCAGGATGGTTCATCGAGTAATTGATGAGATTGCAGCAGAGTATGATGGGAAACTCAAATGCTTTGTGCTTAACACAGACAATGACCTGCAAATTGCTGAGAACTATGAAATTAAGGCGGTGCCAGTTGTTCTACTTTTCAAGAATGGAGAGAAGCGAGAGTCGGTGGTCGGTACCATGCCAAAGGAATTCTATATTGCTGCAGTTGAGAGAGTTATGCAGTCGTGAACTTGGTTCAGTGCATGACTTGAACATGCGGTGCAGTCAATCGTGTTTGGTCACGTATCATAATGCCTGGTGTTCATGAATTGCTTTTTCAGTCATCGAGTGACATGGTGTGAATAGTGTTATAAAATTTACCCCTGCTGGTTATCTCATTTGGACTTGTGGTGGTGGACTTTGTCTCACCTTTTCTTGGTTGAGAATCTTCTGCTACCCTACCTGCTGTGAATATGTCATTGATTTTTTTCTTGCCCATGCTGTATATCTGGGGGTTTTATTTCTATGGAAAATCAAGGATTTGACTATATTTTGAGCTTAAAACTGTACTGGCGGCATGGCAGATCTGTTCTTTATGATCTGCTGGAGATGGATTGGAAATTTCATGGGATTAGAACTTTGCTTCCCTATATGAAAGAAATGCTTGCATGCCTTTACACTCAGTGCTATACTGTTATTTACCATGGTTCGTTTTGTTTCAACTTTGATACTTGGATAGAAATAGCTATTTGACTCATGCTTTTCCTCGGATCAAATAATATTTTTCAGCAAGAAGAAGAATATACAGGCGTAGATGAAATTAAAATTAAAATTATTAAATTTAAAAAAAACAAAAAAAACTCTGAGATAATGAGTTAATTTGCTAAATTTATAAATTGCGTCAAGAATGTTATTGAATTTAATATTTTTTTTTTATTTCTAAAATTACTTTTCATATTTTTCATTTAATTATTTGTCAGCTTGGTGCATGTTTATTTATATATTGATAACCAAATTGTTTTCTTTTTTTTTTTTTAAAAATAAGGGTGATGAAATAAAAAATAGCCCTTTGTAAAAAAAATAAAAAATTGATAACAAAAGGAGGTTTTACTTAAAAAAATGCCATAAAAAATGATTTATTATTTTTTATAATTTTAAGGGGTTAAAAATAAGAAAAAACATATACTAAATTAAACAATATACTATAAAAAAATCATGAAAAATTGATATTAAAAAAAACAATAAAAAATCTAAAATTAAAAATTAAATGATAAAATTAAAAAAAAAACTAAATAAACAAAAAAATCAATAATTAAAAAAAATTCATAGACAAGATGATGTAATGACTAATCTAAGATTGTCTAATGTGTTTGTGCTTAAAAAAAAAACTTAAAAGCGTGGATTTTCTAATAGCCTATGCCCATGTAATTGGGCTAACTTAATTTTTTTTTTTAAGAAGTTGTTTTTTTTTTAAATAAACATGCGATACATTATTTATTTTCTTTAAATTTCAACTAGAAAATAAAAATATTTTTTTTTATAAATTTATTTTTCAATCCTTTTTTTAAATACTCATAAAACACTTTATATATTTTAATAAATTCATTTATGATTTCAAAAATTATACAAAAAATAGAATTAACCAAATAAAAAAACCTTCTTGAGCTTATATATATTTTTTAAAGCAACTTGAAGGTGAAAAAATACCTAATTAAAACTTCCCTTGCCATATTGTATTTTTTCACACTAAATTCAATTTTTTTTGTGGTTGGAATATGTGTAAACGATGTGTTTTTTTCTTTTCATTTGAACTAAGAATTGAAAAGATAAGGAAAATAAGGTCTTTGACCAAAATTAATTTTTTTCAAATTTTAAAAATTAAAAGGACCTAGTTTTTATAATTCAAAAAGGTATGGGGACTAAATCAAATATTTTACCAAAAAGCCAAAAAACCAACCATTTCCTTAATTTTTATTTATTTATTCTGGTCTTTTGTCTTTTAAATGTTCCTTTCCTTCACAATTTTATCTAAATTAGTTTCCAATCAAGTCCAGGGCAAAAACTAAATAAAATGAAAAGTATATTGATGCATATTGATAATGAGTATATGTAAGTACAACTTCTTAATATTTATATATTATTTATTGAATAAAAATTTTAGATATTCATAAACTATTTATCAAATTTTAAAAATCTATATGAATATCCATTATATACTATTCCATATACCATAATGTATTAAAAAAATTAAAATGTTCTACAAATATATTTATATAATATAAATATATATTCTGAATTAGGTTTGAAAATGGTCATTTTATCATATATTGGTTGTTAAAAGATTGTCTAAGGTATTTTTTTTTGCATAACAAAATTATATTTTTATCTCAAAATCAATAAATTTTAGATTTGTTGAAGGATTTCTTTGTCTTTCCACGAGCTTTGGAACAATAAAAATATTTTTTTCCTCTCAAGGTAAATTTTTTTATCCAAAACAACTAACAAAATATTTTCTTAGTTTTTTTTTTAGACTATAATTATAATATGCCTTTTCTCTTAGAAAAAACAAAAAACAAGGTATGCATTTAAGAGTGTTTTTTCCCTTCAATTCCACACAAGTTTATTTGTAATTTCTAGGGTTATGAGGAATATTTTGGTATTTATATGTTGAGTTTTTAATTTTTAATTTTAAAAAATTATTAGTGCATGCTCATAACACATCATAGTATAAATAGTGTGTTTTTTGGATGGCATATACGATATCTTATGTGATCAAACTTGGTTTTCTGTTGTGTCTTTAAAAGTGTCATTGTGTATTTTTTTTCTTGGTGCAGCGTGTAAAAGCGAATGATGAATGATTTATCTTTAATGATTTTTTTTTATTTTTTTTTTATCTTTTTTTTTACATAAAGTGTATGTTTTTTTTTGTTTTTTTTGCTTTTTTTTCCTTTGATTGTTTTGATATTTTTTTTTGTTTTCAATTTAGTTATTAAATTATAATTTTTATATATTATTTTTTAATTTTTTCGTTATTCTTTTTATTTTTGAATTTTTTCTTGATTTTTTATTAAAATTTTATTGGTTTTTAATTTCATCATTCAATCAAAATTTATATTATTTTATTTTTAATTTAACCCTTATTGTTTTTAATAAAAAAATTTCTTTTCAATTTATCATTTGAATTTAAATTTTGTTAATATTCTCTAAATTTTTTTATTATTTAAAATTTTATTTTTATTTTTTTAATTATTATTTTTTGCGTGCTTGATTGCGGAGGGTGCGGGTAAAAAAAAAAACAGGGCGCGTATACTCAGAATATCTAGAAACACATGATGGTATCGACATTTGTGACTAGTGTCGGTTAACGAGCGAGCTTGAAGCGGGAGTTTGTCCTTTGATTTCGGCCTCCAAGGCTCAAACCATTATATCCGTTAAAAGCCCAAAATCTTGACAACTCTCTTTCTCGAACAGTCAACGTTCTAGAAGGAAAAAACAAAAAAACACCTAGTAAAATCTTTCACTGTTCTACCTTAAAAATCTTAGTTTTAGTAAGAAAAATTACCCAGAAAAAGCAACAACCCCACCCATCATAAAAGAGGGGAAACAATGTGCATACCACGAAAAAGAAAAAGAATAATGTTTCTTCCTTTCTTCAACTGCAGGTCTCTCTGTAATTGTATAATTAGTAATCCAATAAGAGTGATGGTCATCTTCTTCTGATCTTTCTTGGATAATAATTTATCGGATCTTTGGCCTTCTCTTTTGTTGTTCAACAAGATCTCCGTTTCTCTTTGGTTTCTGATGATAGCAACGTATTTTTTAAGAAAGAGTTGCTCTATGGCCTCTATATCAGGTACTTTTTCTTTTCATTTCTTAATAATTGAGTTTCATCTACGAATTAAGTTTCTCTTATCAAATTGATTGAGAATTTTTCATTTTTAGAGTTTTCCGTAGTACTTCAGTTATATATTATCAGTATTTTTTTATGATCAGTTTAGGTTCAATTGGAATTATTAGCTTTTACTTTCTGTTGCCGTGATTTGAGTGTCCACTTTCCTAACTATTGATTGATCAACCAGTTTATTTTTATTATGAAATACATAATTTGGGCTTTGGAGTTAGATTTGAACTTATGAGTTTGAGAGATAGACATCAGGCTAAAACTATAATCGTCAATTTAAGATTTCTCGGGCTTAGTTGCTAAACATGGAGTCTTGATCAGCTTTCTCATGAAATACCAGATACATCTATTGTTAAGTTTGGATAACCTATGGGGTTTCTAATGTCGACTCTAGTTTTTTAAAGGGACATCCTATGTTGTTTAGTGACTTTTATCCTCCTCCTCTGGCAATCTACAGGAATCTTTTAACTTTTCGACAACATAGAAGTAATAACACTAGCATTAAAAAAAAAGTGATGGAAAATGCAAATCCATCGGCATCAATCCTTCCTTCGGATTCTCCTGAACAGATGGGAATCCACATGGCAGATTCAAACATGCAAGCTATTCAGCCTTCTGTGAACCAGCAAATTCGACCCTCTTTGGATGGTCCTGTAGCTATCCTTTGGGATATTGAGAACTGTCCTGTCCCTAGTGATGTCCGTTCTGAAGATGTGGCTGGCAATATCAGAATGGCTTTGCAGGTGCACCCTGTAATTAAAGGAGCTGTAATGATGTTTTCTGCATATGGAGATTTTAACTCCTTCCCCAGACGACTGAGAGAAGGCTGCCAGAGAACCGGTGTTAAACTAATTGATGTTCCAAATGGTAGAAAGGATGCTGCTGACAAGGCTATTTTGGTCGACATGTTTCTCTTTGCTCTTGACAACCCCCCACCTTCCTCCATCATGCTTATCTCTGGGGATGTGGATTTTTCTCCAGCACTTCACATACTTGGTCAACGTGGATATACTGTGATTCTTGTTATCCCTTCTGGCGTTGGTGTTTCATCTGCCCTGTGCAACGCAGGCAAGTTTGTTTGGGACTGGCCTAGTGTGGCCCGTGGGGAAGGTTTTATAACCCCCTTGAAGACATTATTGCCTGCCCATCTAGGACCAGCTGACATTGCTGGGTATTCCATGGGGTGCCGTATAAATGATAGCCATGATGGCCAGAATGAAGAAGAGGCAATTGTATACAGAGGGCTCTCGCAAAGCTATTACAACTTGAGAGATTTCTCTATAGTGTCACGTTCTTTATCTGAATACAACAGTAGTTCTTTGATGAGTCTGCCTTGTTTCCCCACTAGTTCAAGGTCACAGAGTCTCCCATCTGGTCTGAATGAAGTTTCAGCAGGTCCTGCTTCTTATGATGAGTATTATTCTACCATGTGGGTACAGCCTGGGGGCATAAATAGTCTGAAAGCTCAGCTAGTGAAGTTGCTTGAAATTTCAGGCGGATGTTTGCCTCTTACCCGAGTTCCTCCTGAATACCAGAAGATGTACGGACGTCCTCTTTGTGTTTCAGAGTATGGGGCATTGAAGCTTGTTAATCTTTTCAAGAAAATGGGTGATGCAATGGCAATAGATGGAAAGGCTCAAAAGAAGTTTGTCTATCTTAGAAACTGGAAAGCTGGTCCAAGTGCTCCTCCTATAATTCTGGCAAAGAGGGATAAGACAGGAAAGGGGCCTCAGGACGAGAGTTTGGACATTGTGACAGGCGGTGGCTCTTCAGATGAGCTCTCAGATGAAGAAAGAATGGTAAATAAGAAACAGGAGAATAGGAGGAAACAAGAGAAGACTAATTTGGGAACACCAGCTCGATATGAAGTTGATGACCCAAACCTCGAGCAGTTCAAGTTTGAGTTGCAGGAGATTCTAGTGAGCTATTCTTCTTGGATTTTCTTAGGTTGTTTTGAGGCAATATACCAGCAACGATACAAGAAACCATTGGACTATCAAAGTCTTGGTGTGGATCAGCTAGAGCAGCTTTTTGACAAGGTGAGAGATGTCGTGGTCTTGCACGAAGAACCAGCAAGCAAGAAGAAATTCCTGGCTGCAGTTGGTGGCTAGAAGAGTTTAGAGTTGCTTGTCTTGTAGCGTGTTCACTTTACATAGAACAGATAGTTGAAGCATGCTTATCATTGCATGCTCTCTCATAGTTCTTTTTTTCATTTTTTTTTGCCGTATATTTCATAAAAGATGGAGGAAAAGGCTGGATCACATTTGTTCTTTTATAATTATGTGTCCTGCATGGATTGAGTGTAAAGTTTTAAATTTCCACGTATGCCTTTGCCTCATTGTTGTTACTGATAAAATTACTGATATGAGATCTGTACGTAAATTCACAGTTTCGTGCCCAGGCACTTTTTAAATGTTCTCTCCTACTTTTGTATTACACGGTAGCTAATGAATGATTGATCTTACTAATCTATCAAAGTGAAGATACTTCTGCTTGTAGCATTTTTGTATGGAGAGGGTATGCTTACACCGCTGTGATTTCAAGTCAGAACTTTTAAAAGGTGGCGTCGAGGGATACCCTCTCATAAATTACAGTGATTCGAAAAAGGGAAGAAGTTTTATAGAAGCTTTCTCAAACCAAAAAAGCATGCTTTACTAGTGCCCTTGAAAAAATTACTACCTTGGGTTTGCTGAAAAATGATCAGCAGAATAAAGTTTGTGAATTGTCCATGGAGGAGTATTTTCAGGCCAATCCTTTTGGAATTGTGGAGAGGCTACACTTAGGCAGACATGCTATATTATCATTTTATTTGGTGTAATGATCTTAGGCTAAGAACTGAAAAGGATTCTCAAATTAGATGTGCCGAGAGCAGGTTATTCAAGTCTTCGGGGATGCAATTGCAGAGACAACGGGACTCCTAACGACATGCCTTCCATTGACCTCATACCAGCTCAAAAAGCCGTAATTCCCAAAATAATCGCTCTGTGGAGTAACACTAGCAGCTTCCAAATCGATCTCCACGGTCATATTAAATTCAGCTTTGCTGTTTTTTCCTGAAAATGTAAGTGTTGTTGGTTGGACTAGAGCTTTCATACCCCGGGGAGCTGAGATCACCGCACGATAGACAGAGCTATTATCTGCTACATTTGTCAACACCCTCTTGAAGGTAGTGGTGCTCGTATTAGTTTCGTTCAATAGAACAAGGAAAGAAGGATAGTTAAGATCCAGGCTAGCATATTGACAAGTAAAATTTGAAGCCCCTGTAATGATTTGAACCTGTTGGCTTGTATAATTCATCGCACACAGGTAGTTAATGTAATCCTCTGCCACTATATCGTACACGAGGCCAGGATCCATCGCTTTGTTGGGATTGACATGCCCCGCTCCAAAATCAAGGGGTGTCCCAGCAACTTCAGTGGTCATATCAATTATTCTACCACCTGCGTTGTCCATGACATCAGCAGTTGTCATCAGTGCTGATCGGATGGCAGCAGGACTCCAATCACGGTGGGCAGCTTTAAGCAGTGCAGCTATCCCAGCTACATGGGGGCATGACATTGATGTGCCAGAAACAAGAGCGTAATCTGTGAGCAAATAATCCTCTTCACGAATTGGCGCAAATCCTCTATTAGGAACCCAAGCAGCCAGAATATGATAACCAGGAGCCAGAATGTCAGGTTTCAGAGTCCACGGGGATCTTCGATCAGGTCCTCGAGAAGAAAAATATGCCACTTTCGGAGCTGGCTTAGTACCTAGCAATGTTAACCCGAACTTTACACTAACTGTTGCGTTTGTAGTATTCATGATATAGTTCTTGAGCAAGTTTCCGTCTTTTGTGCTCACTATCACAATCGGCATGTAGAAGTAGTCTGGGTGGAGAAATTCTGCATCGTCTTCACTGAAGATAGCCCCAGTAGCTCCAGCGATGTCTGGCCCATATCGGTAATTTTCAGACATCTGTCGAAACTGTGATGACTCATCATCATAGTCACAGAAGAGGAACTTGCCTGCAACATCTTTGGGGTCCAAGGAGTTCCACTCACAGACTTCTTTGCTTCGATTTCCAAGCCCGAAGTATACAGGAACTCGCGAAATAAACAAATTCTCAGGATAAATAGATGTTCCAGTGACGATAATTGAGCCATTTCCCAGTGTGACTTCAGCTCCAAACTGTCGGTCAATGGTTCCGGCACCAATGGTGGTGAGCCAAGGAGCTCCATTGAGCATGGTGTATCCATGAGGCCCTGAATTTCCAGCAGAACATGTAACAAATATCCCTTTCTTCAAGGCTGCAAATGCTCCAATGGCTATTGGATTCTCATAGAACGGTGTCTCAAAGAATCCCAAAGACAATGACATGATGTCCACACCATCTTCTATGGCTTGATCCATGCCAGCAAGTGTATCTGTTGCCGCAGCATCATAACCGTCACTATCGCCATTATAGAAAATCACCTTGTACATGGCAATTCTGGCCAATGGTGCCATTCCTGTCGCTGTCCCTTTTGCATAACCGAAATAATCAGCATGTTGCACCGGACTGCCACCTGCTGTTGAAGATGTGTGGCTTCCGTGGCCCATGTAATCCCTTGGAGAATCATAGTCATCTGTACTTGATATATTCAACCCTACTTGCTTCATGCCTTGGCTGAACTTGCGTGCACCAATGAGTTTTTTGTTGCAATGAGAAGTGTTAAATTCCGTTCCTGTTTCGCAGATGCCACGCCATCGCTGCGGAACTGGCGGCATGTTTTTATCATTGAAGCTCTCACTTTCAGGCCAAATTCCAGTATCAAGAACACCAATAATCACATCATCACCAAACTTGCCAGCTGGCCATGCTCCAGCACGTTTGTTTAGGCCCAGAAACTTTGGGGTATGGGTGGTGTGGAGATGGCCTATTGATTCTGGGAAGGTAGCAACATGACCAGGCAAACTCTCCAGTTGGTCAAGGTGGGTTTGGGACAACACAGCACTGAACCCATCCATGACATGCTTGTAAGAGTAGAGATGGATAGGCGGAATGTCATCTGGCGATGACAGGGATGACAGTGTTGACACGTACCAATCATGCTGGGCGGAGAAGGTAGATGGCATCCCGGTCTTGTCCATATGGATAATGTAGGTTTTTCGGTCATTTGATATGGAAAATGATGTGGCAATTGGGAAAAGAAGGCAGAGAGCAAAGAGAAGTTTGGGAAGAGTAAAATGATCCATTGTTAGGATCATTAACTACTGAAGGTGGGAATTGAAGTGCTGAACATTCTAAGAATGTCATATATATACACTCATAAGCTGATCCATGGCCTAGGCATAGGTTACATCTGATTCTACGACAATCTCAGAAACGGCTACGGATAAAGTATAGAAAGAAAATACGAGTTGCGGATTGGTCTTGATATTTACTAAGCCAGCAGGTCTACAAGATTGGCATTGTTTTGATCATCCAAATGTCAGCCAATAATCGCAGATGATAGATTTTGTCTTCTCTTTCAGGCTGGATTTTCCAAAGGAAACATAGTAATTGGTTCCATGATTGGGAGTTTACAAAGGAAACATAGTAACTGGTTCCATGATTGGGAGTTTCCAAAGGAAACATAGTAATTGGTTCCATGATTGGGAGTCATGTCAACCACCGTCTTCATGTTCAACTTTTGGAGATGGAAATTACTATCGTTTTCTCCGTGCAAGCATAGGCACGTTGAAATGCTACCAGAACAAGCTAGAATGTCGTTGCAATAAGAATAGACAAGGAAAGAAAGAACAGAAGAGTTTCGACAGCATGCAATTTTCTAGTAGTCCAATTCATTCAAATCTTTGTAGTGTATCCGAAGTTCCAGGTCCCTCCTGTAATGATCAAATACAGGACAAGTCGTTGCAAAAATTCAAAGTTCGGTAGCCTACCAGAACCGAAAATATGAGTCTTTGAAGTGCTCTACATTATAACTGGAGTTGATCTTAGAAAACACACCACTTCAGTGGGATCCTCTTGTTCTAGATATCCACCTTTTGGTGATGTTTCTACCAGGGTAGTCAAGAAACGAGGTTCTTTATGAGATAGAGATGCGTGAGCTTCTAGTGGAGTAGTGGTGCCAGATTTTGATCTTTACTACCCGTTCCTAGCCTTTTCCCTTCACATTGAGAAGGGTTATTCAGGTGGATCAAAATATTAGTGTCTTGTGAGTTGTGCGGCACGTTTCAATTACACGAGGTTGAGATTTCCAGGTGGGCACTACAGTTTCTGTGTTCCAGTCCCAATAGAAAGCAGTGGTATCTCTATTTTGATGGAGAATCCGGTCTTCATGTATTAAAAGTTAAAACCTTTCACTGGTTGGACCATTGACTCAGCAATCCACACAATCCATGTTAATGGTTGCAAAATCAAAGATTTGTTCATCGATAATGAAAGAGGAAATTTATATATTTTCCAGGTTCAATTCTTCCAGAAACTTAAAACATCAACTAAAGAAATGGATGTATAGTGACTACTTTCACAATTGGCTTTTCTATCTACCTGGTGATATGTATTCTCAAAAGACATTGACAAGCTCAACGGAAGGAAATTTTAAACTCAGCAAAGATAAGCAAACATGATGACCAAGACTGATAGAAGTGCTCCAGCTGTCTAGCATACCATGATTGGTGGTTGAGGCACACGATTACAAATTATAGCCTCAAGCAGAGAGAATATTGGAGGGAGATTGTGGAGAGCCAGTTTCAAGTAAAAAGCTTCTACTACAATACGACCTCGATGTGCTAGAAGAGGAAGCAAGATATCTTCCATCGCCGCTATGAAAAATAGCATCACTCTTGCGTGATTTTCCTCTGCTCATTCTTCCTCGTCCTTCACTTCCTTCATACTCTTCATCTTCCACAGCCTGCACAAACCCACTATGCATTGGGTCTGAACTCTCATACAAAAGTCTAAGGACTTGTTTAATCGAAGGCCTTGCCCGGCCTTCCCTCTGTGTGCACCATCTAACAATAGTCACAATAGTCTGAAGCTGGTCCATGTCAAAGGAATCCCTGATGCGTGGATCCACTAACTCAGGTAGTCTTGAATCAGATGACATGAATATTTGAGACCACTCCACCAAATTCCTGCTCTCCTGTATTGCTCTTCTTGCAGTCACTATCTCCAGCAGGACCACACCATAGCTATATATATCACTTTTCTCGGTAAGCTCTTGAGTGACCACATACTCAGGATCCATGTAACCTGAAAATCATTGCATATTCAGGCCTCTTAATAAAGTGAAACATGTAGATATTTAAGGTTAGAACAAAAATATTTTATCTCCGAACCTGGAGTTCCACGGATATCGGTATTTACTGGTTCAAAGCATATAGAACCATCCTTTGAAGCATGGGCAAGGCCAAAATCTGCAACCTGGAAAATAAAATTGGTGTGAAGGAGAAACTGTAAAAGATAAACCAGTGATGTGTATGGTTTTGCAGAGTCATTCTCGCAGGGCAAAATCATTCCATCAAGATTTTTGGTGTGACATTCAAATGTTTTGAAATAATGGGGTTTTATTACAAGTAATATCATTTTCACAGTGGATAATTGAGAAATACAAAAAAGGCCATGAAAGAAAAAAAATTGCAATAGCTACATGGTGGTAAGTCAATCCACTACCTTAGCAACAAAATTTTCATCTAGTAAAATGTTGCTTGATTTTATGTCCCTGTGGCACAGAGGCGGATCACAATAAAAGTGGAGATACTCCTGCAAGTAAGAAAAGAAACTGAGTAGGGAAAAATAATTCATAAAATCCTGAAACAAAACAAATCTGTCCCTAAGGCAAGATGCTGTTTCTGTTCATTACCAAAGCATTAGCCACGTCAATAGCAATCTGCATTCTGGTCTGCCAACTCAGAGGACTTCCAGAGGCTGAAAACAGGATGTCAAATCTATTCAGAACACAAGGCCATCAAATACGAGATTCTCACCAATATAAGAAAACACTCGTCTGTATAACCAACAGAATTTGAATCCATAAATCAGCTGGAGAAAAAAAATTCTTTGTTAAATAGAGGCATGAATCACATGTGTACATTCACATCAAAGAGAGATATTTATCTTGTGTGCATCACTACAGAATTGTTTTCCAAAGAAATATAAAATGAAAACGAAGAGTAATGCACCATGTCAAGTGGCCTTGCAAAATGGGTGGCGAAAATAAAGAAACGTACAATGAAGATGATCCTTTAAGCTTCCATTTGCCATATACTCGTACATGAGGAACCTGCCATTAAACAAAGAGTATTTGATTTTGCTGTTACAGTAGAGATAACCCCACAAAGCCAGATGTAGAATACGATTTAGGCAGAAACCTTGCAAATATTTTTAACCTCATGTTCAGTATATTAAACTCATGCAAAAGTAGCCATGGCACACATTGAGCACATCACATTGAAAAGACCTCAATTATCTACTTGTTAATTGTTATAAAACATTTAGTAACAAGAAAATTTGCAAGGCTGCTTTCATTAAGAGAGAGCATACAAACATTTAAATAGGCAATAAGGAAACACTCATTGAGTCTTGGTTTTATTTGTAAGATAAGATGGGGCCAATCATAATTACATGCATGCAGAATTAAACTACCTCTCATTCTTTTTTATGCAAAAGCCTCTTAGAGCAACAAGATGGCGGTGGTGCAACCTAGCAAGTAGTTCTATCTCTCTGCAGAACTCCTCTTCTACCTGCTCTGAAACCTTGTCCATCCGCTTCACTGCTGCCACTAAGCCATCACTAAATTCAGCTTTGTATACAGTTCCAAATCCTCCCTGTCCAACAATTGTATTGAAGTTATCTGTTGCCTTCATTGTCTCCTTATAGCTGAATTTTCGTAACATTGATGCAGGCCCTGCAGATGACCAGCCCCACCCAAACAACCCGAAGTTATGAACTAAATAAAAAAAAAAAGGCAATTTTAATGCAGCCCAGCATGAAGAAAGCACATAACCAGGAAAACCCAGAGCCACACCTTCTTGAAATTTCCGTGTAGGCCTAGGAGGAGGGATGGATCTTGGAAAGGTCTTATCTATATTCTCAGATTCCTCTAGTTCTCTGCTTTTCCTACGAATAAGAACTATCAAGACTATCAGCATCACAAAGGCAACTGTTGTGACTGAAATGCCAACAATTGGAACTAATGTCAAATGGTATGGGTGGTGAGTTGATTTTAGGGGTAGTCCCAACATAACTTGGCTGGGACCAGCAGCTGTCAATGGACTTGGAGGGGCTTCAGGAGTGACTGAAGATGGAGGAGGCTCTGAAACACAAATAAAAAGTGAGTTAAATGGTTGGATAAACGGAACATAGAACAACAACTACAAATGGAGTGACTTCCCATGATGTGAGACAGTTCAGATAAAGGCCAAGAAACTACAGTCAAATCATAGTAAACATATAATATCCTGTGTTTAGAAGGTGATAAACATGACAATTAATGGACGAAAGGGTCTGACTGAGGCAATATATTGGGAAAAAGTTAAGCCTTTTCCAGGGTTAATCTCCATGCATCCTAGTTCTTCTTAAAATAAATGCAGTAAACTCGGTCCCTTTACCCTTTTATGGTAAGTTTGTTCCCAAAGCAAACCAATTGTTGAAACTATCAAACTAACACTAATCACCATCAATATTTAAACTTCTACTTCAATTATTTAAGCCATTATCTTAATTTCATAAACACAAGAATATACAACTAGCACCACACATACTCAACGCAAACTAGAAATCAGTAAATACAAGAAACAGAATACTCATACCTGAAGGGGTGTTGAGCCCTTGAACTCCGAAGAAACAGCTTGCAATTTCAACAGCCGAAGCATCATCAAATTGGCTTGCAAGGGCAGTGAAAGCTGCATCACGGCAGGTACTCAATGTCACATTATTATCTGTTCCCACCAGATGATGAAGGTATATAATGCCAGCATTTAAACACCTCTTGCAATCACTTTTTAATGAAAGTGGCAGTCTGCAATTTTGTGCGACTCTCACAAATTTTGGAGACTCCAGCATCTGAGTGATAGTTGTTCGACCCCCACACTCATAATTCACTCGAACTTTCGTCCCAAACCCACAAAAAATTGTTGCATTACTTGGAACTCCATACAGTTGCATGGATTGAGAAATGGAGCGAAGACATATATCAGATACATTCGAGGCAACCCCTAAGTTGCTAGTTGTATTTGCATAGCGAGCAATGGAAACTGCTATAAACGCATTAATATAGCGGCAACATTGTCCTCTTTTATCTTTATCGGAGCACACAGTGGCTGCTAAGGTAAAGTTTGATCCACTCAAATCCAAGGGGCAATCTGCAGAAGTAACAGGTGTTATTATCAATCAAACAAACCATTTTTCACAAAAAAATCATCACCCAAAACATAGACTTTTGATTGTTCACTTGGAAGCTACAAATTTCACCAATTTCTATACTAACACGACAATATATTTCCCTTTTGGTACATTAAAGTAGACAATCTCTAAATTTTATGGCATTGTGACACTATAGCTGTAATATGGTAAATATCACTAACCCGGTTACAAAAAAAATTGGTCATGAAATTCCAGAAGTCCCAAGAATTAAACACATTGCAAATACTCATTAATGCCGAAACAAAGCAATAACAAACTAACAACACCAATAACAACTCAAAGAATTCATGCTAAAAACCAAAACTCTCTTCCAAAAATCCACCCTTTTCTCACAAAATAATTCCAAACCATAAAGAAAAAAAAAACAATCAGTAAAATGCAAAGTAACTTCCTTTCTTACATGCATATCAAAGCCTCCATCTTTCTAAAACAGAAAAGAAATATTACTTAAAGGGTAATAACCTGCCGTCGTTGAAGGCAGCCGCTTTGCAATAAATGCAAGTAAACCCAACACCAACAAGGCATGTCTATACACCACCATATTCAAGACCCAAGAAGGAAACTTCGGGGCTAGAGAGGGAGAAATAGAAGGCGGCCGTCAAAAACAGACGCGGGGTATGGTATGTGAGTACATTTTAAGGGACTAAACTGTTCGTTCACGGTGGTGAGAGGACTGAGTGAGGTCCGAGAGATAGACTAGTGTGTACGTACAGCGGAGTTATTGTGGCTTGTGACCATATCAGAAATGGAAAAGTCTAATTTTTAAATGTAATGCGCATAAAAAAGAAGTGGGTCCACGCCTCCATGGTCACACTGTTCACTTATGGTTCTGGGTCTCAAGTGGCTAGTGGTTTCACCAGGGTCCAGTCACCAGCGAGCGATGAAATGGCAGGTGTTGGATGTTGGGTATAAATTATGCTGCTTTTATTGTTTTTGTCATCACTGTGATTGTTTGTTTGGACCATGAGTAGTTCAATTGGAACAGGTATAAAGTGAAATTGAAGGAAGATATTGTTTTCCTTGGCTTTTCTCTCGGCAGCCTTGCCAATAGTAGCAGTTCATTTTCTTGGTATGTTCCCCTTTCACACCCGGTCTCCCAAGCTCATAGCCATTGGTTGCTTGTCCCTCTGGAGACTTGTTTTGAATCGTGAAAAAATATATTTTATATTTTTAAATCTTTAAATCAACATATCAAATCAATAAAAACTAATAATTTTTTTTAAATGAACACTACCACCGTAAAAGTGGTAAAAGATGAAATGATTTGGAGATTTTGGAAAATAAATCATCACCATGTCTCTTAAGACAGACCTGGCAGCACGTGGAGTATCATGTAAATGGAGACTCGTCGAACTAGGAAGCTCAAAAGGACCCACATGTTCTTCTCACAAGAACGAGCACGAAGGAGCAGGCAGCAACGGGCAATAGCCCAAAGCCATGTCCGCCTCTTCGGTAATGGGGCAATGGGCACTGGTCTCTTTGGAATTATACATATAAATCTCCAATATGGACAAAATGGCAGCTAATCTCTCCTGCAATAATCGTAATAAGAAAATCGCCATTACTAAATTGCAAGCCCACATGGATGTTGCAAGCATCTGTTGATAATGACACCACAAGTTAGGACCATTGTTTTCTTGAAAGGGAGTGACATTTTTGTTTAGGTAGGAAAGCCTTCGGGTTATGACTTGCGAGTACTCTTTCCACTTTTTAACCCTTGTAATCCACGCCGGGAATCTTAGTGCATTCCACCTTTGAATCGGGTGATTAGAGCATAATTGTTTCTGCACTCTATCTAATTGCGTGAAGTGAAAGGGTAATATGATTCGGGGGACAACTGTGTATGCACAAGTGCTGGAACATTCTCAATGCATTGACCTGAATCTTTGTTTTTTTTAATCAGTCGACAGTGCTGGAGACCTCGATGTTCTTCCGCCTCCTCTCGGTTAGATAAATGTCATGTCTTAGCTAACCTCGTGAAGATGGGCCCATGGTTCATTATTCGTTCGGTTTTGCAAATCTTGCCATGCAACTCTCGTCGCACACCAGCCCAGCTTTCATCATCGTACCTTCAATTATTGTTTTCTTAAAAACCCTATCAGTAGTAATAAATAAATGCATGTAAAATAATTTCCAGAAAAGAAATTAACAGGATTACAGGAGCATTTCACTTGTCGTTTATGAAAAGTTAGTAAAAATTATATTTAGGCCCTATATTTTATAAAACTGTTTTATTGTTTTATATCAACCACTTGTGACTTGAATAAGTCTTGCTCACACTGCACACACAGTAGGTGATCTGCTCGTGCGGTATCACGAGCTTATGGTATATTTTTATATTATTAAAAAATTATTATTATATTTTTAACCAGTTTAATAATTAAAAAACAAATTAATAAAAAAAATTATAAAAAAACACAAAAAAAAATGACAATTTTGGAAGAAAAAAAGCAAAAAAAAAAAAAATATGAGAAAAGTTAAAGCTAAATTTTTAATCAGTTTAATATTAAAATCATATAAGAAAGCATTGTAACAATCTATAGTGTTTTATGAGAAAATATACAATTATAATTCTCAATTAGCTGAATATTAAAAAAAATTAACAAAGATAATTTTGATAGATATAACAAAAATAAAAGGAAAAAAACACATAGGGAACATTATAATAATCTATAGTGTTTCATGAGAAAATCTACAATTGTAATTTTTAACCAGCTCAATATTAAAAATAATAAAAACGACAAAGACAATTTAAAAAAAAACATGAAAAAATCATATGAAAAAATACTATAGCAATCAATGATATTTTAAGAAGAAAAAAACTAAATTGTCAACCAATTCAATACATAAAAAAATTGACAAAAACATATTAAAAAAAAACATGCAGAAAAACATTATAGTAAAGAAAAAATCATGTGAAAAATATTGTAGCAATCTACAGTTTTTTAAATAACTACAAAGCTAAATTCTCAATTGTAGTAAAAAAATAAAATCAAAAAATATAATTCTAAAAAAAATATTTAATAAAAAACTATGTAAAAAAACATTATAGCAATCTAGTATTTTAAAGAAAAAATTAAAAAATTAAATTTTCAATCAACTTAATAATAAAAAAATAAAATCAACAAAAATGATTATGAAAAAAATATATATAAAGAAGAAAGAAAATTTTGGGAAATTTTTTTTTTAAAAAAAACACGGGGGAAGCTAAAGTTAAAGCTAAATCTCAATCAACTTAATATTAAAAAAATAAATTCAACAAAGATGGTTTTAAAAAAACATGCAGGAAAAATACCGCAACCAAACAAAAACCATGTAAAAAAAACACTGTAAAAATTTATAATGTTTTTTTTAAAAAAAACTACAAAACTAAGTTCTCAACTAGCTTAATATATACAAAAATTGACAAAAACTATTTAAAAAAAAGTTAATTTTAAAAAAAATTACAGTATTTTAAATAAAAAACCTAAAAATTTAAATGATCAACCAACTCAATAATAAAAAAATAAAATCAATAAAAATAATTTTAAAAATAAATATATATAAAATAATAATTAAAAAAATAAAAAATATATATAAAAAAAACTAAAATTATATTATAAATCAGCTCAATATTAAAAAAATAAATTCTCCAAACTATTGAATAAATTCTCCAAACTACAATTGAAAATTAGATTATTTAGGGTTGCGCATGCTATGCAGGGAATTAATTCTACAAGCAGGTAAACTGCAATGTACTTCAGTCTTTGGCATACTCGTTTTCTTCTATCCTCGTATCTTCTCATATCGTGGTGGGTTCCCATTTGTTTCCTCAGATGCTACCTGGGCCCATAATGGCCTGCTTTACTGCTTGATTTGTTCTGGGAATGGCAAGATAGGTAGAGCTGTCTAGCCCATCCTCTTGTTTTCCCGGATATTCCTTGTTTTTTATTGGTTCTATTTATATTTATTTTTGTACTTTAAAAAAATTTATTTTTTTATTTTTTAAAATTAATATTTTTTTATATTTTTAAATTAATTTTAATATTAAAAATATTTTAAAAAATAACCACCATATAACCACATTTTCAACTGTGAGATGACGCAGTGGTCATTAACCTCACTGCCACCACTTTTAAGAGCCCGTCCCCCATTGTGAGATGACGCAGTGGTCATTAATGATGGGCTTCCGGTGCCTGCCCTCTAACCTAACCTCAGTGCCACCACTTTTAAGAGCCCGTCCCCCCTCCTTCCCATCTGTCAAGGTTCGATGTCGAAGCTTCAAGCCCATGAGCATGCCCAATAAGTGCATTAAAAACTGCATCAAACTGCCTGGTGATGAGACATGAGTACAATAAAAAGGCAGAGGACCGTTAAGAATTTGCTTAGCTTTTGTTCCCTCTGAAGTCCAATCATACAAAACGAGCGGGAAATCGAGAGAGAAAAAAATAAATTCAAGTGGCAGGGATTGGATCAGCACGAGAAGCACGAAAAAAGACCAAGGTGTAGAGTTAATATACGGATGTGGACTGCACGTTAAGGACTCTTTAGCGGTGCGTAAAGAGAGACAGCAGATTGTTGTTTTCACATGCAATTATTTGACAAATCTATTATGGATCTGTATGGTATTCTGTAAAGCAAGCATTATTCTCAGAATGATTGTAATTTCATGAGAGACACCTTTGTCATCTTGTGTTTCAGTGATTGAGAAGTCCTTGTTGCTTATAGCAACTTATGAAGGCCGGGGCAAACCTTCAATATTCAGATTTCAAGCACCCTGAGAAAAGCAAACAGAGGGTGGACTAACATACCAGAAAGCTGCATTTATAAGATAAACAATGCTAAATTTACTAAATGTTTTGTTAAGTATGTGCTTAGCATGCCGACTTCCTAGTAAATTATAATGGTTAATCTGTTTAATAATTCAAAATAGTTAATTGGGCCTAAGTGGGTTTTTTTCCCCAGGTCTAAGACTAATTGTTGACTCCGAAACACACTTTCCCCTCAAGATATCAATCTCTCTTGATCAAGAAAATCAAATATCACATTAAATAATAAAGGATTTTAAATAATTAAAAATTGTTGATTTGATTCTATAATCATCAAAGAAACAGTATTAAAACAATCTCTAGTCATTAGTCCTTAACCAGCACCTCGATATTTATTCCTCCAGCCATCAGCCTCCACAACTCCCATCTTCTTCCGTCATTCCTCTTCAAAGATCACAAATGCACATCAAACACTATTTTCCAGCTTCCGCACTTTCATGTTTCCTTTTTAAATGTTCACGGTATACATTCACAAAATCAAAACACCAAACAAGGCACCATAAACACCAACATTAGCACTGCGTTAGATAAAAACATCTAAACCAACAATGCGATTGCAGGCAAGTAGTTGCTGCTTTCTTTTCCTTCTCATATTGTTCTGCTCTGCTTTCTTGGAAACTAACTCTCCACTTTCAATCACAGAGAACCATCTTCATTGCTTTTCTTCTCACTTTATCTACTGCTCCCAAGGCGGGCTTCTTTAAAACTTCTTGATCCTTTTCCATTGATCTTTTAATCCCTGAACAATGTTTACTCGCTCTAATTATGATCAGGAGGGACAGATATGTGTATTAGACAGAAACTGCATCTCAGGTCTACACTGTGAAACTTGCGCAGCAAATGGAAATCTAAGGCCTCGATGCACCGGAATCCAACCTATAATTCCAACTTCAATGGTCGGTACAAATTCATCGATTCCCGAATCAAATATGAACTTTGCATCTGCAGTAGAAACGTAAATGTGCTGTGTCATAACTAAATTTTTGATTTTTTTTATTTACTAAAACATGTTGATAAAAAAAAATAAAAAATGAATTAAAATTTGAGTTAATAAAAACATAATCGGAAAATTTAAATATTTAATTAAACTCTTGACTAGTTTAATTAATTAAATCAAGGGTTTAATTGGAGAATTAATAAATTTTGAGATTTAATTGAGCTTGGGATTAAGTTAATTAATTAAATTAAAAGAAAAGGAATTAATGAGTTTGAGGACTTAATTAAACTTTGATTTAATTAATTAAAAGAATCAGGGGTTTAATTGAAGAAATACCAAAGTTTGGAGGTTATTTAGAGAAAATTATTGGAAAATTAAAGTTCAAGGACTAAATTGAATAGTTCAGAAATTCAGGACTGTTGTGTAAATAACGTATCAATTTAGGGATCTAATTGAAATTAACCGGAAAAAAATTAAAAGGAATTTTAATTGATTAAGGGGTCCAATTGTCGAATTTCCAAAGCCCGGGGGTCAAATTGAAAACTCCCGTTTCCAGCCAAAACGTCGTCGTTGCCACGTCTTCTCCATCCCGAGTCAATAGGGGAGTTTCCGATTCAGCAGGGGAGCTGATAATCTGCAACAAACCCGATATTGGATAACATCTATTGCCAATAATCTCGTTCAGGGATTCCATAACACAATCCTGCAAAGACAGGATTGGCGGCAAGGCCAATTTCTCTATAAAAGGGAGAAGAAAACTAGGCGTGAAAAAAAAAAGATGGGGGAGAATCGAAAAAAAAAACAAAGAAATTAACCCAGAAGGAGAGTGATTCATAGCATCCAACAGCAAGAGGGAACTCAGAAAAACAGAATTAAACCACAAAAGGAAAGGAACAAGAGCAAAAAAAAAATCCCCAAGAATAGAGATGAAAACAGAGAGAAAAAAAAACAGAGTAGAAATAGAATCCAAATACAAAGAGAAAGAGAGAACAAGAGAAGAGCACACAGTGAGGAGAATTATCCTCGAAACTGTTTTCGAACCTGCAAGCAAAAGAAAAGGCAGAATTCAACCAAAGAACACCGACAGGAGCCTTCTTCACCGTCGCCAGAAACCGAACAAGAACGGAGAAAATCACCGGCGCAGCAACCTTCTCTTCTATCACCATCAATAGAAAGCAGTCAAGCCCTTTCAACGTTGCAGCCTCCTTCGCAATCTCTAGAAATAGGTACGCCTGTTCACTTGTATAGTTGGCTCCGGTGTTCAAATTATCATTTGAATAGTGCGAAGGTAACTTAATTACCTTCGCACTGTTGATGCACGCGTGAAGTTGCTTCACGCGTGCATCAGCTGGTTGCCCAGCCAGCCACTGGCTTGGGTCGGCTGGGCTCAGCCCAGTCACCAATGTATATGCTGGGCTGGGTTTAGCCCAGCCCAGCCCCAAAAATAGAAAAAAAAAAGTAAAAAATAAAATATTTTAAAATAAAAAAAAAAATATAGGCATGAATAAAAAAATAATATAAATTTATTGGTTTATTTACTGACGCCAGAGTCAAGAATAAAAATATTGGTTTAAATTTATATTATTTTATTATTTGTTGTTTCATTTTATTTAGCTAGAAAAAAATAAAAAATATGTACATGCATAAAAAAAAATATTTTTTTTTGTTCACTGACGCTAGAGTCGGGAATAAAAATACTGATTTAAATTCTTTTTTTATGCGTAAAAATAATTTTATTTGATACGTAAAAAATAAATTTATTTGATTTGTTTATTCACTGATGCCAGAGTCGGGAATATTACACACAAACAATCATAATATAAACCAATAAAAAAAAATATTAGCAATTAAAGATAAAGACTAGCAATGCAGCCTGCTTTAGGGAGGATGTTTAAGGGGTGATGATATTTTTCATTTTACGTAACCAATCTCGAACCATAAAATTTTTATTAACCAGTTAGGATTTCTAGTAATTATAATACTAGATAATAACTCTTTAAATAAAAAATATTTTTATTAAAAAACAATATGCTAGAAATTTATTCTTTTCATTTTATTATAAATTTTTAAGGTTGATGTGATGTATAGATGTTATATGCTGTTTTGTACTAATTGCTGTGGCATTAAATATCAAAGAGAAAAGGGAATTGTGGCATTAGCTTATGTTTTTGTGTTTGGTTCCGTTAGGTGAATGGATTGCCGTTTAATGAGTATGCTTGGCTAACAACCCACAATTCGTCTGCCATGGGAGATCTGTCTGCAACAGGGTCCATTATTCTAGCTCCCACGAACAGCAAGACGCGGTTACTGGTCAGCTTAATGTATGTTAGTTTCTTTCCCTGATCTCTGTTTGGCTTTGGCATGAAACATGTTTTGCTTCTTCGTTACATTTTCCCCAGTGAAATTGATGCTTGCGTACGAATGTTAGGTCCGATTGCTTTATGAAATGAATTGTTCTCCTAAAAAAAGCTGTGAAGCTTTTATATATCTTGGTCAGAAGTCCATTATGCCCTTATGTGAATCGGAATGTTAAAGAATACTACATGGGTAATGTAGTCTTTTGATCAGGGCTGGAAAAACTTAATACAAAATGATGTATATATTCACACCCATACAAATCATTCAATTTGATTATGCTACATTATTTGCCCGCAGGATCATTTTTTTTTTAAAGATGAATCAAAATTTTTGATATTGTTAAAATATTTTTCCAGTTGAAAAAAATAATTTAAATAATTAATAAAAATATAATTTAATTTAAAATAAATATCTAAGATGATATTTTTATAAATAATAAGACAATAACATATTAAATCAATTTATATGTCATGTTACGAGATTATAATAATTTCATAACAAATAAATTAAAATAAATTATAAAGTTTAGTTTTTAATAAATTTACTATTAAATGATAAAATAAAAAAAATAATTAAGAAAGAAAACTCAAAAAATAATTGGGGTTCACTAAGATTAATCTATGAAACTTGCTATTTAAGTTATAAAAACTAGAATAATTTAATAAAAATAAATTATAAAATATAATTTTTAATCAAATTAAATAAAAAAATAAAAAACTCAAATTAACTGATAAAGTATTTCTTTGTACTTAAGTCTGCAGTAACAAGCTTGTTTTATGCTAATAAAAAGCAGAGGGTTCTCACTTAGGTCATGGCCCTAAAATAAAAACTTGGTCTGGGGGATGAAATAATAATGTTGATGGTGCTTTGCATTCGTCCAATGTGCTTTGCAACAGTTGCACATAGCTATTGCCTGGCAGATGTGTTATGAAACAGATGATTAAGTAATTAAACCAAGAACTCTTTGTAATATGTCCCTGATCTTTTTTGTGGCTAGTATAACAGACATTGAAAGGTAGACGAATTGTGGCTCACATTTATTTTTGATGATCGTATAACTAAAGATTTTCGAATTACTGTGGCTCGTTAATTGGATAATCGAAGCCGCTGAGGAACATTAAAGTAAGGAGGTGTTTTAGTTTGTTAGACAATCACTTGACTAACGCCAATATTTTCTCTCTCCATTGATCTGGTCTCTCGTGCAGTTGTTCATGCGTGGCTTTTTCTTTTTTAATTAACGTATACTTTAAAGTGGTTTTCTCTTGCAGAATGGCTTTAGAGGATTAATGCTCGATATGTACGACTTCCAGAATGACTTCTGGTTGTGCCACTCCTTCGGAGGAAACTGCTACAACATTGCAGCTTTTGTAAGTGTTCATAGAATGCTCTGGTACCCACATAAAAGACATTGCATTCATTTCACATAGACGTCTGATGCGCAAGGCTACTGAATCTGTTTTCAGATTTTGGAAAGATGAGACGAAAGTTTGCTAAAGATTTCAGGATTAATGCCTGACCATTTATATATAGTTAGTTGTTCTATAAAGTATAGGTCAATCTGAACTTTGCTGTTCCGGTTCCAGCAACCAGCCATTAATGTTCTGAAAAAGAGATTCAAGCATTTCTCGAAGCCAACCCATCAGAAATCATCACCATTTTCGTCGAGGACTATATTACATCACATCACCAAGAGGCTTGACAAAAGTGTTTGATGCTGCTGGCCTGATGAAATATTGGTTTCCTGTATCTCGGATGCCAAAAAACGGTGGCAAGTGGCCAACAGTTGATGATATGGTCCAGAAGAATCAGAGTCTAGTGGTTTTCACTTCAAAGTCTGCTAAGGATGCCTCTGAAGGAATTGCCTATGAATGGAGATGTTGTAGAAAACCAATCTGAGTCCTACTATTTTCCCGAATTTGGAACAATTCACTGGCTACTGAGAACAAATTATCATTTATGGTTGGGGAGATTGCAGGTGAAGATGGTGGAATGATTGCTGGTTCATGTCCAAACCGCGCAGAATCGCCTGCCTCAATCGCAACATCAAGGTCACTAGTTTTAGCAAACTATTTTCCTGACAGGAAAGATGTTGCACAAGCCTAAAAGCATAATTCTGCTCCCTTGATGGATATGATGAACACGTGTTATCAGGCTGCGGGTGAACGGTGGCCTCACTTCATTGCAGTTGATTTTTATAAGTGTGTACACTTCACTTTATCATTCGTAATCTGTAAAATTACATGAAGAAGCAAACCTAGTTAGATAGCCGTGAACAATTTTCATGTGTACATTTCAGAGTGATGGCTGCTGTAGATGTCTCGAGAGGTCATATAGTTTGCGGATGCGGAAATATTGCCACTTGCAGGTCTGCTGCAGTCTGAATTCCATTTATTTTGCCTGGTCGAGTTCAGATTAAAAGCTCAGCAATTTTGATATTGATTTGTTGAAAAATAATTCACTAACACTTCTTTATTTGCAGCCAAATATGACCTTTGCTGTATGTAACCTACCTGATCCAATTATTGTCAATTCAAGCTTTGCAAACCTACCTGGTGGCATTTTTCTTCTCGTTGCCGATTTAAATTCTGTACCTGTGTTCTTTGGATGCACTAATTACAGAAAAGATATGCCTGTCTAGCCGATAGGGACGTGTACGCAAAAGTTCTGTTATTCCACATATTTTCATTTGGATGCACTAGTGTTTCAAATGCTAGGGTTGGCTGTATTGAACATGTCTGATGGCCACCTGTCTACATTTCCGAAACAGATAAAATCTGGTGAATATAGAATTGATAACCATCATTAGTGCCTGCTTTCTGCATGTTCTTAAATCAATAAAAATGACATATTATCATATTCATGAGCACCCACCATGTGATTGGAACCTTCCAAGCAGGGCATGTTAAACTAAGGGCTACTTTTCCAAGGCCCTCATTTAATAAGACTCTAAAAATAAATACGGTATATTTTTTGTTAGAGAATTTATGTCAGTCGAAGAAGGTTGATCTTCAATTATAATACGGTGGCTGCATGCTCCAACCACCTAATTTCCCCAATTTAACAAGGGCGTCTTAGGCTATTATTCTACAGGTTGTTGACTCATCGATGTAAAGCTGATATAGTAATTTGTGAAGCAAATTAGAACCACGGCACTGGTTATGCAGATTCAACAACATAAAGCTTTATTATCTCCGAAAACCAAGTGGATGAAAGGAGGGAGAATCTGGGAGTTCACACCTTACACAGTGACATTCATTTACTTTAGACACAATAATATTCTTCATTTCTCTTTTACTAATGGCCAGTAAAAGGTAAGATGGGTTCTATTATATATCGGGTTTTAGTTGGTTCTGATGAATGTTTGAGGAACTCCCATTTTGTGGGCTGGTCTGGTTTGAAGGTCAAGCCACAGGCCCACACCAATGCAAACTAAGTTGCAACTTTTCTAAAGCAAATCACTGAACTTCTAGGCGTAACCGAACTTAGCTTATGGTCCCAAAAGGAAATGGTTTGGCTACTTTTCCCTAAAGTATGAATCCCCACTTCTTTAATTTTCATGTTGAGGGAAAGTTTGTGATGTTAAAAAAGTTCGATGGCCACTTCATTTATACCTTCATCCCAAAAAAAACCCCTTGAAATGTCAAATTTATATGGCGGTGCAGTGGAGTTACTAAACATACCGTGTTTTTTAAATATTTAAATTTATTTTTTATTAAAAATTTATTTTTTTATATTTTAGATGGTATTGATATTCTAATTTTAATATATTACATGAAAAGTAATCATAATTACACTCTCAAAACATTATTTTCCTATCAAGATTAATCTACCTTTTTTCTTCTAGTTAGGTAACGATGAACTAGGTTCCTATCCCATGTTATTTATTATGCCATGTTATTCACAATGATGTTATTTATTATCCCACTACCTTTCATTTTATTTATTATCCCATGCTATTCACAATGATTTTTCCTGAAAAAACAGCCTTTTAATTTTAAAAAAAATACAGAGAGAGAGAGAGCCTTTTCTCTTGGGCCTGATTTCAAAACAAAGCATCGGCTAGTTTGGAAGTCTAGAATGATCAGGTTAGTGGACCTCAACCTGGACCTTGACCCCTATGAAAGCCTGCTCAGCGGCTAGCAATACAAGCAAGTCTAGGCTAATCTTTTGTCCAAAGAAAAGAAAAAAACCTGGCATCTTGGGTCACCGCGCCAGAGGTGATTGTGCTAAAATCATGGGCACTCAACTTTAAACAAGCATTTTTTGTAGCCGGTCTGTGCATGTCTCAAGGCACCATAGTCTCTTTAGTTTAAGCCATCCAAGGTTATTGACACATTAACATATATCATGCCTTACTCAAATCTCTCTGATCAAGCTCTCTAATCAAAGCAATCAGCCCCTTATCACTGTCCTTTTCGTATTAAGAAATGGAATATACGATTTGTAGGTTGATAGGGGAATCCGGCTAAAGCGTGTCTTATGGCTAGGGAATAAACAATATGATGGGAGGAAGTTGGCGTTTTCCAAACATCTTCGTTATCTTGTATTTTAATGGAACTAGAGTTGCATTTTATACACATAGTGATCCTTTCTTTTCTTGCGAGTCTAATCTTTGACAAACACAACAGTGTACGAACAAAATGTTTTGCCTGAATGCTCCACTAGATTGATCGAACTGTCTCACGTCTGCCTTAGTGCCTTGTGTTCATAGGTCAACATGACTGCATCAATTTGCTGCAGCAGCGTCCCTAACTGTTTCTAAAGTTAAGTTCCATATATTCTGCTTCGCCATGATTATTCCAAGACTCTCTAGTTATTGGCATCTACCATTTACAACTTTCCCAAGAATAATGAGAGCATCAGTCATTTGAAATATTAGATTTTGCAATATGGTGGGAATGCCAAACATAAATAGTAAATCGGAAACAATGAATGTTAATCGACTGAAGTAATCCAACAAGTTCAATTGTGGCTGAAAGTAAGCGTGAACGAAGTCCATTTGCACCGCTCTGTCAAATATTATATATAGCCTCCTTGTTATCTTCTATCTCGAGTGTGAATGAAATCTTAACTATTTGAAGCGTGCATTCAAGGTTAAACCCACAAAGGAAAATCTGCTTATTTTGAGGGTTAATTTTATATCATCTGGCTTGGAATTTTTGCTGCGTACCTTGAATATTCCTTTGAAACAATAAAAAAAATATCCCATTAAATCTGTTGTGCCATTGAATCCTTTGATAATTCACGGACGTAGATGTGTCCAATCTTATTATATTTGAAAGATCAACACCATATATCAATATATATTCAGATCCAAGCCACCATTTTTCAAGCATGGTTAGTGGAATATGTAAAATTTCCACCGGCTTAACATTAAATATAAAATGAAGTCTGTGGCGAGGAAAAACACGAGATTCGACGCCACCAACATCTTCATCTCTTGATCCCTCGCTAGTGTTCTTTTCACTTGAAGGAGTAGCTTCTGTTTCCCGTACAGGCGTGCGCTGAAGCCAAAACTTGAGGCCATTTCTTGTGATTTTGACATTAATGGGTGTTCTGTATGTATAATACATTTTTGCTGAGATGATGTATTGATAATGAAATATTTATAGAAAAACCCTAGTGTAGCAGCGGCGACACCAGAAATTGTCGTGTCCGGCAATATAAATGCATGTCCCGCTAAAAAAAAGTTGCGCGCATGCCAAGTGTTACAAATTTCATTCATAAATGATAAAAAAAAAAAAGTTGTGATGCAAAATGCTCACACTTCCATCTCATTCATAATTAACCTAGTGACTAAAGCTATATTTTCTATGACAATATTTCATTGTTTTAATTGACAATCTTGCTTGAATTATACGACAACGTCATCAATGATTAAAAAGAGATTATCATTTGAAATATGTAAAAGTTTAAAATAGGAGAGAACACTATTGATCGTTCGTTGAATTGTAATCATGCATGTTGAGTTTGTTTATCCATAAGTCAAATAAGAAAATACAAAAAAATAAATAAAAAGATTGATGATCTCCTTCGAATAAATTATTGAAATGGTTTTCTAATTATCTTAAATCGCTCAATTCCTAAATTTTTTTCTTTTTATTAATTTAAAAATACTTAACTTATTATTCCCATAACAATCTATTTCTTTCCCACACACCTTGAATTTGTGATAATTTCAATTTTCATAAATTTGCGTTAATACAATAAATCCCTCGTGACTTTTGTGTTCGTGGAGTAGGCCACTATGACCAAACCATATAGTTTTTTTTAAAAAAAAAATATTTCTTTAATTTATTCTTATAAGGTATGAAAGGTATTAGAGCTACTTTGATCTTTATGATCAATTGCTTTTATTATTGTTATTGACTTTTAGTATTTACCAAGCAACCTTCTATATACAGGTTTTAATGGTTTTCCCAACCACATTTCCACATTAATCTTTAGGTCTAAGGAATTTTCATTCAATTTCCATGTAATTCCCAATAAAATTTATACTAGCTTTAATTAATATCTACTTTGATTAAATTATTTTTCGTCCAAGATTCTTTTAATTTTAGGCTCTGATCATTCCTTTTTAGTTTTATTTTCATAAGCTATCGTCATCTATTCAATTTTAGAGAATACCATGGAAAACTCATAGCTAGCTAGTATGTGTTTCGTTCTTCAACCACATTTCTACATTATCTACTCAGCTAAGATTATTTTTAGTCAAATTTCTTTCAGTTTTAATCCTTGGATCTTTCTAGCCCTAATTATTTAACCGGCTATCGATATTCATTCAATTTTGAAGAATTTTATGGTAAGCTTGTAATGTGTGTTTTGCAGATGATGTTTTTTAACCTAATTTCATTGTTTGTTGGCATTCAATATTTTTTTTGCCATAAAATTGTCAGATGCAATATGATAACTTAGGATGATTTGTGCTCGTCTTTCGGTAGAGTGGCGAAATTATATTAACTTTCCAAAATTACAAGAATCAACTGGGAAATTTTATGAATATAAATCACAAGATTTATTGAAGTAATTCAAGGGATTCACTGATTTATTCTGTGATAATATATTTATTTATTTTCTTAATGTATATCCATTAAAGGGTCATTATTCTTCAGTGCATCACCAGACGAGACATGACATGAAGTCCTTTATGGTTCTTGTGTTTATACCTAATTACATTAATTTTGCAAGGAGCATTAGGTGCATTGCTTCGATATGAATATCTGAAGGGTTTTTTAACTGTATTTATATTAATTAAAGCCAGAATTTAAGATGCTTACCGTAATAAGATTAGTCAAACACAGACATGTTAAAATTAAAATAATAGTAATAATAATATGATAATATGGAACTCAAATCTAAAACCTTAAACATAAAAATTCATCTCATGTCACCCTTGTTGTAGCTTTTTCCTCGTCCTTCGTAAAATATTTTGATCTCATCCACCTCGGGCCTTGGGTTGAATTTGAATCAACACCACACACCCTCACATGCCTTTGGCTTTCGATGAACAAACCGTCCACGTGGAGAACTCCACCACACAATAATAATAAATAATTGTTTGATTTTTTCAGTTATAATTATTTTTAAAATATTTTTTATTTAAAAATATATTAAAATAATATTTTTATCTTTAAAATTATTTTGAGAATTGTGTACCTTTCAAAATATTAAAAAATAAAAATTTATTTTTTAAAAAATACTTTTAAAATAAAAAAGAAACAGCACTTAAAAAGTGACATTAGTTATGACCACGTCAGCATCACAGTTGGACTGGACACGTGGTCAACACAATACAGCCCACGTGGAAAGCGGCTCAATGATTTGATTATAGGACCACCAAAATAAAATCTGAGTCCGAATCACAAATCCAACTAGGTTTGCCTCCTTTACACTCTAATATCGTTTAGTATACGTCGTGATGCAGATTGTTTTTTGAATATATTTTATTTTAAAATAATATTTTTTATATTTAAATTTTATTTTTAATATCAACACGTTAAAATAATTTTAAAATAAAAATATTATTTTAAAATAAATAATAATAATTTTTTAAAAAAATATAACTCAACCATGTCAATATAAGATATATTTATTAACTTCAGAAATATATAAATAGAATAACACCTTTGCAGATTTCAGAGGTTCAGCACGATGTGTTTATATGGAATTGAGGTGAATGTACATTTTTAAAAAAACATATTTTTAAAATATATTGAAAAAAAGTTTTATCTTAATATTATTATATCAAAAACAATTAAAATTAATATTTTTAGGTTAGAGGTACCTTTAAAATGGGGTAAATAATAAACAGGCTGAAAACCATGAAAAAAGCTTTGAAATCTGATTCTGCAATACTGCCACTTCTATCTATCATAGCGACATCTTGATATGTATAATTTTCTTTTCATTTTCCCTAGAGAGAGATATAATTAATTCACGTTTTTTATATAATTAATAACTGACACGTAATATCTCATGGTTATTCGAAATCAAACATTAAGCAATAAACAAAGGGAGAAAAAAACAGAACACCATGACTTGATTAATTTTTCTTGACAGTAATAAGAACGAGCCGCAGGATGTCTGCCAGGCGAGGACAGGCCTTTTGGTTGAAATTCCTATTTTGTTACTTGTAGTACCGGTCCGTAGAATGACACGAGTCATTAAATTAGCATGCAAACTAGTAAATTATCAGGTTAATTATTTTATTTAAATCATGTGATTTTTTTTTAATAAAATATTTTCTTGATGTTGACTTAAGACTTACTTGGCTAAAATAAAATAATAACTCTATCAATTCATGTCGGTCTGTATAATGACGATAATCATTTTTTTCTATAAATAAAATTACTTTTCCTCCTTTTACTATAAGGCTCGTCTATATATATGATTTCTACCACCATACTAAAAGCAAATTTTTTTTATCAATGATGCCCGTAATTTGTTTTCATTAAAAAAAATAGGGATGAAACCCAGAAATTATCTACACAAGAATCTAAATCAGACCATGTAAAAACAGCATCAGAACAATGAATTCATTAGTAATTATACAAATTGTGCAACTTATTATATATATTTATATATTTGCAAAGGCAGACACGGGGTCATGCATGTGTGAGTTAGAGAATAAAAAAATGAAGACTCGCTTGTTAGGCCAAGTGTCGGCGGTAGATATATACAAATCCTGGCAAGAATCTTGTAACAGAGCCTCCAAGCTATGAAGCCTTCCCCCGGATTGTAGTGGGGGCTCACGTTCAACCGTGTCAGTGTGTAATTATCCAGTCAGGATTCTGTTTGGCATGTTGGAGCACAAATAAGAAAACAAAAGAAAAAAGTACACAGAAATTTCATCGTGATTATCCCCAGTTTCTTGTTTCTCCTGGCTTTATCTTATTTAATTTCGTTACTTTATCATTTTTTTTAATCCCTTCCAAGAGATAAATGAATACTCGTTGATGGTTTCCGGTGCTTGGTAATAACAAATGTTGGATGGTCGAGTTCGATAAATTTGATTTAGTTCTTTTAACTAGGATATTTAGAGGTTCGATACTTGAAAAAAAAATATTTTTGATGACATAAAATTTTTCATATATTTAAATCGGTAAATTAGTAAAGAGGTAAAATATAATAATATTATAAAAAATATATTATAAAAATATATATGTTTAAAATATTAAAAGTAAAAAGATTATGAGATTTATTATGTATTTATACTTAATTAGTTTTTTCAAAGAGTAAGGACTTAAATTTATGTGTTTTCAATTTTGTTATTCTAAGTTTGTAATTTAAGAAAACTATTTAAAATTCTAAGACATATCAGATGATTTGTGTAATGAGTCGAAAATGAAGTTAGTGTCATGGTTCTTGAAACTAGTCAAATGAAGGGGTGGTCAATAATAATAATCTCTTGAGGACATGAATCAACCTTTATTTTTCCAAATGGTTCCATGACACATACCTAAAGGAATCCCAAACAGGATATTTTGTCAGGCCACAGTGAAATCTATAGCATGGAAACCACTAACAAGTCAAACAGACGAGCACACATGTCTAGAGAGTGGCCAGTCATTCAAGTATGAAACCATTGGATAATCGTGATAAATGGAGTGGAATTCCGTACTTGTAAATAAAATAAAAATCCTTTTGTTTTTCAAAAAATTGTTTTTAAAAAACTAATTTTCAAATTTTATTATTTTTATTTATTATTAAAAAAGTTTATAAAAAATATTTTTCACTGAAAAAATTTTAGATTAATTTTTAAAAAAGTGTTTTTTCTTTCAAAAAATACTTTTAAAAAATTATAAAAAATTAAAAATATTATATTATTTGCTGATTATATCAAATTTAATACTTAGAATTTTAATCGCTACATATAATTTATTTTAAATATATTTTTTTAATTTTACCTCTTGGAATTTAATTTTTATATTAAATTTGATTTTTATTTTTATAATTGTTATTTATTTTTTTCTTATTATTTTTTAATTAAAATTTTTTATTTATCAAATTTAATCCTTATTTTTCTTATTGTTACATGTTTTATTTGAAATAATTTATGAAATGATAATTATTATTATTTTAATTTTTTTATTTATAAGATTTATTTCTTATTATTTTAATAAACTTGAAAAAATAAAATATTAATAAATTATTTTCAGCTTATTTTTCATGACATAATAAAATATTAGAAAATATTTTAAATTTTATTTTTTATTATCCTATTAAATATTAAAAAATAATTTATTTTTTAAAATTTACTTTGTCAGAATGTTTCCAAAAAAATCTAATTTGCAGCAAACAAATAGTCCTATATAATTAGTAATTACAGCCAGAAGAAAAAAAGAAAAAGAAAAGGTGAATGAGCTGGAAACACGTGCGAGAGAGGGAGGAAGTGCACGTGCAATGGTGCTGGGCTGGAGAGGCAAGTGTTGCCTGGTTGACTGGAGACATCCGGGTACAGGACGGCGTGGCTCGTGGGTTGCACTGTCACTACAACCCCCACGCTTGTGCGTTTAATTTGCAAAAATACCACTATACGACACCGCCTACTTCTTTCCTCTTATTCGATCATACCACGACTCGGTTTCCTCTTTGTTTCTATTAAACTACTACTGCTACTACTCACTGCCACTCTGCCAGTTTTCAGTGTTGTTTGTTCTGTCTTGCAATGCAAACCCCCAGAAGAAAAACCACTAGACAGACAGGTTCCTTGCAGTACCCTCTAACCCATGCGACAAGGAGTTTTTTTTTTTTTTTTTTAATATATAGGACACGCTTTTGAAAGCGTGCCACTTTCAAGAGCTGATTTACGCAGAAGAGTATTACAACCTGAGATCCCTCCTGATTACATTATAATGTAAGTGGTAGGATATAAGCCTGGAGCAGTCAACGCTCTCAGTGATATACCAACAGGGATGTTCTGTAAATAATCCCTTTAGTAGAGAGATATTTATTATAAATTTAAATATTTATATATTTAAATAAAATAAATCTAAAATAAAAATAGAGTTTAAAAAGAAAGGATTGATTGTTGATGAGATTTTAGGGTAATTAGAGAATGTATATATACCACCTATTTATGATATAATATCTATTATCAATCAACATAGTTCTTGTATACTCGATAATAAATTATTTATATTTTTTATTAAGATGAGTTATCTAAATTTATACTCGTTAATTTAATATCACCGTAAAATAGGTCATCCACGAGTTCTTATCCATAGCATTAAAAAATTTATATATTTAATTTTTATCAGATTCACTATATAATTATTTTTTTAATTATAAATTTAGATTAAATTTAGATGAATTGAAGAATCGATCTTGTATCTCCTTTTCAACTCATTGTTACATGTATTTTTTAAATAAAATCATCAAATTCAATGAAATAATACAAAATAATAATGTAAATTGAAAAAAAAACTAAAATTCAACCAAAAATGCAAAAAATATCACAAGAACAATTAAAATTCAACATGATTATTTCTAAGTGATGATATTTTTAATCCTAATTTTAAAAAAATCTAAATGGAATAAATAAAAAGTAATAATTAAAATTAATCATGTGTATTTAATTGAAAATTAACAACATATTTGAACAAAAAATTAAGATTTAGCAAAATAATGCAAAAAATATTTTGATAACAACTAAAATTCAACACATTTATCAATTCATAAAATTATTAAGATCACAAAACTGAACAAAAACAATAAAAAAAACACAAAAAAATGAAAAATTCTCACCTTACTATCATACTTACTTTCAGTTGATAATAAAAATAAAGGTAAAGAAACGAAAATAGATTGTTAATAAACCCCCTAAGAAGAAAATAAGAAGTGAAATGAAAAGGGAAATAGATTGTTAATAAACGAAGAAAATTTTGAGGCCTGTTTTTTGGTGGATGCACTTTATTAGGAGGTTAATTTTGTTGGCAGCATCATTTGAAAAAGTTACACAATATTGTATTATTTAATTTTTTTCATTCATTATTTTTTCATTGCAATCCTCTTCATATATATTGAGAGAATTTTTATATTAATATTTATCGATAAATACAAGAATAAAATATTATGTCAACAAAAATTATTGTAATATATAAGCAAAATTCATCTCAATATACAAAAAAAAAAATTCCATTAACATTTGTGTTTGTATTTGCTATTTTTTAATAGCAATTATTCTTAGTTGAGCTACTTGCTCAATTAGAAACTAACAATTGTAATCAAACTCAATAAAATGTTATCAATTTATCACATAAAAATTAAATAAATATGTACGGATTTTATTTTTTATTAGTCCTGAAATCTAATACCGAGAGAGGAGCATAATCTTTTCTCTATCATGTCAATAAGATTTCATTTGAACATGCAATTTCTTGTTAATTCTAAATGATTTGTGCTGGACGGACCATTTGTACTTCCTGGTGTGGTTTAAGTACACATAAATTGACTAAAAAATTGATAATACATTTGTTTTCTGTCAAATTATATATTACGTGGTATAGTTTTCGCAAGCAAATAAAATGTGAAAGTAAAATATTAAGTACATGGATAAAAACTAGGGAAACGTGCAATACATTTTTCAATGAAAAGGGATTTCAAAACGGATGCTGTGCACAAAATATAAAATGTCGGCACTTTAAAAATTAAAATAGTGAAGGCTGGCAATCTGGGATAAGCTCGGAAGATATTAATATTATTTAACGTACGTGGTAAATGTCCCAGTTAAACGTGTGACTGTTGAATGTCAATTTTGGTGTCTCATAACCACGGCAAGTGAGTTGCATGTCTCGAGATCGACAGAGGAGGACATATAAATTACTTGATCAGATTTAATCACACCTGGCAGCCTTAATTCTCTATATATTATTTAAATAAAAATCTTCGATTCTGTGCCACTAAACTACTCTGGACTAGGTCGAAAAAGAAAATTAAATGATTTGGTTAAAAGTTGAGTGACCGGAACAAACAGTTACTGTGAATGTCTTAAACGGACAGGATTGAGTTAGATCGCCACATTTTACGACTCAATTTAAGATTTTTCTTGTCCGTGATCAGGAGAGAAAATAGTAAATATTCATGGATTATCCGATTTTGATTTTTGTGTTAATAAGTGAAAAGACCAGATAGATAACCATTTCTTGGCTAGCAACCCTAGTACTAGTGCTAACGAGAAGAGTAGGCCCCTCTCAATCAATATCGTCCACTTGATAGAGGGACCCATCTCCATCAAGAAACCACCACCTTACTAATGTTATCCATGGAACAAAATTTAATTTTATTTTATTTTTTTCGAATAAAGTGGTGGAGAGACAACCTGGACCCGCACATTCCTCTGTTTTTTTATGTGTTTATCTTTGACCCTTGACTGCCCTAACCACTGTAACACAAACAGACAATCCTGACCTAATCATGTTGATGGCTTCTTTGTTCTTTTGTTCTTTCATTTTAGGTAATTTCATTTATTGCTATTCTTTCTTTCGGCAGGTTTATTGCACTTTACTACAACTTGCAACGAAGTCACGGGCATGCGTTAACCTTGTCATTGTGGCCTCTCACCTTGCTTGAGAAAGTTATCTTCGGCTGGTAATAAACCTACACAGCAAAAATAATTATTAGAGATACTGGAAAAAGAAAGTATAATATCATTTTTTCTTGCGGGTCACGATACAATGAATAAACAATTAAAACCACATGTTTTCCCTGTATAAACAAGAAATTACATCGATCATCCTCTAAAAAAGAGAGTTGCAGATGAGTCCTTCTTCTCAGATAATTCAATATTTCTGATAGATTTGCACGGCATTAGTTAATTAATTAATTATATACACAATGAGATTTTTTTTACTACAGTAAATGTACTAAGAAGAAATTGAACGTGGTTTTCGTCCATTATATTATTTTAGGGTTTTACTTATGAAAAGAGAAACTTTTACCTTGACATGTAATAAATATGATGCGAAAAGCTGTCTAAAAAGCATAGAAACTTTGGTGATTTGGGGTTGCTATTTGATCCATTACCTTTCCATCGCAAAGCAACGATTTAACACACCGCCAGACTGTAAAGGATGTATTAACATAATGTTGTTGCCCTCAACATCCATAATTGACAGACGCCCAAAAAGGAAGACACCGTAAAGTTATTCCTGTTCATCCAGTAAGAGAGAGAGAGAGAGAGAGAGAGAGAGAACCACTCTACCAGCAATAATACTTGAATACTGTTTGGTACTGTGAAACAAATAAAAAATAAAAAACTTTTAATTTTTTGAAAATTACTCTCAAAACGCAAAAATAAACAGATAATAATGTAAAAAGCAAGACATGGTTTGGCCAATTACGAAAATACAAGAGAACAATACCCAAAGCGATGAAAGAAAAAAACTACAGGGCCAAAACTGAAAATGCCACCCGCCCACATAATTTTACCTCATCTTTGATGTAAACAGGAGTTAGATTTTAGTGGGTCCCGTTCGGTCCTCACTAATTTCATTTGACCAACAAAAAAATCATTTCCCATTTCCCTCCCCCACAAACCAAGCAAATTCCATGACACGTGTGGCAAAGAGTCAGATAAGACCAGACCCCGACCAGCACCCACACACTCTCCTTGCTAGCTACACCCTTCTCTGTTCCATTTCCGTTTCGTATAAGAGAACCCAGACCACAACTCACAGCCCAACAGAGCTGTTACAGGATTTGCAGACCCCTTCGTATTTCCCATCTCTTCTTCTAAACAGCCAAATTAATTCTACTATTTCTTTTCCCCAATGCCTGGAAGCTTAGAGCCTCTAGATTTAACAGTTCAGATTCCATACCATTTTCGGTGTCCGATCTCTCTTGAACTAATGCGCGACCCAGTCACCGTTAGCACAGGCCAGACTTACGATCGTTCCAGCATAGAATCATGGGTAGCTACCGGTAATACTACCTGTCCTGTTACCCGAGCCCCACTCACCGACTTTACTTTAATCCCAAACCACACCCTTCGCCGTTTGATTCAAGATTGGTGTGTTGCAAATCGTGCTTTCGGCGTTGAACGAATTCCAACCCCGAAACAGCCCGCCGAACCGAGTTTAGTTCGTTCCTTGTTGAACCAAGCAGCTTCCGCGTCAAATCCAATTCACTCTCGCCTCTCTGCTCTCCGCCGACTCAGAGGACTCTCTCGAGATTCCGATAAGAACCGCTCTGTCATTTCCTCTCATAACGTTCGAGAAGTTCTTGTCAACCTCGTGTTTTCAAGCTCTCAGTCGTCGGACTTGAGCCACGAGTCACTCGCGATCCTGGTTATGTTTCCGCTCACTGAGTTCGACTGCGTGGGGATATCTTCAGAACCGGATCGGATCGGTTATTTAGCTAATTTACTATTCCATTCATCCATCGAAGTCCGAGTCAACTCAGCTGCACTCATTGAAAATGTTATTGCAGGAACAAGATCATCAGATCTTCGACTTCAAATTAGCAACACAGAGATTATCTTCCAAGGAGTGATAGAGATTTTAAAAAATCCTTTATCATCCCCTCGAGCGCTTAAAGTTGGGATAAAAGCGCTCTTCGCTTTATGTCTAGTTAAACAAACAAGACATAAAGCGGTCACCGCCGGAGCGGCGGAGACATTAATCGACAGACTGGCAGATTTTGATAAATGTGATGCAGAAAGAGCCCTGGCTACAATAGAATTACTTTGCAGAATACAAGTTGGTTGCGCAGCATTTGCAGCGCACGCGCTGACTGTGCCGTTGTTAGTTAAGACTATCCTGAAGATATCGGATAGAGCGACGGAGTACGCGGCTGGAGCGTTGCTGGCGCTGTGTTCAGCGTCGGAGCTGAGTCAGAAGGACGCGGTTTGTGCAGGGATATTGACGCAGTTGTTGCTGTTAGTACAGAGTGATTGTACTGACAGGGCTAAGAGGAAGGCGCAGATGTTGCTGAAGTTGTTGAGGGATGCATGGCCTGAGGATTCTGTCGGCAATTCTGATGATTTTCTTTGCAGTGATGTGGTGCCGTTTTGATGATTGTTTTGGTGAATGATGATTACTTTCTAATTCTATTTTATTTTTATTTTCCAAGTTCTAATTAGCAAAAGACTGGAAATTGAGGTTTTAGATTTTGGTATATAGAGGAATTGTAATTTTTGTATGTAAGAATTTTTGTTGAAAAGTTCTTTAAGGAAAGTTGAAAAGCAAATGGAAAGTTCGATCTGCTTCATCTTCGTCGTCTTCTTCTTTTTTTCTTTTCCATTCCTTATGTGCCTTTGTTTTTTCTATTTCGTGGGGGTGCCATTGGCGACGTCGAGTTGAGATTTATGATTATTTTATGTGTTAATCTTCCCATTAATTTTCTTTGGATACACTCTTTCGAAAAGGATGACTTTGTAGCTTAATATTTGAACAAAGTTGGTGGCTGGTGGCTTAGTTTGCTTATCCATGCCGTGTTTGACAAAGTTTTCCTCGAAATCCGATTCGAGCGTCGGGAAGCAGAGAACTTGACTGGACTTCCTTGGATTCAGGGATCTCATCTGGGAGGGTTAAAGTTTAGGAACTGCAATCCTCTGAAACCCAAATACCGGAATTAAAATCTGGGCAATCACGATGATTCACTGAGTTCGTTAATTGCCGGAGAGATGGCGCTCATGGCTGCCGAGAGCAGGGATGACCTGTTGAGTTACCGTACCCACTACACAACATGGAGATGAGCTAAAAATGTTTCCATAATTGGTAAACTGTCACAAGATACCAGTGTGCTTCTCAAAGATCAAAACCAAATCTCGTGACCTTTTACCATAGAGTAAAGAGCTTTTCTGTTAATAATTTCTTGTAATTAGATCTTGAAGACTGTCATCAGGTTGTTGTCTTAGTTAGGAGTGAAGTCGTGAGATTATTGCTCATGTTTTCTTCTGATGTAGGAGGCATCATATGCTGGTAAAGGGATGGAACAACTTGGTTTTGACTCGAGACTAACAAAGACAGCTCCATTCCAGCGTGCTACAGGGATAGGGATGTGTACTTGAGAATTTTGCCATGTAAAATAAGAACAGCAAGGCAAAGGAGGTGCTCGGGGACCCACAGTTAAATTGGAAAAGATGTGTGTGGCTCAAAGATGGAAGAGATGATCTTCACATGTCTGTGGAGTGAAAACCATGGACTTGATCACATGGTCCGGTTCATATTCTCTATCTCAGGGATGGCTACTAGCACCCACCTGTCTGAACCAAACTTTGGTCTCCACTCTTCAAGTCACGGCTAGCAAGAACAAAAGGAAAGTTCGTCGGTCTTTGAACCTCTCTGATGTGCAACATTTGGGACTCAATAATTAATGTTTCTTTTGGCTGTCAAAAACCCTCTGGAAGCACTCATGAAGCTCTATGGGTACCCACCGATCCATGCTTCTAGCGATGACAGTGCAGTTGATTTGATTTTCATCCACTACATTTGCCTTCTGCTTGTATCATTTCGCTGAGTTCTTATTTGTTCAGTTCTCTATTTTGTTGCCTTGCACCAAAGTCATGGACCATAGCACATAGGATATGTTTTTTAATTTTCTTGTTTTAAAAATAATTTTATTGTTTTCTTCCATTTAGATTTTTTTTGGGTGTTTTCAAATTAATATGATGTTCATTATCAAAAATAATTTTTAAAAATTAAATAAAAATATTATATTAATGTATTTTTAATTAAAAAATCTTAAAAAACAATCATTATTACACTCACAAACACCCATTTATGTCATTTATTAGCCCTAACCAAATTTCTCTTTTGACAAACTCTTGAAGAGATTATAACATTCAATTGGGTTATTTGTTTGTAAATATAGATTCATCAATTTTTCTCCATCTTCTCAAATGCATGCAAGTGTGTTGTACACAAGCAGTAGCTCTTTTATGCCCTTGTTTACCTAAAATTGGCTGTATAGTTTCTAAATTCTATTCCCTCCCTGCAGGGATCGTGGAGGATACACACACATGAAGACGCATGTGGTCTCCCTCCTGTTTTAAGAGGGCTGCCATTACAGCAAGGGCAACCATATAAATAGACGTGACTAGTTACCGGACTATTCTTAGAGTAGGTGTGCTTTAGATAGCTAGCTGAGTAACCAATCCAGCCATTTTAACATTGTTCTGCTCGGATATTCTAAAGTTTTCGGAGTTTTTTAATATTTATGTTTAAAAATTAAATCTGATTGATTTAATGTTTTTTAATTAATATATATATTTTTAATTTTATTATTCAACATGAATTAATTAAGAATTAAAATTTATGATTTATTTTGATTTGTTTTCTATAAAATTATATTAGTTTTATAACTCAAGTCACATGTTTTTTTTATTAATCTAAATAAACTCAGTTTGTTTTATTATATTTTTTTTAATTTTAAACTTTCAATAATAAATTTATTGAAAATTGATTTAATTCACTTTTTATGAATTTATTATATTTTTATAACCTTTAATATAGATTTGATAAATTAAATTAAGTTGATTTAAGTTATTTATTTTATTTATTTTTTTAAACTATCACAATCTCATATCTTGCTCTAAATTATTAGTTAAGAGGTCAGTTCATATTAATTCTTTAATAATCTAATAAATCAACATATATTTCAAATTATTTTTTTATTTAAAATATAAATTAATATTAGAGTAAAAAGAAAGAAAGAAATAAGCAATTAGATGGTTTGTCTTGTGAGGGTTGAATTAAGAACATCGAGCGAGAGAAGGCGCCGATGTAAGAAATGGGCCTTACATTAAGATGGATCCACATAAATGGGCTGTATTTTTCTAAGACAGTCATGGTTGGTGGGGGCCTACAAGTTCATGTTTCCACATGTTCCGGGGGCCTATTCAACACACACAAATCTATATTTATTCTAAGCGTACTCGGTCATCAAGATGGGTTTTTCAGACATCCTATTTTTATTTTTATTTTTATTAAAAAAAAAAAAAGGAAAACAGACAGGTGAGTTGACAGAGGGATAAAAAAATGGCTTTTCAACCGTATTTTTCTATCTTACAATAAAAGATACAGGTGAGTTTAATACCTTTTACATCTTTAATTACCTGGAATTATATTCAAGGAAAAAAAAAAAACCAACTTACCAAGAAATAAGTTTATTACAGTGTTTGTTTGCATTACAAGAAAAAGTAATTTGAAAAACAAAAAAGGGCAATCCAATTAGTATATTAATTTTATATGGTCGAAGGGCTGAAAAGTTCAGCAAACAACGGTCCCTTAAAGAATAGTTATTTTAGCCTTGATTATTAATTAGTTACTATCATGTTTGTATCTATATATCAAGAATTTGTCGAATTAATGTAAATCAAGTTGTGTACATTCTTAAAAAAAAACAAAAATACCCGCATATAATTATTTGCCAAACATCAAAGACATAACTGAATAGTTCCAAGCATTCAGCTAATTGCAATCTGCATCCTGCTAAATGCTATGATAATGTCATAGAATTTATTTCTCATGTGCTAAATGAGTTTGAAGGTGTAGAACAGACCCTCTTATCACTCATGGTGTAATTTATAACATACAGCTGTTCGGCTCATCAAATTTATGCAGTTCATGAGCAAATAAAATGGGTTTAAACCAAACGAGGTGTATAAATAGGATATCATCTTCCCAGTTTCTGGATATGATTGTCCGTCATTTAGAAAATAAAATTTCCAGGACCTGACAATATCTTCCCTCTCAAGTGATTAGGGCCGTCATCTTACAAATGGGACAAAGGTTTTTCTGCATTAGCCACTGTTTGATGCAGTTGGCATGAAAGTCATGTCCACAATCGATTATTCCCATATCATCCCCATCCATATATTCTTCCTGTCATTATGAATAATGATAGTTAAAACAAAACTAAGAAACCAGTTGACCATAAAAGCAGCATCTGTTTCTTCTCCTAATTCGTATATATCAACAGTAAGTAGCTTATACCTGACAGATACAGCAAGGCTCCAAATCTGCTGGAGATTCTGTGCTAACAGGCACATGCTTTTGCTGTTTCATTAACTTCAAAATGATTTCCCCACTTAGTCCAGTGCTCACGTCTCCTATGCGTGCTTCCAATGCCAACAATTCCTGATATTCCAACCTTTTCATTAAGGAAACAATCTTCGGAGAATGACTATCAGGGGAATTAATTTCTCAATCTCACCTCATAGGACATGTTATCAACATCGAGGCGCATATCCCTATGCTGATCATGCATTTCAGCCATCCCATGATAGATCAACGGGTCAAAAAGCATATAATCCTGAGAGGTTACCATACCAATAAAACAAAATTCCTGAGATACCATTTCAAGTTCAAATGTTACACAATATCATCACCGGTGCTAAAAGGCAAATGCCAAAGCTTTCCCCTTGGCAAATAGTGCGTCTCCTAGTGGGGCATTCATAAAAAAGAAGCTTAGAACTGAAGGAATATATGCACTTTTCTTCCATAAAATGTTAGCAATGTAGTATGCTAGATGGTGTCCTTAAGAAGCTGTCAACGAGTCAAGAAGCGGTCAATGGCCTATGGACATCATAGAGTTGAAAAAATTAAAAGCGAAACCATAAATTTCATCCCCAAAAAATTTCAATTACACTTAGTTTGGTCCTGGCTCTTTTTACAAGAAATTCCATTCTCCAGCCTATTTAGACAATTTCAGTTCCGAATGAGAGGGAATCACTGATATGAGGAAATTCTAGAGCCTTATGTCATTGATCAACATATTCTCTGTCTCCAATTTTACTTGAATACAACTTACAAGTGATACTCTAACTTCGACTAAAATAGAAAATCTTTAAATAGGACCACATCCAAGAAAATGCTTTCAGACATCAAGGACAAGAAATTGTGTTTGCCAAAATTACAAAACAAAGACCTCAACTATATACCTTTTCTATCGTTATTTTCCTTCTTTTATTTTGAAAACCTAAAGAGTGTACGTGAAATTTCTAAAAAGAGTGCTGAACTGATCATTCTTTTGACATATTATCAATATTTCAGTTGGTACTCACAGCATACAAATTTAGCTGGTAAAACATAAACGAGTATTGTAAAGTTTTTAATCAAGTAGAGAGTTCTTGAAATTTCTTAAACTATTATCCGTTCCATTAATGATTCCAAGTTTGTGTAAAAGATTGTTTTTGACACTGTTCATTGACTTGAAACCAAAGAGACGGATCAGTATTACTAACACACTAAGTTTACAACATTACATAACAGCCACAATGATATAAATAAATATAGATCAGTTTAAGAATCAATCAAACCTCAACTCGAAGGTTTTCACCCCTGCGCATGGCATTCAACACTTGACGAATCTGTTACACACAGAAGCACACAGGCTATTATTTCAAGCATCAGTTAATATATAGTTCCAAAAACGATAAACACACTTTCCCAAACCAAAAAGATACCATAACTAGATAGTGTTGTTATAACAATATTAAATTTTTAATAAATATGCAAGCATAGAGTACAAATTTAGCTAAAAAAGCAAAGCATCTGATACTACAGTTACAAACTCCGAGTCCTGGGAACTGGGATTTGGACAAAGTTTAAACCAGCTAGCAACTATTGACTGCAGCAAAGTGTGAAAACCAAAACATCCTTTGGCACAATAATTCAGAGGTCAAGCACAATCAAACAAGTTATTTAAGCACCAAGCATGCATTCAATTCTAACAGGCATGCAAATCACAAACATACTATCATGTGCTTTGGATTTCTGAAAGCCATAATTTGCATTAAGTATAGAAAATGAGGACAGCTCATAGCAATACTTAGAATTGGGCTTGTGCAACGTAGTGACTACAATTCAATGTCAGCATTATCACCATTCCATGTTTAAATGAGAAAATACCACTCCTAAGAACATATCCTTTATAGCAATAACACAAGCAGTTAAGACAAAAGGCAGAACATATATACAAATACAAGGAAGGAGGGAGAGATGAATACAAACCTCAGATATTAGCCGATGTCTCCCTTCAATATCAGCAGCTAAAACCCTCAATGAACGGGGCATACCAAGAATGTCATCACTTTGTTCTTCCATGAGAAGTGCTGACCTTGCAAATGGTGGATTATGTCCCTGGCTATTAGATCCAGAAGAAATCACTGTGTCCTGTGCAGAAGAAGGACCAGAAGACAATGGGGAGAAATGACCACTATGACCTCCAGATTCTGAGTCCATTGGTGGGAAAAGAGACCAAGTAGAAACTTCTGAGAATCTTTGCAGATTGCGTGTTGTAGGGTTGCGATGAATCCATCGAGGAGTGGGAAACGGACGGACACTTGAACTGGGGCCACTTCTGGTAGAAGAAACACTACCTGGGGTGCTCATGTTCCCAGTGGCCAAACCCCAGCGAGCTGGATCTTGTATCACGCTTCTCATTTCAGTTGCAGGTGCAAACATTGGATGCTCTGCGTTATTTCTCTGAAATCTTCTTGAGTTTGTTTCTTCTCTTAATGCAGCACCTAGCTCTCCAGGGATGAGGGAACTTGGTGAATTTCCAACTCTTGAACTTGAAAAATCATTCCACCGAAGCATGCTTCTAGATAAAGCAGGTGGGTTGATGGCATGAAGCTGGCTCTGAGTAGCATTTGAATTTGCAGGTTCTGGTGACCTTGACTCCAGATAGTCACTAACTGAGACAGATCTGTGAGGGTGCTGCAAGGACCATCGCCTGGAACCTCCCGTTGTTGATACATTGAAAGCGGCAGATTCCTGTTGAAGTCCTGGATTTGTCCTCCTATCAAAATTTCTCAGAGTGTCCACATTTCCACTAACATTTGATGAAGGAAACGCATCAGAAGGTGCTGCTCTCATTCCATAACCAAATCTTGGGTTCAACTGTTCAGGAGGAGTAACACTAGGAGCATTCCAAGTGGGAGTGGATAAACTTAAGCTGCTAGAAACACTATGATTATTGGGGCCATTATGCCATGCACTGTTTTCAGCTTGTGGAAAGCAACTTGAGCTTGCACCAGGAAAAGACTGTCCAGAAGTACCTTCGAGGGCCTTTCTCTTGCAGGATAAGCCCCAACCCCCCAGAGAAGATCCTGAACCACCATTTGTCTCCTCTACTATACAACCAGAACTTCCAGATGAAGTACCAACATCATCAGAAGAAACACCAGAAGATGATGCCTGCTCTATTTCTAATCCACCAGGGAAGACAGCTCCTGTAATGGACCTGCCATTAATGGTGTCTCCAATATGACCAGCATTTGGACTTTCATTTGGTGGGATATGATTAGAGATGGAGCCCTGCAAGAATAGAGGTCCACTCCTAACCTGATTGCCACTGATCCCCATATTGCCTCTACCTGGAAAAAGGATATCAGTTGTTTCCAATATCCTTTCATCCGATCTTTGACCAACTGCAGGGTAAGCATTGACTGAAGAAGACCATCTTTCTTCCATTTTTATCTCATCATCATTCAGCTGATTTTGCAGACTTAAACTTGAGCTAGATTCACCTGAATTCCAGCCACTGAAGTTCTGGATATCATGAGTCATAGCATTTGAACATGATACATCACCAGAAGATACAGCATTATTTGACAATCTGCTATCTACTGGATTTAACATGTTACCAAAAGAAGTTTGCTGACTTGTACCGATATTGTCTGAAACAGATCCCTGATCAATGTCAATAGTTTCAGAAAAGGCACGAAATGCACCCGTTTGCCTACGCATCAGGCACAATGTGTTCCCCCTAATATAATGTATAAGATGCTGAAAAATACTCCAAGTTTTTGGGAGGAACGGTGCTTCACGTTATGCCCTAATCAGCAATATCTATGTGTACATAACAGCAGAAAAGGATAAAAATCACACTTTAGTATCTCGTAAATTAAAATTCCAGTGCCTGTGACAACATGATGTAAATTTTTACATATTATTTCCAAAAGAGTAAAGAAAAAATGAATGGACCGCAAAGAGAAGAGGAGCAAGAGATTAAAAAAGGCAGTCTTTGCTTACAAATGTAGTGGTAAAACTCTGCTTTGCCAGCTTGTTTCAATGCCGCCAAGAAGACCAGATGCATTTAAGCATGTGCTTAAATAAAATCCCGCATTTGTCCCCAATTAGCATCCTGGCCGCAAAATCTGAAGCTTTAGGGCATCTGTAAGCATTTATAGAAATTTACACGCCACAAAAAAACAAAAGAACCATGTGTTTCAACAACAAATTGACAGAACAATCAGACAAAAAAAAGATAGTATTTCAAATCTTTCCACTTGTCTCACAAACACCGCATCATACAACATAACAATCAATTGGAATTTTGCAAAAATTATAAACCATAACACGTAGTCAAAAGATATTATATCAAACTTTCCACTTGGATCTCTCTCACATCCTAAAAACAACAATCAGTTCTTCCTACCGTGTTCAGGAAAATGAGATACTCATCTGCCTTTCAGGAATTTTATTATCATGATTTTTTTTTCTCTCAGATATTTCTCCAGGAAAGCTGAGTGGACCTACATAGACAAGATTCAGACTAAACAGATTGCCTCTGGCATTCAAATGCCAGACTCCAGGTAGTAAATCTAATTCAACTCCGCATAGCGGCAGCACCCATAGCCCATCTCTTGTTGCCACACGTCCCAACCAGTCTCACCAGTTATACATGCTAAATCTTTTTGTCTAAAGACTATCATCATTATCGTTAATCTAGCCACATTACTAACTAAATTCATACCAATCTATTTCTAGCTCTTTTAGCACAAACATCAGATATCAGCCATTATATACTCTGATGCTTAACTACAATTGTGGGCACATTGTATATACAGGTTCCTCTTTCCTTGTATTTCTCCGTTCCATTCCTAAACTGAAATATATTCCATATCCCGATAGCTCCTTGCTAGGCAGCATTGCATAAGGTCTCGCTTATCCGCGACATCATTGCAGCCTTTTGGATCATATTTAATGAAAAGTTAAGACAACGTCATAGCAACAGCTCAGCTACACAGGTATCGGTGCAGCATTCTTATTTCTCCACAATTTTCTTAACTATGATGCGAATGTGCAAGCTCTATAATATAGTAACAACGTGTAATTAATGAAAAGTTGCATCAAACGTAATGTGCTTGCCAATATTAGATTAACAACATTCGAAAACCACCAAAAGGAGAAGATTTTAGCTTCAGCTCACAGATTTCAATACCGAGATTAGAAGCCAGCAGCTTGAACCCAAACCCATAAAAGTGTACAAATCGAAATGTATGCAGAATCAATATTTTCTATCTTGGCGTAAAAAAAATTATCACACTCAATACTCTCACAAGACCAAAAGAAAACCCAAATTTCGAAAATAAAGAAACAAAATAAAATTTTGAAAATGGCGAAAAGCAGCTACTCCACCTAGTTTTTTTTTAAAAAAAAAGAAGATAAAAAGGTGCTAACAAAAGACCCATAAAAAAACAATGATCAAATGCATGCGCAATCACAAAAAAAATAAATCCAGCATGGGTCAGCCTGATCTTTCTTCTTCTTCTGTCACAAACACCTAAAATCAAACACAGTCGCATAATAAAAAAATTCCGGAAAACAAGATTAAGAATGTTGATTATTGCAGCCATGAATAGAGATCAACTAGAAAATTAAGATTATCGAAAGAAATTACAATAATTACATAGATCAAGAGAAGTACCTGAGAGGAAAAGAGATTGAAATGAGAGAAGATCCAAAATGAAATTTTAAAAAGATCAAACGGGTTTTATAAATTAAAAAAAAAAAAAAGCGGAAAGGATTAGAAACGTAAAAAATCTCCTTTTTTTGTTTTTTGTTTTAAATTATGTTCGTATGGCTTCGGTTACATTAAGAAATAGATATTTGGAAGGGATGGAAAAAAAGGAAAAAAATAAAAGACAAAACAAACCAACAATTGGGCAATGAAAGATTAAAATGAGTGAAATGTCTTTAATCTGCGCACTTAATTTTTTTTTATTTAATATTTAATTTGGTGATGGTATGTGTGGTGATGGGGTGGTTCTCTTAAGTGCTTAGAGGGCAAATTTATTGATGCACACGTAGCTTTCATGCATCCCCACGGGACCTTCCTCTCTCCATCTTGTTCATTTACTTATTATTATTATTTTTTTATGTGGGCAGGAAAATGAGATGTTGAAATTTGGGAATGGGCAATGACAAGTTGACACACCACTCTGAAAATGGGGATACATTGGATTCGAGTTTGTGTTTTTCTTTGCATTTGTTTGGTACAATTTGCCCGAGTTCTTACATCTAACCTTCTTAGATGTGATCTGTTTATCTATCATGTTTTGTGGCGAGCGATGATGTTAACTGGAGACTGCAAAACCGTCAGGTTATGTCCAGGCCCAATATCAGGATCTTGGGCTGGTTTTGTTTATAGAATGTTTTTGATCGACATTGCTGGCCCAGAATGTGATGGTTTTATTCTAGTGAAGCCGAGGATGTAAATACATGGGATGGAGTCTGCTTTGGATTCCTCTCAGAGGGCTTTTGTCCACAGGAGACTTGATGGGTAATAATGGACAGGTTGGACTAACCTCAGCTAACACCAACGCTGCGTGGTTGTGCAGTGGAAGAGAAACTTAACGGAGGGTGGAGATAAAGGCAGGAGCAATTCTCTTATTGTTTGTGGTAATCATGCGAAGAAAGGATATTCGTTTCTAGACACTGGTTAGAGTGTTTTTTTAGGTATATCAAATTCCTGTTTCTTTTCTCATTCCACACGCCTGCGCAGGAGAGTGAATCAATTCTATAAAAAACTTGTTTGATATTAGAATAATAATTGTTTTTTTAAATATGTTTTACAATAATTTTATGGACTAGAGTCACAATTGAACTTGTTTTTTTTTTTTTATTGTGACCTTTTGTTAGTGCATGGACCGGGCTTTGGCTCAAAATGTCCCATCCGAGCTTTGGCTATCGGTTTGTTTAGACTGGCCACTGGGTCAGGTTACATTGAAATTGCTGACAGATTTGGGGTTACTGAGTCAGTGACTCGGTTTTGTGCCAAGCAATTGTGTTGTGTTTCGAGCACCAATTTTCGCTTTTGGGTCGGGTTCCCTTCTCCTACTGAGCATGTTAAAAGAAATGATTGCAAATCAGCTTGTTCAAATTGTTGTCGATTCATCTTCAAGAATTTTGAGTGTTGTTGCAGGGTTTCGTAGCGACAAGGATGGCTTTAGGATACTAAAGCCAACAACTTTATGTCATGATGCTGAAGGGCGGAGGCTATTGAATTCAGCTCTTCTTGTTCATCTCCATGCGTTCACTTTCAGGGCTTTGTGTTTGTAAAGGACTTTATATCAAAGTTTTATCTGTCAGGTGATTTGAATTTGTTGAACGTAGAATTCTTGATTGGGTGTGGAAATTTATGTCATGTAAGAAGTCATATGAGAGGGAGAGAGAGGAACAGGAACGATTACTGATCTCAAAACTTGCAGGCCACATTTGTTTAGGACAGACCGATAGTAATTCAGCTTTCAGTTTACCTTTTATTCAAGCAATTCCGAAGTAATTACAGCCGTTAGCATCTCTATGCTAGCAATCTCACTACATCTAGAAGCAACTCTGAAGGTCAAATAGTGGTCCTTGCACCCACCAGACCCAGAGGATACAAACTATCAGAGAATAGTGCTTCAGCGCTGGCCCCTGGCGTAAGCACGCATATGATTAAACCTGCAATCCCTGAGAATTCCACCTTCCCTCTTTTGTTGCTTCCGGTTATCCCTCGCCATTAGTCTTCTCTTTGAAGAGTACCTCAACTGCAGCCTTGTTCCTAGGGCTTCACACAAGTTTCTGCAAGGCTCAAAGCCTCCAAGCATCAGAAAAGAAGAAGAAAAAAAATACTGTCGATAGACCTCGGTAGCTTATCTGTCTCGTACCTACAGTCAAAATATTGTAGATGGCAGAATCAAAGTTAGCTTCTCTCATTCCCCTGATATCATCTTCCAATTATCAATTTCTTGATTCTAATTAATGTGTATTTCTCTTCAGGCTACCTTTTACCATCATTTTGCTCCAAATGGCCCTGGATAACTTAAACAAAGTGATGAAAGCATTGTCAAAATGGTATAAATTCCTGATAATTTCTCTCTCAAAGAGGAGGTCTTTGCTGTCTGCGTTTCACAGGTACCTAGCCACCTATCATAAGGTTGATTTATCAGATCCATGAAGATTGAGGAGGCAGTTGCACTGCATTGTGGATAAAATGATACTTCCTCTTCCATTATTTTATTTTTTCTAGGACACGATTAAATCAAGCAATAGGATTTCGTACTTGCTGCAAGTATCTAATGCTTTTTCTTCGCATGGTACATGTACGGTTTCTCATCAACGCTCCTAGGTTTGGTGGTTTGGTGTTCATCTTTCCCACCACTCAACCGTGGCTCAAGCATTGGCATAAATAAAAGACAAGGAATCTCCCACCCGTTTTCTACCATGTGGTTGTGCCAATATATTAGCAGGTCCCACGCTGAGTTGGTGGTTGCTATGGATGAATGTAAATTACCTCAAATTTAGATTTTTTTGTTGCTTTGCTCACAATTTATTTTGTTTTTTTTCTTTAAAAAAAATTAAAAAAGTAAAAAAAAGATGTAAAAGTACCAGAAAATGATTAAAAATTTATTGATGAAGTTTAAAAATATAAAAATTAAAATTTAATAGTATTTCATTGACTAATGAAGAGTTCTATTAACAAAAAAATTCAATATAAAAAAAGTTTAAAATCAAATATTTATAAACTCAATTAAATTTTATTAAAGGTTTAATTTTTAAAAAATTATTTTTGAAGTCAATTTAAATTTTAATTAAAATATATTAAAGTTATGAGGTCATATTATAATTTTTTGATATTTTTATATTTTTTTAATGTAAAAATAAAAAAAATAAAAATTATTACCCCATACATTTAAAAATATATATTTTAAAAAACAATAGTTATTTAAAAACCAAAGGCTGTAGAAGCCAGTGGAGGTAATATTTTCCTTTAAACCGCAGATGGCTAGATAACATGAAACAAAAAAAAATAAAAACAAGGCCGAGCGGGCGTTCTTAGCTTCTAAGATCACGCATATCTGGACTGGGTCTTTTTTTCTAGCATTTTAAAAAATTATTAGATTTATTTACTTTTTAGTTTTGGTATTATTTTTCAATATTATTATAAATTTTTATTTGAATTTTAATAATAAAAGAATAATTATTATATACATGATATTAAAATAGTAGTAATAATAAAATAATTTAGAAAGATGGTCTCGTGGAAAGGCTGCACTCCAGCACCACACAGGGTACTCGTCTCCGTCTCGAGGCATGGTGCGGCTATCACAGCAAATTTACTTATTGATAATTGATCTGATTAATTTGAATTTAATTAATAAACGACGTCATAAGCGGGCAAGAACAAGAAGCACATAGAAACTCAACTACAAGTCGTGCTCGTTGATGATGCTAAAAAAAAAGAGAGAGAGAAAATGATGCCAGTTGATGAAGAGATAGGATGAAAGTGAGCCCTTTCAGAGTCAATTGTGGTGATGCTTCTGGGGAAAGAATAAAAAAAAAAGAGGAGGGGTTAGAAAAAAAATGATGATTAAAGGCCACGTGAAGTTTAATCAATTGGGTAACCAATAATGCAAGTTATTCATCTAAATTTTTAGATTTTTTGGATATTTTTGTCTACCTTGTATTGGATATTTTTTTATTTGATATTTTTAAATTAACCATGTGAAGGGTTTTATTTGACCATGGGGGTTTTTCAGGGGTGTTGTTTTTGGACTTTTATCCCACATGAAAAATAAGCTCGGTTTAAAGATTTTTTATTTAATTAATTTTTTTAGGTAATTTCAGGATGCTTTGGGGTTATTTTGTTATTTAACCAGGTTTTTTTATTGTGATTCTAACATCTCCTCGCACAAAGTAATAAAAAGTTTATTAACAGAAATTGTGACGAGAGAAAAGGTAAAATCATGTTGAAAATCAATGTAGAAAAGAATAACTATTAAAAATAATTTTTTAACTGTTTTAGTTTTTTCAAATTCTTGATATTTTTTTATTAATTAGAAAATAATCATGAATATTTATTTTAATTATTTTCTTAGCAACAATTTTTTATACATATAGTTTTATAGAGAAGTAAAAAGGCCTTAAAAGAGTAGAAACGGTTTAATTAATTAGATTTTAATTTTTTTATAAAAATTATTAATTTAAAATTTAAAATTTAAAATTATTAAAATTTTATATAATTATTAATTTTAAAATTTATAACATATAAATTATCCTTTAAAAGTGAGACAAGAGCCTCGGCCTAAGAGACTCAGCCTAGGCGGTGATTTTAAACTTCAACCGGCACATATTTGCAAACCAAGTATACCCTTTACATCTGCCGTAATCAAGACCGTAAAACGAATTTGGATTTTTGCCGACAAAGGCAAGTTTGCGGAGAAAAAACAACAAAGATAAATTTTTAGGTGACAAAGTCAACAATAGTTTGAGAGATTGACCCATCTGCTGACGTAGGTGGCCACAAGCTACCAGCTCTTGGACGTGGAGGCTGTCAAATTCTCTTTGGTAATTTCACCTATCCCTTACCCAATTTCTATTAGCACGCGCTAACCATTTCCAACAACAAATTGGTGAGCCCAGCACAAACCTTTTCCAGTTAAACACATATATTAATTTATAATTAATTATTTAATTCTCTCCACTCTTAACAAATTAATTATACACGGCATACCATTTTTGCTTTTGATCTCGAGAATCTCTACCTAACCATAAACTTATTTATTGCTCTAGACTCTTAGAAAAAAGGAGGACAAAAAAAAATATATGCCCAATAAAATATTTAAGAATTTGCACCGAGATTTGGTGTCATCGATCCCAAAATGACGTCAGCGATGCCTCAGGGAAGGTGTACCACTAGCCCATAGCACGATTACCAACAAGGTGGGTCCCGTATTTGGTGGGCCAAAAACCCACATTATCCCTAACGCCAGGAACCTCACCAACCCCCACCCGGTTGGTAGCCGGTCCAGCCTCCCCGCTACTCCAATTCAAACCGGGCTCTCATTTCTGATAAATATCACCAGCCCTTCACCATTTTCGACCAGGTTCATCAACAAAAAAGGAAAAAAATTCCAAGGCCAAGAAAGAGATCGTAGTTTAATTAGAAGATATACACAACAATGGCCACCAACGGAGAGGAACAGCAAAACCAAGCAGGAAGGCACCAGGAAGTTGGCCACAAGAGCCTTTTGCAAAGTGATGCTCTTTACCAGGTAATTTAAACAGGAAATCCTTGTTCTTGTGCAAGTTTTTCCCTTTTTCTTCTTGTTATTTGCTTTTTAACATTTTCTTTTTATGTTTGGATTATTTTTTAGTATATTCTCGAGACTAGTGTGTATCCAAGAGAGCCTGAATGCATGAAGGAGCTCAGGGAAGTGACTGCCAAGCATCCTTGGTATGTTTCTTGATTTTCACATACATTTAAATACATAAACATTAGAGATTTTGTCTGATATTAATGCTTATGGTGTGGTGTTAATAAATTTGACGTGAATGATGGGAAACAGGAACATCATGACCACATCTGCTGATGAAGGGCAATTCTTGAATATGCTTTTGAAGCTTGTCAATGCCAAGAACACCATGGAGATCGGTGTTTACACTGGCTATTCTCTCTTGGCCACTGCCCTGGCTATTCCTGAGGATGGCAAGGTAAACTAAAAACTTATAATGTCTCGGTCCCAAATCAAATTTTATTTAGTAAAAAAAATAAATAAATTCATGTGATGATAAAAATAAATGGGATTTTGTTACTTGCAGATCTTGGCTATGGACATCAACAGAGAAAACTATGAATTGGGTCTCCCAGTAATTCAGAAAGCTGGTGTTGCGCACAAGATTGATTTCAAGGAGGGCCCTGCTCTGCCAGTTCTTGATCAAATGATTGAAGATGTAAGAAATACTCCTGTGTTCGACCAAAAAAGAAAATGGAAGAAGGAAAAACATCCTTTTTTGTCTACTTGTATGAGAAAAAGAAATGATGCTCGTTTTTTAACTTGATATATAAGTTATATGACTATTACTAATCTTACTATTCTGTGTGGACCAATGCAGGGGAAGTGCCATGGAAGTTTTGATTTCATCTTTGTGGATGCTGACAAGGACAATTATATAAATTATCACAAGAGGTTGATTGAGCTTGTCAAAGTTGGTGGACTGATTGGGTACGACAACACTTTATGGAATGGATCTGTGGTGGCACCACCTGATGCTCCGATGAGGAAGTATGTGAGGTACTACAGGGACTTTGTTTTGGAGCTCAACAAGGCACTTGCTGCTGACCCCAGGATTGAAATTTGCATGCTTCCCGTTGGCGATGGCATCACTCTCTGCCGTCGGATCCAATGAGATGTAATAATTGTTTTTACCCCCTTTGTATTTCAATGGCTTATAATTTGTGTACTTGAACGGAATGGGGAATGATTGAGAAATTCCTCTTAAATTAAGTGGTTTTTTTATGCACTTAGTTAATATTGTTCCGTGGCTAAATACTTGTTATGCATTGCTAAGATATATGGATTTCTCATCTATTTCAGGCCATCATAGTTTTACCAGTTTACAACTAAGAGGGGTAGAGCTGTCCCCTTGTTTCTTAAAAAAATAAATTTTTTATTAAAAAATAATTTTTTAAATATTTTGAATCCTTTTATATGCTAATTTTAAAAATAATTTTTAAAAAATAAAAAATATTATTTTAATAAATTTTAATATAAAAAATATTTTTAAAAATAATTATAATTATAGTTTTAAATAAATATTAAATCTTGAGAAAGGTTTGTTCCAATTAAGTGTTCTAGGCATTATGAATGATTGTATCTAAAACTTCTAATCCGTTGGACTCCTTTTTGTGCAAAATGTTATTGATGTTTCAAGAGTGTTTTGTTTAGGCGGTGAGAAAACAAGAAGCATGTGCGATGTACCTGCTAACTAGTCACTTTAAAGACAAACATTGAGGTTGTGGCGAGGAAAATCCGAAAATTAGAGCATCAATATCTTGTAAAGAAGTCCAACTTTTCACACAGCAATGAATTTTTTCTCTTACTTTTTTTTATTTAATAATTTGATAGTGATTATTTTTTAAATTATTTTTATTTAAAAATATTTTATTTTTTTATTTTTAAAATTTTATTTTTAATATCATCATATTAAAATAATAATAAAAATATTGATGGTATTTAACACCTCTTTTCCAATCAAAACACCTAAAAAAAATCTGAAAAATAATTTAATTGATCAGGTGTTAGATTTGTTTATTTTTAATAATCACAAATTTGAATTTTTTTTAGGATTACTAGAAATTTATATAATTATTAATTTTAAAATTTATAAAGTTAATCAAAATACATGTGTATTGATCTAAATATTTATATTAACAAAAATAACCTGCACAGACATTTGTGATTGAACATTCAGTTGAGGAAATATAATTTTTGTTCTCGAATTGTTTGCCTGGCATTCAAATTTAGGAGTGATTTGATTTCCATTTCATGGTTTTCGGATTGATTTTTAGTCCCACCTTTTCCCAATAAATAAGATTGATCCATAAAGAATATAGGGATTGATGGCTAGATATTCATGTGCCACGACCGATTGATTAATATATGTTTGCGAATAGAGCCACATTGAACTGGTTCATAACCAGTTCAATACAATTTCTAAGACAAAAATCAATCCATACAATAGCATTAATAGAAATTACTTTGGATTGCGTAATAGAATACATCTGCAACCTCCAACAGCATGGAAGACTACTCCTAAATCGCTTTCTCTCACCATCAATGGACCAGAATGCTTGATTTACATAACAAATACACAGAGTAATCCCTCCCAGCTATTGTTATGATACCAGGCCTAGCTGAGCGGGTTAGCTCAGGATTTGGACGACTTGAAGCCTTAGTCGGGTTTCAAATAGGTAGAACTTAAGTTTGCAATTAGTTTAGTTAAATTCGAGCAACTTGTTAGGTCAATTTAAATTCTAGGTGAGATTCAGTTTTTTTATTTTTTATTTTATTAATAAAATTTATAAATATAAAATTAATTTATAAATACTTGACCTTAGGGTTAATTTTTTTTCTCAATATCAACGCAAAAAACAAGGATATATTTCTCTTAAAACAACATCTTTTTTTCATAAATTCTATGGATGGGGTTGTTTGAGTAATTCTTGCTATACAAGGGATCCAACTGGGAATTTATTTTGGTTGGCAACCTAATTGAGAATCACATGATAGCTGGAGGCAAAATATGTCCTTTGTCCTTCTTTCCTTCCTCCAATCTGTTACGGGAGCCTAGGCCTAGCATGTAATTTTATTTTTATCATTATTATTATTATTAAAATGGGTTGATGAGCAGTGCAAGACCATTTGCAGCATGGGTAATTCAATCTGAGACTTGTTATGGTCCTCGAGGGATGCTTTTGCCCTTGTTTTAAGACAGTTAGCATTTTATTTATTAAAAACTACAAATTGGCCAAGTGATTTTCAGACATTGCTTTACTTCTACGGATTGCAGTTGACGTTGTTGTGATGTCAGCATTGCAACTCCGATAACGACGGTGCATAGTAGTTTGCGTTCTGGAATGAAAAACACAGTTCGGTGATTGGTCTACTTGTACGTGCTTGTGGGCCTTTGGATATCACTACACCAGGCTGGTGTCACTAGCGTCCGTGATTTCAAATCCCCGTAAGTTCCCTATTTGCTGCTCAATCCAGTTGAGACCTGAAATATATATATATATATATATATATATATATATATATCAAGAACACCATCTTGAGTGTAGCTTGTCAATCAGTCAACGAAATTATAAAAAAAAATATTTTTTTAAAAAATTTACTTTTGATATTAACAAAAAAATATTAAAAATATATAAAATTTAATTAATTTTTATTTTTCAAAAATACTATAACACCACGAAAATAAACTCTGCTCAACCATGCAATGAGACATTTATATGACATTAATTTTTTAAAATTAATTTACTTTTGTTATTACAGGGAGTTTTATGTTTTTCTTCGATATTATATTAGGAATTTGGATGGAAAACTCAATTGGAATGTTTTGAAAACTTCGAGAACCCGTTTAAGATGAGCAATTCTTTGAAGTTTATTTATTTATAAGAAAAACACTCGTTTTATATATATTTATCTTTGGTTTATAATATTTTTAACTAGCTTCTTTATCCAAATTAAAACCCCAATTTATCATCGCAGTCACTCTTATTACAGTAGTGTGATATTATAATAATAATTGTTTTTTTTTTAATTTTTTAAATTTAAAAATATATTAAAATAATATTTTTTTATTTTTTAAAATTTATTATTAATATTAACATGTTAAAACTATTTAAAAACATTAAAAATATTAATTTTTTAAAAGATAATTTTTTTCAGAAAACATAGTTGAAATACAAAAATAAACACATTTTATGTTTAAAACAAATTATCCAAATTAAAAAACAATACAATTTAAAAAAGATAAAAACAATTACTCACCGTTTTTTCTTAGCTCCAAATCCTATCAAGACTCTGTGTGATACACCAACCATTCAACAGAGCATTTTATAAAACTATATAAGGAACTCGAAATTTATATAATAGATTTTAAATTCGAGTTAAGTATATTTTTTATAAGAGTTTAGAATAATCAAAATTTTACTTATTTATCTATACTTATAAAATATACTTTTTAAAAAAAAAAATTTCCTCTTATAAAAAAAATTATTTAAAAGATAGTATAGCATAACTATGATATTCTTAAGAAGTCAAATTATCCATTAATTGAACATTAATAAAAAATATTCTTGAATCAATTTTGAATTATTAAAATTAAAATTAAATTTATTTCACTTCAGGTCTTAAATAAGTCATTTATATATGTATTAATGTTTTATAAAAACGAAGATTTGCTGGGATCTTTTTTTTAAGAAATTCAAATCCTAGCTAACAATGTTAAACGCAATCCTAGCCATGACTCCATGGATGCATTTAACTGAACATGCTATTGTTGTCCTTGTAAGGAAAACATGCCTTTTATTGTCGTACTGTGTCTCCTGCGATGACGCTTCGCATAAACCTTTACATGTCGCTTGAATCTATACAATGCCCGGGTTAATTCACAGAAAAATATTACTGAATTTTATTGGTGATTTTTTTTACTTGGTTCTGATTTTTACCTAACAAAATTACTAAATTAAAATTTTATAAAATATATAAAAAAAAACTACAACTAGTTCTAACCAGCCGATTTTAATTCAATTATATTATATTAAAAATCAAAATTTATATTATTTTTTCAAGATTTTTTATGATGGACTTAGTTTAAGTTTTGTAATTTTATACTTTTTAATTAAACTGATACAGTTTGGTTGAAGTTTTTTAGTTTTAGATTTATAAAACTAAAATGAATATTTAAAAAAATCATAATTGATTTAACTAGTTTTTTTATTATTTAATTTTTTAAAATATTTTTATCAGTTAATTAGTTTTTTAATTTTTTAATTCATCCCTGCTGAATTTTGGTTTTTATTCTACCAAGAGTGAGATGCATGAACAATTGAATCGATATTCCCCCCATAAAAAACAATGTTATTTTAATTATTTGAAAAGATAATTTTATTAGGATCGACTTCTTGATTTATCATCTGGATCTTACCCCGACTTATGATCCAAACTAGAGAGTATGTCCGTCTTGTCATTGTTGACATTTTGTAATATGCATTTTTTAAAAAGATATATATTTTTTTTAACATCAATATATTTATTTAATTTTTTCTTAAGCCAAACACACAGAAAACCGATCAAATATAATTTCTAAAGCGAAAACAAAACCGGCTAGACTAGATAAAGAAATTCCTGGTTGGATGGTTTTGAACTTTGAGGGAGATAGGCACGATTCTTCTGCCCAATTTTTTTTATCGGACAAGAATTAAATAGAGTTGTTAGATTTTATTTGTTTTTTATTTTAAAATTATTTTTAAAAAATTAAAATTTTTTATTTGCTTTATTTTAAATTAATATTTTTTAGTATTTTTAAATGATTTTGATGTACCGGTATTATTTTTTTTTTAAAATACAAAATATTATTTTAATATATTTTTAAATAAAAATATTTTAAAAAATAATCACAATTATAATTCTAAATAATTTTATATTGTGTCCATGAAAAAAAAAAAACACATCCACATAAATTCAATTTTCAAACATTCCCCAGTTGTGAACAGAAAAGAATGTCTTCTCGATAGGTAAAGGCTGCAAATTATGTTGGTTTCGTCTCTTCCCTTTCAAACAAAATTTTTTCAAGAGTGGTTTATAAATAAAGTAATGTTTAAATTAAAAGAAACGTGAAGTTAAAAAAGAAAAATTAAAAATTTATATTTAAATGAAATATTTTCAATTTAAAAAAATGAAAAACTATTTTTTCAAAGGTTGTTAAAAAATAGAAAATAATTTCCATTTTCTAGCTTTACATTTTCAACGAGAAATGTACTATTTGATGAGAATGATCTAAAAAAATAATTAGTTTTTATAAAAAATATATAATATTCATCTTAGTATTTTATATTTTTTAATCTAATTATAAAATATGAAATTTATTCATTCAAATTAAAAAGAAAAAGTTATGTTGTTAACTAAGAAAATTATCTAACATCATTACTGTAAACAACGAAAGGTGTTTTTTTCTGTTCACGTGATGACGATGATGCTGACAAAATAGTGAATGCCTAGCTGATTTATCAGTTAGCATTCCACTGAACATAAACAAGCCGTCATGGGAAATCTATGTCTTGTTGGAGCAAAAGCGTGCTATTTATTTTAAGGGTTCATCACGCGTTGGGAGATGGGATTTCTTGGATGGCATTGTTCTTGGCGATCTGCAGGAAAGCAAGTGAGCCCGAGGCCATGCCTACTTTGGTAACTGGGAGGAGGGATCTTGGGAAGGAAGGGAAACGGCAGGATGGGAGGGGTTCCTTTTGGGAAATCTAAAAATGTTTTGGTTTAGTTTGGCTTTCTTTTAGTATATATATCGAGAGTTTTGTGGGTTAGTGACAAGAAGACTGCGATTTCTGGTGGTGATGGAGTGGAGCTGTGGCCGAGGAAACTGGGCACCGCCGAGTTTTTGATCGAGGACATGAAGATCGTGAAGAGAGCTGTTTCTAAAGCGGTAAGTACAAGCGATTTTGTTTTTTTTCAGAAAAAAATACAGATTTTGTTATTATTCTTCAATTAGGAAAATATTTATATAGTAATTTACTCGTGGATTAATCATTAACGGCATGTTTCCTTTAGTCTATTTGATTCGTCTTCCAACCAGAACAATTGTCGCATTAGATACGGGAATAATTGGAAAAAAAAAATTGTATTAGGATCAAATTCATATTAATGGCGATGGACGGAGGGGTCCTTCATCTAGTCAGCGATTAAAGACTGTCTAAGGCATAGTAAGAAAGTTAATTTACCAACCAATCAGAGCCTTACGCATCTTCCAATTCAGACAACAATATGACTTGTGACATTTCAACTAACTTGTTGAATGGTCGAAAAAGTTTAGAGCAACATCATGGAGTGCTTGCATTTCAACTAACATGATGACGTATTCAATCTTTGGGGGCACCGGTATAGTTTAATTAGTTACACGCTAGCTGACCCGGTTCGTTCATATTAATCTAAAATAAATATCATGAAATATTTTTACTAGACTCACATAACGATGCATGTCATAAGAAGGTGCTATTTTTATCTGCAATATCATTTGGACTTACTGGGTAAGATTTTGTTTATTTTTGTATTTTAAAAAATGTTTTTTAAAAAATAAATTTAATTTTTATTTTTTTCTTTAAATTAATATTTTTTGGTATTTTTAGATAAAATATTTTAAAAAACATTTATACTCAAGATTCCAAACTAACTCTAAAAAAAGAAAAAAAAACATGGGAAAAAGTGCATCTTTAACAAATATTACTCTCAGCCCATAAAATTTGAGATCTCTGGGCGTTCTGAGTGGCTGACATGGAAGAAGTAGAGGGATTGTGTTCGTTTTTAGGAAAAGAAAATAACAGTAGTATGTGGAAAAAGCTAAGGTGATGACTGATGAGAAGAAAAAAACCATTAGAGGCTCCCTTCACATTTCAAATTGGAGATCTAGTAATGTTTTTGTTAGGATCAACGGTGAAAAGACATCGAATTTTTTTTAATTAGTTCATAGTTTTGGTGTAAGCTTATATACAATTCGTTTCTGTTTGCATTTCAGGCTGCTTATGTCCTTAATTACCTTAATTACAGTGTACTTTGTAGCACTACGTTTACTGTCTCGAATGTGGCAGGACCTCAAGAGGAGACACCTTGGCAGACAATCCTGAAACGTTACATCTAGCAGGGCCCATGTACAAACTCTAAACCCTAAAAGTTTATCCATGTTTAAACCCTTTCTCACGGGGATCATAGATTAGATTTTTTTCTTTAAATAATATAAATTATATTCTGTAATTTTATTTAAAAATTTAAGTTATTGAATTAAGATATATTTTTTTTATTTTTAATATATATATATATATATATACATATATATTAATCGTGTGGCAACGCAGGCACTCAATGCACATGGTGAGCTATGCAGGAAGAGCTGACATGCAAATCATGGCGACCAAAGACATCATCCCAGCCCCAGGATCTCTTGCCTTGCCTGAAATGAAGGAAGCGGCTGCAGCCCCAGGCTCTCTTGCCTTGCTCGTCGTCTGATTGATTAGTGAGCACATATATAGATCTCACCATACCAATTTGACCGTGCAAAGAAAATAACCTGATATTTAGAATTGAAAAAAATAAAAACAGAGACTTGATTTAGCATAAAAAAAAGCTTACATCTCTCTAATTAATGAATAATCTCTCATATTAACTTTTTTTTTACTTAATTCATCCAAAACATAGATAGTCACACTCTTAAAAACCCAAAGTGATTTATGCTTCATCCTCTCCTGATATCCACAAATGTTCGTGCTGCCTTGTTTTTCTTCATTTTCGTTGACGATTCATTTTTACACACTTAAATTAATCTTCATGCGTGTTGTTTTTTTTTTGTTTTTTTAATTATATTTTAATGAGTGATTTAGGTACATTTTTAATTTTTTTATTGATTATTCCTTACCACAATAAAAATATCAATTGTTGCAGATTTTTTTTAATCGAGCGGAGGAGGGCCAACGTCAGAGTGGGAGGATGATACTCATCCAGATTTTGCAACAGTTGAAATTTTTCTGCAGTATTTATAAATATGTTATAACCTTTTCTATTATTTATTTGGTACAGTTTAATATCTAGCCTCAACGCCTGTAGTTTAAACTTTAAACCCAAGATCTTATTGTTGGAGACAAAGCCAATACAAGCAAATTCAAATTCCATTAATCCTTGGGACGAACAAGCAAAATGATTACAACAGGCCTGCAACTGCAAGTTAGTACAAAGGGCTCAGCCATGAAAAGTAGAACTGAAAACGCCCATATCCAAATGGGGCACTAGGCCTGGCCCATTCTAGGAAAAAATCCAACCACCACCAGCAAAATCTCTGTTCCTTTCTTTTTCTGTAGCCGTTGTATATTTACCTGTCGAGCTCTTATCCTGAAATACACAGGTGGCAACGGAGTGGAGACTGAAGAGAGAAGCTATGAAGATAGGAGTGCTGGGTGTGGCGCACAGAGTCCCTTCTACTACCACTCTCCCTCTTCGCCAAGTCAGAGCCAGGGTTAGATGTTTTTCCTCCTCTGGTAATTCCACGACGACCCTTTCAATAGTTTTGACTGTCAATTCTTGTTGGTCAATGTAGATGATACATAATTAAATATCATTTACTTGCAAGCTATTTCTATTTTCAGCAAAATTTGGTGAAGATGGGTTAGAGATTCTATTGACTTCAATTGTTAATTGGTAGTTTATGGCATTTAGAGAGTTTTGCAAGTGAAAATGCAGGCCACATATCATTCATAGAGGAAGTAGCTGCTACTCAACCTCCTCAGCATCTCCATTACTTGCTCAAAATGCTTCAAACTAGAGGTATTGATCATTCATATAATAATATTTGGTATTTGAAAAAACCCTGAAAATGTCAAATGTGCTTTCCTTTTCTTTTTTTCCTTTTGGTCTCTTAATTCACGGGCTGCCACGTTTTGTTATTTCTTTGTTTACAGGTGAAACCATCATTTCCCCAGGATCTACACAAGGGTTGATTCCACTTGTTATTCCTTTATCGGAGAATCTGTCAGGTTAGACGTGAATTTGTTTGTACAATGTGTTTTGATACATGCACTCATGAGTCTCGGGCAGTTCAAGTGGAAACTCGGTTTCATATCATACATGTGTTTGCCAATAGGTTCCGTAACTGCACTGCTGCGCTGGCCAACAGCCCCACCTGGGTAAGATATGTGCATTTTCTAGTCGAGTGTTGTGTTAATTTTCTAGCGTGTTTCATTGTTGTTAATGGCAATTGGCAAACTTGTTTATTGCTTTATTAATCTACACAAATTGATACTGTTAACACAGAATGGAGATGCCGGTTGTGGATGTTCGCAAGCATGGGGTGTGGCTTTTAGCCAAGAATGTAATGCATTAAACTGTAAGCATGCATCAATGTGCATAGTTAGATGGAGAATATAATAGCATTATACATTTGTGTGCATAATTATGTTGATTATTCATTATATCAAATTCAATACCATTCGAAAGTTGCACTTTTCTATGTGCGTTGGGCAGGGTCTCAGAAAATGTGTCGATTAGTTGGACAAGGGCAGCTTATATTCTATAGCTCTTGCAATGCAGGTAGATCAATATATGCACAGAATTCTGGTTGAAGAAGATGCCAACAATTTCAACGAAAGTGATGGTGAACTCTTTCATGCTGCTTCAGATGTGGGCGAGAAACTTTACAGGAGGGGTGATTTTGCTGAATCTCAGACTGCAAACCTCGATGGCTATCTTCTTAAAGAGGTAAAGTTGTATAAGTGAGTTTGTAAATGAATCTACATGTTGCAACTTTTTATTATTTTTCAGGTTGGGCTGTTCCCAGATGTCTTAGAGCGTAAAGTAGCTCGCCATTTTGACCAAGGGGATCATGTAAGTTATTTATGATTTTGGCCATTAATTGTTACCATGTTTAGAGCTTTTGCACTTGACAAATTCTTCCATGCTGTGGGTGGAAGGTTTCGGCAATGGTGACAGGGGAATTCTATACAAAAAAAGATCTATTTCCAGGATTTGGAAGGCCCTTTGTATTCTATGCAGAGATTTTGAAGAAGTTCGTAGAAATCTTTTCAGAGCACTTCCATGTATTTCAAGTCTTACACTTTTTTTTTTTCTCAACCAAACCTTTTCAATTACTTTCTTTTTAGAGTTGGACGTACATCAGAAGCTAAAGATGCTGCCAGGGTTGCTTTAAAATCACCATGGTGGACTTTAGGTTGTGCATATCAGGTATTGATCCTTCTTCAATGAGAACTCATCGTCTTTTAGATCTATTATTTTCCTTCTTCTGATTTTCCCCTTCTTCAATTAGAATTCATCGTCCTTTAGATCTATTATTTTCCTTCTTCTGATTTTCCCCTTCTTCAATTAGAATTCATCGTCTTTTAGATCTATTATTTTCCTTCTTCTGATTTTCCCCTAATCTTGATTTTGGTTATTCCTGATCAGGAAGTGGCTGGCATTGCACAGTGGGAGGATGAGCAAATTGAATACATTAAGGAGAAGGTGAGTGAAGAGGGCAGGCAGGAGGATTTGAAGAAGGGAAAGGCGGCTGCTCAGGTACCACTCTAGCAGAATAAATCTTTCTGATAGGCAAAAGACTGAAATTCCATTACTCTCATCTATCTAATTCACGTCGGCTGATTTTGATGCTCATATTGATTTGGCATGCAGATAGCATTGGATGAGGCTGCTTTCTTGTTGGATTTAGCTTCTATTAAAGGAACCTGGGATAATGTTTTGGAGCGTATTGCAGAATGTTATAGGGAGGCTGGATTTGATGAAATTGCAAGATTCATTTTGTACAAAGATTAATAGCCAGTTTGGTGAGAATCATGCGTTTCATGGTCGTAGAATCTGCTATCCAATCTATTCTTTGATTTCTATTTGTTTCAGCTGTTCTCTTACTGGAAGAGCAGTGTGAAAGTAGTCCTGTATTGCATGGGTTTTGAGGCATCTGCATAGAGTTATTGTAAGGTATAACACAAGAAGATGTAACACTTGATACATCCTTTTCTCTTTAATTATACATTTTGTCAACGAGCATGTCGAGCCTGCATTTCTCTGTCAAATAAAAGAATATCTTCTCTTTGGCTGTGAAAAATTTGGCGGACTGGCTGGGTGTGGATAAAAGAGATGATCAGATTATTACTTTGGAGGTGATCAGCTAGCTGGATTTGTTGCGTTTTCATCAAACGAGATCATTAACCATGAATCCTCAAGGTTCGTGTGTCGACAGTTCATTTCAAATTTACTAGTTTAGCAGCTCAGGATCTGAAATTTCTTGAGTTTTAGTCTCAATCAATCACCACCATCATTCCAAAATTTAGAAGATACTATAATGTCAAGTAAACAAACCACGTGCACTAGCCATATCAATGACAGCATATGCATATCATCCCATTCTCAGTTACAGGTGCCACTTTAAGCTCTTTAATTTCATCAAACCTAGATATATGTACACAATACTTAAAGCCAGTATACATTTCTCACACTCTCTCTCCCTCTCTAAAAGGAAAAAAAGATCTGATACCCACATTATCAACATCTCCAATCATCAAGAAAAGAGAAGGAAACATTAAATTATTCAACCACAAGATCATGAGCGCAGTGGCTCTCGAGTCCAGCTTGAATTCGTGCTGTCATGGAAACAGCAGTTTCTTCCAACTGGGCTTAAACAACTTTCTGTCATACCTTCACTAAGGATTGTGACTTCTTGCTAGTCCCTTTCTTCCTTCTCATTAGTAGGCTCCTCAGCAAACCAAATCCTTGCTTTTTACTTGGAACAATAGCCAGAGCCCCAACTGCAGCATTACCGGATTTGTGCTTTGGTCCAAAATATGCTTCAGGAGCACATACCAGGGCATTAGGACTGATCAATTCATTACCGTTATCTGTGTGGTTAAGAGATGATTTTTGTGCATCTTCAGTTGGAGATCTGAGAATAATTGCTTTGGATCTATCTTCAGCTATCATTTGATCACGCAAGGAGAAGCGCCTGTTCATGTTCTTGATATTGGTAGCAGCGGCAGTGGCACCAGTAGTAGTGAAAACCTTGTCGAAGAGTGCTGCTTCTCTTGGTGAAGCCAGAGCCTTCAGTTGCTTTCCAAGATTAAGGATGGTTTCTTGGCACTCTGCTAACTTTACAGACGCAGCCTTGATCTCCCAGCCCTGCAAATTTGACCATCAGATTCAGTACTCGTGAAATAAAACAGTTATATATGGTGAAGTATTTGGACTATCTTGTTATTGCGATCAAATTACTTTCCTAGCTAAGTTGTCGAGTATATATACCTGATAAGGGCATTTTAATCAACACAATAAGATGTGATCAGTAACTTACATCTTGTGGTTGTTTTCCCTCTTCATTTATGCCACAGCTCGGGGTTTCCTTAGCAGCACTGTTTAATCATTAATGTTACAAATATATGAGAGTTCTCTTTCAATCTAGGACAGGTTTTTTGTTTTGGTAGCTTGCAGAGAATATAAGAAGAAAAAACTTGTTACCTTTCCAGCTGAAGTTGAAGCTCAAGACAAGTTGCTTCTAATTCTTCACAACAGTTACTTTTGTCCTCAAATTCAACTTCTAGAGATGAGAACTTGTGGAAGACCTCATTCAATTTAGCTTTGGTAACTGTAAGCTGAGTATCAAGATCTTCATTGATTGACTTCTGATTTTCAATTTGATCCTCAATCATTCCTTTTGATTCCTTCAAAATTTCCACTTCTGCTTGTAACCTTTCAACACTTTGTTCTGATTCCCGGAGCTTCATCATCAGAGCCTCCGACTTATCATTTGCAGAATGCAGCCTGGCTTCCATACCATTCAGCTCATTTTTCAGTCTATCATTCTCTTCTTGCAGATCAGTCGGATTAGATTGATAGTGTTGTTTGCTTGTTTCTTTCACTGGGGTGTCGGCCCTGGAAGTTTCATTCAGTGGATCCACAATTGAAGATTCACTTGGAGACTTCCAAGTGATATAACCGCTAATATCACACTCCACAGGAAGCCTTGAGAATGCTGATGTATTAGGTTCGCAAACATTTGGATGATTTATATAACCTAAAGCAATGTTAATGTCCTCCAGGAGTTCAGTTAGACTTCGTTTTGAAATACGCTGCTGTATGAATATTGCATTCAGAACAACCTGAAGCCAGTCGAAAGACTTATCAGTTGAATCATCTTTCAAGTAGATCTCTTGTTTCTCTTGTTCTGCGGGAACTAGTTCCTTGCCAGCTGAGGAAGGGCGATTCCCTCCTGCAGAAGGTGTTTGTGTTGAAACCATAGCTAATTTCTCCATCTCAACAAAATCATCCATTAAACTCATGTCCATAACTTCAATGGCTTTATGTCCTGAAGGATTCTTGAGTTTCCCATCTCTGAAATGTTCCAGTTCTGAGATTAGAGCATTAGCCCATGATCCAGCATCAGAACCTGCAATTGGAGATAAGAGTTCACGTGATGATGGGCTATGCGTTGTCAGCTCCACGGATTTCTGGTCTCCAGAAAGCTCCATAACCTGAGCCTCGACCTCAGATAACCTTGAAGCAGTTCGTGAAAACATGATTCTTGAAGATTGGAGTTCAGCATTCTTTCTGGTCATCATTTCTCTGAGAACTTTATTCTCCTCTTCCTTACCACGTAATTGCTCGATCAGGAAATCAATGTTCTTTACAGGAATTTCTGGAGAAATTTTCATAATGGGGTCTCTGAGTACCAAATCTCTGGTGAGGTTCGGTTTTCTTCTTAATTCCATCGGCTCCTTTCCCAGCATTTCGACTTCACTCTTGATCTTTGAGAAAGCAGCAGGACCAGGCAGCCTTTTCCGCATTAGGGTGCGAAGTCTCTGACATTCTGCTTCTAGTTTCGTGACTTTACTTACACTCTCCAAGTGTTGCCTTCGCGATGCATCAGAAGACCGACGGTTATATTCCAGTTCCTCATTTCGAACCTCAAGTTCCTTCTGAAGCATGTGAAACTCATACTTCAGAAAAGCATTCTCTTTCTCTGTGGAATCTAATCTAGCCATTAGTGTATTGAATTCTGCAAGGGTCTGAGATGCACGTTTATGCAGCTCTTCAACTAATTTCTCCTTGAGTAAAAGGGCATTACTCAAATTTGTGTTCTCAATGGCTAAATTTGTAAGCCTTTTGCTTGTCTCCATCAACTTCCCTTCCAAAGTTTTCTGTGCGCTCTCAAATTCACTTTTTGCTTCCATGACAGCATCGTGTATCTTTTGCTCGTGTTCTTCTCGGAAGGAGTTCAGTTGCTGCTTGCATTTCTTTAATGCGGCATCTGAGTGACTTAATTTTTCATTTGCAGCCACTCCCTGATTCGGAGCTCCATCCAGTTCTTCCTTTAGGCAATCTACTTCTGCTTCTGTCTTTTCCTGGCCTACAAGAAAAACATTCATTCATTGGATTAACCAAGAGACTACTAGACAAGCATATAAAGAATAAGGATTCTCGACAGTAATACAAATACAGACACTAGAAGCAACTGATGGATTAATGAATCACCTGCGGTAGCTCTTTGTTCTGATTTTTCATATTCTGTCACGGGATCATCCTTTGCATGACAATCAAGAAGCACAGAAGTTAACTTCTCGTTTAAATTTCGTCTAACCGGTCCTAATCCATTCCCGACCGGAATATTCTGCGTCTGGTGAAATGAAACAAAGGAATGCATGAGTCGGATTTCACATTTTCACAATCAAGTTCGTTCAATATCCGCACAAGTAACCTTTTCGCACTGAAATGCGAGTTACCTCTTCGGTCGAAGAATCAGTAAAGAAAGAAACAACAATAATAAAGGTGTATGCAAGATTGCTACAGGACTGGATCACACAATAGAAGGCTCATAAAGGTGTTTTCCAGTCTATTTTGTAATGAAATTCTTTCAATTTTTGACAACAAAAAAAATCGTTAGAAGGATTATAATGGTGTTTTCACACAGGGGAAGGGAAAGCTGCTATAGAAATTTAAAGAGAAGGCCCTGTAGCTACCTCTTCATCGATTCCTTTCACGAAAATGCCAAATTTGTTCGTTGCCACAATTGTCTTTTCAGATGATCTTTTCCTCCAAAGCCATGTCTTGTTGTCCATAACTTCACTCTCTGTTTATACTTATAAAGTAAATTCGAAACCAATAAACATTCTTGTGAAGATTTCTAGTTAAAGACTTCAGCTCCTAGCTAGTCTTAGTTCAATAATGCAATAAACAATCTTCACTTAATGCTCAATCATTTGATGAAAAATATACACAGATGAGCCTACTTGAATCATCTACTAATATCAGCAAGCATCAATTACCATATCTAGCTATCTCCTATGATGCGGGCAAGCATTATAGCTGTTGCTCACCTGAGCCTGGCTTAGCAAGAAGATGTTAACAGCTATAGAGGATCATCCACCATTAATGTTCCTATCAAAGCAGCTGACAGGGATTGTGGGGGGACGACTTGATAATGTAGAAACTGTCAAGACTTAAATGCAGCAAAACCTTGACGTGGAAGGTAGAAACTGTGGATTGGAAAACAGTTGAGTGTAGAGTATAGACCACAAGAATTTGAGCCCATAAATATCAGGTGAACTTATACAAGGACAAATGCGAGCTTGGTATTTTTGCATAGGATGCGGTGCTACTGCTCCACCGACAACTACACCAAAGTATGCTAATTATATGAGAGAGAGAGAGCAGGTGGGGGTAAAGGAAAAGGAGAAAAGAAACCATGAAAATTGTCAAAGGCAAGGCAAGAGAAAGATAGGCTAAGGCTGTCATTTTCTGGTTTCGTTTTCATACTCTGTTAAGTGAGACCATCAGAAGGATGGATAAATGGTATCATGCTAAGTACGGGCTCGTGTGTAACACGCACTGTGGATTTGAGTGCTTAGAAATAGCTTCAAAGGATAGTGGGATATGAGGCCTTCTGAAAAGTGAAAATGGACTCTGATCTAATGATTGTGTCTTGGGTATCGTTGTCTATATATATTAAAAAAAATATGTCCAAAATGTGCTTGTAGTATTACATTATAATTGTATTTTTAAAAATTAATATAATAAAATTATATTTCACAAATAAAATTTATAAACAACAAGTTTCAAGTTTTATCATTTAAAAGTGATCATCCATCAATTTTCTTTTTTATTTATTGTTTTTAAGCAACTCTCGTTCCTTTTTCTTAAACTTCAAGGCTAAAATACGAATAAGATAATATTTTGGATCAAATTATTTAATTTTCAAACTAAAATAATAATTTTTTTGACAAAATCAAAATGTACAATTAATTAAAAAGTTACTGATACTGTATTTTAAAAATACTTCCTATTTGATGTCTTTGATGTCTGTAGTCCCTTAATTTCTATTTTTTTTTACAATAAAATTAATTTTTTATTGTAAAATTGAACACTAATTCAAGAATATAGTTTTTTAAAAAAAAATTGAGATGACTACATAAAAAATTGATCAAGATAAATTATCAATTTTAATTATAATTAATATAATATTAAATAATTAAATTAAAAATAATAATAACTAGAAAAAAAAATGATCGCAATTTTTTATAAACAAAAAGTTTGTTTTTTTTTTTAATTTTGATCCCTTTATTCTATTTTCTTACAAACAACAAAATCACATTATTATCTTATAAAATTAAATCTCAAACTAACACAAAGATATTTTCTTAAAATCATAATAATTATATAAAAAATAAATTAAAACAAATCAAATCTCAAGCACAGTATTGATATAAAAGGAAAAAAAATCGATAACCATAGCAAAGAAAATAAAGGACATAAAAGGCAAAACACTATACGAATCCACGGGTACTTGGACGAGACCTTTTTCTTCTTAGTTTTAATTAAAGATTTCTTGTGTCCAGGGTAGCTTTTGGTTGCTCAACTCCGTTAATTCTTTCGTGGTCCTTCAAAAAAAATACTGCCAGGTAATTTTTTTTTAACAGCCGAGTTCCTCGGGGATAAGTATTTTTCCATGTGAAGTTTATACACGAGACGATAAAAAGGATGAGAGCAGAAAGCGAGCCAGGTATTTGTATTTTTTTATTTTGAATACTTGTACTGATTTTCTCCATTTAAGCAGTCGTATTTATAAAATTCCTATTATGTCCTTGTATAACTCAGAGGTATTTTTTAGGGAAAAAAGGGTATTTCTGTGGGCATTTCAGTCCACTTGTATTGACGAATGAAGATAACCAATATACAATATACTTGCTGTTTTGTGATGAAAACCTGCAGAATCACTTGTATGATCAAATTCTATTAATGCAATTAATTAAGGCTTGTTTGTAGAAAAATTATTTTTTAAAAAAATGAATTTTTAAATAAATAAATTTTAAAAAATAAATTCCGAGAAAAATAAATTTCTGAAAAGTAAAGTATTTTTTGATATTTGGGAGTGTTATGGAAAATAAACTGAAAAACACTTTCCAGTATTCGTTTATGTTATGGAAAATGAACTGGAAAATAATTTATTAATATTTTATTTTTCTCAAGTTTATTAAAATAATAAGGAATAAATCTTACAAATTAAAAATTTGAATAATAATGAAATTGAAAAAAAAAATTTCATAAATTATCTCAAATAAAATAAATAATAATCAAATCTAAAAAAAAGAGGAAGAAATTAAAATAATAATAATTAACATTTCATTAAATATTTCAAATAAAATAAATAACAATCAAAAGAACGATGATCAAATTTGATATAAAAAATTTTTAATAAAAAAATAATAGGAGAAAAGCAAATAACAATTATAAAAATGAGGACCAAAGTTAATATAAAAATTAAATTTTAAGAAATAAAATTAAAAAATAAATATTCAAAACAAAATATATATAGCAATTAAAAGTTTGAGGATCAAATTTGATCAAATAATGATATTTTTAAATTTTTCACAACTTCCGAAAAGTGTTTTCCTCTCAAATTTTTTAGGAAAATACTTTCCTGAAAATCAAGTCAAATTTTATTTTGACTAGAAAGTATTTTTTGTTTATCAACTTTCCTAACAACAAACAAACATAAGAAAGTTTGGAAAGTGATTTCCCAAAAATCACTTTCTGAAAAACAAACACAATAAAGTTTGGAAAGTGTTTTTCCAGAAACCACTTTGCAGAGTGTGGAAAACAAACACAACTACAAAAGAAAAACACTTTCCAGAAAACTAAACTAAATTTTTCTTTGATCGAAAAATATTTTTCGTTGACCAGAAAGTCTTTTTCCTTGACCGGAAAGTGTTTTTCGTTGACTGAAAAGTGTTTTTTATTAATCGAAAAATGTTTTTTGTTGACCAACTTTTCTAATAACAAACAAATACAGGAAATTTTGAAAAATAATTTTTCATAAATTATTTTTTGTTAAACAAACATAACCTAAATAGAAAAACATTTCGTACAAATACTCAAATAAAAAAATCATAAAATACAAGGACCTTACTAAAAGAATAAGAAATAATAAAATAACACTAACCTAAAGATTAACTATCACATTAACATTTCATTAGCAAAACTAATAAATAAAAAACTTCACTGATTAAATTTCACAATTGCAAGTATTCAAATATTAATATAAATATTTAATCTAAAAAAAATATAAAAATATAATTTATTTAATTATTATTTTAAAAAATAACTTGAATATTAAAAATCAAAACTCAGAATCCTTAAAAGAGATTGGGAAAATTTATAAAGACTTTGGGTTGAACACTCAATTGGAGTTTTTTGGAAAATTTAAAGGCTAATTTGAGGTGTGGCTAGGATTCATGATGTTATGGAGTTGAGTTATTTTTTAAAATATATTTTATTTGAATATGTATTAAAATGATATATTTTTTATTTTTTATAAAATTTATTTTTAATACTAGTATATCAAAATAATTTAAAAAATATAAAAAAATTAATTTTTAAATTATCTTTTTAACAAATATAATTCCAATAAGATCTTAAAGTGTATTTTTTATTTAAAAATATTTTTTAAGAAATTAAATGTTTTCTTAAATAAAATTTATATATTTTAAATAATTTTAGTATGTAAATATTAAAAATAAAATTTAAAAAATAATACTTTTTAAATAAAAAATAACCACCCATTCGAAAGATTCTTTAGTTCAAAACTCACAGGTGAATTGCCTTTTACATCTCCACGTCATCTACTGGTCCCTATCGAACCGACCTCCTCGTTATCCTCACTATTAATCCACCAGGACACAACCGTAATAAAACCCACAAACCAGGACAAACGCGTAAACACACTAGATCCGCGTTGCAATTCCTATTTTCCCAATAAAATCTCCAGAAAAACAAACTCCGAATACCCTCTCCAATCTTAACTCGGGCCGTCAACTCACTGAGCCAACTGCGTCCCTGTTTCGCCTGTCAATTCCGCACCTAAAAGCCTTTCCCTACCCCATGGAGATCGACTCCGCTGTGGAACAACCACCACCACAACAGCCGATCACCTCCGCAACGGCCACCGACGGCGTAAACCAGACGCAGTCTCCATCGGGTTCGATGGGGAAAGAGGAGAGTGACGGGGTAAAAACGGTGTCGTTGTTGTCGGCGGCGAGGTTCGATGACGACGAGGAAGAGGAGGATGTTTGCAGGATCTGTAGAAATCCAGGAGATGCGGAGAATCCGTTACGGTATCCGTGCGCATGTAGTGGAAGTATTAAGTTTGTTCATCAGGATTGTCTCCTTCAGTGGCTTAATCATAGTAATGCTCGCCAGTGCGAGGTTTCTCTCTCTTACTATATTGTTTTGTGTATTTGATTTGTTAATTAGGGGTTTTGTGAGATATTAATTGACATGTTGAAAGATTGATTGGAAGAGGTTTACTTAGGATTTGGATATTGTTTACTTAATTCAATTTGGTGAAATTAGGGTTTAATTAGCGTCTTCATAAAGAAAAAACCCAAGTGTTTGTTGCCTTTTGGCTTTAATTTTCGAAGTGTTTCAATTACTTTGTTGATTGCGGATTATCATGAGGTTTGTACGGGATATACTTTTAGGCTTACAGGAATTTTAATTTTAAGAAAACTGGTGAATTGCATGATTTTTTTGGGCATTGGGTTAAACGCATGATTGAAAGCGCTATCTCTAGTCTTTTTTGTCAAATTGGGAATGAAATGCTTTTCCTTTCTAATGATTTTCTTTTTACTAATCGCTTTCTTCATGTGTGTGTTTTGTAGGTTTGCAAACATCCTTTTTCTTTCTCTCCTGTTTATGCTGAGAATGCCCCAGCTAGGCTTCCTTTTCAGGAGTTTGTAGTAGGGATGACAATGAAGACTTGTCATGTTCTCCAATTCTTTTTGCGTCTTAGTTTTGTGCTTTCAGTTTGGCTTCTAATTATACCCTTTATTACGTTTTGGATATGGCGCTTGGCTTTTGTGAGGAGTTTAGGTGAAGCCCAGAGATTATTCTTAAGTCACATCTCCACTACTGTTATTCTTACTGATTGTCTGCATGGGTTCCTGCTTTCTGCGAGTATTGTTTTCATTTTTCTTGGCGCCACTTCTCTGAGAGATTACTTCAGGCATTTAAGAGAGCTTGGAGGACAGGATGCTGAGAGAGAAGATGAAGGAGACAGAAATGGTGCCCGAGCTGCAAGACGACCACCAGGACAGGCCAATAGAAATGTTGCTGGTGAGGTAAATGCTGAAGATGCTGGTGGAGCACAAGGAATTGCTGGGGCTGGTCAAATTATCCGAAGGAATGCGGAGAATGTTGCTGCTCGATGGGAGATGCAGGCAGCTCGTCTCGAGGCTCATGTTGAACAGATGTTTGATGGTTTAGATGATGCTGATGGTGCAGAGGATGTGCCCTTTGATGAGCTCGTTGGCATGCAGGGTCCTGTTTTTCATTTAGTTGAAAATGCATTTACTGTAAGTTCAGATCTATATCATATAGTATGGTGTTATTCTTAGCATATTCCACCAATTTCTTTACTCAATAACATTTGAGTCATTTTCATTTGAATTATATGTTTTGGTTACGATTCTATGCTCTTTTCTCCCTCTCCTTTGTGAATGTCGGGCATAGGTTTAACCCAAATGGAAATTGATTTGAGGACAAGGAATTAGTATGCTGGTTCACTTTCTACTGAACCCTGTTTTATTCAGTTCAATACCAACTTTTTTAAGGGAGTGCTGTAAAAAAAAAAAAAAAAGAGAAGATATTTCGCAATTGAAAATTCAGTTCAATACCAACTTTTTTAAGGGAGTGCTGTAAAAAAAAAAAAAGAGAAGATATTTCGCAATTGAAACAATCTTTTTCCCCTTTGTCCAACTCTTTCTGCTTTCCTTTGTGTCTTGCAAATAATTTGAAGAGTTATTCTCTCTGCAATGCTGTTCAGTCCATAAAGACAAAAGTATAGGTTGAATAAAATGGAGCCTCTATTTTCCATGTTGGTGAGTTTTTCATTTTGGTTTTATACATCGGCAGGTTTTGGCTAGCAATATGATATTCCTTGGTGTTGTAATCTTTGTGCCATTTTCTCTGGGACGGATTATACTGTACTACATATCATGGCTTTTCTCTTCTGCAAGTGTTCCTGTGCTGTCAACAGTTATGCCACTTACAGATACTGCTCTCTCCTTAGCAAATATCACCTTGAAGAATGCATTAACTGCTGTTGCAAATTTGACATCTGAAGGTGAAGATGGTGGAGTTCTCAGTCAGGTTGCGGACATGTTGAATGTAAATGCCAGTGGACTAAATGAAGTCTCAAATAACATAAGCAGTCCACTTTCTGCAGATCTCTTAAAAGGGGCAAGTGTTGGCACGTCACGGCTTTCTGATGTCACGACTCTTGCCATTGGATACATGTTTATATTCTCTCTAGTCTTCTTCTATCTTGGTGGTGTTGCTTTAATTCGGTACACTAAGGGCGAACCTTTGACCACGGGGAGGTTTTACGGTATTGCTTCTATAGCAGAGACAATTCCATCCCTCTTCAGGCAATTCTTGGCGGCAACGAGACATTTGATGACCATGATTAAGGTTGCCTTCCTTCTAGTTATTGAACTTGGGGTGTTCCCTTTGATGTGTGGATGGTGGCTGGATATTTGTACAATAAGGATGTTTGGAAAGTCTATGGCTCAAAGAGTTCAGTTCTTCTCAATTTCTCCTTTAGCAAGCTCGTTAGTTCATTGGGTTGTAGGAATTGTTTACATGCTACAAATCAGCATCTTCGTGAGCCTTCTTCGTGGGGTATTCTTCGCAGTCATCTTATCATAATTCAAATTTGAATAGCTGATCATGTGGTTCAATTGTGTTGATAATCCTTTTTTCTTCTTCATTGCTCTTTGCAGGTTTTGCGCCATGGTGTTTTGTATTTTCTTCGAGATCCAGCAGATCCTAACTACAACCCATTCCGTGATCTAATTGATGATCCTGTGCACAAGCATGCTCGCAGAGTTTTATTGTCTGTTGCAGTTTATGGAAGTCTAATTGTGATGCTTGTATTCTTACCTGTTAAACTTGCTATGAGAATGGCACCTTCCATTTTTCCACTGGACATTTCGTAAGAAGAAATCCATTCTTTATGGGCACCACTGTTCATGTCTACAGCTACCACAATTGTTTATTACTTTTATTTGCTAACATCTAAATGCACATTTATTTCAGGGTATCCGATCCATTTACTGAAATTCCAGCTGACATGCTTCTCTTTCAAATCTGCATCCCATTTGCCATTGAGCATTTTAAGTTGCGGACCACAATCAAGTCCCTTCTCCGTTACTGGTTTACAGCAGTAGGCTGGGCACTTGGCTTAACAGATTTCTTACTGGCTGGAGCTGAGGACAATGGTGGTCAAGACAATGGAAATTTGGAGCAAGGAAGGCAGGATAGACTACAGGCTGCACAACAAGGTGGACAAGACAGGGCCCTAGTGGCTCTTGCAGCTGCAGATGACCAAAACAGTTCCACTCTTGCAGCCGGAACTTCTGCAGAGGAGGATGAGATTGATGAGCAATCTGATTCAGAGTAAGCACAATGTGCTACATTGACAGTTTCAGCTGGTTGTATGAATAACATCTTTCTTTGCAGCTTGCTCTGCTTTTGAACACCTTTATTACCTGCATCTTATTATTTTTAAAAACAGTTTATCATCTCCAGTAGCTTGCTAGTTATGCTCGTTCTTTCTCTCTCTCTCTCTATATATATATATTTCCTTTTTACCCGTACATTATCCATTAACCTTCTGATTTCTATTTTTCTGATAGCAAGAATTGGAAGTTATTCTACTCTTTCATAAGGCTACCTCTATGACATCTATTGGCAGTACATCTGTGTGCCATTATCCCATCACCTGTGACATTGCTGCTATCTTATAGATCAATGTTTGTTCTAAATCTTAAATGCAAGGAAAGAAAGAGCCTTTATCTTTAGGCCTTAAGAATATTTTCATGATATCCTTGTGTTCTGCTGTGTGGCTTTCCATGAATATCTTATGATTTTGCGATCGATTATGTTATTATATTGTGCATTGTTTTACTCTTTAATCCTCTAGTGCCTATTGGTATTGCAATTCTGTGCATCATGAACTGCCAAAACTTTCTATTAACTATGCATTATTTATCACTTTAATACTTTTACCATCATTTATTTGTTGTTGCACTTAATTAAGATCACTGGGACAAGCTGCATTTCTTGCTTCCTGATATTGGACTTTCATCTTTTAGTAGGTACAGCTTTGTTCTACGGATTGTCCTCTTGCTGGTGGTGGCATGGATGACGCTACTTATGTTCAACTCCACGTTGATAGTTGTTCCAATATCACTTGGGCGTGCTCTTTTCAATGCCATTCCTCTTCTGCCAATAACTCATGGCATCAAGTGCAATGGTAATTGATTGCATTTTCTTAGCTGTCCTTTTGGACCATGCATTTTTTATGAGAACACTGATTTGTTCTTGTTCTACTTCTTTATTCAGATCTATATGCTTTTGTAATTGGAAGTTACGTCATTTGGACTGCTTTAGCTGGAGCAAGATACTCCGTTGAGCAAATTAGAACAAAGAGGGCAACAGTTTTGTTTAGCCAAATCTGGAAGTGGTGCAGCATTGTTCTCAAGAGCTCGGCTCTGTTGTCAATATGGGTATGTCATAGTTTATGTTTCTCGTACACTGGAACTCTTTGACTCTCAACACTTAAAATTGCTGTTTGTTGTCCAGATTTTTGTTATTCCAGTATTGATTGGGCTGCTCTTCGAGCTTTTGGTAATTGTGCCTATGCGGGTGCCTGTAGATGAAAGCCCTGTTTTCCTTCTGTATCAGGATTGGGCATTAGGGCTCATCTTTCTCAAGATATGGACTCGGCTGGTGAGTTATCAAATTGTGCAGTCCCTCTTAAATATTGGGGATTAGCAAAATGGTTATTTCGTTCATCCCTTTTCTGTTGCATGCTACCATAATTTCCGTACATTGACATGTAATAAATACACTGATGATTTTATCTGAGCATCACCTTACTGCCATTAAGATTGTAGAGCGAAAGGAGGGTAGTATCATGGTTGGTTGGGATCGTGACAGTAGTGATTTCAAAATGATTTCTGTTTCATATATTATGTTGGAACCTTCTCTTTTTCTAAAAAGATAGAAGGTTTTGATTTGAATATGATATGTAGATATCAAGTTATGAACTGAAAAAGAATCTTTGAAGGAGTTCTCTTTTCTCAGCATTGAATCTTGTGCTTGAACAGGTAATGTTGGACCAGATGATGCCGCTGGTGGATGAAAGTTGGAGAATAAAATTCGAAAGGGTGAGAGAAGATGGTTTCTCAAGGCTGCAAGGCCTTTGGGTACTGCAGGAGATTGTTTTCCCAATAATAATGAAGCTGCTAACAGCCTTGTGTGTACCTTATGTCTTATCAAGAGGAGTATTTCCAGTTCTTGGGTACCCATTAGCAGTAAACTCAGCAGTGTACCGATTTGCATGGCTGGGATGCCTCTGCTTCAGCCTGTTGTGCTTTTGTGCCAAGAGATTTCATGTCTGGTTCACCAACCTTCACAATTCCATTCGTGATGATCGCTATCTCATTGGTCGCAGGCTTCATAACTATGGAGAGTATAAAGAGAAGCAGCAAAATGAGGCAGGGACTTCCTCAGAAGCACAGATTTCAAATTCTCAGGGCACGGGTTTGATTGGAGAAGTTGAAGTAGGAGGAATAAGATTAAGACGTGCTATTCGAGAGGAAGCTTAATTTATGCACTAGTTTGAATGCTGCCGAGGCTGATAACCAGTGGTAGGATCCATAGCCTCGTGATGTCAACAGGATGTGCCATCGGGAGTTTTTCAAAACGTTCTCGTTGCTTTAGAGTTGTTTTTGTGCATATTATACATGTCAGATTAGAAATTTAGGGGAGAGGACATCCCAAGTGTTTCATTTCAATGAAAGTCTGTTTTACGTGTATACTCGTTTATTTGCTGTATGCACATGCTTGATGATTGCGGAAAACCCAGTCATCCCTTGTTAAATTCGATGTAACCACTAACTGCTTTCGATCCATAACTCAAAGCCGGACCGACCATTTGCGCTAAGTGCATTTGAGCTGTCAGCTATCTCTCCAGCTATAAACTTTACTTGATTTCTAAAGCGTGGCAGAATTATATTCACCTCTGATAATTTTATGGGATTGAAGAGGGGAAATGGTTGTAACTTGGCTTTGGTTGTGACTGTCGATCATTACTTGGTCAAGGATATTGGAGGCGGTGTCTAGTGCCCGAGGATTTAATCCAGTCTTCATTACTTGGTGCTGAGAAGCCACGCCACCCTGATAAGAACATTGAATCAGCCCTATAGAAAATGCTGGGGAAATATTTCAATGAGCGTATCGAAAATAGCAAAACTACAAACCTTACATTGTAATGGTACTTCCTGCTTTACAGTGAGCTTAGCTCAACTTGCATTGACTGAGGTGAAGCAGAAACCCCGCCTGGCAGCAGGAGAGAAGAGATTATCGTTCTCCATAGCTAGACGCCTAAGTCGTTCACTGCCACTGCAGAAAATAAATCTAGATTTCTCTCCTTATCAGACTTGACATGACAGGTCAGTCATGTCAAGTCTGAAACTCAATTAACTCAAGATTTTATCTAAACATGTTTCATTTTAAAATTGGGCAAGCAATTGCCCTAGAAAAAACCATTAGATACACTGGATCAACCTACAATTGGAGTGATTTGGTAAAACCCGGTAGATATTTTTTTCTTCAAATATGTTTTTTCTTCTAATCAAAGATTTATATATATATATATATATATATATATATATATATATATATTCAATTAATTATTAATTCATTTTAAAATTTGTTATATAAATATTAGAAGAATATTTTATTTTTTTAATATAAAATTTGATTACTTGAAAAAAAAGCACTTTAGTATATTTAAAAACTATATTAACAAGAAAAAATAAGTTTTTTTAATATAAAATAAAACAATTTGATTTAGATACTTGAAATAATTTTTTAAACTTTATTATTTAGATGTATAGTCTGTTATATAAAATATTAAAATTTTAAATATACATATACATACATATATATATTAATTTTTCTAAAATAATTTAAATTAATTCAGGTAAACCCTCTAAGCGCGCAACCCCGGATATCTATCCATGTAAATAACTTTACGCGTATAGGTGCTTTTCTGCTAGCATTCAATGCTGTGAATGATACCCGGTCTCGGAGATTGATGTAGGAAAAATTATCTAGCCGAAATGTTATTTTCGGTTATTCACTAAAATGTCCTTTTTGCAGGATAAGGATAAATTGTTAGCGTGTCTGATTGGGGAAGTAAAATTAGTCCTGGGCTTCTCTGGTACAAAATGGGCCACCTCCAGCCCAGAATACAATAAATCCAGCATCGCTACATCAGCTCAAACAGGTGGCAGCATACGGACAAATTAAAGCAACGGAAATTTGTCACTCGCATAACAAAAATTAAAGCATAAACATCCAAATAACTTCTGAAAGAAACTCATAAGCAAGCCAAAATCGGTGCCTAAGCTACCAAGCAATCAAAGTCTAAAATGCATCAAAGCCATATCTAGAATGGATTTCACATCCGGCATTTCAAAAACCATGCCCAAGCTCTACCTAGGGCCCAAGGTTGTCGTTCAGTGACAATGAGGCTAGTTGATCAGCTGTGCCAGTGGCCTGCTGCTGAACAGTCCTTAGAACCTCCATCGCCTCATTAACCTTTAATTTGAGAGCTTCTGGTGACTCAAGCAAGTGCAGAACCTCAGTCTGGTCCATCTCCAGAAGCATGCCTGTCACTTTAGCTGCGGATTCAGGTTCCAGCTGCTCCACAAGAGGGTACAGATTTTCCCCCAGCATCTAAAGTTATGCAGCAAGTAAAACGTACTCAGATATTCATTTCATGAAATCAAGTATCAATTACGAACAAACGAGTATTAGATGTATTAGGCGACCATGCTCATTCCACTTCCCTCTTCAGCAGAGGCATTTTTTATAATCCCATTAGGGATTGGGATTGGGATCCTCTCTTGTTCTTTTGTAATATTTTGTCATGTTCCTTGAATCTATATTACATTCAAATGAATGACGCATGATTTTAATGCAAGATAAAATGGCAGCTTCAGCTAGTTATTTCTCTCACCTAAATCATTGAATTCAAAACTAATGATGAGATTTAGACCATGATAGCTCATGTTATCCTAAATTCACTTAGGGACATGAAAACCCAAATACCTCCAGATACAAGAAAAAACAAACAGTGACCTGTTTTGCGAAGGGAAGCACTAAAATTTCCAAAATGACCCATGCATCGAGAACAAGTGTCTGAACTTGAATGCATCAGCCAAGGGGCCTACCCATCCTAACCTACTCAATTGGGGCAGCTAAATAGAAATGAAAAGGCAAAAACATCGGGATAGTGCATACCGTTCTCTGCTGATCTGGAGTAGCATTTGCAAGTGCAGTAGCCAAAGCCCCTATGGGAATTGGCTGGGACAATGCTGCATCACGCATTGGCATACCACCCATGTCATATGGAACAGAAAGCATGCCTCCAGCAACACCAGTCATTGGAACATCAGGCAATCCACGTCCTGGAGGGTAGCGATAGACACGTCCCCTAGGAAGCATCTGTCATTTATACAAAACCATAAGAAAGGGTTCTACCATCTCAATTTATTATTAAGGAGAAGACAATACGAACCTGCTGCTGCATTAGCGGGACTGGCTGCTGGGATTGCTGACCAGTACCTGCCCGTCGACCACCAGGACGCTGACCTTGCTGCCCCTGCTGAACCATTGGCACAAAGAAATTTGGGATAGGAGACCCTCCAGGCCTCATACCAGGCACTAGCTGCTGTTGATACCCAAATCCAGGCTGATAAAGAAACAAATCATTACAAAGAACTTCCAAGTAATGCATTTTTTATCAAATTGGCAAGCGGGTACCAACCTATTAGTAAAAGACACAAACATCCATACAAACAGCTATGCAATTATTTTGAAGCAACATGGGTAGAAAGGATTACCTGGGGTGGCATGATAGCAGGTGGGCCTTGTCCATAGAATATTTGTTGTCCAAGACCGGGACCAGTAGGGGGGTACATTGGCATTCGACCAACTGAAGGTGCCATTGCAACTGGTCGCATTTGAGAAAACTGAGCCTGTTTAATAAACAGAAATCTATCATGCACAAACATCCATGGAAAATAACATTACAAGGAACAAGAACAAGACAACTCGAAAGGATTGGCAATGATCAAAAAGTGAAGATAGCATAGCTGGACATTGACAAAGAACAAAGCAAAAAAAAAAATAACGTATGTGAAGAAAACATACCTGCAACCTGGCTCTTCTATCTTCCTTTCTTTGTGCAAGGGCAACATATAGAGGTTTGCTAGCAACCATTTTTCCATTCATCTCCAATAGCTATCAAAATAACAAAATGATATTAGTGCATAATAGTATCCTCATGAATGCACGAAAAAAGCATCAACTTACAGCTCTAGATGCCTCTTCAGGAGTTGAGAATGCAACAAACCCTGATCCTCTGCTTATTCCATTCGGGTCTCGCATAACCTGTACATGAAAACATGTTTGTGAGCAGGTGACATAACATAGCCTATAGGTGGTTAGCTAATCAAAATTCAAAAGCTGCATACCTTGCAAGATGTGATTGTACCAAATGGAGAAAACAGCTCCTTAATTTTCTCATCACCTATGCTATCATCTAAATTTTTGATGTACAAATTTGCACCCTGAAATTTGTCAGCTGCTTCCTTCATGCTCTGCTCAAACCGTTGTTTTAACTCGACTTCCCTTTCATATTTTTTCTGAGCTTTCCCAACAAACCATTCCTTGTCATCAAATTTCTTTCCATTAAGAGCCTCCGCTGCTTTAGCAGCATCATCTGCATTCTCAAAGTTCACAAATCCAAAGCACCGAGACTTTCCGTCACCATCCCTCATCACCACAACACTAGTGATAGTTCCAAATTCACCAAAAGCTTTGTTCAAATCCTCCTCAGTTGTCGTTTCAGATAGATTCTTCACAAAAACATTGTTGAATCTTGTCTTGTCAGTGGCAGTCTCCCTTTCCTGCTTGCGAAGGAAAGGTCCCACGTAAACTTGCTTATCATTCAACAGCATGCCATTCAGTTTCTCAATCGCTTTTTGAGCAGCTTCCTCGCTGTCAAACTGCACAAAACCATAGCCTTTAGACTGGCCAGAGGGGTCAGTAGCAACCTTGCAAGAAAGAATGTTCCCAAATACTGAAAATGTGTCATGCAGTGCTTTGTGGTCAATCGCCTTGTCCAAATTCTGTAAAATAATGCATTCATAACGTCAGACAACAAACAGAACTGGAACTCTCGGATACCAAAAATTATAAAAATAGCCACGGAAACAAGCAAAATTGACTGCTAATCCAGTACAAATACCTTAATAAATATATTTCCTGCCCCACTTTTGCGAACACTTGGGTCACGATGGGAATACATAACCCTGATTGGACTTCCATTAACTGGAGTGAAATTCAGCACTTCCAATGCCCTTGCAGCTGTCAACATGTTCCAGAATTACAGAAGGAACAAATAGAATTTAACGACACATAAAGAAGACATAAAAAGATGACTCTTTTCAGTTCAAACAACTCAAAATAGTTCTCTGCATGCAAAATATTATGGGTATCAATGCATTATTCATTATCAAATTCAATCAAGTCTAAATCCTTACAACATATAAAATTCTTCAACAGTCAATTGAAAAACCCTCCCATACATGCTAAAGTTTGGAACTTTACACTCAAATATATAAATCATCACAATATCATTCATACCCACAAAACCACTCAATTATATATCAAATTAACACTATAACCTAACACAAACCAATAATCACCAACTAAAAAAACCAAAACTTTGGCAACAAAAATAATAATTAAAAAAAACAAAAACTTACCATCTTGAGGATTGCTGTAGTTAACATAACCATAACCAAGGGACCTGCGGCTCGTCAGGTCCCTGCAAACCCTGACGGAAACCACTTGACCCACTTGATTAAATAGATCATACAACTGGGAATCAGTCACATTCGCTTCCAAATCACCCACATAAAGCGATGTCGTAACAAAATTTGGGTTATTAGCCCCTCCATTCACATTCTGTGGCTGCGCCGGTACTTGAACCTGTGCCATTTCAATTTCTCTTTTTGCTTCTCAAAAAAGTTTCGATTTTTTTTCGGGTTTTGATATAACTTCCCTCTCCTCTTTTTACTACGACAATAAAAAAAAAACACACCAACTGTTTGATAAAATGTCCAGGAGAGGTTTAGAATTTCTTTTTTCTTATTGCTTTTTTTTTTTTTGGTTTTTGTGGAGGAGAGGGAAGGGGGTATAGGAGGAGAGGATATTGGCCGCCGGATGAAAGAGGTTGTGGCGGGGCGGCGACGATATTGAGAGAGAGAGGTGGTGCAGTGGCGGGGCTGCAGTAAATAAGGGAAGAGTTTCAGGGGCTCCAAGGGGATTATATAGAGAGGGTTATGTGAAAACCCTAAGATTGTGTGATGGAGAGATATCAGCCATTGGATTTGATTGTGGGGTCCAGATTAGAGGTAAAGTTGGGAACTGATAAGATAAGGAGATTTTGACGCGCGACGTGAGATCGCGTGTGGTAGTTGGTGTCTGAAATGAAAGACTGCTTCAGTTTGAATTTCTTTTTTACCGTAACGGTAAGAATTGAGAACTAATTGACTGTTCCTAATTGAAATTAGGGTGCGTTTGGAAATAAATTCAAAGAAGGAAGAAAATGGAAAATTCGTAATAAAGATCCTTGACTGCCTTAATAAGTTGTTTGAAATATTAATCATTAGTTTATAAATAATTGTATATGAAAATAACATGTAGAATTTTTAAACAATTGCCTATAGGTATTCAATTAGAATAAAATATATATTTTATTATTCTTTTGCTTTTAATTTTAAATAATTTTATCAATTTTATCATACTTTATTTGATCATAAAAGCACGTAAAAGTTAACATTCATTAATTTTTTTTATTGAGAGTTTCTTTCAAGATCCTAATTTTTTTATAGAAATAAAAAAGGAAATTAATATTTTTTTTTAATTTTATTGTATGAAATTATCTTTAAATACAATCATTGAAATGATATTTAAATATTTATCTCATTATTTCATGATTTTAAAATAAAATTAGAGTTGTTTACGGTGATATTAACTATTAATTCATGGATAATTACATATAAATTTAATATGCAGAATTTATTTAAAAAAATGATCATGGATATTCAACAACAATAAAATATTTATTCTATTGTTATATATTTTTCACAGAATTTTCTCAAATTTACTACTCTCTCTCTCTTTTTTTTCATAAATGCATGTAAAAATTATTAATTCATGATTTTTTTAAAAAAATTCTATTAATTAAGCTTGCTTTTAAGATGAAGATAATTTTTTACTTAAAAAATAATGTTTGTAGTAAAAATCGACGTGCTTTCACAGAGATAACAAAAGAAATTCATGAATAAGGAAAAACAAGTTTATTAAATAGATATATTTTATTTTTTTAATTCAAATCATTTAAATTTTTACAAATATTTATTTTAACTACTCTTAGATTTTATTCCAGAAACTATACTACTAGTAAAAACCCATGTTATCATCGATTTTTTAAAAAAAAAAATGAAGAATTTTTTACTGAATGTTTTTTCACGGTTTAAATTATTGTCTTCCTTGGATATATCTATTTTAATTACTATATAGTTAAATGAAAATATATTTTAAAAAGTAACTCACCGGTATTGATCGAGCAAAAACATCTACCATACAGCTTGAATGGAGATGGGCTCGAGGGTAGGTGGTCTGTCGTGATTTTAACTCGTTTCCTTTTCGGAACACTTCATAAATCGTTCTCGTGTTTCCATTCTCGCAATCAATTTTAACCCTATCAAGTTGCGAGCACAGTCTTGCATGCTTTATATGTTTTTCTTCTTCTTCTTTTCCTGAAGTCTCCTCTCCTTCTGATTTTTTATCTGGCAATGTCCTCCCTGTCCAATTTTGATTGTTTTTATTTACAAATAAGCAAGTTCTTGACCATAATAATAATTTTAAAACAATGCTCAAATCCTAAATTTTGTGCATATATTCTACATTCTGGATACATTTTAAGTTTAAATTATTCATTGTTATTAATTTTTGAAGTAAATACTATAGAATTATATTATATGATTTCTACTGGTAAATGGGTTGGCTTAGACTCCTGTGGTGCCATGAATTTTTATATAATTCAAGAAACATTTAACAAGAGTTGATTTAGAATGAGGTTTTTTCTTAGATGATATTAAAAAATAAGTATTTTGTGTTAAAATAAAAAAATATATCAAAGGTATAGCTCAACTAGTTATATTTTAGATTTATTTTTTAATTATTAATTTAAATTTTATAAATTAAAAGACTTACAAAGTAGCTCGATTACCTGCACTAACCTTAAAAAAACAAAACATCAACGCGGAAGCATACAAGATAATTAGTGAGTGTAAATATCATATGGTCATGCTAGCAAGTAACTGATTACATTTTACAAAATGATTTAAAAATGTCCGACTTAGCCACCAAGAAAGGGTAGCAAATCTTTTTAAAAAAGGGGAGAAAAAAAGAAGAGCTTTCATGGCTGTCAATCCCTTAATCGATCGGTTTCCTCGTGCACAAGTTGATTACACCAAGAGGCACGATCGCTCGATTGTGGCCACCATGGCAGTGGTTTATTTTCATCGGGCATGTACAATTCCACCCATGAAAGTAAAGAGATGTCTTGATATTATTTAAATAAATAATTTGAAATTAATACAAATTATAAAATCAACAGAGGCTATACTTTTTTTATTTTTCGTTCGAGATTTTAATGAGAAATTTGATAGAAAGCATAAATATCATATGCTGGTAAGATAGTGCACAAGAGACATCAACGATGGTGCTTACTATTTTTTTAAAACAAATATTTTTAATTTTTTTCTTGTGAGACCTCCAGATAGTTTTTATGAAAAAAAATATATCATATTTATTTTATTATAAAAATATCCTTTTGAGTTATATCAATGAAAAAATATTTAGATAAGATTTTTTAAAATAAAAAATTTATATATTTGAAAGTTGGTCAAGTACATAACATCTTAAATCTGGCATACATAATATATCAAAATAACTTGAATTTTATAATTAATTAGGCTTAAAATAACATAGAATTGATAAATATATTAAACCTAAAGCATTTAAAATTAATTATTATTACATTTTAAGGCTACATGTATGATGTTAAATGATTCTTTACAATAAAAATATTGAAGATATAATAAATTGTGACACTATTCCTTTTAAAATAATAATTGTATTGATATAATAATTTTTTTTTTTTGAATTCGTGGGTTGAAAATACAACGAAGAAAAGCTATATCTTGAAGTATTTCTTGTGATGCATATTTAAGAAATATTAAATAAATATTTTTTTAATATATTAATATTAAAACTAGAAAACATTATTAAAAAAACAATCTGAAGGACAAAGCACACACGTTCCCCCTGATAGCGAAATAGGAAGACATGCAAATTGTTTTTTGTTTTTGTTTTGTTATCAAAGGCTTTGAAAAATAAAACGTTGAAAAAATTAATAGACTTTCTAGAATGCCTGCCGAAACATGCAATTCCCTCCTCTTTCCATCACGAGAAAAACACGACTTATCAATTTTATCAGGATTTTACAAAAATAAAAAAGCTACAAAAAGACATAAAAAAAATCTCATTTTCTCTATTTATTAATCTATATATATTCTCAACCCGAAAAAATAATAATATACTGATGGGAAAATCCACCAAAGTGTTGAATGGGGAGGACGTAAGTTGTGTGGGGTCCATGTAGTTAATTAAAGAAAAGTCCTCACCAACCAATTGGCGCCTTCCACCCGATTCCGTCTCCCTCAAGTCTCAAGTTTCTTCCTCCTTTCACGGAACAGAGATATTTAACCCCACCTCTCCGCTTCAAATCTTACTTGAAAATTCCGTATTTTCAGAATTTTATAATACCTTCCAATTTATTTATTTTTGCGGACAAAACTCATTAGTTTGTTTAATCACGACTACAATCTTCTGCTTCTGCTTTGCTTCATGGCTTCTGTCGCAAACACATTACTTTCTCTGCCCCCCTCACTCTGTTTTAATTCTAATTCTAATTCTAATAATAATAATCTATCACCGCCACCTTCTCTTTTTGTTTCCAAGGCTCCCAGTTCAAAGCGTTTTCGTTTTCACTCCTCCGCGCGATCACCTAACCGTTCTTCTGTAACCGTTGCCTTGTCTACTGTGGCAAACTCTGTTCCGGTACATAACTAACTTACCCACCTGTTCCTTCTTTTTTCTCCTTTAAGTGATTTTTTTTATTACACATAATTTTAGGCGAGAAGTGAGATCCATACAGTTGGTGATTTTATGACCAGAAGGGAGGATTTACATGTGTTTAAAGCCAACACAACTGTTGATGACGGTAGTCACTACCTTTTCTTACAAGTTATAGTTTGAATGGTATATATATTGTTTAGTTGTAGATTGTTATGGTTGGTTGACTCGTGACACATCGTTGCAGCATTGGAGGCTCTTGTGGAGAAGAGAATAACGGGGTTTCCTGTCATTGATGATCACTGGAAATTGGTGAGATCTCCATTTCATCATGTGATCCCATTCCCATGTCATATAGTCTCCAATCATGTTTATCAGTGTCTTGCTTGCACGCTGCTGTTCTTGGAATTATTTTATGAGAAACAGGGGCAAAGACTTCAACTCGAAAACTATGTGAGGACGTAGTAAAATAAACATGTTCCTTGTGCCTGAAAATGAAGGACAACATACACAGATTCAGCACTTGAATCTATAGTTATTTGTGATTGCGTTGCATGAAGAACTGATTCCAGGTCTATACTTGCTGCAGGTTGGCGTTGTCACTGATTATGACCTGTTAGTGCTCGGTTCTATTTCAGGTAGTGGAGAGACTCTGCTTCTAATTTCCATTTGGACGAAAAATCCTTGTTTTCATGTTTTTCTATAATCTTTGTGTTTGATCTTCGTTTCCTTTTTCCTTGGAAGAGAATACTTAAGCTGATTAGAGAACGATTGTGAATTAGATTGTTATGGTTTTTAAAAACAAAGTTGATCTACTTGTTTGAATTTTTGTCCTCTTTTTCATCTGGAAGCAAGAATCTGTTTGTTTTCTTCTTTTTTTTCGCCATGCAATCGCAAGAAAAGCTCTTCTAGCTCACATGATTTTCAACTATGTAAAGTTTGATTTGAGGAGTTTCATTAAAGTAGTATTGAGGAAACTTGGCTACAAGTAATTTATCAAACCACGAGGAATCGTTGGCCATAACAATTTAAACAAGCATATGGCACAATAGTTGCTAAATTCATTTTATTTGCTAGATCTGCAGGCTTATCTGGGGCAATAATACTAAACTCTCTTTGGCGTCAATTGAATAACTCAAATCTAGCATTAGTTTGCAAGAGTCTAGACTTGTGTAAAAAATGGACAATTAAGAATAATCGGTAATGTAGGATTCAGGAAGGAATCATGTCCTTCTGGTCTGCAACAGAAGAAATGAATTTGCTTCATCCTTTTGATTTTGGCAACATTATGATAATTCTTGATCTTGTTTGTCAAGCAATTCTTTCCAATCTCAAGTGACTATAGCAGGAAGGATGTTGTATCAATTCAGTTTTCAATTATATTTTGGTTTGTTGAATATTGGTATTTTAAAGCTTTGTCATTCATTATTGCTCTTCATTGACAAACTGGCTCTATAATTTTGTGAAGTTGGTTTTCTATTATGGTTATTCCTGTAATATGGTGAAACTGCTACTAATTTATTTACTCTGTGTCTATCAGGCAGCTGTCAAAATGACACAAACTTGTTTCCTAATGTTGATAGTTCTTGGAAGGTGAGTATAGAGTTTCTCTATCATATTCTAGCATTTCGTATTTATATTCAAGCATGCTTCCATATGTTTGTCTGTGGTTTTGTTTTCTTAAACATTTCAATATTTTGATCGATTTGAATCTTTTATGTTTGTGAATTTCATAGCTAACATCCTTCAACTCCCAATAATGTTACAGACTTGCTGTTATACTCGCCAAGCAGATATGAACGAACAGAAATAATTGAGCACAGTATTTTCTTTAGGCCTGAAGATAACAAGGATTAGGGGTCACGAGAAAAGTGATGTGGTTTATTATAAGTTTAAGAGGGTTATCTGGCCATGATTAGCAAACAGATTATGACTGTTTCTTTGTCAGACTAAGAAGTTTAGGGGTGGGGGCTAAGTCCTTCCAACATTGCAGTTGCCCATACCATAGCTATGAATCCAAGTTTCTGAATGAAACTAGAGATTGAATTGGCTCTATAAGACAATTTGACATTTTAAGTCTGCCATCCCTCCTTTTCAAGGACACGGCACGCAATCAGGGGATGCTCAGTAATTCTTCCTACACCAGGGCTTGCTCACAATTTAGTCATCAACTTGTACTGTCGGGAGGTAGAAGCCAAACTCTGATCCAACATGACTGGTAGTAAAGAATGCAGAAGATGGGAAGGTTGATAGTTTGAACAATAATTGTTACATTTAGCACCATCCTACAATTCAATGGTTGGTCTCGCATGAGTTTTACTTGGACAAATTCCCTAGATGTAGGGAGATACTGGTTCTTGGGTAGATGTAGTGATGGTGATTTCAAGTAGTTAATAGAGACCATACAACTGCTCAATAAACAAGAGTTCTCCATTATTGGCTATTACTGGACGAAACCAGGCCTACAATAAAGAGCTTGGTGTTAGATGTATAGGATAAACTAAAATGTTTCTTACTGCTGAATTTCTATTTCTTGACAAACGTTGCAGACTTTCAATGAGTTACAGAAACTGCTAATCAAGAACAACGGCAAAGTTGTTGGTGATTTGATGACACCAAATCCTCTAGTCGTTTATGAAACCACCAATCTAGAGGATGCTGTTAGGTATCAACACTTTCTACTCTAGCATATCTTTTGTTCTTCCAGGACATCTCTGTTTAAACCTCTAATATGAGAAGTTCTGTTTTGTACTTCGTTAAACGTATGAAAACTGTCTTCGGGAAGCTGTTATGCATTCTCTCTTTCTCCACCTTTTTTAAAAGCTTATCTAAATGATCATCATTAAATTTCTGAATGTTTCTCATCTTGCAATCATATTCTATGGAAATTTCACATCAGAATTGAAAAACATAATTAATGTCCAAATCTAATGCCAGGTTGCTGCTTGAAACAAAGTATCGGCGACTCCCAGTGGTAGATAACTATGGAAAGCTGGTAAGAATTGTAAACAATGTTCTTGATTCACTCTCATTTTATTGTTTCTTATCTGCTGTGTGTAATTTATAATTGGTCTCCAATTTAATACCAAAGGTTGGAATCATTACTCGGGGAGACATTGTTAGAGCTTCTCAACAGATAAAAAGCTCCACCGAAAGATCAACATGAATTCCCATATCATTGATGGATTATGATTTCTGGAGTCTACATTGATATTGCAGCTCTGTTTTTTTTCCAACATGAATGTCACGCAGTTCATTATTCCGGGTACACTTGCAGGGAAGCTTGTCATTCTCCTGTCCTAAAAGCCTTCTCTGCTATAAATTGTGTTTTTAGCGAGGTTCAAACTTTGATTTCTAGGTAAATGTGACATATAGGCTTGGTAATTAAGAAATATTGTATCTAGGGTCGGATTTGATTGAGTGGTTTGGCAGTAGTCTCTAATGCCAAGTTTTTGTACAAGTAGCATTCTTGTTGCTAGCAGGATTTCCTACTGCAAATATATGTAAGTGCTAATTATTTTGACCTTTTTTCCATTATTTTAAAGGAGTATTAGTTCTCAAGAAAATAAAAAAGTGTTAAGAGTATTGATTAAAAGCACCTCAATTGCTGGAATCTAACCAGTCCGGCATCGCAGCCCGCTGGCATAATATCCGTGTCTTTCCAGATCAATGCCAAAGCAGGGTTTTCCTGTTCAAGAGTCCAGACACATTTTTTGTTGTCTGCACCCTTTCAAATGGAATTACGAAGGGAACCGCAGCCATATCCCTTTCAAGAATGCATCATGCATTATTACCTGTCAGAGAAAAATCGCCATCAAGCAATGAACATCAACAACATATAGGATTGACAATTCTTTTATCTATTCTTATGACTGAACGAGATGAACTCTCTAATCTAGGCATTATATTTTTGGTCAAAGATCAAAACGAACAGGGAGTACGAAATTGGTATCCTATAAACCTAGAAGTTTTAGAATATATCCCGGCAAGCGACCTTAAGGCTCTTGAAAAATGGATAAATCCTATGGACATTCATTTCATTTTTTATTTGTAAATATTCCACTCGATGTTTTCACTACACATCTCATAATTTGGAACTTCTAGCCCAAACCTCTCTTTCTCCCTTGCCAGCCAAATTTTCATCCAAATCCATCCTCTCTGCAACAATGGACTCAAATTCTCCTCCAGTTGAAATGTTCTTCTTTCCATTTGTAGGTGGAGGCCAACAAATCCCCATGATAAACATAGCCAGAGTCTTTGGTTCTCATGGTGCCAAAGCTACCATGATTACCACTCCAAAACATTCCCTCTCCTTCCAAAAATCCATCACCCGTGATTAAAAATCTGGTCTTCCTGTCTCTATCCACATCCTTGATATAAGAAAATAAACTTAATGAAAGAGAAAGGGATGAGAGCATAGAGATTAATAATAATTGCCACACTTAAAGTCATGTTCTATTCTGTTGTATGCAGTGCAAATATTGGTACATGGGTTAAATTTTTCAAGTTTATTTACAGAAACTCAGTAATGTAAGATAAGTCCAATCAATTACATGTATTACAAAGGGAATGTCAATCAATCATTCTAATTGAGGAATGCGATTGCTTATGATTAGGAGACTTCCAAGGCCGATGTAGTGGAATCAACAGATTATATGGAACTAACAGATTTGATAGGATCTGTTGGTATAATTGTCTCTGCAGGTGTAATATTCCCTTTACCCCCCTAAGCGTAACGGAGCAATGCGAAGATTGAGCTTGGACTTAATAAAAGAGAACCGATCATAACTCGAGTCTTTGGTGAATATGTTAGCAAGCTGATGAGAGGAGGAAACATAGAAGGTATGGAGAGATTTACGAGCAACTAATTTGCAAACAAAGTGATAATCAATCTCAATATGCCGAGTGCGAGCATGGAAAATTGGATTGGCAGCCATGTGGATAGCAGAGAGATTATCAACATAAATGCAAGGAGCAATATAAAAAGGGATACAAGTTATCGAAATAAGAATTCAAACTAACGGATTTCAGCGGCTGTGCAAGCAAGGGCACGATATTCAGCTTCACTGTTAGAATGAGAAATAATAGACTATTTCTTAGCAGTCCATCTGAGAAGATTGGGGCAAAAAAATATACAAGCATTAATGGTAAACCGTCAATCATCTACAGAGCTAGCCTAATCAGCATCAGAAAAGCTGCGTAAAGTGAAGTCATCAAACTGGTGAAACATAAGACCTTGCTCAACTGTACCCTTAATACAATGGAGAATGCCCTTGATAACCTAATGATGGGAAGAACGAGGGTTATGCATGAGCTGACACACTTGATAGACAATAAAGGAAATATTAGGCCACGATAGAGTAAGTTATTAGAGGCCATCCACCATGCTGCGATAGGTAAAGGGATCAGATAAAGGGTCTTCATCCAAACAAGATAATCGAGTGTCAGACAGTAACGGTGTAGGACATGGTTTACAATCAGTCATATTAAGCCTTTTCAATAAATCAACTGCATATCTAGTTTGAGAGAGGAATAAATGATCAATAAATCGTGTGATTTCCATGACAAGAAAAAAAATAAGCTCACCTAGTCAGCGATTGTTAAAGGTGGAGCACAATTGATCAAGAAATCGGTGGACATGTTGGAGTTTAGACCTGGTGATAATGATATCATCCACATAAAAAAGGACATAAATTATGCAGAAATAGGAACAATGAATGAAGAGTGATGCATCAGATTGACTATGAGCAAATCCCTAAGCAAGGAGAAATGCATTGAGATGTTGGAACCAAGCTTTGGGAGCCTGCTTAAGGCTATAAAGAGCCTTATAGAGCTGGCATACATCCTAAGGACGTGAAGAATCATGAAAGCTAGGGCGCTATTTCATGTAAACCGTTTCTTTCAAGTAGCCATTCAAGAATGCATTCCGAACATCAAGCTGTTAAAGGGACCAATTAGAAGACACAACCAGAAAAAAGATAGTGTGAATGATGGTTGATTTAATTATCAGGCTAAAGGTCTCTACGTAATCAAATCCTTCTTGTTGATTGAAGCCTTTAGCGACAAAGCTGGCCTTGTAGCGATCAACGGAGCCATCAATTTTCTATTTTACTTTAAAGACCTATTTACAACCAATAATATTCATTTGAGAGGAGGCGAGAACTAGACACCATGTTTGATTCCTCATGAGAGCATCATATTCATCCTACATGGCAGCTTGCTAGTGATTGTATTTGAAAGCTTGGGCAAAACTCTTTGGTTCAGGGGACATGGGATCAGAGCAAGTGGCAAAGAAAGTATGGGGTAAAAAGTGCAGGGTGGTGTGAGAGTAGAGGGGTTCTGGTTCAGGACCAAAAGGGATGATGGTCTTGAAACTCTTAAATTTTTTAGGAATGTTTGGTGTATCTAGAGAGTTAGGAAGGAAAAATAGGTTAAGAGGGGAAAGAGGAGGCATTGATATGGGTAAGTGGGTTATGATGTGGATGACAGGCATGGGGTTTGTAGAGCTAGATGGTAGTGATGGAGACATAAATGGTGATAGGGGGTTGTTGGATTGGAAGACATGGGAAGGAATGATTGTTGTTGGACCAGGGGAGAGAGATGGTATGGGGATATATTGTATGGGGGAAGGTTGTTATGGGCTGGTAGAAGGAGTGACCGATGGAGAGTCCAGGATAATAGAGGCAGAGTAGGTTGGACTTGTAGAGTTGTTAGTTTGTTGAAAGTATAGACCGGGCCTAATATTAAGATGAGCAGTAGGTGTGGATTAGGCAACTGGTATAGACTGAAGTTGCTAGAAAGGGAAGCTTACCTCATCAAAAACCACATACTGAGATATATAAATTTCAACCTGAAACAATATCAAGACAGCGATAGCCTTTGTGATGATCATCATAACCAATAAATACACATAGAATAGACTTGAAGGATAATTTATGCCTGCTGTATGGGACCATATGAGGGAAGCAGACACATTCAAAACTTTTAATAAATACATAATCTGGTGTGCATTGAAGTAATTTCTCATAAGGAGATATCTGATCTAGCTTAGGATTTGGTAGGTGATTAATACGAAAAACTGCAGTAGAGAAAGCTTCAACTAAAAGCTATCGAGAAATAATAAAATAAGTATTATTATCGATAATGGAAAAATAATAACGATAACTAAAATTTAAGGAGATTGGTGCAGGACCCTATAAATTAAGATGTAAAAGTGCTAACAGAAATTAAACATGAGAATATCTATCTTCAAATGGCAATCAACAAGATTCTTCCAACGAGCAGATATGATAATTTTTATTTGAGACAATTGCACCATCAAGTGGTAAGTGGTACTTATTCAACAATGTAGTAAAAACTAAATGAGATGGGTGTCCAAGTCTGGCATGCCATATATTTTATGTTGTACGCTTTCTATAACAAGTAATTTGACGAGCAATAGAAGGGGATGTCTGAATGTTATAGAGGCCATCAAAACTACTGCCAGTAAGGAGTACCTTCTCCATTTTGTTGTCCTTCACATAAAAACCATTAATATCCATCTTAAAGTAACAATCATTATCACAATAAAAACGACAGATATATATCAACTTTTTGCGGATAGCAAGCACACACAAAACTTCATTAAGATTTAATGATTTATATAACCCGGTCAATTGTGTATTACTAATATGTGTTATTGCTAACTGATTTCCATTTTTAAAAATAATTTTATATGTACCTGTGTAAGGATAAGCATCGAAAAGAGAGGTGGCGTTGGCTATCATGTGGTAAGTAGCGTCTGAATCAAGACACCAATTGATATTTGTCACGTCAGCAGTAAAAGAAGGAGAGGTGGTAAAGTTTTTTTCCATGTATGCATGAGGTCTATGGTCAGGACAAAACCGAGTTATGTGCCCCTGTTTATCACACCGAAAATAAATGACTTCACTGCGTTAGGTGTTTGAGAATTTACCTTGAGGTGTTGAAAGTAGAGGAGGGCGCCCATTTGAAAGAGTTGCAGGAAAAGAGGTAAAGATAGCAGATTAAGGATCGCAATGTTGAAAGTGATGATCTGGAAACCAAGCCCCTTGAGTTGGCTTCCAATGCCCTGTTTGCCTTGATCTACGCCCTTGATTCCAATTCTTGCCATGACTGCGTCCTCTTCCAAATCTATGATGAGGGTTGTAATTGTGACTAGGCATGTTTGAATTGAAAAGACACTTATTGGGCACAAGGTCAACAACCATAACAACTCTTGAAGTTAAGGTAAGAGACATTCATTTCTATAAATGCTCTTCTCTTATAGCTAAATCATAGAATTGATCAAAGTCAATATCACGATGCAGGTGAAGTGTTGTGGCTAGCTCTTTGTATTTAAGACCAAGTCCATCCAAAACATAACTGATGAGTTCATCATCGTCCATAATTCCACCAGATTGTATGAGAGAATCAAAGAGTGGTTTGGTATAATTGAGATATTCAACCATTGTGGTGTTGTTGTCCTTCTGGAGAGTGCGAATTTGGTCTCAAAAAATCCGTATACGGGTGCTAGTAAGAGGTGAAAAACTCTTGGCCAGCATGGTCCAGGATTGATGAGTAGTGTTACATGGGATGAGAAATATTTTGATGGAAGAGGAGGAAGTTGCTTTGATCCAACTTACGATCAATTTATCTTTTGCTAACTCTAGGTGCACAGAACCATCTTTTTGCATTTTAGGTGGTCTTGTGTTGTTCTTGATGACTACTGTAAGGCCATGCATCTCTAGTATATTTTTAAATTGAGATTTCCAACTCAGGTAGTTGGTGCGATCTATAGGGATAGTGAACGAGGATGAGATATTGAAGGAGATGGACAAGGAATGGGATAAGAATGGAGGTCACATTTTATAAATCAGTTTCGACATATCAAGATTGCTTGATTCTCCAGATTTAGGTGTGTTGGCCATTAGTTTGGGTAGGATCGATATTTTGAGGGTTAGCTCTCTGGTATCATATAAGAAAATAAACTCAACGGAAAAGAAAGCAATGTAAGGTAAGTTTAATCAATTACATGTATTACAAAGGGAAAGTCAAATAATCATTTTAATTGAGGAATGTTGTTGCTTGTGATGAGGAGACTTTAAAAACTGATGTAATGGAATCAGCAAATTGCATGTAACTCACAGATTTGATAAAATCTGCTAGTATAATTGTCTCTACAATTGTAATATTCTCTTTACTTGAATTGTGTGATAACATCAAAATAACCGCAACAAACATGCCTGCAATCTCCTTTACTGGATACTTCTATGCTCCAAGAACCTCAACAAAATCTTTTACTTGAAGGAAAACCTGACTGTATTGTTCATGACGTGTTTCATCTCTAGTCTGCTGTTGCTATTGACAGTGTTGGCATTCTAAGAATTACTTTTAATGGGAATGGATGCATCACTCGTTGTGTCCGAGAAAATATGAAATGTTATAAACCTAATGAGAAAGTAACTGATTTGGAGCCTTATATTGGTCTAGTAACTGATTTGGAGCCTTATATTGGTCTGGATCTTTCTGATAGGATTGAATTGACCACATCTCAACTACCGGTCTTTGGAAGACAACCACATAGTGGAGGGTTTCATAAAAGAATGTCAGGGTCAGATGAGAGGAGTTATGGTCAATAATTTCTATGATTTGGACTCCTTCAGGAATGAATTGGGCACCAAGGCATGGATTGTGGGACTAGTTTCATTATGCAACACAAACATGGAAGATAAAGGCTGAGAGAGAGGCCAAAAGACTTCAGTTAATGAGCAAACCATTTTCAAATGGCTTGACTGTAAAGAACTAAATTCGGTTCTTGACGTTAGTTTTGGAAGCTTAGCTCGTTTAGCCCCTGAACAAATCCTTGAGATCGCCCATGGTTTTGAAGCTTCCAATCACCAATTCATTTGGGTGATAGGAAAAAACTTTAAACCAGCTGGACAGGATGAAGAAAGCCCAGAAAATTTGCTTCCCAGAGGATTTGAAGATAGACTCAAATAATCCAGAAGAGGACTAATAATAAAAGGCTGGGCACCGCAATTCTAAACATTAGAGCATCCGGCTGTAGGAGGGTTTGTGACTCCTTGTGGATGGAACTCGAGAAGGTGCTGGACTGCCAATGATAACATGGCCTTTTGCTGCAGAGCAATTCACCGCTGAGAAGATACGGATTGATGTACTTATGTGCAATCAAGATGCGTTCTTGCCCGTCAGTCATCTGTACCAATGATGTGACGCAAGTGATGTGTTAGCAAGAAGGAACAATCTTTCTATTTTCTATTTAGATTCCAACCTGGCCCAGTGATTTTCGCAGGCAAGATTAAAAACCATTTCTTGTATTAAAAAAAACTTGTGGCTGCTGTTATTTTATTTATATTGTAAAATATTTAAAATAAAAATAAAAAAACTTAATCAATGTATTAAATTAGATTAATAGACTACCGTATATATTAATAAATACATAAAAAAAATCAGTATGACTTGCTTGATCTAATGGACCAAGAGCGAATTGATTGTCTCATTTGAATGATGATTTGGTTTTTAAAAAAAATTATAGGTATTATTTTAACCTTTACCTAATACTAAATTAAATGTTACATAATCAAGTGTTAAATAATTAAATTGTAAAAAAAATCAAGGAGTAAAATAAAAAAAAAAGCAACACATTATAATAACTCGGATTAACACACAGAATTTATGATTAAAAAAAAACATATCCATAATTATTTAATCTAGTTGGATAATCTATGTTCTTTTTTTTTTCTTTTATTCTCTTAATGGTTGGGCCTTGGTTGAGTCTTCATTGATATCATATTAGATTAAATATAAAATCAAATTGAAGAGTTATAAAATATTTATAGACAAAATTTAAGAAATATATAAAGTATCTCTTAAATCAAACATAATTACAAAATAGAAAAAACATAAGTATAATCAAAGGGAAAAAAATCAAGTAAATCTAGACGAATCTCTTAAATTTAAATTAATTCTTCAAACCCGCAACTCTTGAAATCCTAGACTCCATTTCAATTAAGAAGTTTAATTCCCAACTAATTTAATATTAAAAAAAAATCTCAATCTAAAAAACTTTTTAGAGTCAAACAAATAATATTCAAAATAATAGGGACCAAGTTTAACATAAAAATCAAATCAAATCAAATTTCAAGGAATAAAACTAAAAAAATAAATTCAATTAAAAAAGTATTCAAAACCAAACAAACAATAATCAAAAGGACAAAAACCAAGTCTAACATGTATAAAAAATAAAAAAATTAAAAAAATTAAAAAAACTTTAATTTTATTTATGAAATAAAATAGGAGTGATTAAAAAAATATGGATCAAACTTAAAATAAAAACAAATTGAAGAATTACTTTGAAAATTTAAAAATTTAAAAGTGAGAATAAGAAAAATTATTAGCACCAAACCAAAAATCTATACATGATATGTGATGCTCAATAATAAAAAAATTATTAAGATAATTGGAATGTTACATTAAAAATCATCACTCAACTTTCACTTATCTATTTGAGCTTTGTTTATATAATACAAAGTTATATATATATTTATTAAAAGATTAAATTTTTTTATTCAATTTAATAATAACCAAATAATCAAAGACTAAAGGATGGAAAAGCCACTATCCATGAGTTAACAAACAATTGTTTAAAAAAATAATTAAATTATTTTATTATGTTTTAAAAAATTAAAATTTTAAAAAATCTTATAAATATAAGAATTTTACATTTAAAATTAATTTAGTAATTTTATTGTGATAAAAAAAAATGACAAATCTACTTTTTATCAATCTTATAATCATCAATGTACTTTACACAAGGATCGAATTACTCCCAAGACAAGTTTATTGATTTTTGGAAAAAAAAAAAAAACAATGATACTGTAATGGCAAATGGTGATAAATGTATAGATACGCAGTAGATCTCCCTTCCGTTCTAGCTTCTTTTGAATGGCTTGGATAAATTTCACATTATCCACAGTACTCACTATTTTCTTTCCTTCAACCCATGAAAGAGAAAATGGTGTCAGGGCATGTACTGGTGGGCCCGTGATCATCAGAAAGAACCAAAAATATCTCGTCCTTGCCAAAAAATTGGCATGCTAGTCATAGAAGGCAAGCCGAAAAAAGGTAGCCCAACCCTTTCTTCCTCTTCTCGTCTATCTTCATCACCGATTCTTGTTTATCTTGTAACTCAACCATTGAATTCTATTGTACAAAAGCTTCCTTTGGTGATAAGGCAACATGTGCAATGAAGTTAACCAGCTACATGCTCTTTTCTTTCCTTTCATGGCTCATGGTCACATGATACCACTGGTGGACATGGCCAAGCTATTTGCTTCCCGGGGCCTAAAGACTACCATAGTCACCACCCCTCTAAATGTGCCTCTCTTCTCCAAAACAGTCCAAAGAACAAAAAATTTGGGATTTGAAATTAATATACGAACCATCGAATTCTCCACTGTTGAGACTGGATTACCAGAAGGATGTGAAAATGCAGACTTGATTATTTCTCAGGCTATGGGTTGGGATATGCTCAAAAACTTTTTCGTGGCAACCACCTTTCTCCAAGAACCCCTTGAAAGGCTACTAGAGGAAATCCATCCTGATTGCCTTATTGCAGATATGTTCTTTCCTTGGACTACTGATGCTGCAGCTAAATTTGGAATTCCAAGGTTAGTGTTTCATGGAACTAGCTTTTTTTCTTTATGCGTTGGACAAAGTCTGAGACTATACGAGCCACACAAGAAAGTTTCATCAGATTGTGAACCCTTTTTTATGCCTAACCTTCCTGATGATATCAAGTTGACAAGAAATGAACTGCCATATCCTGAAAGACACGATGATGAATCCGACGACTTCAACAAGATTTACAAGAAGGTTAAAGAGGGAGATTCGAAAAGTTACGGGGTGGTTGTCAACAGTTTCTACGAACTTGAGCCGGTTTATGCTGATCATTACAGAAAAGCTTTTGGAAGAAAAGCATGGCATGTAGGACCGGTTTCTCTTTGCAACAGAAACATAGATGACAAAGCAGAGAGGGGAAGAGAAGCTTCGATTAATGAAAATGAGTGTTTGAGCTGGCTTGAAACCAAAAAACCCGATTCAGTTGTTTACATGTGTTTTGGAAGTATGGTAAACTTCAGTGCTTCTCAACTAAAAGAGATAGCAAAAGGCCTTGAAGATTCTGGTCAGCAATTTATCTGGGTTGTTAAGAATACCAAAAACAGTGAAGAAGAGGAAGCTTGGTTACCTGTAAGATTTGAGAAGAGAATGGAAGGGAAGGGGCTAATTATAAGAGGGTGGGCACCGCAAGTGTTGATTCTTGACCATGAAGCAATAGGAGGATTTGTGACTCATTGTGGATGGAACTCGACTCTTGAAGGCATTACCGCTGGGGTTCCAATGGCCACATGTCCACTGTCTGCGGAGCAATTCTACAATGAAAAGCTGGTGACACAGATATTGAAAATAGGTATCAGGATTGGTGTTCAAGAACAAGCTTTATTGGGCGGGGATAGCATTAAGAGTAAAGCTTTAGAAGAGGCAGTGAGTCGACTCATGGAGGGTGAAGAAGCAGAGGAAATGAGGGGCAAAGTTAAGGCATTTGGGAAGATGGCAAGGAAGGCAATTGAAGAAGGGGGTTCCTCCTACTCTGATTTGGATTCTCTTATCGAGGAACTGAGCTTCTGTCACCAGGCTTAGATTCATATTTTAAAAGCACATTTCATTTGTATCTGTTTTTGCAGTAGTTTTAATCTATTTTATCGTGAACATTGTTGTGGCAGCAATTTCATTTGCTGCTATATAACATAAATTTCGATTTTACCATGATTGGTGGCGCTCATGATTTATACAAGGGGGTTATTTGAAAATAACATAATTGCACTGTTGGCAACCAATTTTGCAATTTTGTAACAATTTAGGAAATTTGGTTGTAATTGTATTCTAAATGGCGTTTGTAGGAAATTTGAATTATTTTTTTGTTATTTTTTTAATGATTTTACTTTTTAATTTCAATAATAATTTTTAAAAATTAAAAAAAATATTATTTTAATATATTTTTAAATAAAAATTATTTTAAAATATCATTATTATTATCACTGTTACAAACATACTCTTGTAATGGGCCTACGACAGCAAACTCAATAAGATGCATACTTTTTGTTGCGACCATGAAAAAGTGAAAACTAATAAAAATTTAAACTATAATTCTAAGAGTTCTTAGGTAAGAAGGTTAGTTAGAAAAATTATAACCATTCCATTATAATCTTGTAGCTAGGCTACCAATCGTTTCTAATCTAAAAAAATTATTTAATTATGTTTATTTTTAGATTCATTTGTTTATTCCACCACTTAAAATTAATGAAATTGAGCTCAATAATCAATTTTAAATTTATAACTAAATCTATAAACAAGTGAAATAAGTCACATACATCGTGATAAAATAATCATAGTAAAGAAATAAAAAAAAAAACTTCGTCATTTGAACCAAGTTGGTGTAACTAATCCTGCTGGGGCATGCCAGCATTTATTATTGGATCCACGCATTAAATTCGGATCCAATTAATTGGGGTGCTGGGCTAACTAATCCACCGCTCAAAATTATTTTTTTGGGTATTCGGGGGCAGCTTGTTTGCTGGTCCTATATGATAGCATCCTTACTGACTTGAACACGTGAAATAAGCCACCTAGCTCAAACCTAATCTTTTTTAGAATTTTTTTTTAGATCGTGTGTAGATATCTTATTATTTTATACTAATTTAATAATATTAATTTTAGTGGGATATATCTTGAAATATCACAAAATAAAATTATATTTTAATCTATTATTTTTATAAATAACAAGATTTATAGACTATAAATACCCCCACAAACATTTCAAGTTTCAAGTTTATCATCAATGAGAACTTTTTACTAGTATTAACTATTAATTATCTTAGTTTATTAAAAATCACCTACTCATCTCAGCCTTTCATTTCAAGTCAAACATCTTAAAAAGAATAAATTAAATAATTATGCAGTACAGTATTATTTCCAAACTTATTGAATTTTGAAGCTGTCAGTTATCTTCATACTTAGCAGCATTTAATTACTCCTGCCTTATGGAACATTTTCTTCTAGACGAGGGTGTCTATGCACGTTAGCATCTCATGCATTTTATATAGTGCATGAATTGATTTCTTCCCCAAGTCAAAGAATATATTAAAAGCAAAAGCAAAACACATTTTATTTTAAATGTAAAAAAGAAAAAGTACCTTAAAAAAAAAGAGGGTAAAACCACGACAATAGGATTGTCAGCCGACCATATTGAACGACAAATTTATAGCATGCAACGCCAGCTTGAATCATATTGATATGCACCTATATGCTAAAATATGGAATTTATTGGACTTCTCAAATAATGACCAGCATGAAAGTCCATTCTACTATCAAATGGCGTCTTCATTAAAATTCTTTTCTTCAAAAGCATTTCTATCTCCTGAAACTTTCAAGGATTCAAAGTACGAAAAAAATAATAGTGAAAATAACCATGCAACTGGAAATACTAAACAGGGGGTCGTCCACTGAATTTGGTGGGTTCAACTGCTCGGGATTGAAGGGAACTTCCCCTTCCTTTTTTAATTTCATATGAAGCATCCATGTCTCAGAGATCATGTTTAGAATCTTTGAATTGAATTCAAATGTTTGAAGAAAACCATTCTAAGAGTCAAGAATTATATTTTCAATGAAAATCAATATTTAAAAATAAAACAAAAGTTAATTAGAGGCAATGTTCTCTAATTTATTATTCTATAAAAAATAATGTTAAAACTGACTTTTTTAAAATATTAATTTATTCATCTCTTTTTTCATTAGTACTCTCTCTTTGTTCAGAGTAAGAGTGTGTTTGGTATTGTGATAGCTGTTATGATCGTGGTTTAAAAAAAGTTATTTTATAAAAAGTACTTTTAGTTGAGGTTAATTTGAAAAAATAGGTGTTTGGTTAAAACTGTGGTTGAAATTGAGATTGAAGAAAAAGTAGTTTAATGTATTTGATTAAAAATGCTTTTAAAATTGAGGTTATAAAATAATTTTAAAAATTTTATATTAATATTGATAATTTTTAATTTAATATTATGAATTTAACTATTGTTATTATATACATCCGACAAAAACTATAATTTTTATAATTTTTTAGCGTATAATAAAATTAGATAAAATATTATCATTAATAAAATTCACCCTGAACTAGTTTTTTTAACAAAAACAGTTAGAAAAAATTAATTATATATATATATATATATATATATATATATATATATATAAGTATCCACACAGTGAACTGTGCAAGAGAATTGCACTGTTCACTATTTTTAAGTGAACAGTGTAAATTCTCTTGCATTGTTCACTTGAACCGTGCACCACTATGTACTGTTCATGTAATTGCATTGTTTAATGAATAATGCAAATGCATGAATAGTGAAAAAAAAAATAATTCTTGCTTTTTAAATTTTGCGTTTTCAATGCAGAAAAGATATGAAACCCAATAAATAATATACCTTCATTTTTTTTAATTAAACAGCTGCAATTGCATTTTAGATAAAAACACACTCGCAGCCGCTGAGCCAAACGGGCTCTAAATATGCATCACCATTCAAACTTCAACTGCAACATCACCAAAACACTCATCTTCCCATATTAGGTTTATTGTCTGTCCTTAATTTTATGGCTTGCGTAGTCTTGAGAAAATAAAGCTTTAGAGAGAGGTATTTGGATTTGATTTTTTTAGGTTATTTGTGGTGATAATAGTAGAAAAGAATTATAATAAAATAAATGTGATGATAATAATATTGAAAATAAAATTAATTAAATTCAATAATAAAATATCTTTTTTAACATGTAAATTTAATTTATTTATCAATTAAATTTAAATTTAAATGCAAAATGTTGCCGGTGTTTACGGAGGAGTATCCGAATATCCTCCTGAAATGGCGCTGTCCTATCTACTGGCCACGACTTTTCTTCTTGAATAATACCTAAGCTAAAAAAAAAAATATCCTGACGTAAGAGAGCATTTAATAAAGGACTCCCACAAAGTTGAACTTAGAGCATATCTGGGCTGCTTGTTCTTAAAGGAGTGCGCGTGGATGCCTTGGTGTGAAATCTAGAACCAGAACACCTGTACTTTGACTATAATTATTCAAAATTAAGATAGCTCTGCAAAAATTCTCTTGCAACACGAGTTGTCTATATGGATCAAAAGATTCAGGTAACGTCTTCGAACTTTCCTAGGTAGAATTGACACTTTCTGACAGGAGCAGTGACGTGAATGTAGTGTAGTGTAGTAGCATGAGCTGGAAATTTCTTGATTCAAGAAAAGCCTTAGCAAAATAAATTTCGTCTTCCTAACCTCTGTTTATAAATACCAATCCATGTCCAAAATTTTATTCAAACAAGAATAGTCTAAGGTTTTCTTCACTTCATCATTAATTCATCCATTTTTACTTACAAGCTAAGTTCCATTTTCAACACCAAGTTCTTTTCTGTTTTATCTAACAAGGCCAGATGGGTAGTTCGGGTAACCAATTACACTTTTTCTTCTTCCCTTTCTTGGCTCATGGCCACTTGATACCAACTGTGGACATGGCCAAGCTTTTTGCTTCTCGAGGCGTAAAGACAACCATCATCACCACTCCTCTCAACGCGCCTTTTTTTTCCAAAACCATTCAAAAAACCAAAAATTTGGGTTTTGATATTGATATCCAAACCATCAAATTCCCTGCAGCAGAGGCAGGATTGCCGGAAGGATGTGAAAACACAGACGCATTCATTACAAATGAAAATGCAGGGGAAATGACCAAGAAGTTTTTCATTGCCACAACCTTCCTTCAAGAACCCTTTGAGAAGGTACTGCAAGAAAGGCATCCTGATTGCGTTGTTGCTGATATGTTCTTTCCTTGGGCGACCGATGCTGCTGCCAAATTTGGAATTCCGAGACTCGTGTTTCATGGCACTAGTAACTTTGCTTTAAGTGCTGGAGAATGCGTTAGACTTTACGAGCCACACAAGAATGTTTCATCAGATTATGAACCTTTTGTTGTGCCTAATCTTCCTGGTGATATAAAGTTGACAAGGAAACAACTGCCAGATTTTATAAGAGAAAATGTTCAAAATGACTTCACGAAGTTAGTGAAAGCATCCAAAGAATCAGAGTTGAGGAGCTTTGGTGTTGTTGTCAACAGCTTTTATGAGCTTGAGCCAGCTTATGCTGATTATTACAGGAAGGTTTTGGGCAGAAGGGCCTGGAATGTAGGCCCGGTTTCATTATGTAATAGAGATATCGAGGATAAATCAGGAAGAGGAAAAGAAGCCTCAATTGATCAACATGAGTGTTTGAAGTGGCTTGACTCCAAGAAACCCAATTCAGTTGTTTATATCTGCTTTGGAACTATGGCAAGCTTCTCTGCCTCTCAGCTGAAGGAGATTGCAACAGGCCTTGAAGCTTCTGGCCAGCAATTTATCTGGGTTGTAAGAAGAAACAAAAACAGTAAAGAAGATAAGGAAGATTGGTTACCTGAAGGGTTTGAAGAAAGAATGGAAGACAAGGGGCTGATTATAAGAGGGTGGGCACCCCAAGTGTTGATTCTTGATCATGAAGCAATAGGTGCATTTGTGACTCATTGTGGATGGAACTCGACTCTTGAAGGCATAACTGCAGGGAAGCCCATGATTACATGGCCTGTATCTGCGGAGCAATTCTATAATGAAAAGTTGGTGACTGCTGTTTTAAAAACTGGAGTTGGTGTTGGAGTCAAGGAATGGGCTAGAGTGCGTGGAGATCATGTTAAAAGTGAAGCTTTAGAGAAGGCAATCACTCAAATCATGGTGGGTGAAGAAGCAGAGGAAAAGAGGAGCAGAGCAATTAAGCTAGGAGAAATGGCAATGAAGGCTGTTGAAGAAGGTGGATCTTCTTGCTCTGATTTCAATGCTTTGATTGAAGAGTTGAGGTCGTATCGCCCTTGAAACTTCGACAGGATTTCTAGAGGATTGTCACGGACGTCGGACAGCATATGATATTTTGTTTGCATTAGTTTTTGACAATTTACAGCATCTCATTTCCTTCACGTGACCTGGAGTTGCAGTTTTTTTCCCCTCTAAAAATGACTTGGGACTGTTAAATGCAGACGAAGGCCATATTTTATGTTATGTCTATACAAGTGTTGAGAGAGTGCACATATACAAACCAGTGACTCCATTGTTTCCAGTGCCTCTCAAGTGGGCCTATACTATAAGACTTAGCTGACACCGGAATGTGACCTTCCTTCGTTCGACGCCGACTCCCGATTCAAGGCGACAAGCCACCATCTAGCCATTTCGAATTCGTTCCATGATCCGTTGATGAGAGCTCCAGCTTATACTTGGCCCAAGTAATTAATCAGCCTCAGTCCTTTTCATCTCTCTTCTTACGACATCGTTTTGGACGCCCATCAGCTCTATTTCCCCTTCCCACTGGCTTCCAGGAAGAAAACCGTCGAAATACAGTAGTGGTGTTTTTCCTTCACTTTGTTTTTGCTCCAAAATTTGAGTTCTGGATTTGATAAGTGAACTGTTAGTAGATTAATTCACAGGTTGGCAGTTCAGCTCAGATTTATTTTTAAATATAGATGTTTAAGTTTTTTTTTAACGAAACAATATTGTTTTAGATAAAAAAAAATAATATTATTTTGAATATAAAAAATATTCTTCAAGTTGACTTAATCTTTACTTAATCGGTTCTCATATAAATGGTGAATTGACTCATTAAGTTACTCGGGTTCGACCAAGTTAATACACGTAAAAATTTAAAAGAAAACTTAACCTGGATGTTGTTTTGAGCTAGTGATTTATCTTATCAGCTTGTGTGAAAAGAATTAAGTAACTATTGTAATGTTAGTGGGTATAACAAATTAGCTTTGAGATATTTCTTTAAGATATTAATTGCCTTTATTATATTTGTTGCAAGGTTAAAACAATATATTTTTAGGATATAATAAAAATTTAAACATGTAGATAACAATTTATATAAGTTTATTAAAAAGTTTTTTTATATAAAAATAAACAAATAATTTGTTAAGAAAAAAAATAAAAAGAACATTATTTTTAATTAATTTATATTAATATCAAACTAATATTTATAAATAAAATAACAACTTTTCACACCAATTACAACATTTACAGTATAGCTAGCTTGAAAATTGTCCTATGCACACGCAGAAGAAATTTACATGGTAATGTCATATATGTTCTCATTGTTGCACTTCCAAACTCAAAATAATTCCACAGCACCCCTCACCCAATAAGAAAAAATAATAATAATTTTATGATTAAAAAATTAATTAAGCTATATAAAAGTTAATCTAAACACTCATATTAATAAATAAAAAATCACAACTTAACTTAAAAAAATAAAAAAACAATAATCAATCTCTTGTGTGTTTAATGCTTATGACCATCGTTAGGGAACATGTTATTATTGGTAGAGGTTTTTCTTTTCATTTTGAATGATAACCGGAGCCTATATATATATATATATATCACCAAAATTATATATATATTGGCATGTGATCTTTTATATTTGAATTCATTTTTTAATGTGCTCAAATCAACAAAAAGAAAGACAGGACAAATGAGTGAAGTAAGTAAAAAAAGATAAAGTAGGCCGATGACTTATTTTACTCCTTAATCTCGGTTGATTTTTATTTTATTTTTTTTTATAATATAAATAAGCTTTTTAGTCTCTTTTTTCTGGCCAAGCAACATAACTTTTCACGAAGATTGAGGAGGCCTCGGGCTCGTTGCAAGCATGTATCCAAAAGCCCAAACAACAAAACTATGTAAAGGATCTTTTGGCCACCCGATTCTCCGTGATAATTACAACCTCTTGCTGGAATGTTGTGCATGAAATTTTAATAATGTTTTCTTTAGAGGTCAATATTTTTTTTAATAAGAAATTATTACACTAAGATTGTTGAATTATTCTAATCAAAATAATATTTAATATAGAAAAAACAGTCTTGGTCGATTTACAAAGCCTCAATTATTTACCCATCTTAATTTGCAAATGGATTTATTTATTTACTGTGGTTTTTATTATTCAGCCTTGATTCGTCTTCTTTGCTAGGAAAAACAATATCAATAATATGTCAGGACAAAATAGTGGGATCTTCGAAACTTCAGAACTCATTAAGGAAAAACACCCTTCTTGTCCTATGAATGGATTTACACCACAGTCTACAATCAATCATGAACCCTGAGCCATTTTTTAAGCTAATCTCCATGCCTTTTTTATTTTTTAGAGGACAAAATCTCTCAATCATTCAAGCAGCGAGAAAAGCATATAGAAACTGGATACATGGCGGCCGCACCTCTGCCATGTCCCAATATTCTTTTTTTTTAAGAAATTTTGCAGGATATGGCCACCTCGAGGAAAGCAAAAGGATAAGACAGTGGATGCTAACTACGATTAAAAGCAATCATCTCTCCGCTAAGATTTCCGGCACTTGAGCCTTTTAAGATTTCAGGCTGTGAGCGTGGATCTGATTATTGATATAAAGTAATTATCTCTCTATTAAATTATTGGCAAAGTAGACTTGAAGATCATAAGAAGTCATGCACCGGCCTCGAGGTGGATGACATGACAGTGCCAACTCTCTTTGTCCTTTTAAATTATTCACGCAAATAATGAAAAATTCTGCGCATCATGTCCGTGAATAAATAAATAAAATATTATTTATAATATTTAAAAATAAAAATAAAAAAATTAAAAAACCAACATAAATAAAGATATTAAACCAAGAAATATTTACTTAGTTATATTTATTAAATTTATTTATTTAAATATTTTTATTTAAATAAAATAAAAATAAAAATATAGAAATAAATTAAGTTAATCCAATAAAATAAAAGCGGACAAAAAATCATCCAAAATTATATATTGAAAATATTATTTAAAAATTATTTTTTATTTAAAAAATAAAATTTATTAATACAATATTTTTTTCTTTATCATCAAAATCCAATGAATCTCTTTATTTTCTATAAATAAGAGACTAAAAATTAAAAAAAAAATTAATATAAAAATTAAATTAGAAAAATATTGAGCTTCTGAAATTATATAATTTATCTTATTTTTAAAGTTGAAGAATTAAAGTTATTTTTAAAAACATTTATAAAATGTCACCAAAGTTTGATTTTTTATATTTATTTTCTTTTATGATAGATTAAAATTAATTTATTTTTAATTAAAAATAAATCATAGAAAAAGTATAAAAACTAAATGGAGAAAATATAAAATTTTACAGAACTCTGAGAAAAACTCACACCTTTCGAAGCAATACATGAAGATTAACTGCTCGGTTTCACATTTAAAATCTTTCTCTCTGCATGTCAACGTCAGCACAGTTCTCTAGAGAATTGGAAAAGCGAGCACAGCAATGCCTGGTTAAAGTATGGTGTTATTTCCAAGTTGATGTTGACACGTTAACTACCGTAACTAATACCAAGGTTAGTGTTTCATGGAACTAGCTTTTTATATTTATGCGTTGGACAAAGTCTGAGACTATACGAGCCACACAAGAAACTTTCATCAGATTGGGAACCCTTTTTTATGCCTAACCTTCCTGATGATATCAAGTTGACAAGAAATGAACTGCCATATCCTGAAAGACACGATGATGAATCCGACGACTTCAACAAGATGTACAAGAAGGTTAAAGAGGGAGATTCGAAAAGTTACGGGGTGGTTGTCAACAGTTTCTACGAACTTGAGCCGGTTTATGCTGATCATTACAGAAAAGCTTTTGGAAGAAAAGCATGGCATGTAGGACCAGTTTCTCTTTGCAACAGAAACATAGATGACAAAGCAGAGAGGGGAAGAGAAGCTTCTATTAATGAAAATGAGTGTTTGAGCTGGCTTGAAACCAAAAAACCCGATTCAGTTGTTTACATATGTTTTGGAAGTATGGTAAACCTCAGTGCTTCTCAACTAAAAGAGATAGCAAAAGGCCTTGAAGCTTCTGGTCAGCAATTTATCTGGGTTGTTAAGAATACCAAAAACAGTGAAGAAGAGGAAGCTTGGTTACCTGTAAGATTTGAGAAGAAAATGGAAGGGAAGGGGCTAATCAGAAGAGGGTGGGCACCGCAAGTGTTGATTCTTGACCATGAAGCAATAGGAGGATTTGTGACTCATTGTGGATGGAACTCGACTCTTGAAGGCATTACCGCTGGGGTTCCAATGGCCACATGTCCACTGTCTGCAGAGCAATTCTACAATGAAAAGCTGGTGACACAGATATTGAAAATAGGTATCAGGATTGGTGTTCAAGAACAAGCTTTATTGGGCGGGGATCGCATTAAGAGTAAAGCTTTAGAAGAGGCAGTGAGTCGACTCATGGAGGGTGAAGAAGCAGAGGAAATGAGGGGCAAAGTTAAGGCATTTGGGAAGATGGCAAGGAAGGCAATTGAAGAAGGGGGTTCCTCCTACTCTGATTTGGATTCTCTTATCGAGGAACTGAGCTTCTGTCACCAGGCTTAGATTCATATTTTAAAAGCACATTTCATTTGTATCTGTTTTTGCAGTAGTTTTAATCTATTTTATCGTGAACATTGTTGTGGCAGCAATTTCATTTGCTTCTATATAACATAAATTTTGATTTTTTTTTTATTAATATAAATATCTGAATTAATTTACATGCATCACCACTAATCCTATAAATCTTGAAATTAATAAGGTTATTTAAAATAACATAATTGCACCGATGGCAACCAATTTTGCAATTTTGTAACAATTTGGGCCGGTTGTAATTGCATTCTAAATGGCGTTTGTAGGAAATTTGAATTATTTTTTTGTTATTTTTTTAATGATTTTACCTTTTAATTTCAATAATAATTTTTAAAAATTAAAAAGTATTATTTTAATATAATTTTAAATAAAAAATATTTTAAAAAATCATTATTATTATCACTGTTACAAACATACTCTTGTAATGGGCCTACGACAGCAAACTCAATATAATGCATACGTTTTTGTTGCCACCATGAAAAAGTGAAAACTAATAAAAATTTAAACTATAATTCTAAGAGTTCTTAGGTAAGAAGGTTAGTTAGAAAAATTATAACCATTCCATTATAATCTTGTAGCGAGGCTACCACTAGTTTCTAATCTAAAAAAAATTATTTAATTATGCTTATTTTTAGATTCATTTGTTTATTCCACCACTTAAAATTAATGAAATTGAGCCCAATAATCAATTTTAAATTTATAACTAAATCTATAAACAAGTTAAATAAGTCACATAAATCAAGATAAAATAATCATAATAAAGAAATAAAAAAAAAAACTTCGTCATATGAGCCAAGTTAGTCTAACTAATCCTGCTAGGGCATGCCGGCATTTGTTATTGGTGCACCCATTAAATCCGGATCCAATTGATTGGGGTGCTGGACTAACTAATCCACCGCTGTAAATTATTTTTTTGGGTATTCGGTACAGCATGCTTGCTGGTCATAGATTATAGCACCCTTACTGACTTGAACACGTGAAATGAGCCCACCTGGCCCAAACCTAATCCTTTTTAGAATTTTTTTTGATGCCGTGCGGATTCTTTATTATTTTATAATAATTTAATATATATTATTTTTAGTAGGATATAATTTAAAATATTACAAAATAAAATTACATTCCAGTTTTTTATTTCCAAAAATAACAAAATTTATAAATTATAAATACCACATGAGCACTTAAGTTTCAAGTTCATTATCTCTATATTTTTAATACTTTAAACTTATATATTTTTATAAGTTATCTCTATAAAATATTATTATATATTTTTTAATAAAATTATTGACTAAAGTATTTATAAGGATTTTTTACTGGTATTAACTATTAATTATCTTAGATTATTAAAAATCACCTATTCATCTCAGCCTTTCATTTCAAGTCAAACATCTTAAAAAGAATAAATTAAATAATTATGCAATACAGTATTATTTCTAAGCTATTTGAATTTTGAAGCTGTCAGTCATCTTCGTACTTAGGAGCATTTAATTACTCCTGTCTTACGGAACATTTTCTTCTAGACGAGGGTGTCTATGCACGTTAGCATCTCATGCATTTTATATAGTGCATGAATTGATTCTTCCCCAAGTCAAAGAATATATTAAAAGCAAAAGCAAAACACATTTTATTTTAAATGTAAAAAGAAAAAAAGCACCTTAAAAAAAGGGGTAAAACCACGACAATAGGATTGTCAGCCGACAATATCGAACGACAAATTTATAGCATGAAATTCCATTCTACTATCAAATGGCGTCTCCATTAAAATTCTTTTCTTCAGAAGCATTTCTATCTCCTGGAACTTTCAAGCATTCAAAGTACGAAAAAAATAATACTGAAAATAGCCATGCAACTGGAAATACGTAGCACCCATGTCTCAGAGCTCATGTTTAGAATCTTTGAATTGAATTCAAATGTTTGAAGAAAACCATTCTAAGAGTCAAGAATTATATTTTAAATGAAAATCAATATTTAAAAATAAAACAAAAGTCAATTAGAGGCAATCTTCTCTAATTTATTATTCTAGAAAAAATAACGTTAAAACTGACTTTTTTAAAATATTCATTTATCCATCTTTCCTTTTTTTTATCAGTACTCTCCTTTTGTCCAGAGTAAATATGCATCACCATTCAAACCTCAGCTGCAACATCACCAAAACACTCCTCTTCCCGTATTAGGTTTTATTGTGTGTCCTTGATTTTATGGCTTGCGTAGTCTTGAGAAAATAAAGCTTCAGAGAGAGGTATTTGGATTTGATTTTTTTAGGTTATTAGTGGTGATACTAGTAGAAAAGAATTAGAATAAAATAAATGTGATGATAATAACATAGAAAATAAAATTAATTAAATTCAATAGTAAAATATCTTTTTTAATATGTAAATTTAATTTATTTATCAATTAAATTTAAATTTAAATGCAAAATGTTGCGGGTGTTTTCGGAGGAATATCCGAATATCCTCCTGAAATTAAGCTTTAAAAAAAAAATCCTGACGTAAGAGAGCCGGTTACGAAGGAGTCCCACAAAGTTCAACTTAGAGCATATATGGGCTGCTTGTTCTTAAAGGAGAGCGCGTGAATGCCTTGGTGTGAAATTTAGAAACCTGTACTTAGACTATAATTATTCAAAATTAAGATAGCTCTGCAAAAATTCTCGTGCGACACGAGTTGTCTATATGGATCAAAAGTTTCAGGTAACGTCTTCGAACCTTCCCAAGTAGAATCGACACTTTCCGACAGGAGCAGTGACGTGAGCGTAGTGAAGTGTAGTGGCGTGAGCGTAGTGTAGTGTGGAAATATCTTGATTCAAGAAAAGCCTCGGCAAAATTAATTTCGTCTGCCTAACCTCTGTTCATAAATACCAATCCATGTCCAAAATTTTATTCAAACAAGAGTGGTCTAAGGTTTTCTTCATCTTCATCATCAATTCATCCATTTTTACTGACAAGCTAAGTTCCATTTTCAACACCAAGTTCTTTTTTGTTTTATCTAACAAGGCCAGATGGGTAGTTCGGGTAACCAATTGCACTTTTTCTTCTTCCCTTTCCTGGCTCATGGCCACATGATACCATCTGTGGACATGGCCAAGCTTTTTGCTTCTCGAGGCGTAAAGACAACCATCATCACCACTCCTCTCAACGCGCCTTTTTTTTCCAAAACCATCCAAAAAACCAAAGATTTGGGTTTTGATATTGATATCCAAACCATCAAATTCCCTGCAGCAGAGGCAGGATTGCCTGAAGGATGTGAAAACACAGACGCATTCATTACAAATGAAAATGCAGCGGAAATGACCAAGAAGTTTTTCATTGCCATAACCCTCCTTCAAGAACCCTTTGAGAAGGTACTGCAAGAAAGGCATCCTGATTGCGTTGTTGCTGATATGTTCTTTCCTTGGGCGACCGATGCTGCTGCCAAATTTGGAATTCCGAGACTAGTGTTTCATGGCACTAGTAACTTTGCTTTAAGTGCTGGAGACTGCGTTAGACTTTATGAGCCACACAAGAAAGTTTCATCAGATTATGAACCTTTTGTTGTGCCTAATCTTCCTGGTGATATAAAGTTGACAAGGAAACAACTGCCAGATTTTATAAGAGAAAATGTTCAAAATCACTTCACGAAGTTCGTGAAAGCATACAAAGAATCAGAGTTGAGGAGCTTCGGTGTTGTTGTCAACAGCTTTTATGAGCTTGAGCCAGCTTATGCTGATTATTACAGGAAGGTTTTGGGCAGAAGGGCCTGGAATGTAGGCCCGGTTTCATTATGCAATAGAGATATCGAGGATAAATCAGGAAGAGGAAAAGAAGCCTCAATTGATCAACATGAGTGTTTGAAGTGGCTTGACTCCAAGAAACCCAATTCAGTTGTTTATATCTGCTTTGGAACTATGGCAAGCTTCTCTGCCTCTCAGCTAAAGGAGATTGCAACAGGCCTTGAAGCTTCTGGCCAGCAATTTATCTGGGTTGTAAGAAGAAACAAAAACAGTGAAGAAGATAAGGAAGATTGGTTACCAGAAGGGTTTGAGGAAAGAATGGAAGACAAGGGGCTGATTATAAGAGGGTGGGCACCCCAAGTGTTGATACTTGATCATGAAGCAATAGGTGCATTTGTGACTCATTGTGGATGGAACTCGACTCTTGAAGGCATAACTGCAGGGAAGCCCATGATTACATGGCCTGTATGTGCCGAGCAATTCTATAATGAAAAGTTGGTGACTGATGTTTTAAAAACTGGAGTTGGTGTTGGAGTCAAGGAATGGGCTAGAGTGCGTGGAGATCATGTTAAAAGTGAAGCTTTAGAGAAGGCAATCACTCAAATCATGGTGGGTGAAGAAGCAGAGGAAAAGAGGAGCAGAGCAATTAAGCTAGGAGAAATGGCAATGAAGGCTGTTGAAGAAGGTGGATCTTCTTGCTCTGATTTCAATGCTTTGATTGAAGAGTTGAGGTCGTATCGCCCTTGAAACTTCGACAGGATTTCAAGAGGATTGTCACGGACGTCGGACAGCATATGATATTTTGTTTGCATTAGTTTTTGACAATTTACAGCATCTCATTTCCTTCACGTGACCTGGAGTTGCAGTTTTTTTCCCCTCTAAAAATGGCTTGGGACTGTTAAATGCAGACGAAGGCCATATTTTATGTTATGTCTATACAAGTGTTGAGAGAGTGCACATATACAAACCAGTGACTCCATTGTTTCCAGTGCCTCTCAAGTGGGCCTATACTATAAGACTTAGCTGAGACTGGAATGTGACCTTCCTTCGTTCGACGCCGACTCCCGATTCAAGGCGACAAGCCACCATCTAGCCATTTCGAATTCGTTCCATGATCCGTTGATGAGAGCTCCAGCTTATACTTGGCCCAAGTAATTAATCAGCCTCAGTCCTTTTCATCTCTCTTCTTACGACATCGTTTTGGACGCCCATCAGCTCTATTTCCCCTTCCCACGGGCTTCCAGGAAGAAAACCGTCGAAATACAGTAGTGGTGTTTTTCCGTCACTTTGTTTTTGCTCCAAAATTTGAGTTCTGGATTTGGTAGGTGAACTGTTCGTAGATTAATTCACAGGTTGGCAGTTCAGCTCGGATTTATTTTTAACAAAACAATATTGTTTTAGATATTCAAAATAATATTATTTTGAATATAAAAAATATTCGTCAGGTTGACTTAATCGATTCTCATATAAATGGTGAATTGACTCATTAAGTTACTCGGGTTCCATAAAGTTAATGCACATAGAAATTAGAAAGGAAACTCAACCCGGATGTTGTTTTGAGCTAGTGATTTATCTTGTCAGCTTACAAGTGTAAAAAAAATTAAGTAACCATTGTAATGTTAATGGGTATAACAAATTAGCTTTGAGATATTTCTTTAAGATATTAATTGTTTTTATTATATTTGTTACAGGATTAAATCAATGTATTTTCAGGATACAATAAAAATTTAAACATGTAAATAACAACTTATATAAGTTTATTAAAAAGTTTTTTTTTATTATAAACATAAACAAATATATTGTTAAGAAAAAAATAAAAAATAAAAAGAACATTATTTTTAATTAATTTACATTAATATCAAACTAATATTTACAAATAAAATAACAACTTTTCACACCAATTACAAAATTTACAGTACAGCTAGCCTGGAAACTGTCCTTTGCACACTCAAAAGAAATTTACATAGTAGTGTCATATATGTTCTTACGGTTGCATTTTCAAACTCATAATAATTCCACAGCACCCTGTCATCTAATAATAAAAAATAATAATTTTATGATTTAAAAAATTAATTAAAAAATATATAAATTAATCCAAACATTTATATTAATAAATAAAATCACAACTTAACTCTGAAAAACCAAAAAATAATAATCAATCTCGTGTGTTTAATGTCTATGGCCATCCTTGAGGAACATGTTGTTATTGGTAGAGGTTTTTCTTTTTATTTTGAATGATAACGGGAGCCTTTATATATATATTGGTATGTGATAATTTATATTTGAGTTCATTTTTTAATGTGCTCAAACCAACAAAAAAAAAAGAAGATAGGATAAATAAGTTAAGTAAGTGAAAAAAGAAAAAAAGATAAAGTAGGCCTTTGAACTATCTCACTCCTTAATCTCGGTTGATTTTTTATTGTTTAATAAAATAAATAATCTTTTTCTACTTTCTGTTTTTCCGACCATGCAATATAACTTTTCATGAAGATTCAGCAGGCCTCAGGTTATCGTAAGCATGTATCCAAAAGCCCAAATAATGAAACTATGTAAATGATCATTTGGTCACTCGATTCTCCATTATAATTATGAGTCCTCATTGAAATGATATGCATAAAGCTTTCATTTTTTTTTCTTTTAGAAGATCAATAATTTTTTCAATAAGAAATTATTACACTAAGATTGTTGAATTATTCTAATCAAAATAATATTTAATGTAGAAAAAACAGTCTTGTTCAATTTACAAAGCCTCAATTCTTTACCCATCTTAATTTGCAAGTGGATTTATTTATTTACTATGTGGTTTTTATTATTCAGCCTTGATTCGTCTTCTTTGCTAGGAAAAACAATATCAATAATTGTCAGGACAAAATAGTGGGATCTTCGAAACTTCAGAACTGATTAAAGAAAAACACCCTTCTTGTCCTCTGAATGGATTTACACCACAGTCTACAATCAATCATGAACCCTGAGCCATTTTTTAAGCTAATCTCTCTGCCATTTTTATTTTTTAGGGTAAAAAATCTCTCAATCATTTAAGCAGGGAGAAAAGCATATAGAAACTGGATACATTTCGGCCGTACCTCTGCCATGTCCCAATATTATTATTATTTTTTAAAGGAATTTTTCAGGGTATGGCCACCTCGAGGAAAGCAAAAGGATGAGACAGTGGATGCTAACTACGAGCTACTGTTAAAAGCAATCATCTCTCCGTTAAGATTTCCGGCACTTGAGCCTTTTAAGATTTCAGGCTGTGAGCGTGGATCTGATTATTGATATAAAGTAATTATCTCTCTATTAAATTATTGGCAAAGTAGACTTGAAGATCATAAGAAGTCGTGCACCGGCCTCGAGGTGGATGACATGACAGTGCCAACTCTCTCTGTCCTTTTAAATTATTCATGCAAATAATGAAAAAAATCTGCGCATCATGTCCGTGAATAAATAAATAAATAAAATATTATTTATGATATTTAAAAATAAAATTAAAAACAGATATAAATAAAATATTAAATCTGAAAAGAAAAAAATATTTATTTGGTTATATTTATTACATTTATTTATTAAAATATTTTTATTTAAACAAATAAAGATAGAAATACAAAAACAAATTAAGCTAATCCAATAAAATAAAAGCAGATAAAAAATTAATTTTAGTGTCAAAATTAAATTAAAAAAATATTAATGTTTTGAAATTGTATAATTTATGTTATTTTTAAAGTTAAAGGGTTAAAGTAATTTTTTTAAAAAATATATAATATGTCACTTAAGTTTGAAAATTAATTTATTTTCAATTAAGAATAAATCATAAAAAAAGTATAAAAACTAAATGGAGAAAATATAAAATTTTACATAACTCTGAGAAAAACTCACAATTTCGAAGCAATACATGAAGCTTAACTGCTCGGTTTCACATTTAAAATCTTTCTCTCTGCATGTCACGTCAGCACAGTTCTCTAGAGAATTGGAAAAGCGAGCACAGCGATGCCTGGTTAAAGTGCGGTCTTATTTCCAAGTTGATGTTGACACGTTAACTACCGTAACTAATACCATCTTTAGTAACGCGATACAACGTTGTCGTTATATAATAATATTTTTAATTAAAAATATATTATTTATTTATTTTAAATACTAACACGATAAAATTATTTTTTAAAAAAATATATATTAATTTAATATTTTTTAAAAAATACTTTAAGAAATAGGTTGAATCATTTACGAGCCTAAATAATAATATCAATCATGATTTTAGTGGTTTCCTTCTTCTTCTTCTTCTTTTTGACTCTCCTTTTCTCTTGGTCTTTGCATTCTTTAATTATTATTGTTATTTTTTTCTCTTTGGATAAGTTCAAATTTGTCCTCGAAAGGACCCGTCCTTTCTCCGTTGGGTTCCGGCAACGAGCAATCCTGATTGATAACACTGATGAGTCTTTTCAGCCATGGCAAAACTATTACTGGTATTCGCTTTTTCATTTTTCTTATTCAAAATCACGAGAGTCATTGCACCCCGACGCTCTGATAATTGTTAAATCAGATCGCTCCTTTCTTGTTCGGAGTTCTTTCGTAGCTTGATTTTGCTCTCGAGCTCACCCTCATGAATCACCAGAGACTGCAAACACATGGCATGTTGTTTTATTATGATATTAATGAAAACTATTTTAAAAAAAATCTACAACGCTCTTACACAAAGTAAAATCAATTGCTTCAATAGGACACAGCAAAACCAGGAAAAAATGAAGTTCAAGTAATTATCTACAAGCGTAAATGAAATTTTCATATCACCTTCGAAGAATTCCATTCTAGTCTTTTCTTTTCTTAATTTATTTCTCTTCTCAAGATTTCGGTATTAATTCATCAAGAAATTACAACCCCTATACTTGTTTCGAAAAGTTGCTTGCAGACGTGTCAATTCTAGAACTTATCCAAGTGTTTGTTTGCTTGCTCCAACGTAATTCTTTGCTTCGTTCTTCACATTCATGCAATAAACTTACTTGCGGGGTTTCTCGATCGTTTTTCTTGCTGAAATATTTTAAACCGCATAGAATTCTACAGAGAATGGAGCATCAAAGTAGCACAACTATTTGATTTTGAGGTGATCAGGCTAATTGCAGAAGATTGACAGTTCACACGCTTCAATACTTCCTAAGAGTTTTATTATGCCCAGGAACAGTGGCAGAGCATCAGCCAAATGCGAGGGAGCCGTGGCCCCCTATAAAATTCCCAGCCTGAATTCGGTATGTTTCGTATTAGTCACTGATAAGTTAAAAATCAAGACTAAGCCCTCAAGATTTTCATAATATCTCTAACTTGGTCGTCCAGCAATTCAGCCCGCCCTGCGAACCGAGTCCCTACCCCATAGCATCTCAGTTAACGAGTGTTGAGTCCAACTCATACCGAGCAGGAGCAGAAAACATGGCTTGAGTTAAAATCCTCTCTATGCTAGTGCAAGCACTAAAATTAAAGAACTTGGAAATTTCCTTTTTCAACTGTTAATGCAGTGCTCCCGTCTACATGCCCAGTTAGTACACTTGATTTGATGATTCTGTTTTCTATTTGATCTTTCTAATTGATTGAGAATATGCATAAAAGACGACAAGTAACACAGTAAACGCAACTAATGTAGGAACAAGGCAACTCTGCTTATTCTGTTCACAGAAGAGAGACAGCCACCTCTTCTTTTAATGACATTTCAAATAGGAGTGTATCAGTTGCTAATGTAGCTGTTTTCTATACTGTTGGCCTTGAACTTCGGTGCAACCACCTCGGAAGTCATAAATTTTTGCACCGTTGGCAAGACTTATATCTTAACAATCATGTCCTCCCCACCACCGAAACTTATTTATTGCAATTTTGAAAACAATTTAATTTTATGTTGCATTGAATATATGCTACTCGCATTCAAAAGTGGGTTAGATTCAAGTAGGTGTGAAAAAAAGGAGAAATAATTTAAACGAGAAGAAAGGAGATAACTTGAATAACCATTCAAATCTCCATCCATAGGTGTCGGAAAGTGTAAGAACATTTTCCCCCCTATTTCTTTTTATCGTAATTCTACTTGATCGTGATCATGGGTACAAATTAGCACCTATATATATGTGAAAGAATAATTAGGGTTGTTTGAGTTGATGTTGTGATGAATTTTGTATTGAAAACTTATAGTTTGATCTTAAAATGAAGTGTTTTTTATATGGTTTGGACATGAAATGGAAGGGAAAAAATTCCAAGGGATGAATCTTCCCTCATGGCTGAGTGTTTCTTGGATAAAAGGAGTGAGAAGTTTTATGACTAGTAGCGTAAATTGCTTATAAAACCGTGTTTAATTTTGGTAGCACGTGCATCAATAAGATTTGCTTAAAAAAAGCCCTAGAACGTGGCACATAGAGTTTGGCCAATTAAGTCAGGCGGCCTCAAATCTGTTAACGTTGTTGAAACGATATGTTTTTAAAAGGTGAAATGGTCTAGATCGTGAAATAAACTTGTGGATAGTAAGTTTAAAAGGAAATAGGTTTAAAGGGATAGTTTCCCTGTTTGCGACCAATATTTCCACTGTTTAATTAGAAAAGGAATAAAATTAACGTCGTACTGGGAAAAAAAATGCTATGCTTGTAAAACGACGATTTAACATGTTTTTAAGGGTCGAGACAAAAAGCAAATGGATTAGTGTAGTTTATAAAATGTTTATTTTTCATAAATTAACATGTAAAGATGCATTATTTTAATGTAATTTATAAAATATATGCTGGTTTTTAGGTGCTTCACGTACTCGTCTGAATTCATAGTATTCTAATTCTATTTCTATTCTAGACTACTATATATACACACACACACACGGCATGCTCCTAAATGTTAAAATATATTTGGTGTAATTTGTGGGGAACTCGATTTATTTTTTTAATACAATAACAAAAATATAAAATTAATTTATGAATATTTAGCTTTGCATATCTTTTTTTTATAACTTATATTCACTTAAATTGTTTTTTAAATTTTTTGATATGAAATAACTATACATAACTTATATTTATATACATAACTTATATTTATATGAATTATTTTTTATTTTTTCAATGTGATATACCCATACTATATTTTATATTTTTTTTATAACTTACATATAACTATACATCACTACATGCACATAGATTAATTTTTAATTTTTTGAAGTGGAGTAACTATAATTCGCTTCATATTTTTTTCATAGCATACATAAATATATATTATTATTTTTTTAAATTTTTGATGTGGCATGAATATAATACATTTTTTTTTATATAACTTACATCTACTTGAATTATTTATTAACTTTTTAATGTAGAATAATTATATTAAACTTTTGGTTTTTTTATAATCTATATATATATATATATATATATTATTTCAAAACTTTTTAATATGGTATATTAAAATCACAAAGATGTGTGTGTGTATATATATATATATATTTCCAAATTAACCCTGTATAATCCAGAACCCGATTTCTTGGCCGATACCCATGCTCTTGACTACACGAGACTCGGAAGTCGGAACAATGCCGTGCTGATTTTCTGTTAGCCTGTCGCTTCTTTCCCTCCATTCATGCTAGTTTTTCTAATGTTTTAACATTATTTTATTCATAAGTTTCCAGCCCCTCTTTAATGACCCTGTCCCTCCACGACTGGTTCTCCCAGTCCCTTGGCCCTTGCCCCATTTCTGTACCAGATAATTAAATGAAAAAAAAACACCCAACTTCAAAGAACTTTTTATCTAGATTTTTTTTTCTAATTTTTGAATTCGTGATTTCTGGGTGGAAATTGAAGTTTTTCCTTTTTTTTTTAAAGTTTAAATACATGCCAAATTAACGCCAGATCTTGGCAAGTCCATTAGCAAAATTCTTGGGCTTGCATAACCAAACATGTCAATGTTAACAGCATGGAACGTACCTGAACGTGGAAAGAAGCAGTGTCGTTGTCGAAAATTAAACCAAGTTAGAATATGCTTCATTTCTTGTAATATAACTTCAATTCAGTCCAAGATCCTCACAAATTTATAGTTTTTCTTCAAAGTAGCACAATGGTCTTGTTTTAAAAAATAATACAGTTGAAAACTTATTTTTAAAAAAGTATAATTTAAAGAGTTGCATGTGTAATTCCTGAATTCTTTTTAAAAAATATGGTAAAATGAATTTCATTATTTTTTAATTTATAAAATAAATAAATATCACGTTTTTTTCACAACTATGATAAAAATAATATTTATTTATTTTAAAAAATATAATTTTAAAAAATAAATTTAATATCAATTTTAAGTCGTGATAAAGATAAAATTAGTCAAAATTCATGTTCAGCACTAAAAAAATGAATGTACTATAATATAAGTTATTCTTGTCATCCTGATCAATTAGAAAGACGTGATTTATACACTTTGTAAGGGATACGTAAATATCCATTGAATAATTGGAAATTAATTAAAATAATAATAATAATAATAATACTACACACATGCATACATGTTATAAAAGTTAATTTTGTTGCTAATTCCCTTGCTTTTTTGTATTTTAATTTCCAAATCATCCAAAAAAACTTGTATCAAGAAATATAATGGAATAATTGAAACTAATTAAAATCCAATGGAATAATTAGAAACTAATTAAAGATAAATAGATTACAATGCTACATACATGCACATTTGTTTATTATTATGATGTCTTATAGTTAAATACTATATTTATTGATGTTATCTTTATCTCAATTTAAGACTGGGAATAATATTTATAATAGTTAGAAAATATCTATTTATTTTTTTTAATTTAAAATAACCTTTTGTGATCTACATTGAAAAAGAAAAAAAAAAAGCATACAAATTCAAATCCCCACCACAGACCCTTTCACCTCTCTCCTTGGGACTGGCGTGCTACCATCCTAATCTCCTCCGTTGATTCCTCTGTCTCCCTCTCTCATTCGAAGTTAAAGAAAATACTAAAATTGAGAGAGAGAGAGAGATTTCAAAACTTGAACCCTTCTAAACCTTGCCTGTTTCAACTTTCAAATCCTCACCTCAAGGAAAAATGAAGACCAACACTAACACAAAACTCATACTCCTTCACCCATCAATCCACAAAACCCTTCCTTCTTCTCACCGTCTTAGGTTACTCTTCATAGTCACTTCCTTTACCATAGCTTTCACTCTCACTCTCTTCACCACCACCATCTTCCCTACAACCACCACAACTTCTACTCTCACCACCTCCACCACGTCTCTCCCACTCTCCATCACCGCTGCCCTCCTGCACTACGCCTCCACAGCCAACTCCACAACACCCCACATGTCATCCGCTGAACTCTCCACCATCGCCACCACTCTTCAAAACTGCTCCCCTCATTGCAATTTCCTCGTTTTTGGCCTCACCCACGAGACCCTTTTGTGGAAATCACTCAATTTCCATGGTCGTACAATCTTTCTTGATGAAAGTGAGTACTTTGTTTCGAACTTTGAAAAAAACCACCCTGATATCGAAGCTTATGATATACAATTCACCTCCAAAGTTAGTGAAATGAGTGATCTTTTATTAGTGACAAAAGGGCAAGTTAATGGTGACTGCAGGCCTGTACAAAATCTACTCTTCTCTGATTGTAAGCTTGGCATAAATGACATGCCTAATCACATTTATGATATCTCTTGGGATGTGATTTTAATTGATGGGCCTCGTGGGTATTTCGCGGCGGCTCCAGGGAGGATGTCACCAATATTTACTGCTGCTGTTCTGGCAAGGAGCAAGAGAGGAGGCAACAAGAAGACACATGTTTTTGTGCATGAAATTGATAGAGAAGTTGAGGGGATTTATAGTGAAGAGTTTCTGTGTGAAGAAAATCTGGTAGAGACTATTGATTCACTGGGACATTTTGTGTTGGAGAGAAAGGAAGCTAATTGCTTTGAGTTCTGCAAAAATTCGACATCTTTGTCATCATCATTGCCAACTTCAATAACGAAGACGGCATCTTTATCATCCGGGGATGATGATTTTGATGATTGAGATCAGGGGTTTGTGTGATTACTTGTACCATCGCATATCTTTCTTTCCTTCTTTCTTTTAATATAGAAATGTAGTTTTTATAGGACATAAACTGCCGAAACAATCCTCAAAATTAAGCATGAAAAATCAAGTGCCCACTGTTCAAAATCTTGCTTTTATGTATAGTCTGTTTGGTTAATGAGAAAAGCTGGGATTTCTGGAACAAAAATATGACTAGTTGGTTGTTGATTAACTGGCCATGAATCTTGGAATGGCCAGTGTTTTAATTTACTTTTACGTCCAATCTTGTTTGGTCAAGGCGAAAAGAGATGGAATTTCGAAAAAAAAAAAATGTATGATTGACAATTAATGGGCCATTAATCTTGGAATGGGAAAAACGTGTTTCTCAGTTTGCTTTCATGTCTGCTCTCGTTTCATTTATGAGAGGAGGAAGGGAGTATTGAAACAAAAATGTGGCTAATTCTTGGATTAGCGAAGGCGTTTTTCAGTCAATGTCTTACCCTGTTTGGTTGCTAAGAAAAGGTGGGAGTTTTGAGACCAAAATGTGACTAATTCTTGGATTAGCAAAGGCCTTTTTCACTCAATGTCTTACCCTGTTTGGTTGCCAAGAAAAGGTGGGAGTTTTGAAACAACAACGTGACTGGTTAACTGTTCGTGAGCCTCTAATCTTTTATTAGTTTAAAGTGTTTGGCCTGTTAAACAAAACAAGCATATTCAACTCAAGCGGACACTTCAAGAGACCTTCTAACAACCTTTTAATGCTAAAGGAGCCCTAAAATGTCCATCTCATTGCTCTTCACGTTTCTTAAAGGAAACACTTTTGTACTCTTCCAAATTTAGCCACCATTAAATGCTAAAGATTCTGGCATCACATGTATGCCTGTTGTGTAAAGAACACCATCGTGTGGGTGTCGGTAACAGGGGCTCAGGGGAGCTTTAGCTGACTTCCTGCTTTGAGGACCTCTCTCCCGATTGATTTTTACATTTAGAATATTGGAATCCACACGCGCTCCTTATCTGGATGATTTGCAACGCGTCCAAGTATTGGCCTGCGAGAGAGTTCAGACAAGAAGGTTCGTGAGGGTTTTCACGGGATTGGTGATGCAGCTGCCAGATAATACGCCAGGCAAAAAAATGGACTGCTCTGTTATGAGCTCAAGTCCGTCTTATCACTTCACTTCCTTTTCTTTTCATTTCTTTTCTTCTTTTGGCGAACTACAAATCAGTATCCAGATTGCACAGTGACTAACATATCAATCCCCAGTCTTTATGCTCTTGCTAATTTCTCTACAAGCTTTCTGCGGTTTCCATGACATGTAAAATCATTAAATCTGTTTAGAAAAAAATTGAGATTTTATAAATAACTTTACCATATTATACTTCAAATATACGAATAAGGAAAAACATATAATGAAGATTTGTCATGTTAATTCACAAAATAAATCACAGCAACTCTTTTATTTAATAATTAAAAATATCTATTACACATAGATTAAAACAATATAATGAGAGAATAAAATAAAAGAATTTCTTTCTATTAAAAATAGAATTGATACTGGCATCAGTTTTTCCATGTTGCTAAGTGAAAGAAATGATAACAAAATTAATGATAACAAAATTTTGAATGTTCGTGCACTATCCAATTATCTTTGCAAATATAGTATTTTACTAATTAACACGTTTAAAAAAACTCGATTTTACTGTAAGGAAAATGATGCATGAACTTGTTATTTTAAGATAAATAATGTGAGAAATTAAAAAGATTTATGGTCAGTAATGTGGTACAATGTAATTTTCAAAAATATTTTTTAAATAAAAATGTTTTCAAATAATTTTTTTTATTTTTTTATTTTAACATCATTCAATGAAATTATTAAAAACATATACAAAACACAAATTTAATTTATCTTAAATAAAATGATAATTAAAACACACTTTAAAAAATATATCTAATCACAAAAACAAACACTCTAGCGGGTTCAGGGGCTGCTACAGTGACGAGTATGACTCGCAGGAATTTTTTTGAAAAGAATTCTCTTACTTTTGAACTTAGCCACGTGATGCACGTGACGAAAGCGTACGTTAAGGCACTGACAGAGCGGGAAACAGGAAGTTTGTGTCGGTGAGGGACAACGATTGATAATATAATTTGGACTGGCATGCTTTACTTGGTTAGAAATAAAAGCTGTGGTCCTTGAGGCTCAGGTATGTTTCTTGGGAGGTCCCTGTTGGTTCTTACGGGGCTGCCAGTTTATGGCAAGCTACAGTGCAAACCTTGTTCGATACATTCACTAAATTTGTTAAATGAATAGAATGTTGTTTAAGAATATATTAAAAATTATTTTTATTTAAAAATATATCTCAATAAGTTTTTGGTTTTTAAAAACAATTTTTAATGTACATTGAAATAATTAAAAATATCAAAAATTATTTAAAATAAAAATAAAAATATAAATTTTGTTGAAACTCCAGTGAAATGGAGCTCCATGGTTTTTTTAACAGCATGACTATTCTGGGGTTATTTTTCATACTTAGATTCTTTCATAATCATATCTTAATAGCTAATTAACAAAACTAACACATTCATGAAAATACAGGGGACCAATCCAAACAACTATAGAGCATTTTAAGAGTAATTACCAATATTTACTATAGAAGTTTATTTCTAAAAAGAAACATATACAAAGGAGAAAAGTACATAGAGATTAGAGATTAGAGCTCGTAATCTTGCTAAGTGCCAAAATAATATGATTCACGTGCCAATTGATACCAGCCACATCAATGTTTAACAATCTTTAGTTATAGAAAAAACTTAAATACAAAACAATTAGAGATGACTGAGGATTCAGGTCAACTAAAGTCAACTAAGGTCATCCATATGAAATTGCGTGATAGGATGGTGGCGTAAAAAGAACTAAAAAATCTTACAGATACCCAAGCTATGGATAAACACAAGATATGTAGATAAAATCGCATACGTCATATGGATATCACTATTTTTTTTAAAAAAATGTATGTCATTTTTTTTTACGATGTAGACACAGTACCACATTTCTTGTTATATTTTAGATAAAGCTAGTCATTATATTAATAAATTTATTTTTAAAATGATTTTTTTACTTAAAAATATTTTAAAATAACATTTTTTAAATTTTTAAATTTTATTTTTAACATCATTATATAAAAATAATTAAAACAACTTATTTATTCTTAAAACCCCAACATCGCCACGAAAATAAACACTCACTGAAACGATACGATAAATCAGTCTATTTAAATTTTTTTCGTAGAGAAAGGACAATTTCTTACAACAATAACTATACAAACAAAGAAGTAATAAAATAGCAAAGACAAGAGTGTTGTGATGCAATCCTCGTTGTTATTCGAGTATAATGGTCACTAATGCCCTGTCTGGTATGAAGTTTCAACTTGTTTTTAGATGTAAGGAGGATGAAATTCAACACCAAACGGACTTCAGGAACTGCTGCCCAGAAATTGAGAAGAAAACCGGAAGTAGAGGGGACAAAATATCATTAAACTAAAAAGTTGCATTTGCTTTGAAAGCAGAAACGAAAGGAGTTCACTTTATTCATTACGATTTATACGACAAGCTATAAGCTGATTAGGAGGAAGATGGGTACATAGATAGGAGCTGCCACAAGCAAATCAAGAGATTATCTTGAAGGGATCCATTTAAAGCCGCAGCTTATGAGGTTTAAGGGCATTATAAGTTATAGGTGCAGCAGCAGGAGCCATTGATGGTTGATCAGATGTCTCCAATGAACTTGAATAACCACCCTTCCTGCAAGGAATATAGCTGAGTGACCTCTCATTGGGACAAGTCCTCTGTTTAGAGAAGAACTTGGCACAATCAGCTGCTGATCTCTGACCAGGAAGATCCAAAATGCAATTCATTCTAACATCAAGAATCCTTTTCGAAATCAATTTCCTGCACTCAGGTCCGACCTGAGTGAAATAGTTGTATGAGAGAGATAAGTTAGCTAATCTAGGCAGGTGGCACACCATCTCCGGCACCGGCCCGTAAAGTTTATTCTTGGCCAAATTCAGGATCTCCATCTTTTTTAGGCATGCAAATGAAAGGGGTATTGGGCCAGTCAACTTGTTGCTGCCCACATCAAACACGACAGTCTTGTCTAATTTGCCAATCTCGTATGGCAAGCACCCTTCGAGTTCATTGTTCAAGAAAAGAACTTCAAGAAGGTTTCGGGCATTGCCGATACTTCTTGGAATGGGACCACTAAACTTGTTGTTGGCCAAAGTGAGATAAAGGACAGGTGTGGAGCCGAGATTACCAGGAAGCTGTTGTGAGAATTTGTTGTTGTTGATGAAAAGCACATCTAGGTCCAAGGTGAAGACTTCAGCTGGAACTGACCCTGAAAATGAGTTGAACCTGATGTCCAAAAAGGTTAAGTTGGTGGCTTGAAGAACAGACATAGGGAATCCACCAGAGTACTTGTTGTTGCTGAGATCGACCTCATATAAGTAACGGACTCTGGAAGTGCCAATACTCTTTGGCACAGGACCAGTGAAATTGTTGGAGTTCGCATGAAAGATGGATAAGTCCGGCAACTGATCGAGGAAACCTGTTAGCTGAAGATCCCGGCCACCAAAAAAGTAGCCATTGAAATCTGCCGCTGCAAGGGCTGTCACCTTCTGGTCAGGTACAGTTGCACATTTAAAGCCTGGATAATTACAGACGTCAGTTCCCTTCCATTTTTTTTTAATGCCCAGGGGATCAATAGTAATTAATTTTTTGAATCTCCGAATTGTGTGAAAGTCTCTTTCGATGTTTTTACTCGCAAAACCTCTACGTGGCTTGGGAGATGGAGGCGGAGGAGGAGGCGGGGGCGGGGGCGGGGGCGGGGGAGGAGGCGGCGGCGGCGGCGGAGGAGGGGGTGGCGGGGGCGGCGGCGGCGGAGGAGGGGGCGGGGGCGGGGGCGGCGGGGTGGTGGAGGCTGCGGAGGTGGTGGCGTGGGGTGGATGGGGTGCAGGCGGCCGAGATGGCGGGGGAGGACAATTTTCATTCTCAGGAGAACATCCACCCCCACCCCCACCCCCACCCCTGATTATTTCTGAAGCTTCTCTCTCTGTCCCAACAACCGCATTATAATGCAAGCATGAATGAAAAATGAAACTAAAAAGTAGAATTGAAGAACACAAAGAAGCGGTACCCATCTATACTCGCTGAAGGGTCTCTCGACTTGAGAGAGTAAAGAGAATAGGGACATATATATATATATATATATATATATATATATATATATATATATATAAAGCGGGTAGACGGAGACCATATGTAAGGGAAGTCAACATTCACGACTGTGAATCACGATCATACACATAGGTTTGCAGTAGAAAAGTTGTCTTAGGGTGGGACTGTTGGGATCTCATTTTCAGACACATATTTCTGCAATACTGTTTTCCACTCCATCCCTGCGAATCTAACCTTTCTTCTGGGACAGAGTGGTCGCTATCCTATAACAACATGGTTCGAAGGGTCTTCATAGTGCGCCCTCCCTCGTGGACATGAATATCATGGAAATAGCTGAGAATAAAAGGAAATCATCTGAATTTCCAAGGCACGTTCACTTCAGTAAGAAATTCTTGGTTATATTTGCTGCTTAGGATGAAGGTGTAGGGACATTAAATTAAACTTTTAATTCAATAATTGAATCTTGACATTAGTGGGGACACCATGTTCTTCAGTTATTGGACTTCATCTGTCATGGTAAAAGAGTTTTATCTTGTGACAATTCTTGATAAATTTGACTTTTCTTCGCTTGTTTGCGACTATAGGTTCTTATGATGTTATTCGGAATATAGATAGCTTGTCGAGTGTGCGCTCTAATGAAATATCCTTGAGCTGAATATATCATTTATATATGTGCTCAACTGACAGCCACCACTCGTAATAGTAGCATATTTATACACTGTATTTTTTAAATATTTTTTTTTTATTAAAAATTAATTTTTTATATATTTTGAATTGTTTTAATGTATTGATTTTAAAAACAAAAAATATCATTATAATATATTTTAATACAAAAAAATATTTTAAAGAAGAATCATGACTACATTACTAATTAACCAATCAAATATCATAAAACCTTTGAATTTTAAAAAGTTGAACCATTGATGTAACATAAATTTAGCACGTGAAGCTCGATGGATCATCGGTGTGTCTCTTGCCTGTTTCTTAATTTTTGAGATTCGTCTCATTGCATTTTTAATCTCTTCAATCATCGAGCTGAGAACGAACTAAAAACGCAAATGAATGCTTTCCTACTCAATATCTTTCATTTTGGCACTTGACATCGTCCCATCTCACAATCATAATCTTGGAATGCTTCCTTTGTGTTTCCTACTCGAGAATAAGAAAGAATATGGAATGGCATATTGATGATTAATATTCTCTCAAGAAGATGCTGTCCTCGATCTAAACTTGAACAAGCGAAAGAAAACTGTGTGAAAGATTTCTTCAAATAAAAGCGAAAAAAGTGACTGTATAATATGAAATTAGCAGCCATACAATGATCAAAAACCATTCAACTGGGCCAGCTGTCAGCCGTTGAGATGCACTAGAATTTGATCTAAATTCAGATCCTTGAGAAAAAACTACGCAATGTTTATAATTCTGTGCTGAAACAAGTCTTCGATTGAACATTAAAAAGGGCCTTCGCTGTTAAGAGAACCATCTCAATTGTGTACCGCGCTAAGTGAATCCGAACCCATATATACATGCAGAGGGCAGGCATTATTTTCTCAATACTAGCGGTTCAAATTAACCTCAAGTCCACCAAGATATGGATTCTAACAATCCCCGATTCTTAAAGGCCCAAATCTTATTCGAAACATACCAACTCATTTTGTGGACCGTTACGCATCCTAAATTTTTCTGAGCACGTGAATTTCTAAATTGAAAGGTCCAACAAAAGTCAGTGGAATCTTACTAGACAATCATGCAATTGGAGAGCCTCTGCAATTTCCTTTGTCTTATAAAACATAAAGTCGAATGCAAAACAACACACGTTACCCTTTCCCAAGTTAATAACATGATTAATTAGAACCACGACAATTTTAACACTCTTGTTCACCACAAATCCAATTGGACCGACATCTGCTCACACATAAACTTGTCAAAAGAAAAAGGAAAATTCTTGGTTCTTAGAGTTAAACTTGAAGCATAGATTATATAGTTTAAGAAAAAAGATAACTAACCTCAAAGAAGATAAGAACAACACAAAAAAAAAATTCAAAATCAAGACTTTTCTTTGGTTATAACAACTGAATAGGTCTTTTATGAGATTAAAAAAAATCAAAGATGGCAATAATTTATGAAAAAAAAAAAGCAAATTAGAATATAATACACTCAATTTCAATGACTTTTCAATATTTTCTTGTTACAATGATTTAGGGAAGGATAGATGTGTGCGAGTATTCTCGTACGCTTGAATGTCAAATTGGATTACTAAATGGTCTCAATAAAAAAAAAATCAAGTCTTTATCATGCTTTCAGTAACTATGCCCTAGTTTTTTATAAATAGAAAAGAGAGAATAGAATTTATTACGATTTATTATATTATTGATCACATCATATATTTATACAATAACATTTATAGTCATTCCAATAGATTAGGAATCAATTATTGTCCTGTAGTTTATCATCTTATAGAATCAATTTTACAATAGGAATTCTAAAGTATACAGGTTATTTATTTCTAATAGGATTCTTAACACTTCCCCTCAAGTTAGAGATTGGATGTCCTACACTCTCAACTTGTAAATCATATGAACAACAATTTCTTTCCCCAAGGACTTGGTAAAGATGTTTGCCAATTAATGTTTAGAGTTTACATGTTATGTTATTACAGAATCGTCTTCGACCTTATCTCTAATATAATAGCAATCCATCTCGATATGTCTAGTGCACTCATGAAATGAAAAACTGGGTTGGCTACAATATGATGTGCAGCCTTGTTATCATAATATAACAAAGCAGGTTCATGATGCAAAAGCCCTAAATCCCTCAAAAGGCATTGGAGCCATGCCGACTCACAATATACTCCTGTCATTGCACAATACTCTGCTTTTGCAGAGAAGAGTAAAATTGATTTCTATCATTTTGACCTCCAAGATATCAATAAAGGGTCAAGGAACACGCAGTACCCTGTGGTAGATCTCCTAGATAATGGACAACCTGCCCAATCTGAGTATGAATAAACCCTTAGTTTGAAATCAGTGTTCGAGGAAAAGAATAAGCCTTGACCAAGCGCACCCTTCAGGTATTGGATAACCCAAAAGGCTACTTCCATATGAAGCTTTCAGGGTTTGTGCATAAATCTACTCAAAACATGCACAACAAAGAAATATCTAGTCTTGAAATAGTCAAATAAATCAATCTACCAATTAGTCACCTAAAACGACCCGGGTCTTTGAGCAAATTGCTCTTATCCAACAATTTTAACCTATGTTCTATGGGGGTATCGATAGGGGCTGCGCCCAATAACCCTGCATCCTTAATAATTTTCAATGCATATTTTCATGATGGCACACTAACTGTTCCTCCCCCTAATGAAAAAGCCCCAACAGCGAAGACATATATATCTCTTCTATAAGATCACCGTGAATGAAGGCGTTATAGACATCTAATTGATGGAGTGTCCATCTGCAAGCTGCAGCTAGAGCAAACAGGCAGTGAAAAGATGCAATCTTGGTAGTCAGGGAGAAAGTGTCCTGATAATCAATTCCCCTCAAGTTGGGTGAAACCTTTAGCAACCAGATGGGCTTTTAATCTCTCCACAAAGCCATCGGATCGGTGTTTGACCTTGTAGACCTACCAACAACTAATCAAAGTTTTACCCACTAGTAATGAAGTGATGGATCAAATGTCATTATGCAGAAGTGCTTGTAATTCAGACTGCATAGCTGCCTGCCATTAGGGATGGACAACGGCTTTTGAATAAAAATAAGGTTTTGTGATATGACTGATTATGGCAACAAAGAAGCGATGTAGAGGTTGATATCTGTGGTAGGAAACATAAGCTGCTAGTGAATATTGAGTGCCTTTGGAGGCACCAGTAGTGAAGAGGATGATTTGATAATGTAGACATTGGAGCAGACATAGTCGCGGAGTTTGGCTGGGGGGTGATTAGTACTTAAAAGTGTATTTTTATCATGGTTTTATATCATCATTTTGCACTTGAAGGATCAATAACTCCTTAACTAAAACATGTTTTATAATAATATATCTAAAAATATAAGAAACCTTTAATTTGTGGTAAATGTTCATTTTAAATACAAGCCTATCATATAAATGAAAGGATTGATTGATGACTTTAAGAACTTAAATTGCAAGGGGAAAAAGATGACCAAACTTAGAAAAAAGATGTCGGTACAATCCAAACTGGAATACTGTTTAGTAATTAGATCATATCTGGAGCTATAAATCTTAGATTTAGGTCTACTTTATATGGATGGAAAGGTAAAACATAGGCCCAAAACTTTCATATGGAGCCCAAGATCTAAAAAGGCTATTTTCAAGTCCAAATTGTAGTAACAACAAAGATGCCCGAATTTGTCCTCCAGCCCGAGCACTGTTTAGTATTTTGGCCATATCTGAAGTTCTAGAAGTCCAAATGAGCTGAATTGTTTAAAAAAGAAAGCTGAGACAATTTTCTACAACTTTCATGTTTCAAGTGGCTCCAATTTTGACGTTATCAATGAAGTTTTGGGCAGACAAGAGAAGATAAGGATTGTCACCAAGTCAGGAGTTGGTCACCCACTCATCAATTAGTCATCAAATCAATAGTTCCCAATTTGGGTCTATAAAAGGAGGTATTTGCCATACATTTAAGCATCTTGATCTACAGATCAAGATCATACTTTTGCTTTCTCTCTTTGTATTTTTTTGTAATGTTTATGCTTTGTTTTCATTAATATCAAGTTTATACCTTTCATTTCCTTTTCTTTATTTAGTTAACTTTTATCTTATTTATGTTCTTATTTTGTTTATCTATTTTTCTTTCTTTCATTATATCTAGCTAAATTTATTATGTCAAGGTGAAAAGGTTACACTAATGGTGTAAGAATAAATATAGTATAAACTTAATATGGACTTTAATGTTTGATAATAACATGTTTTATATTTGTTATCTTGTTCACTCTTTAATACTTTACTTGTTAAATGACTAATCTTGATTTATGTTGTATAACACTTGGTACAACAAATGCTTGGCACTTTCATGGCCCATACTGTATGGTATAACTAACACCTGAGCTATAAAAAGAACTTGATTTATTGTTAATATAAGTTATAATCATGAATGCTTGACAAAATTTACAAGTATTAGCAATAATTGAATAAGATGACTAATGTAATTATGTTAATAATCTATAATCTGATTGTAACCTAATTAATATGTGGTTTCCAATTGAATAATAAGAGTTTATACTATACTTGTTTGACATACCATTAGTGGATCCTCTAACCTTGATATTGTTTGTTATCATTATTTAATCCTTACGTTAATTTTCAATCTCAAAGTTCTCCTCAACTTTTCTTCTTCTTTATTATTACTACTACTACTACTACTACTACTACTACTACTACTACTACTACTACTACTACTACTACTACTACTACTACTACTACATTATTATTATTAGTATTATTATTGCTAATATTATTATTGTTGTTATTATTATTACTATTATTGTTGTTTATAATTTGTACAATTAACCTCTCTATGATTCGACCTTGGTCTTGCCAAATTATTTATTACTTCGACACTCCTGCACTTGAAAGAAGACATTAATCTTTTAGTCGTGTCAGGGGGCAACATGATGACTGGATAGATAAGACGAGGTATGTGTGGGTGGTATGGTGGTGTTTATATCAGTAAACGGGGTTGGTTGTTCAAGTATGTCTGATTCCAGTAAGAGAGAAATGGACAATGGATTAGGGTGAGCAATCAGGAGTGATTGATTGATCATAGGATCGATGGGCTTTAGGCAACCACCCTATGTGCGGAGAGTAGTAGGGGTAGATTATGTGTCTGATGGGTGAATTTGGGTGGGCAGTGTGGTGTTTTTGGCGATGGAAAGGGGAAGAAGAGATTATGATCGGAGGTAATTAATGGAATAGGACCAGGATCATAATGTTGGGAAGAAAACATGGGTTTGGCATTTGCAAATGTAAAAGTATTTTTATAAAATCACATATCATGGTCAGTATAATTTTTTTGTTGGATAAATCAAATAATTTGTATGTTTTTTTACCAATAGGGTAACTGGTAAAAACAAAAGGAATAGAATGCGAAGCAAATTTATGAGGAGCGTGGACATTGGTAGCATAAGCTAAACATTTAAATATGCAGAGATGAGAAAAAGAATGTTGTTTTGAAAAGAAAAGTTTAAAAGAAGTTTTGAAAGAGAAGACAGGAAAAGGGAGTCGACTGATGATTTGGGGCAGTAATAAGGGCATATTTACCCTAAAATTAGAGTGAGAGTTGAGCATGAAATCTTAAAGCACAAGCTATTTGTAAGATATGACGATGCTTACGTTCCACAACCTTATTTTATTGAGGCGTGTAAACACAAGAATGTTGGAAAAGAGCTCATTTTTCTTGAAGGAAAGGGCAAAGTGAGGAATTCTCTAACATTATCACTTCAAAGAATTTTAATGTGAACTCCAAATTGAAAGAGAACATAATTGAAGGAATTTTTTTTTTCAGATGGTAAAATGGCAAGTTAGTTGAGTGATGATGGATAAAAGGTTGGTCATATTTTGCTTTGTCCCCAAAGCCACCAAATAGTGAAGTCCATTATATTGTTTACCAAACCAATCTTCCTTCTCGTAACCAGATCCTATAAAAGACACCAATAACAAAAGAAAATTATTAAGTAATTCAGGTCTCTTGTCAAATGACTGATAGATATCAAATCCACTTTAAACATAGGTATACATAACACATTGTGCAGATAATAGACAGAAATAATAGGTAAAGAGCCCTAGAGAAATTGCTAAATATGTAAATAAAAGAAATCATTTTTCATGAAACAATCATTTTATATATTTTATGTTTCACAAAGGTTACTAGGATACAACAATATGCTTGGAAACCAAGTCATATTTGTCTATTTCTCTTCTTAAGGTATAATACATATCTAAACTCATGAACAAGATAAAAAGGGGAAAGCAAGAATTGGAATATAATATGGGAAAATAAAGCTCGAATCTCATCTCAACAACCATCCCAAATTAGCGAATAAATCATTGTTCTATTTCTAGCTTTTATGTCATGACCCAAATCTCGGATCCATGACCGGCATACAGGTAAGATTCCGCTCCAAGGTTATATATCTATGCGAATCCAAACTTATATACAAGCTCATCCTTTAAATAACTTAATCAAAGTTCAACATAGCAATAATAACAAAACTAACTTCATAATATAATTTAATTGTCTTAATACAAAACTTAAATAAATTTTATAGTTGTGGAGTACTAACTAGACATAAAAAAAAAAGTAATAATTTCAACAAAAATATAGGTTCTAAAGGTTCAACAAAAATAATCTGCTAACAAATTATAATTTTGAAAAGATAAATAATGAGAAGGTGAGTTCAACATAGTGAATATATAACATTCAATATACAAACACGAGGTAATACAACAATGAGAATATATATACAATTATGGCTTTAAGTTCTTATAGGAAGGTTTCTCAAATAAACCATAATAAGAATATCACAAGGTAAAACTCGTCAAAAAATTAAAATGCAATGAGCATGAGGTTCCGTATTGTGCGATGATCAGTCCACATAGGTTGGTGACTTCCCTATCCACTTAGGGTTTAGATACAATGTGCACAAAAATTAACATTATTCTGTTAGTATGAGTATTCTAACTGGCATACTATAAGTTCATAATCATAATCAATAATCAAATAGATATATTCATGTTTGAAGGCTTAATTTGTTACATCGATCAAATGAGAAGCTATTAATTCAGAAGTCAATTTAAAATACATACTGATTCATATCAAAAATTCAGATTCAATAATTGATTATGCTCTATCATAACAAAGATAATAATCAATATATATATTATTAAGAAGCATGATATAATTTATCTTAACAAATTAAATATTTATAATATTTCTCATGCATATAGAAAATTATTCACTTACTTGACTCGAAAGTAAATAACACTTAAAAGTAGATACCGAAGAAAATTCTACTGATATCTCACTAGTAGAATATCTGGATTATCTGAATATAGAGGAGACATATTAAAAAATAACTCATAAGAACAAATAATCTATTTAGTATACTTATCTAAGGTTACATTCCATGGTTCTATATGTTTTAAAATTAAACTAGTTATTTTTCAAAAAACTTAAAATTAAACAGTTTTTTCAAAATCCAATTCATCATAAAATAAATAATAAAATTGATAATAATTCACTAAATAATTCTCAATTATTCATCAAACCAATCTGCAAAAGCTAATGTTACAACTAGGGACCAAACTGGAATTTATCATATTTTTAACGGTCAAATTGTAACTTTGTTAAATTGGAGGACCAAACTAAAAATATCATAAATTAATTACTATAGTGGAATTATATCCATTATTCATCCTCATTTCTGACCAGAATCTCTAATTATGCTCCAGGGACCATTCTGAAATGTTTCCAATTTTTTAGGGTCAAATTGTAATTTTTGTCAAATGGAAGGATCAAATTGAAAGTGTTAAAATTTTATAGCTATACTGGAATTCTTCTCATAATTCATCTTTTATTCTATCCAGAATCTTGGAATATGTTCTAGGGACTAATTTGTAAATTTTCCAATGTTTGAGGACTAAACTATAATTTTCATAAATTGAGGGACCAAACTGAATTGTTGTTATCTTCAACCTCAAGCCTAGAATTTCAACAGAAAACCTACTATTCTATCCAGATTTCTAACTTAAAATTCAACATTTACACAAATCATAACTCAAAATCATTATTTTTACCTATAATCTTTTAAAATCAATTAATTAACATATTATCCACAACAATCAACCTATAACATCCAAATTAATTCATTAATAAACCCAAAACATAATCTTCAAACCCTAACATTTATCATAACAGAAATTTAAAGCTAAAAAAAATATATTTATACATTTTAAAACTTAAATCTTACCTTTAAACTTATTTATATATTCTCCTTCCCTTGTCTTTTTTTTTTCTCCCTTCTTCTTTTTCTTTTCTTCTCTTCCCCTGATTTTTTACTCTTAATTGCAGATCTCTCTCTCTTTCTTTTTTTCTATTTATACTATCAAGTTTTATTAAATTACAAAAATACTCCTTATTCAGTTATATTCACTTTTAAACTTCCAAGAGCTTTTTGTTGCCTTTTCCTACCTATCTCTTTTAATTCAAAACATCACACTTTTGTTTAACCAGGCCACACAGAGTCACAGCCACATCAGCTTCATGTCCTATTTCTCCCATATATGGCTCCTGGCCACATGATCCCAACGGTTGACATGACAAAGATTAATTACTAGTAATGGGGTTACAGCAACCGTTGTTTCCACTCCCCATAATGGACCCCTCTTATCTAAAACATTAGAAAGAGATGAGAAACTGGATCTTGATATCAGCACTCACATATTAAAATTTCCTTCTGCTGAGGCAGGGCTACCTGAAGGGTGTGAGAACCTAAGTTCTAATATATCGTGGAACATGAATTCGGATCTCTTAAAGGCCATAAGCATGCTTCAACACCACTTTAACAGATCCTTGAAGAATGCCATCCAAATTGTCTCGTGGCAGACATGATGTTTCTGTGGGCTACAGGAGTTGTTGACAAGGTCGGGATTTCAAGGTTGAATTTCAATGGAACAAGTTTTTTTTGCATGTTTTTCTTTGATTCCCTAAAACGATGTGATTCCCATAAAAGAGTGGTTTCAGATTTTGAACTTTCTATAGTGCCTGAATTAACAGACCAGATAAAGAAGATAAGACTGCAAATGCAACTGCCAGATTACTTAAAACAGACAACTGAGAATGGACTTACAAGCTAAATCAAATGTCAGAATCAGAAGTGAGAAGCGATGGAGTCCTCATGAATAGTTTGCATGAGCTGGAACCAGCTTACTCAGAACACTACAGGAAGGCAAGGCACATCAGCCGCCATCACTTTGCAACAAGAACATTGAAGATAAAGCAGAAAGAGAACATATAGCATCCATTGGTGAACATGAATGTTTGAGATGGCTAGCCTTGAAGAAACCCAACTCAGTTCTATATATTTGTTTTGAAAGCTTGTTTGACTTCCAGCTACTCAGTCATGTGAGATTGCCTTAGCTCTTGAAGCTTTTTTTCCAGAATTTCATTTGGGTTGTAAGAAAGGGAGAGGTGAGAAAGAATGAAGACGTGGAGGAGTGGTTGCTGGAAGGATTTGAGAGAAGGATGGATGCGAAAGGATTAATGATAAGGGGATGGGAACCACAGGTGCTAATCGTCGACCATGAAGCTGTTGGAGGATTCTTGACTCATTGTTGATGGAACTCAATGTTAAGAGGGAGTGACTGCAGGGGTGCCAATGGTCACATGGCCACTTTATGCAGAGCAGTTTGATAATGAAAATCTGATTGCATATGTTCTAAGAATAGGAATTGGAGTTGGTGCCCAGGAATGGTCAAGATATGAAAAGAAAATTCTAGTGAGGAAGACCGCCATAGAGAAGGCAATTATTCAGCTGATGGTTGACGAAGAAGAAATATGAAATAGAGCAAGGAAGTTGAAAGAGATAGAAAGGAAAGATACGGAAGGAGGAGGATCGTCTTACTTTGATATAACTGCATTGCTAGATGAATTAACGGCCCTTGAGACAAGCAAGCAAGAATATGTAGCACATTAACATGACTGTCTTGTTAAAGTTTCCTATTAGAATGTTCAGAAAATAAGTAATGTTGTTAGCATAATGACTACCATAGAAATACTAAATGTTGCTTGTCATTATTCAGGTTTTCACAGAAATTAAAAAAAAGAGCATTTTACATGAATTTTGCATCCATCCACAAGTCACAGATATTCGATGACTGTGCCTAAAAGAAAATACATGGTAGCTTTATTGACATCTCCAATGGATATAAAGTCTAAAGTTCAAACAAATAACTTGAATTGAAACGTGTTTGATACATCCACAGAGATCCGGGCTTTCTGCTATGTTTACGGCGAGCTAAGGTGGTAAACCTTGTTTGATACATCCACAAAAATTGTTAAATGAAGAAAGGGTTGTTTAAAAATACGTTAAAAGTTGTTTTAAAAAATATTTTTTATTTAAAAATATATCTTAATATGTTTTTACTTTTTGAAAATAATTTTTGATTTATATCCAAACAATTAAAAATTATTTTAACCAAAAAATCAAATTTAAATTGCGTTGAAACTCCGGTGGAATGGAGCTCAATGGTTTTTTTAACAACATGACTATTTAATTTGGGGTTATTTTTCGTACTTAGATTCTTTCATAATCATATCTTAATAGCTAATTAACAAAACTAACACATTCATGAAAATATAGCGAACCAATCCAAACAACTATAGAGCATTTTAATAGTAATTACCAGTATTTACTATAGAAGTTTATTTTTAATAAGAAACATATACAAAGAACAAATGAATTAGAGATTAGACATCGTAATCTTGCTAAGTGCCAATATAATGTGATTCACGTGTCAATTGATACTAACCACATCAATGTTTAACAATCTTTAATTATGGAAAAAACTTAAATAGAAAACAATTAGAGATAAAAGACTTAAATAAGTAAGATTAGAGGTTACGCACTAAAAAAAAGAATTCAAATCAAAGGTTGTGCACTGAAATTGTAATTTTCTATAATTTTAAACAATATCCGCATTATAAGTTCTATGCCTGCATAAAGAACAAGGAGGTCCAGGATTCAAGGATCTTCTTCTTCCCAATATTTTGCCACAAATCCTCGCATGATTTTATCCATTTCCTCCCTAAACACTAAACCTATGACTGCAAAAACCCTCATCCTGTAATGAAGATTTGTTTTGTAGATTCATCAATCATCTTCTACATCTCCAGTCCTTCTTGACTGTATAAAGAACCTCATCATCGTCTGAAATCTGACGACTTCGTCTAATTACCTACGAAGTAATCTAAAATTTCTCGTTAATAATACAAGAACCACTAAATCATCTGTTTGCCTCATCGGGCGCATCTGCGGTTTCTCAAGCACCGTACCTGGTTGTACTTTCCTGGTCACCATAGTAGGACCGAGTTGAACTCAGAGGCTTATGCTAATCCGAGCGGATAGAGATTTGGTAAGCCTGAGATAGGCCCAGATGGACAGCATTTGGATTTTAAATCCACCTACGATATTACATACCCAAGTTGTATGTTGATGCACATTGTTGTAGCTATCAAGGAGAAAATTAGGGAGGGCAAGAACCAAATTTACTCTTTAGTCCTTTACAACCATAATCAGTTGAGCCCTTAATTTGATGATGGTCAATCTTGTTTGCCTTTGTGCCACACAGCCTATGCGCAATTAAGGGTAACTACAACACATACCGAGTCTAGAAGGAACGATTTCAAGTAGCGATATTTGTTTTCTGAACAGTACAGCTTGCATATTTTTTTTCGGGACAATTCTTGCAGTTCGTATTAGCATGAAGTTTGTGCAGCTTGTATACCAGCCTTTACATTGTTCAGACAAACCTTTCATACATTCTTAGTTTCTTCCTGGAAATTCAACTGCCTGTCTCAAAAGAGCACTATAACCGACCAAATTTCTCTTTGTTCCAATCTGAGGATGACTCAATGATGATGGAACCTTACAAGGAATGTAGTTGAACGAAGCAGGGTTTGAGCAATACCTAGGGTGCAAGGAGAAAGCCGCACACTCCCGCGCTGATCTCTGACCAGGAAGGTCAGGAATACAATTTTTTCTAATATCAAGAACGCCTCTCTTCTCTAGTTCCCCACACTTTGGGCCTAGTTTTGTAAAATAATTACTTGAAAGTGACAAGTTCACCAATTTCCCCAAGGCGCACACCGCCTCTGGCACCTGTCCATACAATAAGTTGCTGGCCAAATTGAACTGTTCAAGCTTAGCCAAACATCCCAACGAGCACGGTAAATGACCGGTTAAGAAGTTGTTACTAGCATCAAAAAGGACTAGATTTCTCAAGAAACCTAGTTCATATGGGAGGCAACCTGTAAGTAGGTTGTGCGAGAACAGCACTTCAGTTAATGTCGCGGAAGCTTCAATGATGCTGCGTGGGATTGGACCGATAAATTTGTTGTTAGCCAAGGTGAGGTAAAGCACTGGGGTCGAGCCTAGGTTTTGAGGGAGTCTTTGCATAAAATTGTTGTTGTTGAGGAAGAGTACGTCAAGGCGTTGAGTGAATACTTGTGGAGGAACTGTTCCAGTAAAGAAATTGAATCGGATATCTAAAAATGATAGGGCAGGGATTCCAAGAACCTCCATGGGAAAACTGCCAAAGAAATTATTGTTGCTTATGTCTAGTTCATAAAGAAATTGTAGTTTGGTGATTTTTGGTGATATGGCGCCAGAAAATTTGTTAGAGTTGGCATGGAAGAGAGCAAGGTCAGGGAGTTGATCAATGAAGCCATCGAGAGTAGGGGCAGATAGCTGGAATCCATTGAAATCAATGGAAGCTAGGGTAATGGCAGAGTCATTATCAGGTGGACTAGTACAGTAGAAGCCTCTGTAGTTGCATATATCCGCGCCAACCCAAGTTTGAGTGATGTTAAGGGGATCAGAGGTGATAGTGTTCTTGAAGTCTTGGATTATTGGATATACTAAGGCAAGCCTTTGGTCTAAGAAGTTTAAGATTTCTGGAATTAATGGAGGTGATATCAATGGAGACCGGCCTTGAAAGTCTTGGCAATAAGTAAGGCAAGTGAAACATGGAAGGAAGAGGATTGAGATGTGGAATATGCTTTTGTTGTTTGAAGAAATGCTTCCCATTTGACACATGAGGTAGCCAGAAGAGAGTTTTGAAGAAGACGATGGGGATTAAGAGTGTTTTCTAGTGTTAATTTATACTTAGTAGTTAGTGTGGTTGGTGAGTCTCATTATCAAATTGAAAAGTTTATTAATGCATGTTCTTCCACTTCTCTTTCGGTGGATTGAATCCGAGGCATGTGTTTTAATTAATCATTCTACTCCAAGGTCAATCTGTAGATGATTTTGGATTTGTTTTATGAGTAGATCCTGAGCGAGCTCTTCAATTTCATGCGCGTTGGGTTGCAGTTCATGACTGGAAGAAAATTGTCGTGTCATTTAAGCCTTGTGAGTCTCTCTTCGACTGCAGGTTGATAGCCAAAATCCCATCAATCTGGTTCTTGGTTTCCATCCACCAACGGTTCTGCAATAAGAGGGATGTCGTTTCTGTCCATGGAGGAAACGTGGTGGCATATTTCCAAAAGCAATGATCAGCCCATTAAAGGGAAATTAGTGCGCCAATAAGAATAAGTGGGATGCTGGCCTTTGATACCATGGGTCTCAGCCGAAAAGGCTGGCCACAATCACGAATGTGGTTGGAAATTAAAATACCATGCTGGAACGCGGTTCCTCTAATTCTTTTATTTTTTTTTAAATAAAATTTTATATTTTTAAATATTCATGATAAGTTAATATAAAAAAATTTTAATTTTTTTAATTTTAATATATTTTAATATAAAAAATATTTTAAACCATCATTCCTATCACAATCTTAAATATTTTTAAAGCCTCTTATTCATCTTGTTTAAAAAAATATTTTTCATGGTATTGTTGTATTAACATATTAAGCCGCACTATTTTCTTTTTCTTTTTATTAAAGTATCCTAAAAACTAAGAAAAAAGGGAAAAGTATGGCTTTGTTTTTTAATTTGAAAAACACTTTTGAAAATATTTTTAATTTTTTTACTTTAAATTAATTTTTTTTAATTTTTTATATTATTTTAATGCATTGATATTAAAAATAATTTTTAAATAATAATAATAATAAGGTAAATTTTTTTATGGGCTTCACATTGACCTCCCAAAAAAAACCTTACCCCGTAAGGAAATCGCTTGTGGGCCCATTCGAAACGGAACAGTTTGTAATTCTCAACATATCTCATCCAGCAGACCAACCCAGTTACAAGAATCGACCTAAAACACAAACCATCCGTTTCACCTCCATGTTTCTAGAGAGGCAAGATCCAATAACTGCAGTGGTCCACGGGCCCAGGCTCATTTCAAAATCAGAAAGAGATGGTGCATCGCCCTTCATGCCTTGCCTATTGTCTGACTCGGTGAAAAAACAAGAGAAATAAAATAAATGAAAATCTTTTTCCCGTCAAGTCAGGCATAGGCCCTGCTCGTGGGCTGCTTCCAGCTAGGTATTCCATGTCCTCATCTGGACTAGAATCCATGCAATAAGACATTTGTCACAATATCTTGCCGTCATATTAGGGCATTTTAGCCGATACTTGATGCATTCAAGATCCTCTTGGCTTTCGGAATTATGACTTGGCCCAGCTGAGGAGCTATCAGAGTCTGAATGGTGGAGGACTCGGGTCTCCTAAAGTCATCCATATTAAATTGCATGATGGGATGGCTTGAAAGGACATAAAAAATATTACAGATACTCAAGCTATGGATAAAAACAAGATATGTAGATAAAATCGCATACGTCATATGGAGATCACTGTTTTAAAAAAAATGTATGTCATTTTTATTTTTTTTACGATGTACACACAGTATCACATGTCTTGTCATATTTTAGATGAAGCTAGTCATTATATTAATAAATTTGTTTTTAAAATGTTTTTTTGCTTGAAATATTTTAAAATAATATTTTTTTATTTTTAACATTAATATATCAAAATAATTAAAACAATTTATTATTTTTAAAACCAAAACGTGGCAACAAAAATAAACACTCACTGAAATGATATGATAAATCAGTTTATTTAAAAATTTTTCGTAGAGAAAGGACAATTTCTTATAACATTAACTATACAAACAAAGAAGTAATAAAATAGCGAACACAGAGTGTTGTGATGCAATCCTCATTGTTATTTGAGTATAATGGTCACTAATGCCCTGTCTGGGATGAAGTTTCAACGTGTTTTTTGGATATAAAAAGGAGGATGAAATTCAACACCAAACGGGCGACCGGCTGCCCAGAAATTGAGAAGAAAACCGGAAGTAGAGGGGACAAAATATCATTAAACTATAAAGTTGCATTTGCTTCGAAAGCAGAAATGAAATGAGTTCACCTTATTCATTATGATTTATAACCACAAGCTATAAGCTGATAAGGAGAAAGATGTTTACATAGATAGGAGCAGCCATCAACCAAATCAAGAGATTATCTTGAAGGGATCCATTTAAAGCCGCAGCTTATGCGGTTTAAGGGCATTATATTATCTTGAAGGGATCCATTTAAAACCGCAGCTTATGCGGTTTAAGGGCATTATATGTTATAGGTGCAGCAGCCGGAGCCAATGATTGTTGATCAGATGTCTCCAATGAACTTGAATAACCACCCTTCCTACAAGGAATATAGCTGAGGGACCTCTCATTGGGACAAGTCCTCTGTTTAGAGAAGAACTTAGCACAAGCAGCTGCTGATCTCTGACCAGGAAGATCCAAAATGCAATTCATTCTAACATCAAGAATCCTTTTCGAAATCAATTTCCTGCACTCAGGTCCGACCTGAGTGAAATAGTTGTATGAGAGAGACAAGTTAGCTAATCTAGGCAGGTCGCACACCATCTCCGGCACCGTCCCGTAAAATTTATTCTTGGCCAAATTCAGGTTCTCCATCTTTTTTAGGCATGCAAATGAATGGGGTATGGGGCCAGTCAACTTGTTACTGCCCACATCAAACACGACAGTCTTGTCCAATTTGCCAATCTCGAATGGCAAGCACCCTTCGAGTTCATTGTTCAAGAAAAGCACTTCAAGAAGGTTTCGGGCATTGCCGATGCTTCTTGGAATGGGACCACTAAACTTGTTGTAGGCCAAAGTCAGATAAAGGGCAGGTGTGGAGCCGAGATTACCAGGAAGCTGTTGTGAGAATTTGTTGTTGTTGATGAAAAGCACATCTAGGTCTAAGGTGAAGACTTCAGCTGGAACTGACCCTGAAAATGAGTTGAACCTGATGTCCAAAAAGGTTAAGTTGGTGGCTTGAAGAACAGACATAGGGAATCCACCAGAGTACTTGTTGTTGCTGAGATCGACCTCAAATAAGTAACGGACTCTGGAAGTGCCAATATTCTTTGGCACTGGACCAGTGAAATTGTTGGAGTTCGCATGGAAGATGGACAAGTCCAGCAACTGATCGAGGAAACCTGTGAGCTGACTATCCGGGCCACCAAAAGAATAGCCATTGAAATCTGCCGCTGCAAGGGCTATCACCTTCTGGTCAGGTACAGTTGCACATTTAAAGCCTGGATAATTACAGACATCATTTCCCACCCATTTTTTTGTAATGCCCAGGGGATCCTTAATTGTTTCCTTGAATCTCTGAATTGTGTAATAGTCTCTTTCGATGTTTTTGCTCACAAAACCATTGCTTGGCGGAGGCGGTGGAGGAGGAGAAGGGGGTGGAGGGGGTGGAGGAGGAGGAGGGGGTGGAGGAGGAGGAGGGGGCGGCGGGGGGGGCGGAGAGGGTGGCGGGGGACAAAGGGGTTCGGGAGGGGGTGGGGGAGGACAATTTTCATTCTCCGGAGAAGGAGCAGGAGAATATCCACCCCCACCCCCACCCCCACCTATGATTATTTCTAAAGCTTCCCTCTCTGTCCCAACAACCGCATTGTAATGCAAGCATGAATGAAAAATGAGAGTGAAAAGTAGAATTGAAGAACACAAAGAAACGGTACCCATCTATACTCGCTGAAGGGTCTCTGGACTTGAGAGAGTAAAGAGAATAGGGACATATATATATTACTATAAAGAGGGTAGAGGTAGACCATAAGTAAGGGAAGCCAAGGTTCACGAGCATACAAAGGTTTGCAATAGAAAAGTTGTCTTGAGTGGGACTGTTGGGATCTCATTTTCAGACACATTTCTGCATTACTGTTTTCCACCCCATCCCTGCGAACCTAACCTTTCTTTCGGGACAGAGTGGTAGCTATCCTATAACAACATGGTTCGAAGGGTCTTTATAGTGCGCCATCCCTCCTGGACATGAATATCATGGAAAGAGCTGAGAATAAAAGGAAATCATCTGAATTTCCAAGGCACCTTCACTTCAGCAAGAAAATCTTGGTTTTATTTGCTGCTGAGGATGAAGTTGTAGGGACATTAAATTAAACCTTTAATTCAATAATTGGATCTTGACATTAGTGGGGACTACATCTTCTTCACTTATTGGACTTCATCTGTCATGGTACGAGAGTTTTATCTCGTGACTATTCTTGATAAATTTGACTTTTCTTCACTTGTTTTCGACCATGGGTTCTTAAGATACTTGTCGGAATATAGATAGCTTGTCAAAGTGTGCGCTCTAATGAAATATCCTTGAGCTGAAGATATCATTTGCACGTGGGTTCAATGAACAGCCACCACCCGCAACCACCATCACGTTAAATATCACAAAACCTGTGAATTTTAAAAAGTTGTACCTTTGATGTAACATAAATTTAGCATGTGAAGTTTGATGGATCATCAGTGTGTCTCTTACCCTAATTCTTAATTGTTGAGATTCGTCTCACTGCATTTTTAAACTCTTCAATCATAGAGCTGAGAATGAATTAAAAAAGCAAATGAATGCTTCCCTTCTGTTTCCTACTCAATATCTTTCATTTTGGCACTTGACATCCCCCCCATCTCACAATCAGAATCTTCGAAATGCTTCCCTTGTGTTTCCTACTCGACAATAAGAAAGAATACGGAATGGCATATTGATGATTAATATTCTCTCAAGAAGATACCGTCCTCGAGCTAAACTTAAACAAACAAAAGACAACAGTGTAAGAATTTCAGGGAAAGATGTCTGAAAACAAAAGCGACAAAAGTGACTGTATAATATGAAGTTAGCAGCCATTCAATGACAAAAAAAACCATTGAACTGGGCCAGTTGTCAGCGGTTGAGGTACACTAGAATTTGATCCTAAATTCAGATCCTTGAGAAAAAACTATGCAATGTTCATGATCATGTGCTGTGCTGAAACAAGCCTTTGATTGAACAACAAAAGGGCCTTCGCTGTTCAGAGAACCATCTCAATTCTGTACAGTGCTAAGTGAACCCGAACCCATATTTACATGCAGAGGGCAGACATTATTTTCTGGTTCAAATTAACCTAAGTCCACCAAGATATGGATTAACAATCCCCGATTCTTAAAGACCTAAATTTTATTCGAAACGTACCTCCTCATTTCATGGAGCATTATACATCCTAAATTTTTCTAAGCATGTAAATTTCTAAAATGAAAGATCCTAAATTTTTCAAAGCACGTGAATTTTTTAAATTAAAGGTCCACCAAACATCAATGGAACCATACATGCAATAAGAGAACCTGTACGAGCGAGCGTTTGGAAACGTGAAAATTTATGTTTTTAAAAAATTTAATTTTTTTTATTTTGATTTAATTTTTATATATATATATTTTAGATTGTTTGAAGGTGTTGATTTTAAAAATAATTTTTTAAAAAATATTATTTTAATATATTTTAACATAAAAAATATTTTAAAAATAATTATAACCACACTTTTAAACAATTATTATTGTTATTATTATGAAATGTATATCCTTTCTCAAGTTAATAACTTGATTAGTTAGAACCATAATAATTTTAAAGTGTATTTGATATTGTGGTAACTTTTGTGATTGTGTTTTGAAAAAAATTGTTTTATAAAAAGTTATAACAGCCTCAGCTTGTAATATATATATATATATATATATATATATATATATATATATATATATATATGTAATATTCAATTTCTTTATATATATTTTCTTGAAATTTCAGCAGAGTTTCTTTTATATTCTTTAAATACCAAGTTATTGACTCAATTATTTCTCAACTTGTAACATCAATCACAATATTCGTCCCATTATTTAGACTTCAAAAACTCAAGTATATTTCAATATCTCAATTCTATTTTTTATAAAATACTATAATAAAACTAATAAATTCTTAATATACATTGTTTCATTTTTTTTAACTATTTATGTTCAATATATATACAACCAACCATAATTCAACTTAATAATAATAACATTATAAATTACATCATACATAAGATAATAGATTAAACATTACAATTTTAGATATGAAACTATATTACAACAAAATATTAGTTCTTCCAATTACATTAATCACATAATAAAATTATTTATTCAAGTATCTACTTTTTATATTGAGGGTGCGATGTACCTAAAAACATAATCACATTAAACATGATTAAAACAATTACATATTTCAATAAGTAATTGATTAAGGACTAATTATTAATATACATTAAAGTGACTTTTATATCATAGAATAAATTGTCTTATTTTTTTTTTAAATCTCTAATTTCATAAATTCTCTTCTAGACATAAAGATAAATTTACTAAAATAAAAATATCAAGAGTGTCTCCCACAAACCAGCATATTTAACTTTAAAGTTTTATAATTAATCTATTTTATATCAAGTAATTATCCTATTAATTTGTATATTAATTTTCTTAATATGACCATTCAACCAGGCATAAATTCCAGTAATGAGGAAATGATCGTCAAGGCTTACCCATTCAACAGGGTATTATTTTCAGTAACTAGGAAATAATCTTCAAGACTTACCCATTCATCAGGGCATTATTTCCAGAACTGTCCATTCACCATGGCATTATTTCCAGTAACCAGGAAATAATTTTCAAAGTTTGTCCATTCACCAGGATATTATTTCTAGGAACCAACATTAGAATTTACACTCTATAAAATTCAAATTATTTATAGCAACTAGCACTAGAATTTACAATTTATAAAATTTAAATTATTTTCAGTAACCAACACTAGAATTTATAATCAATAAAATTCCTTCTATAATTAAAAATATATAAAAACTAATTAATTACTCCGAGATGTTGAACACCTACATGGTGTCTGTGTACGTGAAGAGGTCCCTTGTTGCTGATTAGGTCTTGCGGTCTCCTCTGCACCAATAAAATTACTTTGTCATTGTTCATTCATTCAAACCGGTAAAATTCTAATACCCATTACATATTTTTTAATTTAATCCAACACTTTTAATTAAGTTTAATTGATTTTTAATTCGAGGGGGACAAAACACTCCCTCTTTTTGAAACATTTACTTATTTTTTCATAAAAGTCTCAATTTAATTTAACCTATCAACATTAATTGTCTTTAATTTGGTAAGATTCCTCAATAATATTATTTAAACTCCATTCTCTAATTTTTCTTCTTCATTTAGCCAAAAACCGCTCAATAATATCATTTAAATTCCATTCTCTAATTTTTATTCTCCATTTAGCCAAAAACAACCTAAGGAAAGAAGTGAAGATTTTTCTTTTCTCTTTAAAAAAATTCTTACTCCATTCATATAATAACACCTATAAACCTTCATCTTCTCATATTTTTCAAACAATTGTATTAAACCTCAAGTCCCCTAAATTATTCTTCTTTTGGCCAAATATTCAATTAAAATGAGGAAAAATAATTTTTGTTTCTTTTATTCAAAATTAAACACTTACTCAATCATAGTTTATGTTTTCTAACATCGTTCAAATATAATTTGCATTATTCCTATAAATTATAACATAAATCCACAACTTCACATAATCATAATTTTGCATAATCCTTCATCAAACATAAAATTAAATGAGTTAATCATTTGAAGCATGTTATTTACCTCACTTTGATAAGGATTTAAGGAAAGAATGCAAGAAAAATCAAGTTTTGTTCTTCTTCCTCTTCAAACCCTAACTTGAAATCCTTCCTCCAATGCACTCACCATATTAAAATCAACCCCCTCTTGGTGTTTAATAAAGTTAATCACTCCTTTTAATTAGTGCAATCAATGAGAATTTAAGTAGAAAATCACACAATTCTCCCCTCTCTTTTGTTTCAAGCTCACGGCTAAAAGAGAAAAAGAATGGAGCACTTATAGTCCAACTTTTACCTATTTACACATTGACCCTTATTTCTTCTCATTTCTATTTTTGTCACTCAACTCTTCTTTTTACTTAATTCACACCATAGCATCTTATATTTTATTATATTGTATCCAATCACAATACTTAAAATCTTTTTTATTTAATCTATTCGGTACTTTATTTATTTTATTCAGATTATAATTTAGCGGGTTTTCATAAAAGTACTTTTAGCTGAGATTTTTTTGGTATTTATATATGTTTAGTTAAAACTATGATTGAAATTGAGTTTGAATAAAAAGTAGTTTAATGTGTTTGGATAAACATGCTTTTTAAATTGAAGTTATAAAATAATATATATATATATATATATATATATATTGATGGTTTTTAATTTAAATATTGTAGATTTAACTACCATTATTATATCATTAAATAAATAATATTTTATATCAAATATTTTTTTTATTATTTCATTAAATTATCTATAATTCTATCATGTATGAAATTCATCTGATAAGTACTATAGTTTCCATGGTTTTTTGAATGTGCAATAAAATCAGGTAAAATATCATCAGAAACAAAATTAAAATTGCAATTAAATTCTACAAATATTACGTCATCATACGATGTTTTTCTAATTTATATAGTGTTTATTAAATAATATTAAACATTAATTTTTTGAGTAATATATAATTTTTAAAAAATATTTTTTAACATAAATAATTATAATCACTGCACTGTTCACGTGAACAGTGCCTAGGTGAATTATATTCACTTAGTTTGGCTTATAGACATGAGAAGCAGCTCTTCTTACGAACCAACTTTTCAATTAAAAAAATATAGGTCCCACACGAAAAGTCAGGTACATTTTGATGTATACCAAACATATGTTTACATGGTGAGCTTTTAAAAGCAGAAGCTACCGTATAAACAAACACTTTTTTAATACGCTTGTTCACCACAAATACAAATGGACCGATATCTGCTCACACATAAAGTTGTCAACCAAGAAGAAGGAAAATTCTTAGACTTGAGAGTTAAACTTGAAGCATATATTATGTAGTTTAAAAAGACAACCAACCTCAAAGAAGACAAGAACAACACAAGAAAATTCAGAATTAAGACTTTTCTTCTGTTACAATAACTCAACAACTCTTTTATGAGATTAAAAAAAATCAGAGAAGGAAATAATTCATGAAAAAAGAGCAAACTAGAATATAATACACTCAGTTTCAATGACTTATCAATATTTTCTTGTTATAGTGATTTGGATAAGGGTGGGTGGGTGTGGGTTTTCTCGTAGGTTTGGATGCCAAGTTTGATTGTCAAATAGTATCAATCAAAGAAAATCAGGTCTTCATCATGGTTTCCTGTGAAAAACAAAGAGTGATGTGTCAACACGACTATAATAAAAGCCGAGTTGAGTGAGGAAAGAGTTAAAACGCTAAAACCAAGCATGAGGTGCTTGTTTGAGTCCATAAAGAGCTTTCTTCAATTGACAAACATGATTAGGGAAGCGAGGATCAATGTACCCAAGAGGTTGTTCCATATAAACATGTTCAGTGGGATGACCATTGAAGAATGCATTCTTGATATCAAGTTGGTGAAGAGGCCATTTGTTTGTCACAGCTAAAGATAGGACAATACAAACGGTGGTAGCCTTTATAACCGGGCTAAAAGTGTCGGTGTAGTCAAGACCAGGTATTTGTGTATAGGCTTTGGCAATAAAGCAAGCTTTAAGATGATTGATGGAACCTTTAGGCAAATATTTGGTCTGAAATACCCATTTAAAACCCACAATATTGGTGTTGGCTAGTCAAGGGATCAAATTTCAAGTGTGATTATTTTGTGAAGCCTAAACTTCTTCATCCATAGCAGCGAGCCAAGAAGGATTCTTAGCAGCAGATTTGAATCCTTTTGGTTCAATAGATGCTAAAAGAGCTGAGAGGAGACCAAAGGATCCTAAAAAAGCAAGATTTATCGAGTGCCAAGTTTTAAAAATTCCAGCTTTGGCTCATGTGAGCATAGGATGAGAATTCATTTGACAGACAGCAACTGGAAAAGGAGGAGTCGATTCAGTGGGTGCAAGAGAAGTTAAACTGGGGTCTGAGTGCTGCGAAGAAGAACTTGCAATAGAATTGTCCATCTACATAACCTTGTTCATGGGATTAGTACAAAGAATACACGAGTTAGATCCGGACTATGTAATATGCGGGGAATGTGGTATTGGGGAAGAGGTGGGCGTGTTTGTATAGGGAGGGATTGGTTCTAAAAAATTGAAAATGAAGGGAAAACATGAGTTGAGCGTGAGAGGTATCTAGAGAAGGAAAGTAATTTTTATCAAATTAAGCATGTCGAGTGATATATATTCTAGATGTAAAGGGGTCAAGACAACGAAACCCTTTATAAGAAGTGTTGTAGCCCATAAAAATACAAGGAATACTTTGAGGGGAAATTTTATTTAACATATAATTATGTAAACATGGATACACACAGCAACCAAAAAGATAAAAATTCTCATAATTAGGAGAAGAACCATATAGAAGTTCAAGGGGGACTTACCTTCGAGAAGCGATATAGGTAATCAGTTGATGATGTAGGTTGCAGTGCTAAAGGCATTAACCCATAAGTGAGGAGAAGTGTGAGAATGGAAAAGAAGAGACAAACTAGTTCCAGTCACATGACGATGTTTTCTTTCAGTGTAACTATTTTGGGCAGGAGTATATGGGCAAGATAGCTGATGATGGATACTCGAGGTATGAAGGTGAGTTTTAAAGCAATTGCTTATAAATTTTGCACCACCGTCACTTTGAAAAAAATTTATCCAAAAAGAATATTGGTTTTCAACTAATTTTTAAAATTGAATAGAGGTATCATAGAAGTCAGATTTCAATTTCAAAGGATAAAGCTAAGTAAAGCGAGAATAATAATTAATAAACAAAACATAATAGCTATGGCCCAAATTAGATTTTACAGCTGAGGGATCTCGTATGTCACAATGAATTAGATGTAACACATTTGATGACTTGTTTTCATTATTATAAAGTAAGTGATGATTTTTTGCAAGTTGAAATGTGTCATATAATTTAAGAGATGGTAATAAAGAAGTGAAATGAAAATGACCTTTTTTATTTAATAAAAAAAGAATAGAATAATTAACATGTCTAAGGCAAGCATGCCATAAATCATACAAATCATAAAAAGATTTATTTTTAAGAATAGAAATAAATGCAAAATTGTCACGCTCTAACATATATAAGCCTCTATCACGTCTACCGGTTGCCGCCACTTTTCTCGTTAAGCAATTATGAACAGTGAAAAAATTATTAGCAAAGGTAACTGATAAAGGGAAATCATTTATGAGTTTACTGATGGACAAAAGATTTTTAGTAAGGTGAGAAACAACCAAAACATCTAATAATTTGAGATCTAGTGAAGGGAAAATATTGTCTGTGTGGGTAATGGGTAGGGACGCACCATTCCCTACAATTACACATTCCTTACCCGTTTAAGCTATGGACTGCTCCAATGTGGAATTATCTGTAGTCATATGAGTCGAAGCCCCTGTATCCAAGAGCCAATCAGATTCAGCAAGGTATGAAGTGGGTTCATGCCGATCATAGCACTACTTACAACGATCAGCATAGTGTCCTTCTAGTCAGCAGATCTAGCAGCGTGGTGGACGACGACCTTGGTTGGTGTGAGTACATCTCTGTCCAGAATGAGAAGACTTGCTACTGGACCCGTATCCACAACCATAATTTTGGCGAAAGGAGCTGCTTCCACAATGAGAAGAGCTTCTGTTGGCAGTGAATGTTGCAACTGGAGACGCTAAAGTCTCCAGAGATTTTTGAAAAATTTCAAAACTCTCAACTTTAGAGACGAGATCAGAGAAACAAGGGAGAAGAGTTTCTGCCATATGGGCAGTTGAGAAAGTGGAGAAATCTGGCCCGAGACCACGAAGAAACTAGTGAACTTTATCGGTTTCATCAACTAGGCGACCGATTGCATGAAGCTGGTCACATAAAACTTTGAATGCACAGGCATAGACAGTGACTGTACGGGTGCCACACTTCATCAATTAAAGGTCATCTTTGAGACGAATCTCATTTAGCCTTAGAGCAGTGGCTGAAGGTGCTTTCCAGGGCGGTCCAGACCTCATGGGATATGGAGAGGCCGACAGCTTCAGTCATCGCCTCCTCTGTGAGAGAGGAGAGGAGAGGAGAAGGCTGAGGAGACGCTGGTCAATTGCTTTCCATGCTAGGTGACTGCTGTTTGGTGTCTGAGAGGTGAGAGGATCAAATGGTGGCGGCGGCACAAGGGTGTCATCCACATGACCCAGCAAACCTTGGCTTTCAAGAAGAGGAAGAAGCTGACTCTTTCATGGAAGATAATTAGAGGAGGAGAGCTTGATTGTAACCATGTGAATCATGGTGTTGAAAGAAAGAAGGGTGGGAGAAGAATTGGATGAGTTGCAGGTCATTAGCATCGTGGGATGTTAATCCGATGAATGCTCTGATACCATGAGAATGTTTGAAAACTGCCACCCTCATTTGTTGGTGAGTGTTCTTGTATTTATATATATATAATGTGTAACATATTACATGAGAAAGGAAGGCAACGTTATTACATAATTGTGAGCGAGAGAAAGGGAAGGAATTAGATATGATTGTGCTGTGATTAAGGCTGTGTATATATGGAAAGGCTTTGATTAAGGCTGATGATCTTCAGCAAACTAAATGCAAATGAATTACAAACTATTGTTCTCACCTGATTGAAATTTAACGAGGATGAAAAAAATGTTGGGAGGAGTCAAGTAGCCGAAGAAGGGTCGGAGAAGAGACTACATTCGATCACGCCATGGTTACCAATTGTTTAAACTGGTCATAAGAAATTATGCAATCAATTAATCATTGAATTGCAAAAGGCTCTATTTGGGGTCATCTTATGCACGGGATTCCTGCCAGGAGTATTTGGAGCATCAACATTCCTAATGATTGTGGCCGGGAATGGAAAGAAGGCTTATTTATGGTAGGATAATTGGCACCCATCGGGTCCTTCGGTCGAGAATTCTGGAATGAGAATAATTCAACAGTCTAGTCTGCCTTCCAATGATGAAGTCTCAGATCTCATATCCGATGGTGACTTCTAATGGCATGCAACCAGGTCTGATTATGATAAACATACAAGCTGCTCTATGTCGTATTGTTTATCCCTCTGTTGGCGCTGCTGTTGTGTTCCATTGAATTTATCTCCTGATGAGAAGTTCGGTTGCAAAAGTCCTCGGGAGCAAGCTAGAATGAAGAATAGCAGAGTACAATGGTAAACTAATCTCGTCCACTTCACATGCCCAGATATAGTTTCATTTCATAGTTAGTTGTTGTTAATAGACTACCAGCTAAAACAAGACAAATGAAGAGAGAAAGGACGTTGTATCCTATTGCAACTTGGATGGTTGAGGGCAGGAAACATTTATCATTCACTTGTTCTGCTGTGAAGTGTATTTGGAGTACAATTTTGCAGATTTGTAGTGTTCTGAGGGCTGTTGGTGATTGGGATTTTGAGTTAGATTTTACAAAAAAAATTCTGCAGAAAAGGAGCCTTAAATCTATTATGATGAGGCTTGCTTGGTGTAGCTATATTAACTTCGTATGGCAGGTGAGGAATGGGAGGATTCATTCCAGTGATCGCTCTGCAGTGTCTATATTGGTGAAACAAGCAATCCAGTCTATGTGATTCAAAGATCCGGAAAGATGTTGCTGAAAACCCAAGTTCGACAGATTTCTTGAGCAAATGGGATTCGCTCCAATTCACAGCGATCGAGTTTCGATGGAGCTTCAATTCAACCACACAGTGATCATATTGGAGCTCAAACTGGCGTGACAAGCTAAACTACAAGTAGTAACCTGTACAAGAACAAAAAAAGGGAAAAAACTGAAACTTCAATACCATTCAGATTCTCATCAAGTCAATAATAGGCATTTCTTAGCTACCAGCTCAATCCCAGATTGATTTAGAACTTCATCATCTACAGCATAGCTGGTAAATAGTTTTTCTTAAATATTCTCGCCCCAATTTCCCCTCATCTAAAGAAGATTTCTCTCATGTCCCGTGTCCGGTTATCGTTAGAGACGACAACTTCTTCTAAGCCATCGTTGGATAACACACCGACCTGAAACAACCCCTGGTACCCCTCAGACATAACTATCGTACGTTGGAATTTTCTTATTAATAACGATTAAAGAAATAAAAAATAAAAAATATATAGCCATTACCTCGCCTTATTGTTTGGCAACGCGGCTGTACAGTGATTTTATAAAAATTTAAATTATTTTTTTATATTTTTAATTATTAGTTGACATTAAAAATATATTTTAAAAATAAAAATTATGTTTTAATATTTTTTAAATAAAAAATATTAAAAACAAATTACCGGCTCAGCAGGTGGCGGTGGTTGTGATTTATCGGGAAATGGAGAGCATGTGCGCTCTGCTTATGCTCCGCTGTGTAATTTTGACTTCTTGGTTTTTCAAAAAAATTAAGCCCAAAATGCGAGGCACGTGGGGTGATGGCACTCATCAATATTTGGGCAGAAAGTGGTGCCAGTTGCGTGAAGACCGTCGTAACCTGGAAGATGGCTAGAAGATACCCGTGTCTCCGACTCCATCGTGGGTTATGGATTCCAATCACCCACCTTTTATTCTCTCTCTTTTTCTTTTTCTTTTCCTTTTCCCTTTTTCCTTTTTTTTTTTCCTTTTCCTTCTTTCTTTTTCATCATATTTATTATTTTTTCTGTTTCATATAAACAAATTTATTTTTAGTAATAACAAAATTAATATATGTATGTATGTATGTATTAATATAACAAGTACATGTTTGGTATTGCAATACAAAGTATTTTTTATTTGAAAATATATGTTTCAGATTTTTTATTATATTTTTTACATTAACATATTAAAATTATATAAAAAAACACTAAAATAATATCAATTTAATATTTTTTCATGTTAAATACACTTTTAAAACACATTCAAACACGACTTTAACTACAAAAATAAACTCACGCTGTGTTTTGCTTTTGATTACTGTTTACTATTAAAAATTAGGAGTAACATTAGCAATAGAAATGTTTAGTAATTAGTTGAGTTTCTATAAAATTAAATGAATTTCACAGTAAACTCTGTTCTTATTTTCATTGAAAGCAAGTAACTGTCCAAACGTACCAATTAGAGTTCTTGTTTATTTGTCAGTGTGTTTATTTTTCAAGGTCACATCAAAAGCTTCCCATGATATTTGCTCGGTTTCTATCTTTTCAAGATTTTTCATGGATAGTTAAAGAAACCTATTTACTGCATGCAAATTCCTCGAAATGGAAAACAAGATTTTCGTTCGATTTTCATTTAAAACAATAATAATAAAAAAAAACAAAAACATAAGAAATTAGGTGAAGGATAAAGACATTATTTCTTGCGTGGTTGATATGGAAAATAATTTTTTTTTTTTCATGGATATCGGGTAAAAAAGTTACACGTGTTTTCAATAAAACAATTTCAGATTTAATTAGTAAACTCTTTTTTTTTTATGGATTCCTGATTCTTTTCTCGGGAAAGCTTGCTATACGTAGAATGCCCTCGGATATACTTGTTAAAGATTAGTTCTTGGTGGTTAATATTAGTTAGATATCGTATAGATCTGACCATGTCTAGCCAAATCACATGTTGTATAAAATATCCAATCTGACCACGTCCAGACATGTCTAGCACTCTCACCTAACAATCAATGATGAGTTGATAATGATGAATAAAATATTTAAGATTCAAATTTATTTAATTATTGCAATTTTTTAGTACCATTATTAATTGCCAGTAACTGCTCTCTTTACAGGTGCATCATTTTTTTCAAAAATAAAATAAAATTATGGGTGTTTTTTAATTAGCGTAGATGTAATTTAGATACGTTGATACGTGAGTTAGTAGGCAAGATCAAATTATAATTTTAAAAAATAAAAAGTAAAATTATTTTAGTAAAAAATAACTGCTCAAAATAAAACTTAATTTGAGCTAGTTAATAACTTAATAAATTTACTGTTTAAGCTAGGTTCTATGACATTGTTTTTAAACACTCATAACTAGTTGTATTGTCTTATAGGCCTTTGATTATGTTTGGTATTATAGTAGTAAATGTTTTTTAAAGTATTTTTAATTTAAAAATATATTAAAATAATATTTTATTTATTTTTTAAAATTATTTTTTTACATCAACAAATGATCTAAAAATATAAATAATATTTAAAAAATTTATTTGTTTTCAAAAATGCTTTTAGAATATAAAAACATACTATTCATCTAAAAAATAATATTTTTATAAATTTTTAAATAAAAAATATTAAAAACAAATCTTATATTATGCTACCAAATACAATATATGAATGAATATCTATTTTCCTAAATCCTAATAATGTCAGATAACAAAAACCCACTCTAGAAGGAAACATGAACCCGACATTCTTCCCAATACAGCTTCGTAGATCCCATATTAAATACGTGGTTTTCAGAGTGTTTGGTACAGACGATAGTTTTAACTTTCAACATGTTTTCAGTAAAATATTGAATTTATTTTTACTTTAAATTAAATTTTTATTATTTTTAAATTATTTTGATGTATTGATATGAAAAATAAATTTTAAATAATAAATATATATATTTTTATGTATTTTTAGTAAAAAAACTTTAAAAAACAATAATTATCACATCACCAAATACCCCATTAATCTAATTTATTATTAATTGGCAAATAAATAAAAGATCAAAACTCTTATTTTAATCTCTTAATATTTTTTTAGAACAATAATTTTGTTTTATAAGTTAATTAATATCCAGTTCATCCCTGTAATTTATCCTTTTGATAATAAATAATATTAAAAAAAAACCTCTCATGTGAACTCCAGTCATCAAAAAACCAATAAAAATTAATAATAACCTTTATTTTTTCATTTTTATCACCATAGCAATTAAATTTCTATAATCCAGAGTGAATTATTAAATTTGAAACAACACTTGTTGGATTTTTTTGGGATGAAACCATTTTTTACATGCGGTGGAACATTTCATTAATTTGAGTTACTTTACAGGTCAAGTAAAATCTCTCCACTTCTCTTCTTAAATTAATTTGTATTTTATATTAATTACAAACAAATTTAATTCTCACAGGATGCATAAATTGATTTTTATTTTTAGATCATAAGTTCATGTTTGTGAAAATCTTTTAATCGAGACATGTTCCCAATCCTTATTCTTCACTTTGTATTCACTTTTAAAGTTTTTTTTTCTAGAATATTATGATTTTTTTTTATCAAAAGACATCTACTCAAATATCAAAAAATTCCATGAAATTCATTAAAATATACTTAAGAGATATCAACCATCCTAGCAAAAATATATATATATATTATAATTAAAAAAATAATTAATTAATTATACAAGATATAAATCTTGGCTTCCATTCTAAAATTAAGGAGTTTAACTTAACCGGTCAAGTCATAAATTTATTTTCTAGAGATTATTAACTCGAATATTATAAATTTTAGAACTACTAAAAATTTACATGGTCATTAATTTTAAAATCATAGTTTTGAAATTCAACCTCGCCTTACAGGTTAACTTGGGACTGGAACCAGGCAAGATTAAAGAAAAAATAGGAAAAGTCATGACCCGGTGTGACCCTAATCGATCCAATAACCTTGTTGATTCGGCAAAACCATGTTAAAAACTCAATTATAACCTATTAATTTTTATTTTTTTTACTAAAATAATGTTGTTTTGAAATTTTTTTAAATAGAGATTGACCTGAAACCTAGATTTTGGATCGGACCAACTATCCGGTTGAGTTTTAAAATTATATCTAGAACTTGTAGGATGAATTGAGATTCGAGCAAATTAACTTAAATATCTATATTAATTAAAAAAAATATTTACCAGACAACTTAATTTTTTAATTTTTTTTTAAAACATCACTGTGTATAATATTTTATATATATATAAAAAAAAGAATCCCATTACATCACAGGTTAAATGGCTAGTATTCAACCAATCCACGTAATTGTAATGAGTTCCCTCCCCCTCGTGGAAGAAGCCGTGCTTATCCTGCAACTTAAAATATATGCATCAATCACATGGACGAGAGTGCCTGTCTTTTAATCGTGCTTTCTACTTCATTTTTTCCCTCTTCCTCGGGACTCCTTTTTCGAGTGCCCCTTTGTATACTCGTCCGCGCAAGAGATCCTCTCTCTATGTATAAGTCTATGGCTTTCTGGCACCCGAGAAAAAAAAAATCTACTGTTTATAAAATCGGAAAGCATATCTTTAATGCGTAGATTACTCCCGGGTTAAGAAACTTATTATTAAATTAAATTTTTTGATGATTTGGTATTAAAAATAAATAAAAAATTATTATAATATATTTTTAAATAAAACTCTTTAAATTATTTGATAACGATCTCTTTAATAAATTATTGCATCTTTCATATTTTCTTGCTTAATTCCAATGCTTCGATGTATGACTGAATATCTATTTTCCTAATCATTCTCAATAACAAAAACCCACTCCAGAAGGAAAACCCGACACTCTTCCCCAACATAAGACAATAGATCCCGTATAAAACACGTGGCTTAGTCTAACTCGTTATCGATTGCTACTTCTCAGCACCACTCACATGCCCTGCATGTATAAGATAAATAAAAGATCAGAACTCTTATTCTAGTCTCTCGAAGGTGCTTTTTTTTTTCTTTCAGGACATCAATATTGCTCTATAAGTTCAATAATATTCAGTTTCATCCCTATAATTTATCATTTTGATCATGAATAAAGTTTTTTTTTAATAAAATTAAAACTCTCATGTGAGCTCCGATCATCAAAGAACCAATGAAAATTACTAATGACCTTTTTTCTCAATTTTATTACCCTGGCAATTAAATCCCTAGAATCTAGAATGAATTATTAAATTTGAAAACATCACTTGTTGATTTTTTTGGGGATGAAACCATTTTTTTACACGTGGCAGAACTTTTAATTAATTTTTTCCCATCTGAGTTACTACTTTACAAGTCAAGTTGAATCTCTCTACGTCTCTCCTTAAATAATTTGTCTTTTATTTTGAATAATAAAACATGAGTCCCATAACAACAATGGATGATGGTGATGTCTTCCATGAAAGCTAAGCCATATTGATTTTCTGTTCTAATAATATTACTAGGAGTATCGTTCTTTTTTTATGAATAAATAAATAAGTAAACACCCTCCCATCATTGAATAAATTTATAAATATAATTTTATTTACGATGCTTATTTTTCTTTGCCCGATCAGAAAATTACTGTCAAACCCAAGCTACCAAATTTAGCAGGCAGATGTGATTGAAATTTTTTATATAATCAAGATTGAGATAATAAGAAGTATAAGAACCAAAGTAAAATGAACAGGGAATTATAAGGGTATAAATACAGTCTATAAAAAAATCCTAATTATAGTAAAACAAAAATAAAAGGAGCAGTGGACACCACAAACACTCCAAATATAAGGAGGACCCACCTAAGACCCACGAACTTGCGGGATAAGATACATACCCTCCTACTACAACGCACCTTCCTTCAATCCGTCTCCTGTACCAACACCACTTTCCCGTCCCCTTCAATTTCCTTCCCTACCCTATAAATACCCCCGTCCCTGGAGATTCACCACAAAACGCTGATGCAAACACAAACGAAAAGAACTCACAAAACAATGGCTTCTCTTTATCGATCGTTTGCCTTTTTGGCTACGTTTTATTTCCTTTCTGTTTGTCTAGCCATAGACATGTCCATAATTGATTACAACTTAAAGCATGGCCAAGTCCCAGAAAGAACAGAGGCGGAGACATTAAGACTCTACGAGATGTGGCTAGTCGAACACGGGAAAGCATATAATGCTTTGGGTGAAAAAGAAAGAAGATTTGAAATTTTCAAGGATAATCTTAAATTCGTTGACCAACATAACTCGGTTGGGAACCCTAGTTATAAACTTGGGTTAAACAAGTTTGCGGATTTGAGTAATGAGGAGTACCGGGCGGCTTATTTGGGCACGAGGATGGATGGGAAGAGAAGGTTGTTGGGTGGACCAAAGAGTGCGAGGTATTTGTTTAAGGACGGTGATGATTTGCCGGAGAGTGTTGATTGGAGAGAAAAAGGAGCTGTTGCCCCTGTTAAAGATCAAGGCCAGTGTGGTATGTTTTTGTTTCTTCTTTACCTTTTTTTTTTATCAGTTGTTGGACAGCAAATCGAGATTAACCCCCTTTTTTCTTCCCGGGAAATAATTCCCTCCCAGATTCTCCTTGGATTTTAACCTTATTTTTGTTTTTTGTGTTTGTTTATTTCGGGGGCTTGGATTTGATAGTGAGCGTGGGACCAGGGGCATGTTTTTCTCTAAGGATGTTCTTAGTTGGGATTTTCCTCGTTTGACCGTGATAACTACCGCAATCATTTGATATTGTTATGTGTCTGTTTGTTATATCTTAGAATAGATGTTTTGTGGGGTATTTTTTCTCTCGTCAGATTAAAAGGGATTTGGTTAATATGATTTGAAGTTTTTGATGTGATTCTTAGGTTTTAAAATAAGATCAGACAAGAATTGCATAATCCAATTCTGGTCTTTGGTAGCTAAATTTCGTTTATACGGGATTTTTTATGTCCTGTACAGGTTAAACTGTTTGTTATATTGTTTTTGTAGCTACAAAATTTTTGAAGGCATTACAGTGGCTCTAGCTATTTTTTAATGTGAAGTTTTTTTTTTTATATATATATATATATATTGAAGGGAGTTGCTGGGCATTCTCAACTGTTGGTGCTGTGGAGGGGATAAACCAGATTGTGACTGGTAACCTGACATCTCTGTCAGAACAGGAGTTGGTGGATTGCGATAAAGCATATAACCAAGGATGCGATGGAGGTCTCATGGACTATGCCTTTGAATTTATTATGAAGAATGGTGGTATTGATACCGAAGAAGATTACCCCTACAAGGCTACTGATAGCATGTGTGATCCAAACAGGGTATGTGATGGATCGATTTCCCGCTCAAGTTTCCTATTTTAGAAAATTAATGTTTGTTCTCTGGTCAGATTGGTATATTGCACATCCTTAATGCACTTTGATCATCATGAATGCTGTAGAAAAATGCTAGAGTTGTTACAATTGATGGATACGAAGACGTTCCCCAAAATGACGAGAAGTCACTGAGAAAGGCTGTGGCAAATCAACCTGTCAGTGTTGCCATTGAAGCTGGTGGAAGGGCTTTCCAACTCTACCAGTCTGTAAGCATCCTATCTTACTACCTAATTTTATGCTCAGCGTCAAGGTTTCACCATCAGAATTGTATGGCAATTTGTTTCTAATGCATAATAGGCCGAAAAACTTGAACTCATTAACCTTTATAGCCTAGTTACTAAAGTGACATGAATTTCTGAATGGTACCACGTCACGCAAAATGAATTTTAAGTAGTCTTTGTGCAAATTGATTGATTACCTGGTTTCATGTTTCTCTTTTCTTTGTTCAGGGTGTTTTTACTGGTTCATGTGGAACACAGCTAGACCATGGTGTGGTTGCTGTTGGGTATGGTACAGAAAATGGCGTAGATTACTGGGTCGTCAGGAACTCATGGGGTCCTGCATGGGGAGAGAATGGGTACATCAGGATGGAGCGTAATGTTGCCAGCACGGAAACTGGCAAGTGTGGAATAGCAATGGAAGCTTCGTATCCCACCAAGAAGGGTGCAAACCCCCCATATCCTGGTCCTTCCCCTCCATCTCCAGTGAACCCTTCTCCTCCACCTTCCTCAGAGTGTGATGATTACTACTCATGCCCTGCTGGAAGCACATGCTGCTGTATATATCAGTATGGTGACTATTGCTTTGGATGGGGTTGCTGCCCTCTGGAGTCCGCAACCTGCTGCGATGACCATTACAGCTGCTGTCCTCACGAGTATCCTGTCTGTGACCTTGAAGGTGGAACCTGCCGAATGGTAAGTATTGCCATCTGCTCTTTGAAGTGCAATTTTAATAAGTTTGTGAAGGCAGCTTCTGAAATTTTAGCCTTGTTTGCTGACATGCGACAGAGCAAGAACAATCCATTTGGTGTTAAGGCATTGACTCGAGCGCCTGCTAGAATTGCTCAGTCTCACCAGCTTGGTGGTAAGAGGCCCGCTGGTAGGAGACTCGGCATTGTTTGAGATATTTCGATGTTGTCAAGTGTGTACAGGAGTGGAGATTTCTGTCTTCAAGGAGGAAATGCTTCTCTTTGCCCGAACTCACGAGTGCATGTTTGGCCCTCTTTAGTCCACAAAGAAACTTGTCATCTAGTTTTTCTTCATTTGTAAATACCTTCAATGCCTGCTGCTGAAGCAGGCTAAAAGCTTATGATTCCTCAATTTGTAATTATCATCATCAGCTATTGATTCCCTAAAATTCTGATTTTCGTTTATGATGGATATCTGTGTGCTTGCATTGTTTAGAATACCAGTTCACTTTTCCCATTTCAATTATTTGATGAGATCTTATGTGCACGATGGGATCCGTTACCTCCTTTTGTTTCCTTAGCATGATAGTGATGGTGGGCCTATTGAATTTATTTAACATTTCAACCCTTTAATCATTAGATTCATTTTATGAAAATAATATATATATATATATATATATATATATATATATATTTTTATCATAAGGGCAGGGCAGTAGCATCTAAGTAGCCTCTGTATGGACTTTTTTTTTAAAATAGAATAGTTTGGTAAAAGTTTTGGTATAATAATGTTGAAGGTTGAAAAAATATTTAATATATAAGTGTGAATATTGTTTTTGTATACAATCTCTATTTGAAATAGTAGTAGTATGAATGTTTTCAAATAATTTTTTTTTTAAATTAATGAACTTAAACAAAATTCAACTTGTTTTTTTGAGAAAATTCAATAGCTAAAAAATTAAATTTAAGATTCAATAACTAAAAAAAATACATAAGATGATGTAACAGGGGAGAGAAATGAGAAAAAAATAAAATAAAAAATGGGTAATTAAAAACATACTCCCACTCTTTGTGTTTTATATCATCAAAAAAAATTTAACAAGAAGATTTTTAACCATATTCTAAAAGAATATTAAATGAGATCATTATTAACTTCTAATAAATTATGGTTATGTATTGTGGTTTTCTAAGGTATTATTAGAATCGTATTGTTGATATTTTTTTACATTTGGTGTGTAAAAAATAAGATTTGATATATCTCGATAACCTAATTGTTTTTTTTTTTAACTATTGGTTTTTAATTTTCAGTTCTAAACCATCAGATCTTCATGAAATCTTCAATTGATTTTTTATGGACATGCTTTCAGGACAACCGTTATACTCAGTAACAATTATATTTAATTGCTATTTTCAATAGCTGTTATATTTTGTGTATAAATTATGCTATTTTTTTTAATATTTGTTACTTTCCAGAAAAAAATTATGAAATTGTTTCAGAATTCTAAAATACTCTCTTTTATGTGTTTCTTTTAATGAAATTCCATGTATATAATTTCTTTCTTTCCTTCCTTTTTTTAATATCGGATCCAACTGTAGCCAATTTCTTTCCTTTTAAAGAGGTGTTCTTGCCATTGAGTTATATTTACTAGACCTTGGTGACCGACCATTAACTAGTCGAGGGACCTTGCGATGGTATAAAATTCTTAGTATAAATGGACGAGCTATGTTCCGTGAGACTTAAGTTCCCCTGAATATATTTCAGAGAAAAATCATGCAATACATGCCAAGAAAAAACAAGAATTTATTGCTAATTTTTCTAAAAATGCACCGACTAATGAAGAATGCAAAATTTTTCTTAGAAATATGTGTTTTTCTGTTTTTCCTATTATTTAAAAAACAGAAAAACATCCATAAGTTTTTTCAAATTTTCTACCATATAAAACAAAAGAAGACCTTGTTTGATTCACCTAATTTTTTATATTTATTTATCTATTGCTTATTACTTTAAACAGAAGCTAAACAATGGAGTTTTTATGGAATATATAAGAAATCTATTCATGCAAGTTGCACAATTATTCTCTAAAGGTAAACACCCCTTTTTCCATTTTAATTTTGGGTTGTAATAGGATTCGTACTTAATTTATTCAAGATCCTAAACATTCTTATCACTAATGATAAAAAAAAAAAGAAAAAGAAAAAAAAAAGACATTCTTATTGCTAATATTTCGAACGGTACCGTTTTCCCCAGTGCTTGGTCTTCTCATCCATCTCTACCGTTGGATCACAATAAAAGACAATCAGCAATCGCCATCACTCTTATTATTTTTGCTAACCTGTCGGCCGAACCACTGACGTGAAGTAACGCAGTCAGCAACAAACAACTTCCTTCCCTTCATTAACTAATAATCTCAATCTCCATGAATCCTTCCATCCCGCGCTCCCCCTCCCCCAAACCCAAATTTATCTTTCACTGATCGATTCTCAATCAGGTAACAATAACTGGTTAGATCTCAAATCATTGAGTTCAATTCCTCTTTTGTTATTTTCAATTCAATTGACCTCCCCTTTGCTGTGTAATCACCGCGATTTTCTTTGGAATCTAATTTGTTGTAATCCACTCTTGCGTGAATTAATTGATTTTTGTTCTTTTGATTATCAAGCAGTTTCAGTGTGTTTCAAGCCTGAATTTAATTCAAATGACTCTCTTTACTCTATATTGGAGTGGAAGCAGCTAAAATCCATCTGGCATTAATGATTTCTAGTTTCTAATACCGATGATGCAGTGCTCTCTCATATTTTAAATTTTTGTGAAGTATGCTTGCTTGTACAGATAACATTAGACATTCCGCACCTCCACCGGAAAATGTCGTTTTACGTCTTTGAGTATTGAGTTGCTGCTATGAGCGTGTCTGCGCGGGAACTAACGTTTCTTTAGTGGAATAGTTGTTCTTTTATTTACGATTCTTATTGTTTGTGATTGGAAAAAAATAACGGGAATGCTTTGTTGAGGCGTAGTTATTTGGGCTTTGGTGCTATTTTACATTGGAATTATTTTTATGGTATTTATTTATGATGGTTGCTTTTGGTAAGTGGAGTAATTGCTTATGATTTTTGTATGTTAATTTTTGACCTGCATTAGCTCACTATAGTAACTACCTATGCTGGTTTCTTGAGTATTGCTGTTCAATAATTATCAGGACATTTGGGAACAAGAATGGATTCAGAAACTGCTGATTCATCACTGCCACCTGTTAAATCTCCTGATACACAACCACCTCCTCATGATCCTGTGCCCGGGAATTCTGCAAGTGATGCGACATCAAAACTATCTGCAGCTGGCATAACATCATGGGCCAAAAGTTTGAAAATCCCCCAGCCATTGACTTCCTCGCCAGATGACTCACCTACTGGAAATGCTGGAAAATCAACCTTTGCACGTTTTACTAGTGGGTTTGGACTGCGCATGTCTCCTAAATCCCCTGCAGCAGATGATAGTCCTGAAGGAACTTCATCAACTTCGCAACCTGGTATATTTGGAACAATTACTAAGGGTTTAGTTGATACTTCCAAGAATGCAGTGAAGGCAGTACAGGTCAAAGCTCGGCATGCTGTCTCTCAAAACAAGCGAAGATATCAGGTAGGATGATGGCTTCTGTAATATTGTTTTAGTTTTGTATAACCGGATCATATATTACTTTCCTTTTGGGTTCATTCTTGTTCTTTTTGTATGTTGGTTAATATTGCTTCCATGATTTCTTCATGGTGGTTCTTCTTTAAACAATTCCACCGCGAAGAGATATTATGTTCTGGAATGACATATATTGTGCATAGTTTTTATTTTTCTGTTGGCTATCTTTATTGTTATTTGCATAGCGCATCTTTTTTTTTTTTGGAGGAAGTCTCTGATTGCACTTTTTTGTACTCAAGATAGTAGTTCCTTATACATGCTCCCCGCATACTTGGATAATCTATGATTACAGTAAAGTCATGAGGATAATTCACGTTTATTTTAAATAGTTTATGTTCAATTTAGGATTTTTTTTGATTTCCAACTTCACATCTAATTATATAACCTTGGCTGTATCTTTCTCTTCAGGAAGGAGGTTTTGATTTGGATATGACATATATCACTGAGAATATAATTGCTATGGGATTTCCTGCTGGTAACATGAGCTCTGGGTTTTTTGGTTATGTGGAGGTAAGCAGATCAATCTGCACCATAAAGTTGCCATGTTGTCTTAACTAAATACTTCAATGTTAATGCATCTAGCTATCTGATGCAGGGGTTCTATCGAAACCACATGGAAGAAGTTATCAAGTTTTTTGAGACCCATCACAAGGTAGCAACACATTCAGTGATATTTGTTGTTATTGTCTTTCTCTATTTATTTTTTGACTTTCACATGACTTCTATTCCATTTTTTCTGTGTCAAATATTGTAACATGGTGGCTCCATTTGATATTTAGCTTGTTCATTATTGTTAGATTATAGGTCAATCTCAAGTGTATAGTTACATTTAGTCTGTATTTGCTGCTTCGAAGAGAGTGGCTCTTGTCATGGTGGATGCAATGTGCTGTACCTTTCTGCTCAATTCGGAACATGACATTAAATCTTACGCATCACCTAAATTCATGCATGTGGGATTTGGATGGAGCAGCTCTGTGCATGATGTTTGCATTTAGCACTCTATGCATGCAACATGCCTTCTGATTTTCAGCTATGGTTGCATTCATTGATATTTGTCGTCTTGATAAGAATGCTGAGTTCTGCCTTGTGTGATCTTAATTTGTTGTCTTCCCATTTTTCTCAAAGTTGGCTCCATCTAATGGGAAGTTACAATTTACATCTTTGTGCCTAATGTTGCAAACAGAATTTTTTTGGGGGGCCATGTCTCAGTATAATAAATAAAAAAGAGACTTCCTGGTTCTGAAGTTAGCTTCTCCATTTGTGAAGCAGTTGAATTTTAATCTTTGTTTTATTGCTGGTATTGGAAGATTCCGTTTTACCTTTGGTTTACTTTCTATGTGCAGGACAAGTATAAAGTGTACAATCTTTGTTCTGAAAGGCTGTATGATGCATCACTGTTTGAAGGAAAGGTGAATATAACATTATCTATGTCGTCGTTTCATGTTTATTTTCAATCTTGCTGAGGCTGTTCCTGGTATGGACTACGTGGAGGAACACCATATGGTTGATTCTCATATCTGCTATGTCAAACTCTTGCATCAGGTGGCTAGTTTTCCATTTGACGACCACAATTGCCCCCCAACACAGCTGATAATATCATTTTGTCAAAGTGCTTATTTGTGGTTAAAGGAGGATATTGAGAATGTTGTGGTTGTGCACTGTAAGGCTGGAATGGCAAGGACAGGGCTGATGATTTCTTGCCTTCTTCTGTACTTAAAGGTCAGAAATATTAAATGTTCCTAAATGAAGATGAGTTGGAAAGAACATAGAGTGTGACACACTAATGTTTACTGCTGAGATTTTTCACCTTAGGCTAATTTTTCATCTTTCTTCAGTTCTTCCCTACCGCGGAGGAGTCTATTGACTATTACAACCAGAAGAGATGTTTTGATGCAAAGGGGCTTGTTCTGCCCAGCCAAATTGTGAGTTAATTATTGCATGTTTATTAAAAAATGCACATTGAGGATACTTCCTCTATTAGCTGAGGTTCTATATATCTTGTCTAAGATTTTGTTTTTTCCTTTTTTGAAGAGATATGTAAAATATTTTGAGCGTATCTTAACATACTTCAATGGAGAAAACCAGCCAGGGCGTAGGTATACTTCTGGCTCAATGTTTCTTTCAAGCATCTGTGTTTTGTAGCTACTGACATCACCATTTATGCAGGAGCATGCTCAGGGGATTTCGGCTTCACAGGTGCCCATATTGGATCAGGCCATCTATTACCATCTCTGATCATAATGGTGTGTTGTGTTATGCTTGCTGTGCATTTTTTATTTAGCTTGGCGGTCTATTTGACCACAAGAAGGTCAATTTCTGCTTGTTTCATTCCTGTTTTTTTTCCCTACGTACTTTATTATTGGTCATTATCTGGGTCTGCTGTATTGGATGGTTTTATCTGTGTGTATATAAAGCTTATTGATTGATCTGATTGGGTTCTCAGATCTGGTTTTCTTTTTTGTGAACTCTGTAACCTGTCTTTATAATGTTTAGTATGTAGGACTACATTGCATAGGCTTGTAACAAGCTCAATTTGTTTCTCTATTCATTTATTTCTAAATAATGATCATTGATGAATTGAAAGACAGCTATATTGAATTGACCCTTGCCCAATGAATACACGTGTGTGCCTGCCACTCAAGCATCTAGGTGTATGTGTATGTGTATGTGTATGTGTACAAGAGGAGTGCCAGACCGCATTGAGATTGAAAATAAAAATTTTGGATTTTCGCTAATGCTTTCCTCATTCACAGGTATTCTCTTCTCCTCAAAAAAGCATCCCAGAACCAAGGATTTGCCGGTAGGTCTCATTGGGTGCAAGGCAGTGATTGGTATCATGCCAATACTCTCAAAGTTTTCTTCTGGACCTCTGGTGTCCTTCCCAAGATTTTTTTTTTATTCTACATTGAACTCTGCTGGACTCTTTTACCCCTTTTAAATTTCACAAATGTTTCTTTCTTTGTGCAGCCCGAAGATTATTGGTTTAGTGCTCCCAAGAAAGGAGTTATGGTCTTTACTTTGCCAGGAGAGCCTGGTCTGACGGAGGTGTCTGGAGACTTCAAGGTTCATTTTCATGACCGCCAAGGGGATTTTTACTTGTCTGCTCTCTAGTCTCCTCTCTCATGAATGGATCCCTTTTTAGATTTTAAGAATAGAATGAAGTTCCTTACTAACGCTCCTTTGCAATTTCAGTTGGTTGAACACGACATTTATGGAGAATAGACAAATTTTGAACACCAGTGATATTGATGGGTTCATTAAGGTGCAGGACCCTGAATATTTTGTTAATTTTTTTTGAATGATTGCCTACCCATGGAGCAGTAATAATCAACTAATCCTGAATAGCTAGATCTTTTATTTATTTATTAACTAGAGTGAGAATGACTGTGCCTTTGGCAATATCAATTTCAGCCTTCTATATCTGCATAATAATCTGCCCAGATTTTGTGCAGAGGAAACTGCCTTCCCCAGGATTTCAGGTTGAGGTTGTGCTGGTAGATAATGATGGCTCTGTTTCAAGGGGGTCAAATGCTGAAACTGATGTGAAGAAGTCGGATGAAGGTTCAAGTACTGCTCGTGCATCAGTTGAAGCAGCTACAGCTGAACCAAACCAAAATAAAGATCCAGGAAGTAATGATAAAGATGATGTGTTCTCAGATGGTGAGGCAGATGAATCAGTATTTTCCAAACGAAAGCAGGCTCAAGCATCCTCTGCAGGGGGACAAAGTGCTGCCACACCAGCTCCTTGTCCTGGAACTGATAGTAAATCAGATCAAGTTGCAAGTTTAACCCAGGCAACTGAACAGTTTTCTCTGGGAAACAGGGGCTCCCAACAATCACATGCCACTAGTCAGCTGAAAAGTGAAGTTGTAGGTGGAACTGTCTCAAGCCTTGAGGCGAACAACTCCCATAGTGAATTCAAGGCAATGGCTGCTGATGCATCCGTCTTTACCTTTGGAGATGATGAAGACTACGAAAGTGACTGAGCAAGGACGAGCGTTGATGTCTTCCTGCAAGGATCTGTACATAAATCAGTTTGCTAGGCATACGTGTACCTGTTGGTGATCAATCCATATGTTTTGTCAAGTTTATCTGGCCTGTTTTTTTGGTAAGTCGAAAGGCAGGCTGGAGGCGACAATAATTGTGCATCAATTAGTGGAATTGTTTCATTGTTTTTATTGAAAAAAAAAAATAATGTACTGCTCTGTACATTAATAAATTTAAATTATCTGGAAAGAGTTGTAAGCTCATTTGCTTTTGGTTCCTGCTTTAAATTAATGAAGGTGGGCTCTCTTCTTCTTCTTCTTCTACTACTTTGTTTTTAACAATAATGAAGGTGGGTTCTCCTGGTTGTATTTCAGATTGTAAATGTACATATCCTGGATCAACTGACGCTGTTTCTTAATTTTAACAAAAGAGAAGCATGCTACTTTCAACTGTTTCCTTGTTTTTTCGGAAAAAATATTTTAATATGTAAAAATTTAAAAAATTTGTGCGCCTCACAACTCTTGAACACTCCCCGATATTGTTCCACGCGCAAGCCAACTCAACCAAGGTCGTGAATTGTTACTAACCGATTAAATAATATATTAAAGTTTTTCGCTATTCATCTAATAAACAACAAGCATCATAATTATATTCAGTTCTTTTAATATATTGGATTGTATCCCTAAATTAGCTGCAAAACCAAACAAGCACCTTCCAAAAGTGCCCCTGATCAAATCACTAAGATAATTAAAACCACAAAAGTGGTCCTCTCAAAGTTAACAAGTTTTGGATTCCTAAATCAGTAAATTTCCATTCTATTTCTTCCCCTGACGCAAATGAAAGAGACCAAGATTCCAGCAAGGAGCAATGTGTTGCAGCAGCAGCTACAGATTTCACAGATTCAGAATTGAAATATTCTGTGCAAGCCAAAATTCCAACAATGCATGTTGGCGTGAATGTTCCAGCAAAGCATGTTGACAAGGAGACGGTAAATTAATAATGGACTACAAAAAAAAAAAAAATATCTAGGTGGTGGTCAAGTGGTAAGAACTTAGGATCAAGGGGTTTGTTCTCTCTGTGGTCTCAGGTTTGAATCCTTAGTTGCTCATATGATGGCCACCGGAGGCTTACATGATCGTTAACTTCAGGGCCCGTAGGATTAGTCGTGGTGCGTATAATTTGACCCAGACACCCATGTTAATCTAAAAAAACAAAAATAAAAAATAATAAACTAAAAAAAATAATAATACTAATGGATGAAGATCATCTTATAGTTTTTAAGTGGCAAGAAAAGGTAACGATAACTATTTGTTTTTATCTTAGTTGGTAGTTATCTAATAAATAATTGTAATATATATTTCTATTTAATGAAAAGTCTGGATTAAATATATTGTAATAAAATTTCTTTGTTATTGGTGTGATTCCAAAACGAGAGTGATTCTCTCACGGCTTCTTGTTTTTCCTTGTAATCATTATTTTTTGCAATAAAACATCAGACTTCTTCCCTTTTGCTAATTCTTTCTTTCTGCTATCTTCTCTATTGAATTCCAAAATTAGTAAACCTGGTTCTTCTTGATTTTGTTTGACATTAATTGGTATCAGAGCTGACATTTCGATTTCTATTCTCCCATGCCTGGAACCTATAGTGGCAATTCATATAATCCCAATTAGGGATTGCAGGATCCTGGTCCTTCCCAACCCAATTTGAATCCCCCATATCAAACACCTCCACAACCCGTTTTAAGTACCCCACAACAGACTCTTACACAAAATAACCCCACTTCCTTGCTACACCAATTACAACAACAAATGGAGTTAGCCACCCGCACCTTGGACATCATCATTGTTTGTTTAGATGGCATAGAAGAGAGGAGTAATAATTTAGGTATAGCTGATGAAGAAGTAGGAGAACAACTGGGCGGGAATAGATACAGAGACAATGGAAGAATGGTAGATGAATTTACTCGATATATGAAGGTTGACATGACCGACTTTAATGGAAAGTTTGATCCTGATGCTTTCCATGATTGGATGCTATCTTTAGAGGACTATTTTGAATCGTTTGCAGTACCATCAAACAGAAAGGTCAGGTTTGTTAAATTAAAACTCAAGGGTGCTGCGCATGCATGGTGGGGAATTTTAGAAGAATATATGAGACGCACAAACCAGCCTTCAATACAAGATTGGGCTGAGATGAAGGCTCGATCGGAAACGAAATACTTGCCAATCAACTATGAACAAATGGTATAGACATGCTTTTATTGGCTCAAGGATTGAACATGTCTGTGGATCAATATACAGAGAGATTTCATGATTTAACCGTGAGGAGCCAGATTATAGAGATTGGTCAACAAACTCTTGCTCACTATCTAAAAGGGCTCTGAGGAGATATTAGAAAGGAAATGTATACTTCCAGGCTATTTGCAGTGGATGAAGCTTACCAACTTGCATTGCAGATAGAGAAGCAACAAATACTCAACAGAAGTAAGTCAGTGAAAGAGTGGCATGGTATGAGTCGACCTCCACCTGTGCAGAATAATATGAAGGGTAGCATAAACAATGTCAGAACTCTAGAAGCGTATGGTAATCTGAATAAGCATAAAGTAGGCACTGAGGGACCGCAATGTTATAAGTGCAGAGGACATGGGCATTTTGCTGCAGTATGCCCTACAAAAGGGAAGAAGATTATACATGCTTTTAAATTAAATACTGAAGTAGCACCAGAATCATCTAACAGAGACTAAGACACGGTGGAAGAAGACAGTGAAGAGATGGAAAAGGAGAGGGTGCAGGCCGCAAATTTACCTATTTACGTGGTCTATCTAATGCTTTCCAAGTAGATTTACCTATTTGCGTGGTCCACAGAATGCTTTCCAATCACGCTACTCCCACAACACAAGTGGAATATGATTAAAGGAGAACTAACATTTGTCATACTAGTGTTGCACACAAGGGCAAGGCACTCAATGTGATCATTAACAACGACAGTGGATTTGATGTTATCTCTACTGAAGTTGTGGAGAAATTGAGGTCACTGAAGAAAAGGCACCCTGCCCCATACAATGTCAGTTGGATCAGTGACAACCATCATGTTGTGATACAACATCGTTTGTGATACAGTTCTCTTTAGGCAATCACTTTGAAGATGAAGTCTGGTGTGATGTGTTTCCCATGACAGTATGTTATTTACTCTTGGGCGTACCTTGGTTATTTGACAGAAGGGTGAATTACAATGGGTATGACAATATTTATTCATTAAAAGTCAAGAAAAAGAAGTTGGTGTTAGAGCCCTTGCCCATCAGAGAATTTCAACAAAATTCAACCATGATACTGTCATTTCAGAAGTTTCAACAAGCTCTACTTGAAACTCCGGTTATGTTCATACTGTTTTGCAAAGCTGTAGTGGGGAGAATGCAATAAACAATGGATGTCTTACCTGTTGCTCTTCAACAACTATTGTAGCAGTTTGCAGAAGTTTTCCTATAAGAGCTTCATTCCCAATTACCACCGTTACATGACATACAACATGCAATTGACTTGGTTCCAAACTCTACTATACCAAATTTTCCTTGTTATCGGATGAGCCCAACTAAACACCAGGAGTTACAGCAGGAGATACATGGTATTATCAATAATGGTTTCATCAGGGAAAGCTTAAGTCCCTGTGCAATACTAGCTCTACTCAACCTAAAAAAAGATGGCAGTTGGAGAATCTGTATTGACAATAGAGCCATAAACAATAACACAGTTAAGTATTGCTTTTCGATCCTACGACTTTAAGTATTGCTTTTCGATCCTACGACTAGATGATCTGCTTGTCTAACTAGGGGGTGCCAAGATCTTTTCTAAACTAGACTTACATAGTGGCTACCATCAAATACGCATAAGGCCTGGGGATGAGTGGAAGGTAGCTTTTAAAATAAAAAAAGAGTTGTATGAATGGCTTGTGATGTCTTTTGGTTTAACCAATGCACCAAGCATCTTTATGAGGGTGATGAACCAGATGTTAAAGCCATTTCTAGACAGGTTTGCTGTAGTATATTTTGATGATATACTCATTTTTAGTCATAATATTGAAGAACATATTGATCATTTGAAGAAAATTATGTTGGTGCTTCAGCAAGGACAATTTTATGCCAACCGCAGCAAGTGCTCTTTTCTTCAATCCAAAATAAATTTCCTAGGCTTTGTCATCTCTTAACAAGGAGTAGAAGCTGATCCTGAGAAGGTTAAAGCAATCACACAGTGGCCAAAGCCTCAATCTTTTTCTGAAGTCAGGAGCTTTCATGGCCAAGTCACCTTTTATCGCAGATTCATCAAAGCTTTCAGCACTATCATGGCTCCCATCACAGAATGCCTGAAAGCCAAAAGCTTTAAATGGACTCCTGCCGCAGCATGTGCTTTCAATGACATTAAGTAGAAGATGGAACAGACCCCTGTTTTACAACTTCCAGATTTCTCTTAACTTTTTAAAGTTTCTTATGATGCCTCTCATATTGGTACTGGGGGGTGCTAAGTTAAGCAAAACATCCAATTGCATTCTTTAGCAAGATGTTGAATGAAACCAGGGTAAGGATTCAGCATATGACCTGGAATTTTATGCACTAGTGTAGACTTTGAAACACTGGAGATCTTACCTTATTCATCATGAGTTTGTTCTTTTTACAGACCATAATTCACTAAAGTATCTGCAATATCAAAACAAGTTAAGTGTTAAATATGCCCGGTGGTCTAGCTATATGCAACAATTTAGTTTTGTTATTAAACACAAAACTAGACAAGAAAACAAGGTGGCAGATGCTTTTAGCCGCAGACCTCATCCATTGCTGCTTCTCACAATAAATTCTTCAGGAATGGTTTCTATGAAGGATCACTACGACACTGATGCAGATTTTAAGGAAGTTTGGGAGTCCTTGCACAACAACCCTTCCATTACAGTTGCAGATTATACACTGATAGATGGATATTTGATGAAGGGTGGTCGGATTTGTGTTCTTAAGAGATCTTTATGGGAGTTCATCATTTAGGAACTGCATGGAGGAGGAATGACATGTCATTTTGGACAAGATAAGACATATTTTTTGGTTGCTGATTATTTCTATTGGCCCAATATGAGAAGGGACATCAATACTATTGTGAGCAGGTGCAGAATTTATCAAATGAACAAGGGTGGTAAGCACAACACTGGCCTGTACACACCAACACCAATTCCACAGAGACCCTGGGTTGATTGGAGTATGGACTTTGTACTTGGCCTTTCAAGAACTGTTCGAGGTAATGATTCTATCATGGTAGTGGTGGATCGATTTTCTAAAATGACTCACTTTATTCCATATCGTAAGACTTTTGATGCTTCCCATATTGCTTCACTGTTCTTGAAAGAAATTGTGCGTTTACATGGCATTCCAGTCTCCATTATATCTGATAGGGATGTTAAGTTTGTTAGTTATTTTTGGAAGACTTTTTTGGCTAAGCTGGGTACTAAAATCCTATTTTCCAATGCCTTCCACCCACAGACGGATGGCCAAACTGAGGTGACCAACAAAAGCCTATGTAATCTACTCAGATGTTTAATTAATGAACATGCTGTGAGTTGGGATCTCATTTTGCCACAGGCTGAATTTGCATACAATAATTCTATCAATCGGACAATAGGCATCACACCATTCGAATTAGTTTATGGGCTAAAACTAAAACCAAAGATTCCCATTAATGTTACTCCTTTACCTCTACCTCAAAAAGTTAGTGAAGCAGGAATGGACTTTGCAGCCTTTATGTCGAGAGCCTACATAAAGAAGTTAAAAGCAAGATGGCAGAACAGGTTGTTAAATACACTGCATATGCTAACAAAAACAGGAGGGAGCTGCATTTTAAGGAGGGGGACTTGGTTTTGATCACAGTGCGACCTGAAAGATCCCCCCTGGAATGTATCACAAACTACACGCCAGGAAGATTGGTCCATTTAAGATCCTTAAAAAGTTAGGATCTAATGCTTATTTAATTGATTTACCGTCTGATTTCCAGTTCAGTCCAATTTTCAATGTAGAAGACCTTACGATTTATCAAGGTTCCATGTCTTCTTAAGAATTAAAGGATCCCTCTTCAATAGTTCTATAAGTTCAGCCTACACCGAAAACTGTTGACTTAATATTAACCCATCAATTTGTCTCTACCAGGAAGGGAGTTTATTATAAGTTTTTGGTTAAGTGGGCATCCAAGCTGAAATCAGAAATAGTCTGGCTACAAGGTTCTGAAGTCCATCATCTTAATCCTTAACTTTATACAGATTAGTTGAACATTACTTGCCTGAGGCAAGTTACTGAGGAAGAGAGGAAATTGATGCAAATGAAAGCGACCAAGATTCCAGCAAGGAGCAATGAGTTGCAGCAGCTACAAATTTCGTAGATTCCAGAGGATTGAAATATTCTGTGCAGGCCAAAATTCCAACAATGCATGTTGACGTGAATGTTCCAGCAAAGCATGTTGACAAGGAGGTAGTTAATTAATAATGGATGAAGATCATCTTATATTTCCAAGTGGCAGGAAAAGTTAACTATAACTGTTTGTTCTTATCTTAATTGGTAGTTATCTAGTAAATAACTGTAATATGTATTTCTATTTAATGAAGAAGGTAAGTCTGGATTGAATAGATTGTAATAAAAGTTCTTTGTCTTTGGTGTGATTCTCTTGAGTGGTGCGAGAATACTTATTTTCTTTTCCTTGTAATTTTTATTTTCTACAATAAAACATCAGACTTCTTCCTTTTTGTTAATTCTTTCTTTCTGCTATCTTCTCTACTGAATTCCAAAATTAGTAAGCCTGGTTCTTCTTGATTTAGTTTGACGTTATCCCCGCCTTGCAAGCATTTGACTATTGAAGCCCAAACCTCACATCCAATAATGAGAAATAAGAAATGTATTAGCCAGCTACTAGTTTACCCTCGCTCGAATTAAAAAGATAAATTAAATGTTAAGAAAATATCTAAATCATAAAAAAAATTATTTGATATTGTTATTAAATTTGATTAAATTTTAAAATTTTCTAACATAATTTTTTTAATATAATTTTAAAATTAAATTATATAAAAATTATTTTAACATGATAGGTTTAAAGACATATTTAGCATGGTATAACTTTAAGAAAATCAATATGATATTTTTTTAATTTTGAGATATTAATATATTAGAATGACCCGTGTTTTACAGCTTAACCTATTAATTTTACGATTCAGTTGATGGATTTTATTGGGTTTAATAATTTTATTTTTTTAATTATTTTTATTTAATTATATGATAATAAAAATAAATATTTATAAAATCAAATACAAATCAAATATTAGAATTTTTTTAACATTATCATTGCCTTATAAAAAATAAACTGAAATAATTTATAAAGATAAATTTAAAATTAAATAAATATTGAATAAAAAAATTAATAAAAAAATAATAATAATAAAAAACTTCTTCATTCTTTTAAAAAAACTAAAAGTAAAAAAATAAAAATTAGAATTTAAAATTAAACACGCTTGCAAACGAGAAAACTAACGACTAATTAAGAAACTAGAAAAAGTCTTATCCGTATTGCATGTGGCACGATTTTTTATATTCAATGTATCTTCCTATATGAGAAAAAAAATCAATGCTTTATTTTCTTTTTAAGAAAAGTCATCGGTTCCTTTCTCTTTTTTTTTTTCCCTCTCACTTAAAAGAAACAAATTTCTATAATTTTTTCCAAAACAATAAAGAAAACACCTCCCTTTGTTAACAAAATTTACATAAAAAAATATTATTAACGAACAATACTCATAAAATTTTTCTAAATTAAATTATAAAAATCATATCAATTATAGCATCATACTCACATAAAAAATAAAATCTTATGTTTTATTTTGAGCTATTTTATTTATTGCCCTATATTATAGGAAATAACACTTTTTTTTCTTAAAAAGTGTGCAGGCATTAATGTTTTTTTTTTACCATCAACAAAATTTTAATTTCAAACTAAAAATTTAATACATTCATTCATTCATTAAAATAAATCAATTATATATGTCAATAAATAATAATAAATTTATTAAAACATATTTTTAACAAACAATACTTATAACTTTTCTCTAAATTAAAAGATAAAAGCAACATAAATAAAATTATAAACATTATATCAATTATAACATTTCAATCACACAAAAAGTATTTTTTTTTAGCTAATTTATTTATTAACCCCATCAATGATTAAATCAAAAAGTTAAGATAAAAATACTATTTATTAGAAGAAAAAAATATTATATTTTTTTATTTAAAATAAAATCACTAAAATTTTAAGATAAAATTAATTTTTATTTTATCAAATCAAATATCAACTTAATATCAAAATTTATCTTTAACATTACAAAAACCTAGTTAAAATCAGTTGAAAAAGAATACTACACGTAATACCAAGTCACTTAATAAGAAAATATTAATTTGACAATAAAAAAAGAGTTAAGCAAAAAGCAAAAATATCTAATAAAAAAAGCAAAAATATCTAATAAAAAAAGCAAAAATATCTAATAAAAAAAGGATATGAATGAAAAATAAGTTTGAGGGGGTGATAATTGTTTCAACCTCAATTTTTTGCATGTTTTTCGAACTCTGAATTCATTCTTAAAAAAAGAAGAAGAAGAAGAAGAAGAAGAAAAAACTGACTTTTAAAAGGCAGGAATTTCTAGGCAAATTAAAAGGAGCGTGTTATGTACGAAGGCGCGTAAACCACCGACTGAAACACAACAACCGGTTAGCGACCCGGAGAGCACCCACAAAATCACCGTAGTTTCTTCTTCAACTCCAAGGACACGGACATCCTTTTTTTTTTCAAAGAAAAAACCCACCAATCATTACCATATAAATACAGCTTCATCATTTCCAGAAAAAACAAAGAGTAGCGTTTCATTTATCAGCCCAAGGACTTGGATTTTCCTTTTCGTGATCCGAGAAAAACATTATTAAGAAAAGTCTAGACATTTATTAGGTTTCTATTACCAAATCAATAAATATACAGTATCCGTCTTGTACAATGTCAGTTTCTGGTATTCAAGGCCAGCTTCTTGAAGTCACTGGTATTTTTTTTTTGTTGCTTAATTCTGTTTTATTTCACGTGATTAAAGAAACCCTTTATTTTCTTTTTTGTTTTCTTATGGAATTGATTGTCATTTGAGATTTTTCTTTGATGCAGTTGTTGGGTGTACTAAACTGAAAGACACTGAATGGATATCAAGACCAGATCCTTACGTTTGTGTTGAATATGGTAGCCATAGCTGTCGCACAAGAACCTGCACAGGTACATAATCTTCTAGGAGTATTAGTCGATTTTTAGATCGCAATTTGGCTTTGATTTCATGTTTTGTTAAAAACTGATATACATGTTTTCTTCTTTTTTAGATGGAGGCAAAAACCCTACATTCGAAGAGAAGTTTATGTTTCCACTAATTGAAGGGTTAAGAGAGATAAGTGTTGGTGTTTGGAACAGCAATACCTTATCTCTTGATGATTTTATCGGCAAGGGAAAGTAATTAGTCTTTAACCTTTTGATCTAGTTATGATTTTTAAAGCTGACTCTTTTGGCTTTTGGCTTTAATTTGAGATTGAAATTTGTTTTTCTTTTTTACTATGTTACTGTGTATAGGATTCAATTGCACAAAGTTCTTTCGCAGGGCTTTGACGATACAACTTGGCCACTTCAAACTAAAACTGGAAGGTAATTATAACTGCAATTTGCTTGTTTTTTTTTTTTTTTTTGGCGAAGGAGAATTGGTCTGGCTTTTTTTGTTTAGTTCCTTGCATTTAGTAATAATATCCTGAAATTGTGGTTTCTATTTGAGTAGAATGGAGCCATAAGCTACCATTGAAAATATGCGTTTTGATTTTGATGGTATTTAGAATTAATGATGGAATGGTCAATTTGGGGCTTGAACACGAGACTTTATGTCTCTTGTTTGCTATACTAATGAGCTAAAAGCCCTTTGGTATATTGTAGCATGGAATTCTTAACAATGAAGGGGCCCGAGGATTTTGGATGTTGAATTGGATGTCGGTTAAGAGAGCATGCACACAGATAAATGTGAAATATTGTTCATTGACGTGCTGTTTTATGCTTTTATTTTGTGGTAATGTTATACCATATCAGAAATTAATTGCAAATCATTTTGGTGCTTTCTGCAATTTATACTTCAGTTTATCAACTTTTATATAGTAAACTTCTTCTCACTGGCCCCTGCATGGCGTGCAATTAAGTGAGGTTTCTTCATCTGAATGCTTTCAACTTTGTGAGGCAAGGATGGAGAAAAAATTACCACTCAGTTTCAAACATGGGACAAGGATTCTGCCTTCCCTCATTGGGAGAGGACATTGTCTTTCCATTTTGAAGCTGAAAGAATACAATTCTCTGCTTCTCTATAGAGTGATAATTTTGGAGCAGAGATGAATTGGTTCATAGAATAGTTTCTTAAGAAATGCTCACAATCCCTCCATTCTTCTACCAAATTAGCAAGGTTTATTTCATGCCAACATAAAGGTGCATTGGTGCTCCTGTATTAGATATCAATATACCAAATGCTGTGGCGTGGATTTGATAATATGTGCACACAGACATATTGTTTTTGTTCCAGAGCATGGTGTGTGATTTATTCACTGGTTACATGTGTTTTTACCTGTTTGGTAATAGTCTAACAGTACTTCTCTTCTAAAGTGTGCCTCTCGTTTTTTCTCCGATCACAGGTATGCTGGAGAAGTAAAATTGATAATGCACTATGTAAATGCCAACGTAAGCTATCTTGCAATTACATATACTGAAAATACCCCTTATCTTTTACCTGAGAAGATATTTTGACTGCTGGAAGCTGAATAAACTGTCATTTCTTGCAGAAAGCAGCAACAGGCTATGCTCCTTCAGCACCACCATGTTTATACCCTGATCCTGCAGTCTCACAACGCTATTTCCCGCCACCTGCGTATGGAACTCCTCATGCACAACCACCGACAACCTACCCAGCTCCATCTCCTTATCCCTCATACCCGCCTAGTTCAGCGTTTCCACAATCAGCGTATCCCCCACCACAGCCTACTCCTTATCCTCCTGCACCGTACCCAGCATGTTCAGCATATCCTCCACCACCATATCCACCTCCACCTCAAGCTTCATCCTACTATCCTCCAGGTAACTAAATGGTACATTTCCATATTCTTTCCTATAGATACTGATAGTCATCCTGGTAACAATGTTAAAACAATCATTTCACCCTTTTTAGGTCATTTTTTTGGAACCTATCCTCCTCCACCATACTAAAATGATGCTTCAGAATATCAAGTGCGAAGAAGAAACACGTAAGTTTTGAAATAATCAAATCAAGGAGTTGACAATAAAAATGAGACTTGGCTTTGACATATGAGATTTGAGTACACAAATTTTGATAACTTGAAGATAATGGCACAAAGAAGAGGGTCTGCTATCAATTATATATCTAAATTAGTTGTGTGGAAGATGTTTAATGGGTAAATAAATCCGCACTAGCTTTTCAAAGGAGTCTATATCTAGAGCAAGTCAACTTCTACAAAAAATACATGCAGACAAGTATGATTTTATTCAGCAATGCTCATTTGATAAAATTTTATATTTTTTATTGATGATTATAGTGGAACATGAGTATGCTTTTTAAAGAGAAAGTTTAATGTATTTAATTGCTTACATAAGTTTAAAGCATTAGTTAAGAAAAAATGATTATTCTATAAAATCACGAAGTACAGATAAGGGGTGAGTTTTGTTATAAGTTTTGTGAAAATCATAGTATAAGGAGACTTCTCATGATGCTTAGATACTGATATTCATCCCGGTAATGATGTTAAAATAATAATTTTTGGAGTTTTTGAGATTGGTAATGGTTGCGATTCAAAATGTTTTTCTTTCAGAAATGTATTAAAATAATATTTTATTATTATTTTTTAAAGATTATTTTTTGATACTAGCATATTAATATAATATGAAAATATAAAAAAATAAATTTTAAAAATACAAGATTTCAAATACTGTCTTGTGTGAAGAAGCAACATGTAGAATGCATTGAAAGTAAACTGAATTTTAACTTTTTTAAAAAGTGAAATTAATTGATCAGTTAAATTAAGTTAAATTAAATTAATTCGTTAATCGATTTAAAAACTATTGATCAGTTAAGATAATAAAATATTATTTTATTCAGATTACACCAAGAAAAACACTTAAAACACTTAATACGATTGCCTTCCTTTCAAAAATTCTTATTTCTTTTGTATCTTTGTTTTGCTATCCATAAATTCCTATAACCCTTGTTTTTTCTTCCAACAGAAGGAACTGCCCTGTAAAGAACACTAGAATTTAGCGATGCTAATTTTTCCTCCGCACCGAGGAGTTTTGTGTTTTCCTTGACTCAAAAAGTATTCTCAATGAATAATCTCATTTTGCAAGAAAATTTGTATACTCGCTGGATTCTTTATTGGGCTGCTAATAACCTGCTGCCCCGGCATTTGTCAGCAATATCAAGATTCAGTGTGCTTCCGCCTCACAGACTGTTTTAGATATTCCTTGCTGCTATACTTTACTCGCCTTTAGTTCTAATCAGCTTTATGCTACCCCTCCCACACACACAAACTCACAGAGATCCTTACCCTCTCCAGGGATCACGCTCTTGGTAAACAGACTTGGTCCAACCTGCCATCATCTACAAAGTAAATTAAGACTTACTGGAGCAAGACTGGTAATCTTTGTTTAGCAGTTCAGATCGTCCAAAGTAGAGAAGGAATAGATCATCTGCGCGACGGGAGGATGCCAGTTATGGCCCCTATGGGTTGGACTTTATTTCGAAGCCTTTCGGTATATATTAGCATTGGATCAAGATTTCCTCGTGCATGCTCTACAAATAAATGGGCGTACGATTTTAGCAAGTGCTAAACAAAATTTAATTACTAGTTATTTTTTCATAATGTTATTCTACCTCCATTATATATTGTAGATACAAAGATAACTTTATTTAACGTGTTTCCTATATTTTATTTCAATCTTCAAGGTAATAAATTATATTTAGATATTTATAACTTTGTTCTTTAAGAATACAAGTCACGTGAAATGTTGTTTTCTCACGAAATTATGAGTTGATATCCATTGCAAATTTTACGACGAGCCTAAATCCTTGAATAGCAAAGATTATGTATTATGAATCATAAATTGTTACTTACTAATAATTTAGTATTTTTTTTAAGTAATATAAATATCTGAGTTAGTTTACACGACTAATTTTATAAATTTTAAAATTAACGATTATGTAACCTTTTAAAAATAAATTTTAAATTTGATTAGTTAAATTATTATTTTAAAATTTAATGAAATAATGAGATGACTTGCTATTAAAGTTTCATGAAAAGTATGATAACACTTGCTGTTTTACAAGTTAGATGCATCAAAATATGTTATTCAAGAAAATATATATTGTTTGTCCCCTTTTAACTCTTCACAGATATTAAGAAACGCAGTTAACATGGTGACAAATCACCTAATATGGCTCCAACCTTCTAATAATGTCATTTTTTGTTTGTTTCTTTTGACTTTTCATAGAGATTAAGAAACGTAACGTGACTAGACAAACATTTTGGGACAACCAAAACTAAAAATATTGACAAATAAACTAGGATTCAGAGTACAGAAATTGAACCAATTGGAGATAAAATAACATTCTTCAAGTGTAGGGTTTTTTTTATGTGTGTAGTCTATTATTTTCCTGTTATTGTCTTCAAAGAAATATAAAAAGGGATTTTAAAAAAAAATAGTTTTCGGACACATTGAGAATAAACCCCTCTTTTTCCCCTCCTATTTAATATAAATTGATTATATACAATTTTTTTTTTCCAAACACGAGAGAATCCATTCATCAATATCCACGCTGGAAAGCACCTTGAGCTTAGTGCTAAAATTAGAGTGGCAATTATATACCCACAATGACCTTTTTAAATAAGATTTTAACCTGTGAATTTTGAATTGCAATGAACCTAATGTCACAAGTACTTCTTGTGATACTTGAAATAATCCATCACCTAAAGTTTACAAGCAAGGACTTAATTTTTTTATAAAAAAAATTATCTAAGAAAAACCCAAAATGTTGACAAATGGACTTGTTACTTGCTGAAGGATATGTGCTTTTGATAAGGTCAGGATTCGGAGCCATCATCTGCCTGTAATTAAAGAATATATACAGTGGTAATTAAAAAATTAATTAAATTATTAGGTGGGTGGTTGCTTTCACTCTTGAATTACAGTACGAGTAGCTACTTTCTCTATTCATTTACAGTCTAAGTTAATCTTTATCGTTAGAACCAATCATTTTTCTCTTTGCGTTGATGAGATAGGTTACCTAGAAGCACTTGGGCTCGCAGATGCATGCATATCGACCTGTCTTCTGGTTAGAATCTCTAGTATTAATCCTGCATGCTCTTCCAGCGTTTGATCATAATCATCACACATGAGCTTGATCAATTGAGATCTTACAAAATCATTAATGATGAACATCTGTAAATCATTGGGTTTGCAGTACTGGAATATACAATAATGTCACAATATTCAAAATATATCTGATACGCTAGCTGATCGGCCATAATTTGAGAGCACTTTTAGTGGTTACCATGTGAGGCTAGTTAGTTGTGGATGAGGCAAAGGTACCAAGTTCTTCAACTGGTCACTTTATAAGCAGTTGTGATGGACGCAGACATAATTCCTTGGGGGTTAAAGGCAAAGTGAGGCATGATTGGTGAGTTTCAAAGGTTTTGGTTAAGGTGGATGACAAATTTACCTCTCTCAAGTCTCAGCTCATGAGTGCTTCGATGTTTTTTTTTTTTTTGAATTTTTAAAGGTGCCAATGAGAATGAAACATGATAAAAAAAATAAAATAAAATCATCCACAGTTGCTAAAAAATGTTGAAGGTGCTTGAAAAGCATGGCAACCTGTTCTTTCTATGTTACTGTAGTTGATTTTAAGTACTGAGGGACCCGACATTTCATTTTCATCGGAGATTTTTCATTTACTATTAAGGGTTGATTAGTCGCAATAGTGGATTATTATTAGACCGGGTCTTTCATGAATGGCCTGGCTATTCTATGATGTAGACAGCCATGCAACACTGTTTAGGAATTGAAACGTTTTTAAAATATTTTTTATTTAGAAATCTATTAAATAATATATTTTTTTATTTTTTAAAATTTATTTCTAGCACTAATAAATTAAAAATATATAAAAAAACTAATTTAAAAATAATCAATTAATTTTAAAATACAAAAACAAACATGATTTTGAATCAATAGTTAGTGTTTGTATTTACTGTTTTTTATTTAAATTTTAAAATTAATTTTACAATGAAAAATATAATAAAATATAATATAATGAATGATGCCCCACCCCTCAATAAATAGAGGAATTAAACAAGCCCTAAGTGTGAGAACAAATCTGTTCACTGTCATGATCAATTTAATTAAACCACGAAAAACTGAGGAACTGTCACGCCACGTCAAAATATGAGGTTATTTTTCAAAGCTAAGTTTCTTTGAAGAGAGACCGGAAGCACTGCCTGTCTTTTCGTTACTGGAGAAATCATTTGGTGAGTGGGGGAGTGTTGTTTAGGACCAAATCTTAAACAACAAAAAGTAGGGCTAAAGTTTGTTAATTTTGACAATTAATAAAGAAGATGGTACAGCTAATATAAAGAAATCTATAATTGTAAAGTGGAGCTCGATTTGCCATTAGTAACAGTGCAGCAATTCTTATCGAGACGGGTTGCTTGTGTTAGAAATCAACTACATTAATCATGCAATTAATTAAAGTACTCCTTCATCTCAAAATGACACTGGTAAAAGAGAATTTACATAGAGTGGGAATTGAGCCATGTTTTTGCATGCAGATGGTTAAACTAGATCCAAAATGCAAACTACCAAAATTAGTCTGGGGAAGAGTACTGATTTTTATCATCATATAAGGGTTGTTGTTTTGGAAGTTAACTTGTGTCTGCGTACGAGAAGAAGAGTTTTTGGAAGTTTCTCGGTGTTAACTTCTGTTAGGTCAATAATCCCTTTTGTCCATCGGGTTGTTTAATAATTTTACATGTGTTAGGTACATTAAAAAAGAAGAAGAAATTACTTCCCTAGAAATGGAAATCGAGATGTGAACTGTTTGACAAGCAGTCCAAAACATGATCATGCTCTTCAATTCTTAAAGATATAGTGCAGACAGTGGTCAATGCCACTGGTTTGAACTGCTGATAGTTTCCACGATATTCACCCACCGCATGGAAAATTGGAGACGAGAACAATAATGCTGACCTTCACTGCGGAGACATGATCCATCTGTTTGATTTGGACGCGAGTTAAGATTAAAATCAGAACTTCTGTTTAGCTCAGGAAATTCATTGGAGTTAGCTGAAAGGAGCATGGGGATCGATGAGTTTAATTACAAGTACGATCATTGCATATTCATAGTTAAACTCTTCTAACAATTAATCTCAATATTTCTACAACCCATTAGGATTTTCTTTCTCGCTCCAAGATTATCACCGGAAGCAAGAAAACAGTAGAATATGAATTCTTTTCCTTAATGTAACAGTACTCTTAACAACGCTTACATGATTGCATTGATCAATTGGGGTGAGATTCTTATTCCAGCGACACCCACAAAATCTCTTACGGTACATTTGCAATATTACCTGCCTTTACTGTGGTTGCAGAAGGGAAAAAAATCCATAATTGATGCCAAAAACAAGTCAAAACAAATAAAAATCTGGAGCAGTGAAAAATAGGAAGAGGCCAAGAGAGGGTGAGCTTTTGCGTGCATGCCAGTTGCGAAAGAAGGAAGAGGACCTCCTTATTATCTGGCCGCACCGCAGACGACAAGACACCATCAAATTTAATGACTTTTCTTTTGGATCCATTTTTTATTCTTTCTTTGTTGTTTTAAAAAAAAAATGGTGACTAGCTAGAAGTGATCGAGAGTCAGCTGGTGGATGTTCTGTATGTTGTTCGCCACACGCAGTCAAAGACAGTGAGCCAGCTGACTGGTAAGATAGTTGACTTTGTGTGTTGGATTGGGAACGCGTGGAAAAGAATATGTAACTTCGCGTGGATGGAAAGGGCCTTGGCTTGTTCTCTTGCGTGGACTCTGTGGTTTGTCTTTTTGGAAATTTCTTCTTCAGAACAACAAGCAAAATACAAGATTTTTTTTGTTCAAAACCCTCTCGTGATTTCTTTTTCTTTTTTCTCTTGTTTTGTTTTATTTTTTCTAAATTCCTCTTTTAAAAGTGACGGTGACAGGGGTGAGTATAGCCTTGCTTTTGCTGTAAAGATCATTTGACAAAAACATTATCCATGATGAAACTAAAACGTATCATAATTTATGGTTAGATTTGGAATACTTTGTAAAAATAATTAAAATTCCATCTGCGTGATCTTCACTCCAAAAGAAAATCTTGACGACAACGATCTTAAAACCAATGTGTAAATCTTCAAGTTACAACAATCAAGCATGCATTTATGAGTTTAATTCTCAATGAGATGATTTTATCTTGATATGTCTCAGGAATTGTAGTTTAATTGTCATCTATATTTTCTCCAACTCTTAAATGGGTTCGGATCTTTGATCTTTCCCATCCTCGACTCTTTCTTTTCTTCCCTTTTTGCTCGTTATTGGCAACTTGACAGAGATACAATTTATGTCTTCTGCGATAGCATATCTTAACCCTAAATTACATAGCGGAAAACTCTTCTTCCCATGCCAAAATCTCTGCGTGTCCCTCCCATCTTTATAAATTCCAGAGCAGAATAGAGCACAGTGACTTTAATTAGGTTGCTATAAGAGGTTGTTTTCATGGGCCCGGCTTGGTGTGTGTGCCGCTACGTACATTTTCTGCCCGCCAAACCAGACACACCGAAAGCAAAAAATAAAAAATAAAAAATAAAAAATAAAAAAATCCAACCACAAACTTCTTTATATTGCCACTTAAAAAAAAAAAAAAAACCACAAAAAGAGACAAGCGTGAAACCTGCCCTGTTAAAAATCAATCCTCCCCCCTCCTTTTCTTTCTCACTCTCTATCATCCTCTCTTCGCTCCTTAGCTACCACTCTCTCTATCTTGCACCACCCAGAGAAAAAGAAAGACCCTCGAGGGAAAAAAGAGAGAGGTGGGGGGGGACAATGGGTTCCCTTGTGTAATGAATAGTGTGCCAAAACCTCTTCTTCTTGGAAGAAGATGGCAATACCTAAACAACAAGAACTCGGGCAAAATGAACTAAGCACGCAACAAGAACAGAACACTTCATTCTTGCTAGATGCACTCTATTGTGAAGAGGGGAAATGGGAAGATGATTCAGAAGAAGAGGTTTTGCAAGAGAGTTCTTCCGTGAACAACCCCTCTGGCGATCTGTTTTCGATTTCATTGCTTGAACAAGATTTGTTCTGGGAAGATGAGGAGCTTCTCTCACTCTTCTCTAAAGAACAAGAACAACAAGCTTCTGTTAGTGTCAATAATGTGGCAAGCGATCCTTTTCTCTCCAGGGCTCGTCAAGAAGCTGTGGAGTGGATGCTTAAGGTCATTGCTCATCATGGATTTTCAGCTCTCACATCAATCTTGGCTATCAATTATCTAGATAGGTTTCTTGTTAGCCCTTGTTATCAAAGAGATAATAGACCATGGATGATCCAGCTTGTGGCTGTCACTTGTCTTTCTTTGGCTGCCAAAGTTGAAGAGACTCATGTTCCTCTTCTGCTAGACCTCCAAGTACGTCAATATAAAACCCTTCATCAATGTCATTTAATCATTATCATTTGCTAATTCGAAGATTGGTATTTAGAGGTTTTCTTTTGTTCTGTTTTAGGTAGAAGACACGAAATATTTATTCGAGGCCAAAACCATTCAAAGGATGGAGCTACTAGTGCTTTCAACACTGAAATGGAAGATGCACCCAGTGACTCCACTTTCATTTCTTGATCATATCATTAGGAGGCTTGGATTAAAGACCAATGTTCATTGGGAGTTTCTCAGGAGATGTGAGCATCTCCTGCTCTATGTTGTCTCTGGTAAGTATAGGATATAGCTGTCTTCAAAATCCCATTTTGACCCTCATTTAGAATTTTCGATAAGAACAAAGAGTAAAGAAAAGACTTTCTCGTCATTTGATTTACGTTGAGTTTCTTATGGGGTTTTCTGTTGTTGATGTAGATTCAAGATCTGGCTGTTATCTTCCTTCTGTGTTGGCCACTGCTACAATGATGCATGTTATAGACCAAGTTGAGACCTTCAATCCCATTGACTACCAGACCCAGCTTCTTAATGTTCTCAAGATAACCAAGGTATCGTTTATCTTGTCATCATTCATTATTTTTGTCTCGTATTTAAGTCCTTAACACAGCCACATTATATACTCATTATTGCGCATGGCATTAATGGCTCAACGGCTGCATTTCTTTGTTAACAGGAAAAAGTAAATGGTTGTTATGATCTGATTCTTGAGCTATCGAGGACTCGAGCCATTGCCAATAACAAGCCTAAAAAGAGAAAGTTCGAGCCTACGCCTCTGCAAGGGTCATCGGTCTCTTCGTCACTAGAAACTCTGTTTAAGAAGGGCAGAACCCAAGAGCAATGGGTCTTTGTGGACATTATTGGCAGCCCGCGTTAATCTCTCTCTCTCTCTCTAGGCATCTGCCACATAGTAATATTTCTACTATGTTTATTAAGGCCTCTTTAAATTGCGTCCTATCTTGACAATTCCAAAGTTCCCCGCTATAGGTAATCTTCATATGAGAGGGTGGCCCTTTAAAGAAGAGGGCAAGAGAGTCATCTCCTTTATTAATGCCTTTGGCGCATGCACTTCCTTTTCATGTATAAGTCTCTTTGACAGCATACTTTATATGGACATATTAATATTATATTCATAAAATAAACTCAGAATCATTTTTGTTCATTTGTATTAATGCTCTCTTGTTTGCTCCTATTTGCTTGAATCTGAATCAAGTCTTGTTTAGAATTAAAGATGGAAGGAATTAGACAATTCTCCATGTGAATAATTTAAGATTTTGTTCTGAAAAATCTTTTCTGAGGGCAGAATGACAGCAGATGTATTTATAAGTTTGTCAAATACAAATCGGTACCTTGCATCAATAAATTAATATTCTACTACTAATTGATTATTTAAACTACTAACACTGGATGATTAAGGATAAATAATAGTTAGTTAGAGATGATGGGACTGTCTGTTTGCATGTGAAGAGAGGAGCAGCTTGTCGGTCAGTGGGGTTATGGGGTTTGGTTTTAGGGAGACTTTGATCGAGAGAGTTTTGACCTCGCAAGAAGAGCCAACCTTCTTTTTGTAGTCGAGTGTGACCGTAATTCCCTCTCTCTCTCTCTCTACTCAATAACCTAATCCCAACTTAAAAACCACCATCTATTGCTCTTCGATATTCTACACTTTTTTGTTCCTAGTACTGTTTGTAGGGTAATGAACTCTTGGAATAGGCCACATAGTAGACTACAGGGGACTTCTTCCTTTCTCTACTCGCTGGAGCCTGAGCTAGTCCACGAAGGTTGAGTCCGGTTTATGCCCGGTATTTGACGTCGATGACCATTTTCATAGCATCTATGTCTTCATTTTCCTTCTGATGCAATTGTGCGAATATACTTGGTTTTTTCTTTGATAGCAGGGATATATTTTTGCAATAGTGAATTTCATGAGGTGGAAAAAATAAGAAATTATTCCTATAAATTAATTCATCCTGTCATCTCAGCATGCAAATGTTGATAAATTTAATCACAAGATCGAAAAATTCTGACCCAAATAAAAAAAAATCAAAATACCTAGTGCATTTTATTTACACTAAAAATAATTAAATGATTTATTTGCGTGCTAAATATAGGAAGAGATCCTTTGACATGCAAATCTTAACTATTCATTTTCATTCTAGAAAATTACTATACATACAGGATTTACAACGACAATACAGTTTCAACACAAGGATTGGTTGGAATTTGAAACATTAATCGCATAGGATTTTATTTTGTTTTCCTTCTTCTAAGAATTCCCATATACGTACAGACAACAAAATTAGCAGACGCGATGAGAAATATAACAAGTTCTAATCTTGAAGTGAATGTCTTTATATATTTTTTAATTTTAGAGGTTATGTTTAAACTATTTTTATATACTAATGAGCACACATTGTGTGACTTGCATATGACCAGATTTGAATTTCATATATTCAAAACAATACATTTTATTAGTTTTAAAAAAAAACAAATACCATTTTTTCTTTTCAGAACTTGTTATGTGTGGAATAGCTTACACGTACAACTTAATTATCAAAATTAAGTGTTAAATATTTGAATTCTAATTAAAATCTCAAATCTTCTTTTACTATGTATTTTTTTATAGAGAGATATACGGGTCATTTTCTCAAAAATCTAAGCACACTACACCATCTTTTTATATAACATAAATTATTACGAGCAAGAAAAACAAGATTGATGATATATATACAGGCAAACGTGGAATACATTACATGCATGATCGGATTTTATATATCCAAGATATCCCTTGTTAAATCTCTTAAAAAATGAAAATACCAAGATTTTTTTCGAAACCAGTCACATGTAAAATAACTTACACATAGAACTTATTAAAATATTACATTAATCTCTATTTATCAAACTCTGATTAAGAACTCAAATTAATATCTTCTTCTTCCTTGACATGTGTAGCCATACCCCTGTGTTCATATATATAACGTGAATTATTATGAGGAAAAGGCAAGATTGCTGATATACGTATAGGACAATGTACGTCGCTGTCGTTGGGAGAAGCCTGTGATATCATGTATTTTCGGGTGTTCTTATCATATCTGGCTAATGTTTCCCTCTGTTGCCATATCTGGTTGGCTTGATAATTGCATGACATTCCCTTCCAAGAGTTAACACAATAAACTCGTTTAAAGAGTAATTTATGAAACAAATGGAGAGGGAATTACTAGCACGCTATAAAAGCATCGTTGTTTTTTAAAAAAAAAAGAGAGAGAGAATTGTGGCGATACTCTTGTGTTGGCTGATTGCGAACGTAGCTGTATGTGCTCTCTCATTTTGAGCTTAAGCTCGATGATCTTGAGTTCTTGATTGTTCAATTAAATAGTATAACCCTAGCAAGCATGAACAAAACGACAGTCAAAAGAATGCTTACTGGTGCCTTTTCCTCCCCTCTAAACAATTGGTTTGCACTGCATAGCTTTAGCGTAGACTAATCCTTTCTTGATTCTCTCCTTTTGGGCTGTTATTAATGGGATTGGACTGACTTCGATCAACAATTTAATTTAATCATCATAATCTTTATAAGTTAAAGTAGTATATCACAAAAGTCGAGAGTGCCCACTACGCTATAAAGTCCACATGTTCTTCTTGGTCAGACTTCCTAAATTGCCACACATATTCATGATGCCCTATTATAGTGGATTTTAAATACAGGGCATGCTCATCACCCCTTTTGGTACTTCTTTTGCTTTATTTCTTTATTTTTTGCTCCTTGGAGCTTCTCTTCCTTTTTTCACGTGTTGAACACTAACATAGTTTATGTTAATCTAAGCAGTGCATGCCAGCCACCTGTGAAAAAAAAATTAAATTAATCTACAAAATATGATGCAAGACTGTCGTCATTAATTGTTATGTTAGTGTGGATCATTGTAACTTCATCAATTGTTATGTTAGCGTGGATCATTGTAACTTAAATTGAATTAGATTTTTTAGATGTGTTTTCTTGCTCTTTTTTTTTTTCTTTCTGTTTTGACGAAGATGATGGTGGAAGGGCGTTTGAGATTGTGGTGGATAGTATTTTTAAAAATATTTTTTATTTTAAAATATATTAAAATAATCTTTTTAATATTAACACATTAAAGTCATCATAAATCACTTAAAAATCATTAATTTAATATATTTTCAAGTCAATATTATTTCTAAAAAGCACTTAAAAATAGAAGCAAAATCTACAACAAACACCCCATAATCAAGACAAGCTTCACGCACCGATACTAATCTAGCACTTCTCTGATGTATAAAAATGTATAATCATAATCATTTAGGTGATGGCCAAGTGGTAAAGACTTGGGACTAAGAGGTTTGCTCCCTCTATGGTTTCAGGTTCGAGTCCTTGGTTGCTCATATGATGGCCACTGGAGACTTACATGGTCGTTAACTTAAAGACCCGTGGGATTAATCGTGGTGCGTGCAAGCTGGCCCGGATACCCACGTTAATCTAAAAAAAAAAATGTACAATGAGTGGACACTTGGCATGGTTACTAACACACCATACATCTATAAAAATACAGAACAATATAATTTGATGTACGAATCACATATATCTGAATAAAATTAGACTTAATTGCCAAAATTCAATAAATATAATAATATCTAGGATTCATATGCATTGAAAGTATAATAAAATTACATTGAAAGTATAATAAAATTACAAGCTTTAATTATACGACTTTTTTATTCATCATAATGATATATATTTTCTAATAAGTTTGGGTGTTAATTAAAATTAATTTTTTTTGAATAATTTAAACAGTGCACCTTCCTCTGATATATTAAAAGGATTAATAAATCATCTCAAATACAAAATTTAAATTAAAAAAAAAACCTCAACCACTCGCCAACTGCATGAGATTTAAGGAGCTTTAAACATTATTCTGCATAAACCATGTCACAAGCAATGACAATTTAGCGAAGAAAACGGCAAGTCTTCCCACAAAAGCAAAATTTAAGAGAGGACATAAAAAAAAGGGTCTTGGTTTGCAGTAGGTTTGACGGAAGAGCCGAAGAGTCACTCATGCTATAAAAAGTAAAAAGGTGAAGGGTGGGAGATTTTGAATCCGGGAGACAATCTTTCATGCTGTGGAGAGATGTCCTGTTTTGTTTTTTTTTTTTAATCTTATTTTTCTTTTTATTTTTGGTTTCTCTACTTTCAGGTTAATTTGCAGTGGGGCGTGGATGATTGCTAGCTAGGAAGTAGATGTGTAAATGCCTAGTGCTCATGATTCTAGAGAGAGAAGGAGGGAGATTGTTGTTTTTTCAAAGGGAAACAGCTTGCCCTCAAGGCCCAGAGATGGTGAGGTCAGTCTGTCTCTACACCAATAATTGTAGAATAATGTGATCATGGCGAAAGCTTTATACCATTTTGATCTTAAGCGTTCTTTTGACCAGGTCTCTCCCTGTTATTGTTCCATTAATAAATCACATTAGGACAAAAAAACACCATGTAATTTTCCTTCTACTCTTTTCTTGGTCACAGCTGTAAAGTTTACAGGAGGACGATAGAGATCAGGACCATATATGTGTCTGGGCCTCTCTTTCCAGCCAGATGTGTTGTTTTTATTTTAAAAAATGCCATGAAATCACGCTGCTACATTAATGTAAAGAACTGTTCCCATGGCTGAAAATATCTATCTAGCAAGCATGTCTGTCCATTATTTTGTTTGCTCTGTAACCTTAAAATGATCTGATCTTTTAAGGGTTTTTTATATATATAAAAAATAGTATAGTCTGTAAAAAGTTCTGGCACAGTAACAGAGATTGAAAAATTATTAGGAAAAGAGCATAATTTGAATATAAACCGTGTTCTTAATTATCATTTGCGTTTCATAATATGTTTTTCTATATAATTATCATTTCGAACGGGGATGATTAGCCTTCTTTCAAAACATCTTCTTTTCACGAGTTAATTAACATAAATAAAAATTAATTTAAATTTTTATAAAAATACAATGATAAATAATAAAATTATAGTTAAAAAAAATAAACTAGATGATATAGTAGAAAAGACAAATAAAAAAAAAATAGGTCATTGAGGAGACACTGAAGCTTCATTTTTGACATATCTAATATTATTAAAAAAACATCAACTAAACAATTCTAACTATACACTATAATAATGTCAAATGAGGTCATGGTTAACCCTAAATTAACTCCAAACAATATCCCTAACAAATCACAAATATATTTGATAAGATTTTAAAATATAGTTAAAATTATTTTGTCAGGATCTTTTTAATGATATTAAATATATAAAACATAAAGTTTTAATATGTTCCTAGTGATCTATTTTTTTAAAATTATTCAATTTTTATAAAATTTTACTTTAATTTTTTACTTATTAATTAATTAAAAAAATATAATTTTTAAAATAACCATTATTCCCAATAATAATTATATTCAACCACCATTAACGATTGTGATCGTATTTTTCTAATAATTTTATGGCATAAGTTATTTTGCCAAATCTCTTATCAAAACTGTGTAGAATTCTAAAATAACCGATCTTTAAATAGTTTGGGATGAAAGTGAGCAGTGTCAGACGTTGAATTTGTAACTTCGGACCCAAACTAAAAAGAATGATGAGTACAGCCTAAAATAAAACAAATGGACTTCCGCTTGCATTTATGGAGAGTCAGAAGGAACAGCTGAGTTTTAACATATAGTAGCTGCCAATTACCGTTTGAAAGTTCAAACCAGATAAAACAAACCTGAAATACAACACTCCTTTTTTTCTACGAGGATCAAGCAGCCTAAAAATACTTGATTTTTCATAACATTGCTATTTTCTGTAAAAAACCTTGCTGATGGAGAATCCAAGAACTCGAAATACAGCTCACGTTCATGTGGAATGCTCACTCAAGCATTTGAAGTTGTGTTTTTTCTTCTACACACAATTTCACTAGCAGTTCTCTCTTCTTCTTCTTTTCATGAGTCTAGCCAGCGATAGTATTGGAAGTACATGGAGATTTTTATTTTTGTCAGAACAATTCAAATAATATTAATCGATAACACAAACGATCCCAGTGGCACTATATGTCAGGTTTCTGTAATAAGCTCGGAAACAAGTTTCGAAATTTTTACCAAAAGCTAGAAAAGAAGTTCGAACTACTTTTAGCCTACACTGGCCGAGCCTTGCCATCTTGCCTTTTTTTTTTTTTCTTTTTTGTTGGGGGCAAGTTAAATGACCTCAACAAAACCACATCAATCTTCTACCTGGTTTTTGATATTGTTATAAATGTGTTTGGAAGTATGGTAATGGTAGTTTTTTAAAATATTTTTTATTTTAAAATAATATATATATTTATATTTTAAAAAATTATTTTTGATATTAATCATAAAAAATATTAATTTAAAGTAAAAAAAATAAAAAAAAATCAATCTTTTTCAAAAACAATCCTAAAACACAAAAATAAAGATGCCAGCTATTCTTTATCATTAATTGTTATTTACTCAGTTTATTGGCAACAGAGATCCTTATAGTTGATCCCATCACAAAAAGAGAACAATTGGATCTTGGATATTTTACATTTGGAACGATGTTAGTTGATACCTCTACTTCGGTTATTATTTTTGAGAGTCAAAATTCTGACTTCGAGAACTATTCGTGACATCCATTTGATGGGATAAGGTTTTTTATTGTCAATCAAACTTGACTGTTGATCTTTAGTTTTTGTGGAGATTAAATAACCTTGTAATAAGTCTAAAATATCAATATTCAATTAACCTTGAACTTGCCCGTCGTCTAACAAGGTACAAAATCAGCAATCGTAGATTCAGAAAACAAGTAAAGGCATATAACTACAAGAAACTTCATGAGAGGTAACATAATTACAAGGAGTCCATTAATTTAGCCCCTTTGTTTCTTATGATTATGCATGTTAATCGTTTTAATTTTGATAATATAACTTAGTTCACATCCAAATTTCCCATTCTAAAATAATTCAACTTCCTTTTTTTTCTTGTAGCTGGTGAGATTAGAGGATATGAATAGAAATGAAGGACATTTTAGCGAAAAACAATTATTAGATTGCCATGAAATTTCAAACAAGCATGAGAATACAGGCATTCTGGATGAAGTTTTCTAAATTAAAGATATTAATTAGTTATTTTACTAAAAACCAGTTGGGTTAAATAATAATTTAATGCTCAAAATACAGGTAAGTTTACTGTTTATTCTTCATTTTCACTGATAACACGTAAGAGGTAAGACCATGTCTCCCAGCTGGAAAAAAAACTACCTTCTGAATCATTAAAAACTTGTATACAGAGAGCATTTTTCTTGTGAAAGAAGGTTCTGCTGCCTCTGTATTGTTCATCCCACAAGGTAATGGAAAAGGCACGTTAATTATAAATGTGTTTCGAATTATCAAGGACTATACATCCATCACAGTACTGAAATGGTCCCAAAAGAACCAGATGGTCTCCTGAGAATAATGGCCCCTGGCGAGATCAGAAGATAGGCCCCAAAGAAGCAGTGTCAACTGTCTTCCATGGCACATCCATTTCGTGAATCAAGTAATGGTGCTAACATTTCTTCTCATCTTACCCTTTTATTGAAGTCTCCCCGTTTGGCATCCAATGAGATACAGAGATCATATTTCCGGTGGTCAACATCTCAGGCAATGACAAAAATTCACTCCATTTGCAATAAACCATTCCTGAACATGTACAGCCTACTTTAATGTCATAAGACAACCTGACATTGATACAGCAAACATTCAATGAAGCTATTCACAAAATAATTAACACCAATTATGTGGTCCGACCTGTGAATTGATTATTGAACCCAATGTCTTTCACAGTTTTAAGTGGGAACAACTGTTAAGTTGTTGTGTTAAGATTTCAATGTTGTGTCCCTTCGATGTCAGCATTGTTGGACTTCATCTAATTTTATTATAGGAGAATTACAGAAGTTGGAATCCAAAATAGAAAACGTTCCTCGATATCACCTTGCATTACTCGGTTGAATAGCATCTAGTTTTAGAGCTCTTATGAAATGTTCCAGAAACGAACCCATCTAACATACAAGATGAACTGAGCATAATTTGCTCAAAGCCACGGTTGCCAAGTCTGGAGACAGCTACACCGTATAAGCTCTTTAAAAACTAAACAAGGGGGGCCTTCATCGATATATAACTGAAGGAGAGCGTAATTTCCCTCTCCACCACACATGTAACTTTCGTGTGTTGAGATGCTACATGGGAAGTAGACAAGTAGCATTCAACAGAGGAGTGCTGGTAAGATCAGTGTTATGGGTAGCAGCTGGTCCAATGGTAGGTTAAATGAAAAGATAGATCGGTCCGATATTAACATTCTTTAGGAGGTAAAAAAAAATTATTGTCTTGAGCCGTGGAGGTCTTGCTTTTAGGCCTCAGAAGTCTCTTTATATGGACAGTAGAAAAAAAAACAATAGAATTATTTGACGTCTTCAAGGGCCACGCCTATGTCTCGAATCTGTGGAACTTGGCTGCTGTCCGGAAAGCATGCCTGCTCTTTCAGACAAAGATTTGGTGTATCTTCTGGCAGACAAGGGGTGACCCAGCTCCTACCATCAGAGTTTTCAAAGGGAGGGAGGGGATTTTAGATGCACCCAAAAGCCAACTATGAATAAGCCAAATTCCAATGGTCCCTTCTCCCTGTTCCCTTGCCTCTAAACTGTGCATTACTTCTCTCTTGAGTAATTATGCCCACAAATATGAAATACCTTGACAGCAATACAGGTGGGAGGCTGGGCGCGGGCCTCAAAAACCTCCATTTACAAGACGGATAGTAACCACTAACCAATAAAATGGTATGTTTGGCAACCAGCAAGTGAAACCATGCAGCTCATTACCATTGAATTGTGACGTATCCATAGATTTGAATCTTACTAGTGTGAAATTGATCATCTAATTAAAGACGCGACTCTAAACAAACTGCATTAATGGTGCTAACCAAACTAGAAAATAGTGTGTTGGGATGATGATATACATATTAGAGGAATCTCCGAGTTGCTCATCCCAACGTCCCTGGTTACAGTCCTTTCAGATAGGCTGCTAGTTTAGATATTCTCTTGGTTTGCGGTAACACCTACATTAACCTCTTCTCTTTTTTAACCCTATCTGGCTTCTGGCATTGTCCACATCGAATTTATTTTTTAGACATAATTGATAGTACCTTCTCTGCAGAACTATTGAAGATGCAATGCTCCGCTCTTCCGTTTCTTGTGATGTAGAGCCCTGCTAGGCCAATATCATCAGGAGCCACCAGGAGCATCTGTTGCTCAGTGGTTTTCCCTTCCATGTGACGCTGGTAGCTACATACACCTTTCAACAGAGTGAGTGTCTATCACGGTTGCTAGCTAATTCAGTACCATGCTAGTACTGAATTAGGTCACTTCCTGCAACTAGATAGGGGTTTAACTGTCCTGCATACATTTCCTTTCAAACCTTCGACCCGTGACTCTACATGGTACACAAGTGTACTATGATTCCTAGCTAAGTCGTCGGGATCGCTGTGATCGCGCGAGACTGGACGACAAAGAAATTACATCAAGACAGTTGGTTTCGGGCCAACTCGAAGACATTTGCAAGGAGTTGTTGAGATGGCAAAATGGGTTAATATGGTTAACGGACCAAAAATAACAAAATTACTGTAATCGATATGGTGCCGGCCTTTATTTCATGTAAGTTACAAGAGCCAGTCAGAGGAAAATTTGAAGACCTGAAATGTTCCTGCCCGTTCCTTGCATGTCCCAGTTGGTGATTTTCAGATGAAAACTACATCGGTACTCGAGGCGCCTTAGGGCACCGGCAACAGCATTAGAATTCTATTCAAATGTATCTGTAAACTCAATCAATTTAACCAAAATTTTCATCACCACGAGATAAACTGAACTTCAGCTGGTGGAAATTCTCATGCAGGATTGGTGGGCTAATTCTATTGCTCTACACTTCCTTTCGGTCTCTCTATATATACAGAGTCACCCATCTGAATCTTAATTGTAATCGATCATCCATAGCCTCTACATCCTTGAAATTTCAAAGCCAGGTTCCTACTAGGTATTCCCAGCGCAATGAGGCCAATATATTTGGGTACACTAAGAAGAGATTTGTTATGGTTGCACAAACATAAGCAAACGATCCACAGATCACAAGATGATTCATGCTAGCACATTGTTGAATATATCCTGCGTATGCAAGATGCAGAACATTTTTTTATCCAAGCAAATGAACATCTTAAACTTTTAATCAGAGAGAACAGTGTATGAAACAAAGCAACCTGATCGGGTATGTTGCCTTCTTGCTTCAATTCTATACTATATGAGGCAATACGCATTGATGCATCAACAGCAAGCATGCAGATTTTTATCATACAGCTTCCCTGTAATGTTTTATATGAGAAAAAATTGTGCAAAGCAAATTGTCATCCAACAATTTGCCTACCGTATACAATTTCAACATGCCAAATAGAAAAACTATATATATGTTAAGAAGGTCCTCTTTTCACTGCAAGTTCCAAAAAAGCTGGTGGATGTTAATGTCTCATCAAGAAGTACATAACCTAGCAGAAAACAGATTATCATCCATTGGTGCATGACATGCATGCTGTTAGTACAGCAAATAGAATTGCATAAAAGCAAAGGAAGTAAATTGGTAGTCTAGCCATGAGGTGGCATTACCAGCTCGATCAACCTCCGCGCATGTGAACACCAAGCTCACCAAACTGATCATCAGCTTCAACAGTGTCATCAGAAAGTCGAACAGCATCAAGCTTTTGTTTTAAAATCTCAATAGCATTAAGAACCAACTGAGAAGCCTTGATTGCACCAGTAGATTCCACAGTAAATATGAAACTGTCTTCCTTGGCACGAATATCAATGAGTCCCCGTTTCCCCATAGCTTCTGCTTTCTTAATCACTTCATCATCATAAGTATAGGCCTCAGGATCAACCACTACAACCTAGAAAGGAAATGTTTCAGCAGTAAGCACAACAGTTTGATAGCAGCAGAAAACCAACTCGAATCAACATCAGGTTATCATCATAACTATAAACAAATAACATATCTGAGTACTTTTAAGTCATAGCTGCTAAAATAACTGCATATTATAGTTGATCAGAGTCAATTTCACAAAAACGCACAATCTCAGTCAATGCCACATTTAGACTTGATAAGTTATTAGGAAATAATCAGTTGTCCTATTTATGAATTGTGATTGGTTAGTTATTAGGAAATAAAAAATCAGTTGTGATATTTATGAGTTATGATCAAAATGAACTCAAGAGACTAATTGTGGACAATTGATAAAAGCAAGAGCTGGTCTCCAGATGCAATTAATAGCAACTCAACCACCCAATAACTGGCCTTTTCAGCCCAGTGCATGTTGGGAACCTTATGAGCTTGGATTATAGTTTACCAAGGATATCCTTATCTTCGCATCGTAGTTTACTGCATAAGATGGGTTGAATAACACCAATTGAAATCTTAGACACAAGAGTATACTATTTCTACTCTGCACATTTCAGCACCCCTTTGGGCTGGGATAATCTCTTCGCTTGTATCTCAGTTTTTAGTTCAACAGCGCAAGCTCAACAACACAACAAATACACCATAAGCTTACAGAAAACCAGCAGGGAATCCAAAAAAATGTTGTCAAAGATTGATATCCATCAAGGATTCACATCAATTACATGTTGCATGCACACAATAGTTGCCATAGGTTTCCACTTAACACCCAAATCTTCCTGAAGACAGTTTTTCAGCATGCACAACCTAGGGCTTCCTATGTAACATGTATCAGCCATATGATCTCAGTGGAATCCACCACTTCTGCAAAACGCTCTCACTTCAAAAGTTATAGAATAATAGTATATATGTAGCAGGTTCAAGGATTCTAACAAAATTGGAAGATCAAAATACAGAAAAATTATCATACAAAAGAAGAATTTTGCAAGGTTCAATACAAAGTCTCAAACTGAAAACCTTGAGCTGAAAAAAAGGTGTTCGACGTTCAAATCCATTTTCTGTGCCAGAAGCTGTTGCACACAAATTCAAAAGCAAGAACATTCATACTTTCTAACAAAAAGCACTTGTATAACTTCCCAACTACTTACTCCTGTACCAAGGATACCCTTAGTTGAGTCCTGTAGCATGTGCAAGAGGTCAGAAAACAAGGTGAGAAGCATCCACAGAAACTACCTTTTAACTAAAAGTACTGCATACCTTTAAGACACATACATTTGAAGAGGTTGAGAACTAAAGAAAAAAGAAAGAGGATGGTGTTTTTATGGGTAGGTAACAGATTCAAGCCTCAACAATTTCCAAGATTAGTGAACAGAATTCTTCACTAAATGCAAGAGACACTATATGACTATAAAAAGTTATTGACAGAGACGAAATCTATTAGAACATAAAATCAACAACCAACCTGTTGGGTAACTTTGTCAATATCAAAAACTTTGGTAGGACTGCTTTCAATCCAACTTAATTTTTCCTCAAGTGTCAAAGTCTCCATCAAATCTTCATTGATATGAATCTCAGGTTCATACATGAAAGTTACAGTTGCTGCAGGAGACCATTTCGCATGATCTTTCCCAATCCCTTTCCTAGCTATGGCTCTCAGTCTCAGTTCTTGCCCACGGCGCAATTTCACAATAATAATCCCCCTACATTAACACAACCCAAAACAAATACAACAAACTCAGCTCCAATTTTTACAGCGTCAACCAGCGCATGAAAGTATTAGTTTATTTCATTCGTTTGTACATTAGATTCAATACTAAATACTTCACTTTAACAGGGAAAAGGAATTAAAAATCCAGAGTTTTCCTCTCAAATTATCCAGCTTTTAACCATATACAAATTAACTGACAAATAAATAAAATGAACAAGAATCGCATTTCCATTTCAACTTACAGCTAAGGAAACAACCACCCCCAAAAAAAAAATCGCTAAACCCTGAAAACACAATAAAACCTAAGAAGTCCTAACCATTTTGCCAAGCAATAAGAAATTTTGAACAACTCATATTTAAACTACAATGTCAACAAAAAAAAAAAAACAAGGAACACAGGTTTCTAACAAAACCCTAACGTTAGCATCAGCGAAACCCCACATTACTCTTCAAAAACAACAAAAACTGCCTCTTCTCAGTTAATACTCAAAACCAACAAACCCCTTAAACCCTAGAATTAAAAAAAATGCCAAAAGTACCAAAGAAAAAGAACAAAAAATACCTCTGCGTCTCTGTATGTTCGAAAGGATCATTATCGTCAGAAGGATCAGAGAAATCAACAGGAGTGACGGCATGATCCGAACTGTACAGATCCTTACTGGTAACATCAAGCGTCTGGTCCGTTATACACTTAGCTCTCAAATGAAACTCAACAGAGCAATACTCACACTGGCCGTCACCATCACAAGCGTCACAGTCACGCGAGAATCGCATCCCCATAGCGCGCTCACTGGTGAGAGGAATGAGGCCGAGTCGGTGAGCAATGAACTCGTCGTTTAAGACCGATGAGTTCACTTCAATTTCAACGAGGTCGATTGCGATTGTTGGAACTTCGGCGATCATGACTCGCCTAAGAGCGTTGGCCATTGACGCGTCGGTTTCACGTAGCTCGAATTTTAAGTAGTCATCTTTCATTTCTCGGATTTTGATTTTTGGGAAGCGCTGGTAGGAGACGCTTTCCATTGTCGTGGGTTTTGGAGTTGTCTGTGAGCGTTCGTGCGTGTAAGAGAGAGAGAGGGAGAGAGCACTAATAAACTGAAGAAGAGTGGATCTCGGTTTCTTATTTGTCTTGTGGGCTGTTGGGTGGGGCTTCAGTCAATCTGGGCTTAATTTCTTAGAGAAAATGGGCTTTGATTTTGGGTTTAATTGGCGAAGGCGGCGAGGCCACAGGGGAGGATTTATAAGACATTCCAACATCAATCTTGGGGTTAATTTCAATTTACTATGTGGCCGAGTTTACATTTCATTTATTTTCAAAGCCAGATAAGATAAATTCCAAACGACATCCTTAAAAAAAATAAAAAGTTGTTGTTTTGATTTTTTATTTTCTTTTAAATCAAACTGATTTTTTATCAAATTTAACTAAGTGTATTCATCCATTTTATCCATGAAATTTGATCAAATTAAATTCCATCCTAATTTAATTTAGAATTTATTTAAAGTTAATTTACTAGATCAAATTTAATAACATTGACTTGATTATTCTAATGTATCTTTTTTCTACTCATCTTGCATGCCCATATTATATTATTTTAGGTTATCCAACTTGATAGAAAATAGTCTTTTTAATTCATATATTTTTTTAAATTTAATCAAATAAAATCCTTTTAAATAATTTAACAATATCAAATATTCTAAATAAATAAGAAAATCTAAAAATATATAGTAAACATTATTTGTATTTAAAAATATAAGATAAAAAATTAAGATTTATCCTCTATTTTTACGTGGTTTACTTTGAAAACAGAGAAAAAACATAAAATATATTTTGAGAATTAAAAAGTATAAATGTTAAATTAATAATACTGATTAGTACTTAAAAATACATTTTTATCATGGTTTTATGTCATCATTTTGCACTTGAAGTATCAATAACTCCTTAACTAAAGAATGTTTTATAATAATGTATCTAATAATGTAAGATACCTATAATTTGTGGTAAATGTCTATTTTTAATGCAGGCCTATCACATAAATGAAAGGATTGATTGATGACTTGAAGAACTTAAATTGCAAGGATAAAGAGATGGCCAAACTTAGAAAAGAGATGTTGGTGCAATCCAAACCGGAACACTGTTCGGTAATTGGGTCATATCTAGAGCTATATATCTCAAATTTAGGTCCAATTTATATGGATGGAAAGGTAAGACATAGGCCTACAACTTTCATATGGAGCCCAAGATCTAAAAAGGCCATTATCAAGTCCAAATTGTAGCAACCGCAAAGAAGCTCGAATCTGTCTTCCAGCCCGAGCACTGTTCGGTATTTTGGCCATATCTGGAGTTCTAGAAGTCCAAATGAGCTGAAGTTTTTACACAAGAAAGCTGAGACAATTGCCTACAACTTTCATGTTTGCATCTGGCTCCAATTTTGACGTTATCAATGACGTTTTGGACAGACAAGAGAAGATAAGGATTGTCACCAAGTCAAAAGTTGGTCACCCACTTATCAATTAGTCATCAAATCAATAGTTCCCAATTTTGGCCTATAAAAGGAGGCATTTGCCATGCATTTAGGCATCTTGGTTTCCAGATCAAGATCATGCTCTTCCTTTCTCTCTTTGTATTTTTTGTAATGTTTATGCTTTGCTTTCATTAATATTAAGTTTATGCCTTTCATTTCCTTTTCTTTACTTAGTTAACTTTTATGTTCTTATTTTGTTTATCTATTTTGCTTTCTTTCATTATGTCTAGCTAAGTTAGTTATGTCAAGGTGAAAAGGTTACACTAATGGTGTAAGAATAAGTATAGTGTAAACTTAATACGGACTTTAATGTTTGATACTAACATGTTTTATATTTGTTATCTTGTTCACTCTTTAATACTTTGCTTGTTAAATGACTAATCTTGATTTATGTTGTATAACACTTGGTACAACAAATGCTTGGCACTCTCATAGCTCATACTGTATGGTATAACCGACACCTGAGCTATGAAAGGAACTTGATTTGTTGTTAACATAAGTTATAATCATGAATGCTTGACGAGATTTACAAGTACTAGTATTAATTGAATAAGATGACTAATGTAATCATGTTAACAATCTATAATCCAATTGGAACCTTCTTTATGTGTGGTTTCCAATTGAATAATTAGAGTTTATATTATACTTGTTTGACATACCATTAGTGGAATCTCTAACCTTGACAATTTTTATTATCATTGTTTAATCGTTACATTAATACTCTTTCTCCAAGTTCTCATCATCATCTTCTTCTTCTCTTTCTTTATTATTATTATTATTATTATTATTAGTACTACTACTACTACTACTATTATTATTGTTGTTATTATTATTATTATTAGTAGTACTATTATTATTATTATTATTATTATTATTACTATTACTATTACTATTACTATTACTATTACTATTACTATTACTATTATTATTATTATTATTATTAGTACTAATATTACTACTACTACTACTAGTATTATTATTATAGTTATTGTTGTTATTGTTATTATTGTTGTTTATAATTGTTGTTTATAATTTGTACAATTAATCTCCCTATGGTTCGACCCCGGTCTTGCCGGGTTATTTATTACTTCGACACTCCTGCACTTGGGAGAAGACATTAACCTTTTAGTCGTGTCAAATACCGAACATTAAACTGAGAAGCCATGAACATAGCTTTTAAACTTTTTAAGCCATGAACAATGGTATAATCATGAACTGATAAAACAATCATATATTTGATAAAATCAATTAATTTATTAAAGAAAAAATACCAAACTTTCTCTTCATATTCTTTACGATTTTTATATTTATAATTTTAAATATAAATTTACACATGGTATTATTTAGACTTTTAGTTTAAAATATAAGATTCATCCCATCAAACTATTTATAAAAGATTCTATTTGATCAGATTTTAAAATATATATATATATATATATATATATATATATATATATATATATATATGAACTGATAAATTATAAAGATTTTATATCACTAATTAAAAACTAAAATAAAAAATTGATATTCGTATAAGAAACAAAAGTTACGTGCATATGAAGATAGTTTACCTCTTCTATCCTTTTAACTTTATACCTTCTCTTTTACTTATTTTGAAGGTTAATTATAATTAAGCATGTATGGTTCTTTATTCTTATAAATGAACCAAAAAATATAACTTATTTATCTAAAATTCAATAGAAAAAATTGAAAATAAATCCTTTGATGTGTTACAAAATCACGTGAATAATTTAAAAGATGAATCGCTACTTAGAAACAACAAAGCAAGCAATTTAAAAAATTAGAAAGATGATATTAATTAAAAACTAAATTTAGAAAAAACATACTAAAAATTGAAATAACTTTTATATTTTTTAAATGATTTTTATTTTCAAAACTATTTGCAAGATAATGAAGACCCATGCTCAACATCCTTTTTAATTAATTATAAGAGACCAAGGAAAGACATACCTTGTTCACAATCCACTTTGATCTACTTATTTTAATTGATTGTTTTTTCTCAATATTTAATTAATTACAAGCTACTAACAAATTCTCAATATTTTTAGTTAGCAGCCTTCAGGCAGATCTATGGACTAGAAAAATGAGCTTAACTTAGAGGACCAATAGTTAAAATAAATCCATGGGCCTCACAGTAAAAGCCTCATTGAAGCCTAATTTAATGTACTATAATATTTAAAAAAAATTATTTGCAGCACGTGTATAAATAGAGTTGAAACTAAAATAAAAACTCAACTAATTCATGTAATATGCAATGATTGGATTTTAAATCATAATTAATGGCAGCATGGAATTACTAGAAAACAGAAAGGAAGAGGATAATATTTTAAAAAGAAGAAGAAGAAAGAATAGGTAAACAACCAAACTAAACTGAAATTAAGAAAGGGAATTTTAACTCGATGCCTGTCTGCAAACTCATATTATATAGTTGCTAACTTTGTTGCGGATAATTTGTTCCGTTGATGGCTACTTTGTTTCGGAGAACTTGTTCCGTGGATGGCTACATTTCTGTCTGACTCTGTTTTGTGCAGGCGGACTTGTCTATCTTCCTTGGACTCTATTTTCAACCTTGTCTAGTTTATGGCATGTCCTTTAACTTGGTTCCACTCTCATTTCATTACAATTCAAGTCCAATGTTGAAGCAATCATGTCTGAGTGTATTGACACCGAAATTATAAAAAATAGAAATCAAAGCCCGTTACTTGACCGTCCAGATTTTGGTGCATAATACACTCTTACTTGTTTTTTTCAGCATAATAGAGCCAATCCACCAATAAGCTATCTGTTGCGGTCGCCAGTCACCTTGTTGATACTCTTAATTGATATTTACTTGGTTTTTTTAAGCATAATAGAGCCAATGCAGTGAATTTCGGACTTTCTTAACTCCAAGATCTTATGTCAGATTGTCGGATCAATTGAAACAAATGTCGTGGACAGGTAAAAGACGTTCACAAAGCATACACAGCACTATAAATGTTCCTTAGACTTGGATGGATCTAATTTACCTGCGTTCTCTGCACCCTCTGAAAAAGCGTTGGCCTTTATATATGGTTCTTCTGTATTTTGCAGTCCATGCTTAGTTGGAGCCCATAGAATTTCACGAGCCAACATGACCAAGAACAGAGACCAAAATCTCGAGCACGAAGGAATCAATGAAGATGACGTTTTTTATGCTGAAATTAGAAAGCAGGTTTTGCTTTTGACAGAAGATGAAGATGAAGATTTCCTCCAAACCAGACATCTAAACTCCACTAGTGCTAACAAGCAAAGATTGAAGAGGTTAACAACCACCGTTACCATTGCAGCACAACCAGGAAGCTACTTTAGCTGTTGGGAAAGCGAGAATAGCAGTTCAGTTCCAAAGTGGCTTGGAAGCTTGTGGAGAAATGACAATGCAGGAACTGGGGTGTTTATACCCCAACTTGTCAATCCTAGAACAAGACAAAGATCAGGTATATCCTGCTTAACTCCATGAATGACCAAACTAACTGTCTCGAAGATTTTAATGTTTAAATTGCTCAAGTTTGACAACTGATTTGCAGGTAAGAAGAGAAATGGAAGAAGAACAGTATACAAACAAGTCGAGAGAAAGCAATCATGAATATTTCTCAAGGCGGCTGAAGATACGACAATATTACTTTGTTCAAAAACGTTACGTGACTATAAATAATACGTTACGAAAATGCACCAAATTGTACTTCATTCCATTGTCCATCTTAATTCAACTTCTGAGTTTCACTTTATATCCTGCCTCATTAACTCAATTTCAGAAACTTCGTGGTGAGCTAAGGCCATCAAAATTTCGAAAGTATATTCTATTTCAACATTATTGCTCTGTTTTTGTAAGCCTTGTAACGGGGCTGGCAGCCCTATAAAGTGTTTAGCCATAAAAAAAAATTAGAATTATCTCTGCTAGAACTTCACAACAAATATCTTTCAATGTTCCTGTGGAGATATGTAGTTCTAATAAACAGGTAGATTCTGATAGCAAGTCATTCGATGATGAAGACCCTTGAAAAAGACGAAAATCATTAGAATTTTTATTGAGATTCAACAGAAGAAAAATCAGTTTTAAATTGCCGGAGTTTTTTTTTTATCAAGACACAATTGATGTCATGAAGCTTTTAAATGTGCAGTACAAGAGGGTTTCTTTTTTATTTTATTTTTATCCCCAGTGATTTTCAACCTTATTCTTTTTATCAATCGTATTAATGCATGCGGCTCATAATTGATTCACAATTAAGCCTATCTCTTGCACACAACTCCTTCACCATCAATCCCACTTGCACATCTCATGCTTGGTAACTCAAGACTCCCCATGTAGCCTGCCCCTTCAAAGCCATTACCACCTCTGAAACGGGCTACAGCGCAATCTGGGCTGGATAAGCCTGAAGTTGCAAACTCTTTGTTTCCTCCCATCACAGCCATCTTCGCACCCACATTTACACGACTCACATATCCTGGTCTATATGTTTGGCCCAGCACACCGTCGACTTCGTTACTTAAAGAGTAAAACTTGAAACCAAGATCAAGATGAGCAAAACAATCGTCCTTGGTTATGCCATAATTGTGAATTCTTGAATCCTCTTCAGTTATAGGCACAACCTTTGCTGTGATCTTTAGGAGTCCTTCAACTTCAACTACGACATTATTGCTGTCACTAATTCTAGTGATGGATACACTTGGCGCACTTGTGGATTGCCATTTGGAGCCTTCATTGCCTGGGAAGTTCAGGGGCTCTCCGTCAAAAGCGAGAGAGAGGCGGTCCGCAGAGTCATCCCATGTAGATGCTTTAAGTGCACCAAGGAAGAGTTGGTGTTTGTCAAAGAAGATAGAAATGGACTGGACCCAAGTGAAGTCCCGCGTTAGTTTCTCATTTCGCTTTCCAATGAAATGTGCATTGATGTGGAGGTTCGGGTCAGATACAAGGCAGAAATCGTGGTCCTTCTTGCCATGGAAGTAGAAGGTAATGCCATCACCACCAATGAAACGAGGGTCTTGACACACTGCTCCTGGTCTATCACACTCTGCCAAACAGGAAAGCAACTATAATTCGATGATACAATGGATCCCTCGAACCATTTATAAAACTTGGCTAAAGAAGCATCATATTTCATCATGTTATGAAATTAAACTAATGGAATTTAAACTTAGATGATTGTGTAAGAATATTAATTGCTTTGAACTACTTACTGCAAACAGGCTTGCAAGTGGCGCAATCAATTTCACATCCAGCAGGGCATGCACTGGGACACACATGCTCAGTGTTGTAACATCTGGGGTAGTACTTGTTTTTACACCGGGCTGTCTTGGGTGAGGTAGAAGGAGTAGATGGAGGGGGAGAAGAGGAAGTAGGTGGAGTGGGAGTATGTGGAGATGGAGTAGGAGTTGATGGTGGAGAAGGATTAGATGGTGTTGTAGGAGGTGTTGGAGTAGGTGTAGATGGTGAAGCAGTAGTGTTAGGAGGTGTTGATGAAGACTGAGGTGAAGGCGAAGGTGGAGTGGTAGTAGGAGGTGTTGGAGAAGGTGTGGATTGAGATGGAGGTGAAGGTGAAGGTGAAGAGGGAGTTGTAGTAGGAGGTGTTGGTGAAGGTGAAGATGGAGTGGTGGTAGGAGGTGTTGGAGAAGGTGTGGATTGAGATGGAGGTGAAGGCGAAGTAGGAGTGGTGGTAGGAGGTGTTGGTGAAGGTGTTGACCATGGCGGTGAAGATGGAGTGGTAGTAGGAGGTGAATGTGATGATGGCGAAGATGATGGAGTTGAGGGCGGAGTTACATAAATTGGAGGGGTTTGAGATGGTGGATGATCAGAATTTGATGGTGGAGGCGTTTTGTGAGATCCTTCAGATTTGTCACGGCCGTTGTCTTCTGGAGGGGAAGGCTTTTTGTTAGAACCTTCAGATTCATCATGATTGCTGTCTTCTGGAGGTGAAGGCTTTTTGTTAGATCCTTCAGATTCACCATCATCATCGCCGCTATGTTCTGGAGGTGATGGCCTTTCATTAGATTCTTCAGATTCACCACCATCATCGCCGCTCTGTTCTGGAGGTGATGGCTTTTCATTAGATCCTTCAGATTTTGGTGATGGCTTTTTGTTAGAACCTTCGGGTTCATCATGATTGCTGTCTTCTGGAGGTGAAGGCTTTTTGTTAGATTCATCATCATGATTGTTGTCTTCTGGAGGTGAAGGCTTTTTGTTAGATCCTCCAGATTCATCATCATCATCGCCGCTATGTTCTGAAGGTGATGGCTTTTTATTAGATCCTTCAGATTCATCACCATCATCGCCGCTCTGTTCTGAAGGTGATGGTTTTTCATTAGATCCTTCAGATTTTGGTGGACTTCCGCTATCATTGCCATCGGACTCTGATGGATAAACATTTAGCAAAGAACGGGTATGAGATTTTGGGAATTCTAGTGGAAGAAGAGTGAGAGGGTTTGGCAAAGAAATAGAATAGCCTAGGGTCGGGCTCGAGTCTCCAACACACATAGGCATGCAAGAGACACATTCGACGACGCATCCATTATGGCAGAATGAAGGGCAAGTCTGCTCCAGGTTATAGCAATGCCTGTATCTCTTGATCATGCATCTTGCATAACTTGGGGCGCTAACCATGCCTGATAGAGATGCCTCTGATACAGCAACAAGCATCAGAAGTAAACTTGGCACAAAAAGCAGTTTCGTGACTGGAGTCATTGGTAACTGTAGAACTGTCGAGCAAGACCCGAGTTGATTCTTCATAGTTAAAGGCTAGTTTGCTACTTTGGGAATGAAATTGTCATTGATAACAACTCCTTTTATAGTTGTCAAAAACGACCATGTATGAGGATTGAGCTAATATCACGTATCATAATTCTTGATCAAGTAAATGTTCGCTTGAGAGCTAATCTTTCACATGGCTCTTCAACAAGTTAAAGTCAGCTCCACCTCCTTTCTGGTTTAGTTTATTTTTCCTGTGTTGTTATTTCATATACCTCATCAGTTTATTTGAGCTTCTGTTGCGTTTATCATGAACATAAATAGAATCACTTATCCATGAAGAACGTGAGCAAACTTTCAGCAGATGCTACTCCTCCTTTAAGGAATTGTTCCTTTAAATAAAAAAAAAAAAAAGAATTGTACCTTAATCCTTATCGTCGGGTAGAAGGAAGGCTAAGGTGCTAAACCGCACCCAATCATACATGTACGAGGATCCTGAGAGGAAATATTAAAATGTTATTAATGCTTCCATCTTGAAAAGCAACATATATGTAGCATGCAAAGAAAGATGCTGTAAGAGCTCCTTTCCTTCTCCCGCTCATTACCTGGGTTTCAACGTCACCAGTTAACCTTTACAACCATGCACTGTAGTCCAAAGAAAGCGTTTGGATCACAAGTATTCATGAAATTGATTAGATCGCTGTTGCTACATAAATTCTGAGTTACTCCTCACTTTTTCAGTGCGTAAACTGCTATTCAAGTGTAGAGTATTGTTAGCACTTCCAGAATTCAATGACCCATAGACGCTAAAGACTTGATGGGATTCTTGTTTATCTGAAAGTTATTAGAATACCTGGTATATGTTAAGCTTTTAACTTGTGGTTTGGATCACGATAATTTGTTGCAGACGAACTTTAAGATCACCTAGTCCGCCTCAAGCATTCTTATGAGACATTTGAATTGAGTTATGGCTGTTGTTTTTACACGTGCTGTTCAAGTTCAAGGTTGCTGAACGTGCTTGAACCTCACCATAACGATACAGCTCTTCACAGTGTTCAGTTTTGGCTCGGCTCTCCTTGTAACTTCGAAAGGTGCGTTGCGAGTATATGCTATTGATTTACTAAAGAAATTAAGGTTGATATGGTAACTTACCTCGTAACAAGTATTAACCATAACTTTAGACGCTGATCAGATTTTTCACTTAAACATTGTTAATTTGTTTTTTAAATTATTTTTTGTTTATAAAAGTATTAAATTAATATTTTTTATCTAAAAAATCATATTAATATTTTTTAAATGATTTTAATATGTTAATATAACAAATAAATAAATATTATTATTTTGATATATTTTTAATTAAAAAACACTTTTAAACATCACTCTACACTACAATATCATACACATGCTAAGACAGATAATTAATGTGGTCTGTACAAAGCCACAAATTTGATTTTGTTTTTTATTTTGATTTTATCATTTCAAATTAGAGGTTGATTTAGGATATCGGATTCGATGGTTTGCGTCAATTAGCTTTATATGGGGTTTTAGCAATGTCAAGAAAAAAATCCAGTTGATCGATTTTATAAAACAAAATAACTAAATCAAATTCTATTTTATCGACTTAAAATAATTTGAATATTTGGGGATCGAATTTGGAAAAAAAGATGTTAAAGGACTGAGTCCGTTGGCTAGTTTTGATCACCCCGAAAGCTAAAAGTAGAAAAGTTGCTGGCCGCAACGAGCCTGATGTAGAGTCCCAGACCCTTCTTGGATTCCCATGTGGGCGTGTTAGGATTTATCTCGTGGGTGATATCAAAGACTCCCATTACCGTATGCCTCAGCACTCTCTCTTGTCACATGAACAGGATCGTCAGCTGTTGAAAGGGTTGCTAGAGATAGCACGCCAGTGCATAGCAGCAGCAGAAGCTGCTACAATGTTCTCATGTTTTTGGTCCAAGGGAGGAATTTGTCTACCAGGGTGCTAATTAAAGTACAAGCAAAGACACATTACACGTGTGTGTGTGTGTGTGTAGGTAGTTGTTTGGACGAATGCACTTAAGAGAGAAGTCGTGGAGAAGAGCAATTACTGGTTAGACTTCGTCTTCCACCGCAATTTCACGTGAGGATCATTATATTCTTTTATTTTTTGTGATTTTGGTGTTCATTGCCCAGGTTACAGACTTAATTTACTGAACATTTTTTTTATGCTGAAGGACAAGAATGGGAAAGCGATGGAAGTTGGTTTCTTATGAAAGGTCTTGCCTGATAATTTTGCCTTCGGCTTAGATACAGAAATCCAAATCCAAAACCATAGTTATCATAGTTAGCCAGTTATTGAGAAAAGTTTCATGACTGATGCTGCATATCAGAGTTTTTTTCCAGCTGTCTTTCAATATTGATGCATATGAACATTATCCTGACATCAACATACAAGTTCAAAGTTTCACAACGAACAAGAGAGATGATTCCCTGGATAATTATTGACTTAAATATATAATGATACATCACCTTCAAAAATCAAATGACTTACAACCGTTGAAAAGGATAATTAAATAGCTGACAAGTTACAGAGTTCAATTATCATTTGATAAGAACGCATCTTGCTGGTGATCCATCAGCACCAAGCATCCTCAGAGGTAAACAATGGACATTATAATGTCCTGGTATAATGTTGTCAAGTTTTAGGCCTTCCACAAGAATGATTTGCTGCAACATTTGTGCACAGTCAATTAGTTTCAGCTTTTGAGATAATCTTTAATTTCCATTTTATATCCAGAAAGGAATCCATATTCATGCAAGGCAGTAAGCTGAAAGAGTAGACGGTTATTAAGAGAAAAACAAGTGTTTTCAGAAGTAATTGTAATCAAAATAATTTCTTACTCTTTTTTTCAGGAAAATAAGATGAGGTGGGATTGTATTAACATATGCAGCAGAGGATAAGTAATCAACTCCTGCATTTCATAACAGAAGGACCATCAGTTTTGTAAAATAATGATACAGAGATGTACAGTATCTTACAATGCAGAGAGAATTTGGATACCATGAGCTAAACAGGGGACTAATCTAATCTTACCAACTAGTTTGATGTCTGTGTTCTCAACCAACCATTTTGCCCCGTCCTCCATGAATGCAACATAACTCGAGTCAAATTCCTTTTTGTACATAAGCTTCCTGAAATTCAATTAAATCCAATATCTGTAAAGTGTTGTTTCCACTAGATTTAGCAGAGCATTTTATGCTATTCGAATCAAACTAATGACAGAAACAAGGGCGGTCCTTCAGTCAAGGTAAGTCTTCTGACACAAGACAGGGTGAGGACAGAACGCACATTAGAATTTCAATTCTAGTTCATCAACGAATTAGTTTCTATGTTTCTGCTAAATTAGTATAGAAAAGAATCTGCAGAAAACATTTCTGGATTTCGTTATCAGTATTAAAACTTGAGATGCAGAAACTTAATGCACGAATTAACTAAAAAATTACCTGTCAGTATTTAAAGTTCTGAAGAGCACACGACGCACTCCCCTTGGAATATTCAAGGACTTCATAACCTCCGCTGATGCAAGAAGCTTGACTCATTATAGCATGATGTATTAAAAAACTACTAAGATATGTCTTATCAGCCATCATCAATGTAAACGGCGAGTGAATTTTCAAGAATTTCTTTTAAGCAATTCCATAAATTAAAATCGATACGTGGGCAAAATCTAACAAGCACTTCGACCTTGTCTAATTAGACATACATAGTTATCTCATTAGCTCTAGAGAAATAAGAATTTTCTAACACACAAACAAATAGTATGGATTGAAGAGGAGAAATGAGTCCATCTTAAACACATACCAGTTATGTTACTATCCCTTGGAACATCAACCAGCAGTGCAGGGCCTGTTGAATAAAAAGAAACACAACAACGATCGGTGATCTCCAACATGAAATTGCAGGAACTAAGATTGTAAAACACACCTCCAAACCATTATAACCATCCGACTAACACCTTGAAAATCGATATTTAAACACCAGCAATAACACAATATATTGAGCCATTGAGGGCTTAAACTCCATGTATGAGCTAATCTTTAAGGCAAATTTTATTTCCCTAAAATCATCATCTAACGTCCTAGGAATATGCTATCGTCTATTTAAGCAATTAAAGCATACAATCAACAAGCAAAAAACAAAGGAAACAGAAGCACGGAAAAATTTGCATTACCATTAAGCACACCCAAGTCAAGTGAATTGACGTTATATCCAGCTTCATAGTATTCCTCGTAGACATGTCCAGGTGCATCAACATGCGTGCCTGTGTGTGTGGACAGCTTAAACTCAGAAGAATTAAGTTTGGAACCGTTCTTCATGCTAGAAACAAGCCAAATGAACTGGCCCAGACCGTCCTTGGACTCCCATGTGGGCATGTTAGGATTGATCTCGTGGGTGATATCGAAGATTCTCCCATTACCATACACCTCACGATCTCTGATCTCTCTTCTAGGTTTACGAGCTAGTGAAAGGGTGACTGGAGATAGCAGCAAGCCTAGTAGCATCAGAAGCTGCAATGCCCTCATGCTTTTGTCAAAGGGAGGAATTTTGGCTATCAGAGTTCTTGGTGCTTAGCAAGCAGGTAGATGCACGGGCACATATATATTGACTGTTGGATATTGAGGGCATCATTTTCAAATCAAAATGGTACCCATTTTCAAAATTTAATGGTTAGATGTTTGAATCAGTTCATATTATATATGTAGAAAATCGGGGGACAGACAATAATAGGAAAGCTAGTGGCATTGTCTTTTATAAAGGATTGGCCGGCTAACTATGTCTTGGAATTAGAAACTAATCACGTATTTTTTTTATATTAATCCTCCTGGGGATTCGTCTTTTTACGAGATTATTTGTAACCACATTAATGATCGTGATAGATCAGCAATCCATTAATATAGAAAAAGACAACGATAACAAGATCTCAAATGGTGAAAGGGAAGATAGGGAAATTGCGGATAAATAATTAAGGTTAAGGGAAATGCTTAGAAAATAGTTAAAAAATGATTGACGGGTATTTTGATTTGACTCCCTCGTCACTCATTGTCTTCTTTGATGGCTCTGAGTCTCTGACTACTTGCTTGATTTATTCTAACTTTGGATCCGCTTCCTTTTGTGATGTGGCTACAATTATCTTTGGGATGATTGTCGCGATATAAAATCAACCGATGAGTTAATCTTTTTTAACGTTCGGTGACTTATCTAATTCATAAACAAAGTTTTCTAACATGTTCATCTTGACGAGAAACAGTTCCCTCATGGCAATTGGTTACACATACAACTTCCATAGATTTAACATACCAGTGGAAAGCTTTACAGTGTTGATTACTTTGTTTAATTTGGGAAAATATTTAATCTCCACTCTTAGAGTTCTAATGAAAAATAGCATAAGATTTTAATATTTTTTCCAAACATGGTCTATTAAATAATTGCTAACTGTTATTGCTCAGTATTGTAAAATTACTCGTTGGGTTTACAGTGTTATTTACTTGTTAGGTTTCAAACAAGAATTGTTGCCAAGTATTATAAAATTAATATTCAAATAAAATTGATGAGCGTCTCCGAAACGTGAAGGTTAAGGCTTCTTAGAAAAAGACAAAACTAATTCAAAGATATGATTTGATTTTTTTAATAAAAAATGATATTTCTGGTTGAAAATTAGTCTCCCGAGATAGAGTTGATTCATCAGATCGGACGCAAATAAAAAATGTGGTGGATGAGATTTTAAAAATAAATATTTTTCTTATTTAATTTTATATTTTTAATTATAATAAACAATGTGATGCAGAGTTAATAGGAAAAAAAATATCTTGTATTTAATTTTATATTTTTATTCAGTTTATTATTATGTTTTTTAATCTTTTTCATTATTTGAAGGAAATAGTTTTCGACGACCTAGTTTATTTTTTATAGTCAACATTACAATAACTTTCTAGTATTGTTTTCTATATAAAAGATTATAATATTATTTTAACAAGTAAAAACATAGATTAATATAAATTAAATGTCTTGAATGTTTTTCTATGATTATAATTCTTCTGGATTTTAAGGGTTTTAACTTACATCAAGCTATATTATGCGTCCCAAAGTTATTTCAACAAAGTGCCAGAATATTTTCAAAATTTGGCCCAATGACTCTGTCAACGTGCTCGTTTAGAATGTTAGGCTACCAAAATATTAAAGTGTATTAAATTAAAATATATAATTATCAATACCACTCGACTGGTCAAAAAATATATAGAAAAGGTAGTGTATGATTTCACACATACGTACGGCCTAGCTCCTTATTTATGGTATCTTTATAAAAAAATTAATTTTAATGAATACTTAATTTGCCAGCTTCGAACAGGCTGGGGGAAAAAGCCAAGTGGGTGCCCGTTAAAGTTTAATTATAAAGACTCGGTCAATTTTCAGTCGTTTTCATTGTCAATTCAGTCACGTGCAGCTATGAGAGGTCGCGTTATCTACTTAATTCTCTCATCAAGCACGTGACATTCACACGGTCAAAAACTGAACTCAAAAACAAAAGTAGTAATTAAATTCAATTTTAATGTTTTTCTTGAATTTTAGATTAAAGGGGTTGATTTTTTATTTATTTTTATAGTGTTTTTAAAAATTAAGTTTTATTGGAAATTCAATTCTTAATATTTTTAAATATAATATTTTATTAAAACTTTTGAATTGAATAAAAGTCAAAAATACAGTAGGGAAAAAATAGTAAATCAGCTCTGATCAGCAGCCAGCCAGAGGCCATGATCTTCTGTTTGCTCTAATCTTATTTTACTCCACCAGCCGAAGCCTAGATCACAGTTCATTGCAAGAAATTTAGCAAGTCTCGTGGATTTAGCAAACACTCAAGCTCGGTTATGAAAGTGAAAAAAAAAAAAAAGAGTACACGCTTTAGTTCGATTGAAAACTTTTTTTATAAAAAAAAAATACATTTCATTGGAAGCATCTTATAAAAGTGTGTTTTAATGAATGATTGTAATTGTTTTTTAAAATGTTTTTCATTCAAAAAATATAGTAATAATATTTTTTTATTTTAAAAAAATTATTTTTAAGATTAGCATGTTAAAATAATTTGAAAATATATTAATTTAAAATAAAAATAAAAAATTTAAATTTATTAAAAAATATTTTAAAAAAGTACTCTCTTAATTATTTATGAGACAGAACCTGTGGGTCTGGGATTGACGCACAAGACACCGGACCCAGAACACATTAATACGAGGCACAACCTATGCTTAAAAAGTAATTGGTCTTGGATTCAAAGCCCAGGTGTAAAATCCCTCCTCTTTAAGTCCGAGTATGATCCATCAAATGCTCCTATAAATCTAGGTGAGGTGGCATGATTTTTTGAAGCCTAGTTTATGCAGGAGTTATTTTAAAAAATAGATATATTTTTTTTCATTTTATTTTTTTATTTTGTATTATTAGGCTTTCCTAGTTTTTTATTTGAAGGAAAAAACTTTTTGATTTCTATTTAGTATTAATAGAGTTTTTTAGTTTTTTTATATATAGATTTGTAATGGTTTTTGGCAAGTCGAGACTAAATGAATAAAAATTGAATGCTTTGGATTTTACATATAATTATGATGCTTTTGGTATTTAAAGGTTTAAAGGTTTTGAGTTATAATAAATCTTATTATTCTTTGCTATCACATATTCGTTAATTGTTAATTGATATTGAACCTCAACAATTTTTAATGGTTTTAATTGAAGATTATAAATGATATGTATCGGTGTTCATTGATTTCTAGTAATTAATTGTGTTTGTTAAATAATTATTATTGAAAAATATTATAAAACAAGACATGCTTGTATAAACCAAAATATAAAGGTTTCTCTTAGAAAATTGACATTTTAAAACTAGTGTATTATTTTTATCTATATTAGTTTTTTATTATTATTAGAAATTTTGGTAATGAAATCCATAATGGGATGACTCGTACAAATATATTGCATTAGAGATTCATAATGAATTGATCTACATAAAATAGTTGTGTTAGAGATTTATAATAAAAGTAGATCATACTTAAAAAAATATTCATGGTAGATGACAGTTGTTTGCTAGGGTTTGGTTTTTCTATAAAAAAAATAGATATTTTTTAGTTATTTTTATTTTTTTATTCTATATTATCATGTTTTCTATTTTTCTAATAGTTTTCCTAGTTTATTTTTCCTACTCAATATTATTATAATTTATTATTCTTACAATAGGAGGATCTCTGACCCCAACAAGAAAATTTGTTTTGGAGGTACACATAATTTCCAGCAATTACCGGATCTTCCACATCATAGTTCATTGAGGTTTCGTCAAAGTAAATTATGAAGAGAGAAACTGTAATCATGCCAGTGTCACAAATGAAGTCTGAATTAACCACGCACATTTATAGAAAGTCTTGGACAATTGCAGGCAAACACCATGGATAAATACCTTATGGTGAAAAATTGTCATTCTATGAGAATGCATCTTTTTGGGGATGCTTCAGTGCCAAGCAACCTTAGAGGTAAACAATGGACAGAATATATTCCAGGCTGGCTGTCATCAAATCTTAAGCCCCCCATAAACATAATTAGCATTAATAATAATTAATTAACGCTGAAGATTAATGAGTACTGTTGACACATTTCTTTCATCAAATCCAAGACCCGCCGTGAATTGAAACTATGATTTTGGTTTTCAATTGAGGATGTTGAAAATTGAGCTGTAAAACAAAAGGTAGATTAAAAGCTTACCAATTATTTTAATGTCAGTACTGTGCGTAAATCCCACAAAGCTCGTGTCAAGCTGGTTTTTTAACACAAGTTCTCTTCAGATAATTAAATACTAGCACTGTTCTATTCACATGTTCAAACACCAAATGCAAAATCCATTTATCGGACTATTAAAAAGGTGATGTTTAGTGCAATTTTTACAACTTGATTTAAGTTATTTTTTAACTTTTAATTCAAAGAAAAGTAAAAAATAAAATATCTGGTTAGAAATAAGTTTTAACACCAATCAAAATTAATTTTATCATAAAATTGAGTCAAATATCTGTTTTAATAAAAAAATTAAATTCTCAACCACATTCTTTCCTTAAAAATGTTGTTTTGAGTCATTTTTAGTATACATATTTCAAATTTAAAATCATTTTAATTCTTTTTTAAATAAGTTATAGATGAAAAATATTTTTTAGATGATGACTCAACATCGTTATAATTCAAAATTCACGTCAAAGGAACTCTATGTCAACTACTATTATATATGAAAGGCTATTTGATTACCAGTAGCACTGATATTTAATCACAATCATACATAGAACAGTGTATTCGAAGTATAATATCATCTTTATAGCATCTCTCCGCACTCAGAGTCCAAATTAATAGCAGGGCACAGGGCCAGGTGAATGGTGATCGACTTCTTGCAATGTTTTATTCCACTCAGTACCTCCCTGGGGCTGAAATCATTGTTTCCTACGAGAAATCAGGCAGTTTGCATGAACCTAGCAATGAATAAATAAAAAGTAGCAAGTTATTGCATACATTTAACTTGAAAAGGTAGCCATCAATTGTATATCAAATAAGAAAAAACGAATCGCAGACAAATTAAAATGTTAACATGTTGGTGGCGCAATGCCTGGATATATATTTCTTTGCGCGGTATATAGATAATCTTTGACAATTATAATCAAGTTTGAAGTTAGCGCTTCAGATCCAATAAATTAACTTACAATGAAAAGTTGTCATTTGATGAGAATGCATCGCGTTGGCGATCCTTCCGCACCAAGTATCCTTAGGGGCAAGCAGTGGATAGAATAAACTCCAGCTTGGATATCATCGAGTTTTAGGCCTTCCACAATGATGATTTCCTGAAACGACCGTGACTATTCAGGGCTGAATGTTGGTGGCCGATGCACTGTTTTCCTTAAATGGAAGAGTCACCGTTTATTGAAACTTATTCTGGGTTCTAATTATTGAACTTAGGAGTGAAATTAGGACGTCAATTAGCCAGAAAGAAAGGTGCTTTGACATGTTCGTCATCATCTAATCTCTAGACATTATATCAGTCTCACCGTGCTTTCCAGAAGGACAAGATGGCCTGGAACCACATCACTCCAGGCAGCAACAGCCAAGTAATCGATCCCTGCGTTGGTGGTCGAGAATACGTATGCTTATAAGTTCGACAATATATATATATATATATATATATATATAGAAACAAGTGTTAAATTAAGGAGGGTAACAGCTACCAATAAGCTTAATGTCAGTGTTCTCCACCAACCACTTTGCTCCGTCCGTGGTGAATCCCACAAAGCTTGTATCAAACTGATTTTTGAACATTAGTCGCCTGAGATTTTTATTTAAAATATTTTCAGTAAAGAAAATACCTAAGATCGAAATCAGCAGTCAGCATATCTGTTCCGGTGGTCTGGGCCCCCAACATACGAGATATTTGAACAGCCTATGGGGTCTCACAACGTTGTCCATGGAAAACACACGACTCTAGTTCAAAGTTTTACCGCTTACCATACACGCATTATATATTTTTTAAATTACTTTTAATTTGAAAATATATTAAATATGTTTTTTTATTATTAATATTAACAGAATTAAAAAAATATTAATTTAATATTTTTTAAAGATAAATATATTTTTAAAACACATATAAACACTAATAAAAACACAATATCAAACGTGTACTAAAAATTAGAATACCTGTCAAAGACAATTACTATAATTTTTGTGGGTGAGCTTTGTTTTTGTAAAAAAATGATTTTATTTCTTCAAAAGACATAATTTATTTTATTTTTTTGATGTATTAATATTAAAAATAAATTTTAAAAATAAATATATATTTTTTTAATATATTTTAAATAAAAAATAATTTTAAAATAACCCACTTCAATTCATTCAATTCAATAGCAGCAAACACTGCACAGTAACCCGACTTTTAAGGCATTGACACCTAGATTGACGCCCTCACAATTAATAAGTTTTTTATTTTTTTATTACGGTATTGGATATTTGGATTCAAACACAGTATGACCCGATGAATATAAAGCATGCATCCAGACCCGTTGTGCGCGCGCGTGGGTGCACACAAACGTAGAATTACCTGTCAGTATTTTCTGTTCTGAAAAGAACACGACGAACTCCTTTAGGAATACGCAATGACTTCATAACCTCAGCTGTGTGAAGTAGACAGTACCATTGAGATTATGCTGGAAAGTAAAAAGGAGGAAATAGTCCCAAACAAAAACTATATTGGAACCATAAAAGAGCCGAAGGAGAGTACATTAATAAAAAACATAAACAGGAGCTGTGTTTGTAACTATAAAATTCATAACCAACTGAAATACATACCTGTTATGTTCGTTCCCCTTGGAACATCAATTAATAGCCCAGGTCCTATATATTAAAACAATAGTAAATGTCCAGAAAAACAAAAATAAAAAATAGTTTAACAGCGAAAAAAAAAAATCTCTCTCAGCACTGGCTGTCAAGGACTAAATTGCCCCTGGTTGGGTCTCATATAATCCGTTCAGTCCAAAAATTCCACTTAAAAGAAACTACTTTCTCGTATATCAATTAAATAAAAAGCAAAAGCAAATAAAAAACCAGAAGCAAATAACTAAACGCCTCAATTTTAGTATTTGTTTGTAAAAGAAAATGAAGAATATAATCATTCCTAATGAAATACTGGAGCTAGTAACAAGATTTTTAAAGTGAATAATTAATTAATCAATTGATATTGATAATTTTATTTATTTTTGTTAACATGAGTGGTTGATAATTTATATTTAATATTTGATAGGTCTAGTAATTTATGATTGATATTTATAAAAGATTCTTTTTAGTAAAGATGATAATTTTGTAATATTTAAATAAATATTTTTTATAAAAAAATACAATAATATTTTAGAAAGATGCTTTAAAAATATATATGTATTAGAGAATGAACTTTTACTATAAAAATTATATATTATATTTATAATTTATGAGTATAATTTTATATTGATATTTTAAATTGTATTATAAACTATATCCCATTTATTTTTTTTAGCTTAAAAAAATTAGTAAAGTGTAAACTTATTTAATTAAATATATTTATTGAGAAATAAATTTTTTAATATTTTATATAAAAATTTATACAATTAATAATATTAAATTCAAGTATTATATTTAAATTCTTAATATAGTAAATCCGGGCATATCCGAGCTGCAATAATAAAAATTATCGGGCACAACACTTTTAAAAAACATGCATCAGATCCAGTTTATTCGCCTGACAGCGTATAGACCAAGCTCCTAGGCTTAGCAGTACTTGTAACTTGTAAGTCCCAAAAGCTTGGTCTGGCAAGCACTGGACTCTTGGGTTTAGTAGACTCTAGACTGTGTTGGCCTGGTGTATTGGCAATCCAGGCCATTTATCAAATTGCGTTGGGCCTGGTGTATTGCCAGTCCAGGCCATCTATCAAACCTAATTGTACATGAATCTAACCATTGCCAAGACCCAACACGTCTAGAATTTTCACATTGCCAAACCCGGTCTTAACTAAGTCTTACTTTAACCATACCTAAGCGGGTCTATATTGGGGGCATCTTTATGTTGATGCAGGCCAGCCCCATGCAGCCAATAATTAAAGAAAATTATATTTGTATGTTTTTCTTGATTTGAAATTTTTAATAAAATATATAAAGATAAAAATTTTGTTTCGTCAATTACCATTAAGCACCTCAAGGTCAAGAGTGTCCACATCAAACCCAGCATCGAAGTAATGATCATGGTAATGTCCAGGTGCATCAACGTGTGTGCCCGTATGAGTGATCAACTTCATCTCCGATATGTTGGCGGAGGACCCATTCTTCATGCTTTCACGGAGCCACAAGAACTTGCCTAGCCCGTTTTCTTTGGCGAAAGAAGGCAGGTCGCTTCTGTACTTGTGAGTAATGTCAAATATCCTCCCATCACCATACACTTCACGTCTGATTGGGATAAGTTTACTGTCTTGTGAAGCTGAGACCGAGCTGTCCGTGGTGCCAGGGATGGTGGGGTAAGCGGCGCTGGAGGCTGTGACGGTGGAGAGTGGAGAGAGGAGTAGCAACAAGAGGAGAGATCTCATGGATTTGGTTCTGGCCATAGTTACTCAAAATGTGACTTGAAGTTACCTGTATCCGAGGAAAGATTAAAATGATAAAACTCGTGGTTGTGGTTGCTTGGTCGGTACAAGGTTGATATTTCAAAGGGGAGAGAAGCTGCCGCACTATAAGTGATTTATAAATTTTTTATATTATAGGATATTTTTATGACGTAGTTTTTCTATTTGTACAGACTACGTCATAAAAACTACCATGAAATGGTTCTATTGCTTGCTCGGTACAAATGAAATGGTTCTATTGCACTCTCACAATTTTTTTCTTTTTTTGAAAAGATTCTATTGTGAAAAATACATTTTAAGTGTGCTCAATTTATTGACAGTGTGAGAATCATCATGTGATCCTCAAACTATTTCAATTGGAAGGTTTGGGTTGTATATACTATCAAAACCTCTAACCTGAAACCCTTAATTTAGTCATTAATTATTTTTATTTTTTTTCTAACAAGAATGAAATTTCATTAATGAAGGATATAATGTCCAAATTACTAGCAGAAAGTCTAAAAACAAGGCCAATTTGCGATGGACAGGGCATGAACTCGTAGTCCTTTTAAACCAATAAAGGGCACTAGAACAAGTAGTTCATCAAGCCAATCGTGTCAAACTAGAGTCAGCAACACAATGGAGAAGACAGGCAATTCATCTGACTAGGAAGAACAGTAGAAGTAGACTCCATCGGTATATTTTATCACCGTTTTCCTCCTCCGTCCACCAAAACACTCTCTGCATAATCACGTTGGGAGTGGAGGAATCATCCTTGCCATACACGTCACGGCCCGGCTTACCAAAAACAAAGAAATATGGTGGCTCTGTGTTCCATTTCGCTACCATAAACGTGTTGAAGTAAACTCAATCCAGAAGGTCAAGGAAGGCAGCCACCAGCTGTCACCGCCCAGCCACCAACCGACCAGCCACCAGCCGCCAGCTGCATGCCGCCAGCCGCTTTCACACCGTCGGCCAAAAACCGCCTTCACACTTGAAGGTTGAATTTTCTTGTTTTGATTTCGTGTATAAATAGATAGCTAAGCTTATGCAATTATGTGTGGAGAGATTGAGAGAAACACTAGAGAGAAAGAGAGAAAGAGAGAGGGGTTGTTGTAAGCTTTTGTTTATGTTATTGTAAGCTTTGTTCTTGAAATAAAACAGTGTGTTTTATCCCCTCCGAGTGTTTCAAAGCCACCACAAGTGGTTTCTCCCACCAACAATTGGTATCAGAGCCCCGTTCGTTAGAAAACAGAGGTATTTTTGGGAAATATCCGAATTTTCAAAGTTGTCAAAAACAAGTTTTGATCATTCCAAAGTGTAGAGCTCATCAATACGAACTCAACGGTGCAAAAATCAGATCAATCGGAGCACGGGGTAGACCACACTCTCCGTCTGAAATTTCAGCCCTGTAGCCCACGCGCCCCGAGGAAGAAGACGAGTGAGCCACACGCGCGCCATATTTGAGCCACGCCGAGCCAAGCCTCAAGCCGAGCCGCGGGCCGAGCCACAAGCCATATTTCGAATCCGAGCCGAGCTCCAAGCCATATTCCGAAGCCAAGCCAAGCCCCGAGCCATATTCTAAAGTCAAAGTCAAAAAGAATATTCCTTGGAATATTCCCGGTTCAACCCAGCAAACCACCCGAAGTGGTTTTTGGACCGGTTCGCCCCATTTTTGACCTGTTTTCTACAAAGTCAGACCGGTTCCCTACTATTTGGACCATTCCGGATCCATCTACGGTGTCGGTTTTGCCAAATTCAACTCCCAAAAAGGTGATATAGTCATTTAAAGAGTGAAATGACTATAGAAAATGCACAAACACTCATCCCAAAGCTAACCAAAGACAACTATGATAGTTGGTCCATCAGATTGAAGGCATTCCTTGGTTCACAAGAGTGTATAGACATTGTGCAATATGGTTATGATGAACCAGAGTCCAAAGAATCAGAAGATGCTTTACCAGAGGTACAAAAGCAAGTCCTCAAAGCCAATAGAAAGAAAGACAACAAAGCAAAGACCATCATTTATCAAGGTCTTGATGAAGCGACATTTGAAATCATTGCTTCCGCAGAAACATCAAAAGAAATATGGGAGGCTCTCCAACAAAAATACAAAGGTGCTGACAGAATAAAGAAGATTCGTCTCCAATCTTTACGAGGTGAATTTGAATTATTACAAATGAAGTCCTCAGAATCCATTTCTGATTATCACACAAGAATTATGGTGATAGTCAATCAGATGAGAAGAAATGGAGAAGCCCTTTCAGATGCTCGAATTACTGAGAAAATTTTGAGATCCCTAGATCCAAAATTTGATTTTGTTGTTGTCGCTATTGAAGAGTCCAAAGAGGTGGACAAGTTATCAGTGGATGAACTTATGAGTTCTTTACAAGCTCATGAGCAGAAGATTATAAAAAGAAATGGAGATAAGGCAATTGAGCATGCCTTACAAGCAAAGTTGTCTCTCAAAGACAGATATGAGCAAGGGGAGACTTCAACAAGTGGATACACCACTCGAGGAAGAAGTCAACAAACACGAGGAGGATTTCAACGATTTCAAGGCAGAGGTTCTTGGAATACAGGTTTTAGAGGAAGAGGTGGTAGAAACACCACCAGAGGAGGTCGAGGACAACAAGCATTCACTCCTAGAGGAAGAGGAGGCGGTTACAATAACCGTGATAAGAGGAATATTCAGTGTTATAATTGCAATCAATTTGGCCACTATAGCACTGAATGTCAAAAGAAAGCTCCACTGGAGATACGTGAGCAAGTCAACTATGCAGAAGAGAATGCCAACAACAGAGGAGCAGCTGCATTATTTGTCCAACAAGGACTTGACAAGAATCAAGAGAATATTTGGTATCTTGATTCTGGAGCCAGCAATCATATGCGTGGCCAACGAGATTTATTTGGTGATCTAGATGAGACCATACAAGGTTTTGTCACCTTTGGAGATACCTCAAAAGTTCCATTCAAAGGTAAAGGCAACATCCCAATCAAGTTGAAGAATGGCGATCAAAGCTACATCGCCGATGTCTATTATGTCCCAGATATAAAGCAGAACTTGGTGAGTATAGGTCAACTTCTGGAGAAAGGTTATACACTTTACATGAAGAATTGTCATCTGACAATTACAGACTACAATGGGAGATTAATTGCCTATGTGGAAATGTCCAAGAATAGGATGTTTCCTTTAAACATCCAATATGATGCAGCAAAGTGTTTGAGTGCCATCACCAACAGTGAAGAATGGCTTTGGCATCTGAGGCTTGGACATCTGAATTTCACAAGTCTGAAGATGCTAGCAAGCAAGAAGATGGTCAAAGGTATGCCCCACATTGATCATCCAGAAGAAGTCTGTGAGAGTTGTGTCCTCAGCAAACATCACAGATCCAGTTTTGCCAAAGAAGTCAACTGGAAAGCAAACAAGCCACTTGAGTTAGTACACACAGATGTGTGTGGTCCTATAAAGCCTATGTCGACTGGACAAAATAGGTACTTCCTCACTTTCATTGATGATTTTAGCAGAAAGACTTGGGTATATTTTCTGAAGAGGAAGTCAGAAGTGTTCAATTGTTTTAAAGATTTTAAAGCAATTATTGAGAAGCAAAGTGGCTATAAGATCAGAACTGTGAGATCTGATCAAGGTGGAGAATATACAGCAAATGACTTTGAAGCCTTTTGTACACAACAAGGCATCAGACATCAGACAACACCAGCTTATACACCACAGCTGAATGGTGTAGCTGAGAGGAAGAATCGAACAATTCTTGATATGGCAAGAAGTCTACTCAAAGCAAAGAAGCTGCCCAAGCAATACTGGGCTGAAGCTGTATCATGTGCAGTATATTTGCTGAACCGCTGCCCAACCAGAAGTTTGCAAGCTATCACTCCACAAGAAGCATGGAGTGGTCACAAACCAAGTGTTACTCATCTTCGAGTCTTTGGTTGTGTGGCATATGCAAAGATCCCAGATGCAAGAAGGACCAAACTCGATGATAAAAGTGAGAAATGCATCTTTGTCGGATATGGTGAGAGAAGAATGGGATACAAGCTGTATAATCCCATCACCAAGAAGGTAATTATGAGCAGAGATGTTATCTTTGAAGAAGATAAAACTTGGCAATGGAATGATGACCAAGAAGCAGTCAAATGGATCAACATTGATTTGATCCTTGAAGACGAAGAAGTACCAACAGTACTTGCAGAAGGTCCGATAGTATCAGAAGATGAGCCACAAAGTCCGGTACACAGATTTCCTGTATTCAACAGGAGAAACACACCAGAATCATCATCAACACCATCATCAGCAGAACCATCATCAACATCCTCATCAGAAGGACCAAGAAAGATGAGAAATCTAGACGAGTTGTACGATGCCACTCAAGTCATGGAAGATACAACTTTGTTTTGTTTCTTTACCTATAAAACAAAGAAGAATGCAAAAGAAGAAGTGCAAAAATACAAAGCCATTGAAGGAAGAAACATTTATCAGAATGAAGTTCATGCTTGGCATGACATCCCTCGATTGAGTTTAAGGGGGAGATTTGTTGAAGTAAACTCAATCCAGAAGGTCAAGGAAGGCAGCCACCAGCTGTCACCGCCCAGCCACCAACCGACCAGCCACCAGCCGCCAGCTGCATGCCGCCAGCCGCTTTCACACCGTCGGCCAAAAACCGCCTTCACACTTGAAGGTTGAATTTTCTTGTTTTGATTTCGTGTATAAATAGATAGCTAAGCTTATGCAATTATGTGTGGAGAGATTGAGAGAAACACTAGAGAGAAAGAGAGAAAGAGAGAGGGGTTGTTGTAAGCTTTTGTTTATGTTATTGTAAGCTTTGTTCTTGAAATAAAACAGTGTGTTTTATCCCCTCCGAGTGTTTCAAAGCCACCACAAGTGGTTTCTCCCACCAACAATTGGTATCAGAGCCCCGTTCGTTAGAAAACAGAGGTATTTTTGGGAAATATCCGAATTTTCAAAGTTGTCAAAAACAAGTTTTGATCATTCCAAAGTGTAGAGCTCATCAATACGAACTCAACGGTGCAAAAATCAGATCAATCGGAGCACGGGGTAGACCACACTCTCCGTCTGAAATTTCAGCCCTGTAGCCCACGCGCCCCGAGGAAGAAGACGAGTGAGCCACACGCGCGCCATATTTGAGCCACGCCGAGCCAAGCCTCAAGCCGAGCCGCGGGCCGAGCCACAAGCCATATTTCGAATCCGAGCCGAGCTCCAAGCCATATTCCGAAGCCAAGCCAAGCCCCGAGCCATATTCTAAAGTCAAAGTCAAAAAGAATATTCCTTGGAATATTCCCGGTTCAACCCAGCAAACCACCCGAAGTGGTTTTTGGACCGGTTCGCCCCATTTTTGACCTGTTTTCTACAAAGTCAGACCGGTTCCCTACTATTTGGACCATTCCGGATCCATCTACGGTGTCGGTTTTGCCAAATTCAACTCCCAAAAAGGTGATATAGTCATTTAAAGAGTGAAATGACTATAGAAAATGCACAAACACTCATCCCAAAGCTAACCAAAGACAACTATGATAGTTGGTCCATCAGATTGAAGGCATTCCTTGGTTCACAAGAGTGTATAGACATTGTGCAATATGGTTATGATGAACCAGAGTCCAAAGAATCAGAAGATGCTTTACCAGAGGTACAAAAGCAAGTCCTCAAAGCCAATAGAAAGAAAGACAACAAAGCAAAGACCATCATTTATCAAGGTCTTGATGAAGCGACATTTGAAATCATTGCTTCCGCAGAAACATCAAAAGAAATATGGGAGGCTCTCCAACAAAAATACAAAGGTGCTGACAGAATAAAGAAGATTCGTCTCCAATCTTTACGAGGTGAATTTGAATTATTACAAATGAAGTCCTCAGAATCCATTTCTGATTATCACACAAGAATTATGGTGATAGTCAATCAGATGAGAAGAAATGGAGAAGCCCTTTCAGATGCTCGAATTACTGAGAAAATTTTGAGATCCCTAGATCCAAAATTTGATTTTGTTGTTGTCGCTATTGAAGAGTCCAAAGAGGTGGACAAGTTATCAGTGGATGAACTTATGAGTTCTTTACAAGCTCATGAGCAGAAGATTATAAAAAGAAATGGAGATAAGGCAATTGAGCATGCCTTACAAGCAAAGTTGTCTCTCAAAGACAGATATGAGCAAGGGGAGACTTCAACAAGTGGATACACCACTCGAGGAAGAAGTCAACAAACACGAGGAGGATTTCAACGATTTCAAGGCAGAGGTTCTTGGAATACAGGTTTTAGAGGAAGAGGTGGTAGAAACACCACCAGAGGAGGTCGAGGACAACAAGCATTCACTCCTAGAGGAAGAGGAGGCGGTTACAATAACCGTGATAAGAGGAATATTCAGTGTTATAATTGCAATCAATTTGGCCACTATAGCACTGAATGTCAAAAGAAAGCTCCACTGGAGATACGTGAGCAAGTCAACTATGCAGAAGAGAATGCCAACAACAGAGGAGCAGCTGCATTATTTGTCCAACAAGGACTTGACAAGAATCAAGAGAATATTTGGTATCTTGATTCTGGAGCCAGCAATCATATGCGTGGCCAACGAGATTTATTTGGTGATCTAGATGAGACCATACAAGGTTTTGTCACCTTTGGAGATACCTCAAAAGTTCCATTCAAAGGTAAAGGCAACATCCCAATCAAGTTGAAGAATGGCGATCAAAGCTACATCGCCGATGTCTATTATGTCCCAGATATAAAGCAGAACTTGGTGAGTATAGGTCAACTTCTGGAGAAAGGTTATACACTTTACATGAAGAATTGTCATCTGACAATTACAGACTACAATGGGAGATTAATTGCCTATGTGGAAATGTCCAAGAATAGGATGTTTCCTTTAAACATCCAATATGATGCAGCAAAGTGTTTGAGTGCCATCACCAACAGTGAAGAATGGCTTTGGCATCTGAGGCTTGGACATCTGAATTTCACAAGTCTGAAGATGCTAGCAAGCAAGAAGATGGTCAAAGGTATGCCCCACATTGATCATCCAGAAGAAGTCTGTGAGAGTTGTGTCCTCAGCAAACATCACAGATCCAGTTTTGCCAAAGAAGTCAACTGGAAAGCAAACAAGCCACTTGAGTTAGTACACACAGATGTGTGTGGTCCTATAAAGCCTATGTCGACTGGACAAAATAGGTACTTCCTCACTTTCATTGATGATTTTAGCAGAAAGACTTGGGTATATTTTCTGAAGAGGAAGTCAGAAGTGTTCAATTGTTTTAAAGATTTTAAAGCAATTATTGAGAAGCAAAGTGGCTATAAGATCAGAACTGTGAGATCTGATCAAGGTGGAGAATATACAGCAAATGACTTTGAAGCCTTTTGTACACAACAAGGCATCAGACATCAGACAACACCAGCTTATACACCACAGCTGAATGGTGTAGCTGAGAGGAAGAATCGAACAATTCTTGATATGGCAAGAAGTCTACTCAAAGCAAAGAAGCTGCCCAAGCAATACTGGGCTGAAGCTGTATCATGTGCAGTATATTTGCTGAACCGCTGCCCAACCAGAAGTTTGCAAGCTATCACTCCACAAGAAGCATGGAGTGGTCACAAACCAAGTGTTACTCATCTTCGAGTCTTTGGTTGTGTGGCATATGCAAAGATCCCAGATGCAAGAAGGACCAAACTCGATGATAAAAGTGAGAAATGCATCTTTGTCGGATATGGTGAGAGAAGAATGGGATACAAGCTGTATAATCCCATCACCAAGAAGGTAATTATGAGCAGAGATGTTATCTTTGAAGAAGATAAAACTTGGCAATGGAATGATGACCAAGAAGCAGTCAAATGGATCAACATTGATTTGATCCTTGAAGACGAAGAAGTACCAACAGTACTTGCAGAAGGTCCGATAGTATCAGAAGATGAGCCACAAAGTCCGGTACACAGATTTCCTGTATTCAACAGGAGAAACACACCAGAATCATCATCAACACCATCATCAGCAGAACCATCATCAACATCCTCATCAGAAGGACCAAGAAAGATGAGAAATCTAGACGAGTTGTACGATGCCACTCAAGTCATGGAAGATACAACTTTGTTTTGTTTCTTTACCTATAAAACAAAGAAGAATGCAAAAGAAGAAGTGCAAAAATACAAAGCCATTGAAGGAAGAAACATTTATCAGAATGAAGTTCATGCTTGGCATGACATCCCTCGATTGAGTTTAAGGGGGAGATTTGTTGAAGTAAACTCAATCCAGAAGGTCAAGGAAGGCAGCCACCAGCTGTCACCGCCCAGCCACCAACCGACCAGCCACCAGCCGCCAGCTGCATGCCGCCAGCCGCTTTCACACCGTCGGCCAAAAACCGCCTTCACACTTGAAGGTTGAATTTTCTTGTTTTGATTTCGTGTATAAATAGATAGCTAAGCTTATGCAATTATGTGTGGAGAGATTGAGAGAAACACTAGAGAGAAAGAGAGAAAGAGAGAGGGGTTGTTGTAAGCTTTTGTTTATGTTATTGTAAGCTTTGTTCTTGAAATAAAACAGTGTGTTTTATCCCCTCCGAGTGTTTCAAAGCCACCACAAGTGGTTTCTCCCACCAACAATTGGTATCAGAGCCCCGTTCGTTAGAAAACAGAGGTATTTTTGGGAAATATCCGAATTTTCAAAGTTGTCAAAAACAAGTTTTGATCATTCCAAAGTGTAGAGCTCATCAATACGAACTCAACGGTGCAAAAATCAGATCAATCGGAGCACGGGGTAGACCACACTCTCCGTCTGAAATTTCAGCCCTGTAGCCCACGCGCCCCGAGGAAGAAGACGAGTGAGCCACACGCGCGCCATATTTGAGCCACGCCGAGCCAAGCCTCAAGCCGAGCCGCGGGCCGAGCCACAAGCCATATTTCGAATCCGAGCCGAGCTCCAAGCCATATTCCGAAGCCAAGCCAAGCCCCGAGCCATATTCTAAAGTCAAAGTCAAAAAGAATATTCCTTGGAATATTCCCGGTTCAACCCAGCAAACCACCCGAAGTGGTTTTTGGACCGGTTCGCCCCATTTTTGACCTGTTTTCTACAAAGTCAGACCGGTTCCCTACTATTTGGACCATTCCGGATCCATCTACGGTGTCGGTTTTGCCAAATTCAACTCCCAAAAAGGTGATATAGTCATTTAAAGAGTGAAATGACTATAGAAAATGCACAAACACTCATCCCAAAGCTAACCAAAGACAACTATGATAGTTGGTCCATCAGATTGAAGGCATTCCTTGGTTCACAAGAGTGTATAGACATTGTGCAATATGGTTATGATGAACCAGAGTCCAAAGAATCAGAAGATGCTTTACCAGAGGTACAAAAGCAAGTCCTCAAAGCCAATAGAAAGAAAGACAACAAAGCAAAGACCATCATTTATCAAGGTCTTGATGAAGCGACATTTGAAATCATTGCTTCCGCAGAAACATCAAAAGAAATATGGGAGGCTCTCCAACAAAAATACAAAGGTGCTGACAGAATAAAGAAGATTCGTCTCCAATCTTTACGAGGTGAATTTGAATTATTACAAATGAAGTCCTCAGAATCCATTTCTGATTATCACACAAGAATTATGGTGATAGTCAATCAGATGAGAAGAAATGGAGAAGCCCTTTCAGATGCTCGAATTACTGAGAAAATTTTGAGATCCCTAGATCCAAAATTTGATTTTGTTGTTGTCGCTATTGAAGAGTCCAAAGAGGTGGACAAGTTATCAGTGGATGAACTTATGAGTTCTTTACAAGCTCATGAGCAGAAGATTATAAAAAGAAATGGAGATAAGGCAATTGAGCATGCCTTACAAGCAAAGTTGTCTCTCAAAGACAGATATGAGCAAGGGGAGACTTCAACAAGTGGATACACCACTCGAGGAAGAAGTCAACAAACACGAGGAGGATTTCAACGATTTCAAGGCAGAGGTTCTTGGAATACAGGTTTTAGAGGAAGAGGTGGTAGAAACACCACCAGAGGAGGTCGAGGACAACAAGCATTCACTCCTAGAGGAAGAGGAGGCGGTTACAATAACCGTGATAAGAGGAATATTCAGTGTTATAATTGCAATCAATTTGGCCACTATAGCACTGAATGTCAAAAGAAAGCTCCACTGGAGATACGTGAGCAAGTCAACTATGCAGAAGAGAATGCCAACAACAGAGGAGCAGCTGCATTATTTGTCCAACAAGGACTTGACAAGAATCAAGAGAATATTTGGTATCTTGATTCTGGAGCCAGCAATCATATGCGTGGCCAACGAGATTTATTTGGTGATCTAGATGAGACCATACAAGGTTTTGTCACCTTTGGAGATACCTCAAAAGTTCCATTCAAAGGTAAAGGCAACATCCCAATCAAGTTGAAGAATGGCGATCAAAGCTACATCGCCGATGTCTATTATGTCCCAGATATAAAGCAGAACTTGGTGAGTATAGGTCAACTTCTGGAGAAAGGTTATACACTTTACATGAAGAATTGTCATCTGACAATTACAGACTACAATGGGAGATTAATTGCCTATGTGGAAATGTCCAAGAATAGGATGTTTCCTTTAAACATCCAATATGATGCAGCAAAGTGTTTGAGTGCCATCACCAACAGTGAAGAATGGCTTTGGCATCTGAGGCTTGGACATCTGAATTTCACAAGTCTGAAGATGCTAGCAAGCAAGAAGATGGTCAAAGGTATGCCCCACATTGATCATCCAGAAGAAGTCTGTGAGAGTTGTGTCCTCAGCAAACATCACAGATCCAGTTTTGCCAAAGAAGTCAACTGGAAAGCAAACAAGCCACTTGAGTTAGTACACACAGATGTGTGTGGTCCTATAAAGCCTATGTCGACTGGACAAAATAGGTACTTCCTCACTTTCATTGATGATTTTAGCAGAAAGACTTGGGTATATTTTCTGAAGAGGAAGTCAGAAGTGTTCAATTGTTTTAAAGATTTTAAAGCAATTATTGAGAAGCAAAGTGGCTATAAGATCAGAACTGTGAGATCTGATCAAGGTGGAGAATATACAGCAAATGACTTTGAAGCCTTTTGTACACAACAAGGCATCAGACATCAGACAACACCAGCTTATACACCACAGCTGAATGGTGTAGCTGAGAGGAAGAATCGAACAATTCTTGATATGGCAAGAAGTCTACTCAAAGCAAAGAAGCTGCCCAAGCAATACTGGGCTGAAGCTGTATCATGTGCAGTATATTTGCTGAACCGCTGCCCAACCAGAAGTTTGCAAGCTATCACTCCACAAGAAGCATGGAGTGGTCACAAACCAAGTGTTACTCATCTTCGAGTCTTTGGTTGTGTGGCATATGCAAAGATCCCAGATGCAAGAAGGACCAAACTCGATGATAAAAGTGAGAAATGCATCTTTGTCGGATATGGTGAGAGAAGAATGGGATACAAGCTGTATAATCCCATCACCAAGAAGGTAATTATGAGCAGAGATGTTATCTTTGAAGAAGATAAAACTTGGCAATGGAATGATGACCAAGAAGCAGTCAAATGGATCAACATTGATTTGATCCTTGAAGACGAAGAAGTACCAACAGTACTTGCAGAAGGTCCGATAGTATCAGAAGATGAGCCACAAAGTCCGGTACACAGATTTCCTGTATTCAACAGGAGAAACACACCAGAATCATCATCAACACCATCATCAGCAGAACCATCATCAACATCCTCATCAGAAGGACCAAGAAAGATGAGAAATCTAGACGAGTTGTACGATGCCACTCAAGTCATGGAAGATACAACTTTGTTTTGTTTCTTTACCTATAAAACAAAGAAGAATGCAAAAGAAGAAGTGCAAAAATACAAAGCCATTGAAGGAAGAAACATTTATCAGAATGAAGTTCATGCTTGGCATGACATCCCTCGATTGAGTTTAAGGGGGAGATTTGTTGAAGTAAACTCAATCCAGAAGGTCAAGGAAGGCAGCCACCAGCTGTCACCGCCCAGCCACCAACCGACCAGCCACCAGCCGCCAGCTGCATGCCGCCAGCCGCTTTCACACCGTCGGCCAAAAACCGCCTTCACACTTGAAGGTTGAATTTTCTTGTTTTGATTTCGTGTATAAATAGATAGCTAAGCTTATGCAATTATGTGTGGAGAGATTGAGAGAAACACTAGAGAGAAAGAGAGAAAGAGAGAGGGGTTGTTGTAAGCTTTTGTTTATGTTATTGTAAGCTTTGTTCTTGAAATAAAACAGTGTGTTTTATCCCCTCCGAGTGTTTCAAAGCCACCACAAGTGGTTTCTCCCACCAACAATTGGTATCAGAGCCCCGTTCGTTAGAAAACAGAGGTATTTTTGGGAAATATCCGAATTTTCAAAGTTGTCAAAAACAAGTTTTGATCATTCCAAAGTGTAGAGCTCATCAATACGAACTCAACGGTGCAAAAATCAGATCAATCGGAGCACGGGGTAGACCACACTCTCCATCTGAAATTTCAGCCCTGTAGCCCACGCGCCCCGAGGAAGAAGACGAGTGAGCCACACGCGCGCCATATTTGAGCCACGCCGAGCCAAGCCTCAAGCCGAGCCGCGGGCCGAGCCACAAGCCATATTTCGAATCCGAGCCGAGCTCCAAGCCATATTCCGAAGCCAAGCCAAGCCCCGAGCCATATTCTAAAGTCAAAGTCAAAAAGAATATTCCTTGGAATATTCCCGGTTCAACCCAGCAAACCACCCGAAGTGGTTTTTGGACCGGTTCGCCCCATTTTTGACCTGTTTTCTACAAAGTCAGACCGGTTCCCTACTATTTGGACCATTCCGGATCCATCTACGGTGTCGGTTTTGCCAAATTCAACTCCCAAAAAGGTGATATAGTCATTTAAAGAGTGAAATGACTATAGAAAATGCACAAACACTCATCCCAAAGCTAACCAAAGACAACTATGATAGTTGGTCCATCAGATTGAAGGCATTCCTTGGTTCACAAGAGTGTATAGACATTGTGCAATATGGTTATGATGAACCAGAGTCCAAAGAATCAGAAGATGCTTTACCAGAGGTACAAAAGCAAGTCCTCAAAGCCAATAGAAAGAAAGACAACAAAGCAAAGACCATCATTTATCAAGGTCTTGATGAAGCGACATTTGAAATCATTGCTTCCGCAGAAACATCAAAAGAAATATGGGAGGCTCTCCAACAAAAATACAAAGGTGCTGACAGAATAAAGAAGATTCGTCTCCAATCTTTACGAGGTGAATTTGAATTATTACAAATGAAGTCCTCAGAATCCATTTCTGATTATCACACAAGAATTATGGTGATAGTCAATCAGATGAGAAGAAATGGAGAAGCCCTTTCAGATGCTCGAATTACTGAGAAAATTTTGAGATCCCTAGATCCAAAATTTGATTTTGTTGTTGTCGCTATTGAAGAGTCCAAAGAGGTGGACAAGTTATCAGTGGATGAACTTATGAGTTCTTTACAAGCTCATGAGCAGAAGATTATAAAAAGAAATGGAGATAAGGCAATTGAGCATGCCTTACAAGCAAAGTTGTCTCTCAAAGACAGATATGAGCAAGGGGAGACTTCAACAAGTGGATACACCACTCGAGGAAGAAGTCAACAAACACGAGGAGGATTTCAACGATTTCAAGGCAGAGGTTCTTGGAATACAGGTTTTAGAGGAAGAGGTGGTAGAAACACCACCAGAGGAGGTCGAGGACAACAAGCATTCACTCCTAGAGGAAGAGGAGGCGGTTACAATAACCGTGATAAGAGGAATATTCAGTGTTATAATTGCAATCAATTTGGCCACTATAGCACTGAATGTCAAAAGAAAGCTCCACTGGAGATACGTGAGCAAGTCAACTATGCAGAAGAGAATGCCAACAACAGAGGAGCAGCTGCATTATTTGTCCAACAAGGACTTGACAAGAATCAAGAGAATATTTGGTATCTTGATTCTGGAGCCAGCAATCATATGCGTGGCCAACGAGATTTATTTGGTGATCTAGATGAGACCATACAAGGTTTTGTCACCTTTGGAGATACCTCAAAAGTTCCATTCAAAGGTAAAGGCAACATCCCAATCAAGTTGAAGAATGGCGATCAAAGCTACATCGCCGATGTCTATTATGTCCCAGATATAAAGCAGAACTTGGTGAGTATAGGTCAACTTCTGGAGAAAGGTTATACACTTTACATGAAGAATTGTCATCTGACAATTACAGACTACAATGGGAGATTAATTGCCTATGTGGAAATGTCCAAGAATAGGATGTTTCCTTTAAACATCCAATATGATGCAGCAAAGTGTTTGAGTGCCATCACCAACAGTGAAGAATGGCTTTGGCATCTGAGGCTTGGACATCTGAATTTCACAAGTCTGAAGATGCTAGCAAGCAAGAAGATGGTCAAAGGTATGCCCCACATTGATCATCCAGAAGAAGTCTGTGAGAGTTGTGTCCTCAGCAAACATCACAGATCCAGTTTTGCCAAAGAAGTCAACTGGAAAGCAAACAAGCCACTTGAGTTAGTACACACAGATGTGTGTGGTCCTATAAAGCCTATGTCGACTGGACAAAATAGGTACTTCCTCACTTTCATTGATGATTTTAGCAGAAAGACTTGGGTATATTTTCTGAAGAGGAAGTCAGAAGTGTTCAATTGTTTTAAAGATTTTAAAGCAATTATTGAGAAGCAAAGTGGCTATAAGATCAGAACTGTGAGATCTGATCAAGGTGGAGAATATACAGCAAATGACTTTGAAGCCTTTTGTACACAACAAGGCATCAGACATCAGACAACACCAGCTTATACACCACAGCTGAATGGTGTAGCTGAGAGGAAGAATCGAACAATTCTTGATATGGCAAGAAGTCTACTCAAAGCAAAGAAGCTGCCCAAGCAATACTGGGCTGAAGCTGTATCATGTGCAGTATATTTGCTGAACCGCTGCCCAACCAGAAGTTTGCAAGCTATCACTCCACAAGAAGCATGGAGTGGTCACAAACCAAGTGTTACTCATCTTCGAGTCTTTGGTTGTGTGGCATATGCAAAGATCCCAGATGCAAGAAGGACCAAACTCGATGATAAAAGTGAGAAATGCATCTTTGTCGGATATGGTGAGAGAAGAATGGGATACAAGCTGTATAATCCCATCACCAAGAAGGTAATTATGAGCAGAGATGTTATCTTTGAAGAAGATAAAACTTGGCAATGGAATGATGACCAAGAAGCAGTCAAATGGATCAACATTGATTTGATCCTTGAAGACGAAGAAGTACCAACAGTACTTGCAGAAGGTCCGATAGTATCAGAAGATGAGCCACAAAGTCCGGTACACAGATTTCCTGTATTCAACAGGAGAAACACACCAGAATCATCATCAACACCATCATCAGCAGAACCATCATCAACATCCTCATCAGAAGGACCAAGAAAGATGAGAAATCTAGACGAGTTGTACGATGCCACTCAAGTCATGGAAGATACAACTTTGTTTTGTTTCTTTACCTATAAAACAAAGAAGAATGCAAAAGAAGAAGTGCAAAAATACAAAGCCATTGAAGGAAGAAACATTTATCAGAATGAAGTTCATGCTTGGCATGACATCCCTCGATTGAGTTTAAGGGGGAGATTTGTTGAAGTAAACTCAATCCAGAAGGTCAAGGAAGGCAGCCACCAGCTGTCACCGCCCAGCCACCAACCGACCAGCCACCAGCCGCCAGCTGCATGCCGCCAGCCGCTTTCACACCGTCGGCCAAAAACCGCCTTCACACTTGAAGGTTGAATTTTCTTGTTTTGATTTCGTGTATAAATAGATAGCTAAGCTTATGCAATTATGTGTGGAGAGATTGAGAGAAACACTAGAGAGAAAGAGAGAAAGAGAGAGGGGTTGTTGTAAGCTTTTGTTTATGTTATTGTAAGCTTTGTTCTTGAAATAAAACAGTGTGTTTTATCCCCTCCGAGTGTTTCAAAGCCACCACAAGTGGTTTCTCCCACCAACAAAACGCACGGTTCCAAGAGGATTTCAACCTACAAAAACACCATCCAAAAGGTGAAATCCATCATTTCTCTCGCGCTCAAATACTGACACCAGTAATTCTAGCGCCGCCCTCCTCTTAGAAGCTTAACATCCCTCTAGATTTGCCAATAAAAACAGCAAAAGAACTCTAGTCAGTAGCCACCACTCTCCGTAATAACAACCACGTAGCCTAAACCATCTAGGTGGTAGCCAAGTGGTAAGGACTTGAGATCAAGAGGTTTACTTCCTTTGTGGTCTCAGGTTCGAGTCATTGGTTGCTCATATGATGGCCACTGGAGGATTACATGGTCGTTAACTTCAGGACCCATGAAATTAGTCGTGGTGTGCGCAAGCTGACCCGGACACCCACATTAATCTAAAAAAAACAACCACATAGCCTTAAAATTCACATACAAACACGATAAATTCACTTCTCTACTATAAATATAGCATACAGTCAGTTTCTCTGAACACTAGATCCATTGATAAGCAAGGAGAAGAGTTACCGAAAGCAAATAAAATAAAAGCCATCATCAATCCAAAGTGGCAATTTAAAATATTGAAGAGTACCGTGGGAAAACCTTCACGAAGAAAGGAGCCTGGAGGGATTCAACCCTAGACTATGAAAGACCGAAGGCCTTAGAGAATGATTTTCGACCATTCCCTCAAGGATAAATTGAAAATGTAAAGAGACTTTTTAAGGACAAAGTTGATGCAATTAAAAGTTTATAAGGAATAGATTAGACACAATTTCTAAAATATAAAGATAAAAAATCATTTTCTCTAAATTTTTTCTGAGGATTTTGCGACCATGCCATAGGTTAAATGGCATGCAACTTTTTATTTGAAAAAAAATAAAACAAACAGGACCCAAGTTCGTTTCTATTTCCGATTATATCTACCCGCGATTGCTGATTAAAAATATGAAAATTGAAGAAAATGCTATGCTGAATAGGGCAAATAAACTAATGGAAACAGGTTTCTGATCACAACAAGGTTTTTTCGAGGGGGAAATATCAGTGGGACTATCAGACATGACAACTATTTTCTAGTCGTTTAATATTTGCTGTGCAGCCGATTAAACAACCTTACAGTCTACCTTAAGAACACTTAGTTAGGCATCTTTAGAACAATAAGTATACCTTGACATGATCTGGCTAGGATATCCATGTCTATTTAAGTTAGTTTAGTAGTATTGAGCCACACATATCAAACAATATTCATGCGAAAATGAGAACACACGTCTTCTAATAGTTTGTTCTGTTGTTCTGTGAACTTGTTCCTCTCTTGGCCTCAGGTAGCGCCCAAGTCTTTCTCGTATGCTTTAATGGCAAGAGAGCATCCATGGAATTCTTAAAATCACACCGAATATACTGATAATTTTGAAGAAAGCAGCCTTCTTATTATATTAATCGTACGAGATTTAAAACTATAAATTATGATTTCTCGATACACAATAGCTTCCCTTAAAAAATGGACTTAATCTCCATAACTCTAATTTATTTGAAAAATATGAATTTATATTATAAAGTTCAAGGCTCAAAATAACATTATCATAGGGATGAAAGGTATGCCATCTGCATTCATCATACTTGAATATGCTGCTATGAATTGTCATCATTACAAATTTCATGCAATATCGTGGACCATAAGAAATGTGTTTTTTTTTTTAGTGTGGATAAAAATGTGTCACAAAAAAAATAAAAGGATGTTATGATAGAATTTTACTGCTAACTTGTCATAATTAAAACTGCCCTTGCGTGGGTGATCCGCTTATTTAATATTTCATTATAATACTTATTTTCATGAAATTGTTCAAATCAAAAGTAAAAATTTACCTCATCTTTATGTTGGTATGGTCCTTTAGTTGTTGAAAACCTTCTTGAATTCAATCAAATGGTTTTATAGTATGGTGTTAATGTTTTCAATATTCCTTTATACAGTACTGTCATAGAAAAAGGCGATTTGTGTACATAAATGTGAAGGTTTTGCGTGCTGTTAATTATTTATCTATTCGTAGGTGTCCACCACTTCGTAGCTTTAAATTTTGATTAATTGGTAATATAATTAAAAAAAATTCATTTATTATTGACGTATGATTGAAGCATGTATTGTTTCATGTTTGTCTTCCTTTTCTTTTTCATATCTAGTCATAATCTTTGTTTTCCCTCCCTCGTATTCTTTTTTTAATTAAGTTTCGTATCGAGACAACAAATCTCCATTAATTTTTTATTTTATTTCTTTTTCTCAAAGTTTTTTTTTTTTTTTCTAAACATCAGAGCTGGCACAGGAATCCTCGACTTCATCAATTTTTCAATTTCCTCCTTCCTGTCCTCTTTCTCTTTTCCTTGAAGTTTTGTACTTTTTATTTTATTTTATAGACATTAATTCCTGTGCAAAAATCCTAAAATACTTCATAAATGTTTCAGTTTTTGTTTTTTTTATACACACAAATAGAATAGATATTTATAACTTTTTTATTTTTTTTGCTTTTCACAAAGTTTCTCTTATTTTTTTCCTAAACATCAAAACTTCATCAAATTTTCAAATTTTTTTCTTCCTGCCCTTTTTCCCCTTTTCATCCAATCGTTCTGTAATTTTTTTATTTTATAACTATGAAAAACCTTTTAGATATGTGTCCATGTAATGTATTATATATTCCCGATCCGTATTTAATTTAAATAAATATTGTAAAGTCTTATTACATGAATTTATAATTTTATCAGTAAAAAAATTATTTGAGAAACAATAAGGGTAATGTAAATGACACGTGATTTAATTAATTATTACACTATCATAAACTTTTAAATAGTTTAGGGGCTTTGTTAAGGATTATCTAGCATGAAAGTAACTTTACCTTCTTTTTTTTGAAGTCTTATTGACCAAAAAAAATAATTCAATACACTTCTTAAGTTGATATTTTAATTTATTTAAATAAAAAAATAAAAAATATATTATATAAAAAAATTGATCTATAACTATAATATATCACATCAATGGATGAGGGAAAGGTAGGTTATCTTATTAAGAGTGTTTATTGCTAATTTGTTATATGTTTTTTAGGGCGTCAAGTTCACATGCGAACTCACGTCACCAGGAATAAAATTATAATGGTAATAAAGTCTAAAAAAAACAAATATGACAAATTAAACAAGGCTATTATATTTGATATCAGAGCCGACCTCATTGGCTGTCCAATTGTACCAATGAGATCGTCAAATTTTTTAAAAGGGATGGATTGTAATATCTCATATCGACAAGGAAAAGAATGATAGGTGGTCTTATTAAAAATATTGATTGTCAACTTGTCATATGTATTTTGAGGTGTCAGATTCAGATGGAAACTCGCGTCATTAGAAATAAAACTGTAAAAATAATAAAAGCTAAAGTGAATAATATATAGTAAGTTGAGTCAGATTGTTATAAAAGCTTTCGGTTTAAAATTTTATTTTTTCTCTCACTCCTCAAATTTTATTTATTTGTATATACATATGGCAAAAGGCATTTGTCTAATTTTATAATCTTCATATGTGGCACCATGTGATTATTGAATAAATGGGTCTCTTGCACGTGCAACCATATTCATGTGTTTAAATCAGGATTTTATCGTTTTACTATTATACAGGCCGCTGTGCCAAATGGTGACCTACCCATATTTTAAAATGATGCTTTCAATATTACGGAGACTTGCATACATAATTGAGAACGCTTAATTCATATTTATAGACCTTTGTACATAACTTCAAATATTGCATTGTATTGTCTTGACTCCAGAAAAGTTGTAGAGTGGATCATTTGCAATATATGTATATAAGATATTTTATATTCTCGATGCATATTTATTTATTTATTTTAATTATACTCCACTTTCAAAAAAAAATACTACAAATTATATCACACATGATTTGAAAAAAGAAGTTTCATTCGGAGTTTTTCTTGTTAAAAAAAGTTGTGTAATTTCTTCTTCTTCTTTTTTCTTTACATAATTGATGAACATGGAGTTTACATGTTAACATGTCCTTAGAAAACTAATCGCAATGCTTGCCCGTTTATCAATATATCAAACACTAATAAAACTTAATAAAGATAGAAGATAGAGAAATAGATCGGCAAGGTGGAGATGGATTTCAACATCTAATTGCTATCGTTTTACACTAATTGCTGACCTAAAGTCCTGTTTTTTTCCCTCGAGAATCTGACGTCAAGCTCTTTGAATGACAAAAACTATGACATGAAACTATGTTTATATGTTTCAAAGTTGTGGATGTTATCATGGTAGCATTAGAAAATGTTAATTGTGTCACTGGAAAACTCGACAATTCCAAATAATTTGTTATGCTCCAAGCCCCAGCAATGCAATTTCATTATACTCAAAGCCCCGAGCTCAACCAACCAAAATCACAAATGATGCACTTGGACATCCTAACAACAGCAAATTCACCCCCACACTATAAATATCTCGATACAAACATGTACCTGTCTGAACATGCACTAACTCCAACTTTTGAAGTGCTCTCCAGCCATACATAAAACTCATCGAAACTCAAATTCCACACGCACAACCCCCCCAACTTCCCCTCCTTGTCCTCTCGAGTCCCAAAAATCTCTAACCTGCGTAAATGCTGCCTGGTATCCTTCGGCTCCTGCTTGCCTTCTTTATTCTTTTCAGCACCAAAAATCTCAGAGCTTTGTCTCTCACCTTACCACAGGACATCTCAGCTCTCAAAGCCTTCAAAGCCTCTGTCAAGCCAAGTTCAATCCAGCCCTGGTCTTGCCTGGCTTCATGGGATTTCATAGCCGACCCCTGTGCTTCCCCTCGCCGAACCCGCTTCACCTGTGGCATCACCTGTTCCCCTGACTCAACTCGTGTCACACAACTCACTCTTGATTCAGCTGGCTACTCAGGGCGACTCACCCCACTCATTTCCCAACTCACCGGCCTCATTATCCTCGATCTCGCAGATAACAGCTTCTTTGGCCCTATCCCCTCCTCCATCTCCTCTCTTATCAACCTCCAAACCCTGACCCTCCGTTCCAACTCGTTCTCTGGCTCGGTCCCTGACTCAATCACAAACCTTAAATCCCTCGAATCTTTAGACCTTTCACATAATTCTTTATCTGGTTATCTGCCAAAAACCATGAATTCAATGTCAAGCTTAAGGAGACTCGACCTGAGTTACAATAAACTAACCGGGTCCTTACCAAAACTACCATATAACTTGCTAGAACTGGCTTTGAAGGCCAATTCTTTGTCTGGATCATTATCAAAATCATCCTTCGACAGCTTATCTCAGTTAGAAGTAGTCGAACTCAGTGAAAACTCGCTCACTGGCACACTGGAATCTTGGTTCTTTCTCTTACCTGGGCTTCAACAAGTTGATTTAGCCAATAACAGCTTGACACGTCTCGAGATCCCAAAGCCTTCTAACAGTGAACTCGTGGCTGTTGATCTCGGGTTCAATAAAATCGAGGGAAACGCACCCTTGCATTTCGCTGATTATCCACTGCTGTCGTCATTGTCACTAAGATACAACAGCTTGCGTGGCACGATCCCATTGGAGTATAGTCGAAAGAAGAGTCTGAGAAGGCTGTTTCTTGATGGGAATTTCCTGATTGGAAAGCCACCACCGGCTTTTTTCTCCGCAGACACGTCGGTTTCCGGTAGCATAGGGGATAATTGTCTCCAAGCATGTCCAGGTTCGTCTCAGCTGTGCATGCCTTCGCAGAAGCCAAGTTCTATGTGCAAGCAAGCTTACGGTGGAAAACCAAGTTCTTAAGGCGTCAGGTTGTTATTTAATATATATATATATATATATATATATAGCGAGAGTAATACTAATCTGTACTGAAAGTTTTTAAAACAGTGAATTAGATATAAAGGTGGTGATCATATAATTAGTTATCGATTTTGATTTGTAATAGTTGGGATTTTTCAAGTTAGATTTTCGTAGGTTAATGTCAGATTAATAGATAAAAAATGAAAATGTCAAATTAAGTAAAGGCATTTATTACCTAAGCCAATAACTAGACAATGAAATTAGTTAATGATTCTAAAATGTTCCCCTCAATTTCAAGCCAAGGAGTTATAATATCACATGTGCTTGTCTAGGCAATCTGGCCAAGACGGTGGGGGAACGAAAGGGGTTTTACATGCAATGCCGACAATGATCACTGTGTTCGTGCTAATTACGTTATGGCATGAATGTAGTTTTTGAAGGATATCACTTTTGGAAATGAGACTCGCTCGGTTCTAGATTGTCTTGAATTGTTTGACCACCTCGGAAATACCCCTTTTCTACCTTCATACTTTGACAGAGAGGCCATCGGCCTCGAAATTTAATGGCGCACAGGTCATTAAAAAGATATTGGGGTCAGTCTCTCTTGCAAAAAGAAAATGAACGTGGGTTTTCAAGTAAACATGGATTATCCAGAGGAACGCAAAGCACAAATATTCTAATGGACATTAGAGAAAATGTGAACACGTTTCAGCCGTGTAAAAGGGCATATACTTCGTGGCTGCAGCTTTAAAAGCAGTTCCACCACCGCCACCGCCACCTCCATTTTGTTGGATCTATCATCATTACTAGTTTGCAACTGACAAATGTCGGGATAGTTCGGCATATAGCATCAACTGCTTTATACTTAACTCGCTTTTTGAAATAATTTTTCTTAAAAATATATTGTTATAGTAAAAATAATAAATTAAAAATTTATAAATATATAATGTCAAATAAATTGAGAATTATATATATTAATAAAAGAAAAAAAACATAAATAATAACTAAAGTTTGGGTGTTGTAGACAGAGAAAGGTCGTCGAATACAGTTGTTCTGTTTTGGAACTGTTTGCCTGAAGCCGTGTGCATCTGTCGGTGGAGCAAGCTGTGCAAACACATATACCTTGGATGTGTCTTTTTCATTATAATAAATGGTCCTTATCAATTAATTGTGCGCTGATGATATCCGTGTTTAACCATTGCAGCCTGTTATGATTTTTATAAATTGATTTATAATTCATAATTTTAAAAAGTTATAAATATATTTGATTAAAAATAAATCTTCATTTACATAAAAAAATATTATAAAATCGACTCAGACTTTTGATTTAATAAAATGTTAATATTTTTTTATTTTTAACTTGTCAAAGGTTTACTACAAAATTGATCAAGATCTTGATTTAATAAAAAAATAATTTTTTTTTTATTTTTTAACTTTTAAATTTAAATTTATCCTTGTTACAAGTTATTTATAAAAAAAAAAAAAATTGTGAGTTTTACCAAACAAAATCTCAAGTTCTTGCGCAAAATCTAAGCATGAGATTTCTACAGCAGCAGCTGGTATTGAATAAGAAAGTTGCTAAGCATCTACTAGTTGAGTTTAAAAACTTTAGTAATCTCCTTTTCCGCCCAGCCTTTTCCCAAAACAACATTTACCTCTATGATTAATTAAAAGTTGGTGTGGTAAAACAAAAGGAGAGAGGTGGTTCCAATGACAACAAAGATGGTGGATTTACCCTCAGCAACATTGTTTGAAAAAGTCCAGGCACACCACCGGACCTTTTTAAAAACGACAGCGATATCTTAGTTTCAAGCGCTTGGGCAGGCCCCCTCATGCACATCTCCATGAGATGTATTTTGAAGGAAATATGTTTTAAAAAAAGCAATTTAAATGTGAATAATCTGTTTAAGATCTAATTATTAAAAAAAAAACTTTTTATAACTACAGCTACATCGTAAAGGGAGGTGGGGAGCGATTTCCGGGAAGCGTAGAGAGGGGAAAAGAAATTGCAGTGCATTATTACACGATGAGTGAGTGGTCCAGGAGGTTGGGGGCAGTTCATTGTCAACTTTACCAGCCAGTTGTGAATCACAACAAAAATGCAGGGACCCAACTGTAGGGTCTCCGTTGCTTTTGCAGGTGATAACTTCAGATCTGCTTAAACACTGCTCGGAGGGCTGTTGTTGAAAATGAAAAAAGGCAAAGTATAGGAGCAACCAGGAGAAAAGGAGGAAGAATGATAGGTCACATTCCTGTAGGGGTCGCTGCTCATGACTGAAGACTCTGGCTGCTACGCTTATCATTGTTAATTCTCTTGGCTTATTAACAGAAAATCTAAAAGGATTGGTTTTCTTAATCCAGCAATCCACAATAAAATATTTATTTTACTATTAAAAAACAAGTAACACAGACTTTATTTATCATTCTCAAATTTAAAAGTAACATTTAAGCACCTTCACTTATATTTTGCATATTAAAATAACCATTATACTCATGTATTAAAAAAAATTTAGAGCCAGCATAAAAGGGTGTTTTGTATTTTTCATATTTTAATCACAATAAAATAACTTAAAAGTAGATTTTTCTTAAACTTACATCTAGGAAAATTTTCATATTTATATCCGAGTTTTGTGTGTGTGTGTATTGTTGAGTTGGTGAAAGATTTTTTTTTATCTTTTCAAAAATATATATATTATTAAGAAAATGTTATACTTGGTCTTTTTTATTTGGGTTGCTATTTATTTGTTTGAATTTACTTTTTTGGCTGGATTTTTTTTGCAATTTCATTTTTCTTTAAATTTTTTTCTAGTTTTTATTTTGATGAATTTTCTCAATTAATATTATTTTTTAATTTTATCATTTAATTTTAAATTTGTTAAAAACATACCTTATTGACTATGCTTGGATTTAAGATTTCACAAGTTGCTTGTTAGGGAAATTAATCCGAGTCTAAAAGATTCATACATGTTTGTTTTTTTTTAATTTTATTTTTGTTAATTTTATCTTTTAACATTTATTTAATTATAAATTGAGCTCCATTGATTTTTTTATTTATTTTCTATATGAAGTTTTATTTGCCATCCTTTTCAGATTTATCCTTTACATTTAATTAATTAAATATAAATATGAGATATTCATTTAACGATATTTAAAAAATATTACTAGATAGACATAGTTTTATTAGCACTGATAATTATTTAATTAAATAAAAAATAAAATGTTTTATTAAACACAATTGGATATATGTTTTGTGTTATTATATCAAATATTTTGATTCATGTTTATTCTTTGCTTTTTATATTTTAACCTTTATTTATTATTAATGGTTTTTGCTATATGTTTATTAACACAAATAACTCTTATTATATTAATTAATCACATGCATGAGTTTATTTATTTTTAATTGAGATTTTTTATGATAAAAACAAACTGAAAGAGTTTTTATTAAAAAAAAAATATATGTGCACTCAACGAGTCACGAAAACTCTACGAGTCTTTGTTGTTCCCCTCGAATTATATCAGGATTCAAGCAAGTATGCTTCGCTTTTATTAATTTCGTCTCCATTTGTTTAGGGTACACCCATTTAATTAAACAAAGTATATATACTGGAATCCAAGATTCGGCGTGAGTCATTCGTTAATTCTTAATTACGTGTTGGTCAACAAGCAACCTGCAGGCAAAAAAATCTTAATGCATGTGAACTTTATATATACATATCAAAATCATGAAACGCCAATTGGTTTTCGTAGGAAGAAACTACTGTCGAGCACCGCTGTGCTTAGAACAAGAAGAAATTTTAATTTAGCCTCCGTGTATTTACAAGAAAGTTATTTTTTAAAATAAATTTTTTAAAAAAATATATTATTGAAAAGTAAATTTTTTTAAAAATAAATTTCTGAAAAGTAAATTATTTTTCTATATTTGGTAGTGTTATGGAAAATAAATTGAAAAACACTTTTCAGTGTTTGGTTATGTTATGTAAAATGAACTGAAAAATAATTTATTAATGTTCTATTTTTATCAAGTTTATTAAAATAATAAGGAACAAATCTTACAAATTAAAAAATTGAATAATAATGAAATTGAAAAAAATATTTTATAAATTATCTCAAATAAAATAAATAATAATGAAAATAATAAAGATCAAATCTAAAAAAAATGAAAAAATAAAAATAATAATAATTAACATTTCATAAAGTATTTTAAATAAAATAAGTAATAATTAAAAGAATGAGGATCAAATTTGATAGGTAAAAAATTTCAATAAAAAAATAATAGGAGAAAAGCAAATAACAATTATAAAAATGAGGACCAAAGTTAATATAAAAATTAAATTTTAAAAAATTAAATTAAAAAATAAATATTCAAAACAAAATATATATATCAATCAAAAGTTTGAGAATTAAATTTGATATAATCAGCAAATAATGACATTTCTAAATTTTTCACAACTTTCAGAAAGTGTTTTTCTTCTAAATTTTTCAGGGAAACACTTTCCTGAAAATCAAGCCAAATTTTTCTTTGTTTAAAACGCAACTAAAAATGAAAACACTTTCTTGAAAACCAAGCCAAATTTTTTTTTAACTGAAAAATATTTTTCAGTGACCAGAAAGTGTTTTCTATTGACTAAAAAGTGTTTTTTTATTGATCGGAAAATATTTTCCGTTGATCAACTTTTCTAATAACAAACAAATATAAAAAAGTTTGAAAAGTAATCTTCTAAAAACTATTTTTTAAAAAATAAATATAACCTTAAGATAATTTAAGTTTTTGTAGATTCAATAAAAAAATTTGGGAAAGATTTCTATTTTAATATATGATAGAACCTTGAGGAATTAGTCATGCGCAATAATCTGGAATACCTTTTGGGGGGGGCGGGGGGGTAGCTGGCAATGGCAAAATAATCCGATGAACGTGTTAAAAATTTGAGAGAGAAATTGGAATTGCGGCGATCTTGGGTCCATAATTCTTAAAACTAAACCCAATAATGGGCCTTTGATGACCATACAACTCGTATCACGTATTACTGGCGCAATTCTCACGGGTCCGAGGCTTGCTAACTTGCCTCATCCTCTCTGGGTTTTAGTTTAGTTTTTTGTCTCAAGACTCGGCAACTTGTGTTCCTTGGTTATATTTATCTTCTGCTAAACTGATAAAACCCTAGACAACTTTAATTTGATTTCAGACATTAATTCTCTCTAGCGTTCTTTACAATATCTTTAACAACTCTCGAATTGTATCTTCGAACCTTCAGTCATGGGAAAGTCAAGGCGCATAATTTCCCTTTTTTTTTAATTAATTAGTTAATTAATGACTGTCTTCTTTTGATTTTATTTATTTATTTTATGTCAGGAAGAAGGTTCAATTTTACAGCAGTAAGTTTTAATTTTTAATTTTGTTTGTTTTTTAATTAATTAATTAACTAATAATTGCTTTTCTTTTTTCTAGCTCTATCCTCTATTATAATTTTTGCATTTGCTTTTTAATACTAAGATTGAAGATACAGTTGTTATTTTGAATTGTTTTGAACGCTCAAAAATCTATTAATAAGGTAGCCAATTATAATTTTTACTTTAATAGCCTCAGAAGAGTATAGTTTTTCCTTAGTTATAATGAGATTTACAGCGATCTAGATTGTTCTTGCACAATTTTCTGATTTCATAGAAATTATACTCAGAAGTCTTCTATATAACCATGGTATCTCTATTACATGGTTTCAGATGGCTTATCAGTGGAATGTTTCAGTTGTTTGAGTTCTGAAGAAGAATCTTCATGTGTTTTATTAGTTGCAATTATGTCCTTCTGATGTTTTTAAATGATGGGGCAGTCTCTGGATCTCTTATTTTCATTGAGTACTCCTACTTCTGATAACCTGGGAGGTTTGATAAATGTTTTTGCATGTTTTGATTGGGTTTTTGTATTTGAGTATTAAATGAAATGTATATTTATTGTTGGGATCTTATTAGTTTCTGCCTTTATTATATCATGAACTGTGGCTGCTACGCTCATCATAGTTAATTCTCTTGAATTATTAACAGAAAATCTAAAAAGAGATATATTTTAATATTTTTTTTTTACTTCACTGAACCTTCTTGATTATTTTTTAAAAAAATTATCATTTAATATTAAATTAATTAAAATTTTAATTTATTGACTAAGCTTATTATATCTAGAATTTTATAAATTACATGTTAAGAATATTAACTCGGGTCTATAAGATTTCCACAAGTTTGTTTGATTTTATTTTTTAAACTTATATTTTTTTAATTGAATTATTTAATATTTATATAATTAAATATCGAGCTCTATTTATTTTTTATGGAATCTTTTATTTGTCATTTCTTTTTATATTTAATATTTGTATTTAATTGATTAAATATAAGCATAAAAAGCTCATTTAATAATATTTAAAAAAAAAATTACTGCATAAACATAGTTTTTTTAGATTAACGTAGGTGTCCGGGCCAGCTTGCGCGCACCACGACTAATCCCACGGGTCCTGAAGTTAACGACCATGTAAGCCTCCAGTGACCATCATATGAGCAACCAAAGACTCGAATCTGAGACCACAGAGGGAGCAAACCCCTTGATCCCAAGTCCTTACCACTTGGCCACCACCTAGATGGTTTTATTAGCACTGATAATCACCTAGTTAAATAAGGACTTTATTCAAATAAATTTTTTTATTAAATATAATTGGATGCATGCCTTGTATTGTTGGATCAAATATTTTAATTTATATTATTTTTTATTTTTTATTTTAATCTTAATTTTTTTATTAACATTATATATATATATATATTGACACAAATAATTCTCATTTTATTAATAAAATGCATGCATAAGTTTTTTTATGTTTAATTGTGAATTTTTTTATAACAAAAAAAATAAATTGAAAAAGTTTATATATATTTTTATCTGAACATATGGTTCGCTTTTATTTCTCCGTTTGTTTAGGGCACACCCATTTAATTAAACAAAGTGTAAATATCGGAATCCAATATTCGGCGGGAGTCACTCGTTAATTCTTAATTACGTGTTCGTCAACGTCAATTGGTTTTCGCATGAAGAAAGTACCGCTGAGCTTAAAACAAGTGAGGCTTTTTTTAGCATGGTGTGGTTGTTTCCTTTTTTTTTATTATTATTTAAAAATTATTTTTAATATTAAAATATGAAAAATATATTAATTTAAAGTTAATAAAAAATAAAATAATTTTAAAAAATTTTAAAATATAAAAACAAACAATGAATATTGAAATGCAGTGCTTTATCTTGATCCCTGTATAAACTATATAGATTTTAAGTTTTTTGGCATGCAATTTCCAATGTAATGAGAAATACTAATTGGCAAGATCCTCTATTCGTGACATTCCACAATGGTTAATTTACCTTGGATATTGTTTCTTTGCTGAAAAATAATTTTTTTAAAAAAATGTGTTATTTTTTAATGTTTGGTGGTTTAATGAAAAATAAATTGAAATTTTTTTCCAGTGTTTGGTTATGTCATGAAAATAAGCTAGAAAATAACTTATTAATATTTTATTTTTCTCAAGTTTAATAAAATAATAAGAAACAAATCTTCCAGATTAAAAAATTAAATGATAGTGAAATTAATATATATATATATATATATATAATTTCATAAATTATTTCAAATAAAATAAATAATAATTAAAATAATAGAGATCAGATCTAAAAAATTAAAAAAATGAAGAAATTAAAATAATAATAATTAACATTTCATAAATTATTTCAAATAAAATAAGCAACAATCAAAAGAATGAGGACCAAATTTGATACATAAAAAATTTCAATAACAAAATAATAAGAGAAAAGCAAATAATAATTATAAAAATAAAGACCAAAATTAATATAAAAATTAAATTTTAAGAGATGAAATTAAAAAAATATATTAAAAATAAAATATATATAACAATCAAAAGTTTGAGGACTAAAATTGATATAATCAATAAATAATATGACATTTCTAATTTTTTCACAACTTACGGAAAGTGTTTTCCGCTCAAACTTTTCAAGAAAATACTTTCCTAAAAACCAGACCAATTTTTTCTTTAACTAAAAAGTGTTTTCAATTAACCAACTTTTCTAATAACAAACAAATACAGGAAATTTTGAAAAGCAATTTCTCAAAAAATAAATTTCAAAAAATAAACATAGCCTTAATTAATAAAGTGGCTATGTAAAATAGGTCATTGAAATGTTATTGAGATCGCATGAATTATAGATAATAATCAAATGCGATGAACCAACAAATCTTGCCTCGGGTGAAAAGGTCGTTACTAGTTTGAAACTGGAGTTACGAGCTGAAAAGGCTTATATATCTAATTTATCTGATTCATAACTCTTAAAAACTAAACCCAATTATCAGCCCAACAACCTAATGGGCCTATGATAACCATACAACCTATATCACGCAATACAGGTGTAATTCTCAAACCGCCTATGATAACCATACAACCTCTATCACGCAATACAGGTGTAATTCTCACGGGTTTGAGGCTACTAACTTTTTTTATCCTCTCTGGGTTTAATTTTATGTATCATAGATTCTATAACTTGTGTTCCTTGATATAATTATTCTATAAGTCACACTCGAAAATCATGATGTCTGATTAAAACTAATTCTAATTGAAAAAAAAATTATATGTAATATCTTGATTTTTTAAGAAAAAATATTTAATTTAAAAAGTTATCATCAAGTATTATAGTCACCATGAACTCCAATTAGCCAACAAAAATTCTAATAACACGAGATTGCTTACACGAAATAAAAGATACCATTATTCTTCAAGCATTCTACTTTTTTATAAAACAAACTGTATTATTGATTTTGCCTGAAATTATTAAGAATATATTATCATTTCCTTTTTTTTTTTACTCTTCCTATCATATTTTTGACTTACACATCGATGAACAATTCATATAAATATTTTTAATTTTAACATTGATAAATAATGCACAAACATAAAAAGTTGTGATATTTCTAATTCTAGTGTCGATGAATAATTTTGTAAAAAAATAAATTTAAAGAGGAATTTTTCTCTATGCCATTTCTTTTTATTCATCCTTTATTATTATTTTTCTCTTTTAAATGAAAATAAAAAAAACATATTTACATTTAACAATAATAGTCAATAAATTAAACATATAACTAAAAAAATATAAAATGCAAAGAAAAAAACAAAATCAAAGTGCGAGGGGCTATAAATAACTCAACGGAGATCCTCTGATAATTTTGAATTTTTTAATATAAAAAAGGATTTATAGAGATATATTAAAACATAATAAACATAAAATTTATAATCTGTAAGAGTGTATTTTATCAAATATATCTTTAGTAAATATAATTTAAGCCTGCTGGGTCTAAATCCTAAATCCAGCCCACGTTTTTTTATCTTTTTTTCAGAGAGCTAAATTTAACCCATGGCTGGGCTGGATCAAATTACTAGTCCAAACTACTAAACCGGCTGGTTAAAAGAGCACGGGCGCGTGAGCTGTACACGCATGCTTGCTACAGTACCCATGTAATTAAGTTGCAAAACGAGGGAGAACAGAAGCTTTCCTGATTTACAGAACCTTTTAACGAGAAAACCCTAGACAACTTTAATTTGCTTGCAGACATTAATTTTCTCTAGCGTTCTTTATAATATCTTCAACAATCCTCGAATTGTAACTTAGAACCTTCAGCCATGGGAAAGTCAAGGTGCGTGATATCCTTCTTCTTCTTCTTCTTCTTCTTTTTATTAATGACTGGTGTTCTTTTGATTTTATTTATTTATTTTATGTTTGCAGACAAGATGCTGCGTCTAAAGCGGACCGTAAATTCGAGAAGAAGGTTCAGTTCTATAGCAGTGAGTGTTAATTCTGTTTTTTCCTTTTTAATTAACTAATGGTTCCTCACCTTTTTCCTAGCTCTATCCACTATTATATTTCTTGTATTTGCTTTTCAATGCAGAGGTCAGAGATACAGTTGCTGTTTTGAATGCTCAAAAATCTATTACCAAGGTAACCGATTGTTGTTTTCACTTTAGTTGTCTCAGAATAGTATAGTTTTTTCCTGTTTATAATGGGATTTACACGAGTCTAGATTGTGCTTCTGATGCTTGTGTAAATTGCCGAATTCGTAGAAATTATACGCAGAAATATTCTATATAACCATGGTATCTCTATTACATAGTTTCAGATAGCTTATCAGTGGAATTTTTCAGTTGCTTGAGTTCTGAAGAAGATTCTTCATGTGCGTCTTTTTATTAGTTGCAATTATGTCCTTTTGATGTTTTTAAATGATGGGGCAGTCTCTAGATCTCTTATTTTCATCGAGGACTACTACTTATTGTAACCTGAGAGGTTTGACAAATGTTTGTGCTTGTTTTAATTGGGTTTTTGTTCTTGAGCACTGATTGGAATGTATAACTTGATTTAGTGTTTGCAGCTTTGCAAATTAGTCAGCATTGAAAACCTATGTTTCTGCAAATGTCAATTGGAGTTTTTATAGGCGCTCGGTGTCCCTGCCTCACTATGGAATGTTCTTCCTTCATTTTTATTGTTAGGTTCTTATTAGTTTCTGCCTTAATATATCATGAACTAAACAAACAATTCCTGTTCATTCAGAAGAAAAAGCTTCGAAGCCGACAAAAGAAATTGAAAGCATATGACCTCTCTACCCTCACAGAATTCCTCCCTGAGTTGAAGCCTCCTCAGCAATCAAAACCTGCTGCCGAGTTTAAATTGAATTCTAAATCAAGGCAAAAACTAATGTGTGCGCTTCATTTCCTTGCTCTCTATCTCATAGAGATGTTCTTCTTTACCTTTACGTTAACTTTATTGAATCTTAGCTGTGTGATAACTGGTTTTCTCCTATCAGATTGAAGGAAGGGAAACAGTTAAGTATGGTTCTTAACCATCCGGCTTTCCAGGCAGACCCCCTCGGATCCATTCATCAACACTTACTGAGCACACAACCTGTTGCGGAGGAGAAACCAAAGAAAAAGATGAACAAAAATGGAGGGAAGAAAGTAAAGGGGAAAAAGTCGAAATCCTTAACTACGCCTCAGTCTATGGATTTCTGATTTTCTATTTTGATGAGTCGTCATGTCCATATCATATCCTGAAAATTCCTTCACTCAAAATTTTTGGTTATCGCTGCCCCTGCATGTTTAATTGTGTTGAAACCTGTAATCAAGTGGCCAGTCCTATAGGATGCTCCCTCTCTGGATTGAACCTCCATTTCTGAACTCGTTTAACTTAACAATTTGTAATTTGTGGATGCATTTCCATTTGTTGTAGCCTTCTGCATCATGCCCAGAATAATTACTTTACAGCTGGAAGTGCAACGATGAGACAAATGCATCCGAGCATTCAGATTTTAATTTGTGGATGCATTTCCTTGATAGATTCTCGGGCCATCTCTTACTTTTGTAACCGATGAGTCAAAAACAGGAGATTCTGAAATTGCAACTCAAAATAGGTGGGGATGTTACAAGATTCTTATTGAGCGCCCTCTGAACGTGCAATGATTCTGATCTAGCCGATTTGGCAAGGAAGATGACGCTGCAACCTTAAACGTCCCTTCAGTTTTCCTGCAGAAATCGGGAATGATTTCTAATGTTATGCTGCCTTGTTAGAGATATTGTTAGATAGCCAGTCCAGACCTTCGTATAGTCTACGTCCTGAAGTGGCAGAAGAGCTTTGAATGTACCTGCAGAAAGTAATCCAAATTACCGCCTTTCAAGCTGAGCAATTGTTGGCACGCATGCGAAGACAAAGGAGAAATGAGTGAAATGAGAAAAGGAGACAAGCTCCAATCTAAGAACATGACACATTGAGTCGCCAGCGACGCTGTTTAAGAGGAGGGAGTCCAGACTTATCAACAACCTCAGAAACAGACATAGCATTCGGAACATCTTGCTTGTTGGCAAAGACAAGCAGGATGGCATACTTCAGTTCGATCTGCAAAATGAATAGAAAATGTGCACGCTCGTTTAGATTGAACGAGACTGCACAGCATATGAAGAATCTCATAGAAAAGGAGTAGCATAAATAGGAAATGAAAATCATCTGGATTTCTGAGGATCAGGATCTTTAGTTCATTCGTTCTCCTTTTATTTTCTCAATTATCCTTTCCTTGCCTCTCAAAAACACCCAAGAAAAGGAACTTTAATTTTAGATAGATGGATATTACTAACATCAGATAAAATGCGATGTAGCTCATTGCGAGCTTCTGAAATTATCCCCCTATCATTGCTGTCCACAACAAAGATGAGTCCGTGGGAATTCTGAAAGTAGTATCTCCATAGAGGCCGAATCTGTTTTGCAGCAAATCATTCAAAAAAGACTATAGTTGCTCGAGTAAACATTCAGCAAACTCTCTTCTTTAGTTAATAAAATAGCACAAAGCTTGTACCTTTTGCTGTCCTCCTACATCCCATACGGTGAAACTTATATTTTTGTACACCACCGTCTCCAAATTAAAACCTGTGCCAAAGCAAATCAAGGCAAATAGGTATGCTAAACAAACTAAGCAAACTCAAAAGTGAAAACCATACTATACATCAAGAGATCAGAAAATGAATCATTCTGTCAAACAAAGAAGCAGCTGCTAACAGAAGATCCTCAAAACACTGCTATATTTTGTTGGAAGTCCGAGGAATAAATGAAACATGAACTGAAGAATGAGTTGTTTTGTAAAGCTGATTAAAGTATTAAACAAAGGGGATACTGTTTTCTAACATGAGCTGTCTATCTAGTATATACTACTATGCTTCCGGCTGCATTACGAGCAGATTATCAACAGTTGGATTTTCTGGCTGGGAGCGCAAGTCTTATGGTCGGCCTAGGCATATGCAGCATTTGAAGGGATAGACAACTGTGAGAGATAGCCAAGAAAGATATTGAATTAAACACCCATTGGAAGATAGATCCAAGCCAGTTTCATCATGGAAAGGGGAGAGTTTAAAGGATAGATACCAATTGTAGGTACCGTAAGAACAATTTCTCCCAGCTTTAGTTTGTACAGAATGGTTGTTTTCCCAGATGCATCAAGCCCCACCATGACAATCCTAATTTCAGTCTTCGGAAGGAATCTTCTTGCAAGTCGGGATATGGTTGCGCCCATACTAAAGTTAGTTAAAACCTAAGAAACACAGATGTATCGAGGTAGAAAAAAGTAGTGCTTAATTGTTGCACCGAGGAAGAGATCTTCCAATGATGATAGAAGACGCATGGAACAGGATATGACGAAATATGAAAAGCACTTATGGAAGAGTAAAGAATATAGCAGGAGATATCTTTTATGCTTATGTAAATAGCTGGCAAGGGATTTTGCATGAAAAACGCAAAACGAATAAATTCTGAAGAAGGAATGGAGTTCATTTGCTTTGTTGCTCTTCTATCTGTAGCTGCTGCCATTTCATAGGAAATAACCATGTGAGATGAGTGGAGGTGGTTCAGATTCTATTTCCTTGTCATCTGGATGCCGAACAGAATATGTCTATTCGCATCTGTTTGCAGCGGACAAGAATGGAATAAAAGAGCCTCTGAAAAGCATTAACAGTGCTTCTTCAAGTAAAACACGTTTATTATCATATAATTGTCCTTGTAACTCGGTCAGTCCAAGATATCCCTTGTATGGAAGCTGGAAGCTGGAAGCTGATCTGATACCATCAAATAATATCCAGCCAGCTTATTTTCAACTTAAAAGTAAAAACAACGTAATATCTCGGATGAAAATGCTTTGAACAAATAAAGATTGACATGACATCTACATTTTCAAATATTGCAATATCGGAACCAATGAACAAAAAGTGTAACACCAATATCTTCAGAATCACAAGCTTTACAAACACAAAATAACAACCTAAGTGTAATCAATTCTCAGAGGCCGATTGGAAGATAAACACAGCTGTCAAAACACCCATCAATCCTGTTACTGCCAAGGCCACCGTAGGCAAGGGGGCTGTGAGTCCAAAATTCTGCAAAAGCAAAATGGACATGGATTTGATAAGCAATTGTTCACGATTACCAATTATTCCATCAATAATTAAATAACACTTGAATAAATTGGCTCCAAAATTGATAACTGCAATCGGTCATACGTAGCATCAAGCACTTTCTTGGCTCAAGTGCCTAAACCTCTAAGATAAAGCCAAGCTCCATTACATGGGAATCAATTCATAATTACTGGATGCAGTGTGGAATTGTGGTCATCATTGCTGAAGAGTCTGCCAGTGTTTTAACTTAATTTTCATGATCACAAAAAGATGTTATTTCCTTGGTTTAGAGCAATAGTAGTATTGGATAACATTAGGGAACGCTAAATACATTTTATTTCAAAGTTTGATAGTCTAATCAACAAAGTAGAATCATTATCATATAGTATGGGCAATCACAATTTAGTACAAGCTGCATGTCAGAAGTTTTGAAGTCTTACATATTACAGTGTATTGATACCGTGTTGCAAAATGAATTATTGACAGGAGGACTGAGTGCTTTTTTAAAATGATAGTAAGCCCTTTGTTTTTCGAGACATTGAAACTCATAATTAATACATGTCATACCTCCAAAAGTCCCTTTCCTGTAGCGATTTCAACAATAATGACCCCAGCAAAGCCAACCATTGCAAGCCGTCCAATCCATACATCCACACCGCTGCCCTCCTGGGTACTTCTCTCACATTTTACAGAAACAAATGTTGCTCTCCCTGCAGCCTTTTTCTGACGAGAAGTTCTTGATATCACTAAAATAGAAATTGAGTATTAGTTCCCTACACTTTTAATGTTTTTTTGGTTGCCAATAACATAAAGGATAAGAAAGGAACATTTGGAACTGCATTGGTACATTCAGCAGTTCGATCAAAAGTTATAAACTACTCTTGTGGAACGACTTCTTGGGGGGGGGGGGGGGGGGGGACACAAGAAGAAAAATGGCAAAAACAGACCACATTACGATTTAAATTCAGACAGCCACTAACTTCGCATTCACCCTTGATAACACAACAAAAACCTCATTGCATCTACTGAGGCTCGTTCAAATTTAAAGCACAAAGCTCACATCTTGTGGATGTCAGGATAATTTCGCTGACTGGTTGAATTATTTCAGATTATCTTGAACATACAGGTAAAAGCAATATATCAAGAAAGCACCAATTTCTTGACTAGGTCACAAACACAAGAAAATGATAACTCTACCTGGCTGTTAATTCCCACAAAGCTGTGAATCTAAACCAATAACACCAAGTGTGCTTCCATGAGTAGTCTTTAAATTTCTTTTTTCTTTTTTTTTCAATCTCTAGCCCAATTAAATTTAAAACCCATTTTGTACTCACTGCGATGGACATCAACAAAAATAAATAAAAGATTGCTGCCTTTAATACTAAATGATGAAGATAGAAGACTGGAACTTTGAACACACAGCTAGCTAAAATAGGGTGCAAATTAAGGAACAAATGCAAAGCAAGTAATTGATGACAAGAGACATGAAACGAATGAAATCCTTACAGAGTGGAGACCCAGTAGCGAAAGCAGTCCCATTTCGTGCAAGACTAGAAGTGGGTAGTCGAGAAATGGGAAGGCGGGTTCTTGATGGCCTAACAGCACTAATATCTGCAACATCAACATTTCACAAAGTACATTAAATTTCATACAACATAAACAAACTTGAAGACTAGCACAGAGAAAGGAGAGCGTACCGTGAATGGACAGGGAGAGAGAAGCAGAGACTTGAGCTAGTGCTGCCATGGTGTGGTGATTTTGAGAAGGAGAAAATTTGTGAAGCGCGCCACCCTAACTTCCTGCAGTAAGCTGCTATCCTCCTCTTTAACTTTTAGTGGCGGTTGAAGATGACCAGACATTTTTGTGAGACGTGTAACATGGATTGACAAAGTTTGTCGTTGTAGAATTTAACGGCATGTCGTCTTGGTATTGTTCTCATATTCTAGTTACTCATTCTCATGGAAGAATGAGACAGTTTACCGGTGTAATATTATATTGTCCCGCTCTAGTGATCAATGTTTTTTAAAAAAACATATTAAAAATTTTAGTAAATTTTTTTAGTTTAACAATTTTACCAACCTAACAGCTTGAATCCAGTAATTATGTCTAGTTAAATTTTTTTATAATTTTTTATTTTTATAAAAAAGTGTTTGATTTATCCTTGAAGTACCTTTATTTTTAAAATTTTTATTTATTTATTTTTATAAACAAAAATTAATTATCTTTAAAGTATTCTAAACAAAAATTTTACTTTTTTATTTTTTATAAAAAATATTTAAACTATCATTAAATTATTCTCAATAAAAATCTTAATTAAATTTTTAAAATATTTTTGTTATTTTTTATAAAAAAATATAAATTATCATTGAAATATCCTAAACAAAAATCTTAATTAATTTTTATAAAAAATCTTAATTATTTTATTATTATTTTTATAAGCTCCTAAGCCTGGTGGTCAAGCCATACCCAACATATTTGGATTTGACAACTATACCAAATCTAAACAAACATAGAATAAATGTGCATTTTAGTTATAAGAAGAGATAAAAGAAAGAAAAAACACAAACAATCGATTACTGATATTAATCCAACTATAATATATTAACATGTATCGCATCATATGAAAGATGACATATTTGTGCATCCATTTTGACGATAAATGATCGAATTTTACAACTAGAACGAGTTTCACACATCTCTTTAATGGCACAAATAATGTTTATCCGTTAGGATGTGCGGAACACATGTTAGTAGCTCTTTAAATAAACAATAGAAAAGACAACATGACAATATTAAAATGCCTCTCATGTTTTTTTAATTACACATCATACTCAAATAAATTTCATTATTGTAATTCATAATAATTTGTGTACAGAGTTATAGTGAAAATCTCATGTCATTTAGTTTTATAGAATTTAGTTGGCATTGATTAACTCAGTCCAAGCGTCATTTTATATCAAAATTTAAAATTTTTTATTTTAAAAATTTATTTTTATTATTTTATATTGTTTTAATATGTTATGTGAAAAATAAATTCTAAAAAATAAAAAATATTATTTTGATGTATTTCAAAATAAAAAAATACTTTAAAAAACAATTATTATCTCAATAACAAACACTATGTTATCCATAAAACTTGTAAAAATTACGTTATAAGATGAATATAAAAATTTTAAGCACAAACTAGAAACGAAGATAATTTAACATGAATTCAAATTCAAAGTATATAGAATGTAATTAATATGAATGAGGGAGTTTTATTAAATAATTATTTTACTTGGTAAATCCAAGCAAGCCCTTTCCTTGTGGACAATAAAATCACTTGCAACGAAAAAAAAAATCCAAATAACGACAAGTCGTTGTATCAGCATGTCTCCTCATTGGATTTTCCGCTCCCGTGATGGAATCCTGTCAACAAGCCATTTCGTTTCCATATTATCTTAAAAAAAGAGCTCAAAATCTCTCCCCTCTATGTAAAAGGCAATCATTAGCTTTTGAACTGAGCCAAACACAACTTCTTCCCTTCTCCAATCGTCAAAAGCTTGTTCAAAGTCTATAGCTTTAATGGCATCCTTCTCAAATGGGACACACCACTTACACATAACATACCGATTCAAGAAACAATCATTCCATTCTCTATCTTCCACCCCGCTATCTTCACTACCTTATAAGTCTTGTTTTGGTTCATCTTTGTGTAAATTAAGAGGTTCAAGAGCTCTTGGTAATGAACTACTTGCTAGAGCTGAAAACAAGGCTAAAGGGTCGTCATCATCACCTCCACCTTCTTATCCTTCAAATGAGCAACAAGGTCAACAGGTCAACATTGATCAACAGCTTCAGGTTCTTTTTTACGTTTCATTTTCTTTAAAGTCTCAGTTTTTATGAGGGCCTCTTTACTTGTTTTGCTAGCTGGTGGATTGGAATTTTAGGTTTTGGCATATTATGTATGTGAATTTGGTTTTGTGTGAATGAAGTGGTCTCGGATTACTGGAAAACGAAATTTATCATTTTTTCCCGCCCAGGTTTTGCATTTCTTGTGAATATGTTTATTTAATCTATTAATATGGGACTGCCATTATTACTGGGAAGTGCTATCTTCATATGTTAATTTTGTCGCGTACAATGAATTTTGCAATGGATAATGAATGGTCTCGTTTTAGCTTATATCTTTAAAGGCGGATGCGGTCTGCAGATTTCTCTTTCTTCGTAGCCAGGCAAGTGGAAAGTTTATTGAAAACGTTCAATGGACTTTTCTTGTACTTGAAATATTGATTGTAGTCTAATTTGTTGCTCTGGATCTATTTTTTTTGTAACACAAGAATCAATATTGTTTTTGTTATTGAAAACGCTGTTATAACTTATCGGTATCTTTTCACATTCAATGCTGTTGGTCAGGCTTGTTATTGACCCTTTAGCATGTAATCAGGAGCTGGAACAAATATCTGGATCATGTGACCCTTTGTGTTCACTTGATGAAACAAGCTCCGGAGATTTTGAAGCCAACTACCAGCCAAAAACTGATTTGGTGAAAGCTCTTGCAATTTTTGCTGCAGCTGGAACAGGGGCGGTGGCAATCAACCATTCTTGGGTGGCTGCCAATCAGGTTTATCTTTATCATGTGTACAGGTTTTTTAATTATCAACATTTTCATCCAGACATATTATGAAAGGTTATATGAAAATGGTAAGCTAGTAGTTTACTTGATGATTTTGCTGAGACAGGATCTTGCTATGGCATTGCTTTTTGGAATAGGATATGCTGGCATTATCTTTGAAGAGTCTCTAGCCTTCAATAAAAGTGGAGTGGGATTATTGATGGCTGTGAGTTTATGGGTAATAAGAAGCATTGGGGTAAGATTCATACTCTTCGCTTATTTACCCAAACTGATTTTGCTTCTATATTTAAGTTCCTTTTTTAATTAGATTCTATACTTAAGTTCCTTTTTTAATCTGAAATGCATGCCTTCTTCATTAAATATTTGTAATTATAATCTTGTGCAGGCTCCTTCACCTGATATAGCTGTTTCAGAGCTGACACATGCTTCAGCAGAAGTCAGTGAAATAGTATTTTTCCTGCTTGGTGCAATGACCATTGTAGAGATAGTTGATGCACATCAAGGATTTAAGCTGGTTACAGACAATATAACCACTCGAAAGCCAAGGACTCTCCTTTGGGTGGTTAGTGTTGCATTTCTTCTGTCATGGGCATGCTAACAGGTCCTTTGTTTCAAATGTTTGATAGATTAGACATTATTCGATGAGGAGGCAGCTAGTTGCATGATAATTTTTTTCTTGTGGTTCAATATCTTACAGTTATATACCAATTCAAAAAATCAAAAAAAAATTCCATTTATGGCAGCGTCTACTCCTCTGTTATGTAGTTACTCGAAGGACCAATAGTTTTGGTCTAAAATGATTAGTTTTTAGTTCTAATTATTTTTCTGCTTGAAATTTCTCTATTAGCCTCATAATTATTGGGTCATGTTTCCATATGAATTGTTTGTGACCAGTGATTGTTGGATCTTGCAGGTTGGTTTTGTGACATTTTTCCTTAGTTCAGTCCTCGACAACCTGACATCTACTATTGTCATGGTTTCTTTATTGAGGAAACTAGTACCTCCATCAGAATACCGCAAGTATGTGCTGGAATTCTTACGAACTTATCCTCTTCTTATTGAGAATATTGTAGAATATAGCTTGATATTAGTCTCTAATCCTGACTTAAATTCCTGGTTTCATATAGTTTCCATGATTTGTTGAATATGTTATTAGATTTTTACCGACTTAGGCAAGTTCTGGATGTTTCCATGTTTAACACCACCTTAACAAAATTAGGATGCATTTAGTTGTGGCAATTTTTCCAATTTTATAGGAAATTTTCTGAAGATGAATTAATTATGAAAACATGTTCAATAATTAAAATGAGAACTGTTTTCTTTGGGCATATGTGTTTTTTACTTATCTTTCTACAGAGAAATAATTTAGAATAGAGATGTGATGTGCAGGAAAAAAAAAGTAGCAAACTATTTTCTGAGAGTAACACTCCCTTAAAATCTATTCTATTTAGGATGATTAGGATTCTTGTATGAAAAATTTATCAAAAGTTGTAGAAATTTGGATAAGTTTGAAACATTACATTAGATTTAGAATTTGGATAAAGAAGAGACAGACAACCGAGCCTAAATCCCAAACTAGTCGGGGTTGGCTATGTGGATCCTTTTTCCCCTGTGACTTGATGATATTCCAACTGGAAAAGAAAGAGAGTGAAGAAAAGTCATGGATGATCCTAGAATGGTGTCGAACCTTGATTTGTCTGAACCTGAAAATAGATTTTCAGCATTTCCAGTAAGAAGAGAAGCCCCTAATGCATCTGCATAATGGCATTGCTTGATAGATTATTGAGATGATATAGTTAAACGAGAAAATCTGGGATCTTAATGTACTAGTGATCTTCCCATTCCTTTTCTTTCCATAGAGGGGAAAATGCTGTGTTTGCATTCTTACTTCATTGAACTGCCTTTTATTTTTGGGAATTCCTCCTTTTTTAAACTTGGAAAACTTCTTTAGCTAAGTAGAGCTCCATTTATATCTATGGGTTGCTTACAGGCTTCTTGGAGCTGTTGTTGTGATTGCAGCAAATGCTGGTGGTGCATGGACTCCAATTGGTGATGTTACAACCACCATGCTATGGATACATGGGCAGATATCCACATTGCCAACCATGAAGGTCTTTTTCATTTTCCCTAGTATAGAGTTGGATTCAGTGGCAAATAGGCTAACATGCACCATTGGCAGGGAAATATATCATGCATCAAATGCACACATGATTTACCATGAAATAGACTGGTTAACTTGGAGGGTCAAATCAAAATGACTGGATGAGTTTTATTCCTTTCTGGTGGACATAATTTTGATACCTCAACAAGGTCTTGTGATGAGAAAAAATGTTTTCATACGATCTCATCTTACACTTTTTTTCTTCCTGAACCAACCTCACATTACATTTACATATAAAAGGAGAAGCGCTTGGAATTTGTGTTACAATTGATAGATTGACATGCATGTTAATTTAAAGCTTGGAAATGGCATGCCTCAGTTCTTTGAGAAAATTTAACTAAACAAGATCAATTAAAAAACACTTCACCTTTGCTTGCAGGGTTTGATTTTACCCTCTGCTGTTTCTCTAGCTGTCCCACTGTCTCTATTGTCCCTGACCAGGTACTATTCTTCTTGACGCATTAGAGAAAAATAAGAATTAGAGCTCTGAAAGATTTAGTTGAACTTCACATATTGTGGATGACTGAAATGTGTTTCTGATGTTCCATTCAGTGAAGTTAACGGAAAGGGACAGGACTTGCCGAATGTTTTGGCATCTGAGCAGATGGCTCCTCGGGGACAGCTTGTTTTCTCTGTGGGTATTGGAGCTTTAATTTTTGTTCCTGTGTTCAAGGCCCTGACCGGATTGCCTCCTTTCATGGGTATGCTACTTGGGCTTGGAGTTCTTTGGATTCTCACAGATGCTATTCATTATGGTGAATCAGAAAGGCAAAGGTTAAAAGTACCACAGGCTTTATCGCGGATTGACACTCAAGGAGCCCTTTTCTTCCTTGGAATCCTTTTATCTGTGAGCAGGTATACATGCAAACAATGTATGGATTTTCCGGTTCCATGTATGTACTTTGTGCTTAGAATTTTTCCCTCGTTAATTTTACTTTGAATTTTGTGTCGTGTCAAGACTTGGGTTTTTGACTGATGTTTCTAAGTTTGATTACTGACTTGTATTCTTCTTCATTTTGCACATACAGTGTTCCACCTTTCTATAAATTTTCTAAGTTTGATTAGTGACTTGTATTCTTCTTCTTCATTAATATGAAAAATCTATAGTGCCACTGGAAGGTAGAGGGTTATGGTTTTCTTGGTTATAATAATTTTGAATAATATTTTTTCGCAGTCTGGAGGCAGCAGGGCTTCTTCGTGAACTAGCAAATTACCTTGATGCACATATTCCAAATTTTGAACTGATTGCAAGTGCAATAGGAGTTGGATCAGCAATTATAGACAATGTTCCACTGGTTGCAGCAACAATGGGAATGTACGATCTCTCCTCTTTCCCGCAAGATAATGAGTTTTGGCAGTTAGTTGCCTTTTGTGCTGGAACTGGTGGTTCCATGCTAGTTATTGGCTCGGCCGCTGGAGTTGCTTTTATGGGGATGGAGAAGGTGGACTTCTTTTGGTACCTGCGGAAGGTATGTTCCGGATGAATGACATTCCTAGTCAACATATTTTTCTTCTTTTGAGTAAAAGAACTCGTTATCTTCTTTCAGGTGAGTGGCTTTGCTTTTGCTGGTTATGCTGCTGGTATTGCTGCCTATTTAGCAATTCATAACTTCAGCATCTCCCTACCAACAACTCTAGCAGAGCTTCCTGCCCTCTCAGGTTCATAAACTCTAGTACTCGGTCTCTGATGGTTCACTGGCTTTAAAGGGATGTGGCCCTCCGCATCAGATAAAACTGGTGATAAACCCGAATGCAAATGGGTTCCCTGATGTTAAACAGTTCTGAGCACTTGAACGAGCGAATATGAATTAGATACGATAAATTGTGTTTTCATTAGATACATGTCGTCGACGGATCACATTATGCTTGCCTTCGACCTGGTAGAAGCCAAAAACATCTTTTGTTCTTTAGAACAACGATTAGATCACACTGAGCATGTGATATCATTTAAATTTCTTTATTAAAAAAAGGTCAAAACAATAGCTTTTCATCACAAAAATTATAATTAAATTTTAACCGATTAATTAAGTTTGGACTTTTTTTTTTCACAGATTAAACCGAACAATGTTGTTAAAACCGAACAATGTTGTTAAAATTCTGTTTGAGGGTATCCGTGCATGTCAATCTCTTAATCTTTTATTTTGAAATATATTAAAATAATATTTTTTTATTTTTTAAAATTTTATTTTTAATATCAACCTATTAAAATCCAAATAACTTCATCCTAAAATAATATTAAGAAACAAACAAAGATAAAACCATTCAAATGACTGATAATATCACAGATCAGAAATACAGTGGTCCCATGCGAGTCTTAATTATGGGGCAAACATTGTCGAGGCAAACCGCAAATCTAAAATGAGAAATAAGCGAGACATAAAACGCACAAGAACCAATAAAACATTTAAGAAACTATTTCATCCACGAGGACATTCAAGATGAAAAGATAGCTGAATTAAGAGGCATGCTTGCCTCGATAAAGTACATTCACAATCTCAGTCTTAAACCTCTGATTATTCTTTCCCCTCCCCTAAGCGCCCTACTAGCTAACACTCATCAAAATCGGCCACTAGAATGAAGTTTTGCTACCCCTTTGAATAGAATTACTATAAAAAAAAAATGTAGCAAAATGACATAGCCACCCTATAACTTGAGGAAAACGAACTCTTCAACGGCCGGGATATCACCTATCTTTTTCAAAGTTTCTTTGCTGGGTTGCTCATCAACTCCAATTGCCATGACAGCTTGCTTCCGTGGAGCAATCCTTCCAACACTCATGAAGCTGACATTGACATTCTGCTCTCCTAACACGCTTCCCACCTTGCCAATCATACCAGGCTGATCAACTTGTCGGCAGAGTATAATGCTACCTTCCAAGCTCACATCCACCTCAAAAGATCCAACCCTGGTCAAATGGGGACTTCCATCCTTCACTCGTCCCTCAACCTTAATCTCCCCTGTCTCTGATATGGCACTGGCGAATTTTGATTCCACATTGGCGATTTGGACCTGGATAAAGTCAAGTGGACTCTCAGGTGAACCATCTAGAAGAATGCGTTCTTCACTTATTCTTAGTCCCCTCTGTTTAGCACTGAAATCAGCATTAACCAAGTTCACAAAAACACTGGATATGGGCTCAATCAGACCCTTGGTAATCATGGCACGGAGCACCCTGGTGTCAAGGTCATCAGGAGCCCTAGCAGAAGCATAAGTCACTTTCACATCTTTCACACCACTCCCACCTGACACAAGCTGGACAGCCAGTCTCCCAAGTTTCTCAGCAAGCTCAACAAATGGTTTCAGCTCAGCCAGAACCTGCAAGGGAGTAAAAGCAATGGCAAGGGAAAAGATTGTGTCCCTTAATTTCTCATGACCAGAAAAGATGTATGAATTAAACAGTGAATTGAATTAAAGATGACCTAAGTTTGTAATAATACCTCAGCAGGCACCATTGGTGCATTGACTGCAGTGGAAGCAAGCTCCCCTTTCAAGGCTCCGACTACAGCTTCTGCTATTTCAATAGCAACCCCTTCCTGCACATTAAACAGGAATTTTGTTTCATACCATGGTAAAGGAAAAAAGCAATATGTTTGTTGTTATATGACCGGTAAACACACCTGAGCTTCCATAGTACTAGCACCAAGATGTGGGGTCACAGTGACCCTCTCATGCTGCACCAACTTGCTGTCTTGTGGTGGAGGCTCCACAGTGAAAACATCAAGCGCTGCCTGAGCAACGATCCCAGCATCCAAAGCCCTTACCAGGGCATCTTCATCAATCACTCCTCCACGAGCAACATTGACAATTCTAACTCCTTTCTTCATCTTCACAAAAGTCTCATCATTGAGTATCTTTGCTGTAGCAGGAGTAAGTGGCATGTGCAAGGAGATGAAATCTGCAGCTGCTAAGGCTTCATCAAAGCTCACAAGCTCCACACCAATTGCACGAGCGCGGTCTGCTGGGGCATATGGATCGTGAGCAATTACATGCATGCCAAGCCCCTTGGCACGCCTAGCAACTTCTGATCCAACCTTTCCAAATCCCATGACAGCAAGCGTTTTCCCAACAAGTGACACGCCCACATACTTGTTCCTCTGCCACTTTCCTACGTTAATCAAGAAACATTTGAAATAAGTGCTTCTAGACAGTATATCAATTCCAAGTGTCCCGTTGAAAAAGTTGATACGAATTAACAAAATTTGGACCAGAAGCAAATAATAGCATTCATGGAAAAACTCCATAATTGTAATCTTATGATGTCCATTTAATATATCCACTTAACCATAAACTTGTCATGGCCATTAAGAAAAGATGCTGTGCAGTCAAAAGGACATAGTTTAACCATAACTTTCCTTGACCGTTATTTAAAGTTATATACTAAAAAAGAAACAGCTGCCTGACTTATATCCATGTTTTTGCTCGAATCTTCCTTTGAAATTTGGATGACAACAAACAGAATTTACATGTTTCTCTAAAACTCATTATCCTTAAACCCTTCATAAACCCACCACACCACTATCTTTCCTGGATATGTAAAATAAACATCTTCAGTTGCTTGCATGTTAAGTATGTTTTGAATCATCAGCTTATTTGATCTTTTAAAAGACTAAAGTATCCATAATAAATCTCTTAAGCATATAAAAAACCACATGCAAACCAGATCTCACCAAGAAAAAATAAGGAAAAGGAAAAAACAAAGCATAAAAATCCCAGATCCACCCTTAACCGAGAGTACCTAAAAACAGCATCGCTTCAGAAAGAATGTACTTTTACTAACCAAACTATCCAAAATCCCAGCTTTTTAATCAAACCCCATATTTTTTAAAACCTTTAACCACTCAACAAACTCAATCAAACACAAAAAATAAAGAAAATGCAAGCAATTGATTACCAGCTTTAACAGAGGCATCAGCCTGAGCAACATTTCTCGCCATAGCAGCCAACAAAGCAATTCCATGTTCAGCAGCAGCAATAGTATTGGCAGTAGGAGCATTGACAACCAAACATCCATGTTCAGTTGCGGCAGCAAGATCAACATTATCAATACCAACACCAGCTCTACCAACAACCTTTAATCTACCACCAGAAGATTCAAAAACTTCACGACTGACTTTAGTTCCACTACGTACAATAAGGGCATCACAAAGTGAGATCTTGGTACAAAGTTCATCTGGGCTTAGATTGTAAGAACAGTCAACGTTTGCAAAATCTTTCAAAAGGTTTATGCCCGCTTCTCCTAGTTTTTCTGCTACCAAGACTGTTGGTTTTGAGTTTAGGCTTGCGGAGAGGACTATAAAACGTTGTCTGCGTGAGGATGTATGAAGGGGGGGGAAGTTGGGGAGTTTGTTGGTTGAAATGAGAGAGAGGGAGGAGAGATTTTTCTTGGTGATGAGGAGGTTGGAAGCGGCGGTGGGGGTGGTCGCTGCCATTTTGGTGCAGATTGTATAAAGGGAAAGAGGATCTAAGGTGGGAGTTTATAGGTGTGGGAATTGATGAGGGTTTTGTTGGGATGTGAAATGCAAAAGGTAGTGCACGCGCGTGAGTGCTTGTGATTGGGGCGGGAGAGAGCTCGAGGACGCGGTGAATGTTGAGAGGGGTAGGGAATTTCACGGGGTGTCGATGAAGAGATGTTTTAAAAAAACAATCAGCAATGGTTAAAAAAAACACAAACTAAAAATGGCAACAAAAAATTAAGGAACTGCTTTGTTATTGTGGCCATGTTTTTTTTAATTAATTATCTTTTAAAAAATTATATTTTTTATGTTTTAAAATATTTTAATATGTTAATGTTGAAATTAAATTTTAAAAATTAAAAATATATTAATTTTTTATATTTTCAAATAAAAAAATACATTAAAAATAATAATTATTATAATACCAAACACTACTTAACACTTATCGCATATTACTTTTTAAAATAACAAAGTTGGAAAGTGTTACTTTAGGCAGCATTTTAGATCCATTTTAGCCCATTATTTATGATTATTGTCAATGTTATTAAATTTATCTTGCTAGTATCTTTTTAACAATATTAAAAATATTGTTACCAGAGCTTTGATCTTATTTACCTTCTCTCTCTCTCTTTTGGGGATTGTGCATCCTGTATTTTGTTTTTCTATTTTCTTTAAAAAAAATATCATTGCTAGTATTTCAAAAATGTTATAGAAAGAAAAAAAAATACCCTTTAATGAAACGAAGATCATACTATCACGGTGTCATTGTGAAAAAAAAAATTACCTAAAGATTATATTATCACAAAATAAACTTAAGATAATATATAGTACACGTAGGTGATTTTAATTTTTAAAAAATATTATGAGACAATAAATGTTATCCAATATTATCATGTGCTAAGTAGAATGAATTCCCCTGTCCAGCAGAAAAAAATTGTCAAGGAAATATAGATTAAGGGATGATATTAAGATAAGAACGATTAAATGATCCAATAAAAACAAAATTAAAGTAAAGGGACCAAATACAACATTAGCGGGTCCTTTCGATGACTGACTAAAAATAAAGAAGTTAGGACCTAACTAGACAACTAATGCAGGAATTAGTTCTTTGTTTCAAAAACATCGTCCGTGTAATCAAAAGAGATAAAAACAAATTCTCCTCCTGTTGTGCCGGCATGTTTTCGTTTTAACTATTTTTAGTCGTAAAGAGGAACAAGTGGTGGGTCAAATGACAAGGAGGCTGCATGTGTGTTAATGAGACGTCACCATTCAAGATTAACACTGAAATTGTTGGAATCCTCGTCTTCGTTGTCGGATATCTATGCAGATTTTCTTCTGTATTACGAAGAAAATTAGATTACAAACACTGAATTAAATTATATTTGTGCCTATTTTGGTAGGAAATTAAAATTAAAGTCTAACCCGACTCATTTAATAAAAGTGAATATGCATCACATTAAAAAATAATATAAAATTACTATCGAAACTTCAAAATATCAAACTATAGGTTGAATTAATTATTTATCATTATATTAAAATTTTATTAACCAACTAGTTATGCATTCAAATTTTATTATTTTTATTTTATTTAATAAAAATTAAATAAGCTTGTGCAGGCCCTAATATACTTATAAAAACCCAATTTGATTCTCGTGTTGACTAGGATAAAGAAAAAAAATGACAATCAAATTTGGATTTTATGCCATAAATTAGAGTGAATCTAGTTGAATAACAAAACTCGTAGCACATTCGTTGAATGTTATTGAATAATATTAAGTTAATATCGGTATGATTTCAAGATCCAGAGAACGAAGGCCTGTATTATACGGTTGATCCCAGGAGAATCAAAGACTTTGGAGGATGGTGGGCCCTAACCGCCGTTGGATTTGGGTTGGATTACTAGTGACAATTCTATGGCTTGCTCATAGAAAGGTACATTCCAAAAAAAAAAAAAAAAAAGGCAAGAACTTGATTTGTTTTGACTACTTGCTCTGCAAAGGCTAGAAAGAGACGTAAGTGAAGGTAAGAAATTTTTAAATAAAAAAATACATTGACTAGAAAAGGACGTAAGTGTGCTGGAATAGAATAACATTTCATAGCTGGCGGTTCCTAATTAGTTAAAATTTATATGTGCTGGAATCTATGTATAACACGGGATAAGACCCGGTAATACCCAGTGATTTTAAATTAAAAAAATAACGTGCAAATTATTGTGTTTATTTATATAAATATTAGGGTAATGTTAAATCGCATAACCAAGTGCTCTCAATTGTTTCAGGACTATAGTGAGTGACTTTCGAGAAAGGCTCCTGGTCTGGTTATTTCAAGTTCATTTAACATGATTTTTGAACTATAATTTTTAATTTTTAATCATAGTTTAAAAATTATTTTCCACAGATAACTTATGGAAAAAATGAGTTGAAATAATTCCATGTTAAGAATATGTTTCATAAAAATAACTCAAAATATTTTTTTTATAAAAGTAATGTAATATAATCCATAGTCTATGTGTTAAAATTTGTTTTTTTATTAAATCTAAACTTTCCCTCGAATTTACAATAAACTTATAATTTAAGTTAGAAGTTATCTCCAACAAACACACTCATGACTATTCTTTGAATTAAAATCTTAAAAACAACTTAAATCAGTTTAAAGAAATCAGATCAAGTAAAACCTTAATCATTCATCTTATAAATAAATATATTACAAAATATAGCAAAAAAAAAAAACCGTCCCCTTCCATACTTGCCAGGCACCCGAAACCGGACTGGTTTATACAATACATGACCCGTACTTGAATCGGTTTAAAAAACAGTGCATGGCGCTGGAGCAAAAATCCATGACCTTCGCTAGTGGGGAGACAGTCTTGATTCGACAAATTTAGGCGCGGGCCCATATCCAATGAAGAATTATTTGCTTGAACAGAGACGAGCACACAGGTATCTAGCCAATAATGGAACCTGGATTTGGGATTTTGGTGTGATCTGTTAGGCCAGTAGTGTGGCAACAAGGCGTCGAGACATGAAAAATTATTATCTTTTAAGTTATTAATTTTTTTTATTATATTGTATTTGCCAAAGGATTAAAGAAATATATCTTTTTTTTAAATTTAAATTAATATGAATGTTCAGACCAGTTTGCACATACCATAACTATTTTTAAGATACCATGAAGGCTTCAAATTTATTGGCAATAACTTCCAAAGGTTTCTTAAAAATTTCTATTTTGTTTTTAATAAACGTATTCACAGATTTTGCAGATAAAAAATAAAAAGAAAAAAAAGTTTTCTAATTGATTTTTGTTAATAAATAAAATAATATTCTTTCGTAATAATGTTTATATACAAATATGTTTATAGAATTCAAAAATACAACTTTTTCAAATTAAAATAATAACTTGGGAAGAGGTATTATATATAATTAATGAAATAATTAATTAAATTAAATATTTTTTTTAATCTTTTCTCAAACATTCAAATCTATTAATTCGGTGTCTCTCACTTTGCAATGTATAAAAAAAAATTAATATGAAATAAATATCTTTTTATTTTATTTAATATTCAAGCTATTATAACATAATCTAAAAACTCAATATTTTTTTGTTGCAATAGAATCAAGATCAATTTACAATTCAAATTACAGCAAGTGATATAAAGTATAATAAAACTCTTTTCTTTTTATTGCGAGGTAGAAATCTCTTTGTTCGGTGGCGGAGCCATGATAAGAATTAAGATGGCAATTGCCAATTGCCCTCTTAATCCTTTTAAAAAATATATTTTTTATATTAAAATTTTAATATAATAATTTAACAAGTTTTTTTTTAAAAAAAAAACTATTGCTCCTACATCCTTTCTCTTCTGTAATTTTTTTTTTAAGTTCTACACCATTAATTAGTCAAGCAAGTAATCTTTCATATTTTATGCTTAGGGTTAGGTGAGTTTCATTCATTCTTTTATTTATTTTATTGTTTAATTTTAGTTTTATTTCATAGTAATATGATAATTTATAAATATTTTAAATTAATAAGTTTATCTATAATATTATATGCATATAAATATGAATTAAAATGAGTTTTTGTAAATTAATATGAATTTTGTTATGAATTTTATATGAAAAATAATAGTAATTAACGTACTTGTGATTAAAAATGAAGTACTAAGCAACTAAAAAATGAAGGATGTAATTTTTTTTTTTTAAATATATTAATATCTATATTTGACCTACTTATATAAAATAAAAAATTAATAAAGAATTGTTGCCGATAATTTTACTAGTTTTTAAAAAAATTAGAAATAAATAAATAAAAATTTTATATATCGAGAAAGAATATCTTTAATGAAGTTATTATTTAATATTTTTAAAATATGAAAACTAAAAAAATTATAATATAAGTTTTTTATTTTAAAAATATTTTTAAATTGATTTTACTTGATATAAGTTAGTACATCAATTTTAAATTAATTTTTTATATATATAACATATATCTATATAATATATAATATCAAGTATTTATAATTTACTTTTTTATGGAAATTTTTCTGGCCCGTTACTGTCTCTGTTTTACTTAATATTCAAGCTATTATATCATGATTTGCCATGGAAACTCTGTTTTTTTTTTTTTTTGTTTTGAAATAAAAACAAGTTGAACTTACAATACAAATTACGAGGAGGGGTGCATATAATTGCATAAGTAAAGAGATGATGTTTGAAAATTTAATATGCTTAGTAATAAAGGTATTTTTAGCATTTTAATAGTGAGTAATTATATGTTTATATTAATATTATTTTTTAATTTTCAAAGTTGATGAATGGTGATAAAAAACCTAACATCTACAAAATAATTCTTATTACTATCGTTAATGAGGAATAAATATTCTTATACAATAATATTGATGAATAAATATTTTTTATATATTATTAATAATAGATAAATATCTTTTATACAATAATAGTATTAATGAAAATATGATAAGTGATTGATAGATTTTTATACACTTAGAATATGGAAAAATAATTATTTTTTAGTATTAATATTTTATGTTAAAAGATTTAAAAATAAACAAATAATAGCCTCTTCATCCAATATAAAACCTATAATAATTATCTATTTTATATGCATGAGAGCCTAAAATGATTTCAAATCTATGAGTGATGGGTAAAGCATCTTGTGAGAGTCATTATATATATATCATAATTTAATGTACAGCTGAATTTAAAAATATTGAATTTGATGTTTCACCTAACTTACAATCACAAAAATCAAATCAAGTATACAAGGCTATTACCTTGAATTTGATTCTTCATGATGATCCCTCGTAAAAACCATGGATAGTGGTTGCACAGCGTAATCATGGCACGTAGGTTCGCAAGCAAAGTGGTAACGCAGGTATACCCTTGAATCACACGTTTTAAAACCAGATATAAACCCAGAGTCGCTGGACGATAACCAAGCTGGGGAAGAGCCTACTCAAATCAGCCCGCACTAGCCCCGATCATCACAAGAAAATAGATTTATAACTAATGGAATTAGACACTCAAGTACGTCGAAATTAAAATATCTACTGAACATATCAGGATTAAGCAGTCATTTTTCATTTGGTTCCAATAAAAATTGCTCCATTGGAATCCGGCAATCAGCAAAAATAAAAAGGGTAAAAACAACAAAGAAATCAACAGTACAGTACAGAATCCACTCGAGTCAAACACGGAGCAATCAATTCCCTTTATTTTGAGCAAAGCAAGCAAAGAAGATGCAGAATCCTTGAGGTAATCATCTGCCAATATGCGGCCCAGCTTAACCTGACTTTCAGCTGTTAATTGAAGATGATCCTCTTTAGATGCAGAATCCTTGGCATCAACGCATACCATATTTGGTAGATTAATCCCTGGTCGTGCTTCTCTCACCTTTTCCACGTACTTACCATCTCCTGATATAATTGCTACCTACAATTTAATCAGAATACACAAATCATCAAAATTCTAATCACCGAAACCCCTTAACAAGACATGATGTAAAGTTAATAATGTAATAAAGCAGTATTTACCATAGTAATTGGAAGTGAAGGTAGACCCACATCCTCTCTAACATCCTCAATAAGCTTCTCCATGTTCCTCTGATAAACCTCAGCATCATGAATATGCGACGCGCCCCTCTCTCCTCGATACCATAAAGACTGCATGTACCACTTTTAGTGTTAGATGATCATGCATATGAGTTTGTTTGGTCAACTGCTTTTGTGCACAGTTTTAATTTGCTCGAGGATTGTTTACATTGAAGTTGCTCGAGCATTGTTAATAGAAGTCGTGCATGGTTGCTTGTAACAATTTTTTTGTGGTTTAGTTACAGCTACGTCTGAAAGTTTTTTGAAGAATTTTATTTTCAATCAAATCATTCATACAAAGCCTTTGATCTTCTTCTTCTTTTCCTTGACTTTCTCCTGCTTTCATAGCGTTTTTCGAGAAAGTCAATTAAAAATCTTTAACGTTATAAAATCCCAATCATCCAAGCCATCCGATACCAATTGCAATCTTCAATTGGACATGTTTGTGATGGAATATATTTTTTAAAAGTATTTTTTAATTAAAAAATATTTTTTATTTTTAACATTAAATTATTAAATTATTAAAAAATACAAAAAAAATGTTAATTTAATATTTTCTTAAAAAAAACACATTAAAAAATAGATATCTTATACTGCACCACTCCGATTGAGATTCGGAATTGCCAAGTACAGTAATGAAATTGTAAAGATATAACAATTAACTTAAATTATTCATTGTATTATTGCAATCAAACATAACAGGACTTAAAGTCGAAATAAGTCCAAGAAATATAGTTTATTTCTTACGACTGTAAAACCAGTAGACAAATGAAGGGGAACACACTAATCCATCGGCATAACTCCAGACAATATGAACACAACGCCACACAACACACTGGGAATTGATTCGCCTAGTTTCTTTAAGCAAGGAAAGCAAGCACGTGAAGAACACAAGGTTACTAAGATGCTGAAAAATGTTTGAGGTAGGCATCAGCCAACATGTTGCCCAGCTTGACCTGAGATTCGGTTGTTAGGTGAAGATGATCCTCCTTGAGATCCAACCCCTTGGCATCCACACATACCACATTTGGCAGATTGATGCTCAGCTGTGCTTCTCTTACTTTTTCCATGTTTTTATCATCCAATCCTGATGCAATTGCTACCTGCGATACAAAAATATTTTGCAACTTAATCACGACAATAAATGACTACCTAGTAAGACCCTTTCAAAGAATGATGCCAGAAATTAAGAAAATCATAAGTGCTGTAGACCGAACCTGGATGATAGGAAGGGAAGGCAAGCCGAGATCCTTTCTAACATTCTCAATCAGCTTCTCCATGTTCCCCTGGTACGCATCAGCTTCAATCTGGGTGGATGTGTCACTCTCTCCTTGGAACCATAATAAACCCTTAATCTCTCCACCGTCTTTCACACTCTCCTTCGCTCTCTTCACCATATTCTCATACAATTCCTCTCCTCGTGCCCACTCTTTAATGGCCGTGCCACCCACCGCACACGGCACCAAACCCACAACCCCGGTGATCCGCTCCCTCACAGAGTTGGCGAACGACATGCCTGGCCCCACCCCACAAGCTTTTTTTGTATCAATATCAGCGTGGATTTGTTCAATTGCCGGTTCCCATTTGAGTTTGGCTGATAAACGGAGGATGTTGGGGTGAGGTTGGCATTCTAGAGGTACCACCCTGTCCCAAAGCTTCTGGTTGTTCTGGGAGTCTTTGATGACGCCGCCGCGACCGGACATATTGCTCTGTCCAGCTAGTACGAAAATCGTTTTGGTCGATTGGGCCACTACTTCCATTTCCAGATCACCAGTGCCTTCGTTTTTCTTTATCTGCTTCAAGGATCGGAGTTGGATCTTCTGGGAAAGGAGGATAACGATATAGAGCAGTACATCATTACGTGGACACCGCAGTTACTATTGTCGTTGACTGTTGTTGATGTCTGGGGTTGCTAGCAGAATCTCAGTGGAAATAAATGCGACGCGCAGGGTAAAAGAGTGGATCTTAATGGGCTAAACAAACTGCTTAGGGTCCAGCTTCAAGTCTAGAGTTTTGTCGAGATAGTTTGGGCTTGTTTCTGTGTTTGACTATTAAGCCCAGCTGACCCCTCTTGACTAGGAAGTAATAACGAGGCTGTCCATCCCCGGGAGGACCATGGCCTAGTGTGTATACCTCATCTTAATTTCATCGTCACTCGCAATGTTCTGTTAAGAATAGGCATTGTTCATAATGGTGCTTGCGCGGCATATTTATTTTTTAACAGTCATTGTTTGTGTCTTCATTCTTTCTTTCTTTTCTTGAGGTGATCCTGACTCTGTGTTCAATGATAACATGATCTTTCTTCTACTTTGAAGTGCGAGGATCGAGGGGTGGGGGGTGGGGAGAAATGTACATGCACTGCATTGAGAGGAGAAATTAAGATGAGGTATACACACGTAACCGATCGGGCGTTAGGCTTTTGGGTATGCAATTCATCTTAACCAGATATAGCTTGGCATCTGTATTTTATAGTTGGTTTGTTTTTGTGTTACAGAAGTTTTTTTTTGAAAAAAAATAAATTTTATTTTATTTTTTGATTAATTTTTAATGTGTTAATATTAAAAATAATTTTAAAAAAAAAAATCATAATCACATCATATTCTGCCACTTAAAAAAAAAGAGATGAGAGTACTTTGAGTAGAAGGGGATTGCCTCTCTTTAATTTAGAAAGGAGTTAAATCAAAGCTCTCGAATCTTTTGCTTTTCTACGCTTCAAATGTATTATAATTCTAAATATAAGCTTTAGTCATTCATCAGTATATGTTGCTGTGTACATGTAACTCTTGAGCAAATATATATTTGTGATATAGTAAATTTATAATCAAAACTATTTACATTATTTAAATCAATAATTTTTTTATCAAGTATTTTTCATATTCTCTTTACATTAAACATAGATGAACACATTGTTCCTATTAGTATCATTGTTTATGTCATGATTAGCATAATAATTATATTAAAATAAACATTATAAATTGATTGTTGATTCAATTCTACAAAGGAATAAAAATAAACCCAATTTGAATATCATATCTATCTCGATTAATATATTGTCTCATATGCTTATGCATTTGAAATGAATTTTTAAAATTATCCATAGCTTTTCGATTACTCTCTTTGTATCTCCTTTAGCTCTTCGTTACAATTTACAAGTTAATTTTATAATTTATTCTTGAATTTTTTCTATTATTATTTTATAAATGTCTTCTCGAGAAGATAAAACTCGTAACTCGCCCATACAAAATGCACAACAAACACAAGTAACATAAAATTATATTGAATAGGATCGCTATATTAAAAAAAATAATTTTTAATTTAACTATTGTATATTTTTTTTCTTAGAATAGACTGCTGAAAAACAAACAATCATATTCATGTTATTCTTGTATATAAACTAAATAAAAATAAATAAAAATTCATATGTTGAATAATTTCAAGTCGAAATAAAAAAAAAATAAAGTTATCAATCATGATATTTGTTTTCCTAAACTAAACACGAAAACATATCATTTCTTTTCTAAAAATCCTTCTGCATCATATACTATGTATTACACTGATATTAAAATCCCTTAACATGCAATACCGGTTAAATTGATGACGCATAACATTGAAATCATAGGATGTGTTCAAAACATTTTAGGAAAAAAATAGAAAAAATAAATTAAATATTAAAAATAGCCAACTTCTTATTTATCTACTACTATAAATTATTTTTATCTACATTGATTTTTTTTATATAATTTATCTTTAAGAAAATCTTTTTTTTGCCGGCAATCCCACACTGTTTATTACAATCATGTCGGCACATAGTCACAAGATAAGCTTCCAAACACAACGCTTAAACGACATGCTGTTTATATCCAAAAAAGTCGATTCTTATATACAAGTATCAAGCAAAGTGGAACGTTCTCGAACTCGGCTACCTCCCTCTCACTTTCTTAAAAAAAAACAATAAAATGCAAACGCTACTCCTACCGGCGGTTCGCTCTGGTACGGCGTATTCCGCGGCGGTGGGACCAATCCCTCCTCTCTCACACCGCCTAAGTCACCAAGCACTCCCCTCTCCTCCGAATACTCTGTCAACCTCTCACAAATCGACACAACCTCTACCATTATTCTCTCACAGTAGCTCATTATCTAGTTATGATCCTCTCAGGAACAAAACATCAAAGCTTTTATCTACCCAAACCAACGCTTCCAATGCAACTGCTCCTGCTTTCAATTCCCAAAACGACGAGGCAGAAAGGGCAAAACTCGCTCAGGTAAAAACACTCTCTAAATTCTTAGCTTGAAATTTTCTAATTGAAGTTATTCTTGACTTTGAAGTTCCAATTTACTATCTGGATTTGTCATATGATTACATCTGCATTGTTTGGCAACCCATTTGCGTAGTAAAAGAAAAAAGAGCTATCTTTTACATGGGCATTTTTTTCAAAAGTTATTTTAAGCTCTGATTTCTCTTTGCTTAATTAGGGAAGCTTTAAATGGGTTGTTTTGGAAACCCATCTGCGTGTAGAAGAAAAGAGAGCTGATTTTTATATGGGATTTTAATTTTTAAATGTCGGTTCTGTCTTGACCTTTGTATGGTAATTTTTCTGTTTGGCTGTCAAGAAAACAAGGGAAATGAAGATAAATTGATGCAAAACGCAAGTTTCTGATCGTGAGACTCGAATTCAGAAAAGAGAGGCTGCTTTAAAATGGGTTTCTAAATGTCATTCTAGTTTGCTAATTTTTATGTTTGGTTATTAAGTAAATTTGGGAATTGTTGTCTTGTGAAATGTGAGAATAGAATGGGATTGTTATTATTGTGCATGTGTAGGTGGCAAAGAGATTAGAGAATACATCAAGGTATTTTAAGCGGCTGGGTAATCTAGGATTCTGGGGGCAGCTAATATGTGCTACAGTGGCAGCTGTGATTCTTTCGTTTTCTGTTGTTGTCACTGGGAAGATCCCATCGCCTCCTACTTTTTATGCCACTCTTGGTGGGATTGCAGCTGCATTCATTTCTGTGTTCTGGTCATTTGGGTACATTCGGCTTTCTGAGAAGCTGCGAAAAACTGCTAACGATCCTTCCAAGGTAGGTGTATATAATGTTTTATAATTTTTATAAGCTGGTGCGGACAATTTTTTTACTGTGCTATTTGTAGTCACAAACAATGTTATTCTGATCATCCTTAAAAAATGGTTGTTTCCAAGGATTTTGAGCTCAGTCATTGGAAAGGACAGTTTACTTATCCAGCCCTTGTCTTTTGGATGCTGAATGAGGTCTTATGTCAAAGTCTTTTATGGATTGAGTTAGAGAGCAATTTGGATGCTATTTACTTTATGGAAAATTAGGTGTTAAGAGCAGGCGATTATAAATTTATAGTCCCACTAAAGAAAGAGAAGTGGAAATTAAAGTTCTCAAAAAAGCGACAATGGTAATTACCTGTCACACTCTGTTAGAGCAAAGAAAGGGAACCAGCTGTGAGACACTAAGTCTTGATACGTAGAGTTGTTGCTAAAATTTATCCTAGGATTGCCCGATCAGTTAATTGATTGATTGACATGGATAATCGTGGTCAATATAAGAATTTTATCATGCTCGTTAAACTTGGCCAAAACTACTTTGTTTTATGCTAGTTGCAGTTAGTACAATCTATGCACAATGGAATTGAATGGTCTACATGGTGATCTTATTGTTTATGTATGCCAAAGAATTAATTGGTAATATGGCCTGTTCAAGGAAAGGAGCTTTAGGGAAATGGTGAGATTGTCTTCTAATTTCATTTGCAGCAATCTAATGGGAAGTGCGCTCTTGAAGTAAGAACTTAAATGGTTTCGCAGTGCCGAGGCATGCGATTTTGTGTAAATGGGCATTCAAATTCAACAAATGTTTTCCCCAATATCTTGTCTCTAAAAGGAAAAGGATGACAGCGGAGCAATTAGAGAATTCAGATCCTTTACATGCTTTACATGTTGAATTGATGTCTGCATGTTGTTTCCTTCTTGAATGCATATGACCAGGGAGGTTTATTTTTTAAGGAGAGCATATTGTGTGGCATTTTGATGCTGCTGAATTGGCATTTTCATTTTTCTGTGCTTCCCATCCACGTGATTTTTTGTCTTTATTGATGTGACTCGTTGTATAATATAAGTAAGATTGACTCTCCATACCGTGAGATGGGATTCTTGAATGCAGGAAGATCATGACACTAGAAAATTGATAATGTTTAGATTGTTTACTTCTTCATTCGCATAACTGTTCATGCCCATTAAAAGAAACAAAAACAAGAGTAAGAAAGGCATGCTAAACGTGGCTCCTGGCTAGGAGAACCTCAAAAGGATGATGTGGTCAGGATATGGTGCCAGAATTCAACATGTTCTGTTTTTCAAAGGCCCTTGTTCACCCACCACACAACCAGATATATTTTGTATGCCTTATTCTATAATATTTGTTCTATGCTTAGTGTTCCTTAATTGTTTGTGGTTTTAGGCACCTCCTCGTGCTGACGTTGTGAAAAGCTTGAAAAACGGTATAGTACTGAACCTGTTGGGAATGGGAGCAGCCATTCTTGGCATGCAAGCCACAGTGGGATTGTTGGTTGCAAAGGCTCTAACTTCCTCTGCAAATCCTTATTACCAGCAAATGACTCCTGGTTACAGTCCAGTTCTCGCGTTGGATGTGTTTTTGGTGCAGGTACTCGTTTAGATCCAATTCCAACTTTCAGATATTAAAGTTCTACTAACTACAAGCTCATGAGTGGAGTTGCATATGGAAATCTCGGTTTATCTTATTATAGAGACCACCATGGCTTTATCTGTTTTTAACGTGCATGCCATTAAAAAAATGAATTTAATAACAATTTAAATGATAGTTCTAATATGTGCCTGTACACACTAGCAAGTAAAAATTTCATTTTCCCCGTCAAACTATTTGCGATATTCTATTAATCCAACATCCTGTTAATTTCTCAGCTAAATTAGGAACAAGCAACAAGCAGTTTGGTCCAAGTTATTTGAATTTTGTCTATGCTCAACCATTCTCTGTCTCATATGCAGGCGTCAGCAAACACCATTCTTTCTCACTTCCTGGGGCTCTTATTCTCCTTGGAACTCTTGCGCTCAGTGACACTACCACCGTCAGAAAATGTTCCAGTCTTTAAGGTGGCATAAGTAGTACCGTTTCTTGTCCAGCCAGTGTCACGGGCGTGTTTTTATAGCCACAGTTGGAGATTGCGATGTTAAAAATTCATGCATAATATTTACTCCAAAATGTGTGCATTTCTGTTAGTGATATTTTTGTACCCCACCGTCAATGAAATTTAATTGATTCCAAAGCCTCGAGCACTTGATCTCAGGGTATGGATCAATGCTTTCTACGATTTGAGTATAATAATATCCACCGACCACCAGAGTCAAGAGTTACAAAGGAGGCCAACACCTGTTTATATTGTACAGTTGCTAAATAACAGTGAGAATTTGACTCTGGCTCTGCTATTCCTTGAAATTTGGACTCGCCAGGGGTGCCATAGTTCAATTTAATCAGAGTCAACCACAACAGAAATACGAAGACGAATGAAAGTTGGATGATCTGCACGACGATACTTGCTCTAGTAAAGTATTTTGAAGCTGAAAGATCAAAGCAGCTATCCTCCCGCTCTGCTCAATAAAACCCCTCAAGATGCAGATTGAATGAAACGAAAACTGTTGTCCAAGCAACAAGTTGTGTTCCAAGTCAGAAAGATCAAAACACAAAGCAATGCAGTAAAATGACAAACCAAATCTTTAATTAGTCTCTCAAATCAGCTCTTCAACTTATTGCAATAAGTTCAAGATTAAAAAAAAGGGCGATTTGCACAGCAATATCATAAAATTCATTTATGCGACAAAAACAAATACAATGTCACGACAATACATCAAGTGGCAATTAATAACACATACCAAGAAGTTTTTTAACTCTTCAAAGAAAAGTTAAAAGATAAACTTTCATTAATCAAAGCTAGTTTCCTCCGCCATCGGTGAACATCATCCAGTGGGAATGAAACTGTATAAAATAAAAACAGCGGCAAGGACTGACAAAATTGCAGATCCAGAGGGATACAATGACCTCCTTGCAGAGAAAAAATAAAAAATCTAATGTTCTTCATAGAAGGTATTAAGGTCAGTTCTGCTCCTAAAGAGCTACCATGAGTAGCTAATTTCCGTAACTAATATTGACAGCATCCCAAACAAAAAGGGGGAAAAAAAAAACCCTCAACAGCTTCATACGCTGAAATCCATCTCTAAGCCACGGTTCACTTTCTGCTGAGTAACTTGAAATCCTGTATCCAAAGAGAGTTTTATCATAATTGTTCAAAGAACAACAACCAGAGAGATAGAGAACAGAATAGACATCAGTGACCGGAACCAGTATAAATTGAGTTGCTGAAATGGTTTTAATTCTGACATTGCAAGGAATATACGGATATCCATTGATCAAATAAAAGTTACAAATGAATGACCAAGATGAAGGTTAGCATGTGCTGAAGAAAGGGTAACTTAAGACATTGATCATACTATGACAATTTATATTTCTACAGGGAGATCATAGATGATGATGCTGGCCAGAAATTAGAATGAGTGACCAAATGGGATGATGGAAAAAATGGAAAACATAATTAATGAAGTAATAATAAATCGGAAAAGGAATATATGCACTACAAGAATCTTATAAGCTTGTGAATCAACATAAGATGAAAATAAAAGCCAGGGATCTTCCAACAGTGGGCGCAAGTTTGGAGAACAATATCTGTAATCATACAAATGTTCAACGGGCTCATAAATAATATGCCTGAATGCAAGAATCTTGGAGACCCCTGTATTGGAAAATTTCACCACAGTCATGCCGATATACCTCTTCATTGCACAATTCATGGAAAATCAATTTCTTATGAAAAATGACATGCCAAGGAAGTGCCAAGGAAGTCCTAAAGAACAAGACAAAAGGAAAAGAAAGAAATACCAAGGCAGTCCATTAATTTCTTAACACGTTAAATTACAGGCTAATTTCACCATGGTGACAATTTCAAGCAAGTGTGCCAAGTACATAATTTCAAATCCACACAAAAATGAAATGCAACTCAGACAGGAGAATGAGTATGCTCCTCTCCAATGAGAGTATCCAATGTGTCAAAAATGTAAGGTTAATTTTATAAGAAAGCTAATAGATCCTGTCGTATAAACCACAAACTCCCAAGGCCCTTGTCATGAAGAGACCTAATTGCAGCTCCTTTATGATGAAGACTGCTAACCTATTAGAGGTAAATTATCAAGTTTTTGTAACAAATACTCTACATGAGCCTTCGTGTACAATATCAGCGAAAACATTATGGTCATTTATCTTTCTACACGAGACTTCATCGCGTTGCCTAATCAGTCATTTATCTTTCTATAATATCAGCGAAAACATTATGGTCACAACAATAATGACATTGACATTGCACCAATGACATTATCAAAATGTCAAACAACATAATTAACTGCCACAGCATGCTTTATCTCCATATAAAAAACACGCCCATAATTTCAGTAACATGTAAACTATTTAGATATAGATTCATAATGCTTGCCAATAAAACAACTTCATCTTTAGTTCAAAATTGATCAACTTTCTTTATATAATGAGACAGACAGAGGTAGACACTTACCTACTGAGTCTTCTTTTCTTTGTTTGAAGGCAGTGGAATCTTCTTCAAGATGGCATCATCAATTTTCATATACTGTGCTTGAATTATTTTATTGGCTAAACATAGCTTTTCATCAATGGGGTGCTGATACTTGTCATACACCAAAGGAACTGAGAAAATGAGAAGAACCCCTGCAAATGTAGTCGAATATAATAAATTAATGATTGCCCTCATGTTATGGACTAATTAAGAAAAAAAAAACAAAAGAGCGGTAAAGAACTCACCAAGGTAGACAAGAGTGAGGAAGTTGCAGAGACTACCAATATAAGATGCTACCCACAAACCAGAAACAAGCTGCAGAACCACATGTGCATCTCACATAAATTCCAACCTCTTGCAAAAAAACTTTTTTTTTTTTAAAAAAAAATAGCTATATCTTGCACGGAAAGATACAATAGCTTCTCACCTGAAGGAAAACTTTCAAATTCTTATCAATCACGATTTGGCGCACAATCGACAATGCATAATTGGCGTACACGTGAATCACACCAGCTGCCTTGGCAACAATCTCCTCAGGAATTTCCAGATTTGGAAGTGGAGGTAATGGCCTGAATCACAACTACTAATCAATACTCATCGTTTTCATAAAATCCAAAACCACATATGCACATCATTTTCGATTTGTTCACCCAAAACAGAAAATCCTGGTAAATACCATTAAAAAAAAATCAATGAAATATCTATCTTTGATGTATATGATCCATCGAGGAATTTAAGACAAATCAAAAACAACATTCATAACTAAAATTACGAAATCCGTTACAATTTCACATAAAAATCAAATAACAATAAAATAAATAACAAATTAGACAAACAAAATTGAGAGATGTAAAAAAAATAAGTTAGAAAAGGCATAAATTAATTACCGATTGAGAAGGGAAGCAGATTTAGCCCAAAAGAAGAGAATACAAACAAGAAGGAACAAGACGTTAGCCCCAAACGATAATAAATTGTAACCAGATTTCTCAAATAAGATCCACAGAGTTGTCGCTGACAGTAGAACACCAATACTTGCATACCATCTCTTCCATAACAGCACATCAGCCACTACACCAAAAATTAAATTACGAGTTCATATAGAATCTGTTTAGAATCAAAATGATCGACGAAGGCATGGTTTTAATGCATGTATAATGTACAAAATATACGGATACCTGTGCCGCCACCGAGAGCTTGATGGACGGAGATGCGAAGAGCAGTTACGGAGTCGCCCATTGTGATTGAAGTTTAGGAGTCGACGTGGCTAATTTGATGAGATGACAAAAATAAAGCGGAGCGAGAGAGGATACAGAAGAAATAACTGACGTGGCCAGCGCAAATCCTTCTACTTCTTAACTAACGTCCCATGAGCACGAAAGTAGACTGGGCCTGGGTCAACTTGGAATCAGCCCAGGGATTGCTCCTCCTTTTCTTTTTCAGTTTTAACTTAAAAAATGTTAGACATCGTTAGAGAAGTTTTCTCACCCGCCCGTACTAATAATTATACATTATATTATTCATAAAGTTAGAACCCCTCAGTGTTTTAATGTCTTTGATCGTGGATTATTAACGGTGCAATTCATGATGATTTTACCCTTCAAGAATAAAAAAATTAAACACAAACTCAGGGCTATAATAATATTTTCACACTTTATTGCATGATGTAATTATGCTCATGAAAAAAAAAACCAAAAAACAACACGGCTTGTAATTGATTGGCTTTATTTGATTTATATATTTTTGGTTTTTTTTTTTTTTTTTTTTTTGCCTAAGGTTCAGAAGCTTTTTTTATGTTTTACCTATGTTTTCTCGCAACTATTGCATCTAGCCAAAAGTGTTCTAGTTTTTTGATAAATAAAAGAAGTTGGTGGCATGTCTGATGCTTTTTGGTGGCTGTTTGGTCGCCTTTCAACGATGCTTATGAAGCATTGTATCACCCTTTATATAAGAAACAGGCGCGTGTCAACTTCCATGGTATAGGAGAGCTTCGATGACAATTCTTTTCATTTTTTTTCTCTCTCTTCTTTACTTGAAAAGATACGTTGTCTTGGTAAAATTATTGAGTAGTTCTTAATCTTTTAATTATATTTTATTTTATTTTATTTATTTTATTATTTAATATTTAATTTAAATTTTTTTAATCAAATTTGATTTTTATTTTTTTTATTTCTATTTATTTTAATTTTAATATTTTTTTTAAATGGATTTTATTTTTCTATTTAATCCCTGACCATTTTATTTTATTTTTTTATTGAATTTGATCCTTATTTTTATGATTGAAAATATTTTTTATTTTGTGTTTTTTTATTGATTTTTTAACAATTTCATCATTCATTATTTAATTTCATTAATTTTTCATATCATATTCAATACTTATTTTTTTATTGTGCTTGTAAAACCTGGCTCAAGAATTAATCTTTATCATTTCTCGGATCACAAGTTTGGTTGAATGACTGAGATTACCAAAGTTAATCAATTTTTTTATCATGCAATGAGTAAAAAATATATTATTTTGATATAAACAATAATAATAAATAGATTTTGACATGATTTTTCTCTATCTAAAAGCTTGATTTTTTATTTAGCTAAAAAGTAAAACTAGTATTATTTTGATAAAAAAAATAGCGGAGAAAAAAAATCAATTATAATCCCTTTTCATTTGATTGGATTTTCTTTGTTTTAAATTTCTTCTAAATATTTTTTCAGCTTCATTCCTTTTCATTTTATTATTTATACACATCAGATATGATATTCATTCCCTTGATTTTTTTTTTGTAGTTTTTTTCCTTTTAATTTTATCCCTTTATATTTTATTTTATTTATTTGTTTGCTGAATTTAGTCCTCATTTTTTAATTGTTTTTTTATCCTTTTCTTAATTTATTTTTTCTTTCAATTTTGCCCCCCCATCACTTTATTTCACTTGTTTTTTTATCTAATTTTGGTTCTTATTCTTTGTCATCCCTTTTTTTATTAATTCCCTCGTTGCAATAGTTTTTATATTAGACATAGTATTTATTTTTTTGATTATTATTTATTTTTTTTAATTTTTTAAAGGTTAAGAATTTTGTTCAAGATTTTTTATTTTTTGTATGGTCATTTTATGTCTCATTATTATAATTATCGATTTTGAAAATTAGCTTGATTTAACTTCTTTTTTTTTTAAGCTAATCATTTAATATTATACTATTAGGCCTTAAGATTTTTATTATTTTCTCCTTTCTGACCTGGATTGTAGATTAATCAATTTAACTGAGATTTTCCAAAGTTATCGCCATTTATATATCTTTTTTATATTAGAAAAAAACTAACCAGCCACGAGGCATAGTGCAAACAACAACAAAAAAAAAATCTAATTCCTTCCTGTAAGATTTGTCATCATTTATAATAATCCAAATTCACGAGAAATTAGCTATCAATAATTATTATTTTTTGAAGTTAGTCTGTCAGTCAAACCTCCAACCCAAGAAAAGAAAAGGCCTTGTTAAAATAAACTACACTACTAATCTAATTTAGTGTTTGTATAAGCCAATTTAATTTCTTACCAGCATAAAAAAAAGTTACGATATCAACATTTCAGATCACTATAAATAAAACTCCATAAATTACTCATTTCATGTTTACTTTTATACAATTAATTTAATTTGATTTACAAATAAAATTTATTTAAAAAAAACTAGATTCAACAAAGGTAGAAAAAAAACAAAAAAGTGAATTAACCCTTATTGCTTTCGAAATCACAAAAAAATATAATAGAAAATGAATAAAAAAAATATTGATGGATAAATCTTTTAAATAAATAAATAAAACAAGTCTGGATTAATTCTTAATCTGTAATTTATTATATTGTAGATTTAAGATAAATTAAGAAGTTCTATACTTGTCTAGTAAATGCCAGAAAATAAAATCAATAAATTTAATTTAATTAGAAAATAAAATTTATTTTAAAAAGCTAGACTTAATGAAGATAGAAAAATATTTAAGTTAATTAGAAAATAAAATTCATTTTAAAAAGTTAGAGTTGATGAAGATAGAAAAACAATTGAGGCAACCCTAGTTATTTAAAAAATAAAAATAAATTTTATAAAAAAATATTAAAGAATAAAATTATAAAAAAAAAATTTAAAAAAATATTTTTTAGCAAGTTTAAGTGAAACTTATAAACTCAGGTTAAATTTTTAAATTTATAATTTGTTAAATTTTAATATTTTAAAAAGTAAATAAAAAAATAAAAAAGTAATAAAAAAAATAAAAAGATAAAGATGAAATCTTAACAATAACAAATCTAATTTGATTTTTTTTAAAGCTACCCTGAAAATTAAGTAGAAGTGATGATAAAAGAAAAAAAGCAAAAAGTCACATACGCCAAATTAATATTAATTATGTTACACACGGCACTTGTATATAAAAAAGACGCTGAGATGCTTTAATAGCTACCCTAAAAGCAATGTTTTGGCCCCAAGACGACACCTCATGCGTCGTACAAACCTGACAGACACTACTCACACATTTCTAGTTTTTTTTTTCTTTTATTTATTTATATAAATATCTTGCTTCTCCCATAACATTGATAATTACCAAATAACCAAATATAAAAGATAAAAGAACCCGTGAATTAAAGGAAAAACTTTTTTCAACTTCAAAGACAATAAAATAAAGTAATTTAACTATTTTAAAATTAAGTCAATGATTAAAAATCTTCATAATCAAAGTTTAATTTTTTTTTAAGGTAATAAAATAATTACAGTGTGCAATAAAAATACTAAAAAACTATTTAACACCGCTCATTTTTATAATAAATAATGAATCTCATGGAAAAGGTCACTCTACTCCTAAAACAAGGTTAAATGATTTTTCAGTAAAATAATAAATTCACTTTGGAAATCTACATTGAAAATATTGAAATGTGAGTGTGTGCAGTAAACACTTGAGATCCTATTCGGTGAAGAGTACTTGTGTAAGGCTTCGGAAAGTAATTCTTGCTTGGTTCGTGGGTAGAGATATATTGACTCAGGGTAGAAAATATACCGCAGCGGCAGGAATTTTAGTTTATCCCTAAGGTGTTATTAGGTGAGGTCGATTGGATTTGGATGTGCAAATTAATTATTAAAATTTATTTGGAATTGTGATTATAATTATTTTTTAAAATATATTTTATTTAAAAATATATTAAAAATATATTTTTTTATTTTTAAAATCAATGCATTAAAATAATTTAAAAACATCAAAAAAATTAAAAAATACTTTTAAAATATAAAAATAAACAATTATATAAAAAAATCAGGCCAGAATACCTGCCCGTATCAGTTAAATACTTCGGTTTTGAGTTTCGGATTCCATGGCTGATGACAAATTAAAAATTAATTGCACGCTGAGTTTAGCCAGGCGCATTAGAGCCAGTGCCCAAAGGTGCTTGCTGATTTATGGCAGTTTGATGAAAGAACACAATCCACATGACAAGGCCATTTGGGTGGTCCTTCAAATGCATTCAATCAAAATTAACTCTTCCCTGATCTAATTTCATCTCTCTCCGGAGAGGCACTCCACTAGTGACATGCAAGGGAATCTGACTAGAATAAATTAGGAAGTCAGAGCACAACTTCAAAGCTAGTTGAGGTCATTTCCCTAGCTCTCTAAAGATTCTGGCAGGAACCCAGCTTGAATCTAACTTCGGACAAAAAAAATTGGGTAAAAAGCTTGTTATTTTTCTGTTTAATTGCCATCATCAGAGTTCGCTTCATCATCTGAAGATTCTTCTTTCCGGTGCTCTTCTCCACCACCTTTTGGTTCCATCTTCTTCTCCCTTTTCCTTTGCCTTTCCAAACGCTTTTTCGCGGTGCGTTCCTCTGCAGCTTTCATTCTTTCCTCTCTTCTCGTAGCAAACTCAGCTATTTCCTTTCGTCCCTGGTAGCCTGCATCCATCCTTGCAAGCCTGTCCTGCTCTTTCCGTCTCATTTGCCGATACTGTTGCGACCAACAAAAATTTAGAAGAACAAAATATTGAGTCGCGAATATGCAAACGTATATCCTCACACAGGCATACCACGCACACACATGTTTTGCTGCTTCACGAAATGACATATTTAAATGTTAAACATAGAGCACATGGAAGATACAAAACAACATGGAATTTTTGATAAGTTTAACCGACATGATTCTTCTTTCAGTGGTACCAAATACAACTTCCATACCATGCATGCAACAACTGATCCTCTATCAAACTCAGTATCCTTCCGAGAAGAAACAATCACATCTAGTAACAGTAACTTCATTAAATAAAAAAAACTGATATATTTAGAATTTATAAAATTAGTCTAGATGCATCCTAAATATTCACATTAAATAAAAAAAATATATTCATTATAATTTTTTAATATAACAAGTCAAGATATAAAATATAGGGTAAAAAAAAACAAGTATTAATATTGTTTAAAAAATGTGAGTTAATATCAAGATGTAATTTCATAAAACTTGATTATTTTTTATATTTTAATCATTTTTTATTAAACTAGTTTTAAATTTACTCCCATACTTTTTTCTGGATGAAAAAGTTCATACTTTTTTTTTGTTTTTTTTTCTACTGCTATTAATATTAAAAAAAGAAATTTTTTTGTACTTAAAAAACTCATCTAAACAAAAAAATTCATAAAATTTTTACTCATGCGTATATTTTATATTTTATATTACCATATATAATTAAATATTAAAAATAATAAAATTATATTATAATTCAGTGAACTATTAAATTGGGTGTGTGTGTGTGTGGAGAGAGAAATAGAGAGGGAGAGGGAGAGGGAGATAAATGGTTTTATTCAGAACCTGTTCTTATCTAGTATTTTTATTTATTTTCTTAGAATTAATTTTAGCATTTTATAAAAATTATCAATGGATATGCTAAATGTACTTTAAATAAGCGATGATTACAGGCCAACTGGAGTTTTGTAGAACGTGAAAATTGAAACTAAAAAGGCCCACAAGGCATTGCAGAGAGCCGAAGACCATTAAAATGCCATGGTGAACTATATGGTGGATTCTGGATGGCAATGGGTCGGACAGGGTTCGAGCTTGTCTCCCCAGCTAGACAGTTTATGTTCTGAACTAGGCTGGGTTGGAATGGATATTGCACAATTTGAAGGGCCAGGTGTCATCTCTGTATATACTTAGGTGCTGTTACGCATGTATACTCCGGAGTCTGGTGATGTCTTTATGGTGTTAAAAAACAATAAAGCATGAACATGTTACTGTATCATATTTATCTCGTTATTACTTTTTTAATTTATAATGATCCTCCACTATATTTTTCTTGGTTTATCACTATTTTACACGCTAGTGCCACGTTGCAAATAGGAATATATACATATAAAAGTTATATAACCTATTTGATATTATTATTAAATATCTTCTAATAGATTAATCTTGTAATTTTTTTATCCAACTCATTATTTAGCCTAAAATTAAAACTAAATTATATGGAAGCTAGCTAGACATTATCCATTTGAATTAATTAGTTTAAATATAACTTGATTGATCAATAAAAAAATAAACAAGAAAAAAATAAAAAATAAAAAAATTAACATGAAAAAAACCTTAAGACTTCTCACTTGTTTCAAATTTAAAATTAAATTATACGAAGTATTTCAATGTGATTCAATTAATTTGATCATTTTAAAAATAAGCTAATTGATCCATGAACAAATTTTTATGATGAAATTAAAAAAAATGAGTGAAATTAATTGAAAAAAACCTTTCTTGTCAAATTATTTATCTAACTTAAATTTAAAATTAAATAATATGATAGTTATTTTCAATGTAATTTAATCAATTTAATTGCTCATAAAATAACTTGGATATTTATTAAAAAAAATTGATGATCTTTTTCGCGTCTTATAGTTGTGTTAGGGTAATGTTGGACAGAAGGCAATCAATTAAATTGCCACATTTCAGATTTTTATTTTTTTATGTCAAGTAAAAAAAAATAAAAAAAAAATAAAAATACTAAAATAAATATTTAACCATGATAAAAAATACAAAAAAATATTTGACCGCATTTTTTATTTTTCCTTCAATTTCTTGCTTTTTGAAGATAAAAAATTCAAATTTTGATATGTAAAAAACAAATTAAAACAGTGTTTGATATTATAATAATAATTATTTTTTAAAATATTTTTTATTTAGAAATATATCAAAATATTTTTTTTTATTTTTTTTAAGTACTATTTGATTTACCTATCCTCTTATTGTTTATATCCATTAATTCTGTAACAATCCAAGCAAAATATATTTTCTTTATATTTAGGTAGACAGTGTTTGGGAATGCGGTTGAACCTGCATTCTTAAAAAATTTAAATTTTTTTTATTTTTATTAAAATTTAGTATGGTTTGTACGTTTTGGATCATTTTGATATGCTGGTGTTAAAAATAAAAAATATTATTGGCATGTATTTCGGCACAAAAAAGTTATTTAAAAAGTAACCACTACTACACTGTTAAACACATTTTTTGAAGAGGATAAACCTAAAAAAGTATACTCAAATTACAAAGAATGTCTCAATTTTACCACCATACAATTTACAATTTTAAAAATATTCAACTGAAGACTTTTATTTATTCTAAGTATCTAATTACTATGAGATCATGTCAAATAATATTTCACATATTTTGTTCAAATTGTAAGTCTCCTTCTATAAAAAATAACATTATCTCAGATAAGATTTAACATATTTATTATGTGATTTCAGTAAAATTACTATTTGAGAAATCAAACTAATCTCAGGATAAAATTGATATAAAAGACAGTTTAAATGTAAAATTGATAATATCTCTAAACCTATTTTTTACATCATTTTCACCTCCAAGTGCTTTAGAATCATCTCAAAAATATTACAAATTATTTGAAATCTCAAAACATGCTTTAATCAACCAAAACACAAACAACCACCAAAATGATTGATAATTATAAAAAAATCAAATATAAAAGATCATACTGTATATATTCATATTTTAAAAAAAAAAGAATCGCATTTCATTTCTTAAAAAGTCAATGTCGTTTTTGAGGTTTTTAATATAACCACCACATCGTTCTAGGCTCTTTATAATAGTAATGAATTTATTGTGAAAAGCAACTCTCCTAGTATCCTATTCCTGCTCGAGTAAATAATCAATCAAGATAAATGCATGATTTACTTCTCATGTGCATTTGAGATCGTTTTTAAAAAATATTAATTTTTCTTTTAAGCAGCATAACTATTCTCATAATAACTTTTATGTTAATAGAGAATAAATCTTTTTTAAAATGATATTAAGAACACACCTTAATTATACATGGACTTATTATATTTACAAAAACTTAATTAATATCTTTTTTTTTTAGATTTGAGTACAAAAAGTGTATTTTGTAAATCTAAATGAGTTAATAAAATCCTGGTTGTCCTAAACTATTATAAAAGATACATAATCTTATTCGAACTCGAGATTTGTTGTGCAGATCTCAAGTCCTTTGCTATCACAACACACTCATTGAAGGTTTAATTAATAACTTGAATGTTGGTTTAATAACTTGAAATTGTATGCTACTTGTTTTTTAATTTTAAAAATTAAAAAAAATAATTTTTTTTATTTTTTATTTGTTTTAAATTAATATTATTTTAGTATTTTTAAATTATTTTAATGCGATGATATCAACAAATTATTTTAATATATTTTTAAATAAATAATACTTTAAAAAACAATTATAATCATATTTTCACATATTATCTAGTTAGATTTGAAAAATCCTTTTTATTTCCGTACCATATAAATCAACATTGTACCAGAAAACAAAACAAACAGCAAATTTTATGTATGATATAAACATGTCCAATCAATATTCGTTTGAGGCTTGTAGTATGATTAAAATTGTATTTTATTTTAATTATAATTTTGAAATATTTAATTAATATATATATATTATAGTTTTGCATGAATTTCACTATTTTTTTCCTTTAAAATCTTAGCTAATCAATACACAAGTTTGATTAATCAACATATTCTAGCTTTTCTAAAATTTGTTTTCTCAATCAATCTGTAACCAAAAAAATTAAAAAAAAAAAATAGAAGATGCCAAACGCCCACTTACCCACTGCTTTTCTATGCCGAAGGTCTTCAAAAACTATTTTTCTAACACCTCGATCTGCGTTTTTTTATCCTTTACAACAACATCACCCTTAACTTTCTCAGCCACATAAATACAAATTCAAAGTGGAATCAATTAATCACCGGCTTGAGACATTGAAGCATCATCATCACTCTCGATTGCAATCAAGATAGCAACATGTGCAATGCTCGCGAAAAGCAAGATCTGTTTTTATTTATTTATTTATTTAACTGGTAGGAAGACATGTTTAATCAGCAAGGGAAACATCCTCTATCGTTCCCTACCATGTAAATATCGTTTTTATAGTTGTTTCCATGTCTTATTCCCCACCGTCCAACGCACTTTAATTTCAAAAATGAGACATTCCTATCTGCACCTGCTTGTTTTGTTTTTATATATGCGAGATGGGCACAGTTTTGTTGACTGCTATGCGTCTTCTATCTAGAGAGCTGATGATCTGCAAGTTTCAATATATATATGTATATGGCCACGGGTCATATATATTTAATTGGTAAAAATAAAAGTTGCAAGTTGATAGTAATTGCATAGATAAAATCCCCGTCTTGATTCTTTTCCGACAATTTGCAATGAGAGCAGCAACATGTGAGAGCCCAGAGAGAGGAACACCACACCATTTTGTTCTGAGAATGGAACATCCTTGATTATTTGTTTACACGTGCATATTGCTTGTATGATAATCTAGTTATATCAGTGTCCATAATCCGATGCGCTCTGCAATGAAAATACATCTCACTTTATGCAATAAGATTACGGTTTCCATCATCGAGCTATGCATCAATCGTCCATTAACTGTCCAGCTCTTCTCCACGATCATCGGTGCTGCAGCTGGAAATTGTCTGTAGTGGCTTGTGCAATGCTCCTAGGCATTGAATACACAATGCCCTTTACAGCCTCCTCGTGCTTCCTTCGACATTCCGTGACATTAGGATTAATTTACTGTAAATGTCAATGAATTCCACATATAATCGATAGCAAATCAGTTGATTTCAAAGGGCATCTATACATTTCTGCTACCAATTTAAACCTGATATACATTTTACGGTGCATGCAGTGACGCGATAACTTGCAATGTTGTTTTTGATTTGTTAACAAAAACAACTATACAAAGCAGAAACTCAATTTTGCAAAATCTAAACGGTGGTTAATAGATTATGCAATTGCGTGAGAGTTTACTCTTTTTTTTTTTGGGGGGGGGGGGGGGGGGGGTTAGCTTTTATTATTCCCTGTGCGAGTCTGGACTCGTTAAGCGCAGCCAGGATGGAAAAGGTTGGTATCATTGAGGAGTCCGTTGCGTATAAGGTTATTGAATTCCCTTTTACTTTGGAATCTTTTTTTTTTTTAACGAAAAAGAATCAAGTAATTAATATTGTGTTAGATGCATGTGAGCAATTCGAACTTTAAGGAAGTGTGGAAAATTCGTAGCTTGCTTGGGAATCTCACCTTCTTGAAGATCACTCCTCACAAACCATGTAGAACCACTCACATATTCACTCAATAATCCATTGTAACGAAAAAGAAGGAGCAGCAATAATAATAATCCATTTACCTCCCAGTTAGCCGTTGCTTGTAACACAAAATCAAATAACAATAACGGATTGCATTATCATGACATAAAATCAATTTCATTTGTCCTATTGACCGACCTTTTGAATACCCTTAAGGGATTGAAGATAATAGTCAAGGAGGTTCATGTGTTTTCTTTCTTAATTGTTGGATTTAGATTCTAGAACCATCATCAATAAATTTTATTAGATTAATCTTAATATAAACAAATCAATTCTAATGAGGCATCCTTATTATGGTTGGATAAAAAATTTTAGTTTTAATTGAGGCAAACTAGCTCAAAGATATGTGCCTTTTAATATAAATCTAAAAAAAATACTTATAATTAAAATATTATTTGATTTTGTACCCATCTCTTACTACAATAGTTATCAAACTTAGCTTAAATCGAAAGTTTGTTAGGTAAACTATTTAATTATAAAAATAAAAGTTAATTTATTTAAGTTTGACTAGATTAACCTAAAATTAACAAATACCTAGAACAAGTCACTAAATTAAATGAATTTAATAACTATGCTTACTATTCATATAATAAATGTCATTGTGGAGTAACGCAGTGCTAGTTCAGACCTTTTTTTTTCTCTAGTTTTAATGTTAGAATTTAGAAGATATGCAAAGACTAAGTTTTTTTTCAGAAGATGGTTTGTATATTTGTGCTTTTAAAAAAATAGCTTTTTTATTTTTAAATATTTTTTAAAAGTGCATTTGTTTTTTAAAAATATTAAAATAATAATTTTTAATAATTTTAATATGTTTATATAAAAAACAAAAAAAATAAAAAATACTTTAATATATTTTTAAACAAATTTTTTTTTTACATTATCAAACACACGATTAACCCGACCCACTGTTGATTAATTACAAATCACCATGGAAGAGTATCAGAAAGTTACAGTATGTTTTAGTTCTATTTGTTTTTGTATTTTAAAAAAAAATTAAAAATAAATAAAAATAATTTTTTTTATTAACTTTAAATTAATATATTTTTAATATTTTTAAATTATTTTAATTTATTAATGTTAAAAATAATTTTTAAAAAATTAAAAAATTATTAATATATATTTTGCCATAAAAAACAACTAATTTTCCACATACACGTGTAGCATGGCACGGTGAACTTAACGGTGATAATCAGATTTCAATGTTAGCAATTCTGTTAAATAATATTCTGTTGAGTCGGTGACCGCTTCGTGTCGGTGACAGGAAGAGCCGTTAGCATGTCCATGATGTGTCAGGTTGGCAGTCTGGACTGTCAATTTGTCAGTAATCATCGCTTCTCCAAATCGTTTTGTCGTTTTCTCCACGTCATCACTTCCGTGCACCCTTACTAACCATACAATACCTAAAAGACAAACAATCAAAATCCCTTACGTAATGCCCTCCAGCCTGTCTAGTCAAACCTATCCTCTTAACCGCCAATATTCGCCCTTCAATTTCTCGTGATATTTTACACTTTCAACTCCTCTTCTGCTCCCTTCTAGACTAATTTCCATAACTAATCTTTTGCCCCTTTTGACGAGTGTATTTTTCCCTACAAAATAAAGGCAATTTCATTTTATTTCCTCGAACATTTCTTTTTCAAACTAGACATTCTTTTTCCTTATAGGATTACACTTGTTTATATTATTTTTTTTCTGAAAAAATAGCTCAAAGTATATGTATATAATAAAATAAGTTTTCAAAATATACCAATTTTATTATTATAAAATGATTGGATTGTCAATGTATTATTCTAAAATTGTTTTTTATTCAAATTAACATAAGCATTTATATGTATGATTTAGAATCATATTTGATGATGTATATCAAAAAAGTCCAAGTAGTTTTGAAATATGATTCTCGAGTTAGATAATCGATTAATCAATTAATTATAACAATCTCGTTAATTCTATATAGTCGAGGTAGTTGATATCTTATATCTAGTGATCGGTAGACTGGTATGGCTTGTGACTATTACATGCAAGATGTTACCTTTAATGAAGGAGAAAACTCTTTGATGATAAAATCACTAACCTTATAGAAAAATAAAATACAATAATATTATAGAGAGAGATGCTCCGAAAATATATATATGCATTAAAGAATGAAATATATTGTGAATATTTATTTTGAAAGTCTCATAATGTATTTATAGCTTATGAGTTATGTTCTTTTTTTGTAAAGATAAGAGTTTAAAGTGTAATTTTACCCTTTGTAATATTTTGAATTATATTTTATTCAAAATAATACATATCAAATCAATATAAAATATCGAGGAACCCGTATGGGGTCTCAAATAAATTATCTGGTAAGTGTTGGACTCGAACAAGGTGCCAAAGCTCATCAAGGGTGAAAGTGGATCCAGGCATGTAGTTGAGACCCAAACATGTTGAGCTTGGGCATGATAGCCCAAGCCCACGACGGGTGAAAGCGGGTTCGATCGTGTTGTCTAGACTCAAACACATTGGGATTGGATGTAACAGCCCGATTCCACGAAGGGTGAAAGTGGATCCAGGCACGTTGCCTGGACCTAAACATGTCAAGATTAGGAGTGGTAGCTCAGGCTTACGAGGGATGAAAATGGATTCAAAAGCACTAGTTAAACCCAAGCATGTTGGGCTCAGGGCATACCTTCAAGCTCGAGCATGTAGGGCTCAAGCTTGGAAACCCTAGCCCATAGGGTGCAAGGCCGACAGCAAGAGTGTCATGCATGTCAAACCCATGTTGGGCGTGCGCCTGGGCCCAATCTTTTTGGGCTCTATGCTGTATTTTAAGCAATTTAAATCTAAGAGGTGTTCTTTTGGGGCTTATTATGGGGGAATTTTTTGGTATATTTTGAAAGATATTTTAAGTTTATTTTGTTTGTATTTATCAATATTAAAAATGAAAAATACAATGAATGAAAAGGGACAAGGAAAATAGAAGGAACGAGGAGAAAAAAGGTTTCCATACATTGAGTGATATGGTTTCATGTGATTTTTTTTAAATAATTTTTTTGCTTGTCATATATTTAGTACATGACTGATATATTTTATGCTCAATTAAGTTAGATTAAAAAAGAAGTTAACAGGAAAATATATTAAAAACTCAATTATGTTATAAAAATAATTAAATTAAAAGCTAAGTTTTTAATTATCTCAATTAAAAATATAATTACATATTAAAAGCTCACTTTGCAAACTAAAAATTACAGAATGAAAGTCGAAAATCAGAAATATTGTTTTTCAAGTTTATTTTGATTTCTTTATCTTGTAGTTTTTATATATTTATTATTCTTGATGATTAAATTTGCTGTTCCAAGAGGCAAATTAAAAGTTGTAGTTTCTCTCAAAATAAAAAGAGGAGTGCCCTAAAAAAAATTCTAATTCTTTTTTTACACGAGACCCCTCTCGGTGTATTGAATAATTTTCTTTATTTTCAATTAATAATTTTTCTCTCTGTTATGCCTGTGAAAATATATTGATAAGAATATTATTTCAAATTCATTAGTACCGTATGCATTGGTTTTTCAATACTTGTACAATGAATAGATTTGTCGTTTTTTAAAATTCTTTTTTTTTTCTGGATCAAAGATCCTAATTTAATTGTTAAATAGATTTATAATTTCCTGAAATTTATCTTCGGAATCACAAATCCAAATCTTATTGTTATTTATGATGATTGACGGGAAGAATAAAAATGCCATTTCTTGAAATTTCCTTTCTTTCTTGTTTTTGAAATTTCTCTGTTACAATGATAAAAAAATCTATATTTACATGTCATTTACAGTCATTCACAGAAGAATAATTTTTTTTTTAAAATATCTCATTTGTTTGAATAAAAATCTCAATTTCAACTTTGTTTCACGAAATAAAAATATTTATGAAAACATTTTTTATTTTGATCTACAATTTTTTTAATATATTTACTAAAATGAAATATTATCTTATATGCCACCGTTGTTTTTTTTTTATTATATAATTCAATTGTAAACTAGATTTTGGTTACCATATTCAAACAAATATTACCATGGAATGAAATAAATGACTAATAGTTTCTTTATTTATTTTATATAAAAAAACACTTTAAATGACAAGTATCATAAACACCTTTTAATTTTATTAATTGGATTTATACAACTACAACTAGCCACGCAGCAAACGCCAATACCAAACAGGAAACAACCCATTGAAAGGAGTTATCAGTTATGGCAACTACCGCGAGAAAAATCCTTCAAATTCCCAAACCTGCCGAGTTTATCCTGTTAGATTCTCAGTAATCCGAGGACCTACGTGGCAGTTATACAGTTGTATAATTAAAACCGGTAACTGAAAAATACTAGTATCCGCTTTCTCTATATCCACGTATTTCCCTTAACCGGTTTAATCACTTCTCCTAATCTATCCCTTATAAAGTCCCGCTTCCTCCTCCCCTCTCCTATTCAATACAGAGATCCTCTCTATTTTAAAACCATCGTCTCATCTCCTTCAGGTTTTTTGATGGATAATAATCGGGTTAAGGGACCATGGAGCCCGGAAGAAGACGATCTGCTGAAGCATTTGGTGATAAAACATGGGCCGCGTAACTGGACGATGATAGCAAGAGCAGTACCAGGCCGCTCCGGGAAATCCTGCAGGTTACGATGGTGTAATCAGCTGTCACCGGAGGTGGAGCACAGAGCGTTTACACGCGAAGAAGATGAGATCATCATCAATGCTCATGCCAAGTATGGTAATAAATGGGCTACCATAGCAAGACTCCTCGATGGACGTACGGACAACGCAATCAAAAATCATTGGAACTCCACGTTAAAGAGGAAATACGCGGACTTGATTGAGAATGATGGAACGGTTAATGAAGATGGAGTGAAGGAGAAATCTGCAAAAACGGGGTCGTCGTCTTCGGTTCACAAGAGGGCCAGTACTCCTTCGGGATCTGACGTCAGTGATGCTGGGTTACCTGTAACGTCATCTATGCTGGCAAGCGAAAACATGCCAGTTGTCGAAACTGGAATTAGTAACGACGGCGTTTCGACTGAACTTACGTTGTCTACTCTGGGGATGGAGTCTGGACAGTTGGGGAGACATGGGGTTGGTACTAAAGAATTGTTAACCGGAGATGTTGAGAAAACGATGACGTTTGGGCCGGAGTTGTTAGCAGTTATGCAGGAGATGATTAGAAAGGAAGTGAGCATCTATATGGTTGGGATTGGGAAGAAAAGTAGTGGCTAATTAGGAATATCATTGGAAATAATTAGATTAATTATGGGATTAGTTAACAAATGGGTTGTTAAGTGAGAAGATTAGAGATTGTATGGACCGATCAGACGTGTGTTGAGAGGTTAGGAAGGTTTGAGGTTTGACAAGGGGGTATGAAAGAAGCTGTTTGGTTTCTGGTTTTGTTTCGTCGGGTGTGAGAAATTAAAAATAATAACCTAGATTTAGGGAAAGAAAGGTGTAGATCACAGCAGTGGTTTTATTCATTTGGTGAACGGAAAAAATCACTGATGCTTACTGGAAATTTATTTGTTTCTTATTTAGCATTTTCTTTTTTCTGCTTCTGAGCTCGCAATAGTTTTGAATTTCAAAGATGTACAAAAATACTGCCCTTCTGGTTTGCTGGTCCTGCTTTTTAAGATATCACTGGTTTTGAATTTAAACTTCTGGATAATATATATGCCTCAGAAATTTCTCCTAGAAAGCTTATAGGAAAAAAAATAATATATATATATATATATTAATGGCTTGAGAAATTTAAAGTATGTTCCGGGGTATCTAGAAATTAAAAAAAAAAACAGTGGTTTTTTAAACGCATTGTTTTCTTTTAATTTTTAATTATGAGAGCGAGCGGTGCATCCTGGTACGTTTGGGTACCATGCGGCTGTACAATTTTGGATAGTAATGTTTGATTGTCAGGATAGTGTTGATATGGCGGTTGGTGACATTGTACCAGAAACACAGCTAAATGGCCAGGATGAATTCCTGTTCTTGTCCCGTCTAATATGCCCAGAATTTTGCTTAGTTCTGCTGCGTGGCTGTAGCAGTGTCCCATTTATTGGCCCAAGGCCTTGAATATTTTCAGAGAAAATAGAGAGAGATAGATTCTTCACAATTCACGGGCATGCTTTCACCGCAAATTTATGAATTCAATATGAGGGTTGGATATTGATTGTTTCGTGTACGTTTTTCAAGAAGAACATACATTCATTTTTCCCCCGGCCGAGCATAATTATTTTTTATTATTTGATTGAATACAAAATTGTTTAGTGCCGGCGTCAATGGTTAATTGATGAATCGAGATAGTCTTGCGGGATTTTTTATGTTTTGACTAAATCAATTAGTTACTAATATTTCCAATGATCATGTATTTTGTAAATGTGATGAGGAAACAAGAAAACATGTGTTTGTTTGTTCACTTTTTTTTGCCTCCAGATGCCGGCAAGAACTAGAATTGGTGAGAAATATGGCATCAACTTCAAGATTGGATTTTTAGATTGTTTTTAATATAATTATTTTTTAAAATATTTTTTACATTAAAATATATTAAAATATTTTTTTTATTTTTTAAAAATTAATTTTAAAATCAATATATCAAAACAATTCAAAACATACAAAAATATTTAATTATTAACAATTTTTTTTAAAAAAAACAGGTCCGTGTTGTTAAATACCATTTAAAAAAAGTTCTTAAATAACCATACACAAATATCATATTGGAACCAGATGTTACATGCTTAGTTGGTGATTGCGTGTCTGTTTTTACTAGTCAAACAAAGTATAATCTAGTTGTTAAAGATTGTCAGCCTACACTTACATCTACAAATAACTTCAAAATTGTTCATGATGTCAAAAGAAATGCCAACAACGTAACACATTGTTTTGATAGGTCTTCAGTTATATTTAACGGCTGAAATTCTTGGAGTTATGCTTCAAATTTTTTGGATCCTCAATGAACATTGATGCTTAAATAAAATTACTTTATTTAAAAAAAAATCCATAAAAAACATGCTAAACTACATTTAGATTGTGTTTTGACGCATCATAACCTTTGGCAAAGCGTCCCTCTCATAAAGTTGGCATTGCCAGCGCACTTGGCTTAGATGGAGCATCATAGTAATCTTGCAATGCAAAAACGAGTGGCGTGATTGTTAAGTTTAAACCCTACCTGCGTCGCCATATTGATGTAAGAAAGTCTCACTAGTTATTCTAGATCTTTCCAAACTTTCTAATTCTTGATTTTAAGAGACAAACTATTTGATTTAGACATTTATAAAAACTCCATTTCTGACATTTATTTATGGCTCAAATCTTAAAGATTAAAAGAGAAATCACAATTTCCTTATCAATGCTAAGAGGGACGCCACGTGGTCAAGGAGATTTTATTTATTTATCAATATTTGGAGTTTAAGTATTGGAATTAGCATCCAAGTAAATTTAACATCTTGTATCTAAAATCTTCTGAGAAGGAAATTTAATCTCAATTGATATGTAATTATTAATTTAAAAATATCACCGATTCTTAAAAATAATCCTCTTGATTATCCCATCCACCTGGCAACTTTTTTCTTTTAGACATGCTCTAAGAGGTGGTTTCAACTTGTAAAAAATTCAACATTTTGGTAGAATAAAAAAATTGATTATGACACAGTGAAGAAGTGGATTTGAATGTCGTGTCATAAAACAAAAACCTACCTCAATGGGTATTAAATAAAAATAAAAAACCCAAAAGGCCGGAAAAAAGGCCACAATCATTTCTCTGAAGCTTAGAGCTAAAGCCCAGTGTAAAAACCGCGTCAAGAGTTAAAACGTGGGCCCAGTTCCCACTTCCTGCTTTTGGCGAGAGAGAGAGAAGGCTACCTGCAGAAAGCGGAGTCGTCGTCGTTTTTACGTTTCTTCTTCTCACCACCTCCACACAGAGCTGTGAGTTCTGCGCAGATCTCCAATCAAGCAGGCAAAAAAAAAAAAAAAAACCTGACCTGAAATCACCAAGAGGAAGCAAATCATCAAACATATTAAAAAGAAAAAAAAGATGTTGCCTACAACATCGAGAGGGCGTGCATCATCGTCCTCCACTTTCCCTCACTACCTCCGTCGAATCATCAAGGTCCTCTCCTCTCTCTAGATCTCACTTCCATCTTAACCTTTCTCTTCGCTCGTTTTCATTCTTACTCCATCTATTCATTAATATTTTCAATCTCATCTTTGAATTTATTAATTTCTTTCACAAATTGTAATTACCCCTGCAATGTGTGATTTCCGGCTGTGATTGAAATCGGATGTAATGACGTTTGCTTCGTTCACAAGTCTTAAACCATAGTTGGCACTTGTTCTTATGAATTAATTATTTATCATTTTTTTGAGGGGCAAGTTTTGATATCTAATTGCGAGTTTAGGAGGATTCATTCTTTAGTTTATGGTGCTCATCAATGCTAGAGAGAAATGCGTGCATCTATCCTAGACTTTTGATGTTGATATTTTCTTCGATGGTGCCTAAAATTAAGTTTGGGTTGCTGCGGCATTTACAAACCCTTGTGTTTTTGCAGTGGCAACAAATGGACGTTGAGTACACTTTCTGGCAAATGCTTCACTTGTGCACCTCACCAAAAGTCGTGTAAGAATTATTTCACTTGAACATTCCTCGTCATTGTCCTTGCTATTGCTATTATGTTATCTTTTATCGGTGTATAATTGCCAGGATGAGTGTTGCATCGGTAAGAGTTTGCAGCATTGAGACTGTTATATTGCTTGTTTTTTGCTGCAAAACCCGCATGTAGAATGGGAAAAATTTACTTACAATGCTGGTTCAGAGTTTGGATCAAGTGTGTATAATTGTTTTGTCTACTTTCTAGCTGGCAAGTTTCTAATTGAGTTATTACATTTTGCATGTTGACTTTACATTATACAATGGATGCAGCTATCAGCACACTAAGTATCACAAACGTAAGTTCATCTCCAACTGAAGAATCTTGTATTTTTTCATCCAATGGTTGATGGAGATAAATTGTATCTTGCTGTGCTAAGTGGTTATTTTGAAATCAATAAATCTTATTGATTTTTCTTAAAATATTTTTGTTTTGAGTTCTATTTTAGTTCTTAATTCATAGTCCTAAGAGTATACGATCTCTGTTTCGATTGAAAACCAGTGGTTGTTTTTTTTGCATCAAATGTTTCAAATGCAATATTGCCAGGCTTGGATTGTATATTTGATCATGTTTACAGTTTGAATTTTACCTATTCACTCATTGGAGGTCCAGAGCTATGAAATTTTCTATAGAAAATCACATGCAAAAACTTTTAATTTGCTTTTATTGGTTTCAGAAACTAAGAATCAATGGGCACGTGACGACCCTGCTTTTGTTGTAATCTGCAGCCTCCTTTTGGTAGTTGCGGCTTTGGCTTATTGTGCCGCGTAAGTTTCCTGCCTTTAACAATCTCTCAAGATTGACTGTCATAGCGATGATAGGAATAATGAATAATTTTCACATTCTTGTCTATGTTTTCATGATAATTGAATGCATTTAAAGTTTAAACTTGCAGTTGTTAATTACGAGTATGCATGATGAGTCAATGCTTCCAAGTCTAGTAATGTTGCATATGCATGATTAGGCTGCATTTTGTATGTCTAACTATGCATGATTAGGCTGCATCTTGTATGTCTAACTTCTTCAAAGTGAGCAATGTCATGGCCAAACCTTTAAGTGCATTTTGTTTTTTATCCCTTTTTTACTGTTAAGACTATTTTTCTTTCTATTGCTGTATTCAACGAGTTCCTTGAGTGTTCCCTCTAGTTTAAATCTTTGTTGGTCTATTCTTTTCATTTCAGGTATGACCACAGTGCCGGACATGCTGTTTTTGTAGTTATTTCCGTATTATTTTTTCATTTTTTAATTTCAGGAGCTGGTCTGGCTACATGTTGTTGGTAAGAACCACTGTCCACATGATAGTAATATGATGCTTATCTTGTTTTTCAGCTCTCCCCTTATTTGAATGCCCCTAATGATGGATTAAATTACCATGTAAATGCGAAGTTGGCACTTTAATAAATAGATTTTGTTTATCTTTAAAAAACTCTGTATTTTAATTTTTGCTGCCAATGCCACAAGCCTTGCACATGACATGATATTTAATTGTTGAAAATTATATGCTGCCAATTGAAGCAGGTGAAAGAATGATATTCACATATTTGTTACTGCAATGGAGAGATTGAGAGATTCTGTACCATTAGTGATTATAAGGGTTTCTGCATAGTTAGATAATTGAAGTACTTGTTCTAACATCTGTTACTTTAAAGTCTTCATTCTCCAAAATATCATTATATCATCTGGAGATGACATTACTTGCCTTAGTGATGCTTTCCCCTTTTGTGAGAATTTAATCCTAAATTAAGAAACTAACTCTGAATTTCTTTCATTGATGCTTCAATTTTTCCTTTGTCATTCATAATTAGATCTTTCACCTTTTGCTTTCCTTCCAATGCTTGTGTGATTAGAGCTAGCACATATGTGCTGCACTAAGCTGGCATGATAGCAATTCCCTTTTTTTCATTTCCATACAGGTTCCTAACTAATGCATACCTTCGGGAGGAGGCTCCAAATAGTCATGTTGTTGAGCAACGGGTTGAATGGCAAGTCTAGAATCTCCTGCTCTTGGTTGTTTATAAACTATGTTTTTAACAACTGTATGCATGCAAATTGTTGTCTGGAAATCATTATAGATTGTTGGCCATGTCCATCTCTGATGTTTCATAGATGTTCTTTATCTCACTTGCATATTCCTCATTGATAACACTTAGTGCTGACCCTTTTTTTTTTCTGCTTTCTGGTTGAAGGCTGTATGCATTTGATGTGCACTGCAATTCTTTCTTCCCAATGTTTGTGATGCTTTATGGTGAGTGCTATGCAAATATATGTTTCAGCTTTTAATTGTCAACCTCAGTTTATGTCACAAAAGTTTACTGATGTCTTGTTTTGGTTGCAGTTATACATTATTTTCTGTCACCTCTTTTGGTTGCCCATGGGTTCATACCTATATTGCTGTCAAACCTGCTGTTCATGGTGGCAGCCTCGTACTATCATTACCTCAACTTTTTAGGCTATGATGGTGAGCTGATTTTTCATAGTATTGGATTTACTACTTCATGAGCAGGGTATTTTTTTTTTTTTTTGGGTGTGTGCGTGTACACTATCCTTAGAAAGGAGATCACTAGTATGTGAATAATTAGAGATAACTCAAAGGCTTGGATGGACTGAGGTCCATGTCATTACCTCAATTAAGTGTTTTGAGCAGCATTTTTAGACAGAATGGACTTGAATGTGAAACCTGGTTGCCTTAAAGTGCCATCTTATAGCCGTCTTATTTAGGGCATCTACCTATTCTTGATCTAAGCCTGAATTGGACTGTATTGACCTGGTCAGACTGGTCATCAAGGTGGAAACCCTCCTTGTTGATGTCGGGGTTCCACCTTATTGTCTCAAAAATTCATTGTACTCAAACAATGCTATTAAACACAATGGCACTGTTGCCAAGAGCGTTCAATGTAATCACAGCATGTGTTTTTTTAAAATAAATTACACGAGAGATATTTGAAGCACTTGCAATAGTATAGAGATATTTGAAGCACTTGCAATAGTATAGTAAATCGCACATATGTTGTGCATGAATGAGAGGAGTTCAAAGATAGAAATTAAAAATTGCAGTTGCTTAACTTTTTTGCATGAAATAACAGGTTTATGTGCACGTGAATGACATTTAGGATATAGGTTTAGTTGAATGAGTTAACACAAAGATCTGTGGCATGTTTCTCCTCCAGTGTAATCCTTGATGAAGTTCTGACACCTCGCTTTTGTTCTTTCTGGTTTAATCATTGGGTCGGTTTTTGAAACATTGGATTTAAGTGGGAGGAGCTCCCTGCCAGAAATCCAGCTTTTCCACTTCCAGAGAAAAAGAAAGTTGTATTGAAGCCTTTCTTTGTCAATGATGAGTAATAGAAGGTTTTGCTTGGATATAGCTCCAAACTTGGGTGGCTATTGAAATGTTTTGCTGTAATGATACAGCTGCTGATCACCTTGATCAATTAAGATACTGATAACATGTTTATTTACTGCAGTGTTACCCTTTCTGGAGAGAACAACATTTTTCCTCTATCCAATTGGTGTTGTCATTGTCCTGTCTCCTATTTGTAAGTTACTAAATGCAATTTCTGACTTCACCTTCGTATCAGGTTGTTTTGTATATCAACCTCTTAGTTCTTTCAACTTTGCAGTGATTTTGAGTGGCTTCAATCCTTCGAGATATTTTATGAATGTGTACTTTAGTCAAAGGGTGTGATTTACTAAGCTAACACTTCGGATGGCACATATATGAGATGGGGGGAATAGTTCAGAGACCGCATCAACTATGAGATGGCCAAATTTTTTTCACATACATGTAGTAAAACTGAGGGGAGGATTGCAAAATGAAAATCTTTGTAGCTTTATTGTAGTCTTTTTTCCAATTCAAGTGGAAATCAAACCAATTGAAGTTGGGCAGGCAAGAAGCGTTTTTACAGTCAATATCATTGTTCCAGCGGATGTGTTTTCCATGGTCTTTTATTTGAAAAGGTGAATATGATAATCCCCTCTATGCATCTTCTGCATTAAAAAAACAGAAGCCGAGTATCTGCAATGTTATCATCAAAATGGATTCAGTACTGTAAACACCAATTCTTTTGGTGCTGACATTCTCGATGAATGTTACTGTGATTAGTAGCTACAATAGTTTTCACTTTTAAACCAGTTGCTTTGTGCCATTAATTCTTATAAACAAGGCTTGGAACTTATTTGAATGCAGAAGATTTCGCGGCGAACTCAGCTTTTGATTCTCTTAATCTTAACCACACAAACAAAGATCTTCATTAAGATATCACTAGTGGATTGTATAGAGAATAGTACTGGAAGATGTTCCATCCAACTAGTAGTGAATTGCTTGATATTATCCTGTTAGCAATGGTCATCTAGGATTCCGGGGAAGGGGGTGTGCGCCATTTAGCTACACTACTTGTATCTGTAAAATCAGTCATCAGTCATGACAAACGTTTTAACTGTTTCACAGTTTTTGTAAATAGAAATGAGACTCAGGCAGGCCGAATCTGACCGGGAGAAATCAGGCGTCATGATTACTTCTTCCACGAAACAGAACAGAACAGCTCAACCAAATTGTTGTGACAATAATCTCATAAAACACAAGGCTGCATTCATTTATTTTTTGTCGCAAATAATCGCGAGCAGCCCAGACGTAACACATAGCAAACACGCCCAAAAACGTTTCCAGGAGACGATGCTTTAAGGGATATTAAAAATGAATCTCACTTAAATGCAGCTAACATCAGATATAGAGATAGTTGTACAAATATGCAAGTGGTGCTATTTACAAGTGGAGAAGGGTCTGGTTGAAGTTTCCCGCATCATTTTGAATACGAGCATTCATTCATAAGGTTTGATTTAGGTGCTTTCTGTCAGGTGTAAACTTCCTTGAAAAACCATTACACCAGGCATGATGGAAGTTGGATGAAGAGTATAGTTGTGATTATTTTTTAAATAATTTTTTATGTTAAAATATTTATTAATAATTTTTTTATTTTTTAAAAATTATTTTTAATATAAACACGTCAAAAATTTAAAAATATATTAATTTTAAATAAATACATAAATTTTAAATTTTAAACTTTTTAAAAATATTGTTAAAACACATAAAAACATTCTGTCTATCATGGTTAATTTTTCCACGTGCACTACCTTTTTCCACGTGGAATATATTCCAGGACATCCAAAAACCATACCGGGAATAGCTAAGAATCATGTGTTGAAAGGGTTTCTATACACGTGGCATCTAAGTTTTGGCTGATGATTCAAAGTCGTGGTTTTGCCCTCGACGAGGCCGTGAGGACAAGGTCCATGTCGCTATCGCTTCCACCCAGACTTCGGTTTTTCAAGGAGCACATGTAAAAAAAAGAAAAAAAAACACAGTTCAAAAAATAACTACAAAAATAGTATATTAATGGGATATGTTAATAAACATAACACAGTTATATAGATTATGTACGTAACGCAATTCAATAGATTATTCTCCGAAACCAACTCTATTAATAAGGTTTTTGCACAAAATTACAACTCAGTATGAAATTATGTTTTGCTCAACGTTGAACTCTAAGTTAGAAAGGGAGAAGATTGTGTCCAACTTTATGTTAGGTTCCAACATATTTATATCCAATTCCATGTTGGGTTCAATCATGTTCACATCCCAACCTCGGGTCTGGATATGTTCATGTCCAATTTTATATGGGTCTGCATGTGTCCACGTTCAAATATTAAGCTTAAATGCATTCCCGATTAACCCTTAAATCAAACCCTATAAATTCAATGTTCTTAATTATTTCATGAGCTAGACCCATTTTTTCCTGGGCTCTGGATGTGAACTAAATCTAGTCCGCGTCTAACTATATATTACGCCTAAACGCATCCTTGATGAATTCCTAAATTAAACCCTATAAATTCAATGTTTATTCTGCGAGGTAGACCCATTTTCTTCCGGTTCCGGACGTGAACTTAATTCAACGTTTGTGTGTAAAACTGAAGTATCACTCTATATTCAACCTCGCATACCTGAGCTTGAATTAATAATGATGATGCACACCTAATTGGAGATTCAACCACCTTGGTAACTGGGTTGCTAATTTTACCAGTCCAACAACCGCCCAAGCTGGGCTTAAGTATATCATTAGGTTCGTTTTCAGTTTTCACCGTCTGATCTTCTCTTTTCTTGACTCCCAGAACTTATTTTCCTCTTGGCTGTTGTCCTTTAGGCTCCTACCCAAGCACCAAAGAATCTTTCTTTTACGGTTCCTTCTCCTTCTGACCCGCATTCAATCAGAGAGGCTTTCACTCCCTCGTGCATCTCTAGCCACTTCCTCAGAGGAAAGCGTAAGCCGATCTAAAAGGCCAACTAGCTGCCCGAAAGCCTACCATATAATGGAGCTGGTACTTGTCTCCATCCCACCTATACCTGAATAGATTGAAATCAATTTCAGTTCTCCAACCCGGGCTAGGAAGTAGTGCTTTATAGAAGAAAACCGCGCCGATCTTGTGTGGTCACTCGCTTCCTTTATGCTTTCTGAATCTGTTAACGTATTAGAATCCCCTCTTTCTCGCGTAATGTACTCTATTTCTTGATTCGCCTTAGATAGACCTTTTCGAAATGCTGTACTTACTTCATGCCAAGCAGTTGCTTTGAATCGAAAAGAATGCATTGCGTTTCAACTCCCATGCTTTTAGTTGGTCAACAACTCTTTATAATTAGTGTAGGCGCGGCTGCGGCTATGATATGTCAGATGCACAGACTGCCCCATATAGTAGAAGTCTTTCTTATTGTTTCTAGTCATTGAAGATGTTTCGATGTCTTTTAAGGGTGAACTTCCAAATTACTTGAGAATTTGGAAAATACGATCTGAGTTCTTTACATCACAAACCACAAATTAGAAAGATTGTTAAATATCCAAATGTTCAACAAATAAGGCCTTGCCTTATGCGACAAGATGTTTTCAGAAAGTTCGTCATCTTTCATTGCCACAAGAGATTAGTTTATGGGACAGATCACCAGATACACAGCGCATTCAATTACAAGGTAACGCATACCCATTAATGAAAATTAATAAACAACTCGACTTTTTCTTTATTTTAAAAGCAAAGACAAACTGTCACGTTTGAACCACAAAACACATTCACTCCAAAATAAAGTCACGGTCTGAAACAGGTATCAATGTATATCGTGTTTTTTCGAATATGAATGGTATTGTTGTTCAGGGAATAAGCTTGCTACCAGCAACATCGACAACGAATCTGTATCTCACATCATTTTTCTCAAGCCTCTCGAATGCTGTGTTGATATAATCCATTTTGATCACTTCAATCATGGAGGCCAATCCCTTTTCCTTGCAGAACTCAAGCATCTCCTCTGTCTCCTTCATGCTCCCTATGAAGCTCCCGGTGATTGACTTTCTCCCTACATAAAATTGCATGAGAAAAAAAGCACGCTAATCAGGGATTGTGAATTATAGCAAATATTTCCCAGGTTTATACTCAATTGAAAATTAAGTAGAGAATACATAACTAATCTTCAAAGCAAATAGAGGGAGACTCACCAAGCATAACCATAGGCGTAACAAACTGCAATGGGGAACTAATAACACCCATCAAGATCAGCTTGCCATCAAGTTTCAATAGAGAAAGGTAAGGCTCGAGAGGGTGAACCACAGGCACAGTATCGATGATATAGTCAAGTTGATCAGCAGCTTTTTGCATGCTTTCCACATCCGAGCTGACCAAGTATTCATCAGCACCAAGATGTTCCATAGCCTCCTCCCGCTTCTTGTCAGAAGAACTAATCACAGTTACATGGTGTCCCATTGCCTTCGCTATCTTCACCCCCATGTGCCCTACTCCTCCAAGTCCTAAAATCCCTCCTCTTAGCCCACTCCGTTTCAGTCCAAAGTGTTTAAGTGGGCTGTAAACTGTCAATCCAGCGCACAACAGCGGCGCTGCTTGTTCTGGTGACATCCCATCAGGAATTCTCACCACAAACCTAAGGAAAATATCAAAGTTCATCAAAACAAGCACGAGTTTTGCTTAATCAATTAATTGAGCAAGAAAATGCACGTCAATCGAAAAAGGATTTCTGTTTTATTTTGGATTAGAAGAGGGTTTTTCTAGTACGAGAAATAACATTTTTGGACCTACAAAACTCAATTACTGCATTCCAATTCACTATCTAATACATGGCTAACTAAATGCAGACGGAACTAATTGGTTATTTGCGTGCCTAAAAATTCATACGAGTTGAAATAATGCTTCTCCACAGGACGAAAAGATTGCAAATTGGATTTCTTTGACATAAAACCATGAACGAGGAACAGTAAAAAATGAGAAACTTTCGGTCATAATGAAGTCCAAAATCAAGAAAACTAGATATTCCAAGGCTAATAACAAAAGCAAGTAATTACGAACATAAAAGGACTTAAAATGTTTTGATGATTACTTTTGATCGATAACCATGGATTCAGCGAAGCCTCCTTGGGTGGGTTTGCCATCAGTGTAGACATCATTGTAAGACCAGATTTTCTTGTTGCAGTATTGCTCAAGCTCTGATTTGCATGGATTACAATTCTTGCAGCTTCCAACGATGACTCCAACACCAACAACATCTCCAACTTTGCACTTTGTCACATCTGATCCCACCTCAACAACCTCACCAACCACTTCATGGCTATAGATCACACCAAAATACCAGTGAACATCATTAAAGAAAAAGGAAAGCTAAAAAGATGAAAAATAAAAGAAACATCCAGAGCAGTATATAAATATTGTGTGCGTGTTCGTTGTGTTTTTGCCATCTTGGGGAAAACAAAAGAGGGTTTTTTCTTTAATTGTAAGTACCCAGGGACCATAGGATAGTGTGACATGCCAAGATCATTTTTGATTTGGTGGATATCGGTATGGCAAATTCCACAGCTGATAACCTTGATAAAAACATCTTCTGGCCCCGTATCTCTGCAACCAAAAAGAGAAAAAGATGGAAAGAGTTTAGAGGCGTAACATTAGTGCTTGTAACTACACATGGAATATACATACTAGAACAGTGTGTCAGAGAAAGAGACAGATTCAAGAATATTTACCTGAGACTATAGGTGTAAGGAGAGAGATGCCCAGTTGAATCTGTTGCTGCCCATCCTACAATTTTTCTCTCTGTTTCAAGGCTACCCATTTTCTTGAAAAAATGAGGCTTAGAGAGAGGGATGGAGTTTCTGTGGAGAGTTGAAGACTTTGAAGCCACTATGGATGAGTATATATACAAAAACACAATAAAGAATGGCAAAGGTTACTTGGCAATAAAAAAGACAGGGACATCTCAGCATATTTTACGGGTGGTGGTAGGTGAAACATGATGAGTGGCGCCATCCTCTGCTTCCACAAGCATGGGTCGTTTTTTCAAAAGTTGAAAATCAAGTGAGCATTGTCCACACGATCAAAACATTGGTGGGGCCTCAGTAGTGTTGATGGTCCTGATTAACTCATGGTTCTTGTCAAGCAAAAGGGAACATGATAGTTAAGAGCACTGAATCTTTGATGAGGTTTGCAGCATCATATGTATACGTCACTATTTCAGTATTTCATGAAAGGAATATCTTAATTTCCATGGTGGTTGCACAGTTGCCTAGTTATATTATTTGCTTAATTGATGTAGTTGGTGGTGAGTAGCGACATATACCCTTAGTATTTACTGGATTGTTGTGCCGTCGACTGAAATTTTTCCTAACATGAAAAAAATAAATTTAAAAGAAGATTATGTTGTTAAAAAACGCAAGAAATATTTACTGTTTTTGATTAAATTTTAATTAATTTAATAATACGATGAAAAATAAAATAAAAATAATGATAAATAAAAAATATTTTAAATAAAGCTAGACTAATATGTGACATTCTGTACATAATATATGTCTATATTACGTGTATAAAAACAACAAATTTAATGGAAAAAAACAAAACAAGAAATAAATATAAATTAACATATTTAATATTGTTATATGGGTTATTTATCCAATTATGATTAATAAATTTATTTATTAAAGTATTTTTATAATAGAAATTGATTCAAGCGAAAAATTTATTGAATAAAATAAAAAATATATATTAAGTAAGGTTTCACGTATTAAAAATATTATAAAAAAATAAATATTTTTAAATTTTAAAAATAAATTTAAAATATGTAAAATATATAAATAAATTAAAAATAAATTAAACACACCAAATGTAATAATAATAAATTGTTATTTAAAAAATAATAAATTAAATAGAAAAATCATAGAGAATAACCCCGTTAAACCAATCAATAGTCTCTAGAAACCATAAAAAAAGCCTTAAAACCTAAATCAATTCAAAAAAAAAAAATCCTTCCGAGCTTAAATCTATTTTTTAGACATTTTCAATGTAAAAATAAAAATATTTAATTTAATTTTTTTAATTATATTAAATTATTTAACATAAAAAATCAATTATTTTTATAGTCAGAATCATTATTAATAACAACTTTCTTTTTATATATCAGAATTTGATGAGTTATTCCCTCTCCTCCCACAACAAAAAAAACCAAAAATAAAAAAATAAAATTTATTATTAAAATTAATTTTAAAAAATTAAAGGAACCAATTAATGTAAAAGTTAAAAAGAATACAGATTAGCACGAACTTTTCATGTAAATTTTAAAACCATCTATTTTATTTGATTTTTTCACTTCATATTTTTTACCTTTCAATTTAATATTTTTTTATTAAAAAAATATGTAATACAGTGAATATTTAAATTTAAAAGAATTAAATTTTATAAAATAAAATTTTAAGGATCAAATTATTTTTTTTTATAAAAATAACCGTTAGAATCCTTAGAATCCATAATGATACTTGAAATGAGAAACAATAACAACACTACAATACAAGCATTAATTTAATTAATAAACCATACGCAACGGAAGCAATCGAGCAAGGGGGGCAATAAACCACCACTTGGGATTATACTAGTCCGAGTTATTTGGGTATTTTTATTTTAAAAAGTCAAAGAGAAAGGGTGGATATTAGATTTGATGGCCGAAGACAACCGGAAAACGACAATGGTGAAGATGAAATTATCTATTTATTCATGTATTACTTGGAGGATACCTACGACCCAAGTACCATCCTCCTCGCACGATCCAAAGAATTTCCTCGCCTCGCCGTTACTAATAAACCGGAGGGTTTATTTAGATTTGTGCTGGTCATATATGACCACCATTATTATATCGTAGTTTGAACTTTGCAGTCCTTTTCATGGGCATCGAGACCTTTTCTTAGGGTCGGAGCCTGTCCGAATACAGAATCCCTTTTAATAACACCCACTCGTATTTCATATAATATTAGGGCTGGAGGATTCAAATCTTAATTCCAAGCTTTAATGCCTGAGTTGCAACCTCAAATTGTTTATCATCTCGATTAATTTTTTTCTGGACAAGGTTGCATTAACGTTTCTGTAAGACGTTTTAGCAGTGACCAGGGGCGGAGCAAGAAAAAAAAACTAAGAGGGACCAAATTAAAAATTAAAAGGAATAAAATTAAATTTTTAATTATTTTTACAATATTTACAAAAAAGAAGGCTGGGAAGAAAATTTCCTGCAGGGGCCGGGGCCCTGCCAGCCCCCCCCCCTGCCTCCGCCACTGGCAGTGACAGCCCGTGGCTTTGTTGCTGCGTTTCTGCAAGGCACCCTAGAAGTCCCTCGAGAAGCTTAATTTATGCACGGTTCACATGGGCATATGCTTTTAACTGACCCGCAACGAGTGGCTCGATCACATGAGTTCCCTAATGTCTTGTAATCTTTCTAGTCTTGTAGAATTATTTAGCTAATATGTCTGTGAGATTTGTTAAATTAGGTCTTGAAATTGTCATAATTCATAGTTAAATAATCTAAAATCCCAGTCTTCAAAATGTCTCTATAAATTATGCACTGCCATTGTACATAAAAGGCATGCATGATGGGGCTCCGCCATGTCCCCACTTATGACTTGTAAAACCCTGTAAATCAAGCAAGGATACCGGAAGATTTGTCCTGTTTTACCATGAAAATCGCAGTCAATTGTTGCTTAGTTATCTATATTTGTTTGTTGCGGAACAATCACGGTATCTTGAATAAGTTTTTTTTAAATTGAAAGTAGTAGTTTAATTAGTTAGATTTTATATTTATGTTTTTAAATTATTAATTTAAATTTTATAATTATTAAAATTTTTATGATAATTAATTTTAAAATTTATAAAATTAATCAAATTATATATAAGTCTGATAACACATATTAATAATAATAAAAAAATAAAAAAATTTTGATTTTGATTTTTTATTATATCTAAGGTGAATATGTTTAAAAGTGTGATTGAAATTAAGTGTTTTTCATTATAAAATATTTTTTATTTTTTAAAAATTATTTTTGGTATTAATATATTAAAATAATTTAAAAATATAAAATAAATATTAATTTAAAAAATATTTTTTTAAATACTTTTAAAACATACAAATAAAAAGGAACTTGACAAACAGGATCAATTAATGTCAGCAGCCCGAAGTCTCGGGCACCGGCCTTTCCATACTTGGAATTTCAGGAACACAAAAAGGAATGGCTCAACTTCCTTGATTTGCTTCCAATCTTTCTAAGCAGTGACACCCACCTACTACTCTGACAATTCCTGAAGAAGCAGAGACTTGGTTTCCTCTCGCTTTATTGGGAGACTCTAAAATGCCACCACCTCGGCAGACCATGCTCTGCTCATCGACCCATCTTTTGATTTGTTCGTTTTGCTCTGCGAAAGGATCAAAAGTCAGAAATGGAAGCTTTCACATGAGAAAATTTATGCTCTAACTTCTAGAGTGAGAAATTGTGCACAACAAAGGAGCTACTGTGATCCATGCGTCGACATCTTCAAATTTCTATGCTCCACATGATTAGAATGGGAAACTGGGATGATCTTTTGCTTGAATAAGAGTCCGATTAAGCTAACCTCCAAAGTGATTCATCAAGCCCCGATTGACTTTCATGCGATGGTCATGATATTTTTAGGCAAATTTTTTACATTAAGACTAAGAAAGTATACGTAATTTATTTATATTTAAAATTACTTTTTAAAATGCTTTTAGCATGTGAAGATATTAATCTGGCAATTAAAAATAATAATTTTAATGTAACATGAAAAAATAATATATATACTATAAAAAATAAATTTGATATTTTTTTAATTTTTAATACACCTAAAAAAATTATCTTTCTTGGTTATAGAGATATTTTTTTATAATAAAATTAGAAATTTATGAAAATCTTATTTGTCACAGCATGTGAAGAGAGGTGAGAAGGAAAATCTGAATTCCAAAAAAATATCCAAGATTAAAACAATGAGTGAAATGAAAGGAGAAGACCATATCAGGAAAAGATTAAAAAAAAATAAAATATTTTGTTCCATGTCTGCTAAAGAAGTCATCTCTTGCTTGGCTTTTGTGGTTAGTGGGATGTGACATGAAAAATCATAGCCCTCACCATCCATCCTCATCCTCTGCATCTCTTTTCTTTATTTTTATTTTTATCATTATCATAATCATAATCATTATCTTTGCATGCTTGCCACCAAGCCATCAGCGCCACCTGCTCAAGGTGGTTTGGTTAAGGGAGGCCACGACTCCACTATTTCACATCCCCCGTCTAAATCATGATGAGATCATGCCAACCAAAACCGAAAAAGACTTGATATGGTGCTACTTAACGACTTCACTGAGGAGGACCTTGAAAATCAACTACCCTTGCATATTTTATTTCTCGAACCCATCTCTATGGCCACCCCACATGATCATACCCCTGCTTCTCCGATATAATAACAAATATGCTGATCAACAAGAAGGCCGAGCATCGCATTTTCTTGTCGTCGGTTCAACCCAGGCTGTGTATATGTCAAACAATTTCCATAATTATTCAGGTCTGTGCTGCTACCGCTACGTCTAGAAAAAGCAAAAAATAAAAATAAAAATTACAGGGATTGGTCGAGATAAGGTTAAAAAATTGGTGAAGCAGCAGCTGCTGCATGCAAGCAAGATGAATGTTGGTTATTAGGTTAAGTATGGTTTGTTTGTGATGGATGAACCAAGTTTAAATTATTAGAGAAGTTCTTAAAAAGATAATTGTTGTTTCTAATTATATGTAAAGAAATATAATTCATATAAAATAAAATAAGATTTTTATTTATAAAATAATATATATTTTTTTATCTTGAACTCTGTCCATTAATTTGATAAAATTTATAAAGATTTTGTATGGTAAAATATTACTTTAATTCTAAAAATTAAAATAACACTGAAATATTTAATCAAGAAAAAAAATTTATAAATAAGTTTTTTTTTTCTTATCCACAACAAACAAACAAATAATATGATGAAAAAGTAAAGTGTCATAATCTAATCAAGTGTAAAACTCATGACATGAAGCAATCCTATTTTATTTGGAGGTTTAGAAAAGTCTTTCATAAAAATGCATTTGTAAAAGCAACATCTTACAGATGCATGTAAGAACCACGCTGGGATATGATCCAACAAACCATCCTGGTTTAGAGCGCCAGTCAGCAAGACAGCAGGTTCCTATTTATACTGCAAGTGGCATTATATTGATGTTGATGTTGATGCTGGGAAAGGACCTTGTCTAGAAGGTTTGGCAACTTAGCACTCATTGGAAAGTTAAACTTGTGCCTTTTCTAACCTCAAGAAAATGGTGTAAAACAGCAGATAGATAAAACCTTTTCTCTTTAGACAAAAGAAAATTATATTAAGCGTTGAAAAGAATCACCAAAGCTCGATGGAGGATAAGATCTCCTCAAAGAAAAGAGACCAGAAAAAAGAGTCGAGATAAAACGGCCCGATCCTGCCAAATATCTGCCAAGGAAACACGCTTAAAAGCGCACCGAAAGCATGGCTCCGCAAGGAAGAGCAGAAGGTGTTTTACCTCATAACAATGTTTTAAGCGGGCCTACATTTTGGTTCCTAGTATATGCACCTAGTCATAGAGCTGCGCACAAGTAGACGACATTAGAAAAATTCTTCTGTGATTTAAGCTTCAGAAATTGATAACTTTTATATACATTCTAACAGGTTAATCAGCGCACAAATTGAACTATTTTCCAATTATCAACACTGATTAACCTGTAGTTTAAAATCATTCATTTGATGAAACTTGTGATGACAGAGAGTCGGTGCTGCCTTTGAACTTGCCAATGAAATCTCGAGCAATTGTCTTCGATAGACCCTTCAAAGAACAAATTATCAACACCTAATTCAGCACAAGGAGAAAGAGATGCAAAAAGGTTGTCCCACTTGGTGTCGATGCTTTCTTTCAAAAACCTGTTGTACATGTACACCAAACCTCTCCATGTTCTCCTATTCCTTCCTTGGTCACAATCGAAATGGGGCTTTCTCCAAGCTTTTAACCCTTAATAAAAACTTCTCTGCCCGCCCGCCCGCCGGGGCCCTCAAGGGATAGGCGTGGAAGAAAAGGACCTTTGTACATGACCAACTGTAAACCTCGTTGGGTTATATGAACTACAACGAGCAACCTTGTATAACAGGAAAGGAAGTTAGTAACATGATTTCAATTGGTGCTTTACAAAACCCTCATCATCCCAAAACAGAAAGATTTTCTCTTGAAGAGAGGTACCGTTTCATACACAGCTTGATTCTAAAAATTACAAATATTGCCAGACGCTTATAACAGTTATTTATTTATTTTTAAAAAATTCTAACCAATTGCTTATGCTTATGCAGTGCTTTAACTGGAGAGTCTGATTCCTAGAATTACTCCAGAACCAGGAAAGGATTTTCAATTTATAAATTATATAGCTAGGAACATGTCTAAGTGTGTTTGGCGATGCATCTGCGAGCGCTTCAGCGAAGTGTCCGATGCATCTGCGAGTGCTTGAGCGACGTGTCTTTTGGCTGAAAAAACACTAATGCATTTTTGGATGCTTTTTGATGGTTTAAAATTTTTATTAGGAAGATGCCAAAAGGAACGAAAACAAAAGAAAAGGCATTTCAGCCAAAAACAATCTGCAAACGCTTAGCCAAAATCAAACATTATCTACCAGTATTTATTTAACTGCTGGCATCTCTTCGTCCATTGAATATTACTCTCCTCTCCTGCATCTATCAGAATATAACTCAAGAAATCTGACCTCAATGGCATTTTCCTAGTTGCTTTAATATCATTTGCATCCCAATCTGCAACAAGTTGGATAATTCTTTACAGAAATAAATGCATTCCCTGGCTGTCACAACCTGTCATTTCAGCAATCACCTCCTGCTGGCAACCAAACCAACTTCCCTTGCAAGAAAAACAATTCTCCCTGATATGATGTGCTGAATGCCTGACTCCTTGGCCAGACTACTTCCTTATCCCCACCAAAATCTGCTTTCAGCAGTAATAGGAGAGAGATGCATCTCATTAGGCTTTCCGTACATGTCACCAACTTCAGGAAAAGAAAGAAAGAAGGGAAACCCCGAATTAGAGATGACTGGTTCAACATCCATTCATCAAAGCTTGACGAGACAACCTACCGAGATGATTTTTTACCTCTTTCTCTCTCTCTCGCTCACTATTTGACCTCAAACGTTGGCAAATTATAGATGAAGATCCCAAAGCTTGCAAGATTCTTAACTGATTCATGGTCTCAAAATATCCCAACTTCTTTTCATATATGGAGGTAAAGGAGCATCAAATTTGAGGCTAGCCAATTGTGAGAAGTCATAATCTGAAGATAAGTGCACATCTTGCAAAGCTTTAGATACATCGGGTAAAACCATCTGTTTGCAGTGGAGATGAAGGCGGGGGTGCTTTTCAGAGATGCCACCACTATCCAAATCAAGGGCGAAAGGGAGTATTTTCTCACTTCGGGACTTTTCATTTGAGTTATCTTCAATATTGGACCATGGCAACTGTTTCCAATTCCTGTGAGCTTGCCATGCGTATTTATAGTCTCCAACTATTGGCGTCCCCAATACTTCAGCACAGTGTACACGGAGCTGTGATGGTGACCAGAAATGGTTGAAAGAAATCAGTGACATGGAAAACAAGCAGGAGTAAGAGGACAGAGGTACAGGCAGACATCAAAGATCAAGATATGTGTTGATTCTGCTTCATACCTGATGCTTTCTACCAGTGAGAGGGGACAGTTCCAACCATGTGAAGCCTGCATTAAGCCACGTATTACGACTATGAACCAAAAATTACACGAACAACTTAAGAATGAGCACCCAGAAGATCCAAAACTCTCAAATAAATGTTCTATTGCAATTAACCCAAGGAAAATGGAGAAAACAGACACAAGACATCAAAGACTAAAAACAATCCAGGACAAGCACAAGAAACAGTAAGTGAAATTTTCTTTGGCTGGCAAGATTATGCTCTCATCAAATGCTTTAAAAGAGAGATACAATAAGTTCAGTGAATTTCTAGCAAACAAGGTCACGCTCTCCTCCTTGGTGTAACTCCTAAAAACCATCCTACATCTTTCTACAATTTCCAGCAAACAAACAGCACCACTAGCAGCAAAACGCTCACTAATACTCCGTAAACTACTTCCAACTTTCCACACGTACCTAATCAATCCTACAACAATTAACTACCAAAGTTTCAGCCTAAAACACTGCCCGCATACCGTTCACAGCCCCCTAAAATTCAGAACCAGAACATCCATTAATTACACCTACATAAATGCTAGCATTAGAGATATATGGCTCTTAGACAAATTCAGTTAAAGAGATTTGCCCAGAGATCATGTTTAAGTACATATTTGAGCAGAAAAGAAGATAACCATGAATGATTTCTATGTACAATGATCAATTTGGATATCCATGAAATATCTAAATCAGGTTAAATGCATAAATGATTGGTAGCTTATTTAGTTGAACGTAACATCTAGTGGTTCTGTTTAATTCTTTTCACTAGCGAATTATCAATAGAAAAGAAAAGAAAAATGTGTGTCAATATAAATCTCATCTTCCTGACACATAACGTCATCAAGCTATATTGATACAAAACCAGACATATATTATTAAAAAATTCACATGTAATGGATGTGACAGAGAAGTTACGTGCTAACCATGAGATGATTCAATTACTCTGTACTGTGTAACTGCATGCTGAGAAGACAAGTTTTGTGAATTCTCAACCACTGTTATTCGATCAGATTTTCCATTGTCCACAACCACCTAGGAGCAATCAGAGCACAAAGATTTCAATATGATATTGAAAAAACCATAGGCTTCTGATTAATGGTGTTAAGCATTAAACTTATTCTAACCTTTCCCAATGGTGCTGAAATTAATCCCTTTTGACGTCTTGGAGAACCAATGACAAGTGCCCAGTATTTTCTTTGCAGGATTCTTCTTTTGTCACCCACATCCTTAAAAGAGAAGATAATTATTGTTAGCCTGAAACTGGGATGGCCTTAGCAATTTTCCACTTCTAAAGGGCATTTATAGACTAAGATAAAAAGGAGAGCAGAGACAGGAAATGCAATACAGTAGACAATACATCATTTGATGCTGCAAGAGTTTTCTCCCGGAAGATGGCATGCAAAACTGTCGCACTTGTTTGTGTCCTTCCCATCACCAAGATACCACTGCAATCTCTGTCAAGTCTATGAACCTGATAAAAGGGGAGAGCACTCTGCTTAGCTAACTGCTACAAGGAAATGAGGACCCCTAACTTTTACACAGAAAAAAATACCCCACTAAATATATCATTTTTACTCCATGCTGCTTTCTGGGAAATTGCCTCAGATCAGTTACATGAAACATTCAATAGCTTTTATGATGGCCACAAGGCATATTTTTAGCAAGTAGAGTGTACCTGTACAAGAAGCGGTTCTGGAGTAACTGAAATTAAACAGCATGAATTCACCAGAAACTCACCAGCCGAGGGGGTTCTGAGTAGTCAGAACTAAAGCAACTAGCTGACAATTCATCTAAACTTCTTTTGATGCCACTGCCACCCTGTCCAAAGTAATTTAAGACAAACAAAGTTTAAGTTTTGCCGCTACTGATCCGACACAACATAAAGAGGCCCTGGAGGAGCAGACATTCTCTAGGTCACCTGAACAGGCATTCCGGGAGGTTTATTGACAACAATGATTGCATCATCCTAACAACAAAAAAGCGCGTTGGATCCACATTTAAAAATAAGAAGCATATGTTTTTGACAAAACAGCAGCATTTATGTCAATAACCTTATACAGCTCAAGGCCACGAATAAAGTTTGTTTCTTCTTCACTGCAATGACAGTCTTGTTTCTCAGCAGGTAACGCTTTGACACTAATAGGAAGAAAAATTCTATCTCCTACATCCATCGAATCCTTAGCTGCCACCTTTCAGTAATTTCAAATATCAAAGACAGCAATCATAACAAAACAACATAAAAAACAAACAATTCTTTTAATGCATTCCTAAAATGAAAATCAAACAGTTCTAATCATGAGAAATGCTATTTTAAAAATTTAATCAAATCCACTAGGGTAATTTCTGACTCTTTTAAGCCGATGTTCCTGTCCTTGATCACCAAGATTACAACTTTCCATGACAAAGGACTCTCTTCGTACCTGTAACCACACACACCATGACAAATCAGTCATCCTCAGCCTTTTATTTAAGTTGTTTCAAATTACAATTCAGTTTCAGTAACAAAAACATTCTGGAAAAAAAATTACAACATTTCAGCTGATTGAAACTTTAAGTCCACAGCTATTTTTTTTTTAAGGTCAAGTTCTTTGGGGGGTGGGGGGGGGGGGGACACAGATGCGTATTAAGAGCTCAAGAAAGAAAACCTCAGACCTGTCTTAAGCGAAACAGCTTTTGTACAAGGCTTCTAGGAAGTTCAGGGCAACAACGAAGAACCCACTTAAGCGCTGTCGTTTCGGAAGCTGATTTTGCGGGGATTCTTGCAGAAAGCGCTTTTCCCAAAACGCTGCCATTGATAGTCGAAGTGTAAGGAGGTAAAGTGAACCATTTACCTCTCTTGTCATTCTCATAATGATTTTGGCTTTTAGTGCTGGTGTTGTACTGAGATTGGAGTACGCGGACGGTTGAGATGTACGGTGTAGTTGCACGGAGCGAGGAGATTGACCGTGATGGTTGGAGGAGGACACGGCCGAGGAGCGTGGGGTACACCATCATCATGCGAATTCGTGGTTTTTGGTGGTTTGATTGTTGGAGGGGAGAGGAAGGGTTTTAATATACAAATGGGCTTGGGCTTCTGTTGATTCTTTTTACAAAACTGGTCTAAGCCTTATAAGGATCCAAAAACACCCACCAGAACTAAATAAGGATTAAGAGTTTGCTATTTAAGAGCCCATTTATCCTGTGGCCGCAACCACTGTACTCTAATTCCCACCTCTCTTTTTTTAAAATAAATAAATTTATCATCAACTAGTTTTCGGGTATTTTATTAAGAAGAAATTTTAAGGTTCTCAGTTACTTTGGATTTTATATTTTTTTTCAGTTTTTCATTTAAAAAAAAATTTAATGTACTATATTTTTTGTTGGCCAGTTTTTTTCCTAAAAAATTTCTTAAATTTGAATTAGAAAATAATATAAAAAGCAAATTCCAGCCAAAACCTCTAAATATTTCTAATGACTCCATTGATAAAACTTTTACCTTAAAAATCCTTTCACCAAGTGAATTACATCGTGTTTGGAAAGTGGTTTTTGAAAATTTAAATTTTTTTATTTTATTTTTTTTTATTTTCAAATTATTTTAATATATTAATATAAAAAATAATATTAAAAAATCAAACATTCCAAATCAAGGCCGGGGATTAACGGTTCAATGAACTCAAATTGGAAGTTTCTTTATCAGTCGAAAAGGTCTCTCCACATGGGTAGATTGATGGTTTTCTGTTTATTAATGCATGAGAGTTCTCCATCGACGAGCCTATTGGATCATCAAGGGGGCGTGTCCGCCATCTGCCACTTGCATGCCTGCTCTGGCTTGCTTTGTCCTTTTCTGATGCTGAAATGGTGAGCGGATGTACAGGTGCGGTGTAAATTATATTTTTAAAATATTTAATTTTTTATTTATTTTAAATTATTTTGATACGTTGATTTTAAAAATAATTTTTAAAAAATAAAAAATATTATTTTAATATATTTTAATTTAAAAAATACTTCAATCATATTTTTAAATTTACCATAAATATCATAAAATAACCAGTGCCCATCTTATTTTTCGATAATTAGGCTATTGAATTAATGGAGAAACAAAGGCCTCTCAGTAAATTTAAAAGATAAAAGAAATAAAATATGTAAATATATTCTCGTGGAAAAACATTTTTTCCTTTAAAGGACGCAGGATAATTAACATCTCAGAATATCGTTCGATGTAACATTACTTGAACCGAGAAAGAAAGTCTTACAGCGCTCTAGTAATGGCTAGCTGTTCACTTCTGCCGAGAAGCAAGAAAAGCATGCAGCATCCAATCTTACGAAGATCAGAATTTCTAAACATGTAATAAGAAGATTGTACATCCAATTTAAAGCAAACAGATTTGAAAAAACAATAACAAGATCGGCAATGTTGCTAGACGCTAGTAGTGCATGCCTATAGAGTGTTGGTGCCCTACGCCGGGGCTCGGACCGGAGTATTTCATCGGTCCAAGAAGTTGAGCATTTCCTGATCTGTGGCCTGGACCGCCTGGGCTTGGCCCGGATTGCTTAATGCCTCGAGGGGCTAATTTAGTGAAGGAATACTCCACTGTCTTGAAAGAGCTAGCCACATTCAGATGCCGAGCTTCAGATTGGGAAAGAACAATGCTCAAGCAGAGGAGTAGAAGAACAACAAAACAAAGAGATCTTAGTTCTCTAGCCATCTTTAAGTGATACATATATAAACCTCAAGATTCAAATGTTAATAATGCTTGTAGAAGTGGCGACGCACGGAAACTTGGAGTCGAGTTGTATATAGAAAACTGAAAGCAGGTGTGCTTTTATAGCATTGAAGATAAGCCAGGTCCTCCTTGCTCTAAAGTACGATCCCATGTGATTTTTTCTCTCTTTCCTTTCAACTGCCACAAAACAATTAAAGAATTTTGAAGAATCCAAGATGGTCGTGGATTTAGGAGGCCACAGGGAGGAATGTAGTTAGTCCATCTTCAAAGGTACCGTATTATATATATATAACTTGTGAATTTGCCAATTTTCAACAGAAAGCAAAGGAAATGTCAATTTTCTTGGCTGGCCGATAACATGTTTGCAATCTCAAGCCTTCCGGTGGGGGACCAAACCAATGCAAAAGGTGACGACCGGTTCCTTTCACATCTTTTTTGGGCACGTAAATTCTCCAAATCGTCTGTCTTTTTCTAATAATCTTTCTTCTCTAGGATCATTTTCATAATGAGCTGTGCTGATATATAATTTTTCAATGAGCAGTACTTACTTTCATTAAGTTTCTGGATTTCGAAAAGGTGTTTTTCTCCAAACCCTTGGTGTAATTAATTCCATAGTTAATTTATATTTTTTTAATTAATGTAAATGTTCTTGTTAATTTATGTATATTTCTTTTTAATAATTTTAAATTTCATAGAACCGAAATTAATAACATCAGTAAACAAACTCATAATCCGACTAATTAATTTATATTTCTTACTTTGTTTCGTGTACCAATTCTAAAATAAAGCGGCAGCATGTTTAAAGCCCTTTTGGGATAATCAAACCATTTTTGACCACACGCAACCATGCTTCTTGTTTTAAGCTGCCCGTGAACTCCATTAGCAAGATTTTCTTTATCATTACGAAAAACACAACATCATCATACCTTGGTTTTGCTATCAAATTAACTCCACTGAGTAGGGACATTAGAAACTAATTATTTGCTTGTTTCTCGTGCTAAGTGACAGAGTTTTAGAATTCCATATCTTGCGTTTGGCCCCAAGAAGATTAAATGACAAAGAAAAAACTATCACTAGTTTCATTACACAAGATATGGATATATTAGTTTTTCTTTCTCCATCAACATGGAAGTTTGTCTAAGATTGCTACACCAGGGGCTGGCAATTGTTTGATGTCCTGATTTCCATTGTAAGAAATATGTGGTGGGCTCTCACCCATTTCATTGAAATTCGAATCCAAGTTAGGTCACGAAGCACACCTTTGTTAAATCATGCAAAATCATAGTGAGCTCAAAATTTGATAGGATAGGATCATATGAAGGGAGTTGACAAGGCATCATTAGCATCTGCACAGCAGCCCGGCAGTTAAAGTTGCAAATTCCAGCTCAAAATTTAACAAGGTGTGTTTATTTTTGCAGCCTAATCTCTTTTGAAAGTATTTTTAAAATTGTTTTTTATTTATTAATATTTTTAGATATTTTTTAATAATTGCTTGGATTTGTAGCAGCTTATAATACATCCGAATATGATTTGTTTAATAAGCAAACTGAATCTGATATTTATATATTTAAATTGTGTTTTTTAATTGTAGATTTATATTCGAACTCTAACGGATCCAGATTCTAATATCTATCAAACTTTTTTTCTTTAATTTTCAAAGAAAATTATTGGCAACATTCAAAATAAGCTTTGATGTAAAATAATTTTCAATCACCATATATATAAGAAAAAAAAAACATTTTCATAATATTTTCATATGTCAATTTTTAAAAAAATAAAAATACCTCACCATTAAAAATTATATTAAATAATTTATAAAAAAATATATTAATAGTAAATCATAATTTATATTAGGCAAGAAGTGCGATAAAGCTAAAATATAATCCCGGTGCAACGAGCAGCCGCCTCCTGATGCCCTGCGAGGTTTTTAAAACTAAAAATAAGAAAACCCATATATTGTTCGAACCACAATTGACATATAGGCATGGTTCTTAAGCTTCCTCCTCGCTAGAAAAAGAAGGGGGGGAAAACACTGCCTGCCCACTTATTCTCCCCGATGACTCGGAGCTTTAATTTAAAAAGTGAAATAATTCCAAGATGTTTTGTGGCAGTATCTAACAATCTCAATTCGACCCCCAAATATCATGTGATTCTCAATTGAATCCTCAGATAAGAATAGTTGCAATTACCCAATCAACCTTTTCTAATAAATTCATGAAAAAAATAGCATTGTCTTAAGACAAATAGATCCTCATTTTAGTTTGTCTTCAAAGACATCTGTATACCCAATAGACAGATGACCCAATTAGGAATTGCATAGCTAGGAGGCCCCATTGAGCATTGTGTTGTAGTTAGAGGATAAATGTGTGTTTTGCCCTTTTTCATCAGATAAAAATAGCAATTAACTTTATTAAATGCACATTAATTAATTTGATTTTCATGATCAGGATCCGGCATGTTATAGGTGTAATATATATAGACAATTATCAAAGATTCATCTCCTTAAAACGTATTTATAGAGAACAATAAATCTGGACGTAACCCGCTGGAAATAATTCAGTCCCAGGGCCAGGAACATCCCCCCCTCCCCCCCTCCCCCCCTCCCCCCCTTCTGTCTGCAAAGCATCGCTGTCGTCCAAACTTTCTGCTGCTCATGGTATAAAACCTGTAGTTTTTTAGGCAGTTTGCATATGGTTCCAAGTTGACCACTTACAAAGGCACGTGCGAGGAGGATGAATTACAATGCCACAGAAGAAAGCACTGTCATGGTGGCTTTACCTTTTTTTCTTTTTTTTTTTTATTCCATGATAAAAAATATTTTAAAAAAATTGACAATTTTTTAATGTTTTTACTGGTGTATTTTTTTTTTTAAAAAATCTCACTGGAATATCAGTTTTAAAATTTGGATAAGGAGAGAAGGAAGGAAATGTCTTCTACTAATTAGCTAGCTTTTATAAATGCCTTTCCCAGTTAAAAAAAAGGTCCACCGTCTAAATCTTTCGGAACATTTCGTTTTCGGCTTAGAAATTAAGAAGTTTACTCAGAGAAGTATGCGATTATTTAGTCTTAGCTAGCTTGCTTCTTTTTCTGGAACTTCCGTCAATTGTTTCCCCACGTACTAAAGGATAATTGTCAGCAATCTTATCAAGATACCACTACAAATATATATTTCGTAGTTCTTGATTTTTCTAATTAGGGTTTCAACTCTCCATTTATCTTGTTTTGGTCCTCGGACTTGACATTTTAGTAATGAACAAGCTAGCATTCATGGTGCAAGCCAACTCAATTATACGGCAAACTAATTGTTTGTTGTCTTAAGCAATTTGTTTAAAAATCACGCTAGCCCAAAACATGATCAATGAGCCACGCAGAATCCGATACGTCCCCCCAAATCAACCAGGAAAGCAAAGTAATTTGAAAACTTTCTTCCCCGTCAGCTATAATGTCTAATTAAAATATCCAACAACAGTCTTGATAGCCTAAAGTCTTGACTAAACTAAAAAAATTCAGGTAATCCTAGAGTGAGTTTTCAAAAGAAGATAGCTGACTAATGTTTTCCTACTTTGGCGGTCACGGGAAAGCTCCTAAAAGTCGGTAGAAAATGGGAAAGAAAACAAAAGAATTTAGCTACTACTACAAGTCTTGATCTCTCACTAGATGCCATGTTGTGCAATAATACAATGCTGTGGGATTGTAAAATATGTATTGCTGTGAATTTGTAAAAAAAAAAAAATTATATAAAAAAATTATTGTAATTCATAATATTTTTAATGAAAAAATTACAAAGCTAAATTCTCAATTAATTTAATATTAAAAAAATAAAATTAACAAAAATTTTTTTAGGAGCAATCATAAAAAAAGGAAGGAAAAAAAATCATATAAAGAAACACTGTAAAAATTTATAGTGTTTCATGAGAAAATATACAATTGTAATTCTTAACAATTTAATATTAAAAATAATAAAATTAATAAAGATAATTTAAAAATATCATAAAAAATAATGCGGGGAAACACTATAACAATCTATAGTATTTTTTTTTAAAAGTACAAAGTTAAATTCTTAACCAGCTCAATATGAAAAAAATAAAATTAATAAAGTTAATTCTGAAAAAAAAACTTTGTAAGGAAACATTATAGCAATTTACAGTATTTTAAAAGAAAAAAATTATAAAATTAAATTCTTAATCAGCTCTATATTAAAAAAATAAAATCAACAAAAAAAATTCTGAAAAAACACAAAAAAATAAAAATAAAAATAAAAAAGAAGATAATTTTGAGAAAAAAACAAAAAGAAAATGAAAAAAATGGAAAGAAAAACATGCGGGGGAAGTTAAAACTAAATTCTCAATCAGTTCAATATTAAAAAAAATTCAATAAAGATAATTTAAAAAAAACATGTGGAAAAACACTGTTGTAAAACAAAAACTATGTGGGGAAACATCGTAACAATTCACAATGTTTTAAAGAAAAAATTTACGAAGCAAAATTCTCAAGCAGCTCAATGTAAAAAAATAAAATTAACAAAGGCTATTTTAAAAAATAATCATGTAAGAAAAAATTATAATAATTCATAATATTTAAAATAAAAAATTACAATACTAAATTTTTAACTAGTTTAATATTAAAAAAATTAACAAAGATAATTTAAAAAAATATAAAAAATAAAAGAAGAAGACAACCTTGAAAAAAGAAAAGGAAAAAAACATGTAAAACTCAAAAATATATGGGTGAAAAATGAAAAAAAATGTGGGGAAAAAAAGAAAAAAAAAACAAAAATAAATGACAACAGTAAAATAGAAATCTAAACAGAAAGAAAAAAACACGTGTAAAAAGCTACAGTAGTTTACTATACATTTTAGAGTACTTGTTAATAATAGTGTCGTTGTACAAGGTAAAATCGTTGTACAAATCCTTAGATTCATGTTGGTCCCACCACATTACTTGTATGATCCTAGTTTATCGATCCATGTCACTACTTGTACTTTTCTCATGTCAGTCGCTTTTAAAAACCAGTATCTTAGTGGTTGCCAGATTTTTACTGTTGAAAACTGCTGGTGCGATCAGAGAATTCAATCCAAAATTCCCAGGCTAGGTGCAAATCGAATTGCCCATCGCCCTCTTACTTTCTTTAACCAAAACTTAACTCGCACTTCTTTCGAGCTCACGGTCAGTTCCATGTTTCGATTCCCGTTAATGTTACCGCTTGTCCATTCTTCGAAATCGTTCTCTTTGCTTTAAGTATTTGCCAATCTGATTGGAAATTTCTCTTCCCGAAGATCAGCCAAGATGGTACCCTATACTACGAACCAAAGGTGGCCTGGCGGCACATGATCAATAATTCAAATTATCACATGCTTTCGAATAGTGATGCACAACCTTTTCAGTCAAATCATCTCCCAAACTAACTTAAAGAGCTCAAACTACTAATTTTCAAGCCCTATAAATGGAACTCCAGCATATAACCTGCCATTCATTGTCAAAGCACACAGCACATAGCACATAGCCAGGGAAACATATTTCGGAGGCATATAATTAAACCATAAGGTTCAAAAACGTATGTGTCAAGCATGGGGAGAGAACAAAAACCTGTAACCCTCTTCTCTCTTCTTCTTCTTCTTGGTTCTCTCTTGATAATCACCATGGGTATCGGCACAGAAGCTCGGCCTTTCAGTGGTTCAAGGCTGAATAAAGATGTTGATGCTGGAGGGATTAAAGGTCTTATTGGAGGATTTTCTCTCCAAGCAGTGAAGAAGTCAGGGCCGAGCCCAGGTATTGGTCATAAATACGAAGACTTTCAAACTCAAGCCGAGGCTACAAAGTCTGGTCCGAGTTCTGAGGGACACAAGCACGTTATTAATGGCAATAAACCATAACAACATTTTACGTACCTAGCCAATGGGATGAAGATCTTCAATTTTTTTTTAGGATAAATAGGGAGGAGAGAAGATCATATTATCAATTTCTTCTTCGTTTTTCGGTACAGTAGTTTTCACATATTGTTTTTGTATTTTTTAACATTTACTTATGACATGTAATTAAGATAATTAATTAACCAAGTAAATTTGATTTTAATGAGAGGAACTCGAACTTTTCAGTGAAGTGTATTGCTTCTACATCAGGGTGTGCTGCTGCGTGGGTATGGATGGCACGAACACGAGCTGATGCAACTGAAATTTGAGAATACAAACACCGAAACACGAAGTGGTCAAATTTTTGTCCTAACAATTCTTCTATTTTAATCGTCTTTACTTTTCTTCTCAATTAGTACACTTTCCAACAATTTATTTAGCAACGTTTGGCGAAATGAGTTTATTTGTTTTTAAGATAATTCTTATGATCTTGATTTTAAAAAAATATAGTTAGATATAGTTAGTTAGATTTAATTACATATTTGATAAAAATTATGGTTGAGATTTATATATATATATAAAATATATATAAAGTATTTTTTAGGAGAGACAATAGAAAACATATAATTGAAAATTGATGAACAACAAAAAAAATCAAGTAATTTAGAAACAAATATCTTGAGTTAAATAATCACTCAATCAATCAATTTAATAATTTTATATCTTTTTTTAATCAAAATGGTAAATAACTTATATTTGATAGGTCAATATAACTTATGGTTAATTCTTATAAATTTTTTTTTGATAAATATAAAGAATCTCAAATAATTGAATAAATATTCATTTAAAGAGAAAAAATATAATAATATTTTAAAGTGAAGTACTATCAAATATACGTAGTAAAGAATAAAAATTATGAACCTTTACTTTAAAAGATTCATGATATATTTATAATTTGAGTATTGTTTTTTTTTTTTTTTGTGAAAATAAAGGATTGTAATGTAATTTTATTTTTATAATATTTTGAGCTGTATTATATTTATTTTATATAACAAAAAAATAAATGATAGATTATAAAAAAACTTTAATATACATAGTAGTATTGATGAAGTATAAATGTATTTAATTAAATTTATTTATTAATAAATATTTTTTCTAAAAACTTTTAAAAGTAAAAAATTATAAAATCAATGACATTAAATTTAGATATTATATTTAAATTAATGAGAGTAGCAAATTCAGATATGCCCAGGTGCGAGGACAAAAATTCGCAGGCTATACACCCTTGCATAACTCGTGAGAAGCCGGCCCTGTTGGCCTAGGAGCATGCCTGGTCAAGCTATCACGCTTGGCACACTGTCAGACAGGGTCTAGCAGGCACCAAACCTAGTGTCATAGACCTAATAATTCTTTCCTAGGATACGTATCTCGATATCGAAGGATCATGTTGCTCTCACATCAAGTACAATATAGTTTGGAGATCGGTCAACGAGATGGAAGGATGCTCTTCGTTAATTCGCTCGTGTATTAGATATTTAGACTTTGTACTGTAAATAACAATGATTGACATCTCAATTATGTGAAATGGACATTAAATAATAACAACTAACAAACTCTTTCTTAGGACTTTTTTTCATTACAAAATACTGGCATACGCGCACGAGTATATAAATGATATTTACGAAGAAAATTAAATTAAATATAATAAGATCCTTGTATAAGTATCACAATTAATGTTCTACAAATAAAATCCAGTAATGATATACAATTTTATTAAATTTATTTTATATGTGTAATTCATTATCATAATTTTTAGATTTACAGTAAATTTTATTGGTATAAATAATATAATATTTTTTTGTTTTGTTTTAATTATTTATTTTATTATAATTTTTTTGATAAATACTAAGCAAATATTTCTGCTAGTTAAATTCATTAGTATTTACTAATAAAAATATATTTTTTAATATTTTTATTTTTATTTATTAATTTTTATAAAAAGAGAACACGACATAACTCTGACTCTAACGTAAAAGAGCATTATATAATTGTGAAACATTCCACCCTGAAAAATTATGATTTTGGAGCACCACCACTATCATGCAAGCCGTGGTTGTTTGGTAGCGTGGAACCCTAAATTAACTAGAATAAATTAATACGATAAATTAAGCCATTATCTATGGCCACAAAATTTACCCTGAAAAATGTGAAGACTCGGCATAATTTTTGCTACGTGTGAAGTTTTGAGCAAAAATTGATAACTTCTTTGATTTACTCTCAAAGTATCTTAGGTGAACTCTACTAAGGTGACGGCTTTCTTTCTTTCTTTCTTTTTTTGTTGTAAAGTTTCGATACTTAAATACTTTATTTATTGTTTATTTTTTATTTTTTATAACTAGAAATATCTAAACCAATTTATACATGTCATAACTAATCTTTAGATTTATTAAATACCCTTCAAGCTCAGCACATGCATAAAAAACAGCGAAAATAACAAATATATATAAAAAAGATCGAACCAGAGTGCAAAAAAAAAGAATAAATCCTTTCCCTCACTGGCCATGATCTCAAGTACCACTTTATTTATTTATAGAGGTTTAAAGAGTTAAATTTAAATATTTTGAGTGAAAGATATATAAAAAATAAATGATAATTGATAAAATTACTTGTAAAATATTTTTTAAATAACACTTCACAAACTTGGTAATCATTAAAAAAAAAGAGGATTAAGTGATCCAAAAATGATATTTGAAAATAAAATCTTGATTTTTGAATTATTTAATTTAATTTAATTACCATAACATAAGATGACATTTAACAAATAAGACGACCCAAATAATTTGTTAAATCAATTGGAAATTTTTTTAATTCTACAAGCACGACAATTGCTATGCAAATTGTGATCATTTTAGTGGAGTGGAAGCCTAAATTTTTAACTCTCCCGAACCATTATTAAAGCATCCTCCAACGTTTATCGAACTTCTGACAAACTGGATATAATATTACAAAGAATATTAATTACTGCAGGGTCAATCCAAACTGACGATGTACTTTTTTTCTGTTTAAGAGCGCACCGTGTCTGTAAATGGAAAGTCAAATTCATTGGCTCACAATTTATTATTATTATACATATACAATCGTTTTTGTTTTTGTTTTGGTTTAATTCAGTTTTCATCTGCATAATTCTCTGCAATTTGTTTTTGTATTACACGTCAAGTTGTTTTTTTGTCCACTATAATGCTTTTCTAATCTTGTTAAAGAAGAATAAGAGGAGGGGGTCATTAACGTGTAATCGGTAAGTAGAGCTGGTAATTAGCGCAAGGAGACAAAACAAATCTTTCGTAGACGACCGGAAATCAAGGAATGAAGTGCACTTCCACTTGTAATTAATCTTCATCATTCAATCGGTACAAGTTGCTGGTTTACCCGATGTATTGGGTTTCTGAGTGTTTTCCAGAGATTTTCAAACATGTCTTGACGACTGATTTCCATGATCGGAAAAGGAGAATAATACTTAACATGCAAAATTGCAAATAGATGTGTTTCTCGCTTCTATAATCACACTATACATTTTGCTATAATATGACTGTAAAATCATTGAAAGCTACAGTTAATTAATTAGCGTAATCAAATTTGATTTCATCTTCTGTTCGAAGATGCCAGGGAAAGAGTTCTCATTGAAACATTGTATCCATTTGGCCGTCAGCCACCTAACAGTCTCTATAGATCTATCTATCAGTAAGAACTTTGAATGTGGCTCCTTATAAATGCTATACATATTAATTTGCATACTTTCATTCCACGCTCACCACTCCTTCCCAAACTCATCAAGTCCTCTCCTGTACATCAATCTCTTCTCATTCTCTTCCGTCTCTCTGCCTATCAAAAAAACCCGGAAGAGAAAAATGGTTTCCCAGTCTCATGGCCATCTCTTCCTTGTTTCTTTCCCAGCCCAAGGCCATGTAAATCCTTTACTTAGACTTGGAAAAATTCTTGCCTCCAAAGGCTTCCTTGTTACCTTCTCCACTACTGAAACCACTGGCGAACAGATGAGAAAAGCCAGTACCATCATAGATAAGCTGACCCCGTTGGGTGATGGCTTTATCCGGTTTGAATTCTTTGCAGATGGATGGGAAGAGGACGAGCCTAGGCGCCACGACCTTGATCAATACTTACTTCAACTTGAGTTTGTTGGTAAACAAGTAATTCCTCAGATGATCAAGAAAAATGCAGAGCAAGGGCGGCCGGTTTCTTGCCTCATAAACAACCCTTTCATTCCTTGGGTTACAGATGTGGCCACAAGTCTAGGTCTCCCTTCTGCAATGCTTTGGGTTCAATCCTGCGCTTGTTTTGCCTCATATTACCATTACTATCACGGTACTGTACCTTTCCCTGATGAGGAGCACCCCGAGATAGATGTCCAATTACCATGCATGCCTCTCCTAAAACATGATGAAGTGCCTAGTTTCTTATATCCTACAACTCCTTATCCTTTCCTGAGGAGGGCTATTTTAGGTCAGTACAAAAATCTTGACAAGCCATTTTGCATCCTGATGGAAACATTCGAAGAGCTTGAACCAGAGCTTGTCAAGCACATGTCCGAAATCTTCCCCATCAAGGCCGTTGGGCCACTATTCAGAAATCCCAAGGCAGCAAACACAACGGTCCATGGAGACTTGATGAAGGCAAATGATTGCATCGAATGGCTTGACACAAAGCCACCTTCATCAGTTGTTTATGTGTCTTTCGGTAGTGTCGTGCAATTGAAGCAAGACCAATGGAACGAGATCGCTCATGGGTTATTGAATTCGGGCGTCTACTTCTTGTTAGTTAGGAAACCAGCCCACAAAGATGCAGGACGTGACCTCCTTGTTCTGCCAGATGGGTTCTTGGAGAAAGCAGGAGACAGGACAAAAGTGGTGCAATGGAGTCCTCAAGAGAAGGTTTTAGCTCACCCATCAGTTGCGTGCTTTGTAACACATTGTGGGTGGAACTCTTCTATGGAAGCACTCACATCAGGAATGCCAGTGGTGGCTTTCCCTCAATGGGGTGATCAAGTAACTAATGCAAAATATTTGGTCGACATCCTTAAGGTTGGTGTGAGAATGTGCCGCGGAGAAGCAGAAAACAAACTGATTACTCGTGATGAGATCGAGGAATGCTTGTTGGAGGCCACAGTGGGACCTAAGGCAGTGGAAATGAAGCAGAATGCAATGAAATGGAAGGAGGCAGCCGAGGCAGCAGTGGCTGAGGGTGGTTCGTCCGACTGGAATATACGATGTTTTACTGACGATATTGTAAAAGCGAATGAGTCTGAGATTGCTAGAAAGTGCAATGGTTCTAATGGGTTTCCAGTGTCGGTAGTGGTGAAGTCCAACGAGAAAGTGGATGAACTGGTGGGGTCATCGGCATGAGGAGATTTGCTATACATGCAGTGAATATGGAACGGGTTTAATCCAGTGTTAGTATGATGAAATTAATTACTCTTGTTATGTAGTTATCTACTTTTTACTTCTTTTAATTAGCTATCAACAAAATCTTAATATACAGTAAGGGCTCAATGCCATATATAGGCCACATGTATGGTTGTTATTAATTTGCAAGTATCTAATTAATAAGAATTTGATCTTGGGCTTTCATCTACACCGTTCTGGTGCAGAATTTTATTATTTTGGTTTAACAGAGTTCTGGTGGCCAACAATGGCATTGTTATATTTTCCAGCGAAAGTTAAACCATAAAATTAGCACGATTTCTTTTTAGTTAGTCATGATCAAAGATACAGCACACAGAACCTCAAACACTTATTCATTTAATTTAATTAGAAAAGGAGCCTAACCCACCTAGCAGAATGTGTTCCTTGTTCTCAAGCCACGAGACAGTCCTAATCGCCATCTCCTCATGTTGTGACTCGTTTTGGTCAAGCTGCTCACCAGCAGCTTTGGCCTAAACTTTGTTATAACTCTGTCTACACTTCCTATTTTAGTTGGACTTGAAATTGAGCATTTGATTTCATCTAATTTGGTCTGGATCTGTTACTTCATGTTTAACCAAGCTTTCAGACATTTGAATTATGGATGTGCTTTGAAAGTACTGCTGGAGGATCCGTGGAGATGTTCCATTATGGATGCTTAGTGAGATGCAACGAGAATTATGAAATCATTGCTGATGATACAGAGGATGCAGACAGTACTTTTGTTTTTTCGGATACTGCTAGCTGCTACTACGGTCCTTAATGACACTACCTGGAAGGAGTTTTCCTGCATTGAACAAGCAATGGCATGGTTTTGATTTTGCTTTTTCCAGCATTCTTGTGTTTCTTGGTTGAACAAGTATGCTGCTTCGATTCTGTCCTTCGTATTTGTTTAGCTAAATAGCACGTTAATGTGTCTAATTAATTAACCATTTAATTATTTTTTTGGCCAAAAAGCCTGTTATCTAATTTTATTTCATTAGTGTTAGTTAATGTATTTAATGTGCTTTTTCATGGAGTTTTTAATCGAATGATGGTATTGTAAGAGCAATGAAAACATGTTACGAACACACACATGATGTTTTGTTTAAAAAAAAACCACCAAAAACAAGTAACAGTACCTCAAAATTAAACAAAAAAGAAGCTGGAAACATTAATTATAAATATCTGCTAGCTAGATAGAAGTTTCTATGCTTTTATGACGAAGAAGGAAAAGAAGAAGAAGAAGAAGAGAAATTTATTAAAAGCATCATGTCTTTTGAGTGTGAGAAAGCTCTGCATATCTAGTTTATAGAAATTATAGTTTTGATTTTATATTACACCTTGCATCCATTAAATTGGTAATATTACAAGTTTTTCATTATGATATTCTAATATCTAAAGTGCTCTTAATTATATCTTAAAATATATTTGTTTATCGTTGACTAGTTGTTGTAGTGTAATTTTAAAAGTAACAATTGTACTTGATTTTTTGTGTTTTTAAAGTATTGTTTGGTAATGTCGCTCATCATGTGTTTATTAAAAAAATAAATTTTTTAAAGTTTTTTTTCTTGTATTTTTAAATCGTTTTGATAGAATGATATTAAAAATAAATTTTAAAAAATAAAAAATAAATATTATTTTAATACATTTCTATACAAAAACACTTTGAAAAATAATTACTATCACATACCACTAAATTTGATTTTCTTATTAATGTAACTTGCATGGGTTGAACATTAAAAAGATAATAAATTCTAATCTTAATATCATTTTCTAAAAATAAAAGAATTGTAATTAGTAATTATCGTAATTAGATTTAAATTAAAAGGGGAAGGATTTCTATCTTATTCTGAGACAGTTATGTTGTACCACCACATTTTAATCTCCTAGAAACCTTTTTTTTTTATTTTTAACTATCATTATTGTCACTTTTACGGCCCCTAATCAAACTAGAATTATCCTCAACACCTTTGTAGTTTGTCATCTTTACCACCTTTACTAGTCCTGTAATTTGCAACATCACTATCTGTATCAGCATTAACTATTATAAATGCTATCAACCCACTCATACTTATTTTCATCTAAAAATTTAAATTTATTTTATATGATAAAATATAATTGTCAAACTTAACTCCAACTATTTTGATCGATTAACTTGATAGGATATAGTACGCATATAATACAATATTAATTATGAAGGCTAATTATTTGGTCAATGGTTAAAGAACCGCATATTTAAATCGTGCGCTCTAATTGTAGTTGGTTACAGTTTATTGTATACTAATTATTCTTGTTTATTGATAATCATCTACAAAACCTAGGGAAAAGCTTCGTTTATAAATTAGTCAGCAGCCAAGATCATCATAAATATCAAGCATATACAAGTTTCATTCAATAGAAACACAATTAAGTATAGGATTAATCACTTGTGTGCAAGGGGGTGTGTGTGTCAGCACGAAGGAATGCGTGCATGCATGGGATGACGCCAGAAAACGAGAAATGAAAAAAGGTGCATGGGGGATCGAGGGTGTCAAGCTCCTTGATAGTTGCTCCTAGTATAATGATAAGGCAACAGCTAAAGAGCAGAATATATTGCTGTAAGCAAGCGACGGTAATTATAGGAGGCAAGTGAAGTGAATTGGGTTGATATTTGGTTTGTTATACAGCAAATAATGCAAGTTAAGGGTGGGTTCTGCTAAAAAAAATGAACAGTGGAGGTTGTTGTTGACGGTAGGCGAATAGGAGGATTGGCGGTGGTTTGCGAAGGACGCTGCTGGTCGTTCTTCCCTTTTCTCTGTATTTTTCTTTTGCCTTTCTTTAGGTTATCTCTTCTCCCTCCCTCTATTTTTCTATTCTTCTCCATTTGTTCTCTAGTAGTGACGGTGCTATTGGTGGGAGTTGGTGATGGTTCACAGCAAGGAATGGTTCTTCTTTCAAACGAGGTGGTTGTGCAATGGGGAGCTGCTGCATTGGTCGATGATTTTTCTTATTCTATGTGTTTTTTCCTTGTTTTATCTTTGTTGTAACTCTTATCTGTTTATGTTTTCTGCCTCTTTTCTCATTTTTATTTCTTTTTTTTTTCCCCTTTATCTTTTCTTGTTTTGTTCTTAAGTTCTCAAGTTCCCTTGCTTCTCTCTCTCTTTTGTTCTTTTTTTTCTTTCTTTCTCTGTATAATCTCACCTGTTTTTTATGTCCCCTACTCTTCTCTCCCCCCTAGTATTTATAAAGGGAAAAGGAGAAAAAAGAGCTACTATCCCTGTCTAGTTATGTCGCAAAGGTAGGGCGGTTGGGGCGACCTTTATATAGTGCCCCAGAGTAGCCTACAGGGCATGGTTCTCCTGGCTTTTTTATCATGGTAGTAGGCCATAAATGGGTATAGGTTGTGTCAGGATTTTGGGTTTTTGAAAGAGAGAGGGAGAAAGCTAAACGAACAATGCAAAGAAGGAGAAGAAAACCCTTCTTTCCTTGTCTTTGCGCGTTAAGGAAGAAGAAAATATATAGTGTTGTTCAAAACAACATCGTTTTAGGTTTTTTTATGAACAATACATGAAATGATATCATTTTAAATAAAACATGTCATTTCATTTAAAAGAAAATGACACCAAAATATGTTAATTTTCAAATCAATTCTTAATTTTTTATTTATTTAATCAAGTTCTCAATTATAATTTTAATTTTAAGAATCAATTCAATTATATCCCTGTCAAAATTGAATGTCAACTCTAAAGTTGGCTATCCTTTTCACTTTGTTTCTTGGTTTCGGACATTTAACAAATATTTAATAATATTTGGTAATAAGATTTTATTTTTAAAATATTTAATTTAATTACCATAATACAAAATGAGATGATATTTAACAAATAAGATCTCCAAAATAATTTGTAATTGGAAAATCTTTTAATTCTACAAGCATAGCTATTACTATGCAAGTTATGATCATTCTAGTGGCCTGGAAGCCTAAATTAAATAAATATAATAAATATATAATAATTAATAGCATGGTTTAGCAACAAAATACTCAAAATTTGATTTAAAAATAAATAAATAAGAAAAGGTCCAACAAGACTTTTTTCACTATATAATTATAAGAAATTAGAGTTGTTAGAACTCAACATTCATCAAAGAAAGCTAACTTTTCTCTGTTTACTTAGATTGAGTGTTGAAATCATATTGATAAGTGGTTAGTTAACTCCATTCTTATAATGTTGATACCAGGTTGCTGAGATTGCTTGCCGTCAGCTGAAAGTATGGGACTAGTAGCTATATTACTCTTTTTTTGGGTGGTTTTTCCTCGATCGCATTTGTTTTTTTTTGGTGTGGAATAAAAGCGGTAATACTTGTGGCCTTCTAGAGAGGGACACACTGTCATATTAGCCCCCCCCAAAAAAAACCCTCCTCCTATAATATTATTTATGCAATAGTTTTTTTTTTAATTTTAATTTCATCATTATTTAAAATTAAATTTATTAAAAATTAAATTTAATAAATTTTATAATTTATTTTTTATTAGATTATCCTAATATCAATTCCTCATTCTTGAATTTAAAAAAATTATTTGTTTACCTAATCAAGCTATACTTTTTTTAATTGTTTTGATGTTTTAATAATAAAAATAAAAAATATATATTATTTTAATTTATTTTTTAAAAATATTCTTTTTTAAAAAATCTTTATTACCGTATCAAGTATTAATAAAGTGTACCAAGTGTCTTAAAGGGACCAAGATTTTTAAAATAAAATACACCAATCAAAATCTCTTATTAACGATAATGGATCCTCCAACTTATGGTGCTGTTTAAAAATAAAAAAGTGTCAAAATAATAAGAGCAGTGAGAATACTCAATCAGTTCAAATGAATAATTTTTCAACGAAAATAGATTTTCATTTTTAATTTTTTTTAATTTTTTTTTTGAGTTTGTTTGAAAATGTAGTCGTGATTACTTTTTAAATAATTTTTTTATGTCAAAATACAAGTCAATAAGTTTTTTGTTTTTTAAAAATTATTTTTAATATCAGCATATTAAAATGATTTAAAAATATTAAAAAGATATTAATTTAAAATAAATAAAAAATAAAAAAATTTAAATTTTTTAAAAATATTTTAAAATAAAAACAATCCGGCCTTTCATGACAATGATTAATATTTTTATTTATTTATTTTTAATTTTTTTTGGAGATTTGATCCACGATTAACACTTTGACTTGAGTTTTGTCGTTCTCACCTTCCTAACTGGATACCAATAATGCCATGCATCGTTGCCTGCGTCTGTACTTTGCTGAGCTGTCCTTCGTGATTTTTCCATATACAGTGATTTGTTGATTGCTGTGTGAATTGTGAAGTCATGGAAATCTTGAAGGAAAACATAAAAGAAGAAATTCATGTGCTCATGGTGGAATTCCCATCTCAGGGTCACTTAAACCCCATGCTTAGACTAGGAGAACGCTTAGTCAAAAAAGGTCTCCATGTCACACTGGCCACCACTGAATTCACCCGTCACCGCATGCTCAAATCTTCCACCATCAACCCCACCTTCTCCACCATCTCAATCTCTGGAGTCCAAGTTCGCTTCTTCTCTGATGGTCAAAGCCTATACTACGACCGCAAGGTTAATTACGAATCGTACATGTAGAGTTTAGCCAAATTTGGAACCATCAATCTCTCAAACCATATAAAGGAGCATTTCCCCAGTACTGGTCACAAAAAGCTCTCTTGCATCATCAACAATCCATTTGTTACCTGGGTAGCTGATGTTGCCATCAATCATGGAATTCCCCGTGCCATGGTTTGGATACATCCATGTTCACTTTATGCTATTTATTATTGCTTTTACAATAAACTAAACTCATTTCCTACTTTAACAGATCCTGAAATGAGTGTTGAGTTGCCAGGCTTGCCACTGTTACATACAGAAGATTTACCATCTTTTGTTCATCCTTTAATTTCATATGGTATCTTTCCTAAATTGTTCTCAGATATGTTCCAATACATTAAGAAGTATAAATGGGTTCTCGGGAACTCATTCTTTGGGCTTAAGAAAGATGCTATTGAGTCCATAGCTGATCTCTGCCCTACTAGTCCCGTTGGTCCTCTAGTTCCTTCATCACTTCTTGGTGAAGATGAGGATCACGATACGGGTGTCGAGATGTGGAAAGCAGAAGATACCTGCATAGAATGGTTAAACAAGGAAGCCTCTTCTTCAGTTATATACGTATCCTTTCGAAGCGTTGTTGTCTTATCAGCAAAACAAATGGAGTGCATTGCAAAAGCCCTGAAGAACCGTAACAGTCCATTTATTTGGGTGGTTAAGCAACCAGACTTACCAGAACCTGATGGTGCAGGACAATTGCCGTTAGGATTCTTGAAGGAGACCAAAGACCAAGGGGTGGTTGTATCATGGTCTCAACAAACCAAAGTTTTAGCCCACCCAGCCATTGCGTGTTTTATAACTCGGTGTGGATGGAATTCGATGTTAGAAACAATTGCTGCGGGCATGCCGGTGATTGCATACCCCCATTGTACAGACCAGCCAATAAATGCAAAACTTATTGGTAGTGTTTTTTGCATTGGTTTAAGGGTATGTTTGGAATTGTAGTAATTATTGTGATTATAATTTAAAAAAAGTTGTTTCATGAAAAATATTTTTGGTTGAGATTGATTTTTTATTTATATATATTTGATTAATATTGTGGTTGAAATTGAGATTGAACAAAAAATAATTCATATATTTGGTTAATAATGCTTTTAAAATTGAGGTTATAAAATAATTTTAAAAAATATATATTAATATATATAATTTTTAATTTAAATATTGTAGATTTAACTATTATTATTATATCATGAAATAAATAATACTTTATATAAAATATTTTTCATTGTTGTATTAAACTATCTACAATTCCATCATGTATAACAGACATCTAATAAGAACTATAATATTTTTGATTTCTTAAACACGCAACAATATAAGATAAAACATAATTAGGAATAAAATTTAAATTACGATCAAATTCTACAAATGTTATGTTATTAAGCGATATCTATCTAATTCATGTAATGTCATTGAATAATATTAAATATTAGTTTTTTTAAATAAAACACAATTAAAAAATAAAAAATAAAAATATTTTTTTTTACGGTCAACCTCAGTTTAATATATGTTAAGTTTTGTACAGGATACAGTCTGGCTGGAATTGAAAGATGTATCAGAGAGATCATGGATGGACCAAAGTCTATGGAGCTTAAATCCAATGCAAGGGAATTGAGGATCGCGGCAAGAGAGGCAGTTGCCGGTGGTGGCTCATCCGACAAGAATATTCTGTTGTTTGTAGATGAAATTATTGAGAGTTGGGGTTCGATTGGAGTATGCAATGAAGAATGCACGGTTCCGTGAAGGGACTGTGCAATAATAAATCATGGCATGCAGATTAATAAAGGCAAGGACGTTAATGATAATCCTGCCAAGTGATGGTTGTACGCACGTTGTTTCCTCGTCAATAAAATAAAATAATGCTCAATATGTTGATACTGACGGAATATTCATGCCTGCAACAGTAGTTAATTCTCTAAAGCGAAGAAAATGAGGTGAACTCCCTTTTTCTAATCTTCTGCATAAGAAATTATGTGTTTTTTTATCTTTTATGGCTTAATCTCATCCATTTCTTGGTATTGTTATATAACATGATTTTTATTTTTATTTTTTATTTTATAATATATTAAAATTATTATTTTTTTATATATTTTTTAACATTAATCTATCAAAATTATTGAAATAAAAACTTTAATTTAATAACGAAAGTAACAACTTTTCACTGAAAATAAATGTCCTTTCTATGGAGCCCCACAAGAAACGTCAACCTCTTTTGCATAGGTTTCACTTTCCAGCACCAACATCAAGGTTTCGTACCTGGTTTCATTATTGATGCGCTGATAGTGTACGAGGATCGTGCATGGCCGACATCCTTTTCTACCATTAAATTAATTGTTTTCAAAAGCACTCATAGAAAAACAAACAAACAATATCATATCACTCAGCACAACAATTGATGTCTTGGCTTGTCCCACCAGCAATCAGTAATCCAGGACCACGTTTTGTTTGCACCAAAGAAGTTAATAGTTAGCGACTGCATTTCAATTTTTTTATTTTTTATTAACATAAATGTATGTGGGCACACACCTCAACTAAAATATTATTAAAAATAAGATGTCATTCAGAATAATCCCTACTTTCCAGAGTTATGCTTGTAGATTCTACTCTGACCTTCTAAAAGGCCAAAAACAATCATGGGAGACCACACCATGATTCATTCTCAATAATTAAGCATGACAGTGTAATAAAAATTATAAATATAGACAATGATTAAAAGATCATGTAATAATTCAATACTTTAATAACAAATACTACCATAAAATCATAAAATCAAAAAATATTAAAAAAAATATCAAAAAATATTTTTCTTTGTAAAATTCCAATAAATTTTTCCTATAAAAATATACTCTCAATATATATTAAAAAAATTACAATGAAAAAAATTTAAACAAAGCGAAAAAGCAATAATGTATTTTTTTTACCAATAAAATTTATTTTATTAATAATTTTGTGAGTGAAATATTAATATTCTTCATTATATCAATTATAAATAGAATTATCAAAAAAAAAATTATTGATATTTTCTATAGTGTTCTGAACTATTACTCCTCAGTTCACGAGATCAGACAAAAATGGCTCACAATTTACGTCTTCTGCAACGTGAAGCAGACCTAGAACTAATGGTCAAAACAGCTGGAATAGTTGGAAGCTGTTGAAGTGACACCATTTAACTGGTCTCGAGTCCTGCTTCAAAGCATATATTTGTTTTGGCTCTGAAATGAATTCTTTTACCTGCTTTTGGAGGTTTGTAATTTTGTGGGAGCTTCGGCTTCGCTCATCAGGATGCTTTTCTTTCCGCTTGAGTGCCTTTTCGCTGGCTTGCCCCCAAAAGAAAAGGAGGCTATTCAGCTAGCGTAGGCCATTTCAATAACTATCTTTATTTATGATTAATGGCAATGGAGATTTCCTTTTGAATTGGTCGAGAGGGAAGGAATTTAACTCGAATTTTTTCAAGACCTTTATCACATGGTGAAACTTTTAAATTCATATAAGGTATTTGTTCTCTACGAAAGCTGAATCGTGGGCTGCTATCTACGGACCAGATTTAGCCTGGAATTTAGGATATACCAGGACTGAGCTAGAGGTTGATTCTGCAGTGCTTGCGACAGTTTTGAGAGGAAACTCATCCAGGATCCCATCCTGACAGAAACTGAACAGGTGTTTTCCAGGCAATGGGAGGTGCTGATCCGACACGCCTTCTGCGAAGGCAATTGTTCGGCGGATTGACTAGCTAACCTTGGCCATAACGTTCCTTTAGATTGTCAATATTACAGTCTCCCATTAGAGGGTGTTCTTCCTCCATTTTATGTTCACAACCACCCCGTGTCTGACTGGCTTGTAATTTTATTTTTCTGGGCTTATACCCCGTTTACCACTGAAAAAATCAGGCATTTGCATTAATAAGATAAATCGACTAACCTTACAAAATCTTAGTAATTAAATAAAAATCATGAGATGGGCGCTGAATGCTTAGTACTTACGGTAAATTCATGCAATTAATCTTCACGACATAAGATGATTTAGATGGGTTTTAGCCTGTAAAGAGATCGATCAAAACAGTCACGTACGGGTATCTTAATTAAGGGTTATTGAGTTGAACTCCTAATTCTTGAGGTAGAATGGTTTCGGTGCAGAGTTCTATATATGACATCTTGGCTGGGACTTAACTGGCAACTAAAATTAGACGGAGCACTCCTGAGTGCAATTGGAAGTTGCTGGGCGGAGGACTCCAAACGATACAAATATCGATTGTATTGCTGAGTGCTGACTGAGAGAAACTTACAACAGCACAACAAATTGTGAGGATATGATACGTTGGTTTCCGTAAAGAAATTCGACACCATGAACGATGGCGTGGATTAAAAAAACAGATTTGAACGTCAGCAGGAACCGAATATCCCTCGTTATCATGACGTACTGGAAAGCAAATGGTAGTGTAGAATCCAGAAAACTATTTATTAGTTCTCCCCGGTCATTATCCCACCTTCGTGTGTAAGTGGGAGTATCTAATCTTCCACTTAGTATTAGTATTAATAGAGGTTTAATTGGTGGTATAAATTATAGTATTATTCATGCCTCATGTCTTCCCAACCTTATCTATAAATAGACAAGCTAAAACGCTGAAGATGTGTATGATATACAGAGTAAAAAATCAAGAGAGTGGGAGCAGGAGAGAGAGCTTTAGTGTAGAGTTGAGAACAATTTTCTCCTCCTTTTTATTTGTATTATTTCTTTGAGTGATTAATACAAAATGGTAGTTCTGTGGAGTAGGCAAGTTGCCGAACCACGTAAATTTGTGTGTGTTTGAATGCTTGAATGTCTCAAAAACTAGTATCAGAGCTTGTTCTTAAAAAAGAGGGTGTTTGATCCAAACTCAAAACTTAAAGTTCTCAAAACGTGTTTTTGGACATACCATCGTGTAGAGGAAGATGAGACAAATCCACTGGTGAAAACCCGGTGAAGAACCGACGTCCTGCATTCCCGCACGCGCCAACACGAGCCGATGACAGCACTGCCCACGTGCACCTACGCGCCCCACATGTTCCACGCGTCTTCTTTGCCCAAATCTCTACAACTGAACCAGGTTAACCCGACACGTTATCACACAGTCAGCAGCAATTCTGCATAGTCATCAGCCATGTCACTATACACATCAGCAAAGACACGCCAAATAGAAAATCCACGTAGATATGCCACGTCATCATTGCGGGCCTGTTTTGCTTACGTGTCTGCAACGTCTGCATATTGGGTTTTGATCTAGTGTGATGCAGACACTATTCTTCCTAACACGTGGCTTCATCTGCAGCGTCCAATGATCCAAAAGTTTGACTAATAAAATCTGAGCCATCTAAAGTCCGATTTGGGTGATTTTAGTGTCATTTCTAATATTTCTGGCCATTCTAGACACATCTGTAAGGTCAAATTTAATGTATTCCAATCCGAGATATATTAAAAATGGTAGATGAAATAAAAGCTGTTGGAATTGAAAAATTTAATGTAACAGATATTGGATACTGGAAAATACAAATTGAAGACTATCTATATGGAAAAAAACTTCATCTTCCTCTATTGGGGAGCAAACCAGAAAATATGTTAGAAGAAGATTGACAAATTCTTGACAAACAGGTTTTGGGCATTATCTGGCTATCCTTATCAAGAAGAGTTGCTCATAATATTACAAAAAAAATCCACTGCAAGATTGATAAAAGTCTTGTCTGGGATGTATGAGAAGCCCTCAGCAAATAACAAAGTGTACTTGATAAAGAAGTTGTTCAACTTGAAGATGATAAAAAGCACCTCTGTTATATAGCATCTCAACAACTTCAATACCATCACAAATAAATTGTCATATGTTGATATTGAGTTTGATGATGAGATCCGTGCATTTATTTTTCTAGCTTCACTTCCAAGCAGTTGGGAAGGCATGAGAACGGTCATAAACAACTCAGCTGGAAAATCCAAACTGAAATATGATGACATTTGAGACTTGATTTTAGCTGAAAAAGTGCGAAGAAAAGACTCAGTTGAAAGTTCAAGTTCAAGTTCAGCTCTCAACATCAACACTCGATGGAGGAGACATGATAGAGGCTTATCCAGAATTAGATTAAAATCAAGGTATAGAAGTAAAAGCAAGTTTGGACCAAGAAAGCAGGTTGAATGTTGGAATTGTGGCAAACTTGATCATTTTATGAGAAGTTGCACAAAACTGAAAAAACTTGAACCTGACTCTGCAAACGTTATTATAGATGAAGTACAAGATGCTTTGATTCTTACTGTACAAAGTCCAATTGATGATTGAGTTCTTGATTCTAGTATTTCATTCCACTATACACCACACCATGAAATGATGCAAAACTGTGTTGTTTGAGATCACGGTGCAGTCTATCTAGCCGATGGACAACCAATGGATATTGTAGGTATATGAGATGTGCAAATCAAGACAATGAATGGATCTATATGGAACTTGCAAAATGTAAGGCATGTTCCTAGACTAAAGAAGAAGTTGATCTAAGTCGGACAACTTGATGATAGTGGTCATTCAATCCTTTTTTCTAGAGGTATATGGAAGGTATCAAATAGAGCAATGGTTTTGGCTCGTGGAAAGAAAATCGGCACCCTGTATATGACCATAAGATCTGCATACATTATTACCTCTACTGAAGCTGAAAATTAGGCACAATTATGGCACTATAGACTCGGTCATATGAGTCAAAAGGGGATAAAGATACTTCAGTCAAAGGAAAAGCTGCCGGAGTTAAAAAATATTGATCTAGACATTTGTGAAAGCTGTGTTCTTGAAAAATAAAAGAAGCTCAGTTTCTTAAAGATTGGCAGGACCTTAAGACCAAGAAAGTTAGAACTAGTACACACAGATTTATAGGGATCGGCTTCAGTATCATCTCTTAGAGGTTCTCGATATTATGTGACTTTCATTGATGACTTCAACAAGAAGGTATGGGTCAAATTTCTGAAAAATAAATTTGATGTGTTTGAAACATCCAAGAAATGGAAGGTTATGGTTGAGACTAAATAAGGTATGAAGTTGAAATGCTTAAGATCTGATAATAAAGGAGAATATATTGATGGAGGTTTCAAAGAGTATTGCGTTGTCAAATGTATCAGAATGGAAAAGACCATTCTAAGCACACTACAATAGAATGACATTACTGAACTAATGAAAGAGCTAGAAGCATGAGGTTGTATTCTGGGTTACCTCAAACCTTTTGAGCTAATGCAGTTCATACTGCAATTTACTTGATCAACCGTGGACCATCAGTTCTTTAAAGTTTAGACTGTCCAAGGAAGTATGGAGAGGAAAAGAAGTATAACTCTCTAATTTAAAGGTCTTTGAATGTGTTTCTTATGTGTATATAGATTTTGATTCTCGCAACAAACTAGATGTCAAATCCAAGAGATGTTTCTTCATTGGCTATGGAGATGAAGAATTTGGATTTCGATTCTGGGATGATCAGAATAGAAAGATTATCAAAAGCAGTAATGTGATATTCAATGAGAAAGTTTTATATAAAAACAGATCAAGTGCAGAAATAGAAATGGTTGATTCAGATACAAGTCCATAAAAATCTAAATTCATCAGATTAGAAGGGCTTCCCGATGTTACCAAGCAGAACAAAACTCAAGAGTCTTTTACAAGAAGATTCAAGCACATCTGTACCCACTACTACACAAGAAGATACGGAGCCAGTGAACTAGCTGTTTATGTTCTCAGGTTTTCAAAGACTATAAAGCCTTCACAATGGTTTATACTTTTACTGAATTATATATTATTGACAGATGTTGGTAAACCATTAACTTATAAAGAATCCTTACAAGACAGAAACTTGAGCAAATGGGAGTTAGTTGTGAAGGACAAGATGGAGTTGGTGTTGAAGAACAAGACTTAGGAGCTAACCACACTACCTGAAGGAAAGAAGGCTTTGCAAAACAAGTGAGTTTATAGAGTAAAGACTGAGCATGACGGAAGCAAACAATTTAAGGTAAGACTTGTTGTAAAAGAGTTTCAACAAAAGAAAGGGATTGACTACTCTGAGATATTTTCTCCAGTTGTGAAGCTCATAACAATCAGAGTTGTTCTAGGGATAGTAGCTACAGAAAATTTACATCTTGAACAATTAGATATAAAAACAATATTTTTTCATAGTGAATTGGAGGAATACATTTACATGTAACAACCAGAGGGGTTTGCAATACAAGGAAAGGAGAACGAAGTTTCAAAGCTAAAGAAAAGCCTATATGGTTTAAAGAAAGCTCCAAGATAATGGTACAAGAAGTTTGACAACTTCATGTGTAGTTCGGGATACATAAGATACCAGGCTAATTATTGTTGTTATGTCAAATTGACACGACTAAAAAATTGATGTCTTCTCCCAAGTGCAGGAGTGTCGAAGTAATAAATAACCCGGCAAGACCGGGGTCGAAGCACAGGGAGGTTAATTGTACAAATTATAAACAACAATTATAAAACAATAATAACAACAACAACAATAGTAATAATAATAATAATAATAATAGTAGTAGTAGTAGTAGTACTAATAATAATAATAATAATAATAATAATAATAAAGAAAGAGAAGAAGAAGAAGATGATGATGATGAGAACTTGGAGATCAAATATTAATGTAAGGATTAAGCAATAATAATAACAAATGTCAAGGTTAGAGGTTCCACTAATGGTATATCAAACAAGTATAGTATAAACTCTTATTATTGAATTGGAAACCACACACAAAGGAGGTTCCAATCAGATTATATATTGTTAACATGATTACATTAGTCATCTTATTCAATTAATGCTAATACTTGTAAATCTCGTCAAGCATTCATGATTATAACTTATGTTAACAACAAATCAAGTTCCTTTCATAGCTCAGGTGTCGGTTATACCATACATTATGGGCTATGAAAGTGTCAAGCATTTGTTGTACCAAGTGTTATACAACATAAATCAAGATTAGTCATTTAACAAGCAAAGTATTAAAGAGTGAACAAGATAACAAATATAAAACATGTTAGTATCAAACATTAAAGTCCATATTAAGTTTACATTATACTTATTCTTACACCATTAGTGTAACCTTTTCACCTTGACATAATTAACTTAGCTAGACATAATGAAAGAAAGCAAAATAAGAACATAAAAGTTAACTAAGTAAAGGAAAGGAAATGAAAGGCATAAACTTAATATTAATGAAAGCAAAGCATAAACATTACAAAAAATACAAAGAGAGAAAGGAAGAGCATGATCTTGATCTGGAAACCAAGATGCCTAAATGCATGGCAAATGCCTCCTTTTATAGGCCAAAATTGGGAACTATTGATTTGATGACTAATTGATAAGTGGGGGGCCAACTCTTGACTTGGTGACAATCCTTATCTTCTCTTGTCTGCCCAAAACATCATTGATAACGTCAAAATTGGAACCACTTGCAAACATGAAAGTTGTAGCCAATTGTCTCAGCTGTCTTGTGTAAAACATTCAGCTTATTTGGAGTTCTAGAACTCCAGATATGGCCAAAATACCGAACAGTGCTCGGGCTGGAGGACAGCTTCGGGCTTCTTTGTTGTTGCAATAATTTGGACTTGAAAATGGCCTTTTTAGATCTTGGGCTCCATATGAAAGTTGTAGGCCTATGTCTTAGCTTTCCATCCATATAAAGTGGACCTAAATCTGAGATCTACAACTCTAGATATGATCCAATTACCGAACAGTATTCCGGTATGGACTGCACCGACATCTCTTTTCGGAGTTTAGCCATCTCTTTGTCCTTTCAATTTCAATTCTTAAATTCATCAATCAATCCTTTCATTTATGTGATAGACCTGCATTAAAAATAGACATTTACCATAAATTATAGGTATCTTATATTATTAGATACATTATTATAAAACATGTTTTAGTTAAGGAGTTATTGATACTTCAAGTGCAAAATGATGATATAAAACCTTGATAAAAATGCACTTTTAAGTACTAATCACAAATATTTTGACAACTCCAATATCATTCTACTGTTGTATGTGGATGATATGTTGATTGCAGGATTCAGTATGGAAGAGATTGACAAATTAAAATAATAATTGTCAAAACAGTTTGAAATAAAGGATCTAGGAGCTACTAAACAAGTACTTGGCATGAGAATCAGCAGAGATAAAGACAAAGATATACTAAAGCTTTCACAAATAGAGTATGTCAAGAAGGTTCTTAGCAGATTTAGTATGGATAATGCTAAACCAGTAAGTACACCTCTTGGGAATCATTTCAAGTTCAGTAGAGACCAGTCATCAAAAACTGAGCTAGAATATGGATACATGGATAAGATTTCATATGCCTCAACTATCAGCTCTTTGATATATGTTATGGTCTATACCAAACCAGACATTGCCCATGTAGTGGGAGTTATAAGCCGATATATGAGCAATCCTGGAAAGCAGCATTGAGAGGCGGTGAAATGGATCATAAAGTACTTAAAAGGTTCATCAGAGACATGTCTTACCTTCACAACTGATGGTTTAAAACTTGAAGGTTTTGTAGATGTTGATCTAGCAGAAGATATTGATAGTAGAAAGAGTACTGCAGGATATATATATATATATTCTAGGAGGCACTGCTGTTTCTTGGAGTTCTACCTTGCAAAAGATAGTCACTCTTTCAATGAAAGAAGTTGAATATGTTGCAGTCTCAGAATATGCAAAAGAGATAGTATGGCTACAGAGTTTCCTTAAAAAATTGGGTAAAATGAATGGAAAGGGTACTTTGTATAGTGATAGTTAAAGTCTAATCTTCCTTGTCAAGAATCCAGCATTTCACTTCAGCACTAAGCATATTCAGATCAAATATTACTTCATCCGATAATTGCCAGACAATAAAGAACTACTGCTATAAAAGATTTGTGGAAGCAAGAATCCTGCTGACATGTTAACCAAAAGAGTTATACTTGATAAACTGAAGTTGTGTAAAACTTTAGTTGATCTTCAAGAATAAAAGATAATTTTATTATTTGTCTCCAAATGAGAGATTGTTAGTGGAGACAAACATTGTCCTACCTCCATTATATATAAGTGGGAATACCAAATTTCCCACTTGACATTAATGGAGGCTTAATTGGTGGCATAAATCATAGCATGATTTATGCCCCATTTCTCCCCAACTTTGTCTATAAATAGACAAGCTAAAGAGCTGAAGATGTGTGTGATATACGGAGTGAAAAACCGAGAGAGTGAGAGAAGTAAAGAGAGTTTGAGTATAAAGTTGAGTTGAGAAGAGTTTTTTTTTTTTATATTGTTTCTTTGAATGATTAATACAAATTAATAGTTTCGTAAAATAAACCAGTTACCAAACCATATAAATTTATATATATATATATATATATATATATATTTAAATACTTAAATATCCAAATAAAGGCATCCTCATCCAAGGTTTCTCGAATTTTTGACAAACTAGATGTAAAACTAATATTACAAACAATATTAATTAATGCAGGGTCGATCAAAATAGACGATGTACCTTTTTTCTGTTTAAGAGCGCACCATGTCGGTAAATGGAAAGTCAAATTCATTGACTCACAATTTACTATTAATATTATTACAATCAATATTATAAGAAGCCAGGGAAAGAGTTCTCATTGAAACATTGTATGCATTTGGCCGTCAGCCACCTAACAGTCTCTATAGAACTATCTATCACCATAGACATTGAAAGTGGCTCCTTATAAATGCTCACCACTCATTCCATGCTCACCACTCATTCCCAAACTCATCAAGTCCTCTCCTGTACATCAATCTCTTCTCATTGTCTTCCGTCCCTCTGCCCATCAAAAAAACCCGGAAGAGAAAAATGGTTTCCAAGTACTCTCATGGCCATCTCTTCCTTGTTTATAGCTTCAATGGATGAAAGAGCTAAATAAAAAGTTGCTTTTATGTTAAAGAGAGGTAAGCCTCACATGTCTATGAAAAACATTAAAATATATTATTCAAAGATTTATTCTTCAATAGGTTTTCTTACTAAAAGTATCAATATGAACGAATTGTTAAGACAATTTTTTTATTAGAATATATATGTAAATATGTATAAATAAAATTATAATCACATTATTCAAAAACCATATCAATAACTTGTCTTCTAAAAATTATTTTTTTTGTTATTGAAAATGCTTTTAAAGCATTCAGCTAAAGTAGATAATCCAATCAAATGCATCGTAACAAACGCTGTAAAAAATCTGTATTTAAGGGCTTAACGACACCTCTTGGGTTGTTGGCCTGGGTTTTGGTAAGGGCTAGATTCTCTTGCTTTTTTTTTCTTTTTCTTTTTAATTCTTTGTTTTTTTATTTCGAAGCATGATGCAATAAAAAAATAATTTAGTTCATAAAATATTTTAAATTTTATTCTCTTGTATTTAAGAATTATTATGCTATGGCTTGCTAGGTAAACTCGTGCAACCACATTAATCAAACAAAAAAAAAGAGAGAGAGAGATTTTGATCATCATCTCTCTCTGTTTTTTCTTAAGGAAATATATTGATTCACCCTCTAATCTAGGCTAATGGCAAGAATTTCTATATCAATGTGAGTTTCCAATAAATATTTTTAGGACATCTTGACTGGGACTTGATCGGCAACTAAAATTAGACGGAGCGCTCCAAGGTGCAATAGGAAGTTGCTAGGCTTAGAACTCCGAACAACACAAATATCGTATAGCTGAGTGTTGACTGAGAGAAACATCCAACAGCATAACAAACTGTGAGGATAAATTACGTTGGTTTCCCTAAAGAAATTCGACCCCATGTACGATCGCATTGATCGAAAAACAAATTTGGATTTAAGCAGGAACCGAATATCCCTTCATATCATGACGTGCTGGAAAGCATATGCAAGTGTACAATCTTTCATAGACAACCAGAAATCAAGGAATGAAGTGCACTTGCACTAGTAATTAATCTTCATTATTCAATCGGTATAAGTTGTTGGTTTACCCGATGTATTGGGTTTCTGGGTGTTTTCCAAAGATTTTCAAACATGTCTTCACTACTGATTTCCATGATCGGAAAAGGAGAATAATAATCGACATGCAAAATTGCAAATAGATGTGTTTCTCGCTTCTATAATCACAATATACATTTTGCTCTAATATGACTGCAAAATCATTGAAAGCTACAGTTAATTAATTAGCGTAATCAAATTTGATTTCATCTTCTGTTCGAAGAAGCCAAGGAAAGAGTTCTAATTGAAACATTGTATGCATTTGACCGTCAGCCAACTAACAGTCTCTGTAGATCTATCTATCACTAAAAACTTTGAATGTAACTCCTTATAAATGCTATATATATCTGCATCCTTTCATTCCATGCTCACCACTCATTCCCAACCTCATCAAGTCCTCTCCTGTTCATCAATCTCTTCCGTCTCTCTGCCTGTCAAAAAAACCCGGAAGAGAAAAATGGTTTCCGAATCTCTTGGCCATCTCTTCCTTATTTCTTTCCCAGCCCAAGGCCATGTAAATCCTTTGCTTAGACTTGGAAAAATCCTTGCCTCCAAAGGCTTCCTTGTCACCTTCTCCACTACTGAAACCATTGGCGAACAGATGAGAAAAGCCAGTGGCATCATAGATAAGCTGACCCCGTTTGGTGATGGCTTTATCCGGTTTGAATTCTTTGAAGATGGATGGGAACAGGACGAGCCTAGGCGCCAAGACCTTGATCAATACTTACTTCAACTTGAGCTTGTTGGTAAACAAGTAATTCCTCATATGATCAAGAAAAATGCAGAGCAAGGGCGGCCGGTTTCTTGCCTCATAAACAACCCTTTCATTCCATGGGTTACAGATGTGGCCACAAGTCTAGGTCTCCCTTCTGCAATGCTTTGGGTTCAATCCTGCGCTTGTTTTGCCTCATATTACCATTACTATCACGGTACTGTACCTTTCCCTGATGAGGAGCACCCCGAGATAGATGTCCAATTACCATGCATGCCTCTCCTAAAACATGATGAAGTGCCTAGTTTCTTACATCCTACAACTCCTTATCCTTTCCTGAGGAGGGCTATTTTAGGTCAGTACAAAAATCTTGACAAGCCACTTTGCATCCTGATGGAAACATTCGATGAGCTTGAACCAGAGCTCATCAAGCACATGTCCGAAATCTTCCCCATCAAGGCCGTTGGGCCACTATTCAGAAATCCCAAGGCAGCGAACACAACGGTCCATGGAGACTTGTTGAAGGCAGATGATTGCATCGAATGGCTTGACACAAAGCCAACTTCATCAGTTGTTTATGTGTCTTTCGGTAGTGTCGTCCAATTGAAGCAAGACCAATGGAACGAGATCGCTTATGGGTTATTGAATTCGGGCGTCTACTTCTTGTTAGTTATGAAACCAGCCCACAAAGATGCAGGACGTGACCTCCTTGTTCTGCCAGATGGGTTCTTGGAGAAAGCAGGAGACAGGACAAAAGTGGTGCAATGGAGTCCTCAAGAGAAGGTTTTAGCTCACCCATCAGTTGCGTGCTTTGTAACACATTGTGGGTGGAACTCTTCTATGGAAGCACTCACATCAGGAATGCCAGTGGTGGCTTTCCCTCAATGGGGTGATCAAGTAACTAATGCGAAATATTTGGTCGACATCCTTAAGGTTGGTGTGAGAATGTGCCGCGGAGAAGCAGAGAACAGACTGATTACTCGTGATGAGATAGAGAAATGCTTGTTGGAGGCCACAGTGGGACCTAAGGCAGTGGAAATGAAGCAGAATGCAATGAAATGGAAGGAGGCAGCCGAGGCAGCAGTGGCTGAGGGTGGTTCCTCCGACTGGAATATACGATATTTTACTGATTATATTGTAAAAGCGAATGAGTCTGAGATTGCTAGAAAGTGCAATGGTTCTAATGGGTTTCCAGTGTCGGTAGTGGTGAAGTCCACCGAGAAAGTGGCTGAACTGGCGGGGTCATCGACATGAGGAGATTTGCTAAATATGCCGTGAACATGGAACGGGTTTAATCCAGTGTTTTTATGATGAAATTACTCCTGTTATGTAGTCGTCTACTTTTTACTTCTTTTAATTAGCTATTAAAAAAACCTTAATATACAGAAAAGGACCCCATGCCATATAAAGGCCATATGCATTGTTGTTATCGAATTTTTTTATTCTGCCTAAGAACAATTCAAGGCTTTGCCTCGAGCTTCCTCTATGAGTAGTTCCGCTAATAGCCCACCATCTGCACCACTAATAATTTAAGATGATGAAAATGGAATGTATATGTTCAAAGGATTTGAGGTGGAAACATTGTTCATATATTAGCTATTCACATCTTTTTTTTATTGAGTCTTTTTGGTCCTATATTTAATTAGTGTAGTTCGATTTCTTAAAATTCATACTCGATAAATTATAAAATGGTGTTTAGATTATGACATTTTTTTCATATAAAATTATATTTGAATTAATTTATCTGAATTATGTTTAAATGATTATTCAATTATATCATTATATATAAAAAATAATTTTTTTTATAAATATTATTAATTTTTTTATGAATAAATTATCTATGAGTTTAGTAGGTGCATGAATTTTTAAAATGAATACATCTATGAATATTGATTGAAAATAAAATGTCTTATCTTGTGGTTTTAGCTGAGATTGGAATGAGTGTTTTTTTTTTAAAAAGAATTTTATCCATATTTGTTTCATAAATTTTCAAAGATGGAGAGCTTGTTGTTATTGTAGTTATAATAATTTTTTAAAGTATTTTTTTATTTGGAAATGTATTAAAATAATATATTTTTTTATTTTTTAAAATTTATTTTTAATATTAGCATATTAAAAAATTAAAAAATCAATTTAAAATAAAGAAAAAAATAATTTTTTTAAATATACTTATAAAACATAAAAACAAACAGTATTATATTACTCAACACAACAGCAATTTTGCTTGTAACAGTAATTCAACATTGTGATTCTACCGGCAAACAGTAATCTAGTACCACGTTTTGTTCGTAGCAAATAAGTTAATGACTTGTGACTGCATTTCAATTCTGGATATGTTAAGAATTTTAATTTAATATTTTGGCAAAATAAATATATATTTTAAAATAAAACTGCTGCAATTTCAAGTCTCAAACACCACCTAAACTGATGGACAAGAAAGTAACAGGATAAAGTAACCACTTTTCACTGAAAATAAATATGGAGCCCCACAAATTGAAGAAGTTTTCGCTTTTCACTACCAGCAGAAATGTGAACACTTTTTAGGATATGTTTCTTGAAAAATTATTTTTAAATTTTTTTATATTTATTTATTATAAAAAAAATTGATTAAAAAAATAATTTTTAATTAAAAAAATTTAATTTTATTTCTAAAAAATTATTTTCTTGAAAACTTTGAGTGGAAAACACGTTCTAAAAGTTATGAAAAATTTAGAAATATCATATTATTTACTGATTATATTAGATTTAATTTTCAAAATTTTAATTATTATATATATTTTATTTTGAATATTTTTTTAATTTCATCTCTTAAAATTTAATTTTTATATTAATTTTAATCTTTATTTTTATAATTATTATTTACTTTTCTCTTATCATTTTTTTATTGAAAATTTTTATCTATCAAATTTGATCCTTATTTTTTTAATTGTCACTTATTTTATCTAAAAATAATTTATGAAATGTTAATTATTATTATTTTAATTTCTTCATCTTTTATTTTTTAGATTTGATCTTTAATATTTTGATTATTATTTATTTTATTTGAGATAATTTATAAAAAAAAATTCAATTTAATTCTCATTCAACTTTTTAATTTGTAAGATTTATTTTTTATTATTTTAATAAATTTGAGAAAAATAAAACATTAATAATTTATTTTTTAGCTTATTTTTTATGACATTATCAAATATTGGAATATTTTCTAACTTATTTTTTATTACACTATTAAATATTAAAAAATAATTTATTATTTTAAAATTTATTTTTAAAAAAAAATTATTTTTTAACAAATAAACAGTACAGTATGTATTTCACTTTTCAGCACCAGCGTTAATGCTTTCGGACCAGGTTTACATTATTTATGCGCTCAATAGTGTAAAAGGGCAGCTAGGAGTCCTGCATATCCAAGCACCCTTTCTGCCACTAAAGACCTTGGTACCAAGCGTGTTTCCTGAAAAATTAAAGATTTGTTTTCATTTAAAATTTTTATTTTTAAAATTTTTTATTATTATTTTAATATATTATATCAAAAATTATTTTTTAAAATAAATATTATTATTCTCTAAAATACATCTCAAATATAAAAATACAATTATTTTCAACATGTTAGGATATATTTAAAATTATGATAATAGTTATAATTCAAAATATTTTTTTGTTTAAGAATATATTAAAATATTATTTTTTTTATTTGTAAAATATTATTTTTTATTTTATGAAAAAATTAAAAAAAAATAACAATAAAATTAAAATTTAAAAAAGTGCGGTTCCTGGGCGTTGCCATGATCTAACCGTGTCCGGACGATAGCACCGCCACTCCCACACTCTTTCACTGTACTACAATCACCCGAGCCCACCAGCACAAAACACTATTAGATGCACACTGTTCAGGTGCAAGTAGCCAAGAGGAGACAAAAATATACCTGTTGCAAGCATTCTCATCCAATCCAAGGTTGTTTCAATCATTTCGGGTGTGATTGGAATTTATTGTATTTTAATGATATGCTAATATAAAAAATAAAAAAAACAATTGTTTTAGATGAGAATGAATACTGTATTTGAAGAAGTAAAAAATAAGAGCTACATTTACCAAATTTCGAAGGACGAAGGTGATATTTGTTTCTTACAACCTGTTTTCTGAAAAATTATTTTAATTTTTTTTATTTATTTGTTATTAAAAAAATATTTTTTAATTAAAAAAATTTAACTTGATTTTTAGAAAAATATTTTCTTGAAAAATTTGAAAGGAAAATAATTTCTGAAAGTGGTGAAAATTTTAAAAATGTTATATTATTCGCTGATTATATCAAATTTAATCATTAAAATTTTAATTACTATGTATATTTTATTTTTAATATTTATTTTTTAATTTTATCTCTTAAAATTTAATTTTTATATTAACTTTAGTCCTTATTTTTATAATTATTATTTATTTTTTCCTTATCATTTTTTTATTGAAACTTTTTATCTATCAAATTTAGTACTCATTCTTTTGATTATTACTTATTTTATTTCAAATAATTTATAAAATGTTAACTATTATTATTTTAATTTCTTCATCTTTTATTTTTTTTAATTTTTAGATTTGGTCTTTATTATTTTAATTATTATTTATTTTATTTGAGATAATTTATGAATTATATTTTTTTTAATTTCATTCTCATTTAACTTTTTAATTTGTAAGATTTCATCTTTATTATTTTAATAAACTTGAGAAAAATAAAACATTAATAAGTTATTTTTTAACTCATTTTTCATGATATAACCAAATATTGAAAAATATTTTCTAATATATTTTTTATTACACTATCAAATATTAAAAAATAATTTATTTTTTTAAAATTTACTTTCCAAAAAAACTATTTTCGTCTAAACAAACGAACCAAAGAACAGTGTAGTTTCCAGAATGTGTTTCAAGACTAATTATAAAAACATGTTAATTTAAGAATAGGCTGATCTAGAATTTAAATCAATTCTTGTTAAAAAAATATAAAAAAGTGAATAATCTAGAAATTCTAGGTGTTTATTAATTAATTAATAATATTTTATTAGTTTTTTTATTTTTTAAATAAATACAAATGCGAGAGATAAATTTTAGATAAATATATTTTTATTATTTTTAATAATTTATGAGTTTTTTTTTTGTGTCTGTATTTTTCTGCAATATATATTTGAAAAGTAATTGATAGTAAATGATTAATAGAATGTTATCCATTACTTATTAAATACCATGAATTTTTCATGAATAACTTGATCTGATAAAAGTTTTTTGAATGATTTTAAGTAAATCGAATAAAAAATTAGAGCATAAAACCTCTCGAATTTTTTATTTATTAAAATAACATTATTTTAATTATTATTTTTAAATGATCAACCATTATACAATGATATTTCCAATCCATCATCCATCACCCTCCATTGATTTGATTGGCACTCTCCTACAGTCACAGCCTCAATACTCGCTAGCAAATCATCCTCTCTTTTTTTTCTTTTTTCTTTTTTCTTTTTATGAATTTGGTTTCGATTTTATATATATATATATATATTGTAAAGGTTAATGTACCGCACAAAGGAGAAGTATCATTTACGAAATCAGACGAAAAATATACCAGTTGCGGGCATTCTTTGGGTATGGACATCCAATCCGAGGTTGTTTCAGTCATTTTGGGTGTGATGGAAATAACTTTTATTTTTATCTTTTATTATATTTTAAAGATATTTTTAATTTTTAAATATATTTGTAATATTTTTAATTTTTTATAATTTTAATGTATTAATATAAAAAAAAAATATTTGAAAAAACTTTTTCTTTTTTTAGTTTTTTTATGAGAGTGAATGATGCGTTTGAAAAGTAAAGAATGATAGCAACATTTACCAAACTTTCAAAGACATGAAGGACAACATTTTTCAGAATGGGTTTTTGACTAATTATAAAAACATGTCACTTCAAGAGACCTTTTGGAAACTTGGTGAATTTGTATTTTTAAAACAATTAATTTTTAATTTTTATTTATTTATGATATATTTTGAATTATTTTAATACATTGATCTAAAAAATTAATTTTTTAAAAAATAAAAAATATATTATTTTGATATATTTTAAAATAAAAAACACTTTAAAAATCAACCGTAACAATACTCTCAGACAGGCTAAAAAATAAATTAATATAGAATTTAAATAGATTTTTATTAAAAAAATAGGAAAGGAAATAATCAAGAAATTCCTAGTATTTATGAATTAATTAGTAATATTTTATTAGTTTTTTAAAATAAATATAAGAATGAGAGAGAAATTTTAGAAGAATATATTTTTATCACTTTTAGTAAGTTATGAGTTTCATTTTGTTTATTTTTATTTGTATTTTTTAATATAAATCTAAAACATAATTAATAAGATGTCATCAGTTACTTATTAAATACCACATTTTTTTTATAAATAACTTGATTTGAATTGATAAAAAATCTAGGTTCTAACTTCTTGATTCTTTTTAATTAAAATAACACTATTTTAATTTTTTTTTAAATGATCAACCATTGTTGATATTCATCATCCATCACCCTCCATTGATTTGATTGGCACTCTCCTACAATCACAAACTCAATACTAGTAAATCATCTTCAACAAAATAGGTTGATTGTAAAGAGATATAGTGTTTTTCTTTGCTCCCAGTCCTTCTAATTTGGGACTTTAAACAATGTTCACCAATGAAATTGAATTGCTCTACCATTACTCTATCTGTTCAGTTGGATGCCCGCAGATTCATTACCATAGCTACAAGACTATCATGGGATGTTTTCAAACTCGATCGTTGAAGATATTCATGGGATATATGTTACCTTGCTTGTGTTGATTTCAAGTAAATTATGAGTTAATTTCATTTTATTTTTTAATATAGATCTGAAAAGTAATTAATATGATGTCACCTATTACTTATTGAATACCATGAATTTTTCATAAATAATTTAATCTGAACTGATAAAAAATCTAGTTTGGTTTTGAATAAATCAAATAAAAACTCAGCTTTTAACCTTTTTTTTTTTTAATCAAAACAACACTATTTTACTTTTTTTTAAATGATCAACCATTATTGATATTCATCATCCATCACCCTCCATTGATTTGATTAATGACAGTCTCCTACACTCACAAATTCAATACTAGTGTTTTTCTTAGTGCTCCCAGTCCTTCAAATTCGGGACTTTAAACAATGTTCACCAATTAAATTGAATTGCTCTACCGTCACTCTATCTGTTCATTTGCATGCCCACAGATTCATTACCATAGTTACAAGACTATCATGGGATGTTTTCAAAACCGATCGTTGAAGATATTCAGGGGATACATGTTTTCTTGCTTGTGTTGATTTTGAGTAAATTATGAGTTTCATTTTGTCTTTTTTTTTTATCTGTATTTTTTTTTCAATATAGATTTAAAAAATAATTAATAAGATGTTATCAATTACTTATTAAATACCATCATTTTTTTCATAAATAACTTGATCTGAATTGATAAAAACTCAGCTTCTAACCTCGTGATTTTTCATATCAAAATAACACTTTCAATTTTTTTAAAATGATCAACCATTGTTGATATTCATCATCCATCATCCTCCATTGATTTGATTGGCACTCTCCTACAATCACAACCTCAATACTAGCAAATCATCTTCAAAAAAAATACGTTGATTGTAAAGAGACAATAGTGTTTTTCTTAGTACTCCCAGTCCTTCAAATTCGGGACTTTATATAATGTTCCCCAATTAAATTGAATTGCTCTGCCATTACTCTATCTGTTCATTTGCATGCCCACAGATTCATTACCATAATTACAAGACTATCATGGGATGTTTTCGAACTCGATCGTTCAAGATATTCATGGGATACATGTTACCTTGCTCTTTTGTTGCTTGTAAATTGCAATTTTATGTTTTAGGCCGTAGCCCCGTCGTTCTTGATAAAAAATAAAAAAGGAAAAAAGAGTGGTGATGGGTACGTTTTCTTATCCACCCATCAAACCCAAAAAAATTTCGTGGAGGTTATATGTTAATTAAAATTAAATAAACTCTACTAACTAAAGAAATATATACACACACACACACACCATCCAATTTCGTTTGCAAGGGAATTGTTTTATATATATATTGTCGAAGTTAATGTACTGCACAAAGGAGATGTATTATTTACGAGATCAGAGGAACAATTGCATACAATTTACGTCTTCTGCAATGTGAAGCAGACCTAGAACTAATGGTCAAAACAGCTGGAATAACTGGTAGCTGTTGAAGTAACACCATTTAACTGGTCTCGACCTCTGCTTCAAGGGATTGACTAACTTATAGATTTGACACTGGAAGCAGATATTTTTTTGGCTCTGAAATGGATTCTTTTGTCTGCTTTTGTAGGCTTGTAATTGAGTGAGAGCTTCGGCTTCTCTCATCAGGATGTTTTCTTTCCGCTTTAGTGCCTTTTCGCCCCTTGTTTCAATGAATTCATTTGGCTTGCCCCCAGAAGAAAGGGAAGCTATTCAGCTAGCGTAGCCCATCTCAATAACAATCATTATTTATGATTAATGGCAATGGAGATTTCTTTTTGAAGTGGTCAAGAGGGAAGAAATTTAACTCGAATTTCTTCAAGACCTTTATCACATGGTGAAACTTTTATGGGGGCGTTTAAAATGACGATCATATTTCTGCCTTGGGAATGTGATCAATTTTGTTTATGGGAACCAAACATTGTTTTAGATGACTTGTATTCACTGGTTTATTTTCTTGAGTTGCTTTTTTATCTTTTATCTTTTCAGATTTTGTGTTTTCTTTTTTTGTTGCTTTCAATATTTTATTTATTGTATTCATCTTCTTGATTTATTTTTATATAATTTTTATAAGGTTCTTATGTTGTTCTGTCTCAAATAATGATTTTTTTCATAATTAATCAAAATTAATTTAATATACTACTATTTCAATATATTTTTAAGAAAGAAATATGTTACTTAATATGTCAATATTTGAGGAACTAAATATCATTTTTAGTGTTTTTGGTATTATGGTAATTTTTGTGGTTGTAATTTGAAAAAAAAAATATTTTATAAAAAGTACTTTTAGTTGAGGTTGTTTAATATTTATATATATTTGGTTAAAATTATGATTAAAATTAAGGTTAAATAAAAAATAATTTAATGTGTTCGGTTAAGAATATTTTTTAAATTAAGGCTATAAAATAACTAAAAAAATATATTAATATTAATAGTTTTAAATTCAAATATTATAGATTTAACTACTCCAATTATATCATGAAATAAATTTATTTTATATAAAATATTTTTTTATTTCATTAAATTATCTATAATTTTATTACATACAAAATTCATTTGACAAGAACTATAGATTTCATGATTTTTTGAGCATACAATAAAATTAAATAAAATATTATTAAGAATAAAATTGAGATTACAGTGTGAGTGAATTTAATTCACTTTATAATATTTTTCAAAACAATTATTTATATAACAGTGTAAATAAATTTAATTTACTATAACTTAATTTTAAAAAAATTTATGTGAACATGAACAATGCAAGTAAATTTATCATTTATTGTATTATTTTTTTAAAAAATATTATTCATGTAAAATATACAAGTGAATTAAAATTCACTCTAAGTGTTCACTTAAAAAATAAATAATGTTGGGTAGAAGAAGAAAAAAATAAATAGTGTTTAGTTAAAAAATTCACTGTTTACATGAACATAAATATAAACTGCTTTGATTTTTACTGTATTTTAAATATAAAATACATTAAGTTTTATAAGAAATAAATTATATTTTTTATTTTACCAAATAATTATTTTGTTGTGGTTGCTTCAAACATCCACGCAAACAAACAGTTGGATATATGACGTGCTGAAAAGCATATGCTAGTGTGGAATCCAGGAAGCCATTTATTAATTCTCCCGAACCATTATTAAAGCATCCTCATCCAACGTTTTTCAAACTTCTGTCAAACTAGATATAATTATTGTAGGGTCAATCAAAAATGACGATATACTTTTTTTCTGTTCAAGATCAGCGCACCGTATCTGTAAATGGAAAGTCAAATTCATTGACTCACAATTTATTATTAATATTATTATACATATACAATCATTTTTTTTTGGCTCAAGTCAGTTTTCATCTGCATAATTCTCTGCAATTTGTTTTTTTTATTATATTTATACGGTTAAGTTGGTTTTTTGTCTGCTATAATGCGTTTCTAATCTTATTAAAGAAGAATAAGAGTAGAGGGTAATTAACGTGTAATCGGTAAGGAGTGCAGGTAATTAGCCCAAGAAGTCAAAAAAATCTTTCATAGACAACCAGAAATCAAGGAATGAAATGCACTTGCGCTAGTGACTGATCTTCATCATTCAATCGGTATAAGTTGTTGGTTTACGGTTTACCCGATGTATTGGGTTTCTGAGAGTTTTCCAAAGATCTTCAAACATGTCTTAACAACTGATCATTTCCATGATCGGAAAAAGAGAATAATAATCGACATACAAAATTGCAAATAGATGTGTTTCTCGCTTCTATAATCACAATATATATTTTGCTCTAATATGTAAAATCATTGAAAGCTACAGTTAATTAATTAGCGTAATCAAATTTGATTAATTTCATCTTCTGTTCAAAGAAGCCAAGGAAAGAGTTATAATTGAAAAATTGAATACAGTTGGCCGTCAGCCAACTAACAGTCTCCATAGATCTATCTACTACTAAAAACTTTGAATGCAGCTCCTTACGAATGCTATATATATCTGCATGCTTTCATTGCGTGCTCCGCACTCATTCCCAAACTCATCAAGTCCTCTCCTCAATCTCTTCTGTCTCTTTGCCTGTCAAAAGAAAAATGGTTTCCAAGTCTCTTGGCCATCTCTTCCTTGTTTCTTTCCCAGCCCAAGGCCATGTAAGTCCTTTACTTAGACTTGGAAAAATTCTTGCCTCCAAAGGCTTCCTTGTCACCTTCTCCACTACTGAAACCACTGGCGAACAGATGAGAAAAGCCAGTGGCATCATAGATAAGCTGACCCCGTTTGGTGATGGCTTTATCCGGTTTGAATTCTTTGAAGATGGATGGGAACGGGACGAGCCTAGGCGCCAAGACCTTGATCAATACTTACTTCAACTTGAGCTTGTTGGTAAACAAGTAATTCCTCAAATGATCGAGAAAAATGCAGAGCAAGGGCGGCCTGTTTCTTGCCTCATAAACAACCCTTTCATTCCATGGGTTACAGATGTGGCCACAAGTCTAGGTCTCCCTTCTGCAATGCTTTGGGTTCAATCCTGCGCTTGTTTTGCCTCATATTACCATTACTATCACGGTACTGTACCTTTCCCTGATGAGGAGCACCCCGAGATAGATGTCCAATTACCATGCATGCCTCTCCTAAAACATGATGAAGTGCCTAGTTTCTTATATCCTACAACTCGTTGTCCTTTATTGAGGAGGACTATTTTAGGTCAGTACAAAAATCTTGACAAGCCATTTTGCATCCTGATGGAAACATTCGATGAGCTTGAACCAGATCTTATCAAGCACATGTCCGAAATCTTCCCCATCAAGGCCGTTGGGCCACTATTCAGAAATCCCAAGGCACCAAAGACAACGGTCCATGGAGACTTGATGAAGGCAGATGATTGCATCGAATGGCTTGACACAAAGCCACCCTCATCAGTTGTTTATGTGTCTTTCGGTAGTGTCGTGCAATTGAAGCAGGAGCAATGGAACGAAATCGCTTATGGGTTATTGAATTCGGGTATCTCCTTCTTGTTAGTAATGAAACTCAAACCAGCCCACAAAGATGCAGGACATGACCTCCTTGTTCTGCCAGATGGGTTCTTGGAGAAAGCAGGAGACAGGGGGAAAGTGGTGCAATGGAGTCCTCAAGAGAAGGTTTTAGCTCACCCATCAGTTGCGTGCTTTGTAACACATTGTGGGTGGAACTCTTCTATGGAAGCACTCACATCAGGCATGCCAGTGGTGGCTTTCCCTCAATGGGGTGATCAAGTAACTAATGCAAAATATTTGGTCGGTGTCTTTAAGGTTGGTGTGAGAATGTGCCGCGGAGAAGCAGAGAACAGACTGATTACCCGTGATGAGATAGAGAAATGCTTGTTGGAGGCCACAGTGGGACCTAAGGCAGTGGAAATGAAGCAGAATGCAATGAAATGGAAGGAGGCAGCCGAGGCAGCAGTGGCTGAGGGTGGTTCGTCCGACTGGAATATACGATATTTTACTGACGATATTGTAAAAGCGAATGAGTCTGGGATTGCTAGAAAGTGCATTGGTTCTAATGAGTTTCCAGTGTCGGTAGTGGTGAGGTCCACCGAGAAAGTGGCTGAACTGACGGGGTCATCGCCCATCGGCATGAGGAGATTTGCTATAGATGCCGTGAACATGGAACGGGTTTAATCCGGTGTTCGTACGATGAAATTACTCTTGTTATGTAGCTGTCTACTTTTTACTTCCTTTAAGTAGCTATTAATAATATACCGCAAAGGCCAAATGCCATATAAAGGCCATTATGTATGGTTGTTATCGAATTTATGTACTCTCCTATCTATAATTTCCTAAAATCTTATTGGTTTGAATTGCTTGGAGTGGCTGTTGAAAATTAAAATTGTTGTAATATTTTTTGTTTTTATTAGATTTATGATTATACAATGAATGAGATAGGATGCTCTTACGAGTTTATAAAATAAATATATTTAATAGTATTATAATTATAAATTATTACTAGCTAAGTAATAGAAACTAAATATATGATTGAGCCAATATTTCATAACAGAAAAAAAAAAGTTGTGTTGGTGATCAAAATTTAGAGATTGAACAAAATGATTTGTAGCATTCCATAATATTTTATAAGGAAATATATAATGTTTTCCTCCCATGATTTAACTTTTCTGTTAATAAAAAAATACAAAGTTAAATTCTCTACTAACTTAATATAAAAATAAATAAATTGATAAATATAATTTTGGAAAGGAAAAAAACTCATAAAGAAAAGCGTTGTAGCTATTGACGATATTTTATGAGAAAAACTATAATGTTTTTCCTAATAAAATTAACAAAGATAATTTTAGAAAAAATCATAAAAAAACAATTTAGAGAAATACTGTAGCAATCCATAGTGTTTTGTGAGGAAAACTACAATGTTTTTTTTTTCCCAAATAATTTAGCTTTATTTTAATTATAATTCTTAAACTAACTCAATATTCAAAAAAATAAAATTGACAAAGATAATTTTGAAAAAAATTATAATAAAATCATGTGAAAAAACACTCCAGTAATTCACAGTGTTTAAAAAAAATAAATCACAAAGCGAAATTCTCAATAAAATCAATATTAAAAAAATAAAATCAACAGAGACAATTTTTTTTTAAAAAAGGAAAAAAATAACATGTTTAAAATACTGTAGAAATTCATAGTGTTTTGTGATGAAAGTTACGATGCTTCCCCACATGATATAGCTTTTTTGTAATTACTTGTAATTCTAATTCTCAACTAGTTCAATATTAAAAAAAAATCACAAAGATAATTTAAAAAAATCATAAGAAAAAAAAACCATGTGAGGAAAAATTGTAGCAATCCATAATATTTTGTAAGGAAAGCTATAATATTTTTTCCATATGATTTAGCCTTACTTGTATTTATTTGTAATTGTAATTCTTAACCAGATCAATATTTAAAAAATAAAATTGATAAAAATAATTTTAGAAAAAAATATAAACAAACAAAAAAAAACCATGTGAGCAAAAACACTGCAGCAATCCACAATAATTTGCGAAGAAAGCTGTGGTGTTTTCCTCACATATTGTAATTGTAATTACTAACCAGCTCAATATTAAAAAATAAAGACAAAGAAAATTTTGAAAAAAAAAAATCATGTGGAAAAACACTAGAGCAATTGACAATGTTTTAAAGGAAAAAAATTAAAAAATTAAATTCTTGATTAACTCAATATTAAAAAAATAAAATAGAAAAACCGTGCAGAAAAACACCTTAGCTAAATTTTTTTTTATCAATTTTATTTTCTTTGCATTATTTTAAAGGAAAAAAATTACAAAACTAAAGTTTTAATCAATTTAATATTAAAAAAATAAAATTGACAAAGATAATTTTTGGAAAAAGACAAAAAAAAGAAAGAAAAAAAGGGGAAGTACTTTAAGGAAAAAAAGGGGGAGGGAAGTATTGTAGGAATCCACGGTAGCATATGAGGAAACCTACAGTACTTTTCTTATATGTTTTAGTTTTATGTATAATAAAATATAAAAATTATATGGGAAAATACCGTAACAATCTATAATATTTTAAAGGAAAAAATTTACAAAGCTAATTTTTTAACCAGCTTAATATTAAAAAAGTAAAATTGACAAAGATAATCTTGAGGGGAAAAAAAAAGAAGAAGAAAGCATTGTAGTAATTCACAGTAACACGTGAGGAAAGCTACAATACTTTCTCCACATGTTTTAACTTTATGTATAATGGTTTTTTTTCCTAAAACTATTGTTTTTAATTATATGAAATAAATTATAACAAAATCAAGTTCAATTAAAAAGAAAAAAATCTCACCAAACTTATAAAGTGGAACAACTTGGGTTACCTTAGCAAATAGATAAGCCATTTTAACTTTGTAAAAAGAAAAAATAAAAAGAAATAAATTACAAAATTTAATTTTTTATTACATCAATATTAAAATAATAAAAAAAAATCTAAAGAAATAAAAAAATGTGAAAAAATTAAAAAAAGTTAGAAAAAAAAACAATAAAGTGAAAAAAAGAAAAAAAGAAATGCACTATGAATTACTATTGTAATCTACAGTGCAATAGATGTAGGTTAATAGATGTAGGTTAATAGTGAATTCTCTATGCTATTTAGCTTTTGTATTAATAACATAAGAGAAAGACTTATCATTTCAATATATATATTAGCATGTTTATGAAAAAATGAGAAATGAAAGAAGGTGCATGGGGAATCTAAGGTGTCAAACTCCTTGATAGTTGCTTTCAGTATAATAATTAGTCAGCAAATAGAAAGCAAAATATATAGCTTTGAGCAATCGACAGTAATTATAGGAGGCGAGTGAAGTGAAATGGGTCGATATTTGGTTTGTTATATAACAAATAATGCAAGGTAAGGGCAGATTCCGCTCAGAAACATGAACAGTGGATGTTGCATGGAGAGAAGTTGAAGAGGAAAAGAAAAAAGATGGAAGTTGACCTGTAGTGGTTGTGTTGTTGTTGATGGTGGGCGAAGAAAAGGACTGGTAGTGGTTTGTAGAGGACATTGCTGGTTATTCTTCCTCTTTCTCTGTATTTTCCTTCTACCTTTCTTCTATTATTTGTTCTCCTTCCCTCTATTTTTTTTTCTTCTCCTTTTTGTTTTTTGGCGGTGGCGGTGTTGTGGTGGCTGGCTATGGTTTGCGGCGAGGAACGATTCTTCTTCCTAACAAGGTGGTTGTGCAATAGGAAGCTGTTGTGCTGGTCAACAGTTCTTCTTTTTCTGTATATTTGTCCCTTGTTTTACTTCTAATGTAACTCTTCTTTATTTTTGTTTTCTTCCTCTTATCTTGTTTCTGTCCTTTTTTTATAAGTTCATTCCTCTCTATCTCTTCTTGTTTTTTTTCTCAAATTCCCTATTTCTTTTTCTCTCTTGTTCTTTTTTTTCCCCTTTTGTTTCTCTCTATAATTTCACTTGTTTTTTTTTTCCTGTCCCCTAGTATTTATAAGGAGGAAAGAGAGTTACTATCCTTGTCCAGTCATGGTGCAATGGTAGGGTAGCTTAGGCAGCCTCTGTGCAACCGCCCCAAAGTCGCTTGTAAGGCATGGTTCTCCTAGCTTTTTCATCATAGTGGTATGTCATGAGGGGGTGTGGGTTGTGTCGGGGTTTTGATTTTTTAAAAAGAGAGAGGGAGAGAGCCAAATGGACGCTGTAAAAAAAGGAAAGAAAACCTTCTGCCCCTCCCTTTATGCATTAAGGAAGAAGAAGACATAATGTCATTCAAAACGCCACCATTTTAGGCTCTTTTTTTTTTAATAGTATATGAAACAACATCGTTTTAAATAAAATACGTCGTTTCATTTAAAAAAATAGTGATATAATGTGTTAATAAACTTTTAATTTCTTCAATTTAACTCCTGATTTGAACAATTTCAATTCCTCTATTTACGCACTTTTTTCTAGATTGGTCAATGGTTTCAGATTTCTTTAATCAAGTCCTTAACTAGCCATTGAACTTTGATATTTATACAATTAATCCCTCAATATGACCAAATGAACTCTTAAGAATTATAATTTGATCCTTGTACTTTAATTTCTTCTAATTAAAGCTTAAATTGACTTCATAATCAATTTTTATTGCAATCAAACCCTTCACAAATTCAATTAAACTTTCAATTGAATCCATAAATATTTGATTTTAGATTTTTATTCATCAAATTCAATTTTTCTTATCAACAAGGCTTTCATCTATAAAAAAATTTACTATCAAATTTCAATCTTTATTTTTTGAACCTTCTTAACTAATTTTTGGTCATTTTCTAGACACTTTGACATCCTCTTCTTACTGCTTTTTTTTTTTGTGGTTTGTTGTGAATGTATTTTTTTGTATTTTTTTCTATATGGGGACTAAAAAATGGATAACAACAAACTTTTATAAAGAAAATTAAATTAAATATAATAAGATCTTTGTACAAGTATCACGATTCATGTTCTACGAATAAAATATGGTAATTATATAAAATTTTATTAAATTTATTTTATGTGTGTAATTTGTGTTTGATTCATGAAAAGAAAGCACAACATAACTCTGACGTAAAAGATGTGCCTGTGAAAACATGTCAAGCCAAGAAGCCCACCCTGAAAAACTACGATATTGTAGCACCACCACTCCCATGCAAGTCGTGGTCGTTTGGTGGCGTGGAACCTAAATTAACAGGAATATAAATTAATACAATAAATTCAGCCATTATATATGGCATTGCAACTACAAATTTATCCTGAAAAATGTGAAGACTTGACATGCTTTTCGCAAAGTGTGATATGAAGTTTTGAGCAAAAATTGATAACTTCTTTGATTTATCCCCAAACTATTGAAGGTGAACCCTACTGAGGTGCAGGGCTTGACAGGTTTTTTTTTTTTTTTTTTGCAGAGTTTCAATACGCGAGTAAAACTTTTTGTTTCCCCTCCTTTCTTGTGATAGTGAAGCCCTTTATTTATTTACAGAGGTTTAAAGAGTTAAATTTGAAGATTTTGAGTGAAAGATACTTAAAAATAAATGACAATTGATAAAATTACTTGTAAATTTTTTTTTAAATAACACTTCACAAACTTGGTAATCATTAAAAAAAGGGTTTAAGTGATCCAAAAATGATATTTGGAAATAAGATTTATATTTTTTAAATATTTAATTTAATTTAGTTACCATAACAAAAAATAAAATGACATTTAACAAACAAGACCACCAAAATAATTTGTCAAATCAATTGGAAATTTTTTAATTCTACAAGCACGACTATTACAGTGCAAGTTGTGATCATTCTAGTGGCGTGGAAGCCTAAATTAAATAACTATAATAAATATATAATAATTAATAGCAAGATTTAGCAATTGAATGCTCAAACTTTGATTTTTTTAATAGGAAAAGGCCCAACAAGTCTTTTTTCACCATATAATTATAAGAAATTAGAGCTGTTAGAACTCAATATTTATCAAAGAAAGCTGGCTTTTCTCTGTTTACTTAGATTGAGTGTTGAAATCACAATGACAAGCTGTTAATTAACTTCATTTTTATAATGTTGATATCAGACTGCTAAGATCGCTTGCTGTCCGCCGAGAGTTTGGGACTACCTTTCTGGGTGGTTTTCCCTTGATGGGCTGCATATATATATATATTATATTATTATTATTATAACATATTCTAAAAGATATGGAAAGTACTGCAACTTCATTACGCCTTTTAATAATACTTATATATAATAATTATTATTATTATTATTTATAATAATAATTATATTAATATATATATATATATATTGCTTTTTGTTTTTTGTTTTGGTTTTTTATGCTTTTATGAATTATTTTTTTGCTTTTTTCTTTGTTTTTTTCTTTTAATAAATTTTTTTTATTTAATTTAGTTTGTTAATGAATTTCAATTTTGGCGGTTAACCTAATTTGACGAGTTAACCTGAAATTTTATTTTTTTATATTTTTTCTTTTTAATTATTTTTTTCATTTAGTCTAATTTGTTAATATTAAATTTATTTATATTTAATTATCAGACTTTTATAATATGTATTCCAAGCTTGACAGGTTAACCCAGTTAATTATGAGTTAACCCGTCAAATTTTTTTCTATTTAATTATCAAACTTTTTTGACGTGAATTTAATGTTTGATAGGTTAACTCAGTTAATTCAGATTTTTTTTTAATTAGTTTTTTTTTATAAGAAAAGTATTGTAGCTTCCTCACGCCTTTTAATATATATATATATATATATATATATATATATATATATATATTCGTTTTTATTTTTTTGCTTTTTTCTTTTTTTTTTTTAACTTTTAATAAAAAATTTTATTGAATGTAGTTTGTTAATGAATCCCGAGTTGACGGGTTAACCTGATTTGACGAGTTAACCCGAAATTTTATTTTTTTTCTTTTTAATTATTTTTTTCATTCAGTTTAGTTTGTTAATGTTAAAAAAAATTTTATTTAATTATCAAACTTTCATGACACATATCCCAAACTTGACAGGTTAACCTAGTTAATTACGGGTTATCCCGTCAAATTTTTTTCTATTTAGTTATCAAACTTTCATAACGCGAATCTAAGATTTAACTAGTTAACCTGGTTTGAAGGGTTAACCCAGTTAATTTAGATTTTATTTTTTATTCATTAGTTTTTCTTCATGTTGGTTTTTTTTGTTTTTTAATTAATCTATTTAATTATTACATTTTTATAACACGACCTTGCAGCCAGGCCCATATCCAAGACTCTTGGGTCCAGTATTGCAACCAGACTCGCTTAAACTTGAGTCATAGAAGTTTAATATTATTATAAATATTACTCTTGGATCAAATATTGCAGTTAGACCAAATGCTATTGGATATATCTTTGCAAAAATACATAACACTCTTAGATCTTAATATTTTTTATGCAAGACAAAAAATAACCCATGATATATGCTTTTGTTTTGTTTTGTTTTTTTAACTTTTTATTGTGGATTGCATAGTGTAATCCATAGTAAAAAAGCTAATGCTTTTAATTTCTTTTTTTGTCTTCTTTTCTTTTTCTTTTTTTGTTTTGTAATTATTTTTTTAATTTATTTTTTTAATATTAAACTTTTTCTATTTAATTATTAGATTTTTATGACATGGATCCCAGGTTTGACCGGTTAACTCGATTGATTCATATTGTTTTTCTTTTTTCTTATTACTTTTGTTCTTCCAATTTTATCTTTTAATATTGTATGTAGTTCACGGTGAAAAGACTGATACCTTTAGTTTTTTTCCTTTTCTTTTTATATCTTTCACTCTGGACTGCATAATATAATCCATGATGAAAAGGTTGATACTTTTTTTAATTAAATTTTTATTTATTTTGTTGATATTAAATTTTTTTTCTATTTAATTATCAACTTTCATAACAAGGATCTCGGGTTTGATGGGTTAATTTAATTTTTTTTCTTTTTCTTCATTATTTTTTTCTTCATGTTGATTTTTTTTATTTTGTTCTTTTAATTAATCTATTTAAGTATCATATTTTTATTATATAACTTTGTAGTTAAACTTATATCTAAGACCATTAGGTTTAGTATTGTAGTCAGGCCCACTTAAAATTGGATTATTCAAGTTTAATATTATTATAAATATTACTTTTAGATCTGGCATTATAGTTAAACCTAAAATTTTTAGATATAATTTTATAAAATAATTTACTACTTTTAAATTTTAATTTTATTAATATTTTTTATATAAAAAAATTAACCCGTAATTTTTCACGAATCATTTAACTGGCATATATATATTTGGCGCAGAATAAAAGGGGCAATACATGAGCCCATCCAGCGACGGACGTGCCTGTCATTTGAGCAAATAAACTGTACCCCTCCTCCTTGATTATTATTTACTAGATTATTTTTTTCGTTTTTTTTTAATTTTAATTTTATTGTTTAATATTATTATTATTATTAAAATTTTAATTTTATAAATTTTATAATTTATTTTTTATAAAATATGTATCACAAACTGATCATTTTTTAATTTAAAAAGGTCATTTATTAATGTGACGACACTTTAATTTTTTCTTGGATTATTTTGATATTATAATATTAAAAAAAATTAAAAATTAAAAATGTTTATATTTTTTTAAAAAATAATTTTTATTTCAACGATTCAACACAAATAAAGTGCAACGAGAACCATAAAGTGGACCGAGATTTTTAAAATAAGAAAAAAAAATCATTTATCAACGATAGTAGATTACTACTTTTAAATTTTTTGTTATTCTCTTTCGTCATGACGATGATTTAACACTTTTATTTATTTATTTATTTCTACTTTCTTTTTGAGATTTGATACATGATTAACACTTTGAGTTGAGTTATGTCATTCTCACCTTCTTAATCTGGATACCTATAATGCATGCGTCATTGCCTGCGTCTATACTTTGCTGAGTTGTCCTTTGTGATTTTTCCATATATAGTGATTTGTCCATCCCCTGCTCTCCAGGCTATCTTTGTTTCTTTAAATTTATTTTTTAAATTTTCTTGTAATTTTTTATCATTATATTATCAAAATTATTGAAAAACATAAAAACAATTTTAATTTAATATTTTTTCAAAATAAATATATATTTTAAAACAAAGCTGCTGCAATTTCAAGTCCCAAACACCACGTAAACTGATGGACAAGAAAGTAACAGGATAGCTAGGAGTACAGCGTATCCAAGCGCACTTTCTGCCACTAAAGATCTTGGTACCAGGTTTTTTATGTTTTCTTTTTTATAAAAAAAAAATATTAATTTATTAAAAAAATATTTAAATAATTGTTCAATTATATTTAAATGGTTTTTCAATTATATCTTTGTCTTTTAAAAAAATTAAAAATTTTATAAATATTTTTTATTGTTTTATAAATAATTATATACTAGTTAAAAGGTGGATCTTTAAAAAAAAATGATATGCTAATTATTAATATTGATTGAAAATAAAACATCATATATTGTGGTGTAGCTCATATCAATCAGATTTAATTTTGTTTTAGTATTAAATATATATTTTTTGCAAATTTTCAAAGATGCTGGGCATATTTATTGTTGTGGTATCAATAAAAATATATATATAAAAAAATTTAATATCAGCACATTAATACTATTTAAAAATATATATAAAAAAATCAACTTAAAGTAAATGAAAAAATAAAATAAATATTGAATTTTTTTAATGATATTTTATAACATAAGAACAATAGGATCCATGCATCCAACATAATATCAGATGCCATGGCTTGTCGCACCAGCAGACAGTAATTCAGGGCCTCGTTTTGTTCTTGGTTTGTGACTGCATTTCAATTCTTATACACAAAGAAGATGTTGTTCAAAATAGTTTTACATTCCGGAAGTTATGCTGGCGGAGCATCCTGTGTTGTATAAGCATAATTCTGCTCTAGCCTTCTGAAAGGAAAGAACAATCACGCGAGACCACATCATGCTATATTCATCTCAATAATTAATCACAACAAGCATAATAAGAATTATAAATATAGATAATGATTACAAGATTAATTACGTAATAATTATATAACATAAATCAATATATCAGTTGTTCTGGAGATGACAGTAAATTAAAATAACTATGGTAAAAAGTTAAATGTGTATGTGTGTGTGTGTGTAATGACAGGTGAAAATGAACGAAGGAAAGGAAGATGGTTTGAAATGGTATTTTCAACGAGAGAGTCAAAAGTAATTTTTTAGCTTTATTTATTTATTTATTTCATAGCTTCAATGAATGAAAGAGCTAAATAAAAAGTTACTTTTATGTTAAAGAAAGGTGAGCCTCACATGTCTATGAAAAACATTAAAATATATTATTCAAAGATTTATTCTTCAATAGGTTTTCTTACTAAAAGTATCAATATAAAAGAATTGTTAAGACAATTTCTTTATCAGAATATATATGTAAATATGTATAAATAAAATTATACTCACATTATTCAAAAACCATATCAATAACTTGTCTTCTAAAAATAATTTTTTTGTTATTGAAAATGCTTTGAAGGCATTCAGCTAAAGTAGATAATCCAATAAAATGCATAGTAACAAACGCGGTAAAAAATCTGTATTTAAGGGCTGAACGACACCCCTTGGGTTGTTGGCAAGAATTTCCGTATCAATGTGAGTTTCCAATAAATTGTTTTAGGACATCTTGACTGGGACTTGATCGGCAACTAAAATTAGACGGAGCGCTCCAAGGTGCAATAGGAAGTTGCTAGGCTTAGAACTCCGAACAATACAAATATCGTATTGCTGAGTGTTGACTGAGAGAAACTTCCAACAGCATAACAAACTGTGAGGATAAGGTACGTTGGTTTCAGCAAAGAATTGGACACCATCTACGATAGCATTCATAGGAAAACAAATTTGAACGTAAGCAGGAACTGAAAATATCACAGGGCCGAGACATGATGGTAAAGAATTTGAATTCTGTACAGTAAGTTTTGAGTTAAAGTTAGAATATGTAATTTTTATAAGAGCGGTCAGTCTTTCTGAGAGATAGAGTTTCTCGAAACTTAAAAAAAAAAAAAAAAAAGTAACCGAATATCCCTTCATAGCATGACGTGCTGGAAAGCATATGCAAGTGTAGAATCTTTCATAGACAACCAGAAATCAAGGAATGAAGTGCACGGCACTAGTAATTAATCTTCATTATTCAATCGGTATAAGTTGTTGGTTTACCCGATGCATTGGGTTTTTGGGTGTTTTCCAAAGATTTTCAAACATGTCTTGACTACTGATTTCCATGATCGGAAAAGGAGAATAATGATCGACATGCAAAATTGCAAATAGATGTGTTTCTCGCTTCTATAATCACAATATACATTTTGCTCTAATATGACTGCAAAATCATATTAGAATAATCAAATTTGATTTCATCTTCTGTTCGAAGAAGCCAAGGAAAGAGTTCTAATAGAAACATTGTATGCATTTGACCGTCAGCCAACTAACAGTCTCTGTAGATCTATCTATCACTAGAAACTTTGAATGTAACTCCTTATAAATGCTATATATATCTGCATCCTTTCATTCCATGCTCACCACTCATTCCCAAGCTCATCAAGTCCTCTCCTCTTCATCAATCTCCTCCGTCTCTCAGAAAAATGGTTTCCGAGTCTCTTGGCCATCTCTTCCTTGTTTCTTTCCCAGCCCAAGGCCATGTAAATCCTTTGCTTAGACTTGGAAAAATCCTTGCCTCCAAAGGCTTCCTTGTCACCTTCTCCACTACTGAAACCACTGGCGAACAGATGAGAAAAGCCAGTGGCATCATAGATAAGCTGACCCCGTTTGGTGATGGCTTTATCCGGTTTGAATTCTTTGAAGATGGATGGGAACAGGACGAGCCTAGGTTCCAAGACATTGATCAATACTTACTTCAACTTGAGCTTGTTGGTAAACAAGTAATTCCTCAGATGATCAAGAAAAATGCAGAGCAAGGGCGGCCTGTTTCTTGCCTCATAAACAACCCTTTCATTCCATGGGTTACAGATGTGGCCACAAGTCTAGGTCTCCCTTCTGCAATGCTTTGGGTTCAATCCTGCGCTTGTTTTGCCTCATATTACCATTACTATCATGGTACTGTACCTTTCCCTGATGAGGAGCACCCAGAGATAGATGTCCAATTACCATGCATGCCTCTCCTAAAACATGATGAAGTGCCTAGTTTCTTATATCCTACAACTCCTTATCCTTTCCTGAGGAGGGCTATTTTAGGTCAGTTCAAAAATCTTGACAAGCCATTTTGCATCCTGATGGAAACATTCGAAGAGCTTGAACCAGATCTTATCAAGCACATGTCCGAAATCTTCCCCATCAAGGCCGTTGGGCCACTATTCAGAAATCCCAAGGCACCAAAGACAACGGTCCATGGAGACTTGATGAAGGCAGATGATTGCATCGAATGGCTTGACACAAAGCCACCATCATCAGTTGTTTATGTGTCTTTCGGTAGCGTCGTGCAATTGAAGCAAGACCAATGGAACGAGATCGCTCATGGGTTATTGAATTCGGGAGTCTCCTTCTTGTTAGTTATGAAACCAGCCCACAAAGATGCAGGACATGACCTCCTTGTTCTGCCAGATGGGTTCTTGGAGAAAGCAGGAGACAGGGGGGAAGTGGTGCAATGGAGTCCTCAAGAGAAGGTTTTAGCTCACCCATCAGTTGCGTGCTTTGTAACACATTGTGGGTGGAACTCTTCTATGGAAGCACTCACATCAGGCATGCCAGTGGTGGCTTTCCCTCAATGGGGTGATCAAGTAACTAATGCAAAATATTTGGTCGACATCCTTAAGGTTGGTGTGAGAATGTGCCGCGGAGAAGCAGAGAACAAACTGATTACTCGTGATGAGATAGAGAAATGCTTGTTGGAGGCCACAGTGGGACCTAAGGCAGTGGAAATGAAGCAGAATGCAATGAAATGGAAGGAGGCAGCGGAGGCAGCAGTGGCTGAGGGTGGTTCCTCCGACTGGAATATACGATATTTTACTGATTATATTGTAAAAGCGAATGAGTCTGAGATTGCTAGAAAGTGCAATGGTTCTAATGGGTTTCCAGTGTCGGTAGTGGTGAAGTCCACCGAGAAAGTGGCTGAACTGGCGGGGTCATCGACATGAGGAGATTTGCTATATGTGCCGTGAATATGGAACGGGTTTAATCCACTGTTAGTATGATGAAATTACTCTTGTTATGTAGCTGTCTACTTTTGACTTCTTTTAATTAGCTATTAAAAAAACCTTGATATACTGTCAGTAAAGGACCCCGTGCCATATAAAGGCCATATGTATGGTTATCGAATTTTTTTACTCTCCTGTATATAATTTGCTAAAATCTTATTGGTTTGAATTGCTTAAAATGGTTGTTAAAAATTAAAATTGTTGTAAATATTTTTAGTTTTCATTATATTAATATGATTGTCTTATGATTTGGATATAAATTTTATTATATCTATAATCTTTATAATGTAAGTAGCAATCAAAACCTAAAGAAATATAAAAATATCAGTTTATTTTAAAAAAAAGTAAGTGATAAATCATTAAATGGATGGAGAACAATAAATTTAAAACTTTTTAGCTTTTGAAAATATAGTGCCTGAAATATTTTTTTAGTTTTTAATAAAAAATTATACATGGTTAAGAATTTAACATCACAACTAGAATTATATGGGCAAATATTTGATTTTTTAGTTAATGATATCAACAATATTTGAAGAGTATATATTAATCTTGGATTATTTCAATCCCAACTAAGTGTATATTCTAATCAATTTCAAGAGTTATAACTTAATTGGTAAAGTTATAAATTAGTTTTTTAAAAATTACCAGTTTGAGTCTTATAAATTTTAAAATTATTGAAAATTTATATAATCATTAATTTTTAGATGTGTGTGATTAATTGATATATATATTACCTAAACATCTATATTAATAAAAAAAAATAAAGGTATCTATCCTAATCATGCGGATGAAGCACAATCTCTAAGGTTTCAATATAAATCATTTAAACATATTTTTGGCTTAAGTATTCTATTGCCAAAGATATGACATTTTGTATTCGTTGCTTCCATTTTAACAATGAACAACATAGTACTCTCATATTTCTGAGAGAGATTCACCATTCCAATATATCTTTATTGTTGTGTGTGGTCCCGCACCATGTGATGGTGGAACCACCACATTTATTGAGAAGAGAGGCAGCTGACCACTTTAAAATTAAGTGGTTCGGGTACTGTAGCAAAGAGATTGAAAATAGAAGAGAGGAGAAGAAAATTAAGAGAGAAAAAGAGAAGAAGAGGCAGCAGAGCAGCCTGCGTTCTTCCTTCGATTTCCAGCTCGTTCATCGTTGGATCGGGCTGAGATTTTGACAATAGCTTCTAGACACGTGGATCTTCATTCTGAATGGTTGGATCGAAGATTGGTGGTGTAAAAGCTGACCGTTTTGACAAAAAACGGGGCTATCAGTTTTGTGAGTTTTTCTCATATAATTCTCCTTTAATCTTGTTGTAATCCGAGAATAAGTTGTTCTTGATGATATATATGTTGTATCCCTTAGTTGAATCTGATGAAAAATGATTGTGAACCCATTATTTGTTGATAGTGAAAGTTTTTAGGTGGACTACAGTCCCATGGTTTTTCCCGCATTGGGTTTTCCACGTTAAAATATTGGTGTTGATTTTTTGATTATTTGCATTATATTTGATCATTATTTGATTCTGTTTTACTGCACAAAGAGAAAAAGAATTGGGACTTGTGAATTGTATTCTGCTGAATTAATCCGGGTATATTGATGTCCAGTTATTCCGAGTTTTCCCAACATTTACTGCCTCCAATCGAACTAGAAGTATCCTCGACACCTCTGTCCTCTGTCATTTCTACCACCCTTACTAGTCTTGCAATTTGCAACATCACCGGCATTAACTATTATGAATGCTATCAATCCATCCGTCCTTATCTTCATCTAAAAATTTAATTGTCATATGATAAAATGTAACCATAAAACTTATCATCAACAATACCAACTATATCAATTACATTCTCTGCATCATTACTCTATGTTTAATATATGTTTATTTGTCCCATCATTATCACTGTCATCAAAGACAAGAAAAATACTTGGTTTTAGGAGACCTACCATCGTTAGCATCCAGAATTGTAGAGGTTTCTCCGACAGATAATATACAATCTTTTGTTGATGAAGTTAAGCGAATAAGTCTTCAGATCGCTGGCAAGAATGTTATCGGTGGACACGGTGGGGCCTGAGCCAGTGGATATGAAGCATGATGCATTGAAGTTGAAGAAGGCAGACGAGACAGCAGTGGCTGAGGGTGGTTCCTCAGACAGCAACATACAATCTTCTGTTGATGAAGTGAAGTGAAGCGAAGAAGCCTGCAGTTCGCTGGCAAGTCCACTAGTTCCAGTTAGGTTTCCGGTTTGCTGGAGTGAAATCCAATGAAAAATTTATTGAGCTGGTGCAATCATCCGACTTGTTATGAAGTTAATGGGGGACTTGTTTTAAGCCAGTGTTAAAATAATGAAATGGATAGTGACCCATGTTAAGCATTCATCTAATATTTTTACTGTTTTAGCTCTCACAAAAGTTCTGTTCAAGGCAGAGGTTGCGCATTACATTGAACCTTCAACTAAGGAAGAAGATGGAATAAAAGTTCTAAAATCAACGGGACAACATCCATATAAACATATTATGGTGAACATTTGAAAGCACCTCAGTATTAACGAAGCCCAAAGGCATAAAAGATGGTTTTTACGAGTCCATTACAGATGCCTGATAAAAAAAGGTAAAGGTGTATGTTTGCAACCTTAGTACTGCTGGGAAGGCACATATCATCCACCTTCTTTGAGCCTCGCTTGAAACTCCATGTGGATGGAAACAGCATTTCAGGAGTAATTTCAATTACAGAGAAGGAATCACACCCCACTATACACAACAACGAAACTAGTTTCTCTATCGCCTTGCCTCCACGCTCAAGCCACTATTTGGACCTTCTGACATTGGCTCTTGATGTCTCTGACAAACTGAATTATCCAATCGATACAGCTTCAATTCCAGCACACCTTCATTTTCTTCGTTGCCATTATATATAATTCCATTCTACCAACATTTCTTAGGCAATCGGATTGATATTCAGTGGGAGCCATTTGCAAGGCAGTAAGGCTTCTCCGAGTCAGCATCAGCTCGATCCAAGCCTGGGACCTTCATCGTCATCCCAAAAAACAGCTGGTTAACAGCCCACTAAATTTAGGTGGAAAACCAACTTCCATCAGAAACACTGTACATGATGACTGCACAGGATAGAACGTTACACCCAATTTTCTCTCATATTCTCTATTGGCAATCACATTTACAAGTAAACAACAATGTGTGACCTTTTACAATATATGCACACAAATAAAAAGTTTAATTCAGCCTTAATTGATAAGCGTAATTGTCACATATTGCAAGTGGTCACCTTAAGAACTACTGGACTTCCCCAACGACCTGAAAAATGCGATCATATTGTTGTAAACATCTTCCTTTCCTTGTGTGCTCAAAAGGAAGTCCAAGTGACCATAGTTCTCAAGATAAAGCAATTCTGGTTTGCCCTGTAACTCCTTCAGAGTGCGCTCCAAATCTGTCACATCTGCTAAAGAATCATGGCCTCCATAGCCCATCCATAATGGCAATGTCTTGGGTATGAGACCGAGATCAAATGCTGGGGGATTTAACTGACCATATAGCTCCAAATTTTTAAACATCCCGTAGTCATAGTGAGAGAAAGTTCCCTTACGAATCACTGCAGTGCACAGCAGGAAGCGCATGAGAGATTTAGCAGACAGGAAGTTCTTTTTAAATAAAAAAAATTTACCCAAAGATAAAGAGGAAGAAACAAAGTAACTGGCATCCAGATTCATTTTTTATTAAACATGAGAGTGAAAAAGAAATTTCCAAATACAGAAAGTATTCACATGAACTTCATATATGACTGCTAAAGAAGATGCACAAGGCATACTCTGAAAGAGATGGCGCAAATTTTTTGCTGATGATGGGTGAGGTTCAAATTCAAAAAAGAAGTCCACACTTGAGCTATTAAAGCAACAATTCTTCCCTGCCAAAGTAAAGAAACACCCACATAAGAAAGATAAGAAAAACATCATGTTGCACAAATAGCCACATCGGGGTACTTTACCCGCAAGCATTATGCAAACTACAAAGTAAGAAAAAATTCCCCAGCAAACATGATATTTGGTAAATTAAACTTTGTTCCATGAGAGACTAAGAGGGAAGACCTGTTATGGAAGTTAGCAAGTCAGCGCATTCTATATGACCATCGCATATGGAATCCAAAAGGTCAATTAAGATTTTACTGTAGATAAATATAAGACATCATAAAATGAACGAAAATAAAATTGTTAAACCCTAGAAAAAAGGAGCAAAAAGAAAAAATAGAGATAGAAGCATGATAAAACCTTCTAAAATTCAATTGATGAATGCCCATGGCAAGGACCATCTGTTAGAAAAGAAATTATAAGATCATTTCCACCAGGAACTGTGCCTCCAATGCAATCCCAAGAATATGAAACAAAACAAACCTGATCAAGATGCAAGGCAACCATTCTGAGAACAAGAGGAGCAGTTAGATGGTCCAAGTATGATATTGGACATAGTAGCGCAGCAGCTTCGACCATTTCCACGACATTTGGCTGAATGAGAGCAGCTAAAGACATGATGGTCCCCTAAAAACAAGTAAATAAAGTAAGCGCATATACAAAAGCAAGGATAGAAAACTAGATGTACTAGGATGCAAGAGGAAGACATTTAAGACCTGTGAATGTCCAACGACGAAAACTTTATAGCTTGTTACTGAATGTACATAGTGTATCATTTCAGCAAGATCAAATAGAGCCAATTCCTCCCAACTCCAGTCCCAAAATTCCTGAAAGAGAAGTCTGTGCTTACTGATAGTTACAGCATGAAAAAAACAGGAGATGTAACAAATCACCCACTGAAACATACACGGACAGGGACATATTCACATGCTTTTTGCATCAATCAACAGACTCTTTGCTACCAGTACAACTATCCAAAAAGTAACCAGAATCATAAACCCTGGGAGAAAGGCATATCCTATACTCTCTACCTTGTCTTTCTCAGATAATGATATGTGTCCATGACTCCAAAATGTACCACGCACATTGCCAACCCATACATCAAAACCCTCATCTGCAAGGATGAAGCCCAGTGACTGCTCTGGAGAACCTAAAAACCATGCATCACCTGCCTGTTTGCATATTAGAGGAGGGCAACATCAAAATCAATGCCAGAAATCACATTTTACTTTTTTCTAAAATGGCGAATCACAATTATATATTATCCCAAGCAACAACCAGTGAAACATTAAGTTTTATAACTTGCAATTACCAATCAGACCATTATTCCCATTTAATAGATCAATTTAAACCATAACCAGTGTTCTGAAAAGTAACAGGAGAAAAAGCAAAAACCATTTCCATGCACACTTCTCTTGATGATATACAGACAGTTGTACACGTCTTAACCTCCAGTCCTGAGCTTCCAGTGCTTTACATGAGGGAATTTTCTCTCAACAGTTTCAAGGATGCCTTTTAACTTCAGGAAGACAGAAGATTAACCCATCTTGTTAAACACACTATTATAATATGAACGTTAAACTGCACTTTTGTTTCATGACAATTATCACATTCCTTTTCGTCTTGTCACGAAATCATAAAGATAATTTTCTTATAGCCTTATTTTTACCCCAATTCCCTCACTCTGGCTTTATGAAAAAATTCAAGCAAACGTTCAATATCAAATTCTATCAATGCAAAGGGAACATAAACAGAATGAAGAGCAAATTCACCATAAAGAGTCCATGTTGAAGCAAGACAGGAGGACCCCTCTGCCCTCCTAGATCCTTGTTACGTGAAGACAAGCGTTGAAGAGCTACCAAGTAACCATCTTTAGTTTGTACCTGAATAAAGTTAAATAATTTGATGAATTCCACACGAAACGTAACTTTCATTAATTAAAAATTAACAAAAACAACAAAATATTGACAGAATTTCACTAATTTCGCATACTCTTAAGAAAATCCCGTTAAAGATTCTTTAAAAAGGAAAGAAAGAGAGCAAATCATGGAGAAAGATCAAGGCTTTGTTCGGATGCTTAGCAACTAAAATACAGAAGTAAATAAATCTAGGATTCATTTACTATTAGTTCAAAAGCAAAAACTCTCCAAAATCAATTACTAATTCTATTCATTTCCTGAATCTACTTTCTTGCTAAACCAAACAAGCACCTCATGGCATTCTTGTAATTAGCTTCAAGATTGTGCCTATCTTTTATCAATCAATTCAGTCCAGAACGAAATTTCAAATGTTAAAACGACTCAATTCCTCCAAAATTAAGAACTTAGAGAGAAGGGAGGTACAGTGTGTTCGGTGCAAGAATAACCAGCTGGTTTAATGAGCTGATTACACAGAGTCTCGTCCGGTGATCGGCGATGGAGATTCGCTTCGAAATTGAATTCTCCGGCGGCAGATGTGGAAATGAAAAGCGAGATCATTATTGCGAAAACGATCAGTAACTGCCTCTCCATTAGCGGGGATTGGAGCGCACAGGAAGGGAAGTGGCTTTGAGCCACGGGGTGTCGTCTGATTTCTGATGATGACGATGAGATGAGTGGGATTTTTTCTTGTTGGAATGTGTGATAATCGGACCTTGTCCTAAGGGCGTTTAATACACACCCGGATTGGATTTTTCAGGGGTAAAGCGATTTTACTGAATTTACTGAATAAATTTCTTTTTTACAGCAGCAAATTTCATTTTTATCGCGAGTCCAAATTATATATATATATATATATATATATATATATATATATATATATATAAAAGAAACTAATAGCTAAGAGAATTTATGAAAATTTAATGATTATTTTACTCGAGGTTTATCGCATGTCAAGTTTGCTTTTGAATCACTGGAAAATTGAATGACCTGCCCAACTATTTTTTTTATTATTATTTTTTATCCAAAACGCATGGTTTTATTAAAATAACTTTACTCACAAGTCAAGTCACTAACGTATGACGCAAATAGCTAAAAGTGGAAAAAAAGGCAGCTAGACAAATAGCTGGAGTGCTGAACAAATGCTACTACTTAATTTTAACGGTATATTAGAAATTGTGGTCGAGTTTATTTTTTTAATTTTTTTATTTGAAAATAATATATTTTTAAGTTTTTAAAATTGATATTTAATTTCAGAAAATCAAAATAACATAAAAAAAAATTGAAAAAAATTAATTTAAAACATCAAATAATAATAATGAAAAACCAGTTAAAATAATGTGACAAACGTGGCCTACCTGGAGCTGCTGCAAGAACAAGCTCTTCTAGTCATCGTATTTGTCAAACTGACTAAACAGGCAAACACCTGACCAGATTCAATTAACCACAATACTGTTCGCAAAGGCCTGCAAATCTTACCATCATGCCCACCATGTATCACGCCTCCTCGCCCTAAAGTCTAATCTCTCCCTCCTTAAAACCCTCACTGCCACCACCGTCCACCAGATCAATATCGGTATAAAAATGGCATTCACAGAGTTCAGGCCACTGGACGAGAAATATTTAGTGGAGTACATTAAGGCCACTCCTGCTTTGTTAGATAAGATCGGCAACAATTTCGACGACTTGAAGATCAAAGAAGTTGGCGATGGAAATCTCAATTTCGTCTACATCGTTGTTAGCCCAGCTGGTTCTTTTGTCATCAAGCAGGTAAGTGAAGGAAATCAACTTGGGTTTTTTATTTTATGCGTAAAATATTTGAGGGTTTGTTTTGTTGATGGAAGAGTGGAGGAAACGAAATGAATTTGAGCGATTGATTCTGTAACTTGAAGCATCTTGAACAAGCATTATATATATATATATATATATATATATATAGTAACGTGTTTCACTTCTCCAATTTAAATGCCACAAAGAATTAGTGTTGGTATGCAAAGATACATTAAACGGCCAGCAAATTTTATCTCCCATATAAACTCATTGAATTTGCTTTAAATTTGGCATTTCACTGTCTATAATACCAGAAGGCATATTCAGTTTGATCAGTTAATTGTTGAGCTTTCCAATTCACTGTTCAAGATTGCTTTCTTTTCCTATGAAGTGAAATGGGATGGAAATATTTAGGGTGGATGTTTGAACTTATTTGTTCTTGTTCTAATATGGTAGTGTTTATGGTCAGGCAATTCCATACGTGCGTTGTATTGGAGAAGCATGGCCAATGACCAAGGAAAGAGCATACTTTGAGGCATTGACACTTAGAGAGCATGGCCGATTGAGCCCTGAAAATGTGCCTGAAGTTTATCATTTTGACCGTATTATGTCTGTGATTGGTATGCGATATTTGGAGCCTCCACATATAATCCTGAGAAAAGGGTTGGTTGCTGGAATAGAGTATCCATTGCTAGCAGAACACATATCAGATTATATGGCAAAGACTCTTTACCACACATCGCTTCTTTATCATACTACCACTGAGCATAAACACAACGGTGAGTTATTCTACTCTGTTGTTCATCATTTGTTTTGATTTGATTTTTGTTATATTTGATTTCTCATTGGTGCAATGAACATGGCGACCTTGAAGAAATGTGCTGATGTGCTCACTTCAAATGCTCAATGCAGTTGCTGAATTCTGTGGGAACGTGGAGTTATGCAGGCTTACTGAGCAGGTTGTTTTCTCTGACCCTTACAAAGTCTCCGAATATAACCGCTGGACTTCCCCTTATCTTGATCATGATGCTGAGGCTGTCCGTGAAGATAATATTTTAAAGCTTGAAGTTGCTGAGTTGAAATCCAAGTATTGTTTTCATTTCAGTAGCTCATTCATTTCACAAGACATGCCAGTTTTTTCTACTTCTTTTAATTTGATTGTATGATTTACTGGAGTTTTTTTTTTTCTCATAGGTTTTGTGAGAGAGCCCAAGCCTTAGTACATGGAGATCTCCACACTGGATCTGTCATGGTTACCCATGAATCTACTCAAGTTATAGATCCAGAATTTTCATTTTATGGTCCAATGGGTTTTGATATTGGAGCTTTTATTGGAAACTTGATTTTGGCTTTTTATGCTCAAGATGGACATGCTGATCAAGGGAATGACCGAAAAGTATGTCTAAGTTTCTACTCTGTTTTTTTATATATATTTCTTTCTTAGTTTCAAATGCTTTATCTTCATAAACTCCATTTATGCATCCATTCAAAATATCTTATTCCTCTCTTTAATCATGGGATATGCCTCTCATAGGTCGTGTGTTAATAAATGAGGAGGTTGTTTCGGTTTCTTTATGAACTAGAAGGCACAGCTGCAGCCTTTCTTGGGGATTTTACTTTGTAATATTTATATTTATTGGAGCATTAGTTGTTTGTTGAGGCTTATCTCTGAAAGTTGTGCTCGCATGCAGGCATATAAAGAGTGGATTTTGAGGACAATTAAAGAGACCTGGAGTCTTTTCTACAAGAAGTTCATTGCACTGTGGGATGAGCACAAGGATGGCTCTGGTGAGGCATATCTTCCAGGAATTTATAATAACCCTGAGCTTCATCAGCTTGTACAGATAAAATTCATGCAGGACTTGTTCCATGACACCTTGGGATTTGGTGCGGCCAAAATGATAAGGTGAATTGACAGGTTCCCATTTTGTTCACTGTTAGTTTCTTTATTCTTGTTCTTAAAGTCCTTGTTCAAGCTTCGGATTTTTTGGTGTTCTTCCCCGAGCTTGAGCATCCAAAACTAATTAACTTATTGTAGAAAAAATTATCTAGTTCAAGAGAAAGTTAATGCCATGCGTGAATCTTCTCATTGGGAATTGAAGAAATGGCTTAAAATTGAAAATAAACTGTTATTATGTTTGATCATGTCCTATCCTGTCTGTTTTTGGAAAGTTATGCCTCCCCTGTCTCACCATGGCACTTGTATGAATGTATGAGACCACATCATTGTATATGTTTCCAGGGCATGTTCTCTCTTATTGTAACTTTTGGCATTGGATTTAAGATTTTCGATACGATGTGTTGTTTTAAGATCAGCTAAATGGCTTGATTCCCAACTAATCAGGGAAAACTGCATGGCAATGTCCTCATCCTTTGTCCCATCTAAAGCCACTAAATAGATCATTAAAGTTCGCTGGGACTGGGATTATTTAGGAATATGCTTGACATGTGGGAAATCTGGTTATAACTTGTCTTATAGCGGGAAAGTGCAATTTTACAGTCTCCGATTCACTCTTGTATCTTTTTTTTGGTGTAAAATTACAATAGCAATCCTAATTTTTGAATATATTAATTTCAATGCCACAACATCACTGATTTGAATCTGTGTGGCAGGAGAATTGTTGGTGTAGCTCATGTGGAGGATTTTGAATCAATTCCTGACGCTAGCAAACGAGCCCAATGTGAGCGGCCGGCTCTTGACCTGGCGAAGATGCTTCTCAAGGAAAGGCGAAAATTCCAGTCCATAGATGAAGTTGTATCAGCCATTCAGCAACTGCAGTGATGACATACTTAGGGGTAAAAATTTGCTCCAATTGTTGGAGCTTTGCGTAACCTATCTTCACATTTTCCTCGTAGCAAAACTTCTTAAACTGTAAACTTACCAGACTGTCAGTTTGCTCTTGAAAGATGGAAATAAATATCTAATGTTTTTGCCCCCTGTGAGAGTTTTTTACAATTTTCTTCACGCTTTCCATTTTTACCTTTTCAAGAACAGCCAAATAATTGGATGACTTTAACACGTGTGTGGATTCATATGAGCAGCTGATAGAAACTCAATTTTGCTGTGTCAAGGTCATGCCTTCTCTATTTGACTGTCTCAGGCCACGCCATAACCAATTTGAAAGCAAAGGGCAAAATGTACACCGGCTTTTAAATTGGGTTAACGGACGGATGCGTTCTTGTATAAAAATATTTCACTGTCGTGGTCGATCACGATCATGGCGTTGCGATTAAAAGCAAGAATCAATGTTACAGAAAGGAAGCCAATTCCAAAATCATCTTGCTTAGAAGTTGGCACTGCAATAGTCCAAGGATATATATATTGATGCGAGCAGTTACAAGCGTGCGACCTTTCATAATTTCAGCGATTAGCAAAGTTCTATTTTCCGTCCATGGTAGTCTATCCAAAGCTCATCAACAGTCTTCCCCAGCAGATCAACCAGGTACAGAGCACTAAAACTTGTTCTCATCATCTTGTTAAGGTCAGCCACAAATCCATTTCTAAGATCAGTACAATAGTCCAAAAACCTAGCTGTAATATCATGCCCTTGATCGCACCTATCACCCTGGCCTGGTTGCACCCAGTGACTAGGTGCATAATTAGCCTATAACCTTACAAAATCAGCGATCCCTTCAATCAGTCCTACTGGATTTCTTCCGTTACCGTCCCATTGCCATATGTGTGTCGTTTCATCGTAAAGCACCCCGCTAACCTCTCTGTTTAGATCACCAGGGTAGTTCTCTATTAGTTGCTGCTGACATGAATCCTATTTTTGTCAGCGTATCCAATACCATCCATGTCTATTATGAAGAAGGCAACCCTTTGGACATTTCTCCATCTGCTGGGTCAGTCTGGTGGAAGTTCCTCCATTTGAACGCTGTCACGCATGCTAGTATTTGCTTGCTATAATCCACCCCGATATCCCTGGTGAAACGGGCTCCACCAACCGTTGTTGGTGACAGTGTAGACTGTGCACATCAAACCTTGTGAAATCCAATACGATAGAGGATGAATATTAAAGAAGAGGAGAAAAATCAGAAGAAAAGGTTGTGTAATCTTCTTTACCAATTTAAGTTGTATTTGTTTTCGTCGTCCAACTGTATTTTAAAAAAAAATTATATTTTAAATTATTATTTTTATTATTTCAATATACTAATATAAAAAAAAATAAAAAATATATATTATTTTAATTTATTATCAAATAAAAAAGCAATTTAAAAAGCAATTTCTACCGTCTATGCATTAAAGTATTGAAAAGCATGCCTGATCAAAAGCGACAAGAATTCTAACTTAAATAAACCGCTCTTTTGAAAACAATAAAACAAAATAATAACTTAAATAAGAAAATCGCTTTATTATCTGTGATGGGAGTTGTTTCTTTTCAGATTTAGTATAAGAACCTCCAAGTTCACAATGAAGGTGGGAAATGAAAAATAAAAGCAATTATATATGTGTTTGTTTCTTTCCCTAGATCTGAGTAGCTTGAAACAACATTAATGGAGATGATCCACCAGGATAATCAAAGACATTTATATGCAAAGGTATATTCAAAGTTGATTCAAACAACCATCACTGCTTTTGACTGCATGACAAAATAAATACATGTTTTGGTTTTACATGCTAAGAACTTAAATTAAGGTTTTGTTGCGGGGAAAGCTTTGATGTCTATTAAGGAATTTTAAAACAATGTTGTTAATTTGTTTCTTCACTGCGATGAGGTGTGCAATGAACTTGACATGTTTGTGACGATGTTTCGGTTTTGATTTTTAATTTAAAAAATAAAAAAATTGGTTTAGTTATTATTTAAGATACAAAACAAATTAAACCAAAAATATTCATCTCTAATATCTATTAAATTAAATGTACTGTGAATCATAATCCATGTTTAAGAGTTAAAAATTGTAAATTTACTTTAAAAAAAAACTGTTATCCAAGTCTACACCTATTAGTGATTTATTAATTGTTCTATTGAAATAAAACTAGTTTGAGTTAAACATGTGTTTATAATTTTTCCTTAAGAAATTAAAAAAAAAAAATTGCAAGATAAATTGATAAGTATATAATTCGAAATCATTTAGGCTACAATTGTAATTTGCAGAAAATGTTACTTTAAAATATATTTTTATGAGTTTTCCATGTTTATGAAACTTAGAAAAAATGATCAAGGATATTTGTTTTCAAATCAAATATTTATACATATATGATTTATTTGGTGTTCACAAAAATATGGAAAATATTTTTATGAGTTTTCCATGTTTATGGGGCTTGGAGAATTTCATTGTGGCGTGAGTTGGGTGTCATGGTGGTATAAAGATATGGAATTGTCATCTGTCAATTTTCACGGAAAAATTTCATGCAAATCACGTAGGAGTCTTGCATTCATGGATAACTTGAGAGAAGTTCTACTTTTTTTTCCAGGGTTAATGATTTTGCTCATTCGCGTCGGTGAGATTTGTGGTCCAACAGCTAGCAAAATGAAAAGGGCACCTGAAAAACAGACAACGTTTATGTTCTGACGTCCATGAAACAATTGTTGCCAGTCTGAAAGGATCTTATTCAAATATTATTTAGGATATCTATTTTGATCCGAGCTGCTGAAAACACAAAATTTCATAGATTCTGCTCTGAATTAGCCAAGCTCTTCGATCTATTGCCCGTACCGGGCCTTGTAGTCTGTCCAAAGCTGATCAACGGTCTTCCCTAGCAGATCAACGAAGTACTGAGCACTATAGCCAGTCATCATCTTCTTGTTAAGCTCAGCAACAAACCCACTTCTAAGATCATTACAATAGTCCAAAAACTTAGCCGTAACATCGTAACCTTGATCCCATCTGTCACCCTGCCCTGGTTGCACCCAGTGACTAGGTGCATAGTTCGCCTTCAACCTTACAAAATCAGCAATCCCTTCAATTAGTCCACCTGGGGCTTGCCCATTACCATTCCATTGCCATATGTGTGTCATTTCATGGTAAAGTACCCCAGTGATTTCTGTTCTGACATCACCTGAATAACTTGCTATATAACTGTCGCTAACATGGATTTCATCGCTGACTGAGTAGGCAACCCCGTCCATGACATCGATGAACAAGTTGACTGTTTGAATATTTTTTCTGTCCGCAGCATTAGTTTGCTGGAAGGTCTCCCATATGAAATCTGTAGCAGATGCTAGAGTTTGCTTGCTGTAATCTACCCCGATGTCCGTGATGAATCGGGCTCCACCAGCAGTTGCAGTAGCTCTGTTGGTGACAGTGTAGTCCACTGCTGAGACGGTGTTGATTGCTAGGAGTACTAGCAAAGAGAGGACATAAACATGGCGAAACATGGTCAAGCAAGTAGAGTAGTGAAACAGGTTGATTTCTTATTGTTGTGTTTGATTTGTGCAGGGTACGTATTTGTCTTAGCAATCTATATGGTTTATATAGATAATCAGGTAGGAAGCAATTTTAAACTTCAATGCGTAATTATCAATATTTATTAATAAAAAAAGGTGTCTATGAAAACCAAAAATCAAAAAATTCATTTCTAAGTCTCAGATGACTTTTGGCTTGGCTCTCTGCCGACCTCGAACTCGAAAATTCAAAACTGTAATTCAATTAGGCGGGCAACCGTGTCGCCCACCATCTTTGACAGTCTCCTTTATTTATTGAACAGCCACATGAAAAGACCGGCATGTTGCATTAACATCCAACTCCTAAGAAATATAGGAGTAGAGAATACCTTATCTCAGATCCATGTCTCTGCATGGAGTCGTCCGAGACCCCTGGCCACTCAAAGTTAGAAAAATATTAATGCGGCATTCATCCTTGTTCTTTCTGGCATGCATCCCGACAAGACAAAGATCGCTTGTGTTATTATCCTTTGAATATTCTGCCCAATTTGTATATCAAGCAGGTAAATTATAGCTTGAATTCAAGTTATGAATACCTAATAAATACATTAAACTTAATCTAGTCGGGTTCGAGTATAAAAGATTCATAGCTGATTTTCTAAAAATTAGCCACGGCATTACATGCTAGAGAACACCTTTTAATTTATTCTATGAATTAGACCCCAATAAAATTTTCATTCGAATTATAGATTCTTTCATTTGTATTACCAGATGAGCAAAGGAGGATATTTTACATAGTAATGGAGGTAGTTTTCTTCCAATCGTCATGTAATCCCCAAGACCTCCTCCTTAGGATTTATGAGCAAAGCACGAGACCGCTTTCTGAAAATTCTAAATCTTTAACTGTTTGGGTATTTTCTTAACACAGACTTGGAAGACCATATATATTTGATTGTATCTCTAACCAAAAATTCGATCGCGCTTATCCTATACATGCATTATAGTTTTTTTTTTTTTTTTTGAAGTATGGATTATTACAATTAATCAAATGCTCCATGTTCTAGATCAGATTAATCTGTAATATTTCTAGTTTCTAGATATATTTCTAGCGAGAATGGTCTTACAAGAAGTTTCCTTCCTCCCTCCTTCCCCAAGGAATTAAATGCTTTCGTAACAGAAATTTTGAAACCTTCCACGTCAAGGAAAGCAGCACCTGAGCCCAAAAAAAAGTAAATTGACTGTGTCCTCTTTAATAGTAGGGCTCCCTCGCATGACCTCTGCTTGCACTTGTTTCCAAATTCCAATGAGAGATAAATTCGAAGTTTGTTTTTTCCCCCTCAACAGACAAAAACTGAGACTCTACCGGGTGGAGCACATGTATCCACAAATTCACTTGACTTCGACTAGTCTTATTAAAAATCTCTTTAAACAATTCAAAACAACGGAAGCATTCAACGTTATTCAGTAGGCCTAGTAAACCAAATCTTTATAAAAGGGCAGAGCAACACAACACACTGATCAAGCAAAGAGAACACCATCATGGCTTGCCTATCTATCTTCCTCGCTTTTCTTCTAACCCTATCGACCATTAATGGCATCAATGCCGTGGAGTACACTGTTACCAATCGGGCACCAACGACCCCTGGTGGCATCCGATTCAGTAACGAACTTGGAGACAATTACACCATGAAAACGATGGATCAAGCAACTATCTTCTTCTGGAGACTCTTCCAGCAAAATACCGAAGCAGACAGAAAGGACGTGCCTCGTGTGTCCTTGTTTGTCGACGACATGGAAGGGATCGCCTACGCAAGCAACAACGAAATTCATGTCGGTGACGATTACATTGAAGGCATTAAAGGTGATATCAAATGGGATTTCAATGGTGTGCTTTACCATGAGATGGCACACACTTGGCAATGGGACGGGTCCGCGGGCACGAAAGCTCCTGTTGGATTGATTGAAGGGATTGCTGATTTTATGAGGCTAAAAGCTAACTATGCACCTAGCCAGTGGGTGAAACCAGGGCAGGGTGACAGTTGGGATCAAGGGTATGATGTTACAGCTAGGTTTCTGGACTACTGCAATGATCTTAGAAATGGGTTTGTGGCAGAGCTTAACAAGAAGATGAGGGTTACTTACAGTGATGACTTCTTTGTTGAGTTGCTAGGAAAGCCTGTTGATCAGTTGTGGAGGGAATACAAGGCCAGTTTTGGGAACTAAGAATGCATCACGTACCATTATATTATAGCAACATATACCTTCGATGCATACCAGTAGAAATAAGACAACTAAATGAGGGATTGCCCTCTAATTAAATTATATATAAATTTGCCACTAAATTCAAAGGCCGTGTATCCGTTTCATATTCATATATTTGGGCTTTGTATTTTATTTTTCCAAATAGTATTGATCACTTTAATTAACACTCCAGATATACATATATTATCCATTTTGCAATATTCATCTCAAGTTGTGGAGGCCTTTTAAAGAAGATAAGTTTTCCAGTGTATTTGAAGGAATCCAAAATTACTGTTCTTCAAAAACATGTTTTATGAACAAGAGATTGCAAAATTCTTGAATGGTTTTGGCATTTTAATATTTTATGCACTGTATGAAAATTTACGAAATGAAACTACTCATCACAACGCTTGGATTATGGATTGAGCAGATTAAACTGAGTCAATTTATTTTTTCTCACACGCTCAAACTTTTTTTTTTACTATAAAATCAGTACAAGTGTAATATTTTAAATAGCATATAAAAGCTTTAGTAAAAAAGAATTAATTGTCGTCTGTAATATTCAAAATATCATTATATAGATAGGCCCACGACATGAGGGGACTAATAGTTTATCTTTAAACCCATCTGGCAAGTGTTGGGCAGCTCCATCTATATTAACTTGGTATTTCCTACAGAAACACGAATGCACTACATGGTCATGTGGAATTGCGAGCTTTAGTAAGAAATCTAGAAAGTACCAAAAAAAAAAAAAAAAAACCAGCCTGGTTTATCATAGGACTATCTGGACTAGGAAGCCAGTTGTTTGTTTCAGTGGAATCAAGAAATATAATACATATTGTTGGGGCCCAAGAAGGCCCATAAGAAAGCTGGGTCTTAACTCTAAAGCCTGGCGAATCTTAACTTATTTTTCAAAGGACAAATGTATATCGTTTTTTCATTATTTATCATTTTACAGGAGCGGAAGTGGGGTTTTTTTTGTTGGTTCTCCGGCCATCGGAACTGGTTCTTAACTTTTTGAGGTGGTCAGGTCAGAACACATCATTACTCAATTAACATGAACTCCGTAGATGCTTTTAACTTTTTTAGTAGTTTCAATTCAGCTAACAGACCAGACCAGAGAACACCATACCACAATTGTTAAGTGAAACTGCAATTATATGTTCTAATATTTGTCATGTTTTTCTAGAACCATTCCTGCAAACAAAATTCTTGCTGCAAAATAAACATACCAGATATGTCGGGAACAAATTCTTGCTACGTACGCACTTTCCAGCGAAGTACATGGTTCCAATTAATTACATTTTCGGCATTGTTGAAACCGAGGAGAACAGTACTTGCATAGGTACCTGTTGTAAGCGATTATCAATATAAAGCGATAAATGTGAGTTCGAACCAAGTCGGTCACTCGAAAACAACAATTGAAGATTCTCAAGGCAAAATGTCTTTCATGAATCTTTTCTACACCCTCTTTGTCATGGCAACTATTGCAAGTTATTAACAATGCCTCCGCCCACCGGCACCCCCGGAGGCAAAAGATCTGAAAATGAAATGCGGATTCTTTACAGAGCCAAGAAACCTTACAGTTGGCCTCAAAGTTCATTAGAAAAACGTTCGAACAAAGTGAAAATGACAAAATTATCAAGAAGTGGAAATGATCGTGCAAAGCTTTTCCGGATCAGCAGCTAAAATCCATATCTCAACTTAATTAGAGTTAGCTCGGACTACATTTAACATTAAAATGGAGATGTAAGGAGCTTTTCCGGGTCAGCAGCTAAAACCCATCCAAACTTTATTAGAGTTAGCTCGGACTATATTGAACATTATAATGGAGATGTAAGGATAGAAATTTATTGGAATCCTATATCATGAGAGCACACATGTTTAGCAATGGTTTGGCAACAATGACACGCCTAGTGATCATGTAAGGCTAAAGGCCGGGCGGGCAGTACGTACCCTTACATCGGTTAAAGACGTTCAGGTCCATGATGGGATGAGGGTTACGGCTTATTTTCTTGAGTATTGCATGGTATAATTAGAGAATGGTCTGTTGCTGAGCTTAATGCTTTGATGAAGGATTCTTACAGTGACGATGTTTTTGTGCAGTTGTTAGGGAAGGACCAACTTTGGAATTGTTACAAGTCACAATACATATTGCTTGTTTTTGCTCTATAATATTTGTAGAATGGAATAAAATTATGGGAATTTCATGATGTTATGGAGAGGGAGGAGAAAGAAGTCTTTTGATGTTGATTTTTTTTACTTGTCGTATATAACAAGTTCTTTATTGTGATTTCTTTTACTACGAATGAAATTTGCTACTAGTAGTAAATTGAAAAGATCATGCCAAAAAAAAAAAAGATCTTATGTGCTGTCGTCCTGAAGGATTTTTTTATATATATAATTATCAAGAAAATATTAAAAAGACCATAAATTAACCAATAACCAAAGCAAAATACAGGACTCATCCCAAAGGTTTTTGTTTGTAATTATCTCCATAGTTGAAATTTCTGTGTAATTAAAACCAGCTCATGCTCGCTGCTTGAGCTCATCAAGGTTTACAATAACGATAACTTTTCCTTGGAAAAAAAAGGCTATCTTGCAAGCATTCTTCTTTTAAAATGTGTATTTTATTGCTTGAGGTTAAAGTGCGTGTACATATGTATATATGTGCGTATAAAGGGAGGGGTTGTCTTTTAAAAAGATTTAATTGCAAATAGATTTTGAAATGTAGGGGTATAATTGAATACTACAAATCACAGGGATTTAAATGTATATACGATGGAAAAAATGACAAATCCTAAGGGAGGCTACTGCCCTCCCAGGTCCCTTAAAAGATCTGTCATTGCTAAGCTGTCCACCACAAGGAATTTTATCATTTTTTTAGTACGAAATGCAAAAGAAAAGAGCAGGTGACACTTGAAGGTAACAAGTTTAGAACTTGTTTTGGTGGAGAAAGTGCAGAAGTGATTTTCTTACTGCCATTTTGAAGGTTTGTTAGATAGATCAGAAGAAGCACATAAATACAGGACCTTGAAGATGAGAAAGAAAACAAAAAATGAAACATAAATTTATCATATAAGTAACCAAGGATCGGGATATAAATAATTTTATAAATAATTTTCAAAATACAGTGTTAGATTAACTTTACAAGAAAGAAATAAAAGTACGCATCGACCTCAGATTTTAATTTTATAAAAGAAAAGTATATTCAGCTTTGAAAATGATGTTAAGCAGAGGGAAATCCCAACATCTCATTGAAGTTTATATCATGGATAAAATCGGGCTAGATTTGTTCTTTCAAAAAACTACACTAATATAATTATTATTAACATTATAAAATAAAATAAAAAACGGCGCACACCATCATATATGAACAACAAGAAGACAAAACTTTATTTTGTGCAATTCCCAAATCAAGCAAAGAATGGCATGAATCATTGAACAACAGATTCATTTACAAATTACATTCGAATATCTAAGTCACAAAAGAGATCTAGAGTAGTAATTAATAACCATGATGTACGAGGAGAGAGTCTCCCCGACATTCTTAACTGCATATGCATCATAGAGTTTCCTTGTTTGATTCAGACTATCTGTATATATGTCTGATTCTATGAGAAGAACGCAAAAAATTGTAAGAGGAATACGATCAAGAGACGAAACAAATGATTAAGCACCAGAATACTGGTTTCGCAAATATCAGTGACCACGTCCGCGATTGCTTGGCCCCGAACGAGCTTGCCTTATTTTAAGTGTAACGCCCTTATCCCATTCAAAAGAGTGTCCTTGTGTAACAGGCCTGCCCTCAACGTGCATGGTGTATGACAGCAAGAGGAAGTAGATCAATATAGAAATAGCATTGAAAGCTAGTACAAATGAACGGCACCTCATTCTCTCTCTCTCTCTCTCTCTCTCTCTCCGGCTTAGCGTGTGTAGTTATTTATTGTTATCCAATGTGATGAAAAGTGAGGGGAGGCTCGTTGTTTATATATTAGGAGGGAGAGGGAGAGAGAAAGAGAGAGAGAGTGTGTTTATGTCTTCTTGATGACCAACGGTTAACGCTGTTGTGTAGCTCATGCGTACGTTTGAATTTGGTGCTTCAAATTGTGAAATCTACAATTTGACTATTGACATTTTGAGAATATTGAGGTGGGATACGAGCCGAGTCAATTTGTAAGGCAAGAATTGAAAAACTCTATATTTTCTTGCTAGATAATGATACAAAACTCGTTTACCTGATCTTATACTAGTGTTTTTTTCACCTAACAAAAAGGCAAGGGCTCGTCCCCTTTCCTCAGGCCCCCCAACTCCAACCTACTCCCATTTAGTCCCAAATGCCTTGTGTCCTTTTCCCATTACTACTGTCAATTGAACAAACCCAAATTCCTTTCATTCGTCTAAATCTCATAGATTGAGTAGGGCGTAGCAGACTTTCTCTGTAATTTCCTATTCTGTATCCACTATGCCGCAATCAACTAGGCATATGGCGGGGCCTTAATGGCCGGGTAGAGAATAATTAGAAGTTACTGTTTTACATGCCGCCAAACTCTAAGCCCTGATATACTGCAACAAGGAAACGATCTCTAATGCTCTCTGCACAACTTCAAAGTAGATAAATTAGGCGATAGAACATGTTGACGTGACCTTCAAATGAAGAGGACGTGATCTAGTTTAGCTAGAGAACCCAGCATTACGTTGCTTGGTTGACAACATCAACGAGACTTTCCTACAGAGATTTCATCTCCAATGCTTCAAGTTTCATGTTTTTCTCCTACAGTAAATTCGAGCCTAACAGACGAGAACGATTGTAATATTTGCCCACTTGGGAGAGGAAATCGGAGAATATTTTTCTTACGGGAAAAGAAAACTAGAAAATTTTTGGAAACAAATACAATTCAAGTTCAACTAACTGACTAAATTACAATCTTGACTGTATAAAATTCAAGTTGAATTATAGGGATATGAAGGAAAGAACCCGCAGTAAGTCGACCTGTATATATGAATGCCCAGCTTGATAGGCTGTCCAGTCACATGACAGGGGTTGATCTCAAATTCCAGAGCACGTGCCAGCAAGATACACATGAGAATCAACCTATTGAAAGGGTCAATTCTCCATTCTTTCCGTGGAGGGAACTGTTGTGTGTTGGTAATGGTTTCATACTTTTCTGGGTTGTTAGCAATGCTTTCTGGTCTTCAGTCCACGGTCCTCATACCTACAAAAGGCATTTCAAAGATTATAAATTCGACCACAGCTCATATCTTTGGAGAAAAGGAAAAAGATGCCACTTTTGGTGGGATTGAAAAATCATAATTCAGCGCCACCCTTCCCTGCCAAGATGTAGAGGGTAAGAAACGAATTACAAGAGTGATGATCTCATGGACGTGATAGTAGAAAGGAGAGAATATTCTATTCAAGGAAATATCAGTGACTAATAGTGAACTTCAAATTTATTATTAAAAAAAAATACTAAATTTTTACATTTCACCAAAACATAGTTTATTGTGGGTTGAAGTAGTGCGAAGATAATTTTGCACTTGTAAAAAAAAACTGACTAAGCATATAATGGGGATAGAAATATTTTTTCCATGAAATACATTCAGTATTGGATATTTAATTGGGAGCAAAATGATATGTGAATTTTTTTTGCTAAAATATAAAATATTATTTTGCCCTCTGAAGCACAAAAAAATTAATCCTTATGTCAAGGGTTCTCTTCTTTCTTTTTAGATTAAAATAAAAAAGGAAGAGCACGGTCATATTCCTTTTTAGATTAAAATAAAAAAGGAAGAGCACGGCCATATTCCTAGGAGGAAAAAAAAATACATGCATAAAGGAGTTTATTTATTTTTTTGTTTATTAAAATAGTTAAATGATAGAATTACTCTTGAAATTTGAAAATTAAAGGTTATTGTGAGAGTGTTTTGATGTTTTTAGATACTTTTTTTTTTGTTATTTTTGAATTTTGGCAAGATCATCTCAGTGATTTTAAATTTAAAAATATTGTTAAAAAAAAACGATCACACATGATGGCCTCCACGTTATTCAAATAGCACGTGAGAGCCAGAACATCAACTATAATCCTATTTCCACCGTGGCGTTAAAGCGGCTTGTTGTCCTATTTCCAGCCATGTTGCACGTGTTTAAGAAGCAGGTTTGGTTAGGCTGCAATGAAAATTTTTTCTTTCTTCTTTCTATTCTCTCTCATTCTGTAGAAAATTGTGTTTGAACTTCAAAAAAATATAATTGTGTTCACTGGTTCATAATCTTGTTAATTTTGATTTTTTTTTAATTATTGTTTATTTTGCTTTTAAACATTTTTGAAGTTTAGATTTTTTTTAATTTTATTCCTAGTCATTATATTCAATTACATTTGTTTATTCAGTTTGGTCTCTCTATTTTAAATTGCTTTATTTTTGTGCTTCATACTTTTCTTGCAATTTTTTCCCTTTTCATTTTATTGAATTTATTTTTTAATTTATTTTTTATCTTCATTTTTTTTATTGCTATTTACTTATGATTTTCTTAATTTTTTATTTTTTATTTTTTTCTATTAAAATTTAATTTCATTTGGTTTTTTATCCAATTTTGGTATTCATTCTTTCAATAACTTTTTTTTATCCTTTTTTTTTTACAATTTATCCCATAATTATCTTCTTTTATTTTTTTATATCATATTTGGTCTATATTATTTGGGTTTTAAATTGTTTTTTTCTAAAATATTTTACTTTGTTATTTATTTATTTATTTATTTGTGATTTCCTTCCAGTACGGCAATCCTTTAGTTTAAAAACTTAAAAAAAAAAAATTGTCATTTGTTATTTGGTCATTAAATCTCTAGCTTCATTGTTTGTTGTGTTTTTTTTTTATTGTTGAATTATCACGATCTTATATCCCGAATAATAGGTCAATCAAGTTAATCATGATTGTCTTAAATTTTTTTTCCTCGATTTTTTATGAAATTTATTTTTTTCATAAAATTTTATATTTTAGTGTTAAATTATTGGCCTTGAGTTATGTGATTTTTTCATTGTTTTTCTTTCGGATTATTCCGGGTGCGTGAATATCAAATTAACTTGGGTTAACTTTCATTTTCTTACTCAATATTTTCTTTTAGCTTCGATCTTTTTTGCTAGGTATTTTTTAAGTTTAATTTTTTTATTTCGATCTCGTGTCGTGATTGGTGAGTTAGTCAAGTTAACCCAGGTTGATTTAATTTTTTTTTCTTTAATTTTTTTATGCTAATTGTTTTCTCAATTTAATTATTTTGCATAAAATTATTTTCCCTCCAACTTCATCATTTTTTCACTTCTCTTTATACTTTATTATTTTAAAAGACGGCCAAGTTAACTCAGATTAGCTTGTGTTTTCATTGACAATATTTTTTTATTTAGCTTGGGTTGTTTTGTTGGGTTCTTCTTTTGGAAGTCTATGTTTTTTTAATCCTAATCTCATGTCACATATAACAAATTAGTCGAGTTAACTCACGTTAACTCATATATATTTTTATATAAAAAAAGTTAACTTTATTATTTTGCAATAAATTATTAGCTTTTAAGCTTTGTTATTTTTTCACTTTTTTTTCTATTTGATTATTCTAAAAATATAGATAAAGTTTCTTTTTTGTTATTCTAAAAAATAAATAAAGTTAACTCAAATTCTCTCAATATTTTTTTAAATTTTTTTTGTTAAACTTGGATTTTTTTTTTTTACTTAGATCATCTTTTTTACAAACATGTGTACATCTTATCAAATAAGTGCTAACAATATAATTATCGAGTACTCTTTTGTTAGCCGAATTTCTTTTAAAAATGAGTTCCAAGAAAAGTAATTTTCAATGAAACAAATTATTTTATGATATTTGATTATAAAATAAATTAGAAATCCTTTATATGATGTTTAGGTATAAAAAAATGAACTAGAAAAACAACATTTTAGAGCTATTAAACTTTCTAAAATAGTAAATTTTTTAATTATTAGTTTTTTTTAGGCCTCATTTATTCAACAGAAAATAAACTTGGAAAATGAATTCTTTTATTATATTAAAAATGAGTTGAAAAACACTATGACCTCTTTGATGTACATTGAAAAAACATGTAACCTAGAAAATGAAAGTGTTTCCCATACCTCAAACCAATATCTAAATATAAATATTCCATAACTCGAATGAAGTATACCTTAATCATTATTTATTTATGATAAATATTGCAAATTAAAAAGGAACAAACATTGATGAACAATAAACGTCAAAATAGTTTAAATAGTAGTGATATGTACCGAGCAAAATGGGAAAGTGTTTTCCCAAGTTTAAAAGAGGAAAACACAAAACCCTCTTAAACCCTTGTGTTTTCGTTTTACTGGACAACACATTTTATTGAATTATTTTTTTTCTAAAGTGTTTTAAAAAAAAACACTTTAATACAAACAAACAAGGACTGAATATGAATGCTCATGGTTAACTAAGATGCTAGTGAAAACGTTGTTACCATCCCCATGCCGCAGGGGTAAATGACGGATCCTGTTAGATTTTCATTCAGGATAAAGGAACATGAAAGAAGAACTCGAATGCCGGTAGCTTCCATGCAGCATAAATAGTCACCAACCACCAACAATGCAGATTTTTTAACTGTAGCACCAAACCATCAAGAAGACGATTCATTCTCGGTGCTGCATTAAATCCATCTAACTCAACTGGGCGACTTTGTAGCATCCTTTGCACTTCAATGCACTGTGATGATGCACATGTCTATTGATCTGTTCCTTCAATCGCTAAAACTATTTCTGGAATTTAAGACCCACTGTGCTTAGCAAATCGGAAGGAACCATTTAGTATATTATAATCTGGATTTTCTATAAATCGAGGAAATCTGGAGGATTCTCACCAGGAAGGAAAAAGCTACCTTTAAACTGAGGTGTTTCCGAGTCGATGCTCATGGGCCAACAGAAACTGCACAAGGGTGGTTATGAAAATGAAATGCACCATGTGCTGGCACCAAAGATCCAACTGTAGCACAAAGAGCACTGGGATGTGCAAGCCCGGTTCTGACCCATTCCACTCAGTTTGGATAGTTTCCCCAAAGTTCTGGGTCAACCTTTCATAAACACAGGCCCAAGTTCTTCAGGTTGATTACAGAAATGATCCTCCATATCAACATCAGGCATGCCCAATAAGTTATGAATACTCGGGCCTGGAGCAATAATACCAATCTTAGAAGGCTTAAATGCCTCAAGCATTCCAAAACCACATAGCTGCAATTGGCAAAAAAGGGATGAAAATCAAAACCTTCCAGAAACACATGATTTTTTTATTTGAATGCATTATAAATAGTAACGGTGATAGCTATAATATCCAAGTGATTCAGGATATACTTTCAATAGGGGAATCACCCGCAAGACTGGTAATGAGTCTCAAGCCAAGAGCACACGTGCAACTCCATTCAAAGATGAGTGCAGATCAGAAGTTCAATCATCTCTGGGAACCTGAGATGAGAAACAAAAACCATGGTTAGCAAATTTGTGCTAAACTAGGTGTTAACAATCATTCTTCATGATAGCAAGATGGAGCGATCAAATTTCAAAACAACTTGCACGCTCACGGCTATCATATATGAATCCATGCAATCATTAAATGGCATGAAATCAGCAAAGCTTCATATTAAAATCCAGTGAAAGGTTAAGAAATCAGACCATCATTGAATGAAATATTAATTTATGAGAACACATACGGTACTCAACTAAGATGGTTGGGCATTCATCTTAGTTGGGCATTCTGGGAGAGACTAATCATGCAGGCACTTTCACAAAGATAAAGCTTACGGCACTGTCATGGAAAATCACAATAATGTTGTGGTTAGCTAAGCTGTGCAAACACCCCCTAAATTAAAGCTTTTTTGATTGACACCTTCAAATGTTGCAGTGATTTGACTAACACTATTCTGTCCATTCTAGCCATTAAAAAGATCACATTCAAGCCAAGTGTTATCCTTAAAACACCAAGAAAAACGATAAAAAAAGTTGATTTCTTCATGATAATTTGATCATAACACAATTAATGGCTTGATTTCTTCTTGTAAGTTTTTTATTATTTTTAATATTTTATAGAAAAACACATGCCACTCATTATATAATGGAAAATGGACAGAATCTAACTGAAAGGGTTTCAAGCAAAACACCCTATAGTTCAGGCAGGGTTTAAATCAGGGGGGGGGCGCGGGGGCGCCTGTAAAGAGGCATCTGTCATAAGACATAATTTCGAGAACATTTGTATGGATTAGCCTGTTGTGATCATCAATAGAAAGGTGTAGTAAGACAAAAATCCAAGAAATTCATTCATCCAGATGTTTGGAGTAAGAACAAATTTAACAGGAAGAAATACCTTTGAAAGTAGTGTATATGCTTTTATGGTCACAAGATAAAGCTAGAAGTTTAGATGCAAATGCTAGAAACTTGGATTTCTAAAACTTCAAAGCAGAGATCCATGGATCCTAAGAAAATCAGCAATATATAATCCAAGCTACTAACTATCAGATTTGATCTTACCTTAAGGGTTGGTTAACAATGTGAGACCCCAAATTGGGATGCCAAAGTATTGATAACTCTTCCCCATGAATTGCTTTACTTTACAACTTGTAGGAAATGAGTGGAGTTAAGGAAGTCATTTCAGAAAGGCTGTAATAAATATGTTAAATATGCAAACCTCCTCCATAATTTTCTCCAACAGATGCCTAGAAGATTGAAGTCACAAGAACAGGAAGTCAGAATTCCAATTGTGGATTAAAAGAAAATAAAAGAAAAGAGGCTCATAAGTCATAAAGGCGTAAAAAAAAGTGGAAGAAGGGAAGAACAAATGAAGACCTCAAAGTAAAATTAAAGCTACACCAAGTTCAACTTCCTAAAGTGCAAAATCCTCAGTAAGCAATACTATCCAATGGAACAAATGAAGAGATGCTAGGACACAATATAAGCACTAAAGGATTAAATTTTTATTGTGCATGAAAAAAGTAAACAAAAACACTTGAAATAAATGACAATCAGCACAAGAACATGCAATAATTACTTTCAATGGGGCAACAGGTCCTGATATAGGGTATTATAAAATCAAATATACAACTTGGTGGAACCACAAAGCATTGTTAAATCATAACAAATCTTCTAACCAACTGTCATAAATTATTCATACACGTCTCAAATACAAATTTTAAAGAGAAACTGTATGCACCATTATATAACCACAATAAAATTGCATCCACAATAAATGCAAAACATCTACAACAGAATCAATAAAAAAGTGGGTGTGCTAACCTGAAGGTAAGGAAAGACAATATTGTATACTTGTAGGAAGAATTTTGACTTGGTCGACAACCTGAGGCAAGATTGAAGTTTCATTAGCAATAAATATCAAAGATTTGAATAAGAATTTGCCATACAAATAAAGAGCACAAATCCAGCAGTAGCATAGCTTATTAAAACCAGAAATAAAATGGCATCATCATTCATTAAGCCCAATATTGCCAACATAATTATCCATCATAAAACGAAGCCACACTTAACATCAGCACTAAAATCCAAATTAAACACGAGAAACAGAGAAATTTACATACAAGACTGTCAACATGATAGACCAACTACAAAAGGCGGTAACGAAATGCAATGCTTAATTGTGCATTACCAATACCTTTTTCTTTGTAATCGATCTTACCAAACCCGACTTGCAGAGGAAAGAACTAGTTGCACCTACTCTAGCAACAATAACTTGCAAACGAAAGGAACTGGAGATGAGCAAGAACTATAGGTGCATATGTGCACACGCACACAAAACAGACACAGAAAGAGATTAATCAGATACATGCACATACCTTCTAAGAAGACAGAAACAAACATAAATTTCTTCAAGGTCCAGCTTCATCTTTAGTTCAACATATTGCTTGAAAAGCTCACACAAATCATATGTAGCTTCCTCACCACAAGCATCACTATTTTCATCCAAAGGATATAGACATTTAGAAATTATGCATTGCAGTATAGGAGATAGACTTCCAGTTGATCCCAATTTGTAATACAACTCTGCCAAAGTCTTTAATATCAAGCAGCTGCTGACTGTGAACTTATCAACCCACTGTGGGGGGCTCCCAATCCAAAGATCAGTATTCAAAACAGAGGCAATGGAATTTGATTGATTCTCAGTGATATTAATAATCAAAGTTCCCTCAGGATTTTCTGAAAGAGGGTGTGATCCAGCATTTGATGTCAACTCTTGTTTTCTGTGTGCGGGAAGCTGTCCAAGTATGTCACCTCTCAATTCTTCTGGCAATTGATGTAACACTGATACATCCACTTGACTTAGAGATAAAGGCATTAAATCAGTGTTGTTAGGGCTTACAGAGAAAATGGCCTCATTCTGCAATCCAGCCCCAGAAGGTGCTGCCTGTGCTTCCTCAATCATATGCTGTTTTGCCCTATTTTCCACCATTACGAAGTCAAGGGGAATCTCGCCACCGTCAACTGCAAGCTCTTGCCCTTCAGCTGAAGGGGTGCTAGGATAACTGTTGATGTTTTCACTTGCAACACTGCTTTTAGCAATGAAATCTGTTAACTTCCCTCCATAAATTTCATTTAACTCAGAAAAAAGTTCTGCTGGAAGACTCTTGACAACTCCCATATCAAGATGAGATAAAGGTGGTGGTGCTGAAACACCACTTGATGAATTGGTGTCCACTTGAGCAGAAAACCCAGTCTGTTCAGGAAATAATTGACCTGAAGTTCCAATCATGTTCTTCACCTCAGAATATATCCTAGCCCTCTCCTTGTCAATACTGTTGATGCTACACCCTTTTTCAGTTGTTGCTGAGGAAGAGGTGAGCCATGACCTCAAAGAGTTTCTTTCAAGCACTTGTTTGGAAGGGTCTGCATTTTCAAGCTTGGAAACTTGCAAGCCAACACCCCGAATGTCCTTGACATCCAAGCAGAAAGACCCAAAGAGCTGCTTTGTTATCCTTTGAAGAGCTTCAACATCATCAATAGCAATAGGAACTGTCATGGAGTGGCTCAGATTCTCACAGTCCCCGCAGCCCATATATTTAGCAGGTTCACCAGCATCTTTTCTTCTCTTCTTTATCTTAAGGGTAAATGTGCGCCCTTGCACTCCACATCCTTGCAAACGGAAAGAAACCTCCTTGCAAAGATTTAATAGGAAACATTGACTATCTTGCAGATCCTTGAACCTGACACCCCAGTTGACTTCGGCACCTATAGTCTTGCTTTCCTGAATGTTACCAACCAGTCTATTATCAACTCCTCTACTATAGTTCCACAACATTTCTCCAGTTTTCAGTCCAAAATCCTTTTGAAGAGATTCCTTGGAAATCAAGCGTAACTGTCCACATGTCCAAACATTTTGCTTCTTCAACTTCTCCTCCAAAACGTGCCCTATTCCTGGAAGTGCCTCAATTGGAAGTTTGTGTAGATACTCATCCACACTTACAGAAGGGATATAGCATTGACCATTGGGTTTAGCACTTCTAGTGGCAAGTCGAGCCATGAGCATATTCCCAGCTATCCCAGCACTTGCAGTGCATCCTGTAGTGTCCAAAATCTCTTTCCTTATTGTTGAAGCTAAAAGCTCAGGATCTCCCGTATCTTTTTCCGTGATGTCTAAAAATGCTTCATCACAGCTTATGGCCTGCACTTTTTGGCAGTACTTATGCAAGATGTTGTAAAGCTGATCAGCTACTTCTTCATAAGCTTTGAAATTGTAAGGGAAAATGACAAGTTGCGGACAAAGGGCTTTGGCATCTCTAACGAAAATCCCAGCCTTAACTCCATAGTTTCGGGCAGGGTAGTTTGCTGATGAAATTTCAGCTGTTCCTTTTGGGTTGTCAGAATGGCATACTGCTACAGGCTTATCATGTAACTCTGGATGATTCCGGATGACTACAGAAACAAAAAAGCAGTCCTGTGCAGCATATAAAGTCAATGACCATCATGAAAACAAATGGGAAGACAAAAAAAAGTATCTAAAAGACATCCAAGTCCAACAATTTTTACAGTTCTGAATCTCATACCACTACTAAATCAACAGTGCTTGTATGCTAAAATTGAAAATGGTGACAAGGTGGAACTATAGGACAATTCATGCCAGCCTTAAGAGATCACATATTCTCAATGCAATTATCAGGTCTTGTGTTCCAAATATACCCTAGCCCTTAAACAATTAGGAGAACTTATTTTTACTAGCATACTGAACTGCTTAGAACAAGGAAGATAGGCATTTAGCTGTCAGTTTCCCGTTTCCAATTTCCACAAGCCTGGCACATGAGAACCTTAACTGATTCACAAGGAAAGAAGACACAAGCAGGAGTATGTTCAAAAACAATACCATGTCAACATGGATAATAGTAGACTTGTTAGAATTATCAGAGGTGTTGAGATCTGATCTTCTGCACTTAAATTCACTTGATGAGCTAGGAAAACGCTTTCGGTACCTACTTCTCCAGGTTCCTATGAAGTGCAGCCTTGAACTCTGCAAGAACCAAAGCTCGGTCAGCATATCACCAAAGGCGGCACCGTGGGAGTACCCAAAACTATCAACAAATTGAGGAATGGAAAATTCACAAGATGTCAAGAGAGTGATCACATGACAAAAATGACTCGTCAAGAAAATTATGCATTCAGTGTCCTTAGGTAGAAGCACTTGTGGATTCTACATGCATATGAATCTACTATAATAAATTTACTTTCCTTATAAACAGAATTAAATGCACTAGGCCATAAACACATAGGATGGATACTGTGGAGAGGAACAGCCTAAGAATAATAAAGTTATACAGTGATGGATGCCATGTCAGTACTCATTAGCAACAAAAATCTAAAAGGCAGACTTGCAACAAAAATTCTGATACAGCAGGCTTGTGAGAACTGAGAAAACGATTGCATCATTGGTCAGTAACACCCAAATAGCTACTAGTCATTGTCAGTTTGGTGGCTGAAAATTTTGAGTATTTTAACTCTGATCTTTCAGGGAAAGGCTCAACTACTTAGAAAGTTAAAGAAAGTATCAACCAAATGCCTCAACAATAAATATTTCTGCTCAGCATACACATAGGCCTGTATTACCATGACCTTTTGGCATAGCCTGACAAAACAAACCTTTTTGTTGGAAGAAAGAAAATCATGTTAAGCTTAATGAGAGAAACATATAGATCTGCAATTACCAAACATTCAAATAAGGCATCAAGATAATAAACACACAGAAATACCAGAATAAGTATTTACAATTTTAAGAGGACCAGCTCAGGTTATAGGTAATCATTCATGCACGTAGTTTAAAAGAATAGAAATTAAAGGAGATAAAAACAGTAGAGAGGAAGCGCAGGGTGCAGCAATCTTCTTATTCAATAGTGCACAGTCAGTATTCTAATCAAGTACCTTAAAGTAATTCTCCACAAAATTGGGATCCCCAAGAGTTGAATGACGTCGATTTGTAGGCCCACTAGGTTCTGAACTCAGTGATCCATCTGAACGTTGATTGTGTAAGCAATAGCCACTAACTAAAGCAGAAAATGGATCTGTACCAGACTGATGCTTGTTGTTTGCACTGTTTCCATATTCTGCATCACTACTACCAAATTCTGCCATCTTTACGTCTGCAGATTTTCCACTACTGCCATTTAGCTCCTCGAGTTGATGATTAGGATCATCAAGTAGTTCGCCCGCTTGCTTGGCAAATCTCGCGGGTTCATCCACTTCAGAAATATAGACATCCTTTGTGGTGCCACCCTTCAAAATTGGATCCAGGTTCACTTGACAAACTTCATCGGTCAAAACATTCTCCGGGACTGGGTTACTTTTCAAGGTGAAGAAGGCTGATAATTTTGGTTGGTTATTAGCAAGCTGGTTGAGCTGGTAAGGAAACCCTAGCAACAGCACAATAAATTCCATAGAGTCAAGATGTATGAATTTAACATACTTTTAACTCCTAAAACATCAGAGAAAGTGAGAGGGCAGAATCCATTCAGACCCACTCCGGGCAATGGCTCATCAAATTTGAAACTTTATTAGTTATACCCTTTTGCCAAAAGAAATTTACATTTCAATCATGATCAAGGCCTCTCACGGATTATTCATTAGATTTTGATCAAGATATGTCTGTTATTGACATGCTGAGTATTAACAAGTTAATGTCAAAACAACTAGGTGGACAATATTTCTGCAAAATAAAAAGAGAAGGCACCCCATTACCAAGTACCAGTCAAACTCCTCTTTCGAAAGAAGGACAATATATTCACCTATTTCAATTCTTTTAATAAATTTTAAAAAGAAAATTCCCCGACTGCCCCCACCCCTGCAAATTTTTCTAACAAAAGCAACGCTGCTTTTTTAAGCATTGATAGAGAAAACTAGGAGAACGCAACCTCGACATGGTTACCACTTACACTTAAAAATCCTCTAATCCTTTATCTAATACATTTCTCCTTGGAAAATTAGATGTGGTAAGTTCCCTTATTGCTTATTTCTACTCTCCATCGAAGAACTATGCCATCTATAATAACAAGTCAAGATCAACAAAACAGGAAACTTACAACTCAAAAGTTTGTTAGCAACAATGGAATCCAAAATCCATGCAGGTTTGACAACTGGGAGCCCACCACTAAATGACCTGCATTGGATTACCAGCAATGAAAAGAAAAATTAATTCCAATTCCATGTTTATTAGTTTTAGAAAATAAACCAATAACAGTGTGAACCTCAGGTTCTTGATTTTACTATCGGGAAGACTGCTACAGATTATATGCGTAACTTGATGCCTAGAAAAGTAATTCGCAAATCGCCCACCATACTTCAGCATGTAAGCTCGCAGTTCCTGAAGCAGATGTAAATATCAAACACAAATTCAAACAGTAAGGAATCGCAGATTAAAACGAAATGTATGAAAAATTAACCTGGTTCGAAGGAATTGTGAAACCATCAATAAAAATAGAGACTCCTTGAAAAATCAGCTTCCCGGAACTCGAACCAGAATGGGAAGAAGTGGAAGCCTCTGCTTCAAATTGGTGTTGAAGCTTCCTATTCTTCTCTACCATATAACTGCACCCGATTTTATTTTATTGTATTGTCAAACATTACAATTATAACACAAATACACGATCAACAAAACATTATTCATAGATCAAGTTCCATTAAATCTGAATTATGTTTTTAATAAATTATTAAGTAGCACATTAAAATAACGTAAAGCAGCATGTTCATTTCTGGTGAAATTCCAAGTTCTACAGAAAAATTAAATTATCAGAGAAAACTTGAAAATTATTATAAAAAAATGATATATATATATATATATATATAGAGAGAGAGAGAGAGGGGACCTGCCGAAATTGGAGAAAGGAGAGTTGCGAAAGGATGGGCGGGAGGAGGAGAGAGAGTTGGCACCCCAACCCCTGCCGAGGGTTTTTTGCTTGCTATTTTTATTATTTGAAGAATTCGAATTATTCAAGCCTCTCTTTGATTTTCGACTTGAATTGGCAGAGGAGGATCGCGAAGAATCAAAACTCATTTTCTTTCCCTTTTTACTTTTTTTTCTTTAGGTGTGATAGAGATATATAGAGAATCCAAATGGAGTGCGGAAGAAGCTCTTTGACTCTCTGTTGTTCGTGTGTTCTAAATTTTAAATGAAACGGCAAAAGTGAAGTCCTGATTTTATATGCAGGATATACGGGCCTTTTGGCCCATGGGCTGGGGGTTTTTTTAATAATCTGGGTGCTGAAATCGGGCCGGGCCAGGGCTGTGAGGGGAGTGGTGTTTTTCCCTCTTTTTTTTTTTATTAACTGGGATTGATTTTTTAAAGCCGCTATATTTGCACTCGTATTATATGATTTTCTTCTTAAGAAACCACCGCCATCAGAGTTTTGAAAAGTTTAATGTTGATTAGTTTAGGCTCCGGACGTTGAGAACTTGAAACGCCTCCACCGGTCTGCAAATTGATACTTGATCTTTAATTTTAATCATTTGATATTTTTTATTCTAATGTTGACCGGTGAATTCTGAAAATCAAACAGCTCAAAAATATGAATCCGAGTTGGTAAAGCAAAGAGTGTATATTCAGTATTTCACCTGATTGAGAAACTGTTCAGAAGAGCAGTGACTTTAGTTTTTTGATGTGTTAAAAAAAATTAAAAAACATAAAAAAATTAATTTAAAATAAAAAAATTTAAAGCTTTTAAAAACATGCGAACTGCTTTGAGAAACATGCTTTTAGTGTTTATTTAATATCATATAGTAATTTATTTTCAAATTATTTTTTAAGATAATATTATTTAATGTTTAAAATTTATTTTTAATATTAAAATAATCTTTAAAAAAAAAAAACTTATTGAAAGTAGCGCTGTGTGAACTTCGAATTGCTTCGTTTCGAACGCGCAATCTTATGGCATAATGTTGGGTACACTAATAGAAACAAATGCAAACACTCATATATATATATATATATATATTACACTGTTGAAAAAATAAAAAAAATTCCCTCAAAAATAAAAAAATAATGCTCGCATATTCAATTGCATTATTAATAACAACAGGGTCTTTGCATTGTTCCCAGCTGTACAGACAAGAATTATTTTATTTTTTCTCCAGATATTTTTAAACTACGCAAGTTTGTCAAATATTCTGTTTAACACGTATTAGTTTCAAAAAAACTAGTTTGTCAAATATTCTTTTTAACACGTATTAGTTTCAGAAAAACTTCGACCTGAGGGTTGAAAAGTAAATACACAGGTAAAAGAGACAGTTTGACTAGCAACCAACCCTTCTTACCAAAAATGGCATTGATATCAGTAATGCCGGGAACATTTACAGGTGGGATCCGTGTTAGAAAGCTAACTATGCCAAAGAGGCTGCCACCCCAAAACAAAGAGAGCCCTTCTCCACCTTCCGGTAATTTCCCAAAAGTCTCGCCTAGTTTACATCAAAAATAGGCAGAGAACCCCTTTGCACCCGACGCTTGGTTCTTCTCCACCATGCACGATTCCTTTGGTATTTTTACTACCATGTCCGTTTACCCTTTTTGACCCTTTTCCACCTTGAGCTACCTGGCTCCCAAAAATATAGGCAGAGAATTAACTATTAGAATAGATTCACTGTTTACTTGATGAGAATGATGGGTGGTTTTTTTCAGTAGTAGCAGGTGACCAGAAATCAGCACCGTTGCTGCTTGCCAGGTGAACGGTGCAGTCCACTGGGACAAGACACAGCCCCCTGCTGCTCAGATTCTTTATTGGCTCCTTTACTCCAATCTCTCCGCCTTCCTAGCATGGTTTTACCGTAGTAAAAAAAAAAATAATAATAACAGAAGGCCATGTCAATATCAATACTAATAGCAGTCTGACTCTCTACCACAAAGGCAAATTTGTTTCCCCGTGGTCAAAATTTTCACTTGATCCGTGTGGTCTGGTCAAGAGTAAGTGGGACCTACTCGAGGTGGATCCAGATGCTTGTGGATTCATATAGACGTTTTTAAGAGAGGTAAAAAAAGGACAAAAAATGATTGTACTTCGGTACTTACAGGTAGATTTTGCAGGTAGGGAGAGCACAGGACCTTCACCTGATCTTGCAGAAACCTGATATATCCCATCGCTTCATGGAGCACTGAAGCTGTGTCTGTCTGCTAAATTTCAATTCCCAATGACATCTTTACTTAGCATGAAGCCAAAGCCAATTTTCATCATAAACAAATTCTTTGAACTATGCAGAAAACAATCTGACCAAATTAAATATAGAAAAATAACTTAATTGTGCAGTTCGGACCTTGCCAAAGGGGGATACAAGCTGTTGCAATGAAGTGATTCTGTCTCCCACCTTCTCTCTCTTCACCTGTCAGTAGAAGGAAATTAAGCTGATCAGTGCACTTTCGTCGAAATTAAAGAATTATATGCAGCGTGTGTGCAAGTATATCCTAGAAATTAAGAAAAAACTATAAACCGTAACCTTAGCATTTCCGGTTGACCTGGGATTCTCAGTTCTGGTCTTTTTGCTGGTTCTCTGGCTAGGCAAATTAGTTTTGGCTCTGGTGTTAGTACTATTCGCTGTTACTTCTTGGCTGGACCCATTTCTTTTTCTCTGCAAAACTAGCAAGTATAAAGAGAAGACCAGAACCCAAAGCAAAATAAACAAATTTCAACTAGATACTAACATTTGATTTGGAGACGGTACGTGTTACATTAACAGTGCCGTTGCAATTGTTACCAGAAGAAGCTGAAGATGAGTCACTGCATGTGACTCCAGAGATTTGAGGGGTGGTCTTTGTTGCTTCACTAAACATCACAGTTACACTTTCATTCCGATGGGTATACCCCCCGAAACAAAGCATTCTGGGAGACTTTCCAGTGGAAGAGAAACGTGAGGCATGGGCCATATCAATACCAGCACCCACTTCATCATCATCATTAGAGAAGAGCAGCTCAGACAAACTAGGAGGATTGCCCTCAGCTACAAGATGGCTCCCCTCAAGAAAACTCTCACTCCCAGACATCTAAAACAAAGCCTAGAATCACGAAGAATACAGCGTGTAACAAATGGCGTTCTTTGTTTGTGTGAGTGTGGTGGTGTGGTCAGGACAGGGGTAGCAGCCGTTTCCTTAGAGTGAAGTGACCTCTGTGTTATGTAGTATGGGAGTGAAGTTTGTGGGGGCCTGGGATATTTCCAATACTGGCTTTGGGTTTCGGAGTGTTTCAGTCAACCACGCCTAGCCCGAGAAAACCGTGGTTTAGTCCTTCAAAGCATTCGGTTTGGTTAAAACCCTGTTAGCTTTCCTTCTTTCTTTCATTGCTTGGCTCGGACACCAGACTAGTCACGACCATGCACCGACTGGTGCTGGTTAATACGAAACTGACTAGACTCGACGTGTTTTCACAAACTATTAAATTAAAGAATTTCTAATTTTTAAATAGTTTTTTCTTTAAAAAATATTAAATTTAATTTTTTTTATGATTTTAATGTGATAATGTTGAAAATAAAAAATAAATATAAAAAACTATTATTATTTAAAAAAATTTAATTAATATATTTTTTTATAAAGCATTTCATTACTAAGCACGTTCGTTCAGACGCTACCGCCCCACGCTCCTGTCAAAGGTAATTAGGCGTAGGTTTCTAGCTAATATATACTTTTATAAAGCATTTCTGGACCTGAATTTAGTGGTGCATTTAACGATTGTTTTTTAAAATATATTTTATATTAAAATAATTTTTTATTTTTAAAATTAATGTATCAAGAAAATTTAAAATATATAAAAAATTATTTTTAAAAAAAACACGATTTAAACCACATAATGCCTTTTAATATACAGTGGTGTTAGTTAATTAATGAATTTTACACAAGTTAAAGAGCAGTGGAATTATAGATTGAGTAGCAATCCTTAAAAACTGGTGAATTATTTAGCTCTTATAATCATGTCATAATTGAACATTGCTAGCTGGATATGATTTTTTTTAAATCTGATGGACCAGCATCACGTGTTACACTCGATTGATATGAGACTAGACACCTGTCCTTCATCCAAGCATTCGTCTTGTAAATAGTTTCTTACTACTTTATTGTCTTGTGATACACCTTTGATTAAAATTTACTCGACATCATAAAAAAAATATTCAGTTTGTAAATAATTATTTAGTATTGTTATTGAATATAATAATAAATCTTGAAAATTTTCAATTTAATTTTTTATCTAATATAAATTTAAATTAAATCATGTAAAAATTAACACAACTAAAAAAATAAATATTAATTTTTTTTATTTAACTTCCTATGTAATATAAATTTAAAATCAAACTATATAAATACTGTATAAATGTTACTTAATTAATCAAGAAATAATTCATCTAATCACTAAAAAGAATTAAACAAAGGAATTGAGAAGATAAATGATAAAATTAAAAAAAAAATCTTGAAATAATATATTATTTAGCTTTAATTTAAAAATAAATTGTGTAAAAATTATTTTAATATATCTCAGTCTTTTAGCTGGTTCAAAGATAAGCCAACTGATAAATAAATAAAAATATAAATATAAAATTAAAAAATTAAAGAAAAAACTACAGAAATCTCTTATTTTAATTTAAATTTAAAAATAAATTATAAAAAAGTTATTTAAAGATAATCTATATATTTATTAAAAAAGTAAGGATGGTATTAAAAAAATAATAAAACTGAAAAAACAAAGTTGAAAAAAAGAGGAGTTTAGGTTAAAAACAAAAACGAGCCTTGTTGCGGTTGCCTTGAAGCGTTAAACCCCGTTGCGAATGTCAAAGCTTTGTTACTGACATCATCGTTGCAAATTATAATTCGAGATAAGTACGAGAAAAATAGTATTCATCAGTGAATAGTCTATTTTTATCCAGCAGTTTTTAAAAGAAAACTTTATATAATTATGTCAAAATAAAAATATACAGTATATGGAAGACAAGCGATTTAAACTTTGAAATGAAATTTATTTTATTATGTGAACTTTCATTCTCCTTTTGTTTTTTTTTTACAAATTCTTTTTTTTTTATTAGCATCATGCTTTTTAAATGAAAAACCGAAATCTTTTGAAATAAATATCCATGAAAATCTCATTTATTAGAACAAAAAAGAATAAAAAAAATATACATCTCCAATTAAAACTCCATTTCCTCGTCTATTTTTTTTTTCCTAGAAAAATATATATTTTATTCTCAAATAATACCCATGAGCATATTTTATAGATTTTGCATTTTTTATCATATATAATAAGTCACAGGGTAATTTTCAGTATTATTATACAAACTATAATCTTATCTGGAAACAATTAAAATAAAATATCATTTTAATAATTTTATTCATTGTGAATTTAAATTAAAAAAAGGAGAAATATAAAAGAAATCAGGCTAAGCTAGGAAAACAAAAATAAAAAAGTTCCCAGCTACTTTATAAAACTCGATTATTAATACAAACTCAATAACATAAAAGTCAATTATTTTCTTCACTAGAATGTAGGTGACCGAATATTTTTCCAATTTCCCTTGTTTTTAATGACCTTTGCTCTTTGCCATCGACATGCAATGGATCATGTGCAAGTTAAGTAAAATTTATGATATAAACACAAGATCTTTAAAAAATAAAAACCAAATGTATAAAAATTTAAATTCCAGGGATAAAACTATAGTTTTTTGTTTATTGAACAGTAAAAATGAAATGCCTTTTTAGTTGTTATTTCAATTTCTCTACAACAACGAATTTATTTTTTATTTTATCATATTGATGCTAGTACATCTAGAGATAATGATCATACAATAAAATAAAAATAAATTATAATGTATAAATCGATGCTAACACCAGGTGTAACGATGAAATAACACACGACTAAAGCTGTGGAGGCTAGAAAAATAAGCACCGTAAAAAATAAACAGTATCATTTAATCAGTTTTAATATTAATTTAAAAGAGTTTGATCGAAAGTATTTTGATCATCAAAATAAATAAATAAAAAACACCAATTAATTATTCAACTGCTGCGAATTGGAATCCAGGGAATGACTGAAAACAAAAACCTCCCGATGCCTTGTGAAGCAAAACCAGAAAAGAATTTTTTTTAATATTTAAAAAGTTAGGAATGTTTTAAAATAATATTTTTTTAAAAAAAAATATTTTTGAAACTAACCCATTAAAATAATTTAAAAACATAAAAAAATAAAAAAATTATTTAAAAATACTTTAAAAATATATCGGTTATAATTACAGGAGGAGATTATCTCTAAGCTCGTCTTTGAAAATCATCATATAGCATTGAATTTGAGCTACACTGCAGAGGCCAGGGGAAAAGGACGAGGATAACATTCGTGAGACTCCACTTAGAATGCCAGTAATATCTGGAGCTGATTGACCGTTGATGGGCGTGGGAGATTCTAAAGATAGGGCGCGTGGGGGTTAAACATTCAGCATTCATTACGTTGCAAAACTAACTCAAGATGGGCCCACGAGCTGTTTCTCAAGAAAGATCAGCCGCGCTGGAGAACCACAGATCGTACATTTCCATCTTGTCACGAGCAGTCCAGATCAGGGGCTACACAGATCAGATCAGGGGCTACACAGATGACGATTTAATCATAGTTTTTAAACCCGACTAGGTGGCTGACCCGGTCCAAGATCCGGGTTCCGGGTTTTGACCGGATCATCGGGCTTTGACCGGGTCGAACGGGTCGGCCGGGTCAATTTTTATTTTTAAAAAAATTCAAAACGACGTCGTTTTAATAAAAAATAAATAAAAGTCAACGAGTTACCACCGGGTTTTTGCGAGTCGACCGGGTTTCCGGGTCAACCCGCCGGGTCGGCCGGGTCACTCCGGGTCATAGCTTACCTTATTTTTTTATTAACCCGGTCCAATTCCAACCTCGGATCCCAGGTCAACCCGCCGCCAGGTCAAGCCGGATTTTAAAACTATGATTTCAATTGTGATGGACAGCTATAAGATGAGGTACGTATTGAAGTCGCAACTCGCACGCACTCAGTTCATACATTGTTGTCCTGCCCCCCTTCCTTCCCTTTCCTTACGAGACCTTTTACCGCACAGGCACAATTTATTACAGTATCTAATACTGGGATTAAACTCATTCGCTAAGTGAAAAATTACAGTTTTATTGAAGGCTATACTGGGATTAAAATTTTATTAGCGATTGTTTTAAACAATTATCGTTGTAATTGGTATTTATATTAAACAATTGTTAAGTACAATAATGTTTTATTCACTACACAGATTTTAACACCAATAACTTAACTCTGAATTTTATACAAGACAAAATCTAAACCACAATAATCAAAGTCAATATAAAATTATAAATTATTAAACTTATAACTAAATAATTTAACATAAATTTTATTTATTAATTATAATTATAAATTAATACGTGTTATTTTTAGACACCACTTTTATTTGTTAATTACAAAGATAATTGATAATATCAATAACAAAACATAATAATATATATTTTTTTACTTGTAAATTGATGATTTAAAATTTTAAACAAGTTATTTACGATACCCGCCTATTAATTAACAATTTTAAAATATACTTATCTAAAATGGGTATGAAAATATATAATATGTAAGATAATATTAAAATTAACATAATAATTAGCTATAATAATAATTATAATATAATAATAATAATAACTCCTAACTAAAAAAATATCACAACATAATAGCACATTCAAACCTATTTATTTCTCATACAACAAGTACATGATTCCATTTCATTAATAACATGAATTATTCGTGTGGTCTTATTATTTAAAACAATATTATTTGGATTCAGTGCCTCTCTTTACATGCTAAATGTAATAAAATATATCTTGAACAAAAAAGATGCATGGTAATAATCAAGACCATCATAATCAATGGTTGTAGCAGGGGGAGGCTGTGAATGAAAGCTTGAGCTGATGATATACAGCAAAAAAATAATAGAAAACCTCATTCGTGGAGATAAAATGAAGATGATTGTGATACTTTGGTGAGGCTAAGTGATTGAAGGCTGGTTTTGTTATGTCTTTTTTTTTTTTGTTATCAAGTTTCTTTTATGCAGGAGTGACGACCATTGATAATAGCAGAAGAATTGCAAACACACTGTAACCGTGATTTTAAAATCAAGGTTGTATTAAACCCATGATCCTAAATTATAATTTATATTAAAAACATAATTTTTAACGGTGATTCATATTAAAAAGACGGTTTAAAATAGCAGTTTCCTTTATAAACATGATTATGAACAACGATTTTGTCAAGCTTTACTATTTCTCCTTAACCTTTTCAATTATATGATTGATTTCCTTAAAATTTTCGTGTGGCTGTGTTATTTTTCAAAGAAAGGATGCCTCCTGCTCTTTTTATTTTTTATTTGTTTAATCATCAGATCGTGTTTTTACTTTGTTATTTGCATGTTGGTATGTGTTACGGGGTAATTTTTCGCTACGTGAATAAACCCGTAGGGCAGCCTAGTCCCTCACTAGACTCAGTCTTCCCTTGTCTATCCACTCATGTTTGTCTATTAACTAAGTATTTCCCTCACCTAAGAGGTTTCTCCACTTTCTCATGTTAAAAGACAAGCAGAATACATAAGTAGAATTGTTTTTCACCGAGCACACCAAGAATACAAGAATACCTCTCAACCTTTATTTATCTCATCAACAAAGGATTACACAACGTATGCTATGCACAGAATTCGCATGTTATACCATCAAGTTTACATACGTTATTTCCTCTCTATGCATTCTATTCTCTATGTATTCTCTCTATACAACAAAGAGTTACAATCACTATATATAACCAAATATGTGAGCTGCGGGGCACTCCTATGATCCCCATATTTCAGGACATAGTGGGGCACTTGCTCTTCCATAATCTTCATGATTTTTAGTGGCTCACCCATATCCTTATTTCCAGGATATAGTGGAGAACTTCCTCCCCCATGTTCTCCATGATTTCAGCAGCTTGGAAACACCCTAGTTATGCTCCCACTTTCTGCATGCTTGTTTGGCAGCCCCATTTGCCAACTCTTGCTTCATCTGCTGCTGAATCACCCACATATCATGGACAGTCCTTTGTCCAAGTTTTAGATCTTGCCAAGTCAAGCCCCTGACTTGTGCAAGTTGTTGCGCGCTGTCGAGTGCGTACTTGGGTGCAGGCTGTCAAATCCTACGATGTCGAATCCGCATCTGCGTGCAGGTCCCCAATGTCTGCGCTGCCAAATTCGCATCTGCGTGCATGCTGCCCAATCTTACGCTGCCGAATTCGCCTCTGCGTGCAGGCCGCCAATGTCTGCGCTGCCGAATTTGCATCTGCGTGCAAGTTGCCCGTCTGTGTGCAGGATGCCAATTCCTGTGTTGCCGAATTCCCATCTGCGTACAAGCTCCTAGTGTCTGCGCTGCTGAATTCCCATATATGCGCGCAGGCTCCTAGTGGCTGCGCTGCCGAATTCCTTGACAACCCCAATTCTCGTCAGCCTATGCTCTTGACAAGTTTTCCCATTTTGGCTTGGACATTCCATCGTCAAGCCCATGTTCATCAACATCTACGCTGCCGCATTTCTCGACAGCCCCAATTCTCGCTAGCCTATGCCCTTAACAAGTTTCCTTGTCTGGCTTGGACATTCCATCGTCAAGCCTATATTCCTCAACAATTTGTGCTGCCGCATTTTTCGACAGCTCTAGTTCTCACCAGTCTATGCCCCAAATGAGTTTCCTTATTTGGCTTGGACATTCCATTGCCAAGCTCATATTTGTCAGCATCCTGCGCTACCGTATTTCTCAACAGCCCCGATTCTCATAAGCCTATGCCCCTGATGAGCTTTTCAGTCTGGCTTGGACATTTCATTGCCCAGCCCAACATTCTGCACTACTAATTTTTCATTTAACAAACTTATAGCTGTATAAATATGCACTACTTGATTTATCTCATTATTAGCATTGCTAGCAGTATCTTCAGACCTGATTTTGGATAGCATGCCTAGGTGCGCATCCCGTGCCACATTTAACATTGTAACAATATGGATGTAAACGCCTTGAAATTTATTTCTTTGAAAGGAAAGTGAAACAAAAAAATGGCATTAAAATAATTTTTTTAAATTCAGGTATCTAGTGTAAAATTTAACCTCTCAATTATAATTATATATATATATATATTCATTTATTTTCACCCTGTCTTTTTTCGTTTCTCGCACCCAGATAATTTTATATTTTTCTTCTCCAATCACTATTAATATCTTAACTATTTCTTTTTATTTTCAATTCCATTGATCATGGATTGAGAAACTCCAATATGTAGAATTTTGCATATGGCATGATACACCTTTTCTTCTTCTAAATAAAGTTGGGTCGGACCGAAGATCTCTTAAACCTTGAATTTCAAATAGTTTATTTACTTATTTATTCTAATTGCTTCTACGTTTTTTAAATGAATAATGGGAAGCTATATATATATATATATATATATATATCTTTTAAAATTATACTTACAAGGAACAGCTATAATGTAAAATTATTTTCCTTTATCATGATTTAAAATATTATTATTATTATTTATAAAAATAAATTTAATTATCATATAATTAAATAAAAAATTTAAATAATCCCTCACAATGCAATATTATATATTCTAACCATACATATCTCTCAATTTTCTAACCTAATATTTGATTAACTTAACATTTTTTTTAATATTTATTACCCTATCTATTTATTCAATTACATACACAAAGTTTTCGATCCATAATTAATTTTTTTAGTACTGAAAAATTATGTTGAAAATGCATGCCATTTTTTTAATTAAAAAACTCAATCGATTAACAAATAAGTAAACATACTAAAACAATTGTAATAGCCGTGGCGATTGATAAAGTAACAAGTTTTTAATAAAAACAACGATGGAGCAGTTATAGCTTGTTTGATATTGTTACGCGTCTTGCAGCAGACAGCACGTGAAAAATCCAACCGTGGCCCACTAGTCAAGTATACGGCCGCTGCTGGTACAGTTTCCACTCTCCTGAGCTGCTGATAGCTGGCAACTACGAAACAGCAGACACATGGAGGGCACGTGGCAATTATGTCTACGGAGAGAGACACTTGGAAACAGACCTGGCTATAAACTAGAGCTTCGAGGAGTCTGACAGTCAATCCCTTCCCGACATTTCCTTCATTGCATGACGCGCCTTTCCACACCTCGCTGGTCGCTTGCCCTCGTCAGTGCACCTGGTCTCCATGTTTAGTTACATGGTTCGATATTTAGTTATTTCTGGCATTGATATTTTTTAAATTGATTTGATATATATTGATATTTAAAATATATGTTTTTTTTACAAATATTTTTAATATATTTTTAAATAAAAAACAACTTAAAATTTTAACCGAGAGGGCAAGGTTGCTCCGTCTAATGGTTGTGGAGCCATAGTTAATTTACTTAACTTCTCCCGAGAAGAAAAGCATCACCATTTTGGTTTCGAAGGTTGGAAATTTCATGTCGAGTTTTTAGAGGGGTTCTCAATAATAAAAAACCCGCAAGGATCATTGCACGTGATTATAATAAATCCAGTTTGTGAATTTCTAAAACATGCACGCAGTTTAGTTCCTAACAAACAAATTGAGCTACCATGATCTGACTAACAAATCCTATGGACATGGTCGATATTGAACAAGAATAATTGTGTTACTATCGTGTGGTGTCGAAGAGTAGAGAGGAAGGATTATTAAGGAAATGACAAATTAACCTTCGAGTAATACAATTGAAAGGTTAAAATATATCCTCGGACAGAAAGGGGGCAAAAACTAACTAGTAATCCATGAAATGCAGATGAGAATTAACGTCAGTTTAAGGTATAATCAGTCACTTCATGTAAGCAGCCTATTTGTAACCATTTCATAAAAGCATGCAAGCTGTTGTTTTACCAGGGAGAATGCAAATGGACGATACTTCTTCTGCAACACAACACATATGGAAGAAAGAAAACCACAGAACTATCGTAACTCACTTGATCAAAATGAGATACTTCATTCAATCGACTACTGTTATTAATGTAATCGTACTCAACCCGTCGGCAAACATAAATATCTAAACAATGTAGAAATATGCGAAAAATCCAACCACATTAAAAGCTGAGCAGAAACAAGTCATAAACCCTCACATTTCGAAAACAAAAGAGTTCGTGCCTGCCATTGGGGTATAAAGACAAACACCTGGCAGGCACACCCATAGTTCCCTTTTCTAGCCGCAACAAATCTCCTTCAGTTTATTAGCAACCGATTCATCAACCGAATACTGCAATCGTAATGCACCTCCGTAAATAAAAACTCTTTAAAACAATTCACAAGAAACATTAATAGACAAGCACTAAAGGCATATGAAAAAGGAACCTTGTTGAGAACCCATAGGGAGTGGTTATAAGCTCTAAGGAAGAGCTCGTCGAGGAATTGGGTGTCATTGGCCTTGACATCTCTGTAGTTGACGAAGTTTTCGCGTGCGTATTTGGCGTAATAAGGCCTCGAGTCCTTTGGTAACCGCCTCACTAGTCGCAGAACCTGCCCATATACTCCCAACGCTTTCTGCATTTCTCTTCGAACCGTTGACTGGAGCTCCCGCTATTGAGATGCCGCTTCGCTGCTAAATGTCGCTAGAAGTCGAGGCCTATGTATGCCATTAATGGGCTTACCCAAATAGTTTTGGTCTTATATTGGGGAGATGGACTTTAGGTCCAAAAATAAGTCTTGGGCTCTTGTGTTTAGATGGCCCTAGAATGTTTTCATTAACAGTGTTTTTGGGTAAAACGACCTGTCGTTGGACTCGCAAAGAAATAGATGCAGGATTTGTGAGAACTAACCACGACCAGTAATTCGTATTCTCAATTAATTTTATATAATGTTCTTCAACATTGGAGCAAATGTTTCAGTAGATAATGCTCAGAAGCTCCGTTACTTTGGCTTCACTTCCTTCACATTTATCATAGACGTGAGTGCTAGCTATGGCTTGACGACGTGTAGATGCTGCTAGCAAGCTTCCTAATATCCGTCGTCCGCTAGCTTTCCTAAAACAAAAGGTAGAATGGTAATCCGCGAAGGTATATATTTTTTTAAAATATAATAAAATACGTTCATGTGCTGGAGAGGTACTGTAAGAGAAAATTGCGACATAGTTTATACACCTGATTAGATAAATAAGCCAATTTCATTAATTTCATTAATTATATGATAATAATAGTTAACAGACTGGATAGAAAGATAAAAAAAACTATGAGTACCTTGAAAAAGCTTGTCTAAAGAAAAGAAAAAAAACTGAGAAACTTAATTCTTAGCTATGCTAATATTAAACGAAAAAACTAAAAAACTAAATAAAAAAATAATGAATCAATTTAAATTAGCATATTAAATCTGCATGTTATGTCATAAAGTTGGGATAACTGAAAAAAATCGATAACCTAAAAAAACACTAGCAAAGCTGAGCAAGTCCACCAAAACCTTTGACATGGATTATGTAAACATGATAATGAAAAGTAAAATAAAAAATAATTAGAAATCTCAATTCTCAACTCAATCCAACGTTGAAGGACAAAACTAGAAAATTATCAAAAAAAAATTAAATAGACCAAAAAACTTGAGTTAACTCGAGTTAACTCGTCAAACATGTGATTTAAATTATTTGACTGAGATAACCATATAAAAAGAAAATCTAAGAAAATAATGAAGCCAGACTTCCAACAAACTCATTATTAAATAACAAAATTAAAAACAAATTCTAAAATAAGGACTTGAAAAAAAATCAATATCAACTCGGATTAACCTTCTAAATTTGAAAAAAAAATCAATATTAACTCGGGTTAACCTTTCAAACTCATGATTTAAATCATGAGAACAAGAAGATACTATTAAAAAAAAATTATGAAACTTAATTTTTAATCAATTAAATATTAAAAAATAAAATTAATAAATTTTTTTTTTAAAGAAGAATCTAAAACAAAAATAGCATTCAAGAGAATGAGAAGTAAATGATGCATAAAAACAAAACAATAGAACATATTTAATTTTTGACAAATTAATGCAAATCCTAAAAAAAGGAAAGAGAAAAGCATGAGAAGAAAAAAGAAAAGATCGTTGGAATTTCATTGCCACTCATTTGTTGATATACATAACACCATATAAAAAAACCTTATCACAAAGCTCCCAATAAAATTATAGACTATGTTGTTAAGCTATTAAAGAAAGCTATAAACATCATTAAAGAGTGGTGATTTCATCATGTCGCTCGTGTTACACACATTAGCAAAATTATCTTGCCTTTTCTTTTTAGTATCTATAAAACTTGATTTCTTGAAACATAATTATTTTAGATCATTAAAATTAAATTTTATATTTTAAAATTGAGTATCAAATACGTGTTAAAATCCTTTTTTGACATCATGGGATCCCATATTTACACAGTAAAGAAAAAACTCTCAAGTCTAATTAAAAAAACTAATCAAATTAAAAATAATAATAATTAAGGAACAAAAAGGAAGTTGGATCTCTTCCATATACTATGATGTCAACGAGATAAAAAGGCTCAAGGCTTCTAGTGTCCAAATGTGGTCTCTCCATCAATATAATTATTTTATTTTTATTCAATTTAATGTCATTTAATATTTTTAAATCTAGCATCAACCAGATTTGGTTTTATTTATCGACATTGTGAGTAGCATATACCAAGTTAAACAAAACAAATAACCATCTTCAATTCCAAATTAATTTATTGTAATATGATCGAATAAAAATAAATTGAGTGACACAAAAAACTAGAAAAAGGAAATATTGACCATATCCGCAGTATAGAATATCACTAAGCTCTTTTATTTTTTTTATATAATATATAATTATAATTATAATTTAGGTAGTTAACATTAGGGCAACATAAATGTCCAACTAGTGTAAACACACCAATGCTCTAGGCTTCTGCTTTCTGACGACGTACTAACCGAGCATTTGTTCTTAGCTAGCAAGGCACCAGGGCCGCCATTTTTTTTCCTTTTCATGAACGTATCTGTAGTTTAGTACTGATCTTCCGTTCTCTTCCGTTCCCAAACGGGCTGAACTTTGCTGGACTCACCTTCAACTGCTTAATTCAAATTCTGGCGGATAATTTTTCAGAAATTCTCAGTGGACCATTTATAGAAGACACGCGTTTCTTGATAAATCCAAGGCATTTTTTCTTTAGTTTCTGTGACTCAGAACTCACCATGCAAGCTATCCACGTTCCTGTGTATACGTGTAAGGCGACTCATCAAGAAAACGTTAAATTTCCACATCGTCGTCGACCTGCAGGGATCTCTGGCCATTCAAGCACTTATCAACATCCCCGGACGAGATAAATAGAAGAAAAGTACAAGAAAGAAAATATTATGCATTTAATGCAATCTCAAACCAAACACCTTACAAAGCCGCGAGAACCACCAGCTCTCATGCGTGGTTTCTGTTAACTCCAAGTTGGCATGCCCACTATCACTCGTTTTCTCTTTAAAATCTTATGTAAACCTTCATTACTAATCAACTCATCTCCAGAGTTGCCTATCTTCCAAACAGTCATAGACAAACAAAAGCAGCCAAACCCAAGACATCAGCCAAGATGATGGACATTTGGTCATGGATATGTGAGATACCTAACTCGGACGAGTGGAACGAGTCAGACTCAGCACTCATATTTGAGCTAGCGAGTTCGAAATCGAGTCAGGGCGGGCCAACTCGAGCTATTCAACTCAAAGCTGAGAGAACTGCCGGGTCAAACTCGGAAGCCTTGGTGACTTTCACTATATGTTTACAGGGGTTTCATCCTCTTGATGCTCCAAAGACTCTCTGGGTCTCTGACACCTGCCCTCTCAACTCTGAAAAACCCTTCCTCCCTCTTGTGCTCCAGCTCCTCCAAGAAATCATAGTCCGTTCACCCACGGCGCCCAATAGCACTTGCCCACGTTCCCAACTACAAAAGCTAAAACCCGACCCAGTATCTTGGATTATGGACTCTCACACACCCGAGTCCTTTTCAAGTTTCTTCAGTTTAGTTTTTATCACGCGCTTGTTTTGGTTGTGTGCATTTGACGCTCCCACCGAAGCTGGGTCTCTGTGCTTTGAGTCCGTATTGGGTCCTCACCTGGAAACATTATCGTGTAAACAAGCACCTGTGCTGCGAACCTTTTTACTCACAGTGGGGGTAGATGCTGAGCTATGTTTTATGCGCGCAATGGGTTACATGATGGCAAAATGGCTCCTCTTAAGAGAAGTAGGAGTTGGGTTACAAACATTAGCACCCCTGGCAAGTCAGCAAGTTGGGTTGTTATCTTATGCAACGGAGGCTTATGGGTTATGGGTCTTAAAGGGCTACGCTCCAATTTTAGCAATGAATCCCACTTGCCCTAGAAACAATAAATTTTGTATCCTTGGAGCTAAGGATACTGTGTTGAAATATGCCTTGGCACATCACCAGTTGGAGGCAGTTATCCAGTTGGAATATGCAGTCAGATTCTATGATGGGTATATTCAGGTCATTGCACGTGTCAACAATTTACGTTTCCACGTGGTGAGATTAGGGTTTAAGAAAAATGAAGGTGTGGATAATGATGACGACGGGCATTTTGTGTCACGGGCTCGAGTCTGGGTTGGGCCAGAAATTGGAGCGACTTATGTGGGTGGATTGTGTTTGGGCCGGTCCACATATAACGGGGAGAAGGAGGTGGAGATTCAAAGGATTTTGAAAGGTAGTCATGGTGAAGCAAAGGTCCCGCAGGTGAAGACGAGATCAGGTATGGCAACAAAGACAAGGATGAAAAGCTGGAGGTGTGACCAAGATGTTGAAGGGAATGCTGTTGTTTTTGATGCTGTCTTATATGACAACATGATGGGTCAAGAAGTTGCCGCACGGAAACCAATTGGTGATGGTAACGGTGTTGGTGTTGGTGTTGGTGGCAGGAATGGCAAAAGCTTTGGTACTAGATGCAATGGACCAAACAGACCATTTACAAAAACAGGAGGGGTGGTTTTTGCAGGAGACGAGTATGGGGAGGGAGTAGAGTGGAGACTGAGCAAGGAAACGGAAGGCAGTGTCTTGAAGTGGAGGATAGGAGGGCAGGTCTGGGTGAGTTATTGCCCTAGCGAGGTGAAGAGTTCACATTTTGAGACGAGGAGTGTAGAATGGTGCGATGAGGTTGATTTGCCCATAATTCCTGCTAAAGAGACCGAGCTTTAATTACTCAGAAAGCGACTTCGAGTATCTTGTAAATTTGTAGAAAGGGGTTTGCGTAAAGCAAATGCTGTAATATACAGTGTATTGTTGCATGCTGTACCTTTCCTCCATGGAATGTCTGCATGTCTAATTAACTCTACAGCAATATTGTAACCCGTGGGACAGAGGACGTCCTTCATAGATTAATAAGAATAATAAAATGTTATTTTTTTAAATTTATTTTTAATATCAATATATCAAAATAATTTAAAAATATAAAAAATTAAAACTTTTAAAATATAATTTGCACTACATTACCAACACATGCTCTTGCTTTTCTTCCTAGCATTTGTCAAATTCGTGCACTGAATCACCTTATGATATCATCAAAGGTTTAAAATATATTTGGGAGTATATTCATAAATATATTAAAATTATTATTTTTTATTTTTTAAAAATTATTTTTTATTTTAGTACATCAAAATGATCTAAAAATACTAAAAAAATATTAATTTAAAATAAAAAATAAAAAATTTTAATTTTTTAAAAATGCTTTTAATATACAAAATTAGACAAAATCTTAAAATTATATCATCAACTTAATATAATTGATGTTAAATCCAATCTCACTATGATGATCCAAAACTTAATCAAGCTAGATTTGTAATTAGTTCACCGTTTAGGTTGTTGACACATGTACAAATATAAAATTAATTTCAAATTTTGAAAATTAAATTTCATCTCAAAAAAATAATAATATATTTTTGCCAACATAATGCATGAAAACATTGAAACCAAATTGCATATAATAATTTATTGAAAAATAAGTATCAGAATTGTGAAGAAACCGAGCTGCCGGTTATGATTCAATATTCATTTTACTACTGCTTGCAATGCATTTCTTCGAGCTAAATTGATGTCTAGCTCGCTTTTCAATAACTAGTTATAATACGAATATGCATCAATATCATTTTTTATTAGAATCTTGCAAATTCAATTAATATTTTTTTTTGAAAATCTTATTTTTTAATCAAATTATGATTTTTGAGAATTGTTTAATTATTGAAATGAAATCATATCAATGTAAATTTAAAAATATTTTTATGAATATTAAATTTTTTTGATTGAGAATTCAAAATAAGTTATTCGATGATAATATAAAGATGTCTTGTTGAGCTGATTCGGATTGCTAGAAAGAATGATTCGTTCTAAATTAATTAGGCAAGTAATTTTCTTTCTAAAAGGATGATTATTTTTAAAAAGAAAATGTTTCATTTCAAGGTAGGTTTTTGGCTTTGATAAAGGAAAGCAAATAATTACTTCATGTTGATGAGTGTGTTTGTTTATTAATTCAGCAAGGAATGTGAATGTATCTTATTTATTTACTTTTTTTTAAGACATAGTTGGCTATAAACAAAAAAAAAATTATAAAATATAAAATATAGACTAAGATTCATGTGTGTGTGTGTGAAAAATATAAGATACGGGACTTAAGTATTTATAATCACTCATTCAATGTGGAGAATTTTTTTAGCTGCCTTAATTTTATTATTTTAATGATTAATCTCATTTTAATTTTAATTATCCTAATTATATTTGGTGCTTTGTTGTTTATATTTTAATGATTGATATTATTTTAATCTCAATTATCTTAACTATTTTTTTGGCTTCATTTTAAGCAGTCTTTGAAATTCCGATATGGGTTTGCACGGTTCGTTTTGTTTTGAAAAGGCCGGTGAAATTGCAACTTGTGGTTGTTTCATTTTAGTCCTTTTAGTATTCGAGTTTGTGTCAATTAGGTCCCTCGTGGTAGGGAGCATAATATAGGTTGTCATGGGCCATGAAAGTCTCGTTGTCGAAGACTAGCCCACCTGATGCAAAGCTCTTGGGCTCTTCTTTACGTTGCCTAGTGGTGGCAATGGGGGAAGTGGCCCAACTCCCTTTGATATTTCCCAATTCTGTTCTCACATGCGATTTCGCAGAAATTTCATGCAACCCGTTCACGTGTATGACATGACGCCTTCCCTCGGTTACTGGAGCATCTGGTTCCTCTACTCTTAAGTTTATTTTACTTTGGTACCCTTACTATGTTTATTCTAATAGTGTCCTTTTAATGTTGATTCTATTCTAATAGAGAGCTGTCTGGGACTCAACCAAAATGAAACAGATTGTAGCTGTCTTAATTCCATTCTCTACTTTTTATCACCTAACAAGAGTCTATTTAGCTTGGTTTTTGCATTGTAAATAAAAATGAGATTCTTTAAAAAAAAAAAAAACATGAAGAAAACAAATAGATCAAGAAAGTGTTCTGTTGCTAAATGATATCAAAAAGCATGTATTATGTATGTAATTTTAAATTAAAAATTAAATACAAAGAATTGTATCAACAAGTATAGAAACAACATGATTATCCTAGTTTATAAATAAAAAAAATATTTGAGTTACAATATATATTCTTAACCTTAGTATTGCATAAAATTATAAAAAACTAAAAAAGTTACGAGAAAGTATGTAAAAATGGTATTATTCTCGAATTAGTATATGCATTAACTAGGTACAGAACAAATCTTTAACACTAGCCTCTTACATAAAGAGAAATTTAATATATTTATATGAATAATTGAATTAAAAAATAATAAAAACTAGCAAATTTCTTTAACCATCAAGTTAACCCCCGAAGAAATTAATTAATTTGATAACTAAGCATCATGGAAAAAAACCATAGACAAATCACCAAATGAGCTTAATAGGTTCTCATTTAATGTAATAGGAAGTTGAAGATTAAATTAGGACCAAAACAATTATAGCAGAAGGACCAAATTAAGACAACGAGGAAGTTGGGATCAAATACATCATTAAGCATTAACCTTGACCATGCCTGATGCTACTTTTCTCTCATGTTAATTGTTTCTCCCATGCATCCTCCCGTCAGTCACTCTAATTTCTTCACCCTAACTTAATCCTCCAGTTTTCTCACTGAGCTTACCGCCTTACCCACTCTATCTCAGTCAATTTCCTCTCCCCTGTGACTATCCACTTCTCCCAGGTCAGACATTTCAGTGTTTTCGATTATTCAAATTTACGGTTTCATCTCATTCAGCAATCTTTCGTCTTCCTGCTACGTTCTTATAAACTTTCTTGCATTTTTCGGTTTTTGTACTTAAGTTTTATTTCAGCTGTGTTTTCACTACTGTCTTCCAGTGAAATCACCACATACGACTGGATAGTGTGAACTGTAATGAAAATATTCTAGTATTAATTTGACGAGAATGTTGAGCTTTAAATTTGATTAAATGAGATAGCCTTACTAAATAAATGGAATTGATACAAATAAAACAACTGGGGCCTCTTTAGTTTCCTCCTTTTGTTTGCATTTGTGGTTTATTTTGTTCTTTAATGTGTGCGTTCCGAATTTATAATACCTGATCGTGTACATTGTTGAGTGGCTTATTTGTTCTGTGTTATCATCTAGAATGATCTGGACATTGAATCAGATTGACATGGTTATTGAGGTTGTCATGTGTTCGGTTTTTACCCGCATAAGGTGGGGTTCCTCGCATTAAAAGCAGCAAAACAAAAAAAGAAGAAGAAGGAACAAACTTCATTTTTAGCTTGTGTTTGGGTATAAGTGTTAAGTGGAGCAATCGTGGCAATCTAATGGTGTGGGTGTGTGTGTGTTGGGGGGGGGGGGTGTTGTGTGGTTATTTAAAACATAGATTTACCATGGACCCTGGTGATGATGAGCGGTGGACTGTGTAATGGGGTTTTGGGAGTTCAATTCTCAGGTTTGAATCTCCTACTCCCTAGGTAAGGAATGTTTGTTACTTCACTTGATTTAATCCATTCCATTGGAGGTAACATTACTGCATTTTCCGGACTGACTTTAAAGCTAAAACAATGATTTCTGAGCGTGCTCACATCTCTCTTTGTGATTTGTGACTCTGCGATTTCTTCTGCTTAAGGGAAAAGATTGATGTCTTTGCAAAGCTTTGACTACCCTGTATCATATTAGATTCTGGAATTTGCGTTCAGAAATGTTTCATATTATGAAAATTTAAGGTTTAGGTTGAAAGTCTTGTTGCCAATTATTATGTACTTTAGCATCATTCTCAACCCCCCCCCCCCTCCCCACCCCCCTCAAAAAAAAAAAAAAACGCAGATGGAATGGTCCTTCCTGATGGATAAATTGGGTTCTATGTAGAGTATAATTGTAAGACGCTCACAAATAGAGCATGATTGGTGAATCTATTCTCTGTCCTTATTTCATGTATTTGGTATACTAAGTGATACTGCGGGCTGTCCTTTCCTAAAAGCATGCTTGCAAGAACAGTTACTGGATTGATGTCATAACAAAACTAATTTTTGGTGCTAACAGGTTTCATATTTACATTATGAGCAGCCTCGAGGATTCAACAATGAGTCACCCTGAGGGTTCTGGAACGAGTGATTCTGATACGAGTGGTTCTGAAGATTTCGAGTTGAGTACCCCGGAAGATTTTGAGTCCAGTGCCCCTGAAGATGCTTGCCTGGAATGCTATTGTGGACATCTCGCAAAACTGCGAGTATCAAAATCTATCAAGAATCCATCTCGGTTATTCTACAATTGCCCCATGAGAATCGATAGTGTAACTGCATCTTTCTTTTCTTCGAATGTGAATTTATATTATATATTTTTAATCTGAAAATATTGATTTTTACTGTTCAATTTTTTTAGCCTATCATCATTTTCTCTGTTTATTATTGCCAGCAATGTGGATATTTCGAGTGGGCTGATGAGCTAGGCCAAGCTAAACATACCAAGGAGCTAAATAAGATTCGACTCCGGTGCACTCAACTGCAAGAAAGGTTGGAGGACATTCAGCAGCAACGTGATAATGATAGGATTGTCTGGCAGAGGGAAAGATCTGAGCTAATGACAAGATTATTTACTGTCCAAGCTGAGCTTGATGATATCAAGAAGAAAATTAAAATGGTGAACGAGTCAGAACTTATGCCCCCTCTTGATAGATTATCCAGTACAGTTGCAGATGATGAGAGAGAGGATGCAAAAGTCATATATGCTACATGGGCAGCAGTCTTGCCTGCAAACTAGTTGCAAAATCCTCCCCCTTCGTCCCTCACTCTTCTGTTGATATATTGCAAAGAACTTTCTCTTTTAAACTGATATTGAAAGACCTTTCACGTAAATAACTTATAATCTTGTATTTTGTTCGAATGGGGGAACAAATACGGAAGTCGGAGAACTTAATAGAGCTCACTCTCTGCTTTGAACATTTTCAGCATTTTGAGGTAATTTTTGCACTAGCATGTTATGTGACAAGGTCGGAGAATTGAAAGCGTATGCTGCATTTGAATTTGCACTTACTGAAGAGTTTCATTGAGTTAATTTTCTGTTTTCCAGTCTGGAAGACTATGCCATTACAGATTTGTAGGAGATCTAGCCCGATGTCGTTCTCCTATTCACAAGGTAAAGGAAATTATCAGTCTTCGTTTATCCCATTAGAATCTTCACCAATTACCACAGTTCAGTTATGTTCACGAGCTTCTATTACTCGCCTCTGCTTTTTACCTTTCTAACCAAAGTGTCAGCTTTTTACCCTTGCCTGAATACTTGAGTGCAATTGTATGAGTTAGATACATCACATGACGCAGCACGAAGCTATATAATTTTTTTTAATTAAATCTAATAATAGTCTAAAATTTTCAAAAATAAACTATAAATCTTCTACTTATAAGTTCTAATCTTTTATATAAAATGATTCTTAATGGAAACTTTACTATATATGGGAATTTCTAAAAAGTAAACTACTAATTAAATTAAAATTTTTTAACTTGAAATAAATAAATCAAATTTAAAATTAAGTAGAAAAATAATAAAAATTAAAAAAACAATAACTACAAGCATCAGATCATATGTTTTTAGAATTTTTTATGAATATTTTTTTTCAGGTTTATTTTTTATCAATTTAATCTATAAACTCTTAAAATAATTATTTACATCTAAAGAGCTAATCTATTTTGTGCAATTACACACACACGCACACATAAAAGAACATGAAAAAAATATTAAAACCTATGGGTGTCTATTTGTTTCTCTCTAACCTCTCTATCCATTAATGGTGGAGCAAATGAGCAATCGGTAATGTCTTGAATTGATCAACACTGTATATAAAAAGATATCTCTGCTTCTTGACCTTGATTAGCGTTATTAATTTGTCGTGAATTTTTGAAAACGAGAAAACACGTGCTCACAAACTTCATTATTAATAGCATATCTTGTCCCTTTGGGCAAAGGCATGGAAATCGACATCCTAGATATCTTGCCTCCTTGAAATCTTATTTTTTTGAAAATAGTTTCATCCTACTCGTTGCGAGGAAGGGAAAAAAATAAATCAAGACTCCCCAAATTTTAATAGATTGATGACTATTTATAATGCATAACCTTAGATATATTTTTCAAAAAAGATTAGCATACACACACACACACAAAAGAAGAAGAAGAAGGTAAAATTGTTTTATCATATCCATGGAAAACAGACTATATGGCATATAGCTTCTCCTTTCAAAACACGCTGTTAGATTCATGAATAATGAATCATGGGGGTAAAGAATGATTCCTTCTCAATTTGCATTTGTTAAATGCATTGCTCGAAAGAAAGATTGTTTTATGAAAACTAAAGGAAAATTGTTTTATGATCCCAAAATCTTGCATTCCCCAAAATTGTTTTACGCAAACGATTTTTTCTTGGCCCAGCTATGGAAAAAGTTTTTGCGTGTTTCTTAAAATAGTTTTTGTTGAGCAAATATCAACAGCTTGTTTAGAAACCCAATTGAGATTGTTGTTTTGGGACCCCTTTCTATATTTATATCACATGAGCACATTTCACCGCCTCCGGCATCCACGCTAGAGCACCAAGAATAGTTAAAAACTAGTCTTGCTAACCTAACCCTAGAAAAACATCGTCATCTCACTTACCGCCCCGACAAACAAATAAAAGAGGATGCACGTAGTTTCTCCCGTGAGCCCTTTCTTTGTCCCCATGTCCACCCGCCGCGTGGCACATGGCATAAATAATCGAAAAGGAAATGAAAAGTCTGATGCAAAACACTGCGAAATCGCATGGACCCCACACTGCAACCTTACACGCTGTTTGCATTCAATGATGCTGTCCTAAATCACTCACTCTTCACACCTCTTTTACCCATCTCTCTCCTTAAACAAGAAAAGTTTTCAGTTGGTTTCTTATTTTGGTGGAAAACTAAAACTAAAATAAAGATTACAACCCTCCATAGACGTGATGGAGGATGAGGAGTGGGTTCTTGTTCGCCGGACCACTGAGAAAGACTGGTGGAGCTCTAGTTTTATGGATGATGACGGCAATGGAGAGAATTCTAGGTCGTTGAAGATTACATTTAATGGGCCGGCCAAGCATTGGACGGATGCGATTCCCATAGGGAATGGAAGACTTGGTGCCATGATCTGGGGTGGTGTTGCATTAGAAACTCTTCAGCTTAATGGTGAGTAACCACAAAACAAAAACAATGCTCATTGTGCTTCGTTTTGTTTATATATAAAAAAAAGGGGTTGGGGGTTTGTAATTGGTCAAGGTAAGCTCCTAAGCTGGATTGCTAAATTTAGATCGGTTTTGTTTGTGTTCAATATTTGGCCTCAAATGGATATTTAAAATGATCTTTTGTTGGGTGCTCTAAAAGATGTTGCTTTTGTCAAGAAAATGTGAGAGTTTCTACTTAATGTTACGATTAAAAGTGGACTTTTTTTTTATTACTTTCAGTAAATGATCATGACATTTGCGCTTTCAGTGCTTATCCTGATTTATTAGCTTGTAAATATTGCTTAGCTCATTTTTTTGAATATTACAGCCTCTAAAATAGCATTTTTCGATAACTTTATGATCATGCCTTTTAAATGTATGTTGCTGATTAGTTGATAGGAAATTTGACAAAAAGAAGAGGATAATGGCGAAGTTTTTAGGTTTTTATGCATTATGTTAATTCAGTTTTCTCTCACGAGAAGTGGGATCATTTGAATTGGAGGTCTTGTGTTTTTCTTTAGAAAATTGGTGCTCGAAGTTTGAATCTCTTTCATTTTCTTGTTTCTATGACCATATAGAGGGAGTGAAATACAATAGTCTTATCTGGATTTAAAGATCACTGCTGCATTGTTATTTTCTGCGTTGTTTGATGAATGATGAATTTGATTCTTGTCTTTTCTCCTTTCTCACGTGTGTTTGCCCGCAAAATGAGTAAAGCTCACTGCATTGGATTCTTTTGTAGAGGATACACTCTGGACCGGGACTCCAGGAAATTATACTAATCCTCATGCCCCAGAAGCCCTCTCAGTAGTCAGAAAACTTGTCGATAATGGCCAGTATGCTGATGCTACAACTGCAGCAGAAAAGCTGTCCCATGCTCCTTCTGATGTATGTATCATCCTTATGCATAATTTACCTTTTCATTTTATCAACGAGTCTTACAATATAATGCTTGGTTTGCCACCACGTGTGGAGTTTAAGCTCATTGTCATCCTGCACTACCTCCCAAGCATCAAAATCTCAGCTGATTTAGGTGGCAAACAAATAAAATTTGCTATACTGATCAGTTAATACCTTGAGAGTTGAGAAATTATTTTAATTATAGAATAAAGATGGAAGGTTGATTGTGAACATAGCCAAGAACAGATCATTGTGATTAGGACTTCCTGGGTTGGTGCCTGGTGCATTGATGCTTTAGTCTGGATTTTCCTAACCACAAACCAGCAACATATGCTCTGGCTTGGCCTTGTAATGCTTTCTCCTAAAATCTTGTGACGGATCCTATATTCTTTGTTTGCTAAAGCACTACCAATTTCTGGACAGCTTCATAATTGATATGTTTAACAAGCTTTATATTCTGATTATTAAAATGATTTTGTTTTTCATCTTGATATCTCCATTCCACTAAGGTTTGGATTTTTGTGAAAGTTATTGTACTAATGTTTAATTTCTGCTATTGAAGGTTTACCAACTACTTGGTGATATCAAGCTAGAATTTGATAAGTCCCATCTCAAATATGTTGAGAAATCATATCACAGGGAGCTGGACTTGGATACTGCAACCGCCAGAGTAAAATATTCCGTTGGGGATGTAGAATATACTAGGGAATACTTTGCTTCTAATCCTAATCAAGTGATCGCAACAAAGATTTCTGGAAGCAAATCAGGGTCTGTATCATTTACAGTATATCTAGACAGCAAGATGCATCACTATTCATATGTTAAAGGTGAAAATCAGATTATAATGGAAGGAAGTTGTCCTGGTAAAAGGATCCCACCAAAACTGAATGCAGAAGACAATCCAAAGGGAATTCAGTTTACAGCAATTCTCAATTTACAGATTAGTAATAGCAGAGGAGTAGTTCATGTTTTAGATGGCAGGAAGTTGAAGGTTGAAGGTTCAGACTGGGCTACTTTGCTTTTAGTGTCTTCTTCTTCATTTGATGGGCCATTCACTAAGCCTATAGATTCCAAGAAGGACCCTACTTCAGATTCCTTGAGTGCATTAAAGTCAATAAACAATTTGTCCTATACTGATCTATATGCACATCATTTGGATGATTATCAGAGTCTTTTTTATCGTGTTTCACTCCAGCTTTCAAAAAGCTCCAAGAGGGTTTCGGGAAAGGAGCCTTTGCACATGAAGAAGCATATGGCAAATAATAATGATTTATTTTTCAAGAGAAGTGAAGACGATACAGTTTCAACTGCAGAGAGGGTGAAATCCTTCAAAACTGATGAAGATCCATCCTTGGTGGAGCTATTATTTCAATATGGTCGTTACTTGCTTATTTCCTGTTCAAGGCCTGGAACTCAGGTGGCAAATCTGCAGGGTATATGGAACAAGGATATTGAACCACCATGGGAGTATGTTCAGCATTCCTCCTTCCCTTTTTAATTTTAATTGCATTATATGTTGTGCATTATCTGCCCCGTAGTATGTACTCAACTGTTCCCTTTTGTTCTCATACATGTGCATGTGTGCCTTCATCTACATGAACTTGCAGTGGTATTTGGTGTACAATCTCAGGGTCTTGTTAGCTGTTGGGGTGCACTGAGAACTAGGAAAATGTTGGATTACCCAAATTCTAGTGAGTGCTTTATCTGTCGAGTCTAAAAATATTCTCTCTTCTCCAACAGCATGAGGAGGGTTGATGTAATAAGTGATTTGGTATAAGAATGAAAACATGGTTATCCAAAAATAAAAATAAAAATAAAAATAAAAATTTGGACATTAAGTAGGAGCTGGGAGAGTACTGCTGATGTTGGGTTGTCTTCAATCGTGGGTGAAAATGATATCTTTTTATACCCCTTAAAGAAAGTTTTTTCCTCACTTTAACCTTTGTCTGCCTTTCCTTCTTCCTTTGCTGCCCCAAAGAAGCCGATGGCATCCCAAAATTTTTCCCTCATGTTTTCTCCATAATACTTTGAATTGCACAAAGGTATTGTAGACTTTCATTTGATAGGTCTCTGCACAGAGCCAGGGTTTTTAGATGGACATAGGAGTTGATTGAGAAGTAAGATAAAGTGGGCATTGTGAGGAATGGTATTTCACTTCCCTCCCTGCACATTAGCATGCCAGCTTAAAGCACTTCCTATTTGCATAACATACCAAAGAAATATGACACCTCAAATTTCCTGCAGCTATTCATGTCGAAATCTTCTGTTTAGATGATATTCTTTTATTATTTTTCAGTGGTGCCCAACACTTGAACATCAACCTACAAATGAACTACTGGCCTGCCCTTTCTTGCAATCTAAAAGAGTGTCAGGATCCCTTGTTTGAGTACATCAACTCCCTGTCAATCAATGGGAGTAAGACTGCAAAAGTAAGTTTCCTTTTTCCCAATCATTTCCAGTTGAAGCCTTTCAAAACACTCTAAACGTCCATGTATTTATGTTTGCAAAAAATAGGTTTCCATTTTCCTCACTTATTTGTAGTTAAAGCCTTTCAAAAATTTTCTGTTTCTTCATGTTTTCTCATTGGGCTGGGTTTTCTTCAAGTTGAAGTAATGTTAGAAATACATGGGTCCTACAGCTCAGCAATCTGGCACTCGGCAGTGAGCTTGTTGGTAAAGTACTGAAAATATTTTTAAGCCTTAAATTTGTGCACACAGTGATTAGCAGCTGTTGTGATCCTATAGAAGGGATAATTTAGTTTCTCCTTATTCTGACAATCATACTTTAAGTCAGTTAAGTGCATCTACCTTTAGCAATCAGATGGAAAGTCCAAAACCAGCATGACCCCCCACCCTACCTGGACCCTGATCCAGTCACAAATTATTAAGAATAGTTTCCATTCTCAACAAACTGCATGCTTTTTTTGTGTCTTCGTGATGCTTGAATCTTGAAGTAAAAAGAGATGTCAGGTAACAGAGTGTGCCTGTAGTTTTACTTAACCTTTTTACATTTGAATGTGTAAATTCTCTTATTCAGTGCTGAATATTGCAGGTTAACTATGAAGCTAAAGGTTGGGTTGCACATCAAGTATCTGACATTTGGGCAAAAACATCTCCGGATCGAGGTCAAGCTGTATGGGCTTTGTGGCCAATGGGAGGGGCTTGGCTCTGTACACACTTTTGGGAGCATTATACTTACACGATGGACAAAGTAAGATTCAAACTTGAGTTTAGGATACAAATGAGATGTATGCTAACATAAAACGTAAAGAGGAAGGCCTCACTTCTTTGAGTGATTGATCCTTAAGGATATATCAAAGATATGGTCATTTTGCACCAAGTACAATTGATCTCCTTGTCTAGGAGTAACTTAATTTACAGAAACAAGAGAGTTTGATTTTGATGTTGTTTAACCACTTGCTATTTCTCAACAAATCTCATACATTGATAGGCGCTGGATCAAACCTAGGATATTTGATTCCCAATTCATAACTCAACTAACTTCTCTCTACTAATGTGGATAATTGGCGATACTTGGCATGTACAAGAAAGTGTTGGATGACCAGACATGTCAAACTGGAAATTTTGTCTACTAAGCCTGGCGTTTACTAACTGATTAAAACATTTCAGGGAAGGGTTTGAGTGGCATCATTGCTTCACGGAAATGTATAATTTGTTAGATAGGATGATTGCATTTAATGTAGTAGTCATCACTTGTGTCCACTTAAAGCAACTGACAAACAAGTTACTTAAAATTATTTTTCATATGAATAGAATACCTGTGACGAGACTAGGTTGATATGTAAATTTCTGTTATTACTCAAGTTCAAGGTGGCTGACTAGAGATTTGCTGTTGTAAGGAAAATGTTGATCACTCCAGGTCTCATTTTTATACTACTTCCATAACTTTTCCTCTCCCTAATAATTCATGTGTGGAAACAGAGCATCCAGGATATATGCGTGTTCTTGGAGACGTCACTACTCATTTTGGAGAAAAAAGTTGTATATAGCTTTTTAATACTATATGTACTACAAGTTTTTTAGTCAGTAAATGGTTGCTAATTCATTGCTGCTCAATTAGGATTTTCTAAAAAATAAAGCATACCCGTTGTTGGAAGGATGCTCATTGTTTCTATTGGACTGGTTGATTGAAGGACGTGGAGGATATCTAGAAACTAACCCATCAACTTCTCCAGAGCACATGTTTATTGATCCAGATGGTAAACCTGCTAGTGTGAGCTATTCATCAACCATGGACATGTCAATCATAAAAGAAGTATTTTCTGCAATTATTTCTGCTGCTGAGGTGTACTTTTTTTCTCAGTAACACACCTTGGTCATTTATTTCTGTTTTTCTCTAACATACCTTGGTCATTTATTCCTTTTAGCTCTATTGTGTCTACTAATAAGTTGTTACAATATACATCAGATTTTGGGGAAAAATGAGGATGAAATTGTTCAAAAAGTCCGTGAAGCTCAGCCAAGGCTTTTACCAACAAGAATAGCTAGGGATGGTTCCATTATGGAATGGGTGTGTATCTTGGCTTGAATTTCTTAGTTTTTCTTCCTAATTTTTTTTCCTGGAAGTTAAAATATCCAGAACAAATAATCAAGTTTTGGTTTGCATAGGTGCCAGACATGATAAATTATTTTGGGTTGTCTGACAGGCTGTGGATTTTGAAGATCCAGAGATTCATCACCGGCATGTATCACACCTCTTTGGCCTGTTTCCGGGGCATACAATAACTGTTGAGAAAACTCCGGACCTCTGTAAAGCTGCAGATTATACCCTTTATAAAAGAGGTGTATTATCTACCGACTCAATATACTAGATAGATAATTGATAGCTAAATGTGCAGTTTGGTTTAGTGGTATTTCCACACACAAAAAAAAGAATGTTAGAAAGGAAAGGAAAAATCTTAGCTTCCATTTGCCCTTGCAATGCCTGATTTGTGTAGAGATTGCTTCATGCCATTTTGGGCGCTGGAGCATTAAGTGCTACTTTATTTATACCCAATTTAAAATTCAAAACATTCATGTGAGTATTATGTTTCTCCATTGATTATGGTGGTAATTGTCTTATAGAAATGTTTGCGTCACTTTCATTTACCCAAGTTCATTCTTTGAAGGTGTGCATGTTTTCTGAACTTCATCAGTTGTGGCATTGTATGAACAATCTCAATTTGTCTGTATATTTGCCTAATGCATGGACAGGAGAGGAAGGTCCAGGATGGTCAACTACGTGGAAAACTGCATTGTGGGCACGCCTTCACAACAGTGAACATGCATATCGGATGGTTAAACATTTGTTTGACCTAGTGGATCCAGATCATGAAAGCAATTATGAAGGAGGGCTATATGGTAACCTGTTCACTTCACACCCTCCTTTCCAGATCGATGCCAACTTTGGGTAGGTAACACTGTTTTGTGATATTGAAAGTGCAAGTAATTATTAGTTCTATTTGTATCTAGCTTATTTATGGTGGCCTGGCTTGAGTTTCAAGTAATTGGGATATCAATGCCATGGAATGATTGAAGAGAAAGTATGGAGTACAGGACCAATATTTGACCTTGTTGGGATGAAGATTGACGTCAAATGCCTGTGAAACAATATTTTTTTGAAGTTCATCTCATTGCATCCTAAGAACCCATTTAGAGGAGTGTAAAAGGCTGAACTTACGTAAGGGTCAACTTTCATAGTGATGAAGAAGATCCAGTTTTATGTTCAAATGATATGAGCTTTATAAATAATTGATATTACATATTTTTATCACCATATAGCATTTCCACGTTGGAAATCATCAATGACCTTTGAGAGGTCGCCGTCCAAGTATCTACGTGACCCTCCTTAATATGTTTCCTATAGGACAGCATATATTTGAACAATGTATGAATTCTGGATGAGAAGTTGAATCCAAAAGTTGATTTGGAGAACGGTTATTACTAATAAATCAATAATGTTGGTTACATGCAATTTTCTTAATTTTGTGATCTGTTTTCATTTCAGTTTTTCCGCAGCAATAGCTGAAATGCTAGTCCAGAGCACCGTAAAAGATCTGTACTTACTCCCTGCTCTTCCTCGATATAAGTGGGCGAATGGTTGCGTGAAAGGACTGAAGGCACGAGGTGGGGTGACAGTCAATGTATGCTGGAAAGAAGGGGATCTTCATGAAGTTGGTCTTTGGTCGAAGGAACATCATTCTATTAAACGATTACATTACAGAGGAACAACAGTGAGCGCAAACTTATCACCTGGTAGAGTTTACACATTCAATAGACAGTTGAGATGCATAAAGACGTACTCTCATCCATCAGCAACTTCCTATTGAAAGTAGAGATAAAGTATCTTTAGATCAATATTATTCAGGCATTCTGTGATAAATCTGGCTATGAATTACGATTTTTTTAAATATATCAAACACACATTTTCTTATGAATACATCTACCACGACTACTACGTTCTTTTTTCGTTCTCCTTCATTTCCTATTCGGTTGCTACCCGGTCTCCAGTAAAGAAGTAAATTAGCCTTAATTTGAGACCTTTGAGTATCTTCTGCTCAGCAGTGATGACAAATTTGGCTAAATACTTTCATAGATCATAAAACCTGAAACTAACCGAAGCCAAATCCCACAGCCTCTTACAACCAACTAATCGCTCTTGCCGCATAGAGAAAAGACAGTCTTGTGGAAGATCTGCCTTTTGACTTGGATGGTACTGTTATGAATTAATTAAAGAATAAATGAAAAATGAGCAATCACTTGCTGATAACGATTTTCATAATTCACAGGATCTCCTGCTCCGATCGAATGACAATTCAAACCCAGATCTTTTGCGTCGAATCGTGCAGTGGTATATATATAAAAAAATTTCTTCCCGAACGTGAGTAATGAAAAAAGGTCATTATGTTACGAGTTTTGTCAAGGATCGTGTAGAGCACTAGATTGGTTTACAAAGAGTTCCATGACTATACACTCTAGCCTTGAGACCCACAATGGACCAAGCATAATCATCTGCAGATACAGAAAGATAAAAGAAAGTTGATTGTAAATCATCTCCCTTCATATGTAAGAAAGAAAACAGGGATTCAAGAGAAGTGAAGTCCTCTTAACGTTAGTGTATTTAGGTAAGAAAACGTGACGTTTCCTATGATGAGTTACGAGTAGCGTACTGCTACATAACATGTTCTCTCCATTGAACAACAGGGCATTTACACACAGTATCAGATATGAGCCAGCAATTTCTGTCAAAAAGAAAAGTATTATTGATAACAATATCTGACACAATAAATACGAATCCCATGTATACCTCCCGGCTACAATCTGTCTCAGCCCTCATGCACCTCGTGTGCGTCGCAGGAGTAAACAAATTGTTGTATGATCTCCGAATCTCACTGACCCATTTAATGCGAACTTATTCACCACCTGCATGCTTAACGGGGCAAGAAAAACAAGGTAAAGACAATCCATGTAGTTTCACTCGTGGGAGAGATTATGCCTTACACCGCAACACTTACTAGAAAAAGATTTTTGATACAATCTGTCTTGTCAAAACCTAGATATGTCTGTAAATGAGACGAGATTTATATACATAGCTATCATCAATAGATAGGATAAAGATGGGATTGAAATCCAGGGACTTGCTTATATATGGTTGACCAATGAAACCAACCCCTTTAAAAAGTTTAAGTACCCAAAAAGGTAGATCACATATCGTCGTCCACACTGCAACATCATTGCTTTGCGCTGCTTGTTTTCACACCTTGCCTCAGGCACTTGCTTATAAAGAGTTTACAACAACCTTTTAGCTTTCAGTGTGTAACCTGTTGTGTTTGTGAAAAATAGTAAATGACGGACGATGAGGGATGGGTTCTGCTGCAGCTTGCTACAAAGAAAGATTGGTGGAATCCGAGTTTGATGGAGGATAACAGTGGAGAAGGTCCTAGGCCATTGAAGGTTACCTTTAGTGGGCCAGCTAAGCATTGGTCGGATGCCATTCCGATTGCGAATGGCAGACTTGGTGCCATGATTTGGGGTGGTGTTGCATCAGAAACTCTCCAACTTAATGGCAACTTAATGAATATGACTTCGCGTTTGGAACTACTATATATAAAAGATGTTGCTTTCGTTTCAAGATATGGAAATTCTACTTAATGAGGTACTCTCAGGAAAAGAACATCATGTTTTTCAGTTCAAAATGGATTTTTGTAGCTGATTATGGTATTTGTGGTTTCAGCTCTCAATCTTGATTGATGTAAGAGAATGTTTGCTCAATCTTGATTAATGTAAAAAGATTGTTTTTGTTTAGCTCATCAGTTCACGTGGAGATCTTTTATATGCGTTCTTTTTTCTGTCAATGAAAGTGCAATCAATCATCTATCGGTTCTATATGCAAACTTTAACAAAACATGAATTCCTGATCGAAAGTTAGAATCCAAAAGTTGTGGACACTTTGTGTCAACGACAACGTAATTTACTGACATTTCTCATAATTTTTCAATTTTTATTTCCATTTCAGTTTTCCAGCAGCAATCGCAGAAATGCTAGCGAGAGCACGGCAGAAGACCTGCGCTTACTCCCCGCCCTTTCTCAGGATAAGTGGGCTGATGGTTGTGTAAAGGACTGAAGGAACGAGGCAAGCCGACAGTTACAATATATGCTGGGAGGAAGGCGATCTTCGCGAAGCTGGGCTTTGGTCTAACGAACAGAATTCTTTTAAAGGGCTACATTATAGAGGAACTGTAGTGAAATCAAATCTATCACCTGATAGAGTCTCCTACACATTCAATAGAAAGTTTGAGATGCATTATGCCCTCTCCCATCAGCAGCTTCTTGTTGAATGTTGAGATTAGGTAATTCTTTGACAACAAAAATATTAATAGTTCGTGGATAAATCTGCGAAGTAACTACAGATTCTTTGGAAGTCTACCGTGATTTTAGTTCAAGAAAAATCTTCTGTTCTTTGGCATTGTTCTTCTTATTTACTATATTTCATGTCAATTTTCATGGCCAGATTTTTTCAAAGACCAAATTAGCCCTCATTCACCGTCTTAATCACGTGCAAAGTTTTCCCGCCTAAAACAAGAAGTCGTTATAAATCCTGTAACTTACCGAAGCCAAATCCCACAACCTCTTATAACTAACTAGCAGAAAGAGAGTGAGAGAGAGATCTCAAAGAAAGCCCAAGCCTCTTCTTCTTCTTCTTTTTCTCTAATCTCCTGTACCCTCTACAAAAAAAAAAAAAACTAAAAAAAAGAAATCTCTCCCTAGTCTCTTTATCGGTGAGAAAAATGCAGCAGAGGCCAATAAACAGCTTATGCAGAGCACTTGTTCAGGATCAGGATTGCATAATCGAGATAGAAAAGCACATTCAAGAAATGAAATATGCACCAAGTAGGATGGAAAAGAGATCTGGCTATTTTGGCCGTCTTCGCATTCCCAATATGATGAGTGACAAATGGATTCATGCTATTCCCATGGTTGTGTTGCTGTGCCTCTTCACACTCTGGTGGTTCTCTTATCCAGGTGCTTAGTTCTTTTCCAGTTTCTTTTACTGGTTTCTGTTATTTAAACTTTGACTGTTTTTCTTATTTGTGCCACTCTATTGATTTTTCAAATAGTGATGGTATGCTGTAATGCAGTTGAAATGTTATATAAGTTCTTAATGTTTTCCTTGAAATTCTAGGTTCTTGATAACGGCATTAACTTAATTTATTTGAGTGATTGTTTCATATTCATGTGTGAGAATCTTGATTTGAATTCAACTTTAATTAATTAGCTTCTGTATAGTCATATCTGTTTCCTCTTGTTTCTACTTTTTCTTTGATACATAAAAGATTATGTGTTCTTTAATTTTATATTAGAACCCTGTCTTTGTTTTCTTGAATTTATACTTGTTGTGCAAGAAAAAAAAATTATAATACGCAAATGGTGCTTGAAAGGAGTGATCGATGTGGAGAAGGGAAGGAGAAGTCGTTGATTTGCTTTGGACGGATAGTAAGGCTCCTTTCATAAGCATTTTAACTTCTGGTTGGCTCCCCAAGATAAATCTGTTTGATATATGATAATTACACCTCATTAAACAAAATAATTGTAGTAGGTATTCATAAAAAAAAAAATATTGCAGTCGGTTCAATCGGATGAATGTGATATATTTTGAACAGCAAACAATCTCATATTCTTGAAATTCATTTGAATTCATCTTCCTAACTATCTATTCTAAGCAATGAAACGGAAATATCTTTTATGGTCAGATATTAATCTATGAGAATTAGAAATCACTGATATCATCTAATGTTCCCTAGTTAATTACATTGTCTCTTTTCCTATGAAAAAGTGAACTTGGAGATGAAGGATGGCAGGATTGTGGGTATACATCGTGCTGATCATGACACACCGCTGCCCCTCAACACTAGGCATGTTGCACTTGCTGCATCAGCTACATCCCCAATTGCCCCAGTTCCTGAGGACCTCACACTCAGTAATGAAATTGAAGCACTTCCAGTGAGTAATGAATCATTTGTGCTTTATGAGAATGATGAAGATTTTGCAAAAACTACATACCGTGCTGATCATGAGATGCCGCTGTCTCTCAATACTAATCATGTTGCACTCACCACGACATCAGCTACATCCCCGATTGCACCTGTTCCTCAGGACCTTGCATTCAGTAATGAAACAGAAGAAAATCCATTGAGTAATGAATCACTTAAGCTTTATGGGAACGATGAGGCTTTTTACAAAGCTGATCATGGTATGCTGCTGCTTCTCAATACTAACCATGTTGCACTCAGCACCTTAGCATCAGTAACATCCCCGGTTGCACCAGTTCCTCAGGACCTCACACTCAAAGATCAGACCGAGGCACATTCTATGAGTAATGAATCCTTTTCGGACTAATGAGAATGATGAAGCTTCTGGAAGAGGCAAACTATCAGCCGACATGAATTGAAGTTGAGATCAGAGGTGCCGTATGGCTATATGGCTCTTCTGTGTTAGCACGGTACTCCCAAGTGTCACTTTCAGAAGATAGTAGAAAACAAGTGTTTCGGTTACATTTAAACAAAAAATTAACCATGAGCTTGTACTGATTTTACCTTGTATGAATAGAACAACAAATGGCTCATTGTAGGTGATTAGTTTTGAGGATTGCAAAATGGCTCATTGTAGGTGATTAGTTTTGAGGATTGCAAAATCTGATTTTGCGAGTTTTCTGGTACATTCTAAGCCTTTAAGGTAATTAAAATAGTCCCATGAGGTTTATTTCTATTGATACCATTAACACTGATTTTATTCCTGCATGAATTAGGCATTCTCTGGGCCGGGAAAGGAGATGAAATTGCCCACCATAATTACATGGTGAGACTTTATATGGGAGCAGGTTCTGCAACAGTCCCTTCTCGCTGACAGCAAAATATTGTGTTCACTCAGTAATTAAAGGCATCGACCGTAAGATTTTGACTGCAAGGGTGACTTTTTGCTGATGTTGACATTATCTAAAAATCGCAGCGTACAAGAATTTGTTTATCTCCAGGTTGATCAGGGCAAAGAGGAAAAGGAGGAAATCGTTTCTCTTATGCTCAGTCTCTCTGCATTAACAAGTAGATGTTGATGGGAAACAACTTAATATCTAATTATTTAAAGATTTTTTACCAGATAAATCTTCATAAAAAAAAATGACTTTAAGTTGATGCTGCAATTTCTCCACTTTTTGGGTAACTCCATGGTTGAAATGAGGTCTCTCAAGATGATCGAATATTACAGTTTCCGTTCATGGCATTCAATGGAATATGACAAATATCAGGTCACCAGTGTTGGCAATGGCTACCGGGACAAAAGATAGGCTATTTGGGTCACATTCGGTCAAAAGATTCAGTTACTATCTATGAACAAATTTATGGCCGCGTTGGCAATGGCTACCGGGACAAAGATAGGCTATTTGGGTCACATTCGGTCAAAAGATTCAGTTACTATCTATGAACAAATTTATGGCGGCAGTTACTCTAGGTTTGTTCGAGAATAAAAAAAAGAAGAGATAGATATCTATCTTCTTTGTTGAGAATTTGGTGGGTTCTCTATAGGAGAGAGAAGCAACTACAAGGATTAATGAGAGAATCAGTTAATCATTGCGCAGAAAGAAAGAAGCAACAACAAAAGGTTTAAGCAGTACCAGAAACAACAATCATGCACATAATCCATCAAAATCAACTTGTAACGGAAGGAATTTGACTGGAAAAAGGTTGACCAAATGATGATCCAAAGGGAATGAAGTTCACTGCTGTTCTTGGTTTACAGACTGGTACTGGTGCGCTTGTGGCACGTCTTATGGATGGCAAGAAGTTGAAGGTTGCTACTGGTAGCTTCATCTTTGAAGGGCTCTTCTTGAATCCTTCAGATTTAAAGAAACATCCTACTTCTGAGTCTCTTCAAGCAATGAACTCAATAAAACATATTTCATATTCACCACGTTTCATTGCAGCTTGAGAAGAGTTCTGCTATAATTATATAGGAGATGGGGTTTTAGAGATCAAGAATCTTGTGCCTTCAGTGGTTAAGGATTTCAAAGGGAACAAAGATGCTGTAGTTTCAACTGTGGTGAGAATAAAGTCTTTGAATCTGATGAAGATCCTTCCTCAGTGGATTTTCTATTCAAGTTTGGTCGATCCTTGCTTATTTCTAGTTCACGCCCTGGAACTCAGGTGGCTGACTTTCAAGGAATATGGAACAAGGATCTTGACCCAGCATGCGAGTATATGTTGCACTCTCCAGTCTTCTTCATTTTCCATCCCCCTCTCCCTCTCCCTCTCCCTCTTTTTTTTGCAATCTATATAAGCATAGAAAGTTCGTTTTTGAGGGGAAAATATGGGGGATCGAGAACAGAAAGATTAGAGTATCAGGAATGACTTCTAAGTATTTATTATTGCTCACAAGCACATAACCATATCTGAACTATTCTTGAGGGAGTGTTTGGGAATGTTTTTTAAAGTAATTTTGTTTGAAAATTAATATATTAAAATATGTATTTTTTATTTTTAACAATTATTTTTGATATAGCATATAAAAATAATTTTTTTTTAAAAAATAAATTTTTTAAATACACTTTCGCGAAGTAAAAACAAACTGGTCTTCCACATCCTTTTTGCATCAAGATTTCGTGTGGACAGCTACTGACCCTTTTATCTCTTTCTTCGGTTCTGCTCCAACCTTGAACATCAATCTTGAAATGAACTACTGGCCTTCCCATCTGTACCGGTCAATGGAAATAAAGTTGAACAAGTTCCATTTCTATCTCACGATATTAAAAGCATTTTGTAATTTATTTGACTGTTTATTTATTATTTATCTTACTCACTTGATTGTTTGGTCTGATTTGCAACGGCAATAACTCTTAAATTAATCCAAAAATATTAAAAAAATTAATTTAAAACAAGAAAAAACTTCAAATTTTAATGAAAAGTAGATTAGAATTCACCCCCACACACCTTTAAAACGAGGGTATCTTGTATTTTCACCTTGACTTATGAGGTTGGAATTAAAAAGAAATTGTTCCATCCTGTTGTAATGTTGTCTCCCTCCCTCCCTCTCCCTCCCTCCCTTTGTGTTTCTGACAGATTATACATTTGAGAAAGACTTCAAACATAAAAGTATAAAATAACTGAGCAAGAGTAGCTTTCAAACTTGAAAAAATTGTCAAGTTTTGAACACAGAAGTTCTTGATATAGGTGTATCGTGGTCTTGTAGGATATGATCGTGCACGCTGAATGATTTTTAGCTGCTTTCATCTGAAGTGAAGAACATGCAGCTTCAGAATTATATTGAAGTTCTTGGCGAAAGTGTGCAAGATGATATAAAAAAGGCATATTGTGGCTTCAATATCAATATGCATGCTAAGTTAGTCCGAGTTACTTTAACGAATTGCAGTGCTTGTGCAGCTGATAGGTCTTGTCCGCGAATGGGGATGGCGATGTCTTTGAAGTAGTTATTGATCCTACCTGAGGGATTATGCTGCTTGAAAAATTCATCTTATTCCTCGTTTTAAGCTGGTTTCGTATCTGCAAGATTTACCGACTTTTGAAATATGAATTACCAGTGATTTCCAGTTCGATGGAAACAGGGACTTCACTAATGATCAAATAGACAAGTTCAGCATGAAATCCAATCGAACACGACCAACATCTGATCGAGAGTGCGACCAACTGCCAGTCAAAAATAAAGCCTTCATAATATCTATATATATAAACTATTGTATTGCATTGCATTGTATTGTATTGCATTGCACATTAAACTATGATATTTCACTAATATTTTTTAAAATATATTATATATTTTTGGGTCAATATCTTATGCATTAAATAATTTCGATTTGAATTTGAAGGAGACAGTTATGTTTGGTAACGTGGTCTTAAAAATTTTAATTTTTTTATTTAAAATATTTTTTTATATTTAAAATTATTTTGATACAGTTAAAAATAATTTTTAAAAACTAAAATTCTTTTATTTTAATATATTTTTAAATGAAAAATACTTTTTTCCTCACCTCAATCCCAAAGCGCATGAAATAGCAGCTAACACATTGTCCACCCACGCGTTGGAATTAAAATAAATCAACAACAACAACAACAACAAAGATAATCCTGACGGAAGCTGGGTTTTAGTTACACGATCCACGAATAGAGACATGTGGAATCCAACCTCAACTGACTTGGAGGACTCCAAACCCTTGAAGATCACTTCTACTCGGCCCGCCAAGTACTGGACGGATGCAATTCCGATCGGTAATGGCCGTCTCGGTGCCATGGTGTGGGGTGGCGTCTCATCAGAACTTATCCAGCTTAACGGTACGTAAAATAAAAAAGAAAAGCTTGCTTTTCCATTTTTTTATGTTGGTTATCTTTTGTTGAAAATCTAGATACCTTCTTTTCCTTTTGCAGAGGACACACTTTGGACAGGGACTCCGATTGATTATACTAACCCTGATGCACCAGAGGCATTAGCTGAGGTTAGAAATCTTGTGGACAGTGGTGAATTTGCAGAAGCTAGTGATGCAGCAGCCAAGTTGTCTGGAACTAATGCCAATGTATGTTAAACAATCATTATTGATGCTTTCTTGCTCTAGCAATTAAACTCCTTCTATTTTCGCCATGGTTAGATGTTAATAGACGATTAGGATCAATTGGTTTCTGGGGCCCCACATTCGGAATTTATGTGTTTTATTTGATGAAAACTAAACCGAAACTGAACTAAAGCTGCTGACATTGTTACCTTTTTAGGGGCTAACAAGTAGAAGAAACTGAACTCAAACTATGTAGTTCTATAACATGATTTTGTAGGCTTTCTACCTGTGTGTTGCTTGCACTTCCATCGCATTATTGCTTGTAACTACCCCTTGCATTTTATTGGTATATTATTTCTAGTTTCCTGGACCTATTTAAACTTCAGGGACTTGAATTATAATGTTGATCGATTAAGTCTATAGAAGAGGCTTTGAAAAGTTTTGGCATTCACATCCTAATGATTTGCATTTGATGATTAAGGCTTACCAACTACTTGGTGATATCAAGCTAGAATTCAATGGTTCCCTTATGTGTGCTGAAGAAACATATTATAGAGAGCTAGACTTAGATACTGCAACAGCAAGAGTGAAGTATTCTGCGGGTGATGTACAATTCACGAGGGAGCACTTTGCATCTTATCCAGATCAAGTGATTGTGACAAAGATTGCTGGAAGCAAAGAAGGGTCTGTATCTTTTACTGTATCTTTAGACAGCAAGTTGGATCATCATTGTTACATAACAGACAAAAGCCAAATTGTAATGGAAGGAAGATGCCCTGGAAGAAGGATCCCGCCAAAAGTAAAGGCTAATGATGATCCAAAAGGAATTCTGTTTGCTGCTGTTCTTGGTTTACAGATTAGTGATGGTGCAGGTCTGATGAGTGTTTTGGATGATGGGAGGTTGAAGGTTGAAGGTGCAAATTGGGTTGTGTTGCATATGGTGGCTTCATCTTCGTTTGAAGGGCCATTCACAAAGCCCTCAGAATCAGAGAAAGATCCTACTTCTGTGTCTCTCCGTGCATTGAAATCAATAAAAAACCAGTCATATTCTGAGCTTTATTCACGTCATTTAGATGACTATCAGAACCTTTTTCACCGTGTTTCATTGCAATTATGCAAGGGCTCTGATAGAAAGATAGGAGATAGATCTTTGGAGATCAAGAATCTTATGCCTTCTGGAAAAAGATGTGTTGAAGGGAACAAAGATGTAGTTCCAACAGTAGACAGGATAAGATCTTTTCAATCTGATGAAGATCCTTCGTTGGTGGAACTTCTATTCCAGTTTGGCCGATATTTGCTTATTTCTTGTTCACGCCCTGGAACTCAGGTGGCTAACCTTCAGGGGATATGGAACAAGGATCTTGAGCCAATGTGGGAGTATGTTACACTCTCTGATCTTCTTCGTTTTCCACTTCCCTCTTTTCTCATTCTATATATGTGTTTGAAGTTAGGGAGTTGAGGGGGACATGTAGGAGATTGAAGTTTTGATGTCTTCCACTTCTTTCTGCATCAGGATTTCATATAGACCGCTACTGACACCTTTATCTCTTTCTTCAGTTCTGCTCCTCACTTGAACATCAATCTTGAGATGAACTATTGGCCTTCCCTGCCTTGCAACCTTAGTGAGTGCCAGGAGCCCTTGTTTGAATTTATCAAATCTCTATCAATCAATGGATGTAAAACTGCACAAGTAAGATATCTTTCCATTTCTATCTCATAATAAAAAAACATTTTGTAATTTATTTAACCTTTTATTTATAATTTATTTCACTCACTGGACTGTTTGGTTAGATTTCATGGTGGAGTTTCTCCTCAAACTCTAGCCAATAATTAAGAAACTCAGTTGTTGCTATCAGCACTGTAAGCTTGTAGACTAAGATATGTTCATCTTTGCTTATGAGGTTTCCATGTCAAAATGGCTTGGTTACCAGAGAGTCTTAATCCTCAAAGCAGTCCCATACCGTTTACCCTTGCTATCATTCAGCTAGGATGGGGGCAATATATATTCTCTAGTCAATGTAGCATCCCAAGACCTTAGCCAGAAAGATCCTCAACCATACCCTGAGTCCCTTGTAGTGTTTTGTGATCTTCATTCTACTTCTCAAATATTTCTTATCTGAGTCTCAGAATGTTTCAGGTAAACTACAAAACAAGTGGTTGGGTGGTGCATCATAAGTCTGACATATGGGCGAAACCATCAGCAGATAAGGGACAGGTTGTGTGGGCAATATGGCCTATGGGCGGGGCATGGCTTTGCACTCATTTATGGGAGCACTACAGTTATACAATGGATGAAGTACGCTATTGATTTTTCCTTAAATTGCCCATTACCTTGCTGTCCTTCATAATTGGCTTTCTCGTTTGACTTTATGACCAAAGTGGTTGTAGCTTTCCTTAACACCTACTGTGATGAATTGTTTTTAGGACTAAGTTACGGTACATGCAAATTTTATAGAAAGCATAAGATCTGATGACCGAGGGGAAGGCCTCTTGCCCTTAAATTCCATAATAGTCTGTTCTATTAATTTCGACACTTTCTAAGATTTGATGGTTTTTATGTTATTAAGTGGCTACTGGACCATCATGTTATTTTCTCCCCCTCTGTTGTTACTGGGCACTGTCATCAACATATCTTTGATTATCTTTTCTCAGAAGAAAATTGTAAATTTTTTTAATGGCATACGTTTTTTTCTTCCTCTCTGTTATGCTGATATTTTCTAAATGATTAGGATTTTCTTAGAAATAAGGCATACCCTCTGTTGGAAGGATGTGCATCGTTTTTGTTGGACTGGTTGATTGAAGGGCATGGAGGATATCTACAAACCAACCCGTCCACTTCTCCTGAACATATGTTTATTGCCCCAGATGGTAAGTCTGCTTCTGTGAGCTATTCATCAACTATGGATATGGCACTCATCAAAGAAGTATTTTCTGCGATTATTTCTGCTTCTGAGGTGACACTCTTATTCTCAATGCCTGTAATAATTACAGTTTTGGTATTTGCTAAATTTCCTAATTTTAACTTAAAATTGTAAAAAAACTTGTTAAAAACAGGTTTTGGGCAGAAATGAGGATGCTTTTGTTCAGAAAGTGCACAAGGCTCAACCAAGGCTTTATCCAACAAAAATTGATGAAGAAGGCTCTATTATGGAATGGGTGCGCAAGTGGCGTGTATATTTTGTATTGTTGTCCATGTAATGTAGTCCTTTCCTGTATTTTGACTGATGTAATCCTCTCTGTGGTAGTGCAGGCACAAGACTTTAAGGACCCTGATGTGCATCATCGACACCTTTCACATCTGTTTGGCCTGTTTCCAGGGCACTCAATAACCATCTACAAAAATCCAGAGCTTTGTGAAGCAGCAGAAAATTCTCTCTACAAACGAGGTTAGCTTAAATATACAACTAGTTTAGGGGGATTGAGGCTAAATGGTTCCATCCAGCTGTATCACTCTCTCACCTTTACCTGTTCTTTTCTGGTTCTGAAAGATTATATTTGAGACTGATTTCTTGCATAAAATTTAAAATGAATGTATAAGAGCAAGTTTCAAGCATCAGAAAAATGTTATGCTTTGAAAAGAATAGCTCTCGTTGCAAGAGCAGAATGATATAAAAAGCCCTCTCATGGTGTCATGGACTATCACTAGGCATGCTAAATTATTTTCAGTTATTTTTCATTAAATTGGAGAAATTATGCAGCAGTAAATTATATTGAATTTCTTGATTGAAGTGAAAAAATGTCATGCTTTGAACACTAAAGTTCTTGATGCAAGTGCAAAATATACAACAAGGCCTATTGAGCTTTAACAAAATATCACTATGCATGCAAAAGTATGTTGAGTTACTTTCATTGGATTAGAGAACTTACGCAGCCAGAGAATTCCATTGAAACTTGTATGCATTGTCCACAGATGAGGATTGTCTACGCCTAAAGGATTACTTTATCTTTCCTGAAATGTTATACTGTTCAAAAGTTCATCTTATATTCCTTCATGATTGTATTTGTAACTTCAGCTGGGACGGCATTGCTTTAGGGTTATAGTCTGGTATTGTGTTACATTGTATTTGTCAATGGAAACAGGAGAGGATGGGCCAGGATGGTCAACCACATGGAAAATTGCTCTATGGGCACATCTGCACAACAGTGACCATTCTTATAGGATGGTTAAGCAATTAATTAAGCTGGTGGATCCAGATCATGAGGTAGCGTTTGAAGGTGGACTGTACAGTAATTTGTTTGCAGCACACCCTCCTTTTCAAATTGATGCCAATTTTGGGTAAGCAGCCTTGTCTATATTATCGATGACAATGCAGTAAACTATCCAAATTAGTTTCTCTCAACGTGTGTCGAAACATATAATCCGGTTTGTAGTTTTAAACAGACGGATACCATCTTCAAATACCACAAACATCTGTGCATGCATTATATCAATGATTTGATAGTGATGTTATTTCTGCAACTTCTGGTTTCAGATTCACCGCGGGGGTTTCAGAAATGCTTGTCCAGAGTAGCATAAAAGATCTGTACTTGCTCCCTGCTCTCCCTCGAGATAAATGGGCAAATGGATGTATTAAAGGATTAAAGGCACGCGGGGGGTTGACAGTTAGCATATGCTGGAAAGAAGGAGATCTTCATGAAGTTGGTGTTTGGCTGAAGGATGGAAGCTCCTCCCTCCATAAAATACATTATAGAGGAACTACAGTCACAGTAAACTTATCATGTAGAAAGATCTACACATTCAATGCACAGTTAGAGTGTGTAAAGACTCTCTCCCTCTCATGTTAAGAGATAGGGTTCTCTTTCAGCTTTGTTCAATGTCAATACTGAATAAAATTCCATGAGAACGATGCGTGCAAAAAATCTGGCACGGAACTGAGCTCCTTTGTATGTGAACAGCCACAGCCGAAGTGCTTTTGTTTAGAAGCTACGGGCGGCATTGTATTTTATTTTATGTTTCTTTTCTTTTTGACAAAAGCCAAAAACTAGTTTTTTAAAAAAAAAAGTGAAAAAAACAATAATATGATGTAGGAATTTAAAAAATAAAATAAATTATTTTCATTTTGAAAAATGAAAAAAAATCAAGGCAAACAAAAAAAATATATTTATGTTTTAAAAAATTTGAAAATAAAAGGCGAAAATGGAAATTATATTTCGTTTAGAGGCATTGTTGGCCCACAGCCCAATTTTCGAACAATATAGTATAGCTCAATTGCAGGCTTTGAATCGATTAGGCCTGGGCCAATGGATACTCCTCTACGACGCCGTGTAATCGACAAACCCAAACATCCTCTCCTCTGAAACTAATAGTCTAGAACCCTAACCAAAACCCTCTCTTTTCGCCCCATTTTCCTTCACACGCTGAAATGGCTTGGCGCAGTGGAGGATCACTCTCGCGTTCGCTCATGTCCGCCGCCAGGGCGCCGCTTCCTCGCTCTTCTGCTCCTCTCCCCCGCCTCCGTCCCCCGCCTTCCTCTGCACCCCGTTTACAATCTCGCCGCTTATCCTTTGCTCCTTCCAGGTAGCCGTCCCTCTTGAATTTTTCTTGATGATTTTCTTTTTCTGAAATATTGTTTCCCAATTTTCATTTTTTGTTTCATTTTTATTTCTTTCTATTATGGATAATGAAGCTGTAAAATTGACCTTTTTTTGCGTGATAGGCTAGTGCAGATTTTGTTAATACATTTCACTTATTTTGGTTCGATGGGCTCGTTTGAAATGGAGGGCCTATTCCTGTGGATCCTTAAATTTATGAAATAACTAACGCTAGTAATTCTACATTTCGTAAGAAATCAAGAAAATCCATTTTTAATCTATTTTTGCATATTGTTTGTCGAAGCCAATCTGGGGATGAGAATTTCTTCTTCTGCTTCTTCTTCTCCTATATTATGGTTTAATGTTTCTCTTTGTTCTTGTGTTGTTGTAGGAACTTGGGAGAACTGGGATGCATGCAGTCGTTCTTGCCTTTGGTGTCCGCGGGGAACTTGACATCGCGTCTCAATGCTAATTTGCGGGCTTTTTGTGAGCTGTCTCATGGTACCTTCTGTCGTTCTTGTCCAGATCGCTAATAGTTTCTTTGTGAGTCTTACTGTTTCTAGGTCGCAAAACAAAGGAAAAACAGAATGTTTTTGAATTGTTGTTATTCATGAACTGCTGTGGCATAACTTCTATTTTAAAGAGAAATCTTTTGGGTTGCTTTCCATAAGTTTGTCAAAAATGTGTTCAATTCACTAAGTGAGCTATAAAGTAGATTTGTTTTTTGTTGGTTTTATGAAACCTGGTTAATGAGAGGAATTGGGACTGGGATTGATAGGGAGGAATGGAAAAGATGGGTGATGCACGTGGACTTACAGTGGGCTAAAGGCGCGGAATTGATGCCACAATAGTAGGTTTCTATTTTTTTATGTTTCTTATTCTTAAAAAACATAAATTTAGTGCATCAATATTGAGACCAAAGATAAAGCAGAGCCTTCAAGACTAAGAAACATAGAGGCGTTTAGTCAAATGCATCATACATTTCAAATTGACTGTTTGCAAGGTTGTTGTGATCCTTGATTCTTGTGCTGGGCGATCCATCTCTCCTTGATTATTTCACTGTTTATATTAAAGGCTCTCCATATAAATCTATCAATATTACAAGGGAAGAAACCTGCTTTCCATTTGCTTCTGAGATAAACACATTGCAGTTAGTTGGATTTTTCTTCATTTATTGTTTTTGTTGTGTTTTTTTTTTTTAATATACTCATAATAAGTTTGTTTGCAACCCACTTTTGGCATATCCCTTTTCCTTTGTTGCTGATAAAAATATGATGAGAAACCCTTTTCGTGCGTTATTTTCTCCGTATAGTTTATCAAAAGAGTCATTACTTAACCCCATGAGAGACTTGTTTCAAGTACTGCATATGGAAATTAGAATTCAGTGGATTCTTTTCCATCAACATAAAAGGCCAGCTATAGATTGTCTTGCAGTTTTTTTCTTTGATGTGTATAGTTTTCTGCAAATTACAAGTACAAACTAAGGTGTGTTACTGCTCTGTTTTTATTACTTGACAGCTTCATCACAATAAAAAATATCTGTATACAGAAGGAGCCACAGGATTTTGTAATCTGTACTGGAAAGGCTGAGTTTTAAATCAATTAATCAGTTTTTATGCTGTTACCAGCAACCAACATTGTTCCTAATTTCTGCTAAAACCTGGAATTAGAAATCTTGGAATTCAATACTTTTTATGCTATTACCACTTACCAGCAACGAACATTATTCCTAATTTCTGCAAAGACCTGGAATTAGAAATCTTCGAATTCAATACTTTTCTGTGGTTAAACTCCAAGATTCTTACTGCTTGAAGGAATTACGCCTCAAGAAACTACGCTTTTCTAGTGGAGAATTCTTGCATGGATTTTGAACCATTACCCTGTTATTGCAGGTACTTGAAGAGCCTTTGGATTAGCACTACCATATGCAACGTTATCTGAAGGAAGTAAGTGACTGGACTACCATGTGGGATGCTAGGAATTTTGTCGTTTTGGCATGGATAATTAATAATGATGTCATGTTCTATGCTGCATCTGAGATCAATGTTAGGTTTTATATACTCTTCGGACAATCTATTAGATGGTTTTGCAGGCACCTGTATTCACTTGTCGGTTTGTGTGCTCTGTTTCTTTGATTTGTACCTTGTCTCTGGAAGGTCCTGTTGTTGATACATGATGATCAAACTTTTTCTGGTTTTTGGAATCTATGTTCTCGTTCATTGTATAAAAGAATTTTTATGGGCCATCACTACCCCCACCCCGACCCCGCTGTAAGAGCTCAAGGAGTAGCCAACTGCGCAGGGGAATGCTTGGCGTGGTGGTTTTTTTTTTTTTTTTTTTTTTTTTTTTTGGGGGGGGGGGGGGGCGGGTTGGGGGTTATGGATTGGGTTTGGCCATTCATACCCAAAACAATGGATTTTTGACACCTCACCTGATTGGGTTTTGGTACTCATTGAGTATCCCAAATTTAAATGTTATAATCTAGAATTATTTAGTACATTTTTAGGTTATTTATTCATTTTAAGTTCAAGTCAAGTAGACCGGTATCTATACTCAATTCAAAACTTTGACATTTTGTCTTAGAGTTTTACCCAAAATTAATCAGGATATTACTCAGTCATTATCCTTTGCTATAGGACTGATGATGGAGGATAAGGAAAAAACATGTTTCAATCACGGCCTTTCGAACTCGGAATGAACGATCACTATCTTTTAAACTCGGCCTGGACACATTCAGTGGACAGTTTTGCCATTAGAATTGATGAATCCCTCAGCATTTTTTTTTGAAGGAACCGTGTTTTCTAACCAGGGCTTGAACCGCTTTGCATTATATTCATTGACAATGTCCGTGTTGCATATAATGAGGAGCATCGAGGACATTTCAGAGTGCTTGAAGCTAGAGAGAGTGATGCTCAGATCCAAGCGTTGTTCCATACCTAAAACAATTATCCAAACCAGACCTGAACTAGAATGTGCATGGATTCTTGATACCCAATTCAATCGATTTCGAGTATCTATTGAATATCCAAAACTCAAACCTGAAGATACAATTTAAAAAAAATTAATGTATAATTAGCAATTTCTTCAAGCTCTACGGAGCTTAGAGTTTTATTTATTTTAGGTCCGGTTTGGGTCAAGCTAGTATTTATATCCAACCCACAACTTAAATTTTTGCTTGCTGATTAGATTTTATTTTTTTCCTATTTATCAGGTTTAGGTGAAATTGCTAATGAGATTTTTAGTAGCATTGCAACTTTTGTTTTCTTGAAACTAGATGCCAGTTCTTTTACAATGGTTTCTAATGGATCAAGATTTCTCCTTCTGCACCAAATTTATAATGGTCATGCCCAATAACAACCAAAATCTTAGAATTTAAAGTTTTTTAAATATATTTATCATTTTTTTCTCTACTAAATTTTCCTTAAATATTTTTTTTAAAATTTTTTTTGCAGGTATCCATAAACATTTATCAAAAAAATTACCTTAACATCAGAGAAAACTACTGTGTACAAAGACATGTAACCGAATCATGATTCAACCACTAAAAGAACTTCTCATATAAATATTCCTAATTTTAACACCTCATCAGTTTCTTTAACTTGAATGGCAATTAGTGGGTTCTTGGTGAGATTTTGCTGCAAGCAATGACTGGATTGGATTGTCCTTCAAGGAGAAGAGTGTATTTTGCAGAAGTTACTGGCTGTGACGAGCAAAATGCTGTCAAGTAGCATTAAATGATGCGGCATCTGATTTCTGTTTGACTTTTGACATTCTGTGGAGGAACTCCTTGTGAGCACATGGGATGTCCACACCTGACTAGTGTCTCATACTAGTTATGGTATATGAAACAGCACGAGGGGCTGTTCCTCAGCTTGTGCACCATGATCCACTCCATATAGACGTTAATGGAGCATCAAATTCTAACCTGGAGTAATTGGTGGTGTTACCCGTGCAACAGTGTACATCCAATAAACCCAGGCCCCACGTTTGGCTTTAATGTCATTGTCATTAATGAGAATCTTAGAAGGTGCTACTTCAAAACAAACGTTAAAGTTTATTGTGAAAAATGTTGTTCTGGATGCTGAACTATCTTGAATTCAAATGCGTGCCAGCTCCTTACAGGTATTACTTAGAGCTATCGGTAGCTTTTGATACATGATATATAATGAATAGGATAGGAAAACACAACTCACTTGTAATGGTGTTTGGTGGATAGTGCACATATGGAATATGGTCTCACAAGGCAGTCTTCCCATGTCCATCTCCTCCGTTTATCAAATATATTGCTGGGGTGCAACAATATAGCCCAACTCATTCGATTCTATGGCCTCGCTGAGGGAAGTCTAGAAGTTTCGACGAATCCGAAAGTTAGCGAGGAAGCTCTGAATCCATCCTGTGCAACAAAGGAACTACTGAATAAGTTCTTCAATAGTTCAATAACTCCACTTCGTTTTCCATGTCTCTTCGTAGAGGAAGCTTGCGCCATTCTGCAGCTGACCATTGGCTAAATGAAAGTAATTGAGTCGATATTCGTTAAAAGGAAGCATTCGGGGCCACATGCAACTTGTTAAGAGTCCATATTGTGCATGACTATTTGTGGAGAACTGATCCCAGGAAAAGGCAAGTCACAAATGAACATCAAGTGCTTGGCATTTTATGTTACAAGTGGAAGGCTTACTTCTGGCCCATGTATAGTGATGACTCCTATCATTATCCCAATTACATAAAAAAAGTGCTGTCTTTTTTCACCGACAGTGCATGAAATGAAAAGAACTCGTATCACAATTTTTCGGATGAGACACACAAAAGTAGCCAGGCAGAACTTTTAACTTCGGAGATTCTTGTGTCTCATCTTTTTCCACCTCCAATCGAGTTTAGTTTTTGGCACAAGAGAAACCAACGTGGAGCCAAATTTCGCAAAACCTAATTCAATCCACAAGAGATGGACAGGCCACTTTGCATCACCATTATTCTTATTCCATTTTTTCGAAGCACTACAGCGGTACATTGATTAAAACCATTTTGTATCTATCTTCTTATGACCAGACATATTGTTGTAGTCCCTTTCAACCATTTCCAGGTGCTTTCCAATTAGCCAATGTGATGGATGTGTCACCAACTGATGCTGGCATGCTGCTTAATTATATCCCACAAATTTCATCTCAAGGAAAGAAAATACGAAATAATACAGTGCTTCCATATCAAACTGGATTTCGAGGGTCCACGGGCAACTGTGAATCCCACTACTTCCTACCACCCTATTGTTGTTTTTTGCCACAACTTTGACCTCAATATCGAGCGAGGCAGCATATCACAGGTGAGGCGTGCAGACGAAACTAGTAAAGTCCCAAACCCTTCTTACCACTGACATGACAACATCGAATGAGAATTAAACCTGAAAGACTAGATAAAAATTCACAAAAAAAAGAGAGTTAAAAAGACTCAAAAAGTATCATCCCTTGTAATATACAAATTGAATTGGATGAGGAATTTAAAAAAATGAAAAAGTTAAGAAGTTTGAGCATTCGTTAGGATCGCGTCGGAGATAACACCGACTGAGAATGATAGAAAGTTGACTAGAGCAGTACGTTAATACATCAAACTAAAAGCCTAACTTCAAAATTTTCTTCCCCGACTTTTCAAGCCTACATCCTCATGATCTTAATCGAATATGTAATCATGTATGAAGGGATTAATACAGTATTCAGCACCATGATATATGCTACAAGAAAAAATCAAGTTGCAAGCTTCATAGACGAAAAAAAAACTCCCTCTTTTCAAATGCTCCATATCCAAGAAGTTTGGGAAACAACTCATGACTCTCCTCAATCTAAAGCCGAGACATTCTAAGTGCCAACGGCACAAATTCTTGTCCTTAATTTATTCCTGTAGGTCTCTATCCTCTCTCATGCATGGCACGCTTGTCAGCGTGAGAGAGAGAGAGAGAGAGAGGGCAATGAAATATCCTTCATGGCATCTAAGTACCAAATGCCTCGTATGATGTAACAAAAGAATTGAAAATTAGAAAAAAAATTAAAAGGCCTCACTAAAGTCCCTTTGAGTTAGAACATTATAAATTGCAGTAGTATTTTTCGCACTGAAAATCTATTTTTTTGTGGTTTTTTTGCATGATGTGAGGCTTTTTAAAGATCTGCTTCATGTTTTTTTTTGACCCGCAATGCAGGTTTCTTGGTTGTTACATTGAAGTCAACATCTTAGAGCTTTTTTCTTGGTGCGCTGGTGGCTTTGTCCAAAAAAAGCACAGTCTGGTTTCATTAAACTGGTGAGTTTATTAGGTTTCGGCTTGGCTTAGGTTGTTGGTTTGTGGCCGGTCAATGGATACTTGCTGGGCCTTTAGGATTTTTGATTTGTTGAGTGTTACAAAATTAGACATTAAATGCACACCTTACCTCTAATGCACCCGGTTGCTTGGTGATTGTTGAGCTGGTAAATGGATGCTTGGTGAACCTTTCAGATTTTTTCTTTGTTAAGTGTTGTAGGATTAGGCATTAAATGTACACTTGATCTATAATATACATTGTTGCTTGGTGATGATTGTGAAAGTATTGTTCTGGTAATCTAGGATTAGATGTATGTTTGATTTAGAGAGAAATTTGTTGAGATTTCTATGCTTTATTGATTAGCTTTTTTAGTTTGGTTGCTGTGAGATAAATTTGTTTTTATCTATTATGGTTTCATTTGTTTTCTAATTTCTTTTTGAATTGTTGAATTCAAAGGGTTTTCATAGGAGTTGAACTAGGATTGAATGAGACATTTATCTTTTTATTATACTATTTTATATATATATATATCATTGATTTCATCTCTCTTTTGGAGAGGTACATGGGGTGTATATAGTTGTTTTCAAAATATATGCTTAGTTTTTTGGAATATTTTCAAAAATTTTAATGTTTTGATTTGATTGATATGTTTTATTTTTTGATTGTTAAAAATTACTGATATTTTTTTTATTATGTTTGTTTAGTAGTTAGCTATTAAGAATCTCGAGCACTTTATTTAATGACAGTTTATCATTGTAGCTGTTGTTGTTGTATTTCAGTTAACAAAGTTCTTTACGCTTATAAATTTAATATCTATGCACTTCTAATTTCTTTAGCTTTATTTAATTTTAATTTATATTTTTTATTTTTTTAAAAGCTTGGTTGTTGTTTTGGTGATTGGGTTTCATATATGTTGTTATGGTTTTGGAAGTTCTTTTAGATTATTTAGTTGTTGTATATCTTTTTATTATTATTATTTATATTGTATACGGTCACATTTTATTATCGTGGTTGTTGTTGTTATTTATTTTATTAAAAAAAAATATATTATGAAATTTTAAAATTAATTTTTATGTTGTTGTAGTGATTATTTTTAAAAGTATTTTTAATTTAAAAATATATAAAATAATATTTTTTATTTATTAAAATTAGTACACCAAAATAATTTTAAAAAATATATATAAATTAAAAAAAAAAATTCAAAACTTTGCCACCGTTCCAAGGCGCTATTGAAAACCCCTGCATATTTACTCTTGTCTAAAGGAAAACAATATTAAAATGGCAAGAGAACCCTCTATTATATTCTTGCTTTCATCACCATTATTGGCAATTCCTTGGAGCCATCACCATTCATCCCCACCAACATTAAATCAGAAGGCAATTAGACAACAAAGGAACCCTACCACCATTGAATTTAATATTTCCATTGAGCTTTGAAGCTTATCACTCACTCTACTCTCCGAATAGGAAATGCATCTTTTCAATGTCTTCATCACATAACATACCAACTTACATGACAGAGTACTGAACACTACAAATGTGCCTGTTTCGAAATTTGCCCACCATTATAGTGTTTACCCCAGAAACACTGGAGAAGAAATGTACAGGCAAAAAAAATGAAACAGAAAGTTATGGTGAATAAGAATCATATGCCGGTGTGATCCTATCTGCGTGGATGGATGGCTTGCTTGCTTGCTATCATCAAAGTAATCCAACCGTGATCAAAATCACTCGATGAATGCACACGTGTGCATGCTCTCACATTTATCTATAAGGATGGGTAGATCTACCCATACATGCATCATCTATAAAAAAAAAAGAAAAAAAAAAAAGCAAGCATCTAAGAGCATTTATACTGAAGACAGAGAAGTGAAGCAGTTTTATTTGTTTAGGAGAGGATGAGGAGCACTGGAGGCAGAATCGATTTACCATGAGATTATGATCTTGACCACGGATGGGATTAATGTCCAATGTCAACCTTAAGTTTCTCTACTTAATCCAAAAGAGAACCATGTAAAGTTGGCTTGATTTGAGGAGGGAAAAGATAAAGATGGATGGAAGTGGGGAATCCTAAGCTTGACAAGGGCAACAGTAAAGATGACATAAGCATTGTCCCGTGAAACACCGAGCATTGGGCTAGTGGGGTTGCTGTATTGAGACCAAATAAATAAATAAAAAAACGTCCAATTTAACTTCATTTCCAAAATTGTTAAATCTATCTCCATTTGTTTCCCCTCCCCTGCTTCGATCTAACCCTTCGAGCCTGCCACAATCATTCCATCTCTTCCCTGCTCATCTTCCCTCCATACACTTCCTAGAAGTTCAGATTCGTGAAGATATGATCTTCCAGGAAGAAGCGATCGAAATAAAAACCAGCAAGCACGAAAATGAAATGGTGGGCAACCACAACAACAATGAAGGTTATAATGATAACAATCCAGGAGAGTGGCTGAATCTGAGACTAGGTGGAAATCCACCCTCAACAGCAGGAGATTATGACTCGCAATCAAGACCTACTTCTAGCAAGGTTTTCTCATGTAATTTCTGTAGAAGGAAGTTCTTCAGTTCACAGGCACTTGGGGGTCATCAGAACGCCCACAAGAGAGAGAGAGGTGCGGCCAGAAGATACCACTCCCAGAGGATGATGACAATGATGGGCTTGCCTATCAATTCTCCAATGGCTAGATCACTTGGGGTCAGGCCCCATGCCGTTGTGCACAAGCCAACCAGAGATGGAACTCCTACTGGAGGGAGATTTAATGAAGCCAATCCAGGATTTGTTATGTCATGGATGCCCTTCGCACTTGATGATACAACGGATTTGACATGGCCAGGCAGTTTTCGCTTGGATCCACAGCTACCAGAGACATCATCGGAGTCACTCAAGCTTGACTTGAACCTCCGACTCTAATCAAACCCCCTGCTGTGATTCCCAATTTTCTTCACATGGAACAGTTTTTGAAGTGCCATCTAATACAGAAACTAATACAGGTGGGCAACCAACCCTTTGAAATGTTAAAAATCATGCCAATTCTGCTTGGTCAAACTAGAAGAAACATGGAAAATGCCCTACCACCATGTATGCTTGTCATGTCCAAGAGACATGGGAAATCCCCATCCCCCTCTTTAGTTCAATTTCTAAAAAAAATAAATGCCCGGAACCATATTTATATGGCACCTAACATATAGGGGTTCTTTAGATCCTTATCAACCTCCATTTTCAAGCCACTGTACATTTCTTTTTAGAGTGATGATAATTTTGTTTGTTTGTTTGTTTTTGCAATAATTATACCATTTTACACCTTCAGTAATTATTCTCTCTTTCACGTAATGATTATGCTGTTTGACATCATTGGACCTTTTTTTTATTCAATTAAAAGTTTTTTGAGCAATTATTTTTTATGCAATAATTATCCATTTTACACCACAGGTAATTATTCTTTTGCAGATATGACTTATAAATATTTGTTGGAACACCCTAACACAAACCAGACAGTGCCAAGAAGGGAAGGATTATAATGGAAGGAAAACAATTAACAGTTTAACACCATTTGAGATCATGTGTTAGCTCTCTCTGTTCCCGATATGGCTCTCCAAGTGGCATTTTACATTTTAACATTGCCCTTATTTCTTGCTTATATGTCCACAGATCGCTCAATAGCCAAAACGGATCCATATGGCTGACCCCAACTACTTTCGGATTGAGGCTTGGCTGATGTTATTGTTGTTCGAATTTTCCTTATGGTACCGGCTTCGAAGGTCTTATCGGGCAGCTCAAAAGCTCCCTGGGACGACTTCCATGTGCCTTCCTTTCCTCTTTTGTTTTAGCATCTTTTCTCATGCTTTTCTTTGGCAAAGAACCAAAAAAAGTCAGTTTTCTATGCTAAATCTTGAATTCTTTCAATACGTCACTAGAAGTCTTGAAATCAACCCAATATCATGCATATCCTTGGACTATTATCTCCTCATCTTCCTATTCAAAGAGCCCCAGCTTCGCCATATTCCATAGAATCTCCGGGTCTTTCCTATCTACTATAGTTTTGTTTTTTTATCCTATTTATCTGAAAATGGATTTGATTTGCTTCAGTTATGAGAATTCCTACCATTTCTTCTTTCATTCATCCAAGATGATCCTAATCTCCGTTGATATTACTGCCGGCCTTGCGCTGGCCTATCATCTGTATAATGGAATTTGTCATTTAATTTGAAAGGGCTTAACCATGGCAAATCACGAGGCAACTGAGTTTTTGTGATCAATCTCTTTTTGGGCAATCACAGTACCCTTGTCCGTGGAAGTTGACTACCCAAGAAGCAAAGGAAGAAACTAGCCTAGACTGTCTCCGAATTGATTTATCATCTCCTAGTTGAAAAAAATAATTGATATAATAGGGTAGTTCTTCTATTATTCCTGCCTCGGTCCATGTCCTTTATGACCCTTATCTTCTTGCAGAAGCATTTTGCACTTGTATCAATTTCTCTGATATAACATAATACCTTTCGTTTAGAAAACTGTTCAAACCGTGTTTTCTTAAACTTGGAGTATTGTTATTTTTGTTAAAAATATTTTTATATATTTTCAAATCATCTTATGTAATCTCAAAAATAATTTTAAAAAAATAAAAAATATTATTTTAATACATTTCTAAACAAAAAACACATTAAACCTCAAACACTTCCACAATCTCAAACAACCCATCTTCCGGTCCTGGATTGTTTTGTTTGCATATCCCTCCCAACATGCTCAGTTAATTATACTCGCTCATGTGCGTGTTTCTCCAAAACCACCCATTACTTTATAGTTTATAGATGTAAATCATTTGACACTGTCAATCCTCCCAACTAACTTGATGTCTCCATGAACATGGTCAGGAAACACCAAATGAAAATGTCAATCAGGAGATTATTATCTATCATTGATGATGGGTAGGTTTCTTTATCCCTTGCAAAGAGTTCTGTTAACTCTTTGCTTTCCTATTCCCTTGTCATCTGAGCACTTCTTACACTTCATTTTCTTAACTGTGGTAATGTATTTCAGTTAATACAGCACTCCAAAAGCTTTCTTTCCTTCTCATTCTGCGTCCTTTCTACACTCTAAATATAGCTCATATGCTCTAGTGGTGCTTATGCATCTCAGTTTGTCCTAGTTACAATGTCATGTGCATGTTTTCCTATTAGTTTCTGCATCCCATTCTCATCCGATGTAGAAACAATTTTCACAAACATGAAAACAGAATATCTTAAACTAATATCTTTGTTCATCCATTGAATATCGTTTCCTTTTTCTCTTTCCACAAATAAAATCATAAAATAGTTTACAGTCTAATAAGCAAATAAAATCCACAAGCCACGTGAAAAGACTTCATTTCTATATGGCCTCAACATTGTAAGCAATTCAAATCTTCATGCACAAAGACAATTTACAGCCTCAAAAATTACAGTGGACCTTAAGCTTTTGAGTCTTGTGTACGATGACGGGAAGCCTTTGGCTGATGATGCTTGGATCACTATATGAAGCAGAATCTGTAGGATATCCTTTCTGCAAAATAACTACAATTAGAAATATATCTAAGAAAAGCATTACTTGCCTACAGAGAAAGAGAAAAAAATAGATACCCATTCGAGATCAGGAAGACATAAAAAATGATTACCCGATTTAAACAGCCTAAGTGGATGCATATTAAAACATTATGAATTTACAGTGATAATACTGTGACATTTATATCAATGCAATGAAACATGTACAGGCCACACACTTCCACATAGAACCAACTTATTTGAGAACTTCTGCAGTCATACTAATAGGACAAAGTGCAGAAATTAGCAGATTCAAAGATGTGTAAATGACAGAAACATGTATTTTAAACAGCAGCACGTCCTATGCCTAGACTTTCCCAGGACATGCTGGACTGCTTATTCTGTTCATCCTCTAGGAAAAATTCTGTACTTCTATCTTTCTATCCAGATTAGCTTTTCCTTTTGCTCCTCACTCCTCTTTTACACACAATTTTGAAAGCTGTTGGCACTACTGCTATTTTTTAGAAATAACTAGATGATCGTTCCTATGATAACACTCCCAGAAAAAACTATCTTTACAGCTTCTGAAAAAGTAGAGACCAGGAAAATAAAGGTAATAAACACCCACCACACATACACACATCTAGCCATGCATGTGCTCTTTATTGTGGGTGGGTGGGTGAGTGGGTAGATAGGGAGAGGGAGGGAGAGGGAGAAAGAGGTTACAGCAGCCAGAGCTTCAAAGGTGGCTTCTCTCCAGCAGCTTTCTCGAAGAACAATAGGATTTGCACTTTCACTAAAAGCACAATGCATACGAGTGTCCCTTAATCTCATTAGCACTCCATCAACTCTAAGCTGTAACAGAGGAGGTGGACAAGAGAAATTTAGTGAAACAATATAAAAGTGAAGAAAAAATGTCCCTTTTCAGGAAAGGAAAATGTTTAAAGCTTCTTTATACCAAGCATTAATACATGCACACATCTACAAAGAAAGAAATGCAGCAGTTTTACTGAAATGGATGTGCAAATTGAGTAAAAAATAATGATGATTAACTCACCCAGAATCGCAAAAGAAGAAACCAGCAACTTGGCATGACTCTCTACAAAACTCAAAGAGGAGATAATCAATTCTTTGGAAACTGATTATCAGGCAGCATATCGTATCAGTACTTAGAACAACTAGTAAAAGTTTCAGTATTTACCACTTTTACAGTTAAAAGTGACACCCCATTATCAGCCAGTTCATCTTCATACAAGACTACCTGTGGAATTAAACAGATTATTTAATCATGACACCATAAATACCAGGAAGAGAATGAATTTCAAATTTCATGAATTTATGCTCTTAGTGTTACACAAGGAGTCAACCTCATCATAGAAAAGAATAGGCTCTTTTGAAGCAAGTGCAACCACATCAATTTGCTCTTCACAGTCTTCCCAACAGGGGCTGCAGCTAGCCTCCAAAATTCCCCCGCTGTCTTTCTGATCACAAAACCAAGGATATGATTTGCAACGTGTTCTTACACAAAACCAAATGACACGAGAAAGAGAACAGTCATTTTTTTATATATTTAACAAAAGCTTAATTACACTATATTGGAGCCAGCTTATGTTTTTGATTCATCAATGGTCAATCTCAGCCATGGTTAACATAAATTTTTTAAAAAAAAATCCAAGTCATGTCATAGCCTTCACAGTAAACCCAAATAACCTAACTAAAAAAAAGTTATAATCAGGACCTCTTTTGAAGTTGTTAACGTTTTGAAGGGGAAAAAATGGCAAGAAGAAAGCTGAAATAACAAAGAAAAGAAAAACAGAAAATCCAACATTAAACTAGAAAGTGCTAACGTAAAAATTCTCAACAAGGAGGACATGAATTAATCCATTAAGTCCGCCTACTTAGAACATGACTTTAACCTCCAACATAAAACATCCTATAGCAACAAGTCTTCACTTTATTCTCTGCCAACCACAAACACAACAAAAGGTTTGTTAAGTGGCAGAACAGACCTTCTCTATATCCAATTCCATTGTTTCACTACCACAATAAGGCGTCGTGAATGTATAATCATAATCCAATATCACCTGCTGGAATGGTTTGCTGTAAGTTGAATTCACACCAAGTGTTAGCACAAGCTAAAAACAATCTCTCTTGCCTCATGCTCCTACACGTTACTATATCAAAAATTGAAACAATTCGACTGTCTATTAACACAATGAGCTTCTGGATGCCATATATTGATGCAATTAAATTCAAACAAATACTTAAAATTACCTTCTAGATTTCCATTGTGCAGCAGCAGGGACTTCGACCGGAGGTAAAGCCTCTTGTTTCCAGCCAGTTAGGGCATCAAACGCATTGAAATGAATTTTGGTACCACTAGTCGCATGTTTAAGTTCTAAACAACTTTCTCCAAAAACCATCTCTGGTAAATGAGAAGTTTTTAGCTTGTCTTCCCATCTGCGGCAATCGCATCAACCATCAAAAACTCTAAAATTAACCATTTGTACTCAGATTGGCATGAGACACTTCAATTGGGTGCAAATTTGAAACTAATTTAGAAAGAGAGGGAGAGTACGTGATCAGAGAGGAGGACTTGAGAATGGCGCCGTTGCAAGATACGATTTCCCAGCCATGGATGCGGAGTCCATGACGGCCATCGGTTAAAATCTCGGCGCCAGCGGCTTTTAGGTCTTTGTCATCGACTTCCACATCCATCGCGATGGATTTTTTATTACGGATTCGGTCGGTGTGGCAGTTTTTCTGCTTCTCTCTGGCCTTTTCGGGTCTTAACTCTTAACCATGAGCATCGCGATTTTATTAGGCATTCCGGGTACGAGATTTGACGGGTTCGGGTTGGGCCGAAAAAGCAGATCCAATTTAGTAATAGATTGTTAAGAATAGAAGGGCAATTTTTATAGTTACTCTTTTTCATTCTCATTTTTAACCTAATTCTATAGTTAATCGACTTCGAAGTTGGAACACCAAGCGACATGGTAAATGTACCGAAAATAAGCAAAAACATTTAATGGTTCATTGATATTTAATCTCTTAAAATTTGCTTTCTAAGAAAAATAAAAGCATTTTACCCCGATAGTGTTAAGATTATTGAATTTTTTTCACTAAGTTTTACGTAATAGATGACATGGCATTTATTTTAAATAAAAAAATTATAATCATTAAATATGATTTTTATTATATTTAATGAAATAATTACAAATAGTTTATTTCTTTTCTAGATTAAAAAAAATAAAACATAAAAATTTATTCAAGTTATAAAAAATTCTTTGATATTATTATTAAATTAACCTATTAAGTTAAACATAAAATATTCCACTCTAACCCTTGTCAAGTTTTGATTTTCAATTAAATTATTTAGGAATTGTGATGATGTGATCTAATTAATTTAATAAATTTTAAAATAAAAAAAATAAATAATAAAAAATAACATGAAAAACAAAACTAAACATGTAAATTTAAAAGTAATTTAAATGACCATTAAAAAAAATTTAGCTTTTCAAAATTAAAATTAATTTTTTTTATAATATTAAAATGATATTATATCAATTCAAGTCAATTCAAATTAAATTATTAAACACATGATTTTAATTGTGAATTTTTAACCATTAATATTTTTGAAATTTTAATTATATAATAAAAAATAAAAATTAATTTAATATTAATTAATAAAAAAATTTAAAAAAAAAAAAAAACAATTTGACGGAGCACGCCTTCCTGAATGGTCGAACAAATCAGAGTCTTAAAGAAAAAAAAAAAAAAACCATCACCGTCATTTTCCTAATGTTCGTTTCTCGACATCAACCATTCTTTTTTAAATGAAGCTTTTGCACTTAAAAAATTCTCATAAATTTAAGATGAAATGTGTATTTTGTTCATGTTTTAATTTAGAGTTTAATTTCATATAATTAAACTGTAAAATGATATATTTAAAAGAAAGTTATTTTTTTATTAAAAAAACTAAACAGTAGGTTCATTGTTTATACGTAGTTAATAATTTTTTTTTTTAGTATTTATTAATTATAAAACTTAATAACTAATAAAACATCATTTATATAATGCCTTGTCATTTGGTAAAGAATCTAAGTAAAATAAATAAAAAAAGTATCTTTAGTCTTATCCTTTGAATTTTTTTCTCTGTAAATGGAGGTTAAATTCTTTAGAAGTTCATCCACACTTACATTTATGAGAAATTATTCTCTAGCGGTCTCTTTTAAATTCACATGCGGGATGACAACGGGTTCTAAATTATTTATTCAACATTGTTATCAAATAAAAATAAAAACATTCCCTTTTCTTTTAAACCATGTTTTTTTTTTTGTTTCCCAAGACCCGGAAGTTGTATTGCATTATCTGTAACCAGCATAGTTACAAGATATTTTAGATGGAATATGAATTTCTTACATCACAACAACAATTAATGTGCCTCTTTTCTTAGGGGTGTTCGAATATCAAGATGCTTCAAATCTTTAGAATACCATTTATTTTCCAATCACAAACAAACCTTTCTTTTATATATAAATAAATGCATATATATATATATAATGTAAAATGCCGATCTGTGTTTCAGAAGATTAGTTTTTCTTAATATGCTTTTCGTTTTAAATTTAATCATTGTGCTAAGTGCTAAGAGATGTATAAAGTATCAACCTTTCAAATTATAAGAGGACTACGTGTTTGCATTTTAGTGCAAGAACACTAACCGTTTTAAGCTCTAGTTACCTCCTCTACCTATATTTTTCATTTTTTGGCCATGAGGTAACCTGTCAAATAATAGCACTAAGCTCCCATGTTGCCCATAATTAATTCTACAAAGATTCCTTCAACTGAACCCCTGAACAGCATTTAGACTGAAACATAAGTATTTTCTTCCAGATTTTCTACCCTCGTTTTTAGCATCAAAAGATTTCTTACTTGGGAGCAAAACTCTTGAGAGGTAGAAACTAGAAGAGACTGAAAATGTAACCTTTTACCTGGGATCAAAACCATAGGGATTTTCAATGTTTCGGAGTCGAGAAACATTAGGCAAGGCATATTATGTTCCTAAAGCTAACATGATGTACAGTGTTATTTGCAAATTCAGAGTTTACTTTGAACTCCAACCATAAAAGCCTGCCATACTAATGGCTGGCCGCCAGGGTATACGAAGCTAAACGTTACCAGTTTATAATGCCATAGTCTTGAAGAAGCACCTCCAATTTGAACCACCAGCTATCAACAAGAAGTTGACTAGTACCACCATCCAATTGAGCAAGGACATCAAAAGAAAATAATGCTGTAAAATCTGCTGTATGAAAACAACACTACCTCAACGCATTCTTGAGAATCTCACAGAGCATAGCTCATTGATGGCCGCAAAGTAACACCCAGGGACTTCTGAGGGAGGAGATAAAGTTGCCACATGCTTAAACTGTCCCAAGGAAAACAGAAGAGAAGGAAGGAATATCACCATATTAATATTTATTAGCTGCAACCCCATGACCTAAATGTTATAAGCCATAGTTGTGCAATCAACAGAAAAATGGCGGGAATCCAATGAATCATATAGCCATTTCTCAAACCAGTTTCTTTGGAAGGTAAGCACATGAGATCAGAAACAAATGCAGATACTGTAAACTGGAATACCTTGTTCTGTGTGTATTTATCTCTCACTGCTCGCGAAGAGCTTCCTTTTCTATTTAATTGAATGTCATGAATAGCAAGAACACATTCCTTAAGGTCAGATGGTCTGTAACCTGAGTGACGCTGCAATGCCATACTCTGAAGAGACACAAAAAAATAATTAGAAAGAAAACATTTGCAAATGATGCAGCAATCTTAAAGTAGGACTAAAATTCAAGATTTCCTGATTTAATCATCTATCTCTCAATATCCAGGAAATTATTCACTTCTGCCTGTTGCGATCAGCCCGAGCCACTTCCAGTTCTGAATATTCATAATCTTTTCTCATAATGAGTTTGTAAATGCTATTACAAAATCACAAACCAACGAATTTATGATTGGCTGCCCGTGTTCTTTACACTATTAAGGATATTTCCAAATATCAATGTCTCTCCAAAGCTGAGAATTGCAATTCTAGCTCAAGTCTACAATTAAAATTCTCAGGCATAATGAAATATTCAGAAACTTGAATATTCCACTGAAATTATATTTTTTACCCAAGGATGCATCTGTGGCTGGATTGTGAAACTTGAAAGGAAAACAGCTGACGCAGCAATCATTGATGGTAAGAAGCGCATGCACCGATATTCTAACAAACTTAGCTCTGCCAGATAACAACTCAAGGGCTCGAATTGCAAATCAGAAGACTGAAAAGAAGATTTTCGACAAGTAAGAATTAGTTAAAGGGGAAAGAAAAAGGAGAACAAGCAAAAAAACATTCTGAACACAGCATAAATAGGATAGCCTACTTCGCAATTCTCTTGAGCAGCTTTCAGCAAGATTCTGCATATCCAAAATGATGTGTTGTTAGTGGGACTGGCTATCAGGCAGGAATCATACATGGGACAAGGAAAAAGAATTCATTAAATGCAACAACCTACTGCCAGCCTTTAAAAGAAAAAAAAACTTGCCTGAGAAAATTTATTGTTGTAGGAGCACCCATTTCATAGTTCAATGATTTAAGTACTTGTTTCTCCATATCAAGTACCTGCACATTTACCCAAATTAAATACTAAACCGAAGTGCTGAGTTTAGCTGCCAAAAATTGATGAAAAATAAAATAATTGAAGTTCGCATCAAGCAATTCTTAAAACATGAAAAATTTGAATACATAATACAACTAGTTCAGTTACTTAACAAGTTCAATTTCAGTTTAATTTGTTTCAGTTACTCAACAAGTTCAATTTCAGTTTAATTTATTTCCCTTAATGTTATAGAGAGACACACCTGATCCTTGGTGTAAGTGTTGTCTGTTATGTGGCAGAAGCTATCGACATGTGGAGGACTAATCTCTTCATACTTCCTGCGTCATCAAAGCATTAGCAATTAGCATTACAAAGGTGGAACAGCAATGAATAACTAACAGAAAACAGAACAACAATATAGAGAGTCGTCTTTTTACGAGGCAATAAGCATGCAAGAAACACCAAGAAGCTGTAGATTGCTCCTTCTCAAAGCCTGTGAAGATAGAAACCTATCGATATACGATACAGTGAGATAAAGGGTGTCTGAGACAAGTCTGTATTCTTCAGCAACTTCCACTAACCAATCCACTAGAATTTCCCGCATATTGCCTGATACATCATTCTGCACCTCCCGCATGTAATTTGACAAGCACCTTCTATTGCCCTCTATCTGAATAACCAATCATTATTTTTCAATTTTGTAGTTTCCAACTATGTTATAAAAGTAAGATACTCAATTCATTTAGTGAGAAAACAAAAAGGAGCCCAGATACGTAATGAACAAATCCAAACTAAATCACCGAAATTAGAAACTACATAAACCCAACATATGAAAAAATTGTCACTTGGACCCAGCCTATGTAAAAAAGCAGTGATCCCCTATGGTAGAATTGATTTACTAAATCTATGAAAAAAGTACTCCAACTTGACACATACCAAATTTACATGTCAGTAAAATAGGAAACGCATCCTCCAAATCCAGAGGCAAGAGACCAAAATTTCTTTTTTTTCTCTTGTTTTCAATCATCTTACCCGTCAAAACAGTCAAAATCATTGAACGCAAAACCAAAATGAACCCAAACAAGCAGGAGTACTTATGTTGTACGGAGAGGGGGTGCGACAACATCAAAAAAATTTCCTGATCGAAGGCATAAACCTTATTTCTCTTACTGGTTAAATCCAAGGTTCTTGTTTCATTGGTTTCTCATTAAAATGAAGGAAAACGACACCACCAAATTCAAAACCCAGAAATCAATTAAGAAAAGAACAGCATGCTATTAATTAATTAATTAATTACTAATACCTCCAAGGAGTGAAGATATCGATAGATAGAGGAAGCGTGAGAACACCTCCTTAACCCTGATTTTTTAATGGACCCAGCGCTCGGAAACTTTTCTAAATCGTTATGATTCCCCTCTTTCACTTCACATTCAATCTTCGGGGTGGTCTCGAAATCCGAGTCTCGATTTGACTCAGTACTTGGTTGTGGCAAGTCATCCGCTTTGGCTGCATACTTAGACTCGCTGATATTGCAATCCGAGTTGTTGGTGATGTGGAGAGAGTTTGTGAGTTCACCCAATGGGACTCGCTTCTTCTTGGAGGGTGGCAGAGGGTGGTGAGTCTTTGGGGCCCGTTTCCTGGATGATGATGATGTTGTTGATGAGCGCGTGGTTTGCACGTGATTCTCATTCTCGCTCATGTCTACTGTGAAAGTCTCTTTTATCTCTGTAATGTTAGAGACAGAGACGGAGAAGGAGAAGGAGAAGAGAAGACCAAGGCAGTTAGTTTTATGTACTTTTATTATTGGAGGATGGTGAGCTTGTTCTATTAGAAGCGCTTTAAGTTAACAGATTTATCTTCTGTGCGTGTTTTCTTTGGGCGGGAGATTTTCTTCTTCAATGGAAGAGCAAGCGGTGTCGTTTTCGTGAAAGGAATAGGGCCTCTTGTGAGAAACCTACCTTCTTAGTTTTGGGCTGATGGTAGCATGGGATGGGTTTATTTATCGAAAGTTCAAGATAAAGAAAGAAAAGGGCAAAAAACAGTTGGATAAAAGCGATTTATTATAGCTTTCATTTGGATCCGAGAACAAACCTAATTTCTATATGGGCTATTTCTCCATTGGACGTAACTCTGGGGCTCGCCAATAGAGGTTTGATTTGAAGTGATAATTGCAGGTCAATCGGGTTGAAACAACGATGCCACTCTTCACCCTGGAATCAAAGATTTTTATTTCATGTGTGCTATTAATAAAACATACTTCCCCGCCAGTCTTCTATTTATAAGAATCGAAAGGCTCAGAAATGTCAGCGGAGCGGGTGATGTGCATGACAAAATTAAGAATAAAAATCTCAAGAACAAATCAAGAAACATCAGTTGGGCAGACTTGTAGCTTTGGGTCAAGCCAGAATATTTATACCCAAAAGAATAATGTTATTTTATAAGGAAAACTATAAATCATTTGATTAGTGAAAACCACTAATAACTCTCATAGTGATCATCTGATTGGATGGCTTGCAATCTTACTCCCACTCTATTATTATTATTATTATTATTATTATTATTATATGGGCGTACACAGCTGCCAGGTCAAGCTTCACGTTTTGCAAGTTATGGCATGCTGCAGAGCATTCTTCAACTGGATCAAAGACAACAGTCAAAATACCTTCGTTTCCCCAGTTGATGAAATGAAAGTCCACTGATTTTCTGTTAATGGCCACACACGCCTTTTCCAGAATGTTGCCTCTCTACGTTTTAGGCTGACCGTCATTTTGCATGCCAAATTGCATGCTCAAGCACGCAAAAATCATACTACAAGTAAAGCAATTGTTCATAAATTCGTGGCTTACAGATTTAACGTCGTGAACAAATTTTAATGCTCAATACAAATTTAAAAATAAAGGAATTGATGATGAGCTGGACTCGCTCAACTTTTTTTTTTTTTTTGGGTGCAAGAATCCTTGTGAATGGAGTTTAATTTTTTTAAAAAAAGGCAACTTACTTAAAAAGGAAAACTGGAGCAGCGAGCACATCACCAATTACAGTACAGCAGTGGCGTCATTGGTCACCTTCATGGCAGAGTTAATCCTTCACAATAAAACCAGCATATCATCATCTCCTAACATCTTGATCTTGCAGAAGGTTAATGGTCAGTTCGTCTACAAGAAGCATAGAATAAAATTGATTTCCCAACCAAAATCTTTCCTTGAACGAACCTGAATCTAAAGAGCTTTGGGTAAATGAACTGCTTTCTCCATTCTTGTTTCCATAAAAGATGTTCAATAATCTACTTCACATTATCTCCCAGATTTCGGGGTGTTAGTTTTTTGTTTATTGCTCTTTCGGTTCTTCAATTCACTATCCCTCACTTGGCCATCACAGCTACCTTTTCCAGAAGCACTTTCAGCTTTACTTGCACCTGTAGATGATGAATGGTTGAAGCTCCAACGGGCATTCACAAACCACTTGTTAACCTGCATAAGACAACTTCTAGGTAAGAAAAGCATGAAACTATGCTCTCTTATCTTTAACCCATAAGAGTAAATTTTAGAATGAATGAAACAGTTTCCCATTTGTATGACCTGCTCAAAAGTAATTCCTAGCTCTTCTGCCAAGCTTGCTTTTGCAGCTCGGTCTGGATACTGATTTTCCTTGAAGTAACTGTACAGTCTCTGCATACAAAAATGATCAAAACACCTTTACCTCCTCTACAACTCTTTGTGTGCGTGTATCAGAGAGAGGAGGGGGGGAACAAAAAATATATTATAGAACAATGATAATAGTGTAACACCATGATTCCCAAAAACATCGTGAATTGCAAAATAGATAATGGTTCTCTCCATATCAATCTCTGATATTTCTCTTTCTTCAAAAACTAAATAAGCAGCTTTTGTAGGTCGAAAGCAAGACAAGGATGATTTTGCACAAGCACTCTTTAAGAAGTACTAAAAAAGTTTCTAATGTAAGTGGATCATGGCTGAAGCTTGCATGCACAAGTGTAAATTTGTTAAAGCAAACTTTGAGGCCTAAGAAAAATGCCAACTAAACACAGACCAGCATTCATTCAGTGAGACGTTTGAAAAGTGACTGAAAGGTTAAAGAATAATATGAAACACTGAGGACTAAAGGGGAAAAAAAAGATTATTTATTTTGTTCTCATTCTAAAAAAGGGAAAAAAAACCATATTGTATATTTTCAATAAGACCCTGCACCTTAATGAAAAAGGATATAATATAGAATGATGGCATGGTATACTCAACTCAATTAAGAAATGATGGGTTATTAGTACTGTTGAACATATGAAACAAATAACTCACAAAAACATACCTGAGTTACAGCTTCTCCAAGTTTTTTATAAGCAGAGGGCCTAACGCTTTTACCACTAGAACCAGATAGAGATGCACCAACATATGATTTAGCTGGGGAAACATTTGTTTCCTGAAAGCTCGAGTTATGGCAAGTTCCTCTCTCAGGATTACGTTTGTTCTCCTTTAATTCCTGGTTCATATTCTTGCTATTCATTCCATTCTCGGTAACAGAGGCATCTCCGTTTGCTGTCACTGTAGCAACATCTCCAGCATTTTTCCTCCTCTTCCTTGGCCCAACAGTATCAGTGTAATCATCATCACTTGAAGTAGAAATGTTTCCATACGTTTCCTTCACAGAGTGCAGAAACACGAAATTAAACTATTGAAAGAAAAGATCATATGATTAAAAAGTTGGACCATATCAAGAATAAAATCTGCATATTTGAAACTAAGTTTAAACCTCTATGAAGACAGAAGGTGGACAAAATTTAATGTTAAATAATTCTGAAAATATTTTTGCTTGAGAGGCTTTGTCTTTATTGCTTTAGGAAAAATATTTGCAGAGGAATGTAATGGATATAGTGTTATCTAAAATGTAGCACAACTATTTTCTATACATATGTAAGGGCACCACATTCATATGGAAGCGTTACTATTATATTTGCTTCCAACAATCATAAGTATTTGGCATTAGCGTGTTGAAAAGAGTCCAAAGTTATGCTTTGATATATATTATAATTCCATGAGAATGTGTATAGTACATGACATCTATCAATAATTCCTTGTTCTCTATAATTGGTGCGCTTCTCTGTAAAAGAGTGGAACAAATAGTAGTCAGGTTAAAATAATTTAATTTTTATGGTAAGAATCACAATTCCTTCACTTCTCAACAAAAAGCAGGCAAAACACCCATTTGAAACAAAAGATCAGGACATGACTCTAATTGCAGGATCATGCTTGGAATATAAGTGTGTTAAACAGCCACCAAAATAGTGCCAAGACTATATGATAGAAAAGCTGTTTCAAATATTGTAAGATCAGAGGCACTCACATCATAGAGCTTCTTGTAGTCCAATCTGTCAACATTTCTTTTTCCAGAAACAGTTGCTGACTCATCTTGGCACAGATCCGGTTCTAGCATGGATAAAAGCTCGCTGTTTAAAGACTGCATCTTCTTTCCATCAAATTTAGATTTCCTCCCATTAGAAACTCCACAAGGTTCAATAGGCATGTGGCATTCATCTTCTAAAGGCAACCCATCACTATTAATAGTGGCAGTAAGATCCTCAGAATCTGATGTAAAATCAGAGCTTGAACTTTCCTGCTTCAGCTTCTCCTCAAGAACTGGAGCATCAGGATCATAGTCATCATCCTCTGAATCATCAGAAGAGAGCCCCAAGTACTCTTTGCCATCAGGGGGAGCCTTGAATTCATCAGATGCAGAAGTGAAGTCAGATTCGTCAGAGCTCGATTCCTCCTCCTGACTCTTCTTATCAATATCTGGACCATCAGGATCATAATCATTATCATCAGAATCATCAGAAGATAGTCCAAAGTTATGATCCAGTTTTTGTCCAGACGCTGTGGCGGCAGCCTCAGGGAAAACTTTCTGCACATCAGATAGGAGCACAATAAGGAATGAACACAAGTCTGTAATTAACAAATATTAAGGCTGGGGACTGCATGATTACCTCCCAGCTATCACTGATAGATATATTTGTTCCTTGAGAATCGTTAAGCAAGTCAATGCAGTCAACTTTGCAATCACATCCAGGGCATAACCAGCCCTCATCATCAGGAGGAACTAAAGGAGAAATGAAAACATGCAATCAGGAAAGTATAAATGACCAGAGAAGTAACTCAGGAACAATTATTCAACTCAGTGCCATGAAAAAAGTGGATAGAGCATTACTGTCTTCTCTTAACAATGGCGGTATCAAACAGAACTGATGAAATCCTCTGTCACAAGCACCATCACATAGTATAATATCATTATCAGCATTCAAATCTTTGGACCCACATTTTGCACAGAATATCTGTCACAAATGAATTGTCTAAGCAATTACACTCCAAGAGATATTCACTGTTATAAGAACAGTCCTAAACAGCAAAAATCATGGAAATAAGAAGCTTGTTAACAAGAGAATATGACCAAAAAAAAAATCCTACATCCTCACTGTCAATCTGTCCTTCAGAATCAAATAAAGATGATGGGAACCTTCCTTCGCTGCACAGAGAATCAATATGTTGAAATAAATCCCTTATTTTCACTTTGCGTCTGGTAATTTCAGATGTGGCTCGCTGCAACTCCTTCTCGGGCTTTAACTTTTCTAGGCTGGAAAGTTACCCGTGTCAAAGAAAAAAAGATAAACTCTCCAGTGGAGAAAAGATCGCTACACAGTATAAAAAAGAGCTTGAAATCAAATCATTTCAAAGGGCAGGTCAAACTGGATTTCATCTTAAAACAACAGGGTTTCCTTCTATTTCTCATAATCATACCAAGCAAAAACAATTCTCTAGTTCATCAAACTAGCCTCCTTGACAAAGATATTGAGATATTTTGCCACATACATGATATTATAAGCAATGGAAGTTTTTAAAGGAAAACGATGGGCTCAGATCGATGCACACGAGGAGGGAGAGAGATGCACTGGAGAAGAGGGTTATTACTTGGCAATAACACTGAAAGCTGAACTAACATCATCTTAAATCCCTTGTTTCAAAAAAATTAAACCAGCATCCTTTATTGATCCCACTGCTCATTTGTATAGCAGCTCTCATAATGGACACAATCGACACTAATGATCATCTGGTTCAAAGACAAGAATCAAAATTTTATCCAATGTAAATAACTTTTAATTCTTTGCAAGTGTGGCTAAAAAGATTCTTGTTCTATTTTTTTTTTGTTCCTCTGATGTTGGCCTCTTCCAAATGCAAGGAGTGCTAGGGGGATGATAGTCAGCGCATAAATTTGGATGCAACTTACCATACTAAAAAAAAATGTGCAAAAATCAAAACAAAAACATGAAGAGAACAAAATTTAAAAGGTCATTAAAAACAAAACACAAGAAAAGGCTACAGAAAAACTTTGTGGTAGAATAGTACACACCTAAGTCCTTTCCAGCCTTCCCCGGAATAAGCAGTGATCAAGCTTTGCTCATAGCTCATCCTATTCAATAAGTACCTAAGATGTGCCCTGATTTTGGAATATTCATCAGCCACAATATTCTTTCCTCTTCTCTTTTTCCTTCTTTTCCCTTTTTTATCACCAGTGGAATTAACATTACCTGAATTATTACTTGATTCAGGAGCTTTAGGTTTCACTTGTGATCTTGAACGGAGAACTCTATCACTATTTCTCAAAGATCTTAACATATATATCTTCCTTGACAATCTTGAAGCACTCTTACCACTAGGTCTACCGCGTCTAGTAATACCAATCGCAACTCTAGATGGTGTTTCCAAATGTTCATGATCTGGGCCTTTGTCCTCATCATCATGAGTTGGTCTTGTTTGTTCATTTGCAGGAATGATGATGCTGTCACCAGGAAGCAAGCCTACATGTTTGATAGGAAAACTCTTGGTCACAAGTTGAGTAAGCGGCTCTGAATTCTTGATAGCAATGCCACAATATAATTCAGTGTCAATTCCCGTTGATTCATTTTCTGACAGTTCAGATCCAGGCTTCTGTCTTTCTTCTGATGGTTCACAACAAGCTCTGTCAGAAAGTAACTCAAGTGTATGTCCAGATATAGTTTGTTGAGGGTATGAACTTTTATCAATCTGGTTACCCTTGCTTGCATCTCCATGCAGCGGACCCACATCTTCAGTACAAGAATTATTGGCTAGATTTTCAAGTGATGTTTGTGAGGTTTCATTAGCAATGCAGCTTGATGATGCAGCACTGGTATTTCCAGGTTCATCCTGTTGAATACCAGAGTCAGTTGCTTTTGATGATTCACCATGCGTACATGCAGCATTCACACTTATAGCACCTGGCTCAAGTTTCTGATCTATAGCAGTTAGTATAGGTCTTGAACTTTCATCAAAAGTAGCAACCCTGGCATCTTCGGGAGGTGGATCCAAATCAGTAAAAGAATTGTCTGTTACATCTTCAGTAGATGGTTCCACAGTTTCCCCAGCACCAGATTGGAGAACTGCAGTACCACTATCTCCAGCTTCAGTTTGTATGATTTCAGACTCAAGCTTATGTTTCTCTTTCGAATATCCACCACAGTTGTATTCAGCAGTAAATTCATGAGTATTTTCCAGTTTAGTTTGTGAAGGGCATGAGTAACTTCTAGTTTGAGAACTAACTTGTGATGGAGAAACACCCATGTTCTCAGCCTCAGACATACGCTATAAGTAAAATATAACAGCTCTCTAGAATTCACAATTGAACCTTGTATTAGAAGGGTCTTCCCACAAAACTACTGTGACAAGAAAAAATCCAAGTCACTACAAATAGCATGGATGTTGTTCTACTATCTATACTCCATACACTTGCAGCAAACATCAAACATCAGGAAATTTCTTGGAGAGAGGTAGTAATCCTGTCTCAACAAAGCAGCCCAAATAAGCAGAGCATGGACAAGGTAAGGTTGTGATTTATATAATGACTAGACAATCAAGGCATAACAGTTATTTCAAATGTTACGTTGTCTTTGCACAAGGAAATTCAACCAAATCTCCATAAGAAGACAAAGCCTATTATCATTCAGTCGGTTAAGTTAATTGTTCACTGTTCACTAATACAATGCTATTAAACAAGTTAAACACTACAAAACATATGCATCTACATGTAAACGACGAGTCAGTTTAGAGACACAACCTTAATTGCACACTTGCAACAATTGGCATCAACACACATCTTTTTACCAGTTATTAAAATTCTGCAAACCTGGCTAGCATCAATTATCAGGAATAAATGATAAATTCTTGAATATAATAAATATTTGCCTCTGTGGTCGTAAACCTCTACCCTCATTCCCTTGCAATTATTTATCACTAAGCCAATAGGACCTTGAAAACATATTCCTCTGCTCACTTATTCCTCTGCTCACTCTCTCTTTTTATGCACATTTTTACTTGGCAGAAACTAATCTATATAGCTAACTTGAGCATTAGATTGCAAAGCTAAAATTTTTAAAAATAATATAAATCTAAAACTCCAGTTGTTTCTTTCTTCTCTTTTCATTTTTTGTCTTCTTGCAGTTTCTTGGCATCCAAACAGCTCAAAAAAGAATGCAAATCGATTAAGGAACTTCATTCGGGCGACATTTCTACGTTGCATTCCTTTTAAGCTCAAACAAAACAAAAGCATCAAAAACCAAAACCCTCAACTTTTCTCTGCGAATTTAGTTTCTCTTTTACAGTTTTCTGGAGGAAAGGATAATAAAAAACGAATATATGCAAAAATGAAACTGAGATATTTTTAGTTTAGAGAACTGACCTTAGCCTTTTATTTTTGCTGCTTATAGTATTAGTTTCTGCACAGGAGAGCAAAGCAGAGTTTTGATGCGGAGAGAGGAAGAGAATTTTTTAGGAGCGAAGAGGACGAAGAGAAAAAAGCGGTTGATAGTGGCGGTGGTGGTGGAAGAAGCCTCTAAATCTGGGCCACCGTCGCTGCGAAAGCAGGAAAAAGGGCTTCCCGTTCCTGCCCTTGTGCGCTTTTGGTATAATTTTTGTGTGTTTCCCAATGTTCCGTTTTATGGGCTGGGCTTTCCTTTTTTAATATTTGCTCTCATATACAGAAAGGCCAGGTGTGGGCTAGTTTGCGTTTTATTTTTATATATGGGTCCAACTAGCCTGAAGTAGATAGATACGGCTATAGTCTGCGGCTATTTTTCGAAGGCTTGTATACTTGGGCTCAGGCCTGTTCTGCTAAATTTATTGATAAAAATTGCCTTGAAAAATTGATTCCAGCCTTTAATTGTTAAATGTTAATCATGAATTCCGTATCTTTACTTTGTCAAAAAAAATCTCTGTTTGAGTTTCTATATACGAGTTATATAAGTTTAATTGCTAAAAAAAAAATGATTCCAGCCTATTCCTTCCTTCTATAGAAAGTTTTTGATGAGGTAAAATGTTAACATAATAAAGGGTTATAAATCTGGGATCACGTGACTTGCATGTGCCCACATGCATTAGATTGGACCGTGGAAAATTAAATTAAATTTGGTTACATTTATTCCAGATCGCACGGTTTCTTTCATGTTTAAAAACTTCTATATACTAACATATGTATAGTTGACACCATTATTATATATACCAAGTCAGAAAGACATGAACTCCATCCCGAAAAAAACTTTAAAATATTACAAATTTGCTATAATTATAATTAATTTAATATTCAAAGTGCCCTTGTAATTTATATATGTTCTGTTTTTTCTCCTCTCCCTCCCGTCTGTCTCCACTAATTAACCTCACAAGATTCAGGCGTGTAAGGTTTAAGTGTGGGTGGGTTTTTGCTAGATGTGCTAGTCTGGCTCAAGACTTGGCTCCGTCGGTGCATGACACGCTGGGCTAAGTTGTTGGCTCTAGTAGCTTGGCTGGTGATGGTCTGATTGTAGAGCTCGGGGGTTTAGGTCTGGTTCAGTCGTGGAGTTGTTGCGGCTAGTTTGTTATGATTTTCTTTAAAAATAAAATAATTTTTAATCTATCAACATCAATTGTGGGTAGCTTGTGGTGATTCTGTAAACCATCAAGATTCAAGAAGAGTGGTGGTTAAGGAGACAAGAAAGTGGAAGTTAGGGATTTGTAGAGATTAAGAATTAGGAATTTGAAGATAGAAAAAAGGAACCTAAGTTATTAATATACGAGGGCATTTTTATATTTTCATCAAAATTTAAAACTAGTTTTGACTTAGATTATAATTTTTTAAATATGATTGAAAAAAGGGCTAGTTGAATGATTCGTTGCATCAACTTATTATACCAACTTGAGCATGAACCAAGGTTCAACTTCTTTTACTGTTCTCGAGGGCTCGATCTATATGATAGATTTCATGGGAGGGACTGTAGATCTTTCCCTGGGAAGATGTTCAGCTTCAATATTATTTAATTTATTCCTTTATTTTCATTCTTTAAACATCATTAAATTTGTTAAGGGTTTATGTACGAAGAAAATGCATCAGCCTCAATATTTATATTTGGTTATGAATACGTATTATATATAAACATCTCTCCTTTTTTATTTATTTTTAAAATGAAAATTTTAATATTTTTTTATTATTAACATAAATATCCAGATAAATGTATACGTAACTCAATTAATTTTATAAATTTTAAAGTTAATGGCAAAATAAAGCTATAATAATCCTAAAAAATTTCAAACTCAAGAGTAAATCAAAAACTAAGTTACCCTCAAGGTTTTTAATACTTAAATGTGAACCCATAAATCTCCCACTCACAACTCTCCCTCTGGTGAAAGTATTTAAAAATTAAACTGCTATATCCAGAACTTGGAGCTTACTTCTTTTTTGTTTAAATACGAGGAAGAAAACAAAGCCATGAGATCATAACCATAATCGTCACTAATTTCGAGCCGAATCTTCGACTCAAAAACCAGTTTATGAGGGAGTTGTTTGACTTCAAGAAGATGTATAGGCCTTGGCATCTGCATTGAGCTTGCACACATAAGAGCTTACATATGAGGATGAACACCACCTCCAACCTAAAAGCCTAGACTAAGGGGTTATGGTTTTCTCTTATGTATAAGCATTTATCTTCTTACATTCGTTCTCTAGATGGTATAATTACTACTTACGTGTATACCTAACAAATCTTCCCCTCACATGGAAGTCTAGTCTATTTAAACACAACTCTCGTTCTAACCGAAGTATTTAATATTTCGAATGCGGTATTCAAAATTTGAAGCTTAGCTCTTTTGATTAATCAAGAGGAAACCAGCAAAGTTACTGGAGCCTAACCACAAATATCAGTCGTCTCCAGCCACACCTTCGACTCGATCTAGTATCAATTTATTAGGAAGCTAGGCCTCGGTGTTTGTATTGGATTTGCACTCATGAGGGATTACACATAAAAGATGAGTATTACCTCCAACTCATAATTAAGAATAGATTAATGAGTTACATGTATATCTTATATAAAAACACCTGTTTTTTTTTTTTTTGCATTATGAAATATTTACTGGTATCAAATAAAATTAATTAGCAATAAGTGAAAGTTTTCATTTTATTACATGTAAAGTGATTCAACAAGATTGTATCCTACCTAACCAGAACATATATATCAACAAATAACCCATTTCAGAATCTTCAAAGGGAAATGAAAAGGTTCTGTTAGTGGATCTTGTGTCTCCTCTTAGAACAAAACTCAGTGGCTTCCATCAAGACAGCAGTTTGAAAACTATATGCTTTGACTTGGCCTGTCTAGTGGCAAACATATCATCTGAAACGAGACTGTTGTTTGTTGGGTTTTAACTAATTCAAATCTTCAATAATTTCATGTGGTAGCTACCCAAATGGATAATCATCCAGCATTTTCTGAAACCCTTCTCTTAATCATAAGCATTAAAGTACATAAACTTATGTTCTTCGGACTTCTATTGGAGTAGGGTTAGCAACCTATCAATCATAATTCACAATCTAACTCGTAATAGTGTGAGACACTGATCGCAAAGACTTTATGACAAAAGGAAAGCAGCATGAAAGTAAACCCCCACCATCACGTCTTTCGCAAGATTTTCTTCCATTGACTACCCATTTCTAGACCAAGAATTTTGTAGCGGAACTTTCTTCGAACTTCGTAATGTATCATGAACATGATTTGAAAAAAGAAGAGAAAGGAAACATATATAATTCATCATATTTTCTTAAAGAACTAACTACAATGCATGCTAACTATTATGTGATAAGCTTTACCCCGGGCCAACTTTTTTTCCTTGGTGAAAAATCACGAACCATCCAGAGCACTAAAAAACTGTCAGAAATTGGATAGAAGGGAGAGGTTAATTAATTGATCGTTGAAGAATATTTTAGCAACTCGGCTCAAAAAATTGGACCACACAGGAGCAGGTAATACGTAATTTCAAAGTTGGCTGGCCAGTTAATGAGGCCGGATGGTCCCTTGTGTAATCCTTACGTTGGACAAAAATGAGTTGGCTCATGACATTAACATACCAGATCAATTGCTCTAGGAATAACACAAGAGCGGCAAGCCTACATAATATATCTCCCAAAAACACTCCATTAGACAAACAAGTCAGAAATGTAGAGGCAGTGGTCCTGGTTCTCAACGTCGGCCGATTAGATTAATATGTAGCCCTTGGGTCTTAATAAATTCCTCCACACCTGCTGCTTAGGAAAGTCCCAACATATAGTTCGATAGGATATGTAGGCATCACATGAAGAAAGAACAAAATTTATAAGTGGTTGATCGAATTGTATGGCATTTAATGTAGTAGTAGTTATCAACCGGCATAATAGTTGGGAAAACATGGATCTTCAATTAAAAAAGAATATATGCAATCTCTAGTTCGAGGTGTTAGAAATGTTTATTAATTAATATGGTTTAAAAATTGTTATGTAAAGCTTAATCAGGGATTGATGGTTTTATATTATCTCTAATATCAACTAGCTTGCCTTGGTTTAGAATGGGACTCATAATTTCTTGAAGGGTTCAAGTCATTTTCCTTCACGCGGAATAAATGATAAAACTCTGAAATTAAAGAAAGAATATATATATATATATTCCATAAAAGTGGGTGTGGTAATCAGAGAAAAGTGCAACAACATCCGTTTAATTATTTTTGTGTGGTGTGATTAAGTTTCCTCGAAATGCTAGATTTCTTGATGCTCTAAGCTTACATCCACATCGTTTCCATGACAATTCTAGTTGCAGACAATCCTGATAATTCACTGAAAAGAAAAAAGACAAAAGTTGAGCGGACTCGTGGTTAGGTTGAAGTCTGCGTCATGAATTTTAAGAGCTGCCTTTGTGCCGCTGAGCAAAATATCAAATTATCCGAAGCAAAAGACGAAAAAATGTCTGAAGGGGACACAAGACTTTTCTACCTTGACCTTGGCTCTAATTGTAGCTGCCGGAGAGTTTGGGTTTGAATGTTTGAGAGAATGGTAGTTATATTTTTAAAATATTATTTTATTTAGAAATATATTAAAATAATTTGTTTTTATTTTTTAAAATTTATTTTTTATCTTATCACATCAAAAAAATTTAAAATATCAAAAAAATTAATTCAAAACAAGAAAAATTTTAAATTTTAATAAAAAATAGATTGAAATTGACTCAATAACAAATATATATATATATATATATATATGTTAATTGTATATTTTGAGAAACTTGTACAACTAGACTTGTACCCATGACGGATTATAATCCACCGAAGTCATTAAGTCGCACACTAATCTGGTTCCATTTTTTTATGCTTTAACTAACTCTAATTCATGACCTTTCTGGGTTTAAAAAACATGTCCATACTCTCACTGTTTTTCCAAACTACGGCAATAAAACTTGGAGACATCTTATGATTCTCATAAAGTTATTAGTTATTTTTTAAATCTATTTTAAATAAAAATTAAATACAAATAAGAAAGATATTTATATCATTTTTAGTAAATCATGAATGTTATTTTATTTTTATTTATGTATTTTTTAAATGAATTTATTATGTAATCAATAGATCTAGAAATATTACTATAGCTAGCACTCTAGCACCATACAAATATTTTTCAAGATTTGGTGGCATATGGCATAACTACGGCAAACGATGTCTAGTTAATTAATGCTTGGCAGTCTGGGTAGTAGATTTCAGGGGGAAAATATATAGTAAAATGTAGAATTAAAAATCATGAGAGGATTATCGTAGGTTACTGTAGCTCAAGGTTCCTTGAACTTTCTATCAAATTCAGAATATGTGCTTACAACACAACTTTTCTCGTTCATTTTTTAGGAAATGTATGTGGTTCTTCTTTTAATCCCTTGGAAGGTTTGTTACTAGAATTCGACTTACATAATAATAAATTAAGTTATTAGGATTATCTAATTCTTGCTGTAATAATTCAAACTAATAAGTTCTTTTTTCTTTTTTTCACTTCTCTTTCCTTGCAGACGACGCTTAAAACATTTGGACTACTAGTTATATATCTAGAAGAAGACCAAATATGCTATGGTCTTTGCTTAATTGCTTTCATTTTGTACTTCTGTTCAATTAATCCGTTTCTGTCGGCAATCGCTGAAGTGATGATCATAAGCATGTTTTAGACCAAACAAATATACGTGGAAAAGATATAAACATGTCAGAAAGAAAAAAAGAAACTACATGCAAGGTCCATTACATCTGAAAGAAACATTTCATGTACTAGACAAACATCTTGGTCAAGGTTACATACTATCCACAGGTTAAGTGAACCACAATACAAAACCTCACTCTGAAACGTCCTTATCAGTAAATAACCTTTAGCAGTTGGTCCCAAAAGCCACCTAGCTTCTCAGATGTATTCCTCGCTCGAATGAAAGACCAAGAAAAAAGAAGAATCTAATATTAATAAGTAATCTATTATTATTCTACATTCGAATCCATTTGACTAATTAATGTGCTAGGAGGCGCCCAAAGAAATCACCTTCTTCTTTCCGGGGCCCAACGTGGCAAAGCTGGGCTGAAATGTTTGGATACCACCCTAGAATCAAGCAACTCCATGATCGGGGTAAAATTAACGCACCGTGGTACCTTATACTGATTAATGGATGCCCCCCTTGAAATCGCATAATCCATCAGCTCCTCAAATGTACCATTTTTAACCACACGTATCTCTAGTGGTCCAATTGAATTATCTGCGACTCGACCTTGTCGATACACCGAGTTCAAAGATTCTTCCATGGCAAGGCAACATTGGTTCAATACCTCGTCACCAGGAGAGTTTGCTGAGTCTTTGACCAATAATTCCCAGTAAATCACATAGTGCCCTGGAATCGTCTTTGTATCGGCATGGCTTGTGTATTCAACTACACTTGTGTTGAATTCACGTAGAAGTTGCGATGCATTCTCGACGGCCTTTTGTAACTCGGCCTCATCTGTTTTGTCTGAGTCAATACTGAGCAATACATTCTTTCTTCGTACGAAATGGAATTGAGGAGCTGAGTTGTGGAATCCAGTAACTCGAAGGATGTCACCAACTCGATACCTGTATAAACCGGCGTAGGTTGTGATAACAAGCTCGTATTCTTTACCCAATTCAACATCAGCAAGATCAACAAGTGTTGGAGTTGAATCCTGACTGATCCCAGCAGGCTCGTGGGGTAAAAACTCAAAGTAGGCCATATTCGGCATGATTGTGTAGCAAACTTCTGATGGCTTGCACATTGGGTTGAGGTTCAACCCAAAGTAACATTCTGATGAGGCATACATGGTGCATGCTTTAGGTAAGCCACCACTGTAGTAGTCAAGGGTAGGGATATATTGGGCCATGGCTCCAGTGACGATCACGTCGAGATATTTGGTGTTAGGCCAAATTCTTGTAATGATCCCTTCCCAATTTTCCTTACCACACTCCATCCTGACAAACTCTGCGAGCTTTGGGTTCGGTTTCAGAATATTCACCATGCAATCTTTGACCGTCGGGTCAGTGATTTTCTTGTTTAGCATTCCTGACTCGATATCATCAGAAAGTTCACGCCAGTGAAGCTGGAGAAACCTTATAGCACGGAGGAGGCCGGAGGCAAAGACTGCACCGACCCTGAGCACTTGTTCGCGCTCTAGAAGGCCACAGAGCATTTGAGTGTACATGCTCTGGAATGAATCTGCACAAAGAATGGCCTCATTCGGGCTTGTGTACACGTTGTAAGGATCATATGGACGTGTCTTGAAGTGGTCACTCTTGTAATAGCTTGTAAGCACCGGACGAGCCAAGAGACCTCCTGGGGTTCTTGTTTCAGATTTCACAAACAAGAAGTATAAGCCTTTGCCTTTGTCTAACCCAGGCACGTAACTGTTGCATAAATAAATTGCATTTTTATAAGTATAAAAGTTATATTATAAAAAAAAAATCACGCATGCATGTGAGCTGAAATTAAATGAAGCTCGCATAATTAACATGAACGCGTTTATTGGAAATATATATATATTTTGGAACTTACAGGTTCATTACTGGCATGAGTAAACTATACAATAATTGGCGACGATCCAACTCTTGTTTAATTGTTGGCATGAGCTTTCTTTCACCAGCAGATGTCCCCGAACTATAAAAAATCAAGAAGACAAAAACTTACTTAGGCCAAGAATCACAGTACACAAGGAAAGTTTACAAGTAATATAGTTGTATAAAACTCACCTAGTGAGGAATTCTGAGATGGGGTGAGCTGATAAGATGGAAGAGCGATCTCCATTAGCAATTCGTTGAATTTCAGGCTGAAGATCCTCGTATCTAATCATGGGGATTTTAGACTTAAAAGTCTCACGGTCAATTGCACCATCAAGATTGAACCGTTTTAAGTACTCAACCTCGGAGTTTTGGGTCAAGATTTTAGCCAAGACATCCTCTTGAACGGAGTCAGCATTTCTAGTCATTTCCTCAAGGAATTGAAGAGCTTTAGCATCTTTCTCACACGCTAGAGGACCCAGAGGTGATGAAAGAGCATCATCAACAGCCATTGAGGGAGGGGAAAAAAGGAGGAGGGTAATTTAGAAGAAGGAAAAATGTGATTTTAGAGAGAGAAAGAGATGGGGTGTCGTATATTAGTAGAATTAAGAAGTTGAGAGTTGAAGTGTGAGAATGGAGGGTGGCCTTGCTGGGCTTTATATAGGTGAATTAAGCCCGTCGGCAGTGGCCTTACGCGAAGGAAAAGGGTATGCCACGTCATGAGCCATGTAAGAGTGGGACTACAGGGGCAAAAGGGAGATAGGAAGGAAGCTGACGGACTAGATTGGGGAAGCGAAATTTTAGACACCAACAAAACAATTGTCCTTGATAAAATGTAGGGTTACCAGGGGACAAAGTGGGTCCCACAACACGTAGACATTGCTAGAAATAAGGCGGGCATGTGGGGTTAGGTGGCTGCCATGTCAGCGAAGGGATGCCGGGCAAGATGTTATACGCGTCACCCACCACGCGGCTGCTTTTGGGTAACAGACGCTGGTCATCGACGGTGACTCATGGCCGGCGTGTGAGACATTTTTCACTGCTATATTAGCCTTCCAACGTGAAACAGATGCGTCATGGAGTACTAATAAAATTTCTTTATTTCCTCGGTATCCTGCGCATGGACCGTACATGTCACTAAAGGTTTTCTTTCTTTTTAAGCAATAATAGAGCCACTTTTTAAAAAGAATATCAAGAATAAATTGTGTCATTCAAGTAGGTAGATAATCTAATTCATACACATCCAAATTCAAATTAATACTGGAATATTCAGTTACGAAAAGAATTCTGTCACGGCATTTCCGTATTGAAATTAAAATTAGCAATGTGAATTGCAAACTCCGATAACTGAAAGTTATATTAATATCACTAGAAAAAAAATATTGTGCCGAGTATATTGAGTTTGAGGTTCAAAATTCATGTTGAAATTTTTGTGCATGTTCATAGTCATGGGGGAGAGAGCGCCGATTTGCAGGTATAAAGGTTGTCACCTCACATCATGCATGGCTTAAATAAGAAGATGTATACTAGTTGTCGAATGCCAGACAAAACCGTTTACTAAAGAGAGGCAAACATTGTGTACTGATCCTGTCCTCAAAATTGCGTGCCCCTACGTAGCCAAACTCGTCAGGATTTAGGAGCTCGTATGCCATTCTAAATCAGCCTCTTCTAACTCGTCAGGATTTAGGAGCTCGTATGCCATTCTAAATCAGCCTCTTCTTTTTGTCAAAAACGAGACAAGAAAAGAAAACAGTGAACTTCAAGTGGGCTGGTGGGGGAGGGGGAGGGGGATTCTTCTAGTGAATGTTGTTTTTTTATCTGTAAGTTGGTCTGCCTGCCTTTTAACAATTCAAAATATGCTACAAACTATCGTGAAAAAACTATGCCTTGAAGAGTTCATGATCAAAGAGTGGAGTTCATACAAAAACAAAAACAATCGGTTTGATTCATCGTTAGTACGTACTCGTATATCAGAAATGGTCTGTTGATCATAAAAAAAATATATAAAAAAATAGAAAACGGTTGTTACATTTGTTCAATAAAAAGATAATAGAGAACGGTATACTTGTGGCTCTGTTGCTTATTTGATAGACACCACACATTATTTTGAATTTTGTGCGACCAACAACATGAATCCTGCTTGAACTGGAGAGTAACAGCAAAAATCCTCAGTTAGTTTATCCTGCTGGCCAATGCATAAGTTCTTAGTGTCTGAAGCATATTTATAAATCCAAGTACGGAAAACAATGAGAATTCTCAAGACACGGCACATATTTAATTAGGATTGGAACACAACCTCCGCGAGATATACAGATGTAGTACAGCACGGGCAACCACGTGCGTCTTATTTCCTCTGTGGTTCCTTCACTTCTTGTTTGATTTGATTTATTCCCCTGTAGTTCCTTCGCTTCATGTTTTTTTATTTTTTTTAATATGATACGGAAAAATCACGGAAAAATAGTGCAGGCATGTTGTTTGATTGATTGTGTGATAATAATTGAGAAAAAGTATGTGTTAGAAATACAAATTCCGAGGAACATCAGCACTGTGATAGTATTAATCCGAGGATTTTACTTCCGACTATTTGAAAATGACATGAAGAATCCAACAATAACTTCGACATACTTATATCAAGAGTGAATAAATCAATTAGCCATCGCACGCACAAACACTCTACTGTAGCTAGAGCACAGAGCAAGACATACATTGCATATGGCCTGTCTAGCTACAGATGGGGACCTTGCCAGAATTAAAATAGACAGGCATGGATAGTGTACGCCATTCTGCTTGCTGGAATAGTTAGCCGAGAGCCAAAAAGTTAATACATGGGTCCTCTTTGCATTATTATTGGTTCTGACTTACATTAACTAGATGATTGTATTGGGGATGATATAAGCAACCAGAGACTGTTGCATCAAATTTGAATTGCTAACAATTACTCTATATATATAAAGGAATTGTCCTAATTGTTAAATAAGAGGCATGTTTCTTTCATAATCATTGGCATTCAAACCTAAAGTTATATTGTGACAAAAAAAAATTCATATGAATTTCATTGTCAAATGTGGATCATAATAGTGTATTTCCTGACGGATAGGCTTAAATTTAATATGAAAATACTTAATTCTGATTGTAAAACTTCTACAAAAAATTACTTTGTGTATGTACACTGGATGATGTCCCAGCCAAAGAAAGTTTAGATATATAAATGTTGGAAAACTTGTTTTAATTAATTAAATTATTGGTGAATACAAAATTAATCTCAAATAACAAATCTCTTGATTTTTTCAAATATAATTCTTGATTTATAGTGGTTAAATAAAAGTTAGTGGTAGTGAGAAATAATTTTTATTAATTTTTTAATGTTTTAATTTTTAAAATTTACAATAAAAAGAATGGTGAATAAAGAGTTATGAACTTGAATTTTTAGATTTTACACTCTACCATGCATCTCTTTTTTTTTTTTTTATATACTTTGATTTTTTTTCTAAATCTAAAGCCTATATTTATCATGTTAAAAGATATTTTAGTTACATAATTATTAGTTTAATACTTTGTCTAGACAATGTTTGTAACTGTGATAGGGTTACTTACTTTTCAGATTGTTTTTATTTGAAAATATATTAAAATAATTTTTTATTTTTTTAAATTTTATTTTAGATATCAGCATGTCTAAAAGATCAGAATTTTTTAAAAGTATGGTTGGATCTAAAAAAACAAACATAATTTTAAAAGCACATCTAAACTAATATGATGCTATTAAAATCTTGAAACATATATTATAAATATTTTAATTGCAAAAGTAAAAGGTAATAAAGTTTTATAAGAACATATAATTAATTATTGACAACAATAAAAAAGTTGTTATTTTAAAGTATTCCAACAAGTAAATACCATTCTTGTTTTAATTTAAACATAGTTAATTTTATTATTAATATGCAAGCTAAATTTTTTTATTTTATATTAATTGTAAATTTGAATAAATATTTAGTATGCCTAATAATTTTTTTACAGCATATTTATTATTATTTATAATTTTACATGCTTGTATTTTAAATATATATAAACTTTAGGTTTTTAATAGATATCTTTTAGTTTAGAATGTATTTATGATAATAAATTAAAAATAATTCCTCACTAATATATAAACTTACAAACTTTAATTCTACTATAAAAACATAAGCGAAGCATTACGAAGAACGGAGAGCTCAAGCTGTTGAGCATGCAAGAATGAAGCTCAATTTATTCCGTTGGAGTTCCATAAAGCCTTACAACTCCAATTTCCACTAGTCAAATTGAGACCGGAGTGTTTGGATACGAGGGGGGGGCATAATCGACTTTGCTGCCTATTTCTCTGTGTTAGGTTCTCATGGAAATTTCAGCTTTAGAGACCTTGACTCGCACCAACTATCTAAATCAACGAGTGACATGTAAATGTTTTTTTTCCCCCTCTTTGTTGAAAAGTATATGGTACGGGGACGGGGGACCACTACTCCACTGGGAAATTATTAGGGGCTTTTACTCGGCAAAGCTTGCATCATGACTTGATGATGAGACCATGAGACCCTTTGGCTCTAGATTATTAGAGTTATGAGCTGATTGGACACAGACTTGCGCCTCAATAAACAAATTAATGATACCACGAAACCTTTCTTGTGATCAATATTTAGCTAATTAATTGAAAGGGCGTTTTCATATAGAATTTTAATATGTGAGCCTGATCAATCATTGCGCTGCGTGTTGGTGGGTTTTGGAGTTCAACGACACAAAAACAAATTGGATTAGCCTCTTCAGCCCTAACATAGGGCAGTGATATACTCTAAAATATTTATGTACGATTCTTACGTGAACTGAAATCAAAAGATTAGTAAGTTGGGGAAATTATGTAGCGAAATTGATACCAAGATGCCTTTGGAAACATTAGACGGCAAAACATGTATACGTCACTTCCAATTATAGATGGATAAATTAAGACCACTTGGGTATGGTTGTCCAGATGTCTTTATATGTAGATTAATTACAGAGATAGTATTGTTTTCAAAAGGTGTGTAAAAAAGGAAAAGATTACAGAATACACACCCTACATGCCATGTCCGTGCATTACCATGGATTTATGGCATGCTTATGTATCGTGGACTTGTAGCATGTCGGTGTATTGTTATGAATTTCTATAAAAAAAACATTAAAAAAATTATATAAAAAAAACAGTTATAATTTATAATGTTTTCAAGAAAAAATTACAAGAATAATTTTAGAAAAAACATAAAAAAATAAAATGAAAAACTATGTAGAGAAACACTATAACAATTTATAGTATTTTATAAGAAAATTTGCAGTTATAATTCTCAATCAACTCAATATTAAAAAAATAAAATTAACAAAGATAATTTTTAAAAAAATTAAACAAAAAAATATGTGTGGAATAACTATAGCAATCCACAATGTTTTAAAGAAAAAAATACAAAGTTAAATTTTTAACCTAATTAATATTAAAAAAATAGAAGCAACAAAGATAATTTTAAAAAAATCATAAAAAAAACTATGCATGAAAACATTATAGCAATCCACAATGTTTTGTGAGGAAAATTACAGTTGTAATTTTTAAACATCTCAATATTTAAAAAATAAAATCGACAAAGATAATTTTAGAAAAAAATATAAAAATTATATAGAAAAAAATTGTAACAATTAAAAATATATATTTTTTAAAAATTACAAATCTAAATTTCTAAGCATCTCAATATTAAAAAATAAATTTTTAAAAAATAATTTTAGAAAAAATATATAGAAAAATATAATAACAAACTAAAAACTATACAAAGAAATACAATATTTTAAAAAAATTATAAAACTAAATTTTTAATATAAAAAAAATACATTACTTTTTTCACATGATTTAGAGAGAGAGAGAGAGAGAGTCTGTGTGGAACAAGGTCCTAAAAACAATCCACCGTTAATTGGTGGTAGGTCCTGCACTGACCAGTCGCCCAAAAATATTGATGTAAGAAGAGGCAGTGGATTCACCAAGGAAGTGGAGCAAACGTGGAGCTGAGCAGGAAGGATGGTGGAAGGTGAAAACCGACGTTTTATTTGCCTCACGTTTCTTGAAGTCAAGAATCCATGGTTGCTAATACAAGCTGCTGCGGTCTGGTCCAATATATGTGTGCTCGTTAGGTCCCTGTGTTGCCATTTCACGTGATGCAAAAGCGGCCACGGTTTTACCGTGCGCGCGTCGCGTCGTGCTATTTGGTCTTTGCATTATTTTTAGAGCATCTGCAACAGCTATGCTAAATGAAAAGGCCAAAAACAAAAAAAAAATATTATTTTAACTTTTCAAAGTTTATTTTACATCATCTAGGAATGCTAAATAAAATATTATTTTAAGCTAAATAAAAAGACCAAAAATAAAAAAAATAATATTATTATAACTTTTTAAAGTTTATTTTACGGGAGTGCTAAATAAAATATTATTTTAATTTTCTTTTATGAAAATATCATTCTCATGTATCCTGTGAAAAAATCAAAATACTATTTATTATACTAATATTTATTATCATTTTTTAAAAAATTATGTTTTTTAGTTTATTTTTTATAAAATTATTTTAATTTAATGATTCATATTAGGAGTTTTGTGTGTTCATTAAAATTGATTCGAATTATTTTTTATTATTTTTAATTATTTTTTATTTTATTCTTTAATGTTAATTTCATAGAGAATTATTCGGATTATTTTTAGATATGTTCCATCAATCAAGTCATATTAAGTTATTAAAATAGTTGTTTATCAAGCACACTAAAATATTGATGGCTGTTCTAATTTTTTTTTATTTGAGAGCATATAAACAAAAAAACCTTACTTATACTATTTAAAAAAATATTAAAATAGTTGTGCATTAAATACCTTAAAATATTATCAAACTCTTTAATTTTTTTTATTGGAAAGCATATAAATAAAAAACCCTATTTGTTCTATTTAAAAAATATATTATTGATTTTCTAAAAAACACGAGATGAGATGCTTTTAGAGGATTCAAATCCTTTGTATTACCTTTTATCACTCTTTTTCAGTCAACTATTACCTTTCCAGAAATTCCAGTAGTTGTTGCCGAACCTATTTTTGACAAAGTCTCTCAGACCTCAGTGGAAGACAACAAGAGAGTAAGATTTTGTCTTTGGCTTCTTTCTATGAAGTTTCCCTCCTTTGCTTTGGCTCGATTGGATTACAAAGAAGTTGCTTTTTGGATATTATCACTCATTGTTTGTTACAGAGTATCACTGTCCACTACGTTTGGTAATTGGGCAAAGCAAAATATCACGGGAAGTTAAAACTATTGATAATCTAAACTTAGTTTTTTTTTTTTTTTTCCATAGAGGAGCCAGATGAGTCACCAACAAGTTTTCATTTGCAACTCTAAACTGGTCGATAATTAATAAAAATGAGAATTATTGTTATTATGAATATGGATATTTTTTATAATAAGGAAAAACAGGAAAAAGAGACTCCGTGGGGGTATAACTGAACTGGTTAAATTTTAAATTTTTTTTTAGAAATTACTAGTTTAAATTTCATAAATTTCAGGGTTACTACATGATTATTAATTTTAGAACATATAAAATTAATCAAGATACATATAAATTAATTCAGACAATCATATTAATAAAAAACTAAAAATTAATATAAAAATAAAAAATCAGAACAACAAGCATGTAAAAACTATTTTATACGGGTTACATGGGAGTTTGGCAATGCTGCAGTCAAAATATTATTTGTTCAAAATTTAATTTTTATAACTGCACATAAAAATAAATGATTTTGAAGAATCAAACCCAATTAAAAATGGATATGTTGAATTAGTCTAATGAAAAATACATGGGTTTATTGATGAATTTATAAAAATAAAGGGTGCATTTTAGTGGGTTTTGCATCCTATTTCTACGAGCGGATTTCCTTTGATTTTTTTCATTATACTTGTAATTAATTATATAATTAGATTACTACTTGATGGTTCTGAATTATATATAATTGGAGAGGAAAAATTTAAAGAAATGTAGCTGGATATTAAGCTTCGAACGAGAAGAGCATCGTCGAGCAGAGAGGGCCCTAGCTAGGGGGGCATATAGCATGCAGAGGCAGCATCTGGTGCGTTCGACTTTGGTGGCAAAAGGCAAAAGCAGAAACAAGTAACTGGAGCGACTTTAGCACACCACTTTGGCAATGTCTGTGTGCTTTTATTGATACATTGAACCTTCCCCTCGTAAATATTTGACTACTTTTTAATCCTAATTTATCCATGTCTGGTTACTAGCGACTCCAACTTGTACAGTATTTTCCTTTAGCTCTTGGCTTCTTTGGATTCAGCAAAGAGAAAACACCGTGAATCTTCACTAGCTACCTCGTTTTTACTTGATCATGATTGTCAAACGCAATTCTATTAGAGCAGCAAACGGTTCATTTGGTTGGAACCACTGCTCCTGACTTCGAACCGAGTTGGTCTTTGAGATGAACTTGTTCGTCGATCGTCATGGTCAAACTTGTTGGGCATCAGTCAAGACAAGCTAAATTGTCAAACTTGTGAATGTGTTAGGAAAAACAGGACAGAAAAATTTGCGCCATGTTCAAATTCTATTTTCTTTGAACGGGTATCTGTGTCGACTGAGACTGGACTATCATACCAATAGACTTGATGGCGGCGGAGCGCGATTATTTTTTTAATCGCGTCAAATATTATTCAACTGCCACAAGTGTATTTAAAAAAAAAAAAAAAACATACACCACTTAGATCATAGTTGGTTTTAATTTAATTATAAAAATAAATAAATAAATAAAATTTAAAAATAAAAATATCAGGATACCTAAAAAAATAATAATTAATAATAATGACAAAATTCAAGAGCTACAATTTGTAACTCTTTTTAATACTTGCACTGATTGGAGTAGATATTTTAACTCATGTTTAAAACAAAAACGGTGACATAAGGAATCGGAATCTTGTCAAATTTATCAACCTATAACGAGAGACTCTGAAAAATATTTTATAGAAAAAACTAATTTGGACATGATGAACTCCCTAAACCTCATTGTATTTCTTTAAATTTTGATTTTTTGATTAAGATTAATTTTTGGATATTTTTGATTTATAAATATTGAAATAATTTTTTAAATAAAAATATTATTTTAATATATTTATAAATAAAAATATTTTAAAAATCAAGAGTTAGTACACTTGTAAATATCCACAAATAATGGACACTGGTCACATTTACCGCTGTGGGCTCAGAGACAAAACATAAAATTTTAGTGGGCCTCCATCCCACCAATAACTTATTGACGTATCATCACCCTCGAATAATAGCCCAGCTTTATCCCAAGGCCTTAAGCCTGCAACTGATGCTACAAGGGGCCATGTTAATTTATTAGACTGTTCATGACTGTAAAGCCCAATGCCCTTTTTTTCTTTTCGGAGGACTGCAATGCCCAATTTGATATCCGGTTAATTGAAATTAATCAATTATAGTGTAAAATGTTTTTTTAATGTATTTTATTTAAAAATATATTAAAATAGTTTTTAAATTTTTTATATTATTACATTAAAATTATTAAAAAATATTTTAATATATTTTTTAACTAAATAGTTTTTTAAAATACATTTAAAAATAATTTTAGAAGTAAGAACAAACCAGCTATAAACATAACGGCAGCAACCGGAAACGTGATTTGGATGGGAACTGGCAATCATCTCCTCGGCACTGTCACAGGAAAATGATTATAAAATAGACACGGGTGGAGACATTCTAGGTTCCGTTTGTTTATAGAAAAATTATTTTTATTTAGAAAGTAAATTTAAAAAAAAATAAATTTTTAAAAAATGAATTTCGAAAAAAATGAATTCTTGAAAAGTAAATTATTTTTTAAAGTTTGGTAGTATTATGGAAAATAAACTGGAAAATACTTTTCAGTGTTTGGTTATGTTATGGAAAATAAACTGGAAAATAATTTATTAATATTTTATTTTTCTCGAGTTTATTAAAATAATGAGGAACAAATCTTACAAATTAAAAAGTTGAATAATAATGAAATTGAAAAAAATTTATAAATTATCTCAAATAAAATAAATAATAATCAAAATAATAAAGATCAAATCTAAAAAAAATTGAAGAAATTAAAATAATAATAATTAACATTTCATAAAGTATTTCAAATAAAATAAGTAACAATAAAAAGAATGAGGATCAAATTTGATAGATAAAAAATTTCAATAAAAAAAATAATAGGAGAAAAGCAAATAACAATTATAAAAATAAGGACCAAAGTTAATATAAAAATTAAATTTTAAGAAATAAAATTGAAAAATAAATATTCAAAACAAAATATATATAGTAATCAAAAGTCTAGGGATCAAATTTGATATAATCAACAAATAATGACATTTCTAATTTTTTCACAACTTCTAAAAAATGTTTTCCTCTCAAATTTTTCAAGAAAATATTTTTCTGAAAATCAAGCAAAATTTTTTTTAATTGGAAAGTGTTTTCCGTTTACCAGTTTTCCTAATAGCAAATAAACACAAAAAAATTTGGAAAGTGATTTCCTAGAAACCACTTTCTGGAAAACAAACACAAGAAAGTTTGGAAAGTGTTTTTCTTAAAATCACTTTCCTGAAAACAAACATAGCTAAAAAGAAAAACATTTTCCTGAAAATCAAGCCAAATTTTTCTTTGATTGAAAAATATTTTTCGTTGACCAGAAAGTATTTTTCGTTGACTAGAAAGTATTTTCCGTTGATTGAAAGGTGTTTTTTATTGACTGAAAAGTGTTTTTTGTTGATCGAAAAATATTTTTTGTTGATTAACTTTTTTAATGGCAAACAAACACAAAAAAATTTAGAAAGCAGTTTTTCAAAAATTATTTTTTAGAAAATAAACATGGCCGGGATGAAAACACTTTTTAAGGTAGATGTTAAAAGGGTAATCCTCCAACAATGGAGGTCTCATTCTTGTAATTACATCGATACATTCTATGAATTTATTTGATTTGTCATAAAAAGAGAAAAGGAAGAAGGTAGTAGTGTGTATAAAAAGAAAGCAGGCATTCGCGAGTATTATACCGTAGTAATCACTTTGTTTTTTAATGTATTTTTTATTTAAAAATATATTAAAATAAAAAATTTAAATTTATTTTTAATACCAACAAACTAAAATAAAAAAATAAAAAATCATCTCAAATCCTATTGGTTTTGTCGTTTGTAAGCTCAGGAAAATGCTATAGCACTGGCCTTCCCTTTCTAAGATGACAGCTTTTTTACATCCCTAGAAACAGTGTTGATGCTGTAATAACTACATGCTGATTCATCGAATTTGCCGTCTTGACGATGAAACCATGGAAACTTTATCTTCAAACAGAGCGACATAAAACTCGTAAAGTGGGATTCGATTAAATAAAATACGATTAGATGGTGTGTGTATATATATATTAATATGAATATTTAGACTAGTTTATATGTATATTAATTAATTTTATAAATTTTAAAATTAATAATTATATAAATTTTTAATAATAAAATTTAAATTGATCATTTCTAAAAAATAAATCTAGAATTTAATCAATTAAATTATACATCTTAATATTTTATATTTTTTTATTCAACTTAGCGTTGTTATTGAATATTTTAAGAATTTATTTTATATGTTAATTTAGTATGTTCATATAAATAATATTTTTAGTATATCATAGAGCATATTAATCATTTTATATATTTTAAATACAATAAAAAACTCAATAAAACACTATTTAAATATTTACAAGCATTACATAATATTTCTACTTCATAAAAAGGTAACCACATTAAAGCATGATATAATGAATAATATCACAGATACTCTCGATGATTACCCAGAACTGTCACCTTATTTTTAAGTCTTAAGAAGGTTTTTATTTTTTGACCTGGAACAGGATTAGGTTTTCCTTTCCCAGTTGATTTATACATTTTCTAACTCGTACAAGTAAGGTCAAAAAAGGGCGTTGCAAAACGTATCCATCTATTTATCTGCATGTACTTGCTGTCCCGTGTTAGTTAGTGATTGATTGAGAAGAAAAAAATATATTGAGACAATATCTTATTTTAAAAAAATTATTTTTAATAAAAAATTTTTTAATAAAAAAATTAAATTATTTTAAAAACACCTGCAAAATATAAAAACAATCTTACTCTTTTTTATAGTAGTGGAGAGTGTTTTATCTAAAAAAATTGTATGTTTATTATCATGTATTATATGAATCAGGCAAAAACATATCGAGTCCTGTTTGGATTCTACTAAATTAAGTGCTGACTTTCGTGATATGTTTGCTGATGTGTAACGTCACCTACCGTTTCTCTTGCCTTATACTTTTTGTCCGCTTCGAAGAAATATTGTGGCTCCAAATTTTCACTTTCCGTAGATAGAGAAAGAGGAGAGAAAAGAAGAGGTAGAAGGAGAAGGGAAAGATATCTAAAAAGGTTGCGTTTTAATGGCAACCTTCCCCTCCTCTTCTTCTCTTCCTCTTCCTCTGCTCTTCTCCTCTAATCACTATCCACATCAGTCGCCGCCATCTTTCTCTCTCTCCTTCCCCTTCTCTCACCCTCTTAGAGCCACTATTACTGCAAATTCTAGAAAAATCAAAACCCTAATCCTTGCTTCGCCTGCTTCAGATTCTTCCTTCGATGGATTCGAGTTTAATCGAGAGTCTGCTGATAAGGTTGGTTAGTATCTCTATTTTCCATCCTTTTTCCTTTTCTCTTTCAATTGGATTGGATTGGACTTTGTTTTTTATATTGGGTGTTATTTTTATAGAATTAATTAGTTTTTTTTTATGGATTTGATGATAGTTGATGGGATTTGTGGAGTTTAGGTTTAATTGAGCCTCTGAACTTGTTGAATTGTTGGGGATTAGGTTTAAGGCGAAACTACTGAATTTGATACTGTTGGCTTTGTTTGAATACATGAGTGCTTTAATGAATGAAATTATGAAACAAATGGATTGTGATAGGATTTGGGATGTAAATATGGCGCGCTTGCTTAAAATTAGGTAGGATGTTAGCTGCTGGTATTGAATTTTGGCTAAATGTAAGATTTGAAGTGAACTGAGTTGTGTAACATTTAAAAGTTTTTATAGGGCAGGGAGAGCAAGTAAGAACTACTATAGATAATTCATCAGATGAAAGCTGTTTTTGTGGAATGAGAGTGTACATCGTGAATTTCCAATGATAAACTGGTTTGTTTTCATTTTGCAATATGAGCTGGGTCTATAAATTACATCTGTTTGTCTTCCATGTGACGAAGTTTGCATTTGGTTTATGATTTTGTTTGCTACGCTCTATGCAACTACTGTTTCATGATTGGTCAATTTATTGCTCATTTTGTTTTACTACCAAGTCGTGGTAGTTTTGTATGTAGACAATAACAAGCAACAGGAAAATCAATTTGCATGTTGAGTTTCAAGATTGTTTGCAGTTGATATTTGATTAATTGTTCAATTTAATTCTTGAAGGGTCATATGATATTCGTAGTGATTAAGAGTGTATATTCTTGCAGAAATCAGTTCTCTCAGATTTGATACAAGAGATAGAGCCACTAGATGTGAGCCTTATCCAGAAAGACGTTTCACCTACAACATTGGATGCTATGAAGAGGACCATCTCAGGCATGTTGGGCTTACTTCCATCAGACCGGTTTCAAGTATTTATCGAGGCTTGGTGGGAATCTCTCTCAAAGTTATTGGTCTCTTCAATGATGACAGGGTATGATCAGTTTTCTTATACTACTAAATATTTCTATTCTCTGATGCCAGTAGGGATTGATATCATTTTGGTAATTGTTTTTCAATGCATTGTTTTTGTCATGTAGCTTATATAGGAAGGTTGTTATTTGTCTAGGCCCATTTAATATCACATGATCAAAAGGGAAAATAAGTATTTGTGCAATTAATTCTTTGATGGTTAGTTGTTTGAACACTTTATGCAAGACATGATGTTTTGAGAAGCCTGCCTTTAGTTTATTCATTTTTTACAATCAGTGTTATGTAACACAGTAGATATTCATGAATTGTTTTTCTCCTTGAATTTCAGGTATACGCTGCGGAATGCTGAGTACAGGCTTTGCCTTGAAAGAAACCTTGATATGCACGAAAAAGATCCTGAAAAGCAAGTGCAAGAAAATTCAAGAAATGAACTTCAAAGGACGGCGCTAGAAAGTGAAAAAACAAATCAAAGTTTTGGAAAGGATACTGAATTTGAAAAAACCATGGAAGACCCATCCAATAACATTGATCTCCAAGGCCTTGGTGAAATATCCCCTGAAGCTCAGCAATATATTCTTCGATTGCAATCTTGTTTATCTTCTGTTACAAAGGTATGTGATAGCATTCTAGAACTCCCTTGGAACGCAGACAAGTCGTAGTTTATTTCGTCATAATTTTGAGATGATAAATAATGGTTAAGAATGTCCCACACGGACCTGGATGCTAGTTTGTTGGTAGCATGGTAGCAGAATATGACTTACTTGGATGTCCAATAGGGGTGTCAAAAAGGATGCAGCCTTATGGAATGGGAGGGTGTTTTCTTAGGAATCGTCAGATTGTTGAAACGAAAAGCGTTGTTGAGTTGAGCTGGAAAGCTTTGTTGAGTTGAGCTGGAAAGCTTTGTTGAGTGGAATTATATGAGTCAGTTTTAAAGCTAGTCAGATGCGAGTTTATCTGCATTCTTGTGAGTATCATGGGTTTTGGTGCTTTGGATTCCTTATGCGAACACCTTTTGTAAGGTTTTTGACTGCGTTCATGCTGTTTTAATTCTTATGAGGCTTGCATGTAATCTAGTTGATTATGTAAATATCACACATATATGAAACTTTGCATTTCCTTTTTCTAAAGTATCCTGAAGCCATACATGTCTTTCTATACACACATCTTTCTCATTTCAAGAAGAGATGTGCTGTAATTTAGGAGAGAAGATGTTCTATTTCCAATGATAGTAGTTTTCTGTAGTCCTGTACTTTTTGATAATCATGTAACGTATCTTCTTTGCCACCATGTCCACATAGGTGAGAGAGTGATTACATTTCTGACTCCGGAGTTATATGTCTTTAGTGGCAATACTCCATGGTTATTATGAGAGTTTGATTGATGTGATTGAATGCTATTAGAAACAATTGAGTGTTTGCATGTATTACTGTTTTGTTTTTTCCCCATTTTATAACTTATTTTTCTCATCTCAACATCCTATCTGGTGTTCTACCTTTAATTTGTTAATTTTCAGAGACATGCTCAGCATGTTTAAATTCCCACCCTCTTTTGCTTGGAATTAGAATATCGATTCCAGATAGGTGCTCTTGGTGCACAGAAACTGGCCCAATAAAACCACCTGACCATAAAACCAAAAAACAGAAAATTGTTTTTCTTTGCTGCTTTATCCATATGTTTTATTCAGGATGTATTCTTACCTTTCCTTGTCTGTTAAAGGAACTACATGACGTTAAGAGGAAAAGTGCTGCTCTTCAAATGCAACAATTTGTTGGTGAAGAAAAGAATGATTTACTGGACTACTTAAGGTCACTACAACCAGAAAAGGTAATAATTATTCCAAGCTTATTTTCCTACAGAAAATCTTTAGAATTTTGCCTAATATTTTCTAATCACTGTATGCTTTACATGAAATGATCTCCACTATCAGAAGCTGTATGCTTCACATAAGATGATTTCCACTATCAGATGCAGTGATTGCATGCTTTGTATCAAACTGGTTGTTGACAGGGTTTAATGCTCTTAGTAAAGTACCAGTGAGGTCTTGCTGTTGTTTATAATGTTTGAAAAAACTTGCAAATGGCTCAGCACATGAAAGTGGTGATTCTATATGACAATCCTTTCTGATATGTAAAATTTCTTGATGTTCCTGGTTTTTCATCAGAATAAGCTAAGAAAGTTTTCTTTGATAACTGTTCCAATAGTTAGCAGTTTTAATATTCAATGTCTTTCTTTCTTTTTTACCATCTTCTTTTGCCACTGTACCGAGTGTAAAGCTATTTTTATTGTCTAGCATCCAGTTTTATTTTCTTAATGTCAGTCCTGTTTCCGAGAATTTGATGTGCAATGATATTTTATTTTTTGGTTCTTCCCCCAAGTGTTTGGTAAGGCGTTTTTCAGTAGACATAATGTTGCCCATAGATTTTAAAGCCACAAACATCTCTCTGATCCTGCAATTTCTTACACTAATTTCAATGTTCATAACCCCACTTTTAACTCTAATTATGTTGGGGTGTGTGTGTGTGTGTGTGTGTGTGTGTGTGTGTGTGTGTAAAGTGTAGATTTACAGCTTTTGGTTTAACATTGTCCCTACTAGTGCAATCTTAACTGTAGCTACATGTTCCTACACGAGTTTTTATATTTTCAAAGTGTTCATATGAATCTGCTATGAGAACAACGTTACGAAGATTTTTTTTTGTTCTTTGATAACCACTGGAGCACAGGTGTTCTTTCTACTTGTGTTTAGCCGAGTTCTTAAATTATATATAATATAAGACCAGCTCAAGCAATGAACTGCTTGACTTATTTTAGATATGCTGCTAATATATGGTTTTAACATGAACAGGTTGCTGAGTTATCAGAACCCACATCCCCTGAATTAAAAGAAACCATTCATTCTGTGGTCCATGGCCTTCTTGCAACCCTTTCTCCTAAGATGCATTCCAAGACTCCTCCGCAATCAGATAACACATCAACTGGATCACTAAATATTGGAGGTGATTGTGCTGAACTTGTGGAGAACACCTCACTTCATTTCCAGCCCCTCATTTCATTGACTAGGGACTATCTGGCGCGTCTACTTTTCTGGTTAGGCTTTCTCATTGAACTCTTTTTTCACGATGCTTGCATTTCCCCCCTGGCAACAGATTTTAATACACTACTACATCCGTTGTCTTTTATTCTTCAAGGTGTATGCTTTTGGGGCACTACCTTCGAGGTCTTGAGCACCGAATGGAGCTGATGGAACTTCTATCCTTGACAAGCCATGAAGAAAATGATCCCTGTGAAGATGAGCAAGTTGCTTGAAGGTGCTTTCTTTCAGATGCTTCGGATTGTAAATATTCAAAATTTGTTTTTCAACATGAAGAGGCTGGAAGTGAGATGCAAGTATAGTCCAATTGAGCTCCTGGGGATAGATAGTTTCCTTACGTGTAATAGAATACCTTATTATATTTCAGCAGTATATTATCTCGTCCTTTTCCTTTTCCGTCCGATTATCACCACACACGTGCACAAAGGAGGAACCTGTGCGTTTTTACTTTCATTTATGTTTTTAGCTAGTGCTGTTAGCATTGCAATTTTTTTCAAACGTTGTTGCAGGTGTGAGTATTTCCAAGGAATGATCATAAGTAGGTCATTTACCAGTAAATGTGGAGGGGAGAAATCAAAATTTCTTCACACTTGTTGCAAGCTGTGGTTTTCATAACCTCTGGTTATTGAGCCGAGGATTTGTAATTGCCTTTCACCCTCTCTTTTCTGTTTAATTACACACACACACGAAAAATGCAGGGCTCTTGTTCTATGTAGGGCCAAGCATCCATATTTAATATTTCACCTGCTCTGTTAATCCACATATCAACATATGATATTTTCATTCCTTTCATAGCTTGACATGCAAAATTAAGTAATTTGACAGCCCTACCATTTGTTTTAACTGTCATATGCACGAGCGTTGTTCTGGTCTAAGCAATAACACTAAGAATATAGAGTAACCGAAGCAATTTCTGTTAGGGTGAAGTAAAGAGAGAAGAAAATACCTGGTGACTAAGGAAGATATAAAGTCTCAAAGAGAGACAGAAGACGTATTTAAGAAAGTGGAGTTAAGGTCGATTTTGATATCAGCGCCATTGCCGGTGGCTGGCCTGAGATAAAGGTGGGCAGGGTCTTTTTTTTTTTTTTTTTTCTTTCCCTCCTATAATTATGCTGAAAAGGGTAGTCTTAGGATTTATATCAAGCAAGCAAAAAAATTCAAATGACAAACCCCCGTGTCCAGGTTTTCCACAACATTTTATGTTCTGCTTTTATTGAGAGTGAAAGTCTGATAATTTCGCAAAATAAGGTTTTCGTGAAAATCTAAACCTTTTTTTTTTTTGTCGCAGGAATAACTTAACGCACATATGCAGTCTTGCAGGTAGAGAAGGGAGGAGCGCATGGGTAATGCAGTTTATTTCTGTGTTTTAAAAATGTTTTTGGAAAAATTTAAATTTTTTTTATGTTTTTATTAATTTAAAATTAATATGTTTTTAGGTTTTTTAAATTATTTTGATGTGCTAATGTCAAAAATAATTTTTAAAAAATAAAAAAACATTATTAGCATGCATTTTAACACAAAAAGCTATTTAAAAAACAACAACAACTATATTTCCAAACAGGCTCTTAGTAACGAAGGCAATAGCGACTCAGGTAGCAGCTTGCATACATTTTTAATCCATAAGAAGACTCATTTTGAGTATCAGGTTTTTTCTGAATTAAAAGGCTATAGCCTTGTCGTCTGGTACCAAGTTCAATCTTGTTTAATTATGCTGCAAAGAGTCTCACGGTTTATAGAGACAGAAGGCTTTTTATAATAATTTTTAGATACCAATACATCGCACAGAGATGACATGATTTCATTGCTTGAAAGAAATCCCAGAAACAAGTCAAGCATCAACAAAATGCATTATACGTGCAGCATACATGGCCATTTATATAGATCAAAATGACAATTAGATGAGAAAGCACTGGTCAACCAGGCAGCTAAGTAGAATATGTTCTAGACCCTAGGTTGCAAAAGTTCCAGCTCCATAGCATTTGTTGGCATGTAGATATTTTTCACTGAAAGTGCTCCAAATGGTCGTGATTTCTTTAGTTACGCGGTTCTTGTGCACTTTTACTCTGCATCGCCGACGCCTCCCCCACCAGTGCTTATCCCATTTTCCATTCCCATCACGTGAACTCTCAGAATAAATCTCCATGTTTCTGTTTCCTACACCAAAGAAAGAGCTCTGGACTCGCCCAGCAGTTTCAACTAGGCACGCCTGCATAACAATAAAATTAAAAGATTACTCGGCAAAATGGATAAAATGGGGGGGCACAAATCGCAAAGTAAATCTTGTATGCAATCAAAGCAAGAAAAATGATGCTGGCAAAAGAATACAGAAAGGGACATCTTATATTTTTGCTTTCGCAGCCATTGTCTCATGAAAGTAAACAATAATAGAGGAACCTTGTCTTTTCTTTTCTCTGTTTTACGATCATTGTTTCCGGGGGACAACAGCCAACATTGAAATTCATTATCAGTTCAAGCTGGCTGACACCATTTTCACAAATAATTCATGTAGCACCATTCTCAGATGATACAAAGATGTTTCTATTCTGTCTATGAAGCATCTAATGCAAGGATCACAAGCATTCAACACGGTTCTCTACTTCATTTGAAAGAAAGGAGGAAAAAGATACGCCTAGTCGTGTATCTAGGTAATCAATAATTCAACTTGATATCAATGAAAAGCGCAGGGTTTTGCTTCCACCAAAACAGTCATATTCAGCTAAAGTCTAGGTGTCGTGATGGAAAAAGAATAAAGCATCCAACCAACTTGCATTACTAGTTAAAACATATAAATACTAAATAGACTGAATTAATGGTCTTCAGCGTTGCTTGATATTACAATACGAAGGACAACTTGTGGAACAACTCTTTATGGCTAAGATTAAAAGGAAATGTAAAATCACCAGACGAACCTAAAACAATAAGATTTACCATTCTAATTCCTATAGATCAGTTTAATATCATTTAATTAATTTTAATGATGACAGCAACACGAAAGTGGAGAATGAGCTTGTAACAGCGAGTAAGAGAATAAAACACTGGCTTCGATTATCATAATAGCCCAACAGATCAATTGGGTTCTGAAAATTTCTAGCCGGTCTGAAGATTCAATAATAATAAGAAATGCTTAGAAGAAGTAGCAACAAAATCTGAACAAGAGAAATGATCACCAAGAAATAACAAAGTTTTAAATAGAAGAAATTAACTAGCAACTACAGTGAAAAAATTGGAGAGATATCCAAGTTTCAAAGAGGAATTTAATAAAAACCCTACATTCTTTCTCATGGTTCACCTATCACACACGCACATGAAAAATCCTGAACTAGGAGTCTACACGAAAAAAACTCACTACAGGTTATATAATGTCCTGAATTCATTATCCATTGCCAAAAGAACAGAACGAAAACAAAGAAAACACAATAAAAGCCCACAAAGTGGCAAACAAATATGATGCTCCCTTAGAACACGCTCATCGACAGGAGGTTCTGGTCTGAAGAAAGACAAGAATCTAGAATAACCACGAAAGGCTTAAAGGAGAAATTAATTACCTGATGTTAGATGACCGGACTCAGAGAGAAACAGAATGAGAGAGACGTGCTTAAAGGAGTGGAGTGGACAGTGAGGACGTTTCGAATTTTGATAGTAGCGTAATTGCAGATGGCGGGAGATGAAGGCATGGAAGGTAAATAAATCAATATTAATAAAGACTTGTATCAGCATTTGGGCCTATTAATCTAGACTTTGAGCTGGCCTTTGACTTACAATTACTGGGCTTGCTGTGTGCTTTTAATACTGGACTACAGACCCACTGGAAAAAAGGTGCTCCGCTTGCAAGCATCAGCAGTGAATATATTGCATCTTGCAAATAGGAGCATCAAAGCAAAATATCATACATAATATTAATGCTTTGGTGAATTTCATCTGGAAGCAGAAATTCAGCCAAGACAACAAATAGTACAAGAGTTGACAGCGCCATAATCCCATCCACTGGATGACGCCCAATGACAACATGGATCTCAAAATATGGAATAATCGATAAGGTTTATATCAAATACAAGAATCAAATGACAATGCCAACCCAATATAGCAGCTGAGACTCATAGACTTGTACAACATAAAGCTTAAGGATAGAATATCCGATCTGCTTTCTACAAACCGAACAACACAGCTATGGCAGTCAAATGAGCTGTGGCTCAATTTGCAGATTGTAACACACATGCTCTACGAGACTAGGATTAAAATCTCCTTGTACCAAAATGAGGCTACTATGACTTAATCTGAATCTGAAGAGTCATGGCTTTCGCTTTGTCGCACGCTCCTCCTGGTTTGTGCACTTGATTTAGATGAATTTAGAGATGATTCACCCTCGAAAAATATTACTTGAGATTTAGCCAATCTCTCCTCCAAATCCTCTGTGTTAAACTCATCTGTCCCTCCAAGCTCATCAAATCCCACCTGGACAATAAAAACAGGGCAGTCTAACTTTCAGAACAGCAGAAAAAAGGAGTGAATTTAGTCAACAACACATAGCTATATACATGCATAACATACCACATAATCATCTACTTTGGCATTCTTTATAAGTGCAAGTGTTGGAAGAACAAGAATCTTGAGTTTCTCAGCCAAAAATGGACTTTTCTCAGCATGAATCTTCACAAAACGTGTCTCTATATGTTGCTTTGCCAGTATACCCATGTGCTTGTCCATCACCTGCAAATGAACTGTAAGCATAAAACTTCTCCTAAATCTCCCATTTTCCCAGTTTATGTAAAGGCAATACTAATATCACTTTCACACGCAAAGTAGCTCATAACATGCCGAATAGCTAGAAAGTAGTTAGGAGTTCTTTAGCATAATTATCAATACAATGTTGGCAAGATCAAGCAATTAAGCGACGGTATTATGTTGCTATTTAAATGAGAACTAACTGCGTAAGCATTTGAATCAGTATATAAAACACAACAGGTAATAGTTCTGGCATCAGGGAACCTCTAACTCTGATTAAGAACAATCCTATTTATAAATTGCCCTTCGCAGCCCATGTCAAGAAACAAAGACTAGCAAAACCCTGAACATCCACTCCCATAAAAAAAAAGTTGCAAAACTTGCTAAATAAAACCCACAAAACTCAAAATTCCAAGATTTTAATTCCTACAAGAACAATGAAATTCCTTAAAACACTAAAACATCAATAAAAAAAATTTCTTTAACTATATAAATGAAAGTGATAATGATTTCCAGTATTACCTTGCAAGGCCAATTGTCGCGATAGAAATGGCAAACGACACGATCACTAGCTTTGACAGCAAAGAAGAAATCCTTCTCTGATGGAATCTCAGTGTACTCGCCATGACCTAAAGAGATCCAACGGCTACGCTTCTCCGCCATTTTCTTCATTTGTTGCAAGCGTCTCTCCCTCAATGCCTCTATATCGTCAAGATCGAGACGATCTAAGGCTGCGATCTCTTCGTCGATCTTGTCTTCCACTGCCTTCGCTACAGTAAGTACTTGCTTCTCTATAATCTCTTGAACGTTAGGGTTTGCCATTGCTGGATGATTTCGGGAGATCTCTCTCGCTTGCACGACACGAATTTTAAAAAATGGGAAATTGAAAGAAATGCAAGTGAGATTTTTTGCTCGGACAGCTGCACTTCGGCTAGAAATGGCTTAATGCATACAGTTTTGATCCAGTGTCGGGCTTGGGCCAGGTCCTTCACTTCAAGGTGAGGTCCATTTGACAAGTTCAGACCCACATAATAGCCTCAGTTTTAGAAATTTGGGCTGATCTGAAAGCTTATCTTTTCTATGATGTTTATTTATTTATTTATTAATGGGCTTTGGGTACGAAAGGCCTGTCCAGCAAGGACCCAACTACTATAGAACAGTACAGTCAGTACCTTCTTGGTATGCATATATCTGTCGGTGTCTTTGTTTTAGCCAATCGGCAATCAACAAATCAACCCCTACTACTCTACTAACCTGCCATGTCCATATATAAACGTTACTACTCTCTATATTAACAGTTTATATGAATTGATTTAGTTATATAGATTAATATTTATTTTATTTTTATGTTGCAAAAGAATTTTTAAAAAAATTATAGAAAATTGAGTTTTTAATTTTTTTATATGCTGATATTAAAGATAATTTTTTTAAATACATTATTTTAATATATTTTAAAAAGTATTTTAAAAAACAATTATCTTTGAATAATTGAATAATTAGCATTGATTCTCGGACTAAAAAGATTCTACATTGATCATCCAATATTTTAATCTAGTTAGAGTATTAATTGAGTTGTAAGGTACAACTTATTATACTGTATGAGATTATAAAAAATAAAAATAAAAACCTTTTAGTTAAAATATTATTAGTATTACTTTTATTATAGCATATAAGCTTATAATCTCCGACAAAGATAAACGTAAAACATGATTCCAGAGACTAGTAAAAAAAAATAATTAATTTAATTAATTATAAGAAGAGGGAAAAAACGAGAATCTTGAAATGTAGAGAGATATACCAGTTTAATCATAGCCATTAAAAGCTGAACATATAAAAGACCACATACACATATATATTAAGTTACTAGCCACAAAATATTTTTTTTTTTAGAAATTAATAAATATAATATTTTTTAGATTTATTAAAAATTTATATAATTATTAATTTTTAAATTTTTAAACACATGAAAACTTCAATAATCACATCTAACTTTATCATACCTTGTGAACAATGTGGATTGCAGTGCATGGGAGCGGTGCAATCCATGTTAATTCATGTCTTGCTGCATAGTAATTTTCGTCACATTAAAGAAATAAAATATCATAAGAGGTATAGTTTTATTGATAAAACTCCTAGATTGTTTTTTAGATATCATTAATTGAAGTCTTATAAATTTTAAAGTTATTAAAAATTTGTATAACTGTTAATTTTAAAACTTGTAAAATTAGTTAAAGTACACACAATCTATTCTGAATATTCATATTAATTTAATAATAATAATAAATATTTTAGTTTATATATCAAAAAATAAAAATATCATAATCTTACTGTATTTTTCCACAACTCATAAATAATGAATTATATAGTACATTTCAAGTTCAAATTTTAACGTACAGTTTTTATAAAAATTTAGAATAACTAAGGTTTTATTTGCTTACAGAAATTTATAAAATATATCTTTTATAAGGTAATATTTCCTTGAATCCAAAAAGAAAAATTGCGAGGGAATGGTGTAATCGAAAGTAACTTTTGTCTGGTAGCATATTTTATGTTAAAAACAGCACATGTTTAAAAAATTGAGAGTAAAATGTAGCATCTAAACTCTCCTAGATGTGCTGGCTCCCATCCTACGTACAGTGTATGCATAGCATCTCGTGTTGATGGCTTGATGCCTTTGCTCATTGCATGATGAGCAAAAGCTTCAAATATTCCTTCACTAAGATGTTGTCATGAGCCCATGATCAGTAATATCACCCTTCTTTCTATATCTTAATATTGTCGAGCTGTCCAGATTCCCTCCATTAAATTAATGGTTTTAAGCTGCCGTAAAGAGTTTTTTTGGCGTGTGAGGGTGTAAGTTTTTTTAAAAAAGAATTTATATAGGATCCATTAAAATAATTATAATAGTATTTGGGATATTATTTCATTGAATGCTTTTCGGTTTCAAATTTATTTTCAAACAAGGTTGTAATAAGTTCTTTGATATTATCAGATGCTTTTTCCACGGTCCTTCATTTATTTCTTAAATTTTATTAATTAGTATAATTAAATAGACAAATCCAAGATGTCTTTTCATTAGAAATCATTCAATATTCAATTGTCATATAATAAAGTGAGAAAAATAAATAAGTCTACATCTCCCAATTTCATGATTGAATCTTAGAATAACTTTGACAACTATTTTTTACATTTATTAACTTATATAATTCTTATTTTATTTTAGTAGAATAATACATGCATCGACTATGCTTGCCCATTTATTTTTCTACGGTGAAAAGAAATTCCTATTCCTATGCGGGCCAGCCGAGCTCTAGTTTACTTTATTTTATAACATCAAAATACTTCCAGTTTTTTATAGTTGTGTAAGAAACAATTAAGATGCTGAGATCCCAAATGCGCAAATCAAATCACAGACGCTATAGTGCCTTGGGTTCTTCTGTTAAAAATCATAACCTGGACTGTTTATGCTAGAATTGTTTAATTACACTGGGAAAGGCATATCAAAGATACATTTATAAGCGACTGTTAATATACATTTTCAATCATGGAAAGAATATAAAAGATGTACATTTTCTGTATACAAAAATACACACACACACACACACACATCAACCTCCCATGCTATTGGATGGGCAGGAATCCTGGCTTTTAGAGTATCCTTTGGCATTGTCACAAGATGCTAGCAAATTGATCTGCAAATTTTACCTTAGAATTATAAAATCTTAAAAGGAAAAGGGAAACAGGCAACAAACTTCAAATTACAAAGAATGAAGAGCAAGGCGTGATCATACCTTAACAATTTCATACTTCGAGTTTGGACGCATATGAGCTGCCAATATACTCATGTTGAAATCCTGTGTACAAGGGCATAAAAAACACAATTGAGATTCACTTAATAATTCCACAATGCGCAAGCCTCAGCTTACTAGTTTAACAGTATACCAACCAGAAGAGTGGGGTAGAAACCAAGCAGAGAAAGTAAAAATTGGCAGCTAAAAAAGAACTTTCAGCAACAAGTAAAATAATACTAAATAAAAAAGAACATAGATGTTTAATGAGGTAAAATTCCCACAACAATATATTGCTTAAAATCCAAAAACTGAAAGGGCTGTGAAATTATTTTTTTTCTTTCAAATCTACAGTTCAATGACCAAAATCAAGTTAAGAATTAGTAGCAAAACTAAACTCACCCTAAAAGGATCACCCCTCAAAGATTGCACATACATTGAAGTCCCTGAACCTTTCCCCTGCAAGAAAACAGCAAATGCTCATTTTACAAGTTCCAGGAAAATGCGACCCTCCCTAGGCAAATACAATCCAATATCAATAACTCCATAGCATTTCTGTCATTATATATGCTTCCACATCCCAATCAAAAACTGTGCTTAACATTTAAGAGTTTAATATAAAACATTAAATGAAAATATTGATGTACCTCCAAGGATATGTCTCTCAGACGCCTTCCAGTTTGAGCACAGCAAACACGGACCACATGTTCATCACAACTCCCACTTATAATATAATCCCTTCCATTCATGTAGTAGGAACGGGTGTAATTCTGTGAACTTCCTGTAGGCTCTATGTCAAAACTCAAGTGAAGCCTCCCATCAACAGCCAAAAGTTGTCGAACCTGATACATTTCTACTTGTTAATCTCAGGACTACACTAATTTCCTTAAAAGGAGTGACCAGAATTCTATTAAATATCAGAAATAATAATAATAAAATAATAAAAATAATAAAGTCAGTGGGCGAGTTATAATTGAAGGAGGGGAAATGAATATTTAGCAAGTCACCAAGCCCAAATTGCAAAAGGTGCATAAATTAAGCACCAAGAAGTTAGTTGTTAGAATTGCTTGAAATAAAAGAAACATGTCCATAAGTTGAAACCCCGATGAATCACATCTGCGTCCTCATAAATAAATTCTACTCCTCTTATATCAAACATAGTATAATAGACAAGTCATGTAATCATACGCAGTAAGCACTAATTAGATCCCCAGGTAATTGGGGCTCAACCCAAATGCTGATCACCAAAAATACATGGGCTAGCATTACAAGAAAGAGAGGCTTTAGCAAATGGCGTTGTGGAGAAATTTTTTAATTTGTATGTACACCAACACTCAGCTTCATTAAGGGTAGATTCTGCACAAGGGAAAACAATTCATGGGGCCCTAGTTTAACATTCAACTTGATGGAAATGCATCGAGACCACTCAAAATGCAGTAAATTAATTCAAATAATACCTCATTATCAACAGCAGATGCAAGAAGATAGTGATCATCAGGAGAAAAGCACACCATCACATTTCCTCTAGAGCTTGAAGTAGTGTAGCAAGGTCGTATTGGTTTCAGTCTCAAGTCCCACAGTTTGACATCCTGATCAAATGAAGAAGTTGCAAAAATTGATGGGGAATGGTTTGAGAACTTGACAACATTGATATGCTCTCTGTGCATATCAGTGAACACCTGTATGCGCCTTCCACAGTTGATGTCATACAAAGCAACATTTTTTGAGTATCCACTTGCAAGAAATAGTTCGTCGGTGGAGTTAATGTGAACAGATGTCAATTGGTCAAAATCATCAAAGGTGATTGAACCAGCACCTAAATACATGCCTGTAACTGTAGGGGGCAGGTGCTCAATGTCATACAGTTTTAGCGAACCATTATCTGAACCTGCTATGAGCTGACATTTAAAGGGAGAGGAACCAAAACAGAATCAGAAGGGGGCATATGATTAGGAACTTGATAAGCATATGATCAAACGCACTAACAAAAAGTTGACAGATAGAGAACATTAAATGATCATGTTGCCAAAAGTAATTTCATTAGCACGGTAAAATGCTACCTCTAGGAAGCAGTTTGGTCTTGTGAAGCCGCATGCACATTGTTTTAGAAATTGATGTTCCTAAGTTGACATGCATGAGCATCATACTGTGCAAATCATCTCAAAAAACTCAACTGAATGCTCTAGAAGTACAGATCAAATTAACTTCATTTCAAAATGGATAATACTTTAAATTAACTATTAACCATTTCTGAAACCAGTTAGCCGTATACAATTACCTAGCTTATTTCTAATTACAAACGATAAGCATCACGGAATGATAAGACACTGTACGTATTCACCGCACTCAATGCAGTATGACATACCTTGGATGGATACTTCTTGAGCCAGCAGAGTCCCAACACACTGTTCATGGCACCAAGTGATGGGACATACCTAACCACTTTCCCATTCTCATGGTTGACCACAACAACTTCACCATCTAGAGTTCCAAACACCATTAGACTAGAAAGAGATGGATGGTACTCAAATTGTCTGGGGCGAAAGCTCCTACTTCCATCATCCAAATCACAGCCTGATACAGAAAGTGAATGCAAGAACGGCCAAGCAGAAGATCCCACCTTGGCAGCACAAAGAGACCGGGTATAAAAGTGTTGTGAGTTTCCATAAGAATAAGAAATCTTTTGATTTTTTGACTGTATATGAGAATGAGTTTCTTTTATTTCACGCTTATGCAAGATACTAACAACACTCTCTTTATGCCTCCGATTGTATGGTAAGTACTCAAAGTATTGTGAAAATGCAACAGCAGCCCTTTCTCTGTCAATCTTTCTGACAGGTACGTTGTCCAAAACTTTCAAATGGGGTAATGAAGCTATCATGTACTCTCTATAATGTTTCTCAAAGCATATTGGTGAGGCATGTCGAGGGATATACTTCAAAGGAACATCTGCAATATGTCTCCCAAACGAACCAGTAAGGGACTCTTCTTTTTGATTCAATGATGCACCAGAAGAAACCTACCAAAGAAAATTTGAAATTTGATTATTGAGGATTTTAAAAAGAAGAGAGTTGGATGGACACAAGAAAATAGTATAAATTCAATCGATAGTAGACATTTAATAATCCAGCATTATAAAGGAAGGTGGCATCATGCACTACAGGAAGCCTGCACATATAAGCATAAATGACCAGACCCTTTCCCCTTTAAAAAGAAAAGGACAAGAAAAACAAGATATATAATCCATGAAACCTTTACAGTCAAATGCGACCAGGAGAAATGCCAAAAATTAAAAAGAATTACAGGTGAAAAGATACAACAAATCATACTTTGCTAGACTTCCTAAATAGGATTTCATTTGTAATTCAAATGACTCGTCTGAATGCCATCAATTGAAAATGAACAGAAAGACACCACTTTCTTAAGCGATGAGATGCATCTGCCTCCTCCTGCTGAAATTAGTAGAGACCAGTACATAAGGAAAGTGCACATGTGGATTACCTCATTTTGCAGATTGACCTGCCTGTTCCAACCAGAAGATAAATTGGCCAACATATCCGTATAATCAAATTCCCGCCAATTACTTGAAAAATCAACTTCACTGTCATCAGATGAATCCTCCATCATACTTTGAACTGGTTGATTTATAGCTATATTATTGAATGAAAACAAATTCCCAAATGCCTCATCTGTGCCTGGGTTAAGATATGTTTCTTCCTCAATATCAGAAAACTGTTCTCCAATGTCAGTACAGCTGACTGGCAGACCAACATCAGGTTGGTCCTCCAAATTTCCACCTGAAGATGCTGACAGTGAGGCACTACCATTGCAGCATGGCCACTTCTGAAACCGAAGTTCTACCAAACAAGAGAGTTTAGAAAGTGCTGAAATAGTTGTCCATAGATTTGCAACTCTTGTCTCACACATTGAGAGGCAAACGAGATTGGGCATGCAAGTGAAACAATCCTCCAGGAAGCTTGTTAGTGAAGTACTAAAATCAAGGTTGAGAGTATGCATTTGCATGAATTTCCCTGCCATGTTCAGCTTCCGGAAATGAGAAGACCTCAAATTCAAAATTTGGCATGCCAAACCTCTCTGCGAGAGCTCCCTAGGTATGAAACTGAAGTTAGTGATAAATAGTAAATCGTATCTACAAAACTATAGTGAAATTCCCAGCTCGTTTAAGAGAAAGAATTCAGAACTCGAGACTATTCTAACAAGAGAATATTTGGTTAGATTCCGAGGTGATGGTAGGGTTTAAGTGTTCTTATCCTGGCCTTTCTCTCAACTGCTGGCTGCTTTAGAACCTTCAGTGGCTACAGGCTTCACATATCTGGCATGCAGGGATTTTGTTTTTTTTTGGTAAATGAGGGTATTTTAGAGTTTTTTGATTCATTATATTGATGTGGCTTTCCTGATCATTGCAAACAGATGGTGTCCCCTCGGTGCGGTATCAAAGAACTAGTTTTTACACATCAAAACCATAACACAAATAATAAAAATATGCACAACTATATACCGCAAGAAGTCCTTTCCAAATGGTGAATCCTGAAGATCAACTGCTCGAAGCTTTTGATTGAAAGCACGCATCAAAGATAAAGCACATTCTCCATTCAAAGAGCATGATGGTCCATTGCGTATGTCAACTGCTTCAATCTCGGAGGTTTCTATGGTTGCACATACATCAAGAAGCGGAGGAACATCAATATCTTTAAGATGGTCCAAGATGATCTCCAAACTGCATAACTCATTGCAGGACTTTCTAACCTCAGCCTGAACAGTAAAACAATGATCAGTTGACAACTTCTTGTTTCCATCAATAACTAAACTAATCCCTGACTTAACGCAGATAACACTGTGCAAAATCAAACATGACAAAGTTAACACATATCAATTAATATTATTTCATTTCAGGTTTTGTTGAACACACAGGTAAGGTGCAACTCTAGCCCACACTGACCTTAAAGAAACCAGATAGAATTTCTGTATTAGGTAGGATATCACGCCTCTTGCAAGAATCAATGTACCTAAAACCAGAATCAAAATATAAAAGAAATCGGTGAAAATCAAGTGCTTACATTTATAGACAAGAAAAATGGCAATGACTAATTCAATAAGTCGTGACGAGTAATCAATGACTATGCATTCCAGCATCCTTTTATTTTTTCAATGCAAGCAACTTTTCTCCAAATTTCCACATAACCCCACATGAAAACATTACCAAATTTCAATTCTTTCACCACCAATCCTTACGTCTCACTCTGTAACTTATAAAATACAAGGGAAGAAACAAAAGGGCAAAAAAACATTTATGGGTCGAAATTGATTTCTCAATTCAACTAAAAACAGAGTCCTCATTTGTAATCTCCCCCAATTCAGTTCAAAAGAAACAAAAGGTAAAATTTCGTAGCTGAACTCTTTGTATAATCAAATTGGTTCGAGGAATTTCCTTGTTAACATGGAATTCAATGTCTAAAGGGAAAAGGCGTTCAAATTGTAGAAATGAAAAAAAAATTAAAAAAAAAACTTACATTTGTTCGAGGCTTGGGATATTAAAGGATGGGATACCAGTGACCATGATTTAGATTCGGAGTCTCCGGTTATCAACAAAGAAAAGAAATAAACGGAAAAGGAAAAGGAAAAAAAGTATCTCAATGGTAGCAGACGTGATGATGTTTCTTTATAGCTTTACACAGTAGAGCAAATTATGCATAAGCACGGAGACACGTACGTATAGGTTTTATTGAACATTTATTTTGTTCTTTATTTCGGATATGGCCTATTGTTTCTAGAAATATATTGGAGTTCTTAAGGTTTTATTTTTATTTTTTATATTCGTTTGTTATCTTGGACGTCTATAATATAATTTAGATTATGCTTGGTATTTCAATCCAATTGAATTTTAAAAAAAAATTAAATTTATTAATTTTAAATTATTTTTTATTATTTTTTTATATTGATATCAAAAATAAATTTTTAAAAATATATATATTATTTTAATACATTTTCAAACAAAAAAATATTTTAAAAATCGAACTCCAATATATTTCTAAATAAGCCCTTAATTCCTACCAAACTTGGGATCCATTAATTTTTTTTATTTTTATAATTGTTTATTTAGATTAATGTATTAATAAAAAATGTTGTTTATTGTTAAATATAATAATTCATGGATTTTTTTAGAATAAAAATAATAAATATTGGTCTTTTTAAACAAATTCCTATTCCTCTCTTGTTGAGTTAAATAAAAATCTATTTTTTTACACGAATCTTGAAAAAACATTTTTTAAAATTTCTTGGACATATGCTCATGTTGTAAATATCATATAATATGCATAATTTCTTATACCTGGCATGGTACCCTGCGACAAACATCACCCGGCTTACCATGCTGTACATCCCAAATTCCCCTACTGTAAGTCAATAAATTTACTGTTCGTATGATATGGTAGGCGAAGCAAGCATTTGTTATTGTTTGATAGTTGTTGATATATATATATATATATATAAATTAATTGTGACGGTAGCTTTGGGTGCGTTATGCGTCGAATTAATCAAAGTCTTGGAGGGGTTTGGTGGATCCATCAAACTCCCTCGAAGAGAAGAACGGAGTTGGTCCGTGACCAGTAAAGAAAGCTTAAGACGTATAATTAATGGCTTTTTTAGCACATGCTACCGACTAATGATCTAGACCGTCTATCCTTTTCCTAGCAATGAATTCCCAAAACATTGAACTATTTTAATAGATGATTAGTTAATTTCTTGACTATAAAATCTTATTAATTTTTCTTAGTCAAGATAATTAATAGATTATATATTAGTGTTTGGTACACCAAACTGACTAAAATATATAAGAAATTATTTTTTAAAGGTTTAAAAACTCTAAGATATTTAAATAAATATATTTTTAAAGGTAAAATGCATAATATAATAAAAATATATATACAATAAAGAATGATGTTGTAGCTTTATGAATTTATAAGATATTTATAGTAAAAAAGCTTTGGTTTTTTGTAAAGAAATAGGGTTAAAGTGTCATTTTATTTTTGTAACATCTGATGAGGAATAAATATATTTTATATATGTATTAATAATAATTAAACATGACAAGTGATTCTTACACGTCTAAAAATATAGGAACAGTGAGATATAAAATACAGATGTATTTATGGAGATTGAACTTTTTATTTTAGCTGAACAGAGAGTTCAGCTCTTCTTTTTAGTTGTGCTCAGTAGAGCAGGGCTTGTATCCTCTCCTTGCTTAAGGAAGCTAGGTTTTTTTTTTGGCTGAACTTAATTATACCGGGTTTGATAATTTACTAGATTTATATTATATTTAGCTTAATAGATTAAGAAACCCTAAATATATTAGATTTAATAATTTATTAGATCCACCTTGCTCTTGACTTAGACTAAACCCGAATACATTAAATTTAACAACTTTCAGACTAAATCCAAGTATAAAAGAGTTTGGTATGACAGGGCGATTGCCCTATAGTGCTAGCGTTTGACCATATAACTAGGGAGCCAGAGAGCCACACAATCATAGAGTCGTACATCCACAATAATCCCTGCTCCATCACTTGAAATCTTGACGTCGGAAAGATAGCACCACAATCTTTAGCCCAATACAAGTGATGTGTCATCTACAGTGTCAAACTGAGGTGATGACTATTGATTTTAATCTGGCCACCTATAGCGGTCAGGAAATCATCAGAAAATTGACCCTTCTTTTTGAAAAAAAAAGACATTTTTCAAGTTTATACACACACACACAATAAAAACACTCAAGAAATACCTCATGAATATCAATAAGTTAAAATTGTATAATTTATGTAAATTTTAAAATTTAAGAATTAAAATGTATCTTTTATGAAATTTATAGTATATCGTCCATGATGTCTTTTTTATTTTGATCTGTCTTTTTTTCAATTCTATTACTACTTTTGTATAATTTAAATTCTATACATTATTTTTTATTATATCTTTCTGTGAAATTCAATCAGAGATGCAAGCGACGCTTACCGATTGAAACCTTTATGATTATGAAATAAATGCAAAATTCAATAAACTACAAAAATAAAAATACTAAAAAATAACGAGGACCAAAGTAAATAATTAGAAAAATTATAGCAAGACAGACAACTCATTAAAAGAATTCTTCATCTACAATTACCCACCCACCTCCCCGATCTTTCACTGCGGCCTGTCACTTTTTTATTGGGCTTCCGTTTTCCTTCCTGTTTTGGATCCGTTTTGCCAAGAAGCTTCGAACTACAAGCCCACAAACATCAATGTCTAGCTGACTAAATGTGAAACACGTGCCTTTAAAGTACCGGGCACAACCACTTCATCTCTCGCGGGCCTATCTCTTGGACCCGTTCGTATCAGTGCTCGATGGAGAGGAGCACATAATGTGAGTCGAAGCCCATTCCACAGCCATCTTTCTTTTCAGCCCCATAACTCTACTTGGGCCAGACAAGGCAGGCACGGTTTCTTATCTAAACTAATAAATACCCATAAACATGTCTAATGGGCCATGAGCATTAAAGCATGCAGGCCCGAAAAAATACATTCGGCTTCGGGTATGGGTAATCCACTTCAGAAATAAAAACTTTATACCCTATCAACACACTTTATTTCCCTAGAAAACATTTAACATATAGGGAGTTGATTGCACAAACTTTCTAACATAGAGAGCTCACATGTCTGGAAGCACAGGATCGTTTAGAAGATGAATAGCTATTCTAATTTGGTATACTTTAATGAAACCGTCTATATGATATTGAAGATATCACGAAGATTGAATTTGAGTGAATTTACAGAATGGATCCCCTTTTAATTAGTTGTTTTGATTCTTTAAAACAATTTAATAAATTTAGTAGATTTTTTAGGTTAGGAGGGTCCAATAATTATATATCAAACCTATCTAATTTTTCCAATATGATGATTTGCTATTCATGATTTATTTATAACTATTATTTTTTTTGTTTTGAGGTCAATATGAACGATAGAGTTCGTCCAACAATAAACCTAACGTGAATTAATTATATAGCTATGGCACAAATTAAAGTGTTTTTTTTTTTTTACAACATCAAGGGTCTATAAATTATTTTTAGGGCATTGGACGCGCGGGGCAAGAATTTTAAATGGAGGGTAAATGATTAAATTAATGGGTCGGTCATCCTGCTCATTGCGATGTAGATCTATATCTGGTAAGTATACTTTAAAAATATATTTTGGACGTGGACGCTTTCGTCCATGTTTTTTTTTTTAAAAATAAAAATAAAAATTACTTATAATAAGCACAATTTTTAGCAATGAAATTATTTTGTTCTGACGGAAAATATTGATTAAAAACAAAAATAATAAAAATACCAATGAATCATGGACCAAGAACATTATTTAAAAATACATAAATTACAGTAGACATAAATAAATTACTTGATTAAATTTGTCGATAAACGTCATCGTCATCGTCATCTATCCACCAAATATCTCTCTACTTGGGATTTGCTCTGCGCACCATCCTCCTCCTTCCAGTGCTTCTTCAACCGGGAAGCTAAGACACTATGTCTCATCCTCAGGCTCATCCACAATCATCACTCCTCGAGGTGCATTTTAAGTAGGATCATCTTCTTGAAAGAAAGCCAAGTTCCCATGGTCATCTTCTTCCACACAGTCAAATACTTAAATTCTCGTTAAATTCAGCAGCCTCTAATACCATGTTGCTTGAGTTCCGACGCATCGTAATATCCAAGCACATCAGCTCTTTACTTACACTTTTCATTTTCCCTGCACACTTGTCAAATGAGTTTAGCATATGAGGAGGAGACCTCACATGCCCAACTACTGTATTCCGAATTTTAACAATTAAACCATCCAGTTCTTTCAAACCCTGATCACATGCGTGTATTTATTATCAAAATGTTGGTTTTCCAATCCCTATTTACTTTCTCGAAGACCTATATAATATCAGTACCATCATCGGAGCTTTGCACTATCTACGATAAAAGTCAATTAAAATCTTGTTGATTTCTCAATTTAACTAGCAAGTGTCAACGTTCTGCTCCTTTGTGATAAAGAACTTGCAAAGAGTTTAAGATTTTTTTTTAAATTACAATCAAAATTATCAATCCAATCACCCGTGATTAAACACATGTAATTAGCATTTTGAACTGACGTTCAAGTATTGGCTATCGAGCAAATAAACTACGTTGACCCCTCGCTCGTTGCTTGCTTAAGTTTTTCCTTCTTTTTTTAAGTTTCCATTTTTTTTTTTGCAATAGCAAAATGAGAGGGGACTGCAAACCTAGGTCGCATAACTTAACAAAATTTCTAAAACCCTCAAGTCTCAACAAATCTAAAAGGCAGCTCACCGATAATTATCATCCTAGCAGGTGCCTTCCTACGTACGTGCTTTTTAAATATATTTTTTGCATGGGAGCCTGGAAGGATTGTGATTTTAGAGTAAACCAGGAAGCAGACACCAACAGAAGAAAAAAATCGATTTTGAATAAGGGTTTTGTTGTTTTTTTTTCTTTTAATTTATCATGGCTCAAGATCTTCAAAGAAGAAGAAGCAAGAGAAATTTCTACACTTACATCTTGAGAGAATAGAGAACGGGGAGTTCGAGAAGGAATGAATGGTGAGAAATCTAGATTGTGAGAGATCGAGAGATGGGGGCGGCTTCTCTTAGGTCTGTTTGAGAAGCGCGAGAGTTCGGATAGGTCAGGTAGCAAAGAAAAAAATTGGTACTTATAGCTTGGTTGTTTTACATACGATTCATATATACCAGAATATCTATAACATTTGCAAATTTCAAATTAGACCAGGTCAGATACCATGGATGCTGCAGATAACTCGATTTTTATGCTCACCTTCAGCTTTGATTAAGATCACGAAAACTCTTATTGAGTTAACATAGCCACTTGAGAAATATCACTGAAAATAATCTAGTTATATATTTATCTACAAATGAGGTAACCGATATATATAGAGAGAGAGATCTAGGGAGGGAGCGAAGAAAAATAATAGCTAGAAATTAAGCAAATGAAGGCATAAGAAGGCATTCATCGGGCTTGATATTCTAAAAGTTATGGATCATTTTAGTTGCGTAATTAACTATATATTTCTGAGATGGATAGTTAGAAGATTGATGAACAAGATCTTTCCAAGCATTAAGACTTGAATAGACCCTATCAAGAATCCAAGAAAGTTACATGGGGCCAAATTAAGGACCACCCTTAAAGCGGTGTAGTCATAATCCTGCTGCGATGGCAATTGCTAGCTAGCTTCTTTATAAGAGAGTACTGCTCTAATTGCACGGCCCTCACTTTCATCCAACTTTCGTCCAACTAGCCCTCTTCATGTTTACCTCCTCAACTCAATCGCGCGACATGAATAGAATCTTCTGCATCATATATATGCGCACACCCTCTTGAAAGAACCAGGGTTAGCCTGTTCCAAAGACAGCCTCATCGGTTTCGTGTTTTCATGATCATAAGCATGAGTGTCGTTTTATTATCATAAACCAGGTTGGATATTAATTGAAATGATTTTTTTAATGATTTAATTTTTTTTTTCATACTAGCTTGATATATTTAGAAGACGTAAACTTTCGTAATCACCATATCGATCAATCCTTAAATTAATGAGCATATAGTCTACAAAAGCATCCATTTGGGATATCATTTAAATAAATTTTTTGATATAGCCACCGGTAAATAATAATGGATTTGTTATAAATCAAGACCCCCAAAAGGCAAAAACAATATCATAATAATAGAAATATACTTAAAATATTTAATTTTTATTTATCTTAGTTTCATCACTTGTCAAAAAAATATTACAGCAAGATAATTTTTGTATTTGATAACGTGTTTAAAGTACTGCTTCTTTATAAAATCCATTTATAATTGAAAAATAGTAAGATAATTTTTTAGAATTATCATCTCAAAAAATGTAAAACATCAATTAATCTTGAAGAAAAAGCAAAAGAATTACCCAAGCACTTGAAAACGCATTATCAAACACAATCTGAAAATTATGAATTTCCCTATTAATCGATCACCGATTTCAAATCAGGATTAATTTCCATACACCATATATAATTAATAAATTTTAATAATATTCACACGATGATTATATGTGGACAGGCTTGTTGCTCTCAAGTCTCTTGTCACCTTGTGCTTGACAAAGCCTTAACTGGATAAAGATGACCATATATATCTTCCAACCTTTTTCAAGTAGAAAAGGCATAAAGTGGCTGCGAGGCTCATCATATCAGAGATCCTGAGCAGACTTCTTTTCATGAAGGTGCATGCTCATCTCTTCTAGCATTTGGAATTTTGACTGCATCAGAGGTGCACGTGCTTTGGAGCGTAAAGAGGAAGGCTATTGTTAGCATGTCGAGAAGATCATCATGGATTTGGGACCCATAGAAGACCATACTCTTGTACCCGTGATTTCTAAATTATCAACCCAAATCTATCATTTATAAATAAAAGGGTTATTTAGTATGTTATGTTGTTAGATTTTTTCTTTAATTTAAGATTTTAGGTTTACAATGGAAATTTTAATTACATGCAAAAATAATTTTAATTGGAGGATTCAAATATTTTAGAAATAAAAATATTTATTTTTAAATTTTAAATTTGTTAATATTTTTCTATCTAATTATTTTTATCATAAAAAATAAAAAGTTGTGAAGTATTTGACAGGATGATAATTCAGTATGCATTTATATCATCTAAATCTTGTCTTTTAAATAAAAAATAAAAACTAAAAAATCATTTATTTTAAATGATATTAATATATAGAAGTTAAATATTTTAGTATATCTTACGTATCATATGAAATAATAATTATAATAGATATTTATACTTATAAATATAGAAAAATCATATTTTAGTATGAATAATTATTCTAAAATTTTAAAATTATATATATATATATATATATATATATATATATATATATGTTTCTTTACCGGACCAGGCAAAAAAGAAAACCATTGTAGCAATAAATTGGATTTCATCTTAATAAAGCACGTGGCAATGCAGAACTATTTGTGTTATTAGTGTGTTATAAATGCATGACAGATTTTTTGATGTTCACATTGCAAGCTGCGAGGAGGTGGTCTGTGCAAGACCACGAGTACTAAAGTATATTGGAATCTAAAATGTTGGCCTATCTTTTTCATAATAAACAAGGGTTGTAGAATAAACATCGACTCCTAAATAATATCATGTACTGAAAAGAAATAAAAACATCCAGAAGGGATGCCTTTGTCTCTAAGGAACGACAATTTTGTCACTGTTCACTGCCGTGTCTAAGATGGAAATGGCCCATCAGACCAATTATTATTCAGTTAGTAAATATAATATATACCCCACTTGATATATATATATATATATATATAGATTCATCAACCAGTGGTCAGATCATCCTTTACTGAGGTGGGTCTTAACAACCTGGTTGAAGAATTTTTTTTATTATCATTATTATGAGTGTACGGTCAACTTAAGTATATTTTAATTAAATTTATAAATTTATAAATTAATAATTATATAAACATTTAGTAACCCAACTACAAGAATTTCAAAACTGTTATCATTATGCCGGTTTATGGTTTAAGAAGTTCTTTGCATGGATGATGGCCCCCTGCCTGGTGCCCCGGCCGCGCACCTTTTCCCCGGCGGCCTGAAGTTGCCGGATTCTAAAAATATTCATTTGTCCTCCGTGTAGTTGGTATTTAGCATTAAATACCGGCATGTCCTTCTGTTATAATCCAGTCAACAATACGATATTAGATATGTCTGTGCCCGGTGGATATTTAAGCATTAAACGTGCTCTAAGCTCAACAAATAGTTGTCTTGCAGGTTCAAGTCTCTCAACTATCATCCAATTAGATAACAATCCATTTACATCGACTCAGCTCGTTACCACCTCTAAAGAGATGTTAATGTTTGAAGGTTTTTATCAAGCCTATCAGTATCCAAAAATATATCCGAGAAGTCAGCCACATGAGATGCAAACACGCTTGCAAAATCACAATCCTATCATGGAGATTTTGTGATGTAAGATGAATCAATGTGGGTTTTGAAAATATATATCATATAAAAACAAGCAAGTGCACATGTCATTGCATGGTGGTTTTTTAGCTCTAAGGAATAAAAGTGAAGGGTGATCGCGCATTAAACCTTACTGTTTATTTATTTATTTATTACACGACAAGGCCTTACTGTAACAGCAGTACTGGCTAGAAGCTGTCTCAAAAGTGTTGATTGGGAATTTTTATTTTACTACCATCGGACATGTACATAACTTGTGCCATCACTCATCGCCGAGGCTTTCCCCCATTTCGCCAGTCAAATATTCCAATCTCTATTTTTCCGCCGCATATACAAGATACTCAAATGTGCACTAATCCAGCTAATCAAAATCAAAAGAAAAAAAAAACAAAAAAAACAAAAAAAAAACAAAAAAAAAATCAAAAGAATCTTGCTTAAATTCTGAATTTTATAAAGATTTATATGATTATTAATTTTAAAATTTATAAAATTAGGCAAGATATGCATAAACTTGTTTAAAGATTTATATTAATAAAAAATATTTAAAAAATCCCAATAGGTATTATTAATTTGATAGTCCTCAAGGGACACTGCTCCAGATAAAATCCGGGATTGTGAAAATTCAAACTCTCAAGGAGTGGGTGGAAATTTGAAGGCTTGGAAAGGACTAATGTCCCAAAAACTGATTGCCTCCGTTGGAAACAAATGAGATTCTGCTACGTAAGTATAGCTCTAAGCTATTGCTGGACCGCGCAAGTAATCAACCATGATCCCAGCTAGTGCAAGCGCATCTCTTTGAAAAAGCATGAATTTCAATTATATAATCCGTTATCATTGTCGGGTCATACAAGCATTCTTCCTTTTTCTTTGTTAGTGGACAACGCCACATATATCTTGGACAATTTTACATGAATGATTCGGAGATGTACGATAATGACTTTAAAGTTAAATATATATTTGATACACCTACCATCTTGTTTTTACTTGCATATGGGATTTTTATTTTTCTATCATGACTGCGTTGATAACTTTTGCAACACAAGTGTGAGAACAATATGTGACTTTGTGATTTGGATCTGATTAACCCATGTCATAATGTGCTTAATTTTGAATGTTTTTGTGGGTTAATTTATGGCATCACAACTATAATAATTTGTGGTATCTGCCGTTGTTCTTGTTTTCAACACATTTTTATTTGTATTCGCTCTTAATAAATGTTGTTATGCTTATGCCGGTAAAAAAAATATATAATTGATACAGCTCCGATGTGTGATTCTAAATATAACCATAGTTTGATGCATAGTGGCCAAGTTTGTTCATGTTTCGCCGATCCTCAAAGCCTAAGTTGGGGATTGTGGTTGGGCATCTCACAATCCGGAAGCTAGTGAAAAATTGAATCCCACGTAAACAAAAGCTAACTCAGCGATATATTTCATTGAATTGTATACTTCTATACAGTTCAATCTATATTTTTCCACTACCATGAATGTTTTGGTGGGCACTAGGATTCTCACCTTAATATCCCGTTTATAATTTTTTTTTAAAAAAATTCCATTGTTGGGTTAGATAAATCTTTTTAAAACCAACCCGGGCTCATTCCTAGGCCTAAGAATGGAGTCGAATTGTTCCAAGCCGAAAGAGAGGTGGGGCTGGGGAAAGTGCGGCGAGGTAGTTAAGAAAAGAATTAATATCTGGATTTGACATTTATCCGTTTACGATCATATCATTATCATACTTCGAAAGTGGGTTTCAATTATTAAAAAATATTACGTTATTCCATTGATAAACTTAAATATTGGTGGCCAGCCCTCAATCCTCACGAGAATGGAGCTGCATTAGAACAATAATGCAGCCGTTTAGTTTGGTTCTGAAACTCCTCTTTGTTTTTCTTTCAAGTTCAAAAAACAGGCCATGCTCACAAAAGAACAGACAAGAGTAGACATAGTAACGAGGTGGAGCATGCAACTATATATATATATTGGTTTCTGTAATGGGCAATTATAGCAATAGCCAGTGTGTTTTCCAACAAAGTATGGTCTAAGGAAACTATGAGCATGGTAGCATGCCCTCATTTGCAGGCAATTTATTGGTGTTTCGTGCTGAAATTTTCTCCATCACTGTTGGCGAATTAGACTGCACATGTTCCTCTTACGTGAGGTTAAGCTGAGCAAATAACTATCTTTCTAATGGGAAAGAAGAGCCAAACCCTTTGGTTTTGGGGTTCTTGCAGATTTGGATTGGACACATAGTGGAAGGGTTTTCTCAGCTGGAGGCAACCATGAAGAAAGAAATAAAGCTAGCAAACGCGTTTCTTTGGGTCCTCTAACGCGGGAACTTTTTAACAGTTCCACGTGGCTAATTGTCTCATTCTGTGAATTTAGTGTTGGATTCTCTAATTTAGGACAGCGCCAGTACTGTACCCACTGTACCAATCCAATCACCTTGACCTCGTTAAGGATAAAATATTCAAAAAGCCCAGATGAATTATCATCATACTGTTTATATATACCGACAAGTCGTGTATAATTATACCTTTTCTCCTTCTACGTTTTTATTTTTATTTTTATCTTGTCTACATCCTTGCATCCAATAGATGATTATTGTATTTATTTGAAAATTAAATCATAAGATCTTCTTACATATCAGACGTAGATATGCAACTTTAAACAGCATTTATAAAATTCTATTTAATAATTAAGCAGATGAATGATGCAATTATAGGATTCTTAACATACTTGCCTGTTAAATTTAACCACAGAGCCCCAGCGTCGTAGGTGGTCACATTTAAATTTACACCACACTTGGTGAGTATACCGTGTTCAAAGTAATCGATCCTCTGTAGTACTGTGCTTGGATATTCAAATAGTTTTTAAAATTATTGCATTAATTGTTTTTCAAATTTTTTATTTAAAAATATATCAAAAAAATATTTTTTATTTTTAACCAAAACAATTCAAAATCAAAAAAATCAAAACAAACACACACTTTTTGTTAGTAAATTAAGCTGGATCGAGAAGCAACCAAATTAAGGCTACTATTAGGGTAAATAAAGTATTTTATTTCTAGCCATAAAAAATTATACATGGAGGGTCATGAGCATTATTAGGTGTATTTATTTTTATATATTAAAAATATTTTTTAAAAAAATTATTTTTTATTTACTTTAAATTAATATATTTTTAATGTTTAATAATTATTTTAAACCATTTTAATATATTAATATCAAAAATAATTTTTAAAACATAAAAAAAATTATTAGTATACATTCTAACATAAAAAAATTATTTAAAAAGCAATGTTAATCATACCCTCAAACAAATAAACACCAGTAAAAATAATTTAAATCAGTAAAATTGCTGGTATGGTTTTTTTTTAATGTTATATATATATATATATATATATATATATAATAAATAATAACTTTACTTTTCAGTGGCTCTTTCGTTTGAGCTGCAAATCAGCATAAAAAAGGTAAAAAAATATTATTTTATTTTATTTTTTGGATCTACGATGCCCGGAAAAAGTGCTTCTCGCTAGGCAGACCACGGATTCCACTCTCATTTCTGCATGTCTAGAATATTCCATCGTCTGTTAATATAATGATAATTCCTTTTATTTTATTTTTCTGTTCTATTGGTGTTGCAGATTGTTTGGTCCCTGGCACAGCTCAACCCCCAGGTGCCAACTGGATGGCAGCAGTAAAAAAAGAAGCCAGCGACACCTTTCGGTATCCTTGGACAGAAAGCTGGGGAAATGAAAATCGTCAATGAGATTTAACTACATGGGATTTGAAAAAACCACATGGCATGAGGAGTCAAGGATGTAAGAACCAAATTTAGACTGAAAACCTCTTATACATCCGATGTGATAATTAAATTTATTGTGAGCTTTTTAGTTTTAATTTACATGGTTTGCTGCCTTTCGTGTTTGGAATTAGGTTTTGCCTTTCCTTTAGATTTAGATTTAGATTCTTCAATTGTAAATATATTCTCGAGATTTTCACGTTTCAGAATTAATCATTTTGAAGCTATTCCAAATGCAATCTTTTTTATTATTTAAACCTTTGTTTGGAATTAGATTTTGACTCTGCTCTCGTACTTGTTTTATTTTTTATCTTTAATTTATATCCTGGAACGTATTTATCAGGCGAAAGGAAAATTATCACGAGTGGCCCCCACGTGTCACACGTGGTAACTATCATGGATAATCATGCACAAAGCCTGGCTTAATGAACTGTCAATGAGCATTAGACTGTCAGGTCGAGGAAGTCTGGTATTAGGTTTACGGATTGCTTTAGCAAATGGCGCACCTGGTCCATGGCCTTTCACGTGTGCAGAGCGCTCCCAGAAACCTGTTCATGATTTCCTTATCGGTTTTGAAATAACTTAAAAAAGAGTTCGTGTTGATCCTTTGAGATATGTAATTATTATTTTTTATTTTTTTATTTATAAATATATTAAAACAATAAATTTTTATTTTTTTTATAACATCCCATCAAAATTATTTAAAAATAAAAAACTATTTTAAAATAAAAAAATAAATTTTTTAAAAATATTTTTAAAATATGAAAATAAATAATCATGACACCTAGTTTGAAAGCTAATTCACCGTGGATGATTTTATTTTTTTTAAAGTACAGATTTGATGCTTTTAGATTTAACTTGTCATAACCAAACAATATAAATTAATTTATAAAAGTTACACTAAGCATGGCTGTATGGCTATGCCAACATTTCGCTCTTATTCCCTCCGGGAGGTAAATTTGACACTTGATCTCGTTAGATTAAATTTTAATGACAACAGCTGCAGCTTACACGTGTCCATGGTTGGCGTTGTTGTTGATTGTAGGAGTAAAAAAACAAATGTGAGATTTATAAATTATTTTTCGAACAGATTATGTATTTTTGGCAGATAAGGTAGTATTTCGTGTCTAATTGTTTGTCTCTGCGCACCACGGAAAACACAAATATATAAAACTATCTCGAGTGTGAATCTCCCTACTCTCGCTTGCTTTCCACCACGTATCACCACGCAAACCTTCATCCTGGATACAAATCCTACTGTAGCCAGTAAATGACGGTCACACCCTCTCGTGAACACCTGGACACTAACCGAGCGAGCATTACTTTAGAATATTTTATTTAGGGATTAAATCTTGTATTTTGTCAAGGATCAGTGCAAAGATCTTATAGTAGTCTACTATCGGAAAAACTAGTCACTGGTAATATTTTATCACTAAATTCAGAATATCTATAAATAAAAAAATTATATTTTTTTTATTCTCGTAAAGAAAATGTTAGATTTTTAGATTTTGTTATTGAGTTAAGATGTATTTGTTGTGTTTTAAAAAATAATAAAAATTATATTTTTATTATTTTACAGGCTCGGGTCTCCGCTTGACTCCTCCCGGTTCCGCCCTAGAGTACCAGCTATAAATGCCAAGTTATAACATTTACTACTGCGGTCTTGCATTGACGAGTTAAAACATATAATGCTTCAGTCTTGCATTCTTTAACCTAGAGGACTAGCTATAAATGCCAAGTTACTCTCGGCTGGCGTTTCAACTAGATCGTGTAATTAAACTCATTCAATCGTGTAATCAATTTGCGATACTTATTGAACCGGCACTTCAAATTCCGCCCAATCAATTATTGATCGTTGAATTAATTTCTGGCCAGCGTATATTTCATTTAATTTTGAATTATAGACGTTTCTATTCCAAAAAAATAATAGCAATCATCAATCAATCACACTCAGCCACTTGTCAATACCTCTCCTCCTTTTCTTCTTCTTTTTTTTCAAAATCCATGATTGGCAATTGCGCAGAGATTAGTTCAAGCTATCGCTATATCCTTATAAACTAATTACATAAAGATGTCGATTACATCAACAAGAGTTATATTATTATTATTATTATATTTATATTGGATATCCAGAACAACTTGCACATCTTTCAACAATCTCCACAGCAATTTACCGACCAGGATTTGAATTGCTGGTACGGATAAACATTTGACAAATGACATCATCAATTGCAGGTGATTCACCACCCATGACACCGTGTAACCCAAGGCACTAATTATTTGCATTGATAGATATTTTTACTAGCTATTTTTATTTTTTATATATATTTTTGTTTTTCTGGTAATTTTTCCTGTTTCAAAAGAATCGCTTTTTATATATATATATATATTAATTTTATATTCATCGTTATCAGGATTTTACTGTTTTTTTATATATAAAGAATTGTACTCGTATTTTTTGCCGAGGGAGCTCATGAGTGAATATAAAACACGTAGGGTTATAATAGTTTATTAACAAGTGAAAGATACAGTCGAATAAAATTAAATGTTTTAAAATCCCCTTACAATAACTTGTTACAAATGTTGCGTTATACTTTGCTTTATTATTCGAGACAGGGAAAGCTGTCGTTAGAATTCGGCTTGGCAGATGCAGCGAGAACTTACCAGGCCACTACTCCCAAATTTGGCCTCTACCCAGGCACCCACCCACGCGACCCGCACTCTCTCTCTCTCTCTATATAGCACCACCTTTTTCACTCCCTCCCAAAACACACCTCTACACCGTTACGCGCACACACTCCATTTCTCTCCGTCTATCCCGAACTGTTTTCCCACCATTTTCTCCTTTCTCTCCACCACTCACACACCAGAAAAACATTCCTTTCACTTCTTCCATGAAAAAAGCTCATCTCTCTCAACAAACTCTCCTAACTAGTCTCTAACAAAATCAACAAAAATCTCACCTCTTCTTCTTCTTCGCTACCAGTCAGTACTCTTATTCTCTATCGCCTCTTTTCTTTTCAATTTTACCCCTACACAAATGGAAAAAAAGCAAGGTTTTTTCTCAGCTCTCAAAGAAGAAATAGTCGGAGGATTCTCCCCTTCTCGTTCTCGCTCAAACAGCCCGGCCAGAACTGCTTCATCAATGTCGGGTCTGCTCTACCGGAAAAAACACAGAAAGGACACTTCATCCTACGGCGCACAACCAGAACCGTTGTTTGGGAAATCAAGGAGCTCAAGGCCAATGGTGGGGGAAACGTTATCTCCACTAATAGAGGGCCCGGATCCCGATGGAGGGGTAGGTGAGCATAAACGGGCCGGGTCTGGGCCGGGTCTGGGTCAGTGGATGAAAGGGCAATTATCGAGGACTCCATCTGTTAGTAGTTTGGCTTATAAGAGGTCTGATCTGAGGTTATTGCTTGGTGTCATGGGTGCACCATTGGCTCCGGTGCATGTTAGCACTTTAGACCCTTTGCCTCACCTTAGCATGAAAGACACCACCATTGTAAACTCTCTCCCTCTGCCTCTATTTTTCTTTATTGTTAATAATGTAAAAAGGGTTTTTGTTGTGTGTGTGTGTGACTTGTAAGGGTTTTTTTTTTTTTTTTTGGGTGGGGGTGGGGGGGTAACCAAAATGAAGGGGGAATATTTTTTCAATTTATTAATTACGAACACTGTTTGTTTTGTGGAGAAGGTTAATTGGAAAGTACTAACTACTAAGTAGAGTTGGGATTGGACCTTGGCTAAGTAAGATTGTTAGTTTTGTGGGTTTCTTTTTCTTTTTGGGTTTTAATGTTTTCCTTTTAAGAACGGAGAAAGTTAGTTTTGGGGTGTTTATACCTAGACTAACGATTTTTTTTATTTTTTATTTTTTTGTGAACGTAATGCTTTTGTTTGGCGAGCTACTGGATTCTTGAGAGTTATTGTACTAGTGAATTGCCAAATCCATGGAATCTTTTATTTTTGTTGGTTTTTTTTTTTGGTTTTTTCGGGTCAATCTTTTGTTTGGTTGCTGAGAAAACAGAGGAAAAGTCACAGAATTAAAAGTTCATGATGTTATGTTACATGTTTTCCTGCTCACGTTATTGAAAAAATGTGATGCTGTAAGGATTTTCTTTTTTTTCTTTTTCCACATAAGTTAAAACTTAAAATTGATGCTTGCATCGTAGAGTGAAATAGGTTGCTGGTGTTAATGTTCGTATTTTCTCCAAATTGGACATGACTTCATTTCTCTGCTCTATAACTCGGTGGAAATCGTTCCAATTTTTTTGAAAAATAGAAAAGAGCCACTCTTAATATTTTGTCTTCCATGGGATTGTATTGCTGCAGGAAACTTCCTCTGCTCAATACATATTGCAGCAGTACATGGCAGCGTCTGGTGGGCAGCAGTTGCAGACCTCGATTCGAAATGCATATGCCATGGGAAAGCTTAAGATGATAGTTTCGGAGTCTGAAACACCCACAAGGGTGGTGAAGAACCGCAATGATGCTAGAGGTGTCGAGTCAGGTGGGTTTGTGCTTTGGCAGATGAATCCTGATATGTGGTATGTTGAGCTTGCCGTTGGGGGTGATAAGGTTCGTGCTGGCTGCAATGGCAAACTTGTCTGGAGGCACACACCTTGGCTTGGTGCACATACTGCCAAAGGTCCTGTTAGACCATTGCGTAGAGCGCTCCAGGTGAAGTTTTTTTATGCTTCCTCTTGCAATTTGTGCTTTGGACATTTACATTTGTTCTAGTGATTGGCTCATCTGTGTACTTTTTTATGCCATTTCAGGGTCTTGATCCAAGAACCACAGCTAGTATGTTTGCAGATGCAAGGTGCATAGGAGAGAAAAACATAAATGGCGAGGACTGCTTTATACTAAAGGTATTGGCTGATCCACAGACTCTGAAAGCTCGGAGTGAAGGCCCAGGCGAGATCATAAGGCATGTTTTGTTTGGCTACTTCAGCCAAAAGACTGGACTTCTTGTTCATATGGAGGATTCACATCTGACCCGCAACCAATCCATTGGCGGGGATGCAGTTTACTGGGAGACAACAATCAATTCATTCCTTGATGATTACAGGCCAGTCGAAGGGATCATGATTGCCCACTCAGGTCGCTCTGCGGTGACTCTTTACAGGTTTGGTGAGGTGGCAATGAGCCATACCAAGACAAAGATGGAGGAAGCTTGGACTATTGAAGAGGTTGCGTTCAACGTGCCTGGCCTTTCAGTAGACTGTTTTATCCCCCCAGCAGATTTAAAATCAGGGTCCTTTAGTGAAGCTTGTGAGCTACCTCAAGAAGAAAGGGGAAAGAGTGCAGTGGCATTAGGAGCACTTCGGGCGAAAGTTGTAGCACTAGATAAATCAGAATGATAGCTGTGGAGATAACATGACGTGGAAGACGGAGGTCTAATCCAGGGTAGGATTGCATCACTACAATTGTTTATACTGGTAACTAGCTACAATTGACTGGGTTAGGAATTACGAAGTAGGAATTGAAGTCATTTTTTGGACTTCGGAATCTACCTCTGTTGATCTGTAAAATAGAGCATAATCATTCACTGTCTCAAAGTGGGGCGTAGACGAATCTTTATACTCTCAATGCAGAATCCAGCGAGGGAGTTGGAGCTCGGTTTTCCAATTAGGGATAGAACAAATGGAGGGTTTAGTTTTAGTTTACCTTCCATGCCTGGAAGAAGGTGGTGAAGCTTTAAAATAATAGAACAATAACATTCTATACTTCAACTAATTCTGAGTGCATACAGCAGTGGCGGTGGAAAGGAAATTTGCCTCTGGCTAACATGAGTCTAACGCTTATGTCTACTTTGTTCATTTCTGTTTGTGGGCTTGTTACTCTTGGTGTGATTGCTTAATTCATCTTGAAGGTTCTTTGTTTTGAAGGAAATGGGATTTTTTGTACCTGTTGAATGCAAGCAAGAGAGACGAACCATTTCCTTTGCCAATATGTTTCTGTGTTTTGCGGCACTTTTTCCAGTGCTGTTGATCAACTATCGAATGCTTCATGCATATGAGCGTAGAGATCAACGTCACTGCATCTCAAGCTTTTGGATCTGCACGAAATTAAACATTTCAGCCTCCCATCGTTTGGAGCTTTCTGTCTCATTCATCGTGCAATGTACAGGGCTTTTTTTTATTGCTTGTACCAGATTCATTTCTGACCGCTGCTGATTGGTGTCTGAGGTGTTTGGAAGTTTGGTTATAATTATTTTTTATATAGTAAATTAAAATAATTTGAAAATATTAAAAAATATTAATATGAAGATAAAAAAAATTAAATTCTTCAAAAATACAAAAATAAATAGGACATAGGAGCACATTTCTCTCTTCGCAGTGGTTGACAGCATCAAGTGGTAACGTTGAAAAGTTCAGCAACAGTATTCCATAGTTTCCTCTCTGTGCAGTTGACCTCTTCTTGGTGGGGTCTTCGACTTTTTTTAAAGGCAGTGTATGTTAATTAAGAGAATTTGACCCTTGGATCCAAACCCATTGGCATGAGCTTAGGTTTTTATGCGGGCTTGCATCGTTTGAGGCGAAACCTGTGCGTGGAACATGTCATTGCAGCGAGGTACGGGGTAAAAAGTCCCCAAAACCCCATGTGATTTCTTCCCCTTGCTTTTGCTTTCTCTTCCTAAACTGCTTTGTTTCGTCATACCTCATTTTTTTCCCCTGCCTTTTGCAGACATTGTCTCTCCGCATTTTAACCAGGTCGATTTAGCTGCTTATACAAATATTAACCATGTAAATATATATTTTTAATTAATTTATACTGTGATTCATTTGATTAGCATGTGTCTTAGTTGAAGCTCGTAAGTTCCATTTATTCTGTGAATAAAATCTGTTGATTAGTTGAAAAGTAGTTTTTTTAAAATAAAATTTAAAAAAATAAATTATTTTTTGATATTTAGTGATTATAATAAGTTGAAAAATAGTTTCTAGTTTTTGATTATATCATGAAAAATAAGCTGAAAAATAACTTATTAATATTTTATTTTTTTCAAGTTTATTAAAATAATAAGAAACAAATCTTATAAATTAAATAGTTGAATGAGAATGAAATTAAAAAAAATATAATTTCATAAATTATCTCAAATAAAATAAATAATAATCAAAACAATAGAGATCAAATATAAAAAATTAAAATAATAAAAGATGAAAAAATTAAAATAATAATAATCAACATTTCAAAAATTATTTCAAATAAAATAGGTAACAATTAAAAGAATAATTACCAAATTTGATAGATAAAAAATTTCAATAAAAAAATGATAAGAAAAAAGCAAATAGCAATTATAAAAATAAGGATCAAAGTTAATATAAAAATTAAATTTTAAGAGATGAAATTGAAAAATAAATATTTAAAACAAAATATTTATAGCAATAAAAAAATTAAGGATTAAATTTAATATAACCAACAAATAATGACATTTCTAAATTTTTCACAATTTTTAGAAAGTGTTTTCCTCCTAAATTTTTTAGGAAAACACTTTACTGGGAAACCAGGACAAATTTTTCTCTATTTAGAAAGTGTTTTTTATTGATCAACTTTCCTAACGGTAAACAAATACAAAAAAGTTTGGAAAGTGATTTTTTGGGAATCACTTTTCGAAAAATAAATACCGTAAAAAAGAAAAACATTTTTTTAAAAATCAAACTAATTTTTTTTTTAATTGAAAAGTATTTTTTGTTAAATAAAAAGTATTTTATGTTAATCAACTTTTCTAATAACCTATATTATGATTTATGCTAATGACATCACGTCATCTATTTTTACTCTTTAAAAAACACAGGCCGTGAACTACCCCAAGGGCATAGACCTTCGAGTCTATGTGAACAGGCTTTGTTGCAAGAGGCTCAACCATTTTAATTACTCATACACGTGTATTTAGATTTTTTTTATTGATCATTTGGATTATTATTATTTTAATTTTATCTAAAACCTGTGCTAAGTAAATAGTCTAGTTTAGGGTTTTAAATTTAAGTTCTGTATCAAATTTAATGAAAATTCTAAAAAATTTATGTGATCTAAATTTTTCCTTACAGGAAATAACGAAGTTACATTTACTATTTACTATGGAAAGTTCCACTCTTCCTCTTCTTGCTTGCTTGAAATTGAGATTCGGTTCATTTTTAATATTATGTTTACCTTGGGAAATATATTGAATTAATGTTTTTAGTGTTTTTTAATGATTTTAATATGCTGATATAAAAAAATTATTTTAATATATTTTTAAATAAAAAATACTTTTAAAAAACATTTAAAAACAAAAGTTATTACAGCATCAAACTAACATGACATATGTTTTTGTATGGTCAGGTTTCTAATTGATAGTTTTCTCTTCCATTACTTATGATAACATTACCTTGGTTAAATTTAATTTTTTTTTTTAACTAGATTATACAACATGAATTTTTTTTTACTATCATGCATTTGTTTATGGTCTTCTCACTTCTGCATAGATAAAGGATTAATATGTAATTTCATCTTATGATTCTCGGTACACTATAGGCTAGGTTATTTTTTTAATATAAAAAAAATCCAAATGTTGTTAATCTATTTCCAAGAAGTAAATAAATACTGTAACTCAAATTAAGTCTAACTAAGTCTAATAAGCTATTTTTATTTAAGCTTATTATTTAATTACATAATGAAAAAAAAAATTAAGATAATAAATGAACAATTATTTACATGAAAAGGCATTAATAACAACCTCCATGAAAATAATGTTTACTAAAATAAAATAAAAAATCATTAAATTTAATTATCATAAAACAAATGTTGGGCAACAAGATTTTTTAAAAAAAGAAACAAATAAAAAATGACCCATGTGTGAGCTGGGATTGCATGCAAAACATGCAACTTAGGTTGTAAGGTAGAAACAACTTTGTATAAAACAAATAGAAAAAATTATGATGTTTAATTTCTAATAATTTAATTATAAAAGAAAATAACTAAAAAGATAAAAAAATCCATCAAACATGGACATGTTTGCCAAGTCTCGTGGGTTTGATCATGAAAATAAAATAATCTAATAGAAGGTGAAACATAAAAAAACATAAAGTTTAATTTTCAAACTAATCAAGCATTAAATAATAAAATAAATAAAAAAAATATATAAAAAAATAAAAAAATAGAGTAAACTCTAGTTAACATATTAAACCCACGATCTAAATCATTAAAATAGGCTCACCTCACATTAAAAAAGAAATCATGAAATCTAAAATTTCAATAAACCTAGTAGCAAGGGATTAAATAAAAATAGGAGAAAATTGGTGTAAAGGATTTAAACAAAAGATCGATATCAATTTGAGCTAACCTTCAAAACATGTAATCTAAATTACAGAGCTAGGATCACCCCACAAAAAAAATAAAATCATAAAACCGAACTTCAAACCAACTCAGTATTAAATGATGAAATTGAAAAAAAAATCAATATTAAAGAACAACCCAAAACAAAAAAACAACAATCAAAATAGTAAGAAAAAAATTGATATAAAATAAAATAACATGATAGCTTTTATTTTTTTGTTGGACAGGTGTGAATCTCGCAAAGAAAAAATTAGGGGGGAATGAAAAAAAATATCACTATCACCTAACCACTAATGATCAACTAACATTCATTATTTTAATGGACAAAATTGAATGAAAAGGCTATTTTGATTAGTTTCTCATCAATATATGTTAGACTCCTATTTAACTAGTTAAAATTACATATTATTGTAAATCTGACTATATTATTAATATTGATAAAACATATTTAGAATAAAATTTCATAAAAATATGTTTTTTCATGTGAAATGATCAACTATTTTATACAATTGAATTAACTGACTAATCGGTTATGCCAAAAAATTAGGAGTATTGCCCTTGTTATGTTGTTAGGCTTAAAAAATATGACTATTTAAATGTCATTATTGTGAAGTATGACAACTATTTTATTACTTGTTATTACAAATCCAATTATATTTTTCACTAAAACATATTTGGAATAAAAATTTATAAAATATATATATTTTTATGTGAAATGACTAATCATTTTATTAAATTAAATCAACTGATTGACCAGTTAAGCTAAAAATAAGTAGTAATGCCCTTATTATTATGTTGTTAAGCTTCAAAACCATGACTATTTAAATGACATTATCATGAAACACAACAATTATTTTATTGCATGTTATTATAAATCTAACTATATTATTAACATTGATAAAACATATTTGGAATAAAAGTTTATGAAAATATGTTTTTTCATGTGAAATGACAGACTATTTCATACAATTAAATTAAATGGCTGGCCGGTTAAGCAAGAAAATTAGTAGTGATGCTCTTGTTATGTTATTAAGCTTCAAAAATACAACTATCTAAATGTTGTTATTATGAAGCACAATAACTGTCTTGTTATACTTAGAAATAACAATATTTAATAAGTATCATATTTAGAAATGCAAAAAAATAAAAACATAATATACTATTTCTCTATTTTTTTATACAAATAATGTTATCATATCAAAAAAGCATTTATTTTTTCATCAGTTTGATTCCTTCGGCCATGATGTAATTTGGGTCTGCGCACCAGGTAGCCTCAAGTGAGAATGATATCTGAGCTACTATAACGTCCTCGCCTGTTTTTTTCCTTCAATATTTACAGGTGGAATGTCAAGCCAGCTAATTACTTCAACAACCACGAAAGTTTGCAGCGACCTTTGGTTTTGTTTTATATAGTAATAATATTTGGCACATTCCTCTCGTACATATTACATACATTAGACTTAAAAACACCATCCCAACCATCGAGGTAGTTCTAATGTTATTATCAAATATATTTTTTCTTTAGCAAAATTTTAGATTCTTTATCCGTACATTCAACCAAATCATATTGCTTTTTTTTTTTTTTTAAATAAACAAATAAAGTTGTTCTATAAAGAATTTAATGTTTTTTTTTATGGCGGTGGAGTCCATTATTGTCATCACTGGTATTTTCCCTAAAGTTATTGGATTAATATTGTTAATGTCTTTTTAAAGGCAAATAAATGTTAGAATTTCTTTGAAATATCATGTTTCTTACATTGATAATTTTAAACATTGTGTTTTCCAACTGTGATGTGTCGGATATATTATTTCATCTGGTTTTTTTAATAAAAAAATTGTGGTCTTATTAATTTTTTTATAACAGTGCCAGTAAGCAGAAATACCCTTTAATCTGCCTGTTTCAGACAGGTGTGTGTGTCATGATTTTGATGTGCGCTTAATTACAGTTTAGTTAGTACAAGGATTGAGACCCTTCAACAAATACAATGATTTTGAGGTCCCTCGACAAGTTTAATTGGCATTGAAGTTGCTGGCGTATAACCTCAACTGCCCTTTTTGCCTGACAAAGAATTAAAGAACGGCAGGTAGCTAGGAATTGTGCAGCGTGCTGCCTGGTTTTAAGCGACGTGTGTGCACACACACGTGTGTTTTTGGGTAAGCGAGCTTGTTCAATGTGGTAAAGGGAGTTGAGTTAAGACAGGACGAAATGAGAGATGGTAGCTATTATTTTTAAAAATATTAAAAATATATTAATGTAAAATAAAAATAATTTAAAAACTGTTTTCAAAACGTAAATTTTTTTTAGATTAATATAGGTATTGGACTAACTTGCACGCACCGGAACTAATCCAAAACGCAATCTTAATCGTACAGGGAGGAGGAGATCCGTTGAATTTGGTGAAGCTTAAATGCCTTGTCATGTACGAGTATATGCCTCCAAATTCTTCACGGGGAATGGTATCTAATTATTCTAAGTATAGCTCATCTTCCGAGATGACTATGTTAGAAACTGAAGTTGACTTCGACTGTTTTTCGAATCATTCAACCTTCTTGAGAAACACTTTCCTGCAATCTGATTCCAAGAAAACCACACAATATTTTTTAAAAAAGACCGAGGATCAAGCAAGTGTCAAGCTTAATTAGCTGGCATATCCATGCCATGTCGTGAAACCTTCCATCAAGTCAAGAAATGATAGATGAAGTAGCGTCATTGTATTTTTTTTTAAATATTTTTTTGTATATTTAAATCAGTTTAATACATTAATATCAAAAATAAATTTTTAAAAATTAAAAATATTATTTCAATATACATAAAATAAAAAATATTTTAAAAAACAACTTTTATTATTCATCAAAAACATTACCATGGAGAATTTGGATTTTTTTAAATTTTCTGGGGAGCTCATGGGAAATGACCTTCAGTGTTATTGAATAATTGCTTTGACCTTGACAATCCTACAACATGTCCAGTTTAATAACAAGAATCCTACACATGTACCAGAATTTTAGGAAATGTTCTTAAATTTCTTGTGTTTAGCACTGGAAAAAAAATAAAAAATATATAAATATGGATAGTGGCGTTAACTGTTAAGAGTTGGGAACTTGCATCTGCAGATAAAAAAAAAAAAAAAATACTACGAAGACGGTGTCGGCAAAGGAACCTTCTACTAGATCATGGATCACCAAGAATAGAGGGTCCAGTATTAATGATAGAGCAGCACTATCCAAAAACCGATGAATATTTATTTAAAGAGCGTTGGATAGCAATAAAATAGCCTTGCTATTAGCGCTAGTCTGTTTTTTGGGTGCTGCAATGCATAAAACTCGGGTAGCTGTCCTAGCAGGCGCTCCCGGTAAACGTAAAATTATACCTGTAAAGTCTTATGAATGTTTTACAGCTACTGTTTATATTTTCTTGAGTTTAAACAAGCAACGAGTCTCTGGTTAAACTTATATTAAAAATATTATTGAACATCAAAATGATAGATAAAGACACGTAAACTTAAATAATAATAATAATAATAATAATAAAGTATTTTAATTATTTAATCAAAACATCACAATCGATGAATTAATATATATGTTAAATCAACTGTACATATCAATAAAAAATAATTTACATGTCATGTACTTTGAAGATTACTGGACTAATAATTGAATATTCGCACAAGGGCCATACAATACTGATATGCCCATACTACTCCGATGACCATGAAGGACGGCAGATCTCATTGAGGGATTGGGTATTTTATAGGCCAGCAGTATTATCGCCATAGGTGCCCAAAAGCCTGAGCCTTACCCTCCCTTGAGTGATGGGCTACCCAGGCCTGGTTTACTTGACCCATATTGAAGTGTTAATTCCAATCTAAAAAAAACTTCTTTTTCTATTCTTTTTACTGTGCATGTGTATCATGCAGCTATTTTATATCATTTTTATGATTGCAACTTTTAATAAATAATTTTGAATAATTTTTTATTATCTATATTTAATATTCACTAAATTAAAATATATTTTTAGCTGAAAATATATTTCTTTGTATCATATTGTTATAAGAGAATATACATTACATGTCTTCCACGCAAAAACAGAACAAACAAGGATGGAAAAAAGAGTTTCACTGTTTATTTTTCTTAGGGGAAAATCAAAACATTATTTTGATATTTAATTTTAAAACTCAAGCTTGTTCAATCTATATGATTAAAATAAGCATCACAAAGCTATCAAAATATTCAATCTTATAAATAACAAACATAATTACATATGAAAATATATAAGCATGATAATAAATAATTTAATGTTGCTTTTAAAGTTTGATTATTTTGACCACTCACACTTATAGTAAAAATATGTATAGCTGGAAAATCTTGCAATCTATTTAGGAAACGAAGCCTTGCAACACCATTAGATGTCTGGTCTTAATACTTAAGCTTTTATACTATCAAATTGCTATTTATCTCTCAACCATGATCAATCACTACCGTGGTAACTTTTCTAAATTATTTTATTAAAAAGAGTGATTTATTTAAATAACATCTATTTGTATTCCATGAACATGTAAAGTGTACTATGCGAGTAAAAATTTTATACCAGGGACGTAACATGGCATTAAAATTGATCTTTTTATTTGAAAAAATATTTTGTTTTAATCGAAAATATATTTTTCGTACCATATTAATTGCTATAAGAAAAATCTATGCCTTTCATGCAAGAATAAGATTAGTCTATTTTTTTTAAAAAAAAGTTTTAAGAGTTTATTTTCTTAAGAAATCATTAATTTCAATGCTGGCATTTGGGTTCTTATGGGTGAATGTGGCTGAAGCTTCTGAAGGCGCGACAAAATGCAGTGATTGCTAATGAAAAGAATTAGATACTGCATATGAATGCCTGGGCCGAATAGGTTGGAGTCTTTTATAGGCGAAGCAAATGCAAGGTAACTACGCCATTTATGACCGACGCTTGTATTTATATAAGAAAGAGGCCATTTATGATTTTGCATCAGATTCCACGGCTGTAACAGAGGCCGGCAGTTCACTGCCCTTACAGAAACATTTATATTTACAAGAATAACTAAATAAAAATCAGATGAGGTCGGTGCGTCGGTGGGTGGCATCCTGGTTTGATTATTTTCATTTCAATTTGGTTTCGAACCAAAATAAATAATCAAATTAAAATTAATTTTTTAAAGATTTTGAATCAAATTAAATTAAAAACCAGTTAAACTAACTATTTTTTATTTGATTCGGTTTGATTTTTTCCCGCCGGGCTCAAGTAAATTTAACCTGGTTATCTAATGTTCTTTTTTGCTCTCTCTTACCAACCTTGCACGTAAATTCCTATGGAGAGGGCAGTGATAAATCCGTTGTGAATTGTGAGAAATTTACTGTTCAATTTTCTGAAACCCGCGTCTCATCCTCCAGTCGACCGGAGTATAAAAGTGAAGCTAGGCAAATTAGAGCATCGGTAAGGATAAGGGTGACCAAATAAAAAACAAGATTTGGAGTAAACAGTCCCCTCGATGCACAGACTAGTATGGGTTTTTAAAACGATCCAATACCATTAGATGGCGCCTTTGAATGGCAACACATATTATGATGACATTGACCATGGTGGCAGTAATCAGTCTATATATCATTTACATTTGAAACATAGAAGAAGATGTATGAGTCTCTGTCAAATATTATGACATTCTTGAAAGTAAAAGAAGAAGAAAAAGTTCACGGGGCGACCGAGAGAGCAGAAGTAGAGGGAGGCGGCTGCTAGTTGGTAATGAGGTTGGGTTGGAGGAAAGTTTTTTTTATTTTTATTAGGTTTAATTTTGGATTAAATTGGTTTGGTTGCATCTGATTTTGCTAGGTTTAGAATTCTAAAACCAGAACCAAACATTTTCTTTTTATAAAGATTTTCTAATTAATTCATTCCATTTTTCTTTTCTTTTTCGATTCATTTTTTATTATTATTATGTTCATGATTTTCCCAGTTTAGTTTTTTTTCTTCTTCTCATTTTTAACGTCGTCCCCTTTGCAGCCCTAAACACTTGAATCTTTCGAGTTGTTGCTAGCTGTTGGTTTTGATTTTTCAAGCACGTTACCGAAGATAATTTGCCCCGTCCCATTGCATGAGATTTGATGGGAAAGGTTGCAGCCACAGCTGTGATACTCCACTCCGAAAAGAATTTTGATTTTTAAATGATTGAGCTAATCTAAGTAAAACTATTTTTTCTTGATACTAATTTAATCAGTTTGGATCAGGTGAATCGAATTATTAAAATCAAAACCAAGTCAATCTAGTTTTATTAGATTAATATCTTGTATAAATCGGGACATGGAAGGATGTTCCTTCAATTTAGAAGCTATAAGCTAGTGCTTGCCTGTATTGGAAATGGACAGGCAGAGAAGAGAGAGATGAAGAATACTAAAGGCACAGGCAAATAACTACGAAGGAAATAAAAAAGAGAGAGAGAGGTAACTATCAACAATCTCAAATACAAAACAACTGCCCTCAGGCAGTCCCCTCGAATACAAAAGCTTCCCTCAAAAATCTCCCCAAAGAATCCAACCGAATGTATAATATATGGCTCAAGTACAGGAAATAGAAGATCTCATCACCGCGCAGGGGCTAAAATGGCAGCCAGTAATATATGTAGACAACAGCAGAAATTAAAAAAAATAATATTAAAAACTGAGACACAAAGATGACATGTCTAACTTAGCAACCACAATGCCGATCCAAAGACCAGGCTCAGGACCATCTTCTGCACGGACCCCATCTTCTCTACTCCACTCTGCAACAACACAATTTTTGTGGGAAAAAAGGTCAGAGCATTGCAGACACAACATTTACAGGCTAAAAACCCACCTACAAAACTAATTGAGCACTTAATTGGACCATCATGGGCCTAATCTGGACCCAACAAGGCCCAAGGACCAAATATAAATCGGTGGACCCCCATTAAATGCAGCCCAACTTGTGACTTTGGACAGTTATTTGAGCCCAAAAACACTTATATTTTATTTTTTCTATAAGCCCTGCAATTGAGCAGAAGAGGGGGGGTCCCTCCCTGCGAGGACAGCACAGGGTAGTCCTTGGGATTCCGCGGCTTGCACGCACAGTACTTTTTTATTTATTATTATTGTATTTCTGTGCTTTAAAATATAAAGGATTCATTTCATTTTCTCACAGGTCACGTGAAACTACCTGATTGGGTCATTGGAAAAACATTTACTCTTCTTTTTTAAGTTTTACATTGATTAAAAACCGTTGATTTTTAATCAAATCAGGTCAAACATTGAATTTGAAATCAGATCTGAAAACAACTACTGCTTGATTGGCGCACAATTCTTATTCCGAATCTAGTTATATTCACACCGGATAATAATCCCAGCAAGCAGAGCCCAAGACCGAGACCCTAGAGAGGCAGCATCGGGACGACTAAAAACACTAACGACACTCCGGTTTACATGCACAGTCCATTATTTTGTCTGCATTACGCCAGATCCTAACTAAATTAACTACTACCAGCTATGGTACTAGGCATCTAGCAAGTTTTCAAACAAAAGATTAAACAATGCAGTTACATTGAATATAAAGAAATTAGCGAGATTAGAAATCTGGTATTAAAAAAAGAGACAAACTGTGCATGAATAAAACTTTTTCTTTTATAGAGCAAATGACTGATCATATTTGTTAATTTTAAAGGGTACGTTGAACTAAATTACTAGATCACACTAATGCTTAGCAAAATATAATCATATGAGAATATAGATGGGATCAATAATGGACTTACCATATCGGTTCCAGCGGGTCCAGGAGAGGAAGCACCCAAACTTGGAGCAGGAGCGCCAGTTGGTGGAGATGGAGGACTCAATGCCAGGGGAGATGGAGCTGGAGACTTCAACTTAGGCTTGCTGGGAGCTGGAGCTGGAACAAGAGCTGGTGGAGCTGCCAATGGAGCTGGTGGAGGAACAGCGGGAGGAGGGGTTGCTGGTGGAGGAGTAGCAGGTGGCGGGGTTGCTGGTGGAGGTGTTGCTGGTGGTGGGGTGGCGGGAGGAGGGGTGGCAGGTGGTGGGGTTGCGGGAGGAGGGGTGGCAGGTGGTGGGGCTGAAACTGGAGGAGGGGTAGCTGGAGGTGGAGATTGGGTAACGGGAGGTGGGGCTGAAACTGGTGGAGGAGTGGTTGCTGGTGGTGGAGAAGAAGTTGGTGTGGGTGGTGCTGGTGTTGCTGTTGGAGACGTTGCTGGTGCTTGACCAGCAACACCAGCAATCGAAATGCAGATCAAAGAAAGAATGATGACAGCTTTTTTTAGCATCATTTTTGTCTAGTTTTGATACTCTCCCTCTCTCTCTCTCTGCTCTTTGCGTGTAGTCCTGACCAGTGAGGAAATAGAGAAAGGGAGGGAGGATTATAAATAGAGTGGAAGGAAGAAGGTTCGGAACTTCGAGAGGTATTTGGTGGGGCCAATGAGCTACCAAACAGATCTGAGGCGTCGATTATGTTGTTTGATGTGGGACCAGCAATGCATGTGATTTGGATATGAGATCTGGGTGACACGTTAGTAGCAGGCAGCCAGCTTTGTTTTTTCAAAAAAAAAAATGAAGAAGAATTGTTAGTCACTCTTTTAGTTGTGCATTAATGATGAATATGGGTTAGCTTAGGGGGCTCTCCTCTCTGTGGGAGGAGTGAAAATGGTAGAGTCGGACATTAAAATGATTAAAAAAATCATGATTATTAATGATTTTGTTGGAATGATTTTCTTTTGTCCCTAAAAATGGCCATGCATTTGTCAACCACCATCGAAAGGAGAGCTCATTATCGGTTTCAACAGTTCAGATTAAATAAAAAAACTCAATAAAATAAATCTTTTTTCAATTTCAAATGAAAATAAACTAAATAAAAAAATCATACTAATTGGTTCAGTCTAGTTTGATATTTTAAGAGGTCGAATATATCTACTTTAATCCATGAAAATTTTTCCTAGATTATTTTTTATAGATTTTAATTTAATGAATCTTCAGTTTATAATGAGTTTTTTTTTTCAATTTGGTTTTTAAAATCTAAAATCAAAACCAAACAAAATTGTTTTTCTAATAAAAAAATTATAATTAAAATTATCGAAAAATCTAAAAAAAAATGATTCAGACAATTTTGGATTGTTTTCTTATGGATATTCTAAATAGTTCAGTTAATTTATTTACTTTTTAGTTATAAATAAAGGAAAGGCATGGAATCACTCGCATATGACATGATCTTTAAATTTTAGCTTCATATCATTTCAAATGCGTGAGATTTTTCGATGTTTAAATAAAAATTTACCCATGGAATACATGAGTTATTAGCTTATACTTTAATTTTTTTTCTTATCAATAACATCTAATTAAGTTAGTTAATTTTCATTTTATTATTTGTGACCAATGATAATTAAATTGATAAAATGTGAGGGTAGTTGACAAAGAACAAATTTTAAAATAAGAAATAGAGTTAAGGAAGTAAAATAAAATTAATCTATAAATTATCACTAAACAAATCAATTTTACAAAATTAACTCGGTAAATATTCTTTATTCTCTCAAAATATATAAATTCATTCTACATGAAAATGTTGGATGCCTTCAATGAGCTGAAGTTGAATATAGTTTTTTTTTTTTGGTGTTTCAAAAATATTTTTTTTAAAAAATAAAATTTTTTATTTTTTATTTACTTTAATTAATATATTTTTAGTGTTTTTAAATTATCTTGATGTACTAATATTAAAAATAAATTTTAAAAAATAAAAAAATAATTAACATATATTAAAATATAAAATATTATTTTAAAAATAACCATAATTATATTGCCAAACAACCAAATGAATAACATATAAGTAGATCCAGCTCCTATTGTATCAAGTTTAAAACTGTGAAGTACACATCAAATTAAGCACATCAATAATTTTTATTATTCTTCATACAATCAAATTTTATCATGAATGAGTGAAAGAACTTGCATTTTTTTTAATTATGATTGTCATATAAATGTTTAAGATTTTAAGTTTGATTTATATTTTAAATATTTTAATTATACTTGTTGATTCAAAGTTTCAGGTATTTAAATCTTTGCCCTTTTTAATTAATTAAGAATTGTGTTAAAATCAATGTTAAGAATTATGCTGAAATAAAAAAATATGTAAATTCAATATGTTAGATTGTTTTTAATATATCATATAATTGATTCACTGATCAGCTGGTGGATACATGAATTGAGTCGCATTTCTTGAATTAATCTTCAAATCCAACTCGACAACTGTGAAAACGAGAGGTATTCTACTGGTCAAGAATAATGAACGATCCTTTTTACCGAAGAAGCAACAGGAGGATTATGATTAGTGGGCCCCTGCTTCATATGAGCTGGCCCTTAATCATGGCAGTGCCAATGGATTGGCACTGGCAGATGTGTATTTTACGCTTAAGTTTTGGCTATAATCTGCCAAATTTTAGTTGGTATGTTGGAGCACCGCCAGTGTAGTGGCCCCTGCTGCGCTAGCTGTCTCGCCGTGACAGGCGCTCTTTAGGGAGCCTGGAGACTAAATAATCCTTGCCAGTTCGCCGTTGAGTTTGAATAATAAATACAAAATTAGGCCTGGAGACATGAAAATTATGCAGAAAAAAACGATGATAACGAGTGAAATTTCCAACGAGTTCCAGCTACAAGTGTTGCCGTGAGCCTCTAACCAGTTCTACCAGTAAAAGGTATTCTGTTTTTGTTTTTTTTTTGGGTGGGTCCTAGCTCCTTGGGCTGTTGAGTATGAGGGATCATTAAACTGGGTTCACGTGTCTCATCCAGGCTGGTTATAATTTGGAAAGGAGATGGTGGATGACCTTTGCTTACAAACCAATCCTCCGTTAGATTTTCTTTCAATTTTCTCTTCTTTTTTTGGTATAAAGATAAAAGAAGATGTTCGTTTTCATAAGATCCCAAGAAACTCCTCTGCAGTATTATGATTACTAATAGCTTAATCAAGGGTTCTGTTTTTATTGACCTATCACCATCACCATCTCCATCGCCAAGATCCCTGTAGGTTTGCAGTTATCTTTCTCAACAAGCGTTTAATTATAGGCTTATAGTCCTTTTCGTTGTATCTGTCTTTTTTGTTTGGAGATTGATGGTCGGAGTCGGAGAATGCCACGGTAAAGCATGGACATGCATTGTCCTACTTTTTTTTAAAAAAAATTCCTAACTATATGCATAGGCTCGGCGATCCGATTAGTAATTTTTTGCTTGAAAGTGTCTTACTCAGGGGCGGGCAAGCAGGGCCCGGCCCCTTCAAAACATTTTAATTTTTTATTTATTTATTTATTTAAATAAATAAGTTTTTTAATAACATATATTATTATATTAATTTTGGCCTCCCTGTAAAATCTGCCTGGCTCCGCCCCTGGTCTTACTGACTTTTATTTTGAAAACACTATCTTACATGACTGATGAATTTAGATTCAATTGGTAAATTTTTATACATATTTTCTTAAAAAAAGACTATGAATTAAGAAAAAACACACAGTTATATTTTTTATAACGGGAATGTTGGGCTAGCACGCACCAACCCCAAACACAAGTTCATTGTGCCTCACAGCATGCCAGGTCCAGAAGCTTGGCTTGACGCTCTCTCAGGCCAATAGGGTGTGACATACATTTCTTGTGACGCTCTCTCAATACTTCTTGAATATAATCTAATAACATACTTTCACATATTTTATATAAATTTTGGATAAATTATTTCTTAACAAATAGATTTAATTAAATAAATTTATAATTCATTAATATTATTTGATGTATTAAAATCTCTCATGACCCACTATATTTCAATCTCTTAGCTAAATAAAATGAATAAAACATAAATCATGATATAAATTTAATTTATAAAGGTAAAATGATTCCCAAACTCTTTCATTTTAGAAGGATAGCATTTAGGGGTTATAAATACTCCCTCGACTATACAAGTAAATGATTTACAATATTTATATTCTTAATAATTTTAGTATACATGTTTTTCAAGTTATTTATTTAAAATATTATTATACTCTCTAAAAAAATACTTAAGTTTTTTAGAGTCTTTAAATCTATAAGAAAAAAACTTTTTATAAGTATCAACTATCTTGACTTACCAGACATTAAATATAACTATCAATTATTTTTACTAGAGAAAATAGATCAAATTATTATAATAAAAAGATTAATTAATTATTTAATATATAATATTTTTATTTAAATTACGTAGATTTTCTAGAACATCGTTAATAACAAAATTTCTTTTAAACCTTTTATTATAGAAAAATAAAATCTTATGAATGGTTAAGACTTAATAGATGAAAAGTAATTATATATAACATGAATTTCATTGTACTTGCATATTCGACATCGAGACATTGAGGAACTGGTCAAACGATTAATAATTACACTGTTTTCCAGTTTTTAAAAGTTCAAAATCAGGTAAGATTGCTTAGATTGCGAGGAGTAAAGTTTTCACGACTCTTTAAATCTTGACATAACTGATTCATACGTGAAAATCAATCAAGAGACATAACATAGACGAAAAACAAAAAGAAATATAAAGAGAGAAAAAGAAATCCCCACGCAAAAAAGAGAGAGAAGATTCTTCCACTTATGCAGTGATGAGAGCATAAATTTAGGTGGTTGATTATTCTCAACGCAAAAAAAGCACCGACTGACTGGGCATTCCATAGAAACTGAAATTGATATACAGCCAGTACCTAGCCCTCCCAATCTATGTTAAACAATGTGACAATTAATGGCTTCCTCTTCAATCCTTTATCTTAGCATTGTCCACATGCATCACAGGGCCATTACAACGCCTGTCACGGATTTGCCTTCTCAACTCCCTCCATTATTCAATCCACAACAACACCCCCTTTTTTTTTAGAGTACCTTTCAGTTGTTAACATACACGTTTCCCCTCGCATTTTACACGACAATTATCGAACAAGATTACTCTCTGTAATCTTGATTTTCTTGGTCCGATCGAATTGAAACATTACTATGTATAACAGGTACGGTTCATGAGGACAAATCATACAAAAGGTAGGTCCAAAGTCCATGTAAACGAGAGTAAAGTAAAAGGGAACGTGGACTATGGGGGGGCCAAGTTAGTTTAACGATCATTCCTGCAATGTGAATGATTGTAACTTGCTATCCTCCTCTTGTTGGCCCTCTAGTTTCTTTTCCTTGAGGTTAAATTGACCTCCTTCCTACCTCTTAATTAATCCTAGCTAGGCTGACTTTATGATAACGTGGTTTCAACTGCAAGCCGGGAATGGTTTTACGAGGGCAAATAGTCAGACCATAACAACACTAATCATGCGTGGAGGGACTGCATTTTGGTTTGGCTTCATCACTATATTAAAGTTGTAACAGTATATTCCACTTTCGTCGTGGACAGGCCTTTCCCTTTTACGAGAAGAAAAGAAAAGAAAACCATACATTTATTAGAGAGAAATACCCTTTTTTTAGCTGTTGTATTTGTGGTTGAAAGTTAATTGGTGCCATGTGTTTTTATTTTGATCAATTTGGCTAAAATGCGACGTGATACATCCCAGACGACGGCATCAACGAGCCTTTCTCGTCAATTGGCTTAATTTGATCAATTCTTGAGAGCTGGTTAGCAGGCATGGTCTTGGATGGATGTTCTGTCAAAGAGAATGAGGCATTAACGGTTCAAGATAGCTAGCTGAGCTTGCCCCTGGGGAAAGATAAATTATATTCTCGGACAAAATAAAAAAAAAGCCACACAAATTGACTTCTCAAGGCAATTATTACGGGAAAAAGAGATTCTACTCTTTTTATCAGACAATGCTGTCCAAACAATAATTCAATACTTTTATTTTATATGCTTTTTTCCCTTCATGTCTAAGTAGGGTTAACGAATAATTATTACATAATGAAATTTCACGAGGGACCAGAAAATAAAATTAAAAAGAGTTAAAATATTAGTTGTTTTATTATTTAGATTAAAAATATAGATATTACCAAGAAAAGGACTGGAATAAAATTTTCTTTGCAGGGCCGGCCAGCCCCCCTCTCCGCCCCTGCTAGTATCATTATAAGGAAAAGAAAAGAAATACAATAGAATATTGGGTAATTTTACACGGTATCTCTGTGCATGTCAATGTGTAAGTAGTTAATTTGACCGCGAGACTCTATCACCGTTGTTGTCTCTGTCTCTTGTCGTGAAATGTTAGATGTTAGAACATGTGCATCATGGAGTTTGCAGGAGGCACACCTTACCTTCGCCAAAACCCTCAACCACACCTCCGTCACCTAAAGCCCATGTCAGAGAATGAAATGAAAGCTAAAACCTAATTCTGAAACCCAGATCCACTACTTATTCCCAGGTCTACCATTGTATATATATTGGCCTTTTCTATTTCTCCTTTAGCCCAGCCCAACTCCTCCATCCCCATCCTCAAACTGCCCAAATTTCTGGTGGATGTCTGTCTCTGTCATATCACCACACCAGGACACTCTTGACCCAACAAAAATCGAACGATCTGTTTTTTCTATAGTGCTTGACCCAGGCAGGGGCATTCAAGTATTTAAAAAATCGTGAAAAAGTTAAAGAATAGCACGCCAGGATTAAGGCGGGATCAGACAAATTCTGTGTTCCTCACTCACACAAAACCCAAAAAACCCTTATCTCTCTTCGCATTCTCTCGAAACACCAAAATTTAAAAGGAAAAAAAAAAACAAGCTACTTCAAAACCCTCTCCCTCTCTCAGAAACACAAAATTCTCGATTTTTTCCTTTTTCAAATGGCAATTTCTTCAGGGATTTTCTCTACTTTCTTATCCACCGAAACGGTGCCACTTCTCAAGTTTCCTTCTCCTACATCCACTCCTCCTCTCAGGATTCTGGCTGCGCCTCCCGCAAACCCGCGCATGGCGCGGAGTACTGTAGTTACTTGCGCCACGGCATCGACCGGAAACCGTGCTCCACGCGGCATAATGAAGCCGAGGCGAGTCTCACCTGAAATGGCGGACTTTGTTGGTGCTCCCGAGGTCTCTCGTACCCAGGTTCTCAAGATTATATGGGCCCATATCAAGGAGCACAATCTTCAGGTATAATTTTTGTCAGAAGTCGACATTTTGTTCTAAAATCTTGGGTTCCTGTCATTTCCTGTGCTTAATTTTTAGTTAAACGTTTGGATAAGGTTGTTTTGGGACGGTAAAATGTGGTTATTTTTATTCATGGGTTTTCATGCAGTTGATTATTTAATTGATTAGCTGGAGACAGTCATGTTTGTGGATAAGGTTGTGCTGGTGTCAGCGAAATGTTCCAGTTCTGTTGTTGTTGTTGTTGTTATTTTTTTACTTTTACGAGGTTTTTAAGTGTGGGTTATGCTGTTATTGTATTTTAGTTCTGAAAATGTAATATGTTTTATGCGTTGTTTCTTTTCTGGGTTTTGGATAATGTTATGAGGCTGCTGGATAATTGTGGGTTCTTGGGTATTGTTTGTTTGCTGCTCATGTAATTGAATGGAGTTATACTTGGATATGTTTGTTCGATGTAGTTTTTTATTCTTGCATGGCCTGATCATTATTGCTGTGAATTCGTTGATGTATGAACAAGGTGTCTCTCATGTTAGGGATAGATTTCATCACTAGAATTTTGGTTGAGGCATGATTTTATATAGAATTTGGGCTGAGACATGATTTTGTAGGTAGTTCAAGTTTGAGAAACAATTCAGAATAATTTCAAATTTGTAATACATGAATGTGGTATGCACTGCTTTGTTGATATGACCACATGCAGTATGTTTATATGAATGTGGCTTAATTAGAGGTACTGGATTTTATTAACCTGAAAAATGCGAGGCAGCGCTTATAAAATTGTGACTAACTGGCTGTTGGCTTGTCATTTCCTAGCAGCTATCGTTCTTCACTATTAGGGTTAGCTTCCAGCTGAAGAATTTGGTTGAAACAAAAAGCATGATTGGTGTTTGAGTAATGGATACAATGTTCACTTAATTATCGTTTTACTTCACCCTTTAGAACATTTGCTAGTCCATCTGCTGGTGCGGTCACTTCCCTTTATTTGTTGCATGGTGTATTTACTAATTTGGTGCTAACTCTTTTCTTGAAATGCAGTATTATTGCTCCTCTAGTTCGTCATGTTTGCATGAATCTGGTGTTTGTTTTTCTAGCTGTTTCTGAGCCATTGCATAGAACATCCATGGTGTACGCATATATGGTTATCTCATTAATTTGGAGCTGACTGGACTTGCTGTGTGTTTTTAGGACCCTAGTAACAAGAAGAACATAATTTGTGACGAGAAGTTGAAGAAGATATTTGCTGGTAGAGACCAGGTTGGATTTCTTGAGATTGCTGGGTTGATTAGTCCTCATTTCCTCAAATGAAGTTCAAGATAATGGATCCAGTCTTCATGGTCATCTTTCCCGTGGCAGGGCTATCGTTTTTGTTGATGATAATAGTCAAAATTATGCCTGGTGCTTTCGGCAGCTTGTGTTTTTGGTCTTAATTAGCAGTACTTACGTGCAGAACTAGCTTTGTTTAGAATTTTGCTTATGGATCCCTTAAATAGTACGATTTTCAAGATGATATTATAACTTTCTGCCAGTTTATGCTTCTGTTGATGAATCTCAAATTTTGATTGAATCTTGTATGCGGTTGTGGTTCTGGCAATATTTTCATATTGGGTGCAGGCTGCATAAAACATGCTCTTCGTATGATTTTAGATAGTTTTGATCTAACAGAAAAACTTATCTCAAATGATCATGGCAGCAGTCGTATTAAGCCGCCCCTTGCCTGCACTTGCCTACCTTAATTATGAACTGGAGTTGTTCAAATGATTTTTGGCAAGTGAGCGTCTCTGGAAAGGCCCCTGGAGTTGGACTCATAACGAGTTCTTGCACAGAACTCCCCCAGAATGGGAGTGCGTGAGGGCAAAAACTAGTAATAGCAGAAAAGTGAACTTTATTGAAGAATATTAGGTTGCAGAAACAAGAAAGAATGGAACGCCGTTCTAATCTAATCCTCGATCCTGGGTCTTCTAATGTTCTATGGAATCTTTGCGTTGTCATTCCTGCAACGGAAAACACAAATTAGATCAGCGAATTCCATATCACCACATGTACGGCTTTTGAACTCCGCAAGATTGGAGAGAGACTTTTAAACTCGAAATTCCCGTGGAGAGTTTGATATTATGGTAGCTTCAAATAATTTTTGTTTTTTATATGGATTCTATATATAATTATATTTTAAATATGAATTTTGTTTATATCAAAATAATATATTTTTATTTATTTTACATGAAAAAATTTATCAAATCAATATTAAACAAACTCATATTTTTTTAATTAATTTATTTTAATCCGCAACTATTCCTCTTTCAACTCCCTAGAAAATTTCAATCATAATGTTTAGTTCTTCGTCCATTTCTTCACTCCTACGAAGCAGAGAGTCACCTTTGCTGACATGGCAAGCTCTATCTGTTCGCCAGAGATTCTTGTCTGCTACCATGGCAGTCTCCATTACTCACTCACCACGTAGGATTGAAACCCTCCTCCCCTCTCAAATCTCTTCTTTCTTAAGTCAAAACACCACACAAACCCAACTAAAGAAACCACCCTCACTTTCTTAAGTCAACTTTTATAATCCTTAAACCCGCCCAAAGCCCTCTCAAAGCCTCTCACTCTAAAAAATGACAGAGAAACTAGCTCTCCCTCTTCTCATCACAGACCCACCCCCAACAAAACTCTTACCGCCTCTCCAATCTCACCTCCACCAACAACAGCAAAAACTAACAACACCCACTTCACGACCACCACCACAACATGGCACCCCACCTACGCAGGGCTTCCTTTTCAAGCAAAACCCCAATCTTTCCAAACCCACCAACCCGCAAACCCAACCTGATCCATTTCCTATCCCAAGAAACCGAACCCGAATTGGCAAGGCCCGTGACCCTAACCGTGGCAAACCCTGGACCCACCGTCGTCTCTCCCTTCAAGGTCAGCGAGTTCTAGATTCTTTAAATGACCCTTCTTTCGAAACCAGTGAATTAGATAAAATCTTGAGTCTTTTATTTGATTATTATAGAGAAGAGTTCAGTTTAAGTAGTCGTGGTAAGGAGAGGTTAAGTAATGATGCTTTGGGTATGATTAAGGGTTTAGGGTTTTATAAAAAAAGTGACCTGGCTATGAGTGTGTTTGAGTGGTTTAAGAATAGGAATGATTGTGAATCTGTCTTGAGTAATTCAGCTGTGGCTGTGATTATTAATATGCTTGGTAAAGAAGGAAAAGTTTCGGTGGCAGCATCTTTGTTGAATAATTTGCATAAAGATGGGTTTGAACTTGATGTTTATGCGTATACATCTTTAATAACTGCTTGTGTTAGTAATGGGAGGTATAGGGAAGCTGTGATGGTTTTTAAGAAGATGGAGGAAGAAGGGTGCAAACCAACTTTGATTACTTATAATGTGATTCTGAATGTGTATGGAAAAATGGGTATGCCATGGAACAAGATTATAGGTCTGTTTGAGGGAATGAAGAATGCTGGGATTCTGCCGGATGAGTATACATATAATACGCTGATAACTTGTTGTAGACGAGGATCTTTGTATAAAGAAGCTGCTGCGGTTTTTGAGGATATGAAATCGATGGGGTTTGTGCCTGATAAGGTCACTTATAATACTTTATTGGATGTTTATGGGAAGTCTAGGCAGATTAAGGAGGCGATTGAGGTATTAAGAGAAATGGAGGTCAATGGATGTTCACCAAGCATTGTGACATATAATTCGTTGATATCTGCTTATGCAAGGGATGGTATGTTGGAAGAAGCAATGGAGCTTAAAAACCAGATGGTTGAAAGAGGGATTAAACTGGATGTTTTTACTTACACTGCAATGTTGTCAGGATTTGTGAGGACTGGTAAGGATGAGTCTGCAATGAGGGTTTTTGAGGAAATCAGAACTGCAGGTTGCAAACCTAATATTTGTACTTTCAATGCCTTGATTAAGATGCATGGTAACAGGGGAAAGTTTGCAGAAATGATGAAGGTTTTTGAGGAGATCAAAATTTGCTGCTGTGTACCAGATATTGTTACCTGGAATACCCTTCTAGCAGTGTTTGGGCAAAATGGGATGGACTCAGAAGTGTCTGGAGTTTTCAAGGAGATGAAGAGGGTTGGCTTTGTACCAGAGAGGGATACCTACAACACCCTAATCAGTGCGTACAGTCGGTGCGGTTCATTTGACCAAGCCATGGCTATGTACAAGAGAATGCTGGAAGCTGGGATCACACCTGATCTTTCCACCTATAATGCTGTTTTGGCAGCTTTAGCTCGAGGAGGGCTATGGGAACAGTCAGAGAAAATACTTGCTGAAATGCAAGATGGCATGTGCAAGCCCAATGAACTGACATACTGTTCTTTGCTTCATGCTTATGCCAATGGCAAGGAGATTGGACGGATGCTTGCTCTTGCGGAGGAGATATGCTCTGGTGTAATTGAACCTCATGTTGTGCTCTTGAAGACCCTTGTTTTAGTTAATAGTAAATGTGACCTCCTATTAGAAGCTGAGCGTGCATTCCTGGAGTTGAAGAGAAAAGGCTTTTCACCTGACTTGAGTACTCTGAATGCCATGATTGCTATTTACGGCAGGAGGCAGATGGTTACGAAAACAAATGAGATCTTGAACTTCATGAAAGAGAGTGGGTTCACTCCTAGCATGGCAACTTACAATAGTTTGATGTACATGCACAGCCAATCAGAGAACTTTGAGAGGTCAGAAGAAGTTTTAAAAGAAATCCTTGCAAAGGGAATAAAACCAGATATAATTTCATACAACACTGTTATTTTTGCATATTGTCGAAATGGGCGGATGAAAGAGGCTTCACATATATTCTCAGAAATGAGAGAATCTGGGCTTATTCCAGATGTAATCACATATAATACTTTTGTTGCAAGTTACGCAGCTGATTCAATGTTTGAGGAGGCTATTGATGTTGTTTGCTACATGATCAAGCATGGATGTAAACCGAACCAGAATACATACAACTCAATCATTGATGGATACTGTAAACTTAATCTCCGGGATGATGCAAACAAGTTCATAAGCAGCCTTCATGAGCTTGATCCACGCATTTCCAGGGAGGAAGAGTGCAGGTTATTAGAACGTTTAACCAAATGGTCATAGGCAATCCCTTTCTTATCTGTCTCATGTTTTGATTAGGCATGAAGATGTGGTTAATATGGATGATCCAGCAAAAGCTTCCTAATGTTTCCTGGAGGCTGAAGAGATGCAAGCACCCAGGAACACATCTATTTGGAGGGCGGTGCTTGGATCCAGACAAGACATGAAAAGAAGGGGAAAGGGGAGTTATTGACTTCAAGGTATGAGTACGTCTATCAAATGTGAATCATTTTGTACCATTAGCATTTGGTGGTTATGAGAATCAAAATTTTGAAAATTCTCTCTGCAACATGTCATCATCGTGATTAATGATTTGATTCTCTTAATGTACAAGAAGGCGGCATTTTTATTATATTTACTTGAGAAGAAAATTGTTTCTCTGTAACTATGGATGGGATGGATATCCTCATTTTGTTCTTATGGGCCATGTAGATTATAAGTATTGTTTTGTTAGTTGAACTTAGTTTTGAATCTCTTGCCAAAGCATTTCCTGGCTTTACCCTATCTTACCTCCTTTTCCTGAGTATGAGGAGTTATTTATTTTGACAAAATTTTACTGTCATTGGAAAGGTGGCCTTTAATTTTCATTGCTAAGATGTGATTTTTCATGTAATGTTGTTAGGTTCTTGAGCTTCGAACTATGTGGTAAAGAAAGAAGGAAGAATGAATGGTTTGTCCAGGAGAGTTGCTAATTGGCCATTTCTTAGCTGATGATACGTGATCTTACATAAAGTTCTCGCTTCTGGCGATATATACTGAAAGTTGCTAAAGGTGTGTACAATGTATATATTGTAGGTGTAACAAAAAGTAAAAAGCTATATATAAATGCCGAGTTAATGAATAGCTATGCCCTAAAGATACGATAATGTGGCTTTTGAACTCCATTTGTTAGTTTTGTGAAGCTCAGTTATACTCGAAACCAGAAACATGAAAGCCAACAGTATTTCAGCGGTCCACTGGACTGTTGTATCTTCAAGAATGATTATGAAAAACAGAAACGTTGTTAATGGGGAGAAACTTATATAGGAGTAATTGTCTATCGTCATCCTTGTATTCCCGGTTGAACTTCTTGTGTGTTTGGCTCGTTTCGTTGCGGTAGTTTTTATGATTACAGTTTGAAAAAGTAGCTTCAAGCATGACCAAGGTTTTAAAAGAGAGTTTATAGTGAAATTCATGCCAAACTATGATATATATATCGATTAATTAAACATTTTTAAAATTGTGATGAGGACAAAACATAGTTTCAATCAGCACATTAGCAATCAATCCTTCACACATTTGTCACCATCCTGTAATTTATTTGATGTATTATCAATGACAAGTCCTTAAAATTCATCCTTACTAGGAACAACATTGTAGGTTTCATGTCTACTTCAAACAACTTGCTTAATGGCTGGCTTAAAATATTTGCCAAAACCATATTTCATTTCTTACTGTGATTTTTTCTGCATAAAGCGAAGGATTTTGAACTTCAAACTTCCAAGCTGGCCTGGGTCCTATTATATTTTTCCTTGGTTATTCACTAGAGAAAAGTAATTTGCTCATAGAAACAGAGTCTGTCTTCCTTGGTGACATGATTTAGCATTAGACCTCAGAGTTAAAAGGATTGCACGCTAAAAATTCCAAGTTAAAACTGGTCATTACAATAGTCGGATGACAGCTCCCTAGGTCTGATACTAACTTGTCATTCAGAGTTGGATAGAAATAGCATAAAATACATTATTTTGAATCAAGTAGTGAATTTCACTCATTTTGCTAAAAAGTTTTAACACAAATGCTAATCCATCCACAGTTCTGCTTCGGGCTGAGCACTTCTAGTTCGATCTGGTTTTGAACAAAAATAAATAATTAAATTAAATTTTATTTAATTTTTTGAATAAAAAACAAACTAAAAACCGGTTCAGATTGATTAATTTTAATTCTATTTGATTTGGTTTTTTCTCTTTCAAACCAGTTGAAACCGGTAATTAGTGACCAGAAAAACACCAATAGAGGCTAAGTTAGTCAATGACATTCTAAACATCTCTTGTAAGTTTGGTAAATTTTCAAGAAGCTATAATCCATGTATCTCATCATCAAAGTTAATACCCATTGCAGTCAACTCATTAATAATTTCTTGAAACTTGTTAAAGTGATGTTTCATCTTGATATCTCAATGATATCATCTGCTTTATTGCATATAACTTTAGGTTTACATAGAAGGGAGAGAAGTAAAGGAGAGTAAAAGGAATCAAAGCATAGACTAAAAACTAGAGAGTAAAGGAAGAAAAATCAGAACAAAGACTACAGTGAGAATAAATGAAGAGATATGTAGAGAAGGGAGTAAGGTGAGAATAAAGGGAGGGAAAGTACGCAGAGAAGGGGGGCGGTTGATGGCTGATTATGACTCTTGAGTTAGAAAACATTGTATTTATAGTTGATTTTTTTAAGTGTTGGCTGATTAAATCAGTTCGGTTTAGTTTAATTAGTTTTAGATTTTAAAAATTAAAACTGAATTAAATCGAATTTTTTTTTTATGATTTTTTAATTAGTTAATTCAGTTTTTTTAATTTAATTTTTTCAGTTATTTTTTTTATTTTCTCATATTAATTGATTTATCAGTTTTTTTCTCACCTCTGGTTCCACTGCCTGCTCATATGAACGGCGTCCTCCGCAACTCAAATTAGCTCCTATCTTCAGAGACGCAATAATCTGATGTGGCTGTCGATTTCATAGCCTTGTTATATCAAGTATGAGTCCAGACAAGCCATAATGGTATTAGTTCCATCTCTATGGTTTAGTTATTATAAGAACCCTAGGGATCACGTTAGGCTGACAATGATGATTTACGCTCCAAACACCAGAAAACAGTTGTCAGAACACCCTTTTTTCTACGGTTTAACTTTCAATGTGACAATGAACTAATAAAGCGTGCAAGGTAAACAAAATGCCTAATTACCAAAACCCCAATAACAAGGATAGAAGCACCATGATATAAACAAGGTGTTTCAATAAATAAACTGAATTTTTAGGTCCTTTTACACATTTCCACGACGTAATTGCTCATCTTTGGCTCTCCAATCTCCCTCTTCTTGCAAGCACTTCTCTCCATCCTTCTCTCTGATTTGCAAAATCAGAAAGCACAATCACTATGAGTTGGTGGTGGGCAGGAGCCATAGGTGCTGCAAAGACTTTTTTTTAATAAAAAAACTCAATTTATTCCTCTTCATTTTCCATTTCCTGTTATGTAATTATAGGTGAGCTAATGATTTTTATTTGATCAAACAAAACGGAGCAAACCTTAAGAGGATGGTGATGCACCACCAAAGTACCAAAGCGTGGCCCTCATAATAGGTGCCACAGGCATTGTAAGCAGCAGCTTGGCCGGGATCCTCCCTCTTGCAGGCACCCCGGGTGGGCCCTGGAAAGTTTAAGGAGTTGCACGCCGTCCACGGCCAATCTGGCAATCCGATCACCAAATTAAATACCTCCAAATCCGATGTGATGTCTTGAACGATGCATAAACCCATTGAAAAGCTCTCAAAACTCACAGATGTAACCCACATCTTTTACGTTGCCTGGGCTAGCAAGTCTACAGAAGCTGAAAACTGCATTTTTAACAACACCATTTTACATAACGTGCTTAAAGCTGTAATCCCTAACACTCCAAACTTGCAGCACATTCGCTTGCAAACAGGACGCGAGCATGATTTGGGTTCTTTTGAGTCTTGTTTAAGGTTCAGCTCTTATGACCCTCCATTACATGAGGATCTTCCAAGGCTAAATTCATTGAGTTTTTATCAAAGGATGTTTTGTTTAATAAGGTTCAGAGGAAGGGGGGGTTTGAAATAGTCTGTTCATAGGCGTGGAGCTATATTTGGGTTTTCGCCGGCTTGTTTGTTGAATATGGCGAGGACTCTGAGTGCTTACGCCACGATAGGCAAGTATGAGGGGCTTGCATTGATGTTTCCAGTAGCACTAGTTCATTTAGAAGCTCTAGTTTCCTGAAACAGATCCTAGTTGGTGGTTATTTTTAGCTGCTGTCGCAACTTTAATCCTTCTTCTTGTTGTCTTAATGGACATACTGATGAGCGAGCAGTGTTACTTGGCACTTTAGCCATCAAAATACAGGCAAAGCAAGAGCAGCATGAGACAAGGGAGATGCAGTTCAATGGGAAAAGGGATTTAGAGCCTTTGCTAAGCATTTTCAGAAATCCTCAAAGGATGTTCATCCCAACATTTTGTAAGCCTTCCAGGTTACACCACTTTTTGAGAACGTGATGAGAAGACGACATTTTCATAATGTTTTGCAAGCTTGTAATCCAGTTATTTTTCTATTGTGGGGTTGCAGGAAACAACGACCAAGTAGATTCTTCTCGGTCAGCAATTTTGTACCCATTTACCAGGTTAGGGTCTAGACCTGGTTCATTCCATTCCCAACAAATCCCATCGTTTACTTCTCACGCCACAGGAAGGCTGAAATGTTGAAATAGCTCTTTGGGTTACATGATTGGAGAACATGTAACATTGAACTACCGAGACAACAGATCACTAACACAATTCAAATCAACTGGCATTAGCATGCATTTGGGACAATTTCAAATGTGGCGTTTTTACACATCTGCTGAACATGTAACATTGAACTGTTCATGGATAACATCAGCGATTCAAATCGTCTCTGATTAGTGATGCTTTTGAGACAATTTTCAAAGCGGGGCTAGACATTATTTGCTTAACATGTAAAATTGATCCGTTCATTAATAGCATTGATGATTCACTGTGCATTGCATTTTTCATGAACATCTAATCTAATGAAAATGAAAGAAAAAGAAACTCAACATGACTAAAGATGTGAAGATCTATTGTATGCAATAGAACAACAAGTACGAAGTATAAAACAACATTGGTGGGGCATAAACACCGTGCAAGTTCAATGGTTGTCCTTTTTAGGATTGCACCTGATAGCATGCAACATTTAAGATATTTTAAGCATCATTTCTAGCCAAGGTGCAAATATTACCAAAAGATCAAACCGTGGAAACAAGTTAGATTCTTGAGTTTACAATGACAACACAAGAATGACAAAAATTTAATGTAATCCATGAATGCCAACGGGGAATGGCACTTTCTATAAATCAAGATCAAAATGAAATGAAATGTGGTGCCGGAGTCTCCTAAATCTAAATTATACTAAAGCCTGTTTGGTCTTGACTGAAATGTACATAATCGTTTGCAGCACCAGAGCCAGAGTTCCGAGTATGGCCATCGTTGCATCAGTAAAGGATCAAAGCTAATATTGCATCGCTTGTTGAGAAGTAGACCTGATTATGGAATTCTTAAAGATTTTGAGGTACAGTAAGTTGCAAAGCTCAACCGAATTAGTGATGTATTATTTCATCTCCTGGAAGTAGTTGTAGAATTTCATTGCTGGTAGTTGCTTCCAAAGTCAGAAGCCTACGAAATTAATAAAACTTTTGCTACAATTCTCTTGGACATTACCTCTTCTTTTTTATAGTCAGATCCCTTCCATCTCCACATGTTATAGTTTGATGAGTAAGAGAGCCAGTTGCTCATCGGACACTTTAACATCAATGAATGCTCCTAATGCTGCTGCAAGTCTTGCAGCTAATTGATGCTTACACTGAAATGGATTCAAGAAATGAAAGAGTTGATCATAAAACATTATAGAAAAGTGGTTTCAACAAACTAAAATGATAAAAAAAAAAGAAATCTTACACAAAGTTGTTCTCCTCTGTTGACAATGTCATAAAAAAATGAATAACAGGCACAATAGTGTTCAGGAAAACAGAAATACTCCTCCTTCCTCCGTGATTCTCCCACCACCTAACAACATCAGCAAACAAGAAATTATTTTAACAAATGAGTTCTTAAATGATCAAATCTTAATCTTTACTTCTATCTTTTTAAACGAAACATATTTAACAATTTGTTCACAGTGTTAACTACCAAGTTTCTTCAGCATAATCCAATTTCGCCTCAAACCCATTTGCCAAATCAGTTCTTAAATGATTGATCCTAAAATTTTACAGCTATTCTCAAATAGGGAGAACCTTAATTGCACTCTTTTAATCTTCGAGCCTTTCTTTAGTAAGCTAATCCAAACTAAATTGCTCAAACATTCCTATTTATAAATTTACACCAAAACAGTCAAACTCATCAGATATTCCATTTAAACTGAAGTTCCTAGCTTATCACCCCGCCATTTTATCACAAAACAATTCAACCTAAACCAATTTTATTTGCATTTTAAAACCCGAATTAGGCCCTAGATCCAAACTCGAACAACCATGTGCAAAAATTTGAAGTCTAAAGTACAATGCATAGCAAAGAATAGAATTGAACCTGAAAGATGGAACGACCGCTGGGCTGACCAGAGATCTTTTTGACACCTCTCTGGTCCACTATCTTTGTTGCCCTCTCAAGATTCTTACCAAACAAGAAATGCAAGCTACATTTAACCCAAACAACACACACGAAGAAAAGGCCCAAAATCAATCAACCCATTTACAACATTTTACAAATCAATACTAACTTGATCAAAAGAAAGCTAGGAAATTGGAAAGTGACTAGTTTATATGCTACTCACATTGAAAGCTGCTCCTCAGTCACTGCCACCATTTACATTAGCCACGGAAAAAAAAAAAGACACTAAACGTCATTTAATAGAAGGTGGGTTTAAAAGACTTTAATAACTAAATATTAAAAAGCATGAGATATAGAAAGAGAGGACCTGATTGGGTTGATTCAATGGTTTTCCAAACTGTATCTGCAACCAAACTACTTGCACTCATTCCTTCTTCCTTAATTTTGCAATAAAACCTACCTGAATGTTCGAGGGTCTCCACTGATTCCCATTTATCTTGAGTGTCTGTTTCTGAAATTTCAAGTCTTGTTCTAAGGACAAGAAAAGAAATTTCGAGTTTATGAGCTCAACCTCAACGGGTTCACTTTCTCTGTGATAGTGAGTTTTTTTAGGCTTTGTTTCGGCCTCCTATCCCTTGCTCGTTTCGAAAGTCTTCACTCTTGAGCCCGGTAACAAATGGGCTTTATGAGCTCACCGGGTCTAATTTCTCCTTGCATTTTCTAATTAATTTTGTATATTTAAAAGAGAGTTATTTTTAAAATTGTTTTAAATTTAGAAATATATTAAAATAATATTTTTTTTAATTTTTAATTTATTTTTGATATTATTATATCATCATTAATATTCTTTTTCTCATCCTTCTATTTATCTGCATAATTTTCTATTTTTCTTTACAATATAAAAAAATAAAAAATTAATTTAAAGTTAATTTTTTTAAAAAAATACGGCTGAAAAGTAATGCAAAATACCATTCTAACCTGACATGTGTCTCACAAAACACACACTTCACATTTTACTATGTATATCTTTTAAATTAATTTTATTTTTGTTATAAAAAAGGAGGAGGTCTAATTGACTCATTTATATTAATTTAATACCTTTATCATTGTGGCTTCTCCTAATTTTGCGTCTTTGCTCATACGACCAGGTTACATATATTTTCAATAACTCGAAGCTGTAATCATGGCTTATGCTTTGAAGGTGTCACGTTCTTGATTGATATTGTTTTTTAAATATTTTTCTTAAAAAAATCATTAAAACAATATTTTTTATAATTAAATAATGCCTATATAATGCCTTCTTTTTTCTCCTACACAGCGATATAAAAGATGTTTATCCTTGAATTTTCTGTTCAAAGACCGAAAACTATACGAGAGAGTTGCTACTAAAAACTAGAAGAGATTATTACATAAAAAGGAAAGCATTCACATAACACATGACAAAGTAGTTTTGTCGATGTTGTTTTTTTCTTTGCCTGGAGGAGCTGATAGCACAGCAATGGAGACTCCGGGATTGTACATGAGACAACAAGCCCATCAATATTTCATTTGAACTTGAGCTGGTGGCCACTTAGCTCCGACAGATTTCTACTGTCCCCTACTGTTTGCTTTGGCATAACAGTTTGAAAGAATAACTTGGGGCCTTGGGCGCTGATTCTTGTAACTTGACGTGCTTGTCTGTGTATTTCTGCCTTCTCCAACAATTATACCTACGAGTTTTTGAGCATGCAAAAACAAGCGTCTTGCCTTTCCTGATTACTTTTGTTATTGTTTCTGTCTCTTCATTTGTACGATTGAATGCTTGATTCAACTTTTCCATGTCTTGTAAAATTGGACTGTTGGATTGTAGAGTTTTTCCTGTTTGCCTCAGTCTCGTCTTGAACGCGGCTTTGTTTATCTCATTCAAGAGTCCTTCTAGGAGCTCACCAAACACTGCTCCAACATCAGCTCCACCAAGCAATTCAGCCGCCATCACTGTTTCTCTACAGTACAAGGAGTTTTTCTAATATTTTTTATTTTATTTTCAAGAACCTCAAATCCTCCCAATCAAGGATGCAAAGTTGGGCAAAGCAAAAATAACGATGGATGCATCATGGTCTCGCAAGGGTTAAAGCTTTCCTATATCCTTCTATTCTTTTCTTTTTTCTTGTTTATGTTTAAAAACTTTTTATGTTATTTTATCTTAATATCATTCATGTATATTACATTTTTGTGATCATCATATCCCCTCATTAATCATCAATGGGACCTAAAGCCTGAAGCTAAGGCCAATCCGATCTTTTTGATTGTTGCAAGGAGCCATGCTTGAGTGAGTCCTCACAACCCCCCCTCCCTTTTTATTTAATTGACATAGATATTCATGTAAATTTTTTAGTGGTTTTGAAGTTTATAAAACTTGAATTAATAATTTTTAAAAAACAAATTTAAAAACTAACCAATTATCTTACACATTGCCAACTACATGGATTCTAGAGTTCAATCTCCTTTCTTACGCATTGCCATCTACATGGATGCAGGGGTGACTTGTCTGCGTTTGCATATTGCTCTAAAATCACGGATGTGCTTGTTTTTGTTCTTCAATTCAACTCAAATTCGGCAATTTTTAACATCGAGGTAGTTTTTTCTTCCTATTATGGAGGACTTTGAAGTTCTTTCCTCGTGTGAAAGTAGTGCATCGTTTAGGTTTGAGCTACGAAGGAAGAAGCAACTGACAAATATATGCTGTGCGCTGGGCAGGGAGGCTCATGAAATGACTTCTTAACTCAGCTCACGTGCTGCTAATGGGCAACGGTTCAAGAATGGCCAGTGCTTGAAGTCAGAGGCTTTTAATAAGGCAAGTGCAGTGCAATTTATACCCTAAAAATGGCCTTGGACCCTTGGCTACCGGAACTGTCAGATTTTACAAGCCCAAAAATAATCAATGATGACCTGTAATTTCTAAAATTTGGATAACAAAAGAGGCACAAAATTGGTGCTACAATTTCTGAAAAATTAACCAGTCATTGATAGAATGAAACAAGTATAGTTGTATATTTACTTGGAAAAGGCTCACACCAGAACCCGCTATAACTTCATCTACATAAAATGTATTCTCCTATAATATACCTTGAAATCAAGAAGTCAGCGTTACCCCTTCAGAGGGGTTTTCCTTGTTCAAGAAATTGTTTGAAGCAAGTCCACCTCTGCTTGATCTGCATTAAGGGAGAAAATGTCGACTGGAGCACTGGTGCAGCCAACAACATTATTCTTTAGTCGACCATTGGAGGAACCTTTTTGGTGATGAAGATAAATTACAATCACAGTGATATCATCATGAAAATGCCGCCGCGTTCCCTTTTTTATTTTCTTTATGTCATTATATCTCATCTCTCTTTTCTTTGCAGCCTCCTGAATAGCAGCTCTCACCAATCTCTTAGCAATCCCCTGCAGGTGTCAAGACAGCCCAGAGAATTGTCAAGCAAACAACAAAATTTGGACAGGCAGTAATAACTCCAGACAAGTGAACATCCATGACATCTAGTTTGTTTACCAATGCATTTGCTTAAAAGTTCAGATGTCAGGAATATCCTATTTCCAAAACAATGTCCATGTTCAGCAGAAATACGGTGCATTTAGATGCTACGGATGGATGAAACTGAATTCTCACATTCTCATGGGTTCAATGAAGCTTGTTTTATGAAAAAGAAATTCAATTTTCATTCCCAAGGATCCCATCAAAACCTAACTTGCCTAACCTCAGAGTATAAATTAGGTCCAGGATTTAAATATCAATAAGAGTTGCAAGAAAAAGTAAATGAAACATCTAAGTCAAAGACAGGCACTTACAGCTCTTGGGTTTTTGAAAACAATCTCCACAGCTGCTTCATCGGTCAATTGTTCCCAAAGACCATCTGAAGCGAAGATCAGGAACAAGTCTTCTGACCTCAACTTTCTAATGAGAATGGAAGGTTCTGGATTCATTACTGGCCGTTTCAAAGGAATAGGGTTCCCAAACTGCTGAAAAATTGGGTCCCTGTTAATCTCTGGTTTCTTCAGATACACATCACCAATGGATCTAGATACCTGAAAAGGGAAAAGGGAAACAGGGAAGGTTCATTCCACCTTCTTCTACAACATGCCTAAGATAGTAAATCAGCTCCAAAACTTCAGGGAGCCAAGTAACACATGAGCACAATGGTTCAGTTCATCAACCAGAAGATCACACTATGATGTTTCTAGTCTCCGGATAAGTTAAATAGAAGGGGGAAAAAAAGGATCAAGACTTCCGGTAATTACATAAGCATTCTTGTTAGGCCTCAGGGGTTTTCATTTACCTCTCATGCATCAGAAGACATACTGCTTCACTTGATTGCATGAAATGGTAGACCAGGAGGCAGAGCATAAGATTCCTGGAAGGGTATGAATCATGAATGTAACCCCCATGCCAACTTTAACTATAGTGTTTCCATCATAGACAGATGCCTATCATAAAGCAAAAGCAAAAGATAAAGATAAGAAAACCGAACATAAAATTGGATGCCTTCAGCATTGATCCATCTTCAGACCAATTACTTTATGTCAAACACACTACAAAATAGTGTTTTTAAGACAAAGGTTATCCAAGTAACTCAAAACAAACCTGGCAAGACATTGAAAGACAATCAAGAGGATGAAGAAAAATATTTGGCACCTAAATGAATGAATGTATAATGCCACAAACAAACAATACCCAATTAGCCGAATTCTCATAACTAACAAGCAAAAACAGGAACAAGAAGAACAGCTGCTCAGCAACAAGAAGCCATTTTACCTGTATAATGCCCTTAATCCTCCAAACTCCACGAGTATAGACTACAATATGTGAATCATCAGGATGAAGTGCCTGAACCTCCTTTCTCACCTCCTCAACAGCAACATTGTGATCAGTTGATAACCTTTCTGCCAGTACCTTTTTTTTCTTATCCTCATCAACTCCTCGGCCAAGAACTACCCTGGAGTCCCCAAGGTTCGCAACATATAACACATCATTTGAAATAGCTCCAACCAAACAACATGATCCAGCAGAAGCAATTTGTGGCTTCCATGGTAATGATCGCTTCACTAAATGACAAAACTCCTCTTCAGTTGCATTAAATGCCTTCCTTATCACGTCAGCTGACAACCCCCCATGCTCTGTAGCAAATTCTGCAATCAAAACTAACATCTTAGATAGAGAATGACACAATTACGAAGAAGTCTGTTGCATAGAGGCCAGTTTAGTCCACGTCTTAGGCAGCCAAATTTTTTATTCTTATCACATATTATCTAGTTTCTTTTCCAATCGGCCCACAAATAAAAACACAAACAAACAAAGCTCCAATTCAATAAAGCCAGAAACTTTGAAGGCTTTCTACAACTTGTCACCCTAACACTAACATAAGTAAACCCACAAAAGCAAACTCCAGCCTCTCATATCGAGATTCATTCTATTGAAATGGAAAAGATATTAATACATACTATTGCTCTAGCACGAACAAGGGTTAGGTGACCAAAGAAAAGATAGTAAAAAATGAAGAATAAGATAACGTATGATTAATAATAATAATAAAAAAAACTCTCTTTCCTTTCTATAATTTGTGATATGGGGTTTGGGAATTCAAACTCAAACACACAAAGACTGGACCTTGAGTCCTTAACCACAGGACCAATAGATTAAGAAATCAAAACCACAAATAAATTCAGGGTTTAAGATAATCACCATGATCATGATCATTACAATCAAGAAAACAACTAATTAAGACAAAAAACAAAACAAACTAAAGAAAAAAAATAAACAAGAGGGGAGAGAGAGAGAGAGGAGAGAATTCTCACTATGCATGTAAGGAAACAAATGTTTATTGACAAATCGGGAAGCTTCAGGACCGCCATGACCATCATAAACACCAACAAAAGTAGCGGAGGAGGACGTAAGAACCTGACTTTGATCTTCTAAATTAGAATTAGCTTGAACAACCGCAATTGAATAATCACCAGACGCATGTTGTTTTAAATCAGCATGCCACATCAATCCATCACCGCCGCCACCACCTGCTACCCGACCAAAACACCTCTCTAATGGTCTGTACCACGATCTCAACATCATCTGCTTTAACAACTTCGAATGCTCCCGTTCTCGTTGTTCTTTGTTTCGTTGGTTCTAGAATTTTGTGGTGGTGTCTTTTTTGCCTTTCCCTTATTGGCTTTCTCTGTTTCTGTGGAAATAAATATATGGCCCTTTTTTTCATTCAAAAAGAAAAGAGATACCGCGTGAAGACGAAGAGTGAATGACAGGAAGCTTTTCGGTTATTGCTTTCAGTGGACACTACACGTTTACGCTCTTTCTCCATCTGTTACTCTATTATATAAGCAACTTCCAGTTCTTTTCGAGTGTGTGTGTGCGCATATATATTTACTTTTTGTAACTTTCTTGTTGCTTTACAATTTTTTTAAAATGTTTTTTTTTTAAGGTTATTTTTCTTGTTCTTTGTTCTAGCAGACTTTGATCCTTGGAGTCTAGCTTATTTAATTTATTGTTTGGTTGTTGTAGGAAATTAGAAATGATCGTTTTTATTGACTTTCGATGTAGAATTTTAGATCATTACCACAAATATTATTATACAAAAAAACCCTACATTTTGACCCGTATCTCTGACTATGGATTAGGTTTGGATTTGACCAAGAAATTTAGATCAAGGTTAGCATTAAATTTCTTGGAAGGATCTCTCTCTTTTTTTTTTGTTGTTGTTATTGTTCTTGTAATTCTTTCTAATTAAATTATATGCTTACAATGTTTTTTTTTTTAAACAAAAACAATTTAAAAAAACACATCTTTTATATTAATATAATTTCAAAGACACATCTACCAGATGATTATTCCAAGATTTAAACTTAAAAATTAAGAAATGAAGGAAATACTTTTAACTAGACCGAGACTCTTAAGTATTCATCCACAGAAGAGATTACTATATATATATATATAACTCTTAGCCTAATGATTTATATGTATATAATTTTAGTACAAATTAACTGCATGAGTGTCGTGGATGTGTTAATTAGCCTAATGATCAACAAATCGATCGATGTACTAAATATTGATCTCCATATCAACAATAAAGAAATAAAGAGAGGAAGAGAGAGAGAGAGAGCTCTCTTTAATAATGATTATTTAGATCTTTCATGTCGTTGGCATAAATTTCTTTCTCAATGATTTTATTAGTATTATTATTTTAATTTGAATTTAAGTAAAGGGGATGGAACACCCCCCTCTTTCTCTTTATGTGTGTGTAAAGTTTGAGAGTGAGGGACATATGCATTTTTACTTGAAATTATATTAGAATGATTTTTTTATGTTAATATATTAAAATAATTTAAAAATATAAAAAAATCATTTTAAATATAAAAATTAAATTTTTATAAAATATTTTTTAAAACGGAATTCCAGACAAACTCCCTACAAACCGAGGCTAATCCAAGTAGACACTTGAAAGACAATCATTGAGTGATATAATATTTGTGGGAAATCAAAACAATTCTCAGGTAAATTACACTCGTTTGAAGTCTTGAGTGCAATTTCACCTTAGCGTCCACCATATACAAGACGACGGTAGATATTGACTCTATTTCTACCACTATAATTTAATGTTTCAAGTAACAAAAGTCAAGAGTGGTTCCATGTCGTGAAAGACAAATCGTTCAAATCACAAATAATAAAGTCCAAATTTACTACCAACCAAATGGAAGTATTGTCTGGCTTTAATTACATGCTGGACATTCTTGTACGCAAGCAATTATACCTTCCATTTACTTCCAGGCTCCTCCTAGTTACTTCCATGTGATCGATGCTGCAAATGCAAGCAACTATTAATGGTGTCTCTGTTTTCCAATGACAGAATTAAGATGACAGATAATGTGACATAAAAATAAAAAAAAAACTTATAGCCTTGTAGTTAGAGGAGAGTGCTTGCCATTTATTGGGCGGAGAAAATGAGATCAGATGTCATTGGAAACCAGCTGAGTCAAAGAGTTAAGGCTTTTAATGAGTAACTGAGTAGGTAGCCAGAGAATTTTCATTTTCATACAGTTCCTGCTCACTGTTTTCCTGCGCGTAGTTTTTCAGAAAACATCAAAATTTGGTTTCCAATGCTTCAAAACTCTGCCAAACAAAAACTAGCCTTCTTGGCCAAATCTTGTAGATTCCAATTTGGTTTTCTTTGTAGTTCTTTGATTAATTTGTCAGAAATTACTCCTAGTTGATCAATCTTCATGTATCATTCCAGTACACAATTTTGCAGTCCCTAGCAGGACCCGTTCTCAATGTCCTTTCTTTCTGTGATATATTTCATAAGAAAGTGTAAACTTTTGGTTAATTCTTTTCAATTGATACAAACCAGACAAAAAATTCCTACGTTTCAGTGTTGCAAATATAGAAAATAATTAACCAAGCTAGGAGAGAAAAGAATAGTGCAAAGCTCAGTACTTAAAGCTTGAATAGAAGAGAAATTTTGAGCTAATACAAACCTCTTGTTCAATTCATTTGCGCATCATCAATCCATTACATTCTAGAATTCATCCCAGCTAGTTGCAGAGCTTAAAATCTCATCCATCTCTGGAACCAAGCTCTTATCTGTCAACTTCTCCTCTTGCTGTGTGCAAGCATTTGTAGAATGATCATCTCCCATCAAGGACATACCTGATAAGTTTTTTTTTTTTTAGAAAAAATAAACGCTTTAACCACTGCTTTCCGTCTATGGTGGTGATCAACTTGACTATCAATAACTTCACGATTAGGTTTGCAACCCTTAGGATTCCAAAAAACAATCTCAGGTACAGTTTTGAACCCTCTCTTCCTATAGCTCTTCCATGCCGCTCTGTATTCTGCTGCCTATTTTTCCTTCGTTGAATCTCTAAAATCCGGATCTGTGAAGACAAAAACCCTCTTTACCATCCTATCACTACTTAACCTTTATGTCATTACAACCTGTAATATCCGGTCATAAATATTTATAAAACTTGATCCCTCGCTGGAATCCAGTTCGAATCCAGTTCTCCAATAAACTCCGATTTTGATATAAGGTTGTCAACATTGATCATGCAGAGATTAGATTAATCACTAAATGTGAAAATCTTTCCTTTCCATGGGTTATAGGTAGCCTGAGAAATTAGTACTCCCATAGAGACACAAAATTCCTCCACGATTGTACCACTTGTGCCTTCAAAAATGTCACATACTGCAATGCAACTCTTCAATTGATCGTTCTTTGAGAGCAATTATACAAGTCTCTGCCAGAAGAGCAGTATTCCATAATCATCTCTCCATTTACCATACTTAAACACAATCTTCAAGTGTTTTTTGACTTTCTTCTTCCCATCAGGCTCCATAACTAGCTTCCTTTATGCTGTCATGACAACAAAAGTAGAGTCCTGCCATTTGACAGGAGCTTGATTTTTAGAAGTCATACAAGTTGTGCTCTCCGGACATGCCAACCGGACTATTCATATTAGTGAAATTTCGGATAGAAGTTGAATATTTTACAAGTTTGAAATTTTTGGGTATAATTCACGAAGCAAACGAGCATTTTATCTGCTACCATCTCAAGCAAACGAGCATGTTATCATTTAGTCACTTTAGGTGAGGGTAAAACGATGGGATTATAATTGTGAGATTTGAATTCCTGATGGATTAGTTACTGCTACGTTTTCAATTTTGATCAACAAGGCTCTGTTCTGATGTCATGTTAAAAATGAGGAAAGTTGTTAAACAAGGTTCAGAGATATTATTTTAATTTTATATTATTCTTTATTAACAAGCATGCATGTTCATTGTCATGGTTAGTTTTGGAAGTACTTCTCCTCCCCCTTTTGTTTAATGATCCAGTACAAGTTAAATAAGTTAGGAACAATGTATAGTTCCAGATCCATAGAGAAACTTCTGATTGATTAGGAAAAATAGAAAATGAGCAGAGCAGAAGCTCAAGTTAAAAGTGAAATCCATACACAGTCTAAACAAAAGAACAAGCTGCAATATAAGAGTAGTGCGGAGAACCTATAGTTGCTTTGCGTGAAGTCTTGAAGCAAATCCATTATGAATGAAAAATAGTTCCAACTTTTTCTCCATGTTATCCAGCAAAAAGTTGGAGGGCTTTTGTATGGCAAGAAGTTCTCATTTAAGTCCTTGTTTCCATTGAGATGAGAATCTCTTGGCACACCACGTCGAGAATGTTAGGAGATCCAAACATTCAAACACACACAAATTTACGAGGTTCGACAACTTGCCTACTCCACGGAGCTACTGGTTTGTATTAATCAAGCTCAAAAGCAATACAAACAACAAAACAAGGAGGAGGAAAAAACTTCTCTACTCAACTCAACTCTCACCCTTAACTCTCTCTATTTCGTGGTCTATCTCAGCTATCAATACACCTTCTATTTATAACTGAGGAGGGAGATAATTGTTCAACAATGGTGGGCAAGTTAGACACCCACCATTTGACTATAACCATGTCAACCATGGCTGCCACCGACCATGGCTGCCACCTACCATTTGTGTCCACACATACAAATGGTGTTAGGTCTGTCTTTTAATCTTTAAGACCAACTGAAGCTTTACACAGCTTCAGTTTATCGAGAGTAGCTCCTTTGGTTAACATGTCGGCTGGATTCTTGCTTCCACAGATCTTTTCAAGTAACAGTTGTTCATCGTCGAGCAATTGCCGGATGAAGTGATATTTGATCTGTAAGTGCTTTGTTCTGGAGTGAAATGCTGGATTCTTGGCAAAGAAGATTGCACTCTGACTATCACTATACAAAATACCTTTTCCATGCATCTTGCCCAATTCTTGTAGGAAACTCTGTAGCCATACTATCTCTTTTGTAGATTCTGAAACTACAATATATTCAGCTTCTGTCGTTGAAAGAGCAACTATCTTTTGCAAGGTAGAACTCCAAGAAACAGCAGTGCCTCCTAGAGTGTATATATAACATGTAGTACTCTTTCTGCTATCAACATCTCCTGCTAGATCAGCATCTATAAAGCCTTCAAGTTTCAAACCGCCAGCTGTGAAAATAAGACATGTCTCCGATGAGCCTTTTAAGTACCTCATGATCCATTTCACTGCCTCCCAATGCTGCTTTCCAGGATTGCTCATATATCGGCTTACAACTCCCACTGCATGGGCAATATCTAGTCTAGTACAGACCATGGCATACATCAAAGAGCTGATAGCTGAGGCGTATGGAATCTGGTCCATGTATCCACGTTCTAGCTCAATTTTTGGTGAATGGTCTCTACTGAGCTTGAAATGATTCCCTAGAGGTGTACATACTGGCTTAGCATTATCCATACTAAACCTGCTGAGAACCTTCTTGACATACTCTGCCTGTGAAAGCTTTAGTATACCTTTGTCTTTGTCTTTGATGATTCTCATGCCAAGTATTTGTTTAGCAGCTCCCATATCCTTCATTTCAAACTGTTTTGACAACTGTTGCTTTAGCTTGTCAATCTCTTCCATGCTGGATCCTGCAATTAACATATCATCCATATATAGCAGTAGAATGATATAGGAGTTGTCAAAATGTTTGACATAGCAACAATGATCAGCCTGGCATTTTGTGTATCCCGTACTACACATGAAGTTATCAAACTTCTTGTACCACTGTCTTGGAGCTTGCTTCAAACCATATAGGCTCTTATTTAGTTTGCAAACTTGACTCTCCTTTCCTGGTATTGCAAACCCCTCTGGTTGTTGCATGTAAATGTCTTCCTCCAATTCACCATGAAGAAATGCTGTTTTTACATCTAATTGTTCAAGATATAAATTTTCTGCAGCTACTATCCCCAGAACAACTCTGATTGTTGTAAGCTTCACAACTGGAGAGAATATCTCAGAATAGTCAATCCTTTTCTTTTGCTGAAAACCTTTTTACAACAAGTCTTGCTTTGAACCGTTTGCTTCCATCATGTTCAGTCTTTACTCTGTAAACCCACTTGTTTTGCAAGAGCTTCTTTCCTTCAGGCAGTTTGGTTAACTCCCAAGTCTTGTTCTTCAACAATGACTCCATCTCGTCCTTCATGGCTAACTCCCACTTGCTTGAGTTTCCATCTTGTAAGGATTCTTCATAAGTTAATGGTTCACCACCATCTGTCAGCAAGATATAATTCAGTAGAAGTGTGAACCATTGTGGAGGCTTTATAGTCCTTGAAGATTTACGAACAGCTGGTTCACTTGGCTCTGCACTATCTTGTGTAGAAGTGGTGGGTACTGAAGTGCTTGAACTGTCTTGTATGGACTCTTGAGTGGTAACATTAGGAAGCCCTTCTAATTGTATGAATTCAGATTTCTGTGGACTCTTATCTGAATCAGTTATCTCTAGTTTTGTACTTGATTTGTCTTTGTACAAAACTTTCTCGTTGAAGATCACGTTCCTGCTTCTGATAATCTTCCTGTTCTATTCATCCCAAAACCGAAATCCAAATTCTTCATCTCCATAGCCAATAAAGAAACATTTCTTTGATTTGGCATCCAGCTTATTGCGAGCATTAAAGTCTACATGCACATAGGAAACACACCCAAAGACCTTTAGGTGAGAAAGCTGTACTTCTTTTCCTCTCCAGACTTCCTCGGGCAGTCTGAACTCCAAAGGAACTGATGGTCCACGGTTGATCAAGTAAACTACAGTATGAACTGCATCAGCCCAGAATGTTTGAGGTAACCCAGAATGCAACCTCATGCTTCTAGCTCATTCATTGATGGTCCTGTTCATCCGTTCAGCAATGCCATTCTGTTGTGGTGTGCCTAGAACTGTCTTTTCCATTCTGATACCGTTGACAACGCAATACTCCTTGAAACCTCCATCAATGTATTCTCCTCCATTATCAGATCGTAAGCATTTTAACTTCAAACCTGATTCAGTCTCAACCATAGCCTTCCATTTCTTGAATGTGTCAAACACATCAGATTTATTTTTCAGAAAGTAGACCCATACCTTCCTACTGAAGTCATCAATAAAAGTCACATAGTACCGAGAACCTCCAAGAGATGCTACTGGAGCTGGTCCCCATAAATCTGTGTGCACCAGTTCTAGCTTTCTTGGTCTTAAGGTCCTGCCAACCTTTAAGAAACTGAGCTTCTTCTGTTTTCCGAGAACACAGCTTTCACAAATGTCTAGATCAACATTTTGTAACTCTAGTAGCTTTCCCTTTGACTGAAGTATCTTTATCCCCTTTTGACTCATATGGCTGAGTCTACAATGCCATAGCTGCGCCTGATTTTCTGCTTCAGTAGAGGCAATTATATCTGTTGATCTTGTGGTCATATACAGGGTGCTAGTTTTCTTTCCACGAGCCAAAACCATTGCTCCTTTTGATACCTTCCACATTCCTCCAGAGAAAAGGATTGAATGGCCACTATCATCAAATTGTCCGACCGAGATCAACTTCTTCTTTAGTTCAGGAACATGCCTTACATTTTGCAAGTTCCATATAGATCCATTCATTGTCTTGATTTGCACATCTCCTATACCCACAATATCCAATGGTTGTCCATCGGCCAGATAGACTACCCCATAATTTCCAGCAGTATAGTTTTGCATCATTTCTTGGTGTGGAGTACAGTGAAAGGAAGCTCCAAAATCAAGAACCCAATCATCAATAGGACTATGTACAACAAGGATCAAAGCATCTTGTACCTCGTTTGTAGTGGCATTTGCAGAATCAGCTTCAGGTTTCTTTGGTTTTGTGCAACTCCTCATGAAATGACCAAGTTTGCCACAATTCCAACATTCAACCTGCTTCCTGGGTCCAAACTTGCTTTTACTTCTGTACCTGGATTTTGATCTGCCTCTGGATAAGTCTCTGTCTTGTCTCCTTCCTCGAGTGTTGATGTTGAAAGCTGAACCTGAACTTGAGCTTTCACCCGAGTCTTTCCTTCGTACTTCTTCAGCTAAAATCAGGTCTCGAATATCATCATATTTTAATTTGGATTTTCCAGCTGAGTTGCTTACGGCTGTTCTCATACCTTCCCAACTGCTTGGAAGTGAAGCTAGCAAAATAAGTGCTCGGATCTCATCATCAAACTCAATTTCAACAGATGACAATTGATTTGTGATGGTGTTGAAATTATTAAGATGCTGTGTAACAGAGGTGCTTTCTGTCATCTTCAGGTTGAACAGCTTCTTCATCAAGTGCACTTTGTTATTTTCTGACGGCTTCTCATACATCCCAGACAAGGCTTCCATCAATCTTATTGTGGATCTCTCTTTTGTAACATTATGAGCAACTCTTCTTGACAATGATAGCCGGATAATGCCCAAGACTTGTCTATCAAGTATTTGCCAATCTTCTTCTGACATGTTTTCTGGCTTGCTCCCCAACAGAGGAAGATGAAGTTTCTTCCCATATAGATAATCTTCAATTTGCATTTTCCAATATCCAAAATCAGTTCCATCAAATTTTTCAATTCCTGCAGCCTTTATTTCATCAGCCATTTTTACTCTTTCTCGGATTTGAATCTTAAAAATCTGACCTTACAGATGTGTCCGGAATGACCAACAATGATGGAAACGACACTGAGATCACCCAAATCAGACTTCGGATGGCTCCGATTTAAACAATCAAACTTTGGGATAACTGGACGCTGCAAATGAAGCCACGTGGCAGGAGGAATAGTCGTTGCGCCACACCGGATCAAAACCCAGCTATGCTGACGTGGCTTAGCTGACGTGGCAAACACGTAGATTTTCGACTGACGTGTGTGATGACGTGGCGGGTTGACCAGTCAGATTGCTGATGTGGCAGGTTGCGTGGCTGCTGATTGTGCCGAACGGTTGATGTGGCGATGTCGAGTTGCAGGAAACGACGAGGAAGACGTGCGACGCGCGTGAGGCGCGTCTGTGCGCGTGGATAGTACTAGTGGTGGCGCGTGCAGGCGCGTGCGAGCATGCAGGACGTCGGATTTTCACCGGGTTTTCACCAGTGGATTCCTTTCGTCGTCGTCTTCACGATGGTATTTTCAAAAAACACGTTTTGAGAACTTTGATTTTTGAGTTTGGATCAAACACCCTCTTTTTCAAGAACTTTCAAGAACAAGCTCTGATACCAGTTGTTAGGAGATCCAAACATTCAAACACACACAAATTTACGTGGTTCGACAACTTGCCTACTCCACGGAGCTACTGGTTTGTATTAATCAAGCTCAAAAGCAATACAAACAACAAAACAAGGAGGAGGAGAAAACTTCTCTACTCAACTCAACTCTCACCCTTAGCTCTCTCTCTGTGTTTCTCTCTATTTCGTGGTCTATCTCAGCTATCAATGCACCTTCTATTTATAGCTGAGGAGGGAGATAATTGTTCAACAATGGTGGGCAAGTTAGGCACCCACCATTTGACTATAACCATGTCAACCATGGCTGCCACCGGCTATTTGTGTCCACACACATAACAGAGAATCTCTTGGCACACCACGTCACCCACCTATACCTGCTAACACTGGTTTTCTGATTGACGAGCCATCCAGATTCCATTTTCAACTAGGGGCCACAAGGGAAGGCCATGAAGAAACAGTTCGGCGATTAACAGAATTAGACCTGCTGCTGAACCACGAAGAAACAGTTTCGCGATTAACAGAGTTAGACCTGCTGCTGAGTGCATGAGGTCCTCAGTCAAGTAAAGAAATCCATAAAATGGAGATTTAAATCAAATGCCCAACCACAGGAAAATGATTCCAAACAGTTTCTCAACAGCTGAATTTTCCTCGCTGAACACCATTTTGTTCCTAAGAAGCCAGATGAACCATACAAATGCAAAGAATAACATCAACCGAGTTTTCTTCAGGAATTTCCCATGAACCAATTCTTGGTACAATCTCACTTTGTTAATTGGCCAGGCATAGAATGTGGCCTTCACCAATTGTTATGATACCCTGTAATTCAACCAAGCGCTTCCAAACACTCCATGAAAATTTGAAACGAATGAACAAGTGTGTGACAGATTCATCTTCGTAGCAACACAACTGGCGTTTGAGATCATCCTCGTTAACTCCGTGCAGAAAGAGGTGAACTTTGGTAGTGGTTTCACATACCATGCCAAAGATACGTTGGAGAGCAAGAGACTGCCACCGGATTTGAAGTGCCAAGTTGCAGACAAATTAATAGGTCTGTCCTGCTTCTTTCTATCAGTTGTGCAGACCGCAGCCTTATTGAAATGGTTTGTGATTAGAAAAGGGCTAATTTGAATGTGCCCCGTATTTATTGTGAGATATATTTCACAAAATGACTCTTGAAGTCAGAGTAAAAGGGGGGCAAGTGAAAATTTTGCTTGATTTGCAAGATCTTAAACCAAGAGCTCTGATTAAGACCGATAAAAAATCTAATGTCTTGGCCAAAGCATTGGAATTACATACACTGATCAATTGACAACAACCTCAAAAGCCTAATTTTTCTTACCCTCTACTTCTTAGTGTGAAAAACTAAATTGAACACCCAACTGTTTTGATTTGATCATGTTCTGATTACTCTTATAATGGATTCTGTAATCAAGTTATCATATTTTTCGAGGCAAATTATATTCAAGAGGGATTTTTAAAACAAATTGACCTGTGCTTTAGAGATATGCATGGAATGTGAATTTTCAGAAGTTGACAGGCAATTGAAAGCGATTTCTAGGAGCAACTGTAAACCAAGTTTTATTCAGTTTGTATGTTAATATACACCATTCTTATACAAGTAAATTGTCATACAAATCTCCAGAAATGGTTGATTTCAAAATATTATCTGGCCCAATTGACCTCATCAAATCTTCTAGAGTTGGAACCACATCTCTCTCTAGCAAAGCTGCCAATGAATCATTCGAAAACCCGTCAACCATCGTCACCCTATTCAAGTTCCTTGCTGGGAAATTCAAGATACCAGTTTCACCTCTTAAATTCCAAAATACAATCTCTGGCAATGTTGTACACCCTCTCCTTCTCCTATAACTTCCCCACATGCCCCACAAGCAAGCAGATACCTGCTGTAATCCCATGTCAGTGAAAACAAATATCTTTTGTGGCATATTCTCTTGGCTAATCTTTTCCGCAAGAGCAAATTCGAATATTTGATCAAACACCCTCTTAATATTTTCAACCTTACTATAGTCCAATTGCCTCATGAACTCATTCTTGGCTCGAAGATTACTTCCTTGAATCATGCGAATCTTAGGATCTTCACCAAAAGATACAATCCTGCCCTTCCATGGTTCTTCACTGAGTTCTGAAACTAACAACCCCATCGATACACAAATATCCTTCTGCATTTTGTTCATGTCCCTTGATATCCCAAAAACTGCCAAACAATTCTTCAAGCTCCCTTTCCTTTTCAAGTAGTTAACAAGCCTTTCCCATTTAGACTCTGCAACCATGCTGCTACTTTCATCCCTCAACAAAGCTACAATTTCATGAGGAAGCAACAACTTTTTTTTCTTCATTGTTCTTGCTGCAATCTCCACGTAAACGTTAAACCTTTTATTGTAGTCCGCAGTCCAAAGCCCTGAATACATTTTCTTCACAGTGGTTGACACAATAGGCCTAATAGGCCTGTGTGTGATTGGATCACACCTTGTTCTACTCACAAGGGCTTTACGAAGAGGAACAAGAACTTCTTTCATCAAGCGATTTCGAACCCTATAAACATAGTGAGCATTTTCAATATCAAAGTACCCGGGGTCTGAATCAAAAGGGAAAACTGCCTTTGCAACACTTTCACAGATCAGAGTTCTCCTATCATAGAAACTATTGACAGAAGGACACCATTTTGCAGCCAAACTAATCTTTTCAACCTCACCCAAGTTCAAGAATTCGATATCAGACTTCAGCAAATCTGCATAAATATCTGCAACACAATTGTGCAAGAAATGATATGCTGAAACAGTTCGGTGAAAAAAGACTGCACATTCAGCCCAAAACATGTCTGTCTCCCTCCTCAGAACCCTCGTTTCCTCCTTCTCCATCTCTTCATTCTCGATCCGAACCATTTTCACATTCTCTCCTTGATTTAACATGCTGCTTTGACTGTAACCTCCATTTTCCATCTCAAACACCAAGATTCGATACAAGATTTCCGGAAGATCTTTCAAGTACCCAAAACTTGCCAAGACTGCAAGATTTGATGCAAGAACATAATGTTGGTATTTGTGAAGCCAAAGAACCGAGTTAAAGAACGCATGTTTATTAGGTTTTCCCTTTATGGTGGCTAATCCAAGATAGCAAATGAGCTTGAGAGTGGTATTTGGGTCTTCTTTCCAGGCACGTTCTAACCAGCGAAATAGAGTTTCAGGGGGTGTACTGGGAGTGATTTTGAAGAAGAGAAACTGGCAAGGGGTTAAGGTAGGAATCTCCATCTGAGGGTACCATACAGGAGCTTTTGTTTGTGGTTTTTGAGTTCTTGCGGTGGTGGTGAGTGGGGCACCGCGGTAAATCTCTGGTGGGCCAATGAGAAAGGAAGGAGAAGGAGCCATGGGAGTGAGGGTTTTAGAGTCTTGAAAATTGTTTGTTTGTGGTGGTGCCTACTGGTGCTATGAGGCAGGAGAAGAATCAAGGAGAAAGGCAATGAAATTCTTTTTATAGGCAGAGCGTTACTTGGGGACCAAGGACTTGTAGCTGCTAAACGCCTAAAATGTTGCTACTATACTTGGGGCGGCACTTGCAATCAGCTGTAACTGATAACCTGTAAAATAGGTTTGTTCGTAGGGGAAATAAATTCCCATTGGCCCTTGAACTCTGTAACATCATGTTCAAACTTTCTAGGGAATTGCCATGCCAGGCTCCAGATACTATCAATCTTGGCCTCTTTGAAAGTTCCAAGCAAATTGCTTTTCAGTTCTGCTTCCTTAATTTTATCAGAATTCATATATCTTGATATGGGAAAGGGGAGACGAAAGCACATTTGATTCTTCAGACCTGAGTTGTCAAGCTAATAGTAAAACAACATGTCAAGGAATCAATTTCTCCCTCCCCCTTCCTCTTTACTGAAAGTAAAGAATTCCTGTTCAACGAACTCCGCTGTGTTTCTTCTTACAAAAAATCAAATCAAATTCCAAAATTCTTCAGTTGGATCAATGACCGTGAACAAACATAAAATGATCAGTTGGGTACCTAAAACTTCAAAACCATACCAGACAAATACCAGATTGCTTGGAAAAATGTTGAGGCATTCAGATTTGTTCTTTCTTTTCAGTTTCTTTCTTTTCTTAAGAGCTCTCTATATGCTTGGTCATATATAATCACTCTTAAACGTGCTCCAGTCCATGGCAGGCCAGAGCATGAGAAAATGCACGAACTTTCACTCTCTGTTCATATGTCTACATTGTTTAATTTTGGATAATGGAAGAATTTCGTATAAATCAAACATTTAGGTGGAGCATACCTGCTACACAAGTATTTGCCTGCTATGATATTTACAAAAGACACAAGAAAGAAAACATGGTGTCAGAGCACCAACCCATTTGATCTAACAAGCAAATCAAGATCTGAGAAAACCCCAGTTCTTGAAAGTACCAGCAAACTCTGGCTTGCGCAAAGCTTCTATGTTTAGGTTTCAGCTCATCTCTTAAATAGGCAAAGAATTGTCATGCATGTTTAAGAAAGCAAACTCAACTCTTACCATCCCATTAAACACGCGATGATCTCTAAATATTTATTCGAAAAACGTAAGGAAAAACTATCATTAAAGCATCTGATGTCATATCCAATTACCGGTTACGGATCAAAGCATCAGATGCACTGACAATAAGTTTTAAGGACCTTTTCTCTCTTAATTTTTTTAGCGTGAAGAACTTAATTGAAGATTCTAAGAAAACCAAATTTATTTCATGAATTTTACTGTAGGATTGTACTATACGTTAACAACCTGTATATTTGAGAAGTGGAACTTGATCAAGAGATTGGCAGAAAAATCGTGAACATGCAACTGAAAGCAATTTCCAGATGCAACTGAAAGCCAAGTTTCTTATTAGTAGTGTTTTCTTATACATCAATTATATACAAGTAAATTCTCATACAACTCTCCAGAAACGGCTGATTTCATAACTTGATCAGGGTGGACTAATCTCACCAAATGTTCTAGCAGTGGAACAACATCTCTCTCCAATAATGCTGGCAGTGAATCATTTGAATATCCATTAACCATTGTCACCCCGTTGGAGTGCCTTGCTGGAAAACTCAAATCACCTCTCAGATTCCGAAACACAATCCCTGGCAATTCTGTATACCCTTTCTTTCTCTTGTAACTCCCCCCACATGCCCCAGTAGTTAGCAGATGCCTGTTGAAATTCGAAGTCACCAAAACAAATATCTTTCGCGGCATCTTCTCTTGGCTTGTATTTTCTGGAACAGAAAATCCCAATATTGATCAAACAGCATCTGAATATTTACATTTCGACTATACTTCAATTACCTCATGAACTCAAAGTTGGATTGAAGATTGCATCCTTCAATCTTGCAAAGCGTAGGATAAATTTCAGTATTATTCACTATCTTTCCCTTGCAGGGTTCTTCACTGAGTTCTGAAATTAATAGCTCCATTGATACACAAATGTCCTCCTGTGTTTTAGTCATGTCTCTTGATATCCCATAAATCGCCAGACAGTTTCTAAGGCTTCCTTTCTTTTGTACATAGTAAACAAGTTTCTCCCGTTGAGAGTCCACAACTTTTCCATCACTTCAATCCCTCAAAGAAGCTGCAATTTCATGAAGAAGCCACAATTCCCTTTTCCTCAATGTTCTCGCTGCAATATCAACATAAACCTTAAGCCTTTCATTGCAATCCTCAGTAGAAAAGCCTGAAAACATTTGCTTCATAATGGTTGACACAACAGCCCTCTGTGTGATTGAATCAAACCTTCTTGCATTCACAAGGATTTACGAAGAGGAACAAGAACTACTTTCATCAAGCGATTTCGAACCCTATGAACACAGTAAACATTTTGAGTACCAGTTTACGAAGGACCTGATTCGAAAGTGAAAGCTGCCTTTGCAAAGCTTTCACAAATTAGAGCTCTCCTATCATAGAAACTATTGATAGAAGAACACCATCTTGAGGCCATACTAATGCTTTCAGTCTCGCCGACTTCAAGAATTCAAAAACTTCATTGAAGGAGAGCTCTTCTCTTTGCAAAGCTTTCACAAATTAGGTTTAGCAAATCAGTACAATTGGGCCTTAAACCATGTAACAGAAAGTTGAAAAAGCATTAGCCATTAGATTACCTTTCTGGGAAATTATAAAAATGAAACATGCCGAGTTATATTATAATATTTCATTGAAGGAGGCTAGAAAGTGAAGAACGATCATCTTCATTGTCCACACCAAATGCCATGCCGTGTCCTCAAATTAATAATAAAACATGGCAAAGCTTCAGTAACGTCTCTCTTCCATTCCCCCTTTGCTAAAAGTAACATGATGAATTATATCCAATTCAGATTGGTCCAGAAATTCAAATTACTTCACACAAGTTATTGCAGTCGAATTCATGATAACCAAATGAATGATGATAATCACTTTTTACCCTTTTTTCTTCGTTTTGTAATAACATGAAAAGTCTTCAAAACAGGTCTTGTGTATCATTCTCATTATATCTCCCTTTGATACAACAAAGAAAAACTATACATGAGAGTATTGGAAAACTAAAAATGACAGCGAATTGAAAATTTGAAATCAAGGAATATTACTCAGCATCATCTGGTATAAACGAAACTCCAAACAGAAAATATTAAGTGGGGATTAAGGACTCTAGGCTGAGTTAATTTCGTGTTTTACAACAAAACCAAGTATGACATGAACACCACACGAAACCAAACAAAGATGAAACAACATTAATGAAATTCAGTCAAGATATAAACTTTGAACTAGGAGACTACAATGTTAGAGAATCTGCAGAGGAAGAAACATAAAACCTTCTCAGAAGGACTTCATGTTCATTCTCAGTCATTAGTTACAACTACATCTCTTCGACAATATGGGCAGTCACCGCAAGTCCGGACCCAAGGATCCAAGCAAGCAGAGTGGAATCTATGCTCACATGGCAACCGAATAAGTTCATCTCCTTCTGTGAAACTCTCAAGACATATACTACAATCCCATGACATCTGAGATACACCCCCTTCGATACCCTTCTCTACGCTGCTAAATACCTCTGATTGCAAACAGTGAAGGGCATCTTGAGTTAGACCAGGTGGTTTCTTCTTGTGTGATTCCTGCATGGTGTGAAGTCTTTCTGTTTGAAGGGTTGAGTCATCAGAAGGAGAACCTCCAGCAAACAACCCTGTAGGAATGTCAGTTCCCCAGTCCCCTGCATCAACAACCCTCAATTCATCTCCAAGCGTATACTCCCTGTTATAGAAGCCAAGAGAAGCCCGGCCACTTTGCCTGAATGAAGCCAAAATAAACAGGTCCGTACCTTAAGTTAATTCCATGACCAATGCTTCAGAGATAACAAAGCATGCTTGCATTAGCAAAGAAAACTGTGTCATTGTGTTTCTCCTGAATATAGCCTAGATCTACATTCTTATGGTAACATATGTGACATAGATGCAGTCATCTCCACGCAATAATAAGACAAGCAGTAATGCTAGTAGTGGGGGGCATATGAAATGGGACCAAAAGCAGCAGCCATAACTATCAAGAATTTAACAGCATGGACATATGACGGTACAGCATGAACATGTGACAAATGCCAAAGGTTACCATCATTAATATTGATGGCTGCCAATTTGTGATGGGTCCAAGTACCACGATGTATGCATAACTCTGTGCATTATATAGGGAATTCAACAGGGTATCTAAATCACCTGTTTCCAGAAAGTGACACTCCTCTTAACCTTTCGAGAAGCCTTGCCCTTGCAAGTAGCACAGCTCCAGGAAGTCTGTCATTTACAGTCACTCTTGGCTGGCTTGTGCTGCTTAGAGTTTCAGTGCTGTTATTGTTGCTTGGTACAAATTGACTGGTACTTTGATCAAGTCGAGCTGAGGCACGTTCCTGTGCAAGCCAAATGCAATACAACAATAAGCGGGGCATAAAGAAGATCATAAAGTGGCATTGCAAAACTGAGAGTTGGTAAATAACAATTGCAATAATGCAAAAAAAAAAAAAAGCCCTATGGTTCGCCAAACAAGTGAAAAGCATAAAGTTCAATTAAGAAACCAGACACAATTGAGCAATGAAAACAAACAGCAGGAAATATTAGCGAAAGAGTAAACATACAAATTACACACCTTTATCAATCCAATTGATTTTAATATTAGGTACGCATATTTGAGACTAGATAAGAATACACACACGTTAGCCAAATGGAATGGTCCAATGTCGAGGTGCAGCGCAACAACATACAAAATACACACCTTTATCAGTTCATAATTAAGATATCTGGCAGAATGCTTCCCATTCGACAGATTACGAGTGAAGCATAAAACGTTGGACAACCATGAAACAACCAAAAACTCAAATCTTTCAAAAGATGATGTTTAGCAAGCTAGCTGGTATGGATTAATTACAATCTATACGCAAGCTGTTTCACGGAATCTTACATTCTTATTTATATTAAAATCACCTCATTCCTCAATTAAAGCCAATGATCCAATTGACCTCCTAATTTGGCCTGAAATTTATGTGATGTCCATAACAGATTTCGATGAATCCAGACGACCGTCAGTAAATTTATTCTCTAGTGAATATAAATCAAAAGAAACTTCAACTTAAATATCCACTTAAAACAAATTTACCAATTTTTTGTAGCTTTCTATAGCAAACTTTTTTGCTTATTGCATTATTTACGACCGCTAAAGAATTATTACAATTTTAAATCAAGTAATTAAAGCAATAAAACAATTAAAGATATAGTTTTTGAAGACTCAAATTCCAATATATGCAAGTTTCTTACAGAGAGAAACGATAAGCGCTGGCAGGGGTGCCGCACGTGAGGAGATCTGCGAAGAGGATCACAGCCGTCTAAATCATGACGGTGATTATGATTATTGTGATGGCGGCGATTGTAATTTTGGTAAAAAATACGGTCAGAAACAGAAGGTTCGAGCCCTAGATCGGTACTGGCTCGGCTCACTCGCGACCTTCTTTTATAAAACAACTCCGATGCGCTCGTCATGCACCACGGAACTCACAATCCGGTTTATTTGTTGCCACAATGGCAGCGTAAGAAGAAAAGGAAAAAAAATGGAGATAAAGACAGGTGAAATTTTTAGCGAGGTTTCAAAGAAATAATGAAAGTTTGAGGAGGAGGGTTCGCTGAAACGCGGAAGATGTTTTCCTTGACGAGTGAGTCTGTGAGAGGGTTAGGAAGTTTGCTTGCTTCGAAGAAATGCAGATAGCAGTGCAGAGCAGCAAGCAGGAGATAAAACGACTGTGAAATTGTTTTTTTTTATATATATATAGAATTCTAGGTTGTGAAATAACCCATCTCATACACGCCCTCAAGTTAGATAGTCGGTGAATAATATTTTTATATTATTTTTTAATATTTTAAAAATTATTTATATTTTAAGTAGATTTTTAATATGAATATTTTATTAACAAGATTTTAATATTATATTAAAAAAATTAGAAAATTTTAGAGGTTGAGGTTGCGAGATTGCGGTGTCTTGGAGAAACTAATAAAATTTCGAAGATTGGTGACTCGTTCGTCAGTTTCTAAATTGGTTGGGGACTGATTGGTAGTTTCCCTCGAAACTTTTCATTTTCTTTGTTATCTGATGGAGACACTTGAAATGAAGGATTTCGATTTGAGACAAGGTATGGGGTTTAGAAACGAGTAATTTGAGAAAGGGTTGGCTTGCCTCAGAGAATAAGTTCCTTGCTTTGCCCTGCCATAATTATCCACGCACACTTTCGTCGGCAGTTGCCACTGGTGACTACAGCATCAGCAACATTCGCATACCAGCCAAGAAATGTGGCCATACCAAGTTACCAGCTAAACACTTAGCATGCTCAGTGTTGAGGATTTCTTCCCCTGCATTGTGAACAGCTATAGCCCTGTGAGTAATCACGAAGTATGCTGCTGCAGAATCATCCATTGATTAATGTGAATATTGCATGTGTGTAGCAACAACAGAACCATCTCGGAAAAGGAAAAGGACTGCGTGAATTTCTTGGACTTGTGTTACTAATTACTGGCGTATGTAGGCAAGCAATTATATTCTACCATTCAGGGCCACGACAACTTTAATCATTTATTTCCTAAGTTTTCATCTCGATCGTGGTTATCAGGAAACTGGAACGAAGCCTTGTTAACCAACTCAATTAATAAAGATTGGTAAACAAGCAAGGATCATGGGGTGTGTCAGGGTCTGGTTTCTCAACACCATCAACATTCCTTAGCCAATAAGTCTGATTTAATGAAGCTGCTTTCTCTGGTACATCGTCCATCACCCACTCATGGCCTTTTGGGACATAAATCCCTGTGCGAGGATGAGGTGCCCAATCCTCCATCTTGCTTTCTTTGATCGAGTTCCTTGATTTTTTCGGCTGATACACAGATGGAGGACTGCTAAAATGGCACTGGAGTGCTGGCCTGGTTTTCCTGCACGAGCTGTCATACCTAGAATCAATATCAGGGCCAAATTAGCAAACACGTAAGCATATCCACTGCTAACTGACAAAAATCACTAGAAATACAAGAATTGAAGCTCATTTGCAAAAGAATACTGACTACGCGTTTAGTAAAACTCTAGTTAACTTCAGGTCAAAGGAGAACCCGCAATCACAAGTAATTATTACAGGAAGCTAGTAACATTACCTAAGCATTAGCATCTTTGTTTTTGAAATCATAGTTCTAGCTAGCCGCGAGACTGATGACAAGGTACAGAAGCTTATTATAACTAGGTTGTTATATTGCTGTGAGGCTCTAGGTTAAAGGTTTGAAGGTTTGAAGGTCCTTTATATAATAGTGATGCTACGCAACCATCGAAACTGATGGAATGTCACCATGGAAATACAAGCAGATAAAATCTTAGTGGTGTTCTATCAAAATCTATGGAGGAATAAATTCTCAGTGTACTCTGGTAGTGAAGGTTGGCGATTGGTACACAAAAAATAGGGGTGCGTGATACAAATCTGTGGCTCTAAAATCATCACTGTTCATGGTTGCTTAAATAATGATCGATGGGTATCAAGTGGGTGTGATTGTGATATAATAATCAGGGGCGAGAGAAAAACTGATAAAGTGATTGAATTGAGAAAACTAAAAAAAATAATTAAAAAAATTAAATTAAGAAAAAAAACTGGTTAAATTAATTAGAATTTTTTTAAAAAAAATTAGTTTGGTTTGATTTTAATTTTATATTGTTCGAACTGGTAAACCCGAACCAAACTTAACCAATTCTAATAAAAAATACTATACATAGAAAAAAAAATTGATATCCATAAAAATATATTACAAGTTGGCATAACTGAAGAATACTAGTATATTGCTAACGGTTTAAAGGAGGTTAATATTATTTTTTCAAATATAAAATAATATTAAAAATATTTAGTAATTATACTAAAACTAAACTTCTGATATCCATTAATTATAGGCTTGAATCTACCGATCATGTCAAATTTAATTATATATTTTAGTTGTTAAAAGAAAAAAAATACAAATACAAATAATTAATTATACACACGCTACATAATATAAAAAAATAAAAATAAAATATAGTTATACATCCAATAAGACGATATATTACTATATCTAATCATTAAAAAATATTATACATGTCTTTTTAATAATGTAAGCACTACTTGCTAAAAAAAAAGAAATGTCTCATAAAAAATTAAAAAAATTAAAATAAAATTATTTTAATATTAAAAATATCTCTTAATTTATAATAATTTTATATGACATTTAATTTTTGTTATGATATTACAAATATTACTAATATATCAAGTGGTATGGATACATTATATCTAAGATTATATGAAAGGCCTTACAAGTATATTGTGGATCAATTTGCAACTTTTTTTTTTTCAAAATTTCAATTGATTATATTATTGGGGATTGTGTTACTAATTAAACTGTGCTACTCCGAACAATATGTGATTTTATCTTCAAACAGAATATCTATAAATAAAAAGTGAATAACAAAAAAATCAAACTGACCTTTGAGATCTCAGATTTGGATTTATTATCTTATGCAAGTGCATATCTGAACAACCACAAACCTCGCGACATGTTTTATAAGCTAATTCAATACTCTTTGTGCTGAAACATTATCTACATAGATCAAAACAATCATGCATTAGAAAAAAAATATTCAAAAATGTCTTATTATCAACAACAACTGACATGTTGATGAAAAACCCAAAATTATCTATCGAAATTTATATCTTTTACCTGGCCAAGAAAAACATCATCCTTATTTTAAATACAAGATCTTAATTTATAAATAAAATAAAAAATGATAATTTAAAATCATGAAGAAGAAAAAGAAGAAACTATATGTTAGAAAATAATATAAATTATATTCTACAATCTCACCAAGTCACAAGTTTGAATCTCATCCTTTTTATTTATTTGATAAAAATTAAAGTATATAGTGATTAAATCTATACAAAATTTAAATTTATTTGAAAAAATATATTAAAAAATAATATAAATTATATTTTAAAATCTTATCTAATAATTTAAATTATTATATTAAATTTAAATAATTATTTAACACTTTATAAATGATTTATATAATACTAATTTTCAGGGAGAGTATAACTTTATAAAGTGACGATAAAAACAAAGAAGGATTTCTTGTTGACCAAAAGGAAAGAGAGCGAAGAAAAGATGTCATTCTGTCAGGTGATTAAGATAAGATAAAAGGTAGATTACAATTTTTATTATGGTTGTAGTTTTTAGTTTTTAAAATATATTTTTTTAAAAAATATATATTAAAATAATAATTTTTTAAAATTTATTATTAAGACTAATGGAATAAAATGGTTTGAAAATATAAAAAATAATTTTAAATAAAAAAATAAAATAATTTTAAAATATAAAAATAAACCAAGTGAACATCATTTTCTTTGACAACTATGGTCATGTGGGCCATGACTCCAGAAGTTTGGATAATCGAGTAGCAAATCAAATTCAAAGAAAACCAAAAATCCAACGTGGAACTTCACTTGCACTATTTTTTGTTGCCTCGTCAGATTACACTTCCCATTGCGTGTTTAATTAAATTTTATTTCCTGCAGTGACCACCTGTTTCCCGCCCCCGTGACGTCAAAGCCAAGGAAAGAAGATAAAAAAAAAACCCTCCTTTCCCGCCATTAACGCCAAAAAACAAAACGCACAATCAATCCCAAAAATCACTTTTATTTTATTTATCACATGTTTAATTAAATTTAACTTATAAATAAATTTGAATTTAATTAATAACTTTTTATATTTTTTATATTTAAAATAAAATACTAAAAAGTATTTTTGTTTAATTTTATATAAAATATTAATGTTTTGAAAAATATAAATAAATCTATTTCATATTAATTTCCTACTGAAAAGACCTAAAAATTAAAATTTGTTAAAAAATATTCAACCATCATCCACACACATTACCAAACAAAAAAAAACCCATTAATTATGAGCAAAATTAAAAAACTAATAAAAAAATGGGTCAACGAAAAAAAAACAATAATATTTTAATAAAAATTGATGCAAATAAAAATTCTTCAAAGAGACAATAACATCTTACTTTTGCATTTTTATATATATTAAATTCTGAATTTAAATTAATATTCTTAATAAATTCTAAATACAAAAGTTCATGTAACTCTTTCAATTATTCCAGAAAAAAACTGTTTCACTTTTCAAGATCGACGGAACACAACCCAAAACAACAAGAAGACTCATCAATGAAAATCAAAACGAAGCGATCAAAACGAAAACTGGGGTTACCAGCTGCAATTATTCTTTGTTCTTTGTTCTTTCTTGCCGGTTTCTACAGTTCCATTTTCTTCCCCCACGTGAGTGTCTCTCTCTCTGCGTGCGTTGATTTTGTGCTTTAATTAATTACTCTGATTAGAGGGTGATTATTGTTTAGTTATGGTTTTGCAGGATGTACCTGTTACTGTACCGAGGTTAAGAATGCTTGAAGTAGCTGAAGGGGATCATGATACGAAGCCGCATGGGGTTACTGGAGAAGCTTCTGTTGAATCCATTCCTTTTCAGGTAATTCAAGTTTGATAAGTTTTTGGGTGAGTGTTAGAATGGGGATTTATTGGAGAGTTGGACTTAAAGTCAAGTTAGGTTACTGGAGTTTGATGTGAGATAGATTTGTGGTAGTTTTCATTGGATCATAGTTTTTTGGTAAATTATTTAGAAGTCTTAGCTTGATTAATTCCCATAAAGGAAATTAATTTTAGTTTTGTTTATCGAAATGAAGGCAAATAAGATTATTAAAATGAAAATACCGAACTGTAGAATGATTTATGGCAGTTTGGAGATGGTGTTGGTGGGTAAGAAATAAAACAGAAAATGATGGACTGAAAGGAAAAGAAGAGTTTCAATCTTGTAAATAAACCAATGTTTTTGTGAGAGAGGGAATGGATAGGCTGTAATTTTATTTTATTTTTCTGCTGATATAGAAATGCTTTGAATGATGTAAATCTGTTATTCTAATTTGTTTGCGCATCTTTTTTATACACGTTTTCAGGTATTAAGTTGGAAACCAAGAGCACTTTATTTTCCGAAGTTTGCGACTCCTGAACAATGCGAAAGCATAATTAAAATGGTTGAGTCTAAATTAAAACCATCTACACTAGCTTTGCGAAAGGGAGAAACTGCTGAGAGTACCAAAGGAACTAGAACAAGGTAAATCATTTCTTTTTCATTTCCCTTTTATGTGCAATGCACCATGTCCTTATCTTACAACTCTTTAGTCAATGGACTTTTCATCTTTTTGACATTATAACTCATGAAAACAGTTCAGGATCATTTGTTAGTGGATCAGAAGATGAAACTGGGACCTTGGACTTCATCGAGAAGAAAATTGCAAAGGCTACAATGATCCCGCAATCCCATGGAGAGGTATTTTCTTGCTGTTATAATGTCCTTTTTTTCTTTTTTGCTTTTATTTGGGGCTGGAATTAATAGGATTGTGATAATAATTATGTAATAGGTAGTATACTACTTTCCATATCCGTGTGTTTACTTGTTTCTCTTTCTTTTAGTAAAGCTAAAGGCAATAACTTACATTCAAAAATGACTCAATCATTGTTAATACTTGATGACATTATGTAACCTAATGTTCCAGATTATAGAATCTGATGGATCACTGACTCTCTTTTGTTCTGATTTTTTTTTTTTTATAAAAAGAAACACTGTCTAGTGACTTTCTAAATATTTGTTCTTCGAGAGAACCAGGTATTCTCCTGCTTTTTTTTTTTTTAAATGACACTTGTTTATGAGCAACACACATACAAGTTGTTTGGTATCATGCTCATGGGGCTTTGATAACTAAATCAAGCACATTGGTAAAAGTTAAAGGAAAAAAAAAACTGCTACAATTTAGATGTTCACTACTAGCAGATTAAATGGTTAAAATAACTGTTAACAATGTTAAGGATGCATATGAGAAAAGCGGAGAGACTTTCAAATGATATCACAACTTACCTCTGAGAGAGACTGTTTTAGCAGGTCAGTTTTCTTTCAACATGCCACAAACTTGAAATACTAAGGAAAATTGAAAAACTGACAGAAAAGACTAGCTTTTATTAACACCTGTTTTAGCTAGTCACTTGCTCACCTTTCTTTCTGATGACTTAATTGATTGACCCAATTAAGCCCTGTTTCCATGGCACTTGCTCGCTATTTTATTTCAGAAATGGTACAAGGCTATAAGCAACTAGATGTGTCTTATGGTTTCAGAAAAGTAGGGACCCTGATTCCAGAATCTGCAACTCAACATGATTATATACTCTTTCTCTAGTTTCCCTGTAGTCTTTTAGTTGAAAAGGGAAAGTTGGAGATAATGAGGAACCATGCTTTGGGTAGATTTATATAGTCAATTAACAGTTACCTTGATGGTCCAAAATAAAGTCTAATGCTTTTGAAATGCTAGCAAATGCATGTGAAATCTGATCCCTCTACTTTTGCTTTTCCTCCTATATGTGCTCCCTGGAGCCCAGGCTGGCATCTCTGATATTTTGGATGTGTGATGTTAGAATAACATCATATATTTTCTCGTGAGCATGATTTGATCTTTTTCAGTTAATAATTCTTATCTAATCAAGTATTTGATATCATGTCCCCTTGCATTTAAAATTTGAAAATAATTAACCTTTCTTTACAGGTCATTTCTATGTTTGTCTGAGTGGATATCACCCTGTTGCAGGCATTTAATATCTTGCGTTATGAAATCGGGCAGAAGTATGATTCGCATTATGATGTGTTTAACCCAGATGAATATGGTCCACAGTCGAGCCAAAGGGTACATAACAAGCACCACCATAGCATCTTGAATGTTAAATTTACCACTCCCTCACTACATGTAGAATGCTGTACCAGATTGGCAGTTCATTAAATTAGATCGCTTTCTTGCATGCCATCATTTTCTTTCCATGCCTTTCCTTTCTAGCTGTCATTTCAGTCGTTCTAGCATGGCATCATACCCAAAATCATATTTGAAGCTTTTTTATATTGTTCTCAATTGCTTACAAGGTATTTACTTCACAGCATGTTATATTGTTCTCAAAGATTGTTGTTTTCTTAAAATTAAACATGTGATCTTGCAGTAACTGTGAAAGTGTTATGCGATAAATATTATAAATTTGTGATTGATTCACCATCGTGCAGACTGCTTCTTTCCTGCTGTATCTGTCTAATGTGGAAGAAGGTGGAGAAACGATGTTCCCCTTCGAGGTATTTGACCAAATTCTGTGTCTTTTTGTTGCTTTATGATTTGAATCATTTTCATACTGATAGTAACCACCCTACTGGTTCGATTTATAGAATGGCTCTGCAGTAAGTCCTGGTTTTGATTACAAACAATGTGTTGGTTTGAAAGTGAAGCCTCGGCAAGGTGATGGGCTTCTATTTTACTCATTGTTTCCAAATGGAACAATTGATCCGGTAATTTTTTTTTTCTGTCAGATCATTTTCACCCCATAATCATACATGTACAACTTTGCATTTTACTTGTTATGTTGGCATGTTTAAGTATGTTACTTAAAGAGTTTTCCAATAAATTGGTCCATGAAAGTTGGTTAAATGGTGATGCTAAGCATAGTGTCAAACCCATAACGTTTTTGAAACCGTTCTTTATATAACTCTGCATTCTACTTCTTGTTATGTTAGGATAGAGAATATAGTAGAATACCTCCTCACTTGAATGGTGTTTTGTCATTCTATTTTTTCAAGGTCGTTTTGGGTGTACCATGTTGAACCAAATCGCATTCTTGTCATTCTGCATGCCCACCTTAGCTGGATGATTTGCGCCGCATGATTTTCCCCTCTTTAGTTCATTTTATTCTGAAGGAATTAGTATGCGGGAATGGTCGTAGAAGCCATGGTTTTTGGAATTTTTTATTTCTCAATCTATAATGACTAGTTTAGCTATTGGTACTCCAGTTTCTGCATGTGATTTCTCACCCTTGTGCGCTACGCTTTTGCAGACATCTCTTCACGGAAGCTGTCCAGTCATCAAAGGGGTGAAATGGGTGGCAACAAAGTGGATTAGAGATCAAATATGGACAACGGATGAATAGATATTATTAACCTGCGATTCCCCATCTGTTGCAGTCGTTGTATCACCTTTGTGGAGACACACTATCAATTTCATCACTCAATATGAACAATTTCATGTACTCTGGCGCGCGGAGGCTAGTTTACAAGTGAAAAATGAAGAGATTTTTATCGGTGCATTATTTTACCACACTGGAAGACTTCTATATTTCTCGGGTTATCATGTCAAAACAAATGCAAAAACAAGAAGAGCCCGACAAAATTCAAGTTTTGTGTGCACATACCAGAAAAAGAGGGGTGAGAATGCTGCAAGCAGACGAGGTATATATTTTCTATTTTTACATGCTATAATTGGCAAGATTAAGACACCTGGACTATCAAAAAGTGATAAGCGCACAAAACCTCTTTTTTTATATATATATATATTAAAAGGCGGACAACCCTTTATTTTATTTTATTTTTAAAAAAAGATGTAGGCAATATATTTTTTGTAACCGAAGTTTCCAATGATTGGAGGGTCACCGAAAAAACTGGGTTAGGGTATTTTGTGCTAAAAAATAGATTTTTAATCTATTTTAATTTAAAACACCTAAAACATATTCTAGAAACCTTCATAAATTTAAAATCAATTTAAATTCAAAAACCTTCTCGATCTCAAATCTTTCATCTCATTCAATGAAAACACCCAAAAAAACACCATAGTGAAACCCCTATCATCTAATAAAATCTTTTAACATTAAAATCAATATTTTTCATGGCAAAAATCAATATTAGTTCAAAACTCTGCTCTCATCAACCCAAATTTAGTGATTTTCTTTTTCTTTTTCAAACTATGAACTATAGAAATAAAAAAATAAAATTTTGGACCAACTTTGATTTTTCAAACACCACATAGATCAAAAGGTTAAAAATAGCAAAGTAGAAGGACCAAGAGTGAACTTTGCACACAATGTTACCTATTTGTCATGTTTTTTCACACTTCATCCTCTATCTTATCTTATAATTGTGTCCTTTCTTAAAAAATTAGAGCCGAGTGACCATTAATTTGGCTATAAAAGATTTGGGGAAAAATCAATAATTACAATAAAAAAAAATTCATTGTGACAATTCAGAATGAATTGCGAGAGGGTGCACAGTGCATTTGGCATAGTAATTTTTTCACACCATTTAGTTTTTTCTATAATAATAATGCTAATTTTATTAAATTTATTTTTAAAAAATAATTTTCTAAAAAATATTATACACACGAGATAATACAAAACGTATAATCTGGTGTCGGGCAACAAGAAGGTAACCATCAGCGTCAACAGACTCCAAATACAGCAGATAATTACTCACACCCAGATTTAATTAAAACTAGCCGTTAGAGACCACCAACCTCCAGCCGTAACGGCTACTTTTATTTCTTTACGTTTTTTTAAAAAACGATTTACATTAGCATAATTTATTTTTCATAAAATCACATCCCCTAAAAAATAAACAATTTTCTTCTTTCATTTCCATCTCTCAAAACCCAAAATATCTCCTAACTAACAAGCATAAGACTGACAATTAAATTCTTTTTAATATTTTTGAATTTACAATTTTCAAGAGATTTAATTGTACAATTCAGCAATCAATGGATCTTGGGTGCTTAGATATGGGATGCATCTCTGTATTAGACAAGCACAGCAGCGACAGTTTTGTTCTTGATCCTGTTAACAAGGAATGTGATTCGCGGGAGAAGGTTTCTTCGGGTTCCAAGCTCGGGAAGGTAAATCCTTTTCGTTTTTGTTGTTTTTCAAGATTAGGGTTCTTGGATCTTCTTGTTTATCTGTATTGAATTTTAATTTGAACGGAATCGAGGAAGAAGAGAATTTGGTCTTGCTTCTTGTTGTTTCGATTTCTTTTCTTGATGTTTCAAAGAAAGTTGGAATTGATTAGAATTCTAGAAACTCTAACATTAATCAAAGAATGTTGGGATTTGTTTAATTCTTTCTTGGATAAAAATTCAACTTATAAACAAAAACTAAAGTACTGGAATTCAGTAGTGTCTCTCCTTGTGTTCTTTGATCCAATGGCCAGTACCAAGTTTTAATTTATAAGTTAATGGTTCACCATTTCATCAATACATTTGTTGTCATTTAGGGCAGCAGCGGCATGTTTGGGTATATGTATGATTTAATAGTGGATGGTTTTCTTATTCTGATAATTGAAATTTGTGGAGGTTAATTGTGATGTTTTCATTTCACGTTCTTGAATATTGCAGAATAAATCGCCAAAAGGGACTGGCCAATCAGCATTGAATTCTCTAAGCAAATTTACATCCCAGATTAAGAAGCCTTCTCATCGTAAGAATTCTCCTATCAACTGGTTCCCACGCAAGAAGGGGGACTCCTACTTGCAGAGGAAAATCAAAATGCTGCAGGTTGGTTGCGTCATGTGCTTACTGTATTTTCTCCTATCCCCACCCCCGGAAAAAAAAACAAACGGTCAACACGCATCTTTTTTTATGACAACTGATTTGTATATTGGACCAGGAATTGGATGGAATGAATATGACTCTTGATGAGGCGCTTGGTGATTCAAACCCACATTATTCTAGAGTCTTGAGAGAGAAAATTGAAGCAAGAGAGGCTGCAAACAAAGCGGTGGAGGCTCGAAAAGCTGCACTGGTGGAAGCATCTTGGTGTCGGATACTAAAAGCTGCCAGGTAAACTTTTCAATGCCCGGAGGATTTGAAATATTGTGAGGTTTTCCATTCTTGCACCGAGCTTATTGGTTAGTATTTCAGGATCCAGAATAAAGAAGCAGAAGAACTGCTGCTTGAAGCGGAGAAAAATGCAGCTGAAGCTTTTGAAGCTGCAAAAGCTATGGAAGTAATCATGTTCGATATACCAAATTGTCCTCGGATGCCTTGTCAAGTTCAAAAATCTACTGTTAATGTAGGGGGATCTACTGCTCATACGGTCACAGCATCTTTTGCAACTGTATTTGAGGTAGATAAACAAGTAGCTGCAGCGGTCAAAACTGCATTCACCAAGCTTGCAAACTGTCCTACTTTTAACAAAGAAGAATTCAAAGATCTGCTGCGAAAAATCAGTCAGAATCCAGATATGGATGATGGTAATTCTGAATTTTCAGAGTGTGAATCAGAGTCTGGGTCAGAATTTGAACTGATATCTAAAGACGTGGATTGTAAGTTTCCCAGTCCTGGGACAAGAATCAGTAAATATAAGAGAAGACAGTCTTTGGACAAGCTGGATACGATCAAGCTTGTGGATGTGATGCTTGAGAGGCTGAGATGTTTGAATGAAGACGAACTTTCTTCTTTGGCAACTATCGTTGCTACATGCGGTTTAAATGCTGCCTTGGCAGAAGTAGAAAACAGTAAGGTGCATGATGCAGTCTTTGCTGCTGATTATACATCTAGTCAAGCACTTAACCTTCCCCGAAGAATGTCTTCTGTTGGTTCAGGAACAATGAGAAGGAACGAGTCTCGGTTGGGACTCCCAAGTCTAGACAAGTTCTTGGTCAAGCACATGTCAAAACTTGAAAGAGAGGTGCAAGAAGCTAAGGATAGGAGGAGGAATGAACTCGAAGCTGGGAATCAAGGGAATACGGATAAAACTGGTGACGGAAAGGTCAATATAGATGGTAAGAAGACTTCTTCTAAGAGCATTCCTGATCTCGGAAGTATACTTATGAAGCATTCCTCAAAGTTAGAAAAGGAGATTGCAGAAGCAAAGAAGCATTCAAGAAAAAGTTTTGAAATTATTTCAAAGAAACCGGTCAGTGACTTAACTACATCCGAGGGCATTTCTGACATGGGAAGTATATTGATTAAGCATCCGTCAAAGCTTGAAAAGGAAGTTCTAGAGATAAGAAAAAACTCAGGAAAAACATTTGACATGGATGGCAAGGACATTGGAGGAGCAATTAATGGTCAAAGAAAGGATGTTCCAGAAGTACCAAGCCTGGATAAGTTTCTGGTAAAACATGTTTCAAGACTAGAAAAAGAGGTTCAGGAAGCAAAGAACAGAAAGAAAAATGAATCAGTTGAGAAAGGCAGACTAGAGAAGGAAAATATGGACTTGAATAAACAAGAGAATTTACTGGAAAGAGAGAAAACGCAAGCATTGTCATCGGGAAGCAATTGTGGAAATTACAGGCACCAAAACAAATATGGAGGAAATGTTACTGCAGGTTGTGAGGGCCTGGACAGAGTTCTGGTCAAGCGTGTCTCTAGACTAGAGAAAGAGAAAATGGCATCGAGTCTAAACCAAGAAGAGATGAATGTGAAAAGAACTGGCAGAAAAGTGCTTACGCAGACAAATGAAGGTGATTTGGACCAAATTTTGGTTAAACAAAAATCAAGGCTCGAAAGAGAGAAGATGGCTTCTGCTCAGCAATCTGGAGAAGTGCCAGCTAGGCTCTCTGTATCTCGTAGAGAAGCAAGAGAGAGGGAGTTGCAAGAAGCATGGGGAGGCTTAAGTTTAGGGAACTCCATTCGCCCACATCTCTCCAAACTTGAAAAGGAAAAGGCAAGTTCTCACAATTTTTTTAGCCTATACTATTCTGGGATTTTTTCCCAGTCTTGTTCAAATTTTCATGTTTGGTTCTTCCGTGTTTCAGGCGGCTTGGATTAAAGCTGAAGAGGAGGCAAGAAGGCAAGCCACGGAGGAAGTGTAAATTCTTTCAGCCATATCCCAAATGCTTGCTGGCAGATTCTCTCTTGAATCGTAGTACCACATTGTTGTACTGTGTAGCTTCATTATATTAACATGAGGATTCAACTCCGATTCCTCATCTTGTTTTTCTTATTGGTCTTAGAAAACCTTCCGAATTTGCTGCACTACATTTCATTCCACCAGGAAAAGTAAAAAATTTAATTTTAAAGAATAAAATTATTAAAAAAATAAAAAAATAAAAAAAAAATTTAATTAAGAAAAACACAAAAAGGGTGAAATCTAAAAACAAAACAAAATAATCACACAAAAAATAACAATTAATAGAATGAGAATTATAATTGAAAAATTAAAAATAAAATTAAAAAATATTTGTAATTTGATAAATTATTTATAAATTAAAAAAATAACAGGAGGTGAAATAAAAAAAACTATAAATTGCTATATGAATTGAATAAAATTCAAAAACAAATGTCATGAAAAGGATTAAAAACATTAGAAAACATCAACTTAAAAAAAAATATGCAAACTTGAATGAAGCTTCTAAACCTGAACTAATATTTAAAACTCAACTCATAACATTTTAGATCGGGTTCAACTAAAAAATTTAATTTTAAATGATAAAATTGATGAAACCATTATAAATAAATAAAACTTGCTAAGAAAAAAAAACAACAACAAAAAATGAGAACAAAATTTATCAAGAAAAAATGTTAAGAGGATGAAATTTAAAAAACAAATTAAAAAGATAACAGACAACATAAATAGCAATTAGCATAATGAGAACTATATTTAAAAGATTAAAACATCACAAGGGTGAAATTAAAAAATAATAGGGAGATAAATTAAATTGAAAAATATTTATAATTTGATGAATTATTTATAAATTAAAAAATAATAGGGAGATAAATTGAAAAATATTGCAAGGGGTAACTCAAGACAAACCAAAAAAATAAAAAAAAAACAATATCATAAGAAATAAAAAAAACATCATCTTAAAAAAAATTCAAACAAACCTTCCGAACCATATTCAATCTTAAAAATTCATAACTTATAAAATTTTAGATCTGTATTAAATTAAAATGCTCAATGATTAATAAATTTAATTTTAAATGATAAAATCGATGAAAAATATTATTAAAAAAAATGTAAAAATAAAAAAAAATTATAAATATACACCCTATGCAATGCATTTTGCGTACACCTATGCAAAGCATATACCTATTACACTCCATTAGGCACATGCTTATGAAGGACAAGGTGTACGGATACCGCTCTCGTAAGCTCAAATTGTCATGTTTGAGTTTAAGATATTTGGATCTAAACAATATATTTGAATTTACTTTTATCTTTAATGGACTTAGCATCTTATCCAAAACCAATATTAGCCAAAGAATTTTTTCTTGATTTCATATGGATTCCTTAATATTTTATATTAATACAATATATATTATTTTAAGTAAAATACAACTCAAAATATCACAATAGTAAAATTATATTTTAGTCATTTTCTTTGTAAAAGAATAAAATTCATGAGTTATAAATACATCATGAATCTTTGAAGTTAAAGTTTTTACAATCTCTTCATTGTTAACATTTATAACATATATATTTTTATAGTTTATCTATTTAAAATATCATTGTATTTTTTCTCTTTACAAAGTTATTGACTTTACCATCATATAGCCCTCACATTTATCAAAATATATATTTTACATGTATCTATTATCTGTCACCTGACTTATCAGATATTACTTATTATTACTATAATTATCAATCATTTTGATTTGTCAAGCACTAACTAATATTGTCATAGTTATTGATCACTTACCTTATCAAGCATAATCTAATATTACTTATTAATCTTTAAACTTTTTATATCAGGTTCTATATATTTTAACTATAAAAAATATATTATATTATTTAAACTAAGAAATAAATCAATTGTCTAATATATCAGTTTTATTTTAAATTTTAAAACTCCTGAGAAACAAAAACAAATAAACTATAAAAATCTCAGTGTAATTGACTCAAAACAAAAAAGAAAAAAAGATGTGAAGAATGGTAAATAGACAACAATCAACGACATCAAAATGAGCAGTAGCAAGGCAGCGCATTACATGCCTACGCATACAGATAGATGGAGAGAATTAGAGGAAAAGAGACGAGAGAGAGATCAATCGCGTTCAACAGTGCAATCAATTACAGCTATTGGTGCACTTGAGGTCTTAGCACAGCACAGTGATGAAAGAGATTTGTTCTTTCCTCTGTGTTCGTATTTTATTGTGCATACTTGTTATCCTGCCATGTCTTATATATTTGTTGTGCTTGCAGGATATTCAATAAATTGTGAGATTAATTATGGTGCGTGTAAATTGTCCGAACATCCACATGAATCAAAAAAAAATTACAGCTCTCGGTGAGGTGAACAATTGTGCCGAAGCTCTAAAAAACCATGCCGATGCTGAGAGAGAGACAAAACAAAGCGGTTGGGAGATGAGAAAAATCACAGGAGACGTTAAACAGAGGACAACCACCAGTCCAGTTGCCGCAAACATTCTGTTTGCAAGAATTTGTGAGAGAGTGAAGGTAGAACACAATCCTGATTTATTTTTATTTTTTTAATTATTTAATCTCAATATTAAAGTTAATGTTTTTTTTTTCCTTTCCTGTTAATGGGCTAGTATTTCTTTCGGTCGAATTTCACGTCAAAAACTAAATTAATTTCTTAGATATGATTTACAACAGATTACTTCTCATGCTTATAAAATTGGAAATTAAAATTAAAAAATATATATCTAATTTCGGCGAAGGGAAAATTATAAAAGAAATTAGAAACAAACTCCAATTCCTTAAAATTGGAAAATAAATAAAGAAACAAAAATCACTACAAACAAAAAGGCACTTATGGTAGCCACCGGCAACGACCTGCAGCTCGTTTTTTTTTTCTTCATTTTATTAAAATAATATTTTTTTATTTTTTAAAATTTATTTTTAAGGTAAATGCATCAAAATAATAAAGAAAATTAATTAAGAATAAAAAAATCAATTTTTTTAAAATATTTTTGAAATATAAATATAAAAGATAGCTTCCTCTACTTGTGATGTTGATTTAAATTTAATTGAATGGATACCCATATGAAAATGCAAGTTAAATAATGAATATTAACAAATTTAATTCAAAATTTGCTACAAACTCCGTCTAAAATATATAATTTATATATTTTTTAATTTGAATATATATATAAGATATGCATATATTTAATAAAAATTATATTTAAATATACCAATTCTTTTTTATTTATATTAATTAATTAATTAATTTAAAATATTTAAAGTTTGATTAACATGGTATAAATATTTAAATTATTTACTTGGGAATCATAAATCATAAGTAAAATATAAATATAATAGACAGCCGATCACCCGTACGTTGACATCCTATTGATACCTTGTTCATATTTATTTGTTTCTAGAGTCTTCTTCTTTTCCTTAGCAAAGCCAGTGCTGTCCCTTCTTGCTCTGCGTTCTAATTTCCACCACGCAACCAGAAATTCAATAAAGATTTCTCCCTGATTCCGATATCAAATCACCATGGGAGGAGGAAACGGTCAGAAATCAAAAATGGCCCGTGAGAGGAACATGGAGAAGCAAAAAGCTGCGAAGGGTATTCTTTATATATATCTTGTACTTCATATAATTTCTCCAAAGTTTGGTTCTTTTCTTGGAAATTTACGGATCTAAGTGGTATTGTTTTTATTTTCTATTGAATTTTGTTGAGTTATTTTAATTTGATTTCTTGTGTGTATAGGAAGCCAGCTTGAGTCTAACAAGAAAGCTATGTCTATCCAGGTAGTCTCTTTGCATGCTTTTGCTTTTAAATTTTGATATCATACGTATGCTATATCTTCCCTTGTTTTGCGTCTCTCTTGTCTTCTTTTATACTAACATATCTTGTTAGTATAATTTTATAGTCATTTGACAGATTTTTTTTAATCTGGATTTTAATTTGATTGGATTTTTAGCTATAGCAGTTAGTGAGGTTTGCAATAAGTAACTAGATCATCCGTGTGAGAATGTTAGGAACTTGTTTCTTCGATGCTTTGGCCTGAAATTCTGCATTAGCTGTGATTTTCTCTTAAAGCTTCTCTCTTTGTTTTAAGCCTGCTCAGAGTTTCTCCCGTTGTGCTTCTGGTTATGGAATTACTTTTCAATGGCCCTTTTAATAATTCTGCCGCATTTTCATGTATGTGGGTGATTTCGATGTGTGTCCGACGCCATCCTGTGGGAATGAATAAACTGTGGATCTCTTCATCACATGTTTCAGAGATGTATTGGAATTAAAGATTGTTAAGTCTAATGGATTTTTCTTGAGATTATATTGAGCTTTCTTTATTTTCTCTCCTGGGTTGCAAACATTAGAATCCCCTTTCTCTAGTTCAGAGTGGAGAATGTCTTGAGACTTGTGGCGAGTTTTTGGACCTGGATATTTTCTCAATTACTGCTCATTGCAGAAGCTGGATTTTCATTTTGCACTGATTTATTATAGAGATCCATGACGCTTCTCGGTATACAATTAGTAATGTGAACAGTGAGCACTTCATTTCATAGTCCGTGAACATTAAACCATTTCTGCATTTTAGGTTTCCCAGTACGAGGTTCTTGATTCTGATTTATGATGGGTAGTTTTTCCATGTTTCTTGGTCATTTTCTTAGGATATACCTATCTAGTGCCTGCTGTAAATTTGTATTTCATTGGCTCCGTTATATTTGTTTTTTTAATTTCTTATCAATATTCTTTGTGAAGTCGACATTTTTATTCAGTCCTTTACAAGGTTGTGACTTGATCTCTTGTTGCTGTCTTACTCGACACCGGTGCTGGTATTGATCCGGTGGATCATGGATACTGAATGCAGTGCAAGGTGTGCATGCAGACATTCATATGCACCACAACAGAGGTGAAGTGCCGGGAGCATGCTGAAGCAAAGCACCCTAAGTCTGATGTGTATGCTTGTTTCCCGCATCTTAAAAAATGATGCTGGAAGTGCAAAACAAGAACTTGCATACTGAAATCGATCGTAGAATACTACTTATTATCTACCTTGCTACTTTTCGAACATTTTCATGATCATGCAAGCTATCCATTCAGTTCAATGTTCATGATCTGCCTTGTGGATTTTAGATGCCAAACTTAGTTGTCTCCCTGATGAGCATCCCCTGTAGTCTGAGACGGGATTGTACATGCTGATGGTTCTATATTTCTTTTTCTTTTTTTTTTGAATTCTATTATGTGTAGAGGAGCCAAGATAGCGGCCCCTGTGAGTGCAATATAGCTTTCTTAAGGCTAGTATAATTAGAGTATGGGGAGAAAGAACTATTGCACTAATGAAAGGGTAAGTGACAAGTTGCCGATGAGCGATATAGCTTTTAACGTAGTAATGGTTTAAGGTAAAACCGTCAGCACTCGAAAAAAATGTTGATGGCACTTAAAAGTCATCTCCGACTCTGGTTTCTAACAAGATGTTGGCGGCGCTCGAATTCTTTTTTTAACCCCCAGTGTATCAAAACAATAAAAAAATAAATTTTAAACTAAAAAATAAATTATTGTAAAAATATAATTAGATCATAAAACCAAAGCGGTTATATGGATCAGGTTTTAAATGATATTTCACTAAATTTTGAATTTTTTTCATATATATTGTGATATACTAATATTAAAAATATATTTTTAAAAATAAAAAAATATATTATTTTTATATATTTTTTAATAAAAAATATTATAAAAAATAGTTACTTTCACGCTTCAAACACTATTTAAAATTACCTTTTTTTTTTATTAATCATATCAATCTATTTATTAGTCAAAATCAAATCGATCTATTTAAAATAAAATCATAATTAATTCACCCGAATTTAATAAATATGCATCGTCGTCGTCGCGGTCGTTGTCTTGGTTTGAACTTTTACTGATTCTGGGTCCGTCTGACGTGGAATAAAATGTTAAAGGGCTTCAGCCGTACATCTCGTTCTTCCTTCCCATAATGCCCTCTAACCCCTTCAATTCAACGCTTGAAAGCTGAGATGGTCTTTTACGTTTCGTTTACATCACTATAGTTCCCGGTTGGCAGGCTTCAAAGTTGAAACTTCAAAGTCATCAATGCTTGCGCAGTGGAACCCGCACATTGAACGCGCGAAAGACCCAAAACACAGCCAATGACTAAAACACCCAACACTCCTCCACTCCCATTGGCTCTCTCTCTTTCCACTTGCACCTGCACTGTCTTCTCGCTGCTGTGCGGTGTGGTGCAGTAACAGCAACCAGTCTTTCTTTCAAGGTTGAAACAGTGTCCGAAAATGAACCCACTTTTGTAGCGTTTCTTCTTCTTCTTCCACTCAATGATTTGACTTGACTCGCTTTTTATTAATTAGCCACCATCTCTCTCTCTCTCTCTGTCTCTCTGTCTCTCCTCTCTGGTTTTCTTGTTTCTTCGAACTCCTCCTTCACTGTAGTTACCCTCTCAAAAAATGGCTCGCCTTTACCTTGTATCTATTTTTCTTTCCCTTCTTCTCTCCATTCCCCGCTCCCTCTCCACCAACTCTGAAGGTACTACTACTCATCAACTTCACTCCGTTTTTGGGTTTCAAAGTTTACCTTTTTGCTGCGCTAGCAAGATCATTATTTTGTTTTTTGTGTGTATTTTGGCATGAAAAGGAGTGTTGTGATAGGTTTTAAGATTCGGGTTCGGGTTATTTTGTTTAAAATTTGTACTATTTGATTTTGGTATTGTTGGCAAGAAAACATGTGGTTGGGTTTGCTGGTTTCTGAATTTGTTGTTTCGTGGCTTTTGTTTGTATTGGGGGTTTCAGGAAATGCTTTGCAAGCTTTAAGAAGTAGGCTTTCCGATCCAACCAATGCGTTGCAGAGTTGGGACCCAGCTCTTGTCAATCCCTGCACCTGGTTCCATGTCACTTGCGATTCCAACAATCATGTTACCCGCTTGTAACTTCTCATCTCTCCCTCTCTCTCACTCTTTCATTTTAATTTTTAGATTTGTTGTAATTCTTATTCAGAATCATGTATATTTTTTAATTTGCAATAAAATATTATATCGTTCTGTTTCTCACTATTTTTTCGTTGTTGAATTTCAGGGATTTGGGTAATTCTAATATTTCTGGAAATTTGGGACCAGAGCTTGGACAACTCAAGCATCTAAAGTACTTGTATGTCATTTTGTCCCCTAGCTTTAATTTTCAAGGACTGCATCTTGTTACCTGCTATGATGTGAAAACAGAAAACAGAAGAAAGTTAGACCCTGAATTACATCCCGTTTGTGTTCTGATTTTTCTTTTTTCTTTAAAGGAAATAAATATAAATTCATCTTGCATTTAATATTTTTTTTGAACGAGACCTCGTAGAGTTCAGGCTTTTGTTTCATCAGAAGAATTTAGTGAAGAATTTTACAAGCAATTCTAAGACCATATATCATTATATTAGCTGCACTGTGAATAAGCTGCTGTATTTCTTTTTCATATGATTATATAAAGTAATTGAGTTGTGAAATTCTTGAATGCCTGCAGGGAGCTTTATAGGAATGATATAGGAGGGAAAATTCCCAAGGAGTTGGGTAATTTGAAAAATCTTGTTAGCATGGATATGTATGGCAACAAGTTTGAAGGAGAAATACCTAAATCTTTTGCCAATTTGAAGTCTCTCGTATTCCTGTAAGCATTTTCCCTTCAATTGGCCAAAGCAAATTGAACATACACAACTCAGTAATTACTTCAATTTTGGAACTTTAATTTGGTCAAATTGATGGTACAGTCGACTAAACAACAACAAGCTATCAGGATCTATTCCAAGGGAGCTCGCAATTCTTAAGAACCTCAAAGTTTTGTAAGTAGAGAACAAGAAGAAGTTTTAAATTCGAAGTTAATAGTTATGGAGCTTGTTTATATTAGTTTTCTAATTTTGTCATGTTTTCCTTTTGGTTGCAGTGATGTTTCTAACAACGATCTCTGTGGAACAATTCCTGTTGATGGCCCCTTTGCCTCGTTTCCTATGGAAAGGTATCTTGATCATGTTAACTTACAGTCTCGCTTGTAGTTTTCTTGAATCATTATGACATGGAAGCTACTTCCTCGTCATTTGCTAAATTTCTTATGGCCATTTGCATATCTGAAATGAAACTGTTAGTCTCCCTAAAAATCCTATATAGCGAGTACATGAGAAGTTAGACCCTGAAAGGAAGAACTTCAATGGTGTGACCTTAAGAGCCTGTTACCTGTGTGAATCAGTGTCGAACGTGTGACTGGCATGTGGAATTTATGAACTCACCTCGCATAATTACTCTGCCCCTGTAGTGAAAACTGGGAAATCCTCAATCATGTAGCATTCATTCTGTAGGCTTGTTTGGGAAAGTGCCCCTTTTTATCTCCTGATCTCCACTCTAGCTATCAGCACTGCTTGCATCAGTCACATGGAGATGCAAGTACACCAGCAAGTGGATTGGTGCAACTCCTGAACAATACAAATACTATGTCGCATGCTACGGATTGATAATTTGAATGAATTGTTGCAAACACCACAAATATGGAATGCGTGTTTTCTTATACATAAATTTATCGTACATCACCTGTATTGGAAACAATTAATTCGTTTCATAATGCATGCATGAAGCATGATATGGTTCTGTTATAGTTTATTTTCGAAGTGAGTTTTACTTGGTTAATTTTTTGTTGGCCTGTTTCAGTTTTGCAAACAACAGGCTTAATGGACCTGAGCTGAAGGGACTGGTGCCTTATGATTTCGGATGCTGAAGACTGCAACCTTGAAATTTATCTGAGATAATTTAGTGCCCCATTACGATACGTAGTTAACAATGAGAATGGCACATTGTTGATGTCAGGAAAGTTGATCGGGTAAGCAAATAAAATGGTTTTATGAGATCTGCAGTTGGCCATAGACTCTTAGCGAACCTTCTCCAATAATTGTACTGGTGGACAGGGTACTATCATTATCAATATGTAAAACTGAGCAACATATTAGATTGCTGCGCAACATTTGCTATAAATTTGCTCTGTTTTAGCACCCTGTTTTTTCCTGCAATTTTTTTTTTTATTATTATTGTTTGATCAAGCCGTTCAGATCATGTGGACCTGCTTGATAACTGCCAGATATTCCACCACAGCCAGGAGCGGGAGGCTATCGCAGGCTATGTGAAACCAGCCTCCCGCACCACCCTCTACCAGAGAAACTAGCCTCATGGCTCGAGTCCAACACTTGGCTTGGACGCCCGGGGGGGAAGCAGATCCAGCCTCCTGGGCTTGATCCTCGTCCCATAACCTAGCCCCCCCTGTAATGAAGTGCGAGCATTGTATGGTTAGTTCTTCAGTAGCGATGTGGGATTCAACTTTTCTACTCCCTCTGATTCCCAAGTCCCCATCACAACATCATCTTGCAGTTTTCCCGCTAGTAAATCCTTCTTCCTGGTCGCAAATCACTGTAGCATTTGTTTGGGTGCTGATGGTAAGATAGATTTAGAATAAATGAACACAACATCCTGAATAAGCGAAGTGGAAAATTTTCCAAGAGAGTCTAATTTTGGTAGCCAGTAGTGTTTTGCAAATCATAAGAACTAACAATTGGTCTAATTACGTTGTTTTTCTTACAATGCTTACCCATCAATTTCTCAGAGCTTCTCAATGGAAGCACGAGGTGTAAGAAGATTATAAAATATTTAATTTAAATCTTCAAACCCCATTTGCTGAGATATAATTACAAAATGGCAAAGAAACATCGTTTCATAATCTCTATTCTTCTTTCATGTAATTTAAAATTTTAACAAAATGATGGTGTCCAGTTGGGGCACAGCCCATTAGGCTATATATATCTGAATCTGAATGGCACCAGCTTGTTATCCTTCCACTGCCAAGAAACGCAGGTGGTCTCTGCTCCGTGAATCCAGCCTCACGCAGTGCCCTTCAATTTAGGAGTTGCAAGGCCAACCAGGCCTTCGCGTGATTAGCGAGGCTAGGAACGAACAGGCCAGTAAGAAGCCACAACAATTGGTCAAACATGAATCGTTGTCGCATCAGATTGATGCTCTCCCTAGAGTTATAGGCCCACGCTGCCGATCTCAGCTTCGACTCGGTATTCAGATGCAGTATATAAAGTATGAAGAGTTGATCTTTTTATTGGATGTGGGACCTTATTTCTTGCATGCCCAAGACCGGCAGTCGATCTCCACCAATTTGGAAGAGAAAAACACTTAAATTGGACGAGACATTCGTAGAAAGTTAAAATATTTGTGTACGCAAGTGTTGGTTTTGATTCAGATTGAAAACAAGAATATGCTGACTGAGTCCTTATATTTTGCTAGATATTCCGAAACCTGGATACTGTACTTGTTTATTTAAATAAATGATTATTTTTAATATTTTTAAATTATTTTGATATATTAATATTAAAAATAAATTTTAAAAAATAAAAATATATATTATTTTAATATATTTTTAAACAGAAAATAACCATAATATGAAACACTATATATTAAAATGATCATGTTTTAAAATTTTTTTATCATTTTAATATCAACGTGCAAGAAGATATTAATGATCTAAGATGAAATTTACAAGATATTTATTTGAACTGTAATATAAAATTTATCGATAAGTAGAATGATTATTCAAAAAAAGAAGATGCTGGATTAGAATTAGCAGCCTGATTTGTATACGGGTTAAAATTAACTGGTAATGAATTGATTCACCGAGTTGATGGAATGAAATCAAGTTGGTATATAATTTAAATTTTATTATTTTATTATTTTTTATTAATATTTTTTTTCATTTTTAAATTATCTTAATAAAATAATTTTTAAAATATTTTTTTAAAAAATAAAAAATATATTATTTTAATATATTTCTAAAACAAAATACTTAAAAAAAAACACATCCACACACTCATCAAGTTCAAAAATAGTTTGGTTTAAATGAAAACGACGTGTCATTCGTATAGATGGGGAGCAAATCGGGTCTGCAAGGAAACGTGTCTAACATAAAAGATACGTGGATTGAAGAGAGTGGCGTAGTTGAACGCGTGTCGATAAAGTGAAGGGCAATGCCATACCGAAATGCTGGAAGGAGGGGTGTTTGAATGTTGGTGAATCGGTGTGGTTTTCAAGTACCTTTCCACGAGTTCAGCTACTGCCGGAAGTTTTTGTTATGTACTCGCTGGTCTATGGACGATAAGGTACTCGCTGCCTCCAAATTTCTAAGACTAGCCACTTTATACTGTGTCCAAATATGCGTTTTAGCTTCTTTTTTTTTTTTTGGGAAGAAAACATATGCGTTTTTAGTTATTAAAACTAGAAACTAATTCTTTCATTACTTGAAGTTATTGAAAATTGTTTTTATTTTATATTAACTTTATTAAATATATTAACTTTATGATGATAGAATGATTATTTAATTCCACAATGAAGCATAAAATATATATAAAAAAGCAAAATTAAATGCATTCACTATACTAATTTTGAAAATAATATTATAGTTCATGATTGAAAAATTATATCAAATAAAATACTTTTATTTATAAATATGTTATTCAGAACTTAAATTAATTTCATTGATTCTTTAATTTTATTAAAAAAAAAATATTCTGATTTTTGTGTCTAGTTTTTATTTGTTAATAATTATTTTCATTTGCTTAGATTAAACTAAATGCTTAAAAGATGATACTGGAATTCTTACTTTATAGCTTAATTAATTAAATATTTTTAATTTATTTTTTCTATTCACATTCATATTCTTGACCTCAAGTGACCATGTTCTTATTTAGTTTTTATTTATTTATAGTATAAAAACTACTTATAAATATAAAATAACATTATATTATCTTATTAATTGTAACATCAATAACTATAAGCAACTTTCAAGCCAAACATGCATCATAGTGCTATTCCAATTACGTTGCTGCAATGTGAGTTCCAAATAAACAAATAAAATAACATTCAAATGAATAGAAGTGATGATATTAAGAAAAGAGGGTGGGGGGGCGAGTACACATCATTTTCCATACTCGTGAGACTAATTGAAATGATAGAGGGAGAAAAGGCGAGTACACGTCATTTTCCATACTCGTGAGATTAATAGTAGTATAAAAAAAACCCCTCCCTTTTATTTTACATGTATATTGGTCCACGAACTAATAGGCGAGTACTCTTTTAAGCCGCCTCTCGCTCTCTTCTCTAAAACCTCTAATGAACACAAACCCCTAGTTCACAAAAACCAGAAAGACACCTGCCGAGTTTCTAGACGCCACCAAAATGAGCGGCTCCTTCATGAGAAACTCCACCATCCCCCGCCTGCTACGCATCCACACCATCACAGACCCAGCATTAGCGACAACAACAACAACAACAGTTCATTCGATTCTCAGACAACAATATCAGACAAGAAGAGCTTCCTTTGATTTCTCAAATTTTTTTAAGAGATCAAGAGAATGCAATGAGTTCTCTCCTTCTTCTCTTTTGACCTCTTCTTTCTCTTCAAAGGCTGGAACCTCTGAGTTTTCCAAATTTGGGTTTGTTGGCTGGTACCTCGGGATGGTTAAGTCACGACCTGTTTTGACTAAAAGTGCCACTTCTTCTCTTATTTACATTGCTGCTGACTTGTCGTCTCAGGTAAATATGGAGCCACAGAGTTGTTAACATGACATATCGGTTGCTGGGTCTCTGTTGTTTCAAGTGATTTTGCTTCAAAAATGGGGTCTTTTTAAGGACTTTTTATTTTTTTACCGTTCTTTTTTTTTCGTGGATTTAGTTTGTGTTTATAGAGTTATATTTGGAGCAACTCGCTAAATGAGAGAGAATTGAATCGGGATCATGGTGATCTATTGAAAAGGAAAATAATTAGTTGGCTCTTGATGTTAACAAGCATTCCTTTCTACTGCGCCTAAAATCTCTATTTCTGCTCCTTTTTTTTGGGGGTGGGTTTCAGATATGATCCTGTATTATATTTTAGCAAAAAGCTAAATATTTGTGATGCCAATTTGAATTTTTGGAAGCCAGAGTTGTTTGATTTAATGTCAAGTCCTGCCATGTTTCCTTGTGAGACGATGGATTTTGTTTTAACGAGGGAGTTGTTTTTAATGTGGTAGAAAGCCATCTTCTTATATCTCTACCTGGGTAAGAATCTTTAGTTGCTTGGTTAATTTGGCTGAAATTATGGATGGTTTTTTTCTCTAGTTATGATAGATTCTCAAATCTGGGTCGTTACTTCATGTGTTGTAGTTGTAACTTGGAATTTGGATTAATCTATGGTTACTTCATTTATCCACAAGTTGGGGTGACTTATCATGTTTTTGTTTATGTTGTTCTATCTGCTTCATACTTGTGTTCTATATCACTACTATCGACTAAAGCTATCCATTGTCTCACCTTAGTGCTCCTCTCTCTTTAGCATTCATACGACAGCTTAGACCCGTTTGGTAAATGCTGTTGTATATTAGGAATATTATAAGTAAACTTTCAACCAGCAACTGCTTCAGTTTGCGTGTTACTCACTTTGTTTAGAATGCCCTGACAAAGCATGTATTCAAGTCTTCTAAAGACTGGTACGAGTTACATCATCCCCACTCCTCTCTTCTTTGCATTTTCAGTGGAATTGTTTTTTCTCTTTGCCTGCTTTAATGCAAAAATTTCACATGTCTATGCAAGGCTTAGCTGCAAACAGTTGCGATTAATAATTGCATGTGTTGCACTGGAAACTAGCTTTATCCCTGACATAATTTTATGAAATTTTTTTCTATTTTTCCTCAGACAATGTCACTGCCAAGTTCAGAAGCTTATGATCTGGTGAGGATATTGCGCATGGCTGGATATGGGTTCCTGATATTAGGACCATCATTGCATTTTTGGTTCAACTTCGTGTCGAAGCTCTTTCCTAAACGAGATCTAATCACAACATTTAAGAAAATTATCATGGGTCAGACCATCTATGGACCTATCATGACTGTTGTTTTCTTCTCATCGAATGCATGCTTACAGGGTAAGCACATAATTTTGTTTCTGCAGATACCACATTTCATATGCACTATTACATGGGGAATTTTTGCAATTTCAGATGCTGCTTTTTGGCTGTAAGCATAGAAGCCTGCAAACTAACAAATAAACCTGATTGAATTTGCAATGTTTTGTTCAATTATATCTTCCGTTGCTGTCAATGGCCAGTTCATTCAACGCACAAAGTTCAATTAATAAGCATGGAATAATCAGGTGTTTTTAATAAATCTGAAATGAGAGGGGTTTTTAAGTAACTCTGAAGATGTGAACCATGATAACCGTGAGTTGTTGACCACATATCTAATATGACTGTGAAGTGCAACCCTTGATGCTTTCTTGAGTTCAATTGATATTTGTTGGCATTAAAAAGTTCTTAATTGTCTATCTTTTGAAATTCTTGTTATTAAAAACATTCTGTCTGCATTCATGCCTCTACTGCATTTGCATCTTTGTTCATTTGTATTCATCAAACAGATCCTGTTCTGTCAATCAATAAAAATGTATTCCATTCTAATCTTTATGACTCAAGGGTTACCCCTCGAAGTCACAATCACTTGTATGAGCTACTAGAGAAACTTTAAAGTGAAGTGTTTGTTGCCTTGGTCACCTGGTTCAGGTGAGAACAGTGCCGAGATTATTGCCCGGTTGAAGCGAGATTTATTGCCTACAATGATAAATGGCGTTATGTACTGGCCTGTATGTGATTTTGTCACGTTCAAATTCATTCCCGTCCATTTACAGGTAGAATTAGGTTTATTGCTATTGTCAAAACTAGTATCCATATGATCTGGTTTATGGACTGCTGACTTTTGTTCTCGGTGTTTTTTGACAGCCCCTGGTGAGCAACTCTTTTTCATACCTATGGACTGTCTACATGACATATATGGCAAGTCTAGATAAAGCAGGCTCTTCCAGCTGATGGACTCAATACTTGCCTTCTCATTTCACCATCATTATGTCTTTCAACTACACAGCCCTGCACTGGAGGTTGCATGCATAATCATTGAAACGAAATTGGGACAATTGAGGAAATCGTCAGTTAGATCTCTGATACAATAGAGAATAGCAAGTAGCAACCATCATGTTTGATGGTCTTCTCATGATTGTTTTGAGATAATTTACCAGAAATGTAAAGTAGAACTAAAGTGTTTTGTAAAGCAATGGCGTAATGTCATTGGAAACATCTCTTCGAAACATTGCTCACTGGAATTACATTTAATTTGTATCAAACTCCAATTTAAAATGCTGACCATGGAAAAATGTTACCCATTTTTGGGGAAATTGGTAATACAGAAGAATGAGCAAGTAGGATTTCAGATAACCACTGAACCATTGGAGTTTACAGTTTTCTCTGCATGTCTCATCTCAAAGACAGCTCACACCTAACAACTGAGAGCTGAACTAGAAGCCATTTGATCTCTTTGCAGATACAAGATGTGAAACACAGTGCTCAAGACCACATATTCTTCATGGTGAAGCCAGGGTAGCCTCACCTGTGAAAGAATACGGCTCATTTAGACATCACACCTGCGAATTTTACCATTAATAACTCAAACTCGAGCCAGTATTCTATCATGGAGATGACTTCTGGATAATTTCAAACATACACGATTTTGTTGTTATGCCATTGTCAAGTGAAATTCCACAAAAAAGGATTATTATGTCAATGTCCATGCTTATATCACCAAGAAAGGAGAAGTCCTGTAACAAAGAACTTGAGCGCTGATCATCTGAACAGGAAAAAAGAAATTGAAGAGGGTGTTTAGTTCTCTGAACTAGGGAGGGATCAAAATTGATGATGATGATTGATGGAGAGGCTTGCGCTAGGCTACAAAATGAGTGCATCATGCAAGTTTCGGTCAACAACTACTTGTCCATCATGAAACGCTGGATCATCCTTGTTGACGTTTGTAAGCTTTTCATTGATTGAACATCAGTTTTCACCGACCATTGGCAGATGGTTTAAGACCTTCCTATGAATAACAGGATTTAATATCCAGAAATTCACATCCAAATTCGATACCAAGTCTCCAGCATTATGGATACGGATAGCAGCAAATGTAAGGATACGGGGCTTAAATGGAAAATAAAATTATGTTAACAAGCGACAATTTATCCAAGATGAAGTCCTAAATACATTTATACCAACAGAAGTAACAACAGTAAACAGCATTCTAAATCAAGGAAGCTTTATTTCATTGAAAACCCAGTACACTACAGGGAGGCAAAAAACAAGAGATTGGTTGATCAATTGTGTAAATTTCCTAAAATACCTAGTTCTAACCTGTATCTAGTATTACATTATACTATATAAACATGTTTCCTGCAACAGTTATGACGGCTGACATTTAAAGGCAACCAGGTCAAGCTGACCTAGGATTACCACATCTTCTACAGGTTATTATTCCCTTTGGGACTGCCTGTGAAACTCCACGCAAGTAGAGAGAAAATTGGAGTATATGATCGATTCAAAAAACTGAATCGTCAATGCATGTGGCTATCAACTGACATCCCATTTCATCAACCGCGTAACTTCTAATGCAATGGTGAAAATGTATTAATCACTCTTCAAAACCACACAAGGAGATTTTTTCAAGTTGCAAAGGCCAGTCCTCCCCAAGTATTTGTGGATTTGACTCCATTGCAACACGAAAATCCAACATAGATGCATTAACTGATTCTGTCTGTCTCTTTACATATCTCCCAGGTAATGTTTCCTTCAGACAAGGAATGAACTGACCATTTGCCCTTTTCAACTGTTCACTATCACACCTTGCACCAGCTAGAGCCATACAAGGCTCGATCAACCTCTTCAAATACGCATCCAACCCTATATTTAGCACGTTAACACAGTCCAAAGAGACACCAATGCCCTCCATCTCCAGCATACGCTCCAAACGACTTCTTAATGATCTAGTGTCTGGCAGCTCTCCACTGTTTAGACAGGTCTCAGGAATGTAATTGCTCCCTATAGAAATATTTGAAAGAGCTTTACGAGATCCACCCGGATTCAGCGAAATACCAAAAGGAGCAGTAACCGGACTTCTACTTTGAACACCAGGGCTTACTGCCATCTGCTCAACCTCTTCTCCCTCTTCCACAGAAGCAACTTCAATTGGAGGTCTGCTACCAAGTGAATGCAATTCTGTTGCGCTTTGCTGCTCTTGGGCCCTTGAATTCAATTCCTCACATGCCATGCTTTGGGGCTTACCAAGTGGGCCCAGAAAACTTGGGCGGTCCCTAAACTTGCGTTCTCGATTAACAGGGGATCTTCCCTTGCGAGGGGAAGAGGGAAAGGCATCCCTGTAAAGTGACTGCAGATAATTTCTCTGATGTCCATTTGTGGTTTTGACAGTAAGGTTGCTTCCTGCTTTTCTTACACCTTTGGGTGGTGGAACTTTTCCAAGGCAAGCATTCTTGAGAATAGATCTAATAAGGCGGTTGTGAAGAGGGATATTTTCTCTACCAATTATCCTAATACAAAGCTTATCAAATTCACATTTGGTAATCTTCAAACTAAACAATCGTGTAAGCTCATCAAAGTATTTATCGGCTCTTTGATGTCCAATCTTTTTAAGAATCAAAGACTTGAGGTCTAAGGTATCAATTCTACTGTACATTTCATTCGATGCCATTGTTTTCACTCGGTCAAAAATTATTTATCTTCACCAAATCCAAAACCTTGAAACTTTGAAGCAAAGCCCACATCATTAAAGTGCTTCTTCAAAGATCCAAAACCTAAAACCCTAGTTCCCAAGCACCGTTCCCATCTGCATAGTAACCAGAAATACATCAAAATTAAACAAAGCTCGCACTTTTTTTCTTCTAGTTCTAATCAAGCATTAGCAAACCCTAGGTACCGATTCAGCTTAAAAAACACAGCTTCTAACTCTATTATAAGATGCTCACAAATAAAAACAGTTAATATAATAAACAAATACATTACTTGAATTTAAGAACTACATAAACAGAAGTTCCAGAAATAGAAAGACAATAAAGGAAATTTAAGAACCCAGTTGAAAAATAACAGAAACCCATTTAAATGATAATCGAAACCCCAAATGGTGAATTTTGAATTAAAAAAATGTAGAATGAGATACGTACCGAATTGGGATTAGGGTTTCCAATGTTTGTGCTTGTCCGAAGGTTTTTCCGGTGAACGATCCCTTGTCTATTTTTTTTATATTTTTTTTTGTTATGTTTTTTGTTGGGTGTCTTTTAAAAACAGACCAAAGGCAGCAGGATAGCTCATGGGCTTTTCAAGACACAAGTAACCACAACACGTCACGTGCACTTTCTTAAAGGCCTGTTTGTTTGCTGATTTTTGGCAGTCTCGGCTAACTTCGTTTTCTAAACATGGATCATGCAAGTGAAAATTAAAAGGCTTTCTGCTTCCTAAGCAAAAACAAAAGGAAAAATCAAAGAAAAATCCTCATGCATACATCTTTTTGCAGTAAAGAAGTAATTTGGATTCACTTTTATGAACCGAGATTGAATTTATCCTGGTTTGCTAATGATCGAATCTTTGTACATGAATAATTTATTTCACAAATATTCAAAAACTTCAGACTGCAATTCCTATAGAATTTTTGGGTCTATGTCCCGCATATTCTTCAACAAATTAATCCAGTCTATATTGTAATCCAGCTAGTGGCATTATTTATCCCTGAAAAGATGTAGATTGGGTTGATCTGTACACGAGACACTGTTTCTATTTTTTTTTTTCCAACGGAACTTGATCTTTGGTGGGGAAAAATGCACAAGCGGCATACTTTTGGAGCTGATGGAAAGTTACCAGGCATCCCTGGTCCTGCAGTTATGGCGGGGCAAGAAAAACTTATTGAGAAACAAATAAGAACATATTTTAATGTTAAAACGGCAAAAGCATTTCCAAGCAGCCAGTCAAGTGATGAAATCACTTGGAATTGGCTTTTGCTAAATTAAACATACCCCCTTCCTGCATTCAAGCAACTAGGTAGCAGGATCATGGAGAGATGGACATCTTAATCTCATTTTCCTTTGGCATAGAAGTCTCTCCTAGGATTTCAACTCGTCAAGAAAGACTATCCAGCCTAGACATCGAAAATAACTTCAAGAACATCACACTATCAGAATAACAGTTTTACAAGGCAGACAGATAATCTATACATTTTTGAATTGGCAACCCCGTTGACGCAAAATTTTAAAATGATTTACAGAACTAATGTACACAAGAACTTCTCACTATGACTTCAAAAACTCCTTCCACTTGAACTTCAGTCTTCATTATCTGTTTTTGTACGAGGAAATGAAAAGAACCCTGACTAAAGCCTCATTGGCAGCTTCTTAGTCGTGGTTCTGGCACAACCCAGTTGTCCCTGTAGACCAGTATACGAAGGCACCGCTGGTACTTCTGTATCGAATTTGGTCCATTTCCTGTCCTTGGCACGAACTAAAGTCAGTATAAGGGAGGATCCCCAGAAGAAAAACTGCACCACTAACTAAGAACGTTTGCAAAGAAGCCAGAGGTGCATAACTTAAAGGAGCAACAGCACGAGATGCAGTCAAGGCTATGTGCACCAAGATAACACGATGAAGCACTGGCTTCTTTATTCACGACTTTATTAATGCTGGAAACCCAAAAAGCATTCCAGTGGCATATACGATGTAAAGCAAACCAATTATCGATGTATATGTGACTAGGAACTAACTTCCGATTTCATCAACCAATTAAAGCTATTGTGAAGACAGTATTTATCACCCTTCAAACCCATGCAAGGAGATTTTCTCGAGTTGTGTGGGCCAATCCTCTCCGAGTATCTGGGGATTTGACTCCATTGAGACACGAAAATCCAACATGGATGCATAAACTGATTTTGTCTCTCTTTGCATGTATTTCCCCGGTAACATCTCATTCAAACCAGGAATGAACTGACCACTTGCCTTTTTCAAGTACTCCTTTCCATGCCTCGAACCAGCTAAAGCCATACAAGGCTCAATCAACCTCTTTAAATACGCATCTAACCCGTTGTTCAACAGGTTAACATAGTCCAAAGACGCACTAATGCCCTCCATCTCCAACTTTTGCTCCAACCGACTTCTTAATGATCTAGTATCAGGTAGTTCACCACTGTTCAGACAAGTCTTTTTAAGGTGATTATTGCATAAAGAAGCATTTGAAAGAGCTTTCCGAGATCCAAAATTCATGGAAATACCAAGAGGAGCAGTGACCGGGCTTCTACTCTGAACACTGGGGCTTCCAGCCATCTGATCAACCTCTTCTCCCTCTTCCACAGAAGCAGCTTCCACTGGAGGTCTACTACCAAGTGAAAGCAACTCTGTTGCACTCTGCTGTTCTTGTCCCCTTGCATTCAGTTCCTCACATTCTACACTTTGAGGCTTTCCAAGAGGGCCCAGAGGACTTCGGCGGTCCCTAAACTTGCAATCTCGATTAACAGGGGACCTTCCCTTGCGTGGGGAAGAAGGAAAGGCATCCCCATGGAGTGATTGAAGACTATTTTTCTGATATCCATTTGTAACAGTGAGGTTACTTCCTGCTCTTTGAGCTCTTTTGGATGGTGGAACTTTTGAACAGCTAGCATTCTTGAGAATGGATTGAATAAAGCGGTTATGAAGAGGGATATTCTCTCTGCCAATAATCCCAACAAAAAACTTATCAAATTCACACTTGGTAATCTTTAAATTAAGCAATCCTGTGAGCTGATAAAAGTATTTATCTGCTCTTTGCCGCCCAATCTTTTTAACAATCAAGGATTTGAGCTCTAAAGTATTAATTCGCATAGACATTTGATTGGACACGGTCATTTTCACACCCAAAAATACTTAATCCTCGTTAAAATCTTAACTTTAAAGCAAGGCCCACAACATCACAAGATTCGCAACGCTTCCTCGTAAATCCAAAGCCTGTACCAGAACCCTATAGGCATCAGCACAGTAACCAAAAACTCATCAAAATTCAAATAAATCTCACACGTTATTTTCTAGTTCTAATGAAATATGAACAAATCCCAAGTATAAATTTAGCTAAGGAATGCAACTTGAACATTTAAAACAAAGGTACACAAACTGAAAATATAAAAAAAATAAAAAAACAAAGTTAAAAAACTGTGTAATTCTACATTAAATAAACAGAAGTACCAGAAACAAAAATCGATGAAATTGGAAAGATTCAAGCAACAATTCAACAAAAAAAAAAAAAAGTAAACCCGTTTGAGATATAACGAAAATAAATAACCCAAAATTGAGAATTGAAATGAGATGGCGTGGAGTACGTACCATACTATGAATTGGGTTTCTTTCTTTTTGTGCTTTCTCTCCAGCCATGTAAGGATTTTTCAGGTTGATCGATGGAGTCTTTTTTTTTTTTAAAGAGAAGCAGACTAATGTCCGAAAGGGCTTTGGTGGGCTTGGGAGTCGGTTTAAGACGAGTCAACACACGTGTGGTTTGAGAGAGGGCTTGTTTGTTTGCTGTGTTATATACGTCGGAAATATCTCCTATAAATTTGTGTTTTAAAAATATTTTAAAAAAAATTAAATTTATTTTATTTTTTATTTTAAATTAATATTTTTTATATTTTATTTAAGATATACTGATATTAAAAATAATTTTTTAAAATAAAAAGCACTTTTAAAAATAATTAATATCATAGTTATAAACACTTTAAAGATACGTTTGTAATTGTATTAGCTTTTATGGTTATGGTTTAAAAAATTATTTTATAATAAATATTTTTAATTGAGATTGATTTTGTAAAATATATATTTGATTAAAAACATTGTTGAAATTAAGGTTGAATAAAAAGTAGTTTAATATATTTAGTTAAGAATGCTTTTCAAATTGAAATTATAAAATAATCACAAAACATATATTAATATTGATGGTTTTTAATTGAAATATTATAGATTTAACTACTAGTATTAATTATATCATGAAAAAAACAATGTTTTATATAAATATTATTTTTTATTGTCTCATTAAACTATATATAATTTCATCGTGTATGAATTGCATACGATAAAGACTATAGTTTTCATGGCTTCCTTAGCATGCAACAATATCATGTAAAATATCATCAGGAATAAAATTGGAATTATGATCAAATTTTACAAATGTTATGTCATCATGTGATTTTCTTTTAATGTAATTATGTAGTGCCATTAAATAATGTTAAACACTAATTTTTTTTAATAAAACACAATATCTAAGAAATTTTGTTGAATTTTTTTATTTTTACGAGATCAGAGCCTGTCCAATGTATTTTGTTATGGGTCGGACCCTGTCAAACCATCAACAATGAAGATGAAGATATGTAGCAAAGAAGAAGGAAAAGGGGAAGAGCAGGATACCTTGCATGGTTTTTTTTCCTATGATGGTGTTGTTATTATTGTCAAAAGTGACTCGATGTGGTTCTTGTGGTAGTGACGAAAAAGATAGGCGGTGGTGCCTCTTTTTATTCCTGTGTTGGCCTCGATTAAACAATTATTTTTTATTTTTATTTTTCCTTATGTTACCTTTTGTTCTAGAAAAACTTAGATAAGATATTATTTGCAAAGCTTAAATTTTTTGTTTTGGTTAAACATCAGGTGCGACCTCAATTTACGATGGGTTCCAGCAAAACAAAACCATGTATTACCTTAACTAAATATATATTTTTATGGCTCAATCTCAATCTCACACGTAATTACATTATCAAATAGCCACTAAGAGTTGTTAATGAATCAATTACATAATAGGATTTCATTTAAAATTATATGTTTATGTACATGTACATGTATATACACACATAATAATAATTATTTTATTTAAAGCAATAAAATCTTTTTTTATATAACTCGGGGTATCCAGGTTAGCTTACATGCATCACAACTAATTCTTGGACCCACTAAATACCTTGCAAACCCAGTAAACAAGTAAAACATCGCAAGAATAACAGACATGCACGTAAAAAATCAAACCTGGATATAGATATAAGAAATTTCTTTCCAGGACCACTACATCACAATCCTCTTTATTTTTAATAAAAGAATAATCAATGTATATACGTGTACCATTAAGTCACAATTAATAGAAAAATATATCATGTTAAAACCTTTATCTCTACTTGAAAAAATTAGTTGCAGTATATTTTGCAGGCAACAATATAATTATTGTTCAGAGATAAAAAAACAAAAAAAAACAAAGAAGAGGATGTGTGTATTTTTCTTAATCAATTATTAATTTTTACATTGTGAAATCAGTTGAAACTTTCATGTTTTTCGATTCAAATATTATTTTTAATCTTAATTTTATGAATTTAAATTATATTTTAATGATTTTATTTGATTATCTAGTTTCTCATTAGAATAATATAATAAATGAATTTACATTATGTATGGATTATAACACTGCTTGAAAATTATTAGGTGGCTGTTAAGACTTAAACTCGTGACCTCCCATGGACAAGAAACTGACTCTCACCACTTGGCTACAGCATAAATACATCCCTCATGCATAGATATAAAAACATAGCAGCACTGAGAGTCTTGGCCGTAGAAAAAGTTTATCTTCTTCTACTGCTCATGATTTCGAATCCTCATGTTCACGCTTGTTATTTTTATGATGTTTTACATATTCATTGGATTTACAAGATATTTAATAAACAATAAAATTAGTTTTGGTATGCGCAAACTAACTCGAACGCTCACATAAAAAAAAAATATAACATATGCTATATTACTAGTAGTGGATTTTTCTTAATAATGCGAGACAATGATTTAGCATTTTCATAGTTTGTGCGGTGTCTAACAAATTCAGGCTATGAGTTAAATTTTCATTTATTTTTTATTAATATTGTATTGGTGGTTGAGATATTATTTTTGTAAATTCTTTATTGATCATGTAAATTTTATGTTCATGGTTGCCCATATTAATTTATGGGAATTTAAAAATTAAGTCTATATCTAGATTATGACAAGTGTGCTTGTTGTTTTATGATTTTATAAGAGCGTAAATATATTTTTATTTGGGTTGGTTTATATTTTGTGCCAGAATAAATTAATTAGGTGTGGGTTTAGTTAAGGTTCTATGGTTTTTAATCTTAGGTTGAATTAAAATTGGTCTAGGATTGGATTGAAACCCATCAAAATAAAAGTTTGGTTAATGAAAATTTTGGCTGGGCTAAATCTTTTATATAGGTTATTGGGTTAAAGGTTTAAGGCTAATAATCAGTCAATTAGCCTAATAAAACTGAATTACGATATAATTAAAAACAAATCAGAAATTGGGGTTATTAATGAATAATCAATTTGATTACATTTTAAGCTTAAGTTAGAATCCAGGTTAATTAGGTTTAGGTTCGGTCTACCTATGGAAATTGGTTTGGGTTAAAGGAAACATAGCATTTTTATTTTTATTTTTATTTTTTGCCTAATTTTTAAATACAATAAATACATGGACTAGGACTAAGTACAAGAATCTTAACCCGTGAGATAAATAAATTGATTTAAATTATAACAATTCATTTAAGCAAATCTTTTTATTTTTGTGTTTTTAAAAATACTTTTGAAAAAATTTAATTTTTATTTAATTTTTTTTAAATTAATACTTTTTAGTATTTTTAAATTATTTTAATACACTAATATCAAAAATAATTTTTTTAAAATAAAAATATATCATTTTAATATACTTAAAAATAAAAAATACTTTAAAAAATAAACACAATTACTCGTACAAGAGATCTTCCAATCAGCAGCAGTTCATTGAAAAGTTTCTTCCAAGTATCACTTGTTTGCCAACAGGAAAATCACCGAGCACAAAATTTCTCTCTCAAAAGCACTAGAAATCATTTCCAATTGCCAGTCGTGCAGATATTGATCTCAAATCACGAAGGCTCAAAGCTTGTTTGCTATAAATTTAAACACGCCCTTTTCTGCCGTAAAGTTACTTGGTGGCAAGAACTGTTCTACAGAATTTCCAAGAGCTCATTGGGAAAAACTCACCTAACAAGACATCAAAATACTTTTGCTCTTCAAGGACATCATATGGCACTTTATGATAGCAACAGTTTACAAGTCATGAAGATCATAAATTTATTTTATAAATTAATGGTAGTGTTGAGCAGAATTTTGTGTATGATTACCAGTACAGAAATATACAAGGATTCTCATTCGGATTTTAGAACTCCTTCCACCAAAACTTCACAGCTTTCCTGGCCCAGTTCTGTTGATGGCAAATCAGAAAGAAGGCTGACTGAAGCCTCATCTGCTACCTGCTGTTGCGGATGTAGGAAAACCAAGTTCTCTTCCCGTGATGTATTGGAAGGCAATCCCGTTTCTTCTGTATCAAATTTGGCCCATTTCCTGTCCCTGGCATGAACTAAGGTTGGATACAAGAGGAACCCCAGAAGAATAACCACACCACTAACTAAGAATGTCCGCATAGAAGCCAGGCACATAACCAGAACAAGTAACAATGCAGGAGGCAGGCAAAGCAGTGCTGCACCAAATGTTTGCAGGGGAACTTTATAAGGCCTATGGAGTTCTGGCTTCTTTATCCTCAATTTTATGAAAGCCGCAAACTCAAGGAGCATTCCTATAGCATATAAGAAGTTCAGAAATTCCAGGATTTCCTGAAAACTCATCCAAGACAAGAAGATTACTCCAGTAGCAGAGCACAAAATGCTAAAGGTGGGAGTTCCATATTTGGACCTGCAGAAACACATTAAAGCACTCAAATGATGTAAATTTTTCCATTTTGAACAAACTTTACACAATATTTATGGTCTAGTTGATTGTGTTTGAAGTTTGGACCTGGAAAGCATAATGGTTCGATCAATTTGATTAGGAACCCGCATCCTTAAGGTGCACTAATAGGGCTTATTTGGCCAATATAACAAAACTTGAATTTCAAATACTGAAAAATAAATTGATGCGCAGCATTTATGCCTTAGCATCGCCCTGATAACATTGTCTCTGAAATAATTGAAATAGATCATGGAGGATATTTTGCTTGTGTTGCTTCATAATAGATTAATTTCGAATCAGAAAGAAAAGCAGCAATTATTGGAATTCAAATCAGTGAAGAAAAAAATTGAGACATATTGACTGACCTTGAAGCAAATATAGATGGAAGCATTCCCATCTCACTCATACCAAGAAGTTGAAAAGCATCACCACTCATTTCTGCTTCAAACAATCCCAAGTTAGACATAGCAGCAGCTGCTTGGATCCACCATTTGAGCCAAACCCCTCCAATCAACATCCCAACTTCTGCAAAGTACCCATCACTCCATTGACTAGAAGGCGACTTCAATGCCCCCGTGCTAGCAAGAAGTGGAATTAAGTATGAAGAAACCACCAAAATCACAGAGCCAAAAAGTGCCTTTGGGAATGTCTTGCTAGGGTTTTCAATCTCCCCTGCTAGAGTACTAGCCTTATCCCAATAATTCAGGTTCCAAAACATGCAATTAAAATATCCCCTCCAGTCTACTTTCTTAAAATCTACAACTAGCCATTGTTTAGGCCTAATTCGAGGAATGGAAAGAAGACCCATTACAACAAATGGACAAAGTGAAAAAACAGCGAGGGAAACTGCTGAAAATCCAACAATATGTAGACCTCTGTAATTCAAATATGTCAAAGAAACTGTAATGCCTAAAAGAGCAGGAATTCGAGCTATTGATTGGTTAAAAATAGGAAATGAATGTTTCAAGTAATCAAGAAACAACACAGGGTAAAGGGCATTATCCATAACCCCACTAAACCATTTCCAAAATCCTTCTTGGAAACCCCATAAGGGACCAAAAGCTGAAGATATCCAAATAACATAACCACCATTACAAGGGAAACTTGTGGCAAGCTCTGCTGTGACTAGAGCTTCTGGTATGCTCCAAATTAAAGGGAATATCAAGAAACCAAGCAAAGACAATAAAGGGCCACCTCCAGCCCTCACAGAATCCTCTACACCAAATGGACCCCCCGATACATCATAGAATATCAGAGCAATAAGAGGCAATAGTGTTAGTTTTGGACTTGTTTTAGCTTTGTTCTCTGCATCACTTCCCTCTTCACCCATCCACACGAACAGGATCTAGAGGAGGTTTAAACTGGGACCCTGGACTTAGTTTAACTGGGTTTCACCTAAAATTCAGATCTTTATGGATCTATGAAGCTAGTTTCTCCATACCAATCGATAAAAAGTAAAAGAAATTACCTGTTCCTGAAATCTGAATTTCAAGATAAACAACGTAGAACTTCTTTCTCTAATTAGATCTTTAGATGCAAAGAACAGAAAGACCTGGTCGCCTTGTCTTTGTAAACCCGAGAATTTGTGCTCCCACGTCGCGTTATCTTCTCATTATCATTGCATCGGTGGCTTCCTATCGATCGTTTTCTCATCTTGGAAACGCGAGGAAGGTAGACCTTTTGGAGGGGTTGTAACCCCCGTCCCCCACTCTCCTGCTTGCATGGAGGCAGTGGGGCATAAGTGATAACTGGCGCGGACATTTACATTAATAAAAAAAATAGTAATAGATACGCATGACAGTATTAATTAAAATAAATATAATAAGCATGGGCTGTATAAATAAATATTATATTTTATGAATGGAGTGTGGTAGGTATAAGATAAGATAGAATAATATACTATAAACAATTATATTTATGTTTTGTTTGATATTTGCAGTGTGGATCATAATGATTATTCGAACTCAAAAAAATATTTTTTTAATATAATGAAGAGATATATATTTTTAGAAAAAATATTATTAATATTTATTTAAATATTATTTTATTTTAAACAAAATCCACAAATTTTAATTTAAAGTTCAAGTATATACGAAACATCCCTGATTTTGATCAACAATTCAGCATTACAACGTCAAATAAATAAGAGTTCAACATACCTAAAACAGATCAACATTAAAAAAAAAAGAGAGAGAAAAAGAAGGGGGTCTTTTTCCTTATAAAGTCGTTCAAAACAAGCGAACAAAAATAAAATCTTTTTTCAATTTAAGATACTGATTCTCCTTTAAAATTCTCAAGCATATCTTTTAACGTTTAGCGGTAACAACACTACCGAAGACAAAAATCCTAGTGTATGTCTCGTTGAAAGGTATAAGAGACATCATTATTGTATAATGATATTTCAAAATCTAATATATTGGTAACGAGGTAATGAGATTATCTGTTGTGGATGTGTGTGTGTAGAGAGAGAGAGAGAGAGAGTTAGTATCTCCTCCAACATATATCATTTAAAATACAGTTTATTCTTTTGATAAGTTTAAGATATATAGTTAATAAAATTAATGATTTTTTAATAAGAGAATCGCATCTAAAGTCTAAAAATAAAAGTATTTGTTTTTTATTTTTATATGATAAATGTTATGAGAATTAAAATATAAATACTTACAAGATAGAAATTATGAAGCTTTTACATGTAGTCATTGAATATTTACAATCCCTAAATCTTATCTTTTTTATGGAGTAGAGGGGTTGAAAAGTTATTTTCTCATGATGACATTAATAAAGAATAAATATCTTTTATACAATATTAATAAAAAATAAATATCTCTTACCTTTTATTAATTAGATGAAAGTACGACAAACCATTGAAAAAGTTTTTATACACCCATAAATGAAACAAGACAAACATCTTCAATACAAACATTTATGTTAAGAGTCTTAAAAATAAATAAATAGAATCTTATGACTCTAATATGGCCTATAACAACTTTCATATCAATTGGATTTGGCGCAACCAAGTTTATGGGTAGTGAGTTTGCCAGCTCGTAAAACTCATGTTCAATTGGTTTCATCATGTGGCTGGTTTAAAAATGTTAGGTGTCATAGCCTGTCGAACCCATGTTTATTTAAACTCAACACGTGGCTGATCTTAAAGGTATTGAATCTGCTGACTTATTGAATACATGTTTGTTTAGGCTTAATATGTGGTTGAATTTAAATATATTGGATATAACAACTTGCTGGTTGCTGGTTTTGACTCAGCATGTGGTTGATACAAGGACACTAAATTAGGTAGCTCGCCAGTCCACTACTTCTCTAGGCTTAGCAAGTGGATGTATCCATACATATTTAGTCTTTCTAAACAAAAACTTGGACTTTTTCACGAAATGATAAAAATATTGACTTGTCATTATCCAAGCAACAAAAAAAAAAGTTCTATTTCATTTTCTTTTGATTATTAAAAACAAAATAGAAAGGAGAAAACTAGAAAAATTATTTAAATTACAGGTAAATTATGATTTTCACCTTTGCTCACGAAGTCTCAATAAAATAAAGTGATATCAATATATTGAAAATTGTCTAGATTATAGGTAAATTATGATTTTTTTTCTAACTAATAAAAACATTATAAGTAGTTGTTTATCGATATAACATGTATGTTTTAAAAAGTATTTTTTTTTTACATGATACTAAAAACACATCAACATTAAAAAAAAAAAATCAATCGCGGATAATCTAGCCCTTTGCCTTTCGGAATAAGCAATGCTCATAAATTATCTCACTAAAGTGCTATTTTCTTTTACCATCAAAATGTTCCCATGCATTTTTTTTAAACACTTTATCGTTCAACTAGCAACAATTATTTCTAATGAATTAATCAAAATTTTATATTAAATTTGAGCTTTTCATGACTGCTCTGGGTTTAAGTGGCATAAATATAGGCTCTATCTTTGAACTTGGTATTTCCTGCAAGATAAAAGACCATTTGATAATTAAATTAGCAACTCACGAGAGGGAATGAAAATATAACCTATAGAGCTCACAAAATAGAATAGCCATGTGTGATGTTATCTTCAATGTCAAGTTCTTGAAAATTTGTTAACAAGGTGGCTAGAAATGTTTATAAACCTTTATCATGTTATCTCATCACGTGAAAAGTATTTTATGAAAAAATAATAAAAAATAAATTATTAATTGTTGTGTTTTGCTATATCATTGTTAAGAAAATTGATGTTTGTAAATAATTAGAAAGATAAGTGCTATTTAAGGAGATAATCTGGCAGGATTACCATTGATCAGAATGGCATGCAAAGGTAAAGGTCATACTAACAATTTATGTGTATTAGTATAAATAGCGTGGAATTCAATTTTTTTGAGGTAGTTATTGTGTATTTGTAATATATGCTAATCAATAAGATTACTAGAAATTTATGAAGAAGGATCTGGTTCCAAAATGACTAGGACAAAGCCCTGTTTTGAAATGAGTGTTTAATCTATATATATTATAGAGCAATGCACTCAGGACGGAGGGGACTCCCTTAAATTTCTCTTACCAGTCAAGGGTAGTTCTTTAAACATGAGAGTAAGATATGTTGTAAATTAATAATGTTTTGTGGAAGATGGATAATATTTTTTCTATTTTTATTTCCTCTTCCCTCTTGTTAATTCAAAATTAGAGACTGAATTGGATAATTTTATAAGATTTAGGGATTGGAGTGGAGAGAAATGAAAAAAAATTGTTAGCACATGTATCTTACATGTGAACGTGTGGACAAGCCACTGTGGCTCATGACAATGCATGTAACTTTATTCTCTCATCGATCATGATCTTTTTTTGTTTATATTATTAGATTCATCTTAACATTGCAAAGTAAACAAACCAAACGAGCCCTTCATCCTTCCTCCGACTCTCTACTGTCCCGCCCTCTCGTGTCCGCAACAACATGACTGACAATCCATTGCAGCATCTCTTTCAGCAAGTCTCAAATTGCATCCAAACACATTTGGCTAATTTCACAGGCCAACCTCAGAACCCATCTTCATCCACGAGCAAAAACACTGTCTTCTCTCTCTCTCCGCCTTCATCACATCTATCATCCAAAATATACCCAGCAAACAGAGACACTTCCACTGTCCAGCCTAAAGACGTTCTTAACAAGGTACCCCGTTCATTGTCTCGCCTTAGATAATCATTAACCTTCATCAAATTTGAATTTGAGTTTCCGATATGTGTGTCTGGTTGGATTCTACGGAAAGGAGGTTAAAGCGCGCAAACTGTTTGGCAAAAGTCCTGAATGGATTATTGTGTTTTTGAGGATTAGTTTTCCAGCATAGGTTTCCTTTGCAGAAACTAGACTATTAAAGGAGAACTTTAAAGCTTGCAAAATACGGGTAGAGGTGTCAAAAACTAGCATAGAATTCCTCAATCTCATGTAGTTTTTAGTTGCCATCTGTTGGGGCTGCCATTTATATAAACAAGTATGCTCGATTAAACTTGTATTATCTATTTGTTCAGGAAAAGTCTGCTGCTCCCGTGACTAAAGAAGAGCTTGGAAGAGCTACTTGGACTTTCCTGCACACGCTTGCTGCTCAGGTACTCCCAGAATGCAGCTTTACTCCTTTACTTCTCTAAATGCCCTGCACATTTATTTGTTGAAATTTAACTATTCTATTGATGATAATTTTAAACCTTTTCTCTCAGTATCCTGATCATCCAACTAGACAGCAAAAGAAGGACGTAAAAGAACTGGTAACTCTTTATACTTGCTTCCTGCAATATTTCTCACAGTGACACTATTTGTCAAAATAACTATTCCAATTTGATGGTAAACACATGAATTTATTTTTATTTTTATTCTTCTTCTTCTCCTTCTTCTTTGTTTTTTTTCCCTCTTTTTTTGAACTGGTGAATTTATCATTCTTGAGCTTACATAAATTAATTTTGTCTCTCAATTATTAATTAGATGAAGCTTTGGATGAGTCTTGTGGAAATAGTAAATCAACCAGGAACAATCCATGACACAGTAAGAACTTAGAGAGAGAACCTTGTTAATGATATTAGAAAAACCAAAGTTGATCTTGAGTACTAGTCTATGATTTGTCTTGACCAAAGAGCAGGCGATTCTATAACTTTACAACTTTACTTGTCCCGACCAAAAGTGTACACCTGTGGCTTGGGCAGGTTCTATTAGTAGCTGAATCATGCCCTGTTCTACTGTTCTAGTAGTTGCCACCGATGTGACTCAACTGTATTTAGACCTGGCCAGCCGATCTTGAGGTCTCCTCCATCTTCAGTTGCATTTTCTTTGGACATGAACAGCCCATTTTAGAGGAAGCTGATATGCAAATGGCACATTCTTGTGTGCTTGAAAAGCTCAGGCTGCCTTGCCATTGTGGTTCATTCCATTTATAACTAGATGTGTTATATTTCACTCCTCACTCAATCCCTGTTCATCCTGTCTAAAATCGAGCAGTGAATTCATTCCAGTATGCTTATAAGATTTTTAAGATCAACTAACAGGATTGCTTTGGCATTCAGATGGCAATTTTATCTCGGATGTACCCTTGCCAGGGATGTGCAGATCACTTTAAAGAAGTTCTAAGGTATACTGATGCTGTCCACCCCAAACCCCCCCACCCCCCACCATTTTCCATAATAGCGTGTTCTAGACTACAGGTGTTGTCTGCTGTTGATGCTCCCTCTTTATGAAATGGTTCTTTTCTGCACATTGCTTCAGTATACTTCCCGTCCAATTTCTCTTTGATACTCTTCTATAATGGACAGTTTATTGCATCTGATTTCTCCATTATGCTATAAACTACAGAGGGGGGGGTGTGGGGGTGTGGTGCGGTTTTACTCTATACGACTAGCAAGCCTCTTCGAACAGCCTGCATTTTTAATGGATAGTTTACTTATGGCTGATATGTGTTTGGCAGAGTAAATCCTGTACAGGTCGGATCTCATGCTGAGTTCTCGCAATGGCTGTGCCATGTGCATAATATAGTTAATAGAAGGTAAGTTAAGATGTCAATTCTACCTTTGGTCTTGATCGTAGACAAACTGCTTAACCACCCTGGCAAAATTATGTATTCTTGCTAACATGCGGGTGATTTTAACAGCCTTGGTAAGCTGGTATTCCCTTGTGAACGAGTTGATGCAAGGTGGGGCAAGCTAGAATGTGAGCAACGTGCATGTGATGTACAAGGAACTACGAATCTCGATGAAGATTAATGTACCTCTGTACTACTATACTGAAATTGAAAAACCATGTTACGAGTTCATAGTTTAATACAAATTTGTCAATAACGGTTCGAATATCCATTTGATTGTATTGCTTCAACTTTTGATCCATAATTTTGCATGTCCTCTGGTGCTAGCATTTAGATGCAAGACAATTTAACTCGGTAGGCTTTTCAAGGTTCCCTGTCTCGATTTCTTTTCACGTTGCATCGAACTTACTACAATTAATTCATCAAGGTGGGCCGTGTAACTGAGGAAGTCTTGCTAAGGCTGACCTTAACACTCGTAAAGCTTGATAGTTTGTCACAGCAGCAAGAGAATTCCTCTTGTAAGACGGAATATATAAAATAGAAGTAGCTTTCAATGGATGGTAGTAAGATAAGAAAAATCAAATCATTCACAAACTGCTTGTGACCAAGATATAATCAAGGTTTCTTGTTTTGCATTTTGATTCAACAGTAACATAAAACCCAGTTAAGTTCCAACCAACCGTGGAACCCTGAAATACAAGGTGGTAAAGGAAAGAAAAATAAAGAAGAGAACCGCTGCCAGAAGCAAAGAGACAAAATTTAGCTGACCGATGATGGGTCCTCAGCTTGATTACCCCGTGAACTTTCAAGAGAGAACCCCAGCCTCGATTGCTAAGATATCAGTTTAACTGTCTGATGATGCACCACCCTCGGCTTGATTACCCTTTGAACATTCAACCGAACGAGATGGAGGTGCCTCCCCAAATTTCAATATATAAGCAATCTCAGAAACAGGTTTCAGTTGCATAATCACTTGAGCATCTAGATACGAGTCGCAAGCAAAACACCAAACCGATAGATCACTGTAACCAAAAGCAAACCAAATTCAAATTCCAAACCAAGAAAGGCGCAAAGCCGATTGGAAATTATCAAGCAAACCAGCAATAACCGCCACAAAATGCAATACTCGCATCGCATGCCATACCTGTAACTGAGAGCCAAACAATGGCTGGTTTGATGAAAATGTTGCAACATATGCTTGTTCACAAAACGGCTGCAAAGTACATCCTTACACGACAAGCATAACCAGTTCTCTCTTGGATGTTGGCACCTTCAAACATGTAATCAAAATAATTTCAACATATCAGAAATTCTTGAAACATCTGATTTGTCTACAAGTATTATTTTTTTATTAAATAAATAAATAATAAATGTCAGGGTTTGAGAGAAAGCGTGAAAAGATTACCTGTTGCAAGGAGTATCGGGAGGTGGTATGTGAGCAAGATCAGAAGACAGAGAAGCCAAGTGATCACATGATGTTCGGGCTTCGACCCAACCCGATTCTGCACCGTACATATCGTTCTCGTCATTTTCAAATCCCGGCTCCTATTGTTATTCACAGAGCTTGGTTAGAATATAGAATCTAATGCTTCGAAAACAAGATTTTTAACAATTCTCTATTTGGGTTAATATCTAGAAATTGTAATATATTTTTGTAAATCTTCTAATTTTTATTTTTTTTTGGGCTTACCAGAGGAGTAGAGGAAGAGGCACCAGCTTGATTTGCCATTCAGGAGTCTGTCTGTCTTCTGATGTTGGAGTTTGTGAGCAAGGTCCAAGAGGATGCCTGAAACGACACCATCTGCTGTCACGTGCTAACGTACTTTTAGGGTGAACTATATTTTAGACCCTGTAGATTCAACAATATTCCACTTTGCCCCCCGTAGCTCACAATTTGCCAATACTAAACTTGTAGTTGTCAGTTGTTCTTTCAGTCTTTAAGCTTTATTTCTTTGTTTTTTATATTTATTTTATCATTGACTTTTAATACTATTTTCTTGAATAATTATTTTCTTATTTTTCACCCAGTCATGTAAAATAACTGGTTTGGTTAAGAAAGTATAATTTTTAAATAAATTTAAATAATTAATTTATTGTTCAAATAGACATATTTTAAGTAAAATATTGAAAGTTTTGTCAAAATAAAAAGTGCATAAATAATAAAAGTAAATCCCGACGGAAGAAAAACAATCTTCATTCCAAAACTTAAATCATTGAAATTGTTTTAAATATGTATTCAAAAAAACATAAACATAAGTTTTGAAAATGGATCCGCAATATCAGCTGGGCTGGTAACACTAAAGCAAAGAATAAGCAATAATCTCTTGTAAATAATCTAATTTACTACCATAATAATATCAAAATTTATTTGGGAGCGGATCAATACAGAAAGGGCTAAAAAACCTTCGTGATTGCTACAGAGGGTTTCGAGCCTCTGACCCACAGCTCTAAGCTAGTACTCAATGGGCTAAATCACATAAAGGCCCAAACCAGACAATTCTACGGCCCGTCTGACACACCGGGAACCTAGGGTTTTGTAACGCCAGTATAAAATGTCACTTTCCTTTCCGAGCTCATAAGCGCCCCGCGAGTTCCATGCTTTCAAGTCTTCTCTAGCGTAAGCTTTAGCGATCAGTAACAGAAAGGATGGGTCACGCTAATGTCTGGAACTCTCACCCCAAGAACTACGGCCCTGGTTCTCGCACCTGGTAATCGATACGAGAAAATGAAAGTATAATCTGATATCAAACCTATGTTGTTTACCTTATGATAAAAAGGGTTCTATCAGTTTTCCTTCATATGCTTCTTCACTGTGCAGTTAGTTCTGAAAGATTGCTTTTTTATATTATTTGCAGGAAATTGACCTGTTGTTGTCATGTTTTGATTATGTAACTGGGATCTATTATTGTTGTGTTTGGATATCCCAGAAATAACTATTTCCTGTTTTGGGTGATTTAGCGTTTATGAGCACTATCATCCAGTGCTTAAGATGATGGTTTTAGCTATGTGGTCGGTAGGGTTTAATTTTGAAGTTCGCTGGTTGTTATAATTGATTTTATCAATAATTTCTGGATAGGGTTTCAAAGTGGATCCATGTTGTTAGTGTCTTCTTATTTGTGACACCGGGATGGTTTAGATAAAAGCATGAAATGTTGGTTTATGGATTCTGATGTATGTCATGTTGTTTTCTTGTTGATTTATCAGCCGCGTGTGTGGGAATCCCCATGGTATTATCAGGAAGTATGGGCTAATGTGCTGCAGACAGTGCTTCCGTAGCAATGCCAAGGAGATTGGATTCATCAAGGTAAACTCATTGACTAGCCTTAAGTTATCTATTTTGGCTGTAATCTAGTTTGGTATGTTAATTGATTAGCCTATAGGTTGTTGATAATCGTTTTCATTCTATGCTTTTTTTTTTTTTTTTGCAGTACCGCTGAGGAAGAGCTAGTAGCTCGTGACCTACTAGACGAGCAGAAGATAGCTCGCTTTTGTTTTATGCAGTAGAAGATACCTCGTGTCCCACTAGACTAGTATGAGATAGCTTCCGTACCACTTGACCAGCAAATGTGTTTTGCGCAAGTATGATTGATTATAATTTTTATGTTTGAATTAACTATTAAGACAATGTTTTGGGTAGTTGATTTGCTGTGGAACTTAGATTGATGTTGGAAATGGAATATTTTCAAATTAATTGATGATATTTTGGAATAATCTCCTATAGCATTATCGGTCTCCTTTTCATAATTGATTTGTTATAATCCAAGCGTTTCTTTTGAATTCTCTGGCATGCACGTGTCCGCATCACAATGCTTGTTAAATGATCTGGTGGCAGCTGCCATCTTTGGGTACTGAGATTTTACCATCATTCGGGTGCTTCAATCATGGTTTACAGCTGGTGGGGTGCACCGATCCTCGTATAGTTTGAGAAGAATAAAGTTTGAGAAGAATAAAGGTAAGGCTGCATTGTAAATGTCGGTGAACATATCAATGGCCTCTACTTTTGTTTTTTCTCTTTCCTACTTACCATGGTAATGTAGGGGGTGATCTCAGGCACTTTTTTGAAGCAAGGGGAAGATATAAGCTCATCCTTGCTCTGCAAAAAGTACATTTTGAGTCTGCTCAACTGTCAAATATTACATACAGTGTAATTAAGAGATGTAAGTGTTGCTATAACAAACAAGCCTTTAAGCGAACCTTGATGGAGTTCAGTGGGTGTTGTCAAATTTCCCACTCTTTTCTCCCTCCGCTTGATCCTGTTATAAGGTGTAAAGTAGAGGTGTTCATATGCGTGCAATAACTCGTGGCGTGATCTGTTAGGAGAATGTGGCCTCTTCTATGCTATCCAGGCACAGATAGGACTCTTGATTGGCACCCTCGAGTGCTCAACGAATCTTGAATGTGTGAGGTATGCAGGGAGGGCTTACTCACCAACGCGATCTCGAATTCGTGCCAATTTTTTTAGGACTAATAAATTGATTTCACTTGTAAATTAGCATCTACCAAACGGAGCAGGTCAGAGACTATCCTAAACATACTGAAGCAAATCAAGCGCTCTACAGGATTATTGATCAAGTCTTCTCGGAAAATTGCATCCGAATGATCTAAATGCTTCCCAGTACTGGAAGATCCTTAGGATCCTCCGATGTATTCGGAAGGATGATCAGTGGAGTTCATGTATAAAAATTGCAAAATGTGAAAGGCAAAATGCTTGATTTTTCTCTTGCAAAGAACACGCGTCGTTGTCAGGTGTAACACTGTTAAAACTTCTATTAAAGAGAAATTGATGAAGAAAACGAAGGAAGCTCATTTCAGTTTTCAGGACTGTTAAAGACTGATGAATAATGTCTTTTCGACTGTCTGCACAATTTCCATATGCCTTCCTTTTTCACAACAAGACCGTGAAATCGGCACCATAAAGTTCATAATCACTCGATTCTCTTCTCTCACAGGTAAAGGGGCCAACTTTTAGAGTTACCAAACAGCAAACCCCCTGTTAGATTGTTCGTTTTGCCACTGGCATTTAGGGAATCTCAATTTGTTCATTTGTGATTATTGACATGGCAAGGATGTCTGTGTTTGGATTCTGGGCTCTGATCCTCCTAGCTGGAACTGCCTACTTGTCTTCCACTTACTCGTCTTCTCATGGTAAGCTCTATTAACCCAAGTTTTATATAGTTTCATTTTAGTACTTTTAATCCATTAAATTTGATTCTAGCTTTCGTATATATATTCTAAGTAAATTTTCAAGAGATACAATTATAATTTGTTCGCTCCTTGTTGCCATATCTCCATCTGTTTCTCTGCCACAAGCTTGCTGTATTTGTAACAGTTGTTAAGGTAGAAGTAGAGAGTTAGAATGCTTTTACATATGCATCAATATCAATAATTGAGGCATCACTATTTTTGTTTTGGTCATCTCTTACAAGCTAAAAAGGAGAAGAAGAAGAGTTTCTTGATTTTCATGATTGATTTATTAGCACTAATTCATCTAGTTTAGGCTACTGTATATGGGACTCACTTTTGGTTGCAAAACCCTATTCTGGTGATGATGAACTTTCCCTTGCAAACTCCATTACTATTCAAGCAATGAGCCCTTTGGACCACTAGGCCATATCACCTTCTGTTCCCAACAATTTCCTTTTCACCGTCCATCATCTATGCACGTGCCTTGCGATCATAAAGTAAAGTAAGCATTCACCAATTGTTTTCTTTTGATAGCAAGGTTTGCAATTAAAGGACCATGATCTAGTTTCACCATTCTTACTAAGTAATGTATTCAGAATTATCATTAATTTATATAGCTTAAACTTGAGGGGGCCGAGAGAATTTTTTTTAGTACTTAAGCGTTGTTGATTTTAGGGTTGTTTAAAAAATCAGTTCATTTATAATATATATATATATATATATATATATATATATATATATATATTTCAGATAATAATAAGTTAAAAAAACTTAAGATATGGATATCACATTGGTGAGGGTTAAAATTTTTAAAACCTAGTAAATTCAACTCAACTTTTTTTAGTTGTTATATATTTTGTTTTTTCATTGTAATTGATTTTTCTATTTTAGTCCATTTATTTAAATGATTAAATTTATGAAAATTAGCAATATAAACTATCTATAATATTCAAAAACAAATTAGCCTAACCTAATATATTAAACCCGCTCAAGTTTTTAAAAAATTAAATGGGTCGATTTTAATTTGTAAAATATCAAAAATTAAATTAGATATAATTTTAAATTCAAGCCCAACCTAACTATACCCGTTGCCAATCCTATCCGAAATTTTTGTAAATTCTGACTGTGTGTGTATGAAGATTGTACTCTAATAGTGTAAAATTTATTTATTTACTATCGGTTCTCTAATCTCACTTTCTCAATTCATTTTTGTCGGTGCAGAGCATGTCACGGTTTGGTGCTCTTACCATAAGAATTCCCTATCAATTATCATTACCTTTTCCTACCATGAGGTATTGTATGATCAACATCACTTTACAGCGGGTGCTGTCCTCTCCATTTTAGCTGCTTAACAAGCACATATGTTGCGGTCTTGATCCTGATGATGCTAACATCTTTTTGTGCTATCATGTAGAACTTAGGTTTGCGAATTGAGCAGACTTTGCTTACTCATGACATGCTCTGCACCGACAGACATAGAAGCACCAAACCGTGAAGGACTATAATCATCCATGTAGAGCTAAAGAGAAATTGCCAACTTTTACTTGGGTCATCTGTTCTTGACCGCATTGCCCTAACCGGACGTGAGCAAGGCTGATATATCTTTCTGTATAGGAAACCTGACCCAGGACAATAATGATTCCTGATTTTACCTCACACTTACCAAACTGGACCACTGATAATCATGTAGAAGATGGGATTAGCTGAAGTCCATTTACTCCGGTGTGTCCCTTGAGGATGATTAAGGACTAACCTTCACTTGTAATCACCTTATCCTTTCTTAACAAAATCAGGCATATTATTTCATCTGTTTTTCATGATTACACGCATTAACACGCCACAGAACCCATGCAAAGTTAAATTTGTGCTTGCCAGTCTCGTGTTTCATTTCACAAATTCTTATCAGAGCATGTCTATTTTCATATACTTTTACTGCAATTATTTACCTGGATCTCAGGTTGAACTTTACATGGGTCTAAACTTAATGAACATGTCAGGTCATGGTTCTGCATAACCTAGTTGCATAGCTGGAAGAGCTCTGCACCAAGTTAATATAGTGGTCAGTGGTCCTACCTTTCCATATTAAGGAAGATGTCATGTGAAATTGATTTTTTCGAGCTCATCGGACTTTCGTATCATGACCTGTGACGAACAAAAAATTTCAAATTCTTAATTGAAGTTTAATACTGTCTCTTTTCTGATCATTTCTGTTATATCGAATTAAACCCAGATTTGAATTTCCCCAAAACTGAAGATAGCACAACAGCTACAACATCATTCAAAGAACCAAAGGTATGCTTCGTTCTTTAAATTCCGACTCAACCTTAAATTTACTCTACAGATGAATTTGTGAAGCTGTCAAGAAAGCATTAGTTTGTGCTGTTGCGTGGAGGCTGCGGAATCCAGTTTCTTTAAATACATTAGACTGTGCTAAAGGTCAGATTAATGGATTCTCTGGTTATTTATTTTTATTTCTCTATTTCCAGGAGGGATGCTATAGTCAGCGCATTTCTAGTGACGAGATTCAGAAGGACAACATAAATATGGAGGGCTATAGCAATATTGATCCAACTCCGAAATCTACTGCCACCATAGTATCCAGACCAATCGAGCATGGCACTCCTCTCGTACCTTACATTCCAGGACCAACACTGCTGGATCACCCGAAGCAAGGCAGGTTCAAATCACCGCCTTCGCGTGCTTAACCGTTTTATCACCAGCCAAAAACAAGTCCTTACATCAGACATGGTAGTTTTGAAATACGGAGCTATTTCAAAGATGAGGTTGTTTTCTGAAGTCTTATATCAGGTAGTCACCATCATAAGCTGTCCTTAGTTTGTTTGCTTGAATGATGAAATCTTAAAGGCAGACTTGTATATCGCATCGTTGCAAAATTACTTGTCTAATGCTTGTTTTTGGCTTTTTGGTACAAAAGGATGCTATACTTAACAATTCCGGAAATGGCACTCGTTTTGCGTAGTTAAAACTCATTTATGTGACTCCTGAAACCGAAACCTTCTAGCAGGCATCAGTTTGCTCTCATTTAGTGCCCAGACATCATTCAAGCTGGTAAGCTGTAGCCTAGCAAATCTTAACTAATGCATGCTGTAAAGTGACCTTAAATGGTCACATACACTGAAATCACCAACATGAAAAATAAAAGCACAGGCATGCTAAAAGTGACTGCAATAATCTCCTTCACCAACCTCCCTGACTATTGTTTCTTCTCTTTCAAGGTAGTTTGTGTGCCCCTTTCACATTTCTTAATTTCTAGCACCAATGAATTATCTCTATCATTGAAGTACACATCTGGAATTCTCATGAATGCTTCATCTCTCCAATTGGAATATAATTATACCACTTCTTCTCCTTTTCTTCACCATTATGATTTCTTTTCTCATGGATTTAACTGAGTTTTGGACCTTATCCTCTTTACCTGGGATGCAAATCCCTGAGAGAATATAATTGTGTCATCCATGAAACTTTTGATAATACAAAATCATCTAGGCATTCAAGTAGTGCATCTTTAACTTCTTAGAGGCACATGCTAAGCTGTTTATTTAATAAGCTACTGAAATAAATTACTTCAAGATATGTTTTCATTCCTGCGTGTGGTCCAATTGAAGATAGAAAAATACTGAAGGGAAGTACTTGTGAAAACCTTTAGGTCACCCATCATGGGTCTAAATTGTAATGGTTGAAAAGGGAGGCTGTGTAAATTCTCCAAAATGCTGAAATCATATCTTGTACCCAGTGTTTCTTTTCGTTTTCTGAATCTTTCGTTCAAAGAAGAATACAAGGCACATTTTTTTAATGCATGCACAAATGACTTTCCCCATTGTCACGTATTTTCTTTTTATTTCTTCTTTAATAACAAGTAGATGTGAGGTTGCAGTGGATGGGAGCTGGAAAGTAACGAATCCAGACAAAATCATACTTCCAATTATATTATCACTTTCAAAGGAGGTTACCAAATTAAACAAACATCACTTGAGTGGTTGTATTACTTTTAAATTAATTGTAGCATGGAGTATATTTTAAGTCACATGCCTTCCAGAGTTCTATTATCATCATTTCTCTGTACAGCCATAGCTAAACAAACGGAGTTTTTGATACATCATGCTCATCTTCATCTTCAGATGAATTTTAATGGTGATTTAGCTCTCAGACTGTTTCCCAATAGTGAATAGTGTATTACTTTTAATACACACACACACATATTTGCTACACATAGGAGTCGCTATGTGCAGTAAAAGTCACCCGTGGAATACAAAAATAAGTGCAGCTAATCAAACTATATTTTTGCGTGCAGTCGCCGCCCCCTTCCCCTGGCGGTCCCCCTTCAATTCTAGCAACTTCTCATGGTGAGGGGTACAATTTTATTGTCTAGTGAACCAAACTTACAGTGCCATGATGAACAACCAATTAACCAAAGCTTTGGTCGTGGTGTTCTTAGGTTTTCCAAGTTGTCTTTATTCATTAACCATTAATTCGTTTTTGGGTTCTCCAAGTTATTTCAGGACTAATCTTTCGAGGCTCTATCAGGTGTTAGACGGGAACCTCAGACCACTGGCTTAAGCGCTTCTCTTCCACTTATGACATTAACCATTAATTCCTTTGATGTAACTCTATTTGGGACACGGGAAACGTGTTTTTTTTTATCCTTTCCACGCAAATACTTGGGTTGAAGGACACGAGTAATTTTTCCACCCTTTCTGTATTTTTTTATGTAGAATACAATTTACAAAAATATTTTAATATATTTCTAAGAAAAAAATAATTTTATAAAACACTGTAGACCAAAATATCAGACAAGCTCAATTTTGTCGGCTAAAGAAGTATGGTGCACTCACCAATTTGAATGCTGTAGTTACTCCTGTTTAATTAAAATACCCGTTTACACAAATTTGAGCATGCAGTTAAGTCGTATTCAAGTTATGTTGAAGTTATATATGATTAGAGAACTATAGCAATCAGACATGCGACTCTATACCTCTCCATTTCCATTTGCAGCTGACTATCATTGCTTTCTGTTTCTTTTTGGATCACAACTAGTCAACTAGGTTTGGCTTCGAAGGGACCCAATGCCCAATTGGAAATAACTTCAATGGAAAAATAAATTTTGCTGAGGGTTTCAGGCAATCGACCTTGTTTCATAGTCTTGAAACATAACAGCTGAGTTTAGGCATGTCCAAAACCAATCTAGTTGATATCTAACGGTCCCCTAAGCACGACATAGAACTGAGAAAGCAAGGCCAGCTAGCGGGCTGGAACTTGGAAGCGGGGCAAGATGACGACAAAGTTAAGGAGGGAATTCTGAGAATTAAAAAGCGTTAAAAGCAAGGGTTTTCAGAGGGGCTGAGAGAGATAGAATGAGATGTCGCATCTTATTATATAATTATTAGCATAAGAAGTATGATTATTAACTAACAAATGGCTTATATAGCTTAGCTTAGCTTGCAAAAATCAACAAGGCAAGGCGTTTGTTCTTGTCACTTCTTAAAACTTTTCTTCACGTTAGTAGCATTTTCATATTGATGACACCAGCAAGCTCCATTGTCTGCTTGAGAGCTCTTTTCATCGATGCTGTCTCTCTCAGTCCAGCTCAGGTAGCCCTCTCTTTCTTTATCCCTCTGTGTTCTTTTAATCTCGTTAACGTTTCATCTCCTGCTCCGTCGACTACTGATCCAGGAGGTTAATCACACCCACACGAGTTCTTTGTCACCTTCAAATGTTTTTTTTTCCTTTTTTGTCGCGCCATGATATAATATGTGATTAAAAAAAACACCTTAATTATAAGATTATTATGCAGGTACAAAAAATTCTTCATTTCATCTAGCATTTGGGATGAAATCCCTTTTCTGTTATCGGAATTCAAGTCTTCATTAAAATTGTGAGAGTAAATTTTTTTTATAAATACTCTAACCTTCGTATATGAATAACTGATTTGCTTTTAAATCAAATTTAATATCAATATATAAAAACATGACTAAAATATACATTTTAATATTATCCTCGTTGGTTTTATTATTTAAATTGGGAGAAGATCAATTCATTCGATATATAGTAATTTTTAAAGATATTTTTGACATCATTGTATGAAAATCATCATGGAAAAATAAAATTGTGGGTGTAAAACGGAGCAGTAAAACGAATGTTTCAAAAGCTATATGCTGGTAATGTTTTGAAGTTGTGGGTGTACGGTTGTGTAGTCATTATGAGTACTGTTGAACGACTGTGTTTGAAAATGACCCAGTGTGAGCTCAGGCTTACTACCCTATGCTTCTTGGCTAATCCAACAGCAAAGAAGTGACTTCCGAACGAGTGACTTGCAAAATGCCAAGTTCATGTACGCACGCGAGATGCTCTGCCAATTTTGCAATTATTTGTACGCACATTTGGTTTTAGAAAAAAACAATTCTTTTCTTTTGGATGGCTAGAGATGCTGCTGCCTAGGAGCCCATTTGGAACTCTGTCCATAATTATTTTTGAAGAATATTTATTTATTTAAGAACAGTTTTAGAATTCAAAAACAAACAATCCCACTAGCTTTTTATTTTTTTGAAGCAGCTAGATTCGTACCTCTACTGTATAATTATGGTCATTCCTCGCCAAGAACACTGTTTAATCATGTTCAATTGATGGTACACGATGGTGTCATTGCTCTATTAATTTCTTTTTTTTTGCTGGGCACTGGTTTCATTCATTTGACCCCTTGGGGCCAGAAATTTGGTTCTCAGACATGATGAAAAGGATCCATAAATCAAGTAATGTGATGATACGAATCAAAGTAGATGACCCCAGCAGCCCTGTTTTGTCCTCTCCTCCCCCTTCGAGGGAGCTATAATTGTGAGTAAATGCTTAAAAACTTGTAATACCACCTGGAATTAATTAAAAAAAATAGTTAAAGGAGAGGAATTGATAGTTCAACTACTTTCAGTGACGACTTTCTTTTTTGGTTTGGATCGCCTGTATCAACTTTCAATTGTTACAGTAACAGCGCATGCTAGAAATTAAAAAAAATGGTTGTTTTAAAAATATTTTTAATTTCTTTTAGAAATATTTATTTTTAATATTAATATATTTATTTTATTTTCTTTTCAAAACTCATTTTCAATCACAACTACAAACACCTTAAAACACTAGTCAACATGTTTTTCCTATAATCACTTAAAAAGAAAAAAACTAAAATTAGTGTTAATTTTTGTGTTAGAAATTACTTTAGTGTTAGATTTTGTATTCAAATTTTTTTAAAAAAATTTGAGATACAATAATTTAAAAATAAAAAATATTATTTTATTTAATATATTTTTAATTAAAAATATTTTTTAAAATAACTAACATGTAATATTAAAAAAAACTTGTAAACTCATCATGTAAATAAATCTCTCTGAAAACATGTGAGTATTTTAATATAATAATAACATGGAATGGAGTATGATGACCTGTGCACTTAGCAAGGTACAAGCATGATTTTATACTAATGCTTGATTCATCAAGTGTCACGATCTTTAATTAGTTTCTATAAAATAAATTAACAAATCATCAAGTTTTTCCCCTAAATCATGAAAGATGGGCTCTGCACGTACCTAAACCAGCCAGAGAAATTAAGTTAACGGGTTTCTTCATGTGTTTTGGAGACACAGACACCACCGAGAAAAAAACATAAAAAAACACGAACTCTCCCAAACAAGTACCAGAATTTTATACAAAAATTAAGGTTGTGTAGGGTAGACTAGAAAACCGAAACGAAAACCATACTCTTAACTATAATTTAAAGTTTTATCAGAACTTAAAAATGGCACAAACACAATTAAAATATCATAACTTCTCTTCAAAGATTCACCAAAACCCACACCCAAAACACACACTCACATAAGCACACCTGTGTGTCTCTCCTCTCTCAAATGTCAAATCTCACCTCTTTCACCAACTCTTTCTGATCTCTCTCTCTCAAAACCCAAAATAGTAGTAAAAGCTAAAAATACAGACTGATCCCTCAGTAACCCGTCTTGGGTTTCCTATTTCTTGCTCAAGATCCTAACTTTCACCACCTTTTTTGCAGGATTTAGGCATGAAACCTACAATGTTGTGTCTTTGAGAAGCCATGAGCAAAGAAAAACCGGAACTTTTTTCAAGAGCCAATGTGAGACACTCATAAACCAGATTTATCACACACAGAATGGTGGCTGCCATTCCTCAAGCAGCAGCAGCAGCGGCTAGGTCAACTGACAAAACCCCTAATCTAACGAGACCCCCACTTTTACCTTCAGAGAAAGACCACCAACAAAACAATGGTAGTGCCCACATTGCAACAAGAAAACCCAGAGGCAAACAAGTACCTTCTAGGTACCTCTCTCCCTCTCCTTCCACTTCCACTTCTACAACTACCACCACCACCACCACTTCAAGTTCTTCATCTTCGAGTTCTTCTTTTCCAAGGAGATTTGCTTCACCATTACTTTCAAGGTCTACAAATTCTGGACCCTTACACACACCATTAACGACAACTAGATGTTCTCTTCCTTCCGGGTCTAAAAGATCCCAATCTGTTGATAGAAGGAGGCCTGTTACTTCTTCAAGGCCAACGACACCAAACCCTCAGCGCACTGCAACTGAAATATCAGCTGCTACAAAGATGTTGATTACTTCAACAAGGAGCTTATCAGTTTCTTTTCAAGGCGAGGCCTTTTCGCTTCCAATTAGTAAAGCTAAGTCAGTGACACCACCACAAAACAATGTGGTTAGAAAAGCCACTCCTGAGAGGAGGAGAGCTACTCCAGTGAGAGATCAGGGTGAGAATTCAAGGCCTATGGATCAGCATAGGTGGCCAGGGAGAAGTAGAGAAGGGAATTTGAAAGAGCGGAATCCACTATTGTCCAGGAGTTTGGATTGTAGTGTTGTTGATGGTGGCAGCGGAGATAGGAGGGTTATTGGATCTGGGTTTTTTGGGGTCAAGTCATTGCAGCAGTCTGTTGTTGACGAGGGTAGGAGGTTGAGCTTGGATTTAGGCAATGCTAGGCAAAACACAGATACTATTTCTGTAAATGAGTCATCTTTTACTGGTGATCTTACTGCTTCTGATAGTGATAGTGTTTCCTCTGGTAGCACTTCAGGAGTGCCAGAAATTGGTAAACGAAAAACTGCTCCTCGTGGCATTACTGTTTCGGCAAGGTTTTGGCAGGAAACCAATAGCAGGTTGAGGAGGTTGCAGGATCCATGTTCACCCTTGTCTACTAGTCCTGGTTCTAGAATGGGTGTTTCACCAAAGGCTATTCAATCAAAAAGATTTAGTAGTGATGGTCCTTTGTCATCTCCAAGAATGATGGCGGCTTCACCTATAAGGGGAGCTACACGGCCTGCATCTCCTAGTAAACTTTGGACAACTGCAGCTTCATCTCCATCTAGAGGGATGTCCAGTCCTTCAAGGGTGAGATCAATGAGTAGCAGTTCACCCTCAATTCTTAGTTTCTCTGTTGATTTAAGGAGAGGGAAGATGGGGGAGGATAGAATTGTTGATGCACACATGTTGAGGCTTTTGTATAACCGTTATTTGCAATGGCGGTTTGTAAATGCAAGGGAAGATGCTACCTTCATGGTGCAAAGACTGAATGCAGAGGTATGGTAAACTGACATCATCCAGTATGTACACTGTTTTCAATTTATTCACTCCAGTTTTTTTTTTTTTTCTTAACGTAGTTTATATCTGGTGAATGTGTTTTTCATTGGTGATAGTTGATGTGTGCTTTTTGTTGGTAATAGTTGATGTCTTCATTTGGGCTTGTGACCTTGAAAATAATTTCCATTTGAAATCTGAAAGTGAATGCTTGATGAATTTCTTTCACCGGGTGCTAGCTTCTTTATATTCACGGGAAACATTTGCTCTCGCATGATGTAAACTGTTTAGGACTTTAAGCATCAACGAATAGTCTTTAAGAGTGGAAAAACCAAGGAAGCATTTAATAAATCCGCTTCCAAAGTCCAAACAATGGAGGACAACCCATGAATCTAAGCAAGTGCATTTCTGTGTGTATTTCGTTGAGAGGATAGGTTAGGGAATGAAGGACCTTGACTTAAGCCTATTTGCAATGGTGCTGGAAAAGGATGACATTAAGGAGTTTGGAAACTTGATTAAGTACTTGCGATAGAGTTTGCTTTCTGGATGGCTTTGGCCTCCTATTTTTTAAAAGGAGTGCTACACTATTGATAAGGACGGACTTCATTATGCAATTGAGGATTTATGCTATCTTAAATTCACGAGAGCCAAGCTGACATAGTCTATCTTTGTGCCTAGGACAATATTCTACACAGTATAGTGCTTTCTTTAGATAGAGGAATGGCCAATACTCCATACGCTCACTGTTCCCAGGCGATCTGCATCCTTTATACAAGACCCATGTGGAATTCTGGGGCTTAGGTATGCCACAAGTACCTTAAAGAAACATTTACCATTGATACACATAATCAATACAACTACAATATGGACCCATTTATTGTTTTGGATTGTTCATCTGAGTCCATGCTAGAATGGAAAGCAACATTGGGCAGACCGAGTGGGAACTAGCAGGGTAGAAGTTGTATTTGTCTAGAAGGGCTGTTGACTATACAAATCTTCCCTTTTAATATAATTCAATTTTCACAATCAGAGCACGGATGCGTAAGAAATTTTAAAATGTTCAAGGGATATTTCTGCTGGAAGAGTGCTAAAAGTGGAAAATGGAGGAGGTGTACGAAGGAAGTTCAAATATCATTTTAGTAAATGTGAATATAAATGTTTTAGATAGGATAAGGAAGTTTCTACTTTGAATAAAGCACTTTTAGTTCTGTGATTTTGGTCTTGTGAACATGGGAAAAGACAGTTTGAGGCATACAAGACAAGTGATTTCATTTTAGTAAATGTGAAAATACTTATTTTAAATAGGATAAGGAAGTTGCTGCTTTGAATAAAGCACTTTTAGTTCTGTGCTTCTGGTGATACTAGCATGGGAAAGGGCAGTTTGTGGAGATGGATGGTAGACTCAAAAAAGGGAAGTGGATGAATATTTTCCATTTTTATTGTGTTCTTGCAGAAAATATTAGGGGAGATTGTAGTATTTTTCATTTTCTCTGCTTGTGGTATTTGGATGTTATGAGAGATGCTTTGACTTGACTGTTGGGCAGAAGCTTTAAATCCCTTTTGAGAATTGTTTCTTGATGCTGTTATAGAGGTCCTTGGAGGCTTCAGTATCTGAATATCTTCTGTTCTCCTGTCCTTTGAGGTTTAGAAGATGGGACAGGATTGATAATTGGTGCAAACACTTCCATTCTGGGTAGTTTCAGAGTTTGTGGTGTAGGGTATGTCAGAGTTTTTAATGGCTGTCCAATATGAAAAGAGGCGAACTTATCATCTAAATCTTTTTACTTATTTGGGGTTGTTTCTCCTTCACATGGTGCCTTCTCTTCCAAAAGCACATGGAAGGAAAAGTTGCATCCTAAAGTGGGAGTCTAGCCTTGTTTTTTTTTGTTTACCAGCCGTACTTGCCTGACAGGCATGTTTGGTTCAAGCTGGTAAAGTCTAAAGGGTTAGGGCAAGTTTAGCTCCTGTTTCTAAAACCTGTGTTTTTCCCCTCCTTAACATTAACCCTTTTTTTCATTCTGGAAATCTTGTTTGCCTAGCTGTTCTTGGAAACAGTTTCTGGAATGTTGTTTCCACAAAAAAGCTCCATTATTAACAACAGGAAGAGGTTGGTTTATGTGTTCCAAAAGCTTTCCTAAAGAGATGTCATGAAGAAACAATATTCTGCCTAAGAAAAATTTGGCTAGGTTTTTTCTCCCGTGTGTTTCTGAAATACATTTTAGAGAACAGGAACTGAATAGGATCACCAGCATTCAGCATAAATGAACTTCTATGCACCTAAAGGTCATCCAGTACTCTCTCCCTCCCCTTTTACTTTGTATCTAGGTTTGTGTTTCATCGATGACTTTTTGTACGCATTGACCATGTGTGGCATTGCTTTAATTCAGGAGCTTGTTCTTGCAGTACTGCCTGCAGAAATTTCTGTTTGTACTGGCTTCTAGGCCCTATACACTAGCCTGAAAAATTTTTTATTGAAAAGAGTTATGTTGTTGCCAAGATTTCGGGATTAATGTAGCAGACATATTGCTGTGATTTTTATACTCAATGTTTTTCATTGTACCAGAAAAATTTGTGGAATGCATGGGTAACAATCTCAGAACTGCGGCATTCTGTCACTCTCAGAAGAGTCAAGTTACTATTACTGAGGCAAAAGCTGAAGCTGACTTCTATCCTCAAGGGACAAGTAAGATTAAGATATTCACATAACTTTTGTTATGGTATTGAACCTCTTAATATTTCTGATAAATTATCTTCTTTCAGAACTGGATTATCTCTTACCCTCTTTATATTTATGCTAAGCTTAAATCTTGATGTTTTGAACGGCAATGCATGATGGAACTTTAGTTTATAAAGTGATGTAAACTGGAAGTAACTTGGAAATGCTTAGAAATCAACCACATCATTCTATGGAGATTTGGGATGCTATGACCAAGTATGCGACACCTGTCTTGTTTTTCTGGCGGCTTTCAGGGAATAGTGAGAATTTTAAAATCTAATTTTTGTCACCATCATTTTGCCTTTATATCTTATGTATGTCCTAATTTTGCTGTCATTTCATCTCTTTTCCTGCATGTCATATCTCTTTACTTGAAGATTCACAGCTTGAGAATTAGTAGAAAAGTTAAACCTGGGAGATCAATTTAGCCTTAAAGATGCATATGGTTTTGTATTTATACCTGGTGGACTCAGACTGGTCAATTTCCCTGATACTGTGACTTGTTTGCAGCATGCAGATTTTGGATCTGCTGTTTCCCTGCTCTTAACTGCTATTTGTGCCCCAAACACCTTCTAATATATCATTTTCTTTTTATGTAAACTTCTATTTGGAACCTGACCTGAAAACAATGAAGACTATTAAATTGTTTCTAAAATTTATTTAGAGGGGATTCTGAAATTGTCCCATGCGCTGGTAAAGCATTTAAAGGCCTTGGTGTTTGCTATGGTATAGATGCCTGTAGAGCTTTATCTAGATTTTCTTTAGTTTATTGTGAATTTATTCAGGAGTAACGTTTTAATATGAGTTGGTCATCCACCTTCTATTTTAAGGTTCACCGATTGATGAATTATTACTTACCAGCTCCTTCTAAGGATTGGTCATGTTGATTGTGTTGACTTAGTTGACTGTTATTTTTCCCTGTTTTGGCACTGCCAGAAACACATTTAGTTTGTAATCATTCTGCTTTTCTCATCTTTATTGCTGAAGTTTACTGTACTTGGTGAATGCAGATTGCCCATTTAGAAGAATGGTCACATCTTGATAGAGGTCACTCGAGTTCTCTGCAAGGAGCAACCGAAGCTCTGAAGGCCAGTACTCTTCGCCTTCCTGTTGTTGGAAAAACAGTGGTATGTTCATTAAACATCTAAGATAAAAGGCAGCATTTTACAAGCACAATACCAGGTTAACAAACTTTACTTTCCTATGTTACAGGCCGATGTACAAAATCTGAAGGATGCTGTTGGTTCAGCAGTTGATGTAATGCAAGCAATGGCATCCTCTATATGCTCGCTATCATCAAAGGTAGCTCATTCTTTGTAATTATAGTTATATATAATATCATGAGCTCGAGAAAGGGGTCCATTAACTATTAATGTCTTACTCGTGCCATATATTCTTCTAAAATATAACATAGTGCCTTGAAGACAAACAATGAGTTATTTAGCTTTGTCTACTAGTTTTTAAATGTAAGAACAATAAATATAACATGGTGTTCTTACTGCTATGTTGATGAAGAGTCAGGTTTTGCTAACTAGCTTGGTCACCCAGTTTTGACTCTGGTTTGAGGGAGTTTGGTGGATTATTCCCAGTCCGGCTCACGGTTTGACTGGGTGGACAGGTCCTGTCTTTTAAGTGCTGGTTAATGCAGTCGGCCACTACTAATGGTTTCTTTATTCTTTAGGTAGTGTTTGGCATTGCATTTTGGAAGTTTTTTTAAAAAAAATTTAAAAAATATTTTTTATTTTGTTTTAAATTAATATGTTTTTGATGTTTTTAAATCATTTTGATATGTTAATATCAAAATTTATTTTTAAAAAATAAAAAAATATTTTAAAAAACAACCATATTATTGCACATACTCTTAATACCTGAAATCCCATTCTCCCTAAAAAGAAAATCAGTCTTGACCTTTCAAGTCTGTGAAACAGACATTAGCTCAGTCATTCAATCTTGATCTCCTATGACATCGACTGTCATTCCTGAACCCAATAGTGCCAGTACTCTGTCTTCTTGTTTATCTAATTCCAAAATGCCATAGATCTTATTGAGAGTTTATTTATTCTGGCGCTGATAAATCAAGGGAAGGGGCCATGGAAAAAATGCACTATTGCAATTAAATTTGCTTAAAATCATTTGGTTGCCGCTTCCCGGACTTTATAGAGATGCATTTACTCGCACATCTAAAACAACTTGTCATTCACAGGTGGAAGACACGAATTCATTGGTGGCTGAACTTGTTAATGTGACTGCTAAGGAAAGACACATGCTTGAACAATGTAAAGATTTCTTGTCCACCTTAGCAACCGTGCAGGTAATGGTTCTATCTTCTGGCTACACCAGGATTAGCGAATCATTTTCCTCCAAGTCTGCTTATGAAATATTGTATATTTATGAACAGGTTAAGGATTGTAGCGTGAGAACACATATATTACAACTTAATCGTTTACCAACTACCACCAGCCTGACAACACGTGTGTAGAACTGATCTCACTTGACCACTCACTCTAAAATGCTAACATCACTCCCGACTCTTCTTTTTCTTTTGGGTGGAGGTGCATTGAAGGTAATAAACATGGAATGAATAGTTAGTTTTGGCTTCACCTTTGGCATTTTTTGGAACCAGTTGTGGTCTTGTATTTCTTTTATTTCATTTATCTTTATATCCGAAGATGACAGGAAGTGGTTTTTCGCCTCCCACTAATTAGCTGTACACAGCAAAAAGGAAAGTAATGTATATTTATATATGTAACATGCACGGTGGTTCATCTGATTACTGAAAATTATGTAGTTCTTGATCTACTTGTTCTTGTAATCTTAACATGATGTTGTCAGCTTGTCATTCGTGATTTTCTGGCCGGGAGAGTCTAGTTACAAGGCTTAATAGTTAGTTCACTGAACAAGTGATAACATTGCAAAACATGGTGTGTGATTTGAGTGAAACCAGTCATGGTGTCAGCTCTCTGCCAAATCTTTATATGTCAACGATTATGCATACGTTCGGCGGGGCCTAGCATGGACATGAGTGATGTGCCTTGCTCCAAGTAACGATGAATGAATACGGGCAGAACTTGGCATAGAATACTCAAAACTGTGAATTTGTATACTCGAGAAATGTGTAGCTTGTAGTACCGAGTTAACCTGTACGTATTGAATGAATTTTTCAATTTACCAAGCGAAAGAGTCGTGTATTGCCACCTCAAAAACAATGAAAAATATATTTTATCAAACACTTACGATGATGATTTTCTGTTCTTCCCGTTGACATTTTTCTTCCTTTGGTAAAAATGGGTGTGTGGATATCGAAGAAAAAAAGGGTTGCTTATCGTATATGTAATTTTTCTCATACATTACATTGACTGTATAGACTAGGAAAGTCAGCGACAGCTCATGTTGTGGCAGAGCTTCCGGCGCATGGGGAAGTGAAAGTCCACAGCCTACCGAAGATCTAACCTCTAATTTCAACAAAGGATCCAACTTCTACTTTTTAACGAAGATCTAACCTAATTATTAATATTATTTCAAGTGTAATAATAGAATCCATCAACACCTTTCCATCTTTAGCCGCCGTCTCCTACATGAACATATTTGTCGAATCTCAGCAAAAGCAAAACCTTTCTTTGATTCTTGTTACATCGCTGAGTAGTAGGGTTGTTTTTTAAATAATTTTTTATATTATAATATATGTTAATGTTATTTTTTTATTTTTAAAAAATTATTTAATTCTTTCTAATAATATTATATTAAAATAATTTAAAAATATTAAAAATACATTAATTTAAAATAAATAAATAAAATAATTAAAAAAACACGGTTGAAATGTAAAAATAAACAAACTATACTTTTTATTATTATTTTCCAATGAAACAAGTAAAGCACGTTTTAATTGTCCATTCAGATGTCCTTTTTTGATTGCCATTTTTTTTTATCTCATGGTTCGGATAAAAATTAATGGCCACCCACACCTTGGAGATCTGACATTGCATCTTCAGAGTTTACTAAACTTCTTGCTGCTCCTTAAACTGTCTTGCTCTCTGTTTCTTTAGAGCTTCAATCCCTAATCAAGTATTAAGAGATTATTATACTGAAAACTAGTTAAAAATAAACTCTAAGCTATAAAAATTAGGGTGACTGTTAATCATGGCATTGAAAACAGGGCCAATCTGTTCCATCATATGGTCAAATCTCGGATCTTAATTAATCATGACTGCATATCAGGTTTGTGAAATGTGAACTGTTGTAACTTTAACATTTCAACTTCATGATTTGAAGAACAGGGACGGTGATTATTTGAAACGAGGAAAGGTTATCAAGGCATGATTTCATTATATATGGTTTGTGGAAATGATCATGAGAAAATCTTGCATTCCTTCCAATGTGAGTGCCATCTGGTTTACAGGACCCTAATATACCAGGAACAAGTTTTCGACAAAAATCTTCCATGTTGGTATAGTAAACAAACCGAGAAGCATATTTTCGGCTTGCCGGCTTCCTTTAAGCTGAAAATATAAAGAACATGAAAAAAAAAAAAACAATTTTCTCCGTCCAAAAAACAAGATAGAAAACTATTTTTTCAACCTTCTAATGAATTTGGAGAAAAAACAATTCAATGCTTCTCCATAGTTTTCTTTTACAAGTTTTTCACTATTTCTGAAATGAAGGAAAAATAAGCAATACATTTTTTCTTTTATATAAAAGTAATTTTTAGCCATGTAAATGTTAAAATTATTTTTTATATATTTTTATAATTAGTTAGTGCTGTAATTTATTTATTTTATTATAAATATAATGTAAGATTTTAGTTTTTTAGTTACAAGTATAATTTTTTTCATGATAATATTTAATTTGAATGAAAGATAATGTTTTATAATTTCTTTTGGTACACTGGAAATAAAAGAAGCAAAAACTAATCTCCTTTATGATATCTAGTGCCCATCGAATCTGCAAGAAGAAGAGCACTTAAACCTGGAGGTGGATTCTCCCGTATACAAATCTCAGCGAGATTTCGAGCACCATGCTTTGCCATGAAGTCAGCACACGAGTTGGCTTCTCTTAATATACGAAGAAGATGAGCCTCACATTCTCTTGAAAGAAGCTTTTTGGTATCCACGATAACAACCCCAAGTTTTTGAAAAATGGAATTCCCATCATGAATTAGTCTTGAGGCATCTATAGAGTCCAAATTGCAAATGATCTTCCTATAGCCTTGGTTCCAAGCTAGAACTAAACAGCCATGTTTAATATCCAGAAGCTCTGGAAGCAAGTTGGTGTCACATCCTCCAATGCTCGAAAAACCCACAAGCCATTTCCCTTCATTATCCCTAATGACGCCTCCAAGACCAATCTTCCCCGAGTTACCTTGTGAATTGCCATCAACATCCAATTCCACTAATCCCACATCAGTTCCGCACCATGAGATAGTTTGCTATTTTCTAATGTTGACAGCTTGCTGGACCCAAGCATTGCAAAGATCCTCCTTAAAAAGATGAATTTGCCTCATGAGCCAATTGTCACCTGCATAATTCTCCCTATAAGCAATGATGTTTCTAGACCTCTAGATCCACCAAATACCCTCAAGAAAAAGGAACGAATCATTAGAAGAAACCATTTGTCAACACCGTTCCACAACATTTATGTTCCAATACCCGAGAGCATTTACTAGTCCTATATTTTTCCATATGATTCTAGCGAAGTGACAATCCTGCAGTCAATGGAAAACACTTTCCTCCTCCTGGTTGCAGCAGCCACAGATAGAAGTATTAGAAATATGTTGTTTGTAGCGTAGAAGCTTTGTAGGAAGACAGTCGTGAATAATATGCCAACCCATCGTCTGAACTTTCTCAAGAGCTTTTACCTTCTAAACCCTGATCCAAATTGGGTTCCCTTGCAGCGTTGTAGATCTGTCCAGTAGCTAATGAAAGGCAGACTTAGAATTGTAAATACAAACATCATTAGCTTCCCAAATAATCCTGATATCTGGATGAGGAGTAGCCAGAATACGAACAACCATGCTAAAGTGTTAAGACACCTTCTGAAAACACTGTCATCATGTTTCCAAAGTTCCAGTAGTTATTTTGCCACAGATCTTGTACTTTCAACTTGAAGTCACAGATGTGAACAGCATCAACCTGTGAACCACCTTATAATTCGATTACCATGAATATAAATATTAAGATGATTATTATATATTATTTTTTTGTGGAAAAATTGTGGAAAATAGTTGTTTTAATCTTGATGCATTTTTTTTTAAGAAAATCCTCTTCGTTTTTGATAAATGAGTACATTTTTCAATGTTTTATTGTATAGTCATGTGTGTTTATACTTGATGATTATTAAGAAAAATAAGAAAGGGTCATGGATGGTCCATCATTTGTATTTATGGTGATGAAGCAACAGAGCCGAGTAATAAAATGATAATTCGACATGGAACCATTTTCTGGATTGAGGAGGGATATGTTGCTAGCCTTTTGGCTATTGGTTACATGAAGAGGCCATTAGTAAAATAAATTAACAAACAAGCAAATAGTGGAAGGAAAAGGAGAGGGAGAGTTGGAGATAGGCTACAAGTACATGTAAAGGGAAATCCAATGCTGACAAACCGACTAGCGGAGGCCTTGAGTTTGGGGAAGAAAAGGGGCATAATGAAATAGCAAGTGCCTCTTTCATGGTAGCAAAAGCCATTGAAAGTCATGAATGGCATCAATCGTGCGGGGCATATCTTTCATTCACTATCCAAAATTAGAAAGCGAAAGCCGATAGAAGTAGAATATTAACAATCAATGTACCGAACGCAATGAAATTATATGATATTTTATAACCTTATCAAGCCTTATACATGAACTCTACTTTCTACAATGTTATGATTCTTCTTTGTGAGTGGGACTCTAGTAGTGTGGGCGGTTCGAGATGTTTAATGGCTTGGGTACATCGGACAACAACTAAAGGTGAAGAATGACTCAATATTCCAAATTCAGAAAAAGTGGATACATCCATGGCAATGATCCAAAATCATCATCTCAAGTTCCCAATTAAATCATTACCAACTCCAACAAATAGTCATGCCGCCATCTTGGAAAAGAAATTACAGGATTAAGAAGAAACTAAGGGATCGAAGACATGGTTGATTTCTTTATTCATGATGGCTTCTAGCCTTTCAGCTCATATTAACCCTCTGCATAGATCAATAAAGTGGGAAATGATACTGTATGCTAGCTAATTAATCTCCTGGGAACTATCGAGATCTTGATACCTGAAAGCCCTAGAGAAGAAACTATGTTACGCCGAAGTGAAAAATGACTTGTTCAGTCGCTCATGTATGCGTATACAGCATAACACTGATCACAGACAACAAAAGCCTCAATGGTAATACATGAATAACTGTTGATAAGTTTCTCTATGACAGGATCATTCTCAGGTCTAATAGATGTTCCAGCTGCTCCTCCTGTAGCTTGTTAAACAAACAGTCTCAAAAGCTTTGGTTCTCCTCCATCGTGAAATCTGCAATTATTCCCTGAATCACTCTCCAGTGTTGTGGTTTCAGACTCTTCTGGTGGTGTATCCACTCGCTGGTACATCAAGCTAAGATCAAGATCAGTCCTCATCGGTCCACGCTTGGCCACATCAACATCCCTCTTTCGCTTCAATGTTTTTGATCCTGAACTGACATGATCTGCTGACGGCCTAAAACTATCACATTCCGAAACATTATCAAATTCTGGTCCGAAAACTCTTCCCTCGAGTTCTGGCTGTGGTTCTACTGTGCCGCGGCGAAGCACCGTCATCACCGCCTTCTGGCATACATGCCAGTTTCCTGTCCAGAGAAGCCCCACAGCTCCACTAACTGGGTTCACTGTTCTTCCCACGGCCTCAAACAAAAGCGATCGAAACAATGCTGAAAAGAACAAACCAAGTACCAAAACAGAAACTTTTAGCTAGGTTTAATGGTTCTTAAATATATGATCAGCCTCTCAATTATCAAGATTTTTCTTTGTGATGCAAAAGAGTTGAAGTACTTTAGATCTGATAGTTCGTCTGGTGTACATGCATAACGTTTAGAGACTTACAGGGACCTTGGCTTTTGGGCACGGAGGAGATGAAGGACATGAGGCCGGCACGGCCAAAGAACTTGGCAACAAAGACGGTGGCATTAGCTTGAGCTTGGGGACTATTTATCCACTCTATGCATTGTCTAAGAACACAATCCTCGCTACATCCCTTTCGAAGAATTCGACAGCCATTGCAGCTCATTGTTCAAGATCTTTCTTGGGAAAGAAAATAAGATTGTAAGCAAAGAAAAAAAGGATTTCTTTCTTCGGTCACAAGAGAGAATATATAATTGGCGTTAGAACAAGAGAGAAGGAAAGTTACAAGTAACCATATATAGAGATGAGAGCTTGCACTTGGACATATCTTAAGTGGATAATAATTGAAGATGGTTAGGCATATTTAATTGTCCATGGTTAGGTTTAGTTAACTGTGGTTTACTAAGGTATAGCCATCCTAGGGTTAAGCTCCAAAGAGAGTGGGTGAGAGAGCAGCTGCGTGTTTCCGCGAATGATTGGGTTTCCTCTGCCATTCGATGACTTCGAATTCATTTCTCTGTTGGAATATTCTTTCTTTTTTCTGTTTTCTTTTGTTTCCCTCTGAGTTTACTGGGAGAGGGTGGAAAGATCGATAGGGTATCCACACACAGAGTTGCCAAATGTTAGTTTGAAAACATTTAGTGCGTATAAAAATATATGTAAGTTTATCAGAATTTGCATCCTTTTGTATCTTTCCTTTCGAGAGATGAAACAACAGCTAAATTATTCGAGCATGACAATGACTTCGTTGTCCGAATCACCTTTCACATCTTGATTCCAGGTGAAAAAAATCTATCTATGGCTCATTCAAGATAAGCAACTTGTTTAAAATACGAAATGAAAAGAATTTAATCTCCAGTTTATTTATTCTTTTATTTCTTATGAATTTTGATGTCCACTCAATGTTATTATTTTTTTTTAGATTAATATGGATGTTTGGGTCAGCTTGCGCACACCACGACTAATTCCACTCAATATTATTATTATTGTTATATATTATTGTTAGTGTTAATGTTATAGAAGGGTGGCGGTGTCACACCGGGATAAAAAGGGGCAATTGTCCCTTTAATTTTTTTTTTAATATTTTTAATATTAATATAATAATATGATAATTTAGTGAATGGTTGATATAGAAAAATTGTTATTGAAGCTGATTACATTTTCGTTTTTTCCTTTTTTTCTTACACTAACTATGTAATTTTCTCTTTTACTTTTCCCGCCTCTCTCCCATATATATGTCCAGCTCTTTTCTTGGTTTTCTCCAATATACAAATTTCTTTTCAAGTGCAGTTAAGTAATTGATTTTTTTTACCTTTTAGTTTATATTTTAGGTATTTTATTTATTTATTTTATTGTCTAATTTTAATTTTATTTTTTTATAATTAGTTATTAAAAATATTAGGGTTTATGAAAATTTAAAGATTTTGATATGAATATGTTTAAAATAAATATTTAAATATGCTAATTTAATTATTTAAATATTTTTTCTTATTATAAAAGAATAATTAATATCCATGCAAAACTATTATTCTTGGCATCTCTTGCATTAGTAGAGTAGTTTATTAAAATTTAATATTTTTATATGAATTGTTTGTAAGTAAAATATTAAGTAGAAAACATGTTTTTCAAGTATTGTTCCTCTTACATAGATATTAAGCATTGTTTCTCTGTTAAATGTCTAGAAATGATTAAATATAATTTAATCAATATTCTTATTATATGCATATAAATATATAAGTTTTATGAAATGATTTCAAAATATAAAAACTTGAAGAGAATAATTATAATGTAATCTTTTTTATTTTAAAATATTTAAAAATTAATTTTACTTGATATAAATTACTATATACATTTTGAATTGATTTCTAATGCATATCTACATAATATAGTATTTGTAAATAATTTATCCTCTTGTTTAAAAAACTCTAGCTCCACCTAGGAGGCAAAAATAAAAAATACTAATATATTTATATATGTCATTGTTTTTCATTTAATAATAAAATATATATTCTCAAATTAGTTTGTATTTCAATCAAAAAAAAATATTAATGAAAGATGTATATGTCATCATCAATTATTTAATAATTGACATACAAAGCTTTGAAGTTGTTTGGTATTGTGGTTAGAACTATGTGTTTTGTTCCGACCACAGCTTATAATCTCTTGGTAAGCATTTGAAACACAGATTTTAAAGGTAGATTTCACTAAAAATTAAGTTTGCACTGCGAGTTTTGTAAAGCAGAAAATTGTTGCTTTTCAATTCATTTTTGTCCGTCTAGTACCAAAGAAAAGAAAAACTCAAGGGCCCTCCCAATTTTTTATTTGCTTCCTTCCTTCTCAGCTCAAGTAGAAGTATTTCTTTAGCAATCATCATCATCTGCACACTGCTAGGTGGATTCACCTAGTACTGTTTATGTGAACAGTCATTATTGAATTGTGTCTAACCCAAAAAAATTTAATTTATTTAAAATTATGTTTTACTCTAAAAAGATAATATTTAATATTATTTAATAATAATATATAAATTGGAAGGAGATCGCATGATAATATAGTATTTGTGGAATTTGACTGCAATTTCAATTTTATTTTTGATGATATTTTACCTGATTTTGGTACACACTCAAAAAACCATAAAAATTATAATTCTTATTAGATAAAATTTCATACGTGATGAAATTGTAGATAACTTAATTAAATAATTAAAAATATTTAATATAAAATATTATTTATTTAATGGTGTAATAGTAGTTGTTAAATTTATAATATTTAAATTAAAATTATTAATATATATATATATATATATTTAGTTATTTTATAATTTTAATTTGAAAAATACGTTTAACTAAACATATTAAATTATTTTTTATTTAACCTCAATTTCAACTACAGTTTTAACTAAATATATATAAATATCAAATCAATATCAATTAAAAATATTTTTTATAAAATATTTTTTTTAAACAACAATCATAAAAGTTGCTATAACACTGAACACAGTTTAAAGGGGTACATTTGCAAAGCGTATGCGGAAAATGGTAAGAAATTAAGCATTATTCAACTAATAAAGAGGAGCATGTATCCATTGCAGTAACAGGCCATGCGTGGCCTCGTGATCAAAGGCTGAATCAATATGCATCCACATTTATATATATAATATTTAATAATAATAAAATGTGTACGGTGTAGTGTATATTAATTCCAACAAACTAAATAAACTATAGATAACCAAAGTTCGTGGAGAATGGGATTCCGATACATGAGGCATCGATATCGAGCTAGCTTTATCAAGGCATTTCTGTTGGTTCTGGGGGCGTTTGGAAGTATATTAATATTTATTTTTTAAGTGTTTTTGGATTACAAATATATTAAAAAATTATTTTTTATTTTATAAAAATTATTTTTTACATTAACACATTAAAATATATAAAAACACTTAAAAAAAATATTAATTTAAACTTTTAAAATGTAAGCTCAAATGTGCGGTGGCACAAGGAGGAACCACCCTATACATTTGGCACTGACTTTGTAATAAACGACCAAAAACACGACTTGCCACAATTTCAAACTGTCTTCAGGCAATAGACTAACCATTTACTTTGAGATAAACGGCTAGCAAAACTACAAAGCTTTCAATTTCTTACAACTAATTGTAATTAACAGCAAAGTAATCTATTTAATTCGCGACTCGCATAGAAACCTTTTGATTAGATAAATTATTAATTAACACCATGTTCTGGGTGACTTCTTGTTCTGGGTGACTTGTAGCCGCAGCACATTTTACATGGCCGTTGTTTTTCTCACGGTCCGGATCAGAAACTATTTAATGTTATGTCTATATTGCATTCTAATCCCTTGATCTTGAAAAGTTAAGCGGAATGGTCCTTGGAACTCTAGCAAGCTCATATTATACATGAAAATGCATCGAGATTTGTACATCTTCTTAATTCATTTACCTTAATTAGAGTTAATTCATGAGAGTATACAATTCGCGCGGCACTGGAAAACATTGTTGAGAGAACTATAGAAATATTAATGCATATTCAAGTTTGAGTTTAAGATAACATGATTAATTAATAAATTTGATTAATCTTTAGAAATTAAAGGATCCTATATTGATATTAAGAAAAAGATAAAATATTAATTTGTGTGTCTGAATTATTCAAGTGCAAAAATGTAAAACTCAAATACAAAAGTGTTAAACGACAAGGAAGTGTCTTCATTTGGTTGGGTGTTGCAGCAGCATTAATTACCTGTTGATAAATCCTTGCCTTTAGATCTTTTTCAAAATGATTTAATTTGAAAATAAAATATTTGACGTGTGTGTGTATCTTGTGTATCTAGGAAATAGTTGTTTCGAAGTAATTTCTCTCTATATAACATTTATTCAATTAAATTACTTATTTATTTTATGAATATATGAATTGTATTAAAGATTCAAGATTCATTTTAATCTTCTTTAAATATAGAAAAGATTTAGAGAAAAAAATATAAAATATCTTTATTATTAATAACACACACCATATAAGCAAAAACTTCATGAAACTTTTTGATTAACTATAATACCCTTGAATATTCTTGAAAGACTATAATACTTTTAGATTATTTTAATAATCATTATAAACTAATTTAATATACATGTATTCTCTATATTTCTCGTGTAAATTTTTTTATACATGTTTTTATTTTATTTTTTTGCTTGTCATGCTATGTTTCCAATATTGTTTTTTCGTTTTCAATTCAATGCCTAATCTTGTGTTTCTATATAAAACAATTAATATAGCTTTCTTATATGATTTTTTTTTCACAAGCCACAAGCAATTTTCTTTTTATATCAGCATAAACTTCTTTTTTATTCGAATATCACCATAGAAAAACCTTTGATTTTAAGTGTCATTAATCAAATCAAGATAGAAAACCCTTTGATTTTAAGTGTAATCAAATCACATATTTGGACCTAGGGGATCACTAGGTGACCTCGAGACAGGCTACCGATTTTGCTACCGAGAAAGGCTACTGAAGTACGGAACTAAAGAGCCATCCCTCTCGTGAGCCATGTACATGATTAATCCTATGCTCATGGTCATGGGGATTGGCTCTCAGCCTCCAGTGCTTTTCCACACATGATGAGTGCGACCTGCCACTTACTATATTCCTTCCGAATGTTTGCCAAATCATGCGAAAAGGGCCTCTATCTGATCCACTCGAGTCAGGCTGCAATTATCCACTGAATGCATGTAAATTATGACACCCCGTCTTGCTGTGAATATCCAAGGAAGAAGAAGACGATGCACTGGCGTGTAGCTTTCTGGATCCTGATCCGGAAATAATACACAGCTGCATGGTGTCTCCGCTGCTTTTCATGGATGAAGTGGCAGATTATCTGCTCCTCATCAATACAAAATGACATACAGATATTAAGCAGTTCGTAGACTTATCCTCTGAAGTTCTATCCTACGTCCTTCCTCTTGACCTGCATTGAAAGGGCTATGTGAAGTTAATTTTTTTCTGCTACCAAAAAGAATTTAAAAAACCCTAAACTCTTTTAAAAGAAGCAGTATATTGTTAGCCATATCAAGTATCGCTATGCAGGATACCATTAGACACTAGCTGATGATAATAATTGCACTAAACTCGTCCACAACAAGCTTTAGCGATTGCAATTAATTCAGAACAAGTGGATCCATATAGAGGTTAACATATGTGTAGAACTATATTTTCCACTCATTCTAGCTCCCAACATTTTCTCTGCTTTTGAAATTTATGTACCCGAAGATTCTCATCTCATTATCAAGGTGAGGTCAGCCATGAAATATTGTTTGACATGATTAATGCAGGGTTAAGGAGCTGATTTATGCCGTCAAGATATGTTGTTGTTACACGTAATTTGAAAAATATCAAACAAACATGATTAAGCTCATAACCTAAAATCTATCCTAGCTTATGATTTAATTGAATTGACTTGATATTAACCTGACATGACTTGATTAGTTGACTTAATATCCGATTAACCTGATTAAACACATAAAATATAGTTAGATGATGAAAACCAAAGATTTACCCTTGTATTAAGATTTCACCGTAAATTAGCACAGTTGTTATAAGCAAATGATTAGTATCAATTTTAGTGTTAATTGAATTCTAGTACTATATATTTTTATTTAATTTTAGCTCACAGTTAATAATTTTTGTTGAGGATGTTAAGTAATTGCATAATCACGGAATATTTGTCCTTTGACTTTGTTAATCATGTCAATTGTTTTTTTTTTCTCAATTCTTTTTAAGAAACACAATTATTAATATCATAGAAAAAAAAAGTACACATGTTTATTTGTTATAATCTTAATAAACATGTTTTGTAATAAAAATAGAATTAAAAAACAACTAACAAATAATTTCATTCTCTTATTATCATTACTATTTATTTGCTATTAGATGGTACCTCCTTTGTATCTATCAACAAGATTGAAGTATAGGAACAATTATTTTTAAATTTTTTTTGAAATACATTAAAATAATTTTTTTTTATTTTTAATATCAACATATCAAAACGATTTAGAAAAACTAAAAAAATAATTTAAAATAAATAAATAAATAAATTTTAAATATACTTTTAAAATATAAAAAACAAATGGGCTCTAAGTTGTCTTCGTAGGCTTCAAAATTCAAACTTGAAGTAAAGTCTGCGTAATTTATAGTGATCCAAGATTAGCAGGCAAGTGTACCCCAATATAAAGAAAACAGTGGGGGATCCATTAGAGAATCAAATCAACTAAAAGTGGGCCGCATCTAGCTCGAGCATTACAATAAAAAAAAAAATTTAATTTCTTTTTTCGTTAGAAAAACGAATACCACAGTAATATCAAGCAAAATTTAGATTTTAAGAAGTTATATGGATGAATTCACATATAGTTTTCTATCAATTAATATGAAATTTGATATCTTTACACCTGATTAATGTTTATCTAAAGATACTTTTAACTTCTGGTGGCCGTTGGTGGAGGAATTCTTATCCTTGATATGCTAGTTGAGCACAGCAGTAATATTCAATGATTTCTTCTGCCTGCAATTCTTTTTAAACAAAATAAAGAACTGTTATTGAAAAGTATATACGCCTCAGTTTGCTCAATTAGAATTTAGAAGATAAACACTACTGCTTTTAAGTTGTTATATTCATTGACATTGGCAAAAAGCCAATAAGAAACATGTAAGAAAAACTACTCTCTGTAACTAAATTCTTCTAAGAGACTGAATGCCTGATGTTTCTGGAAGGCGTGGATTTAGCTTCTTCCATGTTAGCAGAACCAAGACTTTCTGATGAATCCGAGCCACTATTCTCGCCCTTTTCTCCTTTGCTTGACCAGAGCTTTGTAAGGATCTTCGACTTGAGCATCCCTCTCATTTTGCTGCTGACAGCCTTATCGACACCATTTCTACTATTAGCCAATCTCAAGGAAGCTACCTCCTCCTTTAGAGCCTTGAGCTCCTCAGCAGTTGCCACAACATCCCAATCTCCCTCTGTGTTAGTATTCGCTGACCTCGAGCTCCTTTGAGACCCATTGTTTAGATCCCTTATGCTTTTAGGAAGGTCGGGGGTGCTACTGCCAGATGAGGCAGCCACCCTGACCTGTTCAAAAAAGAGTACCTGCACAACTACACGCAATGGTAGTCTGTCATTCTGCACCGCATGCATGCACGCATCAACTGATAGTTTCTTGCAGTCCATCAATTTGCATATCCTCTTCCTCTCACTCTTGCTGATCCCTGGGTGTTCCTGCATCAAAGAACAGCAAAACTCTACATATCAGTAACCACTAAGCAATTGAATGCACCCAAGTTTTATGATTGGCTGCACTCCTAAACTCAGTTGAGGGGTCAAACATGCTGTTTAGTGCCTTGATTTGACAAAAAGAAAATGACGTGAATTAAAAAAATATCAGTATTACCTTGAGATACATGTCAACTGCCCGGTACAGTGCATCATGAGCTGGTCTACAGATACCAGATACCATCTCAGCAAGCTCAACAAACTTCAAGAGGGGTAGATTGGGATCCTTTGCTATTTCAGCTAGGTACCCATCTATCAGTTTTGCCACCATGAGCTTGGAAGCATCAGATAAAATCCCTGGTTTTCTTATCTCCTGAACCTCATGGCCTTCTTCAGACTCCATCTCAGCAATGTGATCTCGCATCAGAAACTCTTCCACCATTTTCTTTACTGCATCAACATCATACATCATGTTCTCCCCTTCCCCAGCATGAATCAAAAGATCATTTACAGAAGCCTCCTCTAGTTGCTGTCCAATTCTCCTTATCAGCTGTCCTTTGATTGCATCGCCCAAGTCAACATATATGGCTGCTTTTAATAGCTTCAACAAAAAATTACAGGGGACGCTGCCTCGCTCAGCAGGCAACAGACACACAATGGTATCAACTGTTGATCTATATTTTGCGGCGTCTCCACACTGGATCGTACCCTTACTGAAACCTGGCAACCTTCTGTAAGCGTAAGCTTTCAAACCTTCTCCAATCACCTCATCAGAAAGTGTGCCTTTGGTTTGGATTGTAATAAGAACGCGTTTATACAAACCAATTTCAAGCTCACATAAATCCTCAACCCACCAGTCCTTTGGCACTAACCGGTTTCTCAGACCATTCAAGTTTGGATCATTCCCATTTTCCTCAGGGAGTTTTCTCCGGTTATACGAATAGGACCAGTTGACTTTTGAAACATCAACACAGGCCTTGGTAGCTACAGCGTGAATGCAATGGCTGGTCACCTTCAGTTCCTCAGATAATGGCAAAAGCGACCTTGTGGTCTGAAGAACAATGATTGAATCTTTCCAGCTGTGAAAAATGCTAGAGCTAAGGAAGACATCAATTTTGTAAATGAGGTTCCCTTTTTCAATAGTCTCATGCATTCCCAGGTACTCAGCCGCACAACGGGCAGCAACTACATTATAAGCATTGAGGGTTACAGTCATGCCATAGCAATATTTGGCACATATCTCAAAGGCAGAAGGCCCACCCGGAATATCAGAAATTTCAACTTCATCACTATTTTCTCCGTTGGCAATTGTTACCAAATTCTGCAAGTAAGCACTTTTTGACAGAAGAGGAAACTGCATAGCAGGATTTTAAATTAATTAGCATCAAAATGATTATAGCAACATAGCATATTAACACAGATTTCTAATGGCATGTCAACACAATTCCAAGCCATGGCACTCTACCCATTATAACTGCAGCCATAGTCCAAGGATGCCTTTGACAAAAGGTTAGGTGGTTTATTCAACAATAATATTGAATCAATTAAACAGTATCATACTACCCTTGCTTCAGACATTGCCAAACCAAGCTGAGCCATGACAGATCATTGTCTTGACATCTCAGAACCAAAAATCATATTCTAGGCTCACTTATATTGAATAAATTAGCAAAGTCAGCCACCTTGGATGCCCATAGTGTCATGTATAGCATCATGAGATGCTATGTACCAAGGGCACCACACAGGACAGACACTAAGATACAAAGATCTAGATGAAGTTGCAGACATAACACCATAGTCATCAACTAGAAATGTATATTGGATTGAAAGATCATGTGTACCTTATGCAGATAAAACTTTATATCCCCCACGTTAACAATGATATCAGTTGCCAACTCAGTAGCCACATATCTGCACATGACATATAAAAGCCCAGTAATGTCAGCAACAATCAAAAAGTTAAAGAAATTTGACGATATGCATATTGCTAAGTGCAACCACATTCTATTCTAAAGCTGTAAGCCATTCATTTAATTATTTTTTTAATGTATTAATCTTCACAGGCTGACCAAACTTTACAGGGGCCAAGTACAAAAAATCAAGACCCAATTGGTGGGGAAAAGCCAGAATAACAAGCATTCAACAACAACTTCAGACCAGAAGAGATTTCAATTTTCCTTAAGTAATCAGAAACATAAGGACAATCAGTCCTTTTGAACCACTTCACATTGCAAAGCAGCTCCAATCTCCACAGAAGACAGAAATCATCAGCAAACACTGTGCTCGTGCATGAATGTAAAATCATGGATAAATGGAACTAAATATACTGGCGAATCATTTTAAAGATTGTTTCACTTTGTTAAAGCATCAATGATATTAACAACTGCCAACAGAGGCTGAATAAAATCCTCATTTCCAGCAATACAAATGCTGTATGACCTTCAGTAGAGAACCCAAACTTCACAGTTCTCCAAAGAAAGTAGTCAAACAACCGGAGTAGCAGATCTACCACACAACAGCAGCTGTGCAAATTCATCAATAAGAGGATTGACTTAAAAGAAACCAAAAAGAATAAAACATTAAAGCAACAACAAGAATTGTAAATAAAATTTCAGCAAGGAATAAAACAGAACGCAAATTGGACTTTGAAACTTCTCACCTAATACTGTTCGCTTCTGCCTGAAATGAATCTGGCTTTGATCCAAGTTTCATGAACTTCATCTTGTCAGACTAAAGATCCAAATACTGTAGTTTCGAAACAAACCGTCCCTGCACTCAATTGATCAATCCTAAATCAAACACCTTATGCTATACGCTCACCACCACACATTCCCAATGAAACATTAACATAACCCAACTCGAGAAAAAAATTCCTGAATTGGAAAAGATACTCCAGATGTGGGGACCAAGTTTCTCAATTGTAACAGGCTTCTAGGCCTAAGGGAGAGTCAATAAGGATCTCAGGAGACGGTGAACAATATATGTCAAGGTATGACCGAATCTTGACAGAAACCAAGGCAGGAAGTGTGACGGAGAGAGAGAGTGAGTTGAAGGGATGTAAAGAAGATGGGATTGAGTAGTTTTTCAACTAAAAGGATCTCTTAAATAAAATGATAGCCAAAGAAATGGCTGTTGCCTAAATCGGCGGCAAAGCCCAGGGAGTACGGAGGCAATGAATCAGCCCAGGAGACATGGCCAACAGGCACTCTACACTAAACAATTCACTAATTAGAGACAACCCACAAGCATAAATCTGACTCCACCTCACTCGCACCCTATTTATTTATCTTTCCGTCTCTGATTACTCTGTTACTTTGCTTTCTCCCTTCTTTATTAAAAGATTCATATCAATAAGACCAATCCAGCTTAATTAAGTTCCAAGTTCCAAGTATAAAGAATATGTATATTTTTACCGTTGAACTTTGAAAACCTGCAAAAAAAAAAAAACAGCATCTTGGTATCAGTTGAAGAAACCACCAAAAACGCAGACAACAAGCATCTATCTTCAATTTTTTTCAGAAAAAGGCAAAAGCATGGGAATAAATGAGATTTATGCATCGCAAAAATGCTGTAGTAATGAACTATCAAACATCAACTACCAACAAGAAAATTGAAACTGAAATCAAATGAATCTACCATAATATGTTACAGAAATCTAAATAAATAACAAACATCTAGTTAAATAATTGTGAGCAAAGATCAGGATAGAATTGCTATAATGTAAGACCCTAAAACCCCTCATGTTGACGTATGAATATAACCAACTTGGAAACCAAAAGACAAACCCCCAAAGCCACTCTCGGTGTAAGCCCCAACAAAATCCAAAACTGACCCCAAGTATCCAAATCTACAAAACCATAAATATTGCCACCGTATTCCTAGAACCAATGTAGATAAACCCACCGAAAGAACCCCGTTTCAACAACAAAAATCATTAAAAAAAGAGAGAAACAAGCCTTTAAAGCCAAGACTTGAAGCTACAACAAATCCACAAACAAAATAGATAGAAGTCTCTTGAAAGAACACTCACCGAAACTTGCACTATTAGTGACACTCAAAAGATGGCACCTTTGAGTCTCAAGCGCCAAAAAAAAATTAACCACGACAAAACACTAAGGGAATCGCCCAGAAATATAGCCTAGAAATGAGGTGTCACTTAGTTACAGAAATTCAAGATCCCACAACTTATTACACAAAAACATGATCTAGAAACAGATGTTTTATCTCATATGAGTGTACTAACAATCCTACATTGCTTGGTTATTACATCAAACCAAAAATAAAAATCTTGTCTTCGATTTTCTTTGCTCGTTTAGAAAGCAAAGAGAAGTTCATTCAGTTTTTGGAGAAGGGGGCATTAAAGAAGAGGGCACTCATGACTCGCCACTACCTATGCTCAGTCATGCACGCCAAAACTGACACACAGCTAGCTTTTTTGTTGCCACTACACTCCTTTTTAATAAATGACCCACCTTTAGCCCTTGGGATTTTGCGTCCTCAATTTACACAGTTACTTGTTTACTAGTACCATCACTCTTCTCTGCCCCTCTCTCTCAAAAAGAAAGGATGCAAATAATGTCCATTTCTGAATAAAGTTAATTAAATGATTATCGTGCCCTGAAAAGGGAAAGAAGAAAAAAAAAAGTGTCGATTATGTTGATGTTTTTTTTTCCCTTATATTTGAGTTTGAATTGTGCTAAATTTATGGTGCAAGTCGGAGTTGCTGGAGGAATTCTAAATGACCCCAATGTTATCATACTTTGTTACAAGAGACAGAGTGCTGTAATTGTAATAAAAAAATGGGTTTATTTTTGTATTTTAAAAGTAGTTTTGAATTTTTGTTTTTTATTTCCTTTAGATTAATTTTTTTAATGTATTCAAGTTGTTATTGATGTTTGAACTAAATTTTAAAAACTAAAAAATTACAATTTTTTTCAATTTATTTTGAAAAATATATATTTTAAAAAATAACAATAAAATACACTAATAAAACCATATTAAACAGTATTAAAACATGCTTTTTTTTTGTTTGAATCTTGAGAGGAAAAAAAAGAAAAAACCTTAGTAGAGGGCGTCATATGGTAACCACCTTGAGTCTTATTTTTTTATTATTATTATTCGGAATGTGTAACTCAGAGTCACATGTGCGAGATGGCTGTCCTCAAACCAAAAAGAGAAGGAAAAGGAAATCAACGCGTGCCCTTGATAGGATATATTTGAATGATGTCATACCGAACGAGTTTACGGGTTTTTTTAAAAAAAATGTAAATATGATTTTTTATATAATTTAAAATATTCTAACCAGTTTATATATATTATAATTAATTTTTAAATTTAATAAATATTTTATAAGTTTAATAAATAAATACAGTATTACAGGAATGACAATTATACAAATTGATATTTAACCTGCAAGCATAATTTAGATATTAACATCATGTTTGTTTTTTGAAAAATTATTTTTAAAAAATTATTTTTTAAATTTTTCTGTATTTGTTTGTCATTGGAAATTTTGGTTAATGAAAAATATTTTTTGATCAATAAAAATTATTTTTCAGTCAATGAAAAATATTTTCCGGTCAACGAAAAATACTTTCTGGTCAACGAAAAATATTTTTCAGTCAAAGAAAAATTTAGCTTGGTTTTCAGGAAAGTGTTTTCCTTTTTAGCTGTGTTTGTTTTCCGGAAAATAGTTTTTGGGAAAACACTTTCCAAAATTTCTTGTATTTGTTTTTTAGAAAGTGATTTCCGGAAAATCACTTACCAAACTTTATTATGTTTGTTTGCTGTCATGAAAGTTAGTAAATGAAAAATACTTTCCAGTCAAAAAAAATTGGCTTAATTTTTAGAAAAGTGTTTTCCTGAAAAAATTGAGAGGAAAACATTTTCCGGAAGCTGTGAAAAATTTAGAAATATCATTACTTGCTAATTATATCAAATTTGATCCTCAAACTTTTGATTGTTATATATATTTTGTTTTGAATATTTATTTTCCAATTTAATTTCTTAAAATTTAATTTTTATATCAATTTCGGTCCTCATTTTTATAATTGTTATTTTTTTTTCTTCTATTATTTTTTTATTGAAATTTTTTTCTATCAAATTTGGTCCTCATTTTTTTTATTGTTATTTATTTTATTTGAAATACTTTATGAAATATTAATTATTATTATTTTAATTTCTTTATCTTTTTTTATTTGATCTTTATTATTTTGATTATTATTTATTTTATTTAAGATAGTTTATGAATTTTTTTTTTCAATTTCATTATTATTCGACCTTTTAATTTGTAAGATTTATTCCTTATTATTTTAATAAACTTGAGAAAAATAAAATATTAATAATTTTTTTTCTAGTTTATTTTTCACAACATAACCAAATATTGGAAAATATTTTCCAGTTCATTTTCCATAACATTACCAAATATCAGAAAATACTTTACTTTTCAGGAATTTATTTTTCTCAGAATTCACTTTTCTGGAATTCACTTTCCTCAAAATTTATTTACAAAAAAAAAATAATATTTTTACAAACAAACAGAGCCTAAAATTAAATAATCACCCTTGATATATGAAATTAGTTGGTTTGAAGCTATCCTAGTAGTTAAAATGTGGGGAAAAAAACATTTGTAAATTTTGAGAGAAGGGATAAGCCTGGGGTTCACCTCATTTTAGTTCATGACCTACAGACAACTTCTCAGTTGCATCTAACCTGTGCTTTTATCAATCAAGTCCTTGATGTATTGAGAATTTTCAATCAGATCCCTCATCCGAATCCATTAATGGCTCCCATCCAAGGTACCCATTTTTTTAAGAGAACTCGGTGTTCTCTGTCAAACTCTTGCTGTGATTTTTAGGATATGAGTAATACAATGGGGGATTGTTTATAAGATGAGGACCCAATTGATTAAAGAATAGGTTACGTGCATTAATAAAATTGATGATGGGTTGGGAAATAATATAATATTATAATGTTTTGTTATTGTCTTAAGATTAAAAAAAATAAACATATCTTGATGCACTCCTGTTTTATACATACAAAAATTATTTTAAAAATATATTATTTTAATATATTTTAAAATAAAAAAATATTTTTAAAAACAATCACTTCACTTTAAACATCACCCAAATATATATAGATTTCACTCAGGTATATTTTGTATTTAAATTGTGATGTTGATTATGCAGAATATTTATATTCAACCAATCTATCAAAAAATAAAAAGTTAAACATAAAGGTTGTTAATGTTATGGGATTATTTAAAACATGTGTGAATGTCATGTTTAGATAATTATTTTTCCGCTTATTATTTTCAAATAAAAATACATATTAGGGGTGGGTGGTGACTGATGATCACTACCACACCCTCGCAAATTCTTTATTCATGATTGAGGGTGTCTTTAATAATGCCAGAGGAAGTGTTTTTCTAAAATATTTGTTACTTACAAAATATTAAATTAATAGTTCTTTTAATAATTTTAAAATTATAATATCAAAACTATCGAAATATAATACATTACTGTGAATCATTTAAAAAAAAAAACACTTACAAAAAAAAAATAGAAAGCATCCTAACATTTTACCCAAAGTGTTTTCTTTGGTCGCGTTCCACCGCAACGCATTTGCTATATAAACAAATACCAAAGGCCGAAATGTTAGCTGCAACTGTCATGATATTTCTTTATCCACAATTATATATATATATATGAAATAACTGAATGGGGGAGCTAATTGAAGAAAGAGATAATTTAAGAATCCAATTGAGAATTAATGGTAGGATGGGGGTTTATATAAGGTTGCCCCATACGAAAAGGTTGGCTACGAGCAGGCGACCATGCTGTTAATCCAATTGAGATACTTTTCTGGGTGTATTGTTATGCTTAGGAGATGATTCTTTTCTATTGTAATACTGCTCCAGCAATTGTCTTTCTCTGTTCTTTTGCTTATGCATGGTTTATTATTTAGAACCTGTTTGGCAAGACATTGCACAACCTCCGATGAAAAAGCACAAAAAATAAGAATTGCCAAACAAAACCTTGCTTGTTTTTGAAGAGCACAAGCATGCAGAAAGGGCGTCGGCTGACTGGCTTGTTCAAACATGGACACAATCTTTATTATTATTATTATTATTATTATCACGGGCTCGGACTTAACTAGGAGATGATAATTTGTTCATTACTAGAGGCTATATAAAAGGAGGGAGAAGCCACAACTGATATCAATTATAGTTATTAAACTCAATTTAAAATTTTACTTCGTACAAGGTTTGAAATTACGAATTAAAAAGGTTAATTTAATTGATTTTTAAAAATAATATTTTTTTTAAATAGCAAATATTTAAGCAGTTTCATCTTATTAATCTTATTAATCTGAATCACCAGTCAATCTAAGATTTTAACTAGCACTATCCAGATTAATTCCTTTTTTATTTCCTATTAAATCTAAATCAGTTTAGATATTAAATTTTTATTTAACCTGTCATTTGGATTTTATAAATAAATTATGATACGTGACCATCCTGGATCAGTAGAATAACTAATTAGGAGGAACAAAAAATAAAAAACTGATTAATAATAGTAAAAAAATTAATTAAAATTTTAAAAAAACTGACTAGTTTAGTTTTATAAATTTAAAACTGAAAAAACTGAGTCAAATTAAAAAAAACTGAGCCAATCAAAAAAACCAAGTCAAATTAGTTTGAACTGGGTTTTTCTAAAATAATTTAATTAAAACCGGTTGGTTTGAACCAATTCTATTTTTTTTATAATCAATTTTATTATTTTTTCAATAAAAACTAAATTGAAATAAAATTAATCACCCTTGAAAATCATCTATATTGTACTTCTATCACTTGTGTGCTTTCTCGATTTTTTTATAGCACTTGATTTAACAAATTCTCTCCAATGAAACAAAATTAAATAAAATTGAAACAAAAATTAATAAAATTATGAATTAAGATCTTTTAGCGTTTGTTCATGTTAAATTTAAAGGATTTGATTCAGAACAAATAGATATTATTTTGATTTCAAAATATGCTAAGAATGACAAAATCTTAATATTTAAATCATTAAATTCAAAATAAATGATGAGATTGGAAGATGGCATGATCTAGCCTAAATAAAAATAAATTCCCTGATAAAAAGCATTGTTCTGGGCAGTTAAAAATCCTGTCCCTGACATGATGGTATCTCCACATTCGCGCTATAGCTTCCTTCAATTCACTTCAAACTTGTACACATGGCCAGTTATTTTTATAAAAAAAAATCCAGATTTAAGAAAAAGTTGGTGGAATAAGAACGAGCAAGATTTATAACAATCTGGTGGTAAGCCTATCAATACATCCTCTTCTAGCAGCAGAAAAGGAAAGCCAGGAACGAGCACACCGTAAAATTGTATATACTAATGCCGAATTGTAGGATGCCCATGCAATGAGAGCTAGTACGGCTTGTCTCTGTAGCTTTTGCGATCATGGTGCTTACACGGGGAAATCATTGTCGAGGAACTTACCATCCAAAAGCCGAAAACTTTGCGACAAAGTTTTAGGCTCGAGTAAGACAGCTCATGCCATCAAATTCTGAGGCTAAAACTCTCTTATTCAGGGTGTTTTAATATTTTTTATTAAAATTTTATTTTATTTTATTGAAAAAAAATAGTTTAGGGGAATTTGATATCAGCCTATTGTGGGGTTTTTTTTAGATTTTTATTTTAACAATAGCTCTTTAGCGAGATGTTTTTTTCAAGGAAATCCTTAGCAGGGGATGGGTTTTGATTTCTCGGGGTCGGAAGTGTGTCATCAAGGGCCGTCGTTCTCTTCAAAGAACAACATAATAGTAAATCCAAGTGGCATGTCGTTCTCCTTACTGACAATGGACTTTGCGACTGTGGCCACATCGCTCTCACTGCGGCCTGTTATTATTGGCCCACTCCTCTCTATTGCCATTCTACTGGGCCGAGTCCCTCAATGAAACCCAACTGTTTAGCAATGGACCAGCAGAGATATACATCAAAAGTGGCCATGACCCATAAGAATCTGATAGCGACAGGCTGATATCTGAAGGGAAGGATTTAAATTCCAGTTTAATTAAGAATTTATTTCTTGGTTATTTTATGCACCACTATTAAATGGCACGATACCGCCACCACCTATTGTTCATTATTTTCAGCCGACCTCGTGTTTTATACACTTGCAGGTAAAGCTGCCAAATCGGAAAACAATTTTGATCTGATGTAAGCAGTGAGAAGCATCCAAAGGGCTGAATAATTCAGTCCATGACTCCTGTTCGATGAAAAAACTAGTAAATGAATGATTCAATGCACATGTGTTTGGCATCATTTTTCATTGTAAAAATATTTTTTAAAAAATTAATTTTTTTATTTTTTATTTTAAATTACATGTATATTTAAATCATTTTGATATTTTAATATCAAGAATAATTTTAAAAAAATAAAAAATATTATTTTAATATATTTTTAAATAAATACACTATAAAAAACAACCATGTACAGACATCCACGAAATACTATTGAAAGAGCGACGGTGGCTGAAACGATAAACTAATAATCACCATATAGCACGAGGTGCATGCATGCGTGGCTAGACCGGGACTTTTACCACTGTTTTGTAATGAATCAGGAAGACATCAACAAAAAAATCGGGATGGAAGTGACGACTCCTCATTTTTAATTGCTAATCGTTCTGTTGTTGATGAGACGGCTGCGGAGCATGTAGGATTGTGGTTTTCAATGTGTTTATATATATATATATATATATATATATATATATATATATATATATATATATATATGGGTTAATATTAAAATAATTTTTTAAAAATAATAAATATTATTTTAATATAATTATTTTAATATATATATTATTTTTAAAAAATTATGGGTTAATATTAAAATAATTTTTTAAAAATAATATATATATTAAAATAATTAATATATATTATTTTTAAAAAAATATTTTAATATTAACCGATCAACACAATTTAAAAATATAAAAAATTAATAATTTAAACCATTACGAATTAGTGAGTAACCTATTAAGCTTTTACCCCCCCAAAAAAAAAATCACTTTGTGGCACTATTTGATGTTTTTACCCAACTACACTTAACCTTTTTGTTTTTTTAGTGTTTGGAAACGTGGTCAATTTATATTTTTTTAAAAAATTAAAAGTTTTTTATTAAAAATTAATATTTTTTATTTTTTAAATTATTTTAATTTGTTGATCTCAAAACTAATTTTTAAAAACTACAAACTTATTATTTTAATATAAAAAATATTTTAAAAAATAACAAATCACACTCTCAGACATTTACTAGACTATTAAATTTAACGTTTTAGTTTGTAAGTTCATGTATATGATGGCCAAATTTTTCGACTGTCATATTAGTGGTGGTATCCTGGAGCAGCAAAGAGTAGTACTCAAGTGATAGAAAGTTTTTGTATTATTCTTAAAATATGCTAAAGCACGAGAAGCTATTTGATATCGACCCCTTCCGCGCAGGGGAAGTGATAGATGAAGGAGAATATCGACCCACTACATGGCAAGACGTCTGATGTCAGTGGCCACTGGCTAGGGGGAATTGGGTTGCCCAGCGAAACTCGACAAGTTATCCTGCAAGGATAAGTGAACACTCCTTATCTTTTAACGGCTCTAATTTCTTATCTGGGTGTTCATCTTGGACTTTAAGACAGCAAGAGTCACCTGTGAAAGTCAGTAGAGCAGTTTTCGAGATTAAAATTATAACAAAAACTAAACGGTGTGCAGAAATATCATAGATATTTTACTGTATATTATAAGATCATTATAGATATTTTACTGTCATTTCTTATTTTCTCGCAATTGAACAAATGTTATTTACTTTTTTCTACAAGTATATTCGAGTTTTTTAATTTTTAAATACAATCAAATAATTTTTTTAGTTTTGTTTTTCAAGAAAACCTTTACTTTTTAGGTCGAGCGTGACCATCAAATTCAACCTTTTTAGGTCTGATATGGCCATCAAATCCAATGTATTTGGTCTGTTATAATTGTTAGATTTAAGGGAGTTAAAATAATTTTTATATTTCTAATATATTTTTAACCATTTTAAAAAATAATATTACCTTATTGTAAATCGCAGGCAATAAATTATTACATTTCCGAAACATGTTTCCTAGCAATTTTAAGATTCAGCAGATCAAAATCTACTTCAATGTCCTTTTTGCAATCTTTGTTTTATTTGTCTTCTTAAATCCCACCTCTGGTTGGGGATATAATTATAGATTTTAGGTTAATTTATTTTTTCATAAATATTTCTCTAAACTTAATGAAAGGGTTTGAAAATAGGGTAAATTTTTTTTAAAAAAAAATTTCACTTGAAAATGCTTTAAAATAATATTTTATTTTTTTTAAAAAAATATTTTTAATATCAACTTATCAAAATGATATAAAAATAATTTAAAATAATGAATAAATTTTGCACAAATTCTGTTTGGAATGTAAGACTAAAAAGGGGATTAGATGAAACTTTACACAGGACAGTGTAGTTTTGAGGCCGCCCAGAGTAATTCTAATAAAACCACAGATTTCCAGGCACTCGTCTTTCACGTTTTGATTAATTTCGAAAAATTCAACTATTTGGCAAACATGCGACTCTAAAAGGCCAGATCATCTAGTAAACCAAAATTAGCAAGCATTCCTCAAAACATTAATTTGACATAATTAATTCAATTCACCATGTTTAGAACCTCACTTGACTCGAGATTCGCTGCCGCTGGATACGTTATTTAAAAAAGAAAAGAAAAAAGAAAATGAATATGTAGGCTCTTACAGTGCGTTTTATTGACAGTAAATGAAGAAAAAAAATAGTTAAAGGAAGAAATCAGAGATTAAAATATTAAATTTAAAAAATTAATAAAAAAATTTAAATTAACTTATTAAATCCATAATTCAAGTATATATCTCATCAGATTTTTTTATATCAAGAAACAAATTTTATTTTAAAAAAATAAAAAAAGGAAATGCTATTCGCTCGTAAAAAGACCGGCTCGCGCTTCAAGCCCTGAAAAAAGCATACCTTGCGAGCCACTTTTATTTTTTCCAATAATAAAGGCAGAAGACTCGTCGCTGTCCCTTTATTTTCTTATATAAAAAAACACAAACGGTGTATCGTTTGTGGCAGCAGATAATCCTTCACTTACTGGCCTAGTTTTTTTTGTGACCAGGGTTGTTGGAAAACTGGGCATTTTAAAATTTTATTTTAAAATATTTTTTATTTAAAATACTTAAAAAAAATCATAAATATCTTGATAAATTCATAATAATCTTGAAAAATATTATAAAAAAATCTAAAATCAACCGAAAAAAAAAACTTCCCACATGTTTTTTTAGTCAATTGGAAGGTAAATGGAACCAGAGTATGAAATTTACAAAAAAAAAAATATTTTTTCCAAAGTTTGGAAAAAACCACTAATTTCCTCCTGTCCTTTTCATTTCCTGTTTGTAACCTTACAATTTTCTAACTAATTGACTTACAATTTGTACTATAAAAGCAAAAAAAGAAAGAAAAATGAAAAAAAAAAACACTTCCATAAACTAAGTATTGTTAATAATTCAAGAACAAGTACATTTATATAGCTTTATTTTTATTTTATTTTTTAAATCATGTTACCTGGACTTTCTCCTACCGGGTACATGCGCTAAAAACAACATTAAAATATAGATACAGAAACGAATGGCTGCTAGAGGTAGAGGAATACTCCACGCTTACTAATTAACCAGGGGATTATTTTAAACGCTTTCTCTAATTCGTGGCTAGCCATCACCAGTCCTGCAATTAACAGTGTGCGTGGGCGGGCTAATTACCATACATCTTCATGTGATAGCACTCTTACCTTTCCTTCATGTAATTTTACCTCCCCACACGCAAAGAACTCCAGACTTTTCTCTGCTTTCTCTCCAATGCCTTGGAAGCGTTAAAGCTCCTCCATTAAGCAAATTATGCCCTACCCTTGTTAAAGTGTGTGTATATCTTATCTTATAGTACGTGTCGCCCAAGAGGCTCACTCCTCCCTTGTTAGCTTGTATCGAGAGCTTGAGTAACTGTCCGAATGGGTATATATCTTGCTGATGCTTCTCAGTTCTAACTGTAGAGTCCATTCCAGGGAGGATATTCTCTTTCATAGCTCACTGCATTGTTTCCCCATTATCGATCCTATACAGATAGAGAAGTGTGTAAGAAACAATTATCTTGTATGGTTAGGCATCACGGCACGCATCAAAATCTTGACCCCCTCAAGCATTCATATCCATTATCCACTGTTCAGTGCCTCAGCCCTCGCTTCCCATACCGGTACTTGTAAATGGTTGTTCGTTATTCTGGCCACGTTGAGGCTTGGAGAATAACATGTATATAAAACATGAAGAATTGGACAAGTTCGCGCGTCATGAACCTTTTTACAGGAAAAAAATCACAGTTCATACCGCGTACGGGGAGAATATGTTATAAATGTGACAAAATAGAAATACAGCATTGGTCAGTATCTAATGTACGAAGCGCTAAGATTTTTTTTTTTTTTGGTAATTAGTAGGTTCTTGATAAAATTAAATGTGTTCCTCAGTATATAATGGACATATAGGACCCGATTGTATTAAATATTTCAGCATTGGACCACTTAATTTGTTTTCGTTTTATTCTTTTTTTTTATGTACATATAGGACCAGAGTTTTCTTCATGTGAAAACCTGGCATCTCTAACCACTGGATTGTCTGATCCTTATCAGCCTAGATTTTCATTGGCTGACAATAGATAATATTATATTAATTAATTAATTAATTAATTTCCTTGCGAGACCGCAAGTTGCGCTCTATTCTGTACTGAATAATTTACCTAAAAAATAACTTGATGAATTTTAACACCAATTTTTCTCTTAAAAGGGCAATATTTTCATATTTAATCATGTCCCAGTCCTGTGATCCAAAATTCTACTATGTAATTGAGATCCCTTGAGTCGTCGTCCTTTTCTTATTCTCACCTGCAATATTCATTCGGTATCCGGCCAAAACTCTCGGGAAAAATATTGAGGATTCCACCTCAATTCAACAGTAACGTGTAAATGAATACAGACAGATGTAGTATTCGATCCGCCGGCGATACCCTTCGGAATCAAGTCTGAGCCTAGAATATATAAAGAGTAGGTGCTATGCAAGTAATTCTTACATCTACAGGTGTCCTAGGCCACGCAAAAGACGTCACATCATCATGCCAGCATGTGTATAAAGACATGATCCACATGGGAGGTTATTGGCTTAGACTTCAGATCACTCTGGAGCATGGGATGGTTCTTTGTTTGGAAAAACCACCCCTCCACTACGAATCCCCTGCCTGCCTGGCCTCTTGCCCGCTGGATCTGCGCTGTTCACGCGGCGATGACTTGCTTCGGTATCAGGCCACACAAAAAGGGGTACTGAATATTATAAGACCTGGCTTGCTTCGATGGGTTTGGCATTTTACTATGCGCCAAGATTTGTAATGCATGGAGCTTGATTTCAACATTCACATGTCGCCATGGCCAGGGAGACCGGCCTTTACTATTTAATTCAAAAAAATCATAACAAAAAAAACCAAGCTAAAATGTCGCACCTCGACCTTCTCTTTTCTTTTTTATAATTGACCGCATGGCCCATAATTCTTCATGTTGTGTTCATGATTTCAGTGGAATTGAATTTACCAGCGGTTTCATCACGTTTGCTGAACTTCTCTGACATTTTTATTTATTTTTTGAAAAATAGAAAATTATAATCAGAAATTGAACTGTATTTTTTTACCTAAATTAGGCCCTTAAAGCGCGTTTAAGAAGACTTTAGAGATTTCAACCATCCCAAATAAAAATATTGGAGTAAAATTGAATTATGCCATGAACAAGAAATCCATTAATATCAACGAGAATAGTAAATAATTGAATATAAATCCCACACAATTTTAAAAAATTATAAATATTACTTCCCAAATAGTACTTAAAGAATGAATTAATGTCCAGTAGCGTAGGAAGGCTACAAAGGATGGAGAAATTCTCTTTACAGAACCAACTCATCATCAAAGCAAACCCTAAAAGATAAGAACAAATAATAGCGCTTGATTAAAACAAAGAAATCCAACAATCTTCCTAATTGAACCTAATCTACAATTCTAAAAATTCAATTTTACAAAGAAACCACGCCGGTCTTTTCTCTCTGAAGCGACAGCATTAATCTTGGCTTTTTCCCTGACAAAGGAGACTCCACTTCTTGATCTCCTAATTGTGCTTGGTGACCAATGCTTGGACCTTCAAATTCAGGCAAAGCGGGCAAGTTCAGGTCAAAGTCAAACCCACCACCGCTTCTTTGACTTTGACTCTGGCTTACTCCGCCGCCTCCGACAGCACCACTGTCTGAGGTGGTGATTGCCGCACTAGTACTGCTGTTGTTGTTGCCTCCAATAGTACCTTCATAATGACAACGTTTGTGCCCACCTAAGGCCTGGCCGGTAGAGAAAGTTTTGTGGCAGATAGAGCACTCATGGGTCCTGCCACTGGTGTTGGTGGTAGTTGCAGGTGTGGTGGAGGTTGAGGGGTTCTCGGCGGCTGTGGTGGACTCAGAGGAGGATTTCCTATGACTGGCTTTGTGCCCACCAAGAGCCTGGTAAGAAAGGAAAGCCTTGTTGCAAACCGTACACTTGTATGAAAGATTCAAAGTCGGCGGCTGGGGGGGTGCCGGGGAGGCGGTTTCTTTGTTGGCTGTGGTAGTGGAGGAAGTGGAGCCGCCACGAGCGAGCATGATAAGGCAAAGAGCAAGGTATTCTTCCTCCGTTGAAGGGGACTCACTACGGGATCTCTTGGAGCGTTTCCTTTTAACACATGTGTCTTCATAATTGAAAGGAGTGGCTGTTGTAGGAGAGTTCAGAGCTTCAAGAGCCATAATTGGGATTCTTGATATTGAATTCTTTTGAAAGCGAAGAGAGTAAGAAACAAACAAGTTATCCGAAGAGAGAAGGAAAGGTATTAAGATTGATCAGAGACAGATTATCGAGTGAGGAGCATAGAGAGGGTCGGCTTATATATAGAGGAAGCTGGGGTGGAGTGGGAGAGTTGGCGGGTAGGCAAGTCGGTCAACTAAGCGAAAGAGTGAAGAGAGGGGTGGGATTTGTGGAGACTGAGCTGCTACAGAGAGGTTGTGAGGATGACTCATTCTAATTTCAAAGTCAAAACAAAGCCACGCCTGCCTATTTAACCTCCGATGCACAGAAATTAGTAAAAGGGCAATTAGAGTCTGCGGGTCTTTTTGATCGTGTGGAGCACGCCTTATGGGGTCAGGAAGGGGGCATTAATAAGGTGGATAAACTTGCAAAGATTATATTTTTATTGCCCTTTATAGTTGGGTTTTGCATCTCCGAATATCTTCCAAGATTATTCCATTTAAGTGACTTCCTCCTTTCCAATTCCTTCTTGGCAATGGCATTAAGTTATTTTTTTTAAAAAAAGAAAAATAAATATCAGTATTAATTTTCTTTAAAGGAAAAGTAATAGCGAGTCACTATTAAATTTCCCCGCGCGTGACCAAGCAAGAACAAATTAATCCTGCCACGTTACCTTTCTTCCTTATACTACCTGGTTTCCGAGTCATATTGATGTTTGTTATCAAATGGTATTTTTCTTCTACTCCACGTAGAATTAAGTATGGCTATGGAACTGTTATAAAGCATGGACCAGGTCGCTTTTGGCGAAATAAATAATCGATAATAATGAATTTACCCTCGACGTGGACTGGTTTCAACTTTCAATAGTCTAGTTAGCTTCGGAGGAGCAGTGAAAGAAAAGGAGGAGTGCTCCACCGAAAGCAATCTGGGTTTGTTTGAGAGATTGTCGAAGCACATTTCTTCTTGAATAATTAATTTCATAGCTTCATCTCCTTGAAAACCGAGGGATAATTTGTTTTGTGTTTTTCTTAAAAAAAACCTAAGAAAAATGTAAAATAAAGTAAACCCAATTATTACGTTAGCTAGCATTTTTCGCAGCCGCTAAAGAGTGCTCACACAAAACACGATAATTGGCTAGCAGTAACGATCCACGTATAATATCTTCCTTGCAGGTTAAGGTATTCTTACTCGTCGTCCCCGTTTCTTTTGCTGTGGTATCATATATTTGCGGCCTTGAGCAGGTCAAGGAAGTAAACAAACATGCTTCTGTCCTGCTTCCGAGGTGCTTCTACCCTTTTGACCATTTACACTCACGCGCTGATAAGTCCTCAAGATCTTCCTCTGTTAGTTGCCGCTTTTAACTAGCCTTATCTAGGATCTTGGTGGTTTCTTGTTTGTTGGTTATCTAGAAAGACAGCTGTCTAATCTTCGCCCAGGAACAAAACAATATCCCACTCTTTGCCACGTCTATAGCAGCAGTAATCCCATGATTATCCCAAAAAAAAAACAGCAAGCCGCTTCACTCCAACTAGTAACCCTCTTGGCGACCAGTATGTTTATTTTAATTTAGTCTTTTTAAGTTTTTTTTAAAATAAAATTTTTATTTTTATTTTTAATTAATTTTTATCATCTTTTATTGTTTTAATATACTGATATAAAAAATAATATCTATATATATATTTATTTTACTATTACGATTTCAGACAGTACTACGCCTTGCTAGCCATCAAATTTTCTTTAAATTCTCTAATTATGATAATGAAAATAAATTAACTATTGTGATTTTCTAATCCTCTGTACTATGCTATCATAACCCCAAAGTCGATTCATGGTTTATAGACACGTACAGGTCTTGATTTCTGAATTTACTGGTGTGGATATATGTAATGGTGAGATGATATTTCTTTTGATAAATTTATCAACTCTCAAAATATCTTCAACTCAAACCTTTTTTTAATGCTGAATGAAAGACTAGCGTGATTTGAAAATTTAAAACAAAAAACATAAACAACTAGCCATTGCCCGTGCTAGTTGGAAACAATCAACATATAGCATTGTTTTATTATTGTTTTTAGTCAGTTGCAGTAGAAGAAGATAAACTATAGGAATATTAAAACCGTTTTTTTTTTTTGAGTTGGATGCTTTAAAAAAACAAAATTACATATTATAAGGTAAATTCGTGTAAATATTGTGCCGTCTAGGACTGCGGTCTATATAAAAATTTGATAAATTTTATTTTTTTATTTGATATTAAATTTTTTATATTTTTAAATTATTTAAATATGTTAATATTAAAAATAATTTTTATAAAATATAAAATATTTTATTAATAAGACACACTTGAAAAAGCAAAACAAGTAATATCAAATTCGCAAACATCCCCATTAAAAACCCACCTTTATCATTGTTTTCTTGAAAATCGTTTCTCATGTTTTTAATATAAAAATACAGAGATTAGGTTGGCGAATAAGATGAGGATCCCTTAATCCTTTTTAAATTGAAAAAAAAAAAAAAAAAAAACAGAGAGGGAGGCGTACAGTGTTACTTGTATTGAATAGCAAGATAGTTTAGCTAGTACAGTCTAGTAGTAGCAAGAGAGAGTAGACTTTTGATTTTCACCGACGCGCACCCGTGAGGGCACACAACAAGCTACGCGCCAGTCTTCTAAAGTAGACACGTGTCGCCTCTTTTTGGCTGGTTTTTACACGCTAGCAAACAAGTAGAGATAAACCGACAAGCAACTGTTGATGACCGCATTGAGCCATCCAATGGCTAAAGAACTCTAACAGATTGCCACGTGGGAGTTTCTGATAGAGGTCTTGCCACGTATAGCCCTTCTCTGTGTTGATCTTCCCCTCCCACAATTCCAGTGGCCCTCCTCCAGCCATCATTACCTAACCTACAAAATAGGAATAAAAAAGAGAAGCGACAAGCGTGTTAAAGTCTGTTTAAGGCCACCTTAACAACACGTGTTAATGTGGACAATCTGCTGTGGTGACTTAACTGTGAAGAAGTTAGCTGAGTGACGTTATCGATATCGATGATTCGGTACTCAGGCCAGATTAAGGGGATGCCGGAATTCTGTTAAGATCAATTTCTTCTAAGATATTTATTGGTAACTTGGGATGCTTAGGCGTGTATTAATTTATTTTATTTGTGTAATTACTGGATGCACGAGGGATTAGATGGGAATAAACTAAGTTGGAAAAAAAACAAGTGAATGGATAGGTACAACCTCCATTTAATTGAGGGCGTGGCACTAAGCTTGAAGGGCCAGTTCTGCAGATTCATAGTTGAGTTTCACGTGACTGAATGTTGTTGTCAGCAAAATAGATGAAATAAAGCACGGCCTGTAGGCAGCCTTTAAAGGCTTGCTATTATATATGTCTTAAAGAGCTTGTTGTTATATATATGTCTTTAAAGAGTATTCAAGGGTCAAGGGTGTGGTGTACTGGTAAAAAATTTAAAATTTATATAGTAATTTTTGAGTTTGAATTAAAATATATATTTCCTGTAAAAATATGAAACAGCTAAGCTAAAGTTTTACTGCTTATCTGACCTATACTTTTTAAAAAATAAGGTTTTTCCAAATAAAAAGAAAAAGTCTTAAAGAGCTTGCCGTTTGGGTGTATTTCTGTTTGGTAATAATAACACATGTTATAATTACCATAAATCTGACTTTCATGTGTTTGCCCGAGTGAAGATTCGTTTGATAAAAAACTAGAATGGCGGCCCGAAAAATGTTCAAACGATTTACAAGAGCGAAAGAAATTGAGGGCATTTGAGTAAATTAAATAAATTTAGTTAATTTAGTAATATAATTATAAAAAATAAGCAAAAATAACAATAATGACTAATAAGATAAACAAAGCTTGCCATTAAAAAAGATACTTTTGTTATTAAAAATCCCAACAATTTTTATCTTATCTAATAATTAAAAAAAATAAATGAAAATATAATAATTTTTTTTGAAAATAAAATTTAAAGTTTAATTACTTTAGTCGTCACGACAAAATGACAGTTCACTTATGAGGTTTAGACCTACACAAAAAATAAAACAAAACAATGGAGGTCATGTTCAAGAGAAACCAAATAAAAAAAATATGAAACTAAAAAGAAAAAACTAATAGAAAAACCCAAAGTCAATTGGGGTTAATTTGACTAACTCATGATCCTAAATATAAGACCGAGATAATCCCATGAAAAAACCAAAATTATAAATTCAAAAGCCTAAAAATTTAATATCAAACAATGAAATTATAATAGATAAATAAACATGACAAAAGACTGAAGTTAAATTAGGTCATGATACCATTTTATCCCATAAAAGACAAACCAACAAAAATCATGAAGCAAATTCTCAATAATATAAATTAAAAATAATAAAATATATATATAGCAATTAAAACAATAAAGACCAGATATGATATATAAAATAAATAAATAAAAAGCAACGAAGGACAAAATTAAAAAAAACCAAGAAAATGATAAAAAAAAAACAATTAAAAAATAGAGATAAAACATGGTTGATGAAAAAAAATTAAAGAATGATAAAATTAAAAAATAATTTTAATTTTATAAATTATTTAAATAAAATAAATAACAATTAAAAGAACATAGTCAAATTTAAAGGAAACAAAATTAAATAACTACTTTGAAAAATCAAAAAGAGGTTTGGGGATTGAGAAAAAAAAAAAAAGTAAAGGCCTCCAATGCCAAATTAAAGGTCTATTACATGCATGTGTCTTCCTAGCATGGAGGGGCGGTTAAGGAAATTTCAATGCCACTTTAAAAGCTCATGTTTGGTCACTAAACGACGTCACATGCACCATTTGAAGTGGTTAAACACTACCCATTATGGATGTTTAAAAAATTGACCAACCAAAAAAACTAAAAAAAATTAATTGAAAAAACTAAATTGATAAAAAAAAAAAGAATAAACCAATTAAAAAATAAAGGTTATAGTTTAAAAAAGCTTAAACTAATTGAATCGGACCAAATCAAATTAATTTAAAAAGGATATAAAAAATCATCTATGATCTTAAATCACTTTCTCCCTTCCCAACCATCATCCCCCCTCTCCTTTTTCGGTTTTCCCCTCCCTCTCCTTCTTGTTCCTTTTCCTCCTTTTTGCATTCTTAGTAATCCCATCCCTTTCTCCTTCCTCTTTCCTAAAAAATGAGTGAATAATGGTTATTAAAGCCATTCAATTTTGACATAATAGAAGACCAATGACAGCAATTTTTCAATATACAAGTCGTGATCAAGAAAATATCTTATAATTCTAGATAAGGAATTATTTAATTTTTTCTAATCACTTGTATCTTATGAGTTGTTACCATAAAACAATTGCTCTCTCGGCAAATCATAAGCCTGTAAACAAAGAGGGCTTCTAAGAGTTATATTACCATGTCAAAATTATATCTCATAATCAAGAAAATATTCCATGATTTTCAGGCAAGGAATGGTTTTTCTATTTTTTTGCTAAAAAACAGATATGAATCGAACATAACTAGTTTTCATTTTTGTTCGAGTTATATTAATAAAGAATATTATTTTTAGTTTGGTTAAATTTTTAAGTTAAAATCAGACTGAACTAGACTATGAACACCGCTACTACCCATATATTAATGTCTGCAAGGCACTCATTAAAACATCAAATTACCTCTTAATAGGGCTGATTATAATAAAAATAGCTTATGCAAATATGAAAAAGCATCTATGTATATATATTAAAGGTTATTAAACTATTTTAGCATGTAAAAAAATCGATGTACCCTATCTAATCTGATAACAACAATCAAAACTCATGGAAAGAATATTTCACCCCATGTTTTTCATTTCATTGGTTGTTATTATAGATGGTAAGCATCCATGATCCCTTTTAGATTTTTGTTTAATAGAAGTGAACACGGCTTCTTTAAATCTCTTTGCTGTGATGCAACGTGATTTTAAGCTAAACCCATGCCGTGTCAGAAACTGTAGATTACGAGATAGCTGATGCCCAAGCGCATCCCAGACGTCACTTTTACAGGCTTCGGAAGAAGAAAAAGAGTACAGATTCACACTCTGCTTCGTGGTCCCGCTCATAATTCCTGGAGTGAGTCGAGGTGCATGTGATCCTTTTCTTTTCTTTCATGAATAGTCTTGATTCCTAGCAGGAAAGGCGTGGCTTGTCCTAAGTTGCTCTGATACATAGTTGCTGAGAATAAATATTAAAAAATACTTTTTTTTTATATGTTCTTAACAAATAAATATTTTCGAAATACAGTGCACCACACTCACGAAATAATATCCAATTAATTAACGTCGTCGCCGAAGGCACACGCCCTGAACAAATCAAGCCACTGCTTTCAAATGGTAATTTGGGAACTAGGATCTTATATACCTCCAAAGGGTTTTTTCTGGGTTGATTGTCATGTAATGGTCAAATCACCTCTTCACAGCCACTGTTCCCTGGAGTTTTTTTTTTTTTAAAAAAAAAATCATGAAAATAAAATAATAGAGCAAAACATATGAAAAAATATTTGAAAAATTATAATATTTAAACGAGTCGTAGATACTTAGTCACGCCTTATATGTTATAGATATCAGTATCCATGACTTCCATAACTTGTATTACTTTACAAGTTAATTTTTTTTTAAATTGTGTTAATTCACCAAGACACTCCTATTTATTGCCAACAAGTTGGAAGGGAGAAATAAGATGATCCATAGAATGATGATGTCAACCGACTGCTGTTTTTTTTTTTAAAAAAATTATTATCATTGGAATATTTTGCTGTTTTATGTTGAATTATTGCCTTAAACGATGGCTAAGACAAGGCCCGACACGGGATTGGAATTTCATGACGTCTGGTTAAGTTGCTTGTAAACTTTGAAGAGCTAGTTTTGAGAGCCAATACAATGGGAGTGGCCTTTAGTTTTAGAGGCTCAGAGGGTACGTACATCGATCATGTTACTCTTGCCTTACTGATGGCTGTGGATCAAAGTAAAAAAGTATGCGAAATATTCCACTCTTCATTAAAGTTTCATCTTAATCTTTACTGCCAGATAGTATCGATGCTGTGTTAAAAATGGAGTTTTGATCTTGCCCAGATCCATATTCTCCCCGTCAACCAAACCTGGAACGGTGGAGGTCAAATATAAGACCGATGAATAAACTATATTTTACATTTTCACACGTGAATTTCGAGCTGAACTTGTCTTCCTTTCTGTTTTTAAACTGTGAATGGGACTCTTCCAAATATTCAAAAGCAGAGAATAGTGAATACTGAATAGTGATCTTGTTGACTGTTGACGAGGGAGCTGCAGATGCAATGCATGCCATTCAGCTGAGGATGCTCCGGTGGTGGCTGAACCAAGGGGTCAGGGGCAGTTCAACGTACTAAATCCAGCCTAAATTTCTAAATCTGTTAGGCGCAAACCCACTCCACCATTTTTACTTTGGAAATGCTGTAAATTCTGATTTTGGATGTATTTTATTTAAAAAAATATTAAATTGATATTATGTTTGAGTGTTTTTTAACATTTTTACTTGTTGGTGTTAAAAAAAAAAATTATTTTAATATATTTTTAAATAAAATATACTTTAAAAAAATAATAGCATCACAATACTAAACACAGGTAAATATTAAATTCTTGAACCTTTTTCATCGTAAGAAAGAAGAAACAAAGTGGAGTCTCAAAGGAGGTGAGACAGAAATTTAACGGCGATGATGACCTCCATAGTTTCTATCTAAACGAAGATCTGGCTAGGTAGCGGTCTCCTTTGTTTTTTTAATCGTTTCTAACGACGAGGAGGATAAGGAAGGCCCATGTAAGGACTGAAATTTGAGAAAGTCAAGGACCAACTTACAAGTTACTACAGAATTCTTGGAACCGTCGTCTGCTAGGCTTTGTTCTAAATTGTGGGCCACACTGACCCCTCTTCCAACCCAACGGTGATTTTGTCGGGAGTTGTCTTTCGATACATTGAAAGTGGGCTAGGTAATGGGCCTAGCCTAGTCCAAATTATGGGCTAACAAGTAACTAGTGAAGGCCGTGGTGTTTGAAATAAGAATCGGGAGTGAGGGGCCCAAAGCAGTGCTTTGTTGTTCTTCCTTAGAACCAGATAAAATAAGAAAAAGATCCAAAATTCCCAAACGCACAAAAACCTCAAGCTTCACTACCTCGAAGGCACAGCAAATAGAAATCAAAGAAGAATTACCCCCTGTGTCTGTCTGGGTAATTCATGACTATGGCAACTTCTCTGCTGTCTCCACTCGCAGCTCCAAACCCAGAACTGGTATATCCAGCTACCGGGTTGCAACAGAAGTCTTCCTTCCTCCCAAGCGCCAGCCTCTTTTTTTTAAGCAGTCCGAGAAATCAAAGGGTGCTTCAACAACAAAGATGCTGCTATTACAAGTCCCCCTCTGCGTCTGGGAACCCACTGAATCATATTCCCACTCAGTTTAGAGAAGAAAATCTCAAAGATGGATGTCTGTCTCTCCCTCCCTCTCTAACTCTCTGCTTTGATATTTGAGTTTCTTATTGTTTGCTCTATTGATTGATTTATATATGCGATTAGTCTTATTTTGATTCTTGAATCATCAATAGCTTTTGGGTTTTGGGTTTTGTTGTGTTTTGTGTTGCCTTTTATTTTTTTATATGACAATTGAGACACTGGCTCTGCTCTTCAACCTTGGTTTAGATAGTGTTGAATGGAAGAAAGTAAACCCTAGTTTTTTTTTTTGTTATAACAACACAGTATACTGGCATGGTACTCATATTATGGCAGGCTTCTAGTTAGGAGGTTAGCAAGGGTCTGTATTGAATTTGTAGTTAAGAGGGCCTTTTCAGTTAACATTTTGGTGCTACAAAAAGCATTTCGGATCATACTCTTGAAGAGAAGAAGATGGAGTTGAACCGTGAGAATTGTAATTTCAGCAGGCTTGTGGTGGAGGAATTGCAACATTTTGGAAAAAGTTACTTAAATAATACTAATAGCAGTCTCAAAAAGCCCTTGTGTTATCTTTTTATCAATGTAGTGCGCACCTAGAGAATAGTGGTGAAGCACTTGATTGATGTTTTGAGGGGTTTGATCTTCTATTGTTGCTTCCCAAGAGTACGCATGGTTTGAGGGCTTTATTTTCCCTACCTCAGCTCTCTTGTGCTCTTGCTCCCACTGGTTCTCTCTTTTATGAGTCCTTCATATCCTTTGAAGCGACCTAGCGGCCAGTCTGCTACAGGTCACATCAAATCAAGAACCTGCTCTTAAGATAATAGCATAGGTGTTTGTTGTTGTTAGAGGTGGTAATTCAATTGGTTTTTTCCAGTTCAAAGTTTCAACTGTAATCTCCCTTCAGCTATAAGCTTGACAAATCTCAATTGCATTACTATGCAATGAGCTATAGGATAACTTTTCATATTTTCAGAAAGAGATTTGATGTTTTTCAGGTTATGCCATTAATATGTAGACTGGCTTGTTTTGAATGGCATGATGCCAAATTATTCAAGTTGAGACCTTCAAGTTCATGCCATTTAACTACAATCTCCGTGCTTGTTTGGATACTTATCTTTCTTTGGTTTTATGAAATACAAAGTGGACTTTTGTATTACAATTTGAGAACTGCAACGTTTCTAGTTTCTTTTACTTGTGAATTCCCCAGCAGCTCTGAACTTGTGTGTTCTTCCAGATACATGACAATCTTCAAATCCTAACTTCCCTTCCTCTTTATCTCATCCTCTGCAGTGATGGAAAATTATAAAAATGTACCTCAATCTCTTTATGGTCTTACTCCTTCACAAATGGACATGTTCATGTCTGAAGATAATCCCATTCGTCGTCAGTCAGGGAGTGTCACAGAGGTTCTTTCTTCTTACTCCTTGAAATCATTTTCTAGGTTCAAGATGATCTTATAATTATTAATTGCATAACAATAATTTTTCTTATTGCTTGCTGAAAGTTGATTTCATCTAAGAGCCTAAATCTTATAGTGGTTATCCTGAGAGATTGTTATGTCCTTACCTTCTCTGACAGCAAAGCATCTCATCTAGAAAGAACTATCTGGATCATGGAGGGATGTATAGTGTATCAGGCATGATGGATCAAGGTCCTTCAAAATATAGTATGAGCGTAAGCATGTACCGTGGAGGGGGGAGAGGATATGGAAGACCTGAATCTGCTCCTCCGGATTTGCCTTCTTTGCTCTTAGATGCTCGGATATGCTACCTTGGAATGCCAGTGAGCAATTATTGATATATTTCATAACTATCCTCAATATCAACTAGAATTGTTTATCTATCTTACCATTTTCCTTCTGCCTGACTTGTATCTTCTTTACATGTCTTTTCTGTTAACTGCAGATTGTACCAGCTGTCACAGAGCTTCTTGTTGCTCAATTCATGTATTTGGATTATGAAGATCCTTCAAAACCTATCTATCTATATATAAACTCATCTGGGACACAGGTTTGCCCCAGATTCTTTTTTCCCTTTTTCCTTTTCTTTTTCTGGCAACATGTATGTGTCGCTCTAGATGATCCATTGATTGACTTGTGTTCTAATGATGCCTGAAATCACATTCATTTGGTTGAATATGTGCAATTATCTTCTCTAACTTGGTTTCTTACTGTTCAGAATGAGAAGATGGAGACTGTTGGATCTGAAACTGAAGCATATGCCATTGCAGACATCATGTCTGTAAGTATCACAATATAAAATATTATCTCCACAAAGCTCATCATAGGATCTTTTTAGTTCATGCAATGTGTTGGTCCAATATTGTTTGTGTCAGCTCGCAAGATTTTCAATTATTTTGTCACCATATGTTTATGCTAGAGTAACATCTTGTGTTTGTGTTTGTGTCTGTTTGTTGTGTGTGCATGTGATCTTTATTTATTTTTTTCTCAATCCTTTCTTTGATTGTTTAATGTGCTTGAAACTTATCCTGTGCATCTCTTTTTATTTGCCTGAAGTACTGCAAATCAACTATCTATACCGTGAATTGTGGCATGGCATATGGTCAAGCAGCAATGCTTCTATCTCTTGGAGCGAAGGGTTATCGCGCTTTACAGCCAAACTCATCCAGTATGATCCAAACTTCTCTTTACAGTTAAAAAGATTATCTTGACTTGTTTTGAAAAATGTAATTCCTATTTCGAACTATGGAAATACTATATTTCTCTCATTTCTGCATGTCTGTTAAGAATTTAAAATTAGAGATCCTAGTTGTACTTGAATGTGGTTTAAAAATAATTTTTGTTCACAATTTTCAAACCATATGGATGACATATTTACTAAGGTGCCATTCTTGAGAAAAAAGATGCACGAGAACAATTGAAGTGATTGATATGGTGAAGTTCTATAACCTAAAATCGTTTGCCAGATGTAGGGAAAGTGGTATAATAGTTATTGGACAGTGTTTATGGGTCAGAGGAACTTGGAGCTTAACCTGATGATCTTACCCCAATCCTAGCTGTTTCGAACCTTTAGAAAAGGCTGTACCTATTTGCTTTCCTGATCTATTTGATGACCTTGGCATTAGTGACTAGTGCATGCAGCCTGTTGGCTGCTCATTCAGACTATAGGGCCATTGATCTGCACCTGTTTCAAGTAAATATAGAGGTTTTGAGCATGAGCTTCTAATAATTTGATTCTGAATTGCAGCAAAATTATATTTGCCTAAAGTCAACAGATCAAGTGGAGCTGCAGTAGATATGTGGATCAAGGTACTCCCTCCTCCTACCCCACCCCCTTTACTTCCTTTTACCCCTTTTAACAATTTTTTTTCAGGCCAAGGAATTGGATGCGAATACTGAGTATTATATTGAGCTTTTAGCAAAAGGAACTGGGAAACCGAAGGAAGAACTTGTTAAAGACATCCAGCGACCAAAATATCTCAAAGCTCAAGAAGCCATAGATTATGGGATCGCAGACAAGATACTTAGCTCAAATGATGATGCATTTGAGAAACGGGTAATTTTTTCATTGCATTTGGCTTTTCTTGTGTTTGATTTTATGTGCATTCAGTGACAATATGCCTTCAATTTCCAGGATTATGATGCATTGCTTGCTCAAACAAAAGCCATGAAGGCACAAGCTGCTGGTCCAAGAGTAGCTCCATCAGGATCTAGGTGATGACAAAATACAGTGTAGCCTATCATACAGAGGAAACTATCAAGGTAGGACACTCTTTTGTTGATGGCAACGCTTGTCACTGTGGCCAGATTGCTCTGGATCCGTATGCTTATCTAAAAAATGTTGTATACAAAGCGTATCTTGGTCAAGGGCTGTGTTAAAGTTTCCTGTAACAATAGGCCACTGGTTCATAATAGTAATGTAACGCAAACAAATCCGTATTTGGGTTTTGATCGTCTTTGAACAGTAGATTTTTTTCCCCTTCTTCGTCAAGAGATGAGTATTCTGTGCAGGGCACCACAAACTTACCAAGGACTCGTCTGTAATTTAGAAGCACGGCTGGTACTGAACTGCTAATTCCAAATCAACTAGTTTGACAGGAAACTGTTTATCAGACCCTGCTTAAGGCGCGCTTTACTGGTTGGCTAGTACAACTTGTGAGTTGGCGGGTTTGATCGGGTTTACCCCAAAACTATGTACAATATTATTTTGGGTGTTTTTTTAAATAAACAACATTGTTTGCAAAAAAAAAGTTAAGAATGTATTGTTTTGGATAAAAACTGAAAAAAATTCTTAGAGTTGATCTTGACAAAGTTTCACCTAGGTTATGGGTTGACTTGAATTATTATTGGGTTCACTGCTTACCTGGTTTGGAAGCAAACCTGAGCCAGGTTACTGGATAACTATGGTTTAGAAATATTACTTGATGCAGGTTTGAAAGAGTTTGTGTGTGTGTATTTGATAGCTAAGAATATTTGGTCAAGTTTATGTATATTTTAATTAGTTTTTCATGATTTTAAAATTAATGATTATATAAATTTTTAATAATTTTGATATTTATGATTTTAAATTAATAATTTTTTAAAAATAAATTTAAAACTTAACTAATTAAATCATATCTTTACTAATTAATCTCGTATGTGCATGTGGTATGTGGAGAGGTGGAGCTTTATTATGATGGCTGTTGATTGAGAAGTAAAGGCTCGGGGTAATTTTCTCTGTAAAATAAAATAAAAGAGGCATTCCAATCCAAGGATGTTTTGTGATATTTCAATGTCTTCGTCCAAGTTTCAAGAATGAAGAAGGAGCACTTTCACCATGCATGACGAATTCTTTATAACAAAGTCTTTAGACGAGAGGACAGCATAGAAAGAGACAAATGGCGACCGTGGTAACTTAACTTTTTTTCTATTTATTACATGCGAGTATTCCTTAAAACTTCATAATAAAAAATCGTTTCATTATTAATAATAATAAAAAAGGGAGGCTCTCAGCATTTATGGATTTTTTTTTTATTTTTTTTTATGGAGCACGAGAGAAACAAGAAGAAATTAACTGCCACCGGGCTGACTAGAAGAGGGCTTCAAAGTAACCAGTTCATAAAAGAGAGGACGCAGAATCAAATATCTATCAGCTCACAGTCATGGCAGGCATAAATGTTTGATATTGAAGTGAAGATTTGAAAATATATTTAAATAGCATTTTTTATTTTTTAAAAAATTTATTTTTAACAGTAATAAATAAAAATTATTTTTTAAAAAAAATATACATTAATTTTAAATTAAAAAAAAAACTTAAAAATTTTTAAAACACGCCGGCCGCGTCCCCGAAATAGATACCAAATCCACGATAGGATGCAAAAGCCTCTCAAAATACAAATCGCTCCTGTTAATTAGCATTTCGCAGTATGTGTGTCTGCAGCTTTTCCTTTCGAAATTTGAATAATTCTATTACTAAAAATTTCATCAAAAAATATATTTCAATCAGGTGGCATTCACTCTGCTGAATTTTTTGTTTTATTTGACCTTTTTTTTGTTAGGATCTATAGACTTATTGGACGATATATGAACTAAGAGCACACGAATTTAAAAAAAAAACGAGAATTATCTTTCTCAATTCAATTCAATGCCTAGATGGTCGGGCTTTTTTGTGATATTTCTTAGAGCATTTGAATTAGAATAATATACTTTTAATTTAGGATATTTTACGGATAATGTTTTTTTTTTTTTGGTAAGTAATTTTACGGATAATGTTTCCGTAGCTTACAGTTTAAAATTTTGCGGAGATAAACTCCGCAAAATGTTAAAGTTTGAACACCCAACCATTGATGGACAAAACATTTTAACCTATTCTTTTTTGAAAAGAAATTTCAATACTTTATCTTTTAAATAAATAAAAATTTTACTAGGTTCTTGTTTGCAATAGCTGAACCATCATTTAGCTAATTTTTAATATTTCTTTTGCTTCAAATTACTTTTTTTTAATGTTTCTTGATATTTTCAATGTACTAATGATAAAAATAATTTTTTAAAAATAAATAAATAAATAATATTTTAATATATTTTTCATAAAAAAAAATCATTTTAAAAAATAAACTCTATCCTATACCAAATACCCGCTAAAAATTCTATTAAAGTAACTCCCAAGCAGTCAAACCAGACCAAACCCCTATACAGTAAATAGAAATCAGAAATGTCGACAATATCACGAAGAATAAAGAGATACCGTCTATATCCAAATGAAAATTGATTATAAGCCGTTTAAAGCTGAGTTGGCGCATACTGCATGGCGGACTCGGTTAGCCCATCCCTCAGAGTGATAACTGATAATTCAATTTCCAACAAGAAACATTCTTGTGGTTCGTGTATGATTTGCTCAGGAATCAAAAACGAAAGTAGCATAGAATTCTCATGCATTTCCTAATAAAATTATAATTAAATCATCAAATATAGAATTTAGATGCAGCGGACTGTATTAACACATTCATTTATTGGATGAAGGATGAGCTGATTACTAGGGATCTCTATTTAAATGACAATACACATCGCCAAATCAGTGGCAAAAATACAAGGCCATATGAACATTAGACAAGCAAAAACCCATTTAAATTTTATCCAGTTCTCTTTACAGATTGTTCCCCTGGTCAATCGAGCCTCCATTTAAAGTTTTTGTGCCGGTGATCCTACCAGATTGTCACTGATTTCATTTAAACAGAGCTTTCTAGACCTTGCAAAAAAAAAAAAAAATACTCATCCTAAACTCGTCTTAGCTGCAAGTCCTGCATAATGATAACAAAGAGTTGCTCGGTCACATCCAGTTGTGTATCTAGGAGACTAGATATACGAATACTTACAGAATCCAAAGTTCTTCGCACAAACCTATATGATCACTTAAAATAATATGAAACAACAGGGACAATCCAACTTGATTCAAGGATTAGTTCACATCAAGTTTGGAGAGCTTCATAGGAAAGAATAAAGCCTGGAAAACCATGAGACACTGCATATCCAAGATACCAGGCTAAGTTATGCTGGGGGGTTGGGGTATGGTTTTGGTTTTGGCTTGACTTCTATTTCATTCACACTTCGTACAAAGATAGCATCTGGCTCATGGCTGCAAAATGAACATGCAACAATCAGAGCAAACAACATGGAAGAGAGACGGAGAGTGAGATTGACAACTCTTACGGTTTATCTCCCTCTTCATAAGTGTAACTTGATGCCACAGCCAATAGACTGCCATCTCTGCTAAATGAAAGTGCTGCAATACTTGATGGATACTTTGAGTACTGAAAAGGGTAAAATTACACCAAGAACAAGATATAAGCTTTCCTATGGTAAATTAATGTTTTCAGATGTCCAGTGATCATGTACCTGATACAGTCTCTTTTTGTTGTTCCCATCCCATATGTTGATGAAGCCATCACAACCTCCAGTTGCAAATGTACCATAGCTGCAAGTTGAGTCTGGAAGTAAGATAAAGCGACCCAAAAAATAGTGGTAGTATCACCACATGCCAAACAAGATATCAACTTCAGCCATTTGTAAGTTCAGAAATGGAGAAAGGAATCAGGCTAAAATCTTGATCAAGACACAACTACTTCGATGCTTCAATGAAATTAAGTTATGCAAAAATAATAGTTATGGACTCCTGGATCTGACAAATGGAAAGAATGCTCCTCCATGAAGAAAAAATTCATCTAATTACTCCATGAGAACTTGTCAGCTTGGAAAAAGTGGTGAATGTCTCCTAATCATTAACAAGAACTTCAAAATTCATAAAAGTTGGGGTTTGATGTTCATGTCTTATGCATCACATTGTTGTTCCAGTCCATTTATTCACACAATTTTCATTTAGAGTAACCATTTGCCAAGTCAAGACTCAAGACCAGCCCAGCCACTAAACAGCAGACGAGTCATTTGCCTTGAGCTAGATACAATTGCATTATGAGGACAGGGACTATACAATAGAGAAAGCATTACACGATGAAGATCAACATTTTGGTGAAAATATAGAATCTGTCCATCCATCTTATTTTGACGATCAAAATTTCATAAATCCAATGTATAGAGAGCATTCAGAAACTCACACAGGATGGAAAGCAATAGCATTTACGGGATAGACAATGTCTCTTCCAGCCTCTGACTTTCGATGACACTTGAATGCATATCTGCAAAAAGTTTCAACTTTATCAAAACCATTGAGTGCAACACGAAGGATATTATCTCTTGATAATACACGAGGCTGCTTTCATTTTTACATAGTTATACCCTAAGGGCATCCAATTAAATAAACGAAGGAGGATTTATCTCCCAAAGATACATGTGCTGCTTTCATTTTTATACAGTTACACTAAGAGAAATTTCATGACTAGATAACTTATACAAATGAGACATGCATATCATCGCCAGATTATGGAGAGACCACATAAATAATGATAACAAGAAAACCACAATTTTTTAAAGAATTGAGAGTACACCCCACATGAAAGTACAAAAAGTTCATACCACAGAAGGAGAAATTTTTGCTCTGTCTACCAACTCGCCCATAAACTAGGTCAATAGTGGCATGACACATGGATTAATTATTACATATCCAATGTAGGTCCCATTCACTCTTTATACAAGTGTCATAGTGCTATTGACCTAATCCAGGATGAGCTGACAGACTAATTCATCCTCAAGATTTCTCCCACAGAGGAAGAGCTATAGAGGATAACAAAAAGTTCAACTTTATTGTATCACACGGATTTGTTTGAAAACACCCATCAGTTCCTGAAATTAGCATGCAAGAGGAGCAAAGTATAAACATTTATCATGCAGCATTAGAAGTGTTCCACCCAGTTATTTCCTTGGTCATCTAGCCAAAAGACATGAAAGTCGTATAAATGTAAAAGATGATGACGGAGAAGAACAATTTGCACTATGCTGGATGGTGCAGAGGAAAATGAACCATACTTTTTTGCCTGACTGGCCTCTGACAAATCAAAAAACTCCATTGCTACTCGCCCTTCAACAGAACTGAGTGCATATCCTGCATCATGTAATTCAAGTGAATAAGAGTCATCCATGAGAGAACTTAAACCAATAATACCAAATTCATGACATAGATGTAAATCACCAATGCATATACCAGACACTTTTCCTGCCAATAATATATCACATTGAACTATTTGAAGCCAAGAGGATGCTATCCATGGAAGAGCAGAACATAGAGCTAAGCTATATGAGTATTAGAAGATTCCTTAATCACTTTTCTGTTTAAGTGAATTTCTTGAGATTTAAAGCAAAACACAAGAAAATAGAAATAACCTAATTACACATAAATTTAAGAAAGCCATTGCACAAACAAATATAAATGCATTGAGAGATGGCACAAATGACATGATTTCTCCCATCATAAAATATGGCAACAATGACAGCGAAAACATTGTCAGTTCAGTGTAATGATCAATACCTGTGCCATTGGGGTAGCAACGCACACAACGAGTTTGATATTTCAAAGATGATTCTCTCCTTTGCTCGGGTTGAGACATATTTCGCAGATCATAGACATTGACGTGTCTTCCTGCAGTAGCTACTACTAAACGATTTCCAACAAGAGATAGAGAGTAAACACGCTCAGGTTGCAGATATGTGCCGATGAGGGTGCGCTCTTGCCCACTAGCTCCTCTAGGATCCCAACACTTGAGTGTTTTGTCCCAGCTACCAGTGATTACTTGCCCTGTAGTCAAAGAAAGATGGCTAAGCAATTAAAGAGAGGAATGCGAAATAATTTTTTAAATAAGGAGAAGGTTGTCCCATTATATTCCACGTAATACTCTTTAGAGCCTCATTACAAGTAAATACAGAGAACACAAGCACAAGAGCAGCATGATATCTATTCAGAGCAACTAACATGACAGAAACGTTGAAAAATAGAAGTTCGATGAGCACATGAGACCAGTAACCACAAGCCATTTTCTGCTCCTCTTTCTTGTAGTCCTGCCTGTTTGTTCATCTTTAGAGCTTAAAATATTTTCTAAGCTTCGACTATGTGTTAATTAGTCATTCTCCACCATCCCAATCTATTTTTCTTTGGATTGGTTGGTTTAGGCATTTTCAAATGTTACTCTGTTTACTGCTTCAGGTCTCAATTGCATGATTGCAACCCTAGGGCTTGTTACTAAATATACCATTGTTGTTGCTGACAAAAATATGCTGGTCAAAAGCAATAACGAAATAAGCCACACATTTAGTTCATGCAGATAGACAACATTAAAGCATAACAAATCAAGTTGGACATACATGCAAGTGTTCACAAGATCAAACACTATGAAGCTGAATTTAGAGGCAGATTTTTATCTGACAAGCTCTAGTTATACGCACCAGAACTACTTCACTTTCAAGATTACAAAGCAAACAAAACTAGCATGACCTCCACGGCAATAAAAAAGTACAATATATAAGCAATCAAATGAATCATAATTTAAACACACCTACCTGCAGCATAAGAGTACTCAACACAACGAACATGCGCATCATGCCTTCCCAAAATATCCTCCTTTTCGTAGTTAAAAACCAACCTAAATCATTAAAATTCAAAAATCTTGACCAGTATAAAAAAGAAAATCCCCACACACATTCTTCATATAATAAACTACTCCTCAAAGTCAACACCTAAATCCACACGTTTCGCAATTTAGTGCAATATCCACTTCAACACTAACCGTCGCACGGTGTTGTCGGCGCTGGCACTGAAACCGGAAGAATCGTCGTGGAAGCAGCAATCAAGCACGGCACCACCGTGCATAAACTCTCCTCGCAAAACATTAGTACCCGCATCGTATAATCTCACAGTCTACAATAACAAAATTAAAAATTGAGTTACAGTAAAATGTTAAGATTTGGAGTGATTTGATTGGTGAGGGTGTACCTTGTCCCATGAGGAGACGAGCAGGTGGTCGCTGTGATTGGAGAATCGGAGGTTCGAGATCCCGTCGGTTGGGGGATTCGAGAGTTCACGGCCGGAGAATGGTGGCGGGATGACAGCTGTCATCACGTGATTTTACGGACGGAGATTCAAAAAAGCGCGAGGAAGCGGGTGTTTTGATTGTTAGGGTTTTGAGGGAGGGAGGGAGGGGGAAGAAGGAGATTTGAAAGTGCGAGCAGGGGCAGCCTAAGTATCACTGATTTTTGTTTCAGAAAAAATAATTATAATAGGAGAGGGGAATTTGAATTTTTAAATTCGAAATGAGATGGCGGCAGCCTAAGTATTACTGATGGGCAGGGTGATGCTCACCGCTGTGTTTCCTCTTGCATTCTCTCTTTCTTTTTTTTAGCTCATTTCTCATGGTTAATAGATTAATCCAAGCCTTTATTTTTCCTTCAAAGCTCAATCTATAAATCAACCGAGTTGAAGCTTAGCTAATAGTGTTTGAAACACGATGTTAATTATATTTTTTTAAAATTTAAAATTTTTTATTTAAAATAATTTTTTTATATTTTTAAATTATTTTGATATGTTGATATTAAAAATATTTTTTTAAAAATAAAACTTTTTATTTTAATACATTTCTAAATAAAAAATATTTTAAATTACTACTATTGTCACAATCTCAATCACATAGTTAGTGTTGCATTTTGTTGGGCAAAAAAATTATTAAAAAACTCAAATTTTTATGTTTTTAATTGTTTTAATGTGGTGATATTAAAATAATTTTTTAAAAATAAAAAAATATTATTTTGATATATTTATAAATAAAAAATACTTAAAAAAATAATCATTATCATATTTTTAAACACTTTGTTGAATTATTTTTTAAAAAATCATTTAAGTTGTTTTTAGATTTTTTTCGTGCTATTATTAAAAATAATTTTTTTAAAATAATGATTTTTTTAATATATTTCTACGTGAAATAAACCTTAAATATCAATTACTGCCACATTAACATACACTAACTTAACTTATTTATGCTAACAAGTCTGCTAATAAACCCTTTTAAAACCTTGCCAATAAGCTGATATAAAAGATTATAAGCTGATTTAAATATTAGACTTGGTGAAAATAAAAATAACCTTGATAAGATATTTTCATTTTTTTTATGTTAGTTTTTATGATAGTCATTTACAGGAAGGAAATAAATTAATAAATAAACTACCAGGATGAATTTTAAAATGAGAAAACTAGGAAAGATCATGGATAAAATATAATAGTTTTTAAAGATTACAATGCTTAATAATCACGAAAAGCTAAGATATTCAAGATTCAAATTAAAAACACTCGACACTTTGAGTGTGACTTGGCTCCCAGAATATATTATGGTTTCCATCCCTCATCACTCATATCATCTTCTATCACAAATTCAAAAAATAAATTAAAATAAAATGTAGGAGCACTAAAAATAAATAAATAAATTTAAAACAAAATAATTAGAGCTCGTAATTAAGAACTCGTAACCATGCTTTCAACATCCTCTGCGAGCCAGAATTCTCTCCAAGTGACAAGGCCGCTTCACTGGCACGTTGAGGAAGGCTTGAAATTAAGCCATACAGTGTCTCATATAATGTTGACATCAAAACAAGGCAGAGGCAACACAAGGACAGTTCACATTCGATGTGCTATTACCCTATTTCCTAGTTGCACGAGTATATGGCTTTTCTTATCTTTTCTCATGTTTTTTTTTTTCAAAATTTCACTCCACTGAAAAAAATTAGTAAGAGCCTCCTGATTTTACCCAAAAAAAAAATTAATTTTATATTTTAAACTCGTGAAGATTTTTCTCAAAGTTTATTTTAGAAAAATATTAAGATAATATTTTTTAAATTTTTAAATTTTTTTAATAACATTAATATATTAAAATAGTTTAAAAATATTAAAAAATAAATTTTTAAAATAAAATTTTAAAAAACATAATCAGACGAGGCTCCCAAATAATCTTTTTAATCAAGCTAATTTACTGTACCTTTAGAACTATGGTAGTAATAATGATTTAAAATATTTTTTATTTAGAAATACATTAATTTTTTTAAATTATTTTTAATATTAACACTTAAAAAAATTTAAAACTATAATTTTTTAAATAAAAAAGTAAAAATTTGATTTGAACATACTAGTATCAGTTCCTACAAGTAACTATTTGGAAACGCAGCCAACTCATGTTTTAAAAAAAATTTAAATTTTTTTTTATAAAAAATTAATTTTTTTTATATTTTACATTGTTGGAATGAAATAATTTTAAAAATAAAAAATATTATTTTAATATATTTCAATAAAAAATTACTTTTTAAATAAAGGGAAATTAAGGGGGCGGAAGAGTACGAGCCCAATGAGCCCATTAATCAATTTTCATGGAGTCAGATAGAAATATCTAGACCCAATCTCTTAGATCAAGGCCATTCTAACCATCTTTAAAAATAAAAAGAAAAATATTGAAGAGAGAAATGTGAAAGCAGAAACGGATCTCCATGGCCAAAATCACGAATCCATAGGGACTTTCTCTCTTCGTTCTCGACATACTTACCAACTAAATTCAATTAACTGAAAAGAGTAAAAAAACGAAGCAGAAAAATAGTCTTCATAATTAAGCGTCAGATTTTTATTTATCAATTAGATCTCCCTCTAGCCATTTAGCAAATTCTTTTTATAAAATTGGAGCTCCCTCCCTAGATTCTCCTCCAGCTCTCTGCAATGGTGGTCTGCAAATGCCGTAAGGTAGGCACTCACCCCTCTCTTATTCGATTGGCGTTGAGTTGATTGTGATTGATCGATCGAAATTTTTATTTAGATCTGGTTATTTCTTAATTTGACATCAAACGCTTACTCTTGGAATCTAATTTCGATCCAGGGTAAATGATTTTGCGCTTCTTCATTTCTTTTTTCCTCGACGCAATCTTCAATGCATTTTTCATTCTTTGAATTGGAGATTGATTTTTTTATTTTTTTGGGTTTCAGGCTACAAAGTTATATTGTTTCGTGCACAAGGTTCCCGTTTGCGGGGATTGTATCTGCTTCCCAGAGCATCAAATTTGTGTGGTATTTACGTCCAACTTTATAACTAGTCTTTGATTGCTGCATCGTGGTTTGCACTGTGATTCTCATTCATTTATATTGTACTATCCATGTTTGACATATTAAGGGCACAGAATGAAGGAGAAAAAAGGTTGTGAAATAGGACAAGTAGTTAGAATTCAGCAGATATTAATTACTGAAGAGTCGATGCGATTAGGGCAGAAGTAGGAACATGTTGATGGCACCAAAGTGACTGCCTACACGGTGTCCATTCCTTAAGCTTGAAATTCTGGATGAGATGACAAATCATTTATCCAAAAAGAACAGAAAAAAAAGAGCGATAAATATCAATGTGCCCTTTGAAACTTTTGGCATCGATATCTTGTTTGAAAACTGCCTGAGGTTACATTTTATTAGAATTAGACTTGTTTGTTTGGTTAAAATTCTTCAACATATAATGAAACTAACATTTTTTAGGACTGTGGACATGTGCCTGTATGTATTTGCATAAATAATGTGAAAATGTTTCTGTAAAGTTCATTTTGTAGGGCTTACTGGCTCACTCTATACAAATGTTTACATTGTTTCTAGGTTCGTACATACTCTGAATGGGTAATAGATGGAGAGTATGATTGGCCTCCAAAATGTTGCTTATGCCAAGCTGTGCTTCATGAGGGGGATGGTCCTCAAACCACTCGACTGGGTTGCTTGCGTATGAGTCATTGCTGATATAGTTACATGCTTTTAGTTGCAAAATTTTCTTAAACACACAAGATAATATTTTATTTTCCCTTTATTTTGGGGTTATTGTAGATGCTATACACACAAATTGTCTGGTTTCACATATCAAAAGCTTCCCTCTGCATACTGCACCAGCTGGATATGTGTGTCCATCATGTTCAACACCAGTAAGACAACCCTGAAAGTCATCTCCAGCATTTGTTTACTTTAGTAGTGTTTTCTGTAACCCTGATTTATTTCCATATGGTGCTATGTTGGTGCAGATATGGCCTCCTAAAAGTGTGAAAGACTCCGGATCTCGTCTTCATTCAAAGCTGAAAGAAGCTATAATGCAGGTAATGTTTAAGCTTGGATTTTGGATTACTGTATTCTATCATTAGTGCTTGAATAGTTGCAATATATCAGGGTATTTGTGTTTCTTGATGCTGCACTGCTGCTTTACTTCATTAATTATCATATCATCTAAGTACATAACTTCCATTGTGAATGTAACTTTAGTACACTGTAGGTTTGTATCGAATATTTGTTATCTATATCTTATATGACTAAATCCTTAGTTTAGCTACTTTTGGTTGTTATTTTTTTTTCAACTGGTTATCTTTAATTATCCTCCTCTTTCCTAGCTTCATTCTGCCAACTTATGATAGGGTAAAATGAAAAATATGTATCATATGGTCTGGATCATTTGCACTTGACAAAGGCTTAAATTTTGATGGTTCAGTGCCATGTAATTTGTGTCATTATCATTAAGCTTATTCTGTTAGTTTAGTAACATCATGGAAAAAAATTAGGAGGCAAAGAATTTTATGGTACACCTTTAGCCTCATTATTACTAAACTAATGATGTTAAGGCCAATGTTAATGGAACAAATCACATGACACTTAAGTGCCAAAATTTAAAACAGTCGCTGAATTGCAATTAGCCCAAGCCCTGAGGTGTATTTTTTGCATGTTACCTAAGATGCATGTGCTATGTGTTGATTTCTTTTCTGTGGAAACTTCATAAATCTGTTCTATATTGAATAGCTTATAATTGTTAGCAATACTAATAATGCAAAGGTAATCAAGTTGCAAGTTTGCTTCCTTGTCTAGTGAGATTTAAGCCAACTCGACTTCTGTTCTCCCTCCCTTTCTCACACACATGAATTTCTCACACCACATGCACAGACAGAGGGCCATGACATATGAGTTGCATGGTCATGGAAGGCGGATTATCCTCCTGGTATGCCAACTGTTTGGATTGGATGATTTTAGGCCATGTGAGATTGCTGGTGGAGTTTAATTTCTCGAGGACGGATAGTTTTTTCATCTCCATCTTCTAATATTTGTAGATTTATTCTTGCAAAATGTTGACCAGTGAATCCTCAAAAATGTGTATACCCTAGCCTTTTTAGTGCCATCTTAGTAGCAATTATACTCATATATTCCCCTGGTGAGAGATCTTTTCAGCTGTGTTGGATTTTGAACCATGGTGTTGCGAATTGCATGAATGAATGATTTAGTTTAATACGAGCTTTGATGTGGTAGACTACAGTTAAAAGTTGCTGATATGATGACTGACAAACAGTTTAATATGGGTGTTGGGTGCTTGATGGCTCATAGACTTTGCAATTAGACAGAATCCCAATGCGAAAGATCTTTGCCGTGTCTTTTATTTGAGCCATGGTTTTCTGTGTTGTATGAATGAAGATTTTAATTTAACAGATATGGTAGAAATTTCCTTTTTTCCTCCTGTATTTTTGTGCTTATCTTTATCATGATAGTTATTATTTGGTTAAAAAAGGGAAGGCTTCACCTTTTGCATTTTAATGGGGAAATTTTTTTGCATCCATTTTCTTTTAAATTGTACCTAGCTGAAGAATACTTGAAACAGGGGCTGAAGTTATGGTCTTCTTTCTTGTGTTGTTGAGTCAAGTAGGGTTTTAATAACTTATCTTTGCAAAAATGCAGACGGGTTTGGAAAAGAACTTGTTTGGAAACCATCCAATTTCATTGCCGGCACCACCTCCTGCATTCACCTCAGATCCTTTGGTTGCCATTTCTTCATCACCCTCAGTGAGAAGTGAAACTGGAACAGGGCCTTCTAAAATTTCTGTGTCGGATATTAAGGAGATTGAGAGCCCCGGTTCTGTGGCGAATTACATGAAAAACTCAAGTACTGGCATTGTAAGCGTTTTTTCTTCCTTTTTTTCCCACTCAAAACAATTTGTTTGCTGACTTCAATTTCTTGTATGTTTCGTAATGCAAACCAGCCTGTTGCTACAACACGAAAGGTTGGCGTACAAGTTGAGCGGCAAAATTCTGAACTTTCATACTTTGCAGATGATGAAGATGGGAACCATAAAAAGTACAGTCGAAGGGGTGAGTATAAATTTGCCTATATGTGAAGTTTAGTTCAAATCATATGATGAAGGTTGCTGGACTTTTTACAAGACCATTTTCTGCGAGCCTGCTTTCACCTTCTATAATCTTATCCTGCTCACTACACTAATCATTCCAAATAGTTTGTTTATTTTTGTGAGCAGTTGATCAGAAGTTTTGAAAACAGAAACACAGCATCTTTAGCGAATCAGAACACTTTGATATGCTGATACTGATTCTTTTGAAATCATTTTTCTTAGGTTTTGTAATTTTCTTTGGTTTTATATACCATCTCAATTTCAACTATTTTCATTGCAGGTCCATTTCATCACAAGTTCCTCAGAGCTTTGCTTCCTTTCTGGTCTAGTGCATTACCAACTTTACCAGTTACTGCACCTCCACGTAAAGATGCACTAAATGCAGATGATGCTTCAGAAGGTCGTACAAGGAATCAAAAACATTCAAGGATGGATCCAAGAAAAATCCTCCTCGTGATAGCAATCATGTAATTTTAGGCCCTCCTTTTTTGGACCAGTGTATTATATTTCGCTGATAGGGTGACAAAATTTGTTGATTTGGTAAAGGCTTCCGAATTTGAAGGGTGTGGTTTTTGTCCTATATATAAGCAGTTATCTGTGAATTGATTTACTGCTAACCAGAACATTGAGCCAAAATTCCAGAACATGACACAAAAGACTATTTTCTACAGTGCAAGCACGCATTACGATTGCTGTCTTCACTAATGCAAGTGCGTTGTGATCTTTTGCAGGGCTTGTATGGCAACTATGGGCATACTGTATTACAGAATTGCACAACGGGGTTTTGGAGAGGAGCAGCCAGGTGAGGAGCAGTAGTGATGTCAGATTATGATGGAATAGGATAATGATACACTGTACCCTCAGCATGCCGGCTGGTTAGTGGTGCTTTTGCCGCTTCCCATTTTGTATGGCTGCACTGATGCTCGCACCTGTTACTTGTGTTTGAGTGAAATGTAAAAAAGATCTTTCTCTGGGTTATTCATAGTCGAGTTGGAGAATCAGGTTAAAGGATAGATGTTTTCGTTTAAATTGGCCTGTTAATTGTAATTCTCTACTGTTTAGTTAATAAGACTTGAAGAAATACCAGTTGAAAGGTCCATGAGCTAGGCCTTCTTCCCCTTTTACCTTTTCTTTTACCTGTTTAGTCCTTTTCTGGTCTTCTCGCAGTTTTGGTTGGATTTGTGAAGGAGCTCAGCTATTGACTCCATGGACAAGGAAAAGTGTCACTCATGTATGTTCTGCAGTCTACAATACAAAAGCTTTCGAGTTAAGACATGGTCACTAAATTATGTCAACTGGTTGTTCTAGTAAGTTGCTTTAGTGCTCTTCAAAACTGTTCCCTGTTATTAGCATCAACAAAAACCGGAATAGACCCTCCCTGAAATTCTTCCTGAGACCCTATTGGGTTGGTAAAATTGAAGTTATCTTTTTTTCCACCTGTAGTGCGTGACTTATATCGTCTTGGAAATTCCCTTGCTTCCCCCTCGTAGGTGGTGCGTTCTCTGATTTAGTGGTAGAGATGGAAGCACCAAGATTACACACAGGTGCTCCTCTGCATTGAAGTTCATTAGCGGCCCATGCATTTTGACATCAGCTTTTGTTTACTGGCAAGGACCATCAGCCCATCCCATACCCTCATTATGTAGGCCATCACTGCCCGTGCCCTCTTCTCATTATATAGCATTGTTACTCTCTCTCTCTCTCTCTTGAGAATTTCAGAAGTATAATTTACAAACAATCCAACATTAGAAGACCTTTTGATTAGAAGCAAACTACATATCACAAAATTGGGCTTAAGCAAATATTGAAGGATTTTATAGCACGGGCCAAGTTCCCCAATCCATTGACCTTACAAAAAGAAAGCACTGGAAAACAAGTGTACAAATCAAGGAACAAGTCCATTACATAAACTCACTTCGTATCTTAAGAATTAGAAAGGAGTATCTTGCAGTTTGTAGTTTGTCCATGGGCTAGCTAATTAAACTTTAAGTAGTGTCTTTGCTAATGTCAAAACAATGAAATGTAAAGGGTAACTTGAAAAACCAATTACAAGAAAATAAAAAAAATTAATTGAAAAAACCAACTGAGAAAAAAAATTTAAACTAACCAACTAGAAAACAAAAAAAAATCAATTTGCTTAGGTTAAAACATAAATATTAAGTTTTTTTTTTTTTAACTATAAAGATTAAATCAAACCCAACAGCCGCTCCTCACCCACAGTATCTCTGTCTGCTGTCTCTTTATAGTCTACAAATATAATTTTTAACCCTAAGCAACGTCAAAAAGGGCAACCACCACCCCTTTTCAAGATTTCTCTCAAATCTCAATCTTTTTGTCTCTTCTCTTTAGAAATATGAAGTTCTAACTCTAAATCAAAGTTAAAACTAAAAGCAGCAACCTTAATCATTTGTCCTTTTCTTTTAAGTTGTAAGTTCTTTGATTTTTGTGTTATATATTTATTAATGTGTATCGACTACTTTCTTTGTTTAATTTCTTCTATGTGTATCGAATAGTTTCTGTCTAATTTCTAGCTTTTGCTTAAAAAAAGGTCTAAAAGGATTAAATTGGTTTTATTCAGTTTTTTTTAATTAATTGATCTTGAATTAAAAAAAAAAATCAGTTTAGTTATTTTTTATTTTTGATGAAAACCAAACAAAAGAAAAAAAAATGCTCACCTCTAGAAATTCCTTTCCACATCAGAATATCAAAACACGGAATATCATTTGGATATGCCGATCGAGAAGTAAAGTTTGATACTTGAATATTTTTTACATAGTTAATTTGAAATATTAGTATTATAGTTGTTGTGCGTTTTCAATACATTAAATACCATCACTGACTTGGTGAAGTTACAAAAAGATAAGGTAAGTAATTTTGTGATGCATTAAATACACAGGACTGTTTAGCTTTCTTTAACTTATTATAACGACCCGCGAAATTAATAGTGTCTTTTTTTAAACGATACTAAATTACATTTTAATTAAATCGTAATTAATTGCATTTATATGATCACTCGCAATTATTGTAACATGAAACAATCAGCTAGCCTGTTTGATAATAATTAATATCACGAATTTGCAATAATTCTATTGATATACTAAATAATTCATAACTTTGAGTTAACATAATTATTGTGTTTGAGAATGTTGGCCTATTATTTCAGAATATAAAAGATCATGAAAACAGTAAAAATAAATTTCATTTAGAAAATGATTGCCTCTTGACAAGAAAAACAAAACATGGACTTGAAATTTTAATTAACAATTAGCCTTGGGCTTGAAGATTAAAGATTACATAATTATTTGGGAACGTAATTATTTTTTATTTAAAAATATATTAAAATAATATTTTTTTTTAAAAAAATTATTTTTTATATTAATATATTAATACAATCTAAAAATATAAAAAAATAATTTTAAATAAAAAAATTTAAAGTTTTAAAAAATATAGTTTCAACTGCCTCCCAAACACCATCTAAAAAATATATATGAGAATATGATAACAATTACTTTTTAAATTATTTTTTATTTAAAAATATATTAAAATAATATATTTTTTTATTTTTTAAAAATTATTTTTAACAAATTCAAAGCAGCATTGTCATTGAAAAATGTTTATTAATAAGGGTTTTTTTCTTTCTTTCAAAATAATGATACCTCCACAAGCCTAAGATTTTGTAGTTGGGAGACAGCCTTTCTAGTTTCCAGATGGCTTTTCGAGTCAATAAATTGAAGCCACTCTTTCAGCTCTAATGCGGCAAATAGTTTCAATTATCACTATCTCTTTCTTATTCAATATGATTCCTTTCGAGCTCATTGGTTGATGTGACCATTCTAGTCATTATCTTATTAACAATCGGGAAAAAAAAAAAACTGAATATCTATATTTCAATAATATTAATTTGTGTTTCCTCAAGAAATAGTATTAATCTGCCAGCTGCAAAATTTCAGAAAGAAATATAAAAATTAAAAATAGGCGAAAAAAAATCAATCGAGATAGCCTGGCCCGAGACAAATCAGAAAATGGGTATCTGATTTTGAACACGACATTTCAAGCTAAGCAAATTAACATCCTAATCGCAACTTTACAATATACATAAGTGCAACTCTTAGGGCAATCTTGAAAAAACACATTCTTACTAAAAATTTTGGTGTTGATATATCGAGTTTGATATAATCAATTAAATTACTAAAAAATTATCTAAATTAACTAAGTTTTATTAAATTAATATTGTTTTTTTTTAAATTTACAATTCTGTATAAATTAAATTCTAAATCAGAGAAAATTTTGTTATGTAAACTATAAGGAGAATATTTTACGATCAGAGAACATGTAAACTATAACAATAAAAATACAATTTACGTTCTCAAGATATGAAAATATTTTATAAGACAATCTTTGTGTTTTAATTATGAATTCTATAACCAAATAATTATTGTTCTTTAAACACTTTATATATATTATGAGAAAATCCTTGGATTTAGAAATAGAAAGGGGAGGAGTACTGACCTTTGCAGAATCTGAAGGAAGCATAGTGATGAATGCAATTCAATTATTATGAAAAAATGGTAAGCTTGCATTCTTATATAAGCATAATATTTATATATTCTGTCTTCGTTGCAATTAAATCATTATCAAGGGAAAAAATCATTATTATTCAACTCCTAGACAGCACGAAGGAGCAACACTGAACTATTCTTCTCTCTATTCCTATATATATATAAAAAAAAGCACAACAGAGCTGGTTAGAACTAATGAAGTCATATATCTTGTCCATCTGCTATTCTGTCATGCAATTTTTTCTTTTTTTTTTGTTGTTCATGATTGAATAGAGTGGTGAGAGTGAGACACAGTAGATTTGCTTGGGGTTATTATTATTGTTGTTGAATGTGAAGAGAGCAGGAGCAAGTTGAGATATTTTTGTTTTGTATTCATAAATATGCTTCAACACTGTATTGGAAAATTATAGATGACCCCTACGCATGAACAATTGAACTCGTCCATGGCATTCTAAAAAGCTTGTCAAAAAAAGAAGGACTTCTCTACTCTCTCTCTATATATATATATACACAAAAGAATTTGATTAGTGCTTTCTCCTTTTTTATATAAAAATAGTAATTTTACTGAAGATATAAATCAAACAATAAAACCCTATGAAAAAGAGTCAATTTCTTTCGATCAATAAGAGTACCCATCATAATCTGAGCAAAGAGACACTAAAACCTTATTAAAACATCTTGATATAGTACGTAGGAGCTGCTTTGTGCATATATCAAATCTAGATTTGATTTGTTAACACCTTAAAAAGAAAACAAATAAAAGATATGAGAAACAATAGGAGAACAACGGAGATGAAAGGGCAGCTATATTACCAACGACAGCTGGGTTTTTTTGTACTCGTTTTCAAGATTAGGGCTACTACTTCTTGCTTAGTTTGCAATGTTATTGACAAAAATGACACAATGTAATTGACATGTAAAGAGTCAGATAGTGTTTCTGATACTTAATCTTTATCTCTGCAGTGCAGGGCAGGGATTCTATACAAGAAAAGGAATAGCTATATTAACATACAATGTAAATGGCTAATAATATATATGCTAATATATAATGGAGGAATATTCTACTTGATCTTCTGCAGGAAAAATATCATCCCATATCTTCCCTTACAGGTAGCAGATTTTCTTTCCTTCAGCAGTTATCTTTGCATCCATGCATCCTGATCGAAGGCCAGAAAGGGGCTTAATTAGCTTGCGATATTATCTTTGAGCAGCCAAAATGGTTGTCCAATACAAATATTTGAGAACCATAATTATGTAAATTTCACCATTAATGGATGTCAATGCTTATGATTAAAGACTTCTACTCTTAATGATAACAAGACAAAAATTTCGTTAGGGACGCTCGTCCAATCTTTTATATGCTCGCACGGGAAGGCCATAAAGTAAAAAAAAAAAATTAAGAAGAAGCACCAAACTTCAAGTACCTTACGGCATCCACTAGTCACAGAATTAAGCCAGCGAATAGAAAATCTCAATACTTTATCATAGCCTATATATATATATATATAACACAAATCATCACGGCCAACATTTTTTTTTTAAAAAAAAAAAACAACGGGAGGGCTAACCTTAGTTTAGATATAAAATAGGAATTTTCACGACCAGTATAAAAAAAAAAAAAAAACTTAATAAGAGGCTACACACCCGTCTATTTCAAGTAAGGGATAATTACTAAGAATATGCGATTGCAAGTTGTTTTTATCTGTCTTTAACAATTCATAATTCCTTTTATTTCATGCAATTTATCCCTTTTATTTTAGGGCTTCCACCCATTATTATTGAAGAGTGGAGATATTTCTATTGGGATCGATTCTTGACTTTGCATCAATTACTCTTGCCCTTTTACGCGCACAACTTAAAGGATAGAATATGTAAGTAGTGCTAGTTGATATATTCCCTCCTCCTTAGTTTTAATGGGAGCTGTCGTTTTCTCCATTAATAAATATCATGTTTGGTTACTATTTTGCACGTATTTCGTGATTATTATTTTAATTAATAGTGTTTTCTTTTGGTGGCGTTGCTCCCCTAATTAAAATTTGTGCACAGATGACAACTCTTACTTCCAGGGAAGTTCCTGTCTGAGAGAATATTAATTCATGGAATTTAATGTTAATATATCAGAAGAAATAGAAAACAGGGTATTGTCTCCTGTGAGATTTCATTGCCGTCAATCATTTTTCCTCTTCTAGGTCATCGTAGCATAGGAAAGGCACCAATGACCTATAGACGAGGACACTGTCCTAACATTGTTAGCCAATGAGAGTTGTGTCGTGGCCAAACTACATGCTCTTAAAATTAATAATAATTACTAAATAATGTTCACCTAACATTGTGTTATTATGCATCATTTTTAACGTAAACAGTTTTTCTCTCAATTATACATAATGTGAATATAAATTAAAAATGAAAAAAGTTTTTATAAATTATTTTTAATAGCAAATCTTGCCTCTCTTTTTTTCTTACTATTAACAGTATTTTTTCATAAAGAGTGAAGAATAACACAAGTAAATAGCAAAAAACAAATTATAAGTGATTAACTAAGAGCTCAATTTAATAATTTATTATATATTATTTAAGGTTTTAAATTGTATACAAACAAGTAAGTAATTAGAAAACAGGGCTGATCTGTATTTTAATAATTCTCTTTTTGAAAATATTACTAATTAATATTGATCTTTTTCTTAAACTGAAGGGGATTCAATTTGTTTATTAGTATTTATAGTTTTACGAAGGTTGGCAGATCTGCCATCGATGGTTGGGCCATTTCATTCCTAAATTTTGGAAATAAATACATTTTAATTCTAAAATTATTAGAATTATTAATTGTACCCTTCAATCTAAAGCCTATTTTATTAGAAATACATGTTTTGCACTTAAAATAATTTATTTTCCTATGAGCCCCCACTCTCAATCCTAAGTTTCTGGTTTCACGCCCACCTTACAATCCTTCCATGCACCTGTGATCCGTTGTAATCTTTATACTATTTTTTATTTATCTGTTGGTAGGTTTGATAAAATCAATCGCAATGTCTAGGTTTGATAATTAAGGATATATAATACTTGTTCATTTATCGGTTGTACCTAAACCTTGAATTAGAATTGAAAACAAATTATTAAATTTCTTTAAATACATCATCTTCTTAACGAAGGTGGTGCACTTTTAAGATGATTCTAGAGAAATTCAATCTTCATTTATGTATAAATTATTAAAAAATTATCTCATCTAAAAATTTAAAATATTTATTAAGTGATGTAAGTAATGTAGTTTGAACTTAAAACTTGAATATAATTATATTAAATTAATTCAACTTAATAATTTAAACTATTATTATATGAGGTCATAAGATATAATTTATATAATTTGTTAATACACTTTATTAATTGAAAATTTTTTAAAGCAAAACTTATAAAAACATACATTATTTTGTATTTATTTTTTATAAAATAAAACAATAATAATAAAACTTGAACTTATATAACCACTTGGTCAATAATTAATATCATATTGAAAAATTATTTTAATTTAAAAATTTAAATTATTAAATAAAATTTATATAATTTATCATATTGCATTATTCCTCTCATTTAATTTAATTCTAAAGAGAAAAGGTAACCAAACGAGGCTGAGATTCTGAATTCATGACAGAAATCGCAAAGTGCCTCTTCATGGGGGTTCTTTTAATTGCCCGCGGAGGTCGTGCACCAGCTGCTGACCACCAAATAAGGCCACTTATTATACATCTTTTTTTTTTTTGAAGGGTTCCACTGATCGTAATAATTGAGCAGAGGAGAAGTATTTTCTTTGGGATTCTTGACTTGTACTACACTTAACGCGCAAAACATAGAGGCCAAAATATGCGACACTACTCGTTAATAAATTAATTATTGATAGTACTGACTATTAATGGGAGCTGTCGTTTTCCCCATCAATAAGCAGCATGTGGTTTTATTACACCCTGATTTGATTGTTAATTTGCACGTAAGGCCGGTTTTTTCTACAATGATTTGGCGTATCGATCAAGAGATTATTTTTTTTCTTGCATGCCTGCTAGCTTTCCGACCGGTACTGTAAAATTGTGAGAATATTGTTGTAAGATATTGTCAGATCACGAAGAACTTTTTTTCGTGAAAGCATTCATCTAAAGTACCCATAATTTATATAAAATTAAATTGAAAAATAATAATAATTAATATTAGCATACAAAAGCTAAACAATACACGCACATCTTGATTTAAAAAAATTAAAAAAAGAGAGAGAAAAAAAGAAAACAATGTCATGGTTGGAAAAAATCCATCAGGAGACTTTCAATGCAAGTGGAGTCTCTGGAAGCTCCCAGTAGCAACCACAAAGTTATTCTCTTGGATTTATATTGTTTTAATTCTCGACTTGCAATTACGCTCGATGAACTTAATTTCATTCAAGTCTTAAAAACCAATGAACTGGTTTCGACAAACAAGAAATAATTACTGAATTCGTTTAGCATTGAAAACCCTAGCTACTTGATTTCAATCCTCTCAGACGTCTGTCCGTCGAAATCATCTCTATACTTGGGAGTGAAGTCTTTCTGTTACTCGTTTTAACAAGAATGTTTGTAATTGCAATGTTGAAGTGTCTCTTCATGGGGTTCTTTTAATGCAAAGGGTCATGCACCATATGCCAGCCACCAAGAAATGCTGAACTCTATCTCATTCTGAAGGGGTCGTGCAGGCCAGCTAAGAATCAAGAAACCAAGATTTTAAACGTTTACACCCCTCATTCTATATTAGAAACAGCAATTTTAAATGTAATATTCTCATTCTGCTGTGTAGAACAACATCGGTTTTACAAGAGTTTCTCCAATATTTTTGCAAAGCAAAGATTTTATTCCTGTACAACTAATACTTCAGCAAAACAAGGTAACATCACCCCTACATGAGATCGTGCAATGGCCGGCGCCATATTTTAAAAATGTGGAGTAAGTAATATGAAAATACTCATCAAAATTTCCTCTGAGCTTTCTTTTGAGAATGCTTGATTTACGCGTTCCATAAAGCATAAGGATCGCCGGATTCTGAGGTAGCTCTAGGACTTTGGGATATGGCATTACGGACCTTGGTTTTTCTTCATTACTCACACGGTGATCATTAGTTCAAAGTGAAACGTATTCACTACAATATAATATAGTAACGTTTTATGTGGTCTTTGTAGAAGTATGGAAATTTTTTGGGTTTTGTTCCCAATCTTTCTTAATGTTATTTTCTTATCTCGCAGCTCATGGGGTGTGGACTCATTTTTTTTTTTTCTTACACAACATGGCTCTGCAATCTGCGGAATGTGCTCACAATTAAAAGTAATTTTCTACTTTGGAAATTACAAACGGGATGCGAGCATTAATGTCTTTGACTTGGAAACCATGCACGCAAAACCACACAGGTTAAGAATCAGTTCACTGCTTTGAATGCCGGAATTCGTTACTCTATACTGACCTAGGTAGAAGACTTGTGCGAATTCAAAGCAGACCAAAAAATACAGAAGGTTAAAATTAATTAATCCCAGTACCATGTTACAATCAGAAGGATAAACAACATCATGTATATATATTGCCTTAAGTACATAGTATATCGACGTCCTATGTTGATATCGCATGATGTAAAGTTAGAACATTTAAACAAGCCCCATAGAAATGAAATGATCAAGGAAATCTTGTTTGCATTTGTTGACAGACTGATGTCATGTTTAAGAGTTGATTAGGATTAGGTTCTTAATAGAGAGAAACAGATTCTATGTTCAAGGAGCACCTGGTAGCTAGAATGGAGGAGACAGAGAATCCATTAAACCGATATATTGTCTGGTTCCAATTAGTTTTGATCAGAATGTTAAGTCTCATCCCTTCACGACATTTAGCCGTCCTTTATCCCTGTCCTTTTCATCCTCTTTAACAAAATTCTTTTTTTTTATTATCATATTCAACAAGCACCTCCCACGTCTATCTATTGCCAGGTGTGATTCTCTTTATTCATCCCCTACCAAATCTCACTTTTTCTCAACCTGCATCCTAAAATAATTATACAGTTATCCTAAACAGAAACACAGTAAAGTCCCTTAAACAACTTTTTAAGGCTTACAATCATTCTCTTCATGTGTCCTTTAAGTTTAAGATTAGGGTGTTAATGAAGGGTTGCTGAATATTTTAGTTCCATCATTGCTTGATTTAGGTCCTACAGATGAGTTGTACTGGGGCCCCATTACGGACTGGTCCCAATTGGTTACAGAGAATTGAGACCCTTTCATATACTAATAATTTATAATAATGAATTCAGGCATGTTTACACAAGTGAAGTCAATGTATGTCTCAACATTCTTCATTGATGCTGGGTATAAATATGCCATCTTAATCTTGTTTCCTTTCAAGCACCGTGCTAATCTAGCTTCTAACAGTTCAGTCAAAAACACAAAAGACCCTTTCTCTATTAGGCTACCCAAAAAAAAAACCAAGAAAAAGAGATGGAGTCTATTGGATCTATGGCAGAGGGAGAGTGGAGTTCTCTTGGTGGAATGTACACTAGTGAGGAGGCTGATTTCATGGCACAGTTGCTTGGTAACTGTCCTCCTAATCAGGTTGATTCAAGTTCAAACTTCGGAGTTCCATCTAGTTTCTGGCCTAACCACGAACCAACAACGGACATGGAAGGGGCTAATGAATGTTCATTTTATTCTTTGGATTTTGCTAATATTAACTTGCACCATTTTTCACAAGGGAGTAGTAGTTATAGTGGTGGTAGTGGCATTCTTTTTCCCAACACAAGCCAAGATAGCTACTACATGAGTGATTCTCATCCAATTTTGGCTATCAATAATAGCTCAATGTCAATGGATTTTTGCATGGGAGACTCATATCTCGTTGAAGGCGATGACTGCTCAAACCAAGAAATGAGTAATAGCAATGAGGAGCCTGGTGGAAACCAGACTGTAGCTGCTCTTCCTGAAAACGATTTTCGGGCCAAGAGAGAACCAGAGATGCCAGCTTCTGAACTACCCCTGGAAGACAAAAACAGCAACCCACCTCAGATTTCTAAGAAAAGATCACGAAATTCAGGAGATGTAAGTACAATAACCAGCATTTACCTTCTTAGAATCTGCTACATTTGCACTGGATGGAGTTCTATTTTCTGCTGTAGAGCATATAGAAAAGGTTTTGGTTTTCGAGGCACTGTCTTATTTTGATTGTAATGATTTAGGCTCAAAAGAACAAGAGGAATGCAAGTTCAAAGAAGAGCCAGAAGGTTGCCTCGACTAGCAACAATGATGAAGGAAGTGATGCTGGCCTTAATGGGCCTGCCTCAAGCGGTTGCTGCTCAGAGGATGAATCCAATGCCTCTCATGAGCTCAATAGAGGAGCGAGTTCAAGTTTGAGCTCGAAAGGGACTGCAACTCTCAACTCAAGTGGCAAAACAAGAGCCAGCAGGGGGGCAGCCACTGATCCCCAGAGCCTCTATGCAAGGGTGACTACCCCTTTCAATGCTTTTGCACAGCATTTCAATTACTAGATTTGAAGAAACAGTGGTTGATAAATCTTCCTTTGTGTCTTGCAGAAAAGAAGAGAAAGAATAAATGAGAGGCTGAGAATTCTACAAAACCTTGTCCCCAACGGAACAAAGGTATGAAGTACATCTCACGGCATCATATCTGTATATTATCAATCAATAAATTTTGTGATCTGCAAAATTCTCAAGATTGGTTTACTGATATGGCAGGTTGACATTAGCACAATGCTTGAAGAAGCTGTCCAGTATGTGAAGTTTTTGCAACTCCAAATTAAGGTCAGAACAAATTAACATCCTTCTTTATAAGAAAAATTATTATCTAATGGTGCTTGTTTTAAATTTGTCATTTTCTTGTTTTAAATCCTGCAGCTGCTAAGCTCTGAGGACATGTGGATGTACGCGCCTATCGCTTACAACGGGATGGACATCGGTCTTGATCATCTGAAGGTTACCGCACCATGACGATAGAAGAAGTTAAGAGGAGGGTGGTGCTTTTGATTATATCTGTTAATAGATGAGATTAAAATAAAGTCATTGCCACTTTGTAATGGTTTTATTCTGAGTATAGAAAAGGTCCTCTTATAAAATTAATTCACGAGGTGTGATCGTCGTGAAAAATTCTTTCATGTAGACATCTTGACATGATGGACATTATTCGAGCAGATTCTATACTTGAATATAAAAGTTCGTTCATAAGAATATACACGAACTTGGTTATCCAACAGTCATTAATTTTTAGCTGGTCGCTTAGCTTTTTAGTAATATCTAAACAAACAAAAGAATTTGCTGATCTGTGTTTGCTTATTTGTCAGTACGTATATTCAACTGATGTTTTGATCTTCCTTGGAGATGAAAAATAAGGAATTTGCATAGAATAAAGGAACGTGCATTCTTTTTTATACAACCATAATGAATTTCCTTAGAAAATCTGCAGGAAAGAATATTTTCGATGGCTAACTGTTAAGCTCTCGGCTCAATAGAAGAGGCTCAAGGTGAACAGCCAGAAATTAGGAGCCATCTCTCTCTTCAGGACAAGGCAGCACTTCAACAATATAAAAGAAGTGAAATGGATAAAATCCCAATATGAATGCTCCTGGTCATGATCAACTTTTATTTTCCCCTTTCTCCCTTCTCTCTTCTCGCTAGAAATTATTCCCACCTAGCTTTTGTTTGATTTAACGTAGCAGCTAAAGAAAGCAGCTTGCCAGATGATCCTTCTGTCAAATTCACGGGTTCGTTGACAGATTATTTTAGGTTTTTAGAAAAACATGAGTAGCTTGATTATGAGATTTGTCTACATAAACTGCAGGTGAATTTTGATCAGTTACCCACAACGAAGTCCAGAGGCTAACTGCTAACACTTTCTGGTCAAAAATTAAGAAGCTTGTGGCCAGACCAGGCAGAGCCCGTTGGGGCTTCCAACGAACGGACAAGGGGAAGGCCTACACATCATTGAACATTGATCATCCACATCATAAATAAATAACAAGCCACCGGATAATGTCCATGGTTTCTTCTCATGTAAATAACACACTTTCGAAGTTGCAACGTGCCATTTGCGTGACTGAAAGTAACAAGGGAAGGAGAAAAGATAACGAGCAGATATAAATCAAGAAGTGGCAATAGCGGCTTTACCTTTACCCGCATTGGAACAAGGCAACAGTATTTCCAACATAAATTTGATCGTCCGTGCAAATGAAAGCGTCAAACCTACTTAAATTTAAATAAATATAACGGCAAAAAGGGTCAGCCTGTCTAAAAGGGATGGACCAGTTACAGGGTAATCATAAATTATGTAAAAATAAAGGGACGGGAACGGAAATTCTTGGACATTACAGCCAAATCCCTTGCTATCTGCCCCAGATCCAATCCTTACTTCAAGTGTAAGATTTTACAGTCCTAACAAACGAAGTACAATTTTAATCTGCACTTTTTATTGTCCATGTACATTACAGGTGTAAAATCCAAGCTGAAAATCGTTGAAAGGATAAAGGGCAATCGTAGAACAACTTCAACACTGCTGTTACTAGCAACCTTCAAATGAGGCATGCATTGTGCCAGAGGACAGTTTTCTTCAAGTCCGCTCGTCATGGACATGATTTGGAACTTCTGCTTGACTGTCCAGAGGCATGTACTGTGCCATTATAGCTCTTATCTCTGAATCCATGTATGACTGCCAAAGCAAAAGAAGAAGAAAAAAAAGATAAGAGTAAGCAAATCAAACTCAACGCAAGTACAGTGATGAGATATCCATGGAACTTCTAAGATACATGTCAAGAGCAATCCAGACTCATATATGTCTATTCTAATTGATCTGGCTGCTTGACGTTTTCTAACCAAAACCCAGAAGCTTCAGTCTGCCCATAGATTCGATTTGATTGGCTTTGAGTATTCAGGCATAGCTAACCCATATGCAGCTATCTATCCCATAGTAATGACAATTTAAACTAAATTCGCCACAAGTGGTAAACATAATTACCATAACGTGCTTTCCATCATTTCCAAAATTTCCAGCTATGCCAACACTGAAGGAAGTTCTAAAGAAATGAGGTATAAACTGCTTCACAAGAGATCCTAAAAACAGTTGTAGATGGCCCGACTAAAGCAGTGTATTTGAAAGAAACTTTGCAGATCATCCTATTCTTCTTCATTTTTGCATAAATAGCTGGTCTAGCCTTCCTGGGGCTTAAAACAACCACCACTAGGTTGCAAGCCCACAATACCGCCATTGCTTCAGATAGTGGATCTAAAAAGCTGAATAGAGATTTTTACTATAGAGAGACCACCACTATTCTTAATGTTTGTGTAATAGACAGATGTCTGAAGTGAGCAAAAAGCAAGGTAAAACTCAACCAAAGGTATGGTTTTAAAAAGGAAAAAATAATGGGCACCATGCTTACCCTCAATCTATATTTGTAGATAAGATATCCTCCGCCACCAGCCATCGCCAGGCCTAACAAAATGACCCAAACTGCAGCCCATGCTGATCTCACTTCAGTGCCGCTCTTACCTGATATTGATCATTGGGGGAGGTGGGGGGGCATCAAAACAAGGACCACATTATCGCATAAAAAAACAAAGAAGGTACAATTTCTAACTCACTTATGCAGGTATCATGGTCTCTGATATACAGAAGATCCCCACTGCAAGAGCATTCATAGCTTCCCCAAGTATTTTTGCAGCTACATGCAGAGCACTGACAGGCTTTTCTCTCTTTGCACTCATCAACATCTGTACAGTCAAACATAAGTAGAAGAAACAAAATATTAAGCAGCAGCATTGGCAAACATACAGATTTCTCTGGCAGGATTTCAGTTTCAGCTGTAGTCAAGGAGAAAACTCAAAACAATTTTGACTTGGCAAGAGGTGGATACTCAAAATATTGTTACAAGCAAATCAGTATAACTGAAGTATCCTGATGGCCTAAGCACAGATAAATTTTAGAAATTAAAACATTTGATTTATCCAATAAAGGTTATTTATAAGCATGAACCCACCGCTTGGGGTAGCATAGATGTACTTAATGCAAGGGATTTAGACAACTGCAGCTTAGATTTGACCTGCGTGGAATTGTGCCTGAAAAATCATGCATGAATCAACAATAACCAACCCACAAGGGCAAGTACTAGGTGCACCTGGATAACCAATAACCAAGTAGTACCACGAGGGAAAAGAGAAAAGGCCTAACATTGGAAGTGTACAGAATGAAGTGACAATCTCTAACTTCAAAGCAGCATGAAAAGAGCCAACAAGGATCAATCAAGTGCCTGTTGAAGCAAGGTGGAAGAGCTGAGTTTGTCATGTAGCATTCGTGGAGACAAGGGGGCAGCTGGAGCTAGTTCTGAATGCTTAAAGTATGACCTTTTGTTGGTAGGCAGGGGTGGGGATGAGACAGTGACTCGGTCTTTTTGTAAATGGCTGTATGTCCTCAAAACCTAACAATTATGCTCTATTTCTCAACCAAATATGACCTGTTGTTCTGTTTGTGATTTACACCTCAGGCACCATAACATTCTCAGTAGACTCAATTCACATGCATGGCCATTAAATTTCCTTTCAAAATGAATCAAGTTCTCCATCCTGATAAAAGCAGGATATCAAGGAAGGCAAGGGAGGAACATCTTACCTACACAACTTTTCACACCATCACCTTTAAATCCTGGAGGACACTGGCACTTACCACCATCAACATCCTGTCCACAGTAAAAATTAGAAAGTGGAATGAATAAATTTACTGGAGAATAACAATTTGAGAAACATGGTGATCACTAACCAGACAAGCAGAGAAGGCGTGTCCATCCCGAGATTCGTGCCAACAGCCTCCATTGTTTATCTTGCACCTCCCAGACCCACTCACTGCAAAACAATATAGTCACTTTAAAGCATAGCACATTTTAAGATGGTACAAAAGTATAACAAAAAGATTAAATTAGGAAATAAGATAAGTTGCCTCTTATCGTGTGCGCAAACACATCTAATACTAACATCTGGGAGTCAAACGTCAAGTATGAATCCTCAAAAGGTACAGTTGATATTGAAGCATGATCAACAGAGTAAGATCCACCAAACCTTGGGTCAGAACACACCAGCTGTAAAGCTACATAGCTTAGGCAGTAAATCTATTGCTGTTAAGCCCAGAACCTAGGATCAAATCCTACTTGAGTTATTTGCAAGGGATGGCTAGAACAGCTATTGGAAACCATGCTCCCCCGCCCACTCCACTGCAGCCCAAAACGATTAAAATGAAAGAAAGCAACTCACACATTTGATTCCAGTTGACTAGGTTTGGAACATTCCCGCCCAGTCAACCCACCTTCCACCTACAAACCCTCATACAACACATGTCTCTCGAGTATAGGTCAGATTCATGTGCCATTCATGGAACTAAATTTTCTTTATGGCACAGTCTTGCAATTATACTGAATATGAATATAATCGGTACTGTAGGTATTTTTTTTTTCCTAATAAAAGCCCACAATTGTCCATAAAATAATTTCTTTCAGACATTTATTTATAATCATCAGCAGGACATCCAGGATTTGCTGAAATGAATGGACAGCTATATTATTACATTTTTCATAAGTTTATGCTGATTTAAATAAAGGACAAACTCACCTTCACAGTGGCTGTAACCATCTCCTTTGAACTGCACACCATCGACAAGAGGGCACTCACATACTCTCCCACGAAATGTGTCCTGCATTGATAAAAGCAATTGTCTAAAGGACCTAAAGAGAACAAAAGCCAGAGAGCAGCATCTCGCAGCAAGTTTTAATTCATACCCTGCAGGCTGTGATGTTGGCTGTTTTATCTTGCCAGCAACCCCCATTATTGTCCAAGCACTCATTGGTCTCCACATCTGCATCAACAACATTCCCCGATCATGAACTATTTATGAGCACACAAGTCACCCAAGGCAGCCAGTACTAGATGTTAGTCTCAGTAAGTCGGTATTCGACCAGCGATCTAAAATGTAACATGGTTTGAGGCCTACGATGCTTTCAGTGGCCGGTCACAATACCAAGCACTCAAATCCACTTAGTCAGGGTCGTCCATCATTTCATCAGATGATGGCCTCAGAACAAAGGGCAATCATGATAAATAGCATAAGTAAACTTACCACCACTCAAACAAACTGCTGGCTCTGTTGTTTCCTCAAAACCAGAGCATATGGCCTTTAGAACAGCACCTTTCTCCAACTTTCCTGTAAGCACATGTTTTTTAAAAAGAAAAGTAAATAAATACCCTAATGTAACTTTTCATCCAATATACAAGCTGGCAATAGCAGACCTCGATATTGACGATTGTTGACAACAAGGGTGGGCAATATGGTTACATCACCCCTCGATCCTTTTCCAACCTACATGAAAGTCTTTGTCAAGCAGCTATACATGGTTGAACTGATATCAGAGATTACTATGATTGCAGACAAGCACAAGCATCCAAACTTGCAGATTTAAAGTGTTGTGTTAAACTGAAGAATAAGAATAACAGACAATTACCTGGGCATTTTGCTCTTCTTTCAGAACAGGATTGTCAGAGTCAGCATTTGGGTCTCCCATACACTTATCAATTTTCTTAGCATCGAGCCCTGGAGCAATGACATGTGAACAGCATGGAACATTCAACGCATTCAAAACTCTTGTTTTTCCCATTTTCTAGTTTGATTGATAGTATACTTAAAATAAGAAGTTATGAAATATTTACCAAGAGATTTGATGACAGCATCAGCACATTCTTTGTTGTACCTTTTCTCTTTCATAGGACATCTGATTTGAAAATCAGTTACATAATTCCACCACACCCAAGGTTTTTTGGTCTCATTTGCAACTTTAAAAACACATAGTTGTCTTAAATTTTCAAGAACAACATCTTTCCCATCATAACCTGAGCTGAAGTCTTGTTCAGGATCAGGAGCACAATATCTTCCATGATTTATGCACTGTGACTTGCACTGCCTGCTCAAGGTGAATGCTTGAGGACAGTACCAGGTAATATAGTGGGGTGTAAACTGAGTGTAACCACCTTTCTCAAGGATCTGTGCTGCGCCCCTAAAATCCTTCACGAATTCCATCAACATATCACACTTAACCCCACATTCATCATTGCTGTTGGTCCATAGCTCATACTCCACACGATCATCCGGGTGTGGAACAGCTTCTCTCCAATCAAGATTCACATTGACCATATCCCCGTTGCTAAGTGATTTCTTTAATGTTTCACCAAAACTTTTCTCAATAAGAGCAGATGGTATTGTTATGTTCTCAATGTATTTTGCAGATGAAACATCCTCTTCAGGTGTGTCCATGGTTATTAATGCTTCCTCCATGTCATCCGCAACAAGCACTGCAGAAGCCCCAACCTTCTGGGCATTCCAGACCTTCAAAGCAAAGAAGCAATCTGAAAAGCAATCAAATGAACCAATTATAGATTTAGCATGAGAACTATGTTGGTAATCTCAAAGGAAAGTAGTTCAACAGGAGGAAGTCCCAAATCCAACAAAACCCACATCTCAATGAATGCTGATTAATTAACAGCATATTCATCATAAATAGCGTTAATACCATGGGATAATTAATCTGCAACATCTTCAGACTTCTGTAGCTTGGCCCCCCACCCCCCCAAGAAGTAAATAATCACAACATTCAAAACAATACAATAATTCCCAACACAATGGTACCAGGAGCCAATTGGTATGCTGTGCAAAATGCCTAAAAGGAGCTAAAATAAAATAAAGTAAAATAAAATCAATCCGGTGCCATCTATCATCCAAACAAACCAACCAGATAAGAATTTTCTTACAACGGCAGTATAGTTACCTCATACACTGATTAAAAAGAGCTAAAATTTCAGCAAGTTGATCTGAAACAAACGGAAACCTCCTTGAATCTCTCTATACTTAATAAAGGTAGCTAAAATAAGCAAATGATCCCAATCAAACATGGGACGCCTTCTCAACAACCTAAAGAAGAAAACCCTCAAATAAACCAGAAACCAAAGGAGGGTAGCTCCCCAATCAACCACAAACGACCCAAAACATCAGAACAGTAGTCAAATTAAGCAATAAATAAATAAGAAAGAAAAAGACATAAGTTGATAAAAATAACAAAAGGGCACCTCGCAATCAACCCACACCAAACAAAAACACCACAAATCTTACAAAAACCAATCAAATTAACCTAAAAAACAAAAAGGTGTCTCTCCAATCAAGCAAACCTAGACCAGCCACACACGAAGGAAAAAAAGAAAATTGTCCAAAAATATCAAAAGGGTACATACCTCCACGATCCACCAAAACAAAAGTGGGTAAAGCACCAGGCTTCGACTGAAACGAAATCCCAAACTCGTCAAACTCTTTGCAACCCTTCTTATTATCTTTTGGATACACAACAGCACCTGCCATACTACCTCCATATTGTGGTATCCCGAAATTCCCAATTGCACTATCATAAGTACCCTTTATTTTATCTGGTGATGTAACCCTCAAGCTGTTTTTTTCAACAACAAATCTAGCTATAGAGCTTGGTACTATCAAAGAAGTTAACAAAAACCCTAAAAAGAGACTCAAAGATAGTCTCTTTAGCACCATTTTTTATTAAAAGGTGGGGAATTTTTTTTGTGGGTTTTGCTTGTTTTGATCTATAAATGGAGCTGAAAGAAAGAAGTTTGGGTCTTTGAATGCATACAAAAAAATAATTAAAGTGGGTTTTATTTATTTATTCTTTTGGGTTTTGTAAGAAATGAAAAGGAAATCTAAAAAAGTTTGGGTTGGTTTAATTGTTGGGTTTCTCGTCGACAAAAAGAAAGGAAGAACCATAGAAGTAGTTACTGCGGGTGCGTGCGAGTGGGATTTGTTTTGTTTCTTCGTTTTTGCTGCGTATGTGTTTCGTTTATTAGTATTTGCCGATAACATCAACATCTATGATTTATGATGCCAAATGTGATAAAATCAAGTTTCATTCTTTTTCTAATAAAATAAAGATATATTCAAACTATTTTATAGGTAGATTAATATTAAGTTTTTTTCTCTTGAAGATCTTAAAATGCATCCTTTAATATTAAATTAATTAGAATAATTTCCTTTTCGTTTGTTATAAGTCATCATTTTTTATTAAAAAAAAAAAAACTCCTTAACTTCCTGCCTATCCCTTAGAATTAACAACCGAGTGTCTTGGTATTTGAGTTAAACAATCAAGATTACAAGATCCAAGTCTCACAGCTAGTATATTCTTACCACCTTAGTCAACAATTCACATGGGCAACTAGCGCCCAATTAGGTTAAAATCCATTTAGAAATGGAATTAATTACGATCCTGGTCACATAAAAACTAAAAAGGATGTTTTTATATTTATGGATGCGAAAAAAAATTGTTGGGTAAATAAATTTCCTCTTTTGAACATGCAAAAATGATAGAGGTTACTCTTTAATGTTCCTTTGGATTTTTCAAGAGCTCGTCTTAAATGTTTTGAGACGGTTATTTGGAAATAATTCGCACCAATTTAATTTTATATGTTTTTAGAAGTTTATCTCCAAAAACAAAAAAAAACAAAAAAAATTGTTGGATAAATAAATTTCCTGCCTAGTCCTTTGGGCCGGTTCCCATTTTAGTACTAACCAAATGCTTTGGGAGAACTATACATGGTTCTCTCTTGTAAGAACTTGCAATGTGAAAATAAAGTTTTTATTTTTTTATTTTAATAATAGAAGTTTTTCATTTGCGTGTATTTGATTAATTTTATGAGATTTTAAAATTAAAAACTAAATAAGTTTTTAGTAATTTTTTCAATAATTTTAAAATTTATAATTTTTAAATTAATAATTTTTAAAAAATAAATCTAAAATTTAATCAATTAAATTACATCACTTAAAATTAAAAATAAGTAATATTTTATTTCTACTGGTTATGTGACCTTTTTTTTTTAAAAAAAATGTTGTTAATTAATTGTCCAGCAACAGGAAGAAGGTGGCGTTAAGAAATCCGGGGTTCCAGTCGTTATAGACCACTCAATACGCGGGTCAATATCACTAGTTGGCCAGGTCGGATTCCCTGCTGACCAGTCACGAGTTCGGATGACAAAGCACGGCCAATCTTAGAAGGACATGTCATTCCGTGTGACATTCATGATTCTGGACGGTTGTTTTATCCCCAAGTCCTGGGGCAACCCAGCAATTTACAGTATTGGGCTCTTGTGGTGTGGGTAATTGCACCATTTCCAATCCCTCCTCACGGATTGATGGGGGCTCTCACCATGGCGAATATCTGAGCTCGCAAATTTTACTTTTGAACCATGGGGGCTATTATGATTTTTTTGAGAAAACTAAGAAGTCAACTGCCCCACCTCTCTTGCAGGTTCGGGGATATTAAGGAGCATTGCAACGAGAAAATTTGTTCAGTTAATCACTTTTCCTTCGAAGTATGGCACTGTTGATCACGAGTGATGTCTCTTTGCTGTCGATGAAAAAAAAAAAACAAGAAGTCTCTTTGTTATATATCAGGAGCATGTTTGGCCATGCATGCACGTAGTTCAAGCTGTAGCCATGAATTGAACAGAAAAATGTTCGTGCTGATCCAATTTCCCGGCAGCATACCACCAGGATTTTGTTTTCAAATGCATCCTCTGAAAGGAGGAATTGTTAGGTGAGCCAGGCCCGCAACAGGTTCTATGATTGGCTTGAATTAGTTCAGTTGGACCTTCTTGTTTCATTACATTAAAAACCTCTCATTCTAGCTTGGTTAGTCAAGTGAAGTCCAATAAATTAAAAAAAATAAAATAAAATGGAAGAGAGCAGCATTCTTCAGAGGCAGAATGAATTGCTAATCATTCCTGTACATCTCTCTAACTGTGGCCATGCATGGATGGAAGTTGGTTATGAAATAATTAAATTATATTTAAAAACAAAATTTTCGTTAGCAGGTGTTTTAGGGTTTTTCTTATTTTCATTTTGTTTTTTATAATCAAGTTATATAAGAGATAATTTAGTATTTTAATAAATAAAAAATATTATTTAAAAATAAAAAACAAATAGCGATTATCACAATGAACAAATGTTGCTTTCGTGATGATATTAAAAGTGTACCACAATCCTCTCCTCATAGGTCCGGCCTGTATACACATGATCAATGGTTGAGCCCTAATGAATTTTTTGTGACCATATCATTGTCCAGTGACTGGTAGCTAAAGTAATTTTTGTTATGTCTAAGTATTCTAAAAGCATTTTTAATGGGAGAGCTGAATGAAAGAGCCAAATATTAAAAATTATATTTTTATTTTTTATTTTTTATTTTTTATAAATAAATAGTTATTTTAGTTATTTGTTATGTAAAAAGCTATTTCTATATAGAAAAAACAAAAACAATAACAGATGAATTTTTTCGTGACCATATCACTGTTCAGTGATCGGTAACTAAAGTAACTTTTGTTATGCTATCACTTCTTAAACAAAGCGAACTGTGACAGAAGCCATGAAAAATGAACTTTTCTGAGGACTTCTTCTCTCATTGCTCCTAATATTTTCTTGTTTCGCTCAATATTTGTCCCGTGACAAGAACATTCCTGAAATGACGCAATTTTCATTCTGTGACGCATCCCTATCTCATGAGAACAGAACCAAGGATTTTATCTCTCGCTTGACATTACAAGAAAAGGTGCAACAACTAGGAAATCATGCAGCTGGAGTTTCCCGGCTTGGTCTCCCTGCTTACAAATGGTGGTCCAAGGTACTTCATAGCGTGGCAAGTGTCGGTTATGGTGTACATTTACAGTACCTGGCGCCACTAGCTTCCCAGCAGTGATTTTGTCTGCTGCTAGTTTTAATACAAGATTATGGTTAATTTAAGATGGGACAGGTGGTGTCAAATGAGGCCCGAACCATGTATAATGTGGGTTTAGCCTGGTTGACATGTAGGAGTCCCACTATTGATGTGTTTTGTGACCCAAGGTGGGATCGAGGCCAAGAGACACCAGGAGAGGATCCTTTGGTGGTGTTAAAATATGCTGTCAATTATGTTAGGGGCTTGCAAGAAGTTGGTCTGGGAAGGGAATTCCACTGGTAATAGGCTTAAGGTACGTATCAAGTTTTTGCACGCATTATACTGCTTATGATATGGACAAATGGAAAGGTGCAGATCGATTTCACTTTGGTATGCATGAATTTCAGATACGAATTGCCATTTTCGCTGCATCAATGTGTGTTAATAAGGCCTGCAGATATCACTCTTGATGAGTCCTTTCTACTATGGTACAATTGTCCGATGACAATTTTGGACATTGAGAACAAGGTTATCCATGTTGGTTTTGATTTTGAAGGTGACAAAGAAGGATCTAGTGGGCACTTTTCAACCACTATTTAGAAGCTGTGTAGACGAGGGTCATGTGATTAGTGTGATGTGTTCATATAACAGGTTTAATGGCATTCCTCCTTGTGCTGATCCAAACCTGCTCAAAGGGGTTATCAGAGGACAACGTAATCTTGACGATTTTGCTCTACTTCTTTCCCGCGCCTATATGAATACTGCAACATGTAACATGACCATAGAAACCTTTTCTTCTGATTTATATGAATTTCATGTTTAAACTTTTGTTCCTAGCTACTTATTTGTGCGGTTTTGGGCAGGAATGTTGTCTCAGAACGTGATTCCATTGGGGTTTGTTACGCGACGGAGCCAAAACAAAAAAAAAAAAAGTGGAACAAATTATAAATACTTAATATTATATATTATATAGATATTTGTTATATATAAAAAGATCAATTTGAAATATATATATTATCTCATGTTAAGCAAAATTAATTTAAAAATATTTTTAAAATAAAAAAACTTACATTATAATTATTTTTTCAAGTTTTTATATTTTAAAATTGCTTAATAATAACTTTATTATTAATTTTATTAAAAATATTTTTTCTTGATATATACAATAAAACTTTCATTCATCTATTTCTAAATCTTCTAAAGACTAGTGAAATTATTAGCAATAATTTTTTGTTAATTTGTTATTTTACACAAGTAATAATATGGATTGAAAAATCGGCAGCGCAGATTATTAAGGAATAAAATTAAAATTAAACAATGAAATAAATAAAAAGAAATAAAGAAGATTCACTTAAAACATTAAGCATAAAGCATAAAAAGTTGCTTAACTAATTAATAGTTTATAACTTAAAAAAATATGTAGAAAAAAGAGAGGTAGTAACAATAATTCAAAAAAGAAAAAAGAAAAGCTTGTTAAATTATTATATTAAAATGTTAATATAAAAAATATTTTTTAAAAAAAGAAAAGAATTAAGGGGACCCCCTTAATTCCCTCCGCCACTGGTTTATTATGACAGAATCCGATATGCGGCCACGCCCGAGGATGCAGTAACCCTGGACTTAAGAGCAGGTATACAGTGCACTTGCACAAATCGTTGATGACCCTGACGATTGAAGATTCCAACTCTTCTAAGTTATTGATACTATAAGATGATCATGTAATGCAGGTTTAAACATGAATTGTGGACGTTTTTTGCCAAGGTATACAGAGAATGCAGTCAAGTTAAACAAAATTGAAGAATCCGTTGCAGACCAAGCCTTAATCTACAGTAATATAGTCCTCATGAGACTTAGTTTCTTTGACGGGGATCCACAATTTCACCCATTTGGAAATCTTGGACCATCAGATGTGTGCAGTGAAGAACATCAAAAGCTTGCACTTGATGCTGCAAAGCAAGGGATAGTCTTGCTAGACAATAATGGAGCTCTTCCTTTGTCTAAAAACGCCACAAAAAACTTGGCTGTTATAGGACCAAATGGCAATGCTACTGTGGCATCTATGCCGGCGTGCCTTGTAAATACCTTACCCCTTTACAAGGACTGCATAAGTATATCTCATCTGTTCCATATGAAGCCGGGTGTCCTTCATAAATTGCACCGGTGAATCGCTTATTGGCGCAGCAACTAAGGCTGTTACTACATCAGATGTGGTGGTATTGGTGGTGGGGCTTGATCAATCTATTAAGCAAGAGGACTTGGATAGGGAGAACTTAATGTTGCCAGGATAAAAACAGAACCTTGCAAGAGAAGTATTTAATGCAACAAACGGAAATGTGATCCTTGTTATAATGTCCGCTAGTCCTATCGATCTCTCTTTTGCCAAGAAAGAGAGCAAGATTGGAGGGATTTTGTGCGTAGGCTATCCTGATCAAGCTGGAGAAGATGCTGTCGCTCAGGTAATATTTGGAGACCATGATGATCCTGGTAATCTTTCCATCTCAATTCCAACACCAAATGATTTTCTGCGTCTCATGTTTGAGCATTTTATTACCAAGTTATATTTGTTTCGAGGCAAAACAAAGTTTACAAGCCCACCTTCATACTGACAATCTCTTTGCTTATCGGCTGGAAGGTCCTCTTTTACATGGTATCCAAAAGAGTACTCTGATCAAGTGAACATGAGAGCTAATTCAACGGATGATTTCCCTGGAAAAACCTACAGGTTCTGCACAGTAAAATCATTATGAGTTTGGTCATGTACTAAGCTACTCAACTTTCTCAGAGTTTGTTATTTCGCTCCTTCTGCCTTACCAGTCCCATTGAAATTCTTCTCTCAGACCAAGCAGCATTCTCTAGTTTATTCCTCCAAACAAGAACCTTAACCTAATGGCCAAGCCATTGATGTTTATAGTGTAAATTGCACCAGTCTGCAACTTGGTCTAGTCATTGGTGTGAGAAAATATGGGATCAGCGGAGGTAAAAAGTCCACAAAATAAGCAAATGGTTGCATTTGACAGGGTGCAGGTGAAAAAAGGCAACACAAACAATATAACTTTGGATGGAGATTCATGCAAGGGACTTGGTCTTGTGGATGGTGAGGGGCAGAGGAAGTGGATAACAAGAAAACAAACATCTATGATTAGATCTCCTAATGAGCATCAAGCGAAGTACCCCCTCATCGATAGGCACTTCGGCTGTCTCAAAAGCGGAAGTGTGGGAGGATTCGCATCTCTGTAATAGAAACAGAACTGAAAATTTCCTCATCCTAGATTAAGTTGAGCTGACCTGAGGACACCTCTTGACCTTAAACTAGCTAGTATTTATGATATCTGTACATTAAAATAGTTTAAAGAAACAAATAATAATAGAAAAGGTACAAAACGCTAGAGGAAGGGCTTGAACCTTCGACCTTGTGGTTAACAGCCACACGCTCTAACCAACTGAGCTACTCCAGCTTATTCGATCGAGTCCCCCTCAAATATAATATTGACAGTAGGTAAACCCTGTACGAAGATTTTCTTCTTTTACCAGAAACCATAGCAAAGAATACACACCACTAGGCAATTCCACCGTCTGCCAATGGTAATGCATTAAAAATTTCAACAAAATAACCCTAACATATAACAAAGTGACACATATTAAAATTAAAAACTTCAGAAAACATGTCAATTTCATTAACGACTGCCCGAAGCAGCATCCTTCGGAACTGCAGTCACTGATACAAAAGGATGTCAGGAAAGTCTAGCTGCCTTAACAAGTTACCGATCAGTTGGCAGGTCTGTTACCATGTACTTAAACACCCCCACGAGCATGCAAAAAAAACAAAACGTGGCTTCAAAATCGTTGACTAAAACCTTGATTTCCTATACAATAACATCTACTACTACTTACTATGGTAAGCAAATCCTTGGTTTTCACTGCTGTTTCTGCTGTAAGAATTGCCATCTACTACAACTCAAACTAGATAGTTGCAGAGGCAGAGCAATTTTCCATCTTAACGAAGACTCCAAGTGCATAGAAAGAAACTGTTTTAGACATACAAATGAAAGTAGGCTGATTTTTGCAAAATGCTTTTGACATGATCATGACACATCCAACACATTCAATGGTTTAAATACGCTACAACTTATCAAAAAAGGGTGACACCCTGTCACCGTTTATTAAATGGAACAAAAAATTAATCCAGTTAATTACATAAACAGTGAACTCTAATCTAGTTGGTAAAAGAAGAAGAAAAAATTGAGCAAAAATAGATTAATGTAAGCTTCACGAATTTGTTGTCACTCTGAGCACTTGTAACATCTTCTTCAAGCCAATTGAATCCCGTCATCATCGTCCAGGAAATGACTGACCTTGTCCTCCTGCAAGTTACCAAAGGCTGAATGTTATTTTCAAACAAATGAACTATTATTTTGATACAGAATGGGGTGGCTTTTAACAATAAAGGAGAGTTGGCCTCCGGATCAAACTTGGTACTCTGTTTTCTTCAAACAAAAATATTAACATAAATAAAAACAAACCCGGTACTATCAACTGTGGTTCGAAAAATTGATGGCTGGAGAGTTTATGATCAGTAGTTAGTTCAAAATGTTTTCAGTTTTGACTTAAAAGGTGTTGATGAATTAAATGGCCTTAAGGCAAAAAGATCTTTCCATTTCAATGGTAAAATGAAATTACCTCTGATATTAAGCGCTGCTTGTTCCGTAGCTGAGTCCTTTTTTTGGCGATGAAAGAATTTGGAGACATGGCTGTTTTATAAATATATCTAACAGTGGCCAACAAAGTAGAAAAATGTCAGAAGGAATCAAAACTTGCTGCCACTCGCACAAGCACGCAGAAACAATTCGAATTTTAGCTCATAAACTAACCTCTTCCCTGATTGGTATGTAGAGTTCAACATTTGAGGAATTAGAAGTTCATGGTCTCACAGAGAAAATGTAATGGAGATATTCTTTTTCCTGTTTAAACAGCAAGCACGTTAATGCATTTCAAACAAAAAGGAACGAGTAATGAGGCAACAATGAAAATAGTTGACATCAAGAAACAAACCATGATGCGTTTCTGCACTAGATCTTCTCCTAGAAGATTTCTTCAAAAAATTCACCTGCAGAATAAAAAAGGGAAGTAAATAAATAAATTGTGGCCTAAAACACTTAGAAATAGGTGCAGAAGCTAGAGGAAATAAACGGAGAGTTAAATGAACTACAAGGAAGAATAGGTTACCAATGCACAAGTCCATCTTCACCGATAGTAACAGCTTCTGGGGCAGTACCATTCTGGTGTAAGGAAATGAACTTATATTACTAAGCTGGCTAGAGGGAAATATGTGCATAGGCACAGTTAAAAAAATCAAGCAGTACCTCGAAATAGTTAAGCACATCTAAATTTGCAGTAGTGCCTTCGTCTAGCAGAGTCTTCATCCCTTGCCTTCAGTTTCTCTTTCCTTTCTCCTTCGGTTCTTAAAGCCACGTGTTTTTATAGTTTTAGCCGGAGCCCCTTTATTTTTTTAATTTCTTGTTTAGGCCCAGTCTTGCTAGCCTACATGCGCTTCGGTCCTTATTCGCTCATCTCAGTGACCTTGGGCAACCTGGCCCATGTTCTTTAGTAATCTCTTTAAAATTAATTCCTGCCCTAGATTTTTTATACAAGCTATATTATAATTTTTAATGAACGTAATTAAAAATGTTGTTTGTCAGAAAATAAAAATATATTATAAATAATGTAAATCAACACACACATATATAATTAGATAAAAATAAGTTTGTTATGTATAAAGCGAGAATTTATGATAATAAGAATATTTTATAATTAATTATTTATCTATATAACATGGATATTTTTAAGATATTTATAATAAAAAACATTAAGATAGATTAACATAACATATTTTTTTAAAAATATTCATTTTAAATAGGTGAGCATTTAGATATTTGTTTTTTGTTATTTGTGTATTAGCATAAGATTTCAAAGTAATATAATATAATTTTATTATTTTTTTATTTAGATATTTATTTTTTGAAATAACAACCTTTTCAATTTTGACTTCCACATGCTTTTATAATACTTAATTGTTGACCGTGGGTTTCCTTTTAATTATATTCTTTTATGAAATGGATATTTAATTGGACGTTTGAATTTTTATTTTATTTTTTACTGAAATGAAATGCATTCATTGAATATGTTCAAATTTAAATATAGAAATACACAAGTGACATTAAATATTAAAACATACATATCGAATGATTTATTTTTTTTCATTTAAACTTTAATTTCAGTTGAAAAAAATTAATACAGTTTTGTATTCAACCCTCGGCGATCCGCGAGCTCATCGACTAGTTATTTCTGTTATATACAGTAGAATTATTGGATGATTCAAGGTAATCATGACATTTTACCCTTACGATTTAGAAGGAAAGCATGAGTAGCAGGAGTTTTTTATTTGACGTGACATTGTTTTTATCATGTTTAGAGGGCATTTGTATAATTTTTTTATTAATTAAGATTTTTATATATTGGTTTTAATATTTGACAGGTAATCATGTGTAATAATTTTATAGTATTGTGAGTTGTTTATTATTCATAAAATCTCTTGTTAAAAAATATTTTTTGATAATAAACTATAAAAAATTAAAGAAATTAATAATATTTGTAAGAAAATAAACTAAATCTATTAGTTTATCATGTGAAATTTCACATCTATCAATTTTTTTGTTAAACTAAAAAAATATTTTTTATAAAATATTTTACACAAGATAATTGCATAATACGGATACAATATGGTTTAATATGCATACTACATCAATTTATGAATATTCAGTTATATTATGACATGTCATTGATACTTTATTAATAGATTTATTTTTATTTTTATTTTATTAAATTTTAAAGATGTAAATGATAAAAAAAAAATCTTTAAAAATACAGGAAAACTACAAATTAGTTTGAATTACAACCTCGAATAAGAACGTTAAATTCACTTGTCATTTTATATAACCATCTATATTATGTTACCATTGTTGGATATTACATATTAAGATTGTGTAAATTATTCTTTTCAACGATAAAATAATCTAAACTATACCAATCGAAGTCAGGAGACTCAAGACAATGACTGTATTCACGTCAAAGGCCGGCCCATCCAGTCGGCAGGGTACCTTCACCTCCAAGTATCTCGAGTTCAAGGGCACCCCTTGAAGACCAGGGGAAAATAAATGATTGTAACAATATTATGTTCTACTTTGATCAATTTCAGGCATTTGCATTGACACATACTTAAGAAATTAAGTATAACACCAACAATAACAATGAGAAGGTCTGAAATGTCTACAAAATGAGATCAAAACCATATAAGCCTGAAGGTGGGAGTCCAGTGTCCGTAATCGAGGAACAAACTGACGCATGTAGCTTTTTTCACAGTGCTAATTAGATTGGCCTGGTCAACGGTTTGTTGCACTATTAAATAGAACTCATAAGAGAAATGAATTCAATCCAGTACCTCTGTACTCGAAATGTCTTGCAAGGGGGAGAATATCAACAAAATTTCAACATGATCTTAAAAAAAACAACACACTGCATTGTGCAGATCAAAAACTTCACAGCATCCTCTCTCCTCCTACGATGCCAAGAGTGCTTCAATCTTTGCAATTTGATCCTCTTCGTTCTTCTTGGTCGGACTCCTATTAGCATCGTCAAACAAATCATGCTTCCATTTCTCTCCACGCGTAACACTTGGGTGATAACTTTGTCTGTCGCTGAATCTCTCTCTTCCCCTGTAATTTCCACCATCACCACCACCAAATCTTTCTCTTGATGCAAGGTCACTCCTCTTCACTTCTCTATTTCCTGCAGCAGGCCTCTCCGGTCTGTCTACATAGCGAGGGTTATGGTCTCTTTCCTCCCTAATCGACATAGGACGATGAGAATGGTTTGACCTTACAGGTTCCACAGTTGCTTTGTCAGGATTATCAGTCTCCACTGGGATTTTCTTCTCCCGAAATGCAGGTCTTTTCCTCACAGGTGGTGGCGGCTCAGCCTCCATTTTCAAGAAACCATCATGGCCCCATACTCTTTTTTCATCCCCCTTACCTCGTGGCTTCTCATCTCTTTGCCGCGAATCATAAGTTGCTGCCTTGTTTTCTGTCCTTTCACCCCGATCATCCTTTGAATCCCTAAATCGGCGCTCTTCAAAAGAGAGGAACACAGGAACAGTATGTGAAATTGTTTGACAATAAAAAAATAACAGGGTCAAAGAATTATTTGGGTCATGCAAGTGAAATCAGGAACCAACCAGTAGCAGATCTCCGGCCCAAGCTTCGACCACCTTGCCCAGCATTACCGCGTTCATCATGCTGTTAAAAGACATGTACAGGCAAGCCTAAGATTGTTATATACATGGAGGCTTTCAAAGGCATGGGGCAGACAAACAATCACACAACATCAGCCCAGAAAAAAAGTTTTGAATGCACTGAATAAAAACCCAGTAATTAAGATCGAGAGAAATACTGCTCATTTACTAGAGCAAATGATCAATTACATAAATTCAATAGTCTAAAATCTATTTTTTTGTCCCACAAGCACAGGGATGCATAGAGAATACTATTGTATTAGAGATCCACATTGCCCTAAGGTGAGCAAATGTAAACACCTCTTTCCAGTCATTAAAAGAATTCATGCAACACATTAGCTAAAAAACTTCAATGATACCAAAGATTTGTCAAGGAAAAAAATCTCCTTTTTTTTTTTTGTTGCAAAAGTTGAACTGCTCAAGCAAATAAACATTTACAAAGACAACCACTGTATAGTATGAATGGCATCTTAGGAAAGTATAGAAATAATCCCAGACCACTAAGTCCTATAATGGCTACAAACTCAAATTTTCTATTTCCATAGGCACCCAAGCATACCTTAGCTTCTGAACTTACTGTCTGAACCGCGCTAGATTTCACATCCATTAGATAATGACAATGAGACACCAGAACAAATTCCATAAAACCACATATCAACAATTACTTCAAAAAAGAAAAAAACCTGAAAAAAGGACCGAGACCAAGGCACTTCAGTTGGCTTAGAAGAATGCTTGCTTCCTTCACCGTGTTCATTTGGTTTCTTGTCTGTTTCTTTGCTCACACCACCAGACTCCACCTTGGCAGAATCCGGACCAGACGGGGTCTCAAGAGGCAATGCATCTTGCAAGCGGCGCCGGTTCTTTTGATCTAAATTAGAGTCAATTGTTACTCTCTCTGTCTCTGGTTTTCCATCTCTCCTTGACCTCTTAGGACTTCAAGAAAACCAAACACCTCACAAACATTACCAACATCATCAATTCAATTATCAAGGTCATGTTTGGTTCTAAAACAAAAAACCCACTTCATGAATCTAGGTGATTCACCAATTATCGCTACATAGCAACAGAATGTAGGGCATATAAAACACCAAGGCCGTGTTTGGTTGAAAACGAGAGAACATGCACCATGAATTGCAGTGACAGACTAATCATGATTATAGAGCAACAAAAAGCAGGGCATGCAGTATATTAAGACCATGTTTGGTTTTATGAAGAAGAACCCAGCACATAAAAACCGTAAAAGACTACCTGGGTTCTCTGTCGAAGCCAGAACGGTGTCGCCTAGAGTCAGAACCGCGTTCTCGACGAGACATCGCGAGCAGAGAAGGGAATGATTGTGGTGGAACAGTGATTTAGGGTTTTAGTGAAGTGGCGTTATAAGAGAAATACCGTGAGGTTTTCCCCACTGGATAAGAGGCAGAGGATCCTGTTATCCGATCTTCGCACGATTGGATTATTAAATTACGGGATTGACTTGGTTTCTTAATCTTAACCGTCCATTCTTCTCATAAAAAAATAATTAAGCTTCATTTACGTGAATAATTAACACTAGTAACATTATATTATTGTTAATTCTAAAAATTTCACATGAATTTCTTTAATATTTAATAAGAATTTATTATTAAATTACGGGATTGACTTGATTTCTTAATCTTAACCGTCCATTATTCTCATAAAAAAATAATTAAGCTTCATTTATGTGAATAATTAACACTAATAACATTATATTATTGGTAATTCTAAATCTTTAACTTGAATTTCTTTAATATTTAATAAGAATTTAGCTGAAAATGCGGGGGGGGGGGTGGGGGGGGGGATAGTTTGCTAATGAATTTTTCGGTAAGAGAAGTTGTTAAAAAAGGATTTATACACAATTATGGTAGTTGGTCGGTCATCAAAATCCACCATTAGATTCTCCTTTTTCAATTTGAATTATTGTAAATCATTGTATCAAAAGTTTTAAATATTCATAATGACCAACTCGCCACTATAATTTAATTTGAAAAAAAAATCTTGAGGTGTATTTGTAAAGTTGAATGGAAACATTTGTAAAGTTGGATTTCTTGAGGTGTATTTGTTAATACGGCCATGTTATTTTAAAAAAATAATTTTAATTGATATATTTTAATTGTTTTAAAATATTATTAATAAATATATTTTTAAAAAAATTATTTTTACACATGGTAAACTAGTCAAAGACCTTTCAGCTCTGCTGCCTAACTCATTGACCAATTCACCAGCAAGACTACCGTTAAAAAAATTATTTATTTATTTATTTTAAATTAATATATTTTTAGAATTTTTAAATTATTTTAATGTATAAGTATTAAAAATAATTTTTAAAAAATAAAAAATTTATTAGCATGTATTTTAACATAAATGTTTTTTGAAAAGTAATTGCAACCACATCACCAAACAATTGCATTTTAAAAATATTTTTGAAAAAAATTATTTATTTTAAATTAATATATTTTTAAATTATTTTAATTTACTAATATCAAAAATAATTTTTAAAAACTACAAAATATTATTATCATATATTTTAACATAAAAAATTATTTAAAAAATAACTACAGCCGAACTACTGCACAATCACATCCTCTTGTTAATTTGCAGTGTTATAAATTCCTCTCATTCGATTAGTGAAGGAGGCCCAACTGTTTGTTTCCCCAACATGATGTCTTCTGTTTCATTCGTTTTCAGTGGCTAAAAGAAAGGAAAGAACTTTCTTCGTATTTCATGTCAGAAATTTCGCGCACATTTTGATCCTATCCTCTGTTATGTTATTAGCCTTAAATTGGTTGTGTTGCATTGCTAAAAAACTTATATTATAAATTTTTAATGTTAAAAATTTATAACTTTTTTATTCTTAATATTTTTATTATATGTATTTTCATAGTTTATCTTTTCAAAATATCATGATATTTTTTTTGATAAAATTACTGATTTTATTATTAGAAAACCCTCATGCCATTAAAAAAATTATTTTGTAGATACCAGCTATTAATTACATAACCTACAATGATCACTTGTTTTATCATATATTATTTATTATTATTTATCAACCTTTTAAACTTTTTATATTAAATTACAAGATACATTGAGTATAGAAATGAATATGGTTATTTTAACTAAGAAATTAATCAGATCTGTTCCACATTATGATTAATCCTTCCTTGTAGTGCCATATATTGATGAAAAATTGAATGTCTTGCATTGTTCAAGCTGTTGCTTAATATGCTGGCAAGATAGCGCAAGGTTCAATTGCAGGTGTTACAGCAGAATACAATCAGGAAGAAATTCATGCTTCTATTAAGGTCGATGTTGACTCAAAATTACCAGTGAGTTCTGGATTTAGTTCTCAGCTCTTACTTGTAAACTTAAAATCATGTTCTGTTACTTCACTATTATTTTATCTGATCTCTTTCGCTTTATGGAAGATTTCACAACCTTTACATTGAGGATCGCCGACCATGAAGGATACATTTTCACTGAAATTGCCAGATCATAGCTCTAAAAGGTATGGACTGTTTTTGTGCTTTACCTGAGTAAGATTCTGAAGCTAAGGTTCCTAAATTCAATCACATTGAATACTGTATGATTCTCCAACGCGGAAAGAAATGACAAAATTCCTGTTTCCTCGCATAATGTACTTTTCCTTACTCAAATGATCTGATGCATTGAGAAAACATATGCAAATTAAACAAAAATTTGTCATTTTATCTCGTCTTACCCAAATTGATTGGAAATGTAGAAGTTTAATCACCTTTTCTTCTGGTCCACTGCAGGTGCAGCTTCTAGTTCCGGATAAAGTAGAATACTTCTACAAAAATGCTGCTTTATCTACGAGACTTCCTTCAAACAGCCGCCATATAATTCAGCTTTCTGCAACTTTTGGTGCTCCACACCTTGCATTTGGTATGGAGACGCTATACAGTCTTGCTTCGAAGAGATTTCACGAATTTAACGCAGGCATTAGAGTGATAAAACCAAATTTTGAGGGATCAATTACTTCGGAAGTTATTTTACCTGCACTGGTGACAAATTGGACCGACTTTCCTAGTTAAACTAGCAACATATTATACGTTAAATAACCTGCTAATAGTCATCATGCTTATGGCTTGTGTCTGTTGTTATTATCTATACTTGCCTAAACAGGGAAGGAGACTTACTGCAACTCATTCTCTCTAAACTTCTCAGGACAAACAAGGTTAACTTCCTAAGGGCATCATATGCTCATTATTTCGATCATGAGAAGAAAGTTGCAGAAGCAGCAGTGGTCTCTCGGATGCTTTCAGAAAAGTAGAATGTTCTTGTAGTTGGAGGAACATGGACAATGGTTGATAAAACGACAGTTAAGACAAGGTTTGACAGTTGTGGGAAGCTGGTTACTCTCCTGCATCATAAAATCAAACCCAAGACATGCATTAAAATTACTAGTGAATTTGACCCCAAAGCCCTTGACAGGATTCCCGTAATCAGATATGGTCTCTCTCTCTCGTAATCTGAAAGGTTTATCCATCTTCAGTTGTGTGGTCCAGCTGATGGAATTCTGATCGTTCAATACCTTCTGCTGGTGCTTCGAAAGAAAGGCACACAAATTCACTGCTTTTACCATGTCCATAACATATATATTTACTTGAGCAGCTAGTCTGCCTTGTGCACTACAAAGGCACACTTTTTTCAAGCAATCATATTTCTGAAACAAGTTCATTTGCTTAAAGTGGATCTTGGTTTTCTACTCTATTTCGGAGCCAAGTTAATGTGTGTGCGCCAATACCATAGGCTGGAACAAGCCACATTCACCAAGCCATCTCATATTATCGCTAAGCATCATTAACCCACATGGTGTGGATATCATCCAACATAAGGCAGATAAGCTAAAAAAACAGTAATAATAATAATCTGAAAAGTTATCCACCAATCGATCTGAAGCCAATAGCTTCTCTATCATCTGCCGAACTTGTTTCCAAGGATATATTAACTACGAGGGAAGCGTTTCCTTGATATAAATTGAAACAACATACTTTTTATGCAAGTTCTTACTGCAAACACACCATACAGTCATAATTTGAGTAAACTTTTTCAGAAAGTGAAGACAAATTTCATATGACCATCAAACAACATGGTGATGAAACAACTTATTTCCCCAATAAACTACAGAGATAAGACTGTTAAGAGCACCTATGGAATTTGTGCAGAGCACATCAAACCACAAGGCGATGATGGATAACAAATAAACAACTTATTGATGTTAAACCCACTAATCAAACACAATAACTTATTGATGTTAAACCCACTAATCAAACACAATAACTATGAAATAAGAAACAAACAACAAAATATCTTCTAAATGAGAAATAAAACATAACATAGCTACTAAATGAGAGTTAAGCATTGAAAACAGAATTGTGCAGAACAAAAGGACCACGGATAATATTATCTATGAAGCTAAACACTCCAAACTCAGTGCTGATTATGAAACCTAAACCAAAAAGGAAGAGCTAACAAGATCACTTGTTACTTGAACCATGAAACCCCTCTACATGTATCTTCTCGACCACTCTAATCCTTGTCAGCTTTAAAAGCTGACAGCATTAACTTTGCTTGCTCTCGTATCAATTCATTCCTCTTCAAAAACAACTCCAATTCAGCTATATGCAACTTCCTCCACTTCGCCTCCATCTCTGCCTTCTTCATTCCATGCGCAAAATCCAATCCATTTCTCACCACATAATCATCCATTTTTCCACCACTCACACTTGCATCAAACTTCAAAACCTTTTTGACACTTGAATCTCTCTCCATCTCAACTTCCATTCTCTCCTCCTCCTCCACATCCATACCCAACTCAGCCTTCAATGCCTCTAGTTTCTTAGCATTCCCTCTTTTATTATCATTACTATTATTGTTTTTCTTCCCGTTAGCTTTAATAGTCCCTTCACTGCCCCAAATATATTTCGACAAATCAAACCCCTTCTGATCATGCGGTTTGCTAAAAATCTTGCTTTCCCCTTTTTTCCCTTTCACATGATTCTCAAACTTCTTCCTTAACCTAGAAATCTTATCCTTCAATTGAGTCATAGACACATCAAAATGCAAAGACTTCTTAATAAAATCGAAAAACGCATTCATATCCTTTGATGGGTCATAACCTTTCTCTGCAATAAAATCAATTATACCTTGCAACAGCGCAATCTCATCCTCCTCGGTCCACAACCTTTGAAAGAGCTGTTTTTTGGAGTCCTCGGACTTCTCAGGCTCGGATTCCTTGCTCTTAGCCCGTTTCAAGTCTTTCGAATCGCGATCAGCCCCGTTACCCCTCTTCACAGCTGTTGATTTCTCCGGAGTGGCGGCTATAGCTGGTTTGGATCTGGACTTCTTGACCGCTGCTGCTTCCTTCGATGGGGTCTCCTCCATTGGTTTAGAGGTTATAGGCTTGACACTCTGGTCGGGTTCGGATTCAGATTCGGATTCTGACTCCGACCCAGAATCAGATTCGAGCTCAGATTCAGATTGTTGGGTGGTGGGCTCGGATTTTTCGGGGGCTGAGTTTTGGGTTCGGATGGTCTTGGTTTGTGGCTGTGGAGGAGAGGGGTGGCTCTGTTCATCATCAGATGCTTCTTCTTCACCACTGGAAGTTTCTTCCTCTTCTTCGGAGCTAGAAGCAGAAGGTGGATCTTCAACGGGAGGAGCACGTTTTGGTGCCATAGAGAAACAGGGAGGGATAGGGTTTTGTAAGAGAGTTTGATTAGCGGCGGCAGCGTGCCTTGGAGAGAAGAAAGAGAGTCTTCCCCAAGATGTTTTTAAACGAGGACAATAGAGTGTGCCTGTCGGTTTCCTTATCGTGGAATTTCTCACGGTGGGAGGACTTAATTTTTAACCATCCGAACGTTATTATTGTAATATGGAGTAGTAATGCTAGCTAACAGCCAATGAGATTCATTAATGTGTAATATTAGTATTATTAATATCATCAAGAGGAAACTAATTAGATTTTGTGATTTTTAAGAAATAATTATATCAATAATTACTTTGTAAGAGTATAGGCATTCACGCTCTCCAATGTAACTCCTTAATTATAAGGGCTAGCATGTAAGTTTTGTGAATAGCAATCCTTATATACAACGACAATACTTTTTGCCGTTTAATCTATTTTAAAAAACTACATTTGCACCGATCTCTTCCGGTTATATTTTCTATAAAACTCTCTCTTTCAACCATATGAAAATGATGGATGGAAATAATAGTTTTAGAGCTCCTTTTATATGTGATTATAGCCGTTGAAAATATGACCAGAGATTAGGCTGTAGCATTTGAATTTCAAATAAAACAAAAAAATAATCGATTCAAAAATTAATAGTAAAATAATAGTACTTTTTGAGATAGGAGAAAATCTTCTTGTTGAATGTGATTCTCTCTCTTATTAATGTCTATCGTTGAAATGGATTCTTTGAATAAGTGCTGACATTTAATCATGGAGAATTTTAAAATTTCTCATGGACAAATCGTGAGCGCAGAGAACACAGTAGATTTTAGATGTTTTGTATCAAAACAACTGTAGTTTTGAGATAAAAAAAAAAAAACTGTGATCTTTTGCTTTGATCATCGGAAACCCCGGCCTTTCTCACCTATGTCTTCTCTGTCTCCTGGGGTCACTGAAATTGGATACCATGTGATAGATACCTCAACATGAAAGAAGTGATTCCTACCATCAATTACTAGAAGCCTGCAAATAGCTGGATCCGTAGATAAGATGATAACATCATCAATACATCTCGAGGATGTTTCAATCAAGGAAGGAGAACGTTTTGATAATTGGACAACTTAACAACGATTCTTTTAGTATGCCAAGGATATCATCGGATCATTTTGTATATCATTCAAGATTGAGTGTTTTCCCAGATAATCTTAAAAACAGTAAAGCCAGTTATGCAAACAAAGTTATTTCACATCAGTACAGCGTTCTTCTATTTCTTTAAATTTCTATTCAAGTCCCATAAGGAACTTCATGGTTTTCTTAAGTGATCCACAGGTGCATATTGGAAAGGTGCAGAGTGCATCACGATCATTCCATAGGCCCTTCAGTTTTGTAAAATATGATCCGACAGACATGTTATCTTGCACAAATCATGAATCTCATTCTCAACATTGAATAGCTGGACCACGTTTCTATGTGCGAATCGTTCCTGCAGATAGAGCCACATTTGTCTAGCATTTTTGCAATTGATGACGCTTCTAGCAATTTCTTTGGACATTGATCCTAGCAGCCAAGTTTTAACCAAATTGTTGCACCGATTCCATCGTTGACATTCTTCCTGATTGCTCTCGCCTGGTTCTTTGATTGAACCATCTATGAGTCCAAGCTTATTCTTCACTGTCAAAGCCATGGTCATGTATTGTCTCCATGTGCTGTAATTATCTTCCACCAAGGCCTGCGGTACGAGGATGGCACCTGGCTGATCTGAGTGGTGAAGATAAAGTGGATGATTTGGATTATCCCATTTTGCAGATGAAGCCATGTCTTTTGTGAAGATTGGTTAAAATTTTGATGTTGTGATTGCTACGGTTCCCAGATGAGATGCTCTGATACCATAAAAACAGAATGATATGTAGAGAATCTGTTTTCATAATTAAGAAAGAAACAAGGATTACACTATAAATATATATAGTGCTGGCATTGTATCAAGATCCCACTCTATTGCCTATGATCAAGCTTGATTATTTACAGACAACTAGAGATTAATTTTCATGAATGACCACTTATTGTGGATTGATTTGCTTGACTAATTTGCTTGATTTCCTAAACTCGATTATTAATTTTCTGTAAGTTAATTTACCTACACTGATGAAAAATATGAACAATCATTTCTTAGTTAAACTCGCAACATGTCGTGAGATAAAAAGACCTGCTCAGTGTCAGCGTTAATAGAGATATCAACTGTGAATAGAATTAGAATAATAAAACAGAGCATCTGATGCTATTGGCAATTCATATCTCTATTATGCATGATTTCTGCTTGTGGTTGTTGTCATCCGTTGGTGCCCAAGAAATCATTCTCTCCAAACTTTTCAGGACACGCAAGGGTGACGATCTCGGGGCGACATATTCACACTACTTTGATCGTGAGAGGAAATTTGCGGCGGCTGCAGAGATAGCTAGGAGGTTTTCAATAAAGGAGAACATTGTGATGGTCGGAGGATCCTAGACTATGGACCATCGAACGACAATTAAGTCGAGGTTTGATAATCTTGGAAATCTGGCCACTCTGATAGAGTATGAAATTAAACCCAAGTCAAACTTGACAATTTCTACCGTATTTAATGCCAAATCCCTTGACACGTTTCCAGGAATTGGACTGATTCTCTCTCTCGTGATCTGAAAGTTCTTCATTCTTCCGTTTTGTCCAGTTGATGCAGTTCTGATACCTCATTACCTTCTGTTGGTGCTCTGCAAGAAAGGCCAACATGGATTCACTGCTTTTACAAGAAGCAAAGGGGTACCCTAAGGTCCTAGACTCTTCTCTGATTTTGAAATGCCCGCAAGAGGTTCATCCATCTTGTTTGCAAGCTTTCTTGTCGTGTGTTATATGGTTCTTTCCTTTGTTTTGTATCTTGTTTTCTTTAAGTCATCACATCGTATTTTTGTTGTTTCTTGGATTGCCGTGTTGTCAGACAGATCCCACATTTCTATTGCAAGTCACTGCTCTGATCATTTGAGTATGCAATTCATCATGATCAATTACTTGGATCAGTCCAATAGCCCCCAAATCTACACACAATTTTGAAAATTTCTATTGTTTAATATCCTATAAAAACTTCAGTGATATGTAATTCCTGGAATATGGCAGGCAAGTGCTTTTTTCATTTTAATGAGACAAAATGATATGGACCATTCTAGATGTTGAAAAAGCTTCGGTTGAAGTCATACTGAAAAACAGGAGCATCATCATTTGGAAAACAATGGGAGTTGCAATTCATTTCTAGTGGAAACTAAATTCTACATGCACATATATGAACTAGATAGGACAAAGTGGATACATGTTTCCAACATCATGACAACATTTCCTTGCAAATTGTTTCCTTAAAAAAAAAAATTCAAGAAAAAACTGCTTTCATTGCTTGCTACAAGATTTTGAACAGAAAGTATTTAGCTGGTATTAGAAGACAGCAGATCACTAAATAGTCGATGATATTTTTCTGGTAAGCTCTGTGCTTGAACATCATGTTACAATGTAATGACTTGCAACTTAAGTGGCAAATAATTATATTTCGAGTCTTGCCGTTGAAACGCACGATCATACCAAAAGAGCAATACCTTTTCCTTCCTTTTGGCCTCATCAAACCAGCAATAGAATTTATTGGCATCTTGATATCAACCGCAAAGTATGAGCATTTTCCAGGAAAATCATTATATTTCTCCGAGATAATAGATCAGGGCAATAATTTAGGCTAATGCCTTCAGCCAAACATAATTCTTTTCAGTTCAGAACTCCATCCTCGACTTTTGAACCACATGATTGCAGAATAAACTGCATAAGCAATGGGTATCACCCTTCATTCTCGACTTTTGAACCTGGCACACCATTTTATTAGAAGCTCTTCGATATCAGCATCCATTCGGGTTCCAATGCCACCCCAGACCAACATGTGAGGAAGGTCTCCAATAGTCGAGCCCGTCACTTCGTACACAGCCTCGAACCCAATTCTAGTGTAGAACCTAACAAGCTAGCAAATCAAGAGATAAAGCAATACAGTTAAGGATTTTACATCTGCTCGGAAGAAGATCCAAGAAGTTATGTTTTTCAATAACCATATCATATTTTGGAAGCAATAAATAATGAAGTCCTGATGCTCAGTGTAATTGACCTATCATTACAGGTAACCTGCACAATTTTGTGACCATGTGGGTAACTAAAGGGTTAAAATAGTTAACAGGAATCCACAACATTGAAGAATTTCTGCTTAAATAATCAGATCAAAACAACTTTAGCTCTTCAATCAAAGGTAACGAAAGCAGATAAATTTACCCAAAGACCTAAAGCAGAGAACGGAATAGGCTGCTTCGATTTCCGTAAACTAAAAAGAGAATTGTGAGCGAAGGCAAATAACCTTAGAATGGTAAAGATCAGAGTCATTAATAGCAAGCAACTCAGCAGTCTTACAACCAGAGTCATACCCGTAACGAATAGCAACAGCTCCAATGAACAAACCAATGCCAAAAATTGATTTTTCCATGCCAAGTGTTTCTCTTCTCAATCTTATTGAATCCAAATGGAGAATCTTGCCTTTTAACCAGACCCTTATCAGCCCTTCAGCTCTCCCAAGCTCATTTTGAGTTTCAAGACTCTTAGCTGTGATTCTGAAAAAGGGTCCTAGTGTTTGTAGCTGAAGGTCCAGGTTCTGGGCCTTGGATGCAGCCAATACTTCAGTCATGGTTGGCACAGCTACGTTTTTTATATTGTTAGTGTTAATCTCATATTGAATGTTGCTGGAATTGAGGGGGGTTTTTGTTGTTGTCACTTGGTCTGGTGATGATAAATAAGAAACTGGAGCGATTAAGCAAGAGATATGGGTTCTTGCTTGTCTTCCCGGATTTGGCAAAGAGATTTTGAAGGTAGGAATAATGGGTGTCAGTTCCATTTGTTTAGCGGAGCAGCGTAAAAGAGAATGGACACTTTGAGACTGGCAGTGCTGAGAGGTTTTGAAGTTATCCAATGTTGTGAAGCGTGGCACATATGTATTGGATCACCATTGGACTCCTAAGTCCTATGTCGAGTTTTAAAAATTAAAATAGGTCCCTAAAGATGGCAGATTTTACTAGACGACCTGTCTTTGCAGCTTACGTTCGTATATACTGAAAATAATTAATTAGTTAGAGTGTATTTGATATTGTTGTAACTGTTGTAATTGTGATTTGAAAAAAATTATTCTATAAAAAGTATTTTCAGTTGAGATTAGTTTAAAAAAATAAATATTTGATTAAAACTGTGATTAAAATTAAAATTAAAAAAAAATAAGTTAATATGTTTGGTTAAGAATGATATTAAAATTAAGATTTTAAAATAATTCAAAAATATATATATTAATATTAAAATTTAAAATTTAAATATTATAGAATTAATTATTCTTATTACATCATGAAATAAATAATATTTTATATAAAATAGTTTTTATTATTTTATTAAACTATTTATAATTTCATTACGTACAAAATTCATTAAATAAGAACTATAGTTTTCATAAATTTTTAAGTGTATAATAAAATTAGATAAAATATTATCAAATATAAAATTAATATTATAGTACGAGTAAATTTAATTTATTCTGTACTAGTTTTTTAGAAAAAAAAATATTGTTCACATCACAATACAAGTGAATTTAATTCATTTTAAATTAATTTTTTTAAAAAAACTGTTAAAAAATTAACAAAAAAAAAATTCATGGAACTGTTCATGTTTCCTGAAGAATGCAATTATAGGGTACAGTTTATCAATATACACTGTATTTCGAAAAACATGAATTCCATGCTTTCTTAAAATCCTACCATAAATAAATTAAGAAACCCATATTTTTTATTTTTTAATAATTCATAACCAAACAACTTAGTGTGTTTTTTAAGAAACGCGAACGGGCCATTTACCACCTTAAGTGTTACAGAATCTGAATTAAGAACATGCCGACTATCCTTCTCTAGTTATTTTACTGTAATTAGTATATTTCTTGAAATCTGTAGGAAGAAAAATAATTAACTCTGGGCATAATTTACGTGCAATGAAACCAGGCAATGGAGCACAATCCCAAATCTTCGTGCCTACAAAGCTTATCAGACAGTTGATCCAATTCAAACATCATAATTAGCAGCCATTGGTTTCCCTTTCAACGATGGATTACTCTCATTGTTTCACTTTCAACAGCCGCATGCAGAGCATCCATTTCCACATGCAAGCAAATCCTCGAAAGATCAAGCGTCGCTTCGAGCTCTAAAATTCTTCTTTCTGCTGCCTATAAATAATAGTGCATCGTCAACATTATAAATTGCAAAAGGAATAAAAGAAAAACCACAAGCATTGATTAGGGATTCTTGAGCTTTACTGTTTGATAATGGGAGATATCAGCAGAACTAAGCTTCGCACATTGAGCACGCATGTTTTCGATTTTCTGCCTCGTTAAAGCCTCCTTTTTTCCCTCCCTCTCAAAATACTTTGATCCTTTACTCGTTTCATAAACTGCTCAAAATGAACATGATAAAAGTGTAATTTAGATAGTTATCTTATCATGTGTATGTAATGAATAGAATATAAATATTATCAAATTCGATTTAAAATTTACCAAAGCCTAACTCGAAATAAACTATTTTATTTTTTTGGATAATTAATAATAGCATATAATAAATACCCCGAAACCAATAAATAATTTATAAATATATAAAATTTTTAACCAAGGAATAATTAATTGGTAGGACGTACATGAAACCTAGCATCTAAGTATTGCCCATCGTCATCCCTATTTGTTCACTCCTTCCATGCCTAAAATAAAAACAAATATTATAGCACGTTGTTTAATCAAATTTCCAACAGCATCGACCATTCCTAAGAGATTCGAATGAAATTGTCTTAATTTGCAAGCACAAGGTGAAATAATTGTGAATAAAACAACCTAAGTAGAAATTCGGGATAAGAAATTTATGAACTGCTTTAGCGTTAGTGTGAGCTGCGTGGTAAGATTGCCATGGACGAGGAGGAGGTTTCAATTAATTGGTTATTGAAAAGGGTTGCTGGAGATATATAGGACTAGGACCGACAAAGAGGAAGAGGCCGCTGGATTTGGAGGGAGAGGATGGGCCTTGATTCGATTCAAAGCCCGACTTCTTAGTCCGAGATTCGACTTTTCTTCGTCATCGGGCGGGCCCGTCTTGGAAAGATATCGGGCGGGCAAACCCGACCTCTTTTTCTTCATGGTCGAATCCACTTTTTTTTTTTGCATATTCTTACAATGTGCGCCTCCTTTATTATATATTATTAGAAAAAACAAAAACTACAAATAGAAGTTCAACCACGGCTTTAAAACATAACTTGACCTCCTAGTTGATTCTTGATCCGAGAATTAGGCCGAGCCAGGTTGAATAATAATAATAATAATAATAATAATAATAAATTGTAATCTGATCAGCTAGTAAAAATTTAATTAAAATTTAATAATCTTATTTTTAATTTATTTTTTCAATGTATATAATTTGTATATTTTTATAAAAAAATAATTAAATTAATTCAAGTTAGTTAACCTCCTGTTGATCTAGAAAGTGATTTATCTTCTAGAATCATGTATAAAAAACTACGGTTTCAATGTAAAGAAGAAAAGGAAATTTCGTTTGATTTGAGAATAAATTTTTATATTTAAATTAAAAGAGATTTGTTTCATTTGAGATGAATTTTGTAAATAGAAAAATAATTCTTTTTTAATTTTTAGAGGTTTTTTCAATAAAAAATTATAAATTTATTGTTAAAAGCAAATGTCAGGTCAAAAAAATACTACAAAGTCGAGTCAACTTTACTTTTTAATAAAAAATAAAATAAATCATGAATTTTAATTTATAATTATTTCCATTCAAATTTGTTATGAGTCATTTTATGTCAGATTATCTTGAATTACGAATAAAAAAATCTGAATTATAAATTCAAGTAGGGAATTACTTCCTTCTGATTCGCAGAAAAGTGACACGTTCCATCCAGCTGGATCCAACTTTTTATTACAGGGACTCAAGTTTCTCACGTGTTATTTTCTGACAAACCCCACAGCTTATCAAAAAGAGACAAATGTCAAAAAGAAACTATGGACGTATTTATTATGGCGCAGGGTCCCGCGTCGCCTTTCTTCTCCCACCAAAAACCGCATTTCTCTTCTGGGTTATTATTTTATTATTATTATTAGAAGAAACGCCACGAAAACTCTGTCCCACAAAATAATTACTTTGACTGTCATTGGGTGGATGCCATGTGCATAGGGGAGAGAGACTTTTTATTTCAAAATTAATAATTAATAATTTTTTATTTTTTAAAAATTATTTTTAATATTAACTCATAAAAATAATTGAAAACACAATACAAAAAAAATAATTTAAAATAAAAACATGTATAAACCGTAACACGAAACAATGTCTTAAAATTGTTAAGCTAGGGCCGTAAAATGTCAATTATTGTTTATTTTCTCATAATTCCAGTGCTTAATAGGAATTAAAAATAAAGGTTCATCTTCTTCTGCAATTCCTCGTTTGCTTCAAACTATTCAGTTTTTAAAGATTGTTTTTTCAGTGTTTCAACCTTTCTGGGCATCAGCAGGGAATAGTTTCTCTTTAGTTTTATTTTTTGAGTTTTGAGTTTCTTCCGAAAGTAAAGCACGAGATCTAGATTAGATTCCTCTTCCAGGATTTCCTTACAATATGAATTACTTGCTTTTCATCGATAAATAGTTAAATACAATTTCTATATGGATTATTCCCTAACAACTAAATTGTCAAGCATCTCTCCAGGAATTTAATATATTGTGACCGGCATGGTAAACTAGGGTTAATTTAATCGCCCTTTATATTAAATAATATTTTAAAATATACGAGAAATTTTAATAATATTTTTTATGTTTTATAAGAATAATCTCTATCAATTTTATTTCTTTCATTGAATTGGTTAGGAGTATTTATTTTTGGTTAGGTTTGGTTTTTATCAAAAAAAATAACTAAGCTGAAATTTTTTTTTAAAAAAAACCGAACCGGATAAAACCGACCGGTTCCAATTCGGTTCGGTTCAGTTTTTTAAGGAAAAAACCTGTTTAAACCGGTTTGACTTGATTTTTATCTTGCTATTGTATTTTTTCATATGTTTTTTCTTAAAATTATCTTTGTTGATTTCTTTTTAACATTGAACTAGTTGAGAATTTAACTTTAATTTTCCCCACGTGTTTTTTCTTTTTTTTCCAAAGTTATTTTTTTATATATTTTTTAAAATTATCCTTGTTGATTTTATTTTTTATATTAAGTTGGTTGAGAATTTAGTATCATATTTTTTCTAAGCATTATAAATTGCTACAGTGTCCCCACGTGATTTTTTATTTTATTTTTAAAAATTATTTTTATCGATTTTATTATTTTTAATATTAAGTTGGTTGAGAATTACAACTGTAAATTTTTTCATGAAATACCAGTATTTCCCTGCATGGTTTTTTCTTTCGTTTTTTTTATTATGACTTTTTTCAAAATTATTTTTTATTTTATTTTTTAAAATATTAATCAGGTTGACAATTTAAATTTATAGTTTTTTATTTTAAAATATTATGGATTGCAACAGTTTTCTTTATATATTTTTATTTTATTTTTTTATGATTTTTTTTATAAACCCATGACAACACACAAGTATGCCACGAGCTTGCTGCATTGCACGGGCATGACATCCAGTTTGTGTGTAAATGATGCAATGTAATAATTTTTTAGATTAATATGGATATTCAAGTTAATTTATGCGTGTATTAAATAATTTTACAGGTTTTAAAATTAATAGTTATATAAATTTTTAATGAATTTAAAATTTATAAAAATTAAATTAATAGAGTTTGTGAAACTATAATTAATGATTCAGAAAGGAAATTCAAAGCATGATAAATTAAGCCATGCCTCTCAAAATTCAGTGTTTTTTTTTTTTATTTCACAATGAAATGCAGGAGTGGAAGATTACTAATTAGCGCCTTTTATATGTAGCCTGGACATGAACCTGTCATAAAACACCCTAGGGCTTGCATGGAGAACAGATGACGTGTTGTTGCCTGCCTTTTGGGAGGGAAAATACATTCCAGATAATTAATTGTTTGACTCCGTAACTTTCACAATACTTGCAACTGGTAAGATGTTTGATTGGTTATTTATTGCGTAATATAATTTTGTTGGGCATGAAATGAATAGGCTAGAGATGTCGACAAGGATAAAAAATGTCGCTTGCTTTGAGAGCGGCTATATTTCTTGATTGAGATTTATGAATAAAATATCTCAACGACCGTTCGGTGATAGTGAAATCTTTTACCCCCCCTCCATTCTCCTTTCAGATCTATATTGCTTCGGTTAAAATTAGAAGTTATCCCTTTATTTTGTTTTTTATCTAATTATAGTTTTCATTTTTTTATAGTTTTTGTTTGTTTATAATTTTTTATTTTATTCTCTATTATTTGATTTTATATGATATTGTTTTCCTAGATAAACTTGTTTTCAAATCTCACCAATCATCATTTTATTTTATTCTTATATTATATTTGAGTTTTTTTCTTTTAATCTTTTTTAAAATTGATTTTATTTTTTTATTTTTATTGTTATATTGGTTAAGAATTGAATTCTTTATGTTTTTTTTGGTATAATGATCTAGGTTTCGTGATTCATGGGTATTAAATGTTAATCTAGATTGATATTGATATGATTTTTTTACATTGTTTTTTTTTAATTTTATTTTTAATGCTAAGTTTACTAAAAATTAAATTTTTTCTATTAAATTTTTATCTCATGGTCTAGTCACGAGCATAGAATGCTAGCTCAAATTGCTATTTGTTTTTTTTTATTATTATTTTAATCTTTTTTTATATTGATTTTTTTATGCTTCAATATTGGTTTTGTTAAAAATTTAATTTTTTTTATTTTTTTCAATTTTTTTCTATAATGATAGCCAATCTTGCAACTTATGGCATGAGTTAACTATGCTAATCTGAATTGATTCGAGTTTTTATATTATTTATTTTGTTTTGTTTTAATATTAAATTTTATTATTGTTTTTTTAATTGTTTTTTTTTGTTTTGGGTATTTTTTTTAATTATTATTTTTAATTTTATTCTTCAATATTAAATTTTTAAAAACTGGTCTTTATATTTCTTTTTCCACTTATTAATTCTAGTTTCATAACTCGAATCAAGGGTATGAAATATTAACTCAAATTTATATTAGTAGTTCTTTTTATCCTGTTTTAAATAATTTTTTGTTTTTTATTTAATATTAAATTTATTAAAAAATAAGTTTTTTTTATTTTCAATTTACTTTGCATAAAAATCTTATGTTTCGTGTTGTGAATTTTTTATATTAGTTTTAATTGATTTGAGACTCTCATTTTTATTTTTATTTTTATTCTTTAATGATGAATCATCTTGGAATATAACTTTGTAATTCTTTTTAAAAAAGATTGTTTTTTTCTCCATAGCTGCCACTTTTTCTCTCTAGATATGGTAAATTTATTATCATTGTCTTTCTTATTATACAATGAAGCTAAATCATTTTATTGAATCTAGTAGGATTTATAACTTGAATTTTAAGTTTGTTTCGTACTTTAAAATGCAATAATAATATTTAAATATTATTTTTTGAAATTAAAAGGAGAGTTAACCTGGCCGCTACAAAACGCAAGCCATCTTTCTACCATCGGACTAAAGGGAGCATGTATATAAATTTTCTAGGGCAATTCTAGGGGCATTAATTTTTTATTTCCTGTCAAGTTTTGCTTCGACATTTATTGCAAGAAAAAAACTTCAAACGTAAATATTACTATATCTAATAAAGTAATTACAATTACAAAATTAAATGAATAATAAAATATCAAATATGTTATATTATGTCACTCAACACAGAAAATCAATAAAAAATCAAGTATCTTGAATAATTTTAATAAAAAAATTAAGTATCTTAGTATCATTCAAATTTTTGTTGGTTATCAAAGACAGTAAAAAATACAATCCTAAAAAGAGTGTATATCGGCAACAATTGTTTAAAAATGTGCTAGTAATTATTTTTTAAAGTAATTTTTTTTATAAAATATACAAAATTAAAATATTTTTAAAAATATTATTTTTAATATAAACATTTTAAAACAATTCAAAAATATAAAAAATTAAAATATTTAAAAATATTATTTAAAATACAGTTCTCAACAGCCCGGTATAGGAATTTCAGGCTCATGGAGTCCAATTTTATTCTACCATACAGCAGAATTTTATTTTTTCATAATAACTCAATTAAAAAAAATAAATAAAGGATGCGTCGATGGTTTTAGCTCACCGTGCCCCCCAAAGAAAAATAAAAAGGATGCGTTGATGGTATTAGTGCACCCTTTATTTTAATAGGTTTTGCAGTTTCTCCCTTTGGCTATATATTTATTTATTTATTTATATAGAGGTTGTATTTTAATAAAACATGCTCTTTAGATTAAAAAAATCTCGAAGAAAAGGCAAGTCTTTTCAAATATTAGGGTATTCATTTATATAGCTAAATTAAGTATAGATTTATAATTATATTTGACTCAATTTTTTATATTTGATAAATTACAAACTTGATTCAATTTTTTTAAAAATCTATGTGAGTTAAATATTAAGATTAATCATGATTTTATTTAGTAATTTTTAAAGATACAGCTAAAATTATTTCGTTTATATTTTTATAGTGATATTAAATATGTTAAAAATAAATTCTTGATGTATTCTTGATAATTTATTATTTTTTTTCTTACCTTCCTCATCATTTTTTTTTTATTAGATCTTGATTTTTATTTCTTAACTATTAATTTTTTATAAAATTTTAAGTTGAATCTGGACAAGTTAATTATTTTGAAAAAAATCATTACATAATTGTTATTCTCATATTGTGTATGTAATTAATATTAGAGAACATGTTTGTGTTGGACCACCTTTTTTAATAATAATTTTATGCAGAATTGATTTAAAAAAAATGATTGAGTTAAAAACTTTATTATTTTCTAAATATTCCCAAATCGATATTATTCTTCCAAAATACTCACCTAACCTTATCATTTTTTTTTAAAAAAAACACCCTATCAAAACCAAAATATTTACGGCTAGTGGGCAGTGGCTATTATAGCTGTCGAAAACAAAACTCAATTATTAAAAGTACAATCCCATGTCCATTAAAAATCAGGAGGTCGTGTCAGTATTTTTATTAGCCTCAATAAATCATTAAAATATCAAACCACTTTCATTCCTTTCTGTCTTCTTTTCTTTCCATAATTTACACATTCACAAAACTTCTATAACTGTCGTGTTCAACAACCCCATTTTCAACCTCATCGCACCCCGATTTTCCAATATACACTATCCTTCCTAACGTTTATAACATTTTTATATGTATATTAATTATTTGTCTGAGAGATGAATGCTTCCGGGTTTAAGCCAGCACTGCCTGGAATTTCGAGCTCGAAAAGGCTCGGATTTTTTAGCTTCAGTGGCTGTAATCAGCCCTTTGATTTGAAACCGAGAGGGGTTTGCCTGATCAAGGCTGCCATGGAAGAGACTCGGACGCTTAAACTGGATGTGAATGGCATGGTGGAGGATAAGCTGCCAAATGCGCACGCAGGTAACTTTCTTTACTGGGTTTAATACTTGTTTTATAATTGTAATTGGATTCCAGCCAGTTTATTAAAGTTTAGCTGGTGAAAAGGTAAGAGATTCCACGGTGTTTGACTTTTGATGTCCTTTTTACTGGAAAGTGTGTTAATTAAGGTATTAATTGCGATTGGGATTTATCGAATGGATTCTTGCTCTTCTTTGTAAGTTTGGATTTTGAATTGATTCTTGACATGGGTTTTGGATAGGCAAAAATCATAACCAGTTGTCTACAATAGGAAACTCAACAAACATAAAGTGGCATGAATGCCCTGTTGAAAAAATTGACAGACAGAAGCTTCTCAAACAGAAGGGTTGTGTTATATGGATCACCGGTCTCAGTGGTTCAGGTTTGTTGTTCTTCCTTCATTGAATTCTTCCTGTTTTTTCGTTTTTTCCTTCAAAATAAAATTGGGTTGATTGTCAACTGATTTTGACCAAGTTTGTTTGATTTAAATCAATAGTGCTTTAAATGTTTACTATTTTTGGCCTAAATTCCCGTGGTGTGTTTGTTGTTCTGACTTTTTGAATCAAAGGATGCTGTTTAAATTTTGCTGATTACGTGCTTTCACACAAACAGACATGAAGCTTGGCATGTGTCGCGTTGATTCTGTTTTTTATTTTTTGGTTGCCTTTGGATTTCTATTGCCACTATAGGAAAGAAGTTGTAGATTTCTAGATAACTTGTGTATTTAGTCCTCTCCCTTTTCTTCCTCTTGCTATATCTCTTTCATGCCTTCTTATGCCCTGAAACTCAATTGATAGGGAAGAGCACTGTAGCATGTGCCTTGAGTCACATGTTGTACCAGAGAGGAAACTTGTCTTACATTCTTGATGGCGACAACATCAGGCACGGCCTAAATCGTGACCTTAGTTTTAAAGCAGAAGACCGTGCCGAGAATATACGGAGAGTTGGTAAGTCCTGTATTAAATGTTTTCGTCTTTTGATTTTTCTGTAAAGAATTACTTGCTATACCATCACGTGCGAGTGCAACAGTTGGAATGTCTACTCACTTAATAATGGTTGATTAATAGTAATTTACAATCATGGACTTCTGGATGATTGAGTATGAAATTTTATAATTTGCCTCTTTTGTGTTCAGGGGAGGTAGCAAAACTTTTTGCAGATGCTGGATTTATTTGCATCGCCTGCCTGATTTCTCCATACAGAAGGGACCGGGCTGAATGTCGTGCAATGTTACCAGGCGAAGATTTTGTTGAGGTTGGTGCTTCGCCAGCTTATGACTTATTTTTCAAACTACAAGTGCAGCAAGTTGGGTTTTATTGTAGTTTTTTGTTTTCTTTCCTTTTGCTTCTTAGTTTTGGATCTGACTTTCAGATGTTGTTCATGTTGCTAATCATGCCTGACAGAGCTTATTAACAGGTGTTTATGGATGTTCCCCTCCAAGTTTGTGAGAACAGAGACCCAAAAGGCTTGTATAAGCTTGCTCGTGCTGGAAAGATCAAAGGTATTCTTAGGGAACTGCAATGCAACCGAGTTCTATTGGCTTACTTAACTATTAAGAGTTCTAACATTCATTTATATCTTACAGGTTTTACCGGCATTGATGATCCATATGAACCACCATTGGATGCTGAGGTAATTGTACGGAGCAAAACAAAATATTCTGGCCAGGATAAATGCTCATGGATGCACTAACATTCATATACACCTGCATGATTCGTCGCTAAGGGGAATGCAATGCGCTTTTTTTCTTTCATTTGGATGATTGATGAAACTCAGAAATTGCGGCACTCCTAATTTGGTTCTGCCTAAAGCATCAAGAAAGCAATAGTGATATTTACTTCAGTGCATGAATTGCCATGTGTTTAATCACTCATTTGGTTTTGTCTTCAGATTATATAAAAAGCCATGCGGAGAAAGAATGCTAATTTGCGAGTTCTTATAAAAAATTAACCAACACTCTTCTTTATATTGTGCATGTGGGTTGCTCGTGGGATATATTTTGTTGCTGAAAATGGGTGACTTAATAAAGAGAACATTATAGAAGCATGCTTACTGCATTAGGACTTTCACATTCCGTGAGTGGTTTAAGAAATCTGTTGTTAGAATTTGTTATATTAATAGCAGAAGGTGCAGAGTAGGGTGAATAACAAAACTTTACCTTGATCACCTCTATTCTGTTGTTGTTACAGTTTTGTAGCTGGCTCGCATTGGTATTTACCAATGTGCTGTGAAGAAGCCTAGTTGTCTCCTCCTCATCTCTTACATTTCTTGTACCGCCATCACTATTTAATTCTTCTTTTAGCTTGTAACATTCTTGCATATCATCAATATATGGTATTTATTGCTTAAAGTTTTTTCAGATAGTATTGCAATGCAACACAGGAGACTGTTCTACCCCATGTGACATGGCTGAGAAGGTGATTTCTTACTTGGAGGTAAAAGGATATCTCCAAGCATAAAATTGCTGCTGCGATCACGACTCTCAGTCATGATGCCTTTGTTATTGGAGTACTACTAGCAATGGAGGAAGCTGCCCGCTTCCCTAGTTGATAAATATCAAATAAATCGATTAGTCTTTTGATGTTTTGTTAGTTAATTTATCAATTAACTAACGAAACCTTCTTGGCCTCCGCAACACGGATGGAAATTTCATTTCTTTTGATTTGTATTTATTAATTAATCTGGAACTGGCTCGGGAAATATGTAAAATACTTATGAATGTTTCTGTGGGGGACGTAGTTATGCACCAAAATAGAGAGAAAGGAAAAAATAAGAATGTATATTCTTGTTTGATTTCTATGCATTTCATATTTGATTGTGCTTCTTTTCTCTCTGCCGCTTTTTATTGCAATTGCTACAACACTGTTGAAGAAATTGGAATTTCGAGTTCAGCAGTTCTAGTTCATGAGATGTCCTATAGTGCTTCCATATGCAGAGGTGGAGTATTGCCTTACTGCTGTAGTCAGTCTCATTTCTCGTTTCTAGTTTTGGCCAAGACAGGGATTGTTCTCGTTGAGGCGATGTTTTTTCTATCCGCCTGGATCGAGAATTTCTCTGGAGGTAACCGTGAGACAGCTTTAGGAAAGGTATTTTGGAATGCCCTTTTTTCTGGTTGATTAAGCAATCTCGCTGTTGCTCTCACCGTCCTCTAACCCTTCGAAGCCAATTGTTTGAGTTCGTAACTCCAAAGTCAACAAGCTACAGGCGAGCCGGTATCAAAGCTTCTCTTATGTATTGCTATAGCCAGCGTAAGAAGGTTTCGTAGCTCAACATTTTACTGGCAACAATGAGAGTAAATAAATATATAAAAAAGTTTATATTTATCTATGCATTTGACAGATGACACTCTGACTGTAATCATATTATTCATATTTGCTATTCTCTGTTAGATTTGGGATTTGTGATCTTCTCCCTCGTTAAACTCATGACTGTAAAGTTGACATGGTTTATTCCTTGTGCCATTTCTTAAAACCATTTATCTTGGCTATTCCCTCTTCAAACCCTTTTGAGTTTTTATGCTGAATGTGAAAGGATTTTGACCCCTTTTCTAATCTTAAATAATTTTGATTTTGTTATATCAAGTAGCATGGCCATTCAGGGATCAATTTCTGCACATTTCTAACAGGTCCCTGTCCATGATCATACCACTGAACAGATCCAAAATCCCTGCAGGTTAAAGCCGCAACACTTGTTTCATCGGAGGTGGGAAGGTATTTTAGAATACCTCCTTTTCTAGCACTATCTATTTGCGTCTATTCATTCACTTTGTTTTTTTTAATCAGCCTCGTTCTCTTGTCTCGAGAGCATGCGTTTTGAGCTCGGTGATTTCATAAAAAATTTTATAATTTATAAGCTGAAATACATCTATTTGTGATCTCATATATTTAAAGATAAGAAATCCCAGTAAAAAAAAGAGATTAGAATACATCTAACTGTAATTTCTGACTAACTTTAAAAAAAAAATGAAGTGAAATGATTTTGAAAAAAGGTATTTTAGAACACCTCTATTTTGTGTGTGAATCTCCACTTTCAAGGTTCCCATTTCCATTGTACCGGCATCGAACCCGTTACCTTGTTGGTTTGAATGTTGATCCATGAATCAAAGCCAACAAAGCACAAGCAAGGCCGGTGCCACGACCCCTTAAACTTTTCTACTTGTTCGAGTAACAAACATGTTGAAATTTCTCCCTCGTCAGTGTAAAACAGAATGGGTTAGAATCCAAATTTATCTTGAAGTCCCGAACCCAATCTATCATTGATATCAAATTTCTTGAATCAATTTTACTAGACTATGCACGGTGACTGTATCAATGCATTAATCAGTAATACACCATCTAGGCACGCGCCCAGATAACATTTCACAAAAATTTATTTATTTTATTTAAAATTTATTTTTATATTCATTTAATGTGTTAATATTAAAAAAAAAATATATTTTAATATATTTTTAAATAAAATATACTTCAAAAAATAACCATTACCACATCACTACTATTATATCATCAAAAAAATCTGCCTACAGCCTTTTTTCAATGGCACCTAATTTTCCTTTCTCATATGTCTTTTTTTTCAATGACTTTCTACATCAGTTTGAGATGGATGACAAAAAAAGAAGATATTTTGGAATTCTTTTTTTTTTTCAAAGTAATATGAATTTAAACCTGCTTGATAATATAGTTAAACCTGTTTGATAATATAGTTATAGTTATTTTTTAAATAATTTTTTATATTAAATTATATGTTAATATATATTTTTTATTTTTTAAAAATTATTTTTAATACCAACATATAAAAATCATGTAAAACATATTAAATTTTAATAAATTTTTTTTTAAATTTTTTAACTACATTGCCAGAGAGTACCGAACTCTCCTCTTGAAAGCTCTCTCACCGGCTTCGAACCCACGACTTAATGGGCTCTGTGCACGGAAACACCAGATCACCAAGCCACAAGAAAGCCGGTCATGTTAACCTATTTGCCTCCTGTTTTTTCGAAATGGGCCACACTGAGCAGGCTTGCTATTGAAGTCGGCGCTTTGGCACAAAATAAAAAATTGGGGCCGGCGTGTTCGTGCAAATTCAAATTCAACATGTTATAAATTATAACTCCAGTGGCAAAAATACTTCTTGACGGCTTGCTTACAAATGCGAAATTACGTGAAGCTAAAGAACTTTATTTGGTTATTCCTGTTCCTTGTATGGTGAAGGGTGTATTGAAGAGATGTAATAATTAATTTTTAAAATATTTTTTATTTAGAAATCTATTAAAATAATATTTTTTATTTTTTTAAAAATTATTTTTTATATAATCAGATTAAAATGATTTGAAAATAAAAAAATTATTAAAAAAAAACACTTTTAAAACATAAAATAAACGGACTCTTGATCTTTACTTTTACTATAAGCATTCATTTTCTAATCATCAATCTTAATCCTCATCTCTCGAGCCACTGAATTAACCATCTACTTCCTTGCCCTTTCGGAGTTGATCTTCGATTGCTTGAGGCCTCTAACATGGATGACGAGGGGACGTACACAGCAGATCGCTCATCAAATAGAAAGCCCTGCACCTGTAAATCATCACCTGTTCCTTCTGGCCATTTTCGTTTTCTTTTTTTTTCTGGTTGGGGTGGGGGGCTCAGTGAAAACTTGCAGGTATAAATAGGCGTTGCTCTTCGGGTTTACGAGTTGCTCGATCGAGTTGAGTTCAATGATTAACGAGAATTATGGTGGTGTACAACAGTAGAGAATAATGGCTATTCAAGTTCAAGACCCGATTTGTTAATGGCATTAGTAAAGAAATAAAACTCTATTTGTTCTCCTCCTCCACGTAAAGTTTGTGAATTTTTATTTCGGATTTATGCCCCCCCAATCCTAACCCTCGTGTTTTGAAGTAATTAAGCAATCTCATTTTTCAAGCTTATAATACAAGATTTCGAAATCCCTTATCCAATTATTTATAATTCTAAGCAGAATATATATTACGTAATTGAACTTTGCATGAACAGATGAAAAGATCTCTCGTGTTTCGAATTTGGTTTCTGTTTCCTTGTCATTCAATACAGACAAGTTTTTATTGAGAAATTTACGACTCATTTTCATGTCACAATCAATCAAGCATTAAAAAATAATTATCTTTCGAGATTTCTTTTTCTACACAATTATTTTTAAAAATCAAGGTTTAAAAAGAATAGCAATTAAATATCTATATACCAAGAAAATTATTTTAATTAAATACAAGCAATTTGGTCATATGGGCAGGCATGTGGGCTCACCAGGCCCACTCCTTTTGTGAACAATGGGTTTTTTTTCTTAATTTTTTTTTGGGTGTGAAAGATTTTTTAGCTCTTTTTTATGGATAATTTCTTAAACTAGAAATAGATATATATAGACTAATTACACACATATAGTAAAAAATCTTTATGCATGTATTAAAAACCTCACTGTATTTATATCGGAGTTCAAATTCAAGGTATCTCAGTTTGAAAAAAAAAAAAACTTTTTAAGAAACTAATACATACATCCAAAACAAAAAAAAAAGATTTAAACAATGTGTAATCAGGTGCATGGGAAGTGCCTTGTCGAAGATTTGAGGCAGTCAGATCAAAGCCTCTTTACGTACAATTTGTTTTCTAGACGTAAAGTTAAATAAAATAGAGTTGTTGATTGATTTTTTCAATAATTAAAATAGAAGAAAGGAAGATAAATGGGAATCGAGAGACTGATTTAGTAATTAAAAATCTAAGATCCAATCTTATATTCTACCAAAATAATGGAGATTATTGTAGAGTAATAGCAGTCACCAAATGGGAAACAAATCAGGCTCGGCCACCACTTTTTAAGAACTTCTAGATACACTGGATATATTTTACGTCTTCCCAGATATTATATTTCTTTTTTTTTTTGATGAATTATATCTCTTGCTCCCCTCAATTCGGTGAGGATTCTTCGGCTTCTTCTTCCAGCATAATTCTGATATATATATATATGTGTGTGTGTGTGTGTGTGTGTAGCCTGTTTTTTGGAATTTTAAACTCTCTCGTCACATTACTTGGTATGTTTATCCCTTACATAACATACATGCATATTAATTAGTTAATTCATTTCAACATTTTTTTTAATTTTAATTTCTTCATTCAACATCTAAATTATTGGAAATTGAACTTTGTAATTAATTTCAATTTATTTTTTATAAAATTATTTTAATTTTATGATTTGAATGAAGTTATTTTAATTTAAATTATAGCACAAAACAATAATCTATATGTTGTTTTTACTCGTGATCTCATGGTTAATCTTGATGGGATTGTTCATGGATTTCAGGGCTACACTCTAGCTATTGTATAATATGAAGGCAGGAGATGAAAATGGTGGTCAGCTTCTTCTGCCACTTCTCAGTATTATCCTTTTTGCAGGTTTGTTTCCTCCATGATTTGATTAATGTAGCTACCAGCAGGTGTACTGTCAAATATTAGGCAGTCTTGAAGGTCCTCTATTTCACAAAGAGATTGTTCTCTACATTTCTTTTTAGGGAAAAGGAAGTATTCCCAATTCATTATTAAACATCTGCTGTAAATCCACAATATCAGCCTCTTTTTATTTTATTTTTATTTTATTTCACGTACCTTTTATAGCTTGTTCAGCAAAAATTAAGAAAACAAGGCACCTAATTATATATTTGACACCAAGTCTCTAAGATATTTTATGAATTACTACCACCACATAACGTAATGTACGTCTTGCATGTTTTGCAGGTCTTCTAACCAATGCCTTACCCTATGATTACTCGATCAGCCTTGAGGCAAGCTCAAATTAAGATCAACTTCTATTTATTTCGCAAAGATTGTGCATAATCTCAAGTGATTATAGGATTCATTCTCTCTTTGCCTGATGGTGTGATTTCAGTGTTTGGAAAATCCTCTAAGACCTCAGTATAATGGAGGAATCATTGTTAACCCAGAACTAAATGATGGACTAAGAGCATGGTCCACATTTGGAGATGCGAAGACAGAACATAGAGAATCCAATGGCAACAAATACGTTGCGGCTCATTCCAGGAATAATCCATATGGAAGCATGTCACAGAAGCTTTACTTGAAAAAGAACCACCTCTATACTTTCTCTGGTATGCATTGCTGCTCCCCCTCTCCTCCCCAACTCATTTTAAGTTCACAGTGTGGTACTAGTGCCTGAAAAAGAGGGTGGCGAAAACAGAATTCTATTACCAGTAAAATGCTGAAACTGCTTACGAAATCCTGAAATTCTAAATTGATTTCTTAATTAAACAGCACTTAACACCAGTCTGCTTTCACTGTGACGTCTTGTCTCATCAGGGGTTAAGATTGGGTTAAGGGTGTCTGCGACTTATCCAAAAAATAAAAAAGAAAAGAAAAGAAAATTGCATAACATTCTGTTCTTCTTTTGTGATTTGATCATGTTAATATAGTGCTTTGAGTTAATGCAGCCTGGGTACAAGTTAGCGAGGGAAATGTTCAGGTAACAGCCATTTTCAAGACAGATTCTGGCTTCAAAAAAGCTGGTTCCGTTTTTGCTGAGCCAAAGTGCTGGTCCATGCTTAAAGGTGGCCTTACAGTGGATGCATCCGGCCCTGCTGAGCTATATTTTGAGGTACTGATATAGTATCTAATTTCTAAAACATAATTAAGGTCTTATTATTGCTGTACCTGTTTACGATTTCCATTCTTTTTTCTTAGAGCAACAACACCTCGGTCGAAATATGGGTTGATAGCATCTCATTGCAACAGTTCACCGAGAAAGAATGGAGGTCTCATCAAGATCAAAGTATTGAAAGGGTTAGCTGACTGATAGTCCCATCTTTCATCGTTTATTTATTTACAATATTTTTTCCTGGCTAGTTACGAATCAACAATTTTGCACCTAATTGGATACATATATATTCGTTCCAGACTCGAAAGGAGAAGGTTAGAATCCAAGCCATAGACGAACAAGGCAATCCCCTCTCAAATGCAACGATCTCCATTAAACAAAACAAACTGCGCTTCCCATTTGGTTGTGCTATAAACAAGAACATCCTCTCCAACACTGCCTACCAAGATTGGTTCACCTCAAGGTTTGGAGTGACAACATTTGAAGATGAAATGAAGTGGTACAGTACCGAAGCTACACGTGGCCATGTTGACTATTCAGTTCCTGATGCCATGCTGGCTTTTGCCAAGCAACACAATATAGCCGTCAGAGGCCACAATGTGATTTGGGACAATCCTAGGTACCAAACTGGATGGGTAAAGTCACTCTCACCGAATGATTTTCGAACGGCTGTACAAGCAAGGGTAGGGTCAGTTATGACAAGATACAGAGGCAGGCTTATAGCATGGGACGTTGTTAACGAAAATATGCATTTTTCTTTCGTTGAAAGCAAATTAGGACAGAATGCTTCTTCAGTTATCTACAACTGGGCTGGTAAGACTGATGGACTCACTACATTGTTTCTGAACGAGTTTTATACCATTGAAAGGAGTGGTGATGTTGCCGCTTCACCTGCTAAGTACCTTCAAAAGCTCAAAGAAATCCAGAGTTTTCCTGGGAATGCCAATTTGCGCATGGGGATTGGACTAGAGTCTCACTTTAACATTCCAAACCTTCCTTATATGAGAGCTTCCCTTGATACTCTTGCTTCTGCTAACGTTCCCATTTGGCTCACAGAATTAGATGTTCAAGGCAACCCAGCTCAGCAGGTAAGAGATCTAAGATACAAAAATTACAACCTGTCCTCTTTTAGTGCATCTTCAAATTGTTCTGGAGGGGTTAGGCTTCTCTCATGTCGTAGATAACATAATTGATCATTCTGGAATCAAAGTTTAAATAGTAAATTAAATAAGAATGAAACTGAAACAATTGTATTAGATTCCCTGATTAAATGTACTAATAATATAAATTAAATCGTCCATTATGATCTAAGAACTAATTGTTAATTTCGTGGGCAGGCACTATACCTGGAGCAGATTCTAAGGGAGGCATATTCTTACCCAAAAATTGCTGGAATAGTGATGTGGTCAGCATGGAAGCCACAGGGGTGTTACAGCATGTGTTTGACTGATAACAATTTCAAAAACTTGGCTACCGGAGATGTCGTGGACAAGCTTTTGCATGAGTGGGGGGGTTCACGTATGGGCCTGACAGATGCTAATGGCTTCTTCGAGGCTTCCCTTTCCCATGGAGACTACAATGTGAAGATTATCAGCCATGGTGTGACAGATATATCTTCCTCAACTACTAACCTTAAGGTGGATCCAACTGTTGGCGGCAGAACAACTTTGATCCACCAAGTTACTGCTTGATTGTTTCTCTAATATTATAGGTGTTTTGTGTTATCTGTTGTCCAAAATTCAAAAATAAAATAGGATAAATAAAATAATATTTAGTTTATAAAGATCCAATATAATAAGAATATAATAACTTGCAATCATCAAAAAAAAAAAAAACATAAACATTTCTTTAATAAGACTTTCTTTACCATTCACTCACTAAAAATCCTTTTATAATATACTTCTCAAAATTTTAATAACATCACTTTGTTGAAAATAGTATTCAATATCTCTGTACAAAATAGTGTAGAAAAACCACCCTTAAAACACTCATATGTAACCCTTTTTTATAAAGAATTTTAGAAATTAAAAACTCATATATTCTCTCCCGATCTAAAGCTAATGAACTTATTTATTGTATCCACTAAATAAGTTATAATAAAAAATTGTTTCTTTTTAATATGAAATAAAGTTTTTAGAGGATTTTAAGTTTCATCAAGACATGATACTTCAAAATTCTTTAAGATTAATTTATTATTTATCTATTATTTATTTAAATCATGTTAATATTTTATATTAAAAACTTATATTGGAGATTATTAAATTTAAAAATAAATGAATGCATTTTTAATTTTACTACAAATTTTTTTATTAACGGTTTTTTTAAACAATTTTTCCAACATTATCATATGGTTCCATGTACCACAACTTTCTTTTATATGCTTCTATATATTTGAAATTTATGAGCTACAACAGGCGAGGGTTTTGTTTAGGTGCTGGTATGTTGCAGCTGGATGTGCAGACTAATTGAACTGCTATAAATTCTCATTCATTAATGAAAAAAATATAAAAAGGATTACTCCGCAAAGAAGAAAACAAGTAAATCTTTGATTTAAGGAGACGTAATCAGGTAAAATGATGGGGAGGAGAAAATCACAACTAAAACCCATGAAGCCCTAGTGTAAACGATTTTCGAGCCGCTCAGAATTGGGCTAAATGCCCAGTTTGGGTAAGAGCAACAATTTGGTTTTGGAAGAAACCAACCCTCCATTTAGTATTTTATCTTAACGCAATTGGTTTCATACTAGGTCCACTTTAAAGAGTTGCCCTAAGCTTGATGACACGAACCCATCCCCCTTGCTTTTGATCTATCCATGCCGGTGGATGCATGTCACTATCCCCAAAATTAATGTTTGATGTGATTTTAGGCAAGTTGCTGTAACTCACTACAAACTTGATACGAAAAGTTAATTAGCCTATTGATCCATCTAAGCATGAAAGGGCAGGAGGTATCCAAAAATGGTGACTAGGAAAAAAAGGAACGATCATCTGTATAGTATATGTTGAGTTTCAAATTAGAAATTTAGAATGTTAGAAGAGCCTTAAAGAGAAATTATTTTGCAGGTTTTATTTGGGTCCGACTTGTGTTGCACATGCATGAATGAAAGAGGAAGGAATGCCAACTTTGCAACAAAGGGAACACGCATCAAGCCTTTAGCAGCAAAGAGGAGGGTTTTCCCCCCCAGAAATGAGCTCTCTGTCTACAACTGATCATGTGAGCATGCTCCTGGAACACATTTATGGAAATTAATGTTTGATTTTGTTCTGTTTCCAAGAATAAAACGAGTAATTATATATAAGACTTTGTGAACTTAGTAAATCCAAAGATAAGTTGCAGAGATAAAATCTAGCAGACTGTTATCAAATACCCTAGTTCCTATAGGAAGGGGTTTGGATTAAAACCTTGCATTCCGGTGGGTTCTACATACAGCATGCTCACATGGAAGAACACATAAAAAAGAGAGAAAAGTATAAAATATTACCATGACATGCTTTCATATATAGATCCACATTCACACATCATACTTACATTACATATATAGTCATGAATTTCATTGAAGACACAACTTATTAGTACATTTACTGGCTTGTCTACCTAACAAGCAAAGGGAAGGAAGAATAAATGATCACAAAAAAAGCCAAAAAAGAAGAAGATTTTGCTTGGCCATTTGGACCTGATCAAGCGAGCTTGCCTCTTACAGGTTGTCTAATTTACCAAAACTGTGCCTTTATGGCAATGTGTGTGAGTTTACAAGCTATTTTTGTAAGAAAGAAACATGTTTCCTTGTCCCACATGGATAAGTGGTGACTGATCTGTATTTCTGGTAAGTTTCAGAGAACTTTCTTGATCTTATATGAAAATACGGCCTTTCCAGGATAGTTTAAATGACCAAGGAACCATTCCTGTATGCCAAAAGTAAATGAGTTCACAAACTATTTTTGTGAAAAAAAGAAGTGAACTCCGAACCAAGCCCCATTATTTCTCTAGCCATGCTCTATATGGCCATCGAGATGGAAAGCCATTCGCACAAATCATTAAGAATCCCATGGTCAAGAGTAAATTCCAGAGGAACTGCTTCCCCCTAGAACTTTCAGATCTTTGATGCCATCAACATTTATTTTTTTAGAACTTGAGCTCCTTGAATTCGTTATTATTATTGTAGAACACTGAAAACAGGAGAACCAACAAGAAAAACTCCATCTTTTTTTTTATATATATAATAAAAAATCATAATGATGGTGGGATTTCATTTTAGCCAAGGCTGGTAGTTTTAAAAGGAAGTGTGGAATTTAATTTAATATCTTAGTTTCCTTACTTTAACAAAAACCTAAAAGACTTGGTGAAAACATTGTTCACTCACCAACAAAATACGGTTGGTGGAACAATGGTTTGTATTGCTAATTTATTGGAATTTCCGATACGATGTTTAAATCGTCAATTGCTCAACATGTTTGGTTGCTGAGTGTTAATGTTGTTCCATCACCAGATCAAAGTACCATATTCCCGTTTGCTGATTCCAGGCGAGTCGAGATCCTCCTTTCTCATTGGTATAGGTTTCATCCACCATAAGCAATTCGGATGTGTGTGTGTACTTGGCCATGGTTCATGATGGATTTTCTTGGAATCGAAAAGAGTACCTTTCATGGATATCATTGCCAATACTGCACATTTGAAGGCAAAATTCAGTGCATGTAGGATAGCAACATATTTTACTAAAGGAATGACATGGAAACTCCAATCTACTAAGGAAAGGAAAAGGGGGAAAAAACATTCTACGACTCATCATTTTGTCTTGAAATAAGAGTACTATACCTTAAATCTCTCTTTGCCAATTAAAATACGGGGTTTTTTTTCAGTGCTTTTATTTTCTCAATCATGCATTTCAATTTAAAATTTTATTTTATTTTACATATCAATCTTGAATTTAAAAAAAGAGAAAGAGGGTCACTTGACCACACTTCACCATGAAAAATATCCTTCTTGATATTAATGGGTTTATTTTCTTGAGAAAAAATTAATGATGGTGATGTTTCTTTATAAACATGCTAAAAAAGTGACTGAGATTCTTTTTTTTTTTCCTATGGGGTTGATTTTTATTTTTTTAGAGGTTTCTAGGGTGTTTTGAAAGTTGAAGATAGAGTTATGATGATTTTTAAAGAATTTTTAAGGTACTTTCAAATATAACAAGTTGTAAAATAGGTTTTTTTTAAAAGAATTTTTAAAACAACATATGATCTATACTTTTTTTTGAAAAAAAATAACTAGTGACATGCAAAAAAATAAAAAGAAAAAAAATTATCGGTATTAGCCAAGTTTGATATCCTTTAGTGTTTTTTTATTTATTTTTTCTAATTATAATTAATATTCTTCTTATTAATTTTTTTAATTATTAATCATTCTATTAATTAAAAAATTAAAATGATAACATCTATTTTTATGGATAGTGAATTAAAATGTATTTGGGTGACTATAAATAAATACCCTTACATTTGTGAATAAAATTGTAGACTCAAAGTTTTAGCCTAAATCTAAGTTCAAGTCAGCCCAAATCTAACTTAAGTTAACCTAGGTATTTAAAAAAGAGTTGCAATAGAATTTATTTTTTCTCCTCTAATTTTTATGGCCACCATGACCCTCCTCTTCTCAAATCAAGTATTTTAGTTTTTGATCTTGAGTTTTTGGTTCAAGAAAGGTGAAAGTAATAAATAAGTGGTTCTCTTTCATATTATTTTTTATTATAGTTTGTTTATGGAATAATTAAAGATGAGATTATGGTTTATAAGAATTAGAAGTTTATGTTGTTAAGATTGATTTATGATTAAGAGTTTAATGTAAGGTGATTAATTAATATGTTGTAAGAAATAAGGATTTGTGAGTTGATTTGTTTAAATAAATTTTTATGGGTTAAGAAATTCATTTTAACTTTGCTGGAAAATCTAGACAAAATAGTCTTGAGGTTGAAGATGATCAAATTTTATTTTGGTCCTTATTTTATGAAAATTTTAGTTTAGTCCCTAAACTTTGGAAAAATTACAATTTAAGCCCTTAATATATTTTGAGATTTTGAATAGTGTTATTATGAGGTTAAGGATGATGAATTTCAGTTTGATAATTGATTTGGAATATTTTTAATTTGGTCCCTCAATTTTAAGAATTTACATTTTAGTCCCTAAACTTTATAAAAATCATAGTTCAGTCTCTGGTTCATTCTAGACAGAATTGAGTATGGTTTATGGGTGAAATTTCAGTATGGTTATGTATTTATAGTTTGGTCTAGTTTTGGTAAAATTACATTTTGGTCTCTGTTTTGGACAATTGTCGTTTTAGTCTCTAAACCTAGGAGATTAAACCTTATTTTATTTTATGCATTGGAATATTTTATTTGTATTGTTTTGAGTTGCTTTTGAGTATATTTTATATATTTATTATAGGTTCTTCTAACGATCCTTAATAGATTTTTCAGGTCTTTCATCTGCCATTCCTTTTAATCTATAGTCTTCCAGGTGAGTAAGATAATCTTTAATATGTATATAATATAAATAAATATATATGTTGATTATATGATGAGTACGATTAGTTAATCTCTTGAAGATTTATATATTTTGTTTTATTTTCTGAGTACTCATCTATTCTTGAATTTATACTCGCATTCTGTCGAGCTAAATTCTATTTGATATAATATACATTTCTTTGATAATTCTGTAAATATCTATTATGCCTTGATGTAAGACTTGTCAATAACTCCATGCTAACGAAGAGTAGTTAGCCTATGTGCATATAGTATTCTGTTTACCTAGCTAGTAAGAGAGACATCAGCCTGTGGCGACTGATCATCCCGCAGTGGTCACCTTCGGGTATCATCTGGTCACTTTCATGTGTCATCTGATCTCTGACATGTATTCCACTACGTTATCATAATATGTTTAGTGTGTGTGTGTGTGTGTGTGTGTATATATATATATATCAAGATAGATTGTCTTGCAAATTATTAATATTTAAAATATATAAAATATATATTAAATATTATTTCCTCACTGAGTTAGTTGAACTCACCCCCCATTCTTAATATTATTTCAGGTTCTTAGTTTTTAATAGTAGTTGGATTTTGTTGAGTATTCTTGTTTTATTTTTGGTCGGTATGCCTTGCTTGTTTTGCAGGATTTTTCTTTTAGTTTTGATTCGATGTCTTAGATGCTCCACTATTACCCTATTTTAATTAAGTTTGGATTTTGATAATATAATGAGTATTATGAACTATTGTTTTTGTTTTAATTACTGATGAAGAGTTTTGAATTATCTTTTAGGTTCATCAGTTTTGAATAATATAAAATTTTTAAAAATTATAAAATATTACGTATTTTTGAATAACTTGTTATTTTAATAGATTTGTTTTAAAACTTAGCGTAAATAAAATATCTTTTTGACATTATTTTTGCATTGCCGGTCACGAAACCGGAATTTGGATAATGACAAAAATGAACTGAGTTTCCACCAGCAACGTTTTTCTCTTTATAGTTAGTACAACACCTGTAACGTCGCTATATATAATTCCAAATAAATTTCACGGGCAAACCTCAAGCTGAAGTGAGTTTCAGTGATTAACACTGTCCGAGGTTGGCAACTTGACATGCATCTAATGATGTTCTTTAAAAGAGGAAGTGGGATTTAATTTTAATATTTCACGCTCATGTGTCTTTGGCTCTGGGTGTTTTATAAGCTATATATTTTATTTTAGAAAAGAAAATGATAATGATTTTGGACTGATGTTTCTCTTCAGGGTGTGTGGCCTATATTTCAGGGAAGCTTGTTTGCTTGTGCTTTGAAATGATGAAGATACTAGCAGGATGCTGGGTATTGGTGCTCCTAAGCATTTCCCTGCCTTCAGGTCTCTCTCTCTATCAAACACACACACGACTGCTAAGGGAATGAATGTCATTCAAAAAAAGTAAATTAAATAGGAATCACAGGGAACAGTAAAACATTAAGAGCGTTTATGCCTGTGTGTTTGCTTACTATTGTAAGTTATGGTCTTCAAAGGATTCTCACCATTACATCTGTCGTTTACCGATGCAGCGTGCAGGATTCATGCTTTCTCCTATGATTATTCTGCTACAACAGAGGTACGGATAAACACTTTTCACCACCCAGACTTCCTTCCAAATTAGCACTGAGAAAACTGTTACAACTATTTTTCTAAACTTTTCCGAGCAGTGCTTGATAGAGCCCCAGAGAGCTCAGTATGAAGGAGGGATCATAGCTAATCCAGATTTTACTCATGGCGTACAAGGGTGGACTGTGTTTGGACAAGGAGCAATAAAAGAAGGAATATCAAAGAATGGAAACAGATATATTGTTGCACACAGCAGAAGTCAGCCACTAGACAGCATTTCCCAGATGGTTCAGTTAGAGAAAGGAAAGCTCTACAGCTTCTCTGGTACGTCCTTTCCAGTTTATTTAAAGTAGAAAATTTTCTCTAAGTTGCATTTTCATCCAGAGGGGAAAAGCTAATAGCTAAAGATATCACTAGCGAGTCAAAGGGAACTAGCATAAGAAGGATATACTTGTTTTCAATCTTTTTTCTTTCCTTCGTTATTTTCCAGAAAAGTTTCATTGAATTTATTTGAAATTTCAGCTTGGGTTCAAATCAATGGAGGACGTGGAAATGTAGCTGTTGTATTCAAAATGTCTCGGGGTGAACTTGTTCGTGGTGGTGAAGTTTTGGCTACGAATGGATGCTGGTCTTTGCTGAAAGGCGGTGTGTTTGCAAATACTTCAAGTCGTGTTGAGATTCTATTTGAGGTAAATACCATTAAAGTATCATGAAGTCCAGTTTCCTAATAGTACAGAAGCATTTGGATAGGATTCAATTATCTTTCAAATAGAATATTTAGATTTATGGTTTTTTTCTCTCCATTGCAGAGCAAAAATACAGAGGCAGAAATATGGGTAGACAATGTCTCATTACAACCTTTCACCATGGAACAATGGAGATCCCACCAAGATGAAAGCACTGACAAGGTAATCAATATGATTGTATAACGTGAAACGTGTTTGTGTCTGTGTGTAGCATTGCCTTAACAAGCTTACATGTTTTAAATTGATGAACTTCCATATATCTTGAGAGAAAAAAAGAACAAAACACATGCATCTTACCAAAGAGAAAACAAATCCATGTTATAAATTTGATAAATCTCATCATCATATGCAAATTCCATGTTGATTCTCAACCTGCAGGAAAGGAAAGGAAAGGTGAGATTCGAGGTAAGGTATGGCAACGGAACTGCAATAGAAGCTGCACGGTTCTCAATAAAACAAACCAAGTCAGACTTTCCATTTGGATGCTGTATGAACTATCACATTATCAACAGCACAGATTACCAAAACTGGTTTGCTTTGAGATTCAAGTATACCACTTTCACCAATGAAATGAAATGGTACAGTACTGAAAAAATACAAGGTCAAGAAAACTATACTGTTGCAGATGCCATGGTAAGATTTGCCCAACAAAATGGCATTTCTATCCGAGGCCACAACATTTTCTGGGACAATCCTGTGTACCAACCACATTGGGTTAAGAATCTAACTTCAGAAGAATTACAAAAAGCTGCAGCCCAAAGAATAAAATCAGTGGTTTCGAGATACGCAGGACAACTTATTGCTTGGGATGTAATGAATGAAAATCTCCACTTCAGCTTCTTTGAGGATAAACTTGGCAAAAACGCGTCTGCCGAGTACTATGCAAGAGCATACCAACTCGATCCAGACACCACAATGTTCCTGAACGAATACAATACAATTGAATATAGCGGTGATGAAACAGCAAATCCATTCAACTACAAGACGAAACTTGATGAAATTCTGTCATATCCTGGAAACCAAGGAATACCCGCAGGCATTGGTTTGCAGGGCCATTTTGGTTCTGGCCAGCCTAACCTTGCTTACATGAGATCATGCTTGGACATTCTAGGATCAACAGGATTGCCTATATGGCTTACAGAAGTGGACGTCGGCAAAGACCCGAATCAGGTATTGTCATTTTTTCAAGCAAACAACAAAACAATTCCCTATACAGTGTTCTATTACTTATAGTTACTAATGAATCAGTTGCCAACTGATGAAATATACAACTAATGGTAGATGCTAATATTTCATTTGGACAGGCAGAGTACTTGGAGCAGGTACTAAGGGAAGGCTATTCTCATCCTGCTGTTAAAGGGATTATAATGTTCGTTGGTCCAGCAAACGCTGGGTTCAACAGTACAGTCCTAGCAGACGAGGACTTCAAAAATACTCCAGCTGGAGATGTTGTGGATAAGTTGATAGATGAGTGGAAATTTCAGAAAACAGAAATAAAAGCAGATGGTAAAGGGACCATTGAAATCCCGCTGTTTCATGGAGATTACAACATAACTGTCAAGGACCCAGTTAGCAGTTCCTTAACTGCTTTCAGTTATAAGATGACAAAAGATGTCAGAAGAGACACTGTCCATCTTCGTATCAATGCCTGAATAATATGATCATCCTACTTCAATCATAATGTATTCCTAATATGTTTCTCCGGTGTAATCTTAAGACCTTTGTTAACTCTTAATGATAATTCTCGTGCAAAAAGGCTTTAACTTTTTTTAGTCTCAGATTATTACAGAAGAACAAACGAAATTATAGATGGCATCAACAGAAGCAAGAAAGTAAAGGGTCTTGATAAAACTAAACAAGTAGGAACTAATTTTGCAAAAGATTCAATCTTTCAAGAGCCAAGTTTTTTTTTTTTTTTTTTTCAAATATGAGGATTTTTCTTAGATCAATTGTGTATGAGAACAAATTAAGATTATATTTATAAGGTTCTTGCAAAATGATTTGATTATTTTTTAACTCATAGCTAGAAAAAAAACTCATAAGTATATTTAGTTAGAAATAATTTTGATTTAAATAGGAAATTTATTATAAAATTGAATGAATAATTACAGTTTATATAAATTTTAACTTATATATTCTCACTTATACTATATATTTTTTAAAATTTATTTTTATCAATTATTTTTATAAATTAAATTATTAGAATTAGTACAAAAAACAAGAGAAAAAAGAATGTTAAGTAATCATTACATGAGCAATGACTTGCTTCATCTCATAATTCCCAATAATCATATTTGATGCAATTTTCAAAGTAGCTATATTTTATGCAATTTTTTCATAAATGTTAATTTCTTCTCTCTTTAGTCCATTTTTTACATAGCTTTATTTTTCAAGATATTGAAAGTGTTCAACCAAGAGGAACATAAATATGGTAGAATTACTCCAAATATAATGGAATACAATGAATAACTAATCTTATCCTATTAGTTATTTTATGACATTTATTTTAAGAAAATAAATAAATAAATAAAAATTCATGAGAGACAAGAAAATATAAGAATATATTTATTAATAATATCTCTTTTTTACTTATATCTTTCTGATTTTAAAGTAAATCTAAAAACATAATTAATAGGGTGAAACTTGTTGCTTTCTGAACATCATAAATTTTTTTATAAATTATTATTTATTTTTTGCACTAATAAAAAAATATTTTCATTACTCTTGAATAAAATTAAAATAATTTCTTATAAATTATTTTTACTAGCAATTTATTCTCATCCTCCAAGCTAACAAAATGTTTAACTCAGAGGAAATGAGAAAACGTAGGACACTCAAAAAAACAAAGTATCAAATCAGTCCCTATATTTTACGGTGCATGCCATGGAAATGAAAGTCAATTTCACATTGGAGGAACAACTTCTGTAGATGTTTGAGGTGTAGTAATTGTTATTTTTTAAAATTATTTTTATTTAAAAATATATTAAAATAATATTTTTTATTTTTTAAAATTAATTTTTATATAGTCAGATAAAAATAATTTGAAAATATTAAAATAATTAAATTAAAATAAATTTTTTAAAAATTATTTTTAAAACACGGAAACTTTGGAGATTACGATATCCGGGAGCATCCGTCCTTTCCAGTTTTTTAAATCTTTAGCTACTTTAATTAATTTTTTTAGCTTTTGTCCTTAGTACCACGCGCGCAACCTTCTTTCCAATAAACTCCAGATAAGTTTCACGAGCCAGCCTGGGAAGTTTCAGTGATTCAACAGTGTCCCAGAACCCAGGTTTGCGAATACTTGTCTTGTTTCCTTCTCTCTTGCTTTGAGAATGGACTTGGCAGCAGTTCTTAAGCATATTGTTCTTGCGGTGCTTTTTACAGCCATTCATTGTCTGTTTTTATTTTAGCAAATATCTGGGCATCTTGGTATCGTACATTTAGTTGCATTTTTTAAAGTTCTCCAGAAATAGAAAAACAAATGATTTGGACTGACATCTCTTCCCACTGTGTAGCATACATATGCTTCAGCGATAGCTTTTTGGCTCGTGTCTCTGGGAAAATGAAGATACTTGCAGAAGCTTTGATCTTGGTGTTTTTTAGCATTTTTCTGGGTTCAGGTCTCTCACCCTCTCACTCACTCAGGCTTATATCTCTATATTTGCTTACCAATATTGAAGTTGCTTTTGGTATGAAATAATAAATTCATTAATTCTGACCACCATATTCTTCACTGATTGATGCAGAGCATAGGATATGTCATGCTTTCTCTTCTATTTATAATGCTAGAACAAAGGTAACCAGGACTATCTTTTCACTATCTAGGCTTCTGTGCATATTAGACTACAAAAAAAAAAAGGGGCCGAGGCTTGCAATGGTAATTTAAACTATATTTTTCTAATTTCAAACCAGTGTTTGGTAGAGCCCAAGACAGCTCAAGATGGAGGAGGGATAATCGCTAATCCAGATTTTACTCATGGCATGGAGGGGTGGGCTGTATACGGACAAGGGGCAATGAAAGAAGAAATGTCAAGGAATGGAAACAGATTCATTGTTGCGTATAACAGAACGCAATCACTAGATAGTATCTCGCAAAAGGTCCAATTAGGGGGAGGTCTCATCTACAGCTTCTCTGGTATGTTTTCCAAGTTTTCCCATCTGTCTCAAGTTTAAGATTTTTGGGTTTTTCTTTTTGAATTTTATTTTTGTTACATTTTCCTACGGAAGGAAAAACTAAGAACTAAGGTTATCGCCGGCAACCAATACAAAAAATTAGAGACAACAAACACAAGAAGGTTACTAATTATCTATTTCAGAATTTTTAAAAGAAAAGTTTGATTGAAATTTCAGCATGGATTCAAATCAACAAAGGAAGTGAAAGGGTAGCTGTTGTTTTCAAAATTCCTCATACTGAACTTGTAATTGGTGGTAGAGTTCTGGCAAGGAATGGATGCTGGTCTTTGTTAAAAGGTGGTATATTTGCAAATTTTACTAGCCATGCTGATATTCTATTTGAGGTAGAGTACATGAATTTAGTTTCCTAGCAGTGCAAGGGCATCGAGATCTAATTCATTGCTTTTTTCTAATTGAATTCAATGATATGCTTATTTACCCCTCATTGTAGAGCAATAATACAACAACTGAAATATGGGTGGACAGTGTATCCTTACAACCATTCACCTTGGAGCAATGGAGAGCCCAACAGGACAAGAAGATTGATAAGGTACTTTAAATCTAATTGCATTGCTTGTTTATGGCGTAGCCTCAACAATCTTGAGAAACCATTAGCAAAACCGTACAAGCGAGAATCTATAGCCACCAGGATGAAACAAATCACATGACTTTCCATGGAGAAAACATATCCATATTATTTCAATAAAATCTACATCGTGATCGAATCCAGAGTTAAATTTAAACCTGCAGGAACGCAAGAGCAAGGTGAGATTCAAGGTAACTTATGGCAACGGAACTGCAGTGGACAGTGCGACTGTTTCCATTAAGCAAACCAGGTCAGAGTTTCCATTTGGATGTGGCATGAACTTCCATATTATTGACAGCACAGATTACCAGAACTGGTTTGCCTCAAGATTCAAGTATACTACTTTCACCAATCAAATGAAGTGGTACAGCAATGAGCCGAAACAAGGACAAGAAAACTATACTGTTGCAGATACCATGGTAAAATTTGCCAAGAAAAATGGCATTTCTATAAGAGGTCACAACATTTTATGGGACGATCCAAAGTACCAGCCAGAGTGGGTTAAGAATCTTACTTCAGATGAATTAAGGAAAGCTGCAGCAAAAAGAGTGGATTCAGTGGTTTCAAGATACGCAGGGCAATTAATTGCCTGGGATGTAATAAATGAAAATCTGCATTTCAACTTCTTTGAGGATAAACTTGGCAAAAATGCTTCTTCCAGGTACTTCAAACGAGCTTACGAGCTCGATCCCAAGACAACAATGTTCCTGAACGAGTTCAATACCATTGAATATAGCAATGATGAAGATGTGGACCCAATCAGCTACATGAAGAAACTAGGCGCGATAGTGTCATATCCTGGAAACCAAGGAATTTTGGCTGGCATTGGTTTGGAAGGTCATTTCGGTGTTGGCCAGCCAAACCTTGCTTACATGAGATCTGTTTTGGACATTCTAAGTTCAACAGGATTGCCTATATGGCTTACTGAAGTGGATGTCGTGAAAGAACCAAATCAGGTATTATAAAGAACCAAATCAGGTATTACACTTGCTTTTCAAACGAATATAAAAAATAATCCCAAATACATCCTATCAAGGTTGGTTACTGATTCCAGGTTTCCAACTAGTCTAAAAAATGCAACGGAAATTAGTTGCTAATAACTGTTTTTGGCGGGCAGGCAGAGTACCTGGAGCAGATACTAAGGGAAGGTTATTGTCATCATGCTGTTAAGGGGATTATAATGTTTGCTGGACCAGCAACCGCCGGTTTCAATGCTACAACCTTAGTAGACAAGGACTTCAAAAATACCCCATCAGGGGATGTTGTGGACAAACTGATTGATGAGTGGAGAACTAAACCTACAGAAACTAAAGCCGATGGTGAAGGATACTTTGAAATGTCCCTGTTTCATGGGGATTATAACATCACTATCAAAAACCCTGTGACTAATTGCTCAACTACTTTGAGTTACGGGGTGACAAAAGGCACTACCTCCATTCATATCAACGCATGAATTCTCTCCCTGACACAGCCAATACACTGTTCTGTTTTAAGACAAATATTAACTTTGGTCATTACGCTTCTGAATTAGGTAAACTGTTCTGTTTATTTGTGACAATTCCGTAACTGGCTCCGGAATCTGGATACCTAAGTACCACCTTTACCTTAAACTTAGTAGAGCTATTCCTGTTTTTGTCTGTGAATTTTTTCGTTGACCATCTACGCCGAAGAACTTTGCTCAACTAAAAAACCCAAAAAGTAGAAATTATTGACACTAATATTAACAAAAATAAACTAAAACAAACCAGTTTCCTTTTGCGTGCACTGCTCATCCCTGACATTTCACTATTCATAGCAATATTTATTGGGCTAATTTCCTTTCATGTGAGCGCTGTTTATCCTCTCGTATTTCACTAATTATAGCACTATTCATTGAGTAAATTTCCTTTCTAGGTCGCGCAAACTTTACATTTGTTATGATTTGATCATTAAACTTCTTTCTTTCAATTTTGTTTTTAAAAGTTATGTTGTTGTTGTCCTATATTTTTTTATGATCATTGGATTGCATGTTAACACTTGCCTTAGGTGTTGAAGAATGTTCCGGGATTAAATAAGAAGTTTTAGAATTGTTTCGAACCGGCATCGAACTTTTTATCCTTAAGAGTTGTGTTGTCTTTCCTCTATTTTTTTCTTAATTCTCTTTGGATTGCATGTTAAGACGTGCCTGAGATGTCAAAGATTGTTATTGCATACTAAAATTTTTAGTTATAGTACAAAATAAAATTAAAAGAAAAAGGATCAAAATTAAAATTTATAAATATTAGCAGGTTTTTCACATATATATTGTTCAAGATATGTGTTAAAATAAAATTAAAAAAAGAAGGAACAAAATTAAAATTTGCGAAAATTAACAGCCTTTTCACATGTATATTGTACAGTATGTGTATTAAACTACACTTTAATCCCACAATTTCTTATTTTTTTAATGTTTGGTCCCTTTTCTTTGGAATTTTCATTTTAGTCTCCAACTTTTTTATCCTTTCAAAACCTATATCATGAGAGAGGAAAGAGAAAGTAGTTAAATAATTTTAGGAAAAAGAAACCTCTTAGTTGGCCAGATTTGAGCCACTAATCACTCAACTTGAATTTTAGTATTTATGAATTCAGCTTTGATAAATGACCTTAATGAATGTAATTTTACTTTAATGATGTTAGAAAAAATAAATTGTGAAACTTAAACTGAGTTTAAATCTTAAACATCAAAGCTTAAATGTCTAATCATTCTCATTTTTGAAATATTAAGGGACCAAAACGTTTTCATTTAAAAAGTAAAAAGACAAGAGTGAACTTATCTTTCCATTCTTTAAATTGCCACTTGTTTTTTCTTATTTTACACTTTGGTCCTGTTTGTTTCAATTGTGTCCATCCCTAACATTTTTTGATAAATTGTTCATGAACTTGGTCATAAAATAATGCAATTGAAGAGAAACAAAGTTTGATGACTAAATTTATATATATATATATATATATATAGATTGCTACCATGAAAACCCTACGTGATTTAATGATATCTATAATCAACCAATTAAAAAACATGTATAAAAATGCAATAAAAAAAATATAAAAACAAATCACAATTTTCAATTATTCAAAATCTAAATCTATTGATGTGGTACTTCATTTTCTTTCTAAGTAGTGATTGTATTGTATGGATTTCAATTCAAAATATATATCTTGATTTGTTTTCTCAACATAAGGAACAAATTGATGTCCTTACTCCATATTTGGAAGCTGCAGGAGAGAGTTTAATTTACTCTTAACTATCTAATCAGTATCTGTATATTTCTTGCCTGTCCTGCTTCACATCATGCTCTGATTCATGAATATGCCTTTTTCTAGTTTATTCGGAAAACTCTATATATTGAGTCCCCTTCTTCTTCTTTCTAGTGTTTAGCATCTCTTGCTGAAAGGTATGTATGCCGCACTTGTGAAATCATGATCATTCTCATGACTTGAATATATGTTCGTCGATCGTTTTACGATGTGGATCGAATCCATATCTTAATCATGACTTGAATATTTCAGGTAAGGCCTCTTCACAACATGTTGTGAGAAGATGAAGATATCTGCAGAAGCTTGCATGTTAATGCTCTCCTGCATTTTTTTACTTTCAGGTTCCTCTTCTGCCATTTTAGTCATAGTAACATACTTTGAACGTGAAGAAAATATTAACATAAACTAATTGAGGCGGGGAAATAACTGTTACTCTTCTCATAAACTGTTCTTCATTTGATTAGTGTTTTGTTTTTTCTTTTCTTTTCTTTTTTGGAGGTTTATTTTTTTTTAAAAAGTATCCTTTAATTTTTTTATTTTAAGTTTTAAATAAAATTCTCTCTCTTATTTTTTTTTAAATTGTTTAGTTTATTTAAAAAAACTATAATTGATTTTTAATTTTATAATGCTTCAAGGAGATTATTCTAATTTATAAATTTTATTTTATGTTTTATCTAAATAAATTATATTTATATAACATGGTCATAAAAATAAAAATTATTTATTCTTATATATAAAAATTAATCTCTAATATAAAATAAATAATAACATATAAAAGAACAAAATCAGACCGACAAAATAAATAAATAATAGCGTGGTACTACCACCCATCAACTTTACCCTTTACGTTGTCAGCTCCACCCTTCCAGCACTTACCATCCAATTATGTTAACAAAATCCGTTAATCACATGTGTGCAAACACCACCGGTCTTCAGATTAGTAATATTTATTAATTAAAGCATAAGAGAACAATTTTGTAAAAATAAATCCCATTTAGATTCTATATTACAAAATTAAAACAATTGAATTTTAGGTTATTTCCCTATTTTTAAATTCAAGAATTATGATGCGGGCATGGAGCATGCTATGTCAATTGATTTGAAGGAAGAGGGGACAAAAGGGCAGAATTGAAAACATAAACGTCAAGGGTGAAATTGAAGGATGCAATTGTTCAAGGGTAAAACTAATAACTGTCCTATAAGTGAAGGGTATTTTTGTAGTTAATCTATTTTTTCCCTACAACGAACAAGTCGCTTTTTAACTGATGCAGGGCTTTCGACTCGTGCTGCTTTCTTCCATGACTATTCTGCGACAACAGAGGCAAGATTAAAATTCTCATCTCACAAAAAAAAAAAAAAAATCTATGTAAATGTTGCTTTTCTTAACAGAAACAAGTCACTGGAACAACAATCTGCGCCCTTTCAGAAATTGCAACTTATCTTCGGCCTTTTAGTGGGTATCATGTACAAGGTCATGTTTGTTTCCTGGAAAATAATTTTTAGGAAATCACTTTTCAAACTTTCCTGTATTTATTTGTCATTAGAAAAGTTGGTCAACGGAAAACATTTTCCGGTCAACAAAAAACACTTTCCAGTCAACGGAAAACACTTTCCGGTCAACGAAAATATTTTTTAGTTAAAAAAAATTTTTGCTTAATTTTCAGGAAAGTGTTTTCCTTTTTAGCTGTGTTTGTTTTCCGGAAAGTGGTTTCTGGGAAAACACTTTCCAAACTTTCTTGTATTTGTTTTGCAGAAAGTGATTTCTGAGAAATCACTTTCCAAACTTTCTTGTGTTTGTTTGCTGTTAGGAAAGTTGATAAATGGAAAACACTTTCCAGTCAAAGGAAAATTTGGCTTGATTTTCAAGAAAGTGTTTTCCTGAAAAATTTGGGAGGAAAACACTTTCTGGAAGTTGTGAAAAGTTTAAAAATGTCATTATTTGCTGATTATATCAAATTTGATCCTCAAACTTTTGATTGCTATATATATTTTGTTTTGAATATTTATTTTTCAATTTCATTTCTTAAAATTTAATTTTTATATTTACTTTGGTCCTCATTTTTATAATTGTTATTTGCTTTTCTCCTATTATTTTTTTATTGAAATTTTTTTCTATCAAATTTGGTCCTCATTCTTTTGATTGTTATTTATTTTATTTGAAATACTTTATGAAATGTTAATTATTATTATTTTAATTTCTTCATCTTTTTTTTTAGATTTGATCTTTATTATTTTGATTATTATTTATTTTATTTGAGATAATTTATGAAATTTTATTTTTCAATTTTATTATTATTCAATTTTTTAATTTGTAAGATTTATTCCTTATTATTTTAATAAACTTGAGAAAAATAAAATATTAATAAATTATTTTCCAGTTCATTTTCCATAACATAACAAAACACTGGAAAGTGTTTTCCAGTTCATTTTCCATAACACTACCAAATATCGGAAAATACTTTACTTTTCAGGAATTAATTTTCCTCGGAATTCACTTTCTCCGGAATTCACTTTCCAAAAGAAAACAACTTTCCTGCAAACAAACGGGGCCTAAAAGACAGAAAAAATGTTCCTAGTATTTCTTAATTATATGGGCAAGGGTTGGCATCAGTTTCGTTTCAGAATTTCAAATCTAAGTTATAAATGTAGTAATTCTTACTGAAGTTTCTATGTAAAGGTCTGAAGGGCAGGAAGACTGCTGCAAGTCCACAGGGAACAATTGAATTGCAATTTTCCTCAGGCATATGATTGTTTTTTTTTTTTTTTTATTACTAGGAATGTTTCACAATCTATGATGTATATAGAATCGAGAACCTGTTAGGAGATCCAAACATTCAAACACACATAAATTTACGTGGTTCAGCAACTTGCCTACTCCACGGAGCTACTGGTTTGTATTAATCAAGCTCAAAAGCAATACAAACAACAAAACAAGGAGGAGGAGAAAACTTCTCAACTCAACTCAACTCTCACCCTTAGCTCTCTCTCTGTGTTTCTCTCTATCTCGTGGTGCTCATCAGCTATCAATGGCACTCTCTATTTATAGCTGATGTGGGAGACAAGTTTCTTCTTTAGTCAACAATGGTGGGCAACAATTTCTTTGGTTAGGCACTCACCATGCAACCACCATTAACTTTAGCCATGTCTAACATGGCTGCCACCGACCATGTTGTGTCCACACCCAACATAACCTTCGACTGAAAAGTTTGTCCTAGAGTGCCTGGCCATTCCCCATAAATCTAATTATGAAGGAGGCATTCTACTCAATCCGGAATTTAGGCGTGACATCAAAGGGTGGACCGTGTTTGGAAATGGAGCAATGAGAGAAGGGGTGTCGAGGGAAGGAAACATGTTCATTGTGGCATGCAATAGATCGAAGCCCTCGGACAGCATCTCGCAAAAGGTTCAACTCCAGCAAACAAAACTCTATAGCTTTTCTGGTACATCTCTTTCCTCAACCTGTCAAATTTTACAGAATTTCTGTACATATTACAAGTCACCATTGTTTCAGTCCTAAGAAATTCGACTGAAATGAACTTTTCAGCTTGGGTCCAAATCAGTGAAGGAAGTGAGACTGTGGATGTAATTTTTAAAACCACTCATGGCGAATGGATACGCGGCGGCAGTGTTGTAGCGAAGCATGGATGTTGGTCTTTGCTAAAAGGTGGCATGGTTGCACATCTTTCCGGCCCAGTTGAGATTTTCTTCGTGGTAATGTGCTTATTACATCTTACCTATGTCAATTTCTCATTAAATATCATCGAACTTTGCTCCGATTTGGTTTGAGATTCTCAAGCAGAGGCATGCAGGAGTATTAGAGGTGCCATCTACCGAATCCTTTTGGAACTACAGTACTAAACGAATGCTTCTCTTTCATCAATATAGTGCAACAATACAAGAGTGGAGTTATGGATAGACAATGTCTCGTTCCAGCCGTTTACAACGCAGCAATGGAGATCTCAGCGGGATAAAAGCATCGAGGAGGTAAATGAAACGAAGAATTGACTACTTTTGAGACTTGCATTTTATTTAACTGCCTTGATCTAACATGAAAGATCTGAGATCAGTTTCCCTTTATCTAATTGGAATACCGTAGTTTGTTTCTCAGAAGTCACGTTAATATTAATTAATCAATCATTTCTGTACCGTCTACAAATCTATAATGGCATGCAGTAAACTGCATCTGTAATATTCCAGTTCAAATTTGGACTCTGCAGGTGCGCAAAAGCAAGGTGAGGTTTCCGGTAACTTAAGCCAATGGAACTGCTCTGGGTGGTGCTGCAGTCTCTATCAAGCAAACCAAGTCAGGCTTCCCATTTGGATGCGGTATGAATCATTATATCCTCATAAGCAACGCTTACCAGGAGTGGTTTGCTTCAAGATTCAAGCTCACTACATTCATAATTTATTATAATTTAATATAATTATACTTTACAAGTTTTCAAGGATATCTTTACATTATTTTCTTCCAGCAACTCATTTTTCCGGTTATTCTTGTTGGCTTCTACTTTCACCCTTTATTTTTTAATTTTTTTAAATTAATATAAATATTCGGATCGTACTTCAACTTGGTCATAGGGCCATTAACGTGGGCTCACCAGGCCCACTTTCTTTTTTAAACAAGCTCAGCTTGACAGCTTAACATGATTGGGTTTTTATTTCCCTTAATATTTTTTTTTTTTTTTTTACAATCTCATCTTGAAAGATTTTTTAACTTTTTTTTGGGAAATTTCTTAAACTAGAAATAGGTGTGTATAGACTAATTACACAAGTATAGTAAAAAATCTTTATATCTTTCAGATTCACATGTATCAAAAATCTCACAGTATTTATATTGGAGTTCAAATTCAAGGTACCTCAGTTTGAAAACAAAAAACTTTTTAAGAAACTAATGCATGCATCCGAAACAAAAGAAAGATTTAAACAATGTGTAATCAGGCGCATGAGGAGTGCCTTGTTGAAGATTTGGAGCCGTCAGATCAAAGCTTCTCTACGTACAATTTGTTTTCTAGACGTAAAGTTAAATAAAATAGAGTTGTTGATTGATTTTTTTCAATAATTAAAATAGAAGAAAGGGAGATAAATGGGAAGGGAGAGACTGATTTAGTAATTAAAAATCTAAGATCCAATCTTATATTCTACCAAAATAATGGAGATTATTGTAGAATAATAGCAGTCACCAAATGGGAAACAAATCAGGCTCTGCCAATACCTTTTAAGAAATTATAGATACACTGGATATATTTTATGTTTTCCCATTATTTTGATGAATTATATCTCTTGCTTCCCTCAATTCGATGAGGATTCTTCGGCTTCTTCTTCCAGCATAACTCTAATATATATATGTGTGTGTACCCTATTTTTTGGAATTGTAAACTCTCTCATCACATCACTTGGTATGTTTGTTCCCTCACGTAACATACATGCATATTAATTAGTTAATTCATTTCAATATTGTTTTTTTTTTATTTTGATTTTTTCATTTAACATTTATGTGATTGAAGATTGAACTTTACAATTAATTTTAATTTATTTTTTATGAGATTATCTTAATTTTATAATCAAGTTATTTTAATTCAAATTATAGCCGGCTCCCAAAACAATAATCTAATTAAGATGCTTACATCTATATGTTATTTTTACTCGTGATCTCATGGTTAATCTTGATGGGATTGTTCATGGATTTCAGGGCTACACTCTGGCTATTGTATAATATGAAGGCAGGAGATGAAAATGGTGGTCAGCTTCTTCTGCCACTGCTCACTATTATCCTTTTTGCAGGTTTGTTTCCTCCATGATTTGATTAATGTAGCTACCAGCAGGTGTACTGTCAAAATATTAGGCAGTCTTGAAGGTCCTCTATTTCACAAAGAGACTGTTCTCTACATTTCTTTTTAGGGAGAACAGGAAGTATTCCCAATTCATTATTAAACATCTGCTGTAAATCCACAATATCAGCCTCCCTTTTTCTTTTTTTTTCACGTACCTTTAATAGCTTGTTCAGCAAAAATTAAGAAAACAAGGCACCTAATTATATATTTGACACCAAGACTCTAAGATATTTTATGAATTACTGCCACCACAAACGTAATGTACGTCTTGCATGTTTTGCAGGTCTTCTAACCAATGCCTTACCCTATGATCACTCGATCAGCCTTGAGGCAAGCTCAAATTAAGATCAACTTTTATTTATTTCGCAAAGATTGTGCATAATCTGAAGTGATTATAGGATTCATTCTCTCTTTGCCTGATGGTGTGATTTCAGTGTTTGGAAAATCCTCTCAGACCTCAGTATAATGGAGGAATCATTGTTAACCCAGAACTAAATGATGGACTAAGAGCATGGTCCACATTTGGAGATGCGAAGACAGAACATAGAGAATCCAATGGCAACAAGTACGTTGCGGCTCATTCCAGGAATAATCCATATGGGAGCATGTCACAGAAGCTTTACTTGAAAAAGAACCACCTCTATACTTTCTCTGGTATGCATTGCTGCTTCCCTCCCCAACTCATTTTAAGTTCACAGTGTGGTCCTAGTGCCTGAAAAAGAGGGGGGCAAAAACAGAATTCTATTACCAGTACAATGCTGAAACTGCTTACGAAATCCTGAAATTCTAAATTGATTTCTTAATGAAACAGCACTTAACACCAGTCTGCTTTCACTGTGACGTCTTGTCTCATCAGGGGTTAAGACTGGGTCAAGGGTGTCTGCGACTTCTCCAAAAAAAAAAACAAAAGAAAAGAAAAGAAAAGAAAATTGCATAACATTCTGTTCTTTTGTGATTTGATCATGTTAATATAGTGCTTTGAGTTAATGCAGCCTGGGTACAAGTTAGCGAGGGAAATGTTCAGATAACAGCCATTTTCAAGACAGATTCTGGCTTCAAAAAAGCTGGTTCCGTTTTTGCTGAGCCAAAGTGCTGGTCCATGCTTAAAGGTGGCCTTACAGTGGATGCATCCGGCCCTGCTGAGCTATATTTTGAGGTACTGATACAGTCTCTAATTTCTAAAACATAATTATGGTCTTATTACTGCTGTACCTGTTTACCATTTCCATTCTTTTTTTCTTAGAGCAACAACACCTCGGTCGAAATATGGGTTGATAGCATCTCATTGCAACCGTTCACCGAGAAAGAATGGAGGTCTCATCAAGATCAAAGTATTGAAAGGGTTAGCTGACTGATAGTCCCATCTTTCATCGTTTATTTAATTACAATATTTTTTCCTGGCTAGTTACGAATCAACAATTTTGCACCTAATTGGATACATACATATTCGTTGCAGACTCGAAAGGAAAAAGTTAGAATCCAAGCCATAGACGAACAAGGCAATCCCCTCTCAAATGCAACGATCTCCATTAAACAAAACAAACTGCGCTTCCCATTTGGTTGTGCTATAAACAAGAACATCCTCTCCAACACTGCCTACCAAGATTGGTTCACCTCAAGGTTTGGAGTGACAGCATTTGAAGATGAAATGAAGTGGTACAGTACCGAAGCTACACGTGGCCAGGTTGACTATTCAGTTCCTGATGCCATGCTGGCTTTTGCCAAGCAACACAATATAGCCGTCCGTGGCCACAATGTGATTTGGGACGATCCTAAGTACCAAAGTGGATGGGTAAATTCACTCTCACCGAATGATTTTCGAACGGCTGTACAATCAAGGGTAGGGTCAGTTATGACAAGATACAGAGGCAGGCTTATAGCATGGGACGTTGTTAACGAAAATATGCATTTTTCTTTCGTTGAAAGCAAATTAGGACAGAATGCTTCTTCAGTTATCTACAACTGGGCTGGTAAGACTGATGGACTCACTACATTGTTTCTGAACGAGTTTGATACCATTGAAAACAGTGGTGGTGGTGCCGCTTCACCTGCTAAGTACCTTCAAAAGCTCAAAGAAATCCAGAGTTTTCCTGGGAATGCCAATTTGCGCATGGGGATTGGACTAGAGTCTCACTTTAACATTCCAAACCTTCCTTATATGAGATCTTCCCTTGATACTCTTGCTTCTGCTAATGTTCCCATTTGGCTCACAGAAGTAGATGTTCAAGGCAACCCAGCTCAGCAGGTAAGAGATCTAAGATGCAAAAATTACAACCTGTCCTCTTATAGTGCATCTTCAAATTGTTCTGGAGGGGTTAGGCTTCTCTCATGTCGTAGATAACATAATTGATCATTCTGGAATCAAAGTTTAAATAGTAAAATAAGAATGAAACTGAAACAGTTGTATTAGATTCCCTGATTAAATGTACTAATAATATAAATTAAATCGTCCATTATGATCTAAGAACTAATTGTTAATTTCGTGGGCAGGCACGATACTTGGAGCAGATTCTAAGGGAGGCATATTCTTACCCAAAAATTGCCGGAATAGTGATGTGGTCAGCATGGAAGCCACAGGGGTGTTACAGGATGTGTTTGACTGATAACAATTTCAAAAACTTGGCTACCGGAGATGTTGTGGACAAGCTGTTACATGAGTGGGGGGGTTCACGTATGGGCATGACAGATGCTAATGGCTTCTTCGAGGCTTCCCTTTCCCATGGAGACTACAATTTGAATATTATCAGCCATGGTGTGACAGATATATCTTCCTCAACTAGTAACCTTAAGGTGGATCCAACTATTGCCGGCAGAACAACTTTGATCCACCAAGTTACTGCTTGATTGTTTCTCTAATAGTATAGGTGCTTTGTGTTATCAGTTGTCTAAAATTCAAAAATAAAATAGGATAAATAAAAAAATATTTAGTTTATAAAGATCCAATATAATAAGAATATAATAATTTGCAATCATAAAAAAAAAACCTTTCTTTAATAAGACTTTCTTTACCATTCATTCACAAAAAATCTTGTTGTAATAAACTTCTCAAAATTTCAATAACATCACTTCGTGAAAATAGTATTCAATATCTCTATATGCAAGGATCAAACTTGAACTCTAGATGAAAATGAAATTTTAGAGATGAAACAGGTGAAGAAGAGTCATTAATTTCAGCAAAAATTATGTCCAAAATAGTGTAGAAAAACCAACCTTTAAACACTCATATGTAACCCTTTTTTATAAAGAATTTTAGACATTAAAAGCTGATATATTCTCTCCCGATCGAAAACTAATGAACTTATTTATTGTAACCACTAAATAAATTATAATAAAAACTTATTTCTTTTTAATATGAAATAAAGTTTTTAGAGGGTTTTAAGTATCATCAAAACATGATATCTAAAAATTATTTAAGATTAATTTATCATTTATCTATAGTTTATTTAAATTATGTTAATATTTTATATTAAAAACTTATATTGTAGATTAAATTTAAAAATACATGAATACATTTTTAATTTTACTCTAAATTTGTTCATTAACCGTGTTTTTTAAACAATTTTTCCAACATTATCATATGGTTCCATATACCACAACTTTCTTTTATATGCTTCTATATATTTGAAATTTATGAGCTAAAACAGGCGAGGGTTTTGTCTAGATACTGGTATGTTGCAGACTAATTGAATTGCTATAAATTCTCATTTATTAATGAAAAAAATGTAAAAAGGATTACTCCGCAAAAAAGAAAACATGCAATTAAGTAGGCGAATGCTTGGGTGTAAAAAGGATTTAAGGAGGCGTAATCAAGTAAAATGGCGGGGAGGAGGAAATCGCAACTAAAACCCATGAAGCCCTAGTGTAACTGATTTTCGAGCCGCTGAGAATTGGGCTAAATGCCCAGTTTGGGTAAGAGCAGCGATTTGGTTTTGAAAGAAACCAACTCACCATTTAGTATTTTATCTTAACGCAATTGGTTTCATTCTTGGTCCACTTCGAAGAGTTGCCCTAAGCTTGATGACACGAACCCATCCCCTTTGCCTTTGATCTATCCATGCCAATGGATGCATGTCACTATCTTCAAAATTAATGTTTGATGCGATTTTAGGTAAGTTGCTGTAACTCATTACAAACTTGATACGAAAAGTTAATTAGCCTATTGATTCATCCAAGCATGAAAGTGCAGGAGGTATCCAAAAATAGGGACTAAGAAAAAAAGGAACGATCATCTGCATTGTATATGTTGGGTTTCAAATTAGAAATTTAGAATGTTAGAAGAGTCTTAAAGAGAAATTATTTTGCAGGTTTTACCTGGATCCGACTTGTGTTGCATATGCATGAATGAAAGAGGAAGGAATGCCAACTATGCAACAAAGAGAACACGCAATCAAGCCTTTAGCAGCTAATAGGAAGGTTTTTTTCCCCGGAAATTAGCTTTCTGTCTACAAATAATCATGTAAGCATGCTCCTGGAACACATTTATAGAAATTAACGTTTCATTTTGTTCTGTTTCTGTTGATTTCGGCAGACATACAATAAGGAATTTCAGTTCTGTAAAATATTCTCTGCAACTTGTTTTATTCATCTTGTTCAGCAGCTATATGTACAGGGCAGCAAGGAAACCTATTCTACTTAGAATCTTATTCTAAATCGGACAATAATTTGTACAAGGAAACAAACAGATTTCCTAGATCCAAACATGTCTTGCCAGCTAACACTCCCCCTTAAGTTGGTGCATAGACATCGTGCCCAACTTGCCAATCATATGATAAAAATCCCTGTTTGATATTGCCTTGGTGAGGACATCAGCTAGTTGATTTGCAAAGCTAACAAATAGGAAACATATTATTTTTGATCTAGCTTCTCTTTGATAAAATGATGATCTATTTTGACATGTTTAGTTCTATTATGCTGAATAAGATTGTGTGCAATTTGAATTGCGGTTTTATTATTACAGTACAAATTAATAGGATCCGTATATTTGATCTCTAAATCCTTCGGACACTCTTGATCCATAACAACTCACATATTTCTTGAGTCATTCCTTGAAATTCTACTTCTGGTACATCTCTTTCCTCAACCTGTCAAATTTTACAGAATTTCTGTACATATTACAAGTCACCATTGTTTCATTCCTGAGAAATTTGACTGAAATGAACTTTTCAGCTTGGGTCCAAATCAGTGAAGGAAGTGAGACTGTGGATGTAATTTTTAAAACCACTCATGGCGAATGGATACGCGGCGGCAGTGTTGTAGCTAAGCATGGATGTTGGTCTTTGCTAAAAGGTGGCATGGTTGCACATCTTTCCGGCCCAGTTGAGATTTTCTTCGTGGTAATGTGCTTATTACATCTTACCTATGTCAAGTTCTCATTAAATATCATCGAACTTTGCTCCGATTTGGTTTGAGATTCTCAAGCAGAGGCATGCAGGAGTATTAGAGGTGCCATCTACCGAATCCTTTTGGAACTACAGTACGAAACGAATGCTTCTCTTTCATCAATATAGTGCAACAATACAAGAGTGGAGGTATGGATAGACAATGTCTCGTTCCAGCCGTTTACAACGCAGCAATGGAGATCTCAGCGGGATAAAAGCATCGAGGAGGTAAATGAAACGAAGAATTGACTACTTTTGAGACTTGCATTTTATTTAACTGCCTTTATCTAACATGAAAGATCTGAGATCAGTTTCCCTTTGTCTAATTGGAATACTGTAGTTTGTTTCTCAGAAGGCACGTTAATATTAATTAATCAATCATTTCTGTACTGTCTACAAATCTATAATGGCATGCAGTTAACTGCATCTATAATATTCCAGTTCAAATGTGGACTCTGCAGGTGCGCAAAAGCAAGGTGAGGTTTCCGGTAACTTAAGCCAATGGAACTGTTCTGGGTGGTGCTGCAGTCTCTATCAAGCAAACCACGTCAGGCTTCCCATTTGGATGCGGTATGAATCATTATATCCTCATAAGCAACGCTTACCAGAAGTGGTTTGCTTCAAGATTCAAGTTCACTACATTCACCAATGAAATGAAGTGGTACAGCACCGAGAAGGAACGAGATCATGAAAACTATACAATCGCAGATGCCATGCTAAGCTTTGCTGAAAAGAATGGAATTGCTGTAAGAGGTCACAACATCTTATGGGATAGCCCCAAGATGCAGCCTCAATGGGTCAAAAAACTTTCTCCCAGTGAACTAAGAATAGCAGCGACAAGAAGAACGGATTCAGTCGTTCGAAGATACTCAGGGAAACTGATTGCGTGGGATGTTATGAATGAGAACATGCATTTCAGTTTCTACGAGGACAAGCTTGGAAAAAATGCTTCGTCAGAATATTACTTGAGAGCTTACCAACTTGATCCAAAAACAAAAAAGTTCTTGAATGAATTTAATACCATTGAATACAGTAAAGAGATACGTGCAAGCCCAGTAAACTCTGTAAAGAAAATTGAAGAGATTCTGTCGTATCCTGGAATCAAAGGTATCTTGTTAGGAATAGGAATGCAAGGCCATTTTAGTTCTGGATATCCAAACCTTGTTTACATGAGATCTGCGTTGGACATTCTAGGATCAACAGGATTGCCTATATGGCTTACAGAAGTCGATGTCCAAAAAGGCCCTTATCAGGTATGGCATAGTTTTTCAACTAAATATCTGAACTTCATTAATTATCCATTCTACATGAAAATTACAATTCCAAATATACTGATAGATAGACTATCTATAAAGTTTCTTCCTTGGGTCCTATTCTTTGATTGGACCTGCCATTTTTAACTGTAAAGATTATTACATTCGTTCATTGACATGCGCCATACTTTAAGAGCATGCTAGTGTGTGTTTGGTATTGTGGTAGCTGTTATTATTGTGGTTTGAAAAAAATTGTTTTATAAAAAGTACTTTTAGTTGAAGTTAGTTTGAAAAAATAGGTATTTGGTTGAAATTGACGTCGAAGAAAAAATAATTTTAATGTGTTTGGTTAAAAAAATATTTTTCAAATTGAGGTTATAAAATAATTAATATATATATATATATATATTAATGATTTTTAATTTAAATATTGTAGATTTAACTACTGTTATTAAATCATGAAATAAATAATATTGATATATTTTTTATTATTTCATTAAACAATATGCAATGTCATTATATATGAAATTTATCCAACAAGGACTATATTTTTCATGGTTTCTTAAACGCGCAACAACAAAAACTGAATTTTTTAATTTTTGTAATATCTTTATTATTGAAATTGCGATCAAATTCCACAAATGATGTGTCATCATGCGATATCTTTATAATTTATATAATGTTATTAAATAATATTAAATACTAATTTTTTGAGTAAAACACAAATATTTTTTAAAAAAATTTATAATTTCATTATAGTACGAGTAAATTTAATTCATTTTAAACTAATTTTTTTAAAAAATAAAAAAAAATTTGTTCACGATTAACTACATTGGTTTTTTAAGGGAAAAAAAACTAAACTTTTTTTATTGGTTTATTCTTTTTAAAACAAATTGAACATTGCAATAGTGGAGCATGGCTCCACTGTTCCTAAAAATAACCATGAGAAGATGCTGCTTCTCTAATCCTGCGGCTAGGCAACAAAAATTAGTGAATTCTATCAAGTAAAATCAGGTTTGTTTCCTTTACTAAACATTAAAATATATAGTTGCGGGTGAACTTCGTTCGCAGCAACATTACCAAACAGCATATAAGGGGAGGTTATTCTCATCCTGCTGTTCAAGGTATTATCATTTTTGCTGGTCCAGAGGTAGCTGGTTTCAGTGCTATAACCCTGGCAGATAAAGATTTAAGAATACTCCATCAGGGAATGTTGTTGATAAGCTGATCGCGGAGTGGAAAACTAGAACTCTGAAAGTCATAGCAGATAGTAAAGGATTTGCAGAAGCTTCACTATTTCAAAGGTGATTACAATCTGATTGTCAAACACTCAGTGACCAATTTGTTGACTAGATTACGCTTTAAGGTAAAAGAAGACAAATCGCAGGAAACTACAGTACTCCATGACACTGATTGATTCATCCTCCATCTATGATACTGAATTTTGTACTGCAAGAAATTTTACTTCTTAAATGAGAAACGAAAGTACTTCATGTCACTGATTGAGTACTTCATGACCAATATGTTTACTAGATTACGCTTTTAGGTAAAAGAAGACAAATTGCAAGAAACTACAGTTCTTCATGTCACTGATTGAGTCATCCTCCATCTATGATAGTGAATTTTGTGCTGCAATAAATTGTGCTTCTTAAATGAGAAAAGTACTTCTGCTTATGTAATATCATTTAGTGGCATAAAAAGTAGTCTAACTACCACAATCATGAAGGGATTGGCCCTACCTTTGATCATTTCTTTTTTTTTTTCCTTTTTCCTTTGCAGCCCATTTAGTTTCACAGGGAGCAAGGTCCTGAAAGTGTGAATTGAAGTAAAATTCCAATTGTGCTCATGCATTTTAAAATTGGTAGTTTACCACTGAGTGACTATCATTTCTTCAGTTAGCATGGCTGGACCTGGACAGTTGTTGCTCCCCACACACACCATTTAACCATTAGTTGCAAGAAATCTGGCCAGGAGACATTTGATAGTTTTGGATGGTATGTGATCTGCACATAAGCAAGAAAATAGTACGACATTTTATCAGTCTTGCCTCTTTAAGAACACAAATCCTGCTATACACCAGCAGAATTGCTCCGATGAACGAAATCTGATGACCACAACTGCTACTCTTACCTTCACCGTTAGAGGTGCAATTTTTATTTTTATTTTCTAGGACTCAAACAGAAGCTTACCATGTTGAGTTAGATCTAGCTAGTATTGAATACTGACAAGATCCAAGTGACAGTTTGTATCTGACAATGAGCCCACGTTAGAGAATAGAAACCATTGGCTGATGATCTGTATGCATACGGTAAATATATATATACTGTTCAAACGCAAGTGGGTGGTCAGCCTTATTAGAAAAGAATAATTATTGAGCTTCACAAGAGCTTTTTGTGGAAAGCACCGTAGTGAAATCCTAATCTGACATCATTATGCAGATACTAATCGCCACTTACCATGCTTTACACCAACAAACAGACATAACTTATTGGTTTAATTAAGCTGGAAAAGAGCATATAATATAAAGAAAGTGTCTGATTATGGCTAGCACGTAACCGTTATTCGTTGGTCCTGTTCGTATTAATTAGCTTTTTAGTCCATTTGGATGACTAATCAAAACCCTTAAAATATATATATAATCAATTTCCAATAGCATAAGCTTGCATATTGTTCAAGAATCATTGAATCTACCATTTGAATAAAAAAAGTCTGCTTAAGAAATGCAGCTGGAGTAGGTTATTTACCACAGCTAAATATTCACATATATTATGATGTTGATGCTGACTCGCCATCAAATCATTGGGGTTGCTAAACCAATGGTTCATCATGATGAATGGTTTTGGTCTTACTTCGATTTTTTTAGAAGGATATTATTTTTAGTATTTCCTTGAAAGCACACATGTAGGCCATGTCAGTTTTCGCAAGCAATCAGCATTCTGGACGCACCACCCAAGAAGAAGAATTCACCTTTCCCTCTCCTTATCCTCTTTGGAATCTCAAAGTCGTAAAACATGAGGATTCCACTTGGATTATCTTATGGGTTAAGATGTGGCGACTTGATGAAGCGAAGGGACATTGCAGAAGAAGAAAAGGATGATTTCTCAAAGATTCTGCATGGACCGAAAAAGCCATTGAACTAATTCTATAGAAAAAGTCAAATTAAATATAGCTATCATGGAACTTTTACTGAAAAACCAGGTATAATGCCTAAAACAAGTTGAAATAGCTGAGGCAAATTGCTTTTGATTAGTGGAATATATGTTAAAATAGAGGTGGACAGTGCAGCAAGGAATCTTGTAAGATGGCAAAGAGAAACAATAAACATTCAATATAACGTAGTCAATAATCTTTTAACATCCAAAGTTTTCGCTTTCACTGATATTTGAAAATGTTCATGCTGTAGAAATAGCGGTCTTTTTTCCCTTTACTTGCATAACTTTTTAACCTTGATGGTTATATTTACACGGTTGAATTTAGGATGGCTGCGTCGATAAAGCGCGCGCACAGCTAGTCTCGGGGATTGTTATAACTAGAAGTGTGTCACAACTAGAGGAGAATAAACTCTAATATTCAGAATCTGTCAAGGGATCTTATCCAGAGAAAAGTCCCCAACTTTCCTTTACAACATCATTCTTGGCTTTGGTTTACTGCATAAAGAAACTAGGTATCGAGGATCTTCATAAAGTGAGGTACTTGCTCAACCTCTTTCACTTCTTGGTTTATATGACCAACTGCTCTGTGTATTATGTTCTCTGTGTCCATTCTCTTCTTTTCGGCTTATGAAAACCTGCAAGACTCAATAAAAACATCGATGCCATGTATTTATGATCAAATTAGTTTACTTATTGTCCCTCTGTGTTAGTTTGCCGTAGAACTATGTTAGGTTTCTGCCTCTGATCCATCTGTGATTGCAGTTGACAAGGCAATTTTAGTTGAAGCCATGGTTCTGCGGCTTGATCATATTGGATTCTTGGATAGAAGCAATAACAATTATTCCTGGAAGTCCCTCTTTTTAGTTTTCATCTTTACTGTTCCATGGTGTTCTGGCTCGTGACAATTTTTTGCAATTTGGGTTTCATAGGTTGTACTAAATACAAGTTTTAATCAAGATCGGTATGGACCATGGTGCCATCAGGACAAATTCAATATTCAGGACCACCTCAGACACTTTCATGGACTTGAATTTCACAGACGAACTCTTGGTCCAAAGATATTGGTGGGAGAGCGCTGATGGAGTCACCTTTTTAGATCCTGAACCTTCCATCTCTAAGGATCTGTGTGACCCTTCACAATATTTGCCTTTTATGGGGTCTGGTCATCTGAGTATAAACCCACACCATCTGACCTGCCAAGAAGAAACAGACATCTCCCTTGAAAACCCACCTGTAGTTTATCCTGAAACCGAGGAACAAATTGTTGAGACCATCACATCTCCAGTACACTCTGAAGGTTCTCAACTTGAAAGCGGTGAATTCGTCCTGGAATTCTGTGAATCATGGGAGTGTCCGAAACAAGAACCTGAGGAAGAAGAGACTCTCCAAGAGACAACCGACTCGGATAACAATGATTTAGACCAGTACCAAGAGCGGGAATTTTCAGATTTTGGGCAGCTTCAACAAAACCCTGAACGCTGTACTGTTGAAAGTGCCAGAGATTCTTTTGTTCCTTGGAGTCACTTATTAGGCAGCAGAAAAACAGGCAAGAAGAGACAGACCAAGACAGAGAAGACAATAAGCTTGCAAGTTCTTCGAAAATACTTTGCCGGGAGCCTTAAAGATGCTGCTAAAAGTATTGGTGGTACGAAAATATGCCATTACAATTGGATCTCATTTTCTTTTCTGGTTTTTTTTTTTTTTGTGAATTTAAGGCTAATTTCTGGAGGAGGCACTTTGGCCTGGCAGACCAATAAGTGCTTGCCCAGTTTGTTTCGCTCTAGCCTAGTGAATATACAAGTGCTTACACAGTTCGTTTCAATTGCAGTTTGCCCCACCACTCTGAAAAGGATGTGCAGGCAATATGGTATCAGCCGTTGGCCTTCTCGAAAAATCAAGAAGGTTAATCACTCCTTGAAAAAACTCCAACATGTAGTTGACTCTGTCATGGGACCTCAAGGACTCATTGAAATTGATTCCTTCTATACCGCCTTCCCAGAATTGAGCTCCTCTGGATATTTTGGGCATAATTCTTTTTCATCATTCCAGATAACTGACTACCCAAAGGAATCAAACCCAAAACCTATAGATCACTTGTTCAGCACTAAAGGCCCTGTTTCAAAATCCCAGTCCTCGTCGAGTAGTCAGAATTCTGGTTTGTTCATCTGTCACGGCAAAAGGCAGCTTACCAGCACCATCAATGGCTTGAGCACTGGACATGCTTTAGCTGTAGAAGACCCTGTCGAGGTGCTGAAGAGAACGCGCAGTAAGTCAGAATTGCCCTCCTTGAATAAGGAGGAACTTGATAGAGCCAAAAGCAATGAAACATCATGCCAGCATAAAAATCTGGAGACTCAAGCGTCCCTGCCAATTAGTAATGGCCAGTGTTTACGAAATGGAGGTGCCTTCAGAATTAAAGCCACTTTTGGAGGTGAAAATATCCGTTTCAGCTTGCAACCAAATTGGGGTTTCAGGGACTTGCAACGAGAGATTGCAAAGCGTTTTGAAATTGATGATTTCAGCAGTATTGGTCTCAAGTATTTGGACAGTGATCATGAGTCAATTCTTTTGACTTGTGATGCTGATCTTGAGGAGTGTAAGGATGTGCTTGGCTTCTCTCAGAGTCGCACAATCAAAATAACCCTCTATCTGGTTTCCAAACCAAACCTAGGAAGTTCATTCAGCAGCAGCAGAGACTTGTTCTAGTGCATGGCCGGTTTCTGATTCACCTTTCGTTTTGAGTGGACAAAAATTAGACTTCTGTAATGGTGAGAGATTTTGCTAGGAATCCTTTTATTTTCATGTTAGCATGATTAACAGTCATTAATCTCTTCTACGGATCAATGACTCTTGGAGAGTTATTAAGGAAGATAATAAGAAATATGCAGCCAGATCAATGATATAGAGTGTTGGGGAATCCAGATCAATGATATACTGATATTTGCTCATAGAAGGCAAAGTATATTGACATAATATTTAATGTGGTCGGCAAATCGTTTGCATCTACGGGAAAGTCAATATTATTAGAAATAGAGAAAGAATACAAAATAAATACATAGAGAAGGAAGATCATATCAATTTTAACTCAACTCCCAGCTTACAAACACTGCTGCATATGACAGCAGGGCTGCTGCCCATGGCAGCCCTCTCTTTCTCTCTTCTCTCTTCTCTCTTCTCTTTACTCTTAGCACTCTCTCTCATTTTGCTTTCAAATAATGCCTCTATTTATAGACAATTCATGGCAGACAAGAGACTATAAATCATGGCACGAATGGTAGCACTAATGGTGGCAACACATGAATTGCACTATTTTATTAATGGTTGGTGCAATTATTATCGTAGCCTTTTGATAATGGTAACCCTACTTTTTAGGGTAGGCTGCAAAGTTGTTACCCATTAATGGCAATATCCCAACAAACATCCCCTTTGACATTTATATGGGCAATTGTCCTCTTGCCACAAGCCTGTATCCTGCAGCTCTTCCAAGCTTATCATTCCAAGAGTGTCTGTAGCCAAGTTTACAGGTACTCGCCAAACCTTTCAATCACCAGAGTTACCTAAGCACACCTTTGCTCACACCAAAGTATCACTTCAACTAGATGGCTTCCCACTTCACATCTGAAGAATGTTAACGCTTGTCTTTGGGACATAACATTCCTTTTCGAGCGTATCAACCATGCTCGGTCCAGAATGATTTATCAAGCCTCACATCAAGGCTTACAACACCCCCTCAAACAAAAATTTCTATTTCCAAGTGTGATGGTCATTAAGTATTTCAATGTGATCACAAGCTCACCACTCTTCCAAGAGTTTACTCATCTCGCAGTTGCGTCTACCCTCTGTTCCACTCTAGGAACCACACCTTACTTCTCTATGAGTCTCTCACTTTTAGTTTAAGAGTCCAAATAGCTCTCCACCTTTAACTATAGGGGCAACCCATCAAAGATTGATCCATATTTGTCTTCATACTCTGAATATTACAATGTCATTATTGTGCTCACCACCTTGACAAGAGTCAACTTGTTCCAGGAACTTACGCATGCCCTCTACTCATTCCTAGCAATCGCGTCTTAATGCTTCACAAGTCATCTACTTATTATCCAAGGCAAATATCTTCTAACTCATTGATCTTTAGCATGGGGGCAATATCCATTAAAGTCAATGATGCATTTGTTTTCATACTCATCATAACCACTCTATTAGCTATTCATACACCTGTGTACTCATATCTAGCCATCACATTGGCTCTAAGGCGTTCTGAACTAGAGCTCCTATCATAGCCCTCACACCTTCTCCTAAGGTGTCTCCACTTATTGTCATGCAATAGTCTAATCTTGGGCTCATCTCATAGCCCCCACACCTTCTATCTAAGGTGTCTTGGCCTTTCATAGGCGGTCGCATCCTCCTTAAGCTTGGATGCTTCAAAATGGCTTCAAAAATTCTTTACCATTATATGGATTATGAGAGAGATCACTGCCATTGAACATATAGAATGAGAGAGTTGCGGTACACTCCTCGCAATCCTCCACCTCAATTTCTATATTTGGAGCTTCTACGCCTTTTTTTTTTTACAGCTCCACCTACACCAACTCTCTTTTGGTGTCTTCGCCTTTCATCATAGGCGGTCACACCCCCTTAATTAGGTGCTTCTGCAACAGCTCATCTTTCCATCCTTACATGCATTTGAAAAGTCTTCACTTATTGTCTTTATCAAGAGCACAAGAGACTTCCTATTGTACAACTTATACATAGTCTCTACTCTGAGCTTTATTTGGGAACTCTTCTTCTCCTTGCACCTGTTATCTCATTACAATACCTTATTGGATCCTATAGGTACTCCTGCACAATCTCCGTGTGTCCTCATGCAATTTCTGTTATCCAGATTTTTTGTTATTCTTTGTTTTTATGTTTGATAGTAGCTCATCCTGTCACAACACCTATCCAAGTCAAAATAAGGTGTCAATCTTTATTATCTTGCTGCATTTACTTCTATTTTCAGGGTATTCATCAATTCTCCCCTCGAGAAATCACAGTCACCGAATCTAACTTATTTGGAGAAATCACCACTCCATTAGATCCTCGAACATACAGAACCTAACTATTTCTTTTGTGTCGCCATATTACTAGTCTTCAACAGTTTCATTACAAACTATTACATATATGAAAATAGTACCGTATGGATAATCCTTCAACTAAGCAAGTTTCCAGGAAATATTGAAGGAGTCACATTGATCCCGTTTAAAACTCAATCTCCTAGCCAGAACTTCTTAGGCCATATCTATCCATCATACTGTCTTTTTGTATAGACAACCATTTGCTAGCTTTGTCACGGCTTTTCTTTACAAATGATTTGAAATATTTTGGTTTCATACCTAATTTCTCAACATCTAGCGAGACTACCAGTACTTAGATTCGTCAAAATTGGTCTTTATCAATTTCCACTCTTTACCTCAAATCATCCACATGATCGGGTGTCTAGAGTGTTCCAATTTTACCTTCCCTCAAGAAAATTAAAACTTCCCCATATAGTAGTTCAACATATATAATTGGGTAAATGATTAGTATTTAAAAGTGCATTTTTATCAAGGTTTTATATCATCATTTTGCACTTGAAGTATCAATAACTCCTTAACTAAAACATGTTTTATAATAATGTATCTAATAATATAAGATACCTATAATTTATGGTAAATGTCTATTTTTAATGCAGGTCTATCACATAAATGAAAGGATTGATTGATGAATTTAAGAATTGAAATTGAAAGGACAAAGAGATGGCTAAACTCCGAAAAGAGATGTCGGTGCAGTCCATACCGGAATACTGTTCAGTAATTGGATCATATCTAGAGTTGTAGATCTCAGATTTAGGTCCACTTTATATGGATGGAAAGGTAAGACATAGGCCTACAACTTTCATATGGAGCCCAAGATCTAAAAAGGTCATTTTCAAGTCCAAATTATTGCAACAACAAAGAAGCCCGAATCTGTCTTCCAGCCCGAGCACTGTTCGGTATTTTGGCCATATCTGGAGTTCTAAAAGTCCAAATAAGCTTAATTTTTTACACCAGAAAGCTGAGAAAATTGCCTACAACTTTCATGTTTGCAACTGGCTCTAATTTTGATGTTATCAATGACGTTTTGGGCAGACAAGAGAAGATAAGGATTGTCACCAAGTCAAAAGTTGGCCACCCACTTATCAATTAGTCATCAAATCAATAGTTCCCAATTTTGGCCTATAAAAGGAGGCATTTGCCATGCATTTAGGCATCTTGGTTTCCAGATCAAGATCATGCTCTTCCTTTCTCTCTTTGTATTTTTTGTAATTTTTATGCTTTGCTTTCATTAATATCAAGTTTATGCCTTTCAATTCATTTCATTTACTTAGTTAACTTTAATCTTATTCATGTTCTTATTTTATTTATTTATTTTTCTTTCTTTCATTATGTCTAGCTAAGTTTATTATGTCAAGATGAAAAGGTTACACTAATGGTGTAAGAATAAGTATAGTGTAAACTTAATATGGACTTTAATGTTTGATACTAACATGTTTTGTATTTGTTATCTTATTCACTCGTTAATACTTTGCTTGTTAAATGATTAATCTTGATTTATGTTGTATAACACTTGGTACAACAAATGCTTGGCACTCTCATAGCTCATACTGTATGGTATAACCGACACCTGAGCTATGAAATGAACTTGATTTGTTGTTAACATAAGTTATAATCATGAATGCTTGACGAGATTTACAAGTATTAGCATTAATCGAATAAGATGACTAATGTAATCATGTTAACAATCTATAATATGATTGGAATCTCCTTTGTGTGTGGTTTCTAATTGAATAATAAAAGTTTATACTATACTTGTTTGACATACCATTAGCGGAACCTCTAACCTTGACATTTGTTATTATTATTGTTTAATCCTTACATTAATTTTCCATCTCCAAGTTCTCATCATCTTCTTCTTCTTCTCTTTCTTTATTATTATTATTATTATTATTATTATTATTATTATTATTATTATTATTACTATTATTATTATTATTATTATTATTATTATTATTATTATTATTATTATTATTATTATTATTATTATTATTATTATAGTTATTATTGTTATTGTCATTGTTGTTATTATTGTTATTATTATTGTTGTTGTTATTATTATTGTTGTTATTGTACTATTATCGTTTATAATTGTACAATTAGCCTCTCTGTGGTTCGATCCCGATCTTGCCGGGTTATTTATTACTTCGACACTCCTGCACTTGGGAGAAGACATTAATATTTTAGTCGTGTCAAGTTTTTGGCGCCGTTGCCGGGGAGGTAAGTTCTTGTATAAATTATAGTTTTTATTTTATTTTCTCTTTTCACTTTTCTAGTATATAACTTTGTCTCTTTTATTTTGTTTCTCCTTATTTTGTTTTCTTCCTTCTTCTTTTGTTTTCTTCTTCATTTTATTATATTCCTACACGTGCATGAGAGTGTGGTCACGTACACCAAGTGGTAGACTTTGTAGGGTATCCTCATCATTTTCAGAAAATATGGCCGAAGAAGATAATCAATCACTTCATAATGAGAATAATGAGAATAACCGTGCTAGAACACTTAGAGACCACATGAATCCCACAAGAACAAGTGCACCATCATGCATAGTTTTTCCTCTCGATGCATCTCATTTTAATTTTAAACCAGGTATTATTCAACTTTTACCTTCTTTTCATGGTTTAGAATTGGAAAATCCATACTTGCATTTAAGGGAATTTGAGGAGGTCTGCAACACATATAATAATTTAAATTGTAGCATGAACACCATCAGATTAAAGCTTTTTCCTTTTTCATTAAAAGATAAAGCTAAAACATGGCTATAAAATTTAAGACCAGGATCCATTCGTGCTTGGGATGAAATGCAACAACAGTTTTTAAAGAAGTTTTTCCCATCTCATAGAACAAACTCTTTCAAAAGACAAATCACCACTTTCACTCAAAAACCAGGAGAAACATTTTACAAATGTTGGGATAGGTATCGAGACTTGCTTAGTACTTGCCCTCATCATGGTTTTGAAACATGGAGATTGGTTTCACATTTCTATGAAGGGTTAACATCTAAAGATAGGCAAATGGTTGAATTGATGTGCAATGGAACTTTTGAAGATAAAGACCCTAATGAAGCAATGGAGTACTTAGACTTGTTAGCTGAAAATGCTCAAAATTGGGACACCGCGGGTACTTATGAGGCACCGAGTAAAACTCAACCTCATACATCTAGTGGAGGTATGTACAACCTTAGGGAAGATCATGACCTTCAAGCCAAGTTTGCATCTTTAGCTAGAAAAGTTGAGGCACTAGAATTAAAAAAGAGTGGTCAATTAAAATCTGTTGAAAACATTGTGTGTCAAATCTGTGAAACAAATGAACACTCAACCAACGATTGTCCAACCTTGCCTTCTTTTAAAGAATGTCTCCATGAACAAGCCCATGCTTTAAACAGTTTTCAAAGGGCCAACCACAACCCATACTCCCAAACATACAACCCTGGTTGGAGAAATCACCCAAATTTTAGTTGGAAGAGTGAGAACAACAATACACAAACTTCACAACCACCATTTCAAGCACACCATAATTTCCAAAATTCTCATGGATATGCACCTCCTTATGCTCCACCTCTTAGAAGAAATCTTGAGGAAACATTGTATGCATTCATTGAAAAGCAAGAGACAATTAATACTCAACTTGTTCAAAACATGACAGATTTTAAAGATACTCTTGCTAAATTAACATCTGCTCTTAGTTTCCAAGAGAAAGGTAAGTTTCCATCTCAAACACAACAAAATCCCAAAGGGCAATACAATGCAAATGCAAGTAGTTCCGGAAGCCAACACATGGATCAAGTCAAATCAGTCACTACTCTGCGCAGCGGTAAGGTTATTGAAAAGCCCTCTCTTGAACCTTATGAGAAAGATGATGAGTCAATCTCTGAGGGTAAGGAAGGGGTTGAATCTGAAAATTGCAAAGAAACGACTGATTCACCGCCAGCACTTCCATTTCCTCAAGCCATGACCAAACAAAGGAAAGTCAATCACAATTCTGAAATTTATGAAATTTTCAAACAGGTAAGGATCAATATACCTTTGCTGGATGCAATTAAACAGGTTCCTTCCTATGCTAAATTTTTGAAAGATCTCTGCACTGTGAAGAGGAAACTGAATGTGAAAAAGAAAGCCTTTCTAGCCGAATAAGTAAGTGCTATTCTTCAGAACAATAATGCTTTGAAATATAAAGACCCTGGTTGTCCTACAATTTCTTGCTTTATTGGAGAGCATAAAATTGAAAGAGCTTTACTTGATCTTGGTGCTAGTGTGAGTGAATTTACTTCCATATTCAGTTTTTCAAAGTCTCAATCTCGGTGAGTTAAAACCAACTTCTATATCTCTTTTACTTGCCGATAGATCTATAAAAGTGCTTAGAGGAATAATTAAAGATGTGTTAGTACAAGTCGATAAATTCATTTATCCTGTGGATTTTATTATCTTAGACACAAAACCTGTTGAAGCATGTAATTCATTTCCTGTTATTTTAGGACGTCCGTTTCTTGCAACCTCTAACGCATTGATTAATTGTAGGAATGGACTGATGAAGCTATCATTTGGAAACATGACATTGGAGATTAATATTTTCAACATTTGCAAGCAACTTGGAGATGATAATGATTTACAAGAAGTAGATCATATTGACGAATTAGTTTATGATCAACTTGAATCTACTTTAAGTAAAAATGAATTGGATGAATCTGAAGATTTGCAAATGATTTATTCTGAGGAAGAAATCACGGATGAAAAACGCACAGAAAATGTTGATGCGAATCTTTTATCAACAGGGATAACAGATTCGACATCTGACATTACACCAATCGATGATTACTTTCCTAACGAATCCTTACTTTCTCTTAGTCCAATGCCTTGGTATGATAAAAATATTAATTTTCTTGCTTTAGGAGATTTGCCAGCTCATTGGAGTAATCAAGACAAAGAAAATTTTTTGAACGAAGTGAAGAATTTTTATTGTGATGACCCTAACTCATTCAAATATTGTCCTGATCAAATATTTCAAAGATTCATTCCCGACAATGAGGTAAGTAGTGTCATTAAACTTTGTCATTCTGAAGCATGTGGAAGTTATTTCTCGTCAAAAAAGACAGCTGTAAAAATCCTTCAAAATGGATTTTATTGGCCCACCATGTTCAAGGACACACATGCATTCTGCAAAACTTGTGAAAATTGTCAAAAAGTTGACACTGGTCAAAAAGTTTTGTTTTATAATTCTCAACTCTATTCATTCCCTAGAGAGCTAAGATCAAGATGGAACAATCCTTATGGGGCCTGTGATATTGAGAATTCAATGAATGACAATGATTTTAAGGAAAATGGACATCGTTTGAAAGCTTACTTTGATAATTTTCCTAGTGAAAATGAATCAACTGGTTTGAATGATCTTGTAGATAAAGGTTGATTATTTTGTTTTTCTTACATTGTTTTTGTGTTTCTTTTTTAGTGATTTTTTGCTAGTTTCTCTCACCCCGGTCAAATGGCGGACAACGGTACTCCGTGACTTAAGTCAGTTCTTTCAGTTTCCCACAATAACTGATATTAGTGTATATATTTGTGCAATTCTTTGAATCTCTCTTCCAATTCTCATATGAAAATGGACACTAATCTTGAACAATTGAAAAAGTATTTTCCCGCTCTGCCTCAGAATGCGATTATAAAAATTTACCGTGCTAGATGTGCAAGATTTAGATTGTTAATGAATCATGGAATTCTTGAATATATTCGCTGGTTGATTGAAGCAAAGGTCCGATTATCAGGTGAGTCCTCTAATTCCTTCATTTCACACATGCTTGGAATAGGTAAAAGCACTTTTGCAAAGAAACGTCGTGCAAAACGACTAGAAGTCTGTCATCGATGTGCTAGATGGACTTGTAATACACAATTTCGTTCTTTAGAAATGGTATCTATAAACCGTGAAGATAAAATACAATTCATTAAGGATGGCCTAAGTAAGGAGTCTTTAAATAATCTTCTATGGACTCTTGAGACGCATCCTAGTGGAGATGTGCATCGTGCAATTCATGATTTATGGCCACTATTTCATAAAGAACATGATTGACTTAGTCTTGGGAATCTGACTAAAAAAGACCCTGTTTGCCAGTTTTTAAGAAAACTGGATGGGAAGCCTATCCTCGACCTATAGAGGGCATTTAAGCCGTTCTTGGACGTAAAACTAAGGGAAGATGTGAGCCATAATCACAACTACCTATACATACACATGCTTGGTTTTGTTATTGTGTTTTGTTGTTTCTTATATTTGTTTCAGTGTGTTTCAGGTTTGTCGGTGTTCGTTATTTCAAGTGATATCTTCTATACTCTATCTTTCTACCTTAAAACATTGAGGACAATGTCTCGTTTTGGTTGGGGGGAGAGGGTAGTAGTTGATAAAAAAAAAATTGTTTTTCATTTCATAAAGCATGTGCATAATTGTTGTTACTAGGATAGCAGAGTAAAGGAGCTCTTTTGTTAAAGTGACTCTTGAGACGCATCTTAATAACCATTCTTAACAAGGTCTATTATAATACTTCCTGAAATATTCAGGTTTACAAACTCTCGTATTGTTACCACTTACTTCTGCTCATATACTTATTTAACATGTATTCTTAAACCTTAATTTACACACACACACTTTAACATATAATTGTGGGTTGCATATTGGATTATTACATTATTTATGTTCTTTTGTTAAAGGTAACAACTAAGGGAAAGGGATTGTATATAATTAAAAAACAAAAACAAAAAAAAGAAAAAAAAAAGAAAAAAAGAAAAAAAATGATGATAATAAAAATGTAGATAAGTTTGGTTTCGTAGCCTCCCTAACCTAAGCAATTAAGCTCGAAGGGGTGTTTTAACACCTAATACCCTAAAGTCAACTGACTTGGGAGCTATTGGCCCAACGCTTGTTACATGGGTTGAGGAGAAAAGCTTAAGGGAATCAAACATTGCACTATCTACATATCAGTATCTGCGACCCGAGTTACTAAGCTCGTAGGGGTGTCTTAACACCTAATGCCCTAAGACCAACTGGTTTGGGAGTCATTAGCTGAAAGCTCGTTACATGGGTTAAAGATGCATGATGTTTTTAAAGTATATGTATATAGAGTTAAAAAAAAAAAGACAAAAATAGTAATCCCAACCCAAGGAAGTTAACCTTAAACATTAGAACAAAAATTCTGTTTTCTTCCAAGAAAAGCCCTATAATTATGTGTTGATACATTGAGCACAAAAGAAAGGTTTATTAATATGTTGTTAAGAGGTATTGAGCAGATATATAAATTTAATGAGAGTTTGTTTATCTGGATAGATTAATGGAAGTTAAATGATGAATACCTTGCTTTGTGGAATTTCCAAACTGTTTTTCTATTTTAACGCTTTAATTACTAGGGACTAGTAATAAGCTGGTTGGGGGGTGTGATTAGTATTTAAAAGTGCATTTTTATCAAGGTTTTATATCATCATTTTGCACTTGAAGTATCAATAACTCCTTAACTAAAACATGTTTTATAATAATGTATCTAATAATATAAGATACCTATAATTTATGTTAAATGTCTATTTTTAATGCAGGTCTATCACATAAATGAAAGGATTGATTGATGAATTTAAGAATTGAAATTGAAAGGACAAAGAGATGGCTAAACTCCGAAAAGAGATGTCGGTGCAGTCAATACCGGAACACTGTTCAGTAATTGGATCATATCTAGAGTTGTAGATCTCATATTTAGGTCCACTTTATATGGATGGAAAGGTAAGACATAGGCCTACAACTTTCATATGGAGCCCAAGATCTAAAAAGGTCATTTTCAAGTCCAAATTATTGCAATAACAAAGAAGCCCGAATCTGTCTTCCAGCCCGAGCACTGTTCGGTATTTTGGCCATATATGGAGTTCTAGAAGTCCAAATGAGCTGAATGTTTTACACCAGAAAGCTGAGACAATTGCCTACAACTTTCATGTTTGCAACTGGCTCCAATTTTGATGTTATCAATGACGTTTTGGGCAGACAAGAGAAGATAAGGATTGTCACCAAGTCAAAAGTTGGCCACCCACTTATCAATTAGTCATCAAATCAATAGTTCCCAATTTTGGCCTATAAAAGGAGGCATTTGCCATGCATTTAGGCATCTTGGTTTCCAGATCAAGATCATGCTCTTCCTTTCTCTCTTTGTATTTTTTGTAATTTTTATGCTTTGCTTTCATTAATATCAAGTTTATGCCTTTCATTTCATTTCATTTACTTAGTTAACTTTAATCTTATTCATGTTCTTATTTTGTTTATTTATTTTTCTTTCTTTCATTATGTCTAGCTAAGTTTATTATGTCAAGGTGAAAAGGTTACACTAATGGTGTAAGAATAAGTATAGTGTAAACTTAATATGGACTTTAATGTTTGATACTAACATGTTTTGTATTTGTTATCTTATTCACTCGTTAATACTTTGCTTGTTAAATGATTAATCTTGATTTATGTTGTATAACACTTGGTACAACAAATGCTTGGCACTCTCATAGCTCATACTGTATGGTATAACCGACACCTGAGCTATGAAATGAACTTGATTTGTTGTTAACATAAGTTATAATCATGAATGCTTAACGAGATTTACAAGTATTAGTATTAATCGAATAAGATGACTAATGTAATCATGTTAACAATCTATAATATGATTGGAATCTCCTTTGTGTGTGGTTTCCAATTGAATAATAAAAGTTTATACTATACTTGTTTGACATACCATTAGCGGAACCTCTAACCTTGACATTTGTTATTATTATTGTTTAATCCTTACATTAATTTTCCATCTCCAAGTTCTCATCATCTTCTTCTTCTTCTCTTTCTTTATTATTATTATTATTATTATTATTATTATTATTATTATTATTATTATTATTATTATTATTATTACTATTATTATTATTATTATTATTATTATTATTATTGTTGTTGTTGTTGTTATTATTGTTGTTGTTGTACTATTATCGTTTATAATTGTACAATTAACCTCCCTGTGGTTCGACCCCGGTCTTGCCGGGTTATTTATTACTTCGACACTCCTGCACTTGGGAGAAGACATCAATATTTTAGTCGTGTCAGTAAACATGTGTGATTTTTTCTTCTTCATCTCCATCGACCACCATGATGACCTTTAGATGTCTTCTTATCGAGCAATCTCTCTTAATAATTCATCACCACCACTTTCGGTCACAAATCTCAATGATCAAACCATACCATAGCATTCGGAACAATCAAATTAGTTGAAAACAAGTCTGAAATAGTCTAAATTGCATTTCAGACAGCTAAGATTTGATCAAAACAATTCTGACTTGATACACGGTCCAGATTCAATCTCAGATTCGGTTTCATGTAGACTCCCCTACACAAAATCCTATCCCTCGACTAGCAGCTCAGCTCCAACTCACCTCGACTCGGCACAACCAATGACGTGGTAGGTAGGTCCCACTATGCTGATGTGTCAGCTAACTAGACGCTGACATGGCATGCCAACTATGCATGTTGACACTATGATTACATTGTGATAACATCATCCTCCATCCAGGTCAGCCACGTGAGTCGGGTCAGCCCATCCCGGTGAAGAAGATGCGTGCGACGCGTAGCGTGCAACTGCATGCATGATCAGCCACCCCACCGACGCTTGACAACACATGAGGACAATTTCAATGTCCAATTTCAACACGGTTTTTACTAGTGGCTTCATCTTTTCCTCCTCTACACAGTGGTATGGTCAAAACACAATTTTGACAACTTTCATTTTTAAGCAAAATCAAACACCACTTTAAACCATGTGCTTTAATACCAATTATTGGGAAATCCAGATTGGTGATATATTGATATTTGCTCATAGAAGGTTAAGCACACTGACATAATATTTAACGTGGTTCGGAAAATCACCTACATCCACAAAAGAGTCAATATTATTAGAGATAGAGAAAGAATACATAACAAATATATAGAGGATAAGGATTATATTCACTCTAACTCAACTCTCAGCTCACAAACATTACTGCATATGGCAGCAAGGCTGCTGTCCATAGCAGCCCTCTCGTTCTCTCTTCACTCTCAACACTCTCTCTCATTTTGATCTCAAATAATGATGACTCTATTTATAGGCAATTTATGGCAAATAAGAGGTCATAAATCATAGCACAAATGATGGCAACATATAGATTGCATCATTTTATCAATGGTTGATATAACTATTATTGTAGCCTTTTAACAATAGCAACCTTATTTCTTAGGGTAGACTGCAAAGTTGTTGCCCATTAATAGCAATATCCCGACATAAAACATGTCAAAAGCGAGAAAAAAAATAGTAGTTTTGCAAATGCTACGATGACTACCATGTTCGATCATGGCCTTGCACCGACTTCATACCTCCTTGAGTGATATATTGACATTTTTTTTTAGTTCAGTTGTTGTTAATTTCTACTTTATTGCTATACATATGTTATCTCTGACATTAAAAATAAATAATTTATAATATTTTTTAATTAATAACTTCAAAATATATTTTATATTATTTTTTAATATACCTAATCGAGTAAAAGTCTTAGAATATAACTTATATTATATATAATACACTTTTTTACATAAATTTGTTTTAAATTTAAAACTTACATAAAATTATATTACCTTATGCTAACCTGCAATGTATCATTAAAAAGTTTTTCATTTGAATCTTTGGAGAGATGAAACTGTCATTAGTGGATTTTATTAACTATATATCAAGCATAAAAAGCATTATAATCGTAAGAAAGCAAACTCCCCTAGTAATATTAAAGCCAGAGATACATTGCAAAGTATTGAGGAAAAATAAAATCATAAAGTAAAATAACAAATCATAAAAACAAGTACAATCAATACTTGTAGTGTTTGATATTATAATAATAATAATTATTTAAAAGTATATCAAAATAATTTTTTTATTTTTTAAATTTATTTTAATATCACCACATTAAAATAAAATAAATCTAAAAGTATAACAAAAAAATCAATTTGTTTTAAAAAAATAGCTAAACAAGCTGGCTTGATAGTATATTTCCAATCCACCACTCGACCAAGGTTCAAGCATTGCTCTCGTTACTGATCTAATTCACCAGTCCCATGGCTCTCCGTGTGTTGATTATTCATTCATTTCCAAAAAAATTTCCCATTTGACTAAGCTAATACTCTTTTCCATGAACGAGAACAAAAAAGTAAGAACAATATGTGCCTTTATTTAACTTTAACTTTATTTTTATTTATTTTCTATTTAAGTGTATGTATATTTTATTTTTTGTATTCAAGTGTTAGTAGTTTTAAAAATTTATCAATTGAGTGCTTTTAGTTTGAAAAGCTAATTAATATCCCCTTCAAAATCTTTTATCAATCATATTTGATCAAGTTAAATAAAATTATAAGTTAAAATGGTGATGCAAATATAATAGCATGAAATGTTTTTTGAAAGTATGGACATATAAATATAAAAATAAATAAGATACACTCAAATATTAATAATAAAAGGACAAACACTAGAACACAAAGTGTGGTGTTTATATATATATATATATATATTTGGTGTACATGCTGACATGCCAATTTAACAACCACGTTAATATGTGTTTTACAAAATTTAATAGAAATATTTAATTAGTAAAAAATGAGAAGTTGTACTTAATAATAATAATAATAATAATAATAATAAATGACATAATCAAATAGAAAAAATTAAAAAATTCCCATATAAAAAATATCATTACATCATTGAGAAATTATAAGGGTAGTTTGAAGCAATATATACACGAGCATATACATACAAAATGATAATCCTCCATGCAGGCAAATAAAACAAGCTAAAGAGTCAAATCATAAGTAAAAAAAGTCAATGCACATGGATAAATTAAAAAAAAAAAAAGGTTGATTGTCAAAGAAAAAAAAATCAAGGGATCAGATTGAATCAAAACCAAGCGACTTAAAAGAGAAGAAGGGATAACTAAACTCATCCCTCGTAGTGTTTGTTTTTGTTAATTACCAATTGGTTGTTGAATAATTACTTTTGTTTACTTGCTTTAACGTTTATCAAGTAATGATGTTTTAATCCAATCGATGACAGAGCGGTTCCTCTAGAATTTGGCACAAAGATAATTCTTTTAATAAAAAAACTCAATTTTTAAATCTGCGAAGAGAAAAATGACGTGGAACAACTAATTGTCAGGCCAATCACTTGCCACCACGTATTGGTCGATCCCCTACTCGGACAACCTGGAAATTGCAACTACCAACCAGGAACCTTGGTCGTTGATGATAGCCCATGGTTCCACTGCTCCAAAAAGTCGTGGTTTTGCAAGATCCTCTTTTTCACCCTTTTTTTAAATATTATTTATTATTAAGAGTTTGTTTTTAACGTCATCTTGTAAAAAAATTAAAAAAAAAATACATAGTTATTTAAAAAATTAAAAATTAAAAACACGCGGCGAGCGCCTTCCCAGACTTGCTAATCATCTCTCGCGCGTGAACGTACTTCTGCAACGGTACCCGAGTACCGCTCTAATATTTGTTTAATGGAGTAACTAGGATTGGGTTTTGTGAATTCATATTGGATTTTTTAATGGTTGATTCAGAGCCACGTGTTGATCATGTTAAAAATCACGCTTCGACCATTACAAATGCAAGAAAGTACGTTGTGGTAATATTTTATATATCACTTTTAAAAAATAAAAAAATTAAAAATAAAAATCCATTGAAAATAAAATATTTAAATTATCCCAATATAAATTTACCATTAGAGTAAAAATTAATGTAAACAAGGCAAGAAATATGTCAAGGTTGGATACAAATAATAAGGCTATTTACTTAGAGATTGATGTATACTCAAAGCATGGATTACACTATGTAAAATAAAATCCTAATATTTTCTCAAAAAAATAATAATTAGATCATGTATTATAATTTGAAAACACAAGTACAATACTATCTTTCACCGATCAACAATTTTTAATATGTTACAGGGTATGAAGATAGTGGGAAGACTTACCATATGAATCTTGAAAAAAAAAAAAAAAGACATGAGCATGTAACGTTATTTAGTATTTAGAGTAAACGAGTACTGAATCCAGATTTAATATCATATTTATATCTTCTCTTGCTAAAAATCTAACATAAAATTATATACAAAAACTCTTTTAATTATTGTTAATTGATTCAACCTGTGTTATAAAAAAAAGAAACAACGTAATATCAAAAAGAAAATAGATTAAAAAAATTATTTTTTATAATAAATAATATTTTATGAGGTTCAACCTGTGTAGAATAAAATATCAAAAAGAAACAAGATTAAAAAAATTATTTTTTATAATAAATAATATTTTATGAGGTGATGCATAATCAACAACGTAAACTCTTTTAATTATTGTTAATTGATTCAACCTGTGTTATAAAAAATATATACTAGATTTGTTTAATTATACATGGATTCATATTAAGATAGATACACTGCCAGTCCTATCAATTTATCCATGGTTATCTGATAGTATTAAAAAATAGAGATAATTGAATTTAACCGCGAGATATAATTATTTTCAAATTGAACATGTGATCTTTTTTTATTGAAACCAAGAAGTGACTGTCACTCGCTCATTGGCCACCAACCTCCATGATTGGTCCAAACCAATCTCTTTCATATCGCGTGGATAAAAAGCAAAATCCTTTGCGCTCCTCCACTACGTAAACGTATTCGGTATGAATACATGGCAGACCGTCTCTCTCCATTTCACCTCAAGCGCGTGCATATACTTCACCATTTAGATCCTCACACCGTACAAACACAACTTAATTGGTCGAGATCCACCACTCTGTCTCATAGCGCGTGGAAAGATTGTTATCATCTGGCGTTTCGATTTTTAAAAGAAATAGGGAGGGAATTGGATTTCAATCATTGAAAGGAAAAATAAATAACAATTAAAGAAAGAAAAAAACAGCTAAAACATACCACCCGTCCCTTTATTTTGTCTTTGTATCAACCAATTACGAATCCTTATTTTTTTGTCCCTTCCTTTTCCAGCTTCAATTCCAAACCCTAATTTTTCAAATTCTTGACTGAAAAAGATGGGATTATGGGAAGCTTTTCTCAATTGGATACGAAGGTAACCTTTTCATCCCTGTGTTTCTGTTTGGATGTCGAGAAAGTTTGGGACTTTTCTTTTCTTTTGTTGCTTGGTTTAGTTATAAAGATTGATAATTGGAGATTTAGGGCTGAAATTGGTTTAAATTGCTATTTGAGTTTTGATTTTAGTTGATAGTTTTAGTGTCAAATTAACCCATTAATGAAAAAGCTCAGATTATTGTTTTATATAACTTAACTGGGAATCTAATAGGGAATTTATGTGAAATTTGAAATTCTTGGTTAAGGTATTTGAAGGGAGCACGTGGAATTTGTTTTAAGAGTTTATTGGTAGGTGATATTATTTGGTTGACTGTTCAATGGCTGTTTGGTTATATGAATCATAGGATGCTTTAGATGTAATACTTGATTTTCAAAGCATGGAATTAGTTTTAATTGGTTATTTCGAGCATGGAATTCGTCAGTTTAACCTCTTTAAAGCTCCGTGAACTTGATACCGTGAATTTTTGAACTGGAGCAGCATCACTTTTTGATGGAAGCGCATGGCTGTATCAGCCAACGTTTTCCTTCAAATTTATTTGACAATTTGAAGCTGTAATGTTTTGGTTGCACTGAATTCTATACATGATGTTTCATAAGCAGTGTGAAAAAGGGAAACACGGTGCTCGGTAGTACGCCGGCAGCTCTATCATACAATGTCTTGTTGGTTCAACTCTGTTTTTGTCTCTACGTTTGAGTCTTGTTTGTTCTTCTTTCAACTTTCCGCAACGAGTGGAACAGGTTCAATTTGTATTGAACAGTTTGCTGGTTTTTAAAATAATCAAAGAGATTTTGATTCTCAAGTAGTGTACCCTGCCTTTTGAAAGTCATTTATTTTGTAGCCTTTGCTGTGAAAAACATATTCTGTGAGATCATTAAACCTTGTTACCACTGGCCTCTTCACTCCTTATTCTGCTTTGCAGATATCTATGTGTGAAAAGTTAGCTTCTGGGAAGCCTATGCATTAGGGTAGACTGTTTGTTTGTATTTGAGTGTCCTTGTCTGCACTATTGAGATGGTTGACACGAATTTTCACTCTTGGATTGGGAGCTTCTCATTTTAAATTGTGAGCCTGTTTGGGTTGAAATGATCAGTCATCCATGCTGTTCATCTTTTCTTTTGCTATCTAACCTGTAAAGACTTTTACACATAATTGAATCTTTCTTTCTAATTATTTTTATTTAATGGTTGTAGTCTCTTTTTCAAGCAAGAAATGGAGCTGTCTCTAATAGGACTTCAGAATGCTGGGAAGACTTCTCTTGTAAATGTTATTGCGGTAAGTAAGAGTTCTTGTGAGAGGCATGATCTATATTTTATATGTTTCTCTCCTCCTTTGGTTTGGATGCTGATGGCTGTATTTTTGTTTCTGGCTGTTGATTCTAGACTGGTGGATATAGCGAAGACATGATCCCAACGGTACGCCATTATCTCACAAATTGTTATTCCATTATGCAGAAAAGTTTGCCTAAGAAGTTTTCATTCTGCCTGTAATTCTTTTTACATCTCTATCACATTAATCCTATTGACATTCAAATCACCTCTTTCATCATCAGGTTGGATTTAATATGAGGAAGGTTACAAAAGGCAATGTAACAATAAAGTTGTGGGATCTTGGAGGTCAACCACGATTCCGCAGTATGTGGGAGAGATATTGTCGAGCAGTTTCGGCCATTGTGTATGTCTCACACTGCTTAATATTCTCATAACACTGTCTTTGAACTTGGAAGACTCTCATTATATTAGTTTTAAACATGGTCATTGCTTATTAATAATTACAGATGATGTTTTGTCTTTTGTTTTATTCTTTTTTTCCCCCTTTGTGAAAAAACCATGTGTTAGCCAGTCTTTTAGGGATATTAATCTCTCATAGTAATTGCTGGGGATGTTTTTCTGTGATTTCAGTTGAAGTGCTTTTATAGTGTCATTGCAAGAGACTTTGGATGTAGAAGATCCTATTTATGCAGTGCCCTTAATAGAAGAGTTGCATTTGCACTCTCTGTTGCATATGCATTATGGTTTATGTTTATCCCACTCTCTGTTGCATATGCACCTTTGTATTTCAAAGCTAAGCATGAGGAGAACAATGTACCATTTTTGTCATGAGGGTGCTGAAACTAGTTAAATAAGTGACTCTTCATGTTGTCGCACGCAGCAAAAATTTGTTTATGGATAAGATTTCTTTTACTATCCACTGTCTGGTAAACCAGCTTAATGAATTATATATTATTTGTTTTTCTTTGGTTTTTCATGCAGATATGTCGTGGATGCTGCTGATTATGATAATTTATCTGTCTCGAAAAGTGAGCTTCATGATCTTTTGAGTAAACCGTCACTGAGTGGTATCCCTTTGTTAGTACTGGGAAATAAGATTGACAAACCAGGATCCTTGTCTAAGGAAGATTTTATGGAACAAATGTAAGTTCACTAGATATCTTAAGATGCATGCAGGAGGCTGTAAAACAATTTTGTATTATCAGGTTTCAGAGCATTTTATGCTAAGAATTATGTTATTCTGTGCAGGGGGCTTAAGTCCATCACCGACAGAGAAGTATGCTGCTACATGATCTCATGCAAGAACTCAACCAACATCGATACAGTTATTGACTGGCTTGTAAAACATTCAAAATCAAAGAATTGAGCACCAGTTCCTGTACTTTTCAGCTTTCGCAGCCACGATTTTGAGTTGCTAGTTAAAGTTCGTCAGCTGTGTCTAACTGGGTTATCGATGTCTGACCATTGTCTTTTATTTTCTCATGTGGGCTCTAGTTAATGTATGTATCATTTGAGTTCACGTCCAAGTGTGATTGACACACTAGTAATGTTTGGTTGCGTATTGGTTTGATTTTTATGGACAAAGATTAATTAATTAGTGTGATTTCCTAATGCAAACTTGCGACACGGTGATTTTGAATGAATAATGGTTTTTGCCTGTATTTGCTGTTTTGTACTTCTTTGAGAGGCTGGTACTCGGTACAATTAAGCCTCAAGCTGAAGGTTACGTTCCTGTGGAATAGTTGCTGTGCATGCATGGTACACCTGTGGTCTAGACCATTTTTTGGTTGTGGACCAATCTCTAACACCTATGCCCTAGTTCCAGTTGAAGGTATCGTTGTAAAAAAGCATGCCACAAATAACAAATCTATGCCCTGGTGTGAAAGAAATAACATTTTAGTTAGCCAGTGGGACCGCAAGAGACTAGAAAATTACAAGTCTCTCAGGTGGACACATGGATCCTATCTAAAAAGAAGGGAGAAAATTAAAGAACACTATCCTCTGTTGTTTGTTGTTGAAAAGGTTTTTTTTTTTTTAAGTTGTTTTTTTTAAATATTATTTTTTAATATTTAATAATATTATAAAAAATAAATTAAAAAATACTTTCTAGTGTTTATTTATTTTATAAAAATAAATTAAAAAATAATTTATTAATATTTTTTTAAATTTATTAAAATAATAATAAAAAAAATTTACAAATAAAATAAATAACAATCAAAATAATAGAAATTAAATCTAATAAATAAAAAAATTAAAAGATAATGAAATTAAAATAATAATAATAATTTCATAAATTATTTAAAATAAAATAAGTAACAATCGGATCAAATTTGATAAATAAAAAATTTTAATTAAAAAAATAATAAGAAAAAGATAATTAAAAATCATAAAAATAATATACAAATCAAATTAAATCAAATTTTAATGAATGAAATTTAAAAAATTCAAAATAAAATATATAATAAAAAAAAGTTTGAGGAATAAATTTGATATAATTAATAAATAATGTGATATTTTTAATTTTTTTTATTATTTTAGTAAAATATTTTTTGTCCAAAATAAAAAGAAAATATTTTTTTAAAAACTCAACCAAATTTTTTTTAACTGAAAAATATTTTTTATTGATTAATTTTTTATAATAAAAAAACATAAAAAATTTTAAAAAAATATTTTTTAAAAAATATTTTTTAAAAAATAAATATATTCTAATTAAAATTTGCTTCAGCTATGCTCTAGTTCATGAGTTCTGTGTAGACATAGATACACGTATTTTAAAATCGCTTTAATATGTTAAAAATAAATTTTAAAAAATAAAAAATTATTTTAAAGTACAAGTCATCTAATCTCCGTCCCCATGCTCCTAGTTTGCTTTAGAAACCTATATTAAAGTTGCTCAGCATAGGCGTTGATGTCTGTGGGCCACTGCTATTAAGGCGACAACCCTGATTAAATAATAATCGAAGTACAATTACATAACCTTGAACTGTAAAATCTGAAGCATACATAAATGCATGAAAAACACCTGAGGACTTGATGTTGTTTCCCGTAATAAAACCAACCAACCAAATTACAAACCAACAACTGTCTTATCTTTTGGCTTTTTCGAGTTTTGACCTCAGTCAAATGCACACTTATCATGGTCTGTTTGTTTGCCTAGAAAACTGAGAAAAGTGTAGAGAAAACCACTTCGAAAATCCTGTCTTCATTTTCTCTTCCTTTCCCACTGTTTTCCTGGCACTCGAATGGAGCATCAGCAGAGACATCCCCCGTGGAACGTTTTCGGGCTATGTGTGCCTGTATTGTAATCACTAACCATCTACTCTCTCCCCGAATGTAGAGTATAATTGAGTTGACAAATTAAAGGTATTAGAAGTGAAAACTTGTAGTGAATTTGTGGGTTCTGGATATTTTTGTTAGTTATGTGGATTTTATGTGTTGGTGGCTGTTTTGTTTTGTGAAAACTTCTGGGTTGCAGCTTTTGCCAAGTGTAGTTGCAGCACTCTTTTTTTTAGTTTTGTTAGGCTTTTCCTTTTATTTGGTGTGAGATTCTATTCTGTATAAGCCATTAATATAATCCTGTTTTGTTGGATTTCAAGAGTTATAATATTGGACTAGATGTCTGGTTGCATATTCTTGTACCCTTTATTTCAGTGTTTTTTTTTTTTTTTGCCTCATGTTGTGGCTGTATGCAATGGAGATCGTATAGTTGTTGTTTTGTTTTATATTTCATGCACTGGATATTGTGATTTATCTTACTTTATGACTGATGACTGTGTTGCAAATCGTACCCGAGCATTACTTTGTAATAGAACATCCAATTAGGGCCAGTAAAACTATTAAGTTTACGGGCATGCTTCGTGAATTCCATATACTTCACCACTGTCTGTGCTTTGGCAGCAAGGGTGGACAAAATTGAGGGCCTCTTGCACCTAATCAGGCTGCAGAATATTTTCATTTACGAAGCTTAAACTTAAATCTTGTTGTTTCAAGGTAGTATTCAGTACATATTTGTTATCTGTGCATTCCATTCCTAGTCATTTTTTGGCGAAGTATAGTAAATCAGATATTTGTCAGTGTTGTTATTTTTCTGCAATCATTTACCCATCAAACTGTTTGCTGTGGAGCTTCTTTATTAACATGATGCTGTGACTGGACCATGAATATTCTGCTGTAACATGATGTCTCCGGTTCCATCTTGCATTCTCATCTCAGAAGTCAACTCCATTTATTTATTCCTTGTGGGTTGAGTTGGGGTTTAATTCTCTGTGATTCTCTAAATATTCTATAAAGTTTGGGCAAAAAAAGAAAAAAAAGAACTGATTGCAATCTCTCATGAATAGCAATATTCTAACAGGGCATCCTGAGAATCATACTCGGGACCTCTCGCACCCAAAGTGAGAATCATACCACTAGACCAAATGCCCTTTTTGATCTGGGAAAGCAAAACCTAAATGGTCATTGAATTTCTGAAACAGGAAAATGGCCATTCTATGCTGGATTTGGTTGCTTTACACCCTGAGAATTTGTCTCATTCACTTTGAATTGTCTAACTAAATGTTTTCATATTCTCCAACCTAATCAGATGCATTCCTGAGTTTCTTAACCATGATTTGTATCACTGAAGGTTCTTCATAAAATTTTCTTTTCCTTCTGAACATTGACAGGCTCTACTACATTGAGTAAAATGTTGCAGAAACAGAAAGGCTTATGTTGATAAATGTGTTGAAGGCATGAATACCGATTATGAGCTGCTCTGACATTATATATCCTACCATTTTAGATACGTGGCAGGACTGAGCTGACTGTACATTTGGCAGAAAGCTGATCATTACAATGCTATGCCGAACAGACCGAACCTTTTGATTTGTTGCTATACAAGTTGACTTTTAAAATCTTTCCCATGCTCTAGCATCAACTCTTGCATTAAAATTAGCTTTGGGTATGTTTCTTTTCTCTTATTTTTGTCATGTCAATTGAGATACTGAATTTGTTGCATCAAATTGATGCGTACAATATTTGGCAGGTTCAGGTAAATGACTTTTTCCAACGGCTGAAGCCAGAGACAGGTGTGAGCCTTTCTTTCATACCTTGATTTCAGCGAAGTCTGCTTATTTATTGATCAGCTTATTGGTAATTAATCTTACCAAAAAAGAAACGTATCTGAATTTTCTTTAATATATTATGTTTTACTGTTAGAGTTGACTTTAGTTTCTTGGCTTAAATGTTTGGAACTGCAAGAGAACTAAAACTATATGAATTTTCAACTTTCTGGGAACCTAAAATTTACATGAATCATTAAATTCGTGAATCCACAAGGCCATCAATAAGTTGAAACTTGTTTAGAGATAGTAAACAATTAGTTCATCACGCTTGATGCAGGCATATTTGTAACTTTCCCTCCTTGTTAACTCTGCTGGTTTATTTATTTCCAATACCGTGGCACAGAATCTTGTTGAAAGACTAACGTATCTGAATATCAAAATTTCAATATCATAGTTTTTCAGTTTGACCTTAGGCTGACAATTCTGCTTTACACGCTAAAGCTGTCATGTGGAAGAGAGAAAACCAAACATTATGGCTAGAGTGAGAAAAATGGGGCATTCCGAGAATCGAACTCGGGACCTCTCGCACCCAAAGCGAGAATCATACCACTAGACCAAATGCCCAGCTGGTGGTGTTTATCATGGCAATCTGTCTTAATGCTCTTATAACCGTAAGTTGAAGGTATACAGCATAGTTTTCCGCTGGAAGGTCAATTAGCCATGACACTTTGAGGTGTGACAGTCTTCTTATTGGTTTTATGACCTCCTTTCTAGCAAAAAGAGTGGAAAGAGTAATCATTTTAGTTTCAAGTCTAATGCCTTTCTTTTAGTAAATAAGTTTCAAGTCTAGTGCCTTTATTTTAGTTAATAAATAGTACATTTCTCTCCAAAGGATCAAAGTTTCTATGGTGCAAATGGGAAAAGAACCACTGATATTTTGTTAAGTTCTACTGGTTCTTTATTGCGCTTGCAGTTGGGAACCCGGAATGAAGATTGGACTCTAGATGGCAATCTGTTTTCAGGTTTTAATGTTGTTCTGTCCACCCATAAAATGAAGCATGCTGCTTATTCTTCTCAATCTATTGATAAAAAATGTTCTAAGGAAAGATTCCGGCTGAAGTGAGAGTTTTGAGTTGAGCGGTGGTCAATTAATATACTAGTTCAACGGTGCCTTTTGGCTCTTTCTAGTCAAATCTTACCTGCTGTAAGAATTTAATTTCCCTTTTGATTTATCTGATTTAACTTTGCAGCTTATATCCTTCAAAATTTTATCTCTTTTATTTGGTGTTGCCTGCTGCAGTCCTTGACCAGATGTTCTTTTCTGGTGTTATTAAAAGGTTCTAAGAAGAAATAGACCAGTCATATTCTGATGAGGTGTTCTTCTCAATACGGTAGACAAATTCACATCACTGCTATGTAAAGAATGTAAAACAATGGTATGCTTCTATTGTTCAAGTTTGGCTCTTTACCTGTTGGTTGAGTACTAGAACTTGCTCTCAAAATGTTTTCATACATTTGGCAAAGTTGAGGTATACCATACATGGTTTTGTTTGATTGCTTATGCCACAAGCACATTTCTAGATTTCTTGCCTTGATTTCACAACCAACTGTTATTTGCTTGTCAATTTCCATGATGTAGGATCTTATCTGAGAGGCACTCATATTGTATGTGTATTCTGACGGTGTCATGTTGTATTGAAGTTGACTTTGACTAGATCATAGGGCTAGGTCCAATTTTTTTAGCAATAATATGAGAAACCTACCCCCAAAAAATAAATAATAAAAATATGGAAATAAAAAATTATAAGAAACTGAATCCTTCAAATCTGACTGAAAATTTTTTGGGGCATTCCGAGAATCGAACTCGGGACCTCTCGCACCCAAAGCGAGAATCATACCACTAGACCAAATGCCCATTTCTTGATGTGTATTTTATTTAAATGTTAATTAATGTCTTCTCCTATAGCTCCTGATAATTTTAAAGTGAGTTGTAGCCACTCCAGTGGATCAAACATTTTCTATTGTCAGGCCTTTGTGCAGTTCTTATTTCCATGCCTCTAGAGGATGGAATGCAAAAAACTGTATAGAAATCCTCTAGAGTGGATTCCTTTTCTTTTCCCCAATTGCTAGAGACAAAAGCAGGGATGTTTATTTGTCAATATGTGTGTATAAATGTACAGACACACATGTATATGTTTATTTTCATTGTGACAAATGAATAAAATGCCACAAATGACATTAGTAGGCACCAAATTTGAGTATTTGAAATATATTTCTGTTTAGTTGCTCTGGGGGAAGATAATATTCTACTGCAGAGGATGTGTGCTTCACAATTTATGTTATTTGCTTCAGCACCTCTTGCTGCATTCTCTGTCAAAATGTTAGTTACAATATGATCTCTATTCTGGAATATTTTTCAATTATAATGCAAATCAACTAAAATGTAATATTCATTGTCATAATATTTTGAGATCCTTGTCTGAAAATATTACATATTTACCAAGTCAGGACTCTAGAAGGCACAGAACTGGGAATTATTTTTGTTTTAGTCTACTGTTAAATTAGGCTTAGTTGTGCTGATTGACTAGAGTTGATTCTATGAATGAAGTTTAATGTTAGGCAATATGTCATAATTATGTTTAGTGATAAGAGTTGAGTACTTATCAATGAAGTTTCTTGCTAGATGGTACGCCATTCATGAGTAGTTATGATGTGAGGATGCATGGTAGCATAGCTTGAAAGTATAGCAAAACATAGGTGGTGAAGGGATGAATGGCGAGTGTGGTGGAAAGCTGATCACAAAATGCCACATTCAAGATATCAGAACCTTATACATGTGAAGGGGCATTCCGAGAATTGAACTTGGGACCTCTCGCACTTAAACGAGAATCATACCACTAGACCAAATGCCGGATTGCCGAGGCTGATTTTCTAATTTTCTTTGCATGAAGTTTCTGATAAATTTTAAGTGAATTCTTTTCTTGTGGTGGTCTCATGGATTTTAATGAAGTTTATCATGTCATGTCCCTGGTATGTTAGATAGTGAATAAATTCTAAAAGTTATTTTTCACTCTTTGGATCAACTGGCACTTGTGTATACAGAGGGTAATATAGTACTGAATGTTTGAATTTAGAATGCTTGATGCAGTAATCTCTTTAGCTTGCTGTCCACCTTGTTTTCAATCTCTAGTGTTTACTTTTTTTAAAAAAAATATTTGCCATGGAATCTTGTCAGAAATTAATATTTTAGAATATATCAGAATCTTATATCGCATCTTTCTGGGTGGATATTCCGCTCAAAATTGTGATTGTCATTTGGAAACGATCAAATTGATAAAAATGACAAATTTTTGGGGCATTCCGAGAATCGAACTCGGGACCTCTTGCACCCAAAGCAAGAATCATACCACTAGACCAAATGCCCATTTGATGTGTATCTGTAAATTCTAATTAACATCTTTTACCTCCTTTTCCTTGACAGTCAATTAGAAACATTATATTGGTTGAATCTTTAAACATTTCCTGTTGTGCTTTGGTGAGTTTTTAGTTAGGATGGGGTGAAAAACTTAAAAATGCATTTATGTTTGTTGAGATCTGTATTTATGTAATCACTTCAAGCCACATTCCCAACCTCTTAGATTTTATGTTGTGTTAGCTTCTTTAGACCAGACCTTTTTCTTGTCTTTACTTCTAATTGGAACAATCAAAGGCTAGGATTAATATATAAGTGTCCATCTATGTTGATTTCATTAATGATAAATATATTGACTGCCTTAGAATCTCAGATGACCCAAATTCACTCCAACTTTTGAGTCTTCGAGTCTTCTCCATTTCCTTGTGCCTGCGCTAGTTTCTCAGAAAGGACGCATTATATTTATACCCAAAGGATGTCGGCATGGCTTCACAATATTCAGACTTCATAACATTTTGAGGTCCTCGCATGCAAATATTTCAACATCTTGGTAAACTCTGCGTCTGAAATCTATATGTAGCAGAATCTTGCAGAAGGATTTCGTGATGATATAATTAGATTAAGGGGGAAACCATCTAGTTGGCCATGCTTATTATCCATTCCAAAGGCAATCATCAGATGATGCAATGATCAATCGGACTTTGCAAACCATGTAGCTTACTGTTTGCAGGTTCTTTTTTCAAGTATACAGATGGTAACTCTATCATTGAGTCTTACACAAGGTACATTCCATTTGAAATCTGATGCTACACGGCTTGTGTTGAGCCTGTACGAATGGAATGAAGTTTCAATTAGATAGTTTATGCTTTATGAGTTGTTCTAATACTAGGAATCTAGGATGCTTAGCAGCATAACTTAATATTTAATTTGGGGTAGGGATGAGATGACTGGCTAGTTAGGTAGAAAGGTGATCAGAAAATGCCATGCTAAGAAAAGGCAGAACTTTCTTTTGTGTTAAGCTGTAAAAAATGAATGCACATGCATGTATGTGTGTGCATTTTAGGTTGTTGGTGCTGGGGTGCTTTTCTTCCCCAATTTGGTTGTCTTTGGTAGGTTATTCTTAATATTAAAACTTCCTGGCAGGGTAAGTAAATGGCTCTTCTTTCTTGATGAACGAGGCTAGACACAGGTATTTTCCTCGCTTGCTTATCTTGATTTGAGCACCGTAGTCATATATTCACTCATAATTCATTTGGAATAGGCTTGTGCTTGTCAGAAAACATATACCAGGATTTGTAGCTGACCACAGTTGGGTTGAGGTTAGTTTTCTTTGCTGAAATATTTCAAATCGTCGTCTGCTAAGGAATAATAATAATAATAATAAAAAAAAGCATATTGATTGGCAGATTTTAGTGAGCCAAAAGGGGCATTCCGAGAATTTAACTCGGGACCTCTCGCACCCTAGTTGCTGAAGTTTGCCTGTTTCTCAAATATTTTATCCATGAAGGCCCTGCTATTTAAAGTGAATTCTATACAGCGGGTCATCAGCTTCTGGTCTCTTTGATTCTTGCAGTTTTTAAAGCGACTTGCATGCAAATGACTTCCGAAGTTATTTATTACATTTGATTAATTGATACTTATGTCTACTTGTGTCAATAATAATGGATACATTATTTAATTTATCATGCTTGATACAGGAATCTTTCTAGCCTGCCCAACTTGGTGTAAGCATCTCCTAATCTATTTTTCAATTTGGCATAGCTAATATGTTTGAATATAAAAATGTTATATTGTAGTTTTCTTCGTTTGACCCCTGGCTGGATATTCTACTCAGCTTATATTGTAGTTTTCTTCGTTTGACCCCTGGCTGGATATTCTACTCAGCTTATATTGTAGTTTTCTTCGTTTGACCCCTGGCTGGATATTCTACTCAGCATGTTACGTTAAAAATGTTATTATAGAAGATGGAAAATCATATGCATTCTATAGAATGATGAAGAAAATCATATGTTACTCGGGACCTCTCGCATCCAAAGCGAGAATCATACCACCAGACCAAATGCCCAGCTAGTGATATTTATCATGTGCTGATTGTAATAAAACAAGTGCAGCTACAAGTTGGAGCTGGGTAATAATTGGCAATTATTATAAAATAAACCTGAAAAATAATATGTTGGTTGGTGATTTAAAAATATGTATTAAACTGGGGGCATTAAAAGAATGTAACTCAGGAACTCTTACATCAAAAGCCAGGATCATACCACCAGATCAAATGCCAATTTTCTGAGTTTTGGGGCATTCCAAGAATTGAACTCGGGAACTCTCGCACCCCTCTGTATATGTTTTGCATTTGTCTTCTAACTATTCTTTTGCTTGCTTAGATTAAGGCTTCACTATGATATGCTACTATATGAAGTTGAATGGAGTTTCTCATTGATTAGAGTTTTTGTTGATGCTAGCGAGGGATGCGAAGCCTGCACGTTGGACGTTGAGTTTCTGTGGTGGTGTTTTTTTTAAAAAAAATCTTTTAATGTGGGTATCTTCGAACTAATTTCTGGACATCAAAACCAGGAGTTGGGCCTTAAGTAAGCCATCCTCACCTAGAGAGGTGTATTCAAGAGAAACCTTGATAACATGGGTAACATATACATTTACAATGTGGTTGTTCTTTGTGCTAATGCCACAACTAAACGGCTCTTATTTTACCAGATGAATGAGACTGGACACAGATAAGATCCTAACTTGGTCGTCCTGATTGCAGCACCATGTGAAGATGTATACTCATCAATTCACTGGGAAGAGTTTTGTTGCGAAAACAAGATAGCGGGACCATGCGATATTTCCATGTTAGTTTAGCGTCAGCTTTCGGTGGCTAAAATATTCCACTGTAATCTTAGCTCGCAGGCAAAGCAAGAATTATACTTCTAGACCAAAATCCCAATGCGTAGTATTTATCATGAATTTTGTTATCAACTTGGCTGCCATAATTTTTTGCCGCTATTCCCTCTTGAAGTGGAGAATGTGGCTGGTGGGATGTGATAGTGCGAAAGCTAAAAATGGAGCAGGAAATTGGTTGTGCGCTTTCATGCTATACATGGCAATTAATACCCCGCCTTACGTTTTTGCATGGCTTAATTATCATTAATCTATTCGTATAAAAAAATAGAAGAAAAAAAAAAAAAAGACCACGGAGTCAATTATTGTATCTTCTTCGTTAACCGAGGTGGATCTCATTTAATGGGGGCGTTACGAGAATCGAACTCGGGACGTCTCGCACCCAAAGCGAGAATCATACCACTAGACCAAACACCCACTGTTGTCTGAGAAGAATCATGTATGTTTTTGATTTAGGAACATTCCAAGCGACAGGTCATGCAAACAAGGTGTCATGTCACAACTGAACTCAACTATAGAAAAGCACCTCCAGGTAAAATGCCTCCCGCTGGCATAAAGATGTCGTTTGGCCATATTATAATATATAAATGCAGACGTGAAGATGTAAACAGATGACCAGACAGTGCACTAGATGATATACCACGTTTTCCAACAATGCTCAGATTTTATTGAAAAGTCTTATCGTTAATTATGCTGGAGGGTGGCCGCAGACAATTTTACATGAGTCCAGTTGCTCGCTGGTCACTAGTTATATGCAGCATCATCAAAAAAACTTCGATTGATGCCTAATATTAAAAATATTATCCATCTACTGAATCACTAATTATAACTCATGGAAAAAGTAATCAAACAATCCTTAAAATATGAAAACGAAAAAGAAAGCAAGAAGGCGCCCAGCTACCAGCTTCATGATGATATTCTAGTTTTAGACCCACCACCTTTGTGAAAAGATCAACTCATCCTGTTCTGTTTCGGTCTACCTAGTAAATCATCTTTATATCGAATAATAGCTTCTTCTTTTTCTCCGACATTAAATTGCCTCGTTAACCAACTTCTACCATCCTGTTGTTATTTATCATGTATGTTGTAATTTCTAGGATTCCCATTACTATCTTGAGATGCCGGAAATAAAAGCAACATATTCCACTCGTCTCGTGTTTTAAAAGGATAGAAATTCATCTTAAAATATGAATTCAAACACATTTCTCTCGTTTCTATTCGCGTTAACCAAACACAAACTAGATGTAGCAATCAAAATATGAGGATTCTTTCTAAAACTAAAACTAGATGAGATGAGATCTTTAATAAATCTTGGAGCTAAAAGCTAGAACTGGACCTCCCAAGAGTAAAGAAAGAAGATAGAATGATTACATCTGATAAGAAATTGCTTAGAAATCGGACAAATGATAGCTAAGTGGCCAGACCATTCCTATCAATCATGTATAAATTTGCTTTCATGTCACCCGCAATTCACTGCAACCCTTTGATTGCTTTTAATCTCCTTCGAAATCATCAGCTACGCTTCCTAGTCCACGCTATAATAATCGAGCCAAAGACAGAAAACAGACGAGAAATATCACAACTGGTACACAAGTGTTTAGGTTTCTAGCTCCCCATTTTGCTCTTCTTCTTCTTCTTCTTCTTCAAGGGAGAACAAGGATATGGCAGCCTTTGCAGGAACTCAACAAAAATGTATGGCTTGTGACAAGACTGTGTATCTTGTCGATAAGTTAACTGCTGATAACAGGGTTTTTCATAAGGCCTGCTTTAGATGCCACCATTGCAGGGGTACCCTCAAGGTAACATAATATCTTTTTTCATGTTTAATCTTCATGATCATTTTGTTTTTGACCATGTTTTATGCATCTTCTTTGAACTGTGATGTCTCAGGAAAACATTCTTCTTTTCAGAATTGTCTTTTTCATATTGTTTTCCAAAACTACCTTTTCCATCAAGTTCCCTTCTGATCAGATCCAACAATACTCTTTGTATCAATCTGGTTCCAAATTCTCGAGATTTCAATGCTTGTTAAAACTTCTTTTTTTTTTTTGTGATACATGCAGCTAGCAACATCTTTTCTGGCTAAATCTAAGTTTGGATTTCTGAGAATATCTTCCATTTTCTTGTTTCTTTTGAAAATGTTTTCCAATTTCTGTTGTCATGGAAAAGGCATGTTAAATTGCTGGTCCTCAAAGCCAATTAATTACTCATTAAATTTCTTGATGAGCACTCGTTGACATTCTGTTTTATGTCTTGCAGCTAAGCAACTACTGTTCTTTTGAAGGGGTTCTGTACTGCAGACCTCACTATGACCAACTCTTCAAGAGAACTGGCAGTCTAGACAAGAGTTTTGAAGGTAAAAGCACAATCAAGCCATTATCAAAATTTACACGCTTCAAATCTTCTTAATATCAGCAATAGCTAGTTAAAATATTCTAACTTAAATTCAATTTGCCCTGTCACTTTCTATAAATAATTTCTGTCAGGAACGCCGAAGATTGTGAAACCAGAAAAACCTATTGATAATGAGGTAATCTCAAGATTGGAAATGAAAGTATGTTGTTTCATGCTATTTATTTTATTCAATTACTATCCATTAATTAAGTACCCTGAACTTGATGTGTCTCATAGAACGCTAGCAAAGTTTCGAATTTGTTTGCTGGCACCAGAGAAAAATGTGTAGGCTGCGACAAGACTGTCTATCCGATCGAGAAGGTAAGAGCCGGAGACTTCAGTCATAGAATCAAAGGACCATCCTCTTAAAAATGACTAGCATTTTCTGAAGAGTGGTCTTTGGCATTCTTACAGGTTACGGTGAATGGGACTCCATACCACAGGAGCTGTTTTAAGTGTACCCATGGAGGTTGTACAATAAGCCCATCTAACTACATTGCACATGAGGGAAAACTCTACTGCAAGCATCACCATATCCAACTTTTCAAGGAGAAGGGAAACTACAGTCAGCTTGAGAATGAACGTGAGAAAAATTCTGTTGTCAGCATCACTGCTGTAGAAATTGCAGCTGAATCATAATCAACTAAACACTACTTGTCACCATCTTTAGCTATTGCTTTTCATGTCCTTCCTACCGTACATGGCAGTTTAGCTTCTTAATGGTTTTTCTTCTCTTCTGCATGTCAAGGATTGGTTTTCACTTGGAAGGTGAGATGTTTTGGTTTACTATGGCTGTAATTTTGTGGGGACTAGGATGTATCGTTGAATTTTCTGTCAAGATTAAGTAACCTAAGATCCTTCGTGGCACAGCTTGTATCCTCTGTTACCTCAAAATATGTAAAAGATTGTGGTGTCCTGAACAATTATCACTTTGTTCTATTTAGCTGTGAACAATTCAGCAGGAAATTCTATTTAGCTGTGAACAATTCAGCAGGAAAATAAGTTGCGTCAACCTAGGAAGAAACTGCACAGTGGCATTTTCAGAAAAAGAAGGATACTGTCCCACCCTACCGTGAAACGTTTTAAAGCACTAACATTCATTCAAGATAGACAATGAATTCTACGCATAACGAGGCATGATCAAGCTTATAACTTCTTCATTCCATAGCAGTTTCCACCATGTGGCATGTACAGACCACAAAAATTTCCAGTGGGTTGTTTAAAGCCAACAGGAAATGCATCCTCTAATCGCTTAACAGAAACATTGATGATTAAAATACTGCGGGCAATACCGAAAGGAAACGTAAACATAACCTAGGAAACCTCGTTATTGAAATAAAATTACAACCCAGTTCATATAACTGTATTTTATGGAGCTAGCCTAACCATGTATATACAAAGGAATTTAACTCTAGTCCCTCTTAGCCCTTTTCTTTCAAAACACCACAAGCACAATAACAGGCTGTGCAATGACAAGAAAAGCATTGGCTTTCATCGTTCACTCATTGAACTGCTCCAGATTTCGCACTGCACAAATTTTCATTTCTTCCCTCTTTTCAGAAAAGCCCATTTACTATGACCTCAACCCAATAGAGTGTCGTGTGTACAGCACGGACCACATTAAATAAGCTTCCATCTCAGGAACCCTTTATGGTTTTATTGTCCTTTAGTATCTGACCTGCAAGTATCAGAAGCTCCACCATTTCAAAACCTGCAGCAGAAACAGGATCTATCTTCTCACTACTGTGTTCCCCACAAACATCAGTTAGCTTGTTGTGGAAACTTTCACCAAATGATGCATCATCTGCCTCGGCAGACCAACTAACGGGTAAGGAGCTTCCAAGGGCAGTCTTCACAAGTCTAGCCTCGGAAATGATATCATCAAGAGCTTCTGGCCTGCTGCTAACTGTACCTTCACGAGTATCTGACTCTCTGACCTATAAATTATGTAATAGCATTACATAAAACCTATTAGTTTCAAACTAAGAGCCGACTGTCTGATCAAACATAGTGCACAATAACTTCTATGAAGCAGGTGATAAAATCAGCATCATATTAATGTTATTATGATATTGTTTGACCTTAGAAAAAAAAGGGAAAAGCAAAATTTCAACTGTACCACCATTCCAAACAGTAATTATATAATTGTAGAATCCTAAAAAGCTGATCCAGTGCTAAGCCAAAAATGAAGCATATCCCTGCTTGAAGAAAGGATCTTGTACCTATGACGAAGAAAAAATTACCTTTAGAAGTGCAAGGCGAAGTCTGTGAATTACAGAAATTAGATGATCCATGCTTTCCATGCTTTCATTGAGAGTGGCATTTTCAATCTTCATTCTGAGACATAAAGTATAAACATCCATTTCATTAACAGTTACTTTGTAAGAGAAGGGTTCTTTGTGTGTGCGTGGGTGGGTGTTTGGGTGTTGGGGGAAGGGAGGCAGCCCAGGCAGTCTTTGTAGATGTAATTTACTGAAAAATGTCAGAGGGTGTGATCTGACATGCAGGCACCACCAATCAAGTGTTCAGTCGAGGAATTCAACCAGGTTTTACTAACCTCGCAAAATCCATGTCATTTGACCTTTTCCCAGAGAAACTCCCTGCACCACTCGTGGAAGCTTGAGCTTCATTTCTATCCAGCATGCCCATCCAACGTCTTAGATATGTCCTCTTCAGCAGATTTCTTATCCTTCCATCTCTTTCATGATTAGAAAGTCTTCTCTCCCCATTGTCACACAAAAAATCTTGTTTTATCTCACTGCCGACTTTCCTGCACAATATGTTATGTTACATTCATTCAGGTAGTTTTAGCCATCAGATCAAAGTGTGCATCTGTTAGCAAGGGAAAAGAATTCATGTGTAACTCAATACTTATTTTTAACAAGATAATTACTTTAAGGACATATCAAAAGAAATCCACAGTCGAATAAAAACAAGGTAGATCAACTAGAGAAGTGAATGGAAAAAAGTACTGCAGTCAAGGAGTGAACATCAGTCTGAAGGAAGGTTCAACATGCTGTGTGAAAACAGAATTGCAGACCTTTGATTTCGATCCAGAATAACCTCTAGGGGGTGCAGGATTAGCTTTATCAAAATTCACAATAATATGTAGTATTGCTCATCAATAACCTGTGTATCTTATTTGATAAAGCATTTTAACTTGATCTAGATTCGTACTTCAAATACATATTTAATTAATGCTAGACTAGCAGCGAATGCCTCAAAAAATAATTATATATATATAAAAAATCATGCAGCATAGCTTCGGGAGAATTCCCAGCAGATAACATAAGTATAAAGAAACATTGATTTTAACAAAGCATATACTACAACGTATTCTTTAGAAAAAGAAGAGATCATACTCTTGTAGTTGTTGATATTCAAGCTTTAACTGCGCCAACTCCATAAGAACTTTAACTTTTTCATTGGTGACCTAAACCATCACAACATTTGTGCACTCATTGTGAGGTTAAAGAAGGATATAAATATTTTTACTTAGATAAATGCACATCAAACTTCATATTAGAAGATATTCAGACTTGGTGAGGAGAGTAATCCATGGAAAACATACCAAGAAGAAAGATGTTCCATTCTGCCTACTAACATTTTCATAATGTTTCCTTCGTGTGTGATAAGATAATTACCGTAGTGAAGCATAACTTTATAACTCCATTTAGAAATTTACAAAGATATTGCTGAGTTACTTATAATACTCAGGTAAGAGAGAAACCAACATGAAAAACTTGCAAGTAACAAAAATTCCACGGGAATTACTTGTAGTAAGTTTCTCTGAAGCTCCTCTGTCTTTTTCTGAAGAGCCATGCTGACATTTCTCTCCAGTAAATGCCTTTCTTCCTGCTGAGATAAAAGCAATAGTGCTGAAACCTGAGAAAGAAACAAAAAAAATAGCAGAAAGAGTAAATTATCTCAAATCACCCGCATCACTTGAACATACAGCTGGCCAAAATAAATAGAGAATAAAGAGAGAGAGTAAAATTATAAAACATGAAATAGATCTCAGACCTTTTCTTGCAGTGCCTGTGCAAGGCCTTCAGACAAGTTGCCTTCTTTATCAGCCACGATATCTGGTGAGCCTTTGTCATTTCTCTATAGCAGGTGATGAACATAAAAATAAATAAATAAACACGACAGAAATAGTAGAACAAAAATTATGTTTGACCTTCTGATTCTGTTGAAGCATTTTCCTTAATGCTTTAAAATTTCCACATTAGAAAAAAGGCAAAAAGAATAATCAAATCAGACCAAAACAGAAAACAGAGTTAACAGCTTGTTAGTAGAACAAAGTAGGGATTAGCTGAGTTGGAACGCAAGAGGTGGCAAACAGGAAGAATAATTCTACTAGGCAACTATCACTTTCTTGATTTATTGAAATACCATACACCTAATTTGACACAAACACCTATACATTTCTCTCCATGCTCAGTGTGATGGAGGTTAGCACTAAAAAACTAGGAGCGGTTGAGCTGAGATCCTTTCTGCTGTGTTAAGTGGGTACTGAAAAAACTATCTGATGGTTAAAAAAAAAAAGCCACGGCATTGGTAATCTCTTGTCTATAAAAAAAACTCTCACTACAAAAAGAATGAAGCAGATCTCAAGGAAGTTTAATCGTCATTGACCCATTTTTCTTCCCACGGTCAATAGGAAATTTTGGAATTGGATCATTTATCGAATTGAGGAAGATCAATGGAGGCTAGGTCAGCTTCCTTAGTTTCTATTTGCTAACTTCTCCCCATGCCAACGTTTTATACTTACAAGGCACATTTTGTTCCGCCAAATCCTGCAGTTGCAGCATTCCCCGGGCAGGATTGTGCCTATAATAGGAGTACAGGACCATTGTCTGACAGTTACAGAGACTATCATGCTAAGAGCTATATTAACACTAATCCAAATTCTATTTGCACCCACCACATAATATCTTCCCATAGACTCCAATATTAGCAAAGTAATAGAGAATAATATTTTACAGTTGGCAGACTAATATATTAATTAAGAATTATTTGTTGTGGTAAAGAATTATTTGATGACTCTTCCCCCCAGCTTATTTTGCCCACCGTCACCTCTAGCTGGCTAGTGGCTTATTTAGGCCCCGGGCTGTAGGGTCAAGACACCAATAAGGAACCACTTCCTTTGGCAAATACACAGGAAATGATTGTACACTAGCCTTAAGAATCTACTTGTGATGGTGAAGCAAATTGTTACTATGCACACTACAGATAAAGAGACAGAAGACAAAGTACAAAGATAGTGATTGACCTACCTTGGATGCTAAGGCAGAATCGGCATCAGTACTTGTATGCAAATCTCCAAATTTATTTTCTTGAAGTTTCACAACTCTACAAAGCTCCAAATCTTGTTCTCTAGTCACATCAAATTGCTTGATCTTTTCTTCTGCCATATCAATAATCGATTTGAGATAGGATCGTTCCTCACCAAGTAAGTTTGTGATTTGATCTCTATGCTGAGAATGGTAATGGCGTAATTCTTCTATCCCAGCTGTGACCATTTTGTTCCAAAGAACCTGCAGGAAAGTCAACAATTTCATTGATTAGCAAAGGGATTTGGGGATCAAATTTAAAGCTCAAAAATCAAGGCATTAGTCTCCGCACTTGCTTCATTTCAAGCTCACGTACTTTCTTCTTTAAGTGATTTTCAATTTCCAAACCCTATAATCCACAACAAAATCTGTATTAAGCAAATATACAGCATAATAATACAATTACAACCTAGATAAAGCAGAAATTAACCAGATAAATTCATACCACTTGTAATTTGCTTTGAAGCTTATCCAGAGAGTTCCTCAGTGCCTCCACCTCTTCTTCTAATGCACTCTGTCTGATGAGAAGTTATTCAAGTTGCATACAGAAAATATGAAGTAACTCTAGAGACAACTAAAATTCTTGTAGAAGCTAATGTAATAATTTCATGCTCTTTGCGGATCTAGGAAATGAATTAGACATTGTCAATTTCTTCACCATCATTACTTGCTTATGGATCTGGTAACATTCTTTAAATTACAAGGTTGATGCAGTGAATGTGAAAGAAACAGGTACAGGCTAGATACTAAGATAAAACAAGTGTTTGTTAAATTCAGGCTTCTAAAATAGTGACAGAACGATCCTATACATGGCACATCATATGATGAGCACTAATGCTGATATGATGGGTACACAAGGAACAATCAAAAACAAAGGTCATGAGAACTTACAATGTATTTAGAAGTGGAAGCATCATTATAACTCCACATTTCTTCTGAGTCTTGTAACAGACAAGCACATTTATCATCCCAACTTGTATCCTCAAATCCCTCAAGAGAATACTGCCTGATCTCATAAAATTTGTTGACAACCTGTGAATGAAAGGTAAATAAGGAGATGAAATCTGAAGTTCACTGCACAGACATTTTCCATGTTTCAACTATGGACAAAAGATTATTATCATTACCATGCAATCTATATGCTGGATGTGTAAAGTTTTCAACTTTCAAGTACACTCTTGCTATTACCTAAGAACATGAAACAATTACCTTCTTGAAAGTCTCAATCTGCTCTTCTTGCTTTACTAGATCACTCTCCAGTGCATCATTTAGTCTCTTCTGTTCAAGAACATCTGAATTAAGCACTTCTAACCTGCATAAACAATTCTTTAAATATTCAATCATAAAAAGGTATTCATTCCACCAGCATCTCAATGATGATCACATAATTACAAACCATAAAATCCCTTCAAGAACACAAATGGAAAAGTCACACATGATAAAGGATACCTAAATTCACAGATTAACAGTTACGAAATCTAGACATGCAATGCCTCTACCTTTTTCAAAGATCAGGAAGATTTTGAAAGGAACAGAACATCACCATAAACTATTTATAGCATTCTTCCATATAAAATTAATAGCAAAATGATACTGATCCGATAGAATATTAAAATACACCGCAGGAAGTGTAACTCTCAAAAGACTAACAAGATTTGCATCATAATCTCCAGATTACATAATGCAACAAAATAAGCAGTCAGTGGAGAATAACCGTTTACTTTTGTGACTTTGAACACAATATTAATACCAAAAACAGAGTATAAACATAACATGTACCTCTGCTGAATTTCATTAAATTTCTGGGACATGGATTCCTCCTTCTCCTTTGCTTTTTCAGCCTGCCATCAATCATTAAGGAAATTCTAAACCTTAAGAATATACATTCACGAATATACTTATGAAAGGTTATGGGTAAGAAACCAAAGTCAAGCATCTAATCAACAAATTTCAAAAAGACTTTTCGTAACCTCCATTATCGAAGTATCACGCTCAGCAAAAGCAGCAGCTACACAACCTTGGAAAAACTTAACCAGCTTCTCTGCCTCCATGTTCTGGAGAAAGAAAACGAAACGAGAAGTCAAGATTAATCATGAAAGAAAAATTACATCCACCACAAATAAATAAATAAATAAATATTTTGAAAAAGAAAACAATAAAGGCTGATTTTCACAAACATCATAGCTAGCAAAAACTGCTAATCCTGTCACCATCGCCAATTGCTTGTAGGTGAAACTTAAGTCATAACTTTGTAATCACCAAATTAGCATCTCCTCCAAATGTAAATATGGTAGTTGATCAAGCTAGGTCCTCAATAAAAGCTAACACAAGAAATGGCAATTGAAAGACAAAAAAATCTTGAATGGAAAATATATGAAGCTTTTGTTTGACGAGAAGTTGCTTCTTATGATGCCAAAGTATTATCTATTCTCTCCTGTTGGTTTATGCTGTCATTTGGTAGTTGTTGAATTCGTAATTCCCTCTGGTAGATCTTTGATAAAAATACTCACAAAAAAAGAATGATTGATGCCACATGCAAGCACAAACCGGAGTAAACATGTGCAGAGAGAGTGAGAGACCAACCTTTGCAGCCTCTGCTTGGTGTAGTTCGGCCAATTGGGTCTGAAGACAACATAGTAAACATGTAAGCTCTATAACAAAAGGCATCGAAAAGTGGCAAAACAGCTAATAAATACAAAAGTTTTCTCACTTTAATTCGGTAAGCCTCAGAAAGCTCCTCTTGAAGATTAAGATTATCTCTTGTGCAAGCAACCAACTGCCTTTTCAATTTCTCAATCTCCTGGACCAATCCAGCTGTCCTAATAGAGCATTATTTTAATAGTACAATCCTTATGTCTCCTTTCACTAGTAGCAACCCCGTAGAATAATAAAATGGGAAAATTCTGACCCTATACACAGAAAAATATAGATAAATAAATAAATATACCTCTGGAAATGCATTCGAGTAGCAGCAGCAAGGTAACCAGGTCCAGCTTGCTGCATACACAATTGTTCGATATCTTTGTGCAACTCGTCACGCTCTACAAGACAATACACTTCAATCACGTTATGGGGAAGGGAAAAAAAAAAAAGAGGCTACAAGCAAAATGGGTATATTTAATCAGTTAATAAAGCGCTGTATTTTAGACTCAGTTTGGTTTCCACGTCCAGGAACAGAACACAGATAAGAATTCTCGAATTGGCCTTTAAGTAATTTAACAAAGAATTCTAAAAGAAAGCAATATAGCGTTAGAGAACAGCATCACTGAAGTTTTGTACAAGAGAGAAGGATCATTTGGGTCAGAAAGAAAGAAAGAAACAAAGATATTACCATGTTCCAATTGTTGGATTCTAGCAACCATGGACTCCTTGTCGTTTAAATTTGTATCCATCTCTGATTGTGAAAGAGAGATGGATTTTACAGCAAAACAAGAATCTAAATTAAATGGAATTTTATGGATTTGGTTATTATATGTGCGCGCGCGCGTGAATGGTAAAGAAGAGAAGGAAGGAGATGTATAATTAATTGCAAAGAAAAGGGAAGAAGAGCTGAACTGAAGGGCAAGACAGGAATATAACAAGTTGTTCATTTGTTTAATCTCCCGGGGCAACAACGTATTATTTGGTTTGTACGCCTGACAAGGTGGTGATTGTTATTTAAAAAAATAATATTAAAATAATATTTTATATATTTTTTAAAATTATTTTTTATATTATTATATTAAAACAATTAAAAATATTAAAAAAATATTAAAAAAAAAACATTATTTCAAACACATTACTAATAGTTTTTTTTTTCTTTTGCTGCAGTAAGGGTTTTTTTTCCCTCATAAAATGGTGGCAAATTGGGCTGTAGAGCCTTTTCTTTTAAAATAATAATAAAAAAAAAAAAAAAAAAACGAATTGGTGTGTGCAGGTAATTGAAATGGATACGTCATCTTATTAAGATTTGTTTTTATTTGATAGTAAAAAAAAATAATTAAACTTGCTTTGTGTGTTGAGCCATTAATCAAGAGAGAAATCCATCTCTTTCTTTTTTAATTGTTTCAAAAATACATTTATTATATTAATTTGATGCAATAACAATATGATTTCTTTAATAATAAAGATATTCTCTCAAACATCTTTCACGTTAACTTATTGGATTTAAAGAAACTAAATATGAATCTAAATATGAAAAAATAAGAAAAATTCAATAAATCCAAGTCAATATTAGAAGAATCATGACAGCCTGGCCTTCGGGCCAAACCATAATGATGGTCGTGATTGTTGTTTATGACAAATTGACAGCATCCTAATCATTACCGTAAAAATTGTAAAGAAACGGCTGAGGTAAAGAAGAAACGCTCTCGAGAGGGGGGAAAATAGTGATATTAACAAGGAAACATCTACAGTACCAGCACGACTTCTCCTCCATCAATAGAGTTGGGGTTTCTGTTTCAAGATTTGATATTTCGTTCCAAAAATATTTTTTTATTAACAAATATTTTAAAATAATATATTTTTTATTTTTTAAAATTTATTTTTAATATTAACATGGAAAGTAAGACGATATGATAACATTAAATATGAAAATATCCAAAAGATCCCTTAACATATAATCAGTTCTTTTTTAAAAACAAAAAGGGAGGAAGGGGACACAGTATCAGCTTTTTATCAGTTTCAATTTAAAAGAGAAAAAACTCCACTATATACAATGATGACTGGACAGTTTAAATCACAATGCCCCGAGGCTACTACACTGTTTAATCACATCACTGATCAATTTAATACAAGCATGGAAAGGACTAAGATATAGAAATAAACATTATAAATAATCCTGTTATTGCATTCTTCAACCACCCTACGGGTAAATATTGACACCAAAGCAGAAACTTGAGGAAATGAAATTGACATGTTCTGATCCAAAATTGTCTACAAGAATGAGCTGCCTATGCAATCTAACAAACCACCAGGATCCAGCAAAGGTCAACGCAGCAGCATAGATCATCCAAATAGGTCTTCCAATATTTACAGAAAACAATGTCAGCAAACTCGTGTCTCAGCATCAATAAAACTCCTTAGTGACCTTTTTGAGATTTTCCATCAAGCTCGAACTGTCTGCACATTACAAAGAAACTTCATTCATGATCTTATAAGGATAAATTCCTAAAGATGCAATGAAGCAAGAGATGCAAATGAAGAATCGCCTCCTGAAAAAGGATATTCATCATCATGAAGATCCAAGAATTGGTAGCAAACAGGACTTTACTGGTATCTAGTTTTCGGGCAATTACATTTTGTTAAGTTGAAGGAAAATGTGGGGGTGAATTCATGATGCATCATTAGCCTGATGGACTACCCAGAATAGATCCAAGCTAAAACAACCATTCAAGGAATAAGCAATTCAAAAAAGATTCAGGAAATCACGGGTGGGTGTGGGTTTTATGTTTCAACTTTCAATTTCAAATGCAAAACAGCTAATTATTTTGTTACAAGACAACTGATAAATGGCTTCTCAAACATTTCAAAACCGATCACTAAGAGAAGATCCAGTGATGAAGTTTACCATCTTAGGGGCAGTCCTTCCTTTCAGTGTCTTCATAGCTGCTTCCGCAAATGCTTGTGCTGCCTCTGCATCAGCTTCTGCTGTCTCCGCCTCCCTTGCTGCCTCTTCAGCTACTGCTATAGCAGCTTCAGCCTCCGCAACCGCTCGAGCCGCTACCTCAGCAGCCTGTTCTGCGGTCATAGTCCTCATCTTCCCCAGATCCAAATCAATCTGAGACATTGTAAGTATATTGAAATCATCCCTTTCAATTTTGGGAGAGATCCTCTGTCTTCCTTCAAAGAATAAGGGAGAAACCCTTCTCTCAGCAAATGCTGAAGTAGGTGCGATTCTATACTTCCGTTTAACCTGCAAAAGAGAACGCAGCTGGATGTGATTCCACATTAAGACATCAAAGTACAATTAGCGAGAAAGGAAACCAAAAGAGAGACAAAGTATTTCTTTTTTTAGCTGAAGCAGGATTTATGCAAACTAGATATTCAACTCAGCTTAAAATCTTTTCTCAGACTCAAATTCCAATGGGAAATAAAAATACACTTGAAGAATGAGGATACAAACTGTGGCAGGGGATACACATGCTCTCACTGACTTCCTTGTCCCCAAACTTCAGGAAATTAAGACTGTAAAAAATAACCAACAACTAATGCAAGCCTCTAAATCTATAGCATCTTCTAGTGTCAAGCTGGCTATCAACAATAGTCAGTCACAATCCAAGTGTCTAAATGCATCACTAAATGTTCAATCCTGATCTGAAAAAAAGTATTACTTAAAACAAATAAAATTGTACATTAGCCATTTCAAATTACCAGCATTTAATATTCTACACTATTTAAATGCAAGCATAGCAATTACAAGTGTCAAATAAGTTACTGTGACACAACAAGTTTGGAGCATAATTACCTTAATCAGTTTACCATTTGCTGCCAGATACTTCAATTTAGCTGATAATATCCTCTTAAAGTCATTTGGTGGCCAATATTGTTCCTGTAATATAAGCCAGGAAGGTCAGCTAACTAAACAAACAAGCTTCTTAACATGAAACTATATAAAAGACACCATATATGATAATAACACAAACGCTTCCTTCATATGATATGGCCCAAAAAAAGGGAAAGATGAATTTTTAAAATGTCAACATAAATACTACCTTGCCCAACAAAATATCATTGGCACCTGTCCCGAAAACTACCCTGCCCAGAATTTTATGTTATTATCACCTGTCCCAGAGATTATCCTGACTAGAACTTGTTGGCTCAACATATTACCAGTCGTGATAAGTGAATAATTGCAATATAAAAGGGTAGTAGATTTTAAATTTATCTGTACTGTGTTATCCAGTCAGGCATAAGCAATCTAGTGTAAGGCATTGCCCTAAAATTATTCTAAACAGTGGACATATATTCCTTAAAGCAGAAAAGTTATAAAAGGGTAGCAGGTTTTAAATTTATCTGTATTGCACTGTCCAGTCAGACATGGGCAGTGGTGTAAAACATTGCCCTAGAATTATTCTAAAACAGTGGATACATACTCCTTAGAAGCAGAAAAGTTAAAAAGAGTGACCCCCAGTGTTGTTTGGCTTCAGACAAGAAACATGATCAAAAGACCCTCTGAAAATATTAAATAATTGTTTATTTTGTACAAGATAAATAATGAGAGAATTATCAGCCATATGGATTGATCAAATTTGAATGAAATCCAACTTTCAGATCATTGGGCATTAGAAAAAATAAGAAAATGCCTCAACCTTCTGTCTAGATTTTTAAAGCTATATTAGAATTGCCAGTTTTGTATTGTCTGTTTTAAAACTTAAATTTGTAGATTTTGTATTTGATTCTTAAATTAGCAGTTGCATTAATGTTAATAAGGGCTTGTGCTACTTTAAGTTGGATCTACTACAACCATTGTAAGAAAAAAAGTTCAATTCTACAGGATTTACAAACGAAGGAGCACCTCTATGTATGAAGCAATTGCGGTCTTATGTGAACCTCCAGGCTCCTTCAAGCTAGTTATTGCCTCCATTATAAGATTATCCAGCCTGGAAAGATGGTTACCGGTTAACAAACCCGAAAAAAAAGATATGTAATATCCAACAGTTACTGATTGTGTTCATATAACCAACCAACAGCCACAAGCACTAAAAAAATATTCAAGGTCAGACACTGAATGCGAGCAGTAAGAAAAAATATGAAGTCTCATACATGCTAAACAAACAGTTCAAATAGCTAGTAAAATGTGATGCAGGAATGATAACTAACAGGTAGCCAATGAATACAAGAGAATGCATGAATTTCATGATAAGTGAATTTCGTGATAAGTATTTGGTTTCTTTTTTTCTTTTGATTATAAAAAATGTCTGACCTTACAGTAGTCCTCTTCGGATTAACAACAGGCAATGCAGCGCTGCTAACTGGAAGAGGCTTGGCATCTGGAATATCTTCATCGCTTTGAACAACAGTGCCAACAGACACAAGGTTCTCATCCTGTCTATGGACATGGTGTACCCTTTTAGGTGCTAACTTAGGCTTCTCTCTCGAGCCATACCCATTTACCATTACACTCATGTTTCTCCATTTGTCCTACCCACAAAAAACAAAGATCAATCACCTTGAATTGCATTATAAAAACATAGAGACAAACTTCTGATCCCACGAATTCACTAAATTGATCGATCAAGTAGCTGAACATCGAAAGCATTGACCATATTCCACAAGCATTAACATCCTCCTTGAAGAAATACTTCAGCGAGCTAACCTTAAGGTCCACATTCGAACGCAGATACAAGACACCACTAAATTCCGGATCTTTAAGTATCGTGCGCCATTTTCCAGCTCCATGCTTAATCACTCCAGCTTTTAGCGCTGCTTCTTCTTCTGCCGTCCATTTCTGTTTGGGTGCACCCATCAAGCTTATCAATAAATAAACTCCCCAAACAAACCTGTGATTAACCAGTCCGTTGTATCAGCAAATGCAAAGCAAAAAAGAGGGAAAAAAAACCATCAACAGACAAGTCAAAACCCAAAAAAAAATGATTCAAGAAACCAAACAAGTATCCTCATCAATGATATTTACAGTTACTCCTGAAATTTTTGAAGCTCGAAGCATATTAGATGGTATTTACCCTTTCGGTTCTATATCTTAAACTAATTGAAAAAAGTCGCATCCAACCCGATAAAAATACTATTGATCTGATCGAAAAATTATATATACATAAAATCAATATCCAGTTTCCATGATCCACCCACAAATCAGGTTCTTCTAGGCTCATTCTTCGCTCAATTTCACTTGCCCGCGACAATACCGAACACAAATCATCGAATTGTAGAAAAAATATAATTCCCCAAAAAAAACCTGGATTCTCAATTCTTATTGAAAATCGCCACTTAATAGCATCAAAAAAATAAAAATGGAAATCGAATTCCAAAAACAAGGAGAAGGTATTGAAAAAATAGAGAATTACCCCAAATTGATTCTGTAATTTAACAAACCCTAACCCTAGAGAAGGGAAATGTTATTTGCACAAGAATATTTTTTAAATGACTGAAGTATCCTTTCTAGATGCTAGAGTTTTTATTCTCTTTCTTTTTTGTAATTACCCGAAACATTTGGAAAATATGAACGTTGGATCTCATTTATTTTTTTAAAAAAAAATAAAACGTTTTCTCTTTTAATTAGATTTTTCTACTGTTTAATTAAATAAAATTATAATAAAAATACCAAGTTAAAAGATAAAAAACTAAAATATAAAACATAAAAAAAATGTGTAGTTATTTTTAAATTCACGGGAATTTTTATTTTGGTATATAAATTAATTTTTTTTATTTATTGGTTTTTATATTAGAGAGAAGAAATAAAATCTAGCTTAAAAAAACAAGATAAGAGAAAAAAATTATTGATTTTTATTATTATATTAATTAAAATGATCAAACTTTATATGATTCTATTCAATTTAATAAATCTATTAGTAGTGGTTTTAGACTTTCTTATTGAACTAGAAAGTAGATCTAACTCAATTTTTTTATGGTATATTTTTAAATCTTTTAGTTAATTTAAAAATGTTTTGAGTTTGAATATTAGTTTAGTTTTATTTAGAAGTATAAGGTAATTTTTTAGATTTTTGAAAAAAAAAAAACAAATAAAAAATAGATTTTAGAGAATTTTTAATTTTTAAACCATTACAGTGCTAATCATGATTTCACTAACTTATTTTTTTTTTAAAAAAAAAAGCACAAGTGACCTGAGATAATTAAAAATAAATAAATAGCTAAGGCTATAGACTTAGGCTTTTAAATTTAAGTCGGGCGTGTAATCATGTCTTATTTTTTTTAATTTAAATTTTTTAAAATTAATATTTTTTAAAAAATATAAATAAATTAATCTACTGAATTTAAAATTAATCAATAATAGATTTGAGTTATTATTTAAAATTAACTTTAGAATTTGGAGATTAAATTCAAAATATCTTCATTTCCAAATTATACAAGATTGTAATTTATTTCATGAATAGTAACTAGACAATAAGATTTTTAATAATTTCTATTTTATAATCAAGTCAAGTAAAATAACTTTGATTGACTCAAATTAATTAAATATATTATTATTACCTGGATTATTAAAAAAATTACTTTGGATATATTAAATTTTCAATTTTAATCAAAATTCCAGTTACAAATAAAGAATACACTATCAACACCAATATAAATTGTTTTACAATAAAAAAATTAAGCCGCTGCCTAGCATTGAAATATTTTAATATTTATTTAATGTTCACGTTCTATGAAAGAGATTGGCCCTCTCGAGGAAATTTTATCAGATATAAAAATATATTGACTCCCATAACAATTACTGGAATCTTGCATTTCCAGTAACTGTCATGAAAATATTTATTACTATTATTATTATATGGTCTTTCAAAATTCATATAACATATAAAGGGTATTATTAAATTTGATGAATACAGATTAATTTAATTAAAACAAAAATAATAGATTGCCAGAATGATTGCATTTTACTTTTCTTTTTTTACAAGTCGTCTTGCAAAATTTATAAGAAATATAGAAAATGGTAGAAATAATTATCATAACCATAGAAAACATTAAAAGGTTTAAGTTTTTTTATTTATTATATTACATAGGCAGCGTCCATAGAATCGCGTAAAAACTTACTATTCATTTTTAATAACTTCTTTTACCTTTAAAATTTTATTTTAGTCTATTTGGTTTTAAAATCAATTACTTTTAATTTTTTAAATAAAAATAAAATTAAAAAAAGACAGATATAAATAAAAAAGATATTAAACATGGAAAGCATGCGAGAGATTTCATGTAAAATATATTTAGATTTTCAAAGAATAACATAATTTATACTTTTTTAAAAATTTTAAAAAATAAGTATTGGCGCAAAAATTTATTTGCGTTGATTTTTAATTACCGATGAGAGAGAGAGGAGGATTATCTCAAGAGAAGAGGGCCAATTTTGGAGGAGAAGAGGTTACAAGTCCAGACACGACAAAGAAATCAAACATAGAACTTCAGATTATATGAATTTTGTTCTAACGTCTCTCTCTCTCTCTCTCTCTCACGACTCCCAAAACAGCTCCTCTAGGACACAAATGACATTTCATGGGCAATCACTCTTTCTTTTTAATAAATAAATAAATAAACAAACAATTTGGGCATCGCATTTTTCTTTCTGTTTTTCTTGCTAGGGTTATTGGAAAATTTTTGGCAGCGATGCATTGCTCAACAGTGAGGCCCAAAGACAACTACAGGGGACCACCTCTAATCGGGCTTAAAAGACAACATTAGTCTGGGGACGACGCTAGGTTTAGTTGGACTTGACTCGCATGCTCACATGTATGCTTTTGTCGCATGTTCATATTTATATCTTATCTGTTTGTTTCACAGTGTCTCTTTTTCTCCGCTACAGGAAGAAAATTTTATTGAGAGAGAGAGTGAATATAACGATTCAGTCCTGTTAAATATAAGCTAAGAGCATGAACTTGGAAAAGGCTCCTTGCTAAAGGTCAACGAGAAAGCTTAATGTAATATTTGGTTTATAAACAAATTATTCACTGAGAAGATGTTTGATTGTTATTTCAATTCAATTTTATACATATTTTAAATAATATAATTATATTTAATTATATGATTTAGTATTTTATTTCGAATATAACAACTATAATAATTGCACTTCCATGCTCCAAAAGAACTAGATTTTGGTATCCTGATAACAGCTATCTTTTAATATCAAGAAAATGCCAGCTAACGGAGCAAAAAACAACTCGCAAAGCAATGCTCTGACCGTACACAAAAGAGAAGCCCCCTCCCCGCCAGCCCGGTGGCGCGTTTAATTGTTGTTTCCTTTCCCGGAAGATGACAAGAGAAGAAATTGACCAAACGAAAGCGAAAGAACCAACGAAGACACGGCAAATACACGGCATTTGCTGCACTGCGTTCCCCAAAAGTTCATTTATTTATTTATTTTTATTAAAAATTAATTTTATTTATAAATTTTTAATTGTTTTGAGGTGTTGATTTCAAAAATAATTTTAAAAAAATAACTGTAAACCCACTCCCATCCAGAGCACTTCTCTTCCAGGACAGAACGCTTATAGAACCCCTATGTAACTAGTATTCACCGATTAACTCTAGATATTCAGGCATACACTCCACTACAAGCACAATCTGAAAGTCAAATTTTTCCTATCGGCAGACTTGTCTTGTGTAAAAAGGCAACAACGAAGTGGAAACAAAGGAAATGACCTCAACAGCACTTCGTCGAAATTAATCATTTAACCAAAGTGTATGGCCAAAAAGGGCTGGTTGGCTTCCACCACAATAATGCCAACGACTTTGCTAGGAGTTGATTCCCTCGTCTTCTCACTTTTCCCTCTACAGCAAGATAAGCATAGAACAAAATTCCAACATGTGGCCCAGGCAAAAGTTCAAGAAATGGCACATATTCTCTAGGCAACCAAACTTTTTAGCTCTCGCGCTTCCAAAAGATGGAAATCTAACCATTTAAAACGAATTAACATGTCATATAAATTGGAGGAAACAAATAGCTGACGAATGTATTTCCACTTGGTAAGATCACAATTCCAAACAATTTACAAACATCTAGAATAAAAGCTAGTAAATCATAGCGGCAAGGAATTTGAAAGTGAAGCGCGCACAAACGCATGGGAAGATGAACAAAATGTTCGCTTCCATGCAAAGGTTCAGATTATTTATGCAAGATGAGCATTAAAAGAAGAAATAACAGACTGGACAGGAGGGCTTAAATCAATAAGAATAGCATCATTGTATAAATCCCTTTGAAGGACGCTCAGATGACCATTGCAAATCAATCATCATACTTCTATCGAATCAATCACCCCACCATAGCTCTCTCATCAAAAGCAGGCATCCAGGAGACAGCAGCAGCACAGAGCAGCCAAACTACACGTGTCAAAAGAACATAAAATTAAAACATCATTATGATATATCGCAACAAAAACATTATCAACGGAGACGGGAGATAATTTCCCAGAGGAAACACTGCGCCATGAAATTATAGCCCTACAGAAAGCAAAGACGCCATCACACAACTCAAACTCAGCCTCTGCATTTGCAACTCTATAAAACCAGAAAACAGAAACATGACATTACGCTATCACGAACACACACAACATAATCAGTGGCACGGCTCAAGTACATGTGGACAACACGATCACAAAACACATTACACAATCGCAACTCAAGTTCATGTGAACACCACTATTGAACTGCTAAAAGATTGATTAAATATTTCAGGGCGTGAAGCAAGCAATTTATTAAAAATGGCTGAACCACCAAACTAGCAGCAGTCTAGTTAAGATAACTCTGACTACGTTGCAGCGTGATACTATTACTGTGGCGGGTTCCAAAACATCGGAAATACAAAAACGGTCAGGTTTGACCAAGATATGAATAGAAAATTAAATGAACAAACCATCTTTCTTCATCAGTTATCCGTAGACGGCAATATAGAAACTTCAAACCTAAAAGTACCTAATCTTTTCGACAGCCGCAAGATAAACAGGAGATGTAAGCAACCGAGTTGACTCGATTATTTTGAACAAGAATCCAGATTAAACATAGTCCCGGATCTAGATTATCAAAACCAGATATAACAAAACTTCGCATTGCAAAATGAAATAGAAATGGGAGAGAGGGTGTTGGTGCCTACCATCCTTCCATGCAACCAGGCCCAGAACTTCCCTGTTGTTGACGGGGTGGTTCGCCATACTGAGGAGCATAGGGTGGAGGAGGAGGATATCCTTGTGGTGGATAACCTTGGGGTGGATAACCTTGTGGATACCCTTGCGGTGGGTATCCTGGTGGTGGATAAGCGTCCTTGGGATATCCTTGATCTGGCGGATAACCTATTGAAACAAAACGAAAAAAACCCCAATATTTATTAGATCTACCAAATCCCATAAATCAATAACAAAAAACAAAAATCAAACACAAAAAACATGATTTTCATAGGAAAAAACTGCATTTATATCTTTGTTAATTTTTAATTTTTTGAAAAAGAAACAAGCTTGACTTGCTTCAAATCAAGGGGAAAACCTATTAAAACAAACAACAAGACTCCAATATTCATTAGATCTAACAGATCCCATAAATCAGTAACAAAAACAAAAAAGAACCCATGATTCTCATAGGGAAAAAAAGGACGCGTCTAAGGAAAAGGATCATATTCTATAAGTATTTTTAGAGAAAAGAAGCAAACTTGAATTGCTTCTTTATTAAAAAAAAAAAAAAGAAGGAGAGAGAGAGAAAAGGATTGAAGGGTTATGAGTGATCAATACCTTGAGGAGGCGGGACACCAACAGGAGGTTGTTGCTGGTTGTAGTAACTCATTTCTCTACAGAGATTTTAGAGAGACCAATTTTATCTTCTTGGACTCTTTTGTTGCGGAGAGAGAGGAAAAACGATGCACGCTGTATCTGGATTCTGGAGGTTAGGTTGGCAGTGGGCTGTTTTTATATAAGAAAAGAGAAGTAGTTGGTTTTTACAGAGGACGCGCTAGCCAGGGGAGACAGAACCAAAGTAGGTTTTGCTTTAGGAGCTTTTTAAAGTAAGGTATAAAATATAAATTAAATTAAATGCGTGTTTTAGGGGGGTGGTTACTAGTGATTTTGACGTGTTAGCAGTTACAGGGTGTGAAAACTGTGAATAGACATGTGACTAAGATTGGAAATAATTATTCGGAGACATTTTCAGATATCGGTTATTTATAGGATTATTAGATAAATTTATATTAAATCAACTTAGATTTATTTTTTATTTAGATTACTGTTATTTTTCAAAAAGAATAGTATCAATTGAATCAAGTTTATCCAGTCAAGTCAATTGAGTATTTAAAAAATTAATTAATTAAATCAATCATATGATATAATTTAATTTGAAAAATTACTAAATTAAATTCTTTTTTTCTAGGGTATATTAGTGACAAATCACAAGTAATGAAATTGGGTTTAACAACCATGAAAAAAGAGATTCTTTTTTTTAAGATTAATATGGATGTCCGGGCCAGTTTGCGGGTGTCACAACTAATCTTATAGATTTTAAATCTAATGATTATATAAGTCTTTAATAACCATAATATGACATAAATCTAAAACACGGAAAAAAAAAAGTTTTTGATCAACAAAAAACTAATACATGTAAGGTGTTTTTTCATGAAAAGAATTACCTCTAGATTTGAGTGATTTATATTGTTACATTTTAAAAAATGTTTTTGAGTAAAAAAATTAAATTATTTTTTATTTTAAATTAATTTTTTAAATATTTTTATATTTTCAAATAAAAATTATTTAAAAACAATATCTTTTAATAACTCATAGCTTCAGACTAGGTGTGCAGGTGAAGGGAGCAGTGAGGTTTTGGGTTCAGGGTTTGGTACGTACAGAAAATCAAAATCAAGCCCCCGGGCATGCAATCTCTAGCCATTTACTGTCCTTTGCATCTGATAAGGCTACTAGAAGACACCCATGAAAATGGATTGATGTTATTTTCATTTTGGATGGGCAAGCAAGAATGCATAGAGTATTTTGGTCTTCTGGTTTCTCTATTCTCTCCCTTACTTCATCTTTTTCATGTTGTACTGATTATCTGGATTGAGGACATGGTGTCCCGGTTGCTTGGAATTAGGACATTCTCCTGTTAGAAAAAACTATGTTTTTAACCTTTTCTTTTTTGACATGATGGAAGTGATGTTTTTTTTGTTTTTTTGTCCCTTGTCTTTTCCTTCCACGCTGTAACAGTGATCGATATTACCGATCGGAAGCACCTTCTTGGAAAGAAAGAAGAAGGAAAAAAACAAATCTTAAATATATTTTCTAATTACCAGGTAATATCACTTTGTAATTTTATCTTTATTTTTTGTGATTTTTACACTTAAAGAAGAGTCATTTATAATATAACGATGTGATTTTATTTACATAATTTTATTTTTATATATTTATTCTTTTAATTACTACTTTTTTCTTTATTTCTTTATTACTCGTTGTTTTGTTTTATCTAACGTTTATAAACAATTTAATTTTTATTTTTTTATTATTATTTGTTTATATATATATATATATATTGTTATTGTTTTAATTTTATCAATAAAAAATGGGATGAATCTCTCTTCCTAATATTTGTTATGTTTATTTTTTATAAGGTAATTTAAGTTTCATGATTTTAATTACAAGTTTTAAAAATTTACCCGATTTAACTACGAATTTTTTTATTTGATTTTTTTAATTGATTTTTTTCTTGATTTCATTACCTGATATTAGGTTATTAGATCTTAAATTTTATAATTTTTTATATTTTTTTATAAAATTATCCTCGTTTTATGTCTCGAGTTAACTAGTGATGGATTAATTTTTAAAAAAGTTTTGAATTTCATATTTTAGTTTGCCTAAAGTAGGCTTTCATTGTCTTGTTTGATTTCTTTTGTACCAAATTATTATGATTTTACCATTATATCATGAATTTAATATATTGTCTCAAGTTTTTATTTAAAATTTAATTTTTTTAGTTTATTTTTTAATATTTAATTTGCTAGCAATTAAATTTTTTTATTCATTTACATAATTATTACATACCCATTTAATTTTTGTTATGTTATTGACCTGGATTGTTAAGACTTTTTAATAATATTTAGAGATTATTTTTTATAATATTGATAAATATTGTTTTTTATTAATCATTATTTTTTCAATCATTGACTTTTTTATATAATTATACTATTAAATTAATAGAATTTATTTATTAAACTTATTCCAATCACTGAATCATTCAAATTAATAACCTGCATCTCAGGTTTTTCTCACAAGTATGAGAAAATCTTGACCCAATCAGTGGGACACAGAGCCACCACCAAAACATTAATAATCGTTGTATAAAAATTCTGTATTTTTTTTTATATTGATTTTGCAACAAGAAAATTATGAATGTGAGATGCAGTTGTGTTTCCGAGACGAGGCAGTCATCGCCGTAAATTCACTTCAAGGAGCCCATTTTTCTGGGTCTCTGTGCGAGTTTTAATTCGTTTTGTCCAAATTCACTGGTCCCTAGAGTCTTCTGGAAAAGAATAATTTATCAGAAATAAATATAAAATCAACTCGTCTTAGCATCCGTTAATTGAATTGCTTCGAGGGACGAGCACACGGTGTGATTGAATTGAATTCTCGTCTCTCTCGTGATGGATGAACTCATTCCAAGGGAAGAAGCTGAAATTAAGCTATAGAAGTCGCATAAATTTAATGTTTTTTTTATAGGTAGAGGAATTCAAGATGAACTGGAAAAGAAAGTTCTATTCGTCTGAATATATTTTAATACTGGTAAACAGCTATATATGACCAATGAGCAAGCAAGGGGGCCCGCGTGGAATTTTATTACAGTTTTCATCTGTGAAAATCATGGCAAAACTATTATTATCCTGTTTGTTCTCGTAGTTGAAAAGTATTTTTACATAAAAAAATAAAAATACTAATATTAGAAATAACACAGTATATAAAGAAAAAGGGAGAGAGAGAGAGCAGGATGCTGGGAATATATACAGGGCTGGCACCCAAAACAGCATGCACTTTCTTGAAATAAAACTCATACTGTAGCCCCGGGATTCCGTGCATGGAATAAAAGGCTTTGTGCCGCTTCATCACCTTTATGAACAGCCTGTAATGAGAGGGATGTACTGTTCATTTGAACCGACTGTAATTCAATCGGATGTAGAAGACACCGGTTTAAAGCGACCCGATGCTGCTATTATTTCCACCGCGGTTCGCAGAGGCTAGATAGCATAGTTTTTAAACCCGACCTGGTGGCTGACCCGGTCCAAGGCCCGGGTTCCGGGTTTTGACCGGGTCACCGGGTTTTGACCGGGTCGAACGGGTCAGCCGGGTCAATTTCTATTTTAAAAAAAATTCAAAACGATGTCGTTTTAATAAAAAAATAAATAAAAGTCAACGGGTTACCACCGGGTTTTTGATCGGGTTTTGCCGGGTCGTCCGGGTTTTCGGGTCAACCCGCGGGTCGCCCGGGTCACGCCGGGTCATAGCTTACCTTATTTTTTCATCAACCCGGCCCGGTTCCAGCCCCGGGTCGGTCGGGTCCCGGGTCAACCCGCCGAGCCGGGTTTTAAAACTATGCTAGATAGATAGTCCATGGTATGTGGCTTCCATCATTGCTGCCACCTTGAGATGATCCAAAGCACGTGGCGTTTATCATATTATATCATAGATATATAGAAAACTCTAAAGCTTGTGGTGTTTTTAGAATGGTTCACATACTCATAAATCACTATTCATTTATTGTATTTATATTTTTTTTTTCATTTTAGTCGTCAAATTATCATGTTTGGTGATTTGACCCTGAATCAAAGATTAATTGCTTGTGATGTTTTAGGTAAAGGCAATATTGAAAGAAGAAGAATCTAGATGAAAAGGGCAATAAGAACGGGTGACTTTTTTATCCAAAAAAAATTATCTTTTAATATTAGATTTTATATATATTTTTCTCTTCTTGAAAATACACTGCAACGCTCAAATATATATATATCACTATCAAAACAACAATTGACTTGTGGCACTATACGATCCAGGTCTTTAAATAATCAAGCACTAGATTTTTCAACATATTCTTCGGTATATGCGATATAATAGAAGTCACAGCCGTCTCCAAAGCCAAATGCGTTCTTCCGAGTGAAAGGTCTACGGGTTCCTTCATCGCGGTGTTCTGCGATCTTGCTCTCTCTTTTAGATCTCACCAAAGCAGATAGAAGTTGATATTTTGTCACATTTATGATTCATTATTTCAAGAATTTAAATGTTTATGCTCTATCTAGAATTCAGGCATCCACTCGAGAGATGCGTCGTTTGTTTATATTCAATGCAAAAACAAGTAGTACTTGTCCTAGTTGTTTTCATATGATGTTCGTTAATTTCTTAGCTCGCAAGGCATTGAACAGCTTGCAGGTTTATATCACGAGCCTTCACTGAAAAAATGCTTCTGTTTTTTAATCCACTATCCAACACATGATGTTGGTGCTGACAAATGCAGCGACGGTCAAACTAATGACCTCTTCACATCCAGGCCGGCCATGCTGTTCCATAAACAGGAATATTTATGACAGTACTTAACCGCTATTCAGTACAATCCAATTATAAATGCCTAATCATTTATTTCAATTTTTCTCAATTATTTAAAATGCTTTTAGTTGAAAGAACTTATTTAGTGATTATGAATGGTTCTTTTCTTTCTTAATTTCACGGATTGAGTTAATTTTAAAATACCACTTACTCTCTGAATAAAAAGAAAAGAAAAACTCAGGACAATAAACGGATATTCCTATTGTTAAATAACAATTCGACAATTTAAAAAATTCCATTCAACTCCAACTTCGAGCTTCATTCTACTCAATGCCAATTCAAGTTTGAAAAAAATTCAGAGTAAAGTATGTGCAAATTAAATTTCATCACATAGTTTTTTCAATGAAAATTTAAATTTTAGTAATTATAGTTTATTGTTTATAACAGTTCTAGCTCACTTCCAGTTTCAAAGTCTTCAATTTCCTCGAGTTTTTCATATAGATAGTTGACACATTATTTAAATTTAATGCAAGGTTCTCTCTACTGTGACTGAAATACAAAAAAACAAAAGAGTAAAACAAACTTTTCCTGGTCTTTAAAGGCAGCATGTTTTTTTTTTCAATGGAGGTATTTGTAAGTACAGTAATAATTGTTTTTTAAAATGTTTTTTATTCTAAAATATATGAAAATTATATTTTTATTTATTTTTAAAATTTATTTAATGACCTCAGTATATTAAAATAATCTGAAAATATAAAAAATAATTTGAGATAAATAAAAAAAATTGTAATTTTTAAAAAATACTTAACTCCCCTATTTTTTTTCCTTTTCTTTTTCTTCGTTCTCATTGCTCGGAGATTTTTCTCAAGTCTTATTTCTCTTTACCATGTCGCATCATTATCTTCTTTTTCTTCTTTTGGCTTTCTTTAAAAGTCAGCAAAATTAGGTTTTTGCCCAATCTTCATACATTACATGATGATGTAGTCTAGTTCTATTCTGCTGGAAAATATGAAGGAATTTCAATAACAACATGTTTCGGAATGTTCTTTCTTGATCCAGACTTTACTCTAAAGTGAGGTAGCATATATAATAGATGCTGTTTCAGCAACGACTGTAAATATAAAGAAAAGGCGAGTAAAAAAAACACAAAAAGAGACTTCGTTTGTGAAATTGATGAAGAAGTAACACGGTTTGATGTGTTATAAGAGCATAGATTAACAGAAAGAAAGTTATATGGAAGAGAGGCAGACGGTCATTTACTTCGGAGATGGTGAAAGCATAGTTGTTTTATTTTATGACATGGAAATACACGCACAATATTTATTGAAGTGTCAGAGATCGGTACAAGGACCTGAGTAAAATTAAGCGATTTATAACTGGAGGGCAGCAGGTTTCATGCACTCTCAAACCTTAATAAACAAGTGCACATGGAACCCAGATCAATAAACCAGGGGAGGAAGCGTGAGGATTCCCAACATCTCTCCATGTTTCTTCTTCTTCTTCGAAAATGACAAGTTTATTTTTATCTATTGTAATGGTAGTTAAGTTTAGTGTTCTGAAAAAGCCAGCCCGATTCTCTGGGTTAATTAATTTAGAATATTTTTTTAATAATAAATTATATTAATTGCTAAACTTATAGATTAACATGTGTAATCCATAACTCGAGGCTTGGCACATGTTTTAACTATGGTTAAAATAGAAATAAATAAATCATCTCTTAAAATTGTTATATACAAATTTACTATTTTTATAGAAACATAGCATTGTTGAATTTTTTAAATGGTTTATTTATTTATTTATTTATTTTATTTTTTATATTAAATTTAGCTCTGTTTATTTACAAGAAAGTTATTTTCTTTTGGAAAGTGAATTCCGAGAAAAATGAATTCTTGGAAAGTGAATTTCAGGGAAAGTAAATTCCTGAAAAGTAAATTATTTTATGATATTTGGTAGTGTTATAGAAAATGAACTGGAAAACACTTTTCAGTGTTTGGTTATGTTATGGAAAATAAACTGGAAAATAATTTATTAATGCTTTATTTTTCTCAAGTTTATTAAAATAATGAAAAATAAATCATACAAATTAAAAAGATGAATAATAATGAAATTGAAAAAAAATAATTTCATAAATTATCTCAAATAAAATAAATAATAATCAAAATAATAAAGATCAAATATAAAAAAAAAGATGAAGAAATTAAAATAATAATAATTAACATTTCATAAAGTATTTCAAATAAAATAAGTAACAATCAAAAGAATGATGATCAAATTTGATAGATAAAAAATTTCAATAAAAAAATAATAGGAGAAAAGAAAATAACAATTATAAAAATGAGGACCATTGTTAATATAAAAATTAAAATTTAAGAAATGAAATTGAAAAATAATTATTAAAACAAAATATATATAGCAATCAAAAGTTTGAAGATCAAATTTGATATAATCAGCAAATAATAACATTTTGAAATTTTTCACAATTTCCGGAAAGTGTTTTCCTCCCAAATTTTTCAGGAAAACACTTTCCTGAAAATCAAACCAAATTTTCCTTTGACTGGAAAATGTTTTCCGTTTACCAACTTTCCTAACAGCAAACAAACACAAGAAAGTTTGGAAAGTGTTTTCCTGGAAATCACTTTCCAGAAAAACAAACACAGCTAAAAAGGAAAACACTTTCCTGAAAATTAAGCCAAATTTTTCTTTGACTGAAAAATATTTTTCATTGACCAGAAAGTATTTTTCGTTGACCGGAAAGTATTTTCCGTTGACTAGAAAGTGTTTTTCGTTGATCAGAAAATGTTTTTTGTTGATCAATTTTTCTAATGACAAACAAACACAGGAAAATTTAGAAAGTGGTTTTTCAAAAACTATTTTCCGGGAAACAAACATGGTCTTATTTAGAATTAGATATAATGTTTTACTTTTATTTGATCCACATTAAATTTGTGTGGTGACAAATGAAAAATCTAGTAATTGATTGATGCTTAGTTTAACAAGAAAAGGTAATTTCATTAATTTAAAACAGGTTGAAGCATTATTAGTAACTAAATTCAAAACTTTCCAAACTTGCCAAATCAACAATAATTAATCTGGATGAAAATTAAAAAAAGTTGGTTGCGCGTGTAAGAAATGAATGGTTTGTTTGTAAGAAATTGTAAACAATACCTAAAAACATCATGAAACACCTTGAGAGAGCAGACCAAGTTGATCGGCGCATGCATCTAAAGTATATCGAAAAAACAAAATCTTCAGTGCCACTTAATATATCTAAATCCTCACGAAACTGGTGCCAAGAACAGCTTACTAACTGTACATAGGTTTTAAAAAACATAAGTCATCTTGACTTATTTTCCATATCCAAATCATGTTTTTTATTGATTGTACTTATCATGATTGACTCTCATTAAATAAGAACTCAAATAAAAAAATTCCAAAATTAAATAACAGGTAATCTGAATTTTTTTTTTTTGTTACCCACAATGGACCGCGGACTTTAAGCTAGTATCCCTGTAAAAAGAAAAGGAAAGAAATAAAAGAAAAGGCTGGTATCAGGGCCCGTTTCCTCGCGAAGCCTAAATAATGAGTTTCTCCCTTCGTGAGGGCCCATCCCCAGGCATAAAGGGAGGGGCCAGTTACTCGGTTGGGGATGCCAGTTATTCTAGTTGGTACTACCAAGCAACCTGAAATTGAATGTTGTTTTCTCAAGGGAGGAGAGGAATTATTAGTCTGCTGTCAACTTATGAACCCAGTGGCCTTCTAACCCAAACAAAAAAAAAAAGGACAGAGCAAGAAGATTACACTTTGAAGTATAATTAACCCATCGACTGTATTAAGTAATGACAATAATCTCTTAAGAAATGGGTAGTCAAACTCTAATTATTTGGAGCAGAAGATATAGAGCTGTCCCAACTAGGATCGGAATGCCATAAGCAAACTAGGATCGGAATGCCGTAAGCGACATGGCATTTTCCATTTCCCTCGAAATAATAATGGCCCAGCTTCCACTCAGTCCCTTTATAGGAGGACGGTTCCAGGTAGGTTTAGTGAATTAGTTTTCGTCCAGACTTAGGAATTAGCAGTCGCTTCTGTTGCCATCTGTCATTATCTGTAAACACGAAACGTCAACACAAGGAGGATGCAACGCTCGATCGGCTCCCAGAAGCGCCCCCTCCCCCCCTTTAATTAGTGTTTTCTCTGATAGATGTTAATTCAGCAACCTGCAGCTGTCAACTGTGGTTTTCCTTTTCTTCCTTTATATGGACTGATATGATAATATTTAGGTGTTTTTAATAGGTTTGAAAACAATGCGCCAACAAGATGCGTTACGAAGTCCGGCATGTCGATTAATGTTGAGTGATACACTGAAACTGAAAAAAAAAACAAAAAACTTTTGTGATGTATCTATCACCCATAAAAAGGGCAGGAAAACTGGTGCTTCAGTTGAGGAACAGGTAGCAATCCACCATACAATTAGTTAGCTTCTCACTAGACAAGAGCAATAAAGAACAGGTGATCAGAAATAAAAGGCTCTTTATTAATCAGCGTCGCTTCCCTCCTGCATCTGCAACGAGATCCATCCACTTGTTAGTGGTGATTGTGGGGGTAAGCAAACCGGCAAAATGGATCGCAAAAGGGTATTTAGATCGGGTAAAAACCAATACGAAACTTTTGTGCCACGAAACCCGACTTGATATATTTTTGAGGTTACCTGAATTCTCCCATCTATCCTTTTCTTCTTCTCAGGCCAATTAAACTACAAAAAAAGTAATTCTATTGTATTAGTTGTATCAGCATTGGAATTAATACGATTAAAACCATGATATTTATTATGTTTTGAGTTATCTTACAAGAAACCCCAGCAACTGTGTCTTGCGGTTTGGAAACCGATAGTTAAGTTCTTAAAAGTAATATATAAATTTCTTCTTACAGTAAGAAATACAATACTGGGTACTTAATTTTATTTTTTTTCTCTTACCCACAACCAAAATTACTGGAAAAAACTAGAGTAGTTCCCGACTTCATCCATTATCCAATATAAATAAATAAATAAATATACCTCATTCAATAAGATAATTTGGGTACTAAAAAATAATGGTAGCCTTTGGTCACGGACAACGTGAATGATTGAACCTATACACCAGTATTGGCTAATTTGTGCAATCAAGTGAGTAGGAGGGTAGCAACTCATACGCCTATATCGATTTCTATATATGCCAGATTCGGCGTCAGATTTTGGATCTTTTTTCCTCCCATACCCTAAGCAATTTTATTGAGGTATGCCCTTGTTTTTGCCCTCCCGGGTCAAGGTAATGTATTTCTACGTAAATATTTATTTTATATTTAAAAAATAATTTAAAAATATTTTTTTACTTTATTTTTTTATATTATCAAATCATTTTAATATGCTAATATAAAAAATAAATTTTTAAAAATAAAAAATATTATTTTAATATATTTTAAAATAAAAAATATTTTAAAAAATAATTATTATCACATAATCAAAAAATAAATAACTTAATAAAACTCAGATAAGTGTAACTTAACTTATTAGTATTTTTTGTAGGTCATCGATTCAAATTTTATAAATTTTAAGGTTATTAAAAATTTATATATTTGTTAATTTCAAAAATTATAAAATTAATTAAGTTATATAAAAACTGATACAAATATTTATATTAATAAAAATAAAAATAAAAATAATTTACCAATCACCTGCTCATACAGCCAGAATTAAAAGACATGTGATATTGTCGAGTTTTTAAGGTATCATTTTGGTAATAATTAAATTGCCAGTCCACGTACGTATTGTCCAATTGCGATTGTGCATAGAATAGTAAATATACAAAAAGGATTTTACATTGTTCATGATTTTATAAAATATTTATAAAAATATTATAGTTAAAATGTTATTTTTTTTATAAAAAAACCATAAATAGCGTGGGAAAAACTCAGAAACACGAGAAGTGTATATTATTATTAGCAGGAAATAAACATGACTGCAGTATCAAGATCTCTGCCTGCAGGGTGCAGAGTGCTTTGGGCGCAGGTGCTGAGGATCGCCGTCACTTTCAAATCACGGGATCCGGGACGGAACGTAAATCATCTACTTTATTATTAAAGTACAACTACGACGGCAGGTCGAGATTGCTCCGGAGCCATCACTCACATTTCCCCTTGTTGCCAGGGTCAGAAGGCCTCAAGGATTTCTTGCTTAAAAGAGCACCTGTTTTGATGATGAATCGCGCAGGAAGCTTCTTTTCGGATTTGACGGTACAGTTCAGTGGAGAATTTCAGAAACAAAAAAGGAGAGAAGACAATTTCTTGACCAATTTAATTCCCCAGTTTCTCACAAGAACTGTAAGCGAATGGGATGAGAAAGACAGAGAGTCATAATATACTGATATCTAGTCAAGATCACAGCTTTCTGTCATTCCATACATGGCAATCATTGGTGGCCAAACCATCCTCTCTAGTTGCTAAACGAAATACGGAAGAACCTGTATTGTTAATTCGCACATTTTATTAAAATACTAAGTGGATTTTATGGAGGGGATGGATCACTAGACCGGCAAGCTTTTTTTGCCACGAGAGGTTATTGAACTCCATAATCTGAAAGAAAAATATTATTCTTTTTGATTTAAATATAAATTAAAATATACAAATTTTACTTGCTCTTTATATCCAACTCACTTTGGTTAATAAAAAAAATTAAGTTTGTAAAGATATAAGAATCTGTTTAAGAATTTAATTGTGATTGTTATTTAAAATGTTTTTTATTTATAAATATATTAAATAATATTTTTTATATTTTAAAAATTATTTTTGATATCAATGTATGAAAATAATTTTAAAATATAAAAAATATATTAATTTAAAATAAAAAATAAATATTTTTAAAATATAAAAACAATCTAAATAGGTAGCTGGAAGTTAGAGAATTTTGAAGACAGGATTTTAGGTTTGAAGAATATTAATCTCATGTTTTTCAGACAAAAGTAATTCCAGATGAAAAGCCACGACGACTATGTATGAAGGAGAAACATGTCCAAATTATTGGTGACCCTCCCAGCAATTAATTTGGTTAATCAATAACCAAACCAAATCAAAGACTAATTCCTTATTCATTCTATTTAGCCTGGAGATTCATTCACGTAACAGATACATCATGAACAGAGATCAAGAGCGAAACGTCAGTCTTGACCATAAAGAAACTCGTTACTTGAAAGAAAATCTACCCATCGCAGGTTTTATTTGGCCACCCACCATTAACAAACCGATTACCATTCCTCAGGTCCTCGATTAGTACAGTATTTCATTTATAAGTGTTAGTACCATGAATCGATCTTGATCTCAGAGGGGTAAAACTGCCATTTAGATTCCCATAGAAAAACAGAAGACGAGAGTACAAAGAGTAGAAGCGGAGGAGTCACTCTCAATCTGCTGCAGGTGGTAGCTTTCTTCCTAGCAAGAATAAAATCTTTCTCAAGTTCCAAAAAGGAAAAAAAATCCTAAGAGCTTGAAAGAAAAGGAGATAGCATTTAGTCACAACAATCACTGCCTAACTCCCAACTCCTACTCCTCTAAAAGGGTAGTACTACAACACTTTTCTCATTATTATATCCTCTTCTTGTTTGCTTCTGAGAAAAACAGAGAAACAATGGCAGTGGGAGGCGCTGCCAAGGTTGATGAGTTCGTTCCATTTCCTGTTAAAGACCAGCACCCTGGCGTTGATTTCTGCGTCTCCAGCTCTCCTCCTTGGCGTAATTACTCTTTCTCTCAGTTTGTTTGCGTCTTAAGTATGAATGCATTTTGGGAATTCTGTTGCCTCTGTGTTTCTTCTTCTCCTTTGTCGTCCCTCTTCTGTTTCTTGCTCCTCGTTACACGTTCTGTTGCTTCGCACGATGAAAATTCTAAACATTTGTTCTTGTTGCTTTGTTTTGCGAGTTCCTATTGATGAACTTCCCGCGTTTTTTTTGCTCTTATTTATCTGCCACCCATTTCTGTTTACTGGATTTTTCTTATTTATGAGATTTTGAAATTTAAAAAATAACAGTTTCTATGCCATTTTCTACACTCAAGCTCTCTATTTGCTTATGTTTTGTTAAATTTTACTTTTACTTCATTTATTTTTTCAAATCCGAATGTTGTTGTATTGACGATCAATGACCTAATGCGCTACTATTATCTGTGTTTCAAAAGAATTGCTTGGTTACTGAGAAAAGCAGAGGGAGAAAACGAAGACGAACTTTTGAATCATCTATTTTTTTCCTTAAATGGAATTAGGATATAAGGTACTGTTTAACTAAAATGAATTGTGACTGTATTCGTGGAACTTTCAGTGATAAATGAGAGTCTCGTTAATACTTAAATTTATTATTCTCCAGTTTCTTTTAAGTAACCGAAACAAAATTTCACCCCGAAAAGGAAAAAAAAGGGACAAATAATTCACTAAATATATATTTATTTGTAATCTTAGTGCTTTCTAACGATGATGGTTCAATTAAAACTATATTCTGCAACAGAAAATCAATTTGATTTTAAAAACTTGGTCTGCTGGATGCAGCTGAAGCAATACTACTTGGATTTCAGCATTATCTGGTGATGCTCGGGACTAGTGTGATCATCCCTTCCATAGTCGTTCCTTTGATGGGCGGTGGCAATGTAAAGACCCCACGTGATTAACAGATTTTGATTTTGATTTCAAGTTTGTGTTTCTATAATTTCCTTTTAAATTTTGTTTCGATTTTTTAGGTGGAGAAGGCTGAGATGATTAACACATTGCTCTTCGTGGCGGGGATAAACACTCTTTTGCAGACTTGGTTCGGCACTCGGCTTCCTGTGGTTATTGGAGGATCCTATGCTTTTATTATCCCCACAATTACCATTGCTTTATCTACTAACAATAGTACTAATGTCATATTCCTTAGCCCACGGCAGGTTAGTTTAGTCCCCTCCCTCATTTCGAGAAGCATGTCTCCAACTTTTATGCTTTAGTTTTTTTTTTTTTTACTGGGATAATATGAAAGGAAATGATTAAATTTGCTAGCTATTTTGGGAAGAGCACGAGGAAAGTTAAAAGAGTTAAGTTGGAATTGATTATGATTTTTCTATCACATTTGTGGCTGGTTATTAGAGGTTTAAGCAATCTATGAGAGCGGTACAAGGAGCAATTATTATCGCTTCATTCTTGCAAATGATAATTGGTTTCCTTGGATTCTGGAGGATTTTTGCGAGGTATGATGCTGTGATAGCGTGTTAATGCATTTGGGATGACTTGATGCATCATTCACTTGCTTAAGGAAGCTTGGTTTTCATGTTATGTGATGCAGATTTCTCAGCCCTCTTGCTGCAGTGCCTCTTGTGATTCTCACTGGACTAGGGCTTTATGCACGTGGATTCTCACAAGTAAGAGGGCTAAACACCCAATTCAACTTATTTTTGCAGGGGCAATTATAGAGATTAGAGTGATAATTAAATCTCAATCTCCAAACCTCTTCTATTGGTGATTGTGCTTCAAAATAATTCACAAATCCCGTTCTGTTTGCGGAGACAAGCAAAACATTTTTGCTATCATTTTTGTATGATTTCTTACTTGTTGTTGAAAAACTTCTTTGGAAGCAGGTCTTCCGGTCTTTCTTCCTTGAGTTCATACCACTGATCATTTTCAGACAACGACCTCTTCAGTCATGTCTTAAATGTCTTTCTTCCCTGTGCATTTCCCAACAGCTTTCCTAACTAATCTTGCTTCTGTTCCTACAATTTCCAACTGGAGAGCGTATAGCAGTCGTTAGAAAAACTTGTGTTCATATCTTTAGCTGGTTGCCTCAAAAGATATTTTAGCTTGAATCGAAGGATGTTCAAGCTTTGCGCTGTCTAGTAGACTTAATCTATGAAGCTAGTTGTGTTATGGATGGAACTAGTTTTTTCAGTGCTGCTGCCTCTTCCATTCGGGGATTAATTTTGCTTAATATGCTCTCTCTTGGTTCATGGTTGTAGCTGGCGAAATGTGTGGAAATTGGACTCCCGGCACTTATTCTGGTGGTCTTTATATCTCAGGTGAGTGACATCCTTGATCATTCTTGTTTATTTCATCGTCAATCAAAGGAGTGCATTATTTTTAGAATTGAAAACATAGATGTAAGATCAGAGCCTATGTATTGATCTTAACTGGTATTTATGTGTTTATTCGTTGTTGGTGGAAGAGATTATTAGCAAGAACCATCATCTTTTTCAATAAAATTTGCATTAGGAAAATAAAGCAGCAGGGTTAGTTTCCTAGGCGAGGTCCTTGTGTCCTCAGTATGTTCTCCTCTTTTGATGGTGTGCCTTGGATATCCTGAAAACGAATGTTAAATTTGAGAATGGAAGGATCTTTTTCTATCCAATTATGTGCTCTAATTGCATACAAGTTAGAGAGAGGTTACCTGTTTTTGTATCTAATATTCTTGAGGTTTTTCTTCTTACTGCAACCACTGATATTGCAGTATGTTCCTCATATGATGAAATCATGGAGCAGCATATACAGTCGGTATGCAGTCCTTTTCTCAGTTGCAGTTGTGTGGGCATATGCAGCAGTTTTGACTGTTGCTGGTGCATATAATAATAAGCCTCCAAACACCCAATTTAGCTGTCGAGTTGATCGTGCTGGGCTCATTGGTGCTGCTCCATGGTGAGCTTAGATCTTTTAACAAAACCTTGAATCATTTAATTGCATTCATACTCTAATAATATAAATTCACAAGTTGAATGATGTGTTCAGGATAAAGGTTCCATATCCATTTCAATGGGGGGGTCCTACTTTTAATGCTGGCAATGTTTTTTCCATGATGGCTGCTTCTTTGGTTGCGGTTATTGAGGTATGAATTACCAAGACCGTTCCTTTCTATGTTTCCTTTGTAGAAGCCAAACAAAATGGTTTGCCTATGCTAGCTTTGCTGACAGTGGGGATTCGCCGGTTCTAAATTATGCTTGTGGATGCTTGCTCTGTAAATGTTCTTAATGTTCTATAAATGTTGTCATTGAGGAGATGGATGCCGATACTTTCTTTTGTGAATTGTGATGATTCGTACGTGGAGGAAAATTTGAACCCTTTCACAAATGTAAACAAAGCAAACACCGTGCGTGCTCGCATGAATCGCTTGAAGTTCTTGGTCTTGAGCTCCTGTTCTATGATCATGCTTCCTTGCTGAAAGTTTCCTAACAAGCACTCCTCTTTTTTATTTAACTATATTGGTGTTATTTTATTTTTCTGCAGTCTACTGGTACCATTATTGCAGCATATCAATATGGGAGTGCCACTCATCTACCTCCTTCTGTATTCAGCCGCGGTATTGGATGGCTGGTAGGACATGATCCAATGGTGTCTCACAATATATTTTTTCTGACCTGTTACATTCCACTTGTTGTTTCTGGACACAAATCACTTTCCTAACTTTTATAATACCCAGGGAATTGGAACTTTGCTGGATGGATTGTTTGGTACAGGAACTGGGTCCACTGCTTCAGTGTAATGACTTTAAACTTTCCAAGCTAGTTTTGTTTTTTTTTTTTGCTTTTGTTGAAGAATGGATTGTTCGTTGAGAATGTCCTGGTAACCCAACCTTCGTTTGACTATAGTTTACTGTATTTATAATCTACAAGCAAAGTGATTAGCAAGCCTTCATGTCCATGTCCGATATGGTGGAATTCCATAGTCTCAGTTGTAAAATTTGTTTTGTTGTTTGGTAATGTTAGAGAGAAACCTGAATGAAAGCTGACTTTGGTTCGATCGATTAGAGTTATGGATCTTGATTTACAATCTATATGTTTATTTACAAACTATTACATTGCTTGTTTAAGATGCTCTGTTCATGCATAGATGTGAACTACTGCTGCTGTTGGGTGTGCTGAATTGATGGATGTTCTAATTCTAGCATTCTCTCCTGTGATCTGATTTTGTTCTTTTATGCTTACAGTGAAAATGCAGGTCTTGTGGGATTAACTCGAGTTGGAAGTCGAAGAGTCGTTCAAATAGCGGCCGGCTTTATGCTTTTGTTTTCTGTGTTAGGTGTAGTATTCCACATTGCATTGTTTTATTCTCTTTTTTCTCATTACTTTTTCACTGAAATAATAGAATTTCATTTGTCATTGCAATCAATGTTATTAGATTCTCTATTTATCCTGTCATGATTATCGACTACTGTCCTTTTGAAAAGGCTCCTTTTCTTTTCTCCTATCATTCGACTTGAAGTCTTGATCAATTTGCAAATAGAAATCTTGCACCATCTTTATATTGTTCACACAGTAATTGTTCTTATGGTGTTGCAATCCATCTTTTACAGGAAAATTTGGGGCTGTTCTTGCTTCTATACCATTGCCAATTATGGCAGCTCTTTACTGTGTCCTCTTCGCCTATGTGGGTAGGTATTACTTTTCTATTATTTTGGGGTTGGATTCTAAATTATCAATCAATTTTACCAAGGGGTAAAATGATGCTCAATGCGACAGTTTGCCTGATTTTAGAAGAGGAATGGCAGTGATGAAGATTGGAACACTTGAGACCACTGAAAGTCAACATAATGTGTACTTTGAATTCTTGAAATTCTGTGCATGAACTTTGCTTAAAATTACTTGACATATGTTTAGTTTCTATAAAATCTAATGTCATGCCTAACTCAAGAATAGACTGAATCGATAAGAATCACTATGGTAAGTGAAATAGTGAGCAGCAGGAAAAATGAATTTAGTTTCCGTGACATTTTTTGTTGTGCTTGCCTGTTCGGTGGGAGGATTGATCCCTATCAAGCTGTCACCGGCTGACATTTTCTTACCAAGCTTGCATAACAACTCAATGGTTGCATTCAGAATATGATGGGATCTTCATAAGAGGAACATGTTGAGAATCAATGTATTTGTACATGTTTTTGAATATAAGGGATAAAAAGAATCAATTTGTTTTGTAACAGCTCTTAGAGCTAGATATGCTCCTTTGTTTTGCTGCCAACCTCTTTTCAAGGAAACCGTTTAAATCGACTTCTAACTGTTGTCATATTGTGGGGTAAGCAGCTTCTGCTGGTCTGGGCCTTCTCCAGTTCTGCAACCTGAATAGCTTCAGAACAAAGTTCATCCTTGGCTTTTCTCTCTTCTTGGGCCTTTCTGTGCCTCAGTACTTCAATGAGTACCTTTTGGTTTCTGGTCGTGGCCCTGTTCACACTGGAGCCACCTGGGTGCGTGTGATTGATTTGCATTTTATCTTATAGCTTAATCGTTCTCCAATAAGTTTATCAAGAGATTCATTTTTTTTTTATGAAGTTGTTCTGATTTCTCTTCAGTTCAACGATGCAATTCAAGTGATCTTCTCGTCCCCAGCAACAGTGGCAATTATAGTTGCTTTTTTCTTGGACTGCACTCACAGTCGGGGGCACAGCGCAACCCGCCGAGACAGTGGCAGGCATTGGTGGGCGAAGTTCAGATATTTTAATCAAGACACCAGGACCGAGGAATTCTATGCATTACCTTGGAACCTTAACAGGTTTTTCCCTTCATTCTAAGCTTGGAGCTCTTGCTTGCCATCAAGGAAGAGCTGATAAGAAGTGAAGGTAGAAAACATTCTGAATTGTTGCACTCCTACTGCTCCGTAGTGAGGCAACAAAGTTATCTATCAAACCAGAACCGGAAAGGATATCTGTATAGGAGGGGTTGAGCCAGGCATACCATCTTGATTTGGTAGGTCTTAGCTTGTCATTGTAATATCATTTATAAATATTAAATGCAAGCAGTAATGATCCTAGAGAAATTTACTATATATGGAATTTTATATATTCACTGTAAACAAGAACCTAATTCATGTTCCTTTACAACAAACTGATGCTAGCTTTGTTAAGCATTCTCAAATATAATGCATGTTCTAGCTTTAATTTTAATTCTAGCTTGTGATGAACCTTTTGTATCTTGCTTCTTTAATGACAATACAAGTCTGTCATGCTTTGTGAACAACAGTCTTTACGTCCGCTGAGGATTTCTTTCTCCAGAGGAACCTAGCATGTTGGAATGTAATAAACCACAGTTAAATTGCTTTACACCAGATTTTTTATGCGTAGCCTTGTGTCTGAGCTAGCGTTTTAATCTTTCAAAATCAGTTTGGAAGTAATTTGGTGTAGAATTTAGTCTCTTATCAGATCTTTTTTTATGGCTTTGTATGTTGATTACATTTTGACGAACTATTTGTCTTGGCATTTGTTACACCTTTAAATGTGACAAAAAGCTTTATCTTCCATGTCTCATCTTCCACATGGAGGGATTTTCACGATTTTCTGAGCAAGTCAGGGAGTCAATAGTGATTAAACTTTCCAGCCCTTTTCCACGGTCATCTGCTGGACCCAATTTTCCTGAATAAAAGTAGGATGAAGTAGAATGGAACAGGAATGAACTCCCAAGTCAAGGCCTTTTAGGTTTCACTTTGGCAAGGAAAGCATGGTTGAATTCGGTGATTGAGATTTGTGTTGGAATTAGTTGGGTCCATTCTCCATTATGTTGAGCAGTCATTTCTATATATATATTTTTTTAATTTTTATTTTGTCTTGCCCCATCAGTTTGAACGCCAGAATGCCTCAAATAAATATTGTCTAGAATTCATAGAAGGTTTGGAGTGTTGGCATGTGACACTGGATGGTTAGCGGTTGAAGGCTCATTTATATTTTCCACAAACCGATCAGCAATTGCATTCCATCCCATATGATCGTGAGTCGAAAGAAACCAGTGACTCTTACAGGTGAACTGTTAATGGTGTTTTTGGAAACATCCTAGTTCATTGTGCAGGCAGGGCATGCATAGGGACCCATCATGTGCACATGAGGGGCTTTTCTTGGCTATGTGGTGGTGCATTTATGAGCTGAAGCCCACAAAATCATGTCATGGGCAAGAAAATGAAAAGAAAATCAAGTTCATATCACATTGTGTGATTTCTGTCCTTGCTTTACCATGGCACCACCCCATAGTTAGCGTGCAAGTGCTAATTAATAAGCTAGCAAAAATGGTTATGCTGGTTTGCAGCCATCTTGGTAAAAACACAGACACATACACAGAGGGAGAAGTTGCCAACTCATTTTGAGTCAATCTGTGGCTGGGCGCATTGCCTAGTGAACCTGTGCTGGTTCAGGAAAATTGTTTCTTTCCTGAACTTCTTACAGTCTGTTCAATAAGACGACTCTGTATGCTATAAAAGCACCTAACCCCTTCGTAGAAAAACAAAAAAGAAAAGGTAGCATGTAGTGAATGAAACCAAATTCTTACAGCTGCAAATCTTGAAGGTTAAACATGCGGTGAACCTATACCTCTATAGTTAGTTTGTTTTTATGTTTAAAGAAGTAATGTTAAAAAAATTTGAAAATCTTTTTTTTTTAATTGTAATTTTTTTTATTTCCATATGGTTTTGATATTTTAATATAAAAATAAATGTTAAAATATAAAAATAATTATTTTAATATATTTATAAATATTTTTTTTAAAAAAATAACATTAGTACAATATTATACGGCTGCTACTAGAATTCGACACGAATACATCTTATGTCCCAAATATAGGGTACGGAACACATCTCCATGACATGGGGCCATGGGGTGCCTGGTTGCGAGCGGGTAGTGAAAATGTCTTCTTCAGCCTACAGGGGCTTTACAGCTATGACAAAAAGTCAATAACTTACTCGACGGGAAAAAAAAAAAAACGGTGAGATTGTTTTTAAATATGATGTTATTATTTTAATATATTTTAAAATAAAAAATATTTTAAATTATAATCACAATTTTAAAAAGGCTCTACCCAACAAAAGAACAAGACAGGTGAGATTGTTATTAGATTTGATATCGCTTGTAAAGTTACTGTTTTGATATCGCTTGTAAAGTTACTGTTTGTTTTTCGATTTTAAAAATGTTTTTTTAAGATTTAATATTTTAAAATTATTTTAATACATTAATATTAAAAATAAATTTTAAAAAATAAAAAAATATCATTTCAATATCTTACTAAAAAAATACTTTATTGCCACAGCATCAAAAAATTTGTTTCTACTTAACTTTGTCTCTCAAGATCAAATTGTGTGTTATGTCCAAAATCTACAAAGGTATGTCTAATCCTTTTCCTTTTACGAACCTATATGTGCAATAGTCACTGCTTACTTCAGGTTACAAAATAGAAATGCTACTAGGTTTTGTTTGTTTGAGGAAATGTTTAAAAAAAAGTGAATTATGAAATAGTAAATTATAAAAAAAATAAATTATTTTTTTATATTTGATGGTATAATAAAAAATAAATTGGAAAATACTTTCCAGTATTTGATGATATTATGAAAAATAAATTGAAAAATAACTTATTAATGTTTTATTTTTTTCAAATTTATTAAAATAATAATAAATAAATCTTATAAATTAAAAAATTGAATGAGAATAAAATTAAAAAAATAATTTTATAAATTATCTTAAATAAAATAAAAAAATCAAATCTAAGAAATAAAAAAATTAAAAAATGAAGAAATTAAAATAATAATAGTTAACATTTCATAAATTATTTTAAATAAAATAAGTAACAATAAAAAAAAATTAGGATCAAATTTGATAGATAAAAAATTTTAATAAAAAAAATGATAAGAAAAAAATAAATAACAATTATAAAATGAGGACCAAATTTAATATACAATTTAAATTTTAAGAGATAAAATTAAAAAATAAACATTTAAAACAATATATATATATATATATATATATATATATATATATAGCAATTAAAAGTTTGAGAATTAAATTTGATATAATCAACATATAATATGATATTTTTAATTTTTTTACAACTTTCAAAAAGTGTTTTTTGTCTAAATTTTATAGAAAAACACTTTCTTTAAAACCAAGCTAAATTTTCATGTAACTGAAAAATATGTTCCGTTGACCGACTTTTTTAATTACAAACAAACATAAAAAAATAGTTTTTTTATAAATTACTTTTCAAGAAACAAACATGACCTAGATAATATGACTAAGTGAAAGATACTTAAAAGGTCCTTATAAACATAAAAAAAACATATTGATCCAAACACCCACACACATTGTAAAAGCCTGTTTATTAACATCACTAATTTTAAAGAGTTAATAAAAATTGATTTTTGTATATTTTGTAGTTGTTTTTATAATTTAAAGCCTGTTTTAGAATTTAATAGGTCTTATTTTTTAAAAAAAATATTAAGATAAATTTTAAAATTTATCTTTGATTTGATATAGTATATCAACATAATAAAAAAAATTAAATTAAAAATAATTTAAAAAAAACATAATTAAATATCAATACTAAAAAAAAACCCTGGTGTTTTTTGTTTGATGGTCACTCCTTATTGGTCATAAAATGTGTTTAGTTTAGTGGTAAGTTTTGCGCTTGATGTGAAGTATAACAAAACATAAGATTAAAAGTATTAAAATCATGTTTTTATTATTGTATTTTTTACTAAAAACAAACACAAAAACAAAAACAAACATGCTATCAATCCATTAACTAACCACACTTAAACTCCACAATAATTGCAAACATTAAATGCTTGTTTGTTTGAGAGTATATATTTTACAGTATTTGTATGTATTTTAAAAATGTATTTATTTTTAATTTTTAATTTTTTAATTTTTTAATAATTTTGATATACTAATATTAAATTAAAAAATATTATTTAAAAATATTTTTAAATAAAAATTATTTTTAAGAAAACAATATCTAATATCACTGAATATACACTCACAGAGACAAAAAGGAAATGAGAAGAAAAAACACGAGTTGCAAAAAAAACTCGATATTTTTTACTATTGGTCAAAACAAAATCACCATTCCTAATTAAACCCACGTGAAAAAACCTTACATACAATGCACACACACCCTTCTCTATTTCTCTCCTTATCTACTACCCTAATATAAACACTATCTCCTCTGTTAATCAAAGATCTGGAGACAGAGAGCAAGACACAAGCAAAAAACAAAAGACAAAACCCATCAAGAAGGAGAGTGAGGGAAATTAAAGAGGGAGACGCAAACACGCACACGAACCTGAAACATGTTATCCCCAGAAGACCCATAGCCAAGCCATGTCCAAACCCAAACATCCACCACCAAACACCATCGCCACTCTCTTCCCCCCTCTTTCCGCCGCCACTAATGCTGTTGTCCTCCCATTGAGCACTCACAGTCACCCTCACTATGTCTCACCCTCATTATCCAGACCACTGTGCTTCTGCAGTTAATAGCCTGTACTGTGGTGAAGATGCCAGTGAGGTGGTCCAGCAGGATGCTGGCACGTGGATCTCCAGCTACCATCAATCCCCATCGCCATCCACCATCCCTTCTCCACCATCTGATGAGAATACAATCACCAAACTCATTGACTCTGAATCTCAGTTCATGCCTTTGTCTGACTATCTCCATCGTTGCCGTCACCGTTCCATTGACACCACTGCTCGCCAAGACTCCATCAACTGGATCCTCAAGGTACCCATACATATAGATACGTATAAGTTAACTTTATTCGTAGGTGTTGTCTACCTGTTTGAATCTATTGATGTGGTGGTGATATTCATTGCTTGGAAATGCAGGTGCATGCCCACTATGCCTTCAGGCCATTAACGGCGCTACTCTCTGTTAATTACTTCGACCGTTTTCTTTCATCGTATTCTCTTCCGGTAAATAAATAAAACAGCACTCACCACTATTTTTTTTTTCCTAGAAAACTTCATTTCCCACAGGAAAATATCGGATAGTCCTGGGATTTTCCAAACCTGTCTTCAAAATATTCCCTTTTTCAACTTTCCCTTTAATATGTCAGGTTTTCCGGGAAAGCTAATGCACACATTACGCCCAAGAGTGATTTTTTATTCATTTAAAGCTTTGATTTTTTTAACCGAAACAGGAAAATGGGTGGCCGTATCAGATACTATCAGTGGCATGCTTGTCTTTAGCAGCGAAAATGGAAGAACCCGACGTGCCATTATTATTAGACCTTCAAGTACTCGAACCCGGATTCATATTTGAACCCAAGAACATTCAAAAAATGGAGCTTCGAGTCATGGCCTTTCTCAATTGGAGATTACGATCTGTCACTCCATTCGATTATCTTGATTACTTCATTTCAAAGCTCCCTTCTTGTTCCTCTGCGAATCCCGACAATTTCAGTCGGCTCTTGAGAGATTCGTCGGATCTCATTCTCAACACCACCCGTGGTAATTCAAATCCTCACCCCAAACTCTTTGAGTCATGTCTAGCAATTTTCATCAGATTTTTTAAAAGTTTTTTTGGGTTTTTCAGTGATTGATTTCTTGGGTTTTACACCGTCGACGGTGGCGGCGGCGGCGGCGATATCCGCTGCCGGCAAGAGTTATGATACCATACCATGGGAGGCTGGTGATGGACAGTTCTTTCATGAGAGAGTGAACAAAGTAAATATTAACATTCTTTTGGGTGCAAATAATATTTTTTGTTTTCAATGGGGGCTTTTCTGGAAATGTATACTTTCGCTGGCTGTTCGTGAATATTTACTTTTACAAGTATCATTTGAGAAATATTGAAATCTGTGTAATAAAAATGTGTTCTTTTCTAAGGAAATGGTGAGAAGCTGTCACCAACTCATGGAGGAATACCTGATCGACACATGTCCATTGTCTCGGCACAAGGTGCTGTCGGCTGAGGCCTCAGTTGAGCCGGCTAGCCCAGTCGGCGTGCTCGACGCGGCTGCTGCTTGTGGGAGCTGTGACACGCGTTCCGAGAATCCCATCTCGGCTAGCAGCCAAGCCCCCGAAACTGAGCCGATTATTAAGCGGCTAAGATCTTCTGCATCGGATGTACAGGAACCGTAGATAGACCATTACCCCGCGCTGCCAGAAACTCTCTCCAATTTTTATTATCTTTATTAGAGGGAGACTTCTTTATTTTTTTTCCTATTTCAATGCGTTGATTATAAAATGAACTGACGGGATTGGATATGAATTAAGGGAAGAGGGATTTTATCATCACTATATATTACTCGATTGATTAATATTCATATAAGTTTATTTACTATTTATTTTGTTATTGGTTGGGCTTTTTGGTCAAAATGTAAAGGGACTGTTCTGGTGAGGTCTAATGATGTTTCAATTATTCTCATCAATCATCTGTACATGAAAGCTAATGGGGTCACACAGGAAATCAAAAAAACATCTAAAGACCAGCCTTTTCTTTTTATCTTGACCAAACTACCCTTGTGAAAATCTATAGTCTATTGCTTTCTGTTAGAATCATGTTGGTATCTGGCTAGATGGGTTCCAGTGGTGTAGAACCACGTGTCCGACACAAATTACAGAAAGTGGGCCACTTGTTTATAATGATGATGTCCGACTCCTCTGTACATTAGAAAACGAAAGGGGTTTTTCATTTCTCCAATCTGTCCTCGCCATAACTATAAACTAGCTTGGAGACTTGGCAGGGTTTGCGTCTGAGGAAGCTCATCAAAATATATGTATGATTTATCCAGAAATCCAACTCATCGAATAGAAAAATGCTCTGCTCTAGGTTTATCTTATCTAGAGATAAAAATTGAACGGATAGGGCATTAGTTTTGTTTTAAGAGTAAACACTGGTAATTTTGGGCGGCAATGTCATGTAGGGTTTGCTGGCGAATTTGAAATGGGTTCGGACCATTGGGGAAGTGATGAGGCGGGCATGACGGTAGCTGCCACGTCAAGGGAGGAGAGAGAGGATTTGGAGGGAAAAGAGGTGAGTGGTGGTGTTGTGGGAGACAGAGAGGAGAAGTGAATCGGAGCCACCCAGGTGTAAAGAAGACGAGTTCAAAGGAGTGTGAGGGCAAAGATTTGATGTGATGGGGTCGGGATGGTGGGGGCTATGAACATGTCAAATCACCGAGGAGGTTGTTCGGGAACAGCAAAACCAAGAAAAAGATGGCTCTCTCTCTCTCGTGTAGAGAGAGAGAGGGGTGATCATGGGAATGGCTTCGCATGTTGGGGTATGAACTCCATGGATGAGTATATGGACAGTTCTATTGGTGACCTTGAGATAAAGGTTTGTTCTCTTTTGTCACATTGCACTTGATTGGCGAGTGGCTTTAGGACAAAATTTTAAGCTGCGTTTGTTTTTGTGGTGTTTTTGTATTTTTTTTTAAAAAAATTATTTTAATATGTTAACGTTAAATATAAATTTTAAAAAATAAAAAAGTTATTTTTATAAATTTATAAATAAAAAATTATTTTATAAAATAACTATATTGTACATGGAGGGCTTGATTTTGATGACCAGCACGGGAGGGGAGAAACTCATTTTCTTCATGGCCACCTGACGTCTACCAGCATGAAGTCATTTTCAGCTTATTTTTCCCGAGTAAATTTAAATTAATCTTTTTAATTTTATAAAATAAACTGAACAATCCTTTTAGTTTTAAAAATTAATTAATTAGTTTTTTAATAATAATTGATCATAATTAATTTAGTATTTTTTTTATTTTACAGAATGTTTTTTCTCTCTCATGAATCTTTCTACATATTTACTTTCCTTTCCTTTTCGTTTTCTATTTTATAAAACAAATTAATGAAAATGACTAAATTATAAATAAATTTAAAAACATAAGTATCAATTAATTAATCTTAGAATTGAAAGGATCATTTAAATTACTTTGTGGAGTCGGGCTAGATTTTAATGGCTAAAAAATGTAAATAAATATGTATATGTCACACGTGTGCGACGTCATAACGAATCTTTTACATTTAAAAAAAAAGTATGGTTTATTTGACAAATATAAAGAGATAAAAAATTCTTATCTCTTATCAGTAAAATATAAAATGAAAGTCGCTATATAATATTTTGATCACTAAGAACCCTAACTGATCTGAAATATAGGATACAAAAATTGGTTTTGTAAAGGAAAGATATTAGCACTCAAAATACGCTCTACCTAAGGTAAGCTATATTTTTTATTGACGGATAAAAAATTATGATCTTATTATGTTTTTTAATTATTAGTCTGTCTAAAGTTCAAGAAAAACTTTTTTAACAAGAAAATTATTATCTTAATGGAGTAAAACCTAATCGATTTAGCGACCACAAACATAATGTAATATGTATAATGTTGTACTCTCAATACTAAAGGATAAATAAAATTTTTGTTATTTTTGAAATTTTAGTCAATGTTTCTCTTGACTTTAATAAACTAGTTATTAAAACCAAAATACATGTTTAAATATTTTTTTATGTATAAAAAACACAATATAAATTTTTAACTTTAAGACATTTGACCATATGCACATATATATATATATATATTTATTTATTTATTTATTTTTTTGCTAAGGCAGACCTGACCCATCATTGTTGGGCCAGACCGTACTCGACCCAAGATTTACATCAGTTGGTGAGTGATTAGTACTTAAAAATATATTTTTATCATGGTTTTATATCATCATTTTGCACTTGAAGTATCAATAACTCCTTAACTAAAGTATGCTTTATAATAATATATCTAATAATATAATATACATTTAATTTGTGGTAAATTTTCATTTTAAATGCAGGCCTATCACATAAATGAAAGGACTGATTGATGACTTTAATAACTTAAATTGCAAGGGCAAAGAGATGACCAAAATTAGAAAAGAAATGTCGGTGCAATCCAAACCGGAACACTATTCGGTAATTGGGTCATATCTGGAGCTATAGATCTCAGATTTAGGTTTACTTTATATGGATGGAAAGGTAAGACATAGGCCTACAACTTTCATATGGAGCCTAAGATCTAAAAAGGTCATTTTCAAGTCCAAATTATTGCAACAACAAAGAAGCCCGAAGTTGTCCTCCAGCCCGAGCATTGTTCAGTATTTTGGCCATATCTGGAGTTTTAGGAGTCCAAATAAGCTGAAGTTTTTACATAAGAAAGCTGAGACAATTTCCTACAACTTTCATGTTTTCGAGTGCCTCCAATTTTGACGTTATCAATGATGTTTTGGGCAGACAAAAGAAGATAAGGATTGTCACCAAGTCAAGAGTTGGCTACCCACTCATCAATTAGTCATCAAATCAATAGTTTCCAATTTTGGCCTATAAAAAGAGGCATTTTTCATGCATTTAGACATCTTGGTGTCCAGATCAAGATCAAGATCATGCTCTTGCTTTTTCTCTTTGTATTTTTTGTAATGTTTATGCTTTGTTTTCATTAATATCAAGTTTATGCCTTTCATTTCCTTGCATTTACTTATTTAACTTTAATCTTATTCATGTTCTTATTTTGTTTATTTATTTTTCTTTCTTTCATTATGTCTAGCTAAGTTTATTATGTCAAGGTGAAAAGGTTACACTAATGGTGTAAGAATAAGTATAGTATAAACTTAATATGGACTTTAATGTTTTATACTAACATGTTTTATATTTGTTATCTTGTTCACTCTTTAATACTTTGCTTGTTAAATGACTAATCTTGATTTATGTTGTATAACACTTGGTACAACAAATGCTTGGCACTTTCATAGCTCATACTGTATGGTATAACCGACACCTGAGCTATGAAAGGAACTTGATTTGTTGTTAACATAAGTTATAATCATGAATGCTTGATGAGATTTACAAGTATTAGCATTAATCGAATAAGATGACTAATGTAATCATGTTAACAATCTATTATCTGATTGGAACCTCCTTTGTGTGTGGTTTCCAATTGATTAATAAAAGTTTATACTATACTTGTTTGACATACCATTAGTGGATCCTCTAACCTTGACATTTATTGTTATCGTTGTTAAATCTTTACGTTAATATTTCATCTCAAAGTTCTCATCTTCATCTTCATCTTCTTTTATTTATTTATTATTATTATTATTATTATTATTATTACTACTACTACTAATACAATTATTATTATTATTATTATTATTATTATTAATATTACTACTACTACTAATACAATTATTATTATTATTATTATTATTATTGTTGTTGTTGTTGTTGTTGTTATTACTATTGTTGTTGTTGTTGTTGTTATATTATTGTTATTTATAATTTGTACAATTAACCTTCCTGTGGTTCAACCCTGTTCTTGCCGGGTTATTTATTACTTCGACACTCCTGCACTTGGAAGAAGACATCAATCTTTTAGTCGTGTCAGTGAGCATAATAACCAACTTTACCTCGCCCACAGACATTGTTATAAAACTCGGACCAGCTTGGCGGGTTGACCTGAAATTCATCCAAACTGTGACCTAGATTGGTCCAGGCAAGACAGAAGATCTATACAAGAAAAAAACCGGTCAGACCCGGGTGACCTGACCTAACTCGGGTGAGACCTCTATGTGTGTGTGTATTAACTCACATGACTCGGGGAATTTGAGAAAGTAAAAGGAAAGCTAAAGTTTTTGCCTTAATTTCTCTCTTTGAAGTTTGAACAATCAAGACACTTACTGGATCTCTCTAATTGAGAAAGAAAAAGGAGATTTTCTTCTACAGATATCTCTTATAGAATAGATAATAACCAACAAAGAGTTCATCTTATTGGTGCTGCTTCTACAGGTGCTCTATCTCATCTTGAGTTTCTGCTATAAATTTGTCATGTTATATTAAGCATGCAATTGTTTATTGTCAATAATTATAAATATTAAACCATGTTGCTTTTATAGCTCTGTTGGATTTCTCTTTTTTTTTTTAAAAAAAATAAAATCTTCTAGCCCTTTACTAGATCTTTAATTTCACTACTCACATAATTCCTTTTCTGTCCTTTTTTTTCTTGTCATGATCTTGTAGAAACTCTACACTAGTGGTCCGAAAAAGAAGTTGGATTCCATTGTTATAAGTCAGGTACTTCCTCTTTCTACTTCGCAATGTTTTATTTTGGGTTTAATTGTGCTGGCAATAATCTACCATTACTCATGTCATAAGATGTCAACATCTTCTTTTTAATTAGCAACTCCTATGTGATTGATTTATTAAATCACTAGTTGACTTGGTCATTTGATTTTATTTTTTAACTTGGATAAACATTATGCCACTGATTGACATCCTTATCTATTTTTCTTCTATCTTGTTGTTTTAATTTTTTTTTCTTGTTGGTTCTCAATTGGTTTTTGTAGTCTTTTAAAAGAGAGCATCCTATTTGCAATACCTTTCCTGTGAGGCCATTTTTGATTTCTAAGAGTTAATTATCTTTTAATGGGTTGATTCACAAGACTCGTAACTCGATCATTTGTTAATTACCTTTCCTGCTTTGCATGTCCAGGGGAAGAAGAAGACCCACGGTGCTGTTCAAAACGGCACTGTGTTGGGCTTTTTTTTAATGAATAGTGGATGAAACAGAGTCGTTTTGGACAAAACGCGTCACTTGTCAAAATCCAAATTAGTCTTCAATTGTGATTTGTTCAATTAAGTCCTGAATTGCAATTTTGATTTTAAAAATCAATTCAATTGCATCCCTACCAAATTCAATCGCCGACCCTGAAGTTGGCCTTTTTTTCAAATTGATCCTTGGTCTCTAATTTATATAATTTGACCCTCAAAAACTTTTAATTTCTTCAATTTGGCCCTTGATTTGGTTTAATTACAGATTCTCTATTTAGTGTCCTTTACAGTTTAGTCATTAGTTTCAGATTTCTTCAATTATATTTCTAACTTGCCGTCAAACTTCAATATTTATGGAATTAAACCTTTGATTTGACCAAATTAACTCTTAAAAATTATAATTTGACCCCATAACTTGAATTTCTTTCAATTAAAGTTCAAATTAACTTCAAAAATCAAAATTTTTCAGTCAAACTCTTCATAAACTCAATTAAATCTTTAATAAATTTAATTTAGTCCAATAAACATTGATTTGTGACATTTCTTATTCAAATTAAATTTTATTTAACAATCGGTGTTTCCACCAGTACAATATATATTGTTAAATTTCAATATTTATAGTTGTAAATATAAAGATTGAAATCTTTAATAAATTTAATAAACTCAATTAAATTTTTAATAAATTTAATTTAGTTTAATAAACATTTATTTTGGATATTTTGTACTTAAATTAAATTTTCTTTGACAATCGGTGTTTCTATTCGTACAATATATACTGTCAAATTTTAATTTTTATAATTATAAATATTTTCAACTAATTTCTGATCATTTCATGGGTATTTTGACATTCATTCTCCATTGTTTATTTATTTTTTGTATTTTTTTGGCAAGGATCAAAAAAAGGTTGCAACAAATATATATATATATATATATATATTTGTTTTTGTTTAAAATTGAAGTTGAACATCTCCATCTACGCCTCTAATTTGACCTCGATCACCTATAATCAACCTATCTACAGGACAGCATTGTAGTTGCTTTTTCTTTTTTCCTTTTTCCGGACAAGGGTAGCATTCCTTATACGATGAAACATGTTTTAGACAACATGATCAATTTAATCTACAAAGTGATTTTCGTTTTAAAAGAGAATAGTTACAAATTCTATACCATGTTTCTGGCTCGGAATACATTTCAACTAACAGTTTGAAATTTACATTTTATTTACTATAATTAATAAATAAAAAAAATCATGATGAATAGCTATTATGCAGAATAAAATTAAAAATTAATCATTCTCTGATTTTTTTTAAACTCCATCCATATTTTAAAAATTCAGCTCCGGATGATTTAGAACTTGGCTGAGCTAGAGCTAGAATTGGATTAAATTTACTAAAAAACAAAAATTGTTAAAAACTTTACAAGTTGACCTGATAACCTGGTAATAACTAGTTAAAAACTTGGTTACTACTTATTAACTATTTTTTATATTTTACTAAAATAAAATTATTTTATTTATAAAAAAACTAGAATTGATCCAATAATTTAATAAAAACTTATAATCTGAATCTTAGATGAAGTCAACCATCAGACTGATTTTAAAAACACTGAGAACGCCATGTCCTAAACATTCACAAGCAAGGTGTATATATTCATGCCCTTCTCACAGCTGACAATTTGATATGCCTGTGTTTAATTACTAGTTAGCTTCATTTGGATCCTGGGCAGGTCCACTGTTCAGCTTCTTGTAACATCGTGAACCACGAAAATGACAGACATCCTCTTTAACCTCCTATCTATTCCATTGTTTTTGTTTAAGAGTTAATTTATATATAATATATAAATCTAAATTAAAAATTTAAAAATTAATAAAATCAATTTGATTCATGCAAAAACTCGATCAAAATCATAATTTTACATCCAAGTTTATGAATTTATAGAAAGTATTAATACTTCCAAATTAACTCCTGTTTATCAACCCCAGCCCACCAGCCGACATTGCCACTCTTTCTTAAAACTTTTTTTTTTTGGTACTTCATTTGATTGTAACTCCTTTTTTATTTTGACATCAAGTCACGAACACCAAACAACACTGAACCAGCATCCGCAACCCTGAACCACCATCAGCAGCAACCCATCCAAGTCGTGCATTGAGTCGAGTACCACTCCGGCCTGAAAAATGAACCGATTCGGCACTCTTCGCTCTTCAGCAACATCCCAACCTTGATTTATTTTCTTCGTCATAACCAAGCTCCACCGCCAACACGTGCAGCAAAAAGGAGCCACCAGGGACCCATTTGAGAAGGCATGGGCTGTCCATGCTCTTCAATTTTTCTTCAGTATCTTGGCTATAGTAAGTGTTTTTAAAATTTCTTTCGTATTTTTTCAGAAAGTTGATTATCTTGGCTAAGTTTAGTTGCTAGTGCTTTTAAAGTATTGCTTATAAATACAATTCAACAACTATTATTGACACTTTAGCTTCAATTTCACTATATTTTCTTAATTTTGAAGTTTAAATTTTATGGGCCTCACTTATTTTTTGCATGGAAATAATTGATTTAAAATTATTCTTGTAATGTGTAATTTAAAATTGAATGATAACTAAGTTAAAACAATAAATTGATGATTTCACTGATGATATTATCTGAAGATGATTGTACAATTAAAAAAAAAATATGATTCATTAAACTTTGATTTGCTTTATGTATTCATTGATTTGCTTGATGCATTCACAGTTAAACATGAAGAGTCTTTGAAATTTTGCATTATTTATTACTAGCCAAAAATGAACAGTTGTACTTCATTGTCAGAGGTCTGGAAAATAATGAACGGAATAAATATTCCAGAGCAAGAATCTATGTTTCATAAACATTTGACCAACCACTTGTTTTTGGAAACGTACCCAGGATATTACTAGTTTGACAGAAACCAGTCATCGTTCTCGCTAGCAGTAAACTTTTGGACGCGCAATCTACCTGAATCTGAATATGTGATGATGGACGTTTTAAAGCTCTTTCGGTTGCTGGCGGTTATGAGAAGACAAGCTTCTCCTTCTCCATGCTCTCTGCTTAACCAACGGTCCCAAGAAGACATGGTTTGTACAGAACAGACACCACTAGGTGGTAAAGTTATCTTAGAAAATCATAGTAGAAATTATAACCAGCGTTTCCCCCGTCTCGTGGTTCCAAAGCCCAGCAACAAGGGCTCAAGCATTGGTACCAGCACAGTAGAATTTACCTTGTGTTTTGAGGATCCTTCCATTAGTAAAAATCGTTTTGTAAGCGGCACCGTCGTCGACCGCGCATTAACTCAAGAGTCTGGAAAGTGCAAATCATATTTACAAATAACCAACGTACTTGTTAAACCTCGCTGAGCCGACTTGCGACTTGGTCCCAGCTGGATTTTAAATCAAATTGGGTAGAAATTTATCCAATTAAAATACATGTAAGATTTACTTTAAAAAATAAAATATTTTTCAACCCTTTTTTTATTCTTAAAACAACATTGTATTTTTAAGTTATTGAAATTAAATTTTCAATGTGTTGTTTTAATTGTGTTATCCTTCTATTTATTATTTTGCTAGGACTGTCAATGTATAATAATTTTAAAAAAATTACCTGCAATTTTACAATTCAGTTTTTAAAATCTGAATTTAAAATCTATTCCACGTTATTTATATTGCTCTATCATACCATTGTCCCACACATATAGTTTTTTGAGTGCCGAATGCACTTCCATACGAAGACCTAATACACGCCAGAGATCTTCATAGTCATACAAAGTAAATTGTTCATGTTCTCCCTTCATCCCGTTCCCTGACATTGCCGTCACCTTTCTTCTCAAGGTTGCTCAAAATAGGAGCCGCAAATTTGTGGCTAGGGTTTCATATAGGAATAAATGAGTCAACGCGGCCCCATATCCAGGCTGTGTGCAGCAAAAGCGGTCCCCAAGGCTGCCATGCAGGAACAGCATGTAAAGGAAGTGTACGTATATACATACACTCATGTATGGGAAGCAAGATTGGGTGTGCATGTGAGACTGGGGTTGGGGAAGAGATGGGCCCTCAATGGCCCACAAATGTTCAGAGCAAGGGCCCACGCAAAAGCTACAGTACTGATGCTAGTACAAGCCCTGCCAGCTTCTGGGGAGAAATGGCCTGGCCTTAGCAACAGAGCTGGAAGGAAAGAGCCTATGCATGAGACAAACAAGCATTAACAATCCAAAACCCTTTGTCCTTCGATTCAACCACACCACATGGTCTCCCTTTGTAAGCATGATTTTTTGTGTTTTTGGACTGGTTTTGTTGATTTATGTGATGACCCTCTCAAGTGCCAGCTAGCGCAGTGCTGGCTTTCATAGAGTAAACCATAACTCAGTCCTTCTAGTTTAAATAAAATTAACTGATTGATCTTTGTAGTTTCATAAACTATATAGTTTAGTCCTTATATTTATTTTTTAGGAGACAGCATACAGCTATACATTGTGCTCTTTGCATTGCAATCTTGCTTGGGTAAATAATCACCGTCATTCTTCTTCTTCGCAATACGAGTTAATAATACGAGTCCATACATGGCCGATGCACCTGGCATTCTACTCAGAGCCTCCTTAATTGGGTATCGGATTCTAGTCAATATATATATATATATAGACTTAGAATTTGAAATAATCAGAAAATTATTTTTTTATTTTATTTTTTTCAGCGTTGAAGACCTAGGAATTGCAGGTTGTTGTTGAATTGATGACAATTATTATTATTATTATTTTTGATGGAATAAATTTTATATAAACATGGCATGAGCCAGGGAAGTCTGTATTCTGAAAAAGAAAAGAGAATAAAAGTGCCATAGGATGGGGACCTCTGCATTCATAGGAGCGGTAGAGCCACGACCCATTCTGTCAAATTCGACAGCAGGCAAAATGCCATTATGATAATACCTAAATTAGAAGCGGTCAAAATGCCTGGAGAAATAAATATGCCAAGTCATAGCGAGCTGTACAACTTTTACAAATTCTACTTCAGAAACTGTTGGTGAGACTTTCGGTAAATAAAAAAAAGGGGTTCACGAGACCCCGAATCATCTCTTCAGCGTCTGCAAGTTGAAAACCAGAACCGAGGAAAAATATTACAAAAAGCCTCTACTAGTGGGCAAAAGCAGTGCATCCGCTCATGAAATGTTGGGCGACTCTTTTTCTTTTTTCTTATTTTTTATCTTATCATTTCATATAATGTTGTTAAAAATTGTGTTTGATGAATTATTTTAATTAGTTTTTTTGAGTTTATTGCAATATTAAAAAATATTTCTGACTTAAAAAAATAAGAATTAAATTTGATAATAAAATAAAAATACCAATTTTTGAAACTTTTACAATATCTTTCACAATTTCATTTTATTTACATTTAAGTTTATAGACATGAAAGAGGAAAGAGAATCCTTGAAAAACAACAAAGAAAAAGAACAAACATTAGATTAGCGAGTTTCCTAGGACAAAAAAACATCAAATTTAGTGTTAAATAGTGATTTTTATAAGAGCAGCGCCATTGAACTTCCATATCGTTGAATAAAAGGAGATCGAAGTTGAGAGATTTTTATTCAATTTAATTTTTTACTTTTTAATTGATTTAGAAATATCTTAAGTTATACATAAAAAAAAACTATTAGAACTTTCTAGGGTGTTTTTAGATAAGAATATGCTAAGAAAATAAAGTTTTGGTAAAAATATCCCAAATTTTAATTGTTGTTTCCCTTTTCCTTTTTAAAAAAATGGACAGCATAAAAAATAATTATTTTTTTACTTTGAACCAGATCTTGATCTAGTCATCTAAAATTACAGGTGTCATTACAGTCATGGGCAACTTTCACTAAATTTACCTAGAAATCCGACCAGGTTCAAAGACGGATAAAGAAGTTAGCATCTTGTCTTTAGATGAGTTTAATATTATTACCACGAGTTTTCCGCAGCAGTGCATGGGCAACTAACAATTATAATAACCCTAGGCGTACAACAAAGGTGCACGTAACATGGATCCCACTAAGACAAGGGGAAAAAAAGAGAGAAGAAAGCGATCGAGATTTATTCATAATGACAGGTAAAGTAGAAAATCCAAGTTTTATTATAAGCTTTCGTGAGAGACTAATTATTCTCCTAATTGTGTTTTACAGTTGACATCAACCCACAATCCATGTTAGCGCAATCATCAATGCTGATTGTTTCTATATGCTTGACCGGAAGAAATTGAAATCCCACACAGAAGAAGACGAAGAAGATAGAGAAAGGAAGGACAAACTTTGAAGATGTGGACAGCAATTTTCCCAGACTTTCACTCAAAGCATTTTGACCCACGGCGGAGGCAGTAGATTTTCTAGAGAGCCCAATTATTTGTTTTCCAGAGAGGATTAAAATTAAATTTTTATTAGTTTTGGTCCTAAAGTTTTAAATTGATTAACAGAGAGCTATAACTTTTTAATTTTTTGGTAGAGGCCCGTCTCCCTGCCGGCCTTCCCTAGCTCCACCCCTGTCTTTTACCATATTTCATTTCCGGCAATAAAAATAGCTCCATGATCTTAAAAAACCTTACAAAATATAACAAAACTGATTAGGTTTTTGATAAATTCATTTTAAATGGATTTAAAAAATCGTTATAATTTTTATTTTTTAGATGACAGATCCATTTTTCCTTGAGCATGCTAAACAAAAATGAACATACTCTTAATAGGAACTTGGTAGCGTGTCAAGTCTTAAACATGTTAGATTTAGCACTATTTATATATCTTGTATGTTAGTACATATCAATTTTTCTTCCAGTGATAATTTGAGTTATCATACCAGCTAGAGACAGCATTCTTGCTCTTATGATTTGCCAATAATTAATTATCAAAAATTTATGATCATCGCCTTGCTCATCAATTGGATTCAAGGATCCTTTAAAGACGCCCCAAGACTTTTATAACATCAGCATTATACCTGTAGAAGTACAGTTAATGTTACCGTATTCAATGAAGTCCCTGGTCCAAAGTAACATACGGTGCTGATAAGCTTAAAGGATGAAAATTACTCCAAGAAGTTCAAAGAAATTGGACCGTGAATAAAAGGAAAGCATTAAATAATCACACCTTGATAAGGAGCACTGTATTTCAACATTCTGACGCACGAAGGGTCGCATTGCCTTAATTATATGCAGGCCTAGATGGGCATTTTCTCTGGCCATTCAAGGACAGCCTTCTAATGTTTGGTTACCCGTCACAGAGAAGACACCCTACAGAAAAAGGGTAAAGCTACCATTCAAACCACTCGACCAGTGTCTCACCATACCTGTTGGGTAGATATAACACATAAATACGATATGGACTACATATATTATGCAAAAAATCAGAATCTTTTTGTTTTCTTTTGACGATGATGTGCTGTTGCCTTTAGAATCCTGTTCGACTAGCATGCATATATATATATATGTCAAGACAGGGTTTGTTGTGATGCCTTTAATGCACATGAATATTACTGCAAGAAAATTAAATTTGGCGCAAATATAAAAGCTAGTGGGCAGGAACACGTTGCAGAGAAACAACATTTTTTTAGGCAATTGGTTTCACCGTGATCCATGGCGTTAACTCAACCTCGAGCATATTTGCATATTTGTCTTTTGTTTGTTTATTTATTATTTTTAATTATATTTTTGTTCTAAAACTGTTGAGTTATTTGGTACATAATTTTAAAATTTAGTCCGATCTGATGGGTCAACTTGAGACTCGATCGATCCAGGATTAAAACTAAATTAAATTAAGAAAAATAAAAAAAAACTTGTTGATATTTTTTTAATTAAAATAATTTTATTTTTTTAATTTTTTTTTTATCTAAGTGATCACTTATAACCAGATTAAAACCCGAAATATAAACTTTGAACTAGAGCGTATTTCAAAATTATGTTCGATAGCTTCTCAAGTAACAAGTAACCGGTAATTAAAAGTACAAGAGGCCACTTAGGGTTCGAACCCTAGAACGTCTGTTACGAAGCAAAGTTTTTTCATAAATCCCTAAGCTCTCGATTGAATGGTCTGTTTTTAATAGATTCGGAGGGTTGGATAATCTTGTAAACCATGATTTTGAGAAGTAAATGCTAAACAATGGCCTGAGCTTAAAGGCCTTTCATGCAAGCATACAAAAGGCGAGTATGGTTTTTTGTGTGCAGGGAAGGAGAGGTGGATCAAGAAGTGAAAATAAAAATAAAAATGATAGGAACCTGTCTTTATTTGGGCCGAGAGGAAGTGGTTCGACTTTTGTAATTGGGCCAGACCTGTTTAGTTGTTCACTCATTCGAACCTATATTGGGTCGTGGAAGTAAAATACTATTGGGCCAGATCCGTTTAATTCTCTAAAATTTTCTACAGTCCTATTGTTTTTAGTTATAATCATCATGATATATCAATATGCTTTTTAAAAATTCCACGTCTCATGAATTTGTGTTGGCATGGTAGAGACATAAATTAAATAATTAAGAAATCTTACACTATCGTGTCATGATATCATGATATCTTAAATTAAATATCCAAAGTGTTATTTCTAGGAGTAGATAATAATAAATAAATAATCCCATCTCTCTAGTTTTTTTAAAAAAACAATTAATCCTTATTTTCAATTCCGTTCATAACCAGTTCGTTTCTTTGTTAATATTTGGTTAGTGAAATGTTAAGCTGTCATCGGTTTTTTTGTTAAAGATTTAGCAATCAAATTAATATGATCAAAGGTTTATTAATTTTTAAATATAAAGATATTAAATTATTCTTTTCCTATAGATATGTGGACTAAATTAGCATTCAATTCGTCTTTTAAAACATGCAGTCTATAAAAAGGATATTAACAATTGACAGGTATTCCTAATTTGGAGAAACTACCAATTGTACCCTCGTAATATTGGAGGTTGTCCCCACCATTCGTCCTCCTGCATAAAAATACCAAACTACCATAGCCTTACAGTTGAACTACAGTTGAACTATACATGTCTAATCTAATATGCCCTTTTGTGAGCTCATTCTACAGGTGACTTGATCATGCAATTATTTTAATGTTCGGACCCAACGGCCATCTCTCTTTTCTTGCAATTTTTCAAAAACTTGTTGTCAATAAGAAGGCAAAAGGGAATTATCCAGCAAAGTGAAAGAACGATTCTCTCGAATCACTTATTTTATTTGAAAATAAATGGTGAAGCTTTAGCTAATCTAAGTCCAGTTCTCTCTGAGATAAAAACAAAAACAGAGAAAAGAAGAATAGGAACAGTCATCTCTGTAAACCCCAGCCATCATCCTTCATCGAAAGCTCCGCCTCCGCCACAAGCTCCACGCCTCTCCCCCGATTCCTCTCCCTGCAATCCTTCCCTGTTGTTTATCCACTCTCATTTTTGATCTGGAACAAAAATTAACTTAAAATTCCTTGAAAAGAATTATGCTCAAAGCTCAGGAGGTTTGTCTAAACAGCACGATTCTATAGTGATTCACGCGCTGTGGCGGAGAGCTAGGAGAAATGCAATGCGTCCTGGAAGCAAATCATTGCCCCTGATTACGTAAGGCAAAAGAAAGAGGAGAGGTGTGTTTTGCCAGAAATGATTAGGAGAGAGGGATGTTTCTGCTAGTTATGCCCCGCATGGTCGGTGTTGCTGTGCCCCCTCTCGTGCCTCGTCCGTACGATGTCCCTTGCTATACGACAAGAGTTTTCTACCCTTAGAAAAGATTATGTCGGGTCCCATAAAGTGGGGACCAGAGACCCACCACGTGACTCTGGCTCCCCGTATGAGAAAATTCTATCTACATGCAAAAGACGCGGGACAGTGTGGGCCTTGTGGGTTTATGGGCCTGTCCATCTAATCACGGGCCATGTTTTGCTACCCAAGCTCATCTGTCATCCATTGTTGGCACGTAAATGACAGGGATGGAGGGGCTTCACGTATCAACAATCCCCTCGACCATTATCGAAAAATAAAAATAAAAAAGGAAAATCAATTTGTTTTCACAAAAATGGAGTTGAATCTTAGCGGAGTCCATATGTTTTCCAATTCTTACAGAGAATATAATAATCAGTAGTCTATAGATTTCAACACAATCCACCCCCAAACCTTGATGTCCCATTTTTTATAGAGATATTTTTGTTTGAGAAATGCTGTTCTTTCTTCTTCTTCTTGTTGTTCTTCTAGCGGAATTTAGACCTCAATAATATAAAGAGAGTGGCATGACTGTAATCATTTCTAACATTTTGTGTGTCTATTCGTGATCTTCTTTTTTTACTGCTTCTATATATGTAGCAGTGCTTCTTTTGTTTCACGTAATTTAATGTTGTTTTTTCCTCTCTTGTAAACTAGAACATGGGAGCATGCCACATCGTCAGAATCAACCCTAGTTAATCTTAACCTAACATGCATCTTCTTCTTCTTCTTTTTAAATTATTATTATTTGGAGAAACTTGTAAATGATAGTTAACTTGCTTACATTAGTTTCTTTACCCCTTAGGGTTACAAATAAGAGAACTCCTCATGATGCATCTCTTATATATCCTCAATGGTCTGATCTTACAGTACTCTCAATTCGATGGCCTTGATGGTAACAGCACTTGAAGTATCCTTAAGAGATCTGTTTGCATAGAGTTATATTAACGATGATGAGTGATCCAAGAAGAAAACTCACATGGGATTCAAAAAAGTTTCTAATCTTACCATCTTTGGCCTTGCCACAGCTTGCTATGTGGATCGATCTTTGACCGGGTGGCCTTTCTCCAATCTTTTGAACCTTACACTGACATAAAGAAACCTCAGTGCTCCATCAAGTTAGTTTAAACATGATTATCAACGATACTATATGGTTATGATGCAATCACATTTTTATTATGATTAATTAAGAACTAGCTAGCTCGCCTGTGCTCTACTCATTTATGATCTGACCATCACGTGTAATTTTTCTACAGAGATAAGTTTTTGAAATCTTGGTTTCCTACTGTAATTATCAAAACACCCTTTTATTGCACGAACTAAATATATATATGTCCAAAATAAATCGACGTTCCTATTTATCCAAGTACAAGACACAATAGAAGTCTTTGTAGAGGAGACCACGCTTAATCGATCTTTTTCAACAACAAAATGGGTTCCAGTAGTTTTTGTAGATTTTTATTTTTTTTTACAAGTTATTTTTTAGATTGAAGAAGATATTCGTTTTAAGTTGGCTCAATATATTTATTGTAAATAAATAACAAGTAATCAAGCAAGTGTCTGGCTTCAATGACAATATATTTGCAATTCTGTAATCTAATTACTTATAAAACTAAATCAAATATTATTTTATAATTTAATTATTGTCTATTTAGATCAAATCTTGTATAGACATAATTATATAAATCTGATTAATTATAGAAGTAATATCAAATCTAATAGAAAATTACAATATTTTTTTTTATAATAAAATTGTTACATAGTTAAAGTACTGTCTATTCGGGTCACTGTCTATTCAAAGCTTTATCTATATATTTTTTCTTCAAGAATAAATAAATAAATAAATAAATAAAAAGCTTGTAGACACCATTGTTTTTCTACAATAACTAATAATCAGATTCTTTAGGAGTGCAATATTCATAAGGAGGGGAGATTATAACAAAAAGTTTATTTGAAAAGATTATGTTTGTACGTATCAGTAAAATCAACAATAACAGATACATGGTCTGCTAGCTCTGTTGTTTTCCAATAGATTTAAAGATAAAAGCTATAATTTTAATAAGATGGGTTTTTTTTTTGTTCGTTTTCCAACTTAATTAACATAGTTCGCGTGGTTTCTCTCGAAAATATTCTAATTAGAGAGATTATTGTAATTTTATTTCAGGAAACACCAGCATAATGTACATACTATGAATTCATATTTTATAAGATGTAGAAATTATTATATATGTTAGGATTTATATTCATCTCTAACATAAATTAGTCATAGATCTCCAAAAAAAATAAAATCGATATATTAAATAATGTGTATAGATATGATTCATCATGGCTTGACTAACTACATGGAGCATATGTGTGTGGTCTTTCGATTAAATTCTGAGAAGTGTTTCGCTAGCATTCCCAGAATTCTGCCATTTAAAAGCTCAGACAAAGCAAAAAAGAATTATATATCAACACCTAATTAGTGTGATCATGTGGAGAGATTGACCATGATTAAGATCATCTATGAAGAATTCATCATATGGTAGGTATAGTATTTAGAACCCCACACATATAATAAATGTTACGAAAATGTTAGCTAGCTACTTTTGGGCTTAATATATATATATATATATCCCTTTCACACATAAATATTTGAAGTAAATATTAATTAATGGTATTAATTTAAGAAGAAAGGGTGAGGAAGTTAGCTTTGGAAAGAGTACCAAAGATCACACAAGTGAGACTAGTAAATGGGAATTTAGCAGAGAGGCTCGGGTTGAAGTGCGTGTGCACGTGCATACATGTGTGTGAATATTTAGAAGCTATCGCATATGCATATTGATGCAAATGTATATGCACACGTGCCCACATGCATGTGTGATTTCTTCAATGGATAATAGAGCTAGGAGCCTGCAAAACGAATGGACTATATAGTATTTGAAAAGTAGAGAGGCTAAAATGTGACAGCATGTGGAGATTCATAAAAACCTAGTCAACTGCATTAGTAGCATCGCACTCCCTGCAGACCTTGCCCCAAGAAAAGCTTCTCCAATCTTCAGTCTCCACTCGGGCTGCCATGCCTCACATTTGTGTGGGTGTATGAGCCTCTGAGGGCAGCAAAAACTCTACAGAGGAGCCTGGAGGCTGTGTTTCTTCATTATCAGCATCACCACACAAGTGGTTCCATAGCCCAAGGAGATGGGCTCGCTTTTACTTCTTCTTTTATTCTGAAAAAACGCACCTTTGCTTTCTTTACTTAACTGACCAAACATCACACATGTTCATATAAAAAATGGGTACAAACAATAATGTGTATCATTTCCCTTTTCATGCTAAATCAATATATAGCTAGAGCTACATTTATACCCGAAGATTTAATTATTTGAACAAAATCATTCTCTTCAGGACCACGTCCACTCAAGGTCCAAAAGAGATCATAGCAAAAACATAGTAATAAAATCAGAGAGAGCTAACCAAAAGAAAAGAAAAAATAAAAAGACGAAGGAAGAAGCATGGTGACAGGGGAGAGAGAGAGAGAGAGACAAGGGATAGGTGTCCATATAATGTGGAAGGGAAAATGGACGTGTACCTGGTTTTGTTAAGCGAGGACGCAGTGCCTCGCTGTCCAGCATGTGAAGAGGTTGTGCCTTTCCCTTCTCTCTCTCTCTCTCTCTCTAATTGCATGCACCCACTACTACACGCCCAACTGGCAATCTTGATCCATTCACATAGAGGGCCTGAAGGCGGAGAGTGAGGACAAAAATACGCTAGGATTTGAACCTGATTCTCCTTGTTTTTTCCACACCCTCTCCACACTTCTAAAAGCATTATCCAGTGGTAGGTTTTTAAGATATTTTTTATTTAAAAATATATTAAAATAAAATTGTTTTTAAAAAAAATATTTTTAATACATGACATTAAAATAATCTGAAAATATTAATTTAAAATAAAAATAAAAATATTTTTAAATACACTTCTAAAACATGAAAATAAACGGATATAAGTTTCTATCCCTAGCTCAGCACCAAAAATTGACATACACAGCCCCACTGTTTTTGTTAGTAATATTGCCCTTAGCTAGGTACAACTATCTAGCTAGCTAGCTCTCCTCCTTCATAAAAAGGAAGCCTCATACAAGAAAATTTCTCATCTCTTGTAGTGATTGTTTCTTTGAGACTCGTTCTAAACAAAGAAAACTAGCTACTCTCTAGCCAAGGGGAAAATGAGTAATTGCTTAGCCTCAGAGTGCAGTGATGACTGTGAGTCTGGTTGGACTCTATACTTGGAACAATCTTTTCTTCCCCACCCAAATCCTAAACACAGAGATAATAGCACTGACTTTGTTGATGCAAAGAGTACCGGTTTTGGTAGAAAAGGGAAAAACACTAAAGAAGACTGCGAAGAAGAAGATGAGGGGGAGGGGAAGGAGGAGGAGGACTTGTCTATGGTCTCCGATGCATCTTCTGGTCCTCCACATTTCTATGAAGATGAAAGCCACTTCAACCACGATAATGGCTTCTTTTATCCATCACCCAATGATACTACGTTGCTGAATAATGGTGCCAATTATAGCCCAAAAAAGAAAGAACATAGACGTCACAAGCAGGATCAACAACTGCCTTCTTTTCTTGACGATACTGCTAGCTCTCCAGCTTTCAACTTCTCCATGGTTTGTTCATAAACATACAGCCTTGTAGCAATATTTTCTACATCTAGAATGCCAATTAGAGAATTCTCACGTTTTGTATCATACCTTCATTATTCTTGATATTAACCTTGCTTTCTTGTTTATTTTTTTACAATATATAGCAGAATAATTCTGCTCTCTCCAACAACCAAGCTTCGATGGAGAGTGTATTGGATTATTCACAGGGTTTTTCAGCTACTCATTTTCAGGTACTTGGCCTAATTCATTAATCCAAGGTTCTGTCTGCCTTTTTAACATCAAAATATCATCTGATGGCGATATCTCAAGCATGCTCATTCTTGCAGGGAAGATCTGCAAAATCAAGACCACTTTGGTTACATACACCCTTCTCTATCTGGAAACCAACTTCAAAATAATCAGATGAGTATGTTTCATAATATTTAGTTCTAGCAAGACGTGGCAGTTAGAACATCGTACAATATTTAAGCCATAAATGTAATTTTCTTTTCCCTTTCTTTTCAAAAGTGCGAACTCGAAAGTTTGATAAATGATGAATGTTTCGATTTATTTCTGGTGGCTTAAAGGGAAGAATAATATACGGTGATTGTGCATTACTTCCGGTCACTGTAGTTATTACCTTTGAAGCTTCTCTAGAAGAGATGATGGAAATTAGAGGGCGGCCAAATGTAACCAACCAAAAACAAAAAAAAAGCTGCCAAAGTAAAAAAGAAATGGATCTCAAAAGATCTTGTTCCTTACAATTTTCTTCTTTTCCTTTTCCTGTCAATGCAATGGGAAGCAACCTGAGAGGAAAAGTTGGAAATAAATTTCTTGTTTTCAAAATTTATTTATGGTGGGTACAAAATGTGCTGTGCCTTTTAGACAGCATCTGTGTGAAGAATTTATGCTCAGTACTCCTTGTTTTTGATGGAGCCCCATGCCCTGTTGCAAATCAGCACTAGATATCTCATAAACTACCATGTCATCATACAATATGCAAATAAATGAATATGCTCCAAACAAAAATCCCCTGGCACCAAGGAATTGGGTAATCAATCACATACATTGCAGTGCTAGAATATTTTGTAATTTTTCCTGCCTTTGAAATTTAGTTTATGGTAAATAAACTTGCTGAAAGGTGTAAAAACTTTAATTAGAAATGGATGCTTTTCATTTAAAGACAAAGGATCTCTCACCTCTTCCTCTCGGTTTTTTTTTTTTTTTTTTTTTTTTTTACGTGGGGTGTCCGGGCCAGCTTACGCGCACCACGACTAATCCCCACGGCCCATTGAACATCCTGCAAGCCCAGTGAGCAGGTAAGGCACCGCGGAGGTGACAGGCGTGCATGGTGAGGTTCGAACCCAGGTGCGGAGGAAAGGGACAAGCCCCTCCCACCGCTAGGTTCCTCTCGGTTTTGATGTTTAGGAGTAGTATTTTATCTTGGCCATCCTTGTTGGTTGGTTCCAAATTCAATTCGTGTTTCATGCTTGTCGAACTTAATTAATGGTGCCAATTAGCGGTCAATTTTAATTTCCCTTTCGTCTTCCCTATCATGCACGCTCCCCATATCTGTAGCACTCAATTCATGGAAAATGAGCTTTATGAAGGACACACATACATAAAGTCTCAAATTCTCCAACTACTCCCAATAAATTCAAGAATTGAGGTCCTTACATGCCAAGAAGAAAGCAAGAATCAAGAAACCTAGAACGATATCATGGAGAGAGGGGAAAAAAAAGGATCATTGACTGAATCATTCACATGTAATTAATCATCTACTACACGAAATAATTCTATAATTGAGACACCCAGATTGTTTTTATAATATTTTAGCATACCTATACTCTGTTTTAACAAACAGTACAAGAAAGTACCGCAACCTAACTTTGGTGGCCGCTATCTAGATATGATCCAAATAAAGATCAAATAATCAGATTTGTTTAGGTGGGATTCCTCCAAATCGACCAGAGAAAAAACTTGAGCAGAAGAAAGGACAAAGCCTCCACGATGTCCCCTAAGTGTTCAGACAAGGCTCCATTCATCATAGCAGCGCTTCTGGCTAGTTTTCAGACCAACACAAAATCTTCGTTTAATGTGGACATGAAAGGATGATGGAAGGAGTATGGGGTGATGGGCAGTCAGATAAGTTCGGAGATGACAGAGGAAATGTCAAAGTTGATGTTGGAATATTTCATATGCATCTCCGTGACCCTTTTTGAAGCCCTGGAGATCCTGCCTCAGATCTTCCTGACCCAATGGAACATGCCTCATTTTGTTTATTGTGTGCTTTTTATCTCATTTGTAAGGATCTTATTTTAAAAGCAATTTATAAAAAAGTGTTCATGTTTTATGGCAAATTTTGCTCTCTCCTTCACCCTGTCTGCTTTGCAGCTGTCATTGGACTTGATGTCATGAACAATTATATGCCCCCTTGCATTTCTTTATTCATTCAACTATACCCAGTCAGTTCCTAATTTTGACACACATGTTCATTTCCCACATGTATAACCATCGATCTTAGCTAGGTTCTGTAACGGGAGTCTGCTATGTAGTAAAATAAAAATTGTACAAAACCCTAAACAAAGAGGAAAGAGAAGCTAAAGATCAGCTAAACAAAATTAATGAATGCATATGTACTAGATAATAACATAATTAATTAGGAGTGGTAAGTGGTGCCCATCATTTTGGATAAGGATCTAAGTGAGTATGGGAAGAACATCCGTTGCCCTTCCAACCACTACCAAAACAAAACCATCAATCCCCCGTAACATACAGCCGGGAAACGGGGTGGCTTTGTCGTTTTATATACATGTAGCTAATTTCTATTATCGTCTCCATTTCCGTTCTAACTACAAGCTAGTGTTCCCATTTCTCGTGACAATGGTCTCTCCTCTTGTTCCTTATCATTGCCGCCACCCCTATAGCTGCATGTGTTACGAATCAGAAACCATGCATGACTGATCTAGATTTCTAAAATAAAAGATCGACCCATCATACCAGCACTCTCTCCCTTTCTTCATAGTTGATGGAGGCCATGTTTATATCAAATCCCAATTGGCACCATGTTAAAAGATCTAGTCACAAACTAAATACGAGTAAAGAGGTGATTAATTAAGCATGATTTTCGACCTGAAACTCGATGAAAAATTTATTTCTGCTTTTATGAAAAACATGTTTCTTCCTTTAGGAGGTATGTAATTCCTGGTAGAGCTTTAGACTACCATCACTAGTAATGGTGTGACGAGCCACATGTATAATTTATGCAACGCGTTCATGATTAGCTAGATACAAATTAATAATTATGTGTTTAAAAGACTCACGATTTAATTAATGTTGCAATCAATTGAGAAACACCCACTAATGAAATGGTGAATTGCTATCACCTGATCCTGTCTGTGAGATCCTTGGATGAATTCACACCTCCCTATATATACATACACGGCAGATATGCAAGCAAAACACAAGGGGCATCAAATATGTAAGGCTATCGGCATTTTCTACACCAGCATCTCATCTCCCCCTAGTAATCGAATGATTCCATCATTAAAAAAAAAAAAACATTGGCGATGATTCTGTTGCTATCCTTACATGGAAAATATGAGTTTAAGTTGTGGCTGCGGGCGAGGGTCATTCACGGCCACAGATTTTGTCATTTAGTTAAGTAAAAGAATATAATTTTTTTTTTATAAGACCCACCATTTAATACAATGGTGCTGCAGGTTTATCAAAAGTTGTATTTTGATACTTCTTCCACATACAAATCACTAAATAGTGCAGTTATATTTCACTCTTTATATGCTAGCAGGATTAGATTCGATTCAAAATTAAAATTATATTAAATTAAATCTGACTGAATAAAATAAAAAATATTTTTAATTTTTAATTATATTTTATTTAAAATATTAGTGTTAAATATTATTTAATAACATTACATAAATTAAACGAAATGCACTTCATAATATAATATTTATAAAATTTAATTACAGTTCTAATTTTATTCTGAATCATATTTTATCTGATATTGTTAATCTTTTAAGAAACCAAGAAAATTATGATATTTGTCGAATATATTTTATACGATATAGAATTGTAGATAATTTAATAGAATAATAAAAACTATTTTATATAAAGTATTATTTATTTAATAATGTTATAGTAATAATTAAATCTATAATACTTAAATTAAAAATCACCAATATATATATAACATCAATTTAAAAAATAATTTTTTAATCAAATTTTAACCTCAAATTTAATCATATTTTTAACTAAATATATATAAATATAAAACTAATTTTAATTAAAACTATCTTTTATAAAATAAAATTTTAAACTCTGTCATAATACTAAATACAATCTAAATGACATCTCTATTTCCATGTCGTAAAACAAACCTGACCTGAAAGGTCTCGAGAAAAAGGGGTTTGTGCTCTGAAGGCCCGTACTTCGACAATGTCGACGACATTGATTTTGTGGAACGGAATGCTAGAGAGATGCAGGCCGAGTTAAAGGCTTAACATGTGACACGTACAACGCCTCGCTTTAAAAACTACGACGTGTTCAACATTTTTATGGACATAAACGAGCCACCATCTTCTTCGGCTAAACAGAACAGCCAAAGGTCCAGACCACTGCTTTCTTTTGTGTCCGAGCCCCAGACTTTCAACATCATATCATGGCAAGACATTTTATATATCACATGTTATTCCTGAATTCAACTTCCTTATATACTTTACATTTCAAATAAAAAATTGGAGAAGTTATCACGTCTATTCCCTTGTTAAGAATAATACTGGTATATTCAAACAAATAAAATGGGTTCAAAAAATACTTTTAAAATAAACCCAACAAATATCGTTTAACACGTGGCTTAAAGGATTTTTTTAATAAATGTTGTTTAACATTTTGGATGACTCGAGAAATTACTATACGTAAATGTTTTAAGCAGAATTTATTATTTTCATTAATATTATTTGATAAATTCAAATTCCTGGCCAAAGGATTTTTATTGTTCGTTTATTAAAGATAATAATAATAATAATTTAAAAAGAAGAAGAAGAAGAAAGAAGGAAGGGCAGCGTTCGGCAGAGTGCAAATTGGGCCATTAAAAGAGAGGAACTACTCAGTCCACTCACGGGCCCATCTTACTATGTTCTTTCAAAAAGGCCATTAAATTTCTTGTGCTGAAAGTATAAAAAACCCTCCCAGATGTCGTTCTGGACCGGTCAGACTAGAGGGGACCCAAAAGATTGTTGGATAAAAACATGCTCAGTCCCTCGAGTTCTGTATCTTTTTCAAATTGATCATTCGAATTGTCGGTCATCTGAATCGCCGACAACCGATTTACAAATAATTGAGTCCCTTCTTTGAGTTTGTGTTCCCCCATATGAGTTTCTACTGGCACACACTTAAGTGGGAAAAAAGGGATTTGATCACTGATATTGATAGATCTCAGCATAGGATTCGAGTTGGAGAAAAATAAACTAAAAGGTTTGATTTTAATACTTGAGGGACCACATGTGATTTTAGCCACCAGATATTTGTCCAAAGCAATGGAGTACGGAAATAAATGTGAAAAATCCACCAGATCCATGCATCTGAGACACGAAGCTTTCATATCGTAGTTTTCCAATGCGAATAATTCAGATTTAAATTGAGGCTGGAATTTCAGCAAATTGAAAGGGTATTTCTTTTTATAATGGAATCTACGAGCTGGCGGATCTCCAAATAAAAAATAAAATAAAATTGAGTACACTATAGCCACATCTCGCACATTGGTTTAATACAATTTGTTTTTGCATTTATTATTTATATTTGGTTGTATTTAAGTTGAAAAATATTAAATTGATATTGTTTTTAGTATTTTTAATGATTTTTATGTATTGATGTTAAAAATAAAAAAATAATTTTAAACAAATATTCTAGACTATGATATCAAACACATGCAGCACAATAATAATTGCGTATCAGTAGAACAGTATAAAATCGATCCAGTGCATTTCTTCACCAGAAAAGAAAAGGAGAACGCAAAACGCGAATAAGTTTCATTAACATACAAGAAAAATCTTGATTATGATTTATATATAGCTGTTGACAACAGCAGAATATAGATCTTGGTCAATCAAGAATACCCTTCCCTCCATTCATTTCTTCAAATGTCAGTCATTGTAATTCAATTCCACAAGAACCACCCATAGAAAAAGAGAGGAGAATTTAGCAGTAGGAGGTAGTACTGTGGCAACTAATGCTATACCTCCTTGTCATTTTTGGCCTTGTTTTCCTCTGATTTCTTCAGATATCCTGTCATCCAAACAATGGTTCGGTCAGCTAAGGCTCCATAGAAGCACAAAAAAGAAGGGAAATAAAAAACAAGAAGCTAGTGATGGGTATTAGTTACTTCTAAGAAGATCACTGCTTGAGTCATTGACTGAAAACACATCAACCATGGTAGATAAGAGGACTCCTCTTCTTCCAATGTCAGCTGCCCTTGTTGCTGCTTTGGGTGGTCTCTTACCTTCTTTTTTACTCACTGCATGAACATTTGATGAAGCAAACTTGTTGACTGTAACTGTCAGTGCCATCAACACGCTTTGGGATATTGAAGTCATCTGTTGAAAACCATTCGATAAACACCCGAACACAGACACTCTCTGTAGCAGCTGTAGCGTTGCAGCCACCAGTGTTTGCTTCTCTGTTTCTTTGCTTTTTGGGGGGCTTATAGATGATGAGGTTTCACGGGTCTTATCTTCTCCCAACTCCAGTCCAAATACTTCGTTTTCTATCATCATAATATACAGAATTATCGCATTCAAAAGTTGCAAAAAAAAACACACGCAAGGTGCTGGCACGTGCGAATCAGTCCTTTCTTTCTATTAACCGACATGTCAATCCTTCTCTAGAGAAATAACACGGAGGGGTCTTCCTTTTTTGTAAAAATTACCTTCCTTTCCATAGCTAGGAGTTTTTTTTATTTTCTAAAAAATTATTGTTTACATTTTAAATCAAAATAATTTGAGAGCAGTTTTCAGCCTTGAAATGATGGAGCTTCTTATTGTCTCCCACAATAATCTCTCGGTTCTCAATTTTGGAGAGGATCTACACCCTGCTATCTCCTTTTCTTATAACTCTGATAATTCATCAAAGTTGGCTGCCACTCGTAAGTATCAGCACACACACACTGTCCACTTCTCTTCTAACCAAAGAAATCCCATTTGGATCTCCACTCCATTCTTCAAACACAACCAGCAAGTTCCCTCTTGGCTTTAACCATTATCGAAGGACATGATACCTCAAAAATTACAAATCATTTTTGTCAGTTAAATGAATGACTCTGAGAATCCAACGTGAAAAGTCTCCTTTCTTCTTTTTTTCCTTCTCACCATCTGTAGGAAGCCTCGCCACAACCCAGCTTTGGAAAAGTAATACCTCATCTCGCATTCCAGGACTTGGTCTAGCGGTGGAAAGGGCTTGTCTCCTTCCACTTACCTGGGTTCGAGCCCTAGCGTGCACGCCTGTCACCCCCGCGGTGCCTTACATGTCTACTGGGTTTGCAGGGTATTCAGTGGGCCGTGAGGATTAGTCGTGGTGCGCGCAAGCTGGCCCGGACACCCCACATAAATCAAAAAAAAAAAAAAAAGTAATACCTCATCTGACATGAAAAGGATTGCAATTTGGAACGTAGAGCTGATTTTACACTATGCAGCAAGTTCTAGTACAATACATCCTCACTATTTAAGAGGCATGGAGCTTGATTGTGCCACCTGAGAGAGTCTATTATTATAAGGCATGAAGCAAGATTCTAAGAACACAAGTACACGCAAGAATGGGAAGATCGCAGGGAAGCAGAGGGCTCATGTCTGAAGAGATAATCTAGTTGCAGAATGTCTACCACATACATGATAAAAATCCTAGACGAAAGGCAATCTTATAAAATTATGGCAGTTTTGTAATTTGAACTCTAAAAATAATAAAAAGGTAACTTTCAATCATATAACGATTTTATAATTTTACATCGTTAATTGAAGTATAATAACAATCTTATAAATAATTTTATTTTTTTATTGATTTATAAACTATAATTTTAAAAAAAATTAAAAACAACGTAATTTTTTTTAAAAAAATAAAAGAGTAATTTTCTTTTTTAATTGCCTTTTAATTTTAAACGTCGGAACACCTCAGGCAGTCATCAAAACCACCAAATAGCGCCACAAAGGAGCCAAAATCAAGCTACAAAAAGGGTTGATCAAGAGAAACCTATTAGCCTACCTCACCACGAAGGTAGAGGGAGTGAGATACTTTACAACCGCTTAGGGAGGACAAGCAGCTCGGAAACCTCCGGAAAGTGAAATTGTGCGGAGACAGTCGTGCGTGCTTTTTTCCTGGAGGAAAGATGGAGATGGAAAAAGGCACGAGCATTGCAGAGAGAAGTGACATGCCGTATCATTCAACCTTTAAATTTCCATGAAGAGCTAGGCCACCCTTGACAAGCAAAGTGGTTTGACAACTACCTGGTAAAAACAGTAAATGAACGCATTCAGAGTAAATAACTATATATTAGACAACATCCACTCGTAGTTCTGCTTATAATACAGTAAAATACATAGCAGGTCAGTTGTCTAAAAGCCGCTTGTGCTTGCACCAGGCAATGGCAATCACATACAAAAATACGACCCCACTAGTGCCACCAGCAAGAGTCCATAGAAACTTTGGCATTCCAGTTTGCACGTCTTCTTTGAACAGCTCGATTTTGATATTCATGCCAAAGATACCAACGACAACAACAAAGCAGCTCACCACTAAGGTTGCTGTTGTCAACATAACTCCCATTTGCAGGAGATGATTCTGTTTGTCATCCAGCATAATGTTGATGTAGTCCTCTGTGTCATCAACGTACTCCCTCAGCTTCATGACCATCAAATGACATGGAAAAGAAACGGTTAAATAGCAGCCACAGAGCAAATTAATTATAACATTAGAAACGATACAAAGCTCAATATCACAAGTTTCTAGCATACTTTTGCTAATGACATATAATGGGAAAGGATATAAAGCATTTTTTATGGTTCAGTCATGTGCAACATTGCATCGTTATGGAAATATCACAGGCAAGGACATGCATCAATGCACGGCAACACAAATAGAATGCACATACTCTACCCTGTCGTTGGCCCTGACTTTTCAAATCAAAGTTGGGGCTGTTTGACATGTCCAAGCTGTTAAATAATATTTATTTAGTCTTGTTTATTAAGGGTATAATAGTATTTTTTCAGTTCAACCTACATATAATTTCTTTGTATTTAGGTTAACCCTAAGTATTCATAATAAACAGATCATTGAGAATTCTAGCCTCCTTTTGTGTTTCATTTTAGTTATTTTATCATGGTATCAGAGCTAGTTTTACAGAATGAGGCTTAATCTCAACCCAGCAGTTATACCTTAATGAAGGTCATGCACAATACCCCTCAGCAAAATACACTGTTCAATTCACTCCTGAAAGTGGCATTGAGAGTGGTATAGCAAACCTAAACTGGCAACTCATACTCAAGATCCATAAGGAAAGACTTCATAAGAATCTTTCAATTTACTGGACATCTAGGAAATCTAGTTCGTCAAGATCCTGCATCAACCTTCATCAAGAAGGTTTAAGTGGTTGTCATCTTGCACTCATCAAATTCTGCTCTGGTCATTCTGAGATATGGATTCTTGCTAAGGCAAGCTGCTGATAGAAAAAAGTTAAGAGCATTCAAGCCATCAGCCCCAAGATCTCTTAACAATCTTTGTTCCATTTCCTGTTGTGCCCTAAGTCAGGTGAACACTTCACTTCTCCTATGCTATATCTAACAACTGAAGATAGTTCTACATTTAATGTGTCCTACCGGTTCAGTTTCAAAACCATGGGAAATAGTTAAAATTGTAGCATCACATCTAGTAGCATCATTTGCTTTTGTGTTTGATTGGATGGGAGACCTAGACACAGATTGGCACAGCGAGCACTAACAAGTTACAATGACAGCAAATGAGTAAAGAGCTTCATGTACTGGAAGCATCAAAGGAATTTGGGGTGCTCTATGCTTGTTTGCGAAAGAATACACTGCAGTTACACCATTAAAACTTCAACTAGGAGGACTCAAAATAATCATTTGTGCTCATAAACATCTCAATATGGGAGCACGCCATATGGAGTGTGGATCTTGTCCACAAAAAAAATTCAGAAAGATAAGAACAAATGGTGCCAATGGACTGTGTGTAGAAGAACCAAGTGGAAAAATTAAGTCGCATACCGTGGATAATTTGTTCAATGTGCCATCAATTTGTACAAAGTACGCCTCCAGGAGCATTTCTAGCTCCTCTACATTGAGATGCTTACTTGTAGCACTTCGGGTTGTACTCGTATGGGTATGGCTGTATCTGCCAAGTCCATTAGGTGCAGTAAACAGATGATCACGTTCATTACCAATGTTGTTAATATCATCCTTGTGGCTAGCAAGGGCTCCCAATGACACCTCAGCAGGGATGCTGATGCAAAATAATGAGAAATTTTCAACAAGAAGATAGCTTAGCAAACAAGAGGGAAAAAAATTGAGAACGTTTATGATGAGAGATTAAATTATTAGGCACCTGTCATCTGAGTCTGCTTGAAGCTCATCATCATCCATGTCATTTCCCTCATTTAAAGAGGAAGTTGAAGAATCTTCAAGCTGTTGCTGAACCAGCTTTTCTGTCAGATACAACTCCATCATGTCTTCATCATCATCCAGCAAGTGTTCTAATTCATCCCTAACCTAGACATTTACATGCCTGATCAATTACAGTAACATAAGAGAGCTCTATGTAAATCTTTTGGAGCACAGAACTTTTAAAACTTCTTAAACTTGCAAACCAGGTAGCAATTCATATCAGCCTATTACCCCATGCTATAATAAAATAAATGTATTGACAAAAAACTTAAGCATAATCAAACCTTTTGAACTCGGCCAGTTATTGCAACCAAACGACTTTTAATCTGGCGGACACGTTCTAAATTGAGAGTACTGATCTTTGAAGTCAGCTTATCCAACGCTGGATGCGCCTCTTGCTCCAGTGTTTTTGCCTGCATAAGAAATGGAAAGGGGGAAGGAAATAATTAGAGCGGGGATTTTAATGCTGCCAGAAAGTTATCAGCCTTGAGATTAAGGTTATTAGCTTCATTTTGTAAGAAAATCTATCCAACAACTAGTTGTGTATGCTCACTTCACTTTCTAAGCAACTGCACGCAGCCTCAAGGCATGCTTCCAATGCAACAAACTCAAATGGAAGAACCTTTGATCCATCTCGATTCTCGAGACCCTGTTTCCCTTCTGCCTTAATTCCCTCATTGCAATCCTCAAAATGTGAAAAGCCTACTGGACTTTTTTCAGGACTTGAACCCTTGAAATCAGGCTCTTCCACACGACAAGGAGTTGCCTTTGAATGATCACCATTTCCCTCCTAAACAAGAACCGAAAAAAATTTATGAAAAAGAAAGAATATGACAGTTCAAAATATATTCAAAAGAAAGTACACAATAGGAAACCATAGGAACATATGATTTTAATGCTAGTAAGAAAGAAACAAATCAAATATATCTCTCGAATTGAAGCTTCAAAAATCTTATTTACTATCGAATCATTCTTAAATTTTAGATATTTGATTGGCAAATAGAAATTTATCAACTAAATTTTTACTTGCAAATACCCGACCTGTTCCAAATTGTTTTGCAAGGAATTTAATTGAAAAACAAACAGTTGATCGACACATCACACTTCCAATGTATTTCATGCAGAAGTCAAAATAACTCCAGAATAAGACTCTCCCGTTAATTGCCTCATTCTCACTCACCACTCAATATTAACCCATCTTTCAAATTCAATTGCCAATTACAAATCTTACTTGCAATGTCAGTTTTATTCAACTATGCCGACATTTCCAAATCCAACTTTAAGTGTGACCATTCTAAATGCCCTCAGTATTTCCTAATTAAGAGGGAAAATCCCTGTAAATTTGCACATCAACTTAATAAACACAAGCAAAATAGCATGGCATTCCTTTTATGCTCTTGTTTGAAATCCAATGAAACTAGCAGCAGCACCAACTCCAATAAGAAATCCCACATTAAACAAACACAAAAAAGTCACTCACTCTACACCAAATCAAACAATCAATGAAACAAAAAAAAGAACAGGCAGTAAAACCTGAGCTTTAGTAGCGTGATAATGAAAAATCAACCTCCTCTGCAACTCTTCAACAAATGGAGTGACAGAAGGGTCTCTAGAATTCAACAGCAAAACCTCTTGTGCTGTAATAATCGCCTTAATATGCTCCAAGTTAATAACAATCGCTCTCTCTCGACCCAAAACAGTAGATGGGTAAGAAAGTAACGGGTCAAGGATCCGAAGGTCGCGAGCAGGAAGGCCAGTTCGGCGCATGACGGTGTGCTTACCAACTTCCACTACCTGGGCCTGGCCTGTTGAGTCCAATAAGAGCCAGGGTCGGACCCCTGTTCCTTTTTTGCGAGAGGATGGGAAAGGGACGGTGAGAGAGGTTGTGGCTGGCGCGGGACGGGCCATCGGGTCCTGGTGCGGTGGTGTTTGTGGGCGAGATGTCATGGTTGTGGTGAACTGGTAGGTGGAAGCGGGAGGGTGTTACACTTTCAGTGTAGAGCTGGTTTTGGAATATGGTTGTGGTTGGTAAAATCATAAATGTTTGAAAATACTGTAGTAGTAGTTTTTTAGAATATTTTTTATTTTTTAAAAATTATTTTTAATATTAGTATATTAAAATTTTAAAAAATATAAAAAATAGTAATTTTAAATAAAAATAATTTTTCAAGAATTACCTAACCCCCGTTTAAATTACAATATCAAACGAAAGCTTAATCGTCAAATTCAGAGATTCTATCCTATCACGAGTACCGACACATGGGATAAGCATGTCACGATCGCCATTGATATTCATGTTGAAACAATGGTCTAGGCTGCAACAAAATGGGAAACTTCAAAATAATTTGGGTTTGGGCGTAGCATTCATTACCTGTGAACCAGAGCTCGATACGCTTTCTTTGTCAAGTTCCGATGGCCGTCAACTGTACTTTTGACGTTTTCCGAATAGGCTGAGGTCTTGTTGCATCTTTTCCAAACCTTGTTAGTTCCCTGGTTATGATTTTCAATTTTTTTTTTCCGCAGAATTATTTGGAGTCTGGCTGCTAATACTTTACAGAGCTCGCGTACCTTATGCAGAGCATCTTGAACAGTTCTACCATTAGCCCACGTACGGATGTACACATAATCATAATTCTACAAATCCAATAAGCTGGTTGATGACCAACCTCTGAATAGCTTGCAATGGTTTTTATGCGTAAGAGAGCAAAAACAGGAGGGAAAAAAAACATCGAGAAAGAGTTCAATTTACCCGGCACCATGATCCAGGATTAGGGTGGCTTGATAGCAGAGTATCAGTGTCATCGTCTCTGAGAAGCTTACAACTAGGTTCCAGTATTTGTGCAGTCCAAACTTTTCCAATGCACAATAAATTCAAAAGAGAGGTCATTTTCCATGCTGATAAACTTTATGCATGATGCAGAATATTTATGTCAAGCTTTGATTTTATGAATTAATTACCCACCTCCTTGATGGCTAGTATATCTTCCATACATGATGCATTGCTTCGGTCTGGATTCCAGTACTCACCCTTGCAATTTTTCTTGAAGGACTAGAACAGGCGAAAGAGTTTTTTTTCTCTTTTTTTACAAGAATTAGCTAGCTGCGGCTAGAGAGTTAAGAGCAGAGCAGAGCAAAGAGAGGGGAAGTTACCTCATAGAGTTCATCTGATATAAGTGCTTTTTGGTGAACAAGTGGAACTATTGAATCGGTGTCGATCTAATCATCTGCAACTGGGTTTCCGAGCACATATCCCTGAGTCCCAACATTTCTTGTCAAATAAATAAGTAAAATTAAGGCAATTGTGGACTTAATTATTATTTTTGGCTTGGGGCAATTCTCAGTCGTAGGTTAAATCATTTTTTCTTGTTCTAACAAGGATGGATAGGTCAGTTGCAGATGTATAATTATCCCATTTTCGACATAACGAGGCCCAAAACACCTAATTGAGGTTATGCCCCTCATGGCAATTATGGTGTTGCAAAATGGACACTGAAGTTATATTGTTTTTGCGGTTTAACAAGAATTTTAAAGTATTTTTTATTTAAAAAAATCAAATTAATACTTTACAAGTTTTTATTTTAAAGTTTCTATGTTTTATAAAAAATATAATGTATTGCATTACAAAATACACTAAAAAAATAGGTGTTTATATTGAATGCATAGCTCAAGTGACAAGAAATCTTTTCGAACAATATAAATGGTAATTTAATGGGGGTGCTTACAGTGCAATAATGATATTTTTTGAAGTATTTTTAAATACATTAAAATAATATTTTTTAAAATAATTATTTTTAACATCATTATATCAAAAAATAATTTAAAAATATATAAAAAAATTAAATAATTTTTTTTTTAAATCATGATACATGAGTTACACCGCAACTCCAAGCAGGCAAGCAATCTTTATCTATATTTTCACTGTGTAAATTATATAATATTAAATTACTAATGGGTGATTGAGTTAATAGGGTGGAAGAAGGCCAAGATATATGTAGTTTTTAGTTTGACTTTCTCTGTCCACTAATATTCATCGCAATAAATCACAAAATGAAAGTCTTAATTTATAGGTTTTATTTGAGGTATAAAGATCTAATTCAGCATCTACAAGCTCGCTTGAGATCCACTTTATATAAAAGAAAATAAAAAAAATTATGTTTGCATTTCAATTTATTTTTAAAATAAAAATAAAAAAGTGCGTGGATTCAAAATTTGGGCGAGTACAAAGCCCATCTAATATAAAAACAGCACTCACGAATTGACTTTGTATCACGTGAAACGGTGAAAGAGACGGCACCACAAGTAGGAGGCTGGCGTGTGTAAGCCAAAGGAGTGACGTTTATTAGTTGGGATCGAACTAAATCCCACATCGACTAGCTACACGACAACACGAGTCGTTATGAATGCAGAGAAGCAATCATGGCCTGTCTCTTCGGAGACATCTGATAAAATTGGAACGATACAGAGAAGATTAGCATGGCCCCTGCGCAAGGATGACACGCACAAATCGAGAAATGGTCCAAATTTTTTTTGTCATTTTGTCCCTCCTTCCTCCTCCTTCCATGTTTGTTCGGCGTACGAATTCGCATCAACAGGTCAGCTGACATCTTCCTTTGTTTCTGTTTTGTTGCGAAACATTCACCATTTCTTGCTATGAATTAGACAGTGTGTTTGTTGATCTGTATTTCTCTCATATATCTATTTCTGTTGAATTCATCCAATTATTCACGTATGGTCAACGATGCATGACAACAATACACGATTTTAATTGTTTTATCCTGTGACTTCTACTCCCTCTGTGTGTGTGAATAGATTAGTATTCTGGATTGCAGACACTTCGGAGCGCTTCCTGTTTCATCTACTATTGTGAAGGTTGGGAGAACATACCGTCTTTTTCGATGCTACCCTTACCTTTTTTGGTGATTGGTAAAAACTAATCACCTTTTTTCAGTTTCTCTAGAACTTAAATCGTCTTGTGTTTGTTGTTTGAGCTCTGCACCAACTCAATAATCCTGTCCTTCCCTCATTCTTACCAGTGATGCCATGGAGTAGAACATTAATGAATTGTTTGAACAGAAAAGATTAAAATAAAGAAACAGGTACGATTGTACCATTTGTTATTTGGCCTTATAGCAATTACAAATTCTGAGTAATACAATCCATAAGAACTTAAAACAAAGTCTAAAACTGCCCCCTTTCATATTGGCGATATCTGCGATTCTTCATGAAGTCAGTGAGAGGAGAATTACGGGATGTTTCAATGATTTCCTGAAAATCTTTCCACCATTTCATAAAACTGCTTTTTTCCAAGAAAATCTCAGGAGACACCGCATAGTTATTAATTTGGTCCATCACATTTTGCTCGAAAATATTCAGAAACTCTCTCGCTGACTGTTTCTCTGAAGTACTGGAGGTTTCATCCTTCAACAATTTGCATGAAATGAGAGCCTCCTCCACTTTCATCCAAAAGCAAGAATCCTCTGTAAGAATACCAGCCACACTTTGTTTCTTCTTATCATTTGGTGGGCCTGCAAGTTTTTCTGTTTGCTCCTTTTGCCATTGCTCCAGCAGAATATAATGTCTGGATCTTCCATAAGTTAGATAGTCTCGTTTCCCAGTCTGTCTATAGTATTGAGCAATGTCAAGTGGTTCAACCATTCTTCTATAATTTGTTCCAGCGAAAAGCCATGTCTCCCGCATCAATGCTCCTTCTTTCTGGGGTTTTCGCTCAAGGTCCTCCACCAATTTTTTCCAGTAATCGAAGAGAACTTTCTTGTGCTTGGTAACCTCTCCATCTCTTGTGAAGTACAGGTTCTTGTAACTATCATAGTAGCCTACCCCCTTAGCCTTGCAGTCTTTCTTGTACCATTCTAAGTTGGCCATTCTTATCTTAACTATGTTTAGTTTTTCGTTCGGGTCAATAGCCTTCATTTGTTGCGCCTTTCGATTTTCATGTCTTTCCCATTCTGAAATAAGATCATTGATGATGTTGTCCTGCTGCTGCTGAATTTAAACGGAATTGCCATTAGTTATTTGAAAAACTAGAAGAAGGTAGCTAAAAAACTAACTGAACCTGGGTTATTAAAGGGAAAAAATAATTGCCAATTTATATAATGATCACTCTAGTTATGCCTTGGCCTGAAGTTTTGAAGGACCATAGCATCATCAAAATAGTGACATTGAGTTGTTTGTGAAGATCATCAATAAATGTTGTGAAGAAACTTTGTGCAATTATATTTTATTGGGAAAAACGGTGCTAGTTACCTGAGCAGTTATTTCAAATCCAATGGCTTTCAGTTGTAAAATCATCTCTGGCCGAAGTGAAGGCGTAACTGGTTGGCCAAGTTGTGAATTATCCTTCATGATAAGCCTCGACTTCAGATGCTTCACTATTCCACTATAATCATCAATCCCCATTTCTTCAGCGGAAACTGGAGTTATTGTGCTTTTCAATAACCATGAAACCACTTCAGGGTCTTCAACACAGTTGCATCCCAGCTCAGAACAGAAGAAATATGTACCAAAAGGCATGTACTGAGGATCAGGCTGTGAAGTTATGAAAATTCCAGGGGATAGATCCTTGAAGGCAGCAACGTGTAGAAAACAAGAATTCCATTTTGAATGTTCTGAGATGGCTCGTTGGAGGCCTTGGTCGCCTACAAGGGGTGAACCAAAAGTGATGCAGAAGGGGAGTTGATTTCTTCTGGTTGTCTTTTTGATGTTGTCTAACAACCATAGAGTAAAGAGAGAAGCAATTGTTCCTCCAAGAGAATGTCCAGTAACAATCAACCGAGAGTTCACTAGTAATTCTTCAGTCGTCGAATCATGGATCTGACATGATACAGTACGTTATTGAATCGAAGTCTTAGTTATTAATACTTGAAAAAATTACTGCATTTCTTCAGATAAATTATTTGAAGATACTTGAAGTTTCTTCAAGTGCACTGTGATATATAAGCTGGATTGTGTTATATTTATACCCTCGGTGTTTCTCAATTAAGGTTTTTTTTTTTAGGAATGCTAATTTGCCTATACCCATTAAGTAACTGGTATTTAATAGATGAAATGTTTTTAAATAATTGATCTATTTGTAAATTATCATTTCATTATTCATAAACTATTTGCAAATTATAAAAAAATATATACAATGGTGAGATCACACGAGAAGAGGGTTGTTGTGATATGGGCGTACTAAATATTAACTCGTTACTAAAAGCAAGAAGCTGGTATTCTTGTCTTCTACCAACTTAAAATGCGATCATGCTACAAAGAAGCAAGAATAAATTATCCCACATCACTAAAAAAGAGATCTGATGGCTAGATATTCTTCATTAATGATAAAAAAAAAAGACCCAGATAAAGGCAGATGGAAAAAGAAATTCAAAAGATAGCAGGGAAGAAGAGTACTTGATCTTTGAGTTGAGAGAGCTCCTGAAAAGAGGCCTTAAAAAGCTTTATTGCAACTCCAAGAATGGAGAAGGACGGATTGCCCTTGGAGCGTAGGAAGTCAAAGAGAGGAAACTCCTGCTCCTTGAGAGTTGATGATGAAACCAAATCTCCTCCTTGTAAAATATGGTCTTTTGTACAGAGAGGTGAAGTGGCAAAAGCTATGATGGTACAATTCGATTGTTGAACAAGTTTGTGTCTTACAGGCAGAGTGCTGGACAATTGTTGATGTGGATTGGTTTCTGCGTGCAGTTCCTCTATGGCATCACATGAAAGCTGGAGCAGGTCGGCGTTGACCACCAAGTCTGCCAAATCTAGCCCACTGAAAAATCCGTAAACAAGAACAAAACCACACAGGAACAAGATGATAGCATAAGCTGTTAGAAATGAGGATGTAAATTTTGCAGAATTAAACGTTATTGGTAAGAAGAATTCTTTTGCTCACGGAGGAAATTGACTCATTCTTGGTCACGCTAGAAACGAAGCTGGAAGAGTATGATTTTCACAAATGAAGAGATGGAAATAATTTATAGGATAGTGGGAATCTATGAAAGTCGCCAAAGGTGCATAAAGAAATTGTTCTGATGCTGCTTGATTTATGCGATTTTTACATGCAAAATAAATTTAATTTCTTTCATAAATTCCTTTTAATCAGAAAAATATTCTCTTTTCTGGCTGCGATTTTATGTAATCTCAATTACTAATTTGAGATTGAAATAGTCCATCGCATTCAAATTATATACTAAATCCTTGATACATTACACGAATCCCCATAATTTAGTAAAGAATATATTAATAAATAAGAAATATGTCCTTCTTACAGAGGGAATGAATAATGTTTTTTAAAGGTTTTTGCTGAAAAACAAACTTGCTTTAAAAAAGTGAATGGATATTTGATTTTTTTATGCTGTTACAGGAACATATAGGATTTAATCATTCATGTCATCCGAGTTGACTTAATTGAAAAAGTCTTCTTCTTCTTCTTTTTTTATTGCCAGTTAAACTCCCTTCAAAAACAGTTAATGGAGTTCCTCTGCGGCCTATTCCCTTAAAAATTCGGACCCTAAAACCAATAAGCTGTTCAAGAAAATCCTTAAGTCGTGAAGGTTCCTTACCTGGAAAAGGTGTTACAAACAGAGATGGACATGGTTTGGGGATTTTTCCTACAAGAAGTAACTGGATACCCCTGAAATCCTCAGAACAAACACACGACTAAGGAAGCTTTGCACAATGGACAGTCCGAATAAATAAAGCATTGAACACCTTGTAAGAAAGTAACACAATTCTCACCTTCAGAAAAATGTTAACTATGCGAACCGTGCTTCTCGCAACAGGCAAAAGGCAGCTTCTATTCTATACCTTGTCCCTGTCCCTAGAATTCCTCGCTTACAAAATCTGTATAAACTGGTGCTGCTAAATTCACCATTCTGGGAAATCAATGAGCATATCGTAATATAAGGGAAGTTGCAAGTTGCCACCGATTTCCATCCAGCTTCCTAGAAACAGAGGCCTTGGTTGTGTTTTCTTGGTGTGCAATCATCATGAACAAGAAGGTTCCAAGAAATGGACGAGCAACTCCAGTCAGTCAACTTCATTTCCCATTTACGAAGACTCAACGACGGTCTAATAAAGTCTTCCCTGGATGGGGAGTAAATAAATTCCCAGGAGAAACAAATATGACCCATGTTTTTTCATGCATGGTTATAGGGCCAGGTTCAAGATCAAGTTGTGGGTTGGTGAAGCTAATTCTGGATCCATGTTCTTTCATGCATGGTTATAGGGCCGGGTTCGAGATGCAAGTTATGGTCTGATAGATTAATTTAAATTGATTTATTAATAAAACAATATTAATTATATTATATTGAATAAAAAAATTAAAATCAATTTTTTTAAGTTTAACAATTTAGATTTTATTTGATTTTAATCCATTTAATTTTTAATTTAATTTCAACATAAACCTGGCTCAAATCTAAACCTGGATCATTCAATATCGAATCAATAAGTGAATATTAATAATTATGCTTTTATGTCTTTTAACGAGTTTGAGAAAAGTAATATTTTCATTGAGCAAAAGTTACTATAACAAGGAAGGGGGGGGTGCTTGCCGCAGTGAAGCGATTGTTTTTTAAAGAGTTTTTAATTTAAAAATATATTATAATATTAATTTTTTAAAAATTTATTTTTAATATTAATATATCAAAATAATTCAATATCACAAAAAATTAATTTAAAATAATTTTTTTTTAAATTTAGAAAAACTCCTGTTAAAACACCTCAAACACCCTTGAAATAAGAAATTCGGGTGTGTACATACATACCTGTTGACTTTATTCATTGGTTAAAAATCATGTTTTATTGCGAGTTTTTTAAGTATTATTATCGTTTTGATGTTTTTATTATACTTTTTTTAATCATAAATATATTAAAATAATATATTTTTAGTTTTTTTATTTTTTTTAATATCAGTATATTAAAATAATTTAAAAATAATTAAAAATAATTTGAAGAATAATTTTAAAAATCCAGATTATAACACAAAAACAATAACTCATTTTTTTAACTGCCTTCACAAGGTTTTACATTTTATATTGAGCGCGTGTACGTGTACGGGCATTGTACTAGTTTTGTTTATAGTTCAATAGACTGCTTTGGGATTTACAAAACTGAGTCACCATTGATGTTGTTTTTGAGGATCTATCTTTGATTTGCAGGCTGCAGCTGACCCTCCAGTGTTATATGCTGGGCTTATTGCATATTTTCAGAATCTTCAAAGTGGGCTTGCTGCTTATGTTCAACTCTTCGGACAAATGTGCCTAAACTGGCCAGGCCCATTTCTTATAAGTAATCCATCAAAAAGCCCAAAAGGGATTATTTTTTTTCTTATAAAAGCTGATCACACATAATATTATGTTTTTTCACACATCTCCACAGCACACCAAATTTTAATGTATATTCATGAATGTAATCAATCAAATATAAATATGTCACTGCTTTAAAATGTTAATGACAGGAAGTTAGAGAGAGAGATTTTACTCCTAATAATATTTTTTGAATTGAATAATAAAGTTGCGTGGAAGAATCCTCCCAATGTTAAGCTTTCCTCCAATCCCATCGGGGCCATGTTTGGTATCGGACAGAGTAGGAATAGTTTCCATTTTCTGTGCCCACAAGCTATTTGATGTTTTGATTCATTGAGGAAAAAACGAGATGATGAACGTTGATGGGATTAAAGTTTTTTCTTTTTTTATCATCTTTGTAAGAAGTACATTTAATTTTAACTAATGAAACTCATATTTTCAGCCTAAAAAACACAATCGTCATCAAAATAACAAGGCCCATCTTCCTCAATCATCCATACCTCAAAATTCCTTCGCATCTCATAATTACGTCTTCTACTTGCTCGCCTTCTTAATGGCATATTTGACTCCCCATATCTCGCACTTGTTCCTGTTCCCTTAGACACTGTGGAGTCAAACGTTCTCTAGCTTCTGCGTCATCTACTGCCCTGAAAAACCTGACACCGAAGCTCATCGGGATGTTTTAACCTGTAGAATAGAACTGTATCCCACCCTGCCGTTACTCACTGATGAGTTGTTATTTTTTTTTGTTAAGATTTTTTTTTTATAAAAATCTTTTTAAATAAAATGGATAATGATTTAGATATTATTAATTACTTATATGTTTATTTAAGACTATATATTTTATTATGAATGATTTTTTATAACATAAATATTCAAAACATGATGAATTATCATGCCTTTTTATTTAGAATAATCATTTATATTAAAATAATAATTTTTTTATATTTATACTTATACATATATACAAGATCTTTTAAGAGATTTATTAATTTATTAATGATATATTAAAAATATTTATTTTTTATTAATCCGAAATCAGAGCATTCTTCAAGAAATAAATATGATCTTTTCAATGCTGCCTACATCATTTTTTATAGGATAATCTTATTTATTTTTTAATGATAATAGCTCTATAAAGTTCTAGAAAATGGTATGAGTTCTCTACAAGAACAATCTCTAAGAAATTGTTCACTACCTCTTTATAAGCAACACTCCCAACTAAAATGAATACCTCGTTATATATCTAGTATTACATATCTTGGATCTTGAAGCGTAATCACCTACACTACCAGAACAATCCCCAATGCAAGTCATGTAATAATCATTAACCTTGTTTGGAATCTTTATAGGTGCTACTATAATCTAACAAAATTTGGTTTCTTCTTTGCTTTCCGTCTCATGTTAAGAGATGTTCATCATAATAATCGATGAAAATCAGAAACTAATGGCATTGTTTAATAACTGGGAAGAGAAGGATAAGATGTTATATAAAGGTGGTGTGGTCACGGGATTTTGACGTGGGTTGGAATTGTTTTTTGGAAGCATACAGAGCAAAGATGCGTGCACAAGGATTCAGCTCTAGGTTCTAATGCGAAGAGAGTGAAAATTCTTAGAGCTAGTTTGTTCAACAAACTGGAATTGACCCGCTGCTTGTCCCTTGCTCAGATTTCCTTTCTTGAAAACCAAAATATCACTTTAGTTTTTGACGTTTTGTTGGTTAATATGCCAGAGTATTTTTTCTTGAAGGGCTCCTTAATCCAGTGAGATTTTTTTTTTTTTTACTTTTATTAATATGGGTGTTTAGGTTATAAAACTAACAATCTAAATTAATAATAATAGTCCTTTACACTTTAAATAATAATTATAGGTATCAATTCAGTATCACTTGCAATACTAGTTGATATCACTTGTCTTGTCATTTATTTTTTTGCATGTATACTTATCTATAAATAAATAATGAATTTAAGTTTATTTTACACACCACAAGAGAAAAGAAAAGAAGAGTAAAAGAGAGAAAGCAATCTCACAAAATAATAAGGTATTTATGAGAGAGTAAGTGAGGTATTTTCTCCTAATAATAGAGAGATTTTAATTTTTTTTCTATTAGTAAAGAGAAGTTGTAATTCTTACATTACTTAGTAAAATCATTCTATAATTTCTCATAGATGTAACCAAATTTAGGTGAACCACGTAAATTTTTATGTGTTTCATTTTTTATTTTATCTTATCTATTATATTTTATCTTGTCGGGTTTGCATGTCAATATCTTAATATTAATCAGTTTGTGCGTACCTTGACTAATTCCATATATTTTAAAGTTAACGATCATGTAAATTTTCAGTAGTCTTAAAATTTATGAGACTCAGACTGGTAATCTTTAAGAAGTAAACTTAATACCTAACTAGTTGAATTATACTCTTTAGAGCTAGAATACGAAGATCCTTATCTCTTGGTTTCATGTATGCACAAATTGAAAGCCTTAGACGTTAATAGTACAGAGATCATTCTACTACATACGAAATTATGCAATAAACTAAGCAGACGTCTAATTCATTAAAAAACAGAGAGAGGGAAGAGAAAAAGTTTTAGTCACTGATGTTGTTTCTTATGATGTCTTTTCTGGGCATGTAGTGCATTCGAACCGAACCTAACAAAACAAAGACGCAACGAAACCAAGTTGTGTAGGAATCGAATTTAATTTGGTTCCTGAGATTCCCATACGATAGCAATGATACTCTCTCTGTTTGCACCAAGTCTTCCAATGGGATTCGATGCGCTTCACTCTCTTATCAATATGGTTCCTGCTTCAATTCTATACATGTGCTTCTACAACTCTGCTCACACTCGCTAATTTCAAAGCCAGTTCTTTTCCTTGTGACATGAATTCTAGGGAAATAACCGTAAGGACTACAGGCATAAAGATTCAATGGTGAGTTATAGGCATAAGCAGAGTCCATAGATCTCAATTGTTTTGGTAGAACATCTTATAGTTTTCAGAGTAAATAGGTGATTGATATGAATCTTCATGTATTAAATTTACCCCAAAACAAGAGTAATTCATAACCCTTTCATTCCAATCGATTCAGTGTATCCCTCTGGATATGAATTAGACAAAATAATGGCAACTACTTACTGTTGAAATATCCTTGACCGCGACAATAGGGTCAACATCAGGTTAAAAGGGCTCCAAAGACAGTCCAATAATTAACCTTCCTGGTTGTTTTAGTCCTATTTTATTCCTTTTCACATTGTTAAAAATGATGACCTTACCATATTAATTTTTACATTTGCTGCGAACTATGCTTATGTCCTTTTTTTTTTTTGTTTTGACAATATTCCACACTCTATGCAACTCTTGCCGATCCTTCAAATTAACCCTACCTGATGTTAACTCCAAGAAACAAGTCTAACATAATTTTTAAATCTCAAAATTATTACCCTGGATTTATACACACACTCACACTTCTGTTCATCTCAATAATCTCAAGATTCTAAGTTCTTCTTGATTACAATCTATTACAATCTCAAGATTCTACATGAAGAGCATGTGGAATTGTGCTGGAAAAGTTGGCAATGGAAGTTTTGTAGGTGGCCGAACTCCTCAAGCTGTGACCTTGCCTAAGAGTTTCAGTGTTAAACCTGATCCGAACAAGTACAGAGATGAGGTGCTCAAGGGGATTTTAGAGTCTTTGGCTAAGAAGAGAGATGATGATCACCAGATAGATTCAAATATGGATGGGAATGGAGAGATGAAACAAACTACTTTGGGGTCTAGTGGCCGTGTGGGGAGGAGTTACAGCGTTGGGGTAGGCAAGATCGGGAGAATTGATGAGGATAAGCCTTGTTCGTTCAGGGAGGATAATAATCTGAAGGCAGATTCGTATACTAGGAGTAAAAGCCATGCTGTTAGTAGGAAGAGTATTGAGTATCGGCACTCCTAGTGAAAGATTTTCCCAAAACCTGCAAGAACTCAATGGGGGCACTGCCAAATCAATGGGCTAATGAGTAGGAGGGTCCTGAAACTTAGCTTTTTCTTCTATGATTGTTACTAGACATTCGCAATTTTAATATAAACGATGAGCAATTATGCTTTTTATAATAGTTGATTGTTTTAACCTTTCTTAGTTCTTTGAAAATTATCTTGTGTATGTTTTGATGCACGGGTTCATAACTTTCTCTGTCTTGAGTTCATAGCCAGTGAACATTATCTGTCTGTTTAGGGCTTCATCGTCGCTTCAGGGTAGGAGATACCACACCCTATCTAACGTACACTTAGAGTTCCTCAGCACCCATATGACTAATTCAAACAAAATATCGTTTGGGACCCACAATTACAAAACATTAATTATTTAACCCAATAAAAACTCGTATACCGTTTCTATGTTTTATATTTTTATATTTTTTTCAACGCTAATTAATTTGAAATTAAATTTTATAATTTATTTTAATTTATTTTTTATTAAATTATCTTTTGTTTTATTATCTGGATAACAGGTTTAACATATTAACCTAAATTGATTATCTAGATAGCAGGTTTAACATATTAATTTAAATTGATTCTAGTTATTTTTTAATATTTTTTTATTTAATTTTATTTTTTAACATTAAATTTATTATAAATTAAGTTTTATAATTTATTTTAATATACTCTCTATAGTTATTATAGTCTAATATATGAAATGATAGATTAATTCAAGTTGATCCAAATTAATCAAATATTTTATTTTTAAATATTTATATAAAAAAATCTCATTTTAAATATTTATTTTAAGTACTAATTGTTCAAATTATCTTTGAATTTATTAAATTCTATAGATTATATTAAATTAATTATCACATAATTTAACTTTTTTAACTTAAAAAAATATTAATAATACATAAAAAAAAATTTACATTTACAAAAATTAACCTGACGCAACCATAGCATACCCAGGGATAAAAATCTAGTAATATTATTCAGTATTATTTCAACCTTATTGACTTCAACTATGGCAATAAACGACTTGATCCAGGGCATATTAATGACGTGGACTTCAGTGAGGCGGCTACTAATCAAGGTTTTGTTGATTATTTCTTTGGAACAGAGAAGCTTACCACGGGTATTTAGGCATTCACTACTTTAAATAAGGTTCACATTATTTTATCACATCAGCTGGCGTGGCAGGTAGATCATCAAATCTTTTCTCACCTTCTTGCTCCATTGTTGTAGTATTTGGGTAAAATACTACGATGATATTTTAGTATTAAAAAGACATTTTAGCATAGAGTTTCTATAAATAACAGTTCATTTGCAATCGGTCTAAACATATAATAATTGGAAGATATTGGATTATCTAATTTAATATGTGATCTTGAAAAAAAAAAACTGATGTATCAGTTTAAATGTGTTGTGCTAGCGCTTTCCTTCCATATCTCATTGTTTGTAACTCGGGGGGATCAAATTGCTGCAACTGAGAAACTTTATGGGTAACATTGAAACTAATTTTGTGAAATTAGTTGTAAGACGTAGGGATAAAGTTGTCCAAATGATGTTTACGGCTGCAATGACCTCATCAACGGCTTAGCATTCTGCATTCGGGACCGTGTCAAATGGAGAACATTTATCTTGACTGTTTTTGAGCTACAAAAAAGCTTACGACAGCACTGTGTCGTATTTTCATATTTCCTTGAGCATTTTCCATATTGGCCTGCTCGATGAACTGCTAAAATACTCCTATTGACTCCTGAAACCTTCAGATGCCTGCGCTTTACGGTTGGAAAGCGTCCACACGTTTTTCCTTTTCCATTCAACACACTCAACGTAGAAAAGTCATCAAAATCCAAATTCAACCATCACGCTCCTATATATTCACTCTTTCTCCGTGATGGCCATAGAAGTTCCAAGATTTCAATTGCAACAAGATATCCCACCTGCTTAATTCTCAATAGTTGCACTTCATATTTTCGCAAATTAGTAATAACATGGGTGGGACAAGTACGAGAAGCGAAGCAAAAAAGCGAAGCAAGCTCGTGGTAATCTTGTTGGCGCCCTTCACTGTTCTTAGGAAGGCTGGGAACTTTTACATGAAGTTCGTGGCTGATTGCTCTGATATGGTTGGGAATGATTATAATGGTATGGTAGGTGGACCGACGGCTCAAATGTCAACCTTGCCTAAGAGTTTTAGCAGTAATTCCATGAGAGAAAGCAGTATAGGATACTCAGCTTCAGGGAGGAGAAGTGGGCCTTTACAATCAGCTTCAGGGAGGAGAAGTGGACAGTTACAATCAGCTTCAGGGAGAAGAAGTGGTGTGATTTCAGAATCGGCTTCAGGGAGAAGAAGTGGTTTGATTTCGGAATCGGCTTCAGGGAGGAGAAGTCACGAGAAGCAGCCAGATATGCATTACAGGGAGGCAGGAGTCATGAGAAGGGAGAGCACCATGAGATATTCTGATGGAATGGCACTGAGGAGCTATAGTGTTGGGATAGGAAAGATTGGCAAAATCGAAGAGGAGAAACCTTGTTCATTTAGAGAGGATGATGAAGATGACAAGGTAGATGTGTTTCCTAGAAGTAGAAGCCAGGCGGTTACAAGGCATAAAGGTGCCTATTACTAGTGAAATTAAGAGCGTTGGAGAGTGTTCACTCAGGTTTAATTACATGAACTTGATTAATCATTGTGCTTAATTAATTTCTTCTTCTTTTTTCCTTCCTTGTTTCCACTTGTAAAATATGGAATACGATGCGACCACAAGAAAATGGTCAAGGTGTGAGAGATATTTCTTCTTACAATTGATTGCGTCATTTTTCCCTTTTCTTTTGAAAACTGATCAGAAAGTGGCACAGAAATCAACGATCAGCCTCAGAAGTCAAATAATAAAATGCTACCTTAAATCGTTTGAACCAGCGATTACATTGACGAGAAGTGCCGGCACCGTTCACGGAAAACGACGCGTGGATAAGCAACTTGTACTTGCAGGTTAAGACGCAGCAGTAGTTCGCTATATTTGACTCCATGGACCCATTTTGAATAGCCAAATATAGCCCCTTGCAGCTAAGATCAATCGCTAATAATTCGAGAAATGATGATGCAAACCCAATTCATATAAACCAAACCAGTCGTTTTACAGGAATTCAAGAATATTCAGCAAAGAAGCATTGCTTCATGATTGAACAACTCTCCAGGCGATCCAGGGCTTAGTAGTTTCTCTCAGTTATGAAGACAAACAGAAGTGTAATCACTATATTTATGTCCAGCGGAATAGCACCAGATGTAGGTGCCAATTTTTCTGCCGCTACTTATGCCTCGTCTCAACAACCATTAACTTGGGCAAGTTCTCTTAATTTGGCTGCACAAAACTTTAACCATCAACTTCAAATATAATGGAATTGCAAACCAGAATGAAATCTATGATCAACTTCATATATTATCTTTATGCCTACGTTTCGCAAGGAAATTGGTTGACATGGCAAAGTAGCAATACCCAGCACATAAAGCATTCACTACTCAGAAATAATGATAAAATAATTGTAATCTACCTCTTTCTCAAAATAATTGTTATAATACCCAGCACATAAAATATACCAAACAATTGTAAATATACAAATATACTCAGCATATAGTGGAAAATAATTGTAATAATTGTAAGCCACCTTTTCAATTTTCACCTGAGCAAAATATACAAAAGAAGAAGAAGAAGAAGAAGGGAAAAAAAATGATATTGCGATTCATGTCTTTCGTGAAGCAATCAAAACAACCCATTACAAATCATGCCCATCTTGCAAAATTAAATGAGAAATCAAATACCCATTTCAAGGCAAACCCCAGTCTTTCATGACCATTTCAATTATCCAAAAAACAAGTTATTAAGACAGATAGTAGTAATAAAAAAAGAAAAGAAAAGAGAGAGTAAAAAGAACGACAGAGACTGAGATCAAGAAATGAAGGGAACAAAAGGAATAGTGAAGCACTACGTATTGCTGGCAAAGTTTAAAGAAGATCCCATCTGATGAAACTGAGAAACTGATCAAACTGTTTAATACCTTGAATCTTGCTATTTGTATTTAAGGGTCAGGATTGCAATACACAAGAAAGAGGACATGGACGTTTTACACCAAATATGTTGTGATGTTCATTGACAACATATTGTCAACCAATCTTTTCCTTGCACTACATGATTGACGATTTGAGCCGCCAACTTTCTTGGGTCTCTCGTTTTCAGTTCTTGAATTGGGATGGGTCCATTTAAAAACAGCTGAACCCTTAATCCCTTATGTCGTGCGTGTCTTGTTTCTTATGGTCAATTGGGTTTGTGAAACCTGCGGATGGCCATGGCTGGGCCGAGTCAGGTTTATCCCTTTCTCCTCTACTCCGTCGAGTTTCGGATCGAGTGATCGGTTTTTTATGGCTTTATTCCTGTTGATGATTTTTATTTATTTGTTTTTTAAGTTTTGCTTTAATGTCCAGTGTTTCTCATTACATGACTCCTTAATAAGATAAAATAAATTAATTAATTAAAACAAACATAGAATTGCTATAGATAATGTATTGTACAAGGTTATCAATATAAACGATCAAAAGTGAAAAATAAATATGATTGAAGCAGCCAAGTCATTTGGAATCAATAAGGTCTAACATTTGAACCATCTAGGTGGCCAAGTGGTAAGGACTTGGGATCAAGGGATTTGCTCCTTTTGTGGTCTCAAGTTCGAGTTCTTGGTTGCTCATATGATGGCCACCGGAGGCTTACATGGTCGTTAACTTTAGGGTCCGTGGGATTAGTCAAGGTGCGCGCAAGCTGACCCGAACACCCACGTTAATCTAAAAAAAAAAATAAGGTCTAACATTTGTCATTAATTTTTGAGGTTGTTCTCTTGTTTTCAATGTCAACTAAACTGTCAATTTAACTAATCATCATAAATTAGTTGACTGATTCATCATTTTCACATTATGAACTCAGATACTAATTACAAATTTATAATAGCTATGAGCTGCAATATTTAATTGATATCACATAATAAATATCACGGTTTTACACCGTTATATCCAAAAATATATTATTTCATCAATCGTTGCTATGCTAATTCATAGTTTCTTTTTAGTTTGTATGTTAATAGCCCAATTTGTCCTAAATTTAATCAAAATTTTCTTATTTGTTCCAACTACACACAAATGTTCAACTCAATAGCCGAAATTACAAACAAAATTGTAATTAAGCTTCAATTAGAATTTGATTCAACGCCAATATTTTCATTGAATTTATTGCAATTATTGATATTTCTTCTTGCAAAGCATAATCTTAGCTCATCCACGGTGGTGAAGTCAACTATAAAGGTCCTTTATTACGCATTGGAAAACAAATTAATAAATACCCTCTGAACGAAGCATATACAAGTCATTGACAAAAATGCATTGCTTGCTTTACATGAGTTTGTTTCTTGTCAAAATCACAAAAATCATATACCAAGTGAATTATAATAAGCCAGAAGAAAATGCAGGATGGTCACCAAACAAATAAAATAAACGCCAGAAGAAAATGTGTAAGCATTTACTGCATATGAAATGGAAGTCTTGAATATTGATCAAAAGCCAGAGTAGACTTTCGTTAAAATATAATTCCGTAATCTAAATCATGAACTGAAGAATTGGACCTTAATTTCATGCCACCTTTTTAATATAATTGGAGGAGATTCTAATTCTACTTGTAATTCTGATAAAAATGCCCAAGCTTTCGGACCACTTCCAATTAGGAAATAAATTCTATTCTTGAAAAAAAAAAAACCCTATAAAATTGTTTAAAAAAGAAGAAGAAGAAAGAAGAAAGAAGAAGGTGGTGTTTGAGAGTCAGCTACGGTGCAATTTCCACTGTGATCGGGTTTCAACAAAATCAAACAAAGCTTCTCCCTCTCCTTCGCAAAAGCACAGGGAAGACTTGATCCTTTAGATCCATGCAATGGGAGGAGTCTCCTACACTAAAAACGCCCTTTTTATTGCTGATGCTGATGAGACAAATGGCCCAAAATCCCAACTTTCCATTTCCCCATGAAACTCTCTAATTTGACCTTTTCAGAGGCAAACTCGGCCACTCAAATTAACAGAAATATCCTTCTTCCTCTTCTCACTCGCATACTAATCGCTTCAACTTTATTCAGTCCTTGACAACTGCAAGAAACAATTGCTCGTGGAAAACAGGTAGCATCGGAGAACTGACCCATTAATGTTATATACACGGGCAAATTGTCGGTGTGAAAAATGCTGTTAATGTATATCAGATAACATTGACTGTCAATACACACACACATGAACTATTGTTTCGTGTAGATTATAGATGAACTATTCATCAAGTTTCTTCTTTGTTGATTCATATTCCGAACAACCATTGGAATCTCATTCGAATCCATACCAAAAGTCAGTAAATAGAAACAAATTAAATATGTAAGCTTTTCACTGATCCTTACATAGAAAAAAACATTCTGACGTCAGGCCAAACCCGAAACGGTTCCCCGCCTTAAAAGTTTTTAACTTCTGAAGAAACACAGAATCGGAAGGCACACAGAAGAAACAACCAACCCCACCTCCCGGGAAAAAAAAAATTCTAAACTTTACCTATACAAAGATTAGAGATCATTTATTGGAGACGAGAAAACTGCTAAAGAGAATCAAGAAATGGAGCGTTTCCCAGGACGATCAGCAACTTGAAGAGTCTGGTCAATAAGTTTTCTTGCTTTTCTGCTACGGATCTCAACCTTAACACTTGCACTCTTGTCCATCTTGATGTATGGTTTCTTGGACTTCTTCAAGGCTCTAACTTTTGATTTGATTGACTGCACCAGATTCTCTAGCTGAATTGCCATCTGGGTTAACTCTCAAAAACAAACCAAGAAAAATCACTGTGTTTAATTTGTAAGAAAAAAACGGAAGACGAGATTTGGGTTCTCTTCTCTAAAAATCCAGTGGCTTTGACATTTGCTTCTCTGGCTTTCCTAAGGTTTTGCTTCTTTTTTTCTTTTCTTTTTTAATGTGGTTTGTGACAAACTGACTTTTTGCTCAGGTGTGGTTTCGTTTCATGTTTATATTGACAGGTAGGCCAGAAATGGGGCATGGTTTTGTAGATTATTACGGGTTTACAACTTGCTGTGTTTTTGTTTTTTTCCCCTGACTTTTGTGATGAAGTGGAGATGATAGCAGCATAATTGAAAATATTTTTTAAAATATATTTTCTTCTCAAATATATAAAATTAATTTTTTATTTTTTAAAATTGATTTTTAATATTAAAATATTAAAAAAAAAAATTAAAAAAACAAAATATTTCAAAAAAAACAGCTCCGCCGTTTTCACAATCATAATCTCAAGTGCGTCCATGATAATGACGTGTCTTTTGATTTTTTTACCATCAGAGTATTGAAAAACGTACGGTATAATCATAATGGTGAGCTTCATGACCTAGAAGATCCTTCAAGTATGAAAAACATGATGGATACATCAGTACTTTATATTTAAAATGTTTTCCATGATTTGTTTGTTTTCATAGGATTTTTAATAAATATATGAGAAATATGGATTAATTTGGTTGATGAAAAATTCAAGCTGGAACTTTACATTCCTCATTAGGACGAAGATAAGCAAGTCGAGAAGCAATGCTGATTAGACTCACCATGTCAGAATGAACAAGGCAGTAGTGTTTTCATTGGACATTTTGGTAAGCAGCAAAATAATTGTAATTATCTATGGTCTACGTTTAATTTGTTAACTTAACCAGTCCAGATAAATAAATGTGAGGGAATACTCAGGTGTTACCTGATCTATACCAACTTGCAACAAGAGGGAAAAAAACTATAACTCAAATTATATTTATGTCTTTAATTTATTCCCTTAAAAAGATTTCAAATTCAAACCTTTTTAATATATATAGAAAAAAAGAACGACTTAAGTCTTGGTCATAAAATAGTTTTATTAATAAGAGCCCAATTGTTTTTGCAACGAAGCATAAAAGGATATATCAACAAAACAGGGCAGTGTTGAATTTTAGCATTAAAAACAAATATAAAAAAATGTCGAAATTGATGGCGTGCACAATCTTTCCCTAAACAAAGAAGAAGTCACTGTCTTATCTCATGATTATTATATCAGGTGATTGGATTGCTCACATATATATATATATATATATATATATATATATATATATATATATATATAGAGAGAGAGAGAGAGAGAGTGAGAGAGCAAAGGGGCTGCTGTTGAATGCATTGTCCATCTCACCAAAATACTTTTCTTTTTTCCCTGGAAATAAATAAATAAATAACTAGAACAAGACCCTCCTAGAAAAACAAAAATCATAGCATCAGCACGCAGCGAAGACCTAACGCGGGAGCCAAAAACAAAACAGTTGAAATCGATTTTCTTGCCCTTTTTTCCTGTGAAAATTACTTGATGATTATTTACTACAACTAAAACTACTAAGTGATTCATATTGTAATTTATAATGAAATACTAAGTTGTTTATTTTTATATATATTTTTTACTATAAATTATACTGTATAATATAATTCATGGTAAAAAACTAGATGTGTTTAGGTTTTTTAATTTTTTTTGTTTTATTTTTTATAAATATTTTTTTTATTTAATTTAATTTGTTAATTTTAAATTTTTTTCTATTTGGTTATTGAACTTTTATATCATGGATTTCAGGTTTGACAGGTTAACTTAGATTTTTTTCTAGTTTTTCTTTTTAATTATTTTTTATTTAATTTAGTTTGTTAATATTAATTTTTTTTTCTATTTAGTTATCAAACTTTCATGACACGAATCCTGAATTTGACGGATTAGCCCAGCAATTCTAAGTTAACCTGTAAATTTTTTTTCCTATTAAGTTATCAAATTTTCATGACACGAATTTCTGATTTAACGGTTTAGCCTGATTTGACAAATTAAACCAATTAATTCATTTTTTTTTTCTTTTTATTCATTATTTTTTTCTTCATGTAGGTTTTTTTCCTTTGTCTTTTCTTTTTAATTATTTTTTGTTTTGTTTAATTTAGTTGGTTAATGTTAAATTTTTTTCTATTTAATTATCAATTTTTCATAATAAAAATCCTGGATTTGATGAGTTAACCCAACTAATTTTATATTAACCCGTAAAATATTTTCCTATTGAGTTATCAAGCTTTTATGATACAAATTTTATATTTAATGGATTAACCTAGTTTGAAGTGTTAACTCAGTTAATTCATATTTTTTTTTTATTATTTTTTTCTTCATGTAGGTTTTTTTCCTTTGTTTTTCCTTTTAAATTAATCTTTTTTTGTTTAATAGTTTTTTTCTTTTTTTCTTTTATTTTTCATTATTTTTTTAGAATTAAGTTTGTTAATATTATATTTTTTTTCTATTTAATTATCAAACTTTCATGATACAGATCCCAAACTTGATAGGTTAATATGATTTTATTGGTTAACCTAGTTAATTCATATTTTTTTTTATTAGTTTTTTTCTTTCTGTATATATTTTTTCCTTTTTTTTCTTTTAAATTAATCTTTTTTTGTTTAATAGGTTTTTTGGCCTTTTTCTTTTTTTTTCTTTTCTATTATTTTTTTGTTTGATTTAGTTTGTTAATATTAAATTTTTGTCTATTTAGTTATCAAATTTTCATAATATAGATTCTAGATTTGACAGGTTAACCCAGATAATTTAAATTTTTTTTCTTTTTGTTCATGACCTTTTTCTACCTATAGGTTTTTTTTTAATTAATCTTTTTTTAGTTTAGTTCATTACTATTAATTTTTTTATTTAGTTATCATATTCTTATGACAAGAATCTTAAGTTTGACAGGTGAACTTAGTTGATTCAGATTTTTTTTTTCTTCACTAGTTTTTTTCTTTCAATTTCATCTTTTGATATTATAATTATAACTAGAATATATCAACCTTTCACTATGGATTGCATTATGCAAATTCATAGTGAGCCTTTTAGTTGTAGGTTTTTTTATTACTTTTTCTTTATTTTTTTCTTTTTAATTTTTTTTGTTCAATTTAGTTTGTTAATATTAAATTTTTTTTTATTTAATTATCACACTCTCATAATACAGATCTCAAGCTTCACGCATTAACCTGGTTTAGCGAGTTAGCGTAATTGATTCAGTTTTTTTATTTTTTTAATTAGTTTTTTCTTCTAATATCATCTTTTAATATCGATTTTATTGAGAATTAAACTTCATAAATTATTTTTTTTACCTTTCATTAGATTATCGTAATCTCATGAGACGATTTTATTATACATCTCCTTGCAAAGCACTATTTATTAAAATAGTGATTTGCTTCTTCTTTTTTTTTTCAATTAATCTTTTTTATTTAGTTTTATTCTTTAGTATTATTTTTTTTCTATTTAGTTATTACACTTTGATGACACGATTTTACAACCAGACCCACATCCAAAGCTCTTAGATCTGGTGTTGCAGTCAAACCCAAGGCTATTAAACTTGACATTGTTGTCAAATTCACTTAAACTTAGATAATGCAAGTTTGATATCATTATTAATATTAGAAATATCATTATTTTTATTATAAATATCATTATTTTTATTATAATGAATAGTGCTAATATAATAATTAATGAATTTGAAAAAATATTATTAGTTATAGGTTTTTTCCTTTTTAATTATTTTTTTTAATTTAGTTTATTAATATTAATTTTTTTTCTATTTAGTTATCATACTCTCATGATATGGATCCCATGTTTGACCGGTTAACTTGGTTTGGCGAGATAAACCAGTTGATTCAGATTTTTTTTTTCTTAAGTAATTTTTTCCTTTCAATTTTATCTTTTAAAATCGATTTAATTAAAAATTAAATTTTATAATTTATTTTTTTATCATTCATTAAATTATTGAGATTTCATGAAGAGATTTTATTGTTACCTCACCTTGCAAAGTACTAATCATTTGAATAATGCTCTGCTTTATTGTTTTTTTTAATCAATTTTTTTTAGTTTTATTTTGTAATATTAATTTTTTCTTATTAATTATCATATTTTTATGATACGACCTTACATGCAGATCATATCTAAGGCTTCAGGTCTAATGTTGTAGCTAAATCCATTTAAACATGAGTCATATAAGTTTAATATTATTATTAATATTATAAATATTACTTTTAGATCAGATATTATAAACAAACTCTATAACTTTGTAAAAAAATCTAAAACTCTTAAATGTTAATTATTTTTAATATGTTTTATATATAAAAAATTTATCCACAGGGCACTGGTCACGTTTCTTATATGAGCTAATTTCTATCGCATACTCTACAGTCCACCACTCTTCGTCACATAAATTGTCTCTAGGCCGTGACACAACCGGAAAAACTAATTATTCAATATCAAAATATTTTTTATATTTTTTATATTAATAAATTAAAATTATTAAAAAATATTTTTTATAAAAATTCAAAAACAGTTTCAAACGTACTACCGAAGGCCAAAGCATTACTTCTCATTGTATCTGTTTTACTACTATTATATAAATAAATCAATGAATATATTTCACTCAATTCAAAATTAATGGTTTAACGGAAATCAATATTTGCAAATATTACAGCAATTCATATCAGATGTACTCATGAAAGGCACAACATGATAAGAAAAAAGAAAAGGAAAAGAAAGAAGGAGAAAGAGAGACATAAAGATTGATAATCAATTTGTTTTCTCATTTCAAGTTATTTTTTAAAATATTTTTTATTTAAAAATATATTAAATTAATATTTTTATATTTTTTTATAATTTTATTGTATTAAAATCAGAAATAAAAAGTATTATTTAATATACTTTTAATAAAAAAATAATTCTACCCAAAATACCTGCCACCTATTATCGAATACACAGTAAGACTGAAGAGAAGAATTCACCAAGAAATAAGGCGCTGTATATTATACATGCATTCTTACTGCATCATTCAACAGAATTTATATGAGGCTTTAAATATTCTCATCCTTTTACTTGTGATTTGAGATTTCAGTGTATTTTTAAATAAAAAATATTTTAAAAAATAATTATTACAACACTTCCAAAACCCTGTGATTGAATTGCCTTAAATTCTTCTTAGAGTGCATTTAAGCCTGATTATTTTTCATTCATTTTTCATAATTTTCTTATACTACCAACGAACAAACAAAAACAGAAGTCGAAGAAGAAAAAATTGCTTGCTCAGGAAGCCAAAACTCTAGAGCATTCTTGCCTCCAACCAGACTAATTGGGTTCAACTCTCCTTGGGAACCAAGAAAAAAAGTTTGCTTTGTTGATTGAATATAACAGAGAATTCATAATTCAATACAGCTAATATTGATTGACTAGAGGATTTAATAGGGTAGCTGCAATGCATATTCCCAGCAAGAATACCTCGTATGATCATCAAACTGCCATCTCTTTTCTTTTTTTAATTCAATCAAACAGCCATCTATTCATTTATTTAGAAGAAACACACGTGCAAGAGATGCAAAACCACGTAAGACTCAGGTGCTTATCTGCCCAAAAGAGCCATAAATGGAGGTACAGGAGACCATCCCTAATACTTCATCCACGGTTGTCAATTCCGTATTTATTTATTTTTAATTGAAATGAAATAATTTAGTTTTGAAGTATTTTTGTGTGTAAATTAAGATATATATATATATATATATTATAATTTAATAAATATAATTATACAATATAAACACAGTATCTAACAAATATAATTTTAAAATTTAAAATATTTTTAAATAATCAAGATTAAATAAAACTTTAACTTAAAATAATTCAACTTAAATAAAATACCAAAAAAATATTATGAAAGTACAATATTTTAACATAAATCAAATATCATTTCCATCATTAAAATAAAAATAAGGATCTTGATATTATGATTATATGTAGAGAAAGTCACCAACTAAATATTTCAATAAGTGATCATTTTTACCAAGCTCATTTTCATTATCAAAACATATTCTTTTGTTTTCTAAAGTTAAAGCATACAAAAGTGCTTTAATTGTCTCCCAACTTATATCCTTTTCATCAAGAAGAATAGATTCTTCACGTATTCTTCACGTATCCATTTATTCAATAGATCAATGTTAACTAGTTTAATGAAGTTTAAAGCATCCTTTGTTTTGTTTAAATTTTTAAAAAGTATAAATATGAAGAAAAAAAACAACATGAATATATCCTATATATATTGATAATAAATTTAATTTTAAAAAAATTAATATAATTATTAATGAAAATAGTAATAATTATTATTAATATCATTGTTATTGAAAATGATAATAAAATTTTTTTTATATAATTTATACTTGGGTAATTTAATAAATCAAATTGGCATAGGTGCAATTTGATTTAAAAGCTTTTTACACACGGAATGAAATATGTGAAATGAAATCGGAACATTCTAATAAAAATTTATTTAAAAAATAATAAATGAATCAAGATTTGAAATAAGATGAAAATTATTCTGTTTTGTTTTATATTTTAAATTGTTATAAAATATTTTGATCATTTCTAATGAAATGAAATAGAATTAACAGCCTTTCAGTTCATCAGCTCACAGGATACCAGGCAACAGAATAGAGAACAGAAAGCAGCAGAATATATGTAGTAACTCGGGTAAGATAGTAAGAATTCACTCTATTCAATACCCAGAATGAGAAACTAGAGCAAGAACGGAAAATGGAACATGAGAAACAAGCATCTTTATGCTCAGATTTTTGGGTTTGCAAGCAGAAATCCAATTTGAAGATAGTTTTCAAATTTTAATAAATTGTAGCATGCCTCCCTAATTGAGGGGCTTCAATTTCAAGCCCTAATTAAAAGAGAATTCAAAGCAGTTTGCAAAAAATTAAAAGAAAAACCTCAATCAGATGGCAAGCAACTTCTTGCGTTTTTTTTTGGGTACCAGATGCCACTATCAGGGCAAGGATGTCTAAACTTTCTTCAAGTTAAAAATGCTCTCAGCGGTCAAAGTCACAACTCAAGTCTCGCAACATCCCATGGCATGCAAAAATTACGAAAAAAAAGAAGACTTTGGAAAGCATGTGCAACATATAAATGCTGCCGACCATAATTATGCATTTTACAAAATGTACCTCCGAGTCATGGCCAAGCGCTGAGCACTAAAATGAAGCATTTATAATCCAACTTAACTTGCCTCTGGATAAAACAACAAAGAAGCTTCCTTCAAAGAAAAAACAAACAGGAAACTGCCGCTTTCCCACATGACACTAAACGATGTAAGATTATATAGCAATGGCCAGAGACTATATATATATATATATATCACACGCCATGAGAATTTGAGCGAATAGAAATGCCCTTTAACTGATAAAGGACCATGTTTGAACAAACCTGGTGTGGGCTGTGACAGTATGAAGTTGAATATCGGCCTAGATGACACCCAAAGATTGAACAATCCTTCACTGCTAGTCAAAAAATTCCATCATTGGCATTGTTTGAGGAGAAATTATACACATACTGTTGTTTTAAAATGCAAACACCACCAAGCATGCTGATTGCAAAAGATACCAGTCTACTTTAAAAGTTAGCCTAGTTTTACTAAGATTTGAGATAATTACATAGTGGCAAGTGTAGATTATTATAAGGTCTGACTTTAAACTGGATCAAACAGGACGAGATCACTTTCTAGTGTGAATCAGATTTGCCAAAGACACATCAAATCTCAGAGATTCTAAGAGTAGCAGGGTGTGAAACTCACGTTGTGAAAAGCTTACTTGCAAATGTAATTAAGAACTCGATGCTACTGGGTGTCGGACCACAGCATTAGATTTGGCAAAAGTGCCTTTGTTGCAGTTTCAACACCTAGGCGATGCGGTCCAGGACGAACAGCTATTGCGCCTGCTTCCATCACCTTGTTCACTTCTTTCTCTGTGAAGTCTAAAGCATGCATCGATGTAAATCCACACCAATTAACTTTATTTTCTAAAAGCGAAGAGGAATTTCAATGACGAGGAATTTGAATCTAAATTTAAGCATTTTAGTTAAGAATACTGTTCCATCAAAATATCATCAAATCGTCGCTATCTGTCAAAACAAGAGTTCTAGACTATAAAATTTGTGAAATCAAGATTACAAAATTCGTATTATTTATGCAACTCAATCCAAGAACATGGATATGGTAGGTATGAGGCATGTGATTAGCAGACAACACCAGTGAAAAGAGGGAGCTCAACTTGAGAAGAGATAAACTAATTGAGAGGGACAAAATCAGTTTGAGATTTCAAGGAGGACAAAGAAAGAATCATTGAAGTACATATATCTCATGACATATCTTATAAATGTGATAATGCAGTGAAATCTGAACACATAGAAGCCATGGGATAACTTTGAGAAATAAAGGGGTGAAGGGGACTGAGGGAACAGTGCATGCAACCATCACAACATAACAGAGTTATTATGCCACGAGATACAGACACTGATTCAATCAATATTTTCAAAAAAAAAAAAAAAACATAAGCTCCTCCCAACAAGTTAAACCAACTGACAACATATTTAAAATAGAAACAAAAACAAAAACAATATACATTAACATACCATGTAGTTTTCGCCCAGACATGCAGAAGAAGAAAATTACGATGAATAGGAAATAACATAGGAAGTGTACTAACCCCCTTCTGGTCCCACTACTGTCAATCCACTTGATTCTTTTCTTGATGAAGTCAATACACTAATAACAGGAGTAGCTTCTGCTGTTGCCAGAAAACATAGCTTTGACTGGGCAAGCTATATAACCACCCCCGCCCCCCTCCCTAAAAAAAAAGGGGGGTCAAGCTCAGCATAGTAGGGATAGATGAAGAGAAGAGTGTTGAAGAGAAGAGTGTCCACGTATTTTCAAACATTCCTTTTCCCATGGTCAGTGTTGGAGATGGCCAACTCCTGACCCCCAAACAACGCATTTTCTTCAAAGAGAGAGTGTTCTTGATTGTTGTCCAGGATTTGATTTATGGCTGATTTGGTCTAGTTACTCTTTTATGATTTACCATATCCTGGGTATTTATGGGACATATGACAGGTTGTGTTATGTTATCAGGCCTTGGTCATGGTCTTCGCCAATGTCATGAGGATTTTGATAAAAAAAAACATCAAACTCATGGAATGAGTGGTAAGGAATCTAACTTGGATGGTTCCCTTTCCCTTCAGTTATATCACTGGAATATCTTAACCCACCAAAAAAGCTCCACAAACACTTTTAAACCCATCCTCCTTGAGCCAAGATGCTGGTCAACTTTTTAGAAGAACTCAATAGGGGCAAAAGGCCAACAACTTTGGTTGGAAGATTTAGAATCATTTCACTCAACTGCTGACCTAGTATAGAAGTAAGGTAAAAAGAAAATTAACAAATAACTTCTTATCAGAGAGTCGAAATTAAATTGATAAGAACCTCCACACCCCAAGGAAAATTTATCAGAAAAAAAATATTGCAGGAGCAATTATTTACTCTGTTTTGTACTTGCTGCCAAAATGACATGTCACAGCCTGTCTACTCGATTTTCTGAGATTGATAGAGAACGCTCTGTCAGCAGAGGGGTCACACTGTGAGCTCCAAGTTCCTAAGGAGAGAAGATTAGAGGACCAACAGTTACAAAAGAAAGGGGAATAAAATGGCTATAATTTTAAGCAGATTTTTTTTTCATTTGTGTATTTAAGACATACCTCGCATTTCTCAACAAGCCATTCAGCTCGATCACCCTTTAGAGTACCTAAAGGAGAAACATGTGAAAATGTGATGACAGAGATGAGTTTAAAAGACCGTGTCTAATTGCTTTATGCGAGATTCTACTCAAACTCACCAGATGCTGCAAATACATGCCACTTTGTGTGCTCTGAGGAGGAACTATTTTTGGATCTTGCAATGCCACAAAAACAAGTCCAGGACGATCAATTCTCTCTATGCACCCTCCTATTAAACCTCCTTTCCCATTGAAGAGATCTACCCTTGCATTGAATTGTTTGGAAAATCACAATTTTTTCAGAGGCAGAAAACCGTAAATGTTTGAGATCAAAAGCAAGCATGCTTGTGTTCCACTTAATTTTTTTTGCCAGTGCAGAGCTCAAACCATTTGGATTATCTGAAACGTAACGATGCGAACAAAACTAGCATTATAATGATGTAAACACATTTACAAAACAAATTTGAGAAAACCCTGCTGTCTATAATGATAAAGAATACAGCAGCAGCGCAGCAACAATGAGTTACTTAAACGACCTCCCAACCCTAGCACAACTACAGACATTAAAACTTCAGAAGTGACATTGATATACTGATGAGAAACCTCAGATCATCTTAATAAGCACTAATAATGTCAATAAATGCAAATGTCTAGCAAGTAATAATGATTAAAGGGGTACCTCTCATTCGTGTGCTCAATCTCAAAGCTTTAGTCATATGCCTGAATTCATCGCCTTCACCACTAGCTTGTCAATGAAGACACTTTTGATGGCATCATCCCTATCATTACTGTCATTATTGCCATATTTACTATCATCAAAATAAAATAATACAAATTCTTATCTATCTCATCATGAACAGCATCACTAAAACCAATCAATGAATCCCCTGACCCGTAGAGTATCAGCAAACTCGAAGAGTTCTATCCAAAAACTCTAGTCTATGTTGTATTAGGCCCAATCACAAGGTTACCTTCTCCGCTTTTGTCTATGATATGGGTTCTTAGAACTAGATATGAGAATGCCATCACTCTCATGATCTTTCAGATCCCAGTCCACTAAATAACAGGTCGAATCCTCAACTTGCTTTGAAAATTCTCAATCACCAAGATCTGAACATTTTTTAGTGTAACAAGTATAAGTGACTATTTGGAAGCATGTTTCAAACTATATTTTGATATATTTTAAAAATGTATGTCTTGAAAAAAAAAAAGGGGGATAGTTGTAGTGGCCAGTGCACACAAATTATGTAGCAATCGCCTTAACTGAAGTTCCTTTTTCTCTTAATTCGCTTTAATTGAAAGGGTTTTTTTTTTTTAAAAAAAGAAGAAGATATGACTCTAGAAGTAGTATGATAATTTGACATGGATTATACACCATGAAATCATCGGCTGGTTCATGGGCTAGGATTTAAGGGTAGGCCATAGGTTTAGGAGCTTGAAGTCCAGGGCGACCCAAAAGGCCCAGCCCAAATGAGCTCTGTTGTTGTTAATAATAATAATAATAATAATAACAATACAAGGTTTAACATTTAAACATCGTTTATAGCAAGTTTGCTTGTTTCTTAATCTTCACGTACTCAATGTTGCATAGCAAATGCTTATATACTGTAAGCCTACGAGAATACCAAAATTAAACAAAAGCATTCGATAAATCCACAAAGCCCTGAAACAAATTAGTTACCCAACATCATACATGTGGTCTCTATTCTCGTTCAATCAGCAGGTCAAGGGTTTTTGGCATGCATGTAAGGTGTTTGACAAAATGGCAGAAGCATTATCTGTTGTCTAATCCAGGAGCCGTGGCCAAATGATTTTGCCCTGGTAAGAAATATACACCTGAATACTCAAATTTGGATATTTATCTGATATTTGATTGCAAGTTAATGGCTTGTTATTCTGAAATGGAGCTCGTTGGCCCATATTTTAGGGCGTGCATGGTATCAATTCCCCTGCAAAGCAAGCAATCACAACACATTAAAACAAAAGTACCTTTACATTCTGCACTTACATATACAATGCCAAAAGTCAAGAGAACGGCAACGAACAGGCACTGCTTGTTCTTCTTTCCTTTTCCCCCAAAAAGAGCCTTAAACATCTAAGACTAATTAGATGATACTGATATCTAGGAACAAGCAGTTTAACATTAGCACCATACTTCAACAAAAACTAAACATAGCACACATCTAAGACTTAATTGCATAAACCAAAATCCACCATCTGCCGCTCCTACCCATCAACATCATCACCACCGTCATCCATTCCATCCCCTTCAAACCCACCTCCCAACTCACAAACTCTCTCCCAAACCTCCTTTGAAACCGGCACAACTGATAATCTAGGTTGCCTAAACAATTGAAAACCCTTTAACCTTTCGTCACCCTTCAATTCCTTCAAATCCAATGGCCTTCTCATCTCCCCCACTGCTTTGACATCCACCACTCCTTCGCCACCTTCATCATACCATTCTCTCGCCACAGTAACCACACCAACAACACGTCGCGCTTTGGACCCAGAGTGGTAGAAGAAGCAAAGATCATTGAGTTTCATGGCCTTGAGGTTCTTCTGGGCTTGCTTGTTTTTTACCCCATCCCAATTGGATATGCCTCCATTGGAGGCTTGATCATCCCATGACCACTCTCCTGGCTCGGTTTTGAGAAGCCAATATTGCTTTTCTTTCCCCATTTTTATGGTTTTCTTTTTGATGATTTGGGGAAGGATTTTCTTTTGTAGGGATTTGAGGGGGGTGTTTCGGAGGGAAGATGGACAGATTAGTTGATCTGTAGCGGGAAATATACTGTGTTGGCGCCAGTAAATGTATCTGTAATCTTTCGACATGTAGTAAAGCAGTCTAGACTTATTAATTTTTATAGGATTAAGGCCTTGCCTTTTTTGCTCTTGGGGCATGCATATTTGTGGACCTTAAACTGGACTGATGCCCATACATTCTGTTAGGCCCATTAAATCAATGAAATTTCTAGTCCTGCTACTTGTTTTGTTAAAAATAAATGGTGTCTGACTGTTTATGATCATGGCAGGCACCAGGCAGCAGGAGTTTTTTTTTTTTTTTTTTCTCTTATGGGAGATAGCAATGGCCAATGGCCAAAAAAAAAGAAGACCAATGGTATTATCGTTACCATTGCTTAATGTTCAATTTCGTGATGCAACTTCAGTTAATATTTCTGAATTATAAACTCATGGTATTAATACACAAGAATGTAGCATGAAAGCATTCTAAAATTAATCTAATTTTTACATGGGATGGAACCAAATCCTGATAGAATGCTGAACACGTACCCATAATTGCATAAACATTTGATTGCAATGGTTTTTTTCCTTCTTCTTCTTACTTTGGCCTTTCGGCATAAATGATGATACCTTGGCGTTACTCGACAAAGTTCTGGGAAACTTTTTTGTGCTAAGGTGACATCGACACCCACCATCTGCCAGACTTGCTCAAGTATCGTGGCATCACAATCATGCCTCTAGGGCCAGCCATATATCATGCTTGCGAAATCTATGACAATTCATCATATGGCAGCTCAGAGGACATTCAAAAGGGCGAAGACTTTAGATTAGGGTCAAAAACTGCGTACCACAATGTCTATCGCCCGTGTAGATGCATTGGCCATTTCACCTTTTTTTTTTTTATAAATTATGATTTTTATTTCATTTCATACTTTTGCATGTGTAACCTGTGGTGGTATTAACACAGGTTGTTAGTATTATTTTTTTTTCCCCTTAGTTATAATAGTTTTTATAGATTTGTACTTTTGTGAAATGAGATTACATGTACTTTCAAGTTGAGTTGGGGTGAGAAAAAAACGACAAATAAACCTATATGTCATCGAGCATGATTAATAACGGCAATAATTTAAATTATTTTTATTTAAAAATATATTAAAATAAAAAAAATATTTTTTTAAAAAAATTATTTTTGATACGAAAAAACAATCTAAAAATATAAAAAATTTATTTTAAATAAAATAATTTAAAATTTAAAACAACATGGTTTTTAACCCTTTTCCAAACCCACTTTAATTCTCCATGTTCAAGTTGTCAATTGAACAAAGATGTCATGCTTACCTTTAAAGGAGCATTCCAATACGTTCTTTATTTGTAGTATATTCTATCAAACTTGTATGGTAACAACTCTAATCGTGAATTAATATATGTTTAATCCAATGATACTCGCAGTTGACCTGTTGAAGTCTCGGGTTTTCATACTTTAATTACTTATAAATCTCAATTTTCTATTATTGATTACCAAGTCTTTGTTTGTAAATTGTACAATATGGTTTCATTAAACCGTGAGGCACATGAAATCCTCTTAATTAATCGTCGAAGTTCTAAATTTTAATATAGGTTTAATTACTCAAGCTTCCTGAGACCAGAGCGGCCCTCACCGGATGACTCACAAGGGAGAAAAGAGGATGGTTTCTCCTAGAAGATACAAGTTAAGCCACGATCAAGATCTTCACAATCGATCAACATGTACCTTCTGATTGCTAGATTACTTGTCTCTTAATCTCCATTGATGGATTCAACCCATGTTGTAAATTTGTAATCAAGCAGCTGTCGTGATTAACATAACAAAACTAGTTGATCACAAAATTCAGGCACCAGCCAGAAACAAAAATTCCAGAAATTAGACCAGTATTGACTGGTAATCAGCTCTGTTGTGTGCACAGAGCAATTGGTTTGGTCTTGCCCTGCAAGAAGTAGCAAGACTGAACAACGTTCAATGGAAACTCAAGAAGCCAGAAGTAAATTAACAACCCACTACAACATCTGCGTCCGTTTTTATTAATACAACATTCAAACCAAGTAAATATACAATATTGACTAGGAGAGATTTGGGGAAATGATACAGGGAAGCCTCCCATTTATAGATGCAATACTAACCAAGAAAACGTAAGATTTCATGGCTTGTGTTTCTGAGTGTATATATAATCAATTTGAGCTGCAAGTGTTCTTCTCGTCAAACACTCGTCTTCTCCAACTCCTTCACAACTCTTCTCCACCTCTACAGTCTCTGCTTCGGCATTATCCTTCAATAAATCAAGAACAAAAAGGATTAAGAAAAAGCGAACAAACCACAAGCAAGTTGATGAAAAACTAACATGTATACCCCGTATAGAGTCTCCATCGGAGTTACATCAGCGAAGGCTGGCTCCGGCCGGGCAGCAGAGGTCAAAGTGAAGGAAAAGAAAAGAATGGCCATGATGCAAACGGTGCTGATCCTGTAAGCCATTCCTCTGCTTCTCCTTTGATTTCTTGCTTTCTATAAAACTCAAAGGAGCATGAAATATGGAGAGGAGATATTTTAGGGATAATTTATAGACGTCATGGAAGGGCAAATATGGAATTATGTTTTTTGAAGATAAATTAGTTATTTCCCAACTGATTTCAAGGGGATAAAAAACCAATTAGAGAAGAATGTACGGATATGAGTTAGATGATTTGGTGATCAGCATCATCGTTGAAAAGTAAATGAGTTCTAGAACCATGGCCAGACTTGCACATAGTTTCCTTGCAGAAAAAAATAATTATTTTTTTTGACAAGATTATAAATTCTGGAAATCAAGACTTTTTAAGTTCTAGAACCATGATAAATATTTGTTTGGAAAATATTTTTTAAGAAGAACGGCAGAGATTGAGAGGGTTTGCGAGGGGATTGGGGTGTGAAGGAGGCAATTGTTAAGTTTTATAATGGTTGGCCTCATTTTTTCTTTGTTGAATTATTATTTTTAATCTAATTTCAAATCTATCCTTTTCTATTAGAAATATAAATAAAAAAATATGAGTTATATTTATAATTAAATACATTTAATCATTATAAAATTAAACCTTACTTTGACTAGATAAAAGAGGGGTTCGTAACCTTGTTAATGTAAAGAAAACTGTGAAGTTGAGGTTAACACACATTTAAATCTTAAGATCAGATGTAAACAAAACTAAAATTGTAAGAATATGTAGTTTTATTTAGTTAAAATCTGATAAAACATGACAGGATCAGTTTAAATACCTTAAATATTCATATTGGTAAATAATTGAAAAACAACTAATTAGAAAAAAATTAATAAAGCTAAAATCTAAAATTTTAATAATATAATTCACTAAAATGCAGATTAGATAACAGATAATTTAGTCGTCAGATAAACCTCATTAAAGCGTTTGACCCTTGAGGAAGCTACCTGGAATTTACGTTGGCTTTGTGAATGGTAACTAAACTGCTTTGTGACCAAACACCAGCCGTACTTATCAGTATTCAGGTGTAGAGAAAAACGGCAACGCTTTCGGTCAAACCAAGGTACTATCAAGATTTTAAGGCACGAAAACCCCCCAGGAAAAAAGAAGAAGAAGAAGCAAGAGCTGGCAATCCTTTTTTTATTATTTATATTGTGTTTAGAATTACAATGGATATTATTTTTTAAAATATTGTTATTTTAAAATATAATAAAAAATTATTTTTAATATTAATATATTAATCAAATAATTTAAAAATATTTTTTAACATGAAAAATTTATTCCAAGACAAAGTCGCTAAATTTACACCATAGATAAAAAAACTGCTTTAATTCCAACAGTTTTGACAAATTTAATATACCATGGTATTTATGAGATTGTATTAGCAAAGCAAGCAATACTGCCAATATTGATATGTACCCAAAAAACTTTATTACAAGAGACTCATGATGAGGTGCATCAAATTGAAGGAACAGACTCATAGTGCAAATGTTATGATGAATTTGGAATGCTCATTCGGCCGTCCAAATGTATTTGCGTTGGTGGGTCAGAAGCATGGTTGTGTTCTAGGCTTCTGAATGATGAAAATTCCCACTAATAATTCCATCACCATTATTAAGATTCAAGAGCAGCTGCAAGCAATGAAAGGGAACAGAGAGAGGACCATTCTGTTTTTCTCGAGTTAATAAATGTTTTCTTGTTGGGGTTGGGTTGCTGAAAGTTGGGAGGGAAAAACATGAATATGGTAATGAAAGAAGCTTCTTTAATTTGGTCAGCTCGACAGATACCATCTTATTCATTCACGAGATTTTTACACAGAGAACAACTGTCTGTGCTCATGTCAATTTGCAGTCGCAAATGCAGCTGGGGAGGGGAGGTGTTCACAAGACTGGTCGTTTAGCTTTTCGTTCCTTCCAAGGGTTCTTGGGGTTTGTATCGTGCACTCTCTTCTGATAAATATCCGTAAAGCAGAACCATACGATACAGGGATTTTATATGATCCAACTAAACTTGTATCCACAAAAGAAGAAGAGAATCTCACCATAGTTAAAATCCTCACGACACGCGCTAGAAAAGTAAGTCATATTTGTAAGGAATAAATCCTAGTTTTGATAGAGCACCAGTCATGATCTTGATCCTATAAAGTTTTCAATGACATTCAAACCTAATTATAAAAATTCCAAGAAGGATTATAATTCATGTCACATCACAATATCACTAATTCCAAAATCTAAACATTTTAAAACGCAGGCCGGCCATGAATACCAAGTCATGAAAATCTTGATAAAAAAAAAAGACATGAGAGGGAAGGTTACTCCATGACAAAAATTGGACCTAATCTAGGACTATATATACGACTAACGAGCACTAAATTTTTGCTGGCAAGTTGTCATTTACAATAACTCAAAGTGGGATAGCCCCAGAGTTGATTCTAAGACTCAAATTCTGGTAGACCAGAAAAGATGAATAGGTTGGACCATAAGGCCGTCTCTTTCTTCTTTTCATTTAGGTCCTTCTCCATTTTGTGATCTGACGTTAGAAGCACTGTTAATTTTAGCTACAAATTAACCAACAGTTCTGACCAAGTGGAGGCCAAAAGTTCAGAATGACCAAATAAAAGACCATTACAATATCGAAGACAGCCTTCTCGTGTAAGGCCAGGCCATTGCTTGCTAGCTTTAACTTCAGGAGTGTTATTGGCTTTCTTTAGCGAATTACTGCAGAAGAAACTGCTGAAAATGCTTGAGGTAAAATTGACTTTTAAGGAACAAAACGCTAATTATGCATCAAATCCTGCTATGTTAAACCATTAAAGACAGACATAAGACACCTTTTTTTACTCACCCTTTATTTCACTGTCACCAAAGCTTGGTGTTACGATCAATAGACATATTTAATTCAGGCCCACTAGCAATAAGATTCAAAAGTGGTCTTATGGCAAGTTGCAAATTTGCAATTGCTGGAGCTGACGCCTTTTAAGTTTTGATTCGTGGCTAGAATCACCATCTAAAGTTTCAATATATTAAGGATGGTGCTTTTCTTTCTTCTTCTTTTTTCTTTTACTGAGGGACTCGAGGATAATTTCTTGGAGCCACGTTTTCTTCCCACTAGAGCCTTCAATGATGCTATGACAGGTTTGACAAAAAATCTTCCTTTATCATCCACCAACCACTGAAAGCTACAATCAAAGCATGTATGGCCTTCGGCGGCCACCAAGGAGAGCATTTTGACCTCTTTTATACATACGTTTGACTAATTTGCCACCTTTTTTCTTTTTCTTTCTTTTTTTTAAATCCTTAAAGCATTATTTTCGAGGATGTCAATTTAACCCGAAACTGATTGTTCTCAGCCTATCTGATACAAGTTGAATTTTTATTTTTTTATGACAAAATCAAATTCAGATTATTGAGTAACATTCAAATATAAAAGTTGAGTTTTGGACAGGGTAGTGCTAAGTCAGTGAAGTTTATTTATATAATTTATGATTATACCTTAAAGTCACCTTTCTTGTAGTTCGGATGAGTAGAACCCGACATTTCTCATTGGCATAGCAGCGCTGCAGAAGCATCTCCAACAGCGCAGCAGCTACAGTAGCTCCAACAGCAACAGCAGCAAATTAAGATTTTCGATTGAGTATAAATAATAATTTTAAATTCAGATTCAGGTATGGACGTGGATATAGCAAAACTCATGAATACCCATAGCCGTCGCTCTTTATCTCATCATTATTGCAGTTCTTCTGCTGACTTTCTACTGGGCTATTCATAGATGCATGGATGTTGTCTTGGACACAGGCTTAAGACGTCCAGTTGGATTGCCTAATGCATTGAACAAAATAGCAGATTTCAGGCCTGGCGAAAACCTTCTGTCCATCCGGGCATTTTTTGTTTTGAGTTGTTTTCTCTTCTTTTCTTCTCTCTCTCTCGTTTGTTTTTTCTTTAGGCTCAACTTTGTCCCCGAGTTAAATATGTGTGTTTTTTTCTTATAAGTTTAAATTTAACATGTATAAAAACTCTTGAGGACCATCTTCTCTTTAGCTCAACCAAAAAAATGACTCATCCTCCCTCAAATGACTTTCTTTCCATGGACAAGCTTCAGGGACGAATCCATCCTCCTTTGAACTTGGTCAAGAGAAGAACCCACCTTCCCTTAGTCTAGCCTGTAAGAAGAGTTTAGCCTCCATAACTCAATTACGTTTAACATCTTAGATTTTAATTGTTTTTTAACCTTTTAGATGTATAAATTTTTTTGTGAGGACCCACTATATTTCATCAAATATTAAAACAAATATTTATTCTTCATTAAATACAACTTATTTTTATGTAACACGAGAGTATAACTGAGATGTTGTATGAATGGAACAACAAATAATCTTATACAAGCGTGAAATGAGAAGTGAGTTTTGAATAAGATAGAACTTTTGCAGTTTTGCTTGACTTCCTTCTCAAAAAACGAAAAAAACTATGCATGACATGAGACAATCATTTCCCTGGTTGTCCAGACTCCAGACCTTCTTGCTTAGAGGTACTAAAATGCCCATTAAGGGCCCTACCCACATGATGAATTTATGGTCGACAAAAAACTTGAACATCAGGTGGTCAATTGTCTTTCGTACGAAGATGTGGAATATATACTGTTGTTTTTTTAAAAATTAATTTGAAGTAAAACACTTTGTTTTATCAAAAGCAACTTTTAAACAGTTTTTAGTCAGGAAAAGACGGGACATGTAAGAGTAATTTGGGGTTTAAATGAAGGCTGGTGTGATAATATTAAATTATCTAAAGAATTATTTGCATACATAGACAAATACAAAGAGAAGTTGAACTTTGCCTGAATGTAAGCCAAAATGCCACCATGCAACATGTACACCATCCAATTTGCCTCTGATTCATCAAGTGTTGTTATGGATGTTTCTCTATATAGGACAGAACTTGAGGAGACCATACAGAAGTTTAGATATCATCGTGCAGGCGTATCATATTATAGTCCCACGCAATCTAGCCACAGCTTGCGGACAGCTAAAAGTTAAAACTAGGCAGTCTTGTAATTGACTGATGACGCCAAAATTTCCAGACAATAGAACATGATAAAGAAGAAAGATGTCAAAATTCTGTGTTCCAAATATTTAAATCTACACCCTTTAATCGTTTTTTTTCATATTTTTTATCTTTCAATGTAACATACATGCTCAGTGTCAGTTCCAACTACAAATACGCCTGCTGCCCTTCATACCTCATCACCCCTTCTCTCTGATCACACTTGCAACATCAAAACACACAAGCTTGCAGGACTTGAATGGCTTCTTCTTCATCAAAACAGCTATGGGAGTATCTCCAAGAGCAACAGAAGCCTTTTGTGCTTGACGCTTACCTTTCAGAACGAAAGATCATGTTGAACAAGAAGCAAAAGAGACCACGCAGTTATGATTTGAACAAAATAAGGATTGAGCAGACTAGGAAGATCCTGAAATTGTTGTTGCTTAAGTTCACTCGCACTGGTCAAAACCAGCCAGTTTCAAGCTGCCATAAAGCTCAGATACATGAACGTGTTTCGAAAACAATTGAAAAGCCCCAGCAGTTTGGAGAAACAGAGTGGCCTCCTACAGGGAGCGGTTCAGTTGCAGTTCGTGAATCTTTCAGATGCAATGTTAAAGATTCGCATTTTCATGAAAATCATGCCTCTCTTCGTCCAAAAACTTCTCAACCCTTGACACATAGCAGTTTGAAACAAAAGGTGCATATAAAGATATTATCAAGAAAACATTATCTGAACTTTATTCCCTTCATATAATGTGGTCACGAGAGAATTTTACTTGATGTTTCTTGTTTCATAAAGATTTACTGACAAAAGTTAAGCAGGCTGCTGCAGATACAAATTTTCAGTGGGAAAGCAAGGAAGAGAATGAGCAACTCAGCCCAGTGTCAGTGCTAAATGAACTACCATCAACAGACAAAGGTACAAAGTATCATTTATTTCATTTATGAATAACATGGCAACTTTCTTGATTTATAATTTTAGATTAGTAGTGACCCATTCTTACAATGAACAGTGTGTCGCTTCCTGCTAAAACAAGAAGGAAAAGGTGCATCAGCTTCAAGCACCGTTTTGAGTAGAAATACAGAGGAAGACAACATCCTCTCAGCTTTCTTTTGCGACTTACTAATTAAATCATTGATTGAAAAGCATAGCCTTGCTGGTTTCGCAGAGTTACGGGAGGTTGTTGGGCCTGCTTTTTCTCAGCACCTGAAAAACAATAGGATCTTGCGGCAAAACATGCAGCTACTTCATGATCATGTAAACGAAGCCATGGAAGTACATGGAAGGATGCACAGAAGAAAGCAGCAAGCTCAAGAATTCATAGGTCTACAAGAGCTTGGGAAAATCATCTGCGAGCAAATTTGCTCATGGGGAAAACAAGAAGCAACCGAACAAATAAATATTAATGTATCTAGCACAGTAGAATATGGCTGTTATTTGCAGCAGAGGATAGGGACTGAGATAGGAGACGCGATATTGAATGAAATAATTCAGGAAGTGCTTGATTTATTTTTGCAGTAAACAATCGTGTTAATTACTTGGCAAAACAGAGACCAAAAAATAGCAACAGAACCTCCTGTAAAAAATTACGAGGAAATCAGTGTTGGCTTGCTCAACAGGCAGAGCCTCAGGAGGTCCTATGGCATCATAAACTTTAAATTAGGTTTCACAACATCAATAACAAATGGAAAACTTTTATATATTCTTCCTCATTTGTGTTAACGCGGACTTTTAAGAGTACGGTGACCATTAAGAAAATAAAGCAATACCGGCATGATTGACAAGCAATGTAGAGTGGAAAACAACGTGAAAGTACTTGAGCTACAAAAACAAGTAGTTTATATATCGAGCATGCAGAACCAGGCAGCCAGATAAAGCACAAAATATCATGATCCATGAACGATGAGCAAGCACTAATGATAGAAACAATACACAGATCATAAAGATTCATGGAAATTCATCACTTTCTATTGATGGGCGTGTTATTCAAAGGGTCAACTTTTTGGATTATCAGCCAGACTGCAACATCACAATTTCCATGTAAAAATATGCCCACTGTGGCACCATTAGAGCTGGTTTCATTGTTAGCTTCTTATGGATAATTCTCCAATTTCCATAAACTTCTTTTCTCCTTTCAATTCATCATTTATTTACCACAATCACCTCTATTTTACCTATGGCTGAAGGAGAACGAGTTTGAAAGCAGGAATCGTAGTTCTTACAGCATGATACAATACAGTATCTCATTCATATAAAAGCAGAAAAGTACCAGTTCACCGCAGCAACCACTGGCATCATAAAGTTATTGGTACAAGTTGGCCAATGTGTATTTGACGAGGCCGCACAAATAAACAGAGACTAGTAAACCAGCCTATCATCCAACCAAAGACAGGAACAGTAATCTCACAGGTCAAAAGTGATTGGACTACCTGCAATATCAAACAAATTCCACTTTGGCTATTAACTCTAGTTCATAATTTAATATTGAATTCTTAGGTATATTTTAGATTTTTCATTTTCTTGATTTTGTTTTGCAATGTTATAACAGTGCCCTTGCAATGTGACTTCTCTCAAAATATTATCCATGGATGTGTGGCTGATTAAACGAAAAACCAATGCACATACAGATTACAGAAAGATGTAAGAAATACTACTTAAACTCTATTCTATTAAGGCAATGCTTTAGAAAACAGTTCATGTTGTAATACAGATAAAATATTGAAGAAAATTTGGAAAAAATAAACAATTTGTAGGAAGAGATAACTACCGAGTTTCCCTATCCTCACCAAATTCCCCATCTTCGAGATCCTCATTATCACCAGCTCTACGAGAACCATTACGGTGGTCTTTCTTCAGTCTCTTGTGCCTGCTTTCACTGTCTGACTCAGGGGTGGAACCATGCTGCACCGATGGGCCAAAAACAAAGGAAAGCATGTTCCATTAATGCTGTATTTCACGTGAAGCCAAGTATTACATGCATGAGAATGAAAAAATTGCATACCCTTCTTGATTTTTTGTGGTCATTGCTGCCATGTCTATGGGAGCTCTTGGACCGATCCTTCTCACTTTCATCCAGATCATCCACAGCATTTTGATGCCTCTTCCTCTGTTTCCTGCTGCTATTGTCACTCCCAGATCTTTTCTTATCACTACAAACTTGAGTTTCTGTTGTATCAGAGATTTCAACATCAGCTTCTTCCTTCCTTGTGTGCTCCTTGTCTCTTTCATGTCCCCTCTCCTTTTCGCTTCTATGCTTAGCTTTCCTCCTATCTCTTTCATCTCTCTCTTTTTCCTTTTTTGCCTGCAGAATATCAAAACCAGAAATTTAAGTTTAACTATCCAAGTTTATTTGTTTTGCAAGTACCAGATGGGAAGTGACCACAGCTCACATATGTAATAGTCATGGTTCAAATATTATTTCAAAAATAACAGACAGCACCATGGTTTTGAGTTTTGAACGTTGTTTAAATTCACACGAAACCAGTTCATACCTTTTCCTCCTTTCGTTTCCGCTCATTCTCCTTCTGCTGTTCTTTCAGTTGGGATATATATTCCTCAAACATCTCCCTGCAGAAGGCTTCTTCACCAATGGAACTACAACAAAACATCAAGCAAAATGATATTACAAATGAAGTACAGCTCAGATAACGGATATGGTTATTAATGAAAGTTCCACAAATAAAACAATTACAGGACAAATGATAAAATATAGCATTTAGCATGGAAATCAATTTGTGACTCGTAAAACACAATTAATTTGAAGAGGAAAGAAAACTGCATGTCCTTCAAGCAAATACCAAAAAAAAAAAAGAAAAGAAAGAAAATTGCATTTTCATATAAAAAAGAGATCTTGACATGTTTGGAAGTGTCCAAAACTGTTTGCAGATGCATATATCATAGATCCATTAATAAACACAGTTTCAAATATTGGCAAGTAATACCTGTACTCTTGGCTTCCTTCAAAGATTTCCTTGAAGCTCTCCCACTTTGAAGATGCAGTTATATCCTGCAACAAAGCAGAGACTCAGATGGATGATTGGAAGAAAATGCCCTTAATTATCCATCCAATAAAAGGACATTATACCTTGATAGACTGTAGTAGATTGAGAAAATCATCCGCAAGACGTTTACGCTTCTTGGCTTCTTTCTCCTCCTTTTCCCTTGCTCTTTCCAGCAACTCATCAAATACCATCTGCAGAGAGGTAAAGCACCACATCAGATCACTGTGGCATATATGTTTCAAAAAAAAAAATGCAATCAAGGGAAATAAAATCCTTTGAAAATAAAACCATGTATACAATAGTATAGTTGCCTATTTCCAATTCTAGATACCATTTGCCTTCAAATTAGGGCAGTGCTAGCTTTCGGGCTATTTATGTGCAAGCTCAGGCTTCCAAGATTTGAATTAGGTTATCCACAATCAAGTTAACATTTTTTAGGAAAGGACACTTATTGTTGGTCCAAGAGATCATTTTCAAACAATTGCCAAGCAACGGTGAGTATATTCTAGTGCAATGTGATCATGCAACCCAGAGAAAATTCCAATTACAATCAATTTTTTTTTTTTCTCTTTAATCTTTTCAATCAGATGCCAAGAATTCCAACTACACATAATAGAAAAAACTCAAAAGGAACATGTAACCCAATGAAATGTGGAGAAAATGACATTGTAAAGACAAGATCGCCAATTAACCTTAAGAATGAAGAACTTGACAATTTAAAGAAGGAAGAATCAACTAAAATTAGAGTTTACAACACCTTTAGGTTCACATCTGATATAGGTGGAGAGTTAACATCCTCGATAATAGCAACCTTCATATCCTGAAGTGTCCAGTTTGATGCCAAAGTAACCTGCAAGTTCAAGCATATTAGACATCTAAGAGAACAGGATACGTGAAAAGAAAACATTTTTCAGATTATACCTTTTTCAACTTTACAACATCCTTTATCCGAGTTTTGTCCTCATGATACTGTAAAAACAAGCAGACACATTGCAAATGTGTAAGTGCCAGAATATCAGGTCAAAGAAAGCACACTTTCAAACCAACAAATGTTAAGAAAATTAAATCAATCTGTAACATTCCCATAAACAAATTATTAATCATGAAGAACAGGTATCTAGACAATCTGGATTTTCACTGCAGAGAAGTTTCTGTTTGTGTCTTGCATTTAAGCCCAAATTCTTTGGGCCCAACTTCATCAAAGGAAAAATATTTCAATATACCATCTTTAATTAATATCAAAAAAATAATTGGCTATTTAAACTAATTAACTACTATTGCAATGACTAGAGTTTGCAGGCAAATGCTGCTCAGAATTTTGAAGGTGTAATTAAATGCCACAAGTTTGTCACAGCTTGTATAAAGGGTAAAAAACTGAAAAACTAATATAGCGGGTATAAAAAGAAAATGCTGAAACATCAAGAATAAAACATGTCCCTACAAACTCTAAAGTTCATAATAGCCTATTTTTCTCAACTCCACATGCTTTTCTTGATGAAAATGTCAATTATCATGAAACTAAACGCAGTATAATTACTTGTTTCTGTAGCTCCTCAGAGACATCTTCAAACAAATCTTTTGGAGTTGAACCTGAGGCATTTGAAGCGACAGCCACATATGCAGGCAAATCTTTAACCTGAATAACAAATTAAAGTAAGAATCTATGAGAAAATGCATTCCATAATATGAGACAACAGCTCTTCTTAACAGAAACCAATTAACAATGCTCAGTCACAAAATCAAAGTTGCTTGTGAGACGGACACACACGCACAAAGATGCTTATCAAAACAAAACCAAGATGGTTTTATTAACCTTTAGGTGATAATCTCGCCAGTTAGTTTTGGCTGTAAGAGTGCCTGAAGCAACATGTTCTTCAAGCAGCTTGCGGAACTCGTCACGATTTTTACGCTCTGCCTTTCTTTGTTCTTCCTATTTTCATCAACAATGGAATAAGAACATAGTTTAAAACAAAACAAAATACATTCGTTTCACAAAGGCTAACTAATAAGGTCACCTTCTGTATCTTCCTTTGCTCCTCTTCTTCCTTCACCAAATCATGTAAATAATCCTGAGACATCATTGTGAAATTAGATCCAAATACTTGTACAAATGTTACTAGCTAAATCAAGATGATTACCTGAAAAATTTCTAAGCGATAAATTTTTTCAAGGCGTGAACATCTTTCATCAGCTTCTAACCGATCCTGTACTTTTCGCCACTGGGTGCTTGCCTACAGAGGGAAAATGATAGGTAAGTGGTAAGTTGCACTGCTTAAGGAAACCTGAAAATGTATCAGCTTTGCCAAAAGATTGCCTTTATAAATTCACACGATTCCAAAAACTGCCTGTATTCCATGATGTTCCTCTTGCGCTCCTCATGTGCCTTTGCTCGTTCCTAGTAAAAATCCCAATTTAAGATTTCAAATAACAACTTCATATATTGCTACCATCAGTTATTAGACTTCATAAAATAAACAAAAATACATTAAAACACACAAGCTAAATTATCTGGATGCATGTTAAGAATAGATGATAAAGCAATGGAGCTAGCAAAGTATACCTTTTCTTCAATTTCCTGCAAGTAGGTTTCAATCAGATCTCTACGGTCTCTTTCCCGTTCAACAGCTTTAAACCGCTCATCATTTTCAAACAGAGTCGCTACTTTACTGAACAATATTTTGAGCATTCAAGTACAAAAAAGAAATTATTAAGAAAACAGCCATTTTACAAGGAACAAGAGGAAATGAATTGCAATGAAAAATTACATCAGAAATACAAACCTCCATCTCATGGATGCTGTCAGCTCTTTGGACCCCTGAAAGGATTTCATGTTAGAACCAAAAGGAAAACCAGACTCTTACAGAAAAATCACACGCGCACTCATATCTTCATACACAGAACAGAAGAATGAAACTCAATAAACTTACTTCTAGCATTTTCTTGAATTCTTCCCGTGCTTTTTTCTGTTTAACCCTCCTTTCCTCGGCTTCCTGTTTTCTCTTCTGACCCAAGAACTGAAACAAAAAGTTAGTGTCATGATAAATGACATTTTGAATACACAGGAAATTCTACAAAGTGCGATTTTTATTTTTTTTGGCAAGAGAGAACAGAGAGGTTAAAACTTAAGAAAACACCAACTGTGAATATTTACCTCATTAAATGCTTGCTTCCGCTCTCCAAGTGTTTTTAATGCACCATATCTTTTATCATTAATTATTACTCTCATGGCCTGATATAACCAGCAGCGAAGTCAGGAACTTCCAAATGCAGGAGACAGAATTACACATACAATGTGTTAAATTACCTGGTCCCAGGTCCACTCAGACCCAACATTTGCAGACTCCAAAAGTGCTTTAAATGCATTTTTTTCCTCCTAGAAAGGGGGAAGGAAAAATGTACAGTCAAAATGTCAATACCAGATAGGCATGCTATGAGAAACTTTAATCTGTAAAATACATACCAGCTTATCAGCATAAAGTAAGGGATCCTGATTAACTGATTTCTCTTCCAATGTAACATTGTTAACCTTTTCATCTATGACAATGTCTTTTTCAGCTTCCTGGAAGGGATAAACCACATCAAATTGCTAGCAAAGCAAGTCCAGTATGTTTCCAGACTGAAAGAAATCCTTATGTTGACAACTACCTGTTTATCTTGGGCAGGAGCATCATCTTTTGAACCAGGTTTATCATGAGCAGAAAAGCTGTCGCTCCTAAAAAATTAAAAAAATAAGTGAACCTAAGATACATGCTACTTTTGTTTCTTATGAAATAGGTAAAGAATACTATACATTGGTGCAGTTATTGTGTTAACTGCTGTAGCATTGATTTCAGCATTTTTTGGAACACCAGCAACAGGACTCTCGGTTGTCTGAACTTCATCTGCATTGGTCGTCATGGAAGAGGACATAACAGGTACGGCTGATGATTCAGAAGCGAACTGAGATTGCGAGTTACCAGCAACAGCAACAGGTTTAACAGGAACTGGACTTGATGGTGCCCCTTGAGCTGTAGAAGACAAAGCATCGGCACTAGATGGTGCCTTACCCATGGATGGAAGAACAGAAGTAGGGGCATGAGAATTAGCAGAGACATTCAACTGTGTTTCCATGATAGATGGCTTTTCTACTTGTGCACGGGCCAACTTGAAGCAAGCATTTTAAAACAATGGTGATATAAACAAGTTTGTCTTTTTAACAAAAAGTTGAAAATATGTTTAACAAAAAGGAAATATGTCAGTTCAGGAGAAACCTTCAATTCTTCTGGGATTTCCCATTTTGACTGCTTGGTAACTTTGTTGTAGTAATATCTAGAGGATTCATAGACAGAACAACACCCAAAACATCACAAATATATTCACTTTGCTAGAAAGAGGGAGAGAAAAGGAATCTTTGAATAAACAAAATGAACAAATAGCTCCAGGGAAAGTAGAATGAATTCCGCACTTTCGTCCATCAGGACTTGTGAATTCCTTCCAGTCAGTTGATGCATCTGCCCTCTATGTTGGCAAAATAAATGAATCAATGAATAAAGAGAAGCATTATCTGATAACAGCAACTTTGCAAAGATAAATAGATGAAGAACTTGAAGAAAACTTTTTTTAAAAAAAAAAACAGCTTAGTCCTAGAGAAAATTTAAATTTGCTTTAATTTAGTCAGAAAACATGAATGACAGAATTTGACAATTCTTATATATAACAACAAAAATTGACAACTTTCAACAAAAGCAAAAAAATAATTCTGAAAGTTAGTGGCTTCTTATGCATCAATTCCAAACAATTGAATAGTTTAACTGGACAAGGACATTGCAACAGATTACGAGATCAACTCCCATTTCCCAACAAAGGGAGAAACAGCATGGAGGATAAGTACTTTCAGTGGTACCCAAGCTTCAAGCTCGCTTTCAATTAGTCATTTTTCAACAAAATGCATTATTTTCACTAAGCTATTTCCAACTTCACCAACATGCTTTTTTTTTTATGAACAATGAACATAAACACAAAAACTAATAAGGAATTAAAAAAACTGGGAACCAACAGTAACATAACACTCCAGAAAGTGTAAAACTCATCGTATAAAGTAGCCATGTGCAAGTAATCCAACAAAAAACAATCAGGATTTCCTTCTTTAGCATTCAATTTCGTGAAATCAAAGTGATACTGAATTTGTTCTGGGGGCTCAGGATATCAGACAGACATTTAAGCCTAGTATGTAGCTCAGGGTATTGGTCAGACATTTAAGGCCTAGTAAGGATGTTTGTTTTGTGGATGGTCATACTAACCAAGTAAAACAACAATTTTACACATAAATCCATAACGAACAGTAAATAACACAAATGACAGGAATTACTAACATTCAAGCTATAAAGTAGGTGGTGCAAGCAGATAGGACCCACATCATATCCTACCCCTCATAGAGTAGCACAGCTTGTACCTGTCAGCAGCTTTAAAGCTACGGGAGTCATAACAAGGTATTTTTTTTAATATTACAAGAAATCAAAAGGGAGTTCATATAGCATTCAACCCTATTGAGAACAGATGTCAACAAGGGACAAATTTCACGATACCTTACTTATCACAAAAGTACCTTGAGAGTATGTAAGTGGTAATTTAATGAGAATTAAATAGTAAATAAGCATCTTAGAATAAATCATAAACACAAAACTTACAATTTTTGCAAAGGATATTTACTGAGCTATACAAAAATGAAAGGTTGAGATATTCATCACACTCTAGCATGTGCTAAACTGATAGCCTGAGTACCAGGCATAGCCAATCAGTACCAGGAAAAGCATTCAAAAAGTAGTCATTTTGCAAGCATAATCCAAACAATCAAAAAGAGAAACTGGGCAAGCAGGCAAGGTGCGAGAGAGAGACATTTACTTGAAAAAACATTTCCAGACAAAAGATTAAGGTAGTATCTTTCCTTTTACTTTCAAACGTTAGACATAATTAAGTTAAGCAAAAGAAGTTCAAAAGGCAAAGTTGAAGATGTAAGAAGAAAAGCAGCACGAGAAGAAAAGTTAATTACAAAGAAGAATTGGCTGGGTGATGGTAAGAATGGTTAAAACACCCCTAGCAATTTGTCAATTCATGGGGCCGTATCTTTCTAGGCCAGTTTACTGATTTTATACAACAAAACAACAGATACAAAAAGTCAAAAGTACATGGTTGCCTGCTTGAGAAAAAAATCCAACCTTAATGGCGAGCTAGCGTGGCAGGTTTCATTTACCAATCTTGTATAAAATGTACCAAGTGATCAGCTTGCAATTGGAGAAGATCCATATAACAAGAAACTGTCATATTAAATCCCAACAAAATTGTACTAAAACGTGGAGGTATGCATATACAAACAGTTCCACAAAATTTTTAAGCCATAAAGCTACATATTGTGAATAATTCAAGAGGCTAACAGCACCAGTAACATGAACTCACCTCAATTGGTGTCATTAACTCGAAAGGCTTCTCCCAACTAGATTGCTTTGTCCTCTTGTTGTAATAAAACCTGGACATCAGGCAAAGAGTAATACATCAAACAAAAATGTAAATACAACATCAATTGAAAATTAAGAAGAACTGATAACAGCAATGCATTATCACAAAAACTGATTCTTAATCAAATGAAGTTGGGGTAGAGTGCTCGCTGCCCACATATAAAAAATAAATAAACACAACCAAAACTAATCTGGCAGTGTTGTATTGTGCACCAACAATCACCTGCCCCACTACGAAATACATACCTCCTTCCATTAGCAGATGCATGTTCTTTCCACTCTGTCAAGGCTTCTTCAGTCGGCCTAGGCTGGATACCAGTTGCCTGAAAATTTATGCAATGCCGAAACCAGAAAAAAGACATATAAAGATATGTTCAGATTGAAAAGGAGAAAAGCTAATGAAGAGAAACAACATAAGAAGACAGGAATACGAGAGGGATCTTCCAACCAGAACACTGGCAGTGGTAATTGAAGACTGTTCACCATTGTGCTGTATAGGCGAAACAAGTGCAGTGTTCTGGTTCGTGGATGGTAATGCTGGCTGTCCTCCAGAGGGAATAGACGGTGCATGCATTTGAGGCATAGGCTGATATTGAGATACAGCATTAAATGTTATGGGTGGTTGACCATGTGAAGATGGTGCAAACTGCAAAAATCAGGTTCTATAAATTAAACAATTGAGATACCAATCAAACTCTTAAAAATCAACTATGGGGGAACTCCCAATATCTTACATTATACGATGAAGATAGAGGCACTCCCAAGCCACCTAAACTAGGCATATAGTTGTTTGGAGTTTGAACACTATGTGGAGGCAGTGGAGATCCAGACATGACATGCCTGTTTGGCTGAGCATTTGGCAATAGAATTGCCTGTGGTGGTGGTGGTGGTGGTGGTGGAGGACCATGGCTTGGCCGGTTAGGTATAGCTGGTAACTGCTGCATTGAATGAGGAAATTGAGGTTGTGGGGGTTGAGGAGGCAATCCCGCATTCATCACAGTGACACCCCGGCCAACAGGCTGAAAGTGTGGAGAACTCGCAGGAATGAATTGTTGTGGCTGCACTGGAACAATGGGTCGGAACTGCAGCAACAATTGATAGAAAAAGATTTCTCCAGATCTATTTGAAGTAATTTGGAATGGTGATCTATAAATTTTAACATGTGAGAAACATTACTTGAACAGGCATTGGTGGTGGTGGAAACAAATTTCGAGGAGGATCCATTGAACCAACCAGAGGAGGCTGAAGAGGCTTTTGAATCAAAAAAGAGCACAATAAGCAAAAGATAGAGAACCTTGAAGAAAAATGAATAATTGATGTAAGGAATAAGGAAATTATCATTTATCTAATATCCACCAACTCTCTTCTTCTGTTTTTTTCCTTTCAGAAAAGAAAATTTTCACTAGATGAGAACAAAATCGCTAACATTTAATTTTCTACCATAACATATAATTGTGTTACACTTCTTTTCATCATAACATAGATTTCTATGGTGTTTTAGCATGCTGATGATAAATGCAGCAAGGAATTTATTGCATGACAAATCGATGATTCTGATGCTAGGTAGGTGGCGGGTTGCTTTCAAGTTACTCGGTCCATTTTATGTGATGATATGTCAAATAAAAAAATTAAGTGCTGTGTCTAAAAACACAAAGTAGCACGGTGGCTCTTGAATACTATCTTCCAAACATAAATACATAAAAACACTTTGTATGGCAGCATTAATCATGACCAAAAAAATATCAAACATTCTCCATCACGAATTTTACAAGAACATATCAACAAAGTGAAGAAAGCCTCCATGCATACCATAAACAAACCCTTAAATTGGCATGACCATTAAACATATCAACCCTAAGATGCCTTCCAAAAAAAAAAAAAACTCCTCTTGTACACTTGCTGGATAATTACAAAGAAAAATTATGGGCATTTACTGCACCTTCTCAAACAAGAGAGTGGTTGCTGTTATGTATATTTTGAAACATGCAAATTTAACCATTACTGTCATTGCAATCATCTGTCTTCAATTTGTATTTTGTCCATCAGCAGGATACTTACATTTCTTTTATCTTTTTTATCTAGATGCAAGATGGATTGATATGCAATGAAAAGGTTGAATTATTGCACAGCATATGTTATTTTCCAAAATAACTTGTTAATTAAGAGCACAATTTTGGTGTCCAAATCATGGGATTGGAAAACCATGGCAACTATGCCACAAAAAAAAAATCAAATAAAAAAAGTCTTATTAAGAAATTCAAGGTCTGTTGCTGTATGAATAACCAGTAGCAAGTAGGCTAGATTTGAGTACACATAAGAAGTGAAATTGCATACAAAGATTTTTTTGTAGAAAATTACCTGTATTCCAGAGAATTGAGGATTATTGGCCATTTATGGATGCAGTGTGCGTCAGACAACAACTAAACCAGCAAAAATTACCAAAACGTTAGGATTTTCCAATATGGTAATAACAGAAACCACAGTATGTTTATTTATCAGAAGCACACATGAAACAATCAAATAAATTCAATTACATTGATGGAAAGACGATGATTTTAAGAAGGCAAAATAATTCTTTTCAAACAAATGAACTAATGCTACATATCAGCAAGCCAAAAAACATCTAGTCGCATAAAGGAAGACAGCAGACACTGAACTTATGATTGTGGCCAACAATGTAGGCAATCAAAAAAATACAAAATAATAGCCCACTCATATAAGTGCTGTCCATTTATGTCAACCATCGTCTGCTTCTGGAAACAATCTTTGGCATATTTTCAGGAAACTAAATATGATGAAATCAAGGGATTGCGGAAAAAAGCCGAGCCTTCCGCTAATATCTTAATAATAGAGTTTTTCCGGTTTCAATGAGCCAAGCACCACATTCCATGATGCCTATTGAAAAAATAAAACTACCAAGGTTCATTTGGATGAAAAAACATTCTCATTTAAACCTTTGAGATGAACTACATCATTAAACTTTGCATCCTTTGCCTTCTATTTCTTCCTAGAGCTTTATTGCTTAAGTTGATATATTAACGTGGAAAGGCTACAAGCAAACGTACATTCAGATCACGGAAGATAGCCTCTACATGCTCACGGAAGACAGCCCATCTAAGTAGGAAATTAAAGGCAGGGAAAGCATCTGTGTGATATCCATGGAATGGCAAGATAATTATCATCCAATGGTTTTGCCTGCAGGATACAGTAGATAAGTTGAGGAGCTCTGATGTGTCGTTTATGACGGACTCTTCTAACTATGTTGGTTCCCTATATGCCTCTGGAAATTATCTACATTGCTGTCTTTCTTTAGGGCACGTGTGGAATTGGCAGCGGTGCATCAGTCAATGACATTCTAAGCTTCACTTTACTGGTATTACATTATTGGGAAATTCATCTTATTTGCACAAAACAACTCACCTCTTGACGGGAGAACCAAAGATCTACACCATTAGATAAAAGGTAAAAAATGTAACATGGAGGCAACTGACATCATAATTAAGAGATTCTTTGAAAGGTAAACAAAAAGTACCACAAATGAAGTTACAACAATAGAAGTAATCAAATCATTGTTAGGAAAAAACATTGTTTCAACTCAAGTTTCCAGCCATCTCATGTGTTTTCAGAAACAAACACACTGTTACTTGACTGATACAAAAACAAATAAAGCAATGCACGAAACCATTATCTGTAACAGGACACACAAACATGTGTAATTAAAAATGAATACTGCTCAGAAGACAATAAAGGCATGAAATTCCAATCCTGAGATTCCTTGGAATTTAAAACAGATACCTAAATGTTGCAAACAGATATATACATACATACATACATACATACATACATATATATAAAACACACTCATGTGAGCATGTAAAATGCAGTAACCAACAGCTATATGCTGCATTCATTAATTGAAGCATTAACAAATTAAACTAATACAGCAACAGTACTTCCAAGAACATGAAAGCAGGCATGTGTAATTAAACCTAAAGAACAACCTCAATACCATCTTAATTTAATCCCGACATTTTTCGAATACGCAAACTTGGGAACTTAAATACCATCGATCAACTGACCAATACCATCTTAAATGACTGCCTCAAATAGCAATGCAATTATCATATTCTTAAAAAAAGGTCACAATTCAATATCTTTGCCCTTGAAATCTCAAACAAAAGCAGCAGATCTTAACATACAAACTCCATTGAGGTGCATCAAAAAGTCTTAACTCCTCAGAACATTCTTTTCTCTCTTTCTCGATTCAAAACTACCATCCCCTTGTTGCCCTTTTCTCGAGTTCTATTGCTGCTTATCAAAATTCATAACCAAAACAGATAAAACAAAAAAATCCACCCAAAAAAATTACTAAACCAGCGCCACAAAATCACAATTAAACAAACTGTGTTTCCATCAAATCTTCCAAAAGATAAATTTAAAACCTCCAAATTTTTTATAAAAAAAGGAAAAAAAAACTCCAAATATTCGATTCACCAACCCTCAACATTCATATACCTAAGAACCCCACAAAAACCCAAAAAAAAAAAAAGTTTCTACTAGAATCACATGAACCCACAACCTGTAACCCCAGTTCTAATTAAACACGTGGTAGTAATACAGCTCCAAAACAACAAAGAATCATAAAGAACCATAGTTTTATTGTTCTTTCAGGAATTCAAGAGTAGCAGTTAATTCGAGTTTAAGCAGTCAGGAGTGAACCATACCAACAAGATAAGGACTAGATTTTGGGGTCGTTAAAATCAAGAAAGGAGATTTTAAGTGCATGTAACGTAAAGGGAAATAAGTTTTGTACTTTCAATTTAAAGAGATGATTCTGTGTTTGTCTGAGTGCGAGAGAGAAGGGTCACGGTGGTTTTGTTTGGGAGGTGAAGAGGTAGAAAGCAGGAAACTAAGGCCCTGTCAGCATTTTTGAAAAAAAATTGAAATTTTTTTAATTTAATACAGGTTACTTTTCAAATAAAAACTCATAAGATAATATTTCTTTGTTTTTTAAAATTTATTTATAATATTGACATATTAAAATAATATAAAAATATTAATAAAGAAACAACCCCCTCCTGCTTAAATACCAAACGGGGGTTAAAACGCACATAAATTCGGGCACAGCCCGTTGTTTATTCACTGGCACAACTGAAACTGGAAAAAAAAAAAAAAAAAAGGGTGGGATGTCACGCCTGTTTCTAATTATCTTTTGTTTGTTTTGTTTTGGGATAACTTTAAAATTTTAAATTAATTTCCAGCCTCCAACCCTTTTCTCAACTGGATCACGTTCGGTTCCTGACAATCTCTACAGAGGCCCAATTCATCCTTGTGGCAATTTTTTTAAAAAAAATTAAAATTAATTTTTTTATTGTTAAATAGTTTTAATATATTAATACCAAAAATAATTTTTTAATATATTTTTAAGTAAAAAATAAACATTACTACCTATCAAATAATCACTAAACAGGGGTTAGTCACATCTATTCTCGGAATGATTCCTATGTGTCTATGTAATTAAATGCTTGGAGACTAGCTTATCAAAAACATATAGAGAGAATAATTGAGAACAAAGAAATATACGCCTTGTTATGTTTTTGTAGGTTATACCAGCGCGTACACTTGGTTTGGTTAAGGCAGTGAAAAAGAAAATTTGTTCTTCGTATTATAATCTTGGGCTTGTATTTAATCAAGGCAGTGGAAAATAAATTTTTTTTCGTTGATATAATTTGATTCGGACAAGCTACCTTCCTCTTTAACCATAGGCCGTTCTGACCAACACCACTTGAATTTATTTTTTTTTCTAGGTTAAAAACTATGTGGTGTTTTAATTGGCACTCCTTCCACTGTATTTTATATATTTTTTTACTTAACAATATATAAATATCATCAGGATTTGGTAAAAAACATTAAAAAAAAAAAAAACAATCTTCACCGGTATTGTAGTAAAAACATCATTTACAGCCAGATAAGATTATTATATAAAAAAATAACCTTGGATATTTTTTTTAATGATTTTTTTTACCATTTCTTGGCATTCATAACATTTAAAAACTAAATTTGACTAAATATGACAGAAGTAATATCAATCAAACATCCTACCACTCGAGGGTTAAATTCACAAGAATATTAACTTAGAGATCTGAATCACGGTAACAATTTTTTTCCCAAGAAAAGATACAGGTGGTTTTTAAGAGTTTAATACAGGTTATTTTTTAAAATATTTTTTATTTAAAAATATATTAAAATAATAATTTTCATTTTATTTTTTTATATTATTTTAATATTATTACTTCAAAATGATAAAAAAAAACATAAGATATAATAATTTTAAATAAAAAAAAACCAGGTGGTCACCACCATAACTGCCAACTGTGCCATTACCATCATCCAGCTCTGTATCTGCCACTGGTGTTGCTGTCATTTCCTATTTCCTCTTCAATGGTTTTGCATGCAAAATCAACCTTGGCGGAAAAAATTCCCCGGCGAAGAGATCCAAGCTCTCGGTTATTTCTACAGGGCACCAGCTATGCTCCCTTTTGGGCTGTATAGCTGCCTAGTCTTTCCACGGGCCTTGTAGTCTTTCCATGGGCCTTGTGATTAAAAACCCATTGTACTGAGATTTTTGGCTCTTCTCTTCACCTGCCTCCAATAAAATAAATAAATAAAAGTGAACGGTCTTCTCGTGAGAGGGAAAAATATTAGTAACGATGTTCCTACTCAAATGCGCCGTGAATTATTATTTTTAAATTAATATAGATATTTGGACTATATATATTATAATTAATTTTATAAATTTTAAAATTAATGATAATATAAATTTTAAGTGATTATCTATAAATTCAAATTTAAAATTATAAAAAAAATAAATTTTTTAATCCTAAATTTTTCCGACTTAACTACCACCTAAATAATTAATATACTATGAACTGTTGATTAATATACTACGAATTATTAGATGGCTTCCTGCTGGTACAGAGAACAATTCTTTGAATATAGCAAGATGAAAAACTCGATACAAATCACATTTTACCAAATGAAAAGGAAAGAGATAAATAACATCTTGGACTTTAGAATATATATGGCTTTGTGGGAGGAAAATAAAAAAAATCCATTGTATTAAAATTTATATAAAAAAGACAGTTTTATTTTAGTTTTTTTTATTGATTGTTAAAAAAATTAAAAGATTAACATTTTTACAATGAAAAAGCTACAGTAAAAATTCCATTGTATTTTAGCTTCTTTATTAATATTAATTTTAATTAAGAAATGGATGCCCTTTTCCTTTTCCTTTTTTATTTTTTTTACAGAATGGGATATTGCAAGCCTGAAAACTCCCGAGGATATAATCACTAGGGATAGTCATGGACTCATTTTCAAACTTCATAAAACCAAGCGCAGTGAATACACCACTCTTTTTTATTTATATATTTGGAAGACAAACATCTTAAAATCTCATGTAAGAAAAAAGGGTTGAGACGAGCTCATATTTAATTATTATTATTATCATTATCTATCTTGAAATATTATCCTTCATCTCCTCCCATGAATATTCACAACCCTATTTCCCTCTTATTACCTGCAGCCTTCTCTCCGATTACGGAATGACAGTTCAGCAATCGCAAAGTATGTATTGGTGGGAGATTTCTGCAACATATTCATCAATAAAGAGGATAGAATATGTATTTTGATACATCCTTTTATCACACTTGAGAAGAAGCCTTTTGATGGGTGACTAATGTAATGTTTGTTTTTGTAATTAAATCACGTGTTCGAGATTTTTTGATTTTTTTTTTGTTTTTAATTTTTTGTGGTTTTTTTTATTTTAATATATTGTTATAGATTTTAAAAAAATAAAATATATTTTAATATGTTTTCATCAAACCTCCATCATCTTATTCTGCAGACCATGAATCATTTTCCATAATTAATAAAAAAAAATCCTTTTATTTTTACCAATTAAAAATGCCCATTCGAAATATTTTTAATGATTGGAGAGGTTCTGAACCTCCAAAATATTCAAGATGTGTGATATATATATATATATATATATATATATATAGTTTTGAATTTAAATATTGTAAATTTAATTATTGCTATTATATTATAAAATAAATAATATTTTATATAAAATATTTTTTATTATTCAATTAAACTATTTATAATTTCATCATATATGAAATACATTTGACGAGAACTATAGTTTTCTGGTTTTTTAAGCATGTAACAACATTAGATAAAACATAATTCGGAATAAAATTAGAATTACAATTAAATTCTGTAAATTTTATATAAGTAATAAAACACAATTAAAAATAAAAAATATAATTTAAGTAAAATATAATTAAAAATAAAATTGATATTACGATTAAATTATGTAAATATTATATCATTAATAAAATACAATTAAAAATAAAAAAGTTTTATTTAATTTTTTATATTAAATTAGACCCAATTCAATACTTTTAAATTAGACCAAATCTAATCAATATAAATTATATATCACTATTTATATGAAAAATGAAGTCATGCTTTGTTATTTACTATTCAAGCGAAAAAAAAAACATATCTTCACTATTCACTTTTAAGCGCGCACTAAAGCTCTTTACATTGAAAGCAGCACAATATCGTTTTTAGTGAGCTTGTGTTTCTAACGTATGAATTGTTGGGCCATGCATGTAAATCTACTTTTTATCTATTGCCAAACATCTATTTTATATGGTTGATTTCAAATACAGGTGCAACCATTGAAACAAACGGCCACTAAAGCATAAGATTACAGTGATCAACATGTCTAACAGTAATATATAGTAGATCCGATGGCAGATCAAAACAAGAAACACAAACCATCATCCCAATACATATTATTATTAATTATCTAATTTGAAGAAAAGAGCTGCATAGTGATTGAGCACCCACAATCCTTATCAGCGTATTAATTAAGAACTAACAATACAACTTGTTATCGATACACTCCCATATGCTCTCCTAAAGTGAAGATACACAAAATCCAACCTTCTCCTTTACAAGCACACAGGGTATGGCGGAAACCATCACCCGAAAGATCTCACACACTCTCAAGAAAAGAAAAACAAACATCATTCGGTAGAGTTGATTACACTTGAAGCAGACGGGCCAACCTCTCTAAGTGGTACTGTAAATGTGAAGCACGCGACTGCATCTGTAGATAGAACAAAAGGCTTGTAATGTCATCAAGAGCAAGAGAAAAACTGCAGCCAGCAATGTGAGAAATTGCCAAGAACCAAACACATATCGCTTCATAAATTTCCCAACTTTTACCGTCCATCGCTGGTTATAATACTTGTTAACATCTTCAATCACTTTATCTAAGAAAGGGACTTTAGTAAGCCTAATGGATTTACTCATCCCATTCCACAAGATGGCAACCTCTTCATCGCTCTTTAACCGGTTCAAAATGATACCTTTTTCTCGAAGAAACTTCACATCCTCCTCGGTATCAATTATCCCATTCATTAATTCAGTGTAACGTGTAAAAACCAATGGTCCCGATGCATTTGATGCCTCGAATGCTACTAAGTTTCTTAAGACCACCTCTGTGTTCACATCTAAACTGATGGTGGGAAGGTAAAGAGTAACTGCCTTGACATCAAAAGTAATGCTCAGGATATTACCAGTAGTGGGTTCGAAACAAACCCCGGATTTGGACAGCTCGGTGACGCAAGGAATTGTGATCTCCTCAACCAATGGAGGCCTGTTAACTTCATTATCCGAGTTCTCATTCTCTGGTTTGATTTCTTCTTGATCTTGCGAGAAGAACAAATGTTGAAGAGGTTGTTTTAAGATTGAAAAGCCAGGAAGATTAGAGAGGATTGTCCAAGGCAGTTTAAGTATGACCTTAAAAGGCCGGGAAAATAGCAGTCTTTTGAGAAGGCGTACCGGACCTTTGTTGAGCCTTGTGATTATCTTCCAAATCTCACTGAAAAGATCTCTTATGTAAGTTGGATTACCGGATGAATTATATCTGCCTTCCATTGCATCAGGCTGATCATCAGCCTCAGTTATGATCTCTGGCGGTGCTTCAACTTTTGGCACAATCATGCCATACAAATAGTCTAGCAAATGTGCACATTGAGATATATGAATCTTGGGAATGTCCTGCATCATCTTGAATGGAGAAAGCTCTTTACAAAATCCTAACAACATTGAGCATAGCATATCATCGGCCAACTCCAAAGATGATAACTGAACTTCAAGAATTTTTCTCAGCACAAACAATGGGATTTGATTCTCGAGCATCACCACATCTCTAAGAATCGCATTATGAGCTGATTTTCTCCCAGCATAATCAACCAAATGCGACATTGATATTGAAGAAACTCTTGTGATTGCGATCCCCTCTTTGATGGCATAGATTTCCAGGAACTCTAGCAAGAATGATGCATCGATTGCCATCATCCAAGTCAAAGTTTCATTACTAAAATCTAAGCACTTATGGTAACAGGCTCGAATCTTCAACTCGAGCTTGGACAAGCGATGAACAACATGTTGAAATTTAAGGCTCTGAAGTTTCTTTTGAGTTCTTTTTGCTGCAGCGAGCTTGTATCTCTCCATCTCATAGAGCTCCGGACGCCATTGATGGTAAGGACCAATTGCCACTTCCTGTGGAGTGTAGCTATCCGGATCACTAGTCATTAGAGCTTTCGGGACACTGAAAATGCAGACAGGAATCTCAGCATCATTTTCGAGCTCTTCCTCAAGTGTTCGACGGATGTTAATTATCCATCGATGTTCATTGAAGCTTAGATTTGAATTGGAGGACATGTTGGAATTGAGAGAAGAAATGTTTGTGCTCTCGGGATAAATTTTTTTGTCTTCGAAGTTTAATTAAGTGCATTTAGTGGCATGGGAATGGGGCTTTAATAGTCAGTCATAAAGCAATAAATTAAACGTTCTTTTATTTTTACTTTTTCTTACTTTCATTCAAAGCATTCACGGGAGGTTGATTTTGCTGAAATTTGAGAAAAACGTTTTTATTAATTGTTTCATCTGTCAGTGACAATGGATTCTTTATTTATTTTATTTAACACATGGTGAAATTAATGGGAAGGTTCTCAAAGGATCCTAGACCCAGCAAATTTGAAGTTTCAATAAAATATAATAGATATTTTATTTTTGTCTGGTTTTAATGGTTAAGGGCTTAAGACTTAAAGTAATTACCAACATTCCACGGAGATATCTGAAATCGTTTCTTTATAGTTTTTTATGTACGCTATCGCGCCGACAAGAATCGGCATCGCTTCCTCCGCCCATTTCTACATCATTGGCTAAGGACAACGGACAAAGACAGCAAATCAGAACAAACACATTTCTGCGAGGCGTAGGAAGCGTGGTGGAAGAGTCACAAATTAAGAATATCTGTCAACAACGGCAAAACTAGTCCATCCATCAATATCTTAAAACCTTGACGATTTCTTTTTCAGAGCGTGATCTGCATGCACTAGTAGCATTCTCAATATCTTGCTGCTCAGGATACATACAGAATCTTGGTCAAATGCACAGGCACAGCCATGTCAATCACTGAAAAATGCACCGTAAACCTCACATTTTCCCTCCTCGTCCTGAAACCTCATTCTCCATTTTCACTCTTCTAATCACCTAATTTTCTTCTCCTTCTTCTATCTTATAGAAGATTATCCGATAAAGATGATCCTCGAAATTGGAGTCGTTCGATCAACTCTGAATTCGATGACCATCACGGCGATGACGATTATGACGATCAACGGAAGGGGGGGTAGGAGTTAAGTTTGTTTCAAATGCGTTTATGAAGGTATCGAAACGTGCTAGAAAGGCCGTCCGATCGGTTTTGCCCGTTCCTTTTTCCACGAGCTGGTGATTATTGTGAATTGGTTCTCATTGAATTAATTTGATGAAAATGATGGCGAATTCTTTTTCTTTTCAGATTAATTTCATAGGTGGAGTTTACGGTGAATGAAGTTTTATTGCTGGCGTTTTAATTTGTGGGTTCTGAAAGCTTTTCTCGAGGTCATAATTGGTATATTATACTTGATTTTCTTTTTTACTTTACACATTTAATTCAAAGCTCTGAGTAGAATGATTCAATTGTTTGTTATGCTACTTCAGTATGCATGTCTTTTGCAGCTCTGTATGTTCTAGGTTTGTTCCCAAAATCACCTAAAATGTAGAAAAATATCCATTTATATTTTATACAGTGCAGTGTCTTTGCACTTGTATCTAGAGGAGGGGATTTCTCTCACTCTATGGCATTGGATGTTAGATGTTCTATGCCTTTCTGGCATGGTAGTTGCTCATGCTGGTGGAACTTCTTGAACCAATCTGAACCAAGCTTGAGGTTTCTACAGTTTGAAATGTGAAGAACCCAATAGTTTTAACCACTATTGTTGAACTATGCTTTAAAATTAGGTTAGTGTTAAGTATGGTCATTAATACTTAACAAGTCCGCCCTTGAGTTCATGCGCATGAAAATATTGTTGCAAGCCAGCTGCTTCATAATATACTTTACTAGATACAACCGTAGTGATTTGTGAGCCTTGCGGACATTTATTTCTATGTCCTAGTAGCGTATGATTGCTGCTCCCTTGCTTTCCTCACAAAACACTCGGTAGTCCCTGAAAACATGACCATACTTGTTGGAATCAACGGCTTGAGATTTGTAAAATTCGAGATGGATTATTGCCTAGATAGTTGTGATATTATGCCGCTCATCTCTCTGTGTCGTTGGTGTTTGAAATACAGGTGGTTTTGCACCCTTGAAAGCGTGGTGCTTGCAAGCATCTTACTTTTGCGGGATGTGGTCTGCAGAAACCTATTTACAAGAAAGGCGTAATCTCAGGAAGAATGAACTCGATGGCCCCGTGTATGGACTGGCATGCAGCCTGCAGCTTGATTTTTCATCCTTGTAGTTGTAAATGTACTTGTATTTATGACATTCTTCAAGAATAAAAGCATCCTAGTAACCAGACTTCCCAAATCAAGGATGATGAAAAGATTTCATTTAAAGGTTTCACACGTCAAAATTGCTGCAGTGGAAATAATTTGCTGATGTAAGAAAGGGTTCTTCACATAAAGATCCAGATAAACGAATCCTTGTAGAAACTGAAGGAGATTAAATTGAACGTACGGGGGCAATTTCTCCTCGTATATCTTCAATATATAGACATAGGCCATGTACTCAATAATATGAAAGATAAAAGATTATAGTTATAGAGCTTTTATCCTTCAACAATTTAGACGCAACTATTACGCTAGTTGGGTACTTAGGTGCTGTTCAGGGCTGTGGTGTAACTTGTTTTAGGATTTTTTTAAAAAAAAATTGTATGTATATTCCAATTGTTTTGATCTAATAATATTACAAATAATTTTTAAAAATAAAAAAAATAACTTTTAAAAAATATTTTTAAAAATAAAATTTTAATACATTTATAAATAAAAATATTTTTAAAAAACAGCTATCAATATACACTCACTCCGCAAACCCTCTACACAATGAAGTGAAAGCTCAATGTTTTTATTTCCAGGTACTACTTTTTTAGCATACAAATCCAATGGTTAGAACTTATAATGCCAGGATTCAATTGAACATTTAAGAAAATAGTTTCCCAAGATGATGCCAGTATAGGATTCGCTGCATCTGTTTGGCAATATTTTTTTTTCAGACAGCTAAGTTTGGGCATAAATGGTAACATGATTGTTTTTCCTTTATATATATATTTTTTTAAATGCACCTAAAATTAAAAAGACAGCCTCTGGGAAAGGCCACAGCTAACTACCAAACAGGCCCAGGTAAGGTTCACGTGTCCAGGTCCACCCTATCCACCTTCCTTCCAATTGAATCAAAGGACTTATTAGCTGGCCACAAGCGGCAAAATTTTTAAAAACAATTGAAAAGACAGAAAAGCTAACTTTAGTTAATAAGACTCAATCACAACCGACCACGTCATCGCCGATTGCCGCTTGCTGCCCTATCTTAACCAACCCCGGTTAAAAATCCCCAAATATCTCTGATATAAATAACCACGCAAATCTCCCTGTCATGTCCATCTCTTACAGAGTGATCTCTAGAAGGCGTCTTCATAAACGTCTTCGTTCCTATTCTTCTTCCTCAACAATTAGATCTATCTTCGTTGTTTCTTTAATTAGCGAGAATGAGAGAGTGCATTTCGATCCACATTGGTCAAGCCGGTATTCAAGTCGGAAATGCCTGCTGGGAACTCTACTGCCTCGAGCATGGCATCCAGGTACCTCCCTCCCCTCCTTTCTCACTAGATCTGTGGATTCGGTTTCATTTCATGCAGATCTGATGCTTTATGCTTGTATGAATTCCCGCTCGTGATTAAATCTTAAGATTTGTGTGTGTTTTGTTTGGATCTGTGGATTGTTTTTTGAGATTGTTAGTTTTTTAGTTAGATCTGTGCTTAACCGGTGTCGTTTTGATAATTTGAAATTGGATTTTCGATTTTTTTTGTTGAGTTTTCCTTTGCTTATATCAGATCTGTGAGTTTTTATTGTCGTTTTGATCTTATCTGTTAATCATTGTTTTCAAATGTGTTTATATCTTTAGATTCAGGTATGCTTCTTAATATTTATTGATTTTTTGGATTTTGCTTAGATCCATTAGTGATGTTCATTTCAAAATCTTAGTTGTTTTTTCTTATCAAGGGAAAAGAATATGCTTATTATTTTGTATATTCAAGTTTTATGGTTATTCTGTTTTTTAATTTTGTATATGAATTACTAATAAATGTTTGTGTTTTTTTTTCTATAGCCTGATGGTCAGATGCCAAATGACAAGACTGTTGGTGGAGGGGATGATGCCTTTAACACCTTTTTCAGTGAAACTGGTGCCGGGAAGCACGTCCCTCGTGCTGTCTTTGTAGATCTTGAGCCCACTGTCATTGATGAAGTCAGGACCGGAACTTACCGCCAACTTTTCCACCCTGAACAACTTATTAGCGGCAAGGAGGATGCTGCCAACAACTTCGCCCGTGGACACTATACCAGTAAGTGTGTCTCTGGTTTTTTCCTTTCCTAGCTTTTTATCTGATGCTGATTTAGTGATTCTAATGATTTTCTTTGTTGTTACAGTTGGCAAGGAAATTGTTGACCTGTGCCTGGACCGTATCCGAAAGCTAGCTGACAATTGTACTGGTCTGCAAGGCTTCCTTGTATTCAATGCTGTTGGTGGTGGTACTGGATCTGGTCTTGGGTCCCTTCTCTTGGAGCGCTTGTCTGTTGACTATGGAAAGAAATCCAAGTTGGGTTTCACTGTGTATCCATCTCCTCAGGTGTCCACATCTGTTGTTGAGCCCTACAACAGTGTTCTCTCAACTCACTCCCTTTTGGAACACACAGATGTGGCTGTGCTTCTTGACAATGAAGCTATCTATGATATCTGCAAGCGTTCTCTTGACATTGAGCGACCCACCTACACCAACCTCAACAGGCTTATCTCTCAGGTATGTTATCTGATCCTGTATTGGGATGCCTTTGTGGAATTATTGGCGCCCAGAATGTTCTTGTACGTGTCGATATTCTTCTGTAGCTTTCTCAAATTTAAAGATAGTACGGATCTGACATGACTTTTGTTATTGTAATTTCAGGTCATTTCCTCCTTGACCGCCTCTCTGAGGTTTGATGGTGCTTTGAATGTGGATGTTACTGAATTCCAGACTAACTTGGTCCCTTACCCAAGAATCCACTTTATGCTTTCCTCCTATGCACCAGTCATCTCTGCTGAGAAAGCCTACCATGAACAACTCTCTGTTGCTGAGATCACTAACAGTGCTTTTGAGCCTTCATCAATGATGGCCAAATGCGATCCTCGCCATGGAAAGTACATGGCCTGTTGTCTGATGTACCGTGGTGATGTTGTGCCCAAGGATGTTAATGCTGCTGTTGCCACAATCAAGACCAAGCGTACTATTCAGTTTGTTGACTGGTGCCCCACTGGATTCAAGTGTGGTATCAATTACCAGCCACCTACTGTTGTTCCTGGTGGTGATCTTGCCAAGGTGCAGAGGGCTGTTTGCATGATTTCCAACTCTACCAGTGTTGCTGAGGTGTTCTCTCGCATTGACACCAAATTTGACCTCATGTATGCCAAGCGTGCCTTTGTGCACTGGTATGTTGGTGAGGGCATGGAGGAAGGGGAGTTCTCTGAGGCTCGTGAGGATCTTGCTGCCCTTGAGAAGGATTATGAGGAGGTTGGTGCTGAATCAGCTGAGGGTGATGATGATGATGGTGACGAGTACATGTGAAGTGCTTCGTAGTGGGTGTAGCCTAGTATGTTGTGTATCTGTTTGGCATTGCCATATATCGTCTTTTTTATTATAATGAATATCTACATGTAATTGCACCATTTGAAGCTTTTATTGTTTCAAAGGTGTTTAAAACCTACCTTCGTATGCTAAAGCCATGTCTACTCTACATGGAATGTGATGGACGCCTATTATTGAAAGTTTTTATTTTATTATTTTCTATTGGTTTCATTGCCATTTGTTGATCTGAAACTCTGGATGGACTTATGAAAGAGTAACAACTTCGAGGAGAGATATGGTCTGTTCCAGATTTTGAAACGAACTTAAAATTTCTGAAGCTATTAACTAGATATTCTTGAACTAGATCATGTTTCCATGGGATGTTGCCGTTGCAAGCTTTCTTGAACAAGTGTCCTTCTACCTAGATGAAAACAATATAAGAAAACAAACACAGAAAAAGAAATAGAATGTTACCGAAAAGGGAACAACAAGAGCATCAATTCTTGGTCTTTTGCATAATATGTTTTTCAATCAAAATATTAGAGCTATTACGACAGTTTATATTACAAGGAAAAATGGCATAGAAAAACTGAAAAAATAATTAAAAAGTTATAAACTAATTAGAAAAAAATTCTAAATTAACTATTTTGAATTCTATAGAAAACAAAAGCTTTTAAAATTTTCTTACAATAGCTACATCAAAAGCACAAAAAAAAAGTTGTGCATGTGTTAACATTAGATTGCATGTTTATGAAAAATTTCTAGCATCAATCTTTTTGTATTGGAGATAATTCGGTCTTGAGTTTAATCTGCTCTAGTCCTGTTTTCGTTGATGTCCAGTAAAAGTTTTCCAACCCTTTACATACTTAGTCTTTTTATTAAAACCTTACGCCACATGCAGATCAATGTGTGTTCTCATTTACTAGCCCAAATCTTTTTTATTTTTCAATACACATGTCAGGATAAAAATGTATTAATCGAGGATTGAATTTAAAATTGAAGCTATTATCATTGAAATCAAACCATATATTATGTTTTGACAATACATATTTGTTGAGCACACCAAAACCATCTTGAAATTCTTCAAACATTAACTTTAAGTACTTAATTATTCATAATAAATAATAGGTCAGTTCACTACTTCTTTGTGGTTGAGAATTTCTATTACTTTGATATCTTCAAAGTTAACTCTAGATAATTATTTTGGGGTATAAAAAATTCCGTCATATTATAAAACAACCCTTCTAAATCTTATATGATAGAAAGTTTGAGATTTTTGTAATTCTTAATTTCAATGATATCTTAAGCTTTTTCTTAATGAAAAAGTTATTTTTTTATACTTTGTCTTCAAAAAAGTTCTCAAAGATGGTCATATATATGTGATCACTCTTCTTCTGATTTCTTAAATTCCTCACTTTTGTCAACTAACTCATATTTATCATCACGAGTTTCTAAATATTTTTTTGGGATAAAACCCCTCTTATCTCATCCTACACAATCTTTTATTCATGATGATTTAATAACATACAATAACTAATAATCATGAACCATTGAGTTCTGATAATAATTTATGCATACAAAAATAATACAAGAAAATAACAAGCACAAAGAAAGACAATGGTCTAAACAATAAGAACTTTAATTCATGTTTTATTAGGGAAAATTTCTCTTTAATTAGAACTCTACATTATATTTTTTAAAAATTGTTTATATACTACAAAAATATCTTAAATAAATTTTAAACAATAATTGAGTTCTAAATTAAATAAAAAAATAAACTAACCTAGAATCAAATTCAAAACAATAAATTCTAGACTTTATTTAAAGGCCTTAACATTCTTAAATGACTACCAAATTTTAAAATCACATAAAATATGATTTTTAAAATCTCCTAATTATTTTTAGTAAAATACAATAATAAATCAAAAGTTATTAGTACATTTGTTCGCATTCTATTATGTGTTAGATTATTATTTTTTTAAATAAAACAAAATATAAAGAGTATAGAAATTTTTTTAGAAGCATCATTAAATTTAATCACGCACTTTGATCTTGAAACCTGCTAACCCATCTCCTTACCTGACTTGAGTTGTAAATTAAATCATGTGAATGCCGATCCAAAATGAATCATTCAATTTAATGAGTTTAAAGACAACTTGGATAACTAGTAATAACATGACATGTTTTTAAAACAAAATTAAAACAATTATTTTTTCTAATATTGAGACAATGTCAAATTAGATCGATCTTGGTTTCCTGTGACTTAGGTTATGCTTGCAAAATCGAATGTTAACCTTAAAATAAATTTTATTTGATATTACGATAACTCTATAGAAAAAAAAATAAACCATTAATTTCAATTTCCAACTAATTCAATATTAAAGAAAAGTGAAATAAAACAAAACAATTAGAAATATTAAAGGATAAAAAACTATATAAAAAACATATCAGGTTTGATTGGTAAACTTGCTAAACTAGTAAAGTGGATAACTCGAATCAACACGTCAAACCCACTGAAATTAATAATTTTTGTTCTGCACTATTGTTTGTTTAAGCATATGATAACAAAAAAAAAACTATTACAAAATTAAGTGTCAAATCAATATTGTAATAACCTCATATAAAAAAAAAAATTTATAAAACTTAATTTTCAATCAATCTATTATTGAAAAAAAAATAAAAAAAAATTTTAAAAATTAAAAAAGAGAAGTTAAACTCACCAAACCTATCAATAAGATTATGGACATCTAAAATTTAATAGCTTGTTTTTTAAAAAAAAAAAACTATTTTTTAACTATATGATTAAATAAAAAATAAACAATCATATAACTAAGTTTAATTAGAAAAAAAAATAAAAAACCAACCTCACTAAACCAAAGAAATGGGACAATCAAGGTTATCACGTCAAACTTGCAAACCGGTTCACTAACTCCACAAAGTTAGTTAACTTAGTTTAAATTTTTTTTTATTAAACTAAGCTTTTTTTAAAAATAAACCCATACTGTAATTTTGAGATATTTTTTTAATATGAATCAAATGCTAAGATAATTTTTAAATATCATAATAACTATATAAAAATAAATTATCAAACTCTTTAAATCTATGTTATCACATCAAATAAAAACTAAATTAAAAAAAATAATAATTCAACATCACAGTCAATTGCATAATTATTTCACATAAGATAATGTTTAAACTTATAGCTATAAAAGGATAGTAGAAAAAGGAAACCTAAGAAACAGATTTGAAAGGCTCGCAGTTGTGGAGTTCCATGATAAGGCCTTGAGCACATGTGACAGCAGCTGCAAGTGATACGAGCAGGCAGGACAGAGTCAAAATTTATTAACTCCAAATAATTCTTCTGGAGTATCGAAAAATCCTTCACTTTATGAAATAACCCTTGTAATTCTTATTTTATAGAAATTTAAGGTTTTTTTTTGCAATCCTTATTCTCAATGACATCTTAAGCTTCTTCTTAATCAAAAGGTTATTTTTTATACTCATACCTTTGAAAGAGTTCTCAAAGCTAATCATAGATATATGATTACTCTCCTCCTGATTTCTCAGGTTACTTGCTCCTATTAACTAACTTATTAATTTTGTATTTCGTCTCTATACCTAAATATTTTTTTCAAATAGAATCCCCCATGTCTCATCATACAAGAGCCTTTATCCATAATTATTCAATAACATATAATAACTAACAATAACCATGAATCATTGAGTTCTACAACAATTAACATATATAAAATCAATATAACAAAATAACAAGCACAAAGAAAGCCAATGACCTAAACAATAAGAACATTAATTCGTGTTTTATAAAGGAATATTTCTCTCTAATTAGAACTTAACATTATATTTTTCAAAGTTGTTTATATACAATAAAAATATCTTAAATAAATTTTAAACAGTAATTAAAGAGTCCTAAATTAAATAGTAAAAAATTTAAACTAATTAGGAAAAATATGGAAAATTCAAAATAATAAATTTTAAACTTTATTTGAAAGTCTTCAAAATCATTGAAAACATGATTTTTAAAATCTTCTAACTTTTATTAGTAAAATACAAAGGTAAATCAAAAGTTACCAGTATATTCGTCCGTGTTCAATTGTGGATCATGCTATTCTTTTTTTAAACTAAAAAAAAATGTTAAGAGTATGGACTTGTTTTGGAAGTATTATTAAATCTAATTAACTAATTTAATTTTGAAACCTGCCGACTAATTTGTTTACTTAACTCAAGTTTTGAATTAAATCATAAAGCTGATCCAAAATGAATCACTTAATTTAATAGATTTTAAGACAATTTGGATGACCAATAAAAACATGACATATCTTTTTAAAAAAAATTAAGACAATAATTTTTTTTAATATTAAAACGATGTCAAATTAGATCGACCTTAATTACCCTGTGACCTAGGTTATATTTGCAAAATCGAGTGCCAACCCTAAAAATAAAGTTTTTTTTGATATCATGATAACTCTATAAAAAATAAAAAAATAAAATATAAATTTTATTTTTTAATTAATTCAATATTGAAAAAGAGTGAAATAAAAAAAACAATTAGAAAATTAAAGGATAAATTTTTTTTTTTTAAAAAAAACAAATTAGGTTTGATGGTTAAATCCATGAATCGAGTAACCCGGGCCAACATGTTAAACCCACCAACTGGATAATGTACTCCATTGGAATCAATAATTTTTTATATAAACTATTGTTTATTTTAACTATATGACAATAATAATAAAAAAAAGGATAATAAAATTAGACATCAAACCAATATTATGACTTTTTTCTTTTAAACTGTTATAACCTTATAAAAAATAAAATGAAAAAAATTATAAAACTTGATTTTCAATAAACCTAATATGAAGTAATAAAAAAAAAAAAAGAAGTTAAACTCACCAAACCCATCAACAAGCCTATGAACTTTGTAAACTTTAATAGCATGTTTTTTTTCTTCTAAAATTATATTTTAACTATATGATAAATTAAAAAAATAGATAATCATATAATTAAGTTTAATTAAAAAATATTTTAAAAAATATCCTCGCTAAACCCTTGAATCGGGGTAATAAGAACTAAATTCATGAACTTAGACAACAAGAGTTACCTCATCAAACTTACAAACTGAGACATTAACTCATCAAATTTTAATAGTCTAATGTTTTAAAAAATATATTTTTTTTATTAAACTAAACTTTTAGAAAAATAGACCATATCATAATATAAACCCATGTTAAGATTTTTTTTTTATATTAATAACCATATAAAAAATAAATTATAAACTTATAAATCTCTCTAAACACATTAAATAAAAACTAAATTAAAAAAAAACGAAAAAAAAAAACAACGGGATTACTATTGTAATCCACTTATAAGCGGTATGGGAAGAAAAGCGTCCCCCTGGTGAGCTTTATACTTAAAAGAGAGATACCGGCGGAGGCCAATAATATAGGCCCTTAATTAAGCGTTATTGTGATGAATAGTCCAACATCACAGTCAATTACATAATTATTTCGCATAAGATAATGTTTAAACCTGCAGCTACAACCTAAGAAACAGATTTGAAAGGCTGGAAGCTGTGGAGTTCCACGATGAGGCCTTGAACGCATGCGGCAGCAGCAGCAAGTGATACAATCAGGCAGGACACAGTCAAAATCGTTAGCCATGTCCAGGTGAAGGTAAATCGTCTAATTCTCGCCTGTGATATGTACATCTGTACTGGGAAATACAAAGTCAATGGCCAAAATGATATCGCACCAATGAAACCCAGAACACTGTTGAAGAACGGAAATGTCATTGCCATCACAGATGATGCTATCACATAGGCTGTTCTCCACAATAACCTGAAGGAATTCACATGAAAAACACCATAAAATAGAATGTCAACAGGGTGTTCGTTTGTTATGAATCCACTCTCTGGCCATTTCTTGCGGCATGAATCTTCCACGAGCTTGAATATCGGTTGGCAATATACCTACACGCAACACAGCATTAGTACAATTTATTTGTTCCTGTAAAAACTAACGACTTTTCAGGTTTTTTTCCAGTGATCTGAGCTCATTTTCTGGATTTTTGGAGATGTTAAAATGTACAGGAATAACCAAATAGGGCTCAGAGATGAAAATGAAATAGGCATCCTGACTGTAACTTTAGACATTTACCTGGTAAGCACCAACAAGGTGAATAACAATGCATAAGTTAGCAAAGTCAACGAGCCAGTAGGGCTCATAAAAACCGAATCCTGTTAAGAAGTTGCCTGGTGCCACGTTGCCGAACGCTGCATAACCCAGCGTTCCGCACAGCATGTAGAATACAGTGGTTGTTGCGACTCCAACTAGGGAAGCCTTCTTCATCACCTGGTTCTCTGGCGAGCTTGATTTTAGTGTATCCTGTGATCCATGGAAATAATCATTTGAGTTCATTCTTTTGGATGGAGAATCTGTTTCATGCAAAGGGTTGCTCGTGGTAAAAGAAAACTAGTTAACTTCCTTGTCTCTTGAACTTCTCTTTCCTGAGTGCATGTGTGCTGAATCTGCTGATATCTAATAAATTGAGTTACCTGTATCTCAACAAGGATTGAGGAATAAGTGTAGGCAAATGCAATGTTTCCAATGGCTTGAAAGCAATTCCAAGCCTTTTCTGTGCTTGTCACGTCCACCCCTACCACAGTTCCTGTTAGGCTTGTTTTAACATCTTTCCCTCCTTTAAAAACAACGAAAACAATATCACATCAAACTTATCCATAGTTTTTTTTATCACTATCAATATTTTGTGCAAACACGAAAAATTTATAGCTAATCCTGTGAATTAGAATTGATGGTTTATTTTTGTCTATTACTGACCTGCAATTGCAGCTATGGAGAGACCGATACCGACCAGTGAGTATGCAAAAGACATGATAGCAGCGAGGGTGGAAAGCCCGACAAGCTCATGAAAATTAGGTATTTGGCTCATCATGACTTGTACAATCCCAAATATGATCATGAACATATTCGTTGATGCATGGCACTCTGCGTCATGGCCTTCCCTGTGAAAGCAGTTTGATCTTTTAATGGCCCTGTTTATTGAAGGGAGGGGAGAGGGGAAAAAACACTTCAGTATAGTAAAAATAAATTATTATTGTATATTCGTACTAGTTATTGCCCATCAGCCTTCCTCCATTGGAATCATAATGCTCGTGTTGCTTTAGAATCTTCAGATTTTTGGCGTTAACAACTTGTATTCTTGAATTTCTTTTTAATAGCTACGGATATGAATTCAAAAAATTGAAAATTTGTGGGAGCTTACGCCATGCTTATAGATGCGGTGATTGTGTATCCTATTGACGTTCCTACAAGATTAGTATATTGAGATATCCCACAGAGTGTGTACTTGATTCCTCCTACAGAGAGAAAGGGATTGAAAGATTAGTATCTGTAGCTTGGAGGTTCTAACAACCATAGAATGGCCAATAAGGAGCGAAATGGGAGCGCGCAAGACAGATTAATGAGTCGGAATTCCTGATTATGAACCAACAAATAAAGAAAAACAGATCAATAATGATGATGGGTTCAAGTGCTTTTTGAAGCAAGTATACTGACATTTTTCAAGGGTATTGAATATGTTGTGGATGTTGCCTACCTAAATGAGCTTTTACAGCACCCATGTAAGTGTAGGTTCTTGTCCCTTCAAGGGGACCTGGGAACCTATAACAGTCAGCTAGGAGACAGGAATTAAACCAAGTGATTAAAGAGAAGATTAGAAGAGAAATAGGTCCTGCAATCCAACCCAACTGAGCCATGGCCCATGCAAGAGATAGAACTCCAGACCCAATAACAGCTGTAATGATGTGTGCACTCGCAGACATCAAATTTCCTGCAAAGGGGGAAAAAACATGCAAAAAACTGAGAAGGATGCCACAATGAAGTGAAAGAAACCCTGACTCAACAAGGAGAAAGAAACAGAAAATGAGGAAATTGTTCATGGATCTAAAGAAAGAGAAAAAAACTGATACCGTCTCTCTTTAAGCGACCATCGTCATCAGTTTTTACAATGTCTAGAGCGAAGCTTTGCCCGTTTCCTGGCATTGTAGCCATGTCTGCCTTTCTGTATCTCGGAGGTGTATCTGAAAAGATAAATGGAGCCTTGGAGACTGCTCTCTTCACTCTTGAGAGTATAAATGGTCAAACTGAAAATAAGCACCAGCATTAATACAGCGAGAATCAAGAGGGGGGCATAAATCAGAATCAGCTGTAAATTGCTACGAGTGTTTCTTGTCCAAGTGGACAACAGATTACTTTGGCAGGCATATCAAGGATCATAATGTAAAATTGATAAATTAGCTCTCCACTACTCTCTCTCTCGCTTTATTTCCTTTCCTTTCTCCTCATATCACCCAACATACCGTGGGATATATATGGAAAACTATCAAGAACATATACAAGCAATGCCAGAACAGATTGCAAGAAACATGTTTCAAGGGGAAAGCCAACAAGATTTTCCTTTTTTTCTTCAAAAAATGGTTCCTGCACATTATGAGGAATGCATTGACGGTGCTCTCTTTTCATAGTTTTTCGGTGTCTGTTAGACTGCTTTTTCTAATTTCAGATTAAGTAATTACCACTACTAGTAGCGGGGGCATCTCAGACTGAAGTGCAGAAGCAAACATTAATTAGCACCCTTGTTTAGGCTAACATGTTTTTAAAAAGTTTTAGATTTTTTCGTTTTAAATTAATTTTATTAATTTTTTAATAATAATGATGATGATAATATGCATCAATTGAGATAAGATTTCTTTTCAACAGTTTTAAAGATATACCTCTCGGATAATGGTCGTTAGATTTGAACCTAAAAAGTCGGTTAAAAAAAAAAAAAAACAAAGAGATCAAATCTCCTTAGTCATTATATCTCTTGAAGTTTTTTTAATTATTATTATTATAAATTTTGACTTTATCAAAACCATGTTGATTTTTTATTTTTTTAAGAAAGTAAAAATTGATTAAAAACTCAAAAAATAATATTTTTTTTGTATTTATTTATTTAATCAATTTATTTTTTCTAATTATTTCATTTATATTAAAATGGTAAAACCTTTTTTCAAATTCTTATTTATTTATGTCGGCTATTTTTTAGCTCATTCTTGATTTTATTTTGAAAACCAAAACAGATATTAGGAAGGAAATAAATTTCATGTTAAAAAAAGAAAAAATAGAACATGAAAAATAAAGGAATTAATAAGAATATAAATCTTTTAACTCGGGATAATTGAAAACTGCTGTAATCCTAATACTTGTCATGACTTGTGTAATACTTGGATATCGAGGTGTTCATTAAAAAAATTTATTGATGAAAATAAATATGTATTACCCTTGGTAAAATACTAAGCAGATTGAAATGGATGGGACTGGAACCAAAATCTGGTTCTTTTTTTTTTTTTAATTAGGTTGGATCTAACTTACCTATATGGGCTGAGATAGACTCCTCAGCCCGGCCCGGTTACCAGTGCGGACCAGTAACCGGCCAGGCATCGGGCACGCGCGATCTAATCACGCTGCACTGCACAGTGCGAAGGTAATTATAATTACCTTCGCACTGTTCTGAGAAGTTTAAAAATGCGGGGAGGAAAACGAAGGCTTACCTTGGCGAAGACGAAGACGAAGTTAATGGTCCTAGCACTGGCCGGAGAATGTCCTTCTCTTCCTCCTCCTTTCAGTCTCTCTTCCCTCTGTCTCTTGTTTTGTTTTTATTCTCTGGGTTCTCTCCTGTTCCCTCTGTCTCTCTTCTGGTCTTCTCCCCTTTGTTTTCTCCTCCCCCTTATACCTCTTTTTTTTTCTTCCTGTACTTGCCTTTTATAGGCATTCCCTCTCGCTGCTTATCTTCCCCTGATAATGATAGGAACTAGGACTTCGTATTTTGGCCGGATTGGGACACCAACAGTCCCGCCATTGCTGGACTGTTGGTGGTGGTTTCTTCCACGCCTTAATGACTTGTTAACGGTGGCGAAGGAAACGGGAACGATCTGAGAAACCGGAGATGGAAGTCGTGGGAATTGCCGTGTGCCTGTGGCTTGTCTGGTGGCGGTCGGTGTTCCCTTTGCATGGGGTCTCCTCTGTTTCCAGCATAGTTGTCAGAACCAACCGGGCTTTACCCAGCTGAGGAGCTGAGTCATGGGTTATACACTGTTATCCATGTTGGACTGGAAATTTTTTTAAAAAAAAAATTAAAATTTTAATAATTTATATAAAAAAAATTAAAAAAGTTTTTTATATCATATTAAAAAAATATTACATTAACGTATTAATTTTTTAAGTTGAACTATTTAAATAAAAAATTTATTAAATATTAAAAAAATATAATTTTTTTATGTAAATATAGATAATGTATACTAAAATGTTTTAAATCTTATATTAAAAAAATAAAATATTCTTCTTCCATAAAATTTGAAAATAGCTAATGATCAATGAAAAAATAAAAAAGAGAGTCCTTAACTAAGGAAAAAAATGCTTTGAAAAAAAAATATCAAGTTTCAACAAGATTTTGCTAGGTCATTAGTCAACTTGACAAGTTAATAGGGTTTTTGTTGAATTTTTATTCATCCCAATCTTTTAACTTACTCGGGTTGGTCCAACCACCTGGTTGATCAAATTCTAAGTTAATTCATCTGTGCTAGTCCGGATTTAATAATTATAATTTTCAAAGGAAGAAGATAATAAATGAAAATGAAAAACAACATCATTTTTGAATTAGAACAGTTGTTTTTCAATTTGAGTTTTGAAATGTTAACATGTTTTTGAACATATGAAAGAAAAATTATAATTATCATTGACTTTTAATTTAATTAATTAAATCTTTATTTAACTCTAAACTTTGATATTTCTTCAATTAAACTCGATCAATTTTTTAATTAAAATTCTTTAATTAAACTCTCAGCATCATTTATTAAAGTTTAATTAAATCTCACTCGATGAATTCTTTAATTAAACTCAATATTATTTATTAAAATTTAATTAAATTTCTATATATATCAATTCTTTTAATTTATGACCAAAATGAGCTCTTAAATTTATTAATCCACCTGAGTAACCCTTAAAACTTTTTATTTGTGTTAACTTAAATCTTAATTTTTCTTCGTTCATTCCACTTCATTCATCCTTTCATTTTCTTTTTATTTACATAAAATTAAAAATTAAAAATTAGATTATGATAACTGCGGTAAACAAAACCTTTTCAACTGAAGAATTTCAGTATACCCTGGAAGATTCATAAAAAGGAGATGTGTTATGGATAAATTTTAACTCGGCAAGAATTAGAATAATTGAAGCTCGGCGGCACATGGATTGATTACTCTGTGGAGCAATTGCATGCTGCATGCACAAGGAAATGGATTCTAAATTAGCACATAAACAATGAGACCACAAACACCTTTCTTGGCGTTCCAGCAAGAACTGGAAATTCAAAATATTGGGAAAGATGCTGAACATAGAACTGTTGAGAGTACATGGTAATTGGTATGATAGTATTTACAAAGAAAAAGAATCAACTAGGCCAGACAAAATATGCTACAGAGATATCAAATCTAGAATTGAAGTTTAAAGATGCTGGTTTACGTAGAATTGTTTTGTGCTTCATTTTAAACTAGGAGCTATTTGAGATATTCTTTCGTCTTCCAGCAGTTCATATGGATCAATATATTGTGGTGGTGAGAATGATGCATTGCTTCCGTCATGGACGAAGCTTGGCCCAAAGTACTGCCCAAAGAAAAGAGGAAACATGTCAGTAACTAGTTTCTTTTTTCCTCTTTTTTTTTTATTTGAATCATCAGTAGCTAGTTTCCATGGGACAAATAAGTTATGCGCAACCAATATGATGACAAAGACTATTTGACTTCCCTAGAGCAATGACAACCAACAGCAGATTCACCAAGCATACGCAGACACGAAACAAAGAGTTTAAGTATGTGACATCATAAGTAACATGTAGACTCACAACTCAATAGAGAGAAAACATCCACTCAAAGACAATGCCTTCACCACAATTTCTGTTTTTTTTCCACCTAGAAGTAGAATGTCCCAAGATTGAAGGAAGTAGAGGGCTTAGCTAGCATGCAACCAACTCAAAAAATACGGTCAAATTACTGTGGTATAAGATGCATCATAGTTAACCAAAGATCTCCTTAAGCTTGCCAATCCCGTTCTTGGCGGTAGAACAAACTACAAGATCGTTTAAAATTTGATCTTATGCCCCTTGTTTGATGGATCCTCATCAACAAACTATCATGATCAAAATTTGAAGAAATGCTTTATGTTATCCTACCTTTCTCGTTTGTGTATATGAACTAAGTCTGATCTCATTGCCAAACCATTCCAATTTATAATCATGGTAACTTGAACACTTACACAGAGCCCCAACAGAAACATACTATATATGACAGTAGCCACTTTCAGATCTCAAATTTCAATACACCACATCATTGATCACCTTCCAACAAAAAACATATTTCAAAAAGCTGAATTGTCAGAGTAGAACTAATGATAGCAATTAAAAAATTAAAAAACCTTGACCTAACGCAGCACAAGGTTTGGACAAAGAAACACCAAACAAAACTGGCAAGGATCCATGGTAACATGTTAAATAGACATGAGTGTAACAGGAAAATAACTTACAAAGTAGAGACTGGAAAAAAATGCGACAGTTATGAGAATCAATGGCCAAAATCCCAGGAAGAAAGTTCCTCCAAGAGTAAGCAAAAGCTTAGCCCTAGGAATTAACCCCTGAAACAGAGAAAAAAATGTAAGCCCGTCATAGCATACCTGCACTTAGATTTGCAAAAGAAAAAAAAAAATCCATCTCCAATATAAACAATCACATCTGAATTGGTGGAAAGAAACAAATGTAACAGCCAAGTGTCGATAGCCATTTAGGAAGACCATTAAAAAATAACCTCATTAGATTACAAACAGCACCAGGAGCTTCAACATGAATGAGATAATAATGATTCATTTAGGATTAGTGCCAGTAGAAATCACCTTTAGATATAGGCAAGAAAGTACACACAACAAAAGATTCTCCCATGATTAGAGCTCAAGTTTTGGCACGGCTTAATTAATAGAAAATTCAAGCAATACTTTGACAAATAAACAAAGAGCAAAACAAACTTTGAGAAATAGTAAACAAAGAGTAAAGAAACAAAATTAACCTCAAGTCCTTCACTATTAAGAGCCATTGACTTCTCCCTTTGATTAGACAAACTTTTATCAACTTCAGTTGATACTGGATTTCTTTTGGAGAAACCCCTATCTTCCTCTCCTATTTTCATTTCATCTTCCACTCCATAATTGCCTCTATTAGTCTCTTCAAGCAATGAAGTTGGAGTCATACCCCTCCTCTTCAGTTCCTTCATAAACAAGGACTCTGTTGGCTCTTCCCCTGTATATAAGAAGAAAAAAACACAAAACCCTCTTCACTAAGCAAACCCACGCGCGCATAACATAAATATTAACAAAAAGCTACTATCTTTCTAATATAGGATCACAAAAAACCAATAAAGTTCGAAACTTTAGAAAACTTGCCATTTCTTTGATTATTATCTTCTTCTTGGACAGAACAAAAAACCTTAACCTTTTGCTGTCTCTCAGAATATCTTCTTGAGCTGCCATAAAAAGTTTTCAACTTGGGAATTGTTTTCCTGTAATTTGATTTCCCGATGAAGTCTTTTGACGGTGAAGTGGAGAGGGGGCAGAGAGTTGATTTCAGTATGTGTAGAGAAGCCATGTTGATGTTGTGTTTGGCATGAAGTGAAGTGAACGAGTATGAGTAATTAAGAATATTTCAAATCGTTTTTTTAAGAAGAGAAAATAAAATATTATTTGACGGAGTGGAGTTGTGCGTTTGTTTCTAGAGAAAGGAAGGAAGTGGTGAAGACAAGAGGTGGGTTTTGGTTGCCTGTAGCCCTGAATCGCCAAATGGGCGTATTTTAGTAAGAAGAGGTTATATGGAACTAACTTGCGCATAAATGATGTGACTGATGGATGGCTTCTGTGGCTACGAAGTCGGGTGATGTCCGTTTTTGTGGGGATAGGAATCGCCAGACAATTTACTCTCCATAAAATCTATGAAGCAAGCCCAAAAACAGAAAAGGAAAAAAGATAATATAAAGGTGACCTTTGATTTTAGAAAACATAAAGTATTAAAATAAGGAACATAACACCATTTATTTAATGAAAAATAATTTTTTTAAAAAATAAATTTTAAAAAAGTAAATTATTTTTTTATATTTGATAATGTAATAAAAAATAAATTGAAAAATATTTTTCACTATTTGATTAAATCATAAAAAATAAATTAAAAAATAATTTATTAATATTTTATTTTTCTCAAGTTTATTAAAATAATAAGGAATAAATTTTACAAATTAAAAAGTTGAATGAGAATGAAATTAAAAAAAATATAATTTCATAAATTATCTCAAATAAAATAAATAATAATCAAAATAATAGAAATCAAATTTACAAAAAAAAGATGAAAAAATTAAAATAATAATAATTAATATTTCATAAATTATTTCAAATAAAATAAGTAACAATCAAAAGAATGAGGACCAAATTTGATAGATAAAAAATTTCAATAAAAAATAATAAAAAAAAAGAAAATAACAATTATAAAAATGAGGATCAAAATTAATATAAAAATTAAATTTTAAGAGATGAAATTAAAAAATAAATATTTAAAATAAAATATATATATATATAATAATTAAAAATTCGATGATCAAATTTGATATAATCAGTAAATAATATGACATTTCTAAATTTTTCATAACTTTAAAAAATTGTTTTCTGTCTATATTTTTTAAAGAAATACTTTTTTAAAAATTAAGCTAAATTTTTTTAACTAAAAATTATTTTTTATTAGCTAATTTTTCTAATAATAAATTAACATAAAAAAATTTAAAATATAATTTTTTAAAAAATAAATTTTAAAAAACAAACATAACTTAGAAAACAAAAGGTAGGCGTTAGCTATGAAAATAGTACCGATTTGTGTCCTTGTAAGAAAATCATCAAGTCAATTGTAAGTACGAAAGAAAGAAAGAAAGAAAGATGGGAAAGATTCACTGAACTCTTTCCACTTAGCTTTGTGAAAGTAGTCAAAGCTAGTGGTTTCATGGTTGTTGAGAAAGTACACCATCCAAGAATTGTTTTATATGTATATATATATATGACTTTTCTATTGCCACCCCTGCATTTCCCTGCAAAAATAAACTCAAGGGTGCAGGTGGGCGTAGCATTTGACATATGGTTGTTTTATTTTTATTCTCATTTGAGGAGGTGAAAGACGGTAAACATTCAAGAAATCAGCATTATCTAAATCTAAACAAAGTTTGAGTCATATTGAAGCTCAATTGCTTATGTGATTGGTTCTTGACAGGGAAAGAGAGGAAGTCATGTTACTTTCACGGCACCTTCAAAATTGATAGAAAGACAAATTCTCAATTCACGTCTCTTAAGCATATGATTACACACAATCTTTGTTTTGTAGCATAATTATTGGGGAATATGATTCATGGATACGCTGAGGAGGAGCTGGTTACCACCCCAACGAGGAGTTTCTTGTAGGACAGTAGTCTGAAACCTAAATAAAACTTGCAAGTTTCAGTTGCTGCCCATTGAAAAAGCAATTCCAAAAACTATAGCCAACCCGAATAGATGGATATTGCAAACATTGTGTCATAATAGCCTATTACGACCCGGCAGCATCGTCTTAAATTGCAGATAGCCTGCAAATTAGCAGTGAATGGTGGGGCTAAACATGAAATGCATCCAGTTCTGACCTCTATTATAATCACATGTACACAAAAATAGATTCCGGGTAGAGTTTCGATCATATGGACAGTACATATATTGTTCAAGCCGTGCTCGTACTCTTTGTATCATTTTGAGGTTTGAACATTTCAAGGGCTAGGTGACACAGGGAGAATTTATTAAAAGAGGCATGTCCCGTCACTAGAAGCCCTTTCTAGGTTTGTGGCAAGCAATGCCATACTTTAAAGCCAGTACAAACAGATTTTACCTAGATTAGTTAAAAAAACCTGTTTCAGGAAGGAAACTAAAACCCCACTAGACAGCGCTGTTAAGGGCAGGAATGATGAGCTTCATTCTGTTACAAGTTTCCCTGACATTTTTATGCACGCAACATGTTGCAATGTGGCCAACCTTATTTCTGATTGCAAAAATTCCTAAATAGCAGAACCATGTGTGTGCCTCCATATGGAAGCTCTGGAATTTGGTTATCTGATCAGATAACAATCACGCACAATTTACTAAACCAAATTCATTTGATTGAATGGACCATTACGTATCTTCTATTGTAGAAGGCATTCTCTTCAAGAATAGATGGATCCAACATCCAAGTTTTAATCACAAACTTTCCTTCAAATATTGAGGATTAGTCCACTCACAATCATCATATAATGGAATAAGAACAAAACCACGCAAATAAAAAGGGTATGTGCACCCTTCTGCCTCGGATTCCAAGTTTCCTCTTTTACTTTACCTGTCACTGATACCTAACGTAGTAAGTGAACTGTATTCAGAAGGGAGAAATTCACCTAAACAATGATCTTCACCTGGATTGATTGGAATGTGGTTGATGTAGCATGTGTTGCTGTTAAATCTGAGACCACCAGGACAGCCTCTCCCTCTTTTACCATTCCATTTGTTCTCATCAGATCAATGGTTTTTGAGATGTTGGCTTCCATATCATCGGTCAAGTCAACAAGAAGTGGGATAACTCCCCACTGCAAATTCAAAGCCATCCGAGCATCACTGTCACTTGTGAAAGCAAATATGGGAGGGTAAGGCCGATTGCGAGATAGAAGTGACGCCATTTCACCATGCTTTGTGTACACAAAGATAGCATCTACACCAAGGTTGTTGGCTGCAGAACAAGAAAACCGGCATAAATTTCAAGTCATTGGCCTAGATATTTTGGGTGATACTCCAAAAGTTAATATCACGTGTGTGCTTATAAGTTCAAAAGAGAAGGGAAGACCATGCATTGATGATATATCAAGTACATTATTAGCATATTTCACTGGACTTCTACTAAAACTCAATGGGATTTAATGGTTATTTGGTATCGTTAGGGATGGCAGTATGTCAAGGACAACTAAAATCACACATCTGTTCATCAATGAAATTATAACTACAAATCCCATTTCATTTCCCCTTCAACGTCTTATGCATGGAGAATATGCAGTTCAAAATCTTCAAGACATTGTTCCAAATTACAATTTAACTGAAGGCAGGATGATGAACTAAGCCAGTTACGGTACTACACTAAAGCCTGCTCAATACAAGCATCATCAATTGACTTTTGGCTCATCAATTGTTTTTGTCAATAAATTTCCTCAGTTTATAGAGAATGTTGAGAAGACATTTTTTGTTTAAAAAAACTGATAAGATACGATTAACATCTGTCATACCACCTATCCACTTAATACTTCACAACAAAAGTGTGAAAATGTATAGGGATGTTAAAAGAGAACTATACCCATTTGAACAGCACAACTGCATATTTCTTCGGCGATGCAATCAGACAATGAACCTCCCAGCTGACAGTTATGAAGAGCACTCTGTTGGTTTTCCTCACGACTCCATAGTTCCATTCGACTGCTGGCCATCTGCAAGACAGAAAGTGCCTTCTGCCCATGTAACCCAATAGCCGATTCACCAGACAACATCAGTGCATCTGCATACTGTCGAACAGCTTCAGAAACATCTGCCACCTTATCAAATAAAAGAAAGTAGTCAGTTGAACAAAATCTCAACAACACTATGCATGGGCCCTCTAGAACAAAACAGCTCCTTGGACAAGACTTAATAATCTCATGAATTTAAGTCTCAATCTGAAAAGCTCTATTGTTTCTCTCAATCCCTTTCTTCCATGTTAGGAATAAAGGGACACTGATCCATATTCTTGCCGTGTCTAAAAAAGCAGCTGCCATCATTCCATTAGATGTGATACTTGAAAGTGACACCTGTTTAATTCCAAAATTAGTTGAATGGTTTTTCAAAGATCTCTCACGACCAAGCAATGGAATAAGGTGTTCCTTTTCCACTTATTTATCTGATTTTGTAGATTCATATATAAATTTTCAATCTGTCATTTAATGTGGAGCTTTTAAACTGCCTGTGTAAGTTTTGATTCTTTTCGTTTTCTACTCTCAAGAACACATCCTGTCCAAAAAAAAAATGTTTAGGTGTTTCTCTCCCTTCAGAAAAATAGTGGCTCCCAACCAAAATATTAAATTGCAATTACAATAGATGTTGTCATGTAATAAATACCTCAGCACGTGTTGGAGTTGGATATTCAACCATGGATTCAAGAAGTTGAGAAGCAATAATTACTGGCTTGTTCATCTGCCTACATAAGCGAGTTATGTCCTCCTGGACTGTTGGAATCTTTTCAAATGGAACTTCAACTCCTAGGTCACCACGAGCCACCATGATTCCATCAGATGCCTCTACAATTTCTTCCAGCTTCTGAAGAGACTCCAAGGTCTCAATTTTTGCCAGTACTCTTATTGATCTGTAAATGACATCAATCTTTAAGTTTTTTCTCTTTGTTTTCTAGAAGATACTAAGTAGCAGGAAGGGAAAAAAACAATTATATCTATGTGGTTAGCTAACTCAATAACATTTAGGACATAGATTAACACTCTTTCAAAAATATAGCAAAGTAATATTAGCTACATATCTGCCAAGACAAGGTTGTTCAGGTATGGTTTCAGCATCTACTTGTTGGTCTGTAAAAGAGAATCTAAATAACTAGCCAAGTAAAATACATTACATTATGGTAGACAAATCGAAAGAGGAAGGGAAATTATTATGTGGGTAAATTACGTGATATCTCAACTTGATGAATGTGTTCTTACTTGGACGTTTTGGCAAAGAGATAATTCTTCAGATCCTTGACAGAATCAGCATCATTTACAAATGACATGGCAATAAAATCAACACCTTCAGAAATTCCAAAATCAACATCTGCCCAATCCTGTAGATCATTTAATGAGTATAACTGATAAATTTGAGAGAGTAACTTCCTCGCATGCAAAATTCTGTCAAAGAGAAAGTATGCAATGTTGGACAACAATGATTATGGCATGGAGAGCCCATCCTTCTATGTTCCTGCCAGTGAATCCGTGAACTTCAAGACATTATGACATAGATCCCTGGAAATTGACAGAAGTGCTGCTAGGATGTCTGCGGTACCAAGCATGCAAGTTGCGGAGACTCAATTTTAATCTAGTGTTTCGGACTCAAACAACCTAAAAATGACTGGGTTTTCTCAATCATATTTTGAGAAAAGCTAGCGAAACAGATAGCAAACTGCAAAGGCTGTGATATCTGATGCAGTTACAACTAGCTTAGGACCAAAATTACAGTGTAATTAATGTAACCCGACTAAGATGAATTGACCACCACAGAATGTGATAACCGTTGAGAGAAGAGATTAATCATAACTAAACCTTTGGGGATAGAGTTGGAAGACCGTGATAGGAAAGCTTCCCGTCTCTCCAGAAGCTTAATTTGGCTCGAGGTAGGAAAAGACCAGGATCTGTGCACTTGCAATGCAAATCATTCCCCATCCTTTCGACAACTTCAAACCTTGCCATTCCACCATCAATAACCAGTTCATCACCCACCATGATGCCTGCCGATGATTCAATTTTATTAAGATAAATTAAAATAAAGCATTTTTTTTATTATTTCTTCTAAGATTTAAAAACTAAAGGATAAGTGACGTAACGAGCAATAAAACAAATTCATTACCTTCAGAGAAGCCTTGATAATTGGCTTGCACAGTAAATGGACGAGAACCTTCAAACTTTTGAGATGTAAATACCCAAACTGAACCTTCCTGGTGCCCAGTGAAAACAAAAATCCACCGATCACAACAAATTATTATTAGAATCCAAAATTAAGAAATAGTCTATAGACATATTTTCCCCTAATTAAAGGGAAACTAAATGCTGAGTTCCATTGACTCTGCATTCTGCTCGTAATTCTCCTAAATTAACAGCTACTAAAAAGAAGATCTTACTACTCCAATAGAGAGAGAGAGAGAGAGAGAGAGAGAGAGAGAGAGAGAGAGAGAGAGAGAGAGAAGTATCTTAAGGCACTGATTTAAGCCCAACAATACAATGGGATTCTAGTAAGATACCTCTGCTTTGACAGAGGAAGGAACTCCATGATCCACGACATGAATCAGACTACCTTCAGTGTCAATCATAACCGAAACAGAAAACCCTTTCGCTTCATTCAACTTCTTGATTTTCCTGATGGCATCACGGTGCCACTCTCTTGTATTGTGACACATATTAAGCCTAGCCACATTCATCCCTCTGATTGCCAATCTCTCCAAATCCTCCAGAGAACAACAAGCAGGCCCTATAGTGCACACTAGCTTTGTCTTCCTCATCCCCAAGAACCCTTTCTCTCTCAACTCTCTCTCAGCCACCACGTCAAACCCCAGATCCAGATTCACCTCATGATTCTTCAAACCCATAACATCTGCCTCTGCTGCTGCTTTTACAGCAATCTTGCCTTTACTCTTCAGATTCCTTTCATTGCAAGAAATTGCCCCACCAGAAATACTCCCTGGTTTTCCAAAAATCCTTTTGTTTGAATCAAAAGCCGGGCTCTTTGCAAAGATCTTTTGAAGCATCGAATCACAGGAAACTGCCATGGCTTAATTCGAGTAAAGACAGTGGAGGCCTTTTCTTCTTCTTCTTCTTTTTAACAAGATTCAGTTGTGAAAACTAAAAGGTTAAAACTTCAGGACAGGTACACTAACAGAATCGATAATTTTGATGATAGATTTTCGTGTCTTGTTTGAGACCGAAATCCCCGTCGCATGTTTGGAGCTTTGTACGGTGCGAGCGGAGATTACAAAGGGTTTAGTGATTGGTATTTTATAATTAACTAATAGTCTAATGCTATTTTAATATTATGTTTAGGAGACAATAAATTATTTGAAACTGGAGGGCAATTTATTGGCGGTAGTGGCACTGATTTAACGGTCAACAACCCTTTGCAAGGAAAAGTAATGACAAGGGGTTGGACCGCGGGACTTATGGGCCAAGATTGGAAAGAAAGGCAACTCAGCGAGCCAGAAGACGCAGGCTGTTCAGTGCTTACGGTGACACAAACATGTACGGGCCGCAGTTTGCGGACAGTAGTTGTCAGGGTGAGTATAATATGGTCCCGGTGGACCCAAGACTACGTGTCGTTGCAAAGTTTATTTCAATGAGATCTTGAATTTTGGCATAGATTTTTTTTTTTGTGGCCGTTTTCTAAACGGACCTTTTTTAGAAGGTTTCTTTCTGACCAAAATTTACTCGAGCAATTGTAATGGGAATGGTTTTGGAATGATTCGATCCTGTTTAGTTTTTAGGGACACGCTACGCTAAGGGTCGAATATATTGAGTGGAACTCGTAAATTACGAAACAGTAAAATCAATTCCTTCTCCTAGAATGAATGATTCACTCAGTTAGGATTTTTTTTTTATACTGTAATAAATTTAAATCTAGTTAATTTGATAAATCTAATAACAACCTAGATAATCAATAAAAATATAAATTGATAAGATAAATGTAAGATAACATGTTTTTTAAAAAATATATAAAACAATAATATATTAAATGATATCCTTAAAAAATATTAAATTGTAACATGTTATATCAACTCTAATTAATCTAAACATGTGAATCGAATAATCATATTTAGAGAACTTAATGAAATACAAACTAAAAAAAATGAAAAAAATAACTTAGAATAATCTAAATTAACTCATAAATCATTTTATTATACAAAGTTAATCTCATATAAAACAAAGATTTTAAACCAAAAAGTTTAATTAATGACAAAAATAGTAATAGATAATTAAATCAAAAGGAAAATAAATTTAAAAAATAATAATACTTGATAAACTCCCAACTTAAATAATAAAAATAAAATAATTTAATAAAAACAAATAAAAACATATATAAATCTTAATTTTTAACAATCCCAGCATTTAACTATGACACCAAAGAAAAATTAAGTAAAAAAAAAAGAGCAAGGCATAACATTGTTGCATCGTGATCTAAGAATCATGAAAATTTTATAAAAAATAAATTAAATAAAATTATAAAATTCAATCTCACAAAAAAATAAGATTTATACAATAAAATAAAATAAACACAACATTGTTACGGTGAAAAGTGCTGCGAGGAGGTCAACCTAAATAACAGTATTCAAAGAAAATCACTTCACATATGCTTATATTTTTAAAGGTGTTTCTATTCAACTTTTTACATATTTAATTACATTTAATCTATTCCTGAAAAATTATTATATCCTGAATTTATCTTTCCTCAAAATCTTTATTATTAAAATAAAAGCTAAAAAACATGGGAGTTTCATTGTAGTTCTACATGCAATTTTGCCCCGAATTGCTATAAGGAAATTATTCTTTCACTCCTGGGCGAGAAAAAATTAAGTCTTGAGGCGGGGAGGTTTGTTGGTCTTTTCCATCAGCCTATTAGTCATTAAAAACATATTTTACCTCATCAATCAACAAAATTTATATTTTTTAATAATATAATTATTTATTTTTCCTCCGGATAAAAATAATAACTGAGCTGTTGAGTAAGAGTGTTTATGATTTTTTTATGATTCATGTATATGTATACTGAAAGCATGTTTTTAACAATTAAAACAAAAAAACAAAAACACAATAGGTTTATGAGAATGTTTTAGTATTTTTTTCATGTTTTTTTTTAATTTTTTATTTAAAAATATGCTGGCAGATATTTTAAATAAGCCTGCGAGAGGGTGGAATTGCACTATTTAGATGATGCATATAACATCATTTGATAATTAAATCTGGTTATTTTTTGTATCACTGCATGCAAAGCCGACTTTTTTTTTCCATATAACGTGATGCATGTAGGTGTCTAGTGGTTATATTTTACCAATAATCATTTGTTTTTTGTTTTCTTTTTCTAACAGTTAAGTATATAATTGTCCTATTTTTATCCTATTTGTTGTTTAATTTTCAATTTTACTCTTTATTTTTTATTTGTTTTTATTTGTTTTTTTAAATTTCATAATTCAATTATAATTTCTTATTTATTTTATTTTTCATGTTATTCTTTTAATTTCTTATTTTTATTTTTATTTTTATTTTTTATAAAAAATTTAACCATTTAATTCTGATTTACACAAATAATGTTTTTTTTATTTAGTCCTTGTAATTTTAATTTATTATTATTATTTTTGGTTATTTTGTAGAAAGTTTTATATTTTTTAATTTTATCCTTTATATCAAATTTATAATTTTTTTCAATAATAATAATATTTTTTTCAAATTTATTTTTTTTCCTTTGCTTTTTTATCAAGAGTTTTTATGGTTTTTAGTTTTATTATTCAATTTTAATTTTTTTTTTGTTATAATAATAATAATAATGTAATGATAATGATAGTGGTTATAATAATAATAACAATAATAATAATATTAATAACACTATCACTAATAATTATTATTATTATTATTTATTATGATAATAATAATAATAATAATAGTGATAATTATAATAATAATATTTGTAATAATAATGATGATGATGATAAAATGATAATAATGATGATAATGGTAGTTATTGTGGTAAAATTAGTGATAATAATAATAATATTAATAATTTATTATGATAGTTATGATATTAATAATAATAATAATAACTATTATTATTATTATAGTTACGATGATGTTAGGGGTACCAACATTAGTTTTAATGTTAGTAACAATAATATTTATAATAACATAATCAATAATTATTGTTATTACAAGAAATCAAAATCGCGTGGGAAAAGCATCGCGTTGGCACAGTGGATCCAAACTCTCTGCACCGTGGACATGCTTGATTTGCCTTTGCGCCTATTCGTCTCCCAGGTTAGGGGTGATTTGGTCTTGGATGCAACATGGTTTGGAGCTCTCGGATGGGGTGCCGTTGCCTTCTTTTGGCTTCGGTTTGTTCTCCCAGCTCTCGCAGTGCCTGGGTCCAGCTGGATCGCGGGAGGCGTTGGCGGCTCTTTCTCTTGCTTTTCATTTGGGAGCTGGGTGAGCTGCGTTTTCTTTTCCTCTGGTTTCTTTTTGCTTGCAGAAGCTCCAGTTGCAGGCTTGGGAATCCAGGAGGCCAATTTTTTTTATCCGTCTGTCTTTGTTTTGGCTATAGCTGGGTTTAATTTTGGGTGGTTGTGAGTCTTGGCTCAGACTAGCGGCGGCGTTGGCGGCTTTTTTTAGTCTGCAGAGGCTCCTGTTGCAGGCTTGGAATTCCAGAGGAGCTTTTTTTTTTTTTTTGGTTCTGGCTGTGGCTGGGTTTGATTTTGCTTGGTTGTGAGTCCTGGTTCAGAAAAAGATGGCGTGCGACGATGACTTTGCATTTATTGTACACCAGGCTGGGTACTTGGTCCTTAGGGGTGTTACTGCTTATTGGATCGGATTGGACGTTTTCTAGAGGTGTAGAAATTTAGTTAGGGGATTTTAGTTCATCAAGCCTCTCTTTGGGTCTCTAATGTTGTTGAATTGTAAAAGGTTTGTTCTTTCCCTACTGTTTTGGTTGTTTAACTTGCTTCAGTTGCCGTTTTCGTTGAACTCTGCTTGCTGTGTTGCCACTTCATGTAGTACTTATTTGATTTTATTTTGTGTCAGGCAGGATTTTCATGCCTTCAATTGCATTTCGTCTTGGCTTTTCTTCCCCAGTGTGCTTCTCTCTAAGGTGTAGTAGTGGCTTTGGTTTTTATCAACTCAGTTTCTGACATTGTTTGTGCTCGGCTGGTGTCTTTTTTTTCCACCTTTTATTCCTTTAATCGGTGCTCATTTCATTTTTTCATCTTCCTGGTTGTTTTGGATCCTTTTATTTGTTTTGTTGTCTTTTATCAGGAATATTTGGGTTTGTTGGGGCTGTTTGGCTGCTCTGTTGATAAGCTACTTTTCCAGGTACTTTTGTTCTTCATTTCCCTCTGAAATTAACCTTCGATTTAATGATTAACATGATTCCGTTTTTAGGCCTTGAGTTGTCTGTTGCCTTTAGAGTGTTGACATAGGCTTTTGTTTGTGGATTGCTTGCTGCATTAGGAGTGATGGATTGATGAACAAAATTTTACAGGGTCCTTCTGCTAAAAAAAAAAAAAAAAGGTTCTAGGCTTCTAAGGGCTGTTTCGTTGCTGTTCTTATCGTGGGGTTATGCATGCTTGTCGTGGCCCTGTGGTGAGAGCAGGCGCCAATTTTGGGCAGGTTCTTTGGTGGAAAAAGAAAAGGGCCCATTGTTGCCTCCTTCTTTGTTTGTGTTCTCAGCAAAGCCATACTCTACTGCAAATACTCAATATAACTGATTCCTTCTTTAATTTGCTGATTGATTCAGACTGGCCTCCTCTTTTGTTGATTTTATATTGTTCACACATTTCTTCTTGCCCTCAAGTACACTTGCATTTTGATCATAGTTTTAAGATTGGGTTGGTGGCCGGCCCGGTCCAAGGCCCGGGCTTCGGGTTTTAACCGGTTCACCAAGTTTTGACCGGGTCGGCCAAGTTAAATTTTATTTTTAAAAAAAAAAATCAAGACGACATTATTTTAATAAAAAAACCAAAAGTCAACCGGGTTTTAATCGGGTCTTGCCAGATCAACCTACTGGGTTAGCCGGGTTACACTGAGTTTTTTCTTTTTTTATTTTTCTTTCAACCCGGCTTTGGTCCTAGGTCAACCCACCGGGCCGGGTGCTGCTTCCGACTAATTCACGAGCCTTACTGACTGCTTTCTGGATGCCTCGTTTCCCCCTTCTCACCCTCACAACAATGTTAGTTTGCAATCACCGCATTCCAATATACATTGTGCTGAACCCATTGATGTTCAGCTTCCAAAGCCAATAGCTTTTGCAGTGTATCACTTGACAGATCACTTCACAATTTCTGAGCTTCACAACTGCTTGGAAAAAATAGATTTAGCTTGCAGTATCTAGCAATTCACTTGCAACGCTTTTACTTTTCAAATGACTTCCTGCATCCGCCACATTTTCAATTTAACAGTGATCGACTTACTCTTTCTTTCCTCTTAATAATTTACGTTGTTGGGATTGGAATGGACCCTTTGAAATTCTATAAGGTGCATGCAGCCATTTTCTGTTTGCACGTTCTTTTGTTTATTACTGACCATCTCATCTATTTTGTTGTTTTGACCCTTCATCTATATCGTCAATCATATGATACCTACCAGATTGTCTTCTTCTTTAACTATGTGCTGAACACAATTTTCAATAATCTCTTGAATCAGCCTCGACAAGTTAAGCCACCACTGCCCTTTTTCGGAAGGGATGTTTTGCCCGTTTTCAAGCTCTTCTTCACTCAAAACTGTTCGTAAATATATTACCACTTTCATTCGTGTACATAAATGGCTCTATTTTTGTTGCAGAAGCAGTGGAAGTCCAAGAAAACAACGTCATACACAATATGATCATTTTTGCTAAATGCCATGTTAGCGCTGTAGCTTTTTGCCTGCTATTGGACTACAACTGTGAAGAAAACTCCATGCAACCTTTTTGCTGCACCATGATCTGGTTGATTTGATTATTCTCCACGCAACCTTTTGTCTTGGTTAATTCTCAAATTAAACGATGGTTAATTCTCAAATTAAACGATGTTTATAATTTTGTATCAAGCTGCTATGGTTACATGTACCAGCTACTTTATATGAAAAAAATTTAAATATATATTTAGTTTTTTATGCTTTATATATCAGCTGAAACTAATTCTCCATGCCCAGCAGAGGGCGAGCAACAAAGTTAGTAGCAATATTGTGGTAATAATAATAATAATAATAATAATAATAATAATAATAATTATAACAACAACAACAATAATAATAATAATGATAGTTTTAATAATATTAGTATGTTGTGAAGAGTAATAGCTGTAATAATAATAGTAATAATTTATCATTCAATGTTAGTTTTGTTAAAAATTAGATTTTATTGTTTTTTCATGTTATATTACTTATTTTTTATTTAATATTCTAGATTACCGAGTGGTTTTTTTGTCTTATTAATTTTTTATAATTTTATTATTCAATATTAATTTTAAAAAAATAAAAATAATTATTCAAGTTTTTCTTATATATTTTATTAGAAATTTGCATAAGCTAAAACTTCAAGATACAAAAAAAAAAATTATATCTTTACTCGAGTATATAACATTGCAATATATATATATATATATACACACACATACATGGAGGCGAATGAATTAGCCAAAGCTAGTTGAAGTATATCACGTGACTTAGCAAGTAAAATATTCTTCATTGGTTTTTTTAAAATAAATTTTATGAGTTTATTTTTTTTTCAAAACTGATGTGGGGTAGTTTAGAAATTGAACTTATCAAAATGGAATATTAAATCTCAGCTTATCAAATTCTAATTAGAATCTCGAATCTTCTTCTGTTATTCTCCAATCTTTAATGAGAAGTATCCTCTTGGTAAAAACCTGATGGTTTGATGAATCAGAGATACAACAATTCTTATAGGATACTGCAACCAAACATGTTAAACCCATCTCTTAAAGTATATAATGAACCATGGAGTTATTTCTCCTGATCTCTCTAGTTACGTTGCCTGCATAAAAATAAATAAATAAATAAAATTCAAATCACACTCATGATATGTATTTGATGTTATTCCATCACAAAAAATGTTAAAATTTGTTCATGGAATAAATAGCGTAATGATGAAATTTATACAATAAATTTTGAATTAAAATTAAAATATATATTTTTTATAAAAATCTGGAATAATTGGAATTTTATTTATTTATCTAGATTCATAAATTATATTTTATAAAAAGTAGGGTTTCGCAAATAAAAAAATTGTTAAAATCACCATGTGATGTCATTTTCTCTCACTTTTTTTTTCTTTTTCTATACTGAATATGTTTGCTTTTTCCATCAAATCAACATCAAACATGCATTTTCGTATACAACAGAACTATACCCTAGTTTTTAATTTTTAAAATCAATTTACGAGGACTTTAAATAAAATATAAGGTATAAAAATTAGGGTCCGTTTGATTCAATTTCCTATATTTATTTATTTTTATATAATAATAGTTGTATCAATACTAAATCGACGTTAGCTGCTAATTTTTTTTTTTATTATTAACATAGGTGTTCGGGCCAGCTTGCGCGTACCATGACTAATCCCACGGTCCACTGAACATCCTGCAAGCCTAGTGAACAAGTAAGGCACCGCGGGGATGACAGGCATACTGTACAAAGAAGACCCAGTAGAAACGAGAAAAGAATAACTTGTCAACCCCACTTCTAGGAACTCGAACCTAAACTGAAAAAAAACAAGCAGATCCAATAGCCACCAAACCACGACCCTACTGGTGTTAGCTGCTATTTTATAATAATAGCTTGTAGTGGTTTTGATGGTGGCATGATAGATACCATTACCATAGTATAGTTATGATCCTGTGGTGGCAGTCATCACATTGATTGTGATATGACGACAATGGTGGTAGGTGGGATGATGACATGTGGGGTGATATAGGAGTAATTATTTTTTTAATTTTTTTAGTTTAAAAAATATTAAATTGATGTTTTTTAGCATTTTTTAATTATTTTGTATATTAATATAAAAAATAAAAAAATTAACTTAATGCATTTTTAAATGATCGGGGCTACTTGTAAGGTATTCCACGTTTATGTCATGACGTGATAGGAAAGGAGGTCTTTATCGCGTGGCTGTGAAGAGCAAGATGTTTCCCGTAAAGAAAACTTTGTCTTTGAAGATATTTCTTGTTGCTTTTAAAATTATTGTTGGCTGTGGTCGGTTTTGTTAAAATTACTGTCAGATTGATTTTTTCATGTAAAATAAATAAAAAAATATATTATTTTAATTTCTATATAATTAAAGTTCAAAACATTATTTATCGGATATAATGTAAAAAACAAAAACTAATTGGTTAACTAATTTTTTTTTCGGGTCGTTTTAAAACAAAAGCCACAGAAAGATATTTAATATATGAGTATGAATTTAAAATAGAGTGCGGTGAATTTCTTTGTATATAAAAGAAATTTGATTACTTTACTTTATTATAATAATAACGTGGCACTCGTGCTTTAAAAATTAGAAATTAATTTCTTGCAGTAATTATAATTTAGAAGTAATTAGGAAAAGTTTACATTTTAAATTTGAAATTTGTGGCAAAAGTCGGTGGAAGGGTTGCCAGTTGACTAGAGGTAAATCTGAATTTGAAGATGGTCGTGGTAGTAGCAGACCAACAGGCCGGCCGTTACTTCGCCCTTAAAAGGCCACATCAGCCAAATGGCCCAATTCTAACTCGTTCCCCTCCTCTCCCTGAGCAAAATCTAGGATTTGCTTGGTAGCGTGGCCAGTAGTATTTTAAAGTATTTTTTATTTTAAACTTTATTGAGATAATATATATTTTTTAATTTTTTAAAATTTATTTTTGGTATTAACATATAAAAATAATTTTAAAAAATCATCAAAAGTAATAATTTTAAGAAAAGAAATAATCAAAATTTGAAACCCTGTGATACAAACCTCTCCTTCCTTATTTTACCGTCCAGTTCTGGACACCAGCAAATTTAATGAACGAAAACTCCAAAGGTAAATGTGTTTCCTGTCTCCCTATTATCCCCACCACAATGAAGTGGGAACAAGGGCTTTAATGGAGGGATGCTCATACGGAATCAGAAGTCCATGGCTTTTATTAAAGTAAAATCTCCCAAATTGTCTCTGCACTACAGTTCGAACACGTTCAAAAAAAGATAGTGCTTCCATGACTTTGAGCTATCAAATGATTACCATGCACAAGAGTCAATGCATCTCCCCCCAAACACTTGTCGTGTTTCATGTGCATCGCATTATTCTTTTGTTGTGGCCGTGATTTAATTGTCTCCGACCAATACACGCAAAGTCATGTTCTTTGGAATCATGTAGGAGGTGGTAAGTGATGACAGCTTGGAATTATAAAGTTTAATTTTGTTTTGTAATTTCATATTTCATTACTCTAGTTGTTTATATAATAATTATTAAAAATTTATATAATTTTTAATTTTAAAATTTAAAAAATTAATTAAAATACATATAAATTAACCTGAATATCTATATTAATAATAAAAAAAATATGTTTTTAGAAACATGATTTGCCATGTAAGAAATTAAAACATGTATATAAAAAAAAATAGTCCGAAACATGTATTAATATAGTTGACCCGAGAATCTATTTTTTTTTAAAAAAACAACAACATTATTTTGAGTTGGCTCATGTTAAGCTGATTAATCCAAGTAACCTCATAACTTTTCATTGCTTGTAATTCACACAACCAATGTCCAAAATGGAGGTGTGAGCCAGTAAATACTCCGGCAATTCCAGATCGACATGATCTCTTAGGAAACCAACTCCAGCACTTAATTAAATCATTTCAGGAAACGCGCGACGCCTAATTTGTTGGTACATTTCGTTAGCATCAACTGCGATTCAAACCTTTTAAATTTTTTCCATTAGGTTTGGTGTTCTGTACTAACCATTTCATATCTTTTGTTGAGCTAGTCCAATTTCGGATAACTGGAGACATCTGCGCAGGTTAGGCATGTGACCAAACATTGCAAGCTCTTTCTTTTCAATCTGCTGTAGCTATTACAACTCACGTGTAAGTGAAGACACATCCTGGCCCTGCAGGCATTGCAACCCTATAGCTAGCTAGCATGGGAGGATCATGCAATTTACAACTTACAAGTATTTTTCATAGGAAACATTTGCATGCAGCTACAACAAGAGATCCAAGAGGATATTTCAGTTCCAAATTAACGCGTATACTTCCGAGAAAAACACAACTCACAGGATCCGCTGTTCCTCATACCAAACCATCAAATCATGAATCAGCCAACCAAACCCGTTTCGTATGAACTCGTTTTAGCGTTCGGGGCTTGATCTTGTTACTGTACAAATAGATTGACTGATAATCTCCACCACATATATTATAAAATATTTTCGGACCAAAACATGCTATATCTTGAACTGGCGTTGGGACAGGAACAACTCCAATAGCATGCTAGCTGTTCTCGAAGTGGGATATGAAACTCAAACGTGTGGCACGTGTATAATGAGAAACATGCAGCATGGTAGCAAAATAAACAAGAGCTAGAAATCTTCCCCTCTGATCCAACAACAGGAGATACTTGCAGAGGCATGCTTCCTCTCCCTCTCTTGTTTTTTTTTTTTTTTTTATATATATATATATATATATTTTATTGTTTTTGAGTCGATAAGGTGCTCCTGCACCTAACCAGTTGTTAATTAGCACAAGTGTATGGTGTGATCAAAGATGAGAAGCTCCTTTTAGCCGAAGTGGATAATGTTCCCTTCTTCTTGTATCCAATTCTTAATTAATTCCCTGTATAGTATGAAACCGAGACCCACTAAACCTAATTAAATTAGTAGATCAATATCCAGGGGACATCTACAGCTTCAACTTCCATGTGCTGTTAAAATATTATCCAATTCTTAATTCGCAATATCATTATGATCTCAAATACCTTTTTGTTGTTTTAGATGATTAGGAATCCAATACTCTCTTGCATGGATATGGTTCTTAGTGGACACTACCGAAAAGGTTAAGATCGAATCTCATTACAACATATATAAATACAAATTAATATAACGCATAAGCATCATGCTATTACACACACACACACATTTTTTTTAGGGTTTGAAGTCCATTAATATTTTTGTGAAGGTACAGTAGACGGAGCAATTATAACAAAAAAAAATAAAATCCAGTCAAGTGAAAAAGAGGAGGGATGGCATGCGGTTGGAACTATTTTAGTAAGAATGGTTCACGAGGCTCAATAACCAGACCTCGTAAATATTTTCAAAATTCTGCAGGCGTCAAGAATTTATCTTTTTCTAAAATAAATAATGGAAATACCATTTTAAGTGTATTGTTTTGTTTTTTTCTAGCATACTAGCGTGAGTAAATATTGACTTCTAAATAGAATATTGACTTGTAAATCAACGACTCAAACTTGCATAACGAGGACAACAGAACAAATTTATTTAAATAAAAAGGAAGGAAGGAAGGAAGAACGAACTATGGAGTAGTTGATTAGAGACACTTTGGTCGATGATTTTAAGATTAAGGAAATTATTTATCTATAAATTAAATTTCATTAAATAGCATCCCTCCATCCCCCCCTCTGTTGGTCAAGCGATGACACATTTGAGACCTAGTTTGGCCTGCCAAGCATATTCTCTGCATGTTTCTGCAAGTATATTCCTAGCACGGAAAAGCATTTTTTTTTTTTTTTTGGATATCAAGAGACTCGAATAATCTATTCTCTAAGCCAGAAATAAAAAATAAAAAAATAGGGGAGAATAAAATTTGTAGGCCCCATTTAAATAATTAATTGCTGATGTTTAACTTTAATGGATTCTTAATTAAGAAAATCCGTCAAGAAGTGAATAATCCTAACTAGGTAATCTTCTAATATATTATACTGCCAAATTGGCTATTCTGTTTATATGGGATACAAAGCATATTATTATTATTATTATTATTATTATTATTATTATTATTATTATTATGTGCAGGCTATAAAGAATAAGAATCAGTAGTATATTGCAAAATTTTTATTAATCTTCTACATTTGCCTGTTAGCATATTGCACTGAAGATCCAATTCAGAGAGCAAGCAAATCAATGGAGCTAGCTGCCATGGCAACTAAAATGATGTCAGGTTAAAGATATTTTTTTTTAAGAAAAAAACCCTTGATTTAATGTGGACTAACTTTTTTTTTATGTTGAATTTAATAATTAAAGAAAGTTTAATCTATTTTTTTAAAGATAAAAAACTATATTTATTTAATTTAGAAATTAAATCTAAATTTTAGATCAAATAACAAAAAATAAAATAGATATACATATAAAACAATATATAAAAATTAAACTAACATCACACTTCGATTACATGGTGATTTTTTTGAGTCGTACCATTTGTCCCTAAAACAAATTTTGCCTCCACAGGAGTGTAAGAAGACAACGAAGAAACAATATTTTTTCTTATATACACTATTTTAGGAGATCAAACATGTTTTTGTTTTCTTATATTTGTTTCTTATGTTGTCATACACTACTTTTTATCAATCTTTTTATTGTTCTATAATACAGAAATTTCATTAAAAATAATCCATGATATCTAACTGAAAATCTGAAGAAACCATACCACCAAATCACAAATAAACTTTCCACCATTTATTGTTTTTGAGCTCGTTCTGGAGTTTGGTGGAGTAACAGCCAGTAGGGGTAAAACGAGAATATGAGAAAAGGCACCCTTCCAAGTCCAAGTCTTTCTTATATATAACAAGAAGCAGGCTCAGGCAATCCACGCTCCAAAATAAAGCAAAATCACCTCTCTCCAACTTCACTCTCTCCCTCTGCAAATTGAATTTAATATTCCTACAAAAATCCATAATCTCTGCAACTTTTAATTCAAAAAGACAGACCGAGGCACGCCTACACATGTGTGTAGCAACGACCAATCTATACCCTGCAAGAAACACGCACTGTACCGACACCCAGCGCCACCCCTCTCTCTGTATCCTGACAGTGATAAACAGAGAGAAACGCAAAACAAAAAACACACGAAGATACTCGAAAAGAAATATTGAAATCATTCAGGTTCTTATCTTTTCTTGTTTTCTAGGGATTACTAATCAACTTACACAATCTTTCTGCAACCAAAAAAGGTTCCATCTTTTAAGAAAACAAGAGTAAATAGAGAGAACCCATAAAGCAAAAATTTGATCTTGTTGTGATTAGAGGGTTTTGCGGGCTATGAGGATACACGGAGAAATGCCACCTGAAAAGGAAGAGGAGGAGAAAGTGAGGTCGTTGTCTTTATCTATACAGCAGCCACAGAAACTGGTGGTGGTTGGGTATGCTTTAACATCAAAGAAAAAGAAGAGTTTTTTGCAGCCAAAGCTTGAAGTTTTAGCCAGGTAAAATCTCACTGTACATTATTCACTGTTTACATTTCGCTGTTTGTACATCTTGATATCAAGTTTTAGTTTTATTTACATATATGTGTTTCTTTGTAACTCTTGATTGCGGGTGTGAAGGCTTGCTTGTTCTTTTATGGGGTTTCTGCTTGGTTTTACTATACCTGAAATGGGTTGTCTGGGAATTCTTGAAATTTTGTACATTTTACTGTTTTTTTTCCCTTTTAGTTTATGGGCTGTGAACTCTTTTTTGGTGACCTTGTTTTTTAGCTGGAATTTGGTTTTTATTGCATCTTGCGGGGTTTTGATGTGGCGGAGGGATATGTTGTCTCTGTTAAAAATAATGACGAACTAAGCATTTAGGCCGGTTGGATTGGAAAAGGTGTTTTTTATAAATTAAATTTTTTTTATAAAAAATAAAATGGTGGAGGTAAATGTTGTTTACATTAAAAAAAATCAATTTCATAAATTATATTTTATATTTATTTATAATTAAAAAAATTAATCATTAGAAAATATTTTTTAATTAAATAAAAATTTAATTTAACTTTTTTTTATTTTAAACATAAAATATTTTCTAAAAATTATTAAAAAAATCTTATTATTTATTAATTATATCAAATTTATTTATTAATATTTAATTATTATATATTTTATTTAATTTTTTTCTTTAATTTTATCCCTTAACATTATATTTTTATATTAATTTTTATTTTTTAATTAAAACTCTTTATTTACAAGATTTAATTTCTATTTTTATTGCTATTTTTATTTAAAATAATTTCTAAATTTATTTTTTTTATTTTTATTTGCATTTAATTTTTTTTATCTATGAGATTTGGCCTCTATTTTTTTATTACTTTATGAAATTAATTTTTTTTATTTATAAGATTGATTTTTATTTTTTTAAAATAAAATATTAATAAAATATTTTCTAATTAATTTTTCATAATACAGTAAAAAATTAAAAATAATTTTTAATTTTTTTAAGATATTATCAAATATTAAAAAATAATTTATTTTTTAAAAAATTACTTTTTATAAAAATCAATTTTTTTAAAAAAAACTTTCCGGCAAATAAAAGTGGCTAAGCATCCAGGGGTTACTTTTCGAGGACAGACGCTGGACGTGTGTTTTGCTTGACTTATCATTTATGCTTTCACTCCTGGGTATCTGGATTCTTTAGAAAAATTAAAGAAAAAAATTGTTGGGAATATTCCACAATATATACTCTTTGGACTTTTCTTCAATGAACATAAAGTCAATGTTTGGTACTTTATTATTTAGTTTAGAAATGTTAAGACTGTACACAATTTCTGTCAATTATATATTCCTGTGCATTTTGTGTGAATAAACTAGTTTTAAGAAATAGCTACGTGATGTCATCTCTTGTTGCCAACTTTACAGCTTTATTCCTGTTATCTATCCATTTCTATTTTTTTCCCTGTGTTTGTGCCTATCATAATATTCTGATAAGCTGCATTTCTATAATTTCATGATATTCCTAACATGTGGCTGCAACTTCATACTTTACTTGGTTTTATTTTGTCTGTAGTTATTTGTGCTGAAAAAACTACTGTGAATTCAGCTCGTTTAGAATAGTTTCAGGCCACTGCGCCCCTCCAAAAAAAAAAAACACACGCACACTCTTTTCTGTCATTGTACTTGATGAAGTTAATTCCTGTTATGGTTGAAAGAAAGAAAAGATCTTTCGAAATGCCTGCATCGGTTGGATGAAGGAAATTCTTGATACTCTCATAAGTCAAGTTTCCAAAATGTTGCCTCCTTATCATAAGGCACTCCATAACTATAAACAAATTTCTGTGCCTGGTGCAGAAATAAGGGAATATTGTTCGTTGCTATTGATCTAAACAGGCCATTGCTGGATCAAGGTCCCTTCGATGTTGTTTTGCACAAGGTTAGTGTTGGGTTTTTCTATTTCCTTGTCCTCTCATTATTACATTTTTTGAATATATATATATATATATATATATATATATATTTATGATTGAATAGCGTTTTCGTTTGCATTTCTTGGTTACCTCGGGTTAATCGTTTGAATTTCTTATCAGACTGTGTGTAGGCGAGCTTCTTCTTTTTTTACAGATATGATCTTCATGTCCTACCAAACCTAGTACAAGTATCTGATTAGTTTATCTTCCTTGCAGCTGTTGGGAAAGGATTGGTGCGGAGCTATTGAGGTTTGTCATCGAATTCTGATCTCTTAATGTAATTTTGCATCTAGTTTGAATACTGTATAATGAACGAACCAGAGTTTTTCAATGCCCAACATATAAATTGATGTACAATAAATCCATCCATATGCGCTGGGGATTAAGCATGAATTGGAGGAAAATCATTGAAAAAACAAATTTACCCTCTTGAACCTGTAGACTCTTTTACTCTGACATAATGTGCAGAGCTTTGCACTCCCATCTCATCCCAGCATGGATCATGACCAGATGTTTGAAGTCAGTCTCTCGAGAACTCTAACAAGCAAGGATTTTACTTCTGTGATCAATCTGGATGAGCTTTTAAGTTTGGCGAGCTTAGTTGCAATGTTTGATTCATCTCTTTTCGAAGTTTCTGCACTTTTTGCTGCCAGGATTTATTGGCTTGTTAGACTTATTAAACATTGGTCTTTGCAATTGATAATTTAATGGAACAATACATTTAAACTTCTCAGTGTCTTAACTATAGTAAGTGCCTCTAGCAGGTCTTGAAGTACACTTTCTTTTATAATGATCAATTAAAGTTGATGCTACAATGTGTGTATTTAAATAACCTGTCTCTTAACCTTTTCCTTGTCTCCATAGTGTGTGTAGTGTGCACATTTAAATATCTTTTCCTATCAGATTTTCTCTATAAAAAAGATTTGAGTGGTTATTAAGGTAATCAGTGGTCTGTGCTCTTGCATAACTGGTACTTGGCATAGATGAATTGCAATATAAGGGTTCTCACGCTTTAGTTTAATCTGTACAGCTTATACCTGTTGTTTTTATTACAGCCAATGGTTTAGCTATTTTGTAATGGTTTAAACCATTACAATTATGGTTTAATGCCTACCTGAAGCCTCAATTCACTGATAGTTGCTATTTGTCTCAGCCATTATATATTTGTCTAATTTCTGTACTGTATCTTCTTTCTCTAATTTTTTTTCTGTTCCTGCCCTGGGAAAGGAGTTTATCTTTGCCTTTTATATATATACTATTTCCTTTTGAAGGATTACAGGAAAAAAAATCCTGAAGTAGCTGTCCTCGATCCTCCAGATGCTATAGAGCAGCTACTGAATCGGCAGTCCATGCTCAATGATGTGACTAATCTCAACTTATCTGACTGCTATGGTAATCTTCTGCTGTTTTTATCCTCATTGTGGGACACCCTTCTCTTCCAGCTTCCTGAACTAGAAGTCACATGGAAGAAGCAATTCAGTAATGCTGACCAGATTTGCATTTATTGTTGTTTCTGTAGGCAAGGTCTGTGTTCCAAGGCAGATGGTAATTAATAACGATCCATCATCCATCCCTCATGAAGTCACCAGCGCTGGATTAAAGCTGCCACTAGGTAGTGTTTCTTTTCTATTTGCAAACTAACAGATGTCTATCGCTAGTCTCTCCAAATTTCCAAGGCTGAGTTTATCAGGTTCCTTTCCTTAAGTTGATAAATCCATAGTGATCAACCTTGGAATTATTTTAGTACCAGTTGGATGTTCCATGCAATTTAATAAATGTCTGCATGTTTTTTCCTTACCCAGTGTTGTTTAATTAATTTTCCTTGTGTTAATATTTTCAGTCGTAAAACCACTAGTTGTGGATGGAACTGCCAAGTCACATGAATTGTTTCTTGCTTATGATCAATTCTCCCTTTCAGAACTTGAACCACCCTTAGTGTTGCAAGAGTTTGTTAATCATGGTATGTTCCAACTAATGCATGAAAATAATTCTTGATGTGCCCATCAGTGTTCTTTCTTAATTTGATTTTTTTTAATCTTCTCATGCTAGGTGGTGTTCTTTTCAAGATTTATATTGTTGGTGAAGCCATAAAGGTTGTACGACGATTCTCTCTACCTAACGTTACGAAGCAAGAGCTATCAAAAGTTGAAGGTGTTTTTCGATTTCCGAGGGTTTCATCTGCTGCAGCTTCTGCAGATGATGCAGACCTTGACCCTTCTGTTGCTGGTGAGATTCTTCGAAACATTTTACTTTTCAGTTTCAGGTTCTAAACATTACGATTTTCTTTCTTATTTCTAAGGATTCATTTGGCATCAGTTTTGTAACCAATTTATTTATTCACATCTTACTAAGATATGTCATTTCATGCCTTTGAGGAATAAATACTGAAGCACCGAGTTTTAGCATGGGCCTTTGACCGTGTGGTTTATTATTAGAGCTGTAGAATATGATTGAAAACAGATTCTTACTGATGTCCTGTTTCAGTAAAAGTGATTGTTCTGGTTATGGAGAGAACTGGCTTAACTGTTTCTTTGTAGGCCTTAGTATCTCCCTTACAATAACTTTGTGTGGATCTCGCAGAACTTCCTCCCCTTCCTTTACTGGAGAAGCTTGCAAGGGAGCTTCGTCGCCGGCTGGTAGATCAATGTTCTCTGTCTTTTTCTCTTTTCTTTTTTATATATATTTTCACGTTATTGAGCTCTGTGGTTGGTGAGGCGTTATATACATCTGGTTTGCTGTTACTCTTAGCAACCATATTCCATTTTCTAGGGACTCCGATTGTTTAATGTAGATATGATCCGAGAGCATGGGACAAAAGACGTTTTTTACGTGATAGACATCAATTACTTTCCTGGCAAGTATATAACATTTACTCAAGTATTCTATCTTTCAAGTTTTTAATTTGGAATATGACCCTCGTCTCTGCCTGACATGCCTCTTGATGTTCTCTCTTGAATCTTCCCAAATTATGCGCTTGATGCGTTCTATTTCAATAAAGTTTGTTATACATGCTTGCCTCTGTTTTACAGTATTATTTTAGGGCGCACATGTGATTAAACGAGTTTTTAAATCCGTTTGCAGGGTATGGGAAAATGCCAGATTATGAGCACATTTTTACAGATTTCCTACTGACCCTGATGGAGAGCAAGTATAAGAACAGACCTGCACACAATAACGGCTGAGAAACATGTATCCAACTCTAAATGATGTTTCTTGCGGGTCTAGATCTCCTTTGGGAAACTGAAGAACAGTCAATTTAGTTTTTCTGTAATACTGAATGGTATGAAATGTCCCTTGCTCAAGCCACATCCCTGTCAACGAGGTTCTTAATGCAGTTTCAGCTTGTTTATTATCTGATGCTTTGTAATGTTTCTAGGCAAAATAAGCACAATACCAGATGTCCATTTGTGCGCAAGAACTTCAATTTGAGACAAATCACCACTCCTCAACTTTTATGAGCCATTTTCGCTCTAGTCTTGTGAGCACTCAACCTGCTCATTACCTATGCCGAAACTCGCAAGGAAGCAAATTCAAGTAGCCCCAATCTCATTTCCCTCCCCTTGTATTCGCATGAGATAATTGGAGATGAATGTCTTTGGTTATAAAATTTTCTTATAGACTTCTTTACATTGTTATATGTATATGCTAGGCAAATCAAACATCTCTGAACTGGGCAGTTGCTGGAGATAGCAAGCATTCTTAGATTGCGAGATAAAATTAGGATTACCTGCACGAACGAGGTTTTGCTGAAATCTTTTATCTATATTCTATTGAGTTGCATAACTATATATGGTACTTAAGAAATAAACTAGAACTAGAAAATGAACTATAGGAAAAAATGATTCTGTATTGGAAACACTAATAAATGCAAGTAGCACCACCCTAGTTTGTTACCGGTCCGAGGTTTTTTTTAAAAAAAAACAAAAAACGAGGCTGCATTTATTTTTGAATTTGGCTCCTCTCATATTATTAAGAAACACTGGGTCGTGGTCTGGTAAAGAGATTTGTTTTTTATTTTATATATATACATATTCGAGTTAAATCTTTTCTGTGCATGTGCATGCTTTTAGTTCCCACAGTCACTTATATTTGTTTATTAAGCTTATAGGGTGTTCAAGAAGCCTTGAGATTAGTCTTGATGTAAATGAGCTAGGTGCACCTAGATTATAAAAAAGAAAGAAAGAAAGAAAGAAAATGATACTAACATTTGTATTGAATTAATTAATCTCTATGGGAGGTGGAGGACAGACATGCATGTGATTCGTTTTTTTTTTTTTTTTGAGAGTTCTAAGCAAGGTGTTTGAGATAAATATATTAATTAATCGGTATTGTATCAGTTATATTAATATAAATTTTGAGTAAAATATTAATGACTGACATTAAACCAATAGTTAGATTTCCATATTTTTTTTTTAAGAAAATAAAACGCCTTGTTTACATAAAAATATTTGAAGAAAATTGAGGGATTTTGAAGCAGAGGAGAAGCGTGACGCATGCAATGTCTAACATGTTGATAGTTGGTGCATTTATTAAAAATTGGAAGACACGCACACAGACAAAACATGTTAGAACTTCATATAATCAGATAGAGAAATGACATTTTAAGTGAATTATGGATCATAATGATTAAGATCATGGACCAAATCAATAAAATTATTGCAAACAATTAAATTTATCCGTATGGCATTTTAGCATATCATATTTAAAATGAGAGACTTTTCACATTAAATATTATAGTGATTATGAAGTAAAATAATTAATAATACATATATCATAAAATGATGTGAACAAACAGTCACGTGTAAATGTAGCAAGCTTGCAAATTGGAATTCTCTTAAAGATATTATAGATATGAACAAGAATAATCTCTCTTGAATCCACCCGTTATCATCATATTGCTACAATCGTTGTCAGTACAACAATAAATTCCATGACATTTAGAGGAATATGTTTTTTTTTTTTATTGGTGCAATTATCTGTAATTGATATTTAGATGAATATTTGATTCCTTCAGTGTCAATATCCATAATTTTCAAATTTCAAGAAGCAAAATTCAATGTTTTTGTCGAGTTCAACGCTTGAAAACCTTCATATTTGTCACATCATGTATCAGATTAGGCGGTCATGCAATTACATTAAAAGACCCATGGCTTCTTTGAAAATGCTATTAAATACATTTAGATACACCAAGATAATGATAACAGCATATATCACTTGATAATTTTCCACATGAATGAAAATGGTTATCACGTAAATCACTTGATGCAATTTGCTAACAGGTTTTGTCAAGTTATAATTCAACAAGCCACAACATAAGTACCTGATGGGAGGGAAAACTTGGCCGTGAAATTCCATTTCTTGTGGATTGACAAGGATGGAATACAGAGCTACTGCGCCTGCATTGGTTCAGGTTCGACTGTAAACTGATTACATGGGAGAATAAATAGCAGCGCCTATACTGTGGGGACGACGAAGATCATTCCCATGCAAGCTGCATTTGAAATCCAATTCCACTATATACAATATTATTTCCAGCATTCGTTTCTTCAAAACTGCATCTATATACAGACGTACAACGGGTGACTACTTGTCTTGAGGTCTACAGGGCTGGAGCTATGCACAGTTTATACAACAGGGTTGCTTCACCTCACCAAAAGGGACACCACCTGAAAGGCGGAGCACAGATATTATTAGTTAACAAAACCTGCCCAAGTTGGAGAGCTGTTCTTTCATTCAGTGCAAAATTAGAAGATGAAAATGGCAGAGTAAAGGGTCAATTAACCCGAGGATGAAATTAAAAGTGAAAACAAGTGCTTAATGCCATCTCTGTTCAGCTGTCATTTCTGCTAACAATATTTACGTTCTACTATCACCGAACTGGATTTGAGAAAATTGAAGAAATTTACAGGGAAATTTCTTAAATGAAACCATGCATGTTATACCAACAAGAAGCAACAAGAAGCAACATGTCATCTTCAAACGCATTGTTATAGAGCACTTTGAGATGTGCATAAAACAAGAGGGAATAAAAAAGGTGGGAAGGCAGATTGGCATCATACCCAACATAATTTTGGCACAGATTTTCAAGCGACATGGCTTGAATAATTAACTTCTGAACTTGCAATTTAACAGATAAGCCATGATCTACTTCACGAATATCTCCAGAAATTAAAGAGCTGTGATCTACTGCATGTTGGATAGAGCTTGCAGATAATGAAGGTGTGGAAAAATCACGTCCAGTCAGTTTATTACTCATCCGGGCCATGACAACCACAGCTCGTACATTCAAGACCTCATTAGCATCACCAAGCTGATTAACAGCCTGCATAAACCCAATTGAATATATAAGCATCATCAAAGAACGTTATTGCAAAGGTTCTAACATCTGAGATATAAAATGATACCTGAAGAAGTTCTCTCTCACGAGCACCGCGTTGCGGTTGAGGGAGCTCTCTACTAGGAGCAGATTCCTCGGTATTCACAACAGCAGGGACATGACTATTGGCAAACATTGACATTTGTGGGACCTCATTAAAGTTGAAAAGGCGCCAATTGATGAGAGGATCATGAACAAAAGCCTGAAAAATAGAGGAACCAGATTCACTAACCTCGTTGTCATATAAACAAGAATCTACATTTTATTTTTAGCGGTAGCATTGAAAACCAGATCAATCATATATCAACCAACCAAAAAACCTTTCACCTTTTTTTCTCACTGAACAGGATATATTCAATTCAATACTTGAAACTCTTAAAAATTAACAAAATGACTAATATAACTGGTTGCCCTACAATAAATAGTCTTGCATCATCTGTCCTATTGCAAATTTAAACTTCTTGTACACTCATTGGTTGCTGTTGCTTACACCAGCATCTGCTGTTCTATGTGTGGATTTTCAGAAGATATTCAAACCTTGCACTTAATCCAACCTGACTTTTCCTACAGAGTAGGCACACAGAAGTACAAAATAGAACAATCAATTCATACCTCCATCATGGCCATAACACTATCCTTGTGTGTTCGGAGAACTTGCATCACATTTTCACAAGTAGAGCGGAAATTTCCCTCTATACCACTAACCTCCATAGCTTTCACAAGCATTCTCGTCAAACGGAAGGGAACCTACATTGAAGAAATCATTTTAAGCATGCTACTGCATTTTATATTCAGAGGGGACAGTTGTGCATTAGGAATCGTATGATAAAGCAGTTTTTTCTAGAATGTACCTTTTCAGGAAACTTTTCCCTGTTCATTGAAGCTTCAAAGCAATCTCCAAAGTCAATATGCAAGATCTTCCCACTGCAAAACATAAGCATGAGAAAATCCCAAATAGTAGCACTTTTCCATCGTTGTTTTGTTCTAATCATTATCTACCTGTAGCGATGCAGCATAAGGTTGCTAGGGTGTCGATCACCTAAGCCAAGAAGATAACCAACCTGAATAAAGCAATTAACGTTAAATCATTTCCATGCTCTCAAAAAACCAAACAATTAACTATAAAGAGACAGTGAATTAAGAAAACAGGAATGTAGGCGACCTGAAACAAAACAGCAGCTTTCATTTATTTATTTGCTAGAAAAAAGCAAGGTCAAGAAGCTAGACAAAAGAATGTGAGATGACCAACAACAACTTCACTGTTTAAGAGTTAAAGCTTAGAAATCCAACAGCTAGATGCATCAAGAACTTATTTCCTTGATCATTGCGAGAAGTTCAAAGGAAAAGGAGAGCCGATGATTTTTGGATTATCTGCATGATTCCATTTTTTTTTTTACAAGTTCGTTTGTGAAAACATACAAGTCAGCTAGAATGATGAAATAATGACATTTGTTGGGAGTTTTATTATTAATGGAATGGACCTTTAAGAAAGAAGTTAGATGATACAACAAAACACATAACATACTCATGACTGGTAAACAATAATACAAGGTGAACACATACCATGCTCATGACTGCTAAACTCCTTGTGTAATTTGTTCTCCTCTCCAGCCATATCTCAGAAGTGCGACTTTTTAACCACAGAACCTAGCAGAAAACATAACTTGGTGCATTGAAATAGTGTCCATGGGAAAGAAGAAAAAAGTATTGATAAGATGAATTTTCATTGCATACCCTGGCCAGGTCATTTCCATCAGTATTTTGAAGAGCATAATCAAAGACTTCAACTTTAGCAATGAGGGGTAAATTGTCATAATCCGGGGCAAAACTGAGCATGTATTTGTGCTCTTGATTTAGGGTGATCTGAAATGAATAAGAAATACAGGAATCCATCAATTGCAGCTGACTCACCACAAAATACTAACATATCCACACATTGAAAAAGTGCATTCAAAAACCTCAACACCCCATGCCCCCTACCCCACCCCCAATACCCACCAATAAACTTTAATATACCTTTCTAGCATCCCTGTATTCTCGAATGAGTTGGTTTAGTGTGTCACAATTAGGAACCCATTCAATTAACCCACTGTTTGAAGATAATGGAATTACAGCATATCGGTGAATAGACAGATCCTTCTCTTCAGTTTTTCTTGAATTCTCCAGCAGAGTATTCACCAATCCAAATAGCTGGCAACAGCCAACATGTTTTTAGCAATAAACCAGCAATGGAAACAAATAGCATCATCTAGCACAACAAAGTACAATAATAAGTATCTCTACGTGCAAAAGATAGATAACCTGCATGACACGTTCGTCTTGGCGCAAATCTTCATGTCCCTTCAGCAAGAAGGCATGATCTTCCCCGTCACTTCCATGAATAGTCAATTTCCGGGGTCGCTGTTTTGATGTTATGACAACAAGCTCAGGTGCAAATGACGCTATTGTTACCACTGGAAAATCTGAAGCATGAGAAACCAAGTCAAAGGATTAGCTAGGAAACTAGGGTTTGATAATGAGTTGAGTCTTCTAAAAAGTTCATCATACCAGCACGATATGTCCCAGGAACAGCAAGCTCCAAATCACGGCATTCTACCAGCTCAGGAGAAACAGACTATTTTTACACAATCAAAGAGTGGTTAGTTCCAATTCAATAATGGGCTAGAAATTAACACACAGATATATCATTCTTGCCTGCAGGTCAAGAGTTGTCATGACTTGAAGCTGCTTGTCTATTCGTCTGAAAACATGATAATATAGATCCCACGCCTGATCAAGACATATTTCACATCATTAGCTTGTGGTTTTGATACAAGCACACCTTCCCAAGCATTAGCTTCAACCAAGTAAGCCTAATATGTGATTAAATTACTTAAGCTATGGAAAAAGATGTTTCTCCTCTTAGTATTTTAGGAATATTTCTCGTTCTTCTGTGCATATTTTACCTCAAAAATTCCTTTTCCATCAAATAATAATAATAATTAAAAAAATCCCTCATATGTGAAAGGTAAGTTCCACATAAAATGGTGAGGCCAACAATGCTTTCTAGGATTGAATCTTGCGCAAAAAACATCATCCTCATAAAATGTATGTTGGCAACGTGCATGCTAAGATGGATGCGTGGTAACACAAAAAAGAGATAAGATTAGAAATGAACACATTTTCCACTGTACAGCAAACTGGAGATAAAATGAGAGAAGAATGCCTTGGACGGCCTGGGTCTGTCTAGAGTAGGCCACTGAAGGCTGAGATTCAGAGGAATGGAAAGTTGACAGTGGAGGGATGAAAGGAGGTAGAGGGAGACCGAACACAGTGATGGAAGTGGTATTGAATGGTTAACTATCTTAACACTGAGACAAATTTGGTTTATGATCACAGAGAATGGCACAAAAGGATCCATCCATATAGCTGGCCCTGACTAGTTAAGGATTAAGGCTTTGTTGTTGTTGTTGTTGTTGTTGTCAGAATTTAAAGCGAAAGGGGGAGGGGGAGGGGGAGGTGGAGAATACAACTTCATCTAAACTTTGTCCTTACTGGACCAGGCTTAAACTACAATCTACAGTGGGTGATTACATGGAAGACAGATACAGTGTATGGTTATTATTCAAACACCAAAAATTGAAAAAGAATGGAAAGAGAGTAAGTTGATAAAACAAAAGGAAAAAAAAAAAACAATGGGCTCCTGAATCATGAAAAATAAGTCAGTTCACAGCTTTTAGAACTCTAATGAATCTAAGTGGCACTCTATATATTTGTTCATGCTTTAGATGTTCTGAAGTGAAAACCATGTACAAAAAGGTCTTAAGGAAAATATGTGTTTACGTATCCGACAATGGCAACCAGAAAGAGGATATACTCGTATGTCATGATTTTCCAACCAATTCATTCACCCCAGGCAGATTCATGCACACATAAGAAAAGTTTACCATTTCTTAACCAGTACTAAGAACCTACAGAAAATCACATATTTCACTCCCTCAAACTACCATACCTGAGTAAGCTCAGCCTCTTTTAGAGTTCTCTTGTACTTCATACAACACTCCCATGCTTCCAACAATTCATGCCGGTATGCCTGCGTACCATTTTCAGGAATTACAAATCGGTTTCAAGACAAAGGGAGTCGTCTGATTCAATATATTAGAATAGCAACATAGTACCATGGGATAAAAAATGCAAGATCCAGAATTCAACAATTGAATTATGCTCAAAATCCAGAACAGTTTTACAATAAGATCAAATAAATTAATAGTGGATATCAAAGAGCAAACATATGTAATGAAAAATGCGATAATATTAATTGAAACCTCAATGAATGCTCTCTCCTTTATAGTAATATTCTCCTTCATAGCACCCTCCTCCAGCATTTCATGCAGAGGCTCCAATGCCTTTAGCATTCCCTCAATGTTATGTTCACCAAAATACAAACGACTTGCTTCTTCTAGTCCCTCGTGCCACTTTTCATGCCAAAGTATCGCGACTCTAACTAGTTCTGATGATACAAGTTGTGCCTACATGTGAACAGAGACCATTATTAAGATAAAAACCAAACTGCAACAAACAATTAATTGATTGTAAATTAACCTGGTCCACAAGCACACCACTATGCTGCCGAACTTTGTTTACCACTTCCTCAGCAGCTGCTTTACGTAAATTGCTTATAGATTTACAAGCCACGAGAAGAGGATACATAAGAGCCTGCAAAAATATCAATTCCTTAAACACATGCAGAGGTCCAGATGCATTTGTGTGAAGAGACATCTATCTTAAGAACTTGAATGCAATGCAAAACTTGTGCTATCAAAGTAGCCTTTATAAATATATTGGAAGAGATACACTTGTGGAATAAAGGAAGATTCCTACCTTTTAGGTTGAGCAATCAACATCTAGTGTTTCTTCAATGACAATTTTTAGAACTAGTGTCTGTGACTTCAATTCAATTAGGATTCTCTTACTTTCAGAAATTTTATCCATGCTTAAAGAAATGAAAAACAATACAAAATCAACCAAACAAAACAATAAAAAATACCATTTTACCACACAAAATTGATTTGAAAACGTCCAAGATTATAAAATGAAATTCTAGAAAAATGTACTATTCATAAACTATTTTTTGCACTGCATGTGGCAATTGTATGGGTTTTCTATTTCCATGGAGGTCAAGTTAAATACAATATTCTCTAGCATGATCACTATAGCATTCATTTTGTTCCGCAGCTTAAGTGCAAACTCAACAATTTATATTTCAGTTCTTCCATCCAATAGCCCTGCCTAAAATAGTGTAGCTATCAATTTGGAAAGCATCAAGCAAAAAATGCACACCTGTGGATGATTCTGTCCAATTCGCACCAAAAGTGATTGAATTAGTTCTCTCAGAGCATGGTTATTCAAATGTATCCTGGCAATTATTTGAGGTAAAACAGCAAGCCATGTGTTGATATTAACATGAGCAAAACCTTTCTGCAGTGCCATTTGAACTTCTGCAGTATCTCCATGGTTGAACCACAAGGTAAGAAGGCGGAGTATATCCTGAAACAAATAGCACAATTAAAAACAACACCCATCTGGAGTATTAATATACAGAGCAAAACAAACCAGGATCCAGGAAAATAAGACAGATGAATAACTAGCTATTGACTTAATACATGACATAAGAAACAACACTCTTTTCCTCAGTGAAAAATGCAGGCATCACAAAATGAATTTATACCTAAAGTATTAAAAAATGATCATATACACGCTAACACATCTCCATATAAATTTGAAAGTACAAACTGCAGATTCATTGAAATTGTGACCAGATTCACACTGTAATCTTCATCTTTTATAACAACCAACAAGATGCCTATTTAACAGAAAGTGACTGCTACAATGTGGAAAGAAAGAAGAGCTTAGTAAAAGCTGAAGGAAAAGGATAATGTCCACATTTTTTTAGATGCATGTTTAAGATTTTAAATGTGCAAGGAGACCTATACATGAGATATTATTTACCTGTAAACTACCATCAACACCTTTAGCATTTGCCGCATAGGCAATTGAATGAAAATAACCAGTGACCGCTGCAACAACAAACTGTGAGGCAACATTTGGAAACCCTCTTAAAGTATAGTTTGACATCACTGCTGTATTGAACAAAGCCCATGAGTGCCATGCTTTTCCCCATTTTGTTTCATACTGAGTGGCATTGCTGAATGATGAAAGAATCTCTGCACAAAAAAAAAGGTGAATCAATAAAAAAAAACCAAAAAGACAACTTCTTACAGAATTTAGTGTGGAAAGGAGGCAGCCACCTTGTATGGAATCATCATCCAAACCAGGAGAAAGAGCCCACTGCCACATTCCAAGTATACGATATACACGTGCCAGGAGATGGACATTTTGACCCGTGCTACCCATTAAACCTGTTGGTATGACTGATTGCATATTTGGGGTACCTGAAAGCTCTATGGCCAGATCCTGTAAGAGTGATTTGGCATCCAAGACAAATATGTAGCAAGAGAGAACAGAATTAGTAAGTGAAGCTACATATGAAGGTAATTGTGCCTGATACAGTCAGCTAAATCAGTTATGCACACCTGCAACCTAGAAAAAGCTTCTTTTCGCTTGTGATCCTCCCCAAGTGACCACTGATATTTCAAGTATGCCAACATTACTTGAGGAGGCCCATGGTATTGCATGTTTTCAGGAGATGTCTCAGGGTCATACTGTTTACAATTCAAAACAAAATTTTAACAGGCAAAGACAAATGAGAATCAATCCCAAAATTAACATCAATGTTGGTTTGGTGAGACATGCGCCACGGACCTGTAAAAGTTTAACCAAAGTGGACCTAGCATGACTAATCCGATTACTTTTTCGACATAGAGAAGCAAACTTGAGCCAGTTATCAATGTCTTCAGTTGGAGGCAGTACAAGTGCTCTTACAGCCAAAAGAGCTTGCCAGACCTGAAAAATCAAGCATAAAAATGGTCAAACAGGTCAGAGAAAAAGAATTGTCACTATCCATGAAAGCTTTTCACTGAAAGTGGGAAACAATACTCTATGAACCCTTGTCATAGCATTTGCTATATGTTTTAACCTGGCTTTCAATGCCATGATCTCAGCTGACTTCATTTTCACAATCATACATGCTGAGATATTTACTATCAGGAAAATATCTCAACTTCAAAAGGCTAGCAGAAAACATGAATGCACATGTGCAAGAGAAAGAGAATAAAGTCATCTCTACCTCAACATTACGCTTTGCTCCTTGTATCCTTTCTGTCCACATATTGCGTATAAGGGCCCGCCGTCCTTCCGCAACAGGATTTCCCCTAGGAAGTGTATAATAGTCAATGACCTGTCACAAAACAAATTACCACCCCATACTCCAGTTTAATTTCATGCTTGTATGCAGAAATAGAACAAAAACAAGTTAGATGTATTCTCAAAAACTGAGCAAACCTCCTCTAGTTCTGACAGCTGCTGAACACGGATCATATTGACATATGCACGCTCATAGCTCTCCAGAACCTGTAGAAGAAAATACCTCAAAATATCATAATAATCAATAAGAAAGAATTTCTTCCAGAAAGAGAAGTCATAGATGCAAAAGCCAACATAGAAACCCATGCTTAATTGGAAGTATCATGAGGAAATCAGAAACTGACCAATGCAGCAAGCTCAGTTGCCAAACACTTCCTAGCTCTCTCAACATACTCACCAGCTTCATCATACTAGCAAAAACAATGGTCATAATGAAATAATTAAGAGCGCAGAACAAAAAAGCGATGCAAATAAATTGAAGTTAATATAGATCTAATTCAAAGAGTACCTTCCCTCTACGAACTAATAGCACAGCCCTGAAGAATGTGCCATTACTACTTCCATCACCACTGGCAGCAGTATTCCCCAAACCCCGTAGTTTAGTTTCATCACCATCATCTAATCGAGACACATATTCTGCCATCTGATCCCACTCACCCATGTTCCAAGCAGCATTAGCAGCCTGAAACAATCAAGTCGCAAAAGTAAGCATGCATAGTGGATCAAGTTATGACAACTGCATAAAGTTCAGAAAAAAACCATTGGAGCCATTTCTAATCGGGCAGAAGGCTCAGCTGGTGTCCAATATTCCTTGCATAGGTTGTTAAGCTCTTCCCACCGAGCTAACTGAGCAAGGCATCGCATCCTCCCTACATAGAACACAAGGATGATTAATTTCAATATTCCAAGATCTTCAAACTCTTGAAATATGGAAGGATAAAAAAGTGATGTATCCCCATCCCTCAAGCGGGAAAAATACATGGGGAAGAAGCTGAAGATGAAATTTGATATCTAAATGGAAGACTAAAAGGGGTACATTGCATGATCAAGGTAACGCAGGCCCACTGACCCCATGCTTCCAGGTGGCCTCCATCACCAATAAAAAAAGCTTCATTCAAAGATAATCTTTCAACCAACAAAAAGGGCAATCCTAAATGGCTGCTCTAACAATGACCTACACTAAATACCATTATCAACCACAACCCTTGATAGGAATCATCTGACAAACTTTAACAAACTGGATGCAAGTAATGACTCAAAACAACACCATGCGGTTAATCAATACAAGCAGTTAAGGTGCTAGTTAGCTAATATTGTCACTTGTGATGCATAAGGTTTCTAATACTTTCCTTATTAATTTTCTTATTTAGCTATAAATCTCTATGTTCTTTGGTTTCTCTAAATGTCATCTGATTAGCATTTGCCTTTTCATAGAGATCTCTTTTCCTACAAGCATTAAGGCTAGGATTTTGACTGATATAATTGGCTACTAGGGATATTTTTACTAATCAATGTTTTATTTTCTATCAATCAATTTCAGATTTTAGAGATTTCTCTCTGAACCCTCTTTTCTTGTTCTAACTTCAATTTTCTTTAATGTTTTAGTATGTTTTCTGCAGTAATTATTGTTTGGTGTAGCTTTCCTCTTCCAAACCTACATCAACTTGGATCAAACAAGCACTCGTTATGGAACAGACAAAAAAAGACTACTCTAGTTGCAACCAATGGGCCTTCTCATAAACCAAGAAAAAGAATGTAATAATAGAGTATCCTTACTGGACATTTGACTTTTGAGGCACGAGTATTTAAAATTCGACAATTACATGAGCTGTCCCCACCCATGAACGACCCTAAGCAGCATCTAGGTAATCAGTTGTGTTCACACAACTGAAAAGGGTTACTGAACATTTGATACAATCACTAGATGCCTGGACTAGCTTCAAGACATCAGTGCTTCCTCAATATTGCATGATCAATTTATTCATATGATTTTATCAATTTCCTCTTCATTTTAGGTAAATTGCCAAAAAGAGCTCAAGAACAGATTTCTGATATAAAAAAGCAGGTATTATGATGGAGTGACTATAACTACATTGAAGAAAATAAGCCAAACAGTAGTGACAGCCAACATGAGTATATTCAAGCCAACCTAATGTAGTTTCCAACACAAGATGTGGACTTGAAACTTGAGAGGCTTTGACAGTGTATGCTTTGAGAGCGTCATCCCACCGTTGCAGCTTCTCATACCTACACAAATGCAGGAAAATCAAAGTATAAAATATTTTCATCTGAAACAAACAAATCATCAATGATTTATTCAGATAATAGAAATATGGTCCTTCCATGCCAAAGTTTGTTAATACCATGACTCCTTAAGTTGAACATCCAGGTTTTGCTGGGCATAGGTCAATATTCCAACAGCAGCCTAAGAATCAACGATGGAATGAAATAAGAATGATCAGAAACTAAGACAACCTGACAGAAAGTTTTTAAGAGGCAGATGAAAAATCGTACAAAAAGTAGAGCATAGTTCTTCCTCAAAACAGACCTCATGCTGATGTAACTGATTATTTATATGAATGAGAGCTTCAACTACAGCAACGGGATTAGCATCCATCTTCTTGGAGAGTGAACCTTCAAATTCCATTTCTTTATAATGCAAAGCCTTGGCAAATGCATGACACTGGAATGTAGCATTCACCATAAGCAAATGAATGAAATATACATGTATTACTTTTAATATAAATGCAAGTACGAGGGCCAAACAGCTATAGAGTTGCTTATTAGAAGAACCTTATCTGCAAGAGCGCCAAGAAGGCGGATGTCTATAGGTAGAGGTTTCTCATCATGTTCCATGAACTCTGCCTGCAAAGGAACATCAATAGGATAAATAGCCACCCTTCATATAATAGCAGAACAGAGCAAGCATGTGAAGATTCACAAGGACTACTACATAAATTATGATGTTTAACTTACTTTTCGCATTTCAGGAGCCAAGATGAAACAATGTGATGCAGTAAATGAGAGAGAAAGGTTTAAAAAATTACAGTTGCTGAATATTTTTGATATTTCACATAAAACTACTGTATCTGGGAATTTGTTATAATAAAAAATATTAATACTATTTGGAATCTTAGTTTATTTAAGAACTAGAATATTAGTTGGAAGTTTTGTTATTATGTGCAATTTCCTTTTCCTACTTAGATTTTTATTTTTTGCATATAAAAGGAGCATTTTTCTATGTAATTGTCAGACTTCAAATAATGAAATTATGAGTATTTGATTTAGTTTGAGGGTTGCAGCTTTACATGTTCTTTGCTTCCTCTTCTCTGTTCTCTAAACACTCTTTCTTCTACTTTCTTTTCTTGATATTGCTATTCGGAACCCAGATTGACACCAAATTCTCCCCAAAAACATCCTTTAATCAAATCCAATTCAACATACATTACACTCTAACCATAATTCCCATCTAAAACAATAAAATTTTAATATCCAAGGCTGTTCTGCATCACAATGACCACCACCTCAAGACAAATTTCGTAATGCTGGTACCAGAGACTACGGATTGCTAGGGACAACTTCATAAGGATGCCAATGGATTATATATCTAAATCTTGCATGTTCTATCCTTTACTTTTATTTCAATGCATATTCCAAATTTCCAATTACCACTATCATGGGCAACCACAAAAGCATAAACAGTACCATAATATCATCTTCATTACAAAATTATGGATCTTGATGATTCAGGTAAATCCTTATGAAAGATATATGGTGGCCTAACGTTTGGGAAATTTTGAACTTAAATTTTCATGTGTGGAAGAAATGGAACAGCATAAATAATTCGAGCTTTCCTTACTCTTGCAAGCTTTCCCCAAAATTTATTGTCTATTCCTATGCTGGTAAAAAAGGTAAAATAAAAGAAAAGAGAACCAATTTCTCTTAAATTGTTTCTAAGCCACCTGTAACATCAATATCAGGAAGAAGTATCATTGTTGAGCTGGAGTCAGGATGCCAACGGGAAACAGAGAGTTGTTTATTCAGACTGCAGAGTTTCAAAAGCACATTTGTACAAACCCCAACAGTTTAAGCTGTCAGACAATGTCTAATTGCTTGCTTAAGAGCAAAATAATATGTTATAAACATATCACACTTCACAAAACAAGCAATAGTTTCTGGCATGCAAGGATGGCAAAAAAAAGGTCTCCATCTTAAACCACAATGTGATTTCTACATTATTTAATATTAGAACACTATTCCATATGAAGAGAGGACATACCAAATTAAGAAGCGTTGCTAGAATCTCTGGAGGAATATTTTGAGATGAAAATGCCATCTCCAAACTCCGAACCAAATGTTTCTGACTGGCCTCATTCAGTTGTGCCCAGCAGCTCACAAAACCAGCAGCAAATAATTCCCGGCCAATGAAAGGCTGCAAAAGCTGTGGATCAGAATAGAAACAGCAAGAGCAGGTTCATAAATGGTGCTATTGTCCATACCTGTAACTGTGCAAGCCTTGCACAGGTTCGTAACGCTGGAGAAGGAGACTCCTTCAGAAGTTCGATGCTCAAATGCCTCATCCACTCTGCCCAATCTTCTTTAGTACTGCGCTGAGAAGCCTCTCCAGCGGTGCGTAATTGACTATCATTAACCTGCACAAACTTACATTAGTTAAACCACACAACAAGACAAAACAAAGAAATTTCAAATTGATATTGCAAAAACTGCTTGCATGGGTGAGATGAAATGTCATGCAACATAACAGTCAAACTTGAAAACTCAACATTTTGTGAAGACCAAAGATGACTTTTATATTTTTAACGTGCCCCACTAAAACAAGAACCTGTTGGGCTTAAAACACGGGCAGTTCATCTATCAAGTGTAGTCTACAATAGGCAATTTTAAAATAAGATTCCATGATATTTTTAGATAAGCACAATGCAACAGTGTTATGTTGCCCATTAGTCAGTGCTAGCACATGTACAGCCCGCTTTTAACCTTGTATATGCCTGCATTTTTTCCAACAATCAAGCTCAATGGGCTACCAGTTGAGGGCATATGTGAGAGTGTAATAAAACCAATCTAGGTCTCACCTGATACCCTAAGCTTTTAAGTTGGGTGTCTTTTGAAAATCAAAACCGTGCATATGAAATAATTAGCTGAGACCATTTAATATTTATAGCTTTTAACATGCATGCTAACAATTGATCCGGAGCTAGCAACCTAGACTTTTACTGTAGACTCAGCATAGCCTACATTCCTACACAGCTAAATAAAAATCAGTAACAAAAACCATTGCGCAATTGTTCGAAAGAGAAAGTTACCTGATGGCCACTAAGATGTCGTTGCATGTCAACCCCATCATCGTAAGGGTCATTCTCCATATCATTTAAAGGGTCACTGATAACCTCCACTGGAAGTCGTCTGCTCAATCTTTGAGCAGCTGTACTCCCCAAAATTAGAGGTTCACGTTTCCTCAAGCGTCCTTCAATTTCTTCAAATTCTTTATGCTGACAAGAGAAAGAACTTGTATTTAAAATTCAGGAGGAAGACTGTCATCTCAACTCTGAGATATAATGCAGCAACATAAGAGAAGGTTTTCGTATAAGCAAGTCAAATAACAATAATGCAGGTAAAAGCACAGACCTGCAATCGATGCTTCAGTAAGAGTTTGTGAATTGATGGGATGAAAATGGTGAAATCCTCTCCTAAGGCATGAGCCAAACAACAAAGTGCATCAACAGCATCTTTCCTGAGCTCATCATTCTTCCTGCAAATTACAGGCTTACATGTTTGGAGCATCATGCAACAGAAAAATGCAACATGTGCAGAAATACAGAAATGGGGGGACATTTCATATTAATATTACTATATTGTCTCTAAGGTGAAGTTAAGAGATTCTGAAAAAAACCTCACCCACAAGTAAAACCAAATCAAGTATCTCTACAATTTGCAACAAATTAGGCAGGAGTATCACAATTACAGAACTATGCATACAGAGAACATGGATACATGACTTTGTCAATGCTCCATTGAATGAATTGCTCTGTGTTTAGTCAATAACACTATGGGATCCTAATAACCATCAACACCTCAGGTTTTGGTTTACCCTTAAAATCAGTACCCCCTCATTAAGGCTTCATTAGGTAGTGCGGTTGGCGGCGCTACCAAACAGGTACTAAAAAGTAGTCAGAAATGAAAATTTATCACAAAAGGGCCCAAGATTGTGAATGATGCTAAAAGGGAAAGAATTGTGTGCATTTTGCTGATGCAGTTATTGAATTCAGAATACAGGGGAAAAACCCAATAGTGAGTGAGTGAACCTCATGCCCAGGACATAGCATAAATGAAAAGTTGCCCTTGCAAACCCCACCCCCCCAAAAAAAACAAAAAACAAAAACAAAACAAGAGAGAGAGGAGGAAATATCTTTCACCAAGATTTCTGAGTACAAGTTGATGGAGGATCACAATTCTCAAGCCAATTAACACCATTCAAGACATACCTTATAACCAGGAAAAACAGAAGAGACTTCCATGCAACAGAAACCAATCAAATATGTTGGTTGTACAGGAGAATCAATAAAAGAAAGGTAGATAAGATAACAGTTAATCTTTATAAAGTTTAGTTCAAATAGTTTGGCAAACATTTCATGACAAACAGAAAACGAACAGGTAAGGAGAAATGGACTAAGAGGATCATGTTTGAATTTAACAGACATCCATGAATACATACAGACACAATAGCAGGAACCGAAGAAGGTTTTCTATATAGAAAGTAGAAGTAGAAACCCACCCATCCAACACTAACTTCAGGTGATGCACAAGAGAAGAAATGTGACCAGTAACCTGATGAAAATAAAATAAAAATACCTGTCAGTTAGCCATAGGAATCCACAACTGCATGTGCATATACATTGGTGTCTGTACACATGCTAGCATGTGTTTGGTTACACAGCATTACAATATATCAAGAGATCTGTTTTTCTTCCATTTATGGAAAAACATTTTAACTACTATGACAATATGACTAATATACAGAACACCTCTGGATCTTATCATGATAGCATGAAGCAATGACCATTAGCAGTCCATTTTAATGCTGGAAACAGGAGAGATTTTATAAGCCAAGAACTCACCTGTACACAGGGGATCAATCTCGTCAAAGTTTTGATAGCGGCCCGCCTTATATCCACAGATGCATCCACTTTAAACAATCGAATAAGTGCAGGAAGAAGTAGATGCATATGCTCGTCCAGTGTCCCTACATTGTGCAAGCATGATGAGAAATTCTCTACAGGCTGGAACTCAGAAGATCTTTTAAGTATGGCACTTTGTAAAACAGAATGTTAAATATCCATGGCAACATCCACTCTATAAGTATTCCAAGCGGAATGAGAAACCAGTATGGAGTTCTTTGATGTATGCATCAAAAAATGCCAATTTCCTTCACAAAACAACTGCACAATGAAACTAATGTTGTCCATAGTCCATACCCAAAGATGATTTGCATTGCTCAACATTTTACCATTAGCACACAGAAGAGCACATTATCCAAGTGTTACCATATAACTTCCTAGTAGATTCAAGACTCCTAAATGGAAGAGAGAAGGTTCTGCATTCTTTATACACTTACACTTGATTAATACACTACAATGTTTCACAATAGTTGCTAGTAATATGTCAATGAATGAAACAAACAGGTGTCGAATAAGAGAGCACTAACCACCAAACACTTCAAGCGTGTGAAGTATATCAAGAACATAGGTATAGTCATTACACCTTTCTGCATCGCTTAGAACTTGAATACAACTTGGTAAAATGACAGGAAGATGCCTTCTGAATTCATCATTGAGAGCCAAGCAAAGTTGTTCCACTAAATGCAAAACCTGAGAAGAGAAAAAGGGCATGTTTGAAAGAGAGGAAGAGGAAGAGACCAAAATATACACGAGCAGCCTCCAAAAATGACATGCAGGTTATTCCATCTACACCAAATAATAGAAACATAACTTACTGGAAACCCACGAGAAGGGCGAATAGTAGCTGGCAAGCTGAAGGATGACCATAATTCAGATATTAAAGAGAGCAATTCAGGCAGATATTTACGTATGTGCTGCACAAGCAAATCAAGAACCCCATGTATCATTAAAAGACAAAAAACCAAGAGGCAGTATTTATGTGCAACCACTTCAGGAAATCATAACTCACCTGGCGCACAATAGATACCAGAGTTCCAAGCTTCCACATTATAAAATCTTTAAGATAATCATCACATGTACGAACAGTGTGAAAGAGATCCGGCAAAACCTACATAAAATAGGAAAGGGGAATGCATGTTAAACAAGTTTAAAACAATAAATGTTCTCCAGGATACTAAACAAAAATACAGCTTGCAAATACGAAATACCAAGCAAACACTAAATCCTCCAACATATAAATATGTTATCTACCAACATTTTAGTTCCAAACCAAACATAGAAATTAACATGGAAAGATAACATCACCTTTAGAATAATAATACTCTTTTTTAACCTCCTAATTTGAACTTGTGTAATTAAAAATTTTCCATTTTTGGTATGTGGGTGGAAGAAAGCTGACTACAACTAGAGAAAATGAAACAATGCAACATAGTAACCGGGTGATCTTTGTAATTAAAGGAGTCGATAAGTTTAAGATCAAAACAAGGGCAAGCAACGAACAGCAGGAATTACTCATTCATTCACAAATACTAAAATTTCCAGTGAAAAAATAATATTTCAAGGAAAAAAACAAAAGGGATAAATACAGCTGCAAATTGATTCACTAACCTTGGGTATATACGGTACACAACCAAGGCCCATTGACTAACCTCGCAGATCATAAAAATTTCCCACATTAATTGATGGTGTTGGGCATCAAGATAAATTAAGATTGTTTAGCCATTTTTGTCAATGAACAGAACTGGAATATACTATGCTATTTTACCTTAAATATGAACATAAGAGATCCTACCACCTTTTGGTGGTAGCTAGCAAGTGAAGGATCTCTGAGAATTCGCATGAGGGAGTTGATTGCAACCTGAATTCAGTAGAGAGGAACATTAACACCAAGAAGAGTGAAAACAATGACAAAATAGTGTCAGTACTACCGTTGGGTAATAATCTTCTGATGTAGCAAAAGATGGCCAAAAGTCCATAGGTAGTTCATCCATTGATGGGATGTGTTGACCTGAGTCACTGGCTGCACGAGCAACCTCACCATGTGAACCAGGCAGGCTTTGTTGGTTTCGTTTATGCACAAGAGGATCCAGAGCTCCCATGATGCCAAGAACCTGAGAGCTAAAAAGTTAACCTTGCATCAAACAGTTAGAACGATATATCCAAATATTTTAGTTGACGTGCAGCTACCTTCAATACTTCACGTCTGGTTGACCACACTAATTCACCATTCAAAAATTTGAGGAGTAAGCCAAGTAACTGTGGATACTCATTATATGGAGTTATGACATACCTGTCAGCAAAAAGAGGAGGACCTCCTCAAGCACTAATGATAAAAAATAAAATAAAATATAAACAAACAAACATTGTAATAAATGACTACAGATACCTTAGAATTTATATTATCTACATCCCAAAAGTGAAAGTAAATTTATTTCAATGTGACCTTGTTGTCGATAGTAGGAAGGAAAAAGGAAAGCCCATCAACACTGTTCACAATGGAATCCTACTTCATTGAAGAAGACTGGCTAATCATAATTTATTTGTTCAACATTCCTCAATAATATTATTCCCTCGAGGTTAAATAAGGAGAGATATGGAAGAGAAGAGGAAGGACCATATGGGACCTTATGAACAGTTCTTGAGAATGTGATGCTAGTCCAACACTTGCGTACATTTCTAATCAAGAGTCAAAAATATAATAGTAAGAGCATCATCTAAGATGGTCAAAATACCGCAACATTTTTCATGTAAAAGATGTTTTATTAAGAAAGAAAACTATTTATGATCTGTAGCATGCAAAGTACAGCAAGCTGAAAATGATCCCAAATAACAAGCAGGTATTGTGATAGTTTTGTTGCCGCATTACATGGAAATCATTGAGTTTCAGAAAAAGTAAAAATGAAGAAAAATCCCATCCTCTAACCTGACCTAAAGAAGAAAATAATGACATGATATTAACCATGGAAAAAAAAATTAAAGTGCAGCATTACTAATAAAGATTCACATAAAACCACCGAATAAAAAACAAAACAACAATCTTTATCAAAGTAACAAAATGACAAGCCACATACCCAGTGCTTTGAACAACTTGCCCAAGAGTTGCAACAGCCACTTCACGCTTTGTAGCTGCTGCTCCATCTAGCAAAGCTTCAACTATCAGAGGCATAAGCTCCGAAATATATTGCCTCATAGCAAAACCACCCTAAACAAGTACCACAATTATAATTAACCATTTACACATCATAACTAGAGAGAATATATTTTAGACAGTTGCACGTAGATCAGGCTAGGATGCAAAAAAACATGCATGGAAAAAAACAAATATAGAAATAGCTGATACAGCATGTCCCTTAGTCTATTGTTCTAGCAAAGAAACGCACCACATAGATAGACTTCAAGCTTTATAAGGTTACAAGTATGAAATCAAATGTCCTAGAATGTACATGCAAGAAGTTGATTCCTAGTCCAACTAAAAGTTCAGTGGTGCATTGAAGGAAAGCATGAGAAGCAACCAGATGCAGTCTTAAAAAGCAGGCTGAAGTTTCTTACTTATATCAGCAACAGGAAGTGCCAAAAGAAGAGTTCTAAGTATTTTAATGTTAACAAGCACCATGGAAATGAGAAAGCAACAGAAAAACTTATTAGCGTAACTTAAGGTGCTTGAGGACAAGCCCAATCAACAATTTATATTCTTCACATTTTAAGATTTTCCAAATAAAGATGTAAAACCCAATTCACGATGACACATTCCTCCCCACTAACCCCACACACAAAAATAAATTGCCTCCCAGAGAACAAGACAATTTATAACATCAGAGTTCACCCACCACTCTAGCAAGATCTCCAACAGTTACAAGAACTCCACTAATGATACCATTATTGGCATTTACTCCTGTGCCTTCATTAAGTCTTGCCACAAGTGCCTGCACAATTGGAAATCCTATATCTCAAGAAGTATGATAACTAAAAGAACAAAACAGAATAAACAAAAACATACATATCAAACCTTGTGTATTGGAGCAATGTATGGAAGCACAAGTCGTTCACAATTACGTATCAAACAACCTAATAACTTTGCACTTTCTTCTCTGCATTTGTTATCTGCACTGCTGACATTACAAGAAAGTTCCATATCAGACACCTTTACAGATTGGTTGAGAGGACCTCGTTCTCTTCCAACCCAAATTACCATATTTTTTGCAATTAATACAAGTTCATACAATAACACAATAGCTAATTGCTGACATCACCTCTGTTTTAGATAGGTCAAGAGCTGTATGAGATGACGACGGAGTGCAGGAAGGACATAAGCAGGATTCTTTTCTGATAGTCTTCCAGCCAAGGAGATTGCATATTCTCTAACGTCAAAATCCTGTGATAACAGCAATATCCTCGTTTTGACAAAAATTACACGAATGGGACACCAGAAAAATTCACATGCAGGCATACAACATTCAACAACAGAAATATGCACCTTATGAAACTGGGTAATGCAAAGTAAAATCAAACAGCGACCTCAACCAAAGATTATCAAGATAAAAGGCCCAAATAATGGCCAACACGCTATTTTTAGGGGAAAGATAATAGGAGAAGTATCAGAACTAAAGCCTTACTCAGATAAGCAGAATCTACACTTACAGACAAAACAAAAAAAAAGATGAAAATCAGAAGACTGTCTCGGCTATAAAATTACAACAAACACCATTGACAGAAAAAAGGTAAAAAAAAATCTGTCCATTAGGTTTACTGAAACATATGTGTGCAAAGAAACAAGGTTAATATTGAAACCGGGAACAGAAAAGGGAGGGAAAAGGGAAACTTGGAGTCGGAGTGTACCTAGATTTTTCCATATCTATGAAAAGATGCACCTTCTTAGGGATTTCTCCCATACATTTTCTATTGACTGTAAAAAACCACTCTCACTTAATTTCACAAACTAGCAGTTTTATAAACAACAAACCATGATCAGAAGTAGAATTGTAGATTCCGAATTCTAAATCAAAATAAAAGCACCTCACAGTGAAATTCTTCAGAACAAATGAGATGGAGAGATAGAAGAGTGAGTAATCCATTTACCAAGCTACTGGAACCAGAAATAGTAGTAAGACATCATGTACTTTCCAGAAAATAGACATTACAAGTGAGAAACAGGAAGCAACCAGTCTTGCCATGTAATCAAATAGATAGTAAACCAGAAGATTATCAGACAAGAGCCCAAAATTAAATATGAAGATAAAATCATGTATGCAGATGTCAATGACAGGTGAAATCTTATTGAGTGGTGCAATTTAATCCTGAGTTTCCGATGCCAACAGATTAAATATTCGGTTAAAAGATGTACCATTGGATACAAAAATAGAACTTCGAAAGAATAAAAAATTACATCATGGAAAATCTAGGGCAACTTTCAAATCAGATACACTTTCCACTACAGATTAATTGATGATAAAAATTTATCTGCCTCGATAATATTGCATAACCATGAAAGTCTTCCATCAGATGTAATAAATCCAAGAGCCACATACACACCTCATCATTCAAAGCAGCAAAAACTGCAGTGAGACTATCAGCTTGTGCTAGAAAATTATCAAAACCTCTATTTCCATGAAGAGAGGAAAAGATAGATCGGCGAACAGTGATATCAGCATCTGCGACAGCAGCGATGAGAAGCTTTTCCACGAGCTGCAGATGCAAAATGTGGGATTACAAACAAGAACAAAGAAAGCTCACGCTGTCTACCACACTCAACCTTTTTTTGGTGGAACATGATAAATCAATCTTATTACAGATCTCAACTAGTTGACGAGCTTAAGCAAACTTGAGGCTGACACATTAAAATATGTATCCAATCTGTCGATTTGTGTTATATATAGCATACAATTGATGAACAGCTGTAGAAATGGCATAAACTGAGGAGACGCAAACTGGACGATACAGGCAGGAAAGAAATGATGGGAACAAACAAAAAGGTTTTGACATGGGGGCATAGAACATCATTTAACAAAAATAGAGCATCAAAAGATAGGAAATGGAGGAAACTTAACCTCCTCAACAAGACGCCATCGCTTTCCCCCATTACGATTGGACCTGATAGAACCAAACTGTGTAGATGTCATACCAGAAAAGGAATCTGCCACTAATTTACAACAACAAAGTGCAGCATCTTTCCGGGTAGCTCCATCTTCATCATCCAAATATACAAGCACTGATTCCCTAGCAAACTCGAGAAGCTCATGCCCCTGGAAAACAAAATAGTTTCAGAGCAGAATCATAGGTGCAATATGATTCCATTTAAACATAATGTTAACCAACCTTAAAATTAAATCGAGCTAGTGTCTGCAAAGTAAGTTGCACCAGGGCAGAACCACTGAGGTCTGATACTTGCTGAGGTGTAATAGCCACAACCCCTCGAACTGGAGGAACAGCTGTCCTTGGCTGAGAATAATGGGACTTTGAAAGAACTAATGAAATGCAGTCCAACAGCCGCTCTTGAATTGTCAGCAGCAATGATGGAATACTGAAACAGCAAGTGATAGCATGGAAGACTTTAAGCTCTTATGCATTTTTTAAGGACAACATTATAAGAAGGAAAGAAAGGAGTGGTTAAACGCTGCGCAACACCTTACACTTATCTGCTCCAGGGCATCAACAAGGGTGGAAGAGAGCCCCGCTGAGAACATAACATCCAAAAGGCTGCGAACAAAAGGTTCCATAGCAGGCCCCATGGCTTTTGCAATGTTTCCAACACAAACCAATGCCTCAAGTGAGGGTTTGGCCCTGCGTGGGGCAATCTAAAAGGAGGGTACAGAGAGAAAACAGAAAAACACAATTAAACCCCAAACTGCAAAACATGACATAGAAAGAAAACCAAATAGCTGGAGAAAAATAATGTCAGCCACATAGAGGCTTGCTCACTGCATCACGTAAATGAGCTGTAATTGTCGGCAAATAATGGACAAGTTTCCCATCCAAAGCACCAGCCATCTCCCCTAGGGCAATGAAGCCACTTCCACGCTCAGCTGGTATTCTCAGCACTGCAAGAATATGATTCATGCATATCTGCAAGACATCACAATTTGATGCTGTCATAATGGTTTATGTTCTGGGATGCTTTATGTTCCAAAATGCTATTTTTCATGGCTGCTGCAATATGATTTAGGAGACAGGGAAAACCACAAACCTCTAAATAATTTGTTACAAATCTATCCCGCAGAAAGTGGGCAATGCGAGGTAGCAATGAAGTTATGCTAAGGCGAACAAGTCGATCTCGATGCTCGAGGTATCTAAGAACAATCTCAGCAACTTCTCTGTACCTTGACATCATGAACTCACCAGTATTCCTACATAAATCATGTTCAATTACATGAAACATTGGGTGCTATAAGAAACCAAGTTATGGTAGTCATTTCCATTCAACCTTTATCATACTGCCAGCAGTTATAGAATCACAAAGAATCATGTGGAGCTTAAAAATACCATTCAGGTTACACGATATCAAAGCCCTACAGTCCTGAGAAATAAATCAATCTATTCAAAATTTTATCAAGTGCAGCTAGCGCACACATATATCATATATAATCAGAAAGGTAGTATTGTACTTATAAATACTTTTGCAAGGCATCTTATAATCATGACAGTAATTTTGCCAACAAAAAGAATGTCACGTCACTGCTACATGTCATTTTTCTTTGCATTTCTTCTTTACTAGCTTAAGAGAAACATACATTATAAATTAATCTAGGGCCATATAATTAGGAACATGCCTTCTTGGATATAAGATGGACCTAAGAGTAAGATGAAGCCAAGAATATTGACAAAATAACAAAACTGCCACCTAGAAAATATCACAAAATTATGGAAATCCGTCCATTCAGCAAAAGTTTCCAAAGTCTTTCTCAAAACTTTTCCATGATCCCATCATATCAATACTTCCTTGCCAAATGCCGTGATACCCACCCTCCATAACTATTTTAGCAGTATAATTGACGCCAGACTAATTCAATGAGCAAATCAGCATCCAATTTTCTCGAATGCAAATGAAAGAAACTGCTCCAGCCAATTAAATAGTAATTAAACCACTTGGTCCCTACAGTCCCAAGAATCTCCTTGCAAATTCTCCAATTCTATTTCTATCAAAGCAAGAATATATAATAAAACCATAAAAAAAGTTCTTAATCAGAACTAAAATTTAACAAATGAAGCTGGCGTTGCTCTTTCAACAAAAGCAGCTACAAGTATTTACTCTTTGATGGCAATGGCCCTGATGAAGGGCCAGATAGGATATAGACGGGGACTAGCAAAGAACAATTTTTTTGTCAACACAAAAAAAAAAATGGAGGCATCAGTAAAGCTTCGTGCTATCATGAAAAATTATAGATTAATGTATCTTATTTCAATAAAACAATATATTAGACAAAAAAAATCATGATCAATAAACCTTACATGGCTCAGGTTTCAAATTGAGACATGATGTGACCCACTTTAAACTCGGTTTGATATGAAGAAAAACAAAAATTTCTACCCATACCCGGGTGGGTTTGATAGCTTAAATTTTTTATAACTTTTTTTATCCAACCACACAACAATAAAAGCTAACATGCACATGAAAACACCGAATAAAATTTATAAAATGAAAACTATAGTGAGGGGCTACAAAAAGAGAGTGTCCACTAATATTAAAAAAAATAATGCTATGGACTTTCTCAAAAATAAACAAAAAATCAAAAGGTATTTAATCCAACAACAACAAAAAAAAAAATTAGCAATCAAATAATTTTTCTTAAAAAAAGGAGAAAAAAATCATGAAAAGTTGTAAAAAAAATGTTTGCTATTATAATAATAAAAAAAGGCTATGATCTCATAAAAAATTTAAAAAGTCAATGTTATCTAATAAAAAAAATTAAAATTACTTCTTAACCAATCTATTTGAACAGACCCAATTGTAAAATATAGAAAAAAACCAAAAAAATAAAGAAGAACAAAACAGGCCAGCTGCATGGGCATACCCATTAGAAAGAGGCCTAGCCGGCGTGCTAGGCATTTTTCTTATCATATAGTGGACGATGCACCGTCCACCATTTATTTAAAAAAACAAAAACACATCGTCTATTGGCCTATATTTCGATGACCAAAGGGTCACTAAAAAGTCTTGGTAAGGGTACTTCATACCCAAAAATTTGTTTTTCAACACGTTTTTTACCCAAAAACACCTTAAAGGCACCCTGGAGACCTTAATAAACCTATTTACAGCCTCGAATAACCAAAAACTTGGTTAAAAAGACCCAAAATCATACAAAATTCAAAAAACTTCCCCATCCCAAATTTATCATCTCAGGTAAGGTTAAGGTCAAGTTACACACATTTGAAACTTCTTGTATTGAATGGAACTCTGAACACCAAGATCGATTTTTTTCATAATTGGAATTGGTGCCAACAATAATTTTCTCTCTCTTCAACCAGAATACAACTACTCTCTCTCTCCTCTCTCAAATCAAAGACTAAAAAGCAAAGAAAATAAAATTTTAGACTAAAAGTTAATTCTCAAAAACCAAAGGAGTTGTAATTGTGTCAATTAGAAAGGAGGGGGGCCAAAGTTAACTTTTCACAACAAATTTGAAATTGTCCCCTAGTTTCCCCATGTTTTTCACTTTGGTCCTCTAAGTTTGAATCTTTTCATTCATCAACAAATTAAAAGCAATTAGTCATTAATTTAGCTACAAAAGGATCCAATCACAAAGAAAAAAAAAGTTTGGTGACCATAATGAAAAAAAATCCTTTTGAACCCATAGTAATTTGTGAGTGTGCATAGTGAATTTTGTTGAGTAAAAACGCTCCTCTTTTGGTTTTTTCTATAATCATGCCCTAAAATAACCCTGACTACCAACCTCAAAATAATCAACATTTCTATTATGATTGTAGTAAGGATTGATATGAAGTTAAGTGTAATGTCTTAAGTGTTTGGTATGTTGCTCGCAGGAATGGGATTTTGTTTAGAAAGTTGGGCCCTTTGGTTTGCTGGCAGCCAAGTGTTTTCCAGTTTAAAAGGGAGGAAAACACATTACTTGTAAGACTTAAAATGATATTCTACTTCATTATTCTTCCATAATACATGTTAAACATATATTTACATGAATACATTAATATCACACGCGTGTGTGTTTGTATGCATGCATGCATGTATACAATCTATGTACTAGATCATATAAATTTTGTACAGAAAAATGGATAGCATAGAGGAAGAAAAAAAGTTGTTTTTCAGCAAACACCAAATGGGCTGAGAAAGTTTTCCATCACATTTTCTATGACAAAGCTAAGAAAGCCTTGAACATTAAATCCCATAGTTTATTATTTTTCATGATTCATGTCTGCTAAAACCTGTTTCAAAGTTACTGCATGAAACTGGTTTTTGAGCATGTTTGCATGATTGTTTTCCTCTTTTATTTATCTTTTTTTCATGTAACTGATAAAGCATGTGTTATAGGAAAGGGATAAAAAGCTTCGTTCGTTTGCTCATAGGCAACAGTCTCTGATCTACTGCTGTTGACTAGACTTATATTGGCTAGCTTTGAATGTCAGTAGCATGGGAAAGGGCCTTGGTTTTTAAGCTCATAACAACACTTCATCCAAAAAAAAAAATATTAGGGCAATAATCATAATACATATAACTTAAAGCAACATGATAGCTAAAAAATAGGCAAACAAACCGACTACAACAATTCATTCAAGCTAGAAAAATCAAGAGGTCCTGTCAGAAACATTTCCACTATAACAGACGCAGCCATTTATACCAACCTTAAGAGCTCTCCAACAGCAAGTAAAGAACCATGTATGCTGTGAACAGGAGAATTTTTACCCAATCCATCTTGTGTAGCCTCAAACAGACGATAATACCTGCCAAATGCCCAACCAAATTGACTTGTTTACTCAATAAGCTTGATGAAAAATTGCTAGTTTGAAAGTCATGTCATGCAGCCAAAATCAACAAACTAGTGAAAAAGCAATGTGAGATATTTAGTTATAACAGTTATCCACCAAGTATCCTCCCTTATCTAAACGAATAAAGATGCAGTAGGAATTAGTTCCTAGTGCCCCTTGTAACAAGACCTATTACTAGACGAACCCCAACAGCAAATGCCTGCTTTGTTGCTTCATTAGGCATTGGAGAAAACAAAACTTTATAGGAGTAATATTCAAACATTAAAGTAAGCCTCCTAGATCAAATTGTGTTAGGACTCTTTAGAAAGTCACAATCAAATCTTTTTGACACACAAGATACACAAATGGAATGCTGAACAAATATAGCTTGTTTGTTTTAGTATAGTGCATTACAGCGAACATTTGATGGGAAGTCCTAATAAAATCTTTATGCTAGTCGGGTAAGTGGCAGAAAGAAAACCTCATTTTACACCTACAATAGCATATCTTATGACAATCAGGTAAAATAGTAACCAATGCTGACATCCCGACAACATAAGTCCAAGTGAAATTTCAACAAGTGTTTTCTAAGTTTCCAAGTATTTTTATTTCTTCTTATTCTTCCTATCATCACCGCTTCTTTAACATACCTGATAAACACTGGACACCTAAAGCTGGAAAACAACCCCACCTAATTACTATTACAAGCACCATTCAAGGCCCTAACCATTTTGCAAATTGAAAATGACACTACTCCATTTAACAAGCCAATATGGTAAAGCCCCAAAAACTTGAAAATCTTTTTAGACAAGTTTGGTCCTTTGAAGAGAGCCCCTTTTCCCCCACCATAAAAACCAACTTCGGGATGCAAAATGTATATACTTCTGTAAAATCAACATATTATAACTGACCACTGCACGCGCCATCGTGTCTCACGCTTCTCGATAACTCGAAGGCAAGCACGCAGTGCCTCCACGGCCTTCTCTCTAATTGCCAATGTCGGATGCCTCAGTGCAACCCAAATAGTGTCAACAAATTCAGTTACATGAACATTGAAAACTGTGGAAGCATTTTCTGCTATTTCCTACAATAATAAAGATTCAAGAATATGTCCTTATGATGTAGAAATTTTCAAAAAAAAAAAAAAAAAAAGTAAAGCAAGCTAGAAGTCTTTAAGATGGCATGAGACAGTCTTTCCAACATCATCAGAAGGACAAAACAATACACTATCAATAGAATAACAAAAAAACTGTGCAGCTAATTTGTCAACACAAGAAAAAAAGGAAAGGAAAAGTAAGTCACACTTACTTTTAAAATTAAGACGGCAGCAAAAATGCGAAATTCTGCTTTATCATTGCGAAGCCAACCTAGTGCCATTTTAACCTAACACAACCAAAAATATCAGACACCACACAAACAACAACACAATCAAGCCAAATAAGGCCTGACCAACCTGAAATTTCACTTCATCCGCAGTCATTGCTCCACCAGCCCTGGCCAGATGGCCAAGAACTCTACTAGCAAGTGTCAACACATCAAGATCCCGTTTTACCTCGAACACACTCCGCATATAAACAGCAAACTTAGACACTTTGGATGCATTCTCTCCAAGTGCTATGTCTATTAACTCATCAATTGCTCGTAAAGCTCCCAAATTCTCAGCAACCTCATTGGTTTCTAATAAACTAGAGATTCTTTCGTATAAATGATCCATAAAGCGTGGAAATGCTTCTCCGCTTAGATCTCGCACTTCTTCCTCTAGATGTTTTCTCAATGCTAATGTTGCGCCCTCCTTTTACATAACAGCACGAGCATTTCACCATCAAAATGATGCAAGAATTTAAATAAATAAAAACAAGTACAATAAAAAAGCCTAAAACTCTCATTTTCTGTTGTGGTCTTTCCATAACTTCAACACTGGTTAGTAATTAAATACGAATGCCTAGTTAAAAATTCTTTGTACCAGTTTCTACCAAGTATTAAATCTATCACGAATAACTAATTAAACAAAAAAACCTGACAAGAAACACATCCCTCCATTCAAGACCAGGAAAATTAATTTAGTAAAGAAAAGACAACAAAACGCATAACTCAACTCACTCACGTTTCCACTTTCATCTTTCTTGATTTCTAGTATTTATAGTAACTCAATTAGTAATTAATACAAATACCTAATTCAAATTAGCTTTGCTTACTTCTAGTAACTCTATCACTGATCACTAATTGAACAAAAAAAAACTACACGACAATTAACTTCACTGAAATTAACGCGAGAGAGATTTAGCGAAACCTTAGGGTTGCCGCGTATGCAGAGGTCGGCAAGGATGCGATTAAGAGCGTCAAAACTGCCACCACCAGGGCCGGTGGTTGCAGGCCCAACCAGAAAACGGAGGGACTGCGAGGTGGATGCCATTTTTAACAAAAACCTAACAGCTATTAATCTCTTTGATTAAACTTAATTTAGTAGTAACTACTGTGTAGATCTTGTTTAAGACATCGATATTCCTCGTCCAGTGGAAATAGAGTTTTTATCCCCCTCTGTACTTTTTTTATTTTTGAGAGAGAGAGATATATAGACGTTATAAGTAAGGCTTGGTGTTGTGAGCGAGCTTTTACAGAAAGGTGTGGGGGGAGGGGCGTCTCTTTTCTTTCATTCTTCCTTTCATTTTTGCGCTTTCTGTTCTTTGCGTCGGGGATTGGATGCTAAAAGTGTGTGCGTGCATGTATGTATATATATAATGGAACAACGTTGAATCTGAAAATTTGCAAAATATCTTTTAATTCGTTTTGAATTTTTTTAATAGTTAATTCGTTTTTAATTTTAATTATGAGGGATTTGTTCAAGAGCAAAAGGTAAAGGGGATTCGGGCTGGAATGGGAAATTAGACAAAGGAAAAGGTCGCTGGAGAGATAAATTTATTCAGAAAAAATCAGGGAATATCACATGACTAACTATAAAATAAAAATATATCCGTGTTAGCTCAAATCATATTTTGAAATATTTGTACGCGAACAAGGAATTTGGCGTGTGAAAATTTAAATTGGAAAAATTACTGATAAATTAAATTTAAGAAACAAAAGATTAGTAAGTTATATAATTTTTTAATTAATCAATGTATTGTCTTTTATTACACTATACTAGTACTAAAAATACTGAATCACCACTAACCTTCTTCACTTATGTATAATGGAGTTTTTTTTTATTTTTATTTTATTTTACGTTTGTATTTAATTTATTTATTTTAATTTCAATCTTGATATTTAATTGATTTTTTATTAAATTATCATAATTTTAAATAATTATAATATTTGATTTGTATTTGATTTTACAATTATGCATTTACATTACTGTAAAATTAAATAAAAAATTATTAAATTCAATAAAATTCATGATGTAAATTTAATTAGTTAAGTTATGAAATTTTAGTTATTTAGAATATTATTGTTTTAATGTGTAAAAAAAACATGTCTTCCTATAAAAAATTAAGTCAAATTATAATTTTTTATCAGTTATTTAAATTAGTACTAAATCTTTAAAATTAACTGAATTATATAAAAATAATTTTTATATAGTTTAATTTATTTATATATTTGGGTGGGTGAATGGATTCCAGAGTTATCCCACTAGATTAAACTAAATAATATTTTTTTATATTTAAAAAAAAATATTAGACACATCCAGTACAGCCCAGTAAACTAAATACTGTCTAAAACATGCAGCTATTTTTTCTGGCCTCGTATTTTGCAGGAGAACTTGATAGATTGAGCCAAATTTATTCAACTTCCGTTCTTGGTGTATGTTTTTTCACCTTTATACCGTTGTTAAAAACACAACAAGAACAAGAGAGTTAATACACAATTTTACAACAACAAAAAAATTAACACGTTATTCAAAATGCAAAAAAAATCTTGTTATGGTTCATCAACTTTTCTCTTTCAAACCTCGTAGAATTCACATGAATTTCACAAAAAATAAAACACCTTAATAAAATTATTTTAGAAATCATTCATGTTTCAATTAAAATATTTTTTATTTAAAAATATATTAAAATAATATATTTTTTATTTTTTAAAATTTATTTATGAATCAGCGTATTAAAATTATGTGAAAATATTTAAAAAATCAATTTAATACAAAAAAATAATTTAATTTAATTTAATTCTTTTAAAAAATACTTTTTAAATAAAAAAAATAAGCATGCTCTTGAAATTAAAAAATCATAGCTACAGGCAAATACAGAGGGAAAAAAAAAAAGAAATAAAATGAAGGTTTAGATCTATAAACTCTACTAGGAAAAAAAAAGTAAAGTAATTAAAAAATCATGAGGTGAAAAACACAAAAAAAAGTTGAGGATTGTTTTTTTTAAAAAGTTGATAGTGTATTTGGTATTGTGGTTATTGTTGTGGTTGTGGTTTTAAAAAAAATATTTTATAAAAAAATATTTTTAGTTGAAATTGGTTTGAAAAAATATATGTTTGGTTAAAATTGCGGTTGAGATTTAAGTTGAATAAAGAATAGTTTAATGTATTTGGTTAAAAAAATATTTTTCAAATTAAGATTATAATATAATTAAAAAATATTTTTAATTTAAATATTGTAAATTTAACTACTATTATTATATCATAAAATAAATAACATTGATATCAAATATTTTTTATTATTCTATTAAACTATATCCAATATCATCACGAAATCTATCAAATAATAACTATATTTTTCATGGTTTTTTAAGCATACACAATAAAAATTGAATTTTTTATTATATCATCAAGCGATATCCTTCTGATTTTTTAAATAAAACACAATTAAAATAAAAATAAAAATTAAATTTTTTTAACTGGGTCGGACTCTGTAAGAACATAATTAGAATTGCAATGAAATTTTACAAGTGTTATGCCATCATGTGACATCTTTCTAATTTATGTAGTGTTATTAAATAATAATTTTTCGAGTAAAACTCAATTTTTTTTAAAAAAATTACAATTTCATCATATGCAAAATTCACTTGACAAGAACTATGATTTTTATTATTTTTTAAAAATATAATAAAATTAAGTAAAATATTATCAGGAATAAAATTGAGATTATAGTACGAGTAAATTTAATTTATCTTAAACTATTTTTTTAACAAACAAAAAAATTGTTTATATTCACATAAATAATATGAATGAAATTAATTAACTGTACTAATTTTTAAAAAATATATAAATTTTTTATGTGAATAATATAAATAAATTAATTCATTAACACTAATTTTTTAAAATTATATTAAAAAAATATTTACTTTAATAAACAGTGCAACAGTGGAGCCATGCTCCACTGTTGATGTTTTTCCCAGACGAGAAGCAGCTAAATACGCAGCTTCTCCGAAATCTGCGGTGCCATGACGATCCTACCCCCTAAAAGCACTTTTATTTTGATTAGCAAACGTTTATTAACGTTCACCCGCAGCCATGTTAAACGAGCAAAACCAGGTTTTTTTAACCCTACATTTGCAAGGTAAGGTACTTTTGGACTGTCTTGTCAAGTCACTGTACTCTTTTTTTAAAAAAAGCTGTCATTTCTTACTTTTTTTTTTTCTTTCTTTATTTCTCGAATCCTGATTCAATCACCAATCTCCTAAATTTATTGTATTCATTCTAGCAATTTTTTTCTTCGCGTCAGGACATAAACACTCGTTTTCAATACAACGAAGAGTGCAGTTCTGCACCTCCACGACCCCGCAGTTTCATGTCTCGATCGAGTGTATAGAACTGCCAAGGTAAAGGTATGGTCATTGTTTATGTAACAAAGCCTTGTATAATAAACTAATCTCTAAATAGTCTAGGTGTCTTGCACTTAATATATTTGCATGTAGATCTGGTTCCGATTCTTGCAGGCCAAAAAAGGAGCAAAATCTTTGACATTGGTTTCCACGACAAACGACATGTTGACAAGTGTTGTAGAAGCCATGGAACTCAGGGTTAAATTCTGATGAATTCGAGAGAAAAAAATAAAAATTACACAAAAAAAAAGGGGTGCGTGTATACAGACAAACTGACTGGTAAGACTGGGTTGATAAGCTATTCCCGTGAAAATAAGTGTCATGAAAAATAAAAAAAAACTATTCAGTATTTAAATCAACAGGTGTGTAGAGAAAAAATATACAATAAAATAAAGAATACAATGAGTGTAAGGGAGCGTGTATATGGTAAGGCTTTCAAGGTTTTTGTCTGGTTTTTTTTATCCCTGGTTGGCTTTGAATAGCTTTTATTGCCAGAAATTACTTTGTGGTTATATTAGTAGCACCATCCACACCATTATTTCTGTTTTTATGTATTTGATATCTAATTAAGCTTCATAAGCTATGTTATCAAATTTCTCAAAGAAGGTTGTCAACATACTGCCAGATTACAACACAACAATTTGGATAGATAGTGCTCAAGCAATCTCATGCTTCTTATGAACACGAGGAAGTGTTGCAGCTTACTGTCAATTTATGATTAAAAAGCAGTTCTGAATGAACAGTTGTTTGAACCGTACGAGGCAGTGGAAGGAGGAAAGGAAAACTCACAATTCTTGTGAGACACTCTGGAAAACTATCCTGAATTGAATGTGAAACTATCCATGATGGTTATAACTTATAACACAAGAAATACAAGTATTGAAAGAAAGGAAAAACTGGAAGGAACCATGGCTTTACACATACGAGAACACACCAAGTTGCCAAAGGCAAGCCAAAAGTCTAGAATTGATTCCAAATATGAACACAACAGACTCGGTATTTTTCTCCGGTCAAGATGCCTAAGCCTTTCTAAATTTTGAGAATTTTGAAGCAGAGGCCAAACCGACACGCATGACAGACCTCAAAATAGACTCAGACCTCACAGTTACAATCAAGATATAATAGCAAATGATAAGAAATTTTATTTATTACCTCATTTTTTCTTTCACGGAACAAGTTCTTCTGGGTTTAAATCTGTTTCTTTTGACTCTTCAAACAAGGATATTATGTATGAATGTTTTCTCAAAGACTTCTTTTAAAAGTGGTTTGTTAAAACGTACGCACACTGCAAATTAATTATCTGAAACTAAATGCCCGTCTCCATTTTGTACGACTTACCACTCCATTCCTAAAGACTGAGAGCGAAAAAGGAACGCTAAGAGTGGGATAGTTTGCTGATGCTATCATAGTCATGTACTTTGTTTGACCAAACAAAGCTTGGAAAACTCTGAGCCAGTTTAGGAGCAAAGCTCACTTTTCATTCTGTACACACCTGCAAGCTCTAGGTTCTCAATAGTATTCAAACACTCAAAAGTCAGTCTCACTGGAGATAAGAGAGCTCCATCCCAAAGGCTAGTAGAGAAATGGAAATCCCTTGTCAATTATTCTTCTACCAAACGTCGGGCCATTCAGGAACATTAAGATCGTCTAAATCTCGATATGGAGAAGTAGAAGCCAGAAGAGCGGTGCATTCCTCGGAGTGACTTTCTAAATGTTAGGTAACCCGAGAGGCTATTTCAGGAGGAACAGGAAGGCTTCTATCTCTAATCCCTTTATAGTCGACAGCATCAAAACGTGCTGTTTTTTTATGGAATCAGGACCTAGGCTTCCAAGTCTTGAACTTTCGTCAACTTCAAGCAACTGAAGAGGTTTGTTTATACACAAGTAAGAATCTGATAGCTTTAAAAATTCACTGCAGGGAGAGAGAAAACAAAAAACACGAGGGAAAAAACTGAACAGTTACAACAAGGCCTGGGTGATGAGCTCAACAGCTGTCTTGTTGCAATCTTCGCATTTATACCAAGCTCGTGACTCTCTCTCCATGACCCAAATGGCTTTTCACCTTGTGGCGTGAAAAATAGACTCCCAATGCCCGCCTTCACAACCAAACTTCAATGGGAAAAAAAAGAGAGTAACAGAATCACCATAAATAGCAGGCGTGATTGGGACAAGCAAACCGACAAATTACCAGTTTATCATAAACTGAACCATAAATATGTAAAGGACACGTAGTGCTCCATGAGAAGACCAGAACTCTTCCGTTCGTTTTTCACTCATGCACAGGAGATATGTCTACTTAAAATCTGTTGTGTATGGTCCCACACCAAGTGATGGTGGGACCATCACATTAAATGTCATGTGATGGCTGTCTCTTGGTGTTAATATTAGTGTGGTTCGAGTACTGTAGCAATAGATTTAAAAAGAGAAGAGAGGAGAAGAAAATCAAGAGAGAAAAAGAGAAGAAAAGGCAGCAGAGCAGCCTGCATTCTTTCTTCGATTTCCAGCTCGTTCACCGTTGGATCGGGCTGAGATTTTGACAACAGTTTCTAGACACGTTGATCTTCATTCTGGACGGTTGGATCGAAGATTGATGGAGTGGAAGCTGACCTTTTTGACAGAAAACGGGGCTGTCAGTTTTGTGAGTTTTTTCTCAAATAATTCTCCTTTAATCTTGTTGTAATCCAAGAATAAGTTGTTCTTGATGATATATATGTTGTATCCCTTAGTTGAATCTAAGGAAGAATGATTGTGAACCCATTATTTGTTGATAGTGGAAGTTTTTAGATGGACTACGGTCCCGTGGTTTTTCCCGCATCGGGTTTTCCACGTTAAAAATTTTGGTGTTGATTTTGTGATTATTTGCATTATTTTCATCATTGTTTGATTCTGTTTTACTGCACAAAGAGGGAAAGAATTGGGACTTGTGAATTGTAATTGTATTCCACTGAATTGATCCGGGTAAATTGGTGTCCAGTTGTTCCGAGTTTTCCCAATAAAGTGGTATCAGAGCACTGGTTGTATCGATTGAATTTCTTGTGCAGTTAAAATGGAAAAGGAAGATTCGGGCATGATAAAGCTTACTTCCTCAAATTATTTTCTATGGAAAACAATGATGGAGGATCACTTATATTGTAATGATTTGGCTTTGCCGATTGAATGTAAAGGAATAAAGCCTAATGATATGGATGATGCAAAATGGAATGGGCTAAATAGAAAGGCTACTGCTAATGTTAGAAAATGGGTATCTTCTAAGTCCACTAATCATATTTCTCAAGAACATGACTGCTATACAGTTTGGAAGATGTTGGAAGAAACATTTGCTAAGGAGAGTGCACAAAACAAGGTTTTTGTAATTAGAGACCTTGTGAATTTGAAGTATAGAGATGGTGAAGATGCTTCAGTGCATATAAATGTATTCCAAGTGTTCTTGAATCAGTTGTCATTGATGAATCTGGAGTTAGCTGATGAAATGCAAGCACTGATCCTACTAAGTTCATTGCCGGATAGTTGGGAGACTTTGGTGGTGTCACTTAGCAATTCTACTCCAAATGGGAAGATCACTTTGAAAACAGTGAAGGATTGTATCCTCAATGAAGAGAAGAGGAGGAAAGGCACAAGCACTTCTGAGTCTCATGCACTTGTTACAGAAAGTCGAGGGAGAAGTCCAAACAGGTTCTCTCGCAGCAAGCAAGATAGAGAATCCAGCAATAGAAAAGGCAAATGGAAGCCAAGAGGAAGATCTCAGTCAAGGAAGGGTTTTAAGTGCTATTATTGTGACAAGCCTGGGCATATGCAAAAGGATTGCAGAAAGTATAAAAGAGATAAAAAGGATAAAGATGAAGATAAGAATGAAGAGAATGGTACAACTGCAGTTGTATTTGATGGTGATGTTGCCATTGTTTGTGATGATGGTTGTGTTAATCTTGCATGTCAAGATACCACCTGGGTTGCAGATTCAACAGCTTCTTACCATATTACACCCCGACATGATTTTTACACATCCTACACTGCTGGTGACTTTGGTCAAGTTAGGATGGGAAATCAAGGGATGGCTAGTGTTGTGGGCATTGGAGACATTTGGTTGGAAACCAATACTGGGTGCAAGTTGCTACTCAAAGATGTTAGGTATGTGTCTGATATGCGCCTACACTTGATCTCTACAGGTACTCTTGATGAAGAAGGCTATCACAATTACTTTGGAGATGGTAAATGGAAGCTTTCCAGAAATTCCCTGATTGTTGCTAAAGGGAAGAAGATGGGTCTCTACATGTCATAAGACAAGGTAATCAAAGGGGAGGTGAATGCAATTGAAGATTGCTCTACTGATCTGTGGCATAAGCGGCTTGGACATTTAAGTGAGAAAGGCCTTGGCATCCTTGCCAAGAAGAACTACCTTCCATTAAAAGGTATGAACTTGAACACATGTACTCATTGTTTAGTTGGCAAACAACACAGAGTTGCATTTTAAAGATCATCTTCACATAGAAGATCACATGTTCTTGATTTAGTTCATATTGATGTTTGCTCTATGATTGACAAGTCTCTTGGAGGTGCATTGTACTTTGTTAGTTTTATTGATGATCACTCCAGGAAATTTTAGGCCACTTGTTTGAAATCCAAAGATCAGGTGTTTGATGTCTTTAAGGATTTCCATACCAGAGTTGAAAGAGAAACTGGTAGAAAGCTCAAATATGTTCGAGCTGACAATGGTGGTGAATACAAGGGTGCTTTTGAGAAGTACTGCAGGGAACATGGTATCAAGTTGGAGAAGACAGTTCCTAAGACTCCACAGCAGAATGGAGTGGCTGAGAGAATGAACAGAACCATTGTTGAAAGAATTAGATGTATGCTCTCTCATGCAAAGCTGCCTAAGTCCTTTTGGGGTGAGGCAATGAAGACTGCAGTTGCGATGATCAACCTTTCTCCATCTGTTCCTCTTGAATTTGATGTTCCAGATAGAGTTTGGAAAGAAAAAGATATCTCTTATGCACACTTAAGAGTGTTTGGATGCAGGGCATTTGTACATGTTCCTAGAGATGAAAGGTCTAAGCTTGACAGCAAGACAAAGCAGTGCATTTTCTTAGGCTCTGAAGATGATGAGTTTGGCTATAGGTTATGGGATCCAAAGGAGAAGAAAATTGTAAGAAGCAGAGATGTTATCTTCTTTGAAGATCAAACCATTGAAGACTTTGAACAGAAAGAGAAAACAGAGTCTATTGTTTTTATTCCAACTAATTCAACTCCAAGACTTGCTCCACAGTTACCTTTGATGCTTGCTAATCATGGGGGAGACTTGCAAAATGATGATAATGGTGGTTCTCTTATTGAGCCATTAGTTGGTGATCCTGAAGCAGCTAATAATGATGTTGATGCTATTCCTGAACAGGTTATGCAGGAAGCTTCAGATGAGCCACAATTAAGAAGGTCAACTAGACCTCGCCAACCTTCCACCAGATATTCTCCTCATGAGTATGTGTTGGTCACTGGTGGGGGAGAGCCGGAATGCTTTGATGAAGCTATGTCACATGAGAAGAAAAGTGAGTGGTTGAAAGCAATGCAAGAAGAGATGAAATCCTTGCATGAAAACCATACCTTTGAGTTAGTAAAGCTTCCTAAAGGTAAGAGAGCACTCAAGAACAAATGGGTGTTCAGGTTGAAAATTGATGAACATTGCTCACAACCAAGGTACAAGGCAAGATTGGTTGTGAAAGGCTTCAGTCAGAAGAAGGGTATTGATTTTGAAGAAATCTTTTCACCAGTGGTCAAGATGTCTTCAATCCGAGTTGTGCTTGGCTTAGCTGCTAGTTTGAATCTTGAAGTAGAACAACTTGATGTGAAAACTGCCTTTCTCCATGGTGATTTGGATGAGGAGATCTACATGGAGCAGCCTGAAGGGTTTGAAGCAAAAGGTAAAGAGCAGCTAGTTTGTAAGTTGAAAAAGAGCTTATATGGGTTAAAGCAAGCTCCAAGACAATGGTATAAGAAGTTTGATTCTTTTATGGTGGATCATGGTTATGACAGAACCACTTCTGATCATTGTGTATTTATGAAAAGGTTTCTAGATGGAAACTTTATTATTCTCTTGTTATATGTGGATGATATGTTGATTGTTGGCCATGATGCTAAGAAGATTCAGATGTTGAAGGAAGAGTTGAGCAAGTCTTTTGCAATGAAAGACTTGGGACCAGCAAAACAGATTCTTGGTATGAAGATCACACGTGACAGGAAGAAGGGAAAACTTTGGCTATCTCAGGAGAGATATGTTCAAAAGGTACTTGAGAGATTCAACATGAGCAACTCCAAACCTGTTTGTTCTCCACTTGCAAGCCACTTTAAACTAAGTTCTAAGCAGTGTCCTTCAAGTGATGAAGAAAAAGATGAGATGAAAAAGGTTCCTTATGCATCCGCAGTTGGTAGCTTGATGTATGCCATGGTTTGCACAAGGCCGGATATAGCTCATACAGTTGGTGTGGTTAGTCGATTCCTCTCAAATCCTGGTAAAGAACACTGGTCAGCAGTGAAATGGATACTCAGGTATCTCAAAAGTACTTCTAGTTTCAGTTTATGTTTTGGTAATGATAAACCTGTGTTGGATGGATACACAGATGCAGATATGGCTGGTGATGTTGATTCTAGAAAGTCCACATCAGGATACTTGATGAAGTTTGCAGGGGGAGCAGTCTCATGGCAATCAAGGTTGCAAAAATGTGTTGCATTATCCACTACAGAGGCCGAATATATTGCTTTTACTGAAGGGGGCAAAGAGTTGTTATGGATGAAGAAGTTCTTGCATGAACTTGGCTTAGTTCAAGAGAACTTTGTGTTGCACTGTGACAGTCAAAGTGCAATCCATCTCATTAAGCATCCTACTTTTCATTCTCGATCAAAGCACATTGAGGTTAGATATCAATGGATTCGAGATGCTATGGAGATAAAGTCATTTGTTGTTGAGAAGATCCATACTGATGACAACGTGTCTGACATGATGACCAAACCTCTACCGAGAGAGAAGTTTGAGTTTTGCAGAAAGGAAGCAAGCTTGTTAGAGCCTCCTAAATTGAATTTTACATATTGATCGCCGGTATGACGAATTCCTCACATGGTGTGTGAGGGGGAGATTTGTTGTGTATGGTCCCACACCATGTGATGGTAGGACCATCACATTAAATGTCATGTGATGGCTATCTTTTGGTGTTAATATTAGTGTGGTTCGGGTACTGTAGCAACAGATTTAAAAAGAGAAGAGAGGAGAAGAAAATCAAGAGAGAAAAAGAGAAGAAAAGGCAGCAGAGCAGCCTGTATTCTTTTTTCGATTTCTAGCTCGTTCACCGTTGGATCGGGCTGAGATTTTAACAACAGCTTCTAGACACGTTGATCTTCATTTTGGACGGTTGGATCGAAGATTGGTGGAGTGGAAGCTGACCGTTTTGATAGAAAACGGGGCTGTCAGTTTTGTGAGTTTTTTCTCAAATAATTCTCCTTTAATCTTGTTGTAATCCAAGAATAAGTTGTTCTTGATGATATATATGTTGTATCCCTTAGTTGAATCTGAGGAAGAATGATTGTGAACCCATTATTTGTTGATAGTGGAAGTTTTTAGGTGGACTACGGTCCCGTGGTTTTTCCCGCATCGGGTTTTCCACGTTAAAAATTTTGGTGTTGATTTTGTGATTATTTGCATTATTTTCATCATTGTTTGATTCTGTTTTACTGCACAAAGAGGGAAATCCCAACAAAATCTTCACTTCAGGCTTCATTGTAGTATTGGATGCCATGTGCAGATGAATTAGATGAATGATGAGTGTCCTCAACCATTCAAACACCTACATCCTTGTTTTGTTCATTTACATAATTAAAATTTTCTTTTCTTTATGATAGTTCGAATTACAATTGTCGTGGAATACTAAACCCTAGTTTCAGGTAACAACTCACGCTTCCTGAGAACGCACACTAATCGCAGTATCAACTTATATCAGTTTTTTAACTACTCTTTTCTCTTTATAGTCATGAAAGTATCTGGGTCAAAACAAATATTAACTCGAATCCATCTTTGATGTGGCTAAACATGAGACCAACCATCAAACAATTTAAATGATACTTCAATGACCTCAAAAAACATAATGGAAGTTGGATTCAATCGATCTAAGCTTAGACACTTCCACAACGCACTTTATGTTCCAGCATAGATTTTGCATTGGTAACTTCAAATATTTGTAATTCATTAATGGAAGAGTAACATTTTTAAATGGTGCTTGAGGGCAAGCACTACTAGCTAGCTCCTCTCCTAAAACTTGAAAGTCAAGTCACAGAACTCTAGCTAAAAGAACTGTTAAGCAAAAAGAAAAGTAAACCCGAAACAATGAATTATATAGGCAATTCAAAGTAGCCTAAACAATCAGAGCAATCTTTAACAACGGAAATCTACTGAAGACTCAATATAGTTGAAGCACTCCCCACAACAACAGGGTTGAGCTCGACAGGGTTGAGCTCGATTACAAGCAATCAAATTAAGCTATGTTGTTAAAGTAGCTAGTTGGCAACTAAATAGCGATTCAATCACAACAAAATCACAAGAGAGTTGTGCCATCATCCAGAAATTTTTTTTGAACAGGTCATGGAGAAGTGACATGGTGTCTGATTCTGCTAGAGCGCCTAACTGGAGTGATCACCTCTTCATCTGCATTTCCCTTCAAAAAAAAAAAAACACGTAAGATAACAATTCAAGTTGCAGTTATACAAAACCATAAATGAACAATATAGGAATATAGGCTCTTTACATGCTTGCTTGGGATCTTTTCATAAGTGGTGAAGCTGCCGTAAGAGGGCGAACCCATGGAACCGACGGAATAGCCTGACGAAGCCATGGATTCTCTCCTGTGATTGCTCTTCCTGGGCTTCCTCTCGTAACTTGGAGCTTCACTTTTTCCCTTCTGTCCTTTCTTGCTGTAAGACAAGCTGAAGCTACTCATTTCTGATGAGCATGACTCTCCAGCAATGTCTTCATGTTCTGCTCCAACTGACAGTGGGCAACAATCCAATTTCTTAGGAATTGGCACTTGATCCGCTGTAAATGTAGCGTTTTGATCTGTGGGAGTTCGACTTTTCATATAAATGAAGACTGTCCCGAGTAGACTGAAAACAATCAAGGAAATCCCGACCATTCTCTGTGGTGCTGAATGTGTGTTCACTAATTCTGAACTTCGTGGATTTTCTGTGGCAGCTCCTTCAAGTATTTCAAAATTGTCCTCTTCTACAATGGACTCAATATCTGCAGAACTAATATCATCTCTGCCTTGAGATTGCATGGAATTCAAGATTTCTGGTTGAATTTCAGCAGCTTGTGGGATCAGTGCAGACTGGTCTTCAAGGTCTATGTTGCTTTGCAGCTTCACAACGTTAGCGGTTTCAGCACTTTCTTGGATGACCTCCTTACGAGGTCCAGTCACCTCAGATTGGGGGAGCAGATTTACTTCTTCAGAGGCGGGAACGCTAACCTCTTCAGGATCTGGAACACTATCAAAATACCCATCATTATTATCTCCTGCAACTTCTTTAATGTCCTCATCAGCTGTACTTGGTAGATCCCATTCATCTACTAGCTTAATGTCTACCCCTGCTGCACTTATGGGCGCTGAAACTTTCTCTTCGTACTTGACTTTTGATCCTAAAATGCTCTGTTCAAATGCAAATTGACCATCAACTATGCCATCTTCAACCAAAATGGTCAAATTGGCATACTGCAAGGAACCCAGGTTGTGCCCACCTCTGAAGCTGTTAATCAGATTGTGTGTGTAACAAATACTCTGATGTAGCCAAAGCTGGACCTTATGAGCTAGAGCTTCAAAACTTTGCCTGGCATACTCTGAGAGTTCAGGTGGGACATAAGGCTCAGGGAAGGTCAAGTTATTCAGCACAGAAGGATCCATGACTGGGGATTTAGAAAACGAAGCATATAAAAATCCAACAGTCAGGACAAAAAGCAAAGCATCGAACTTTCTTCTTGTAAAGAAATGTGATTTAGACACCCTTTTCTCTCTAGCCTTCTCCGCAGAAGTACTAATGGAATTGGGCACAGATACAAGCAGCTCTTCCTTCTCCTCCTCCAAAAAAGTACTAATGGGGTTGGGTTCAGATATTAGCAGCAGCTCTTCCGATTCCTCTTCTTCTTTCACCTCATTGGCTAAAGAAGCATCCGATTCTTTCTGCAAATCATCAGAGTGACTGTCTTCTGCTTCACTAACTTCAGTTTCTGAGGATTCTGATGCAAAAATCTCATCAAGTGGTTGGCCATCTCTTTCCTTGTTTAGATAAAGCTCAACTCGCGGGTTAGGCCTATAATGAAGAAACTGAGGCCTTGGTGAGAGGTAATTAGTCTTAGGATCATAAGGAGGCATTGATGGATCTGCGTCAAGAGGAGCCAGAGCAGGACTTGGCAATGACCTAGAGACCCTTGGATTAATCTTACAACTTGAGTCAAGATTAACACAATCCTTCTCAACAGTTAGTTTCTCTGATGATAAGTCCAAATCATCTTTAGCACTTGAATCTACGATCAAATCAACACGTTTCTCACTTTTGGAATCATTATTGCCCGCCAAGTAAATGACTGTTGAATCAAACGAGACCTCCTTCTTCTGATTCAAACCCTTGTCATGGTTTGAGTCCGAGTCTTCCATTAAAGGGCTTTTTGCATCAGCAAATGAAATCGAAGTGCGAATTTGCTCATTCCTATCAGCCAAGATTTTCTTTTTCGGAGATGCATTGATTTTTGAAGCTGCAGAAATTGTTGGAGACATGAAATTCTTTGTACCCTTTGCAGGTGAACGAATTCTCACTGATTTCCAAGTCTGGTCTTTACCATTTTCTTTGTCCTCGTGATCACGCAATGTAACTACGATATTGTCTCTGCTAATAGAGTTTCTTCGCGGATAATCTGCAAGCCAAAAAACAAAAAGCTGCCGATCAGAATCAAGTTATCAATTTTAAAACAAAACAAGCTTTTACGAATTGGCTGTTGAAGACCAAAAGGGAACTTGATTGAAACATTATGTCCGGTGATTTTTGCAGAATCTCTTTGTTTCAAGTAAACTTAAGGGCAACATTAACATGGAATATCTACCACGTTCACTCTAAAACACCGAATCTGTTTTGTTGCAAAATTGACCCAAAAACTAGTTTCCAGCATAAGAAAAACTTAATTAAACAAATGGAAGGCTTAATTGCCAAACCAAGTATTGACAACCCATTAAGCCATCGTTTTATTAAAATCTCATTCAAAAAAGCACAAGATGTAGCAAATTCCTATCCTTTCAGTTACTTCCCAAACAAACCATAGACAACCTCATAAGCTATTTTCCAATAAAAAATAAAATATAGCAAAACCCTATTAAATTATAGAAAAGACTAAACAAAACCCAATAAAAGATGTATTAAGATGTATTGAATGTTTGTTCACTGCAAGAAAAAAAAAGGAAAAGGAAACGGTGAAAGAAATCAAACCTGAAGGGCTATTAACAGGAGTATTGGGGTTAAAGCCTCCCCCTACTTGATTGGAAATAATAGAAGGATTAGAAAATGGGCTTCCACTGAAACTTCTCCTCATTGGATTAATCTCTGAGTTTCTTGAAATGGGATTTGTTGGTCTGCTTGGTATTGGAGAGCAGGAATCCAACTTCTTGCTTGCAGCCTTGGATTCTTTAGCCGGGGTGCTGATCATGGGTTAAACTTGATTGATTCTTGATTTGGATATATAAAAAAAGAATCTTTGAATGTTTAATGCTGTGGATTTGATTTGAGGGGGAGAGAGTTTACAGAGGAGAGAGAGAGAGATGGTAACGGCTAGTTTTGGAAATAAGCTTGTGGGGATTTTAATGAGTGGGGTTTGTTGGCATTTGACCGTTGGAGAATAAGATTTGAATAGCGAGGGTTAAAAGGTAGGAGCCGTTAGATTTCAGTGCGATTGTTATTTTGATGGCTTGGATTGTAGCCGTTGAGGAGCGACGATGCATTTTTTTGTTGTTTTATTTTCCGTATATGGAATTATGAAGGATATTTTTAAAAAATTAACATAGTTTTTTAAATATTTTAGCAGAATAACAATATTTAAGAAAAAATTGGTGAAATATAATATCATTTTATCATGCTTCATAAATATAATATTTACTAATTATTGTTATTTCTAAATGTGATAAGATAATTATCATGTTTTAAAATAGTGATATTCAATAAATTTGGCATTTATAAACCATCATAATATAAAACTCTAATAATCTAACTTAATTAGTTGACTGGAATCTAGTTATATAAATTAATTAACTATTTCACATAAAAAATCATACTTTAATTAATTTTTTCATCTAAATTTGTTCTATAAGTTGAAATATAAATATATATATATATATATATCTAACTTGTAGATTCAAAAAACAGACTCCAATTAAAATATTAAAAATTTATTATTCACACAGTAATTGTCTTTTATTTTTTAATGTCAACGATGTAGTCAGGCTTGCGGTAACAAGTAATTCTAAGCAATTAGGTATGAGTTTGTTATAACTAAATGAGAATTTATCACAAATAAAATGCAGGAATGACTTAACATATGCATTTATGAACCAATAAGATAGATCGAAAACCAAAAAGAGGTTTGATCACATTAGACCAAAATAATTGATCAAAATGGCTTTGATTTTTTATCTTACAGTTAAATTCCACTTGAATTTTTTTTTGGAGTTCCCCGGGGTTGTTTCCTATATAGTAACTACTATGTCACTATACAAACTGTTGGATCTTAAGATATAAAAAAACTTGTAAGGTCTCTCCAATTTTAGTAATTTTAAGATTTTTTTTATTATTTACAAAACTAATCAACTTACCGAGCATTATAAACAATTAACTGGTTGAGTCAAGTAATTGGAGTTTCACTTGCTGCATTTTAAAATAGCAACATTGAGTAAATATCGTACTTTTAAAATACAAAAAAAATGAAAATATAGGATTTTACCCTAACTTCTTGCTCATATGTTAATTCACCAATTATTTTAATTTTGCGTGTTAATTTTAAAATTTGTCCAATTATGAATTGTTGAAAGTTTGTTTGATTCGGCATGCGTATTATCCACCGAGGTAAATATGCGTTTCATTTTTAAAATTAGATTTTACCTGATCATTGGTCTTTTTTTTTAATAATGTCAACATAAAAATCAGTCATTTTAGCATGTTTTTAATAAAAAAAACTAAATTATATAAGGGTTAATTTAATATGACTTGATTATCTTAACAATTTATAAATAACACAATCATCAGTAAATATATAGTTTCACTGGAAAAAAATAAGATGACAATGTTTTACAATATTAAAACACCATTATATTGGATCATTTTATAAACCAGATCATGAGACTATAATAATATTATAAAAAATAAACTGAAATAAATTATGAAACTCTACTATCAATCAACATGGTATTAAAGGATGAGATTGACAAAAAAAAATTAAAAAAATAATATGAGTCAACCCAAGTTAAGTTGCTAAACTTGATATCTTGGTCATAAGATCGAGATAATTTAATGTAAAACAAATTATAAAGCTTAAATATCAAATAATCCAGTGTTAAATGATGAATTTGAAAAAAATCAATTAAAAAATTATTAAAAAAATATCTTGAATCAACTCATTAAAATCACAATTTGAATCATAAGATTGAGACAACTGTATAAAAATTAAATTGAAACAATTTTTAAGTCTAATTTACAATTATTTTCATATTAAATAATAAAATAAATAAATCTAAGTTAATCGAAGTTAAATCAATAGTAGAATTAAATACTCAATAAAGCTAGGATTAAAAGATAAATTAAAAGAGAAAAAAAAACTAAAAAAAATCAAAGCATTGCAGTGATATGCTGTCTCTCCTGACAAGCGGAGTTCCTTCGAAGTCTTTTTCAAGTTTCTTGCTACTGAAAAAATTATACGAGGGCTCTTGTTTTTTTTATACACGTTTATGAAGATGGTTAAAGTGTTTTTACATGAAAAAATTATTGAAAACGAGTTTTCTATGTCCAAAGCAAGCAGTGGGTGATATGTTATTTGTTTTAATTTTTTTTTAAATAAAACATATAACATGTTATCTATCTCATTAAAAAAGGGAGACGAGGACCCAGTGCACGAGCATAGCCATAAAGACACCCATTTGTATGGCCTTTTGTCTCGTAAAGTAAGATGCAATGATCCTGGTGTCTAATCATTTTTGGAAAAACCCTTTAGTTATTTCTAAGAAAAACTAATTAAAATTTACTATAAATAAAATAAATAAGATTATATGTTTTTAAAAATGGCATTACCATTCATTTTTTTGTTGTTTTAACAGTTGTTCTTGTAATACTAGCCATCATTTATTAATTAAAACCTAATATATAAATATTCTTTAGACTTGTGGTCATGCATATTCAACGAAATAGAATTTATATGTTTCTATTATAATTGTTTTACATAGTTTTCTCATATTTATTATTTTATTTATTTTTACAAAACATCGAGACATAATTTTCAATATTTTTTAAATCGATACTTGCTTTTCATATTATGATAATTTTTTTATTTAAAAAATAATTTTTTAATTAAAAAGTAATTTTCTGTTAAGAATAGGAAAGTATTAATCAGAAAATTTGAGATGCTTGTTTTCCTACTTTTTAAAATTTTTTTAGGTTTTGATAAAAGAATATTTTAATTACCTCTATTTTTAATTCAACAAACATGCCATCAATAAGAAAAACATTTTGGCAACAAAATGCAGATATATGAAAAGAATATACACGGAAACTGCCATGGATCCTCACTTAGCAAGAGATAAAGCCCACTAATGTAACGCGGCCCACGGCCTAGGGAAAATGATCCTCGGTTCAGACAAAAATTTCCAACCGTAAAGCCATGCATTGTTCGCTGCTACATTGTACGGTCCTGGTTTTAATTTATGGAATAATAGCTCGATTGATGCTATTGAAAGATTGATAAATCATTTTCCATCATGCAGTTTAATGTGTTTTTCTTTCAAACATTCACTTGGATTTTTATTTTCAATATTTTTTTTTTATTTAAGTGAAATATGAATCTATAATCTATTTTTTTTTTTAATTTGAATAGGGGAAAATCATTAGTTTTTTTTTAATTAATGGTAATAAATTCAGTTGTAAATGTATCAAGTTTATTTTTGTATTTTAAAAATATTTTTTAATTTTTTTATATTTTTAAATCATCTTAATATATTAATATCTAAAATAAATTTTAAAAAATAAAAAATATTATTTTAAAATTTAAAAACACTTTAGAAAATAACTCTTTTCGTAATACTGAACAAAGTTAAAGAGAGAGACGATTAAGTTGAGTTTTGTGTTTTGATATAGTTAATGAAGTTTATAAAAAGAGTATTTGGGATGATGATAAATATTATTTTTAAAATGTTTTATTAAATATATTAAAATATTTTTTTATTTTTTAACATTTATTATTGATATAAATATATCATAATGATTAAAAACATAAAAAAATTTAATTTTAAAAAATAAAATTCTAAAATTTTAAAAAAGCATGTCTAAACCTCCTCACAGACACCTCCAGTGTAAAATACGGATAATAATGATTTCTTACAGTTAAAAAGCTGCTAAGATGTAGAGTAGGGCATGATAAAAAAAAAAAAAAATCTATTTTGCTTTACTAAAAACATGTAAAATAGCAGCTGGTGATAAAAGCATTATCAAGTCTCGGCCACTTTTATCAGAAATTTACAAGCATTAATTTTCTCGCTGTTTTAACATTTTATTTTTGTTTTGTAATAATCAGTGTTTGTTTTAAAAAACCTTCAAGCTTGCTCGTTTGAAGGACTGCCACACGTGCTCGTTTCTCCACTCTCTTTAGTAAGTCCAAAACCCAATCCCTTATTTTTCTCCTTAAACCCTGTGTACTTTCTCTCTATCCCCAAAATTCCCACGCTATTTTTTGACTCCCCACCATCACCATGACTCTTCTCCTCCGATCCTTCCCTCTAATCACTCTTCGCACCACCATACCCTCCTCTCTTCCTCTCTTCCAAAATCTTCTCAGGTATCACTTCCCTAAGTCGCTTCAAGCAAAACGCACAAGAGCCCTCGTCACTCTTTCTGCTTCTTCTTCTTCTTCCCCTGAAACCATTCTCAAGCCACAGCAACAACAACAACAATCTAACGATACCCTGCACTGGGTCTCTCGTACCAACTTTTGTGGTCAATTATCGACCAATGATGTTGGCACACGTGTTCGTCTCGGTGGCTGGGTTGCTCTTCATAGAGTCCATGGTGGTCTCACCTTTCTCAATCTTAGAGACCACACTGGCATTGTTCAGGCATCTCCTTTTATTCTATTTATGGTTTCATGGGAATTTGATTGTGTTTTGTTAAGTGAAGTCCTTAGAGAATGAATTTGATTTTTGGGGTTCTTCTCTTCTTTTTTATTTAGGTTGCGACTTCGCCTGATGAATTTCCTGATGCGCATTCGATTATAAATGATTTGAGAGTGGAGTATGTGGTTGTTGTTGAAGGGGTTGTTCGGTCTCGGCCTGTTGAGTCTGTCAATAAGAAACTGATAACTGGTTCTATTGAGGTAAATATTACTTGGACTCCCTTTCCTTTGCTTTTTACTGCTTAGAATTAGAAAGAAAGTTGTTGATTTAGTTGCTGCCCCTTTTTATTTTATTTGTTTTGTTTGATTTGGTTATATGTGCCAGGTTGTTGCGGAACATGTTCAATTGTTAAATGCAGTGAAAGCAAAGTTGCCTTTTTTAGTTACTACAGCAGATGATGCTAAGGATTCTGTTAAGGAGGAGATTCGTTTGAGGTACATCTCATTCCATTGCATTTATGCACAAAGTTGATTTATATTTCTCACCATTTTGTGGATTAAAGGAAGCTAAATGTGCGGTGATAGATATCGATGTCTTGACTTAAGGCGGCAGCAAATGAGTTCTAACATTATGTTGAGGCATAGAGTGGTGAAACTCATTAGAAGATATCTAGAGGATGTGCAGGGTTTTGTGGAGGTACATGATGTGAATGTTTAAGTGTTTTCTGTTAGTTCATGTTCTACTTAGTTCATTGTTTTTTTTTTTTGAAGTGTTATGTGTTAGTTTGTTTATATTCTACTTAGTTCATTGGTTTTTAGATTTTTATATTTGTATGTTGTTTTGATCTTGACCTTTTTCATGGTTATAAGGTTAGATTGAGACCCCCATACTTTCTAGATCTACTCCAGAAGGTGCCCGGGATTATTTGGTGCCCTCAAGAATTCAGGTACTTGGTATTTACTAGCTTGCTACTCAAAGTAATATAAAGTTTTTTGGAGTTTGGGTAGTAGTGCACTATTTCTGAAGTGACAACATTGACATCTCAACTTCTGGAGAGATTTAATGTCAATTTCAAATTTGTCAACTGTGTACTGTACATGAGGTAATCCCGGTGAGGTTTTGGATACAGGCAAAATTGTGGACTAACTGAATAACCAAATGAGATGGATTGAGTGGTATTATTTGCCCCTTAATTCTTACATTTTGCATTGTGATGGTCTTGATTATAATAAATTTGTGGAGAAACATACTTTTCATTAAATATTGTTCCATGCAGCTATCTGTTACTCATTTAACTTTCTATAAGGCTTGCATGGCTCTGATTCACTTTAATTTCCTTTTGAAGCCAGGAACCTTCTATGCTTTACCCCAGAGTCCACAACTCTTTAAGCAAATGTTAATGGTATCCGGTTTTGACAAATATTATCAAATTGCAAGGTAAATTCTCTTCCTAGATGTTTATGATTGTTGTTGTATGAAAATGTGATGCCATGCTGTTTGTTTCTGCCCTTTGTCTTCTCCTTTGGCAATGAGCTTTCGCCATGTATAGTTTTTGTTATACACACAGAGGAAGTGAGCTTTACTTTACCTGGCCTTTAATTTCACATGACCAATTCTCTCTACTTGTTGCAACAGAAATCTAAAACTCACATGATGAAGATTATATTTTTGTTTCTTAGCAGATGCTTTAGAGATGAAGATCTAAGGGCAGATCGACAACCTGAGTTCACTCAGCTAGATATGGAGTTGGCGTTCACTACCTTGGAGGATATGCTGAGGCTCAATGAAGATCTTATCCGGAAGGTTGGTAAAACTTGCTGCGTGGTCCTTTTATTTTCTGATTGGGTATTGATAGAAGAAGTCAAATAAAAGGTAGAACAGGATGAAGAAAGGAAAAACAAGAATGGCATTGAATTTAAACATCTAATTCTATGATATAATTGAAATTTAGTTAATTCACCTTTCTACTCTTGTTACATCTATGTTAAAGGTAAGTACTGGATTCAAATTTCCATTCGAGTTGAGCTAATCATGGCTTGTAAATGACATGAACGATGCTGCATCTTGGGCTTGGTTCAGCCATTTCTCCTTGCTCTGCATATTTTGAGCTTGCCAGTGAACAATTCATTTCACTTTATTGAGAGTTGACCAGACATTTCAGCTATCTCACCAGTTATCTGTTGCAAGTTGGTTGTTTTATTTGTATTAAGCAGTTGGGCATGCACTCAACAGTATATACTAGCCACATTGTATAATTTTCCACTAGCAGAAATCTTGCATGTTCGAACATTTATATCTCTCTACATTGCAGGGTTTGACTGCAAATTTATGCTTCCTTACAGGTTTTTTTGGAGATTAAAGGTGTCCAGCTACCAAATCCATTCCCTAGGCTTACATATGCTGAAGCAATGAGTAAATATGGTTCAGACAGGCCGGACACTAGATTTGATCTTCATTTGAAAGAAGTAAATCATCTCCTTTCTCTTGTGTACTTGGCATTACAGCACATTCTACAATACATCACATTTTACAAGGACTTCACGTGCTACATGTAAACTATTAAAGGATATTTTCCTCTGATGCTGCAGGTATCTGATATTTTTGCAGAGTCCTCTTTCAGGGTTTTTACTGATAGCTTGAACAGTGGGGGTATTATTAAAGTACTATGTGTTCCTTCAGGTGCTAAAAGTTATTCAAACTCTGCTCTTAAGAAAGGTGATATTTACAATGAAGCAATCAAATCTGGAGCAAAGGGTTTGCCCTTTCTAAAGGTCTTGGATGATGGTAAAGGAAGATGGTTTCCTTGGATTTTTCTTTCCACCCTTATCCTAAAGGTGAATGATACTATTACTCAAGTACTTCACTGTGTATATTTCAATTTTCACAGGGGAGCTTGAGGGAATTTCTGCACTAGTATCAAGTTTGGACTCAACAAATAAAGAGCAGTTGCTAAGTCGCTGCTCTGCAGGACCAGGGGATCTTATCTTGTTTGCAGTTGGCCATCATCCATCAGTTCATAGAACGCTTGATCGACTTAGGCTATTCATAGCCAATCAGCTGGGCTTGATTGATCATGTATGTTTTAGATTTGTCTGGTTTATGAAATACATATTACCATTGGTCTCTTTTTCTTTGACATCTGTCTTTTTCTCTGCCTCTAATGTTTTAGTCCAGGCATTCAATTTTGTGGGTGACTGATTTCCCAATGTTTGAGTGGAATGAAACAGAGCAGAGGCTTGAGGTTTGTCTTTCAACACCTTTTCCTCTTGAAATTCTAATGAAATAAGTGCTACACTATCTTTTCGTTAAATGTTTTTCAATTAATTCAAAGGCCATCAAAATTCATCATATTTCATATTAGTATGTCAACTGGGTAGTGATCATCACATATGCAGGTGATAGAACTATATCTGGAGTACACAAGGATGCATGTTATTGCCTGTGTTGACATATTGTTACAAAATTGTATTTTTATAATTTTAATATATTGTTTACTCTGTATGTTAGCTGAGAAATATTTAACTTGCTGCTTTACCGAGTTAAACTACCCTGTACCCCCCCTTGTTAGTATCATAGGTTTCTGCTATAGATATTAAAACATCGCGGTGTTGTGCATCTGCCTATTTAAGCTAATGGATGCTTCCAAATCATAATCTCTTTTAGCCATTTTCTTTTTTTAATTTTGGATAAATAAGAGAAATGAAAAAAAGGTTTTGTTTGGTTTCCTGGTACAGCTAGCTCCAGGTTAGATCTAGGAATTTGGAGAATAAAGATTGATAAGAATTAAATTGAAGTTCTTATTTTAACTGTCACTTAATTTTTTTTTCCATGCTGGGGCTGTTGTGTGATTGACAGCTAGTCACATCAGGTTATCACGAGTCTCATTCTGTATGGTACTATCTTTTTCTTTCTTTTTCTTGAAATTGTAGTTTTCTGGCAGGCCTTGCATCATCCATTTACTGCTCCCAATCCAGAAGACATGGAAGACCTTTCCTCTGCTCGTGCCCTTGCTTATGACATGGTTTACAATGGGGTTGAGGTATTTAGCCCTGTATCTTTACATGTCTACAAGCTTGAAGGCTATGCCAGGCCATAATGAACAACTTTTTTCTTTTCTTTATTTTGTTGCACTGTCAGATTGGCGGAGGAAGTTTGAGAATTTATAAACGTGAGGTCCAACAGAAGGTCTTGGAAATTGTTGGCATCTCCCCTGAACAGGTGAGAAGCACCTGACGCTGTATGCACTTTTGATTGTCATGCGTTCCATGTTCAATATTTTCTCCATAACATACATAAAATCACTGGAGGAGGATTCGCTACTGTTTTCTGTTTATTTTTCTCCGTGCCATTTTTTTACTTATGAGCTGTTGCTTGTTGATGGGAAAGAAAATTATGGGTGGTGGATTATGTAAAAGGAAGATGAATTCTGAAACATTAGAAACTCTCCCTGGAAAATTAAAACCTCAAAATTGGATTTTAAAATATTTACCTTCGATCTTTTAGGGCAAGGATTTTTTATGTTTAGCTTTGCGTTTCTCCAAGGCACATGGACTAATTATCCAATTAAGAAAAGCACAAGTAAACAGAGTTTTCTCTAGCCCTCTTAGGCATTTGGTAACCTGAATTCCCAAACGGAAACCTGGCATCTTCACTAGGAATGCTGGGACTGCTAGTCCACAAGTCCCATCTTTTACCATGGTTATACCACATAATCATCTTTATTAGGAATACCTTCACACCCTTTCCTGTAAATAGAGTCACATTTCATTGTCTGCAGGCTGAAGCGAAGTTTGGGTATCTTCTGGAGGCTTTAGACATGGGCGCTCCTCCACATGGTATGGAATGCTGAGCCTGTTCTAGGACTTGATGATCATTTTACTACCGAACTACATATTTCACTGGTTTTGATCTCCCTCTTTTTACCACAGGGGGGATTGCTTATGGGCTGGACAGATTGGCTATGTTGTTGGCTGGGGCTACTTCCATCAGGGATGTCATAGCTTTCCCAAAGACAACAACTGCTCAGTGTGCCCTTACTAGGACACCATCAGAGGTGGATCCTCAACAGCTCAGAGATTTATCTTTCTGTACCCAGCAGTGAGCTGTCTAGTCGGGGTTAGCTTCCCATCAGATGTATTGCCAATCATTCTTGAGGTCATTTGAGTTTTTGTGCCCTCTGCGCTCAAGTCAAGTTTTCGTTCCGGGCATCTATTTATGTAATATTGGAACAGATAAATCGTGCTTATATATATATATATATATATATATATATATATATATATATATATATGCAGAGTATTCTTATTACTTTCGTAACCTTTTTCAATATAAAATTTGCTTGCTTGAATGCCTTTTCACTTCAGTCTATTTGCGTGATTGTTTACTGTTGTTGTTCTGCATTTCACCAAATCTTGGCAATGTCACCAACAAGTCTGCAATATCATAAGTCGAGTTGTATTTTGGAAGAAAATGTCACAGCAAGTTTGTTTGTTTTTCAAAATATTTTTATTTACAAATATATTAAAATAATATTTTTTAATTTTTAAAAAATTATTCTGATATCAATGTATTAAAATGATTTAAAAATACTAAAAAAATATTAATTTTAAATAAAAAAATAAAAAAATTTAAATTTTTTCAAAAAAACATTTAAAATAGAAAAACAAACAAGGTGAAATGTCCATTCTGCATGGTGGGAGGGGTATTTGATTTGAATAAATATTAAATTAATATATTTTTAGTATTTTATAATGATTTTGTCATGTTAATATTAAAAATAAAAATAAAAAACTGATTTTTTTATTTTAATACATAAAAATTATACCACACATTATCAAATACATACTTAGAAAGACTTTGTAATAGGCATTAAAAAAGAAACAGTAAAGAAGAAACAGTAAGGGGGGTTGTGGAGATGGAAAAGGGGATCAAGTTATGCATGAATTATTCACTCCTCCCTCACGTAATAGTAGAATCTATGGATGACTTTTATACGGGGAGGATGCCTGAAAAATTATGCTTGTTATCTGAGTTGCTCCACAGATGCACTTAATTAAACATATCTGGACAAGTTATAGAAACAATTTGAAAGGTCTTATTCAAGGGATCTGACCTCCTTCAATATTGTTGATAATGTGATAAGTGATATTTGTTAACAAAATCATACTAAATTCCCAATCAATTGAACAAATCATACCCATCACTGGATAGGGACGTTTCTCTACCATGATTCATCCGCGGGGTGAATATGTCGTCCATAGCATTTTTTTTTTTTACTATTATTCATCTTATTAGTTTACTTAATTCATAAAAAAAATATTTTCTTCTAAAATTTATTTATTTTATTTTTTAAAATAAATTTAGTAAATAAATATCACTAATTATTATTCTTTGAATTTCTCATGTTATACATGTGGCATCTTAATTTTATTCTTCTTTATTAATAAGTAACAACAAAAATCTCATTAATTTCTTATCTATTGGCCCGATATTGATTCTAAGTTAACTTGTTATGAAATCTTTGACAGTTTCCGGCACCTTTTTTTTCCTTTCTTGAAAATTTTTAGAGCTATGTTCTAGAAATAAATTTACTTGAATAAGTGTGAATATATGAAACAAAAGCTGGTGTAGAAGATAATTTAGATACAATGGCAACAAAAGTTAAATTATAATATGGGAAAGGGTATTTTGGCCGGCAATCTGGCCACGGCTTGTCGGACACAGAAAAAAGAGGAAATTTTATTCATCAACGAAAACAGGAGGGCAGGAAAAGTACTCGATAGAAAGCACAAGTTTTCAAGAAAGTTTCCTCGTTACAAGTAAATCTTCATGCGTTGTAAGAATGACGTAACTCTAAAATTTCCAAGTATTCACGATGCAATGCCATGTATGTGAATCGTAAAGGGATTCTCTGGAACTTGCAAAACTAGTAAACTATTAACTTGATTAATAAAACTGCCGCCAAAATGATGATCAATAAGGAACAGCTAGCTCTGATTTTCAACATCCTGACCAGTTATTAAAAATAAACGAATAAATTAACCAATAAAATCCTATATAAGTCCTGCATTTTCATGCCAAACAAAACAGTAGAGTACCATTTATTTTCTTTTGAACTTTTGTAGCTTTAACCATGGCGAGAAAGAGCAGAGGTCGCCAAAAGGTGGAGATGGTGAAAATGTCGAAGGAAAGCAATCTCCAAGTTACCTTTTCAAAACGCAGGTCCGGGCTTTTCAAAAAGGCTAGCGAGCTTTCCACTCTTTGTGGCGCGGAGATTGCTATCATCGTCTTTTCTCCGGGAAACAGGGTTTTTTCCTTCGGCCACCCTGGTGTTGAGAATGTCATTGATCGTTACTTCACTAGAAACCCTCCTCAAAACTCAGGTACCATGCAACTTATTGAAGCTCATCGCAATGCCACCGTCCGTGAACTGAATATGCAGCTCACCCAGGTACGTAAATATATTTATGATCGTGTCAAGTATGGCGTTTTCATTAATCTCTCGGTTTGTAGATGGTGTGCTGAGAGCATCAAGAGGAAATGTAGCAAAGGCGAGATCGATGTGTGGTTAGGCATTACACACAAACCATATCGTTTTGTTTCGTCACATGCACGGATCAAGTCTTTAATAATTCCAAAAAATAAATTAAGCGAGTCAAGCTCTACAGATTTGTGTGTAAACTTTCAATCGGAACCATCCATTGTCCTTTACAAGTGATAAAAGTAGCTTAAAAATTCTATTTCATCAATATTTTTGCATCAGGCGGTAAACCAATTTGAGATAGAGAAAAAGCGAGGAGAGGAGCTCAGCCAAATGAGGAAGGCTGGCCAAAGTCAAAGCTGGTGGGAGGCTCCCATCGAGGAACTTACATTGCCTCAAATTGAGCAGTTGAAGGTATCTCTGGAGGGCCTAAAGATGAATGTGACGAAGCAAGCTCAAAAACTTCTAATCGAAAATCCGGGTCCTCCACAATTTTTTGCTTCAAGTTCCAGCGGGGGGATTTTCCCTTATGATCGAAAAGCAGGTGGTTTCAATCCAAATATGGTGTTGCCACATTATGATTACAATAATCCTGGATATAGACGTGGATTCTTTTGATCAGGAGGGCCTGAAAGTCTGGATAAGTACTGAGAAAGGTGACATCCACAGCATTTTTGGGCGGTGCTCGCCATCTTGTAGCCTTCGCGTCTCTTCACGGTCAGAATTCCAGTATTTGATGATCCGTATTTAATTATGTGTCTGAATAATAGGGTGCCTAGACAATAATATGGACACACTGTTACAATAAATTTGTTGTTCGCCAAATTTCCTTAAATTCTCATTTAATAAGCGAGGAGGATAATTTCGTAGTTGTTTGTTAATGTCACTTTCTATAATTTATTGATATCATATTGCTTACTTCTCATTTTGTCTAATGCTATGAGATAAATCGAATCTACCTAAAGATATGGTGCAATAAATTTAATTAGTTTGCTCTAAAGGAGAGTCCTCATCACCAAATTATATAATAATTTAACTAATAATTACGATTGCTTTCTTAAAAAGAAAAGGTTTAATATAAATATTCTAATGCAAACTAAGATTTATTTATTTTTCTTCTGAAAGATTTTAAAAATGTATCTATTGTATTAGTACTGTGTATTCTAGTTAATCAATCAGTCAATTTTGATTCTAAAATTCCTATAATTATAAGTATCTAATCGATTTAGAGGAGAAAAATAATAATACAAGAAAAGAGTATTTTGTATATATATATATGTCCTGGTGTTGTTGATGCTGGCGAGATAAGTAGGCATTTCTATGTAGATAGTTTATGTCATTTGATATTTTAGTTTAATTATTTAAAAAAAAATATTTTTTTTTAATTTTAAATTAATTTTTTTTATTGTTTTATTGTGTTAATATTAAAAAAATACATATATTATTTTAATATATTTTCAGATAAAAATTACTTTAGAAAACAACCTTTTATTACCATTCTAAATAGTCTCTAAATAAACATCATCTATATAATTTTAAAACACATACGGGCAACATTATTAAACAGAAATAATTATTATAAATATAGTTATTTAGAAGTGTGGTTGTGGTTATTTTTTAAAATATTTTTTATTTAAAAATATATAAAAATAATTTTTTTATTTTTTAAAAATTATTTTTAACATAATATATTTAAATTATTCAAAACATAAAAAAAATTAAAATTTAATAAAAAAAATTAAATTTTTTTAAAAACACATGTTGCCCAACGCTCTCTATCTGAGAAATTTTACACCTCACCTCCCCCGGCGGTAGTTCCTTTCCTCCCTCTACTTTGTTTTATAACCTCCTAGCTCGCTGCTTCAATTCGACAGCCACCTCTTCTACCGTTGCAACCGCCATGCTCAACGGCATTCGGCCCATATATATGTACCACCTAACACGTTAGGGAAAATGTTTGAGAATTAATTTTATTAATTTTCTCTCTCTCAAGCTCCCTTTTACATTTAACAAGATATTTGTCTGTGCTTGCCCGATTTCTTCATTTATTTTGATTCCATTTTTTCGGTGTCTTTACTTACTAAATGTAACTGATTTATGTTTATGAATATGTTATATACAAGGTTGAATTCTAGAAGAGACACTGATAATAAATCTTTTCCATGGATCCATTAGTTTGTATGCAAATTATATCTATTTAATATTAATTTGATTAAAAAATTATTTTTCTTGATGCACAAAATTATCAAAAAAAATACATAGCCTTCATATGTTTAAGGGGTGTCCGAGATATGTCATACTCGGACATCGCGACGACTTTAAAAAAAAAAAATTGAAAAGAAAAAGATTTCTGGCATGTTGTTTTTTCATGAGAATATTTTTTATTTAAGGAGTCGCCACCTAATATTATGGTTATTAGAAATCCTAACTGGTCAACAGAGATTCTATGGTTCGAGACTGATTACACAAAAAGAAAGATATTATCACTCTTTTAGCGTCCTGCCTAAGACAGGCTGCATTACTGACTTTGTCAATAATTGCTAATGTTTTGTTGGTTTATGCTACGGTGATTTTGCGTGTAATATTCCTGACTTTAGCGTCAGTGAATATTTAACTACAGATATTTCCAACTCTGGCGTTGGTAAATATCACATAGCTATAAAAAAATAATAATTTAAATCAGTTATTTTTTTATTCCCGACTCTAGCGTCAGTGAATAAACAAATCAAATACATTTATTTTTACACATCACACAAAAAATAAAATAAATTTAAATCAGTATTTTTTATTCCCGACTCTGGCGTCAGTGAACAAATAAATAAAAATAAATTTATTTTTTATGCATGCACATATTTTTTATTTTTTATTTTTGTACTTTTAATATTTTTATTTTTATACTTTTTATTTTTTATTTTTTTTTTATTCTATTTTCGGGCTGGGTTCAGCTCAACCCATTTGGGCTGGGCTGGACCCAGCCAGCCCGGCCAGGTCACTGGCCCGAGCCAGTGACCTGGCTGGGCAATGTTGCAGGCATGCGTGAATTATTCACGCATGCTTGCAATAGTAGCAAGGTAATTGTATTACCTTGCACTGTTACAAATGGAAATTAATTAACAAAGTGAGGAGAAGAACTTACCTGGCTTACCTTGCACGGGACTTAATTAACAAAGCGAGGAGAAGAACTTACCTAGCTTTGCAGAGACTGTGCACGAATCAGCGGACGAAGCTCCTCTCTTCGAGTTTCCTTCCTGCTCCTTGCTCTTTCTTTTTTTCTGTGTTTCCATGGTTCTGCGCTTTTCGTTCGTTCTCCCCTGTGCTTTTCCTATTTTCTCCGTTCTCTGTGTGTTCTGTTCTCGGTATTCCTGCCTCTTCTTTTTTTTTTGCTTCCCCTGGTCTTCCTTTTCGTTTCTGTCCAATCTTCCTGCTCGTCCCCTCTGTCCGTTTGATGAAGAACAGAGGACAGTGCTGGAGTTCGAATTTGGGTCTCGGTTTTCTCTGTGTGTGGCTTGCGTTTTCTTGGTTTTTTTCTTTTCTGGTTTTCGGTTTTCCTCCTCGTTTTTTAGTTTTTTTTCTCCCTGTTCTAGGTTTTTTTTTCCCCTTTTATTTTCTTCTCTGTTTTCGTCTTTCTTTCCTGGCCTCCCTCTCTATCTATGCTCTGCTCTGCCTTTTATAGAGCCCGAGAGCATGCAGAAACCAGTTCCCCTGTTAATCAATCCATGAGCGGGATCGTGGGCAAGAGATCATGGTGCCGTGGCCGTGATTTGCTGGAATGATCTGCCGGATTTTCTCCCCTGTTGAATCGGTCTTCAGCTAACAAATGATGAACAGTATGACCCGAAACGACGTCATTTGGCATGAAAAATGACATATTGTAGTTTGGTCCCTGGTGTTTTGAAATGTATTAATTGGGTCCCTTAATCAAATAAATATTTAATTTTACCCTTGGATTACTTTCAATTAAGTCCCTGAATTTATTTAATTAATTAAATCAAAGTTTAATTAAGTCCTCAAACTCATTAATTCTCCAATTAAACTTTTGATTTCATTAGTTAAAATCATCTAAATTTTAAGTAAAACAATTCTCCAATTAAGCTCTTAATTTAATTAATTAAACTAGTCAAGAGTTTAATTAAATCTTTAAACTTCTAATCATGTTGCCCTTAACCTAAATTTTAATTTATTTTTTATTTATTTTATTTTTACTTTTTTTTTTATTATTTTTCATCAATTTTTTAGTAAATAAAATAATTCAAATAAAAAGATAAAAAATTAGGTTATGACAAGATAAATATTACTTTTTAAAATATTTTTTTAAAAAAACTAATTAAAATAATATATTTTTTAAATTTTATTTTTAATATCAGTATATTAAAATAATCTAAAAACACAACAACAAAGAAATAATTCAAAATAATTCAACAAAGAAAATTCAAAAAGCATGGTTAAACCGCACTTCTCCCAAACACATAAAATAAACACACTTATAAAAAAAAACATTTTGAAATAGCCCCCTACTAGCCTCAATTCCTGCACTTCTCTGCAAAGCCAAACTATTTTTTTACAAAAAAACAATGTTTAGATATTGAAATAAAATTTAAAAATGACATGAAAAATTAATCATAATAAATAAATATGTAACAGTGTTGATTAAAGCTAAGACAACATTATTTATTTTTGGACAATATATGCTACTTTTTATGGAAGAGGAAACAATAAAAAATAAAATTATACAACGAATGCTTATTTTTAACCTTAAGAAATCACTGAATATACTATTCAAAGCACGTGGTGGTCTCAATTAGTGGTCTTAATATGCAAGTAGTTTTTTAAATTTAAAAATATTATTAAATTACTAAATTATATTATCACCCTCAATTAAACCTCCAATTAAAAAAAAATCAAGGCTAAAAGACACCAATACCATTGACCTTAATTTCTTACATTTCTTGGATTCAATGGTGCATGCACAATTTGAATGTTTATAAAAAAAGAATATCAAGATACCCTTGCAGCCTTAGTGGTGGTGATTTTTTTATTCTTAGGTATATTTTTTTTATTTTATTATAATTAAAAATGTTGAATAAAAAGAAATACCATCAACCAAATCTACAATAATTAATAAATCATGTGAAAATAAAAAAACACCCCTAGCTCTAAGGCACGTGTTTTTTTTTTAAAAGTCATAGATGTCACTTGATTCTTGTAGTAAATAGTAGATTATCTATATGGCTATAATATAAAACTCCTTTTCTTTTTAGCTTTTTTTTTTTAATTTTTTTATTATTATCATTAATATTACTATTATTATCACTATCATTACTATTAATATTACTGCTACTACTATTACTACCATCATATCATCATTACCACCACTATTATTACTATTATCTTTATTATAACCACCACCACCACCACCACCATTATTATTATTATTATTATAAACTATTATTAATACTATTATTATAATTATTAGTAATATTATTACTATTACTATTATCATTATCATTATTGTTGAAGTAACAAAAAAATATAAACTTTATTTGAAGACTATTATTATTATTATTATTATTATTATCACCATTATTATTATTACCCTCATTATCACCACTACCACTACTATAACTACTATTATTATCATCATTACTTTTATTATAACCATCATCGCTACCATTTACTGCTATTATTGTGTTTTTTTTTTTGCAAAAAGAAATTTTACTATTCAATTATATTTATATTTTTTTATTTTGATATTGACATGTAAAATCTAGATTCTATTTGTAAATAGCTACACCAAATATCACTACCATTTACCGCTATTATTGCATTTTTTTTTTGCAAAGAGAAATTTTACTATTCAATTATAGTTATATATTTTTTTTTATTTTGATATTGACACGTAATATCTAGATTCTATTTGTAAATAGCTACACCAAATATTTTTTTCAAGATCATTCCTATTATATTTCTATTACCGGTCTAATATATTCCTATTATATTTAATTACATATTATATGTAATCAATAGACTACATCTAATACATTTAGATTTATATAATATATTTAATTTAAATAATATTTTTATATATTTGATTTTTTTAACTTCATAAAAACTTTGAAAAAAGGAAATAAAAAAGAAATCAAAAGAAAGGAACCAAATTTAAATTTTTATTATTCTTAGTTAAAAAAATAATAAAAAACTTGATATGAGGGGAAAAATTAAAAATCATAAAAGTTTTGATAAAAGAGCAAGGTAAAAAAAATCAAAAGTAGAAGAAATGAATTGGAAAACATACATTTACAAATTAAAATTGAAAATTAAAATTAAAAATAAATAAAACTTTAAACAAAAAGGACAAAAATCAAAACTAAAAGAACTGAATTTGAAATACCATCAATAATAAGGACCATAGTTGATTTTCTAGGACAAGAGAAATAAATAAAAGGAGAAAAAGGAATGGTCATTGGCAATAAATCAATTACTTTAGATATCACATACCACTAATTTAAAAAAAGAACATGAAAAAGAATCAAATGAAATAGCGAAAGCTCATTTTACACTGCCAAAAAATATCATAGGTGTGGCCTAAAATGCGAGGCGTCTCCATGCACTTAATTTTTTTTTATATTTAAAAATTATAAATTAAATGGTAGATTACATTGCAACCCTTAACCAAACTAATAATTAAAAAAAAAATGAGAAAAGAATGATAATACCCTTATTTCAATGGCTTACATTTTTTATCCTTAAAAGTCATGTGCATAATCTTACTGTATTCTGAAAAAAAAAAAAGACAACACCTACTTTGCCTTAAAATGTTAGTTTTTTTATTCCAAGAATATTTTGGCTTTTTTACTATTTATAAATATATTGAATAGATAAAAATATTCTTAAATAAATCTATATTGATTAATGTACTGTATAAAAAGATAAAAACACCCTTGATTCAAATAGAAATAATTTTTCTTAAAAGGGACAAAAAAGTCATGATAAATAAAAAAATATGAAACAGGCTACAATTCTTTTTCCTTCTATTTTAATTGTGTTGTAGTATGTATGAAAAAGGAGTCTGTTCAGAGATGTTCACAGTACTTATGTCATTCCTTCGAGAGACTAATGTTTTTGTTTTATATGTAGCTCTTTACAAAATATTTACCCAGTGAAGCCATGGTACATAGCTTAAACAACTGTTCATTAGACTGTAATATCATTGAATTTTTGTGATTAAGTTAGTATTCGTTTGAAATTCAGTCTTTTGTGTGTGTATGTGTGTGTAATTGGTAAAAATTAATATTTTTCTAAGCTATTTTTAAAATATCCAGTTTAATTGTTTGGAGTTTATAATTTAGAGTATTCTCAGAATATAGTTATGTTAGAATTTGAGCGAGAATAGCAAGGAAATAATAATAATAAAAAAAAATTCAACCCAAGTTTGATTACCAATTTGCCATATAACTGATTTTTTTTTTTAAATCGCGAAATATTATTTCTAGGGTTGCTCTACTATTGATCAGATTTTATTAGTTGGATCTCTTTGCTACTAATATAATTAATGAAGCCCCTTTATAATTAGGACGAATCTTCATTTAAAACCTGGTTAAGGGTAGTTTTTCTACTTAATTATTATATGCACTCAGTTTGACCTGATTTCAACTTCTTGAAGTAAAAAATGGCATAAAATGAAAATCTTAATTTTTAAAATTTAAAACACTGACAAGAAAATAAGATATTTTTTAAAAATACCCATATGAAATAACATTCAGAAAATAAGAAACAAAAAAATTAAATTATTAATTAGTAGAGGTATTTATTTATATTTCTATATCGTTTTTTCTAATTTCTGAAATTATCTAAAAATAAAATCTCAGTTTTTCCAAGCCATTTCGCTTTGAGAAATTTATTTACATGTTATTTTGTGTGGGTTAATTTGGAGTATGTCCTTAATGATTGAGTTAGGATCAACACCATTTATTTCGTTCTAATGATGCCTGCTCAGAAGTAACCTGCATATCCAATTAATTAGAGGCCATTAATCACATAATGATCTGCAGTGACATTTTAAGGTAGAAATTGATTATGCTTGGTAACTGTTGACATGGAGTTGCAGATGTCAAAGGGTTTCTTCATGGCTATCCAAAATATATTTATATTTAATTCCTTAGTGGTAAATATAAAATTAAAGCATAAGATTGCATAACCTCCAAATAAAGAGATTAATCATACGAGGAAATGCTAAATTAAGACACTCAAATGACATTTATTAGCCCCAGAAGGTTTTGGAGGGGATGTTCAGCCTATAAATACCGCGTGTAATTTTCCCTCCATGCATTCTCCCACAATTCCAGACCAGGTATTTTGTGTTGTAGATCTGCTTTCTTTGACGTATACATATTTTCGCAATGGTGAACAAGAAGCCAAGCATGGGTCGCCAAAAGATTAAAATTGAGAAAATACCCAAGAAAAATCACCTGCAAGTCACCTTCTCTAAAAGACGTGCTGGTCTTTTCAAGAAGGCTAGCGAGCTTTGCACTCTCTGTGGGGTTGACATAGCAATTGTAGTTTTCTCTCCTGCCCATAAGGCCTTTTCATTTGGCCACCCCGATGTTGATTCTATCATGGATCGATTTCTCACACGAAACCCACCTCCTCAAAGCTCTGGCACTCACCAACTCATCGAAGCGCATCGAAATGCTAACGTTCGTGAGCATAATATGCAGCTAACTCAGATTCTTAACCAGCTGGAGGCTGAAAAACGGCATTCAGAAACACTTAACCAAATGAGAAAGAGTAGTAGAAGCCAGTGCTGGTGGGAAGCTCCTGTTGAAGAACTAGGATTGCAGGAACTAGAACAATTGAGGGATGCTTTGGAGGAGTTAAAGAAGAGGTTAACAAAACAAACCAACAAAATCTTGATCGAGTCCTCTAATTCTTTGCCATTTTTGCCAGTAAATGGCACAGGACAGGTCGGAAATTTTGAGACAAAACCTGAGATTTGTGTTGCCTCTACTCTCCCTCACGTCAACAATTTTGGTTATGGGCATGGGATTTTTTAAGCTTTCATATTCCCTTTTAAACTAGCACCTCACTAGTAGATTATTGGTCGTTGATTGCCTTGTTTATCAGTTTTGTTCCTAGACAATAACATTTAGAGTGGAGAATCAGAACATGGAACACTTGAGTTTCATAATCATAGTCTTTGAGTCCATATAATGGACCAATGCATTATTGGCCACATATATGGATGAATAACGACTTTGAATGTATTCCCGTGAGGTATTCAGAAACAGATTTATTACAAGATCCTTTTTAATCAAGTAATTTAAGAAAATTTCATATGATGGGTTCTTGGAGATCATGCTTTCTTGTGTATGGGATTTGTCTTGTCACTTTATTTATCACTGAATTTTGTCGATAAAAGCTTTTATTAAGATGATAACAAATCATCCTTAAACTTTGCGTTGTCTTTCTTTTTTCTTCAAATCTCAGCCACGAATGACACGAATATGTGCGTGCAATAACAAATTTTAACGCCCACCAATAAAAAAAATTAATTTCATATTTGATAACATTTGGTATAATAAGATTCTATAACCTCCAAATCATGGATTAATGATACTGATTAATTATAGCATATTATATACAACTAGGCAACCGGAGAGAATGAAATTCGCAAGTATTTACTTTAAAAGGCTTTGATTTCATGAATGTCCCATATCTTCCATAAACCTTAACAACTCAGAGAGTATCTCATCCTCACGACAGTGTAACAAGTTGCTGAGATGACAAGCCCCCTTATCTTAATAGAACATTAATCAACATCCTCAAAACACTACCCCCTTATTGACAAAAAAACAAGAACAAATTACGAGAAAAAGACCATGCCATTTCTCCGTGTCCTAACAATTCTCTTCCTGTTTACCATTCTTACGTTGCCTAGGCGCTGCTATCCACAGCCCCCGGCATAGGGCGGGCAGCGACGCCAGTCAGCCTGTAAAGGGTGACTTTGTTCAATCACACGACAGCACAAAAACTCATCATTCATCACCAATGACAACATTACGAAGCCCCAGTCTTATCTTCTTTTAGACGAATTTATATTGGTCTTACTGTACAGCCTAATCAGGTTTGGAGAGTAAAGCTTGTGTATTGATTAACCATTGAAGAGCTATGAAAATGGAACGTGCAGCATGAAGAGACATGTCCGGATCTTTGCAGATTGGTTTTTTAAACCAAGGGATCTACTGAGTCAATGCTTATTGCCCATTTCTCACCCCAAAGAAATATTAGTCAATGCTTTCCTTCACTCTTATTTCATGTTTAGAAGATCTTTTTGCCGCTTTTTTTTTTTTTTTATCTTAATATCATTCGTATATATTATATTTTCATTATTGTTGCATCCTTCCAATAGTTAGTATCATTAACACCAAAAATATTTGACATGTGTTATGTTCTTGAAGCATGAGATTTTCATTAGTGTGTGTGTGTGTTGGGATGGCTTAAATCATTACTGAGAATCGCCCGTGGTTCATAACTTGATCATGTGTGTGTGTGTTGGGATGGCTTGACCTTGAACAGGTTCTTATATTGGAAAACTCTTATCATCTAGTTCCTGAAAAATTCATCGGAACAATGTGGCTACTTGCAAATTACCATTTCTAAGTTTCGAGTGGTTGAGGTGCATGTATTATCATTTTATCATTGTTGATGATGATATCTATGCCAGTCTTGTCTGTCTCCATGCTCCATGCAAAACGGTAATTCTATCAAGAGAATTTCTGACATTATCGCGTTGAAAAACTCGTCTATTGAATTGGTGAGCCATATAAGATAAGATCTTCGATAAGAACTTCAAGAGACCAGTGAAATAAGATTTATCCAAAGAAAATCTTCTTTACCGCATCAAAACTACAGTAAAATAGAACATACGTAGTGACAAGAGACGGTCACAACAAGGGAATGAAAACGCAATGGGCCGGTGGCTTTGAATGGATCGCTACATGACCCAAGTAAAAAAGACGTATTTTTCTATCTTTTGTTCGCGAGCTACAAGCCATGAATCCAACGTCATAAAGCTTCCTTCATCGTTAATAACCTTGCCACGATTTCATTAACTTAAAGAACTAATGATCTCGATCAAGACTTACAAGCTAAAAAATCATGCCACGTCAAGGAATAACACTTATTGTTCTTTGAATCTTAAGCTATAGTTTCCAATAATTTTGTATTCATCATGGTTTGTCAATCTCTCTCTTCTCAACCACCACTTTCAGAAAGTGGTGGCATCTTTTGGCCAAGTTAAAGAAAGCTAAGAACAAGAACAATAAACTTATAAAGAATTGCACGTGTGATGCAATTCAAAAGATTCATTGTCCCAACAAACAAGAACAGATAACAAAAAAAAAAAAGGGGGGGGGGGGGGGTTAAAAAGAAAAGGAGAAAGAAGATCTAACGGGATGGAAGATGGATAGGGACTGCCCAAATCCAAAAGCCACCAAAAATCAGACAACGTGATTAGTGGAGAGAAGGCTGTTAGTGGGTCCCAATAGGGTTGGGTAAGGTGACGGTCAAACTACCGTCCAACCGAAGTCTTGAGTGGCCACAGCTGTGCTCCAGCTCTGATCCGACATGTCCCTCGAATATCGTTCGGTTGATGAAAGAAAAGATTAAAAGAGATTTCTTTTCCTTTCACTGTGGTTTTAAGATTGAGTTGTGGTTTTAAGATTGAGTTTTGTGAGTGTTAATATGGAAAGTTTATATAATTATTAATTTTAAAGTTTATAAAATTAGTTGGGATATACGTAAATTAATTGGATATTTATGTTAATTAAAAAAATAATAATTTAAGTAGTATTTTTTTTGTTTCAAAGATAAGAAATTTAATTGATAAACTAGAAATGTAAATATAAAGTGGGTTTTACAGCATAAAGTAACATCCGAGATAAATAAAAAGAGGATTTTACTCTATGGAAAAAATGGAACAAAACATATACAAGGTATAAGAGAAAAGAACCATAGATTAATCAGATATGTAGTCCCAGTAAATTAGTAGCTCTACTATCTCGTAAACGTTTTTTCTTTTACTAAGCATTGTTTTCCATCAAATCACTTATAACTTATTCACATTCATGAATGAATCTCTACTAATTGGAGGTAAGAAAATTAAAAAAATCATTAATTTTTTTTTAAAAAAACCCATAGGAGTAAGAAAATCATACAAATTGGATATTATATATAAAAAATCAAATTTAAAAATATTAATTCCTAACCTGGGATTATTAAAAGAAAATTATTGAAAAAAAAGAAAAAAAATGCTACCGCTATCAAGAAAAACTTCAACAAACTTCCAAAACTTCATATAAGCTAGATATTATATAAAAAAACATCAAATTTAAAAATATATATTCCTAATCTGGGGTTATTAAAAGAAAAGGAAAAAAAATGCCACCGCTAACAAGAAAAACTTCATGAAACTTTCAAAACTTTTAAGAGAAAGTATAGAAAGAAGAAGTAAGAGATAATAATAAAATAAACACAAATAACATTTAATCTGATGATTTCATAAATGCCAGTGAATTATCTCATTTATTATATTAGTGATGATTTCATAAATGCCAGTGAATTATCTCATTTATTATATTAGTGTACAAGGTTTTCATAGTATGTTTTTTCTATAAAGACTCCAATAAATCAAAAATGAATATTTTAGATTTTTTTTATAATTATAATATTCTTCATCTTTTAAAATTTTAACTTATAATAAATCTTGTTAACATTATCTCCTATCTGCGTGAAAAATAATAATGCTCTTAACTTGTTTTAGCAATTTCAATTTCATCTTCTTAATCTTACCTGTTGTCAATTCCAAATCAATTAATTGCATGTTTTTTTATTAAAGATTATTTTTTCTTACCAATTATAAAAGTTTTTATTTTTACAAACACATAATGAAAATAGAATTTTTTTATATATCAAACATTAAAAAATTCAAATGAACTAGAACAATCTCTTCTAAATATTAAATACATGCAAAGTAATTAAAAAACAATAGTTATTTAAAAAAAGCTAAATAAACAATAAAAAAGAGAAAGTATTAATTTAAATATAAATTAAATAATATTTTTTTAAAAAATACATATAAAAAGTGTTAATTAAAAAAACTAAATTAAAAAAAAAATGCCCTATTAGGTCCAACTCATCTTAAAAAAGGTTGGCTCATATTTATAGGCTTTTATTTTTTTATTTGGAAATAGTGGATAATACATCGCTCACCCTAAATTTTTTTAAAAATAAAGAAAATTGATATGTCGCTTCCTTCTTCTTGAATTTTAGCCACAATAATAATTGGAAAACTAATTTTTTTTACACAAAATTTATTTTTAACCTATTTTTATTCAAAATACCTAAAAAATACTTTATACACATTGATAAAAATATACATGGCCTCAAATGACTCAATAACTATTTAAGAGATCCAAAATCTACCCAAAAAACAAAAAAAAACCCTTTAGAGCACGTATTACCATTTTAAGCTATGGGAAGATTAAATAATACTTAGAAGAGATTTCCCCATCAAGATCGAAATTTTTGATGTTATTTAAATTAATAAGAACTAAGATTTTTTTCTATTATTAAAATATGATGCTTTTTTTCTTGAATAAGAAACGGTAAAATATAGAAAATAAAGTTATCGATTGAAATTGAAATTTCAAAAACTAAAGGACAAAAAATTAAAAAGTATAAAGATTAAACTAAACTTATCTTTCATAAACCTGTAGATTGCCATCTATTTTCTCTATTTTGTTTACTTTAGTTCTTTCTCTTTTAATTTTAACTCTGATTTGTAATTTAATTTAAGTCGATTTCAATTTGATTACAAGAATGTGAAATTGAAAAAAAAAAAATCAAAATAAAAAACACGCAGTATACAACAAGTCTACAGTGCTGAATGTGTATTCACAGTGCAGCCCAATAGAAATTCACAACGATGAACGCCACAATGTTTAGAGTTTTCTTTAATTCACAGACAGAAAAACAATGTTTTTCGATTACCACGATTACTGCATCAAAGTGTAAGCAGCATGTACAAGCTTCAAGATACAGATCTGGTATGAATTTCTGTGTCAATTGACGAGTCACGTCTCTCAATTATTTTTCAAAATACAACGGTAGAGAGTTAGCGACAACCCTAGCTGCTATATTTCTCATAATTATTAATGTGTTGAAGTCCAAAAATCTGTTCGTGTAAAAGAGGAAGAGGAAAGACGACGAGGAAAAGGAATTGGTATTGACATTTGACAGAGATGCGCTTGGCTGGCATCTAGTAATCAAGCGTGCGTGCGTAGTGTGAGCCAGCTCACTCCACCCTGCCCCACAGATGCCCGATGCTTGTTTCTAGCTCTAGTCGGAAAATAACAAGGACAAAATTATTACAGCAATTCAAAGAATAGAGAGATTAAATTGCTATTTTTCTTCTTTTCTTTTCTTTTCTTTTATTATTATGTTTTAAAAAAGCTTTATTCTGAATATGGGAAATGTGTTATACACAAGGCTCCGTCGCGATAAAATTAAGGAGTTTTTTTTATCTGCCTTTCTTTCATATTAATAGAGTGCAAATCAAAAGTCTTAAAAACCAGTATTTGAGATTTTATTTTCTAAATTGAAAAATAAAAAAGGAATAATGATTTGTATATACAATCTAATTACACCAAATAGTCAACAAAACAATTTAAGCCATGGAATATCATTTCCATAGTAATATTCTTTTCTATCTGTTTCTTCCCTCGACCTTTAAACCGCACCTGTTAGGCCTCGGCCAAGAAACCATAGAGCTCACAGCTGTGTACTGAGCTTGACCTCATCATGCCATTCCTTTTATCCTAAGAAAGACAGCCTGTTTCCTTCACATCTCTCTCTAGTCGGCGACGCTTATATATCTCCCTCCCAAATACCCTTCACCTCTCCCTTTCTCTTTCAGGCAGCAAGTAAAACCACCAACTCCAAAACCGCTTCACTTGGAGTTTTCAGGGACCTCTAATCTTTCTAAAGAGTAATGGATCCGTGTTCTTTTGTACGGATACTTGTTGGTAACTTAGCACTCAAGTTTCCCGTCTCTTCTAAACCCTCTTTGTTAAGCCTACAATGCTTTTGCAAGATCAAGCTCAAGAATTTCCCTACTCAAAAAGCTACAATTCCTTTGGTGAACAATCAAAACCAACAGGGAAATCAAAACCCAGAAAGCAATTCTTTATCGAATTCCTTAGCTGCAAGTTATAGTCTTGACAAGACACAAATTGATAATTTTTTGTCTCGCAAGAAACCCAACAGTTTGGAGATTGAGGTATACAGTAGAGACAACGGGGCTACTTGTGGATTGAAAGATGGAAAATTGTTGGGGAAGGTGACGGTGCCATTAGACCTGAGAAAGACAGAGTCGAGGCCTTGTGTTATGCATAATGGATGGATTGATATTGGAGAAAACAAGAAAGGCGAATCTACGCAGTTTTATCTGTGTGTTAGAGTTGAGCCTGATTCAAGATACGTGTTTCAGTTTGGTGGGGATCCTGAGTGTAGTCCTCAGGTTTTTCAAGTGCAAGGGAGTGTTAGGCAGGCTGTCTTCACTTGCAAGTTCAGTTTGAGGAACCCAGGGGATCGTAATTTGGTTTCTATGTGAGTTTTCTAATTTATCGTTGTTTTCTCTCCTTTTGTTACCGATTTGTTCCGGCGTTTGGTTGATGAGAGAGTAATTAAAGAAAAAAGGGAGGGGTTATATTTTTTTCCTTTTGTTGTAGGGAGGGAACTTAATTATTGAATCACTCGTGTTGCTCTTCCCCCGCAAAGTAGAAGACTTGGCATAAACCGAGTGAAAGGATTTATTGTGTGGTCAAGTATGCAAATATGGTCGTAAAAAACCAGAAATCATCTATATTTTTTCGAATCCCAAAAACTTTGTGTTGACATTAACTATGTTAGCAAAAGCTGTTTCGTTCTGTTTGTTTTGATGCGGATACCAAACTGTAATTGTTTATCTCAATAGAAATTTCTATCCCTTTGACCCACCCACCAAAAAGATTTTAAATTTCTAGAATCTGGAAGTTGAGTTTGTTTCAGTAATCAGTATTGTTTATCTTGTTAATTATCATTCTCCTTGTTTATAAGTCGTTACTGATCTTGCTACATTGTTATTATGCAGGCCATCGATGACAGAACCAACTCCATCAAGAAATTGGCTACCCTCCCTTGGAGCTGATAAAGACCCACCAGCAAAAGAACGCAAGGGATGGTCAATCATAATCCATGACCTATCTGGATCGCCTGTTGCAATGGCATCAATGGTGACACCATTTGTACCATCCCCAGGTTCGGACCATGTTAGTCGGTCCAATCCCGGGGCATGGCTGATTCTTCTCCCATCACACGGTACCTGGAAGCCATGGGGCCGTCTGGAGGCTTGGCGTGAACGGAATGCCAACGCTTTAGGATACCGATTTGAATTGCTACATGATTCTGTTTCAGCCTCCCCTACCACCTCAACACTAGTCAATTCAGTTATCAACGCTAAAAATGGAGGGAAATTCACAATTGACATGACAAATAGTGTTAGCACCCCGGCGAGCAGTCCACATTCCAGTTGCGATTTTGGTTCAGGACCGGGGTCTGGATCGTGGTCCGGATCCGAGTTTGGTCTAGGGTTGTTGTCCCCGTTTGTGTACAAAGGTTTCGTAATGCAATCAACTGTCAACAATGGTAATGGTCGGTGCAACAAGACAGAGGTGGAGGTTGGGGTGCAACACGTGAACTGTACAGAGGATGCGGCAGCCTTTGTGGCATTAGCAGCAGCTGTGGATCTAAGTGTGGATGCTTGTAAATCCTTTACTCATAAGCTAAGGAAAGAGCTGAGACAGAGTCAGAGTTTTGTCGTTTGATGTTTGTGTGGATGAGGATTGATCTGTCGTTTGAGGGGCATCAAATGAGTTGGTTAGGTATTGGATTCTTTTTGCTGATAGATAACTAACAGCAGTTTATTAGCTGTATGCGATGCATTATTATTTTTTTGTACAGAGAGGAATGACAAGGCATGGCTCTATTCTTTTAATTTTATTTTCTTGTGCTATGCGCCTTTTTATCGTTTAGTAGATAGTTTATGGTTGTATAATGAGAGGCCTTGGCATGAGAATCCAATGTTGGTGGGCATAACAAAGCATCCCGCTTGCACCAACCAGTCTCAGGCGGCAATGATTCGAATTCCAGTTGTTTTTCTTTTTCCCTGCGGTGTCAATTACTAGAAATCTAGAATATTCGTGACCCAACTTGACCGGCTGTCAAGAATAATTTAGAACGGAGAAGGAAACGAGATTTTCATAATTATTCTTTGCTAGTTTAAGAACACCCTCTACAGGTAAAAAGAAGAAGATAAAAAATCCGCATTGGGGGTGTTGGTCCGGTGGTGGTGGGAGAAGCTTGTTTTTTTTTTGTTGCTTTTAAATTTGAGTTTTCATATATATATATATTTGTTATCTTTGTGATTTTTTATATGTTTATTAAATTTGTAAAATATTTAATAAATTATGGAATTAATTGTGATACATGCAAATTAATCCAAACATTCATATAAATTAAAAATAAAAAATAAAAAATCCCAAATCTAGTTTCTAAATTATATCATCTTGAAACACACGTACCGGGTATATCAATTCCTTCAATCATTCCAAAAGTTTAATCTTTCAGAAAATGTGATGACGTGTATGGCATCTAGATACCGAATTTTGTTTCCCGTGAGACTGTCAGAAAGCTAGTTGAAGGTGGCTGGACTCTAGAGACGCCAACTCCCCGTCAATGCTGTCCCTTTGTTGGTTTACCATCAGAAAGAGAAACCCAAAGGCAAAGTCAACTTGGTTCCTTAGAAAGCCAAGTCTACTGCTGGGAAAGTAAAGAATTGCATTGGACAGTACAGGAGCTTGTCAACGCCCTGAAAATATACCAAGCTTCCTGCTTAAAATGGAGAAATGACTGGTCGATGATTTAATAGAAGGATTTAAAAGAGTTCCCTTCTAAAAGTTGCATATCCGTTTAATCCCTTTCACAGTGAACTTAAGTATAAGACCTGGTCATGTTACAGTTTAAAGAAGACCCTTCAGTCGCTCTCAACCTCTCCATCTTACTGTTTCCATAAACAATAATAGTTGCCTGTCAGCTTAAAGGAAAGGAACAGATAATTCAGGTAGAAAGTCCTTCAGAATAAAACATGCTTTCACTTGAACAGTCTGATTTTGGTCCCAACTCAAATCACCCAACCATCCATACATTAGGTAAAGATCTAAAGAGAGAAGCTTAATGAAGACCTAAAAGGATAAAAAAAAAAACAAAGAGGCATCACATCGTAAGCTGATATAAATTATACAATTAAACCCATACGCAAGTGGAACCCGCCTATATTTTACTGTTGCTTGAAAATCTAAAGCTGTACTCTCTAAACACTGATAGATGTTTCATGGCCAAATGGAAACATACTAGAACACTCCATGCGTGTATCGAAACAGAGTGAAAAGGTAACTAAAACTTTACATCACTCACATACACAGGAGAATTTGGTAAGAATCTCATTCTTCTGCAGCATTTCCACTGCTAACCCCTCCTGTACCAGTCTCTGGCAGTGTACCTAGATCTATGCGAGCCTCTCTCTCATCTTGGCCAACTGAAGAATCAATAGGGTCATGCAGGATTGCATCTTCAGCCTCCTTCATATTAGAAGAAATGGTGTTTTCATCTGTTCCCCCTGATTCATTTTTGGTGTCTGAGCTCCCATCATGAGTAGCTTCTGTAGACTCATTTGTTCTGGAAGACAACCCAGAATTCACATCTTCTGCAACTGTTAATTCAGGCTTAATGATCTTATCTGATACACCAGAATCCGAATTACTAGAAGAGTTTGAGGAGTCAATGCTATTGTAAACCATGCCATTATTAACCTGTTCCAATTGAGTGGTTTGAATGTTGGATACATCTCCAGTAACTCGACCATCAATAGTTGCATTTTGAATTTGATTCGAGTCTGAGGCATTCCATGTTCCATTCTGCTGGGATGAACCAGAAACTCCGAGGTTTGCACCAGCCTGGTTATCGCCTGCTTCTGAACTCACTTCCATTGACCTATTGCTTGGTACTAATTGATCATTGGACAGCACTGTAACCGTTGTGTTGTTAGGTGACTCATCCTCAGACTTGGTCAGAGTGATCTTGTCATTTTGCTTTTCATCAATTGTTACATTCAAAGGATGGCCATTTTCAGCTTGTTCCAGCTGAGATGTTGAGTTAATTTTATCCTCATTAACATCCAAGGGGTTACCACTAATGGAATACTTATCTTGTTGCAAATCATTTTCTGCCAAGTTCTCATTTGATTTCTCCAAACCTTCTTTCTCTGGTTCAGTGCTTATAATTTGGGTGTCATGTGTCACTGCACTGGAAGCATCGTCTGCCTTGTAATGTTCCTCTCGGGCCTCATGGGAGTTCTTACCTCCTTCATCATGATCCTGATCTTCTGATTGAGTTTCATTGTCTGCTTGAACTTCCCTGTCCTCATTATCTTCACCTTCATTACCTTGACTTTCCTTTTCCTCGCCTTCATTATCTTCACCTTCATCCTCTCTCTCTTTCTCTTCATCCATAAATTCCTCATCACGGTCAGCTTCTCCTTCTATTTTCTCTTGATCATGTTCATCTACTTCATCATCTCCACCTTGTCTGCCCTTGTCTTCGGTTTCTTCACTGTCTGCTTCTTCAGTTTGCTCCTCTTCTTCATGCCTGATTTCTTCTTCTCTTTCTTTGTCTAAATGATTAGTTCCTTCTCCTTCTCTCTCTTCCTCTTCATGAATATGTTCTTCTCTTTCCATCTCTTCATCCTTAATCCCCCCCTCTCCTTCTTCATGCTTGGTTTCTTCTTCTTTCTCTTTTTCATGCCCCTTTTCTTCCTTCTTATTTACTTCCTCATCTACTCCAGTGTCTTCTTCCTCTTCTTCCTCGGGTTTCTCACTCCTGGTCTTGTCTTGCAAATCAGGATGGAGGTCTTTCCTCCCAAGTTTTGGAAGCTCATCATGATGCTGTGCACTGAGAGAGAGATTTGCATCTTTCTCATCAAGCTCCTTCTTCTTGTCATGGGAATGCTTGACTTGGTAGATCAACCAGAAGCAGACACCAAGCAACAAACAAATCTGAAGACCATGTTTTAACTTGATGCCTTTGGATCTTGGGTTTCTACGTGGTGACCGCTTGATCATGATCCACTCCAATCACGGCTCTAATCTCCTCCCTATACATATAGGATGTCAGAAACCAGCCACAATCCAATATTTTACCAATTAGATAACAATAAGAAATTAATGTACCAATGCAATTGCTGCTTGTTTTTTTTTTTTCAATTCACAATTAAATATAATTATAGTGAAGTTTTGACCTACTTTAATTTGAACTCTCAATCAATCAAATCTTCAAAACCCCAAGAAAATCATTTTGGTTACGGAACCCAACCCACAAGAGCTACTTTACTCTGTTTTAATCTACTATTAATGTTAGAAGAAGAAGAAAAACTATAGGAAACAAGAAACAAAATTCACAATTCTTTGTTTAGTCAACCATTTTCCATGCCAAGACCAGAAAAGTTAAGACACGTGCTAAACTGAGCCTATTCCTCTGCTTCAACATCCATTTTTATACCTTCTTCAACCAGACACAAAAAAGTGGAAAACTTTATTGATGGGCACCATTTTCAAGTTAGCTTAGTCACTAAATTACTTCAGATGTGAAAGACAATCTGAAAACAAATGCTCCGTGACAAGCAGCCAAGCAAGCTCTCTTCAATTTCCATCTTTAAAACATTAAAAATACTCGACACCAGAAATTCAACTGATTTCAAATTAACCAAGCCAGCGCTTGATGGTTTGTTCTTGGTTTAAATCCCAAGCCGATCATTTCATAAAAACAAGTTGTCACAACACAGATTTCTTTACTTCGCTACTGATTTATTCAATTAAATGCACCACTAACCAAAGCCAAACTAATTTCAGCAAGTGACAGCCCTTTGAAAACCCTAAGCAGAAAAATGAAACCCACAAACAAAGTCAGCACCCAATCCCTTGAACATGAAAATCCCACTTAAAACCCACAAAACAACCAAAATCTAATCCATTAACATTCAAACTGAAAACCCATCTTCCAAAAACACTTAAAGTTTATAAATGCAAAAAAAAATCCTGCAAGATTAGAAACTAAAACAGTGCAAAGCTACTTGCAAATTAAGTACTGGCGAATAAAAATAAAATAACATAAAAAAGAGAGAGTTAAGGCTAAGCAATGAAGCACCTGGAAATGGAGACTGAGAGCAAGAGAGTTATGGGTGGTGTGGATTAAATGAAAAGGTATAAAAGCTATGAGCTTTGTTACGTCTCTTCTCGTTTACTAATAGTTTCTGGGAAGGAGCAGGTGGGATCTAATAACTAGGTGATCGTGTGGTGAGGGTCAACTGCATTTGGGTCCATATATTGTAAAATATGTTGTAATGGAGGACAGTCTTATTTTTTACTTTTCTATTTCAACCTCATAAGATCTTCAAAATATTTGAATATGGTCTCTTTCTATTTTGCCCCTAATGAGAATTCATAGAGGGGCCCCTTTATTATTACTTTTTTAATTTCTTTATAGATTTTCATAGACTTCTATAGAGTAATAGCAGGTAGGAATGGGTTTATAGTAATTAATATTTTAATTCCTCTGCTCGTTGTCTTTGTATGTGTTCTATGTGACATTTCCTATATATATATATGTATATATCAAATACTAGTAGGAGGCCATAAATAATTGGAAAATCGAGGCTGATATTGAAATATTTTAAAAAATAGGATTCAAAGTGAAATATTAGCAAAACTATAGGAACGAAAACACACTTTAAATTGATATCAACAAAAGTAACGAGACCTTGCGATTCACGGATAGGAAAATCCGCTTCCTTCTCCACAAGCTGCGACAAATATGTTCCAGTTCGGGTACAAAAAACTCCGTCCGCTAAATTACTGAGACAAATATGCTGGATTATATTTTTTTTATTGTTATTATTATTACTATTATTTAAAAAGGAAATTATATTGTATTAGTTAGAAGAATCAAGCGATTTATTTTAGTTGGACTAGGCCAATATAGTTTTTTTTTTATCAGTTTAATTACAGTTTTTTGGAAACCAAATAACATGTGAAATAAAATTCAATCCTTTATAGTTTAATTACAGTCGTTTGAAACCATTTTAGAAGTCCGGTTTTCAAGCATTCGGCAACTTCGACACTTGTAGCATGCCAAGACACAGTGCTCAAATACAGCAAGAAGATCATTCTTCCGCATGAAGGCAAGAGATAAATATCAATGAATGACATGAACAGTAGAAGTCCTGGAACTTACTTGAGTGAAATTGTTGACTTGGATGTTGAATAATTTCAGTGACCTGATGTCACTTTTCCTGCTCAGCATCTCTTCTCACATTGAAACGAAATAACATCTAGACAACTCCTTTCTGTATCTATCAAGATCATTTCTTTCTTATTCTTATAAAACCTTTTAAGAAGACAGAAATCGACATTCTTTCTTAAACGGTTCTTGTTGAATGATTTCAGTCATAGACATTTTGTCGTCTCAAACATCAAAAAATAAAAAAATGGTGGTGTTTGAATTTGATTTGAATACGAATGGGAACCTAATTAAGTATGCAAAGAAAGTCTGTAAAGCAGTAAGATATTAAACAAACACGTGTAGTTGTTGTCGATGGTGAAGAGAGAATGAAAGAGATGGCGGGGTTAGAAAAAGAGAAGGAAAGAGAATTACTGTAGCAAATCAGAGGTATTGCATTCAATTTGCAAGCTAGGCTTGAATCCAATCAACATGATGCTGTTCGATATTGGCAGAACCTTCTTTTGTTTAATGTATATGAAAATAGCCAATTTACATCACGAAACCAGTTTCCAACTCTATACTGGCCTAAGAAATTACGATGTTGATGCTGAGCAGTGAAAGAAGTACCTCGAAAACTAATCGGTTGAAGCCCGACAAATCCTTCACCGGAACTTCTGAGAGGGCCGCTCCACGAGATAGGCCGGTTGAATTTGATAAAGACCACAAGATTCTGATCTTGTGGAAGTGAAGAAAGGGTTAGAAAGCAATGGACAAAGCAGTTCTGGCGGGACAGTGAGAAATAGTGATGGATGATCAATGCTTCATAACCATGACCATTGCTTTGATTGTATTTGACAAAGATCCACAAGATTCTTCAGATGGGATTTGATTATGACTTGTTTTTTATGGCCTCATGAGAAGCTGGTGTTTTACATTTGCTCTCTGGACTGTCCACAATCCTCCTTACCCTTCCTTTTAGGTTTAGAATTTTTAAGATTAATCGGTTTTGTTTGATACATGCATGTTTGTGCTTGTACAAGTCTTTTCCTATGTTGCTTGTTTCATGTACATTTCTTCTATTGAATTGGACTCATCTGGTAATTTTCTTTTTCTGGATTTTACTTGTTTTTCTCTTCGTTTCCTTTCGTGTTATTACTGGCGTCCATCCACGGTCTTTGAGTTGCTATAAAGCAGGGGAGTTTCTTAAAAGAGATTAACTATGTGAAAACAATTCAAGCAACAAAAAAAGGTGGATGTTGGGTGGTACTCACATTAGGGTTCAGGCCTGATCTTGGTCAGGAGAAATAAGCCGCTTTTAGTCCCAGCAGATTAATAGAAATGATTTTTCTCCTCTAGATTAAGCCACTTCGTTGATGCACAGTCCTGCCTCGTTCTGGCACTTCACATCTCTGACGTATCCGGGAATCTTTTAATCCGCCTGTAGCCAAAATCATACCAAGCAGACCAGTGATGATCAGCGAACAAGCAAGAAATTGAATGCCAGGGTATTTTTTATTCTTTTCTGGATTTGATTTTCTTGTTTTGTTATGGTTGCATTATGTTAGTATATATGATACTAATTTCAGATTTGAGAATTCTTCTCAGGAAGAAGTTTAAATAACAGAACAAAATTTGTAAAGAGTGGGCATTCGTTGTAGTTCATAGCCTAAATAAGAACAGACCAAATGTCCGAAACTTTCGGTGCTGAGATGACTTCACTTCCGGAATTCCTCTTATCATCATATAATAAGAATGGGTGTTCATAGAAAGTATTCAGTTTTAGTATAAAGCTTGAGGGCATCAACAACAAAACACATAGCATCGGTATCTGGATTCAATTTCTTATAAAGCCATCACAAACTACAAAGGTGTAGAGCTTGGTCAATGCGCTTAAAATGGTCACACGAGTTAAAATCTTTCCCTGTAATATAAAGAACGAAGAAATATTTCCCTGCTAGTTGCCATTATATTTACCAGAGAGACTTAAAGAACAGTACTAGATCTTGTCCCATTCTTACACAGCCATTTAATATCCGAAGGAAAAACTTGGTTTACAACTACAAGGCAAAGATAAAATACCTGATGATGACCCATCCCAGGTATTCTTGGAAAGATAGAAACTCAGAATCTAGCTTATTTCAACCATGAGAACAATTTGCTTGGCTAATATGGATAAAAAATTCAAGATTTATAGTAGCAGCGGGTCAGATCCAATTTGGAAAGCTACTTTCCTTTCCTAAGCAAGTCATTGGGAATCATGGAAAAGAATGCGTTAAAATTAATGGTGAAATATAGAACATGAACAGCCATGTTTCCTTATCCCTAATTTGGAGGAGAGATTTATATTGCAGCATTCTTGGACTTTTGCATCAGTCTTTTATGATGCAAATTGGCTAAAGCAAACAACTTTTGTTACTGTTAGGTACTCTCTCTACCCCTGTACTTGTAGGATACTAATTTTCCAGTAAATAAAATTTAATCAGTGCGCATGGAATGATTTGAAGTTGGTTTAAAGCCACAGTCAGCCGATTGATGAAGCATCCCGTTTATTATTACAAAATGTTCTCTTTGCATGAAGATCAGAAGTAGCCAGCCCAGAATTCTAACTGCTGAATTCAATGTCGACGGTGTAAAGACAATGATGACATGCATGAATGTTCTTTACTTTACTTTAGTTAGGCTTTGTGTTGAAGATACTCCATGCCATTATCTTAACAGATTGTAATAATCACAATGATTATACTGTGTATTAGAAACTAGAAAGAGACGCAACTTATTTATTCTGCCTGTAGCACGGTTAATTTGCCAACTATACAAGACTACTGTTATTAAACATTATTTATCTGAGTAAACTACAAGATGCCTTTTTCTGCGCAAAAAGTCATTTTTCTACAAAAAAATCGTTCAAATTATGTTGAAAAAGGTTCAGTTATGCAATGTTTAAAGGGATGTCTGAATTGAAAGCATGAAATCAACTCGATAGTTACATATATAGCCCTAAGGTTGGCGAGAGAATAAAAAAGTGTCCTTCAACGAGTTAGCAGGGAAGGTTTAAACACCAAGCTATCCTAAAATAATAACCCTGAAGAAAAGAAAGCAGCTCCAGTCTAGCTAGTTTTTCACTTTCCGAAGCATTCCGCTAACCTACCAGAAAAAGGCTCTTAATTGAGAAAGCCTGAGGTATGCCCAAAGCTAGGTATCCTTTATCATGAAAAAACTCCGAGTCTATCACCATCTCTGCGCTTCCACACGTGTTACCTGATTTGTGGAAAGTACGCAGACATTATACATAACATAATTATTTGGTTATAACATTGTCGAGACACCTCTTTTACTCAAATGCTGGAACTCCAAATGGACGGACCATTCTTGATATTTACTGTCATGAGGCATTCATGAAGTCATCTGTAAGGACCGACAAGATAGTTCATTGGACCTGAAAATGAATGATACCCATGTAATAAACTGGAAATCTTAAGTCATTTGTTGAGCTTTAATCGATCTGTTTATAACATTCTAATACATATCTAACTAACTCTGCAAGTTATATCCAATAAGATGCTAACAATATAAAATTCCTTTGCTTCTCTCTAAAGATATTCTTTCTTAAACAACAACCTTATTGCTTCCTATTCATTTCCTTCTCATGCAATACATATATATAGCATATCAAGCATTTCCCTGTTTCACTACATTTCCTCTCCTTGTCATCTTCGCGAAAACAATGTCTACTACTTTCAAATTCGTAGTCTTCATTGGACTACTCATCACAAATACTTTTCAAGTATCATTTTCCTCTGTTATTTCAACCGGAGATTTCAACAAGGACTTCTCTGTAGCATGGTCTCCGGGCCATGTATACACCACTGCTGATGGCGGGACAAGAAGCTTGAAACTAGACCAAGAATCTGGTATGAGTTACAAAATCTACGAAAACTAACTTGAAAAATGTCTTGGTGCTCATTTATCTTATTACTACTGTTCTTTTAGGATCCGGTTTTGCTTCGAACCAGATGTTCTTATTCGGGCAGATTGACATGCAAATAAAATTAGTACCAGGTCATTCAGCAGGCACAGTCGTGGCATTTTATGTAAGTAAATTGAATCAAGTACATATATATATTTATTTAATTTTCTTTTTATATGTCCAGTTGCATTTCTCAAATGTATTGGCAAATGACAATATTGCAGCTCTCATCGGATCAACCTAAACGTGACGAGATAGATTTTGAATTCCTTGGAAATGTGAGTGGCCAACCATATATTCTTCAAACAAATGTTTATGCTGATGGGAATGATGATCGTGAAGAGAGGATTTATCTCTGGTTTGATCCAACAAAAAACTTCCATACTTATTCGGTCTTGTGGAACCTTCACCAAATTGTGTAAGCCAATTTTAACTAATTGTTAGCAAGTCTAAGAAAGACAACTTAAGGGACTATATATATATATCCATGGTGTTTCTCGCTTTTCAGGTTCATGGTGGATGGGATTCCTATCAGACTCTACAGAAACCATGCAGACAAAGGAGTAGCATATCCTAGGTGGCAGCCAATGAGCATCAAAGCCAGCCTATGGAACGGCGACAGCTGGGCAACACGAGGTGGAAAAGACAAAATTGATTGGTCAAAGGGTCCCTTTATAGCTTCCTTCAGGAATTATAAGATCGATGCTTGTCCTTGGAATGGAAATCCAAGGTTTTGTAGGGCAGAAAGCTCTACTAATTGGTGGAACAAGGAAAGATATAGCACTTTAACATCTACACAAAGAAGGTGGTTCAAGTGGGTCAGGTTGCACCACATGATCTACGACTACTGTCAAGATAACAAGAGATTCCAAAATAACCTCCCAAAAGAATGTTCTCTTCCAAAATACTGATAGAAAAGGAGTTATTTATTTGTCTTTCTTCTTATAATTTACTTATCATTAAATGTTATTGCCTAAATAACAACTTGAAAGGTTTCGAATTATTGGTGAAAGTATCTCCACCTCACAAGAAACGCAACCTTTTGACCTTACTAAAGGATCGAATTGGATGCAACCTTAATTTAGACCAAGCATGAATATATATATAATGTTGCTTTTACCAAAGAAAGGCTTGAAATGTGTATCAAATCCACTCGTGAAGGCCCCGCATTTTGAGTTAATCTTGCAGACAAGGAAATAATCTGCCGAGAAGATGAAGTGCTGAAGCTGCTAGAAGTCAATTGAGCCAAAACTTATCTGAGTCCTTAGGCCCTTCTAACATGTTCGAAAAAGTCAAGGCTCTAACTTTGTCTATTCCACCTCGTGTTGCCCAATGTGGTATTAAAGTGACTTAGTAACAGAAAAAAACTATCTTCATTAATGTTTTTGAGTAGCACAAGACAACTTGATTGCTTTAACCTAACAAACTGTCATTACAATGGCACTGTAACCTTCATCTGCCCTCTTTGATTTTTTCCTGATCGATTAAAAATTGATAAAACACGAGCATTACAGTGACTACATATTCCAAACCCAATGCAAAGGTCCTGATATATTAAAGAAATATTAGTTTGGTGTAATTTGCTTCCGTTTTCAAATCTTCAATAAATATTTGGAAATCAATTATAATAATTTAATCCCACGTTAGCCATACATGAAAACATTTGCATTCTATAGATTCTAATTTACCCTAAACTAGTTTTGTACGGATCAGTTTACACGACAATGTTTATTAATATATTGGTTTCATTATATTTATATCTTATTTATTATATTTATAATCCGAATATACTTTATTACTGAACATAAAGATCAGGTTTGGGCTGGATTTTATATCCGATTTAACAATATCTATACTTTGTTTATTTTTATTATTAAAAAAAGCTAACCCCTGGTTTGGATGATATATTAAACTGTCATATCACCAGTGAATTAGGAAAGAGAAGAAGCCTCGGTATAAAAAATCGTGTGGGCCCTGGTTTTCAATTTTGTAAGTCCATGGGCCATGGTCCATGGTCCATGGGCCATGGGCTTTTATGGGCAGTCCAATTTTTAATCGTTGTGTAAAGGGAAGCCCTCTTGGGTTGTGGGCTCTTGGCAGAGACTTGAGAGAGGAGGCTCTCTGCTTTCACTTAGCCTACTGCAACGGAGTTAACTGAGAAAGAGAGCTGGGGATGGACAGTTCAAGCAAAGAACTTTTGCATTTGGCACACAAGAGTTCCTCCACTACCTCATCCAATGCTGTTCTCTTTCTCAGATTCGTGTTTTTTCTCCACATGTGTACAGTTTTTCTATTTTTCTAGCCGAAACTACACTTCTTTATTGTATGTAGAAGAGAATCGCAACAGTCACACCATCAAACAGAGAAGCCCCCAACTGATGGAAACTACGGTTCTCAATTTAACTTCTTTTGGAAACTGTTTCTGTAGAAAGAAGTGTTTTACTTATGAATGATCATTAAGGATATGTGGAATTCTGGATTGCAATGAATAATGGGAAAGTTAGAGGCAATGGGATCATATTTTGCGTATTTGATATCTGTTCATTATATTCTGTGTCCATTCATATGACAAGTTATTGGATGTTTTTATTTTCTTATGTGATTGACTGATTGCTTGCTTGTTTTATATGTCATCATGGTGTTCTCCTTGATTTCTCTGTTAGTAAAGAGACATTTTATTGAAGGATACTACTTTATCTAGTCTTCACTGAATTTAGTGATCAGGAGAAAGATTGCCATTGTTTTGTAAGTGGCACAGATAGAATACCTAATTTTCCATTTAAACAGGGGGTTTGGCAGTGGACTCTGATTTTTTTTATCTTCTGAAGACGGCTCTTCCCGCCAGTGTTTTTGTCCGACTTGTCCAGAATCTGAAACAATTGACGATCATGTGAGCCAGTTTATTGAACTTTCATAATATTGATTTCTCATGTTATGGGCTTATAGCCTTACAGGATCACTGTGTTACAATTATTTGTGTGAGATACAATGTACTGGCTGAATCACAGCTTAAAATTCTGGCCCTATGTTCTGGTCATGCCATATCCAAATTAGTCCCTTCACTGATATGAGTCCTGATAAAAACTCAAGCTTTGGTTATCATACTGAAGGATCTCCTGGGATCCATTTTGTTTGGGGAGATAATCATTGCTGAAATAATATATATGTGATGCAAAAGAATCGTTCCAGGTAGTGCAAATGTTAGAACAATTGGAAGGGGTAAGTTGTGTTTTCTTTTTTGTTCAACTAGGACATTCACAGAACTATGATATTGAAGTGCTCGCTGGAAATGATTCATCAGTCATTAAAATTGTTTAATCTATTTTTGGGTCCCGTGTAATATGTATATATATATATATATAGAAAAAAAATAATAATAATAACTAATTTAAAAATAATAACATTAAAAAAAGGATGTCAGAATGCTAAGAAAATGATAAAAAAAAATTAGTTGAGGAGGTTTACAATTATAAAGATTAAATTTTGGCAGTATTTTGTTAACTAATGAGAGCCCTGTTGACAAAGAAACTTTAATTTTAGGAAGAAAAATCCCAAATAAGATGTTTATGGATTCAATTAAATTTTGAGAAAAGTTTAATTGAATTTATAGAGGTTTTGATTGCAAGAAAATTTGATTTTTTGAGTTAATTTAGGCTTATATGAGAAGAACTTAAAGTTCTGGGGTGAAAATATAATTTTTGAAAGATTATTTGGTCAAATCAGGAGGTTAATTGCATAAATATTAAAGTTTCATGACCAATTAGGGACTTAATTGAAGAAATCCAAAACCAAGGACCAAATTATAAAACACGCACAAATTGAAGGCTAGATTTTGAATCTGACATATTTTGACGCCAATTCTCCTTTAAATAAAATGGCATGTTTTGAGAAAAACGGCATCGTTTCATGTACTATGTAAAAAAAAAAACAAGAAAACTCAAAACGGTGCCGTTTTGAACGGCACCATCATCTTCTTCCCCTGGACATGCAAACAACAGGGGAAGAAAATGTGTTTTTTTCCTCTGTTTTCACTGATATTTTTGCCGACATTACACCTTCAAAAAAACGCTGACACAACCCACTTTCCATGTGCTGGAAGAACAGTGGAGGAGCGGCAGTACAGTGGCCGTCCCAGCCACGTCCCCTTCCCTGTTTTTGCCTATAAAAGCAGGGGAGACAGCAGCAAAAAAAAAAGGGAGAAGAGAGGAGGAAGAAGAGAAAGAAGATGGAAAAGAGAGGGAGAAAAAAAAGGAGAGAAGGAGACCAAACCCGAGAAAAGAAGAGAAGAGAGAGAGAGAAAAAAACACAGAGAAGAAGAAGCAGAAAAGTGTGAAAAAAACCAAGAAGAGAGAGAGAGAAGAAAACACAGAAAACGTCGGCCACCGCGTCTCTGCCACTAGCAGCACCGCCTCGACGCCAATTCCAGGTAACCTCTGGCTGCCCCATCACTTTCTCTTTTGCTCAGCCACCGTTTGTCTGCTTTTGCATGCAAAACGTGAATTAATTCATGTTTTGCAGTAAATGAGGGGGGCATTTGCACAGTAACCAACTCATTTGGTTTTGGACCGGGTTCGGCCCATTTTAAAAAAATTAAATTAAAAATTAAAAATTAATTTTTTAAATATTTTTAATTTCTCCTTTTTTATGCCTTTTTTGCTTAGTATTGGTTTGTACTTTATGTCATAAAAAATACAAATCTGGTATTAAAAATACCCGGGTTTTGTCAAAACTTAAAAAAACAAAAATAAAAAAAAAACAAAAAATATTTTTATGCATACGACCAAGTGTCTCAAAGCTAAAAAACTCATATTGTATTTTTCATACATCAAAAATAATATTTTAGCATGCATTTTGACTTCAATAACCAGTTTATTAAAGTTAAGAGAACATTGACCAAAATATCAAAAACAATAAAAAAAATTATTTTGTTTTGTTTATTATCAGGGATTATGAGGTTATACATAACATGTATTCCTGATATTAAAAGGTTATTTGTTTTTATTAACGACATAGAACAACTAGGTTTTACCTGATATGATAAAGATCTCCTTACAAAGGAGGGCTTTTCTTAAACCTTAGATACACATATAATTAAATACCACAACATGATTTCATATTTTATCAGACAAAACAATGCAGTCTGTCTTAGGTAGGGCGTATTTGGGGTGCTAATACCTTCCCTTTACACAACCAGTCTCCGAACTCGATATCTGAGACCAGTTAGGGTTTCTAGTGACCAGAATACTAGCTGTCGACTCCCATTCAAATTTTTCACTGATAAGAGACAAGAATTCCTTGTCTTTTCATATCTTGCTAGAAATACACCACTTCCCAACCTTTTCAAGGATGGTGGATGATCGCTGCACACATGCAACAAAAATGGTAATCAAAAGTCTTTCTCTGCTCATCAATCTTTAGATTATTGCAGCCTTGTTTTTGTGAAAGGTTTATAAGTTAGTGCTGGATGCATTTTCATTACAGTATATGATGCTGTTGGTCTTCATATCCCTAAAGATGTAGCTGTTGGGAATTTCGACCGGTGATGTTCTGATACTTGCTCATAGGAGAGCCAAGCACACTGACACAATATTTAACGTGGTTCGGCAAAACCGCCTATATCCACGGGAAAAGTCAATATATTTAGAGATAGAGAAAGAATACAAAACAAATACATGGAGGAGGAGGATTACACCCTCTCATACTCAACTCTCAACTCTCTTTGCTGCACTTGCAGCTGCTGCAATGGCAGCAAGGCTGCTACCATTGCAGCTCTCTCTTCCTCTCTACTCTCTTCACATTTTCATAATTCTCTTCACTCATTTTGCTCTCTTGCATATGCCTCTATTTATAGGCATTCATGGAGGCTTTTCCTCAACAAAGGTGGCTGCCAACTCCAACTCTTCTTCAACAATGGTGGCTGCCAACCTTTGACATCTTGGATGAGTGCACATGGTTGATGCAATAGCAAATGGTTGTTGCACATTAATGGCAACCAACCTAACAATCACCCCCTTTGCCATTCATGTGGGGCAACTGTCCTCATTCTTCTTCAACACAAGCTTGCATCTTACAGCTCTTCCAAGCTTTCCATTTTGAGAGCTTTTGTAGCCAAGTTTACAGGTACTTGCCAAACCTTTCAATCATCAGAGTGACCTAAGCACACCTTTTCTCACACAAAAGGATCACTATAACCAGATGGTCTGCCACATCACATCTGAATAGTGTTAACGCTTGTCTCTGGAACAACATTCCCCTTCGAGTGTATCAACCACGCTCAGTCCGGAATGATTCCTCAAGCCTCACATCAAGGCTTACAACACCCCCTCAAATGGATATTTCAACTGCGACAGTCATTATCTGAGTATCTCAATATGATCACAAGCTCACCACTCTTCCAAGAGTCTACTCATCCAGGAGTTGCGCCTGCCCTCTGTTCCACCCTAGGAACCACGCCTTACTTCTCCATGAGTCTCTCGCTCTTAGTCTCAAGAGTCCAGGTAGCTTTCCACCTTTAACCATGGGGGCAGCCCATAAAAGGTTGATCCATATCTGTCTTCATACTCTGAGTATTACAATGCCATTACCGAGCTCACCACCTTGACAAGAGTCAACTTGTTCCCGGAACCTGCGCATGCCCTCTGCTCCTTCATAGCAGCCACGTCTTAATGCTCCACAAGTCATCCACTTATTGTCCAAGGCAAATGTCTTCTAGCTCATTAATCTTTAGCATGGGGGCAATATCCATGAAAGTCAATCCTGCATTTGTCTCCATACTCATCATAGCCCTTTTATTGGCTATCCATCTATCCACTCATACCTAGCCATCACATTGGCTCTGGGGCGTTCTGAACTGGGCTCCTTCCACGGCCCTCGCACCTTCTCCTGAGGTGTCTCCGCTCGTCGTCATGCGGCGGTCTGATCATGGGCTCATCTCATAGCCCTCACACCTTCTCTTCAAGGTGTCTTCGCCTTTTATAGGCAGTCGCATCCTCCTTCAGCTAAGATGCTTCAAAGTGGCTCCATAAATTCTTTACCATTAATTACATAGAAAGAGAAAGTTGCAGTATACTCCTCGCAATCCTCCACCTCAATTTCTATGTTTGGAGCTTCTACGCCTTTTCTGCTTAACAGCTCCACCCGCACCAACTCCCTTTGGTGTCTTCGCCTTTCATCATAGGCGGTCACCTTTTATCACAGGCGTTTGCACCCCCTCAATTAGGTGCATCTGCAACAGCTCATCCTTCCATCCTTGCATGCATTGAAAGGTCCTCGCTTGTTGCCTTTATCAAGAGCACAAGAGACTTTTTGTTGTACAACTTTTTCATAGTCTCTGCTCTTAGCTTCATCTGGGAACTCTTCTTCTCCTTGCACCTGTTGTCTCATTATAGTACCTCGTTGGATCCTCCGGGTACTCCTACACAATCTTCATGTGCTCTCATGCAATTTTGGTTCTCCAGATTTCTCCTTATTCCTTACTTATGTTTGACAGCAGCTCATCCTGTCACAACATCTATCCAAGTTTAAATAGGGTGCCAATCTTTATCCCTTTGCTGTATTTCTCTTCCATTATCAGGGTCTTCATCAATTCTCCCCTCTAGAAATTATAGTCACCGAATCTAACTTCCTTGGAGAAATCACCACTCCATCAAATCCTTGATCATACGGAACCCAACTGTTCCTTTGTGCCGTCATCCTGCTAGTCTTCAACAGTTTCATAACAAACTGTCACATATACGAAAATAGTACCGTAAGGATAATCCTTCCACTAATCAAGTTTCCAGGAAAGATTGGAGGGGTCACAACGGTCTCGCTTAAAACCCAATCTCCTAGCCAGAACTTCTTAGGCCATATCTATCCATCGTACTGTCTTTTCGTATATACAACCATTTGCTAGCTTTGTTGCGGCTTTCCTTTACAAGTGATCTGGGGTATCCTAGTTTTATACCTGATTTCTCAATATCTGGCGAGACTACTAGTGCTCAGATTCGTCAAGATTGGTCTTCATCAAATTTCACTCTCCACCTCAAATTGTCCAAATGATCGGGTGTCCAGAGTGTTCCAATTTTAACTTCCCTCAAGGTAATTAAAATTCCCCACATAATAGTTCAACACATGTAATTGGGCAAACATGTGTGATTTCTTCTTCTTCAGCTCCATCGACCACCATGATGACCATCAGATGCCTCCTGATCGGGCAATCTCTCTTTAATAATTCATCATTGCCTTTTATGATCTCAATCTCAACGATCGGACCATACCATTGCATCCGGAACGATCAAATTAGCTGGAAACAAGTCTGAAATCATCCAAATCGCACTTCAGACGGCTAAGATTTGATCAAAACAATTCTGGCCTGATAAACGACCCAGATTCAATCTCAGAACCGGTTGCACGTAGACTTGCCACACAGGATCCAAATCCAGGGAGATGACGTGGCTGTAATGACGTGTCATCCACGTAGGACATATATGTCAACCAAATCTGACGTGGCAGTTTGACTGGTCAAAGTGCTGATGTGCCAGGTGATGTGCCTGATGACTGTGCAGAACTGCTGACGTGCCTAATGACGTGGCAGTTTGATTGGTCAGAGTGCTGATATGTTAGGTGACGTGTCTGATGACTGTGCAGAACTGCTGACGTGGCTGATGACGTGGACAGTCACCCCGCCGGCTCGTGCGACGGTTTCCGACGTCCGATTCCGCCATTGCAGCTCTCTCTTCCTCTCTACTCTCTTCACATTTTCATAATTCTCTTCATTCATTTTGCTCTCTTGCATATGCCTCTATTTATAGGCATTCATGGAGGCTTTTCTTCAACAAAGGTGGCTGCCAACTCCAACTCTTCTTCAACAATGGTGGCTGCCAACCTTTGACATCTTGGATGAGTGCACATTGTTGGTGCAATAGCAAATGGTTGTTGCACATTAATGGTAACCAACCTAACAGTAGCTGCTGCTTAATCTGATATAGCTGGTGGGATATCAAGGAAAGTAAAGTGGTAGCAGGGATGGTGTTAGAAAATCATGCTTTTGAGAAACACAAAACTTCATAGTCTGCAAAATGATATGGTTCAGGTGCATTAGGTGGAAATGATAGGTCAAAAAGAGCTGCTGAAATGGACGAGATGCCATGAAACTTATTTTGGCAGAGAAAAGCCTGGCTTCTGTATGGAGATGAGTTTACTGTGATGTTCTTGAAGGTTATAGTATCATCTAAAGGGTTTTCTTGTTTAGTACTGTTTAAACTGTTATTTTTATATTTGTTTCTGAATGTCAAACATGCTTAATTTTCCGTCTTTTCTCTGATTAATGGCATTTCATTTGTTTTTGTCTACTCCATGCTAATCTCTTACAGAATAAAGAAAGTAAGTTTATACAACACTACTGGTTATAATTCATGTTTATTCAATTAAAACAGCAAAAGTACCTTGGAAGGAAACAAAATATACGGCGAGAATTTGGTGTAGCAATTGAAAGATGTAGTCGTGACTAGAGTGAGATCAGTTTCACTCATCAAATGCATTATTATTTCCCATTACTAATTCATACCGTTCAAGTTTTTGATTTGTTTTTTTCTTTGTGGCTACATTCTCTTATTTTGAGGCAACTCGAGGATTCCTTAGTAAGGGCGTTCCTCAATATAGTTGCCCGGGGGATCATAGTTACAAGAAACAAACCACCAGCCATTGGTGCATTGGACCCTGGCACACCCCACACGAACTGAATTGCGCCAAACGACTTGAGTGTAGTGCAAGCATTGCCCTCCAACACAAGAATTGGACGCGTTGTCATAGTAAGGTTTCTCTGCCACCCACAAGTTCACTGCTGCAGTACCTGTGAAAGAGCCACTTCCCTTGGCTAGGTTCTCACCATAAGGACCGTTAGAATGCACGAGGTTGCAATTGCTGATCCTGGAATTGGAATAGTTTAGAGCATAGGCTGCTACCGTGTTGTCCCATATAATATTTGCTACAGTCACCTGTGAACGAGCTGCGTTGTGAGCGTTGAGGTAGTCTTGTGGTGAGTTTTGAGCGTGGGAAGGATGCACAAGGGCTAAGCCCACGAGACAGAAAAGAAGAGGTAAAATCTTACTCAGAGCCATAGTATATTCTTGCTATAATGCTGAAGTAAGCTAATTGAATGTTTGGTGAGCATTAAGGCATGTTGATGGGGGAATTTATAGGAACAATGTAGAATTTTTTAGCTACAAGCTTGCATCCTTTTAACCGTTTTAAGCAACCTAAAGTAACAAAAACACCCCCTTTGGACATAAAGCTTGCGTGGTCACCTAGAGGTGATCCTTAAAATGATAAAATTAGTAACTTCTGCATTGCTCAAAGAGATTACCATGTTCTTACTTTTTTCAGAATGAAGCAAACGAAATAAAATAGGAAGAACAAGGAAGCAGTTTAACCAAATTGTTTGAAATAACTTTGATCTATTACATAAATCTAAGAGAGGTTTTTTGTTAATGTCTCTGATAAGATTGCGGAGATATTTGCTCCCAGTTTCCACGAGGCAAAGAAACGATGAAAAGTAACTAGTAGGAGTATATGGATAAGTGTCCAAAGAATCACAAGAGTTGATACTTAGAATAAGGCTCAACTGAATGAACTGTTGTTATCTGAATGTATCTGCTGGAAAACTTGGGACTGCCATGGCATGACCTTTGCGTCATTCGTAGGTTAACCCTTCCCCCACCTAATATTATGGCAAGAGATGATTCTAATCGCTCAAACTTAGTTAAAACTATTAATTACTTGTAGATGCATCGTGATATCTGAAGGCCATTAGCAAAACTCAAACTCATGATGATGAGCAGGGCGAGTAAGCTTTGTATAATCTTCGAATCTCTCGATCTGCTTGTCTCATAGGCTGTGTCATAATTGGGCATGTAACTGTGTAAGAGCCTAAGAGGAGGATCATCTATAGAGAAATTCCGATGAACTATTTACCTCTGCTCGTATAAAAGTAGAATTTATCACAATAACTACATGTACGTCTCATTTTCTTGTATAAATGAAAAGCAATATATCGATATTATCTAGTAATCTCTCTACATATATTATTTACTTGCCAAAACTCATTAGAGCCTAGTATCACTGTTTAATAAAGAAAACCATTCTTTGGATTTTTGTTCATGTTCTGGAATGGGGCGGAATCATCAAGTCAATTCTTAACAGTATAACACACGGATGCTTGCAGCCAATTACTTCAAGGCTTAATTATTATTTGATACATATTTTAATGAATTAATGTCTGCCATTGTAATGATTGATCCAACCAAATGACTCGTTTTTTTTTTCTGTCAATTGAGACAGAATTACTATAGATTGACTTTTCCTTTATGTTGGGGTCAACAATAATAAAATAATGGTGATCGAGTAACTAGGGGCTGCAGCAGCCTACGTGATGTGAAGGATTCAATATTACAAGGGGAAAGGAAATCAAGAGATGAATGATTTTTCATTAAATTTTAATTTTGAAAAAATCAATTGAATTGAAGGTGCATCATTTTGATTTGTGAAGAAAAATTAAAAGTTGGCTTAACATGATTTGTTTTGCTAGCCCTCAATCTCCAAACCCAAATGGGTTTGTTCTACCAGAAGCTTGCCTGAAAGTGAGGCGGACGCTGCTAAGATACATGAAGCAAGGTCTTAGATTCAAAGAACACGACGCCACTTCCTAATTCGCTAACCAACGGCAAGTTCTATAGAATTTAACTAGCTTCTTTCTAACGCAAGATTTCTAACGCATTTCTTGTGGAATGTACCTCTTATATTTTAAGAATTTTAGCATGGCATGATTTCTAAATAGTTCTATGAACACATCAAGTTGTCTATTTTGAATCAATATTGCTCTTATGAAACCAATAGTTAATTCTTGATGGCAACTATATATTATAAAATCAAATAAACGAAGCAGTTCTTATAAACTTGGTACATGCATACCAAGACATTCCTTAGATTAAACAACTCCATTTTTATACTCTGTCTTCTTTGATTTGTTCAATCCCTCGTTTGCTTCCATATACTATGCCCCTTGCAGTTCTATCTGCACTTGCAAGTTGGGATTTTCTTAAAGGTTACAGACATGAAAAAGTATAATTAATCTCTCTTGAGCATGCCCATCGTCACCATATTGCTAGATCATCAGTGAAAATATTATTTGATTTGCTGCTCGGCGCCGTAAAATAAGGAATTTCTAACCATTTCCTCTGATTTTTCTTGCGGTTTTGACAAGGTAGATACATGTTCATCACGAATTTGTTTTCATATTGCTAGAGTACTTCTGTCAGTGAAAAAATAAATTGTATTATCGACACATCGCCACTCGGAGTTCCTTTTATCATCGTTGACAAATTGATAATATGACAGAAACAGAAGGACAGTGCCCGGCCACCCGAGAGTAACTCAGCCATTATATCAGAAAGGAAAAATAATGCTATAAATGTCTACATTTTTAACTATAAGATATGATAATTTGTGATGAATACTATACTACCAGCCATAAAGATTATCGTCAAATGCTGAACGTCATTTTATAGGAAACATCTGACTGAATAATAATAATAAAAAAAATACTATAATAAGATTCTCTCTATCTTTGCATGGGAAAAATTGCCAATAAAAGGATTTATACATAGAATTCAAGTTTATTTTTTTAACAAAAAATTAAAAAATCTCGACCAGCTAGCATATAGTCACAACTATGTTTGCAAGTCATTACTATTTTCTAGATTAAAAAAAAATCTATTATCCACAAAAAAAAAAAAAAATTGCATGGATTTTGAATTTCGTGTAGCTGAACTCTTGGTCGGTGGATTCTAGCTCGTGGACTTAATGTTTTGGGTTTCCATACATCACCTTGGACTCTAGAGTATGTACTGTCTTTGATGTTGGGCCTTTATGCTTCCTTATAAATCGAGATGGGCTTTTTCATGAACGGAAAACAGAAATTTTGAGCGACCAAATATCTGCAGAAGAACGCTCCTCCATGTCCAATCCAAGAACAATCTCATCTTTTAGACGAAGGTATAACTCAGAATTTCACTCCCCACACAGTTGAACATGGTAGCTATTTTGATTTTATTCGCGTTTTTCAAAGCATAACAGGAGCCCCAGGAAAACAAGAAAACGAAAACTCTTCTTCCATTACTTCCAAAATAAGAATTTATCAGGTGCATAGAAGACCAAGATTTTAAGGAAAGAACTAAACCGCCAAACCCTATAGAAATTAATTAAGCAACATCCAAAATTAGTTATGTCCTTATTAATGATCAGTTGCAAGTCTCAAAATTTATTTCGAATTCCCTAGTTGGCTAAACAAAAATTAAAATGATATCAGTCGCTTATACGATTGTCTGAACAATGGATGCAGCCACGATGGAGACGTCATGTACAACCCTATTCATATCAGCCAGGGGCGATTTGCATCTCCTGAATTCTTTTTCACATAACCTGGCCTCCAAAGCAGCATCCATTGTGCCTGCTTCTGCAAATTTGTAGTTACCCAAACGCAAAGCTTGTAGAGATTCTGGAATATCCTCCTTTATTATGGCATCGTAGCGACTGGCACAAGATTGCAAGGCTCGTTTCATATTTGTGTCCTGTCTATGTTGAAGCAGCTTGTTAATACGATGTAGTGTGTGGGTTGCCCTAGCGTTAATGGTGTGAACCATTATCTTGGCAAGGCCTTCAACATCTGTATTGAAACTGCGAGGACTTGATATTAAAGATCTTACACAAAGATCGTAATAGGGTGTCTGCTTGCAGGTTTTCTCGATCAAGTTGTTGCCAAGAATGCTTGGAAGGAAGGCATTAACAGGAAAGATGAAGTAGATGATGAACACTAAAAATATTACAAGAGTACTCTTCATTTTTTGTAGTAAAATAAAAATGGATAGGGATGCTTGTGTAAAGGTACCACCACCAGCCTTTTATATTGAGAAAAGCTGTCCTCACTCCATAGATATACGAGGACCGTTCTCAGATGAATAGCTAACAAAATTGGTTTCAGGTAGGAACGAAATGTTAGCCAAGACCAATTCATCATGCTTATTCAACACTTGCCAGCAGCCTAGCCTCCAGAAAAGGATCGCGATGCCTTTCTTTATACCAAATTTGTATTTATTCATATAATATAGTAGTAGGTCGTCGTCAGTGCTTGTGATGCTATTTTTTTATAAAAAAATGATTATAGGATTTTTGTTTGAATATGTACAGATCATATTCTGTATATCTCCACAATGTATTTTCGAGATGACGGTAAACTTCACACTAGTTTTTTTTTAAAAAAAAGATTAAAAAAATCTGTCCATATACTCTTGTATATTGAGGGTATTATCCCATATGCCATTTTTAGAGTTTTTCTCTCTCATCCGCCCATATATATATTTATATATTTTTTCCCATATATGCTTTTATTATTTTTTGGATGAAAATGCCCACAATTTAATCATAAAAATATTAATTTTAAAAATATAAAAAAAGTGAAAAATTTATTAAAAAAATAATAAAATGAAGAAATGTTTTTTAAAAAAAAACTAAAGGAATTTAGAAAAAAAATGAAACTAACTTGTAAAATCTAAAAAAAAAAACCGACATCGGTCAAGCCTTGTCATGCAAATATGTCAATGCCAATAAAATAAGTTTTGCAAAACATAGATTTTTTATTTTTTTATTAGTTTCCTTTGTGTTTATTAATATTTGATGGGTTATTTCAATTTTTTGGGATGTTTTAATGTTTTATGTTTCATGATTTTATTTATTTTTTACGTTCATGGTTTTTCAAATTTTGATAATTTTAGTTCCATCCCAAAGGTCCAACACCCCGCTGTACTCGAGCGTTGTTGTTTGTGAGCATTGAGGAAGTCTTGTTTAGAGTAGTTTTGAGCTTGAGCTAGCTAAAGGGATTCTTACAGCCAAGACAACGAGAGACAAACAATCGCTAATGAATTATTTTCGATTTCCCAACTCATGAATTGGAGTTGTAATTATACTCTGGCTTCTCATCAACCCATAATTTCACCGCAGCACTTCTCACCGCAAGGTTTTCACCGAAAGATCCACCTGCAGAATGCACAAGTTAATTTCCAATCACCCCTGAGCCGATTAACATATATAGTTTCTTGCATAAGCTGCCACCTTACTGTCCCATATCATATTTCCAACTCCTACATGTGCACGAGAATTACTGTGAGCATCGAGATAGTCTTGTGGAGAGTTTTGAGCAGGGGATTATTACAGCTAAGGCAATGAGAAAAGCAATTGCTAGTGAATTATTGACAATTTTCATGTCGCTTTGTTTTCTCACTGTACTGGATATGTGGATGAATCAATGTATCAATATATTTTTATAAAAAACCATAAGATTAAAAAAAATTACAATTATACACTTTCTATAACATAAACATGCTTCAATTAAGATATTTTAGCTTTAGCGCTAGCTAGGCCTAATCATAAATGGACTTAGCAATGTGCTAAGTCTCGGGTACAATGGATTTAACATTAACCAGACTGAACCATGATTGAGTCTAGCAATATACTAAAAAATTCATAATTTTAATTTTTTTTTCCATATACATTTCAAAAACATCTCTTTTTAGAGTATTATTGTATTTTTTTCTCTAAAGAAATACTTATTTAAATATCGGAGAGTCCACAACTCCATTAAAGAGAATTTTTTATAGATACTAATCACAAGCTATTTTAACATGTCAAATCCAAGTATAAGCTATCAACCATCTTAACTAGAAAAAATAGATGATATTGATAGGATCGATTGATCAACCATTTATCCAATCTAAACATCTTATTTCTAGATTACTTGGATTTTTTGAGATACCATTATATATGAAAAATTTTCTTATTGATGATAAAAGTTAGACATACTGATATTATATATAAGGTAAGGGAAACTTATTTTAGACCATCACACTAAAATTTCCTCAAAATTTAATCGGCATGAACACCACAAGGGACTAACTAAAGAAGTAATTGCGGTCATTATTAGTTAATTGATTTCAAGATAATATCTCATGAGGGTAGTGATTAGTCGATGAAATCAACTAATTGGATTATCATGTTTATTTTCTAAAAGTGCTTTTTTTTCATAAAAAGATGAGATTTTTTTTATTAAAACAAATATCATATGTTTTTTAGACTACGTAATATTTATCAATTTCAGAATTAAAAATTTTCATGGTTAAATATTCACTGATACTAGAGTCAGGAATCTTACAAATAAACCATCATAGTATAAACAAACAAACTCTTAACAATTTAAGACAAAGTCAGTAATGCAATCTATCTCAGATAAGATACTTAAAAGGTGATAGTATCTTTTATTTCATGTAACTAGTATCGTATCAATCTCTATTAATCAATTAGTATTTGTAGTGACTATAATATTAGATGATGACTCTTTAAACAAGACATTTTTCTCATCAAAGATGTCACACCCAGACATCGAGAAGACCCTAAAAAAATATAATCTAAATTAGAAAAAAAAAATAGATATCTAACATCTTATTCTTTTGATGAAGAAATGTCTTATTCAAGGAGTCATCACCTAATATTATGGTCAATAGAAACCCTAATTGGTCAACAGAGATTTTATAATTCGAGACTAGTTATGGCTAGAGAAGGTATTAGTACCCCTAACGCATCCTATCTAAATTAAGTTGCAATGATAGTTTTGTCTTAAATTGCTAAAAGTTTGTTAGTTTGTGTTATGATAGTTTACCTATAATATTTACCAATGTCAGAGTTAGAAGTATCCGTGGTTGAATATTTATTAGCGCTAAAGTTTTTTAGTTTGTGTTATGATAGTTTATTTATTTTATATTTACTTAATATTCCCGACTCAAGCGCTAGTAAATATTTAATCACGAATACTTCTAACTTTAGCATTGGTAAATATTACGTAGTTATAAAAAAAAAAAATCTAAATCATTTACTTTACTTCTAACTCTAACATAAATGAATAAACAAATAAAATAAGTTTATTTTCTATGTATACACTTTTTTTTTTTACTTTTTATTTATCAAGCTAAATAAAATAAAACAAAATATAATGAAATAAAATAAATTTAAATGAGTATTTTTAGTTTTGGCTCTAACATCAATAAATAAATTAATAAATTTATATTGTATTTATTTATTCATGTATATATTTATTTATTTATTTTATTTTTTAAACTGGTTCCAACTTAATTATAAGAAGCTAATTATATATATATATATAAAACATCATCCAAGCGTATGCCACGTGAACTTCCTGTATGCCAGCATATCATCAAGATGTAGCAAATATTTTTCTATCATATATTAATTAATGCCAATATAAATCAGCTTATTTATCACTATTATTCCAGGTAATAGAAGCACTAATTTCATAATCAGAAAGGTTTAGTAAGGTTTTTGCCCAACATAATTGCCGGGTGGATCATAGTTGCACCCAATGAAGGTTCCTCCGGTGCTACACTTCACTTTAGCACATCCTAGGCGAGCAGAGTTACGCCAAACCACCTGAGTATAGTGCCCACACTGCTGGCCAGCGGCACATGAGTTGGAGCTGTAGTCGTAGTAAGCCTTCTCATCAACCCACATTTTTACAGCATCTGTACCTGAAAGGTCCGCGCTGCTCCATGCAAGGTTCTCCCCGTAAGGTCCACCTGAATGGACAAGGTTGCAATCGCCGGCACGTTGTTTAGCATAATTTTGTGCATAGGCTTGCACTGTGGTGTCCCAGGTTAGTGGACCAACACCTACAGCTGCACGAGCTGCATTATGAGCATCAAGGTAATCTTGTGGGTTGTCTTGGGCACGAGAGGGAAGGATTAGGGATAGGGTTATTATAAGAGTAAAGAAAGCAAGAGAAATCTTGCTTGACATCATTTTGCACACTTTCTCTTTTCTTTATCTTGCAAAAGAATTTCGTAGGTGATGGATGAAATAACAATGAGAGCTCAAGCGGTATTTATAGGCGTTATGCAACATTATGTGAACGATGACTTGGACGTATGCAAGCGAAGTCTGCGTAGAATGTTCAAAACAATAGCGTTAACTGCTTGGCTCGATAGTCTGCGTCGAGTGTTCAAAACAATAGCGTTAAATGACGCCCTCCAAAGCAAGTCCCTTGGAAAAGTTGAAGAAGTTGTCGGCTTCACATTCATCGGATGAAAATGAATGGATGTTTTGGCAGCAAGTGATTCGATCAAATGGTTTAATTTATGTAGAATATTATAAATTATATATATTATCTCATCAATTTAAAATTTTGAGCTACGTTAATTTTTTAATATAATATTAAAATTTTAATAATCAAGTAAAAATAAGTTTGAATTTCATTATCTTATTTATTTGATAAAAATTAATTATAAAATAATATGAGGTTATATAAATTTTAAGTTTAAAAATTTTTTCATTTTAAAAAACATGTTTAAAAATAATATAAATTATATTTTAAAATCTTATTTGATACATATTTTAAGTTTTTTATTGGAATTGATTTTTTTAATATGAAAAAGTTTAATTAGAAGAAATTTATTTGAATATTATCATAGGTGCCAAATTCTAAATCGATTTTCTTGAATAAATCGATGCTAACGACATATGATTGTGCCTGATCAACGTGTTCAATTGTTAAGATATTTTCTTTCTGGATTTCATCATGAGTTAGTGAGTTTTATGTAAAAAAATTTTTGGAAGAATTCAATATATTGACGGGAATAACTAGAAAGCAGCCAAAAGCAAGAGATTAAAAAAAAAAAAAGGAAAAACAAAATAATATAAAAACAGAAAGCAGACATGAAAAATACAAGGCCAATAGATACAGATTAGAATATTATATGGCATTTTGTATTTCCTATGTTTTTCCTCTTCTTACCGCCTGCTTGCATTAATCTTGTTCTTGTCCTTGAAAGTTTTTGTTCCACAAATCACGCCGCTTCCATTGTTGCGTCTAGAACATGACACTTTTTTTTTTTATCTCTCTTGAGAAATTACCGAACAACTAATTGATTTTCCTAGTGACATGTAATCATTCAAAGAATTTTTTTAAAAAAAATCTTTGAATGAACCATGATATGCAAAATGGATTAACATGAACAAGAGGGAGTATTAGCCTGATTTTTAGGGATTTATCTCCTTTTGGGATGTTAAAGTTCTCATGAATCTTAAAGTTTTAGCAATAACTGAGCTTGGCAGAATGACAAAAATAATTCAATCTTTATTTGCCGAATTTATTCGAAAATATTACCTCTCATAAAATTAAGAGAAGAAGGGCGTGTAACACGCCCATCAAAAGTTAGCATATTCGAGAATATCCAAACGTGTTTTATCTCAGCACCATGAGTCAAGACCCCACAAGACAGAAAAAAAAAAGTGAAGGTTTTTGTTTTTGTTTTAGGTCAAGCATATATGTTGGCAGCCTCTCAAAACAAAGAATTGCCGTGTAACATGGATTAACATGCTAGGAACATCTGGGCTGCTTTGATCATCAGCTAGTTTTTTTTTTTGGTAATAATTAATTAATTAATTTTTTAAAATTTTAAAATTAATAACTATAATAATTTTTAGATTTATAACATTCAAATTAGTAATATATAAAAAGTACATCTAAAATATTGAATCTGATTAATTAAATTATACAACCTGTTGAATTATAAAGATTAATTATAAGTTTACAAAAATAATTATAACAAGAAGTTGGTTATTAATTAAAAAAATAAATAGTTAAAAAAAATTTAATGATAACAAACCCGTGCTTTCTATACATTTTTTTTTTTTTGTTAAATTGTTGAGTGAGTGATCGAATTTCCGACTTAATATAATGCCGAGTTGCAATACCGGAATTAATGTAGAAAAAAATTATTTTTAAATTGATTCTATATCTAGATAACTTCAAAAGGATGCTTTAGTCAGAAGCAGACAGTACTGGATTATTTTTTTAAAATGGACGACTTAGACTCTTGAGTCTTGACTATTCTGTTTCTTTTTCGTGTAAACTGTAAAGTGATGCACCCGGATAGCCTGTAAAAAAAACACTATATCTCCCTGGCTAATCGTCAATTGTGGAACATGCTAGAATCGAGCAAAACTGATCAAATAATCTTTTTTAAAAATATAAGTGGAGAAAGAAATCTAGATGTTCTTATCATTTTTTTTTGTGAATAATAAAGTTTTTTCTCATTTTATTGTGTTTTTTTTTCAAAATAAATCATGAAGTAATTAATAAAATACAACTACCGTACAAAAACATTTTATTGATAGGTTTGTACTTTGTATCTTTGTTTTGAATTCTACAAGCAACCACGGCTACAAAATTTATAAATATAAATCAAAATATCAAATATCTCACGATTCCATGAAAAAAAACATTAAAAAAAATGCACATGTTGTAAAATTAATCAACCATTCGTGCACCAAATCAGTCACATTTTGGGAACTCGATCATCAATTAATATTAACTTATAGTTTTAATTCAAGTTTTTAAATCACCTTTTATTATAAAAAAAAATTAATTCCATTAAGTCAATGCAAAATTAAAGGTATACTTTTGAGAATAATAAATAATTGTTGATTCAAAACAAAAATCATCAATCAATAACGTCGCAGCAGAGAGTGACTTTGCTCCCAACTCCATGTAAGTCTAATTGATATAATAATTTTCTGTTCTATGGTTGTCATAAACCGCTGAGATATTTCTTAGTATTATAATAATAGTTATTTTTTATTTATAAATATATTAAAATAATAATTTGATATAAAAATATTTAATATGAATATATAGTATTAAATAAAATAATTTGATATAATTTTTTTTATTTTTATGGTCTGAATCAGTGCTAACAATAAATTTTTTTTAATTGTTAGGATCTGACAACCCCTTCTTCTTTCTCAAGATAAAAAATTAATAAAAATTAATTTTTATATCAAAATAAATTAAAACAATTTTAAGAAACTATAATTATAGAATTTACGTGATTATTTAAGTTAAAAAACTAAAGTGATTTTGTTTTAAATGTATAGGACGTCACTTATATTTGTCTTGTTTTTAATTTAAGTCCTTTCTCTTTCAATCTCACCCTCCCATAAAAATTTAAAATTAATTGCTTTTTAAATAATATTTAATTGCCAAAAAAACAAAGTTTGAGGAGTAACATACAATAAGATTTTGCACAGTAAAAAATATACAGTGAAAATCTCTCCCGTTTTAGTATATAAGTAATAAATTCATGAATTAGATAGCTTGCCATGAATATTTAAAATCCAATTTAAAAAAAAAATCATGTAAATTTTTTGACTAGGTGAAATAATCCTAGGAAGGTTTCTAGCTGGCACCGCAGCCCAATAGCTTCAGACGCGGTCAAAGATAAGAGGCCTTCAGTGCACATGTCTTCGATTAAATTGCAGCAGGAGATCCTTCGTATAGCAACTTCCCTTGCTTCGGCTGCCCATGTTTCGTTCCAAGAAATCGGGACATCCCCACCCTGTACACGAATCTCGTTACGGGCTTTAACAAAATCATCGGCAGTAATCAGGGCCAGGGAGACATTAACGCAAATGACTTATTGTAACCTAGTAGTCTCCATTCCAGGCACAGAGCAACTTCTTTCCTTCGTTTTTTTTATTTGTTCTTCTTAATCATGGGCACAAAGCAAGCTGTGAATTCACATATAATAGTAAAGTTATCAAATCCTCAACCATTTCTGTATGCATATCTGATTTTATTCATCTTATTATAATATAGTATTTATATCATAGGATTACGATTTTCAAAATGGTTTATAGTTTTTCCAGCCATCTATTGATTACCAATTTATCTATACTCTTCAACTAGTTTATAGTTTTTCCAAAAGCGGAGATCCATATTTGCCAGTCAATTTCCCAAGAGTTTTTTTTATTATTATTAATATTATTATTAGCAATGGATGAGCGAGTTCTCTGCGCGAGGGGAACCACTCCATACGATGCAACAATTTTCGAGACACCAATTTGGGAAGTAGATTTGGATTAAATTATTAATAGATAAAATCATCATTAAAAGTGTCTATTAAGAAAGATATCTGATCTTGTTTTTGAATACACCATGCCAACTTATTTTTCTAAAAATGGCCCTTATGTGGTTTAAAATTGTATTTCAAACAGTTTTTTAAAAAATTAAAATTATTTTTTATTTAAAATTAATTGTTTTTATAGTTTTAATTATTTTAATATACTGATGTAAAAAATAAATATAAAAAAAATATTATTTTAATATATTTATAAATAAAATATACTTTATATTTTTAAACACTTCTTAATATATTTTGTACTAAATGAATGGTTACAGCAAGAGATGGCATAAGACGTGAATTACCTTAACTAACAAATTAATTATATGGCATCGACATCTGAAAAAATTAAATATAAAAACTCCACTTATGTAGACCGCTAAAATAAAAACCTCATCTTAGAAAATTGCTCTATACGTGTGTGTGTGTGTGTGGATAGAAAGGATCAAAATAGCAACGAGCTTAATTGAGAGCAAAATATATAAAAGATTATGAACCAAACTAATTGTATTTTTGAATTTAGAATGCGAATTTTGTTAACATATAGTCATTAATTCATCATCGTAAATAAATTATTAATAATGCTTCTATAAAATGATATGAACAAATTTAATGATATGTAAAAAATTAAGTCTGATCTATAATCTTAGATGATGGATAAATCCATACAATAATATATTTAAAATACATTTATATGTGTAAGAATAGTTGAGTCTATTCTTACTGAGGTAGCATCTTGGACTGCACCTACCAACCCAATGGATGATGACGGGAAAGGCAGAGAACCAACAGGATGGTAAGGGACCGAGTCAAGTTGAGAGTCGAGTGTTTTTGCACCTGCACCCAACTCGGTACCGTTGTAACCATCATTTGCACCGGATCCACACCCGGTCAAGTCGGGTCAAATAGGATGAATGGTCTCCTTATCTGTCCAAGTACTTATCCTACTCAACCCATATTTTTTCACATGTTTTTTTAAATCCTCTTTAAATTTATTGTAATACCTCAAAAAATTATATCCTAATAAATTAGAGAAAAAAATATCATATATCCATTAATATTATTTTTAAGGTATTAATACTAGATTGACTTGCATGTACTGAATTGTATCATTAAATATCACTAGTGGTATGTGCTAATTAGTAATTTGTTAGCGACTTGTATGATTTAATATTTTATGTTACAAGATTCCCTTTTTTTTTTTTTTTTTACTTTCATGGTTTTTCAAATTTTGCTAATTTTAATTCCATCCCAAAGGTCCAACACCCACCTGTGCTCGAGCGCTGTTTGTGAGCATTGAGTAAGTCTTGTTTAGAGTAGTTTTGAGCTTGAGCTAGCTAAAGGGATTCTTACAGCCAAGACAACGAGAGACAAACAATCGCTAATGAATTATTTTCGATTTCCCAACTCATGAATTGGAGTTGTAATTATACTCTGACCCAATCTTTGTGATAAGCGCTATGAATATTCTTTCATAATAAAAATATATCCAATTAATAAAATCAGGTATTAATTTTATTTAATATATCAATATTTAAATATCTTCGTAGACAAAGCTTTTAACCTCAATCGAATTCTATTATAACACAAATTTATCACTATAGAATATATCAAATTACCAAAATCTGGTGCTCAATTCTAGCTAGTATTTCATTATCTTATTCTTTGATATAAGTTAAGTATGATTAATTGTGTATGTATTATTTTAAAATAAAAACTGTTATCATATAAGTAGATTAGAATATATATATATATATATATATATATATATATATATATATATATATATATATAATCTGCCAGTATGCATATGACTTACATGATTAATTTTCACTTTCTAAAGCATCCTATTTTAGTTCAACTTAATAATAATTTGAATTGAAAGTGGATGCTATAACACATAAGTTGTGATCATTCTGACTGTAATTAAAATTATATGGACATAATTTTATATATAAAAAAAAACCATCCAAACGTATACCACGTGAACTTCCTGTATGCCATCATATCATCAAGGTGTAGCAAATATTTTTCTATCATATATTAATTAATGCCAGTATAAATTAGCTTATTTATCATTATTATTCCAGGTAATAGAAGCACTGATTTCATAATCAGAAAGGTTTAGTAAGGTTTTTCCCCAACAACGTTGCCGGGTGGATCATAGTTGCACCCAATGAAGGTTCCTCCAGCGCTATGAGTCACTTTAGCACATCCTAGGCGAACAGAGTTACCCCAAGCCACTTGACTATAGTGCCCACACTGCTGGCCAGAGGCACATGAGTTGGAGTTGTAGTCGTAGTAAGCCTCCTCATCAACCCCCTTTTTTACAGCATCCGTATCTGAATGGACAAGGTTGCAATCGCCGGCACGTTGGTTAGCATAATTTTGTGCATAGGCTTGCACTGTGGTGTCCCAGGTTAGATCTGATGTCTTCATTAGTTTCCATTCTTCGAATAATATCATAATCAAATCCAAATCATGGTTTTGAATATTTTATGCCAGCTCAGTTGTCCACATTAATTCCATTGCCAATTAAGTTTATATTGGTTTAATTTGAGGACATCCATGACCCTCTCTTTTTTTCTCCGATTGAGACCAGAATGATCACTTTGTTACAACCGATGACAAATTAATATACGGATCTTGCAGCAAGGCTGTACCCTAACTGTTCTAGTTGAGTTTTTCTATGTGATTTCAAGTTTTAGTATATATACATGTGATTCCGTGATATCATACATGTTTATTAGGGTTACAGTATGTTGTGTATGGTCCCACACCATGTGATAGTGGGACCACCACATTTAATGAGAAGAGAGGCAGCTGACCACTTTAAAATTAAGTGGTTCGGGTACTGTAGCACAAGATTTGAAAAGAGAAGAGAGGAGAAGAAAATCAAGAGAGAAAAAGAGAAGAAAAGGCAGCAGAGCAGCCTTCATTCTTTCTTCGATTTCCAGCTCGTTCACCGTTGGATCGGGCTGAGATTTTGACAGCAGCTTCTAGACACGTTGATCTTCATTCTGAACGGTTGGATCGAAGATTGGTGGTGTGGAAGCTGGCCGTTTTGACAGAAAACGGGGCTGTCAGTTTTGTGAGTTTTTCTCAAATAATTCTCCTTTAATCTTGTTGTAATCCGAGAATAAGTTGTTCTTGATGATATATATGTTGTATCCCTTAGTTGAATCTGAGGAAGAATGATTGTGAACCCATTATTTGTTGATAGTGGAAGTTTTTAGGTGGACTACGGTCCCGTGGTTTTTCCCGCATCGGGTTTTCCACGTTAAAAATCTTGATGTTGATTTTGTGATTATTTGCATTATTTTTCATCATTGTTTGATTCTGTTTTACTGCACAAAGAGGGAAAGAATTGGGACTTGTGAATTGTAATTATATTCCGCTGAATTGATCCGGGTAAATTGGTGTCCGGTTGTTCCGAATTTTCCCAACAAAGTGGTATCAGAGCCTGGTTGTGTAGATTGAATTTCTTGTGCAGTTAAAATGGAAAAGGAAGATTCGGGCATGATAAAGCTTACTTCCTCAAATTATTTTTTATGGAAAACAATGATGGAGGATCACTTATATTGCAATGATTTGGCTTTACCGATTGAATGTAAAGGAATAAAGCCTGATGATATGGATGATGCAAGATGGAATGGACTAAATAGAAAGGCTACTGCTAATGTTAGAAAATGGGTATCTTCTAAGTCCATTAATCATATTTCTCAAGAACATGACTGCTATACAGTTTGGAAGATGTTGGAAGAAACATTTGCTAAGGAGAGTGCACAAAACAAGGTTTTTGTAATTAGAGACCTTGTGAATTTGAAGTATAGAGATGGTGAAGATGCTTCAGTGCATATAAATGTATTCCAAGGGTTCTTGAATCAGTTGTCATTGATGAATCTGGAGTTAGCTGATGAAATGCAAGCACTAATCCTACTGAGTTCATTGCCGGATAGTTGGGAGACTTTGGTGGTGTCACTTAGCAATTCTACTCCGAATGGGAAGATCACTTTGAAAACAGTGAAGGATTGTATCCTCAATGAAGAGAAGAGGAGGAAAGGCACAAGCACTTCTGAGTCTCATGCACTTGTTACAGAAAGTCGAGGGAGAAGTCCAAGCAGGTTCTCTCACAGCAAGCAAGATAGAGAATCCAGCAATAGAAAAGGCAAATGGAAGCCAAGAGGAAGATCTCAGTCAAGGAAGGGTTTTAAGTGCTATTATTGTGACAAGCCTGGGCATATGCAAAAGGATTGCAGAAAGTATAAAAGAGATAAAAAGGGTAAAGATGAAGACAAGAATGAAGAGAATGGTACAGCTGCAGTTGTATATGATGGTGATGTTGCCATTGTTTGTGATGATGGTTGTGTTAATCTTGCATGTCAGGATACCACCTGGGTTGCAGATTCAGCAGCTTCTTACCATGTTACACCCCGACGTGATTTTTACACATCCTACACTGCTGGTGACTTTGGTCAAGTTAGGATGGGAAATCAAGGGATGGCTAGTGTTGTGGGCATTGGAGACATTTGGTTGGAAACCAATACTGGGTGCAAGTTGCTACTCAAAGATGTTAGGCATGTGCCTGATATGCGCCTACACTTAATCTCTACAGGTACTCTTGATGAAGAAGGCTATCACAATTACTTTGGAGATGGTAAATGGAAGCTCTCCAGAAATTCCCTGATTGTTGCTAAAGGGAAGAAAATAGGTCTCTACATGTCACAAGCCAAGGTGATCAAAGGGGAGGTGAATGCAATTGAAGATTGCTCTACTGATCTGTGGCATAAGCGGCTTGGACATTTAAGTGAGAAAGGCCTTGGCATCCTTGCCAAGAAGAACTACCTTCCATTAAAAGGTATGAACTTGAACACATGTACTCATTGTTTAGTTGGCAAACAACACAGAGTTGCATTTCAAAGATCACCTTCACATAGAAGATCACATGTTCTTGATTTAGTTCATACTGATGTTTGCTCTATGATTGACAAGTCTCTTGGGGGTGCATTGTACTTTGTTAGTTTTATTGATAATCACTCCAGGAAAATTTGGGCCACTTGTTTGAAATCCAAAGATCAGGTGCTTGATGTCTTTAAGGATTTCCATGCCAGAGTTGAAAGAGAAACTGGTAGAAAACTCAAATGTGTTCGAGCTGACAATGGTGGTGAATACAGGGGTCCTTTTGAGAAGTACTGCAGGGAACATGGTATCAAGTTGGAGAAGACAGTTCCTAAGACTCCACAGCAGAATGGAGTGGCTGAGAGAATGAACAGAACCATTGTTGAAAGAATTAGATGTATGCTCTCTCATGCAAAGCTGCCTAAGTCTTTTTGGGGTGAGGCAATGAAGACTGTAGTTGCAATGATCAACCTTTCTCCATCAGTTCCTCTTGAATTTGATGTTCCAGATAGAGTTTGGAAAGGAAAAGATGTCTCTTATGCACACTTAAGAGTGTTTGGATGCAGGGCATTTGTACATGTTCCTAGATATGAAAGGTCTAAGCTTGACAGCAAGACAAAGCAGTGCATTTTCTTGGGCTCTGAAGATGATGAGTTTGGCTATCGGTTATGGGATCCAAAGGAGAAGAAAATTGTGAGAAGCAGAGATGTTATCTTCTTTGAAGATCAAACCATTGAAGACTTTGAACAAAAGGAGAAAACAGAGTCTATTGTTTTTATTCCAACTAATTCAATTCCAAGACCTACTCCACAGTTACCTTTAATGCCTGCTAATCATGGGGGAGACTTGCAAAATGATGATGGTGGTGGTTCTCTTATTGAGCCATTAGTTGGTGATCCTGAAGCAACTAATGATGATGTTGATGTTATTCCTGAACAGGTTATGCAGGAAGCTTCAGATGAGCCACAATTGAGAAGGTCAGCTAGACCTCGCCAACCTTCCACCAGATATTCTCCTCATGAGTATGTGTTGGTCACTGATGGGGGAGAGCCAGAATGCTTTGATGAAGCTATGTCACATGAGAAGAAAAGTGAGTGGTTGAAAGCAATGCAAGAAGAGATGAAATCCTTGCATGAAAACCATACCTTTGAGTTAGTGAAGCTTCCTAAAGGTAAGAGAGCACTCAAGAACAAATGGGTGTTCAGGTTGAAAATTGATGAACATTGCTCACAGCCAAGGTACAAGGCAAGATTGGTTGTGAAAGGCTTCGGACAGAAGAAAGGTATTGATTTTGAAGAAATCTTTTCACCAGTGGTCAAGATGTCTTCAATCCGAGTTGTGCTTGGCTTAGCTGCTAGTTTGAATCTTGAAGTAGAACAACTTGATGTGAAAACTGCCTTTCTCCATGGTGATTTGGATGAGGAGATCTACATGGAGCAGCCTGAAGGTTTTGAAGCAAAAGGTAAAGAGCAGCTAGTTTGTAAGTTGAAAAGGAGCTTATATGGGTTAAAGCAAGCTCCAAGACAATGGTATAAGAAGTTTGATTCTTTTATGGTGGATCATGGTTATGACAGGACCACTTCTGATCATTGTGTATTTATGAAAAGGTTTCCAGATGGAAACTTTATTATTCTCTTGTTGTATGTGGATGATATGTTGATTGTTGGCCATGATGCTAAGAAGATTCAGATGTTGAAGGAAGAGTTGAGCAAGTCTTTTGCAATGAAAGACTTGGGACCAGCAAAACAGATTCTTGGTATGAAGATCACACGTGACAGGAAGAAGGGAAAACTTTGGCTATCTCAGGAGAGATATGTTCAAAAGGTACTTGAGAGATTCAACATGAGCAACTCCAAACCTGTTTGTTCTCCACTTGCAAGCCACTTTAAACTAAGTTCTAAGCAGTGTCCTTCAAGTGATGAAGAAAAAGATGAGATGAAAAAGGTTCCTTATGCATCTGCAGTTGGTAGCTTGATGTATGCTATGGTTTGCACAAGGCCGGATATAGCTCATGCAGTTGGGGTGGTTAGTCGGTTCCTCTCCAATCCTGGTAAAGAACACTGGTCAGTAGTGAAATGGATACTCAGGTATCTCAAAGGTACTTCTAGTTTCAGTTTATGTTTTGGTAATGATAAACCTGTGTTGGATGGATACACAGATGCAGATATGGCTGGTGATGTTGATTCTAGAAAGTCCACATCAGGATACTTGATGAAGTTTGCAGGGGGAGGAGTCTCATGGCAATCAAGGTTGCAAAAATGTGTTGCATTATCCACTACAGAGGCCGAATATATTGCTCTTACTGAAGGGGGCAAAGAGTTGTTATGGATGAAGAAGTTCTTGCATGAACTTGGCCTAGTTCAAGAGAACTTTGTATTGCACTGTGATAGTCAAAGTGCAATCCATCTCAGTAAGCATCCTACTTTTCACTCTCGATCAAAGCACATTGAGGTTAGATATCAATGGATTCGAGATGCTATGGAGATGAAGTCATTCGTTGTTGAGAAGATCCATACTGATGACAACGTGTCTGACATGATGACCAAACCTCTACCGAGAGAGAAGTTTGAGTTTTGCAGAAAGGAAGCAGGCTTGTTAGAGCCTCCTAAATTGAATTTTACATATTGATCGCCGGTATGGCGAATTCCTCACATGGTGTGTGAGGGGGAGATTTGTTGTGTATGGTCCCACACCATGTGATAGTGGGACCACCACATTTAATGAGAAGAGAGGCAGCTGACCACTTTAAAATTAAGTGGTTCGGGTACTGTAGCACAAGATTTGAAAAGAGAAGAGAGGAGAAGAAAATCAAGAGAGAAAAAGAGAAGAAAAGGCAGCAGAGCAGCCTTCATTCTTTCTTCGATTTCCAGCTCGTTCACCGTTGGATCGGGCTGAGATTTTGACAGCAGCTTCTAGACACGTTGATCTTCATTCTGAACGGTTGGATCGAAGATTGGTGGTGTGGAAGCTGGCCGTTTTGACAGAAAACGGGGCTGTCAGTTTTGTGAGTTTTTCTCAAATAATTCTCCTTTAATCTTGTTGTAATCCGAGAATAAGTTGTTCTTGATGATATATATGTTGTATCCCTTAGTTGAATCTGAGGAAGAATGATTGTGAACCCATTATTTGTTGATAGTGGAAGTTTTTAGGTGGACTACGGTCCCGTGGTTTTTCCCGCATCGGGTTTTCCACGTTAAAAATCTTGATGTTGATTTTGTGATTATTTGCATTATTTTTCATCATTGTTTGATTCTGTTTTACTGCACAAAGAGGGAAAGAATTGGGACTTGTGAATTGTAATTATATTCCGCTGAATTGATCCGGGTAAATTGGTGTCCGGTTGTTCCGAATTTTCCCAACACAGTATGTCCAGTAAATCTAAAAATTAATTATCATATGCATAAGTTAGTTGGGATATTTCGAAATATCCCAAAAACAACATGAATTTTACATTATAATAAATAAGATTTATAAAAAGTTGTTTGTTTTTGCAATTAAAACTGTATTTTTAAAAGTAAAATTAGCATGAAAAAACATCAAAAAGCATACTAAAAAAAAATTAGTACCCATAGAATCGCCCTTTTCTTTAAACACAAACATACAAGTAGATTTTGGTCCTGAATATTATAATTATGCAAACAAATCCTTCAATAGAAAAGATTTCATTATCTTCTTATATATTTTATTGTTTTTGTGGCTGACTACTAGCTAGAACTCCAAGCAACATAATTCAATACGGGCTTTGACCCTCAATGTTTCCAACAGGATCATAATTGCAAGTGACAAACCACCACCCGTTCTTGCACTTAGCTCTGCCACACCCTAAATGAACCGATTTGCGCCACACAACCTGAGTGTAATGGAGGCACTCGTCACCAACACATGAGTTGGTATCGTGGCTATAGAAAGGCTTCTCACTTGCCCACATTTTGACTGCATCCACTCCATTCAAGTTACCATAACCTTCAGCAATGTTCTCACCATAGGGTCCTCCTGAATGCTCTAATTCACACTTTTCAACCCTTGAATTTGCATACTTTTGAGCATAGGCTGCCACAGTGTTGTTCCAAGTAATTGGACCAACTCCTACTTCAGCACGAACGGCATTATGTGCATCGACATAGTCTTGGGGAGAATTTTGGGCTAAGGTGATGTTAACCGAGACGGATGCCATCAAGTATGCTGCTAATAAGAACTTGCTGAACCACATCTTCTTTCTCTATGCAAGGCAGAACTGAGAACAAGTCAGACAAGTGATCTTTGAGGTTCTTAATACAATGAAGTATAAGGTGTGTATTTATAGAAGGGGGAAAAAAGGTAGAAAAGTCATCACACGAATTAGATTTTCAAAAGGTAGAGATACTTTTATTTACGAGTGTAAAATGTCAGATCATCATCATTTTATTAATGTACACGAGAAAATAAGACAATTGATCAATCACTAATAAGCGGATACAACAAGGTATATAGAAAAAGCTAAGTAGGGCCGAGGATAACGATATTTTTGGTGCCTGCCTAATGACTAATATACCATATATCACCACACTTACATGTCTTAAGAGATTTCTAATTATTTCACATGTATAAAAATCAAATTGATAATAAGTTTGCGGGAATTGTTCCTATAATCTTCTATATCTAGCAAGATTTCTGTCAATTTAGTTTCGTTTTATTTATCCTCTGTCAAACAGTATGGTCTCCACATAACTAGGAGTATTTCATGAAATTCATTTCCTGGGAAATCCCACTGGGGTTAAGACAATCATTCTTCATTATCAGAGCATCATGATTCAAAAGGAAAGGAAAAAACACAAAATAAAAGTTTTAAAATCAGCAACAGCAATGATGCATGATTACAAGCTTCTTTGATTTGTCACTAGTTGTGAAGATTGCAGAGTTGTCAAATTACTATGAACAAAAGAACTCTTGTCAAGTTAGCATTTCGTGTACTAATGTAAAGAGTAATTCCGCCTACGTTAGTATTGTTTTTATCATCTATTTATCTTTTGGATTCGTGGTTTTATTTTATTTTTATAATGTTCATGATATGCTATCAATCATGTTCTTACAAGTTACTGAGAACTTTTTGTGGCGGTAATTGAGGAACCTGTAAAAGAGGGGAGAAAATCAAAAGAAGAAGATAAAATTGAAAGAGGACCATATAAAGAATAAACTCATGGATTTAACAGTGAGATCATGTGAATAGAAGTCGCTATCCTATCTTCCGTGTAACAAGCGACTGAGCTCACAATTGTTGCACTAAACATTTGAATATGCCCAGGTTAAGTCACTAGCAAACAGCACATGATGAGACCCAGCATTTCACGGATCCATTACAGAAGATTTCTTTAAGCAAATGACTTCAATTCATAGTATTCTTCGCATGTGAACTCAACTGTCGCACGTTTGAAAAGAGTGCTGCTAGAAAAAGTAATGCTTAGAGTATCAATTGTCATCTTTGTCTAAGCAAACAATGATATTTTCTACCCATGGGAGATTGATACCTGGGAGTGGCGTGCTTCTGAAACCAAATTCACGTTATCAGCGCAGGATTCTCAGCAGCCAAGAATTTATCGTCTTCGAAAAAAAAAAAAAGGCCTTCGAATTCTTGCTGATGATTACCTAATATTGAGCTCATTTTAATTATGCTTGTAGAAATGGAAATGTATGTTCCCGGGAGAACTTTGACAGTAAAGAAAACTTCTCATCTACTCTTCGCCGCAACAAAAATAAAACAAGAATATTAGATAAGGGATTTTTTTTTTTTGTTTCTGTTTCTGTTTCTGTTTCGAGATAAGGGATTTACGTACTTGGTGACAAGGTTTTTTTTTAACTTAAATTTGAATACCGGGTTGAGTTTGTTTTCTTCAAGCATTAGGATAATAAAAATATTGTCTATTTTCTTCGTTTTAGTTGATTAGCACATTTAAATTAAAATATTCTTATTACCCAAACATGCTAAAATATCTAGGGTTTAATGCACTTACTTTACTGTACTGTTTTTATGAACTTTAAACCTGCTTCTCTCAGTTTTGTTTTTCCTCTTTTTCATTTTTGTCTTTTAATTTTATCTATTTTTATTTTTAATTGCAATCTCAATTTTTTTTAAAATAATAAATTTAATTAACTAGGTTATCAATTCATATATATGATTTGATTTTAAACTTGAATTATATAGCTTTTTTATTTTTTCAGTTACGCACTCATAATTTTTTTATCAAACAAGTTAATTTTTCATCAATTAAATTAATTAGGCAACGTTAAGAAAATTTTAAGTTAATATTAATTTTCACATAACATAATTTTAAGTTAATATTGGACAAGAAGTTAAGTATAAAGATTTTAATATTAATCCATTTTATAATAATAATAAATAATTATCCATATTTTGTAAAATTTTTAATTATGTTTAAAAAAATTTTGATCACGAGTTGTAAATTAGTTATAGACTAAGGTAAATAAATAAAATGCGGCTTGGTTTTTCTAAAAAGAAAAAGAAAAGATGCAGCTCAGTTGCTCGGGCAGGCCTTTAGCCCAATTTCGCTGAGTAAACAAGATTTTCAGTTATGGGCCGAGAAATGGAGAGAATTCCAACGTTCCTTGCAAACCAAGGGCTTGGTCCACAAACATGTCCAAGGCCTCGTGGGCATTAAATAGACCCAAAATAGGTTCAGCTAAAGGAATCGGCCCATAGTAATGAGCCTTAAAGATGCAGAGCTAATAAGCCCTACTATCTTCTCAAAAAAAGAAGCCCTAATATCAATTCAGGCCTGCTAATTTGAATACAACTTCTTTGGGTGTGTCGCATCCATCCTCCTCTTATTAACTGCTTAAGTTCTTATGGCTACAATTGAAAAGGATTCATGAAACAGAGCCCACTCACTTGGCTGGATGACACTCTGCGTTAAATTCCAGTTGCTTAGGACAGTGTTCTGGCACATTAAAATCATAAAAAAACACATAAATAAACTAAAATAATTTTTTTTTCCAAAAGAAATGACGAAATGATAGTTTAACTGCTGCTCGGAATAGCCTCCGGATCACTCGTGAAGCTCTCCTTTGCTAGGTCAAAATTAACCCGCTTTCAATGGGAAAAGCTAATAACAACTTTGTGGTTGATAACAAAGAGGAACCTGGTTAAGTCAAACACGTTCTTCTCTGTTTTCATTGCTTAACCATACTTCCCTTTTCTTTTCTTTGGAAGGGAGAGATTATAACGGGCAAAAAGTGGGAAACCACCACTAATGGTGGGAAGGCAAGAAATGACGACCAGCATGGGCTGAACATTTTGGTAGCACAGCTAGCTAGTCAATAGAAATGCCACAACTTAATGCGGCACCACCATATATAGGTCATAGTTGGACATAATTACCCAGAATGATCTCTGTTTGCTAGGTCTTGTGAAGCCATTTAAAGCCTGCCTTTTTTCTCTCTCCTCCCTCTCTTTGTATATATTTTTGATTGACCAGCAGTTTGAGACAAACTAGGAGTTTCTACAGTTTCTCTCCTCTTCCTTCCTTCCTCCCTTAAGGTGTGCCACCTTCTCGTTCATGTCTCTATGGTTTATAGCTACTGCAATTCTTAACTTCTCCAAGTCTTTGCATTCCTTTTTATCACTTCATTTATGTTCTACCGTATTCTTGCATTAAGAAAGAACAAAAATCATGACTTCACACATTTTGTGCATGAGATTTTCACAACGCATTAATTGAAGAAATTACGATGCATTATTGTCTTCTCAAAAAAAAAAAAAACATGGATCCTATTCTAAATTACTTGCGCAGGGTTTTTGAAAACCTTAATCATAAAGAGGACGTTGTGTGCTTGGATAAAGTTAAGGAAGACTTCTGAGAATTACGTTACATAATGATAATGTTGATATTACATAATCTTTTCTTATTTATGTGAAATCACAAAAGAGTAAAAAAGAAAAACGAGCTGTTCTATTACAATGTCTTACAGGGCATATTGTAGAGGGCTCGGGGCATTGTTTCTTTTACTCCCTTCTCCTTTTCCACGTAGAAATGGCTTGTTGACTTGAGCTCCTGCCAATGATTAATTTTCTAAAAATGTTAATTTCATTGGTGCATTCTATTCCTGTTTGTTTAGAGATCTATATTTAGCTTGCAATTTTCTAAACAGTGTTTCCTCATGCAATAAGGATTTGTGCCATTATGTGATTGCCTCTGTATGTGAAAAAGGGTTGAATTTGTGTCACTGTGCGATTACCTCTGTATGTAAAAAAGGGTTGAACTTGGACGTGTGAAATGAGTTTGTAGCTATATTTTAGCAGTTTGTGCAACTTGGTTGCAGAGCTTGTTCTTCAGGCACCAATGGCTTCATCAACCTCAGGCCCAAAAAAAGTGCTGTCAAGGTTCCGCCAAGTCGTTGGGCTATTGCTTCCAGAGTCGAAATCTACACCGCCGCCACCTCCACCTGTTAGCAGGTACTGGCAGTACTTTTTTTTTTTTTGCCCTTTTTTATTATATATATAATAAAATCAATTTTGCACATGCTAAAACCTCAAGGGCTTGGCCAATTGATGATGGTCCCAGATAAGCCTCTTCCACTATCATTCTTCTTCCCTAGAGAAGTTTTTTTAATGTCTTCTTCTTTATTTATCATGAATAGAACAATTTGTATGGACCTCATGAGTTAAACTTACCTTACTGTTACAAACAAGATTTTAGTAGGGTTTTTTTGAATTACAAAACATGCTCCCTCGCGGTTTTAATTCAATTAAATGATATGAAAATTTTCAAATCATGAAAAAGTTTATGTTATTTAGTCTTCAATGGATCATTCAATATCGTATTATAATTTTATCGGCTTACCCATGGTAGATTCTTTCGAGCCTCCATGATCTAAAACATTTTTCTCGCAAAGAATATACATGTAAATTGCCACATTGACTTCTCTTCCACTCGTTTAATGTTGATTGATTATTTTGTTATGAAAACAGTACTGATGATCACAAAGTGACTACTGATGAGAAAGTGAAATCTGGTGGTGAAGATATCAACTGGGATAATGTTGGTTTTGGTCTAACTCCCTCGGATTTCATGTTCATAATGAAATGCCCTGTTGGAGACAAATATTCAGAAGGACACCTTGTTCCCTATGGAAATCTTGAGATAAGCCCATCCTCTTCAGTGTTAAACTATGGACAGGTAATCACCAACTCATCAACATTCCATAATTCTCTATTGACTACTGTAAGATCAGTTTTGATTTACGTTATGAACATCTCTTTTGGTCGTTCATAAATTGTAAATATGTGGAAAACTTGATTTTGATGAACTTGCACTCTTAGCGTTAAATCATGTTGGCAGTGCCGTTGAGATAGGAATTCAACTGGCACTGATAATTAATGACAAACGTATTTTCTTGGTTACAGGGATTGTTTGAAGGGATGAAAGTATACAGGAGAGAAGATGACAGAATCATGATCTTTAGGCCAGAAGAAAATGCTCGACGCATGCAAATGGGAGCAGAGAGACTGTTGATGCAAGCACCGACGACCGAGCAATTTATTGATGCTGTGAAGAAAACTGCCCTTGCAAACGAGCGTTGGGTATTATTATTTTTACCCTCTGTTTTATCTCTTTGTTTTCTTAATTTCCGTCTCATGATAAAACTATATTTAATTAAAAGCCAAACAAATAAATCGGTGCAATCTTTTAATGACTATTATTTTTAATAGATCTAATTATAAGCAATTTGTACATATGCATGCAAACAAATAAATATAGTTTTTATTTCAATGTAATCAAAATTTTATGTTTCAAAAGCCAAACAATCTTATAAATTATCAAACTATATATGGAACATTCAAATTTTAAAATTTAAATATTCTAATTTAATAAATACTAAAAATATTTTCTAATAAAAAATTCAAAATAATCTATTAGATTTAAAAAAAAAACGTATTATAAAATATTTAAATAATAAAGGCGCAAAAGTTTCAGAAACCTAATATTTATAAAAAGGTGCAGCAGAGAATTTCCTGCGTATGAATTCTTTAGAGTGGGAACAGGTGCCTCCCCATGGGACGGGAACATTGTACCTCAGGCCTTTGCTAATGGGAAGTGGAGCTGTTTTGGGTATTGGACCAGCTCCTGAATGCACATTCCTTATCTTTGCATCTCCTATCGGCAACTCTTACAAGGTGGGTGATTTCTTGTATTGCTTAGGATGTTCTTAAGAAAAATAGATCCAGTCCGATCAAGGCAAGTATGGGTTAAACAGGACATGAAGTGATATTGCAGAGTGGGATCGACGCCTTTAACTTGTCTATCGAGACCAAACTTCATCGAGCTTCCCCCGGTGGAACTGGAGGTATCAAAAGCATTACAAACTATGCTCCGGTAAGCATAGTTTGCCACTAGTTTGATTTTGATACTGTTTATGAAGTTGCAGCGGTAAATATTGAAGTATTTCATTGATTGAATTGTTTTTTTATCCGATTTGCTATAGGTTTTTGAATCAGTGAAGCGAGCGAAGGCTGCAGGGTTTGATGATGTCCTGTTCTTGGATGAAGAAACTGGAAAGCATATTGAAGAGGCTTCTTCGTGTAATGTTTTCATCTTGAAGGTATTACAGAATAACATTTTTTCACTTAATATTTCCACTTCTAATAACAGGCAGAAGAGGCTTCTTGTTCTATATCTTCGTTCCCAAGATCAATTACTTCTCCCCAAATTAAATCACACTCGCAAAGCTTCTTCGTTGTAGGGTAATGTCATTTCAACCCCCGCCATACTCGGGACAATTTTGCCTGGAATTACTAGAAAAAGCATCTTGGAGATTGCTCAAGATTGTGGTTATGAGGTAATTAAGAATCATCCTTCCACCACTTGAATAAGCCACGTGTGTGTCAGAATAACAGTTCAAAATGTCTTCTGAAATACAACAAAGAGAAACGTGATCTTAACTTCTGAATTTCCTATACCAAATAGTGAGACAATTTTGGCAATATTCTCGATGATCAGGTCGAAGAAGGACGTATTCCAGTTGAGGATGTGCTTGCTGCGGATGAAGTATTTTGCACAGGAACTGCAGTTGTAGTCACTTCTGTTGCCAGCATAACCTACAAGGAACAAAGGTGAAGAAAACTTCAAACACTTCTTGGTTTTGGGCGGATCATATATAGCGGAGCTAATGGATTTGTATATAATGCAGGGTGGAATATAAAACAGGAGAGAACACAGTGTGTCACAAACTGCGAACAGCCCTTACAGGAATTCAAACTGGACTTGTTGAGGACAAGAAGGGATGGACTGTCCACCTTAATTGAGCTTCTCAAAACCCCAGAGAATCCTTCTCTGCATCAATTGATGAATTGGTTTGTAGCAATTAATTGGCCGGACATGCAAATACAAATCTCGAAGGATCTGTTCATTGCCTATCAGTTAATCTGCTAGTTCACATGAAGATACGAAAAACACAGAAAAATCTGCTATCTTTACATATGGATGGTGAACACGAGCGTAGTTAAACAAAGCCCGAGTCCAAATGACTGTAGTTTCTTCAATTATAATAATATAATTCAGGACTATATCCCTTTTTGTATGGTTCATCAATTATTAAACTTGAAAGAGCAATAAAGATGGGCAACTTTCTTGATGTTCAATCCTATCGTTAAACTTAAGCAAAATTCATAGAAACAAGGTCAGCGTAATGACTGGAAATGTATAACCAGCAGTTTCTTTCAATTTCCCCAGTCATAATAATATTTTGAGGGAGTACTCTTGAAGTAACGGAAATGGGTATTCGCTGGAATTTAGAAGAGAAATCTTCTTTCTAATCAATATGGGACTGGGACCAATATGGGAACTGGGACCAATGATTTTATAAATACCTACCGCATGACAGTGTCATGGGTCAGGTATCAGTGTCTCCTGTCCTGTCAGAAGGTCTGAGTCTAAAGTCTTTTCTTTATATATATATAAAAAAAGTAATGGAGTAAATAAATTAATGGCTAACCGATAGCTTGTCGAGCATAATGGCAACCCAATAAGGATTAAATGGACTGTCAACTAACAGATATTTTATGTAGAGTGTCGCAGTGTTTTGAAAGGGATTTGCTTTTTCTAGCAGTCAATAAATAAGTTCCTAACAAGTTGTCAGATTCATGATTCCTCAGTGTAGCTACGCGTAAAGCACGATTGATCTACGGAATATTATAAACTGATATTAAGGTGATAAAACTCTGTTTATTCAATCTTAAGAATTTCAATATAAACTATTCATTGATAATTATCTCCTTGTATTTATATATGGTCCTAACAGCTGTATCATTTTTTTATTTTTGTCTTCATTTTTATTTTTATTTTTTTATATTTTTTATAATTTTTTTGAATATGTCCAAACTTGTTACAATAATAGCACTTATAATTTATACTTTCAAATTTTTCTCTTAGCTTTCATTTGTCTTTTGTATTACTAGATTCTCTATCTTGCTTGTCTTTTCTATTACTAGATTCTCTATCTTGCTTGGCACGAGACTTATAAATATTTGTCAATTTCTTCATCTTCTCTTCTTTAAAGATGCCATTATTCACTTTCTTTAAAGTAATTTTTTTATTCAGAGTAAAATTGTTAAGTGATACTATCAAAATTTCCCAACTATCCACCAATAAACTCAATAGAATTAGTGTTTGCATCTCATCAACTAACTCAAAATTTATTAATAACAACTGATTTAGGAACCATAGCAATTTATTTATATACATTGAAATATTTTCATCATCTTTGTACTTCAAATTTACAAGGTTTTTAATTACAAAAATCTTATTTTGTGCGCTCTCTTTAGCAAAGGTTTTTTCTAACATTTTTCAAATTATATAGCAGTCATGTTCTTGAGAAATATAATTAATAGACCTATAAGATACTCATTTTCTAATATAAACAGTTGTTTTTCTATTAAACTCATTACATTTTACCTCGTCCATCTCATCAGGTTTAATTCCTTTACACTCGAGTGGCAAAGCCAGATCATTGCAATATAAGTGATTATCCATCATTGTTTTTCATGGAAAATAATTAGAGGAAGTGAGCTTTATCATACTCGAATCTTTCTTATCCATTTTAACTGCATAAAAAATTCAATTACACAATCAATGCTTTGATACCACTTTGTTGAGAAAACTAAAAACAAATAACCGGACATCAATTTATCCGGATCAATTCACAATTCACAAGTTTCAATTCTTTTCCTTCTTTGTGTAATCAAAATCAGAATCAAACAATTAACAAATATAATATAACAATCACAAAAATCAACACCATGAATTTTACAGGGTAAACCTGATGCGGAAAAAACCACGGGACCGTAGTCCACCTAAAAACTTCCACTATTAACAAATAATGGGTTCACAATTGTTTTTCATCAAATTTAACTAAAAGCTATAATATACATATCATTCAGAACAATTTATTCTTAGAATACAACAAGATTAAAGAGAGAAGTATTTGAAAAAAAACTCACAACACTAATAACCTCGTTTTTTAAAAAATAGTCAGCTTTCACACAACTAATTTTCGATCCAATTATTCAAAATAAAAGGTAACATGTATAGAAATTTCCATATTGCTATCATCTATAATGACAAACCTATTTAATTTAAAAAGATAACTTACTAATTAATATGATAGATGATATAGAACCACACACAATAAATATAGTGTCTCTTTTCCTGTCAAAAGTCTTAAAGCCTTTCTTTTATAATAATAATAATAAAAAAAAAGAGTGATAGAGTAAATAAATTAATGGCTAAACGATAGGTTGTAGTTCATAATGGCAACACAATAAGGATTAATTGGACTGCCAACTAAAAGATATTTTATGTGGAGTGTGACAGTGCTATGAAAGGGATTTGCTCTTTCTAACAGTTAATAAATATGATCCTAACAGGTTGTCATATTCATGATTCCTCAGTGAAGCCACCCGTAAAGCTCAATTGATCTACGGAATGTTATAGACTGATATTAAGATGATAAAACTCTGTTTATTCAACTTTTAACATAAACTATTTATTTTAAGGATAATTATCTTCTTGTATTTACAGATATATAAAAAGTATTTGCGATATGTATTATATTTTTATTTCATTAATAATATATAAAGAATATTAATTTATTCTTGATTTTAAAGGTTTTTAACCCCAAGAAAAGGGATTGTTTTGCATGTGATAGGAAAAACACCAAATATTGAGTATATCAGATTTTGTAACATCGATCATCGCACCATCTTTACATGGCTCCTGCACATGCCTGCTGCGAAGAGTAGGATTCTTTTGGATCCGAACCCAGCTAAGTTGTTAGTCTGTTGTGCCTTTACTCTTTTTGGTTAAAGTTTGTTGTACTAGGATGCTAAAAATGATGAGCTAAATACCTATCGAGAAAGGATTTTAATTCCTGCAAAACTGTTTCTACCTGCAAGGCTAAACCACGAACGCCATTAATTGCTGCCTCTTCAGAAAAGGAAAGAAACACAGCTCACATGCCAACGAACAGAAACAAGAGTTTACTGGAATTGTGAGTTGTCAAGGCTGATTCAAGAGGGAAAAGTCAAGACTGAAAAACAGAGGAGCCGGTTCTAATATTGAAACTTGGCAAAGCTGTATTGATCTGTATAAAGCGATGGAGGTTGAATTCAAAACTGTATTAGAAATTTTAATATTCAAATCCGAACTAATTTATTTTCATGATATTCAAGATCCTGGTATATTCCAATATGATCTTTTTTTATCTTCATGATCTTTGGGATATCGATCTTAGTGAGATATCATCTTGTGAAATATTCTAGCAAGGTAATCTTTAAGATTCTTTGTGATTGACTTGCTTGGTGTGTGTTTGGGATCATTTCAAGAAATTTTGATTTTAATATATTTATAAACTAAAAATAATTTAAAAAATAACCACTAAAATTTAAAAGGGACTCGAACAATATTAAAGACTTACCCTCAATATACATTTAGGATAATCTAAAAAAAACAATCCTTCATCAGCAGAAATATCCTTTGTGATTACAAATAGTCAAGTGCTACTTCAGTCAATCTCTTTCTTTTATGCTTCGTTTTCCACTTCAATGGTTGTCGTCATTGATTTCTTGCGGCTAAAGTAACGTCGACAGAGTCTCAATGAGAGAACCACCATATATTCTCGTCAATATCTGGAGAAAGATTGTGGTATAGATTTTCAGATTAGATCAGATTAGGTTCTGTATTGAAATTCTATGAAGAATCTACTTATTCAATAATCTACCCTGGCTGTTAGGGAATGCTATTTGTTGTTAAATACACGATCAAGAAAATAAAATAAAAAGATGTTGTAATTAGTAACTATACATAAACAGCCACCGGTGGGGCAGATACCGATTGTGGAAGCAGATATAGACAGCACGTGGCAAATAAGCACGCCTAAAACTGCCTAATTTTTAAGGCTGGAGTCCTGTCTTGAATTGCAAATTCATCAGTGCTCCTGTTGGGGGGAGAGAGAGAGAGAGAGAGAGGCGTCTGTGGCCGTGGTTTTGTTTCCAATCAGAGTCAGTCAGCCCATGAACTCACGGTAATATTCAACTTTTAGCGCAGGATTGCCAGTGAACTAGCTGTATTCTCGAAGCTCAGCTCTGCATACAATGTCTAGAGGAAAGATCTGCAGCCTCGAGTGGATTAATCGAACACTTAGAAGAGGTGTCTTAGCTACCAAGGTGCGTCAAATATTTCTTTTTCTTTCTTACATCTTTATAGGAGGATGTTCAACCTATCGCTGGAAGACTCTAAATCCAGGAGCTTAAGGCTTGCAGCCACGCAATATTAAGTTAGAAGCGCCGCCACATCCCTTCTTGCTTTGAATCTCAATTTTGCACCTCTCGGTTTACTTCAGATTCTCGGTATCTCATCACCAAATTATAAATTAGTCACTTTATTTTTTAGAAATGAATTGATTGTTTTTTATTTTAAAAAACCAATTCTTTAACCCTCTTCATTCATTTTATGTTTTTTTTTTAATTTTGTTTTTTAATTCAGAAAATAGGAAAAATAAAAATAATAAATCGAATTATGAAAAGATTGATGAGAATAAAAGGAAATTGTCGAGATAAAATAATGTTAAATTAAGAGTGGTCGATGCCGGTGAAAGGATTATGTAATTAATTCTTAAAACAAATAGAACAAATTAATTTGTTTCTCGAGACTAGGAGGACTATTTTATAATTTACCCTCTTTGTCCGTCGCCAAAAAAATCTGCAACGCTCACGCAATATCAGTTCATCACCGCCCATACTCTCTTTCTCCAGCTTGCACTCAGGCTACAATTTCATACGGTTTTCTCAGTCCTCCCATAAAAGAATTGTCGTCTCGAAATATGGTTGAAAAAAATATCAAATGTTGATTTAATAATAATAATAATAATAATCTTAACATCTTTTATTTCCTAAATTCACTCAGAAGATGAACAAACCGAGAGGAAAAAATGAGCAAGAGACTTCCATTCGAAGAGGCCAAGTGCTTTACTTGTTTTTCTCTCCTTTTCTTTCTTTTTTTTTTTTCATGAATAGCAAGTTATTCATTTGTACCCATTAGGATTTGATTGTCGTGAGTAAAAATGGGTATTGAGCAAGTTAAAAAATAAGATGTTGGTGAGACAGTGGAGGTGGAGCTGAGAACTGGTAATGGAGTGGCTATACATCATACCTGCATGCATTCAAGAAGTGGCAGCAGCTGGATATTGAGAGGGTGTCAATTAGTGTTTTTTTTTTTTTTTTCCCTGAAAGAAAACAAGCCAGTGAGAGGAGAGAGAGAATCTCCCCTGTGTTCCTTTCTTTCGATTTTATTTGTAGACGATCATTCTAAATTGCGTGTGAAGACATTTCCCATTCACCTTCTAACAAAAGCCATTGATCTGTTCAACGTCAAATGAGTTTATTTTCTTCAGCTCTTAAAATTTCATGGATAAATTCCTGTTGATTTATCATTAGATTAGTATCTGCAAATAACTAAAAAATAGATTCATGAGATAAGAAATGAACTAATTGATAGGGTATCGTTAATCTTTGTTCCGTATCTTAAATTCTTGATCCAGGGTTTAAATTTGGGATCTCTTCTTATTGATAGGAGGAATAACAACTGAATTAAACCAAAGGTTACCCAGTGAGATATTTGATGAACACAATATTAACGCAAACATAACTGGGTTTTACCTTATCTTTTGTCAACAGCTACAATATTGCTCGAGGAATGCAATAGGCGTGCAAACAGCTAGTGATGCCAGGTAAATTACGTTATTTAGCTAAACGGGCACCATCTTGAGGGGTCACTTCCATCCCAAGAGTTTAAAATGTTCTCTTTGTAGAAGCCTTTAATGCAGTGCAACTTGATGGGATTTTAATCTTTTATTTATTTTTTTCATTTTGATAACAGTATCAATGGTGATCAAGAAGAGCATGACCTTTGCAACTGGGATGAGCTTAAATTTAGTTTCATTCCAACTGATTACATGTACGTGATGAAATGCTCTAGTGGGGAGAGTGCATTTTCACAAGGCCATCTAACTCGCTATGGAAACGTCGAGCTGAGCCCTTCCTCTGGAGTTCTAAATTATGGACAAGTAAGTGGCTATATGAAACTGCACTAATGTACAGAACTCATACAGGTGAGCAATGGCACTGCTAAATTAATAGCAGAAATAGGTGATTAATTAACAGATCCTTTTCTCATGACCATTTGAGTGACAATTACATGAATGGTCTTGTTACTAGGGGTTAATTGAAGGCTTAAAGGCATATAGAGGTGATGATAACCGTATTCGACTCTTCCGGCCAGAACAAAATGCTCTACGCATGCAAATGGGGGCGGAAAGAATGTGCATGCCATCACCAACTGCTGAGCAATTTGTTAGTTCAATAAAGCAAACTGCTTTGGCCAATAAAAGATGGGTATTCAAATTCACAGCCCTAACTTATCCCATTAGCCTCAAGTTTCGTTCACATTTATGAATATCTTACTAGTTATCTTGTAATTATCATTTAAAAATGTGTTTTGAATTGGGTATAGGTACCTCCTCCAGGAAGAGGATCGCTCTATATTAGGCCCTTGCTCCTGGGAACAGGGCCAATTCTAGGTGTGGCGCCATCTCCAGAATACACCTTCCTAGCATATGCTTCTCCAGTTGGCAACTATTTCAATGTGAGTTTAGTGGATAGTTGCAGAACTTCGTCAAGTACTGGGGAAGGAAAGAAATGCACTTCATTTAGTGATGCAAAGTGGGGTTGTTATAAAGTGTTAATTTTGCATAAATGCAGGGTCCCATGCACTTCTCTGTTGAAGATAAGGTCTATCGAGCAATTCCTGGAGGAACTGGTGGCATTAAATCTATCACTAACTATTCGCCTGTAAGCATTACTTTGTCTATTTTCACTAGGAACACAATTCGGTCATAAATTTAACTTCTCATGCGATACGCAATGCATTCGGCGTTATGTTAGCTATCTACATATGCTTACCGTCTTAACAAATAACGGGTAAAATCTTGTTTACCTTTTAACTTCTACTGTAGATTTACAAGGCAATCACTCAAGCAAAGGCCAAAGGCTTCACCGATGCTATATTCCTTGATGCAGCCACCGGCAAAAATATAGAGGAGGCTACTGCATGTAATATCTTTGTTGTGAAGGTAAGACTAATGAGAATCAGTCTTTCGATGAAGGCGAGATCACTTTTTCATGTTCCAGCTTCAAGTTCATAACTTATATTTGCAGTTAGTTTATTTTTGATTCGGTGGGTAACAGCATATATTAATGTAGCATTGTATTTCTTTTGCAGGGAAATGTCATCTCAACTCCTCCAATAGCGGGAACTATTTTGCCTGGAATCACAAGAAAAACCATCATTGAAGTTGCTTCCTGGCTCGGATATCAAGTAAGTAAATTCTGATGAAAGAAAAAACAGTCGATCTCGTATTTGTAAACTGAGAGTTCATAATCGACCTTCTTTCCTATCATTTTTAATCCTTTTCTGGATATGCACAAGTGTTTGGTAGCAAGAGCTGAGAACTGAATTACGCGCAAAGGAGTACAGCATTCCTAAAGTTTAATTTGGTTTTCCCTCTAAATTGAGCATGCTCTACCGACCTTTGATCAGATTGAGGAACGTGCTATTCCACTGGAGGAGTTGATAAATGCTGATGAAGCTTTCTGCACAGGAACTGCAATAGCAATTAAACCCGTTGGCAGTGTAACCTATCAGGGACACAGGTACAAGTTGAAATGCATACTGTATGATTTGAAAAGTGAAAAAATGTTTCTTGTTCTTTCTCCTCTCTGGCCTTGCAGCTTTTAACATGCCATCACTGTTTATGCCAATGCAGGGTTGAATATAAAACAGGCGAGGGTAATGTATCTGAGAAACTATGTACAACATTGACAGGAATTCAAACTGGTCGCATTGAGGACACTATGGGATGGGTCGTGGAGATTGAATAAGCCTTTTCTTTTTCTGTTTCGTGTGTAGCAAGCAATTGCATGTGCTGGAACAAGCGACTTAAGTGCGACCATAGTTAATTTCTTTTAGTCTCCAAAATCTTTACAAAAGAAATGGCGACCAGAATCAAGACTGCAATAATATTTCTGGGAGCTCTTGAATTTCCAGTTCCATAATGAAAATCATAGGTTTCCAAAACATAGCTAGAAGCACATTCTCGTGTGTGTGTGTTTTGCTTTTAACTTCTAAAATTCTGTATTAGAAAATCCTAGATCTTGGTATCAATATCATGTAAATGAATAAGCATCAGACCAAGCAGATCAAACCTAACAAATTCCAGGAAACCAAACGGGAACTCAATTTGCAGAGGATATCAACTAGTGGACACATCAGTTTCTAGCCTTAATACTGTTTAGATGCATTATGAATAAGTCATTCCAAGTATCCGTAATGCCTGGCAAGCACCAGTGCATGCAGTCATCGTGTTTCTTTCCACCTGCTGTTGCTGGATGAGCATCTGCTCTGAACTCACTCATGTGAGTTATGTCCAAAATATGGAATGTAGACCCCTTGAGAGCCTTGAACAGGTGCTGATTAACCAGACGGGATTCAACATTTGTCCCATTATTCTTTAGAGAGAAGAGTTCTTCAACCTGAAAGAGAAAGGAAGAAGCTTTTACCTTTGTATACTGTTGTAGAACAAAAATGAAGCAATTGAAAAGCTCATGCAAGGTTTGGCACTGATTATGCTTCACAACATAGTAATATCAAATTGCCATCACGTCAACAAACTATCAAGTCCAAACTCATAGTTCGGATGTGACTCACTTTTTCAGGTGACAAAGGCTGTAGTCGTGGGCAAGAACCACCTTGATCCCAATCACCTCCTTCAAAATGTCTAGGTGATTGTGTACGAAAGAACTTGATTCCACCCGGACGCATTTGTCTCTCAACAAAGAGAATCTACAGTGAAAACATAGGACATGAGAAATTAAAAATGCCCATTTCAATTAAATAAAGAGTAGCAGAATGAATCCTGCATGCACTACAGATGCAAGGGCGCAAGAGAGGGAAACAACCACAACAATTATGTAGCCTAAGCACTGAAACAATATCACTAATATCTGCAGAACATGAAGTGTGGAAGCATGCATCAAGCAGACAAATAGCAGAGTCTAGTAGATAAATAGTTTATCATTTTCCAGTCAGAATCAATTGTCATTAGTCTATTTTTGATTTATAACTGTGTTGGCATATCCATAAGTCAGTAGCTTACAAAGTGCTACGCTAACAGAACTCTGAGCGGAGCATAATTTTGGAATTATATCTAACATCATGCTAAAGAGTACTAAGCTAACTAAAGTTCAGATAAATAAGTACGAATGACCAATATACATTCTGGAGATTGGGATTTCTTTATCTATCAGATTTCCAAGGACACCACTCACTGAAATAGCAGTGAGAGGTCACACAACCATATCATGTGGCACATTCATGGATTTTTCCCCGCAATTTAAAAATGAGATGAAACTAAAAGCAGATGGACTCTGTACCACGTGTTTCAAAACCTTGTCCAGGCCAACAGCAGGAAGTACTGGAGGGATCAGAGGCCGGTTCTTTTCAAAGAAAAGCATGGGGGATTTCACAGGATCAAACTTTGAGGGAGCCCACCACCTATTCACAAGAAGCAAAGAGCCATATAAACAGTCAATCACATAATAAAAACAACCAAATAAGATGCAGGATCAGCACGGAAAAGAAAATCTAGTAGCTACAGTCAATTATATATAAAACGAATATAGACCAGATTTCACATCCTACATTGTTCAGAAAAATTAAAGTAACTTAAATTACCAGTGTCCTGTGTTGAAGATTAGAACATCATGGAAGCTCGGAGCATCCGCCCATGTGCCTTCTGGAATATCAACATCAACTCTATAACCCTCTTTATATCCAAGAGATTCCAACTCACCCCCATTAGCATTAGCTGACCACCTAAACAAACAAAAGCAGAACATGCCTATGTAGTTTCAAATCTTGAAGTACCATAACCAAGAACTCCATTTTTTACCAAAATGCTAAGAAACATGCAAGAAGATAAGATTGGCATAGCAAGCAGAGCTTACCTACCATATCGCACCAAAAGATTAGTTCGATGATAAGCAATGGTAAGATTATAGAGAAGAAATGTAAAGCCACGATCAGCCCCAACTGGTCTCCACTTTTTCACATCACTTGACACCCTTTTTAGTGAGCAAAAGAGAGAAACAAACATATTCCTATTCAACGAGTCCCCAACAAATCCTGCACTGTTATACCATTCATTAGCTCCAAAGAAAGCACAAGAAATACATACATAATGATTAATTTAGAGAGAGAGTACCGATGCTGGTGTCTCTAAAGGTCTGCAAGAACCGGACCGGGTCGAAGGGAGGGAGATCACACCCGTTAGGCTGCCATCGCCACTTAATGATGTCTTTAGCATTTGATTTATTGCCAGCAATGCAATTCCAACCTTTGAATATTTCTTTACATGTACTGTCATATTTGTTGGGTATCCAATTTGGGTCGTAGATCCAGGAACCATGAGAGTAATTGCAGGGAGTGGGAGTGGAGGTTACAGTCGGGGTGGATCTGAAATGGATGGTTTCGTAAGAGATTGAGGCTCTTTTGGAGAGGGAGAGAGCGAGGAAGATGGAGGCGAAGCAGAGGAGAGAGAGCAAGGGAAAGAGTGGGAGTTTTTTGGGCTGCTGGTCTTTTGGGGCCATGGGTTGATGGGGAGGGATGCTGGAAGTAGAAATTGGCGCACGTTAGCATCCACTTCTGGTTTTTCGTTTTATAGTTGAGCTGGTTGATTATTGTTTCTTTCTAGCAGCCAGTTTACTAGTGTAATTAGTATTTGTTTTTTTTTTAATTATTTTTTTAATATATTATTTTGTTTTTTCAAAAACTAAATCCCACTATATTACCATAACATAACATGTTATGATGCTTGAGATAAGAGTGAGTTGTGCTTCAGAATTTATTTAAAAGCATGGTTGTGATTATTTTTTATATAATTTTTTGTATTAGAATATATATTAATAATATTTTTATTTTTAATATTAATATATTAAAATAATTAAATAAGAATATTACCTAGGAATGTTTTTGTCTATTTTTCTTGAAATCACAGGATGACAATAAAAATAAAAAGTTGCCAAAAAACAAAAATTAACAAAGAATAAATAAAAATCATAATGGACAAAACAATGACTGATAGTTTTATAAAAGAATAAAATTATTCTTAAAATTGATATTTTTAATATATTTTAAAGCTATTTATTTTCACGAGATTTAATCGCGGGGGGGGACGCATAATGGATCTAATATACAAAGGCTAAGAATTTGGGCCTACGTGGCCCGTCACACTAGGCCAATTTAAAGAAAAGTCCAAGCCCGCGCATGAGATCCTTTTTTTCTTTGACCCGAGGGGCGGACAATATATTATTTGTCCCTTTAAAGAACAATTAAAGTAGCGAAGGCGTCGTTTACTTGCTTGGTTTTCTACCACTAAAAAGGTGGTTGATAAAACTGGTTTTTTTTTTTAATTATCAAAAATACACTTTGCAACACCCGAAAAAACCTACTAAGCTTCCCTGTCATGTTAAGATTATGTTGATGGTTATGTTGTATTATTATTATTTTTCTTTAAATTAATGTGGATATTCAAACTAATTTGTATATACTATAACTAATCTTATAAGTTTTGAAATTAACAACAATATAAATCTATAATAACTATCTTATGATCATTTAAGAACTTGAATCTAGAGTTGTATTATTATTATTATTATTATATATATGATGGGAGCATCGTAAGCCCAATACATGTGTTATACATTTCTGGATTGAGTACACGTCTTGTAAATTTCTTTGATTCCCGAATCTTGGTGGGAAAACTAGACTGATATTAATTTATTTGGTACTGAATTGTGTTTTTTAAAGTTTTTTTATTCAAAAAATATATTAATAATATTTTTTATTTTTCAAAAAATTATTTTTAAAATTAATGTATTAAAACAATTTATAAATATAAAAAATATATTGATTCAAAGAAAAAAATTTAATTTTTTTTAGAAACGTTTTAAATACAATAACAAACATCAAAGATGTTTTTTAAAAAACTGGAATGTACCTTAAATATACGAGTGGAACTGGAAGATGAACTCGATTATAAATGGAGAACAAAGACCAAAGCATGAAAGCTGATTGCACACGGCTCTGCCAAAGATGACAATGGCAATTCTTCATATGTGTATGAATTTGGAAAGTTTTTGGTAATTCTCATTGGACATACATCTAAAATCCAGCAACGAACTTGACAGAAGCGATGTAATATAAAACAAAAACCATCAAAATTCGTGACGGCTAGCAACATGCAATTCTTCAGCTTCAAAGGGAAGAGCTTCAGGGAAACCAGAACCCGTTTAAACAACAAGGTAATAGAACTCGCAGCTAAACCCGAGTACACTGTAGTATCTCTCCGAAACATCATCGAAGTTCTTGCCTTCTACACATTTTAGATGCCAGAAACAAATGACAAAATACAAGACAAATAAAATGACGTTAAAACGTAAAGATTTTCCTTGCTGATTTTATCATACCAAAAATGAAACTTGAGACATGTTCTGCGGTCAAAGTGAAGAATATGTCTGGATGTACCGACAGAACATAAATACAAGCAATAGCAGCAGATTGAGTGCAAAAACTTATCTTATAAAGAATAGTGGAAGTGAATTCATACATGCTTACTTTCCTCAATAAATAATGATCAAGATATTTGCTGTATCAAGATAAGAACCAACATGAACGTAATTCCACAAAATAGCTTATCATTGGCATGGTTTGTTGCCAGTTTGCAGACAGAGCAATGGAAAATGTTATGACACCAAAACATTCAATCATATGACTGGAGGTGGAAAACTTGGCAGGCTGGCTTATATGACTTCTTCAATGACGCCTGATCAAACTTCTTTAAGGCAGATTCATTCTCTTGTAAACCAGTCTGAACAAAGTACCTTATCCACCATGTTGAGGTCCGGAATTTGGCCTTCACAAGAATAACAAGTTAGGTATCTCTTTTAGAATAGAATCTTAGTTTCTCTAATCATAAACATAAAAATTCACAGCATGATACAACAAAGATTAATGAGACTGAAAGCGATGCGCTATATAAAATTTCACATGGACATATATAGATTCTATCCTAGAAATGATCAGAATTTCCATATTCCTTGTACCTTTCTCCCATAATGAGAGAAAGCAAACCCTTTCAACAACTGACTTAAAGCCTGAATGCATAGAAAGCACACGCAGCAGACTAACATTCAAGCAAAAGAATAGTATTGGCAAAGACAGTGAGATCTGAATGTCTAGAAAATCCAAAAAGTGAATAACATTGGCCACTTACCGGACGACCAAACTTAGACAACTCTGCAACTTTAACTCTTTGCTGACCTGGAGCACCTACAGAAGGATAAAGGAGATCAACAATCAGATCAGAAGAGCTATTTGAATGACATTAAATATCACATGAAAAAAGATTCATTAGCAATATAAACAGACTATTTAGATGTCTGTTTATAGCATGGCAATACAAATAATTATGTTTGACAAGAATATCATTTTCCTCATTGATGATTATGAAATAATGAGAGCACAGTTTGGACTCTTTACCCCCAGCATCTTTCTTTGACAAGGGAAGAGCCTTGGGTGATAAAAAGGAAGATGACTAAAGGTGCACTTTATCCCTCTTCATGGTGTTTGATCCTTACAAGTAACCAAGTCATGGCAAGTTTAGGATATAATATTTTAAGGTGAATGCAGTCCCTAGTTGAGCCTTCTACTGTTCAAAACACTGTTGATGAATAAGAGTAATTTTCAGCTTGGCATCTGATTTACATGAATGTATGCGGCAATACTAACAACCTAAAAGAAAGTAAGCAACATGTCCAGTTACCAGAAAATACAACTAGGCCATCAGCAGACACCCTTGCCAATTCTGGAAGTGTTTTGTTGAGATATTTTGGAGACAAGTAATCCAATGCATCTGACACTATAACAAGAGAGAATGATTTTGACCGGTAGGGTAGAGGAAATTTGATATCAGCTACACGCACAAGGCCTTTGCGCACAAGACTCTTGCAGTTGGCACTCACATCATCTAAGTCATATGGCTCCACACCCCAGGCCTCAGTATCCTCTTCTTTTAATAAGCTTGATACTGCAGAACAAGTGTCCGGGCCTACATGCAGTACTTTACGCATGCTGTCCCCATAAGCCTTCTTCAGAATAGGTATCGCTCTTTGGACTTCTAGTGTGCAAGAAACACCACCTGCATATGAATACCCCCAAATCTCAGATTGCTGGAATTTTTACACTGGCAACATTCCTAGACAAGAGAGAACAAATGCTCAAAATGTTCTTCTTAGTAATCTTCATAGTCCCTTATACGAACCATTAAGAGCAAAGAGATACATGCAAAGTCTAGTTCAAAGACAAAAGCTGGGGACTGCACTTGACTAAGGATTAATCAAAAGCTCAGAACTACAGGTAACTCTCAATCACAACAAGAAAGGCAATGAGGAAATACAGGTTGTCCATAACAACAACAGCTAATAACATTAAATTGCAGTCAAGGAAATGAAGATTTTAGCCAATGCTTACTTAAGAATCACACAGAAAAAAGAGTCCATGTTAAAGTAGTATGAAAAAGCTTCTCTGAGAGTTCTCTGGATATGATAGATACCATATATAAACTCAGGAAAAATAAATGGAACACTCAAGAAAAATCCTGATACCAACTAATTCAACAGTGTTGCATCTTTCAATATGCCAGTTAATGTAACAGACCCAAACAAGTACAAACTAAGAAGGAAAACTATAAAGATATCATTTAAATTTACCTTCTGTCTTGCTTAAAGCTTCTCTATTGGTGATATGCCCACCTGTCACACAAAAAGATCATAAATTCACAAGACTTGTAGCATATAAAACTTTCATGTTCAAACTCATCTACCTATAATAATTGAATTCAAAGTCAACAAAAAGGAAACCAAACTGAAACATGAAATTCGTTACAAAAATGCTTTATTTCCTCTACTTTTGTTTCGATATCAGCTTTTTTCCCTTCTTTAAGTGTAAGAAAATATGCTATGCTATGCTATTCATGTTAGCAGGAAAAACAAAGTTAATGCTTCTTGTTTACTTAAACCAGATCAGATCCAGCAGTAAATCAGTATCAGATGTAACAGATCAAAGTCGGTAGAGAAAGCAAAAACCTGAGCCACTGTAACAGTATCCAATAAGAAGAATCGCGCCCTGAAATCAACAAAAGAACAAATTCAATCAGCAGATTTCACACTAGACCCTAAACCACTTTACTTACTAACTTGTCATCCCCAGAGAAAATGAAAATTACAAAGAGCAATAAAAATTACCACGACAACAAGGCCAATGGATAGTAACGGCGACGAACGCGATTTAGAATGCACCGAACCAGCAAAAGGAAGACTTCCTCCATCAGCCAAACGTCTGGCAGGATTCCCTGGCCTCCTCGACATTTTCTGTTACTTGACCTAAAACAAAAGAGGCCTTCCTGCAATCAAACTAGAAACGCGCCAATTATAATGGCATTTTCTTTCAATTAACACAACACATATGTTACATCAATTTACAAATCAACCATTTTTTTATTGCTGTGGAGAGAATTACCTGAGAGATCGAATGGAAAAGATTAGGGGTGGAGATCTTTTAAAGCGCGATCTGGATCTATCTGTTTTGATCGAAAGCTAGCTGGGAGAGCGAGCGAGAGACCCACAGACTGATAGCTTGATCCAAATCCAACTTGCATTTATTTATTTATTTATTCATTATTTCATTTAAATTTATCTGCCTGTACTTTGCGAGTGAAATCCAGCCTGCGCCAGAGCGGGGATCCATTCTGTGCAGCCTTACTTGGATTTGATATTGGGCACGAGGCCCAATTATGTTCTGAATACAAAAAGGCCCAGGTATCCTTTAGTCCAGTAATGACCCCCGCTCACAGCTTTGTTTGTTCTTGGCTCGGACTTGACCAGAAATGATCACCTCATGCGATGGAAATTTCAAAGCATTTATCAATAGAAAATGGAACATCATGGACGTGTGAGAAACACGTTTTGGTTACGGTTTTTTTTTTCAATATTAAAATAAAAAATAGATTTTAATAATTTTAAAAAGTGATGAGAATTCTATTCTATAATCTATGTCCATCAAAATTTATAATTTTTTTAGCGGTAATTGAAACAGTAAACAAAATCTACATGGCTATTATTTTCAAGGGGTTAGCACGAGCATCGACACAAATGAAATATAGCTGACTTGTATTTTAATATAATAAATAATATATATCTATTTTTTATGTTTCCAGCACTCACTCCAACTCATTTCTCATTTTTCTAAACTCTTTCTTTTTCTTTCACTCGCTGTTCGAGAGCTTTTCTATTTTTTTTAGCTACTGTTACCTGCCTCTCTTTCTTGTACAAATTTCTTTTCAAGTCCAATTAAACAAGTGATCCTTTTTTATTTTAGATAAATTTCCTTCAAATTTTATATTTATTTTACTATCAAATTTTAATTTTATTATTTTATAATTAATTATTAAAAATATTAATATTTATAATAATTTAGAGGGTTTGATATGTATAATGTTTTGAATCAATTAAAGGCAAGTGATAGACACTAGCGAGATTTTATCAATAAACATTGATTTGATTGCTTTAAATTAATTAAAAGCTATATAATTTTCAATTGAATTGGTTACAATATGAAATTAAACTTTTTCACGCTATTAACAAATAAACATTCAAATTATTATCGATGAGTAAATATTAATATTTTTAAAATTATTAGCTTAAGATCGGTTCTTTTTATGATGTTAACTTTCCTGTATCTTTCTATAAAATAATCAGAACAAATGGCTAGTCAATTCATATTTTATTTTTATTTTTATTTTTTGTTAGTCAGTTTGTATTTTGATAGAGTCTGTAAAAGAATTAACACATGCTTACAAGTTTGATTTTAATTAATGCAAGTTGGTTTTTTCTTTAAAAAAATATTTTTTTGAAAGTTTTTTTATTTTAAAAATATTTTTAAATTAATTTTGCTTTTATATGAGTTAATATATTTATTTCGATTTAATTTCTAATATATGATTATATAATATAGTATTTGTAAGTAATTTGCTTTTTTATTTAAAAAACTCTAGCTCCTCGTTGTATATATATTTATATGTGTGCATATATTTTATATTACATTATATTAAAAAAAATTAGATATTGTACAACTATATCTTTACAATATAAATATATGATCCGGCCAGGTTCAATTGTGCTTCAAGTTGAACTTAACAATGTTTACACCGACCTGTTATTTATTAAATAAAATAATTATTTAAAAATACTTAGTTATTTGAATCGACTCACATTAATAAATGTATTAAGTTTAAATTAAATTGTTGTTTTTTTATTAATTATCGCTAAATAACTGGCAAAACCACTTGATGTCCAAACAATATAACTTAACTATTATATTTTTTTTATTTTTTAAGTTACTGATATTATAAATAATGTTAAAAATATATATATTATTTTGATATATTTAAAAAAATAAAAATTATTTTTTTTATTGCTGCACCAAACAACTCAGAGTCTCGTTTACTATCAAAACTCTCCGTCATTTCCCTTTCGCTGAGTCCAAAAGAGCTTTTGTCACTTAATATGCATGGCCTCTTGAAATCTGCCTTGTCTGATTCCCTGTCAACTTCGCGACGGCAGATCAAATTATTGAGGGATCATAGATCACAAAACAACAAATTTACAGGTGTAAGCCGGTCAGGCTCTTTTCATAACTTTTATTTGTTTTAGATGGTGTTTGTTTCTTTAATTTTTTTTTTAATTTTTAATTATTTTTTTTGATATATTAATACTAACAAAATAAAAAAAAATATTTTAAAAAATAACTTTTAATGCAATACTTATTAAAAATAATAAAAACTATATTTTTAAAATTTATCTAACAACTTAAATTTTTAAGTTGAATTAATTGTTTAATATAATATTTTTATCATTATAATATAGTGATTATGAGATCAAATTTTAAAATTTTTAATTATGCAAATTTTTAATTGAAATGATTTTTACTCAAAAAAATATATTAAAAAATAATATAAATTATATTTTATATATTTCCAATCTTAAAAACCATATAAACTATAAGTTTTTTTTTAATAACGGTTTAATGATTTTTTATAAATAATCATTCAAAAAACAAATTATTATTATTTTGCTTGTTATTGGTTAATTCTTAGATTTCATTCTATTAAATAAATGTTATTCTTGGATGATGTTTGTGATATTTATATATAAAAAAAGTATTTTTATGTTTTTTTCTAATTTTTATGTGCGTTAAGTACTTTTTTAATTTTTAATTTTATTTCAATATTCTTTCATTTTAATGTGGTCTTTTTTATATTTTTTTTTCTTCAGATAATAAAACGAATATGCTCTTCCACGGGTCAAATCACGAAAGAGACTTTGAACCTTTTTTTCCACAGTTTAAAATATTAAATTAAAATGGTTATTTGAGAATACTAAACAGACCACTGAAATTTCCCCTAAACACCAAAACTATGTATAGAGAGCTTGCAATTCCATGCATTCCCTTCAGAAGGACCAGAACGAAAGCAACAGCACGGATTTGAAGGTATTAGTGCTGTGTTTAAATAGATTTAGATAATAATAAAAAAAAAATTAACACATCACACCATGCATTTTTCATATAAGCTCATCTAAATATATTTATATCAAATAAAATATAATATTCTTTTCAAAATTGTATTTTTCTAGGAGACTATTTTTGTCTTTTGTTCCAACGAGGTTCCTAGTTCTTGACAAAACTCACTCTGTCTTACTCCAGATTATTTATAAAATACTTTACCTATCCAAATTAATGGTACACGTCAAAATTAGATTTTCCATGTCAGCATATAGAAATCTTAATAACTAATAAAAAGCAAAATTTTCATCTATTATTAATTGAAAATGTTGCATAGTATTAAAAAAAAAACCAGAGAGAGGCCAGAAAGCCCAAAACTATGAAGTATTAAAACCGCATGTTCGACCGCGAGCCTAAAAAATAATGCTGTTTGTTTTTAAAATAGGATGCACTTTAAAAGCGAACTAGCTTTTTTAAAAATATTAAATTAATTTTTTAATTTTTAATTTTTTTAACATATTTTTAGTGGTTTTTCGCCCGATTTTTTTTAATTTTAAATTATTTTTCTTCGAAATATTTGTTATGTATTTTTTAATTGTTTTAACATATTAATAATAAAAATAAAATTTAAAAAATAGTAAAATATTATCTTCATAGATTACCGCATAAAAAAGCACTGCTCACCACTTTCCGCGACAGTCCCTCGAGGGAAAACAGACCATAGCTCCGGCACTCACACCATACGTCATCCTCTTACAGCACCAAAAAACACTCCTTCCATTCCGTCTCTCCATATTTTCCTTCCATTATCTACATCACTTTCAAAAGCAAATCCCCCCCCCCCCCTCCCCTCCCTGCCGGTAACCAAGTCTCCACGCACAACCTCCTCCTCCTCTCTCCCAGCATAACACACAATCCTTACATGGTCATAGTCACTCTTTAGCCGTTTAATTCAGTGCTTTCACGATTCTTCTAGACATCAATCATTTCCTAAAAGTAGTCAAGAAAGATCCGCCTTTTCATTTCTTCATTAACTTTTCGAAACACAACGTGTCTTTCACTCCCTTTTTGTTTGGAAAAGACTTTGCTTGCGAGCTGTGAGCGAACTGATTCGAGAAAGTTCATAGAAAAAAATATGGAGGAAATTTTGCACTGGTTGGTGTTTCTCTAACGATTAATCACTACTGAAGTTCGTGATCTTTGAGAATTTAGAAGAGAGAAGTTCGGAATGGCGGTGGAGTATAAGTGCTGCGAAACGGATTTCTTTGTAAACATTGTGATAATAGTTTTGCTCGTGTTGTTCGCTGGACTGATGTCTGGCCTCACTCTGGGCCTTATGTCTATGAGTATCGTCGATCTTGAAGTTCTTGCTAAATCCGGTACTCCAAAAAATAAAAAATACGCAGGTACAGCGTTTATGCTACTTTCTTTTTTTAAAAAAAACCTTATTTAGACCGTTTAAGTTCTGTTTGGATAGTGAGAAAATTGGAGTTTTGTCGTGCGGGACTTGGGGAAGTGATAATTAATTTCAAGACTTATTAAGTGGTTAACAATGGTTATCAGCTAGCCTGCCTTGTAGATTTGGCTTTTATGCCTCGATAACTTTTTAGGAGGGTTCATGAATAATAAACTCCAGCTGGGTATAGTAACCTTATACCACTGAATATAAACAAACAATTTATTTATTTTATTTATTTACCCCAAAAAACAATTAAATTGTTTTATTGAATGAAAATATTTCATTTGTAGTTGTAGGCCTTTGGTAGTTGCGGAACAAGTAATTGAAATCATAGCTTATAAGAGATTTCATGACTGGGTTTTATTATTGCTTGTTGCTTGTCATAAACAGCGAAAATATTGCCTGTGGTTAAAAACCAGCATCTGTTGCTTTGCACGCTCCTTATATGCAACGCTACTGCTATGGAGGTATGTTCTGTAGAGATGTAATTAATAAGCATTGATTATTATTCTTCAAATCGAATGTCTTTTTTGTTTTACTTTGTCAGGCACTTCCAATTTTTCTTGATAGTCTGGTTACAGCTGGGGTTGCTATTCTAATTTCAGTAACTTTGATTCTTCTATTTGGCGAGGTGAGGCATCCATATTGATTTGTGCATTTTTATTAGTTTTTTTTAAAGAGCTTAGGAATTGTGGGTAGGTGTACAGTAGAACCGTGGAAGCAGAATTTTACTAGTTTGACTTGTTTTCGATATGCTACTTGAAAATTAATGCTTTTTGACTACGGGTTTTGTGATGATCCTCTCTGTTTTGGGACCTAGTTCTTTCACTGTTGCTAAATATACAGGCATTCTGCCGTTGCCAGTTTTTCTGACAAGAGATGCTTCTTGGGAATGATGGATATATAAGCCTGATTCTTCTAGAGTTTCATCTATAATTACATTTTTAAGATGGTATGATTGGCAGTATGTTTTACGGGTCTTCTGATTGTTCTTTTATTTGGATATGCAGATTTTACCACAATCTGTTTGTTCCCGATATGGTTTGGCAATTGGTGCAACAGTGGCCCCGTTTGTCCGTCTTCTGGTTTGGACCTGTTTTCCTGTTGCCTATCCGATAAGCAAGGTGACACGTATGTTGGTTAAAGCTTGCGTGTGGTTGAACCCTCCTAAACACTAGAGTGACTATTAATGTTTATGTGATATTTTCAGCTCCTGGACTTTCTGCTGGGACATGGTCATGTTGCTCTTTTTCGCAGAGCTGAGTTGAAAACACTAGTAAATTTGCATGGTAACGAGGTGTGTTCATTACCTTTCAGAATTACACATCGTAGAACAGATGTTATGCTTTATCGTCTACTTGTCTGTGTATGTCTTTGTATTTATCGCCATGCAGCTTATCTGCTTGCTTCTTTTCATGGTTCTTGTTTGTAGTCATTAAATCTGCCTATCAAGCCATCAATATGTGCAGTTGTCTACCCGTATTAAAATTTTTCCATTGCTTATAACGCATGTATCCTGTTGTCTGCTACCCTTTTTTTCTCTCATATCTTCCATTAGCTTTGTAACACTGTCAGTGATGTTTATTAGGCTGGAAAAGGTGGAGAACTAACTCATGATGAGACAACAATTATTGCTGGAGCACTTGAGCTCACTGAGAAAACAGCTAGTGATGCCATGACCCCTATATCTGAAACTTTTGCTATTGACATTAATGACAAACTTGACAGGTGTTGTGCTCAAAAGGGTAAACTGAAAAATCACTGCTGTTGCATGACATGCATTGTGATTTGCCGCATTGTATATTTTTCATGTACAGGGAGTTGATGAGTTTGATATTGGAGAAAGGGCATAGCAGAGTGCCAGTTTATTATGAGCAGCCTACAAACATAATTGGACTAATTCTGGTAAATTGATGATATTAACGTACTCAGCAACAATGAAAGAGATCTTTCTTTTCTTCATACACTTAGAATTATGTCTTAACGAACTAGCATTGGTTGAATAATGTGGTATACTAATAATCTTCTTTTGTTTGCCAACGTTTAGCTTTTATTGGTTATCTTTTGTGCCAACTCTTTGTGCTCTCACTCAAGTGATTCCTGTATCCTTAATTGGTTTGTAATTTATATGATGTGCAAAAAAAAAAAAAAATCAAATATGTCAGAGAACCACTTCAATGGCCTTTTAGCTATGAGATTTTCTGTGGTTTCAGATAAAAAAATTGTTTCATCATAACATAGCTTTCAGATTGTCTCTAAGAAGAGTGTGCCTTCCTTAAGATTCTCCTTTCGAGGACCCGTGGACCGTGGCTCTGTGATAGGCTTTCAATCTGCATGAATTTATTGTTTGATGGGCATTTCCCTTGTATGGCTTGCTTTGGTTTATGCTGTCTTTAGGTGTTCCTTGAGGCTTTTCTATTATCTTTTCTGTTTAAAGCTAATGTATTTTCCCAAGACTAACTTCACTTTCTAGTAAATATTTTGGAATCAAGCTTTAGCTCTTAACAGGTTCATTTTAAAGTTTTAACCGGGATTTGCATTTTTTTTCTTTATGCAATCACCAAAAATAATGTTTCAATTTATGTGGAAACATAATCCCCTACCATTGACACTAGAAAGAGATAGGATGAACCACAAGGGGGCCAAGTGCTTTGAGAACTAAAGCATGGCAAACTGCAAACAGGCATGGCTAGGGGAAATGAGGCATAGTTTTTGCAATAAAGGGTGACCAATTAAGACTACCTCTTGGGCTAATTGATTTTGTTTGGCACTTCATTTCTCCGTCATATCTTGCCTTTACTTTCATATCTTCTGATCTGAGTTCATTCGCTAAATTAATTGGCTGAAACTTCTGATTACTTTTTCTTGAAAATGTATGTGTATTTTGATCTTTTAGGCCAATAATTTGTTGACAATTCACCCAGAAGATAAAATACCTGTAAAGAATGTCACTATACGCAAGATTCCCAGGTAACCTTTAGGTCAAGGATTGTATTTATGTCGATGATATATTTTTAGTTGCTCCTGGAGAACAAAATGCTGTCCATTGTTACCTACAGACTGATGGTTCTATCTGTTTATGTTGTAGGGTTCCAGAAACTTTGCCTTTATATGATATATTGAATGAGTTTCAGAAAGGTCATAGCCACATGGCAGTTGTTACAAGGCAGTGTAAAAAGCCAGAGGAGCAGCCTGTAAGCAATGCTGGTGACAGTAAGTGTCAATTCACGCGGGTATCCACTTCTGTTTGTAGTCCCAAGCTGTACTAGAATCTACCTAATTTGGAGAGCATCTGTCTTTATGATAAGTAAATCATATGATAATTATTACTCTCCTGTCTCTTGCATGCAACAGATCCGGTGAAAGAAGTTAAAGTTAATATTGATGGTGAAAAGCCTCCCAAGGACAGGGCTTTGAAGAGCAAGAGACCACTTCAAAAGTGGAAAAGCTTTCCCAACAGTGGCAACAATTCATTTAGAGGTTCAAGGAGCAAGAAGTGGACAGAGGACCTGAACTCAAACATCTTGCACATAAATGGCAATCCACTCCCAAGGCTTCCTGAGGAAGAAGAAGCAGTTGGCATAATAACAATGGAAGATGTCATTGAAGAGCTTTTACAGGTAAACATTACGTTTTGCTATTCATATCACATATATCTCCCTCCAACAATTTCTAGAGGCTACCTCATACTGTGATCTGATTTGCACAATGAACAATGTAGGAGGAGATCTTTGATGAGACAGATCATCATTTTGAGGGACACTGCCTAGGTGAGCTGTAGTATGTACTGCCGGCTAGACAATGACGAAAAGGTTGTTCCAGATGAAACAGGGTACAATGATCAAAATCTCTTGTTTGCAGTATTGAATGGTTGTATCGCGGAAAAGCAATGCATGCTATATATATATATATAAAATCATACAGGTTATTGAATCAAATATTGATGTTTGCTTACTTTTTGCTGTAATGAAGAATAATTTAAACTTTTAATCTTTAACTAATATTAAAGCTCTTTTACAATTTATTAGTTAATATATTTTTTAAAAGTTTTATAGAAAACAGACATTATCTTTTCAATATGCATTTAAATTTCATTATGACATCAAAAAATGAATAATGTACCGATGAGACCCCATGTCCGTGCCCCTAGGAAGCACCTGCGCCTACGATCCTCGAGTAATCTGACGACGACAATTGGAACCACCAGTCCTAACCGCTGATTATTGAAAAAATATTCAGCAGTTTTCTGATCACATGGTCGATGCCGTATTTCCATGCCTCTCCATTAAAGACCTGTGTCGATTTTGATTTTCTAATGTTCGAAGGGTGCAGAAAAAACTGTCCGGAATATGCAAACAACCCCAACAATATTAATGGCCTTGTTGTAGCCAATAATAATGGTAATATTTTTAATAAGACTAGGAGTCTAGGAGAGGGCTAATTAATCTTATTCGGTGTTTTGTTAAACGTGCGCCGGGTAGGCATCAAAAATCTGGATGATGAGAACACCTGAACAGGAGGAGCTGCTCTGCTCAGAGAATAGACCCCGTTTAGCTGTGATGCAACTGTATTTTGAATTATTTTTTTAGCTTTAAATTAATTAAAATAATTAATATATTTCCAAAAGATAAAACAATCTATGATATAATTACCAAACACTGTGCGCGAACAAGAATTATCATACATACTCGACACAATAAAGTTGTTAATCTTTAACGGGAACAATGATGTACAAACAGGGCCTTTACTAGTGTTTACTTCTTTTCTCATCCTTTCTCTTCCTTTTCTTATCTCTAGACCTTTCTTTAGATCTGTGCTTCCTAGAATGCTTCTTATCCCGACTCTTTGAACAAGCCTTCTTTTCCTTTTTAAGCCCATCTTTGTCAAGCTCTTCCTCAGATGATTCATAAGATTTCAGCGAAGAAGGCTTCTCTGGTCCAAAAACAACACGCTGCAGCTTCGCATCCAAGTTTCTGGACAGCTTTTCGTCAGGATCTGGGCAAGGAGCAAGGTAAGGCCCTGTATCATCCATCCTTGAACCTACAGCACCTCGACCTCGCTTGACCCTGTGATAAACAAAAATATTCATGTCAAACCAACGAGGTTTTGCTTTTCTTTTCTCTTTTTTTTTACTTGGAGATTTTGAACAAAGTTACAAATGATATTTGAGGAATAAAATGAGTTTGAGAAAGTGGATAGAAGTTTTCCGATGACCTCGAGTGCAAAAATTCCTCGACTTCTTCATCCCTTAAACCTCGGTCTTCCCTTGAACAAGAGCTCCCTACTATTTTGCTTGACGAGGATGGCATATTGGTATCGTTCTCATTTATAGAATGCCTTTGGCTTGTACTTCTAAAGACATTACCAACATCCATATGGTTCTTGCTGCTGTTACCATCATACCCTGATCTTCCTCTCAGCCTATCATCCAGCTCAAGCTCCTTTTCCCGGACCCGCCACATCTCATTCTGTTCAACAGCTCGATTTGCTGAAAAGAGTAGATCAATTAAAAATCAAAAGGGAAAGATAAAACAAAAATCAGTGGCATAATATCAAGCCAATATAAGCTGTTAACAAAACGGTGATGAAATCAAGAGAAGAGAAATGCATACATGGATGAAATTTTTATATAGAAAAAAGAAAAGAAAAGAAAAGAAAGATAATTGGTTTCATTTCAAGTCCCTGTGAAAGACAGGGACATCATTACATTGCACGCAATTTGCAAGGATCCCTTAATGGGTGCGCATGGATCTCTAACTATGCAAGCCAATTTTCACATGTTGAAATATGGTAGACAAAGATTGTTGAATATGTACGCAAATACCCAACCAATCATTATCCTTTAATCCCAGAGAAGGTTTGTTTTGAGATTATCTGAAGAAAATCTGTTAGATGATTAAGCACAACTTCATTCTTTAGACAACCGGGTAAACTTTATGCTTTTTCCATATCCGTTTTTTTAATCTCCATAGCTAGACTTCAATTAGAAAATGTCAGCCAACTCACAAAAAAATCTTTTCATGGAACCCAGATGACAACTTTCAGCAGGGTATGCTATTACTATTACTAATAGATGGTGTACAGTCATGCATTTTTATCTGATAGCACTAAAGCATCAACACAAAGGATGACAAGCTGAAAACTAAAAGCAATTAAACACTGACTTTGCTGCACTCCAAGGACAGTTGCAGTGAGGAAGCGAGAATTTGGTCGTGCTCTTACTTTAGGCCGTTCAAGGTAAACATGCACTCCTTCCCTCTCAGCTCGCTGCCGCAATTCCGCTGCTTCTTTCATAAGAATTGCAGCTATTCTGTTCTCAGTCTCTAGATCCATTAACACCTGCAAAACATGCTCCAAAGCACCAGTTCAGTAACAAGTTTGAGATAGTACATGTTAGTATTATGTTGCATCTTTGGCATCCGCGTATACCTGCTTTGATTAATTGAAAAATAAAGATTGATCACTGACTAAGTATGTATGCAAACAAAGTATTGTGTTCATAGCTATGGTTGGATTGGTATAGTGGGCAAGCCCTAACTCACATACATGACACGAAAAGTTAGTGCGATTCCTCGTTGGAAAATTATGGATCACACAAATGCCAAATCAGCTATGAGTAGTGAAATCTTGAAAGGCAAGATACAGTTCCATGAAAAACTGGGTGGATTTATTATGCTTCTAGTCACATATTGAAAATATAAACCGAATTTTAAATTAAAGCTGGTTAATTAAACCGATTTTGCACCACAAGAGATATAAAGACACTGCAGTATTTCCTTTGCTTTGAAAACAATTTAAAATTTTGAATACTATTAATTTCAGTTAGTTTCTAACAACTCAACCAGGAAATTGCAGTTTTTTGTTATGTCCAAAACAATCGTTATTAACAGGAAATAAACAAATTGGAATGAAAACAAACCCAATTGATCCGAAATTCATTAGAGTACAAGCTATTGTCTAACACGGCAAAAATCAGCAAAATTAAAGTTTCTTTTGTATTCCTCGATATTCTCAGCAATCAAGCAACAAAAGCTGGAAAATCGAATCTTGAAGCCATTAAAAAGACAGCAACTTACCGAATTGGTTTAAAGAAAAGGCAATTGTGAGAAAAATAGAGATCCAAACTCAGTCGAGCAAAAAGAATGTCGCTTTTGCTCTCCCAGTCTCCCTTCTTTCACGCCTTCGGATTTCCAAGGAAAACCCGTAACCCTAGGTTTTATTTTATTATTTCCCCCTTCCATATATTTCCGTTAGATTAGAAATATACGCGTCGCCTACTGCTAGAATTTTCTTAAGAATAGAGTAGGGGCCGGTTTGAAGTAAGGCCCATACCCCATTGGGCCTTGTAACGCCGATATGTAGTATCTCGCCGTTGACTTTCAAGCGTCCCAGAACAGCTGGCTTTTTGAATTAAATTTTTTAATATATTTTTTACTTAAAAATATATTAAAATAAAAATTTTAAATTTTAATATTAACATATCAAAATAAAAAAAAAAGCTAAAAAATATTGATTTTAAAATTTTTAATAAAAAATTAAAATTTTTTAAAAGTATATGATGCCTTGATTGTAAATTTACTATGAGGATCTAGTTTTTTTATAAAATATAAAAATATATAGGTCTTGAAAAAAAAAATGGTGTTAATATTAAACCTAGAAATACAGTAGTTTTAAATTTTTTTAAAGATAAATTTTTATATTAATAGATTTCTTATTTATCTTAACCAATACAATATTTCTAGCCAAAATTATTGTTTCTATTTTTAAAAAATATTTTATAATTTTTAAAGTAAGTTAGCAAACAATCTTAGAATAGTATACAAATATTTTATGTGATTACAAGATAAAAAAATCATAAATATGGTAATATCATGTTCAATATATATTTAAAAATATAATAATAAAAAACAAATTTTAATTGAATTTTCATAAACAATTTATTATTGGTATTGTTATTTTAAAAAATATATCAATTATTAAATAAAAATATATAATAGTATTTAATAACCATGTCTCAGTTAAAGAGTTATTGAATCTCATGATTTTTTTAGCTTAACAAAAACAAAAGAAAAAAATAAAAAGAAAAAGAAAGCAAGGGGCTAGGCCCAATACTTCCTCTTTGTGTTATTGAAAAAGAAAAAATAAATGATATGTAATTTTTCATCATTTAATAAGCATGCTGAACTTTGAAGGGATTTAACTTTATAACCTCGACCTTGTCTCGCGCATGCTAACCACTTCATGCACACCAGATGGTTGGTATACGATGATTAGAACAATACATTAACGTGCTATAATGTTTATATAAACAACAAAGCACCATTAAAACCCTTGGTTATTTTAGAGCATGTGGGTAATATTCTAAAGACTAAGAGATACACAAATGAAAAACATGACTCGTATCACGAACAGCCAACATGCGGGCCTGCCACTTGTTTCTGTACTATTCTTTTTTCTTTCTTTCTTTCTTTCTTTTTTGAACTATTTTTTTTTAATTAACATGGATGTCCGAGCCAGCTTGCGCACACCACGACTAATTCCACGGCCCACTAAACATCCTGCAAGTCCAGTAAACAGGTAAGACACCGCGGGGGGGACAGGCGTACCACACAAAGAAAACCCAGTAGAGACACAAAGGAAACCACTTTCCAGCCCCACTGTCACTGAGACTTGAACCGAAATTTGAAAGAAGGAAAGCAGCGCCTACACCACTGAACCACAACCTACTTGGTTTTTTGAACTATTCTTGATAGCTCTTCATGTCACCTGTGCAATTTGTATTGTAACAGATTGGAATGCTACACTGCGAGCTAGATCATGGTAAGAAATTTACAGTAAAAAAAAGAGAGAATAAAATGCTAAAGCATTTCTAACATGTTTTTTTCAGAAACAATAAAAAACATGAATGGAAATAAGTTCGCAGACTCTAACATGTTTAATAAGTTTGTTCTATTCAATTGCTTGATAATAAAAATAAACAAACAAATATGATAACATGAATGGAAATAAATAAAAATAATCATGATGGCTTGAGAAAAAAAAGCATATAATGTTGTGAAGATATTCTACAATCTTATATGATATCAAGGTTGAAATTAAATGGATACATTTTTTATTAACTTAAGAAGAAAACATATATAAACACATGTCAACCAATAAAATACTAAAAAAAATAGAGAAAAAAAAAACAAGTCAATAAAAATTAACATACTAGACACATAATTTAGATTGCAAAACCAAAATATCACCTAGTAAAGTCTAATTTCCAAACTATTAAGTGCAAAATAATATAAAAAAATTAATTAATAAAAAAAATAAATAAAAAACTCAAATAACTTGGATGAACTTATCAGATATTAAACTTGGTTATAAAACTAGAATAATTCATCAATAACCAATAAAAAAAATAAAATATCATTTTTAACCAGTTAATATTAAATCAGTGAGATTAAAAAATAATAATTATTAAAAATAACAATAAAAAGAAAATACAAATCAAATACAACAAAGAAGAAAATAATAAAATTTAACTGTTATATGCGGAAACCAACAGGAGAAGATAGAGAAAAAAAGAAAAGGAAAGAAAAGGAAAAATTAGAGCCTGTTTGAAAGTGTAGTTGCTGTTACTTTTCGAATAGCTTTTCATGCTAAAATGCATGCCAACGATATTTTTTTATTTTTTAAAAATTATTTTTGATATTAGTACATCAAAATAATTTGAAAACACTAAAAGCATATTAATTTGAAGTTAATAAAAAAATAAAAAATTTTCAAATTTTTTCAAAAACGCTTTTGAAACGCAGAAACAAACAGGCCCTTACTAGTCAAGTTAACCATAATAAATTATTAAACTAATCTCAATAAATTATTAAATTTAATTTTAAATTAATTTAATATAATTTTTTTTTTAAAAATTAAAATATTTTAAAAAATCAAATGATAAAAAAAACAATAAAATCTAAACAGTTGTCGGTCATCGTGATCATGGTCGCTATGATAGAAATTTTAGCTTTCTTATATCTTTTTTTATTTAATTTGATTTTGATTTTGATTTATTTAATTCAATAAAGGAATAGAAAAACGAATAAATGAAAGGAAGAAAAGCTTTAGGGCAGCTTCTTTGAAACAAACAAGCACCGTCACTGCCGTGCTCTGCTCTCAAAATCCCTGAGCTGCGGTGAAAAAGCGAAAAATGTCGCCGACGCAACTTTTATCGACTTCGATTTCTTCTTCTTCCTCTGCGTTTTTAGCCGCACCTATTGCCTTCAAAGCTAGGTACTCGACTGGTCTTACCATCTTGATTCGGCATTTGTGTTTGTGTTTCGGTTTCTTAATCCCTTTTCACCACGAACTCTCTAACTCTGCAGAAACAAGAATGTTTCGATCGCGTCGAAAACACCTTCTATTTGCAAGTGTGTTGCTGCTCCTCAAGAACAGAAAACCGGTGCGTTTTTGTTTTCTAAACTTTCTTTCTTTCTTTCCGTGCTGGATTTTATTTTATTTTTATGTTTTTATTTAATTCTTTTTGTGAAGTTTACAAAACACAAGTCTCCCGCAATGCAAATATTGCAAAGCTTCAAGCTGGTTACTTATTTCCAGAGGTTTGTGATTAATTCTCCTTAAAATACTGATAAATTTCGAGCAGAGAAAATAGAGGCGTTTTATTTTTGATATGGAATCGGGAAAAAATTCAAAATGATGTTATCTTTCTTTGTGTTTTCTATTTCTGTGCTGTAAAAATAATAATAGGTTGCTCGAAGGAGGAATGCGCACATGCTGAAATACCCTGATGCAAAAGTGATAAGCCTTGGAATTGGTGACACTACAGAACCTATCCCAGAAGTTATAACTTCTGCAATAGCAAAGGTTAGGCTTATTTTTGTTTAACGTAAATAGCTTTTATTATTAATGATTGTTTTATGGTTTACGATTGAGGTCTGTATCGAAAACCTAGTCTGCTTAGTTTTATTTTTTTTGCATTAACCATCTACTAAAAGAACCATTTTGAGCTAATATATGTGTATGTGCGTCTAGCTTTTAATTCAACTGTTTCTGTTACATGATATGAAATCAGTATTGCTAATGTTTTTCTTTTAAGCATTTGCTGTCTGTCCATGTTTCTGAATTTTCTTTTCTTTTCTAATTTTTGGCAGAGAGCAGAAGCACTGTCTACTTTGGAGGGTTACAGTGGCTATGGACCTGAACAAGGTGAAAAGGTATGTGAGCATTATAATGAAACACGCTATTTTCCTTTTGCTGAAATTTCAGGATCTGATAGTTTTGAGCATTTTTGATGGATTTTGGTGAGATATTTTGCATTTTTTTTTAAATTATAATCACCCACTTTTTTTTTTTGTAGATGAAATGTTAGAAATCCTTTTTAAATGACAATAAGATTTCTTATAAGAATAATCATTCCCATTTGTATGGTAATTTTTAGGTGCCATGTGTTTTGCTCTGAATGCATTGCTTCTGGCATGGTCTTGAACAAGAAAAGATAAACTATTCAACTGTTCTATTTTTTATGAGGTTTATTATGTGGTCTCTGTTCTCTGATATCAAGCCTCGTGACAGTTAAGAGTAACACAAATTGTTAATCCGTGCAGCCTTTGAGAACTGCAATTGCTTCAACATTTTATGCAGGTCTTGGGATCGAGGAGGATGATATATTTGTCTCTGATGGTGCCAAGTGTGACATATCTCGCCTCCAGGTTTGATTTTATCTTTCATTGTTATGTTTTTTCCTTCTTTATTTTATGTCCTGCTTCTGTCTTTCTTCTTGATATGCCCGTGTATGCATTTTCTTGGCTTTAGTTATATGCAAACTTCATCATAATTGACTTGCTTTTCCCTGATTGAATATTCTTTCAGATGGTATTTGGGGCAAATGTAACCATGGCAGTGCAAGATCCATCATACCCGGTAATTTATGTTTTTATAAACTGGTAGTGAAATTTGAAATTTGTAGCACATCCTTCACACCCCTCTCCCATTTTCAACACCTTCTCCTTGCACATGTTCCTAAATTATGCAGTATTTATTTGTGATGCTTGATGGATCCTTATTGTGATAATTATAGTCAGACCTTTGAGTATGCCACTGCAGCACTTCCTTCCAACTTTTCTTTTCCTGGCTAGTGTGGAGGGAACATTATTGTGGGGCTTTTCTTAGTTCAACTTTAGATGGTTAAATTAAAACCTCCTTAGTTTGGTTCGGGGAACCTTATTGTATTGATGTTCTGCTAAAGACTTTATTGATTCCTTATGTTGCATATTTGGTGGTGCTTGGTGTTTAGTGGAAAAGTTTGATCGTGAAAAAGAGAAAAGAGCATTACTTTATACTTACCAGAACCTTAGGTAAAGTAATGTTTCCATTGTGATAGGCTACTCGATGATTCAATTGTGTTTAGCATCCACACATTCAAAGAAAAGGAAGAAGAAGATACGGGGCATTCCTGGATAACTCTCTTTTGATTACCATCTAATTATGTGCAGGCTTATGTCGATTCAAGTGTCATCATGGGCCAGACTGGACAGTTTCAGAAAGATGTTGAGAAGTACAGTAAGATTGAATACATGAGGTGCACTCCAGAGAATGGTTTTTTCCCTGATTTATCGAAAGTTTCACGAACGGATATCATATTTTTCTGTTCACCGAACAATCCTACTGGTTCTGCTGCAACGAGGGAGCAACTGACCCGACTAGTACAATTTGCAAAGGACAATGGATCAATCATCATCTATGATTCAGCATATGCCATGTATATGTCTGATGATAACCCGCGATCCATATTTGAAATTCCAGGAGCCAAAGAGGTAGCCCACAATATATCAATCTTGCTTTGCTTATTGTTCTCTTGGTAAAAGTTCATGCCTTTTCTTAGTAAAACTCATTTATGTTAAAATTTGTTATTTTCCTTCTATTCATGAATTATAAATGTTCAATTGACAGTAAAAATGGCTTTAATCCATTGGTGTGAAGTATTCTATCACCTGAAATTCCCTGTTTCTTTCAAATGTTTTTGGACCAAGGAGGCATTCACGAACCATTCTTAGTTTAAAATGCCTTTGTAGAAACTGTGTTTCAAACGACATTATTATTTTAAAGATTTCATAGAAGTTAGAACTGACATGTCTGAACCTGCATGAATTTTTTTTCACATCAATTCCTGTGGACACTGTATCTGTTACATAACATGGATATGAATTGTGGACTGTTCAAAACTCCGATAATCTGATCATGCAATATCATTCTTTGATTGGCATTAGAATATTTCTTCTTACATTGTGATGTTGGCTGTCAATCATTTTTCTCTGAGCTGGAGTAGTCCCTCTTTAGTGATGCATGTTTGTGATGTGGTAGTTCCCATACTAATTGCAGGTTGCTTTGGAGACATCATCTTTCAGTAAGTATGCTGGGTTTACTGGAGTTCGTCTGGGGTGGACTGTTGTTCCAAAACAGCTTCTATATTCTGATGGGTTCCCAGTTGTAAAGGATTTCAACCGTGTTGTTTGCACTAGCTTTAATGGGGCATCCAACATTTGCCAAGCTGGTGGTCGGGCTTGCCTTTCACCTGAAGGCCTTAAGGTCAGTGCGTTTTCTTTTTGGGGTAGTATAGCCCACTGTTTTCTAACTCGGGAATTGTGTTTTGCGAATGCTGTATGAAACCAAGAATAAACACTTAACCATTTGATTTCCTTGCAGGCAATGAGTGAGGTGATTGGATTCTATAAAGAAAACACCAACATTATAATGGATACATTTAATTCGCTTGGTTTTAATGTATATGGAGGAAAGAATGCCCCCTATGTGTGGGTTCACTTCCCTGGCCAAAGCTCGTGGGATGTTTTCAGTGAAATTCTTGAGAAAACTCATGTAGTTACCACACCTGGGAGTGGTTTTGGACCTGGTGGTGAAGGTTTTGTCAGAGTCAGTGCTTTTGGCCACAGGGAAAATGTTTTAGAAGCCTGCAGAAGATTCAAGCAGCTTTACAATTGAAGCAACATATATTGTGTCCCTTGCCTCCCTTTTGACAAGGATACATGCAGCTACCTCCATTGCGTGGTTTATTTATCTGGTGATATTAGTCATTTATGGTTGAATTCTATGCAAACCATGTAGCAGTTTTACATTCTAGGGAGGTCTAGATTCTGTCTTTCATGGCTGACCCTCATCTTGAAATTGTAACAAATTGTTAAGCTTATTTTTTGGCGCCAAAATATTGAGGTGTATCAGCAGAATGAAACTAGAGCTTGAATTGATGCGGGAAGGGAGTGAAAATAACCATTATCAAGGTGTGTTTCAAGCACCGTGGGCTGCCAAGCGTGATGCACTTTTATGATCAATATATCGTTGTCTATTTGGCTGGCCCGCCCCCCCCCCCCCCCCCCCCCCTGCAGATAAGTTCTCTTTTACTGGAATTGGAAAACGAAAAATGAATGTCAGAAGTACTCTCCAAAACTAGATATTTTCGTCATCCAAGATTGATGCTAGTAGCAAGCTATTCAAAGCTCGTAGTGTGTTCCTCAAGTTGAATAAAATAGAATTGTAGAGGGAAATACAGAATGGCTGATTTCTTTTTCCTATCTTAGCATTTACGAGATCCTGCAAGCTTCTTTAATGTCGCTCAGTTTGGTTAGACTTCCAAGGCAGAATATTTTCTGAAAAAACAGCAAGCCCGCTCACAACAAGCTCGGACACTCGAAAGGACAGGATCTCCATAAAGCAGGGGAATCAACCAAGACAGCCTTCCTGCGATGTTAGCAATCCAAATCCATACGCATCAAGTTGGTAAAACCACAGCAAATACATGGGTAATGATCATGAGAATTTTATTTAAAAAATAGTATCAGTAATTAAAAAACATGTTCTTAATAAAATAATCGAGAAAATATATTAATAAAAAAATAGAGTTTGAATTAGAGAGATACAAATTTTGTTTCAGTACATGATAAATTATTATTTTGTTATTAATATTTGTAACGTTAAATGATGTATATAATTATCAATTTATTTTATTATATTAAACACATTGAATTTTCGGTATACATTTCACATATTTTTTTATGTTAAAATAAATTGATAACGCTTGCATACTGTTCTGTGCATTATAAAATTAGATTTTAATCTAACTAGAAGCGAGGCGAAGAAGGGTGTGAGGCGACTAGCCATTACCTAAAATGGCTAAATTACATAATTTGGATGACACGTACATTTTTAGTTACATGACAGGTTTCGTATTTTACAGATACTAAATGACAGTTGTGCCTTAAGCATCGCAACTCTACTCTACTCTACTCAACATAACCAGTCCAGGGGAGCTGTAAGGTACAAAGTTAGGTTACCTAAAACTGTTCAATACTGTTCATAGTCTCTGCCTTGCATGTTGTTTTATAATGACCAGTTTGGTTACACCTACTACAATGCACGGTATGTTTTTCACGATTAAGTTCGTCCTCTACGCAAATTCGTTTCTTTTCTGGGCGTCCTGGTGGCCGACGAAACTTGGGTGGCCTGACAACTTGAGCATCATCATCATCATTCACAGGAGCCTCACTCATCTTTCTCCAATCAATTCTTTCAGGGATGGGATGTATAGTTTCTGCATATGCTTCGCGATAACCAGCAACGGTAAAACACTTCTCTGTAAAGGCATATACATCTTTCCGACATGAAACAAGGGCTGCGACAGCATGTGAACATGGTATTCCATAAAGCTGCCAACCTCGGCAGGAACAACTATGCGTCCCAATATTCACAATGTCCGAGCGCTCTGATGACAGAACCTCAAATTCCACTTCATCAGATCGAAGGACTTGGTATGCTGATGCATGATTAATGGCCTCAATCATACGTTTTTCGGCAGAAGGAGCAAGCACAGAACACCATGAATTACTCTTCATCTGCCGATCCTGAAACTCAGCCATGAGTTTACCGTGAATTCTCTCAATCACCTGGATAATAGGCAGCTCCCGAGCTTCCAGAATCCATCTATTAAATTCATCAATATTTGAAGAGAGATGGCCATACCGTGTTCCTTCAAAATAAACCAAAGCCCAGCGAGAGGGAGGAAACTGTTGCAACCACTCGGCAGCTGCAGAAGAAACCTCTGAAATTTCAAGCATTTTTTCTTTAAAATGAATGGTAGTGGTAGCGTATGCAGCTTTCCACAAAAGATGGACAAGCCTTGAGTTCTTGAATTCTTTACCAATGCTTTCACTCAAGTGGCGCAAGCAAAATGCATGAGAAGAACTTGGGAATTTTCTTCTTACTGCATCTACAATGCCTTTTTGTCCATCACACAAAAACGTGAGCCGTGGCATATTTTCAGTGTTCATCTCCAATGCCTTCTGCAATTCTGACAAGAACCACATCCAGCTCTCATCATTTTCCACATCAACAACTCCAAATGCAAGTGGAAATAGCCCGCCATCAGCATCAAAAGATGTCGCAGAAAGTAAGGTACCAAGGTATTTGCTCTTGAGTTGGATTCCACCAAGCCCAACAATAGGCAGGCACCCATTTAAGAATCCATTTATGGATCCAAAAATAGAAATGAAGAGCCTGTGAAACCGGTTATCTGCACCAGTGGTGAACACTTCTGCAACACTTCCAGGGTTAGTTCTCTTTATTTGCTCGCAGTATGAAGGAAGCAGGCAGTATCCTTCTTCAGAAGAGCCATAAATTGCTGCAAGACCCCGTTCTTTGGCACGCCAGGCTTGCTTATATGGAACAGTTATCCCATACTGCTGGTGGATGTCATGTAATATATCCTTTGGCTTGTAATTGGTATTATTCCGCAGTCGTTCCTCTATAAAGCTCACAATCCAATCTACAGAAGCCTGATGATGGCCATTTTGTGCATTTCTACCACAAGTATGTGTACCTTCAAGGCTTCTTACTGTGAAGGTCGGGACATTAGGAAGCTTAACTGCACGAATACGCCATGGACAACCTTCTGAAGCACACTTTGCAAAGTATCGAATCAGGTCACTTTTGATGATACGGAGTTCAAAGTGTTGTGCAATTGCTGCTTCTTTAATAGCATTCCGAAAAGCCTTGACATCAGGAAACTCTTGACCAACAACAAAAGTGTGGTTCTCCATGTGAAAACTAAGACAGATTCAGAACCCCAACCTCTCAATAAAGGGATCGATTATTTCAACCTTCACTAGACATGTGATTGTGAACACCATTCTCAGTGGATGGGAGTTCGACTATTCGCATCCAAATTGAGCTCGATCAAGAATTGACCATTCCAGAAAAAGCCTGCAAGAGGCAAAAGATCATATTTAAAATGCTATCACATAAACAATTATTTTAAATCAAGGAAAAACATAAAAGCGCACAAGGCAAACGAATTGTAACACGAAGTATTGGAACAAAAGTCAATACTAATACATATAAAGATTTGGAGGTTTGAAAGAAGAAAATCATTCACTGTAATACACAAAAACTGACATTGTCCAACGTTAAGTCGAAAGGAACATTCAAGTTTCAATAGCTAAATGTTATCATCTTTTATGTTAACGTTTAGCTATCCAATTATTGGGAACATAAGCCAGTCTTTCAATGCTTCTATCAGACAAATGTCAAAAAAGTGATCTTTAAACAACATGGAATATCCCAAAGGGAAATAAAAACCATAACTTGTAAATGTATACGGATTATATTCATAGGAAAACTCAGGACCCAATAACAGATTAATACAACCAAATATTATATTCATCATCCTAACAGGAGCAATTTACTGTGACCTTAAATGCTATTTATATTAAGTTTAAAAACAAAATGGCACTGCCGCCTCTCTGTCTAAAGCGAAATCCCTACCGCTATCAATTTTGTTCTTAAAAGATCTCGCTGCATCTGTTATTAGAAATGTTTCATTCACTTAGTGTCTTTTGGAAGCATAAATCCTCCCAAGCATCTTCTTTTATATGCTAAGGCCTAAAAGTTCACAGTTTACTTTAGCAAGAATATCTCCGGGGAAAATACACTACTTTTCTGATAAAACACTCATGCAATATGATGCTAATTGCCCATCTGTCATTTAAAAAACCTTTCGCTATAGTGTTTTTTTATTTTTTAAAATTTATTCTTATTATTAAAATATCTAAAATACCTAAAAAAATATTACTTTAAAGGAACATAAAATTAAAAAAACAAAGGGGTCTTAACCATGGAACTATAAATTTTTGGCTTGCTTATCAAAATCCAACTTTCAACCCTTTCCAAAAAGAGAGGAAAAAAAAGAGAGAAAATCATTACCACTGATATCCGATAACACCTAACTTTACTTGTAAATTCATTTCAAGCTAGTGAAGCAAGACGAAACGAAAAACAAGAAAAACCCAAATGGGCGTTCCTATTTTGCCACCAAGGCGCCATTTTTTTACTAGAGTAGAGCAACTTCTCTATATTCAACCAACAAACAAGCACCTATCTAGAGCACAATTACAAGACAAACCCAGAAGCATAAGGTACTTAAACAAGATTATTAAAACTTACATAAGTATAAAAAAATAAACTTCATGTAAGGAATTCATTATAGATCCACAAGAACAAAGGTTTAATAAGAGCTCAAGGAGAGCAGGAAGAGAAAAGATAAACCTTAAGATGGATGGAATCATATAAGTGTTATGAGCGGGTACGTCTTTACCTTGGATTTAGAAACACAGTCCCATAATCAGATTTTTCTACGGACAAGATAAGAGTTCAGAGACAGAGGATAAGTGGAAAATTAATTTGGGAATTCTGACAAAAGGTTAGGGTTCAATATGTCACATTTAAGGGTACTGCTGTCACTTGGAATCTACAATCAGGGTACTTTCGTCATATGGTGTTCCAGCATACAAAATAATAAAATTATACGCTGAACAGAGGGCATGGAGTCCAAGGTTAAAGCACTGTCGTCTATACTGTCCTCGTTCCATTAGGCAAGTTAACCAAAACTCACTCTGCTTCGAAAAACAAAGTTCATGCAAACTTATAGGCACTGTTTACTGGAATTAGTAGAATGATGATTTTATATTTCTTATAAAACAATTATTAAATTGGTTACCGGAGCTAAATGAAGTTTTCTTATGTAATAGTTATTACTAAATTAATCAACTATAAATAAGTTTTTATTTTATTTTATTTTAAAAGCATACTAAAACCATCAAAATACTTTGAAAGGAAAAAATTGTAAATTGATTTCAAAGATCTTTTTAGTATCTTGACACTGTTTTTTTTTTTTTTTTTTAATTTGGTTAGATTTGGTATTTTAATAAATATAAAGCATTATTAAAAAATATAAAATAATTGATGCTCGTGCCATTTGGACGGCAAATACAAAGTCTCCATCAACCAAACATCAACTCTTGTAGTGTTATGTTCCTTTGTTTTTCTTTTTTTGAGGAAGGTGTGTGCGGTTGAGGCGATGATGTAATGTTAGTGATTTATTTATTTATTTATTGAGATATTAAATTTATTTTTATTTTTTTTAGTCTTGTTGTGAAATTTTGATATATTTTTAATTTTATTTTATATTTAATGACTCATGAATTGAGCAATATCATTTGTTTTTTAAATAATTTTAATTTAATTTATTTACTGCTGTTGTCTATATTTTATATAATCTAATTAAAATAAAATTAATCTATTTAATCAGGCCATTCTATAACTTAAATCACATATTATTCTGCATGCTTTAAATCGTGTATGACACATTTGCACATCATATTTTTTTTAACCCGACACCAAATCATATCACGAGCCCACAACTATTGTTCGCTATGCACCGTTAGTCATTAGGTAGTGTTTAAACTTTGAATTGTGTTAGGGCTAGGGAGTAGGGACATAAAATAAAATTAGCGTGATTAAGGAATAATTATAAATATTTTTATGGATTTAAATATGCTTTTTTTTATCATTCATCTTTTTTTATTATTATTATAAGTGGATTTATGAATAAGTATTGATTTGAACGCTCTAAGGTTTTTCTAGAGAAGAAAGCTAGAGAAAATCTTCTTTTTTTTTTTACTTTCCTCTGAACCTACTTCTAGTTAAATTTTGGCTCTCAGAAAAGGAAGGACATAGCATTTTTAATTTTTATTGTGAATTATTTCTTTTCCAAAATTCTCACATTTAAACAAATCCTAATACCAGCACTACCCCTAACCCTCAAATGTGATGCAATGAGAATGAACAGTGCATCTTTTCTACTGTTGAGATGCAGTGTTGCTTCCTCCCAAGAAATCTAAAAGCTTGAAAATTGCTATCGTGTCAACGCAACCAATAATCGAAATAGGGCAGAGGCTTGCTTACTATATGAGAAAATAGAGCCAGAGCAGGACAAAACAAAACGTTGGCAAAAATTGTACTCTGATGGTTAATTAGACAATACAGCAGCAACTCAGCAAGAACACTCAATATTTTTATATAAAAACTGAGAATATAGGACCTTTAGAAGGAACACGCTCGCATCGCTTTGATTGAATGGAACAGGAACGAGATCTCTCATTGGCTATATGTAGACAACAACAACAACAACAAAGAATTGCTCGAACAGTTTAAGCAGAAGAAATAATTCAATGGATGAATTGAACAGCGACAAACTGGAGTGTTTTCCTAGAAAATAACTTAAGCCACTCTTCGTGTGCAGCTCTTTGGAGTGTGGATGGAATGGAAATTCGGTTCCTTTGGAATAGTTGTGGACCTCCTCCCCTGTAGTGATTGCCTGGGGACAGCAGAAGCTTTGGTTTCTGGGGAAGCACCGCTTTTGCTAGGCTTTGCAGCTTCTTTGGGTCTCAACAAGATTTCTGGTGATTCTTCCTTTATCACACCTAGTCGACCAGGTAAAGTAACAGGGAGTGTTTCTTTTGTAGTCGATGAGGTCCTGCAAGAGCAGAGTAGCTTATTTTATTCATGAAAAAACTCTTCCTGTATTAAAATAACTTGTTAAAATAGCAGAAACTCACTCTTGTGGTCTCACGACATTTCTCACAAATGGTGATTTGGCCCTTTTCAAGGTATTCCCCAAATCTTGAGCCGTTGTCTTACAATGACTATATTTCTTCAGTGGAGACACAAGCTTCTGTTGGGACGAAACTGTATGTCTCTGTGGAGCTGAAGATAATTTTCGTCTCATTCTTTCCTTAGAGTTCTTCAAGATGGAAGCCTGATTTTGCTACAAAAAGGTATCATAATAGCAGGCTTGAGCCAATGTAAACAACCATGGAAAACCAAGCCTAAATGTTTTTTTTACTTTATTTTACGCTTCAAAAATAGATAGCCTTACATGTTGTTCCTTCTGCGTCGTGTTTCTTTCCTTTCCACATGCTTTCTGAGCATCATTAGCTAATTCAGTTTGTTCAAGGCTCTTGTCATTTCTCTGCAATCAGAATCATATTCTCAGTCTACTTGAACCAGTGCGGACAGCTAAACGAGCAATGCACCCTGTTGTTTTCTGTAAATTAAATGAAAACTCACTAGCAATGCCTTCTGTTTTTTCTGTGAACTTCCTCCTGGGAACCTCGTAACTGTGATTTCTTTCAGTGGAGCAGCGTGAAGCTTCTTCTCCAAGGTTGCTTCCTTGAGAATCCCTCTTTCCTGTATATAAATTAAATATTCTCAGATTCAATTAAAAGATTACTATTTATAGGACTTCGATAGGTAATAAATTACATACATCAGTTCTTAGCCGAAAAGGCTTGGGATTTGTAGGCTTAGGTTTTCCATGTTTCAGTCCTTGAACACCAGTAGCGTCAGTAACGAAGTTCTCTTTAGATGGCTTCCTCATTGCTTTGGCTATCTGAATCATTTCCATATTCACAAAGAAATCAAAAACAGAAACAAAAAAAAAAAAAGAGAGAGAGAGAGAGAGAGAAGTTCAAATTCCTAATAAAAAAGTTACCATTTGTGTGCTCTTCACACTCTCATGCTTGCCAAGGGTTTGTCTTTTCAAGTGGCCGGTATTAAGATCCATGTCTCTGCAGCTCCGAAATTCATGGATAACTGATTACCAAAAATATCTAACAACATCCTAGAAAGACTAATAGAATTATTGATATGAGTTTACTCACCTGTTATCGTCAGAGGCCGAAGCATTTTCCTTATTGTCGCTCTCCATGGCTTCACTATCATTTTCCTTGTCATCTGATATCAAAATATGTTTTCTATCATTACTTTCCATGATTCCACCAGTGCCCTTATCCAAACTCGAGTTCATTTCTTCTTCTTCACCATGTCTTTCACTGGTCTCATTGCCCTCTTCACTTGAAGCCAGAAGTTTGGGAACGTCATTTTCTCCCGAGCACCCCTCTTCATAATTTGACTGGGTATTTTCGTTGGCATCTGACAAAGCTTCAGCTTTATTCTCAACCAGTGATGGTTCTATTTTTACAGTTGTTAAAAGCCCTTCATGTGGATTATTTCCTTCATCACATTTAGCAGTAGAGCAGACTCCCAGAGTACCATTTCTTGATTTCTCCTGAATCTCCATGTCACTGAAATTATTTCCAGCCCCTTTTTGAGGCATATGACCATGATACTGCTTTAAATTTTTTCCCTTACAATTTCGGGAAAGCGGCCCATCATAAACTCTGCTTTTAACCTCTCGTCCTCGCGGTTGTTTTCTTAGAGCATTTGAAGGCAGTGGTGTATTGGCATGCTTCTTTCCATCAGTGACCTCAAACTTCTTCACACCTGCACATATTTTCTTGACAGTTGTATCCAATTCTATTAAAGTTTTTGTGCTCACTGACTTATCAGGTGAACGAAATAATGCCTTTGCTACCACTCTACCATTTGCAATGTCCATTGCCTTTGGGTTCCTAACACTCCGAAATGCATCAGGATTTGACAGTCGCTTTTTGTTCCTTGGAGTAGTCAGAGCCTTGGATGCAACAGAAGACTGCTTTTCCCTCACATTTGGAGTTGCATTTCGCTTAGCAAGAGGTTTGACTTTCACTTTTTGATCGACCATTTTTTTAGATATTGAGGAAATCAGGGCCAATCTTGATACTCGAGGTTTCGAAGATTTTGCTGGAACTGTCTGGGGACATTTGATATTGGCACTATCACATACAATTAGTAAATCGTATTAGCATGGATCTAGTTATATCAATAAGAGAATGTTAAATCTGAATTGCAAGAAGCTTAATGCATATACCCTGAATCCTTTCTGTACAATGCTTTCCGAAGCCGTATGTTGGGACTCCTTGCAGCCATAACCTGCAGGACTCAATAACTTACAAGCCTAAATCTAAATTTTGAAACCAACTTACTGCAGAAAAGAAACTGGTAACTAACCCGAAGAACAAAATTTTTGTAGATTGCTTCAGAATCCATTTCTTCTTCATGCTTTTGATCACATCCTAAGGCAAAGGCACAGTGGATGCAGATAGAGAAATTCAAATTTTAGCATTTAAAGTATCTCAACAAAAGAGAAAAATGAAAAAAAAAAAAACCTTAAATAATCAAATACTCTATTGAAAAATGTAGACGACTCATTTAGAATGATTCTGGAGTAGAATTACAGTGAAGTTGAATTAAATTTACGTTGAATTCACTTGTATGCAAGGAGTTAGAAATGAACCAGTATGATTTTACTATATTTCCAATGTCCGTTTCCATTCTTTCCTTTTATTAATAAACACATACGAACCCCCATCCACGCTAGTTAAATCCTCAAAATTGAGAATGTAGCCATTGCTTGGAAAGTCCTAACATGTAGTGGACCAATCAACACAAATCTAGCACAAATCTATGTAGAATTTACTCCAATTCTATCACCTTTTGCATTTCCTTTTTTGCCAGCAGCATTTTAATTGATTTCAAAAGGCTTTTAAAAATAAATTTTCGTATGGATCAGATTTATGTTTATTTATTCATTGCATGGTGGACCTCACCATGCAACGTTCTCATCCTCAACTTGAAAGCTTAAATAGTGCTAACGGACTCTATTATCCATGAGTTTCAATAATAAAAATTGCCATGTAGGAAATATTTATACCAGATAAAATTCTAACACTCAAGCCTACCCGGAGACTTTGAACTGACAGCGAGGGAAATGCGACCCTCACTTGCAAGTGACGGACCCTTGCACCGTTCAATTCAAAGGTGTGCGTTTCACGCATCCATTGAAAGCCCATTGCAAGTGATGGTAGCATTTCTCTCGTTAACAATTCAACTAGGTTTGGCTAAAAGGTAGAAATCTTCTTGTTGCAAGAATTAGATTTGATCACAGTTTCACTTGGAAGTATTAAATAAAAATCCCGTCAAATACAAATTCAATTATGAGATACTAAAATTGGAAAGATAATGTTTTCATACTAAAAGAAAAAAAACAATGAACAGCACACACAATCCAATTCTATCCCACCCAAACATCTCGTTGCATACTTAATTCAAGTAATATTATTATATATAATTCAACTCCAACTCCACCGCATAAATAATCTGCAAGGAGGACGGATTTCCACCGGAAGGAAATCTCTTTCTTTTTTAACATTAACCTTTTCAAAATTCAATCTCCACAAGAGATAAGATCCACCAAGCCAAAAAAAGGGTGCCGCATTGATAATTTTACAAAATTCTTAAAAAATTTGGTAATTAACACAAATTAAGTAAGCTTGAGAAATAAATGCAGCCCATAATCCTATTTTAACAGACAGTATTTAAAATAATTACCGCCAACCAATTCTTAATAAAAATCATGAAGGAAGGGGACTGCAACCTCCTCCATCTTTAAAAGTCTTATATTCACCCATCAGATTTTAAACAACACGGCATCGATAGAGCTTCGGACTTGAAGTAGTATTGGAAAACAGAGACAAACATATAACAGTAATTTACAAAATTACCAACACGCAAGCAGAACCAGTATCGGTCATCGCCAGGCTGGTACTGATCAGGAGCGTTAAGGTCCACGAACTTCGGCGCCTCGATCTTCTCGTAGAAGTCTTCTTCGGCGTTGATTTTCAAACACTGAGATTCTTCTTCCATTTCCATTTTTATTTTTTTTCAGAGAGAGAGAGAGTATAACTGTGTGTAGAAGAATCCTTCTTCGCTGGTTATGGAATGTTTGGGTTGGTAAATGGTGCGAGAGAGAGTAGAACTGTGTGTAGAAGAATCCTTCGCGTTTTAAAAAAACATGCTCGTTTGCTATCCCCTTCTCACACCAAGTAGCCGTTGGGAAAGGTACAGACAAATTCTGACAGACACGATTGTAATAACAACCCATTCTCGTGTCTGTTTTCGTCCAATAAAATAATGTCAGAAGACAAGACAGAAACCCCGGCCCAGACAAAACCATAAACACAGACTCTCTAGGCCTCTCAAATCTCATCTATTTTACTTCCAGTCCAGGCCCAATACCTTTTTCTTTTGTTATTTCTACCATCTCTTCCATCCTCTTTTTTTTTTTAAAAAAATATAATAATATAAATATGTATGACGCTATCTTTGATTTCTCTAAATTTTAGATGATTTTTCAAAATTTTCCCATATTTTTAAGAAATTAAAATACTGCAGGTTTTACAATTGGTTTTCAAGATGCTGCTAAAGTGAGATTCAATTTAAATTTGACCGTTTCATTTGACTTTTCAAATTTTCTATTAAATTGGTTTCACAAGATCATATATAAGAGGAAGTAAGTAGAGCAGTAAAGCTTAAGTGGACTAAAGTTGAACATAGCCTACGTTTAAATTTATGCTTTGCAGTCCCTAATTAGACATTGATAAAATGTTTTTATTAGTAACACAACAGTTTATATTACAATGTTTGCTTGTTGTATGATTAAAGAATAGCTAGAAAAATTAATTGGGATATATACAAATTAGTTTGAATATTCATAATAATAATAATAATAAATTGATACAAACATTTATATTAATAATAAAATAATAAAAAATATATATTTGATTTTCTTGTTTCCATTTCATCAATATATATTTGATTTCTTGTAGCCCCCAGGTTGTAGGAGCTCACCAACAATTCTGTGAAGCTCAGTCAAGTTTCTTTAATTACAAGAATACTGCGCCATCTGCGCTGTATATAGCAGAAGAAAACAAGGTTGTCAAGGATCATTATTACCATTGTTCGTGTGTACCTTTGCGTTAACGTTATGTGTTAATGAGTAATTAATACCTTGCCAAGAGTGTAAGCAAGAGATGGCCGAAGCTGAAACACCAGCACCCGATGATCGCATCAGTACTTCCAGCAATTTCTGATCCAATTTCGGAGCTTTTTAATGCTTACAATCTTTCCTGAAGCTTTGATCTTCTTCCTTCCTCTCTTGAACTGAGAGTAAAGGGAAACCTTCCATGGAAGTTACTCTAAGTCTTGTTAAGGACGTACGATCATACTATAATGGAATGCTACTGGCCCATTGCCATTTGAAGAAAGAAAACCAGACCAGGTTTCAAAAGGTACAGACCATTTCCATTTGAAGAAAGAAAATCAGACCTGGTTTCAAAAGGTACGAGAAGCCATGCACCAGAAAGAAACAAGGAATTGAAATCAGATAACAAGGGAAATCCATCCTCTAATAAATGTTAACTGAAATGTGTCATCAAGAGAGCGTGATACGTATCAGGCAGTAGGAATCCATCTGTTCGGACAGCACAAACATTTTGTCCTCCATTTTATAGGCTATTTTCACTTATTAACATTGTTTTTTAAAAATATTAGAAAAACAACATAGTTTTTTTTTTTTGAATGGATAAAATAATATAATCTATATGTATCAGTACGACATTCAAATTTGTTGTTATTTTAAAATATAAAATATAAAAAAATTGTGAAATTAGCTGTATAAAGATAACAAAAAAGAAAGATTATGGTGGCATCTTAGCTGACGGCATGGGCAGACTCGTACTGTAGAGTTTGTTCTTTTTTATTTTCCCCGTTATTGTACTAAGGTATTTTTTTTAGCATGGGTATAATATTTAATTGAAAACTAAGGGTGTTTTAGTCAATAAAAAAATAATATTTTAAGAGATTAAATCGGTGTTAAATTGCTTTACAACTAGCATTATTTATTTATTTATTTTTGAGCAACACATATTAATTTATTGCACTCCACTGCACAGTCGAGAACTTTTCAGCGTTTCTACTTCGTAGATAATAACCGCAAATATAAACCGTAGGTGACTGCTGCCATTACTTCACCTTTTTGTTATTAATATGAAAAATTAAGTAAAATGTTTTTATTCATGTAATTCAATTATAAAAATGTAAAATAAAATAAATTGAAATAGCCATTACTTCAAGTCATAAAATTAAGAAAAATAAAAATAGAGGCAAATCTTAAAAATACCATTCAATTATATAGGTAATCATATGTTACCATCAGACAAGTTTTATATCAATTTTTATTTTAAATTTTTAAAAGATTTTAATTAAGAATTTTCATCTATTTTTAAAAACTTTTATCTATATTTTCATTCATATTGCATTATTTTTCTTTTTGTAAGAAATAACATCATTTTATGAAAAACTTAACTTGTTTTTGTTAAATATTCTAACAAAAATTCTTAATTGAAAACTCAAAATAATTTAATGATAAAATTGATATAAAAAAATAGTTTAGGTATAGAATTGATAATATTTCAATAATTTGATGGAATATTTGATATTTATCCTGAAGTGTTGGCACATAACCGCTATTGTCAGACTGTACAATCATATGAATTACAAATTCAGATTATAATATTAACATTATAATTTATTCCATATGTAATCTCTTCCCACCCCCAAAAAATAATAAGATACCAATATATTGATCTTTCTACAACAAGAAGAATTATTGCATTGTTTCCCTGTTCTAGCTAAGACTAGAAATACCCAACCGAGAAGAATCAAGTTCTCTGACAGTAAAATTAAATAAAGCAGTATTACTTACTACCCGTTCCTTGTTACTCACAAATTTCTTGTTTTCCATATAATCAACGGACAGGAGGAGTTCTGTAGTAAGTTTGCATGGTTATTGGGAAGAATGTTGCTCTTATTCCTTCTGCTTTGATTATAGGGAGGAAGATGCCTAATGCAACCTGAAGATGAAAGAAAATAAAAATATAATTTTTTCTTGACTATCTAATTTTCCATATGCTGAATCGACAAGAAAATTAGCTAAGAAATTCATTCTGCAAATACCAGTTAAAGAAGCTCACTTAAGCCAACCCCCCCTCTTTTTGTGACTGAGCCTCCAGCTCAGAAGTTCACTTACCTTTAGAACTGCCTCTGCCCATGCCCTATGAAATCCCAAGCAGACATCATAGGACTGCAAACATCATGTCTCCCCAGCAACATAATTTGACTGTGTTAAATCGATTGCTGTTTCACACCTTCGAAGATGCAACCACCACAGAAACAATCGAAATTTAACAAAGAGATCAAATCGCGGGAATTGGCTAGAACATAGGGTGTTAAAAGAATCAGACCAGAGAGAAAATCAAGGATGGTTTCATATAGCACTAGGCCATCGTTTATTTTTCTGAAAAGATTACTTGCTTTCCAAACAAAGCTTGCAAGTGTAGTGTTGATGTGTCGTATTTCATCAACATTTTCTAATAGGGAAAAACCCCTTGTTCACAAAGTAATGATTTTCTATCCTTGCAAATGCCTGTAGCAAGCAGATAAAGCATGACATAATTGAAACTTCAAACATGTAAATACAACATATTACAAAAACGTAAACAGTTCCAAAAGAGAGATATAGAGACTCATTCAACCCCCTTCCAAACAACACTTCATAAAAGACTAAATCATATTACAAAGACTAAGACAAGTGAAAGACTGCTTCTTTCAACATGCACGATCAATTACACAATCCCAATTATCAAAAACACAATAAACGAAGATAACCCAGAAGCAAAGAACACGTGAACACAGAGATTTATAAATAGAAAGGCAAACTTTATGGACCATGGCTACTTACATGCCCAGTCGGATTTTCTGATTGTTCATGGTAAATTGTGTGAAGATCAGAAACTTCAAAAAACCAGTCGCATAAGGCCTATGTTTCCATAAAGATTCCCATTTAAGACCACTGACTCCTTGGCTGGTTCCATGTGTAGCCCCACTTGCCTGGGATCCATGCTTGTTATTAAGATTTCTCACACTTAACATTAAAGGGTTCTGTTTTCCAGCGAAGTTACAAAAACATTAATGAAGTACAAGTGTTTTCTGTATATAAAATTTAAAACCAAAAACAGATGGAGATGGTACTCACTGATGGAAAAACAAGAGAGTGAAAGGGGATGGAGAGTGAGGGAAGGGGAGGGAGTGTGAAAGTGAGGAGTGAATTGGTGAAACCTACTAAACTCATGATTTGGTGGGCATAATTGGTACGGGTAATGTTTTGGATAGCTTTCAAGGATTTATGTTCTGATTCCAAGCCCGAATTTAAAATGAAATATGCCCATTTTTATTTCTATACCTTTGTATCTTATTTTTAATTTTAGCCCTTTCAGTTTTGTTTTATTCTGAGCCCAATTGGCAATTGCATTCTGGTCTTTTGACACTCTCTGTCTGTTCTTTTATTCTTGTTCTTAATTTTGACCTTTCATTGTAATGGCTATTGATTATTACGGTGCTGGTGGTAACTAGAACTGCAAAAAAGCAACTACTAAAAACCAGTTTGTGGTTTAATGGCCAGAAAAATGATTTATTCCCCAAGAACCTAGTTTCGACTTCATCCCTCTCCCCAAAGATCCAATCAAATTAAAGGGACGATTGTTCTTCTCAATTTTCTACAATCTTCGGTAAAAAAATATTCTTCTCAGTGTAATTCCCAAATGCGAAGTAGTTGTGTAGAATCAAATATGTGATGCGCCTGCCTTCTTTTGCACCCAACTATTTAGCATTTACTGCTTTGCACGAGAAAATATATCACATTCTTGATATAAAAGTTACTATATGAATCTTACAAGCCTATATTTAAGCCTATTGCACTTTCACAAGCTCAAAGTTACAGGTTTATTGCATAAAAACAACCTACGAGGCCAAGCTCCCATAAAAAAAACTGACCTCCTGCTCTAACTGCTTGGATCAGATATGCTACCTGTGTTCACTTTCTCCTTTGAACAACTTCCACTTACTTTATCGACAACAACGTCTGTGAGTTGAAGAGGCTCAACCTCTTCCAGCATATGAACTACCATTCTCATTGAGGGTCTAAGTGCTGGGATTTTTGATGTGCAGTGAATAGCAATTCTCAACATTTTGATGGCATCCTCCTTGTATACCTCTGAGATGTTTGAGTCCACCACTTGAAGCGCACTCTCTTTGCTCTCCAGTTTGCTGCAAACCCAGTACACTATGTCCTTGTTTTCTCCAAATTCCGGTTCTGTAGGCCTTTTTCCTGTCACTAGTTCCATCAGGACTACACCAAAGCTGTACACATCACTCTTCTCATTTACCTTGCATGCGTATGCATACTCTGTGCATCCCAGTTCAGAAACAACCAAATTAGCAAAATCATCTATAAACAAAACAGAGTAAAACAAACAAGGAAAGACAAAACATGAGAGAAATTTACCAGGAGCCATGTATCCGTGAGTTCCAGCAATGACATGAGTCCAATCCCCTTGACCACCAGCCTGCACGATCTTTGCTAGTCCAAAATCAGCAATCCTAGGCTTCCACTCTTCATCCAAGAGAATATTACTCGACTTCACATCCCTGTGAATCACTGGTCTGTCAAACCCATGATGCAAGTACTCCAATCCCCTTGCAGCCCCGGCAGCAATTGAATACCTCAATTCCCATCCCATCTTGATCTTGTGACAAGAGTGTAGCCGATCCCACAAGCTTCCATTAGGTAGATATTCATAGACCAACAGGTTGCAATCATCACTTGTGATGCTACAGTATAGCTTCACCACATTCACATGCCTCACGTTACTCAATGTGGCAACCTCAGCATCATACTCTGGCGACCGCGAATTCCTTTTTGTCAGCATGGCTGAGCTGCTCCTGAAACCTGTCCGGTCGATGGAATTTGTTGTCCAGATATGTTTTACAGCCAGTTCATTGCCATTATCAAGCACAACTTTGTACACGTTTCCTGATCCACCTTTGCCAATCAAATTCTCGGATTTGATGGCATCGATAACGTCACTTTCATTGAAACTTAGTATCCTAAAAGATTTCATATTCCAAGAACTCTGCTTCAATGGATGAGCAATATTGTTTTGCCTCAATTTCAAGAACAAGAAACAACCAGAAAAGATTACCAAAACTAGCAACCCAGCAACAAAACAAGATAGAAATACTCGAAGCTGATTAGATGTCCTAGCATTGCGTGAACATGGTTGAAGATTCTTCAGATTTTGGCTACACAAACCTGGATTTCCATCAAAACCTTCACGAAAAGCCTCGAGAGAGAAAGAGTCGGGCACGGGACCGATCAACTGGTTATTTGATAGGTCAAGGTTGCTTAGTTTTAGATGTGACAAAGAAACTGGAATTTCACCAGAAAGTTTGTTGTTGGACAAATTCAAGGAGTTTAAAGTTGGCAAAGATCCAAGACTCTCTGGGATATTCCCAGAAAACGAATTGCCAGAGAGGTTTATATCAGTGAGAGAGACACATGAACCTAGTGAGTCTGGTATGTCACCGGAGAACATGTTTCCAGTCAAAACAAGACTGTTCAGTTTCTTCAATTCACCAATTGTTGAAGGGATTTCACCAGAAAATCTGTTTGAACTCAACTGGACTGACACTAATGAAGAAGTCTGAGAAATGGTAGAAGGCAATGTACCAGAAAACCGATTGTTAGCTAAATTTACTAGAGCAAGAGACTTTGCATTGCCGATATCAGGTGTCACAGGACCTTCAAATTGGTTCATACTAAAATCAATAATGAAAAGGTTTGGCATACCCCATATTCCGGCAGGAATAGAACCTGAAAGAGAATTCTTGCTTACACGAAAGCGTTCAAGAGACTTACAATTCGCATAGCTTTCTGGGACTTGGCCTGTGAAATTGTTTTGCAGAATCAGAAGATCAGTCATTTTTTCGTTCTTGCACATGTCTGGAGGAATAGGACCTGTCAAGAAATTCTCTGAAACATCAATGTAAGCAAAATCTGCCCACGAGCCTAGTTTTTGAGGAAGTGGACCAGTGAGCTTGTTCGTATAAAGAGAGAACTCTTCAAGGTACTTGAGTTCACCAAACTCCTCAGGAATCTCGCCAGTGAATTGGTTTTCAAAGAGTTGCAAGGAAGCAAGGAGTTTCAAGGGTTTCAACTCCACGAGCTCACCTTCAAGCCTATTATTTGAAGCATCAAAATTCACTAGACTTGTAAGATTTCCAAATCCCGTAGGAAGTTTTCCTGTCAAGGAATTATTGTAAAGCTCAAGTTGCCAAAGCTTGCTGAGTTTCCCAATCCCTGCTGGGATCTCTCCGAACAACTGATTGTCCGAGAGTTCAAGATTTTCTAGCAGGGTAAGATTTGAAATGCCCTCTGGTATCTGCCCTTTAATGCTGCAGTTTGACAGATAAAGCCAGTACAACTTGTCAAGCTTTAAAAGCTCAACAGGAAATGAGCTTGTTACATCAAATGGATTGTCACCAAGGCTTAAAAAAGCAAGATTGGTAAGATTTTCCAATGAAAGCCACGGAAAAGGCCCCGAAAATCCACTGGTGTTTAAACTCAAGATTTTCAGCTGTTGTAAAGTAGACAAGTCAGGCACCTTCCCAGCAAACGAATTGTTACCCAAATCCAAGACCTGCAATCTTGTACAATGTTTCAAGTCCTCGGTGATGCCACCATGCAAAAAATTTGACCCCATTGAGATTTTCTCTAGCGATCGTAGTCCACAAATTGCATCAAATGGAAGAACACCCTCAAGTTGTTGTTGAGGAAGATTGATTTCGGTGACAAATCCATTCTCGTTACAAACAATTCCAGTGAAGTTGCACACTGAATTTTTCCGTGTCCATGTGGTGAACACGTTTGTTTTTGAATGTTGAACTGCAGACTTGAACTTCAAAAGTATTTGAAACTGATCATCTGATTTTGTCGGAGAAATGAGCATGATCAATGTTAGATAGAAAAATAGCAAAGAAAGCCATTGCCAGAAATATTGGACCGACATTTTGGCCGATGAGGTCTAGGAATGGTGGGGGGTTCAGGAGGAAGTGATGTGCTCTTCTGGTTAGTCTATGGAGGAAGAGAAGCGTGGAAATGTAATGCAGAGTAAACTGAACTATCACATAGTTCGGCACGAGGTGGGCTTGAATTTTGAGGCCGGTTCACATGAGACAAAGAACATAATTTAGTTGAAGAGATAATGATATTCCACGTAGCGAGTCCAACCTTGAAGAGTTTACCATGGAATTATTATTTAGCTGTTAAGGATAAAAGCAATAATAACTCATTTTTGGGATCTCTGTGGTTGTTCCGCCAAGATGAGCAACTCTTCTTACTTCTTAGTTGGGGGCAAGGAAAGGGATGTTGAGCAGGAGATGGAGCCATATGGCCGCCGAGGTTGACTTATGCATGGAGGAGGACTATATGGCTGCCGCTTGGGAAAAATTTGGTATTGAAGACTGTTGACTGGTACTAGCTTTTTGTATTCGTCCACCTTTTGGATGTTGTGGCCTTGTATGGTGGATGATCCTCGTGTTTCTTTCGTTTGTCTACCTTGTTGATGTAACATCACTTTATTAACACCGACTTGGAAGATCGAAATGGCCAATCACACAAGCCCACCACATATAACCGGGATCTTATTGAGTTTCAAGGTTTTTTTTTTTTTTTTTAAGGTCTTGACTAAATAAATTCCGTCCAAGTTTTCTTAAACAGAGGTAAATTCTGTCCAATTTTTATTTTTATGTGTAAAAAACTATGTTATTTTCAGAGGGTAGACTCAATCCAGATTTTTTAAAAAACTTTGGATACTCAAAAAAAAAAAAAAATTGAATTGAGATATATGATTTGGCTCGCTCGAGGGCTAATTTGTGGTTTGAATTAAAGGTTTCATGTTTATATGTAAAAATCTTTTTTTTTTTTTTGTTGTTTTTGTGTTCAAACAATACCACCTCTGGCATGCATGTGTGTTGTTCCCTTATAGTAATATTTAATGAGTAATTAACCTGTTTTGTTCTTTCTCTTCCAAGCATCTTCAAAGTCCTCGCGTGCCACCCTAGACGACAAGAAGATTGAATGACATCCAGTTGTTAATTTGGGTATGTTTGGAAGTATAAAAATATAATAAAACAATATTTTTTTGTTTTAAAAAATTTATTTTTATTATTAGTCTTTCAAAACAATAAAAATTGTATAAAAATTAATTTAAAACTAAAAAAACTCAAAAGCTTTGAGCTACAAAGCCAGCCAACACCAAAATTTCTCTTTAATAACAATAATTGTCACTGAAAAAAATAAATAAGACAGCATATCATGTTTATCTGTCTTTTTTTTGTTTTTCCAGTGCCCAGCAAGGTTCTTCGTTCATTTCTTTCCCATAATTCCAAGGAAAAAGAATATCTATATAAACAATACACCTTCAATGATATATACAGAGAGAAAAACACAAAAAAAAAAGAGATACAAAGGCCAACTTTATGATATGAGATTTTAATCACAATAAAGTCCAAGGGTTGCTGATAAATCTAAAAGATCGTTGAGCATGCAGCAGATACAACAACGAACAAGATCATCTGTAGTAGGTAGACGGATTTCTGGCCCTCCTCGTTGCAAATATTTTTTTAGTGGAAGAACGGTGAAGAGATGATAAAAATACAGTAGAATGAGACAACCAGCACCAAACCAATCATTTTTCTATCTTATGAATCGATTAATTTAGATTCGAGAAAGGCCATACGTATATTTTAAGCATATCTATCATTTCCTAACCAAATATATAATATTTTCTTCAATATATTTTTGAAAAAACTATTTTCCCCACTTCTCAAATAACCTTAAAAACCAGTAAATAAAAAACACTTTTGCGGATAAAAAAACTATTTTTATTTTAGTTTCTCTAAAAAACACTTTCCAGAACCTTTTTTAAAATAAAAGATAGAAATTTTCTTTTTTTGTTTTTAAAATTTTATTTAAAATTTATTATTTATCAAATTTGATTTTTGTTTTCTTAGTAAAGTTAAAAATAATCTTTATAGGTTATTTTTTACGATAAAACAAAAAACTGAAAATCATTTTTCAAATTTTTCATAGTAACGTCAAATATCAAAAAATTATATTCCTTTCAATAATTTATTTTTTATAGAAACCATTTTTTAAAAGGAAATTACTTCGATATCCATGCACCACCTACCGAATCGAGGATGCGACCTTCGATGCAATCATTCATATTAAGAAACCATATTGTCTTTTGCAAAGTTCAAAGTTCAAACTTCAAAGCAGAGCATGATGATTTATAGAAAGTAAAAGCACTCATTGACAAATAATTGCTTGATCAGTGATATTTAATAAATAAAGTTATTGTATGCAGGGTGTATTTGTTCCTCAACAGCATTACAGATCATGGAGGGGTGATTTCCTTCCGCTCTCTGCCTTTCCGTGACCGGAAATCTGAAGTCTATCTGATAGAGAAATTCTGGAGAAGGCCAGCCTGCCTGCGGTCTAATAAACTACTAACAAGTTGCATGGTGACCACGAGAAATCAATGCGAGAGAGAGGCGAGGGAGTGCCTTGCGGTCAAAGACTGAGGCCTAACTTTGGATTTGATATTTTGGACCATTCAGATGATTCAATGAACTTGAGAAAAGCAATGTGCCCCTAGTCAAACCGTCAAACCGAACCCTATCGTCTGGGCCTGGGCCTGCCAACCTTGCTAGGGTAGTGGGACCGACCTAGAAATGAAATCACAGTACCACCGAACTGTGTCGGGCCTTGTTTGTCAGGCTCCTTGCCTTGACTGTTTGGGCTAGAATAGCCCAATTAAGGGAGTAGAGTGAGATAGGGCTTGGGTTGGAGGGTTTATAACTGGGCTTTTCATCCAGGCAGTTTGAAAACCATTTCTCTTGGCGAGTAAAAACAAATTAATGGAATCATTACCTCAGTTCTCAAAACTCGGCCCGGCCCCATAAATTAACCTAGGTCGGAACTGGACCGAATTAAAAAAAAAAACAAAAAGTGAAAGGAGAGAACCTAAAGTGATCTAGAGTAACTTAATTGATCTGCTTTAGGTTGTACTCCATTAACTATTTTTTAATGAAAATAATGTTATTTTATTTTGTTAAAAAAAATCAACTATAACTTGGTAATTTAATCAAAACCTATAATTTAATTTTTTATATAAATTGATCATGTGATCAGGTTTAAGAATTATAATTATCAGTATTATTTTATAAATTGGTTATTAATTATAAAAAATAGAGGAAAAGAAATGCTTAATAAAATCACTTAAAATTTATTAAAAAAATTGAATTATATCATGATTTTTCTGGTTTGGTGTGGATTCTACTGGGGTAAGATAAAGTTAGTGTATTTATTACCATAGATTGTCTACATGTTGTATAGTTTTGTAGTTGTTGAGAGTAATGTTAAGATATAGTATCTATTTGTTTTATGAAATAGTTTTTAAATTTTTATGTATTTATTTATCATTAAAAAATTTAATCAATAAAAAATATTTTACAATCAAAGAAAAATTTAACTTGATTTTTTAATTTTTTAATTTTAAATAAAAAATACTTTCTAAAATTATAAAAAAATTAAAAATATTATATTATTGATTAATTATATTAAATTGAATCTTTAACTTTTTTAATATTTTTATTTTTAATATATAATATTAACTAAATGCGAGCTCTGGAATGCCATGAGATCATTATTGCTCTATCAAAATTCAGGAGAAACCAAACAAATGTTTGAGGGGAAAAAAGAAACATAATTTGCGAAGAATATTATAGCCACGTACATTTTGAGAGATTCAGATGAGATAAGGGCTCGAAAACTTGTTTCCACAAAAATTATATTTGCCATTTATCTCCAAAAAATATTTTCTTGAGTAATAAATCCACTCCACCCCTTCTTTGCTTCATATAGGCGTGCAAGTACAGCGATACCAAAACAATTTTCTCACCTGCCAGTTTTGCAAAGCACCTAGCTATGGAGTCGGTGGCTAACCAAAGGATTGCAAGGTTATCAGCTCATCTCCAACCTCCAAATTCACAGGTCTTCGTTTTGCTTTATCTTTTGACTTGTTTTGCCGTTGATATATGTGCATACCCTCCAAATTCAGCTCATATCTGTGTGTAATGTTTCAATAGATGGAGGAAAGCTGTGTTTTGAAGAGAACCGATTGCAGAGCAAAAGGAGGAGCGCCTGGGTTCAAAGTGGCTGTCTTGGGTGCTGCTGGAGGGATTGGGCAACCTCTTGCAATGCTAATGAAGATGAATCCTTTGGTCTCAGTTCTTCACCTCTATGATGTTGTGAATGCTCCCGGGGTCACTGCTGATATTAGTCACATGGATACCGGTGCTGTGGTAATCTATTAGTCCATCATTGGCTATGTTTTTCTTTTTAATATCTTAAATATATGTGGTCATGTCTGACTGTAATGGAATGTAATCCTTTTATCTTGGAATTGTAATGTTCTTGGTTAGGAGCAAATTATGACTTGTTTTATGTTTTTATAACTGGCATTTTTTTAACTGTTTCTAATGTAATCCAAAGGGTAAGAATCATTCATCCAAGTAACAGAAGTTTTATTCATGATTTCAAACTTTGTCATGTAGTCTTGAAAGCATTTGATAGCTATGTTATACTATTTGGTTTTCTAGGTTCGGGGTTTCCTAGGGCAGCCACAGCTTGAGAGTGCTCTTACAGGGATGGACCTTGTGATCATACCTGCTGGTGTGCCAAGGAAGCCTGGAATGACTAGAGATGATCTTTTCAACATCAATGCTGGGATCGTCAGAACTCTCTGCGAGGGAGTAGCAAAGTGCTGCCCCAATGCGATTGTCAACTTGATCAGCAATCCAGTTAATTCTACAGTTCCAATTGCAGCAGAGGTTTTTAAGAAAGCTGGAACTTATGATCCAAAGCGACTTCTAGGAGTTACAATGCTTGATGTTGTGAGAGCAAACACTTTCGTGGTATGTCATCAGCGAAATGGACTAGCTAATAATTTTCTGCCCTTGTAAATTGCTTACGCACTGACATTTAAGGTAGCTAAAATCTGCCAGACCAATTAGAATATTTCTTACTGAAACACCAAATGGACCTTTTATGTTTGTTTTTTTTTTTTTTTTTTACTTTTATGAGCTTTCTACATTCTGTTCCCTGATTTCTTTGCAGGCAGAAGTTCTGGGACTTGATCCTAGGGAAGTTGATGTTCCAGTCGTTGGAGGCCATGCTGGAGTTACAATTTTGCCCCTTCTGTCGCAGGTAGTGTAGATTGTTTTGAGAAAATTTTAATGTTAAAAATCTGGCACATTATGAAGTGAATGCTTTTAATGCAATGACTTGATGCACTATTTGCAGGCTAAGCCCCCTTCCTCTTTCACCCCTGAAGAAACTGAATACCTGACAAAACGAATTCAAGATGGTGGAACAGAGGTTGTTCAGGTAATATTTTTATTTTTATTTTTTTGGAGCACGTTGGGTTTCAACACTGGATGTAATTAGACCCTTCCAAGTTCCAAGTGTTCTGTTGAGTGTCATCTGCTTGGGCAGAGAGAGAGAGAGAACCAACCAGTGTTTAACATACAATATGTTACCACCTCTCTGGTAATTTTTCAGTGGTCTGATATTGATTAGCATGCGCTATAACAGCTTGTTATTGTAAATCGAACATAAAATTCCAAGTGGACATGGATAAGGATGGAGGTATCTTCGATTAGACTGGCAAAAATCGATATTTTTATTGAAGAAAAGTTTTACGAATTTCATCTGCGGCATCTTTGTTGATCATAAAGTCCGAAGCTTCCAAACTTTACCATTTAGTTCTTCTGTTAACCCTTAAACATTTTACAGTACTTTCTTAGATGGAGCTCAATCTCACGGTTCCACACTATTTGAATTGTTTTTGCTGTAATTGTAGTTCAGAAATTCATTTTCACCTGTTATTGTAGAGTTTTGGTTGCTTGTATAGCACCACGTGTTTTTGTTATGATGTTTGCTAAATCCTGATTGAGCTTCGATGGAAAGTGCCACGCTGCTACTACATGAATTCTTAGTGCAATTGTTCTTAAGTTGATGGCTCCCAGCATATGAGCTCCTCAAACTGCTTCTACTAGTTGCCGCTTCCTTTCCATTTGGATTTAGTAGATCGGTTAAACTACATTAAACAATGTTTTTTTTTATTGGCAGGCAAAAGCTGGGGCTGGCTCTGCAACATTGTCAATGGTTAGCCAATCTATTCCTTCTTTTTGTTCATTCTCCAACTTTGATTGCAAAAATGAATGACCAAAATGAAGACAAGGTTACATAATTGTGCAGGCATATGCAGCTGTGAAATTTGCAGATGCCTGCCTCCGTGGCTTGAGGGGAGATGCTGGTGTTGTGGAATGTGCATTTGTAGCTTCTGAGGTATTCTTTTGAAATCCTTCCTTATGTCAGAGCCTTAAACTTTCTATTTTAACCTTTTAATAACAAGCACATTGATTATAATAGGTGACAGAACTTCCATTCTTCGCGACCAAGGTACGGCTTGGCCGTAGAGGAGCTGAGGAAGTCTATCAACTTGGCCCCCTAAACGAATATGAGAGGTATGAAGAAACATTTAATTACTCAACTGACTTTCCTTTGTTGGTAGAAAGAAATAAACAAAAAAAATTGATCTTGTAATTATATTTAACAGGGTGGGATTGCAAAAGGCGAAAAAGGAGCTGGCGGAAAGCATTCAAAAGGGGATTTCCTTCATCAGGAAGTAGTTTCAATCGAAGTGAAGCAAATTATGTAAAGTTATCGAGTAGTTTCTTGTATCCAGACCAGTTTGATATTTGCCAATTTGAAACTCACCAAGAGATTGTAATTCTCGATCATCTTTTATGGCTTGAACTGATGTAATATCATCGGAGTATCAAGTATAATTTTCAGTATTTTTGAAATCCTAAATCGATCTTTACCTGTAGAAACACGTCATTCTCCCCACCCAAGGACGAAGTCAATTGATCAATGAAATTCCCAGACTCCAGAGGACGACACCCTTCTATCGCTGGCTTACGAGTTACAAACAAGTAGCCTTGTTTCCCCACGTGGAACCTTCATCTGCATTCCATAGATGTGGAATAATGTCTATTTTAGTGGACGCCATCTTGATAATGCCCCCGTTGCAATGGATTTTGCAGGCTAAATCTTGATCAGCCTGTTCTCTGTTGAGCTGTTATATCACCAGCACTTTCAATTAATTTTGCAACCGATATTTCCAGGGAGCTAATGGAATTTGGAAATAATCATGAATAAAAATTATGTGTAACGTGCAAGACCACAGCTCCCGAAAGAGTTCCAGGGGTGTGGCTTACACTACCGGGAAAAGGTTGATAACAACACATGATTAACAAGTAACACCACAAGATGAAGGCTCTCATATTATCACTCGTAGAACAAACAATAAGGACCTCTTCAGATCTTCGTTTACATCTCCCTACTATCTCATTGTGTATAACTGGAAAGGGGGGGAAATTTACAGTTTCTCCAGCAAATTTGCCAAAATTAAGTCCCCGGCCAATGGTTTAAGTGGTGAAAGGATTGGAAGGAGGGTGAACAACAGGAGTTCTGGACATGCTCACATTTCCTGTAAGCAGATGAGGAGCCACGGTGTCCTCTATAATCACAGGATTAACCTGCACCACTCTCTCTGGAACAACCTTCTGGCCATCGACCTTAGCCAATACCTCAAAATGCATCCTCACACTCTCAGGCTTCGTCCTCCACCAAGGAACAGCCTCCAAATCAAGCCCATCTCCTTCTTTCAACAACTTCTCAACACCAAAACCTATCTTAACAAATGTCTGAGCTGACACATCTGCCTTCAACAACTTTAAGGAACCTTTCTTATTAGCCTTGGACCCCAAAACTGAGGCAAGCAATTTCTCGAAACCAACCAAATTTGAGTTCGAGCCGTTCACAGAAACAAATGGCCACATTGTAGTGAAATGTTTGGGAGTCAGGACAGTTGTAGCACGTTCCAAATCAACAGCGGGGAGGGAATCAACAGGTTGGGATTTTGCAGGCGAGGATAGTTCCACAAGTCCAGGAGCAAGGCGCTTCAGCTTGAGCCTGTTATTGGAAGATTGTGATGATGAGGAAGGAGACGTGAGTGACGTGGGCCCAACAATGCGCAGGGAGAGGGGGGGAGCTTCTTCAGAGCGAGTAGCACGACGTAGCTGTTCAGCTAAGGCAAGAAGACCAGAAGCAAAACCAGATTGAGTTCGATTTAGAGGCAATGGAAGATCAACAGGGTGACGCAGACTAACTGATCTCGCACCCTTCACCGTAACCACAGCGCCATCAGCTAAAATTACTTTTTTCAAAACACCAGCATCAACATCGTGCTGCAGACAAAGGCAATTATTTTTTTCAGCTTCTCTACTGAAATTCAAAACAATTTCTTATGGAAAACTCGGGGTAAAAATATCGGGCAAATAGAAAGACCCAAAATCATTGTAACAAAAACATGCCTAAACTAAAACAGGCCCTTCATAAACTCCTTTAAAAATAAATAAATAAAAACTAACAAATTCTATCTGTCGAAAATAGCCCGAATGAACTAGAATAAAATCGAAATCGATTAAATCACATACCGGCAATGAAAGGCGCATATCTTTGGCATCCTGAATCCATATCTCCATGGGTCCAGCAAGCTGAAACGGAGCTAAAACAGGTGATCCATTGACATCCTTTTTCTGCTCCACCAACCCGTTTTCATCACCGGGTCTAATCGGGTCTTCAACTCTAAAAATAGGTAAATCAACAAACTCCCACCGGTTCACATCCTCCAATAACTTGAACGGAAACACCTTATTATCAACTTCCACATCAAATTCATAAGCCACCGAATGGCCCACGAGTGCGTCTCTCAAATCAAAACCAGATATCTTGAAATCATCCGCTTGAAACCCTAAGCCCTTCACAATCGCTTCCTTCAAATCCTACAGCAGCAAAAATAAAAAATTGTCATTAGAATAAAGACATGGGAAGGTGCAGTTAAAGAATTTTGCAGTTTGTGAAGTTAACTACTTACGGAGATTGCTTTTGGATGGGGAGGGGAATTGATGTCCGGTGCGGAGAACAGAGCTGCGGTAAAGGACAGAGTTGTGAATACGAGGGAAATTAGGGTTAGGTAGCGGCATGATGATTGGATTGCCATTGATATCGGAACCGGTGGAGGTTTAGAGCAGAGCGGAGATCAATAGAATTGGTAAGTTGATGCTTCTGGAGCGAAAATTGATTCGGTTGTGAGTTTCTTTATTATTATTGTGGGGCTTATAAAGGATGAAGGTTCTAGATTAGTGTCCGAAGATTTATGGAATGGTGACGTGGAAGAAATGGACCAATGCGAACAGAGGAAATGATGTGGAGGTGAATGATGATTGGTTGTGATTTGATGGTGAGAGAGAGAGAGTTTGGGAATTGGCGCGGGGATGGGGGGTGGCATGGGGTCAGGAGATGTTTCTGGCGGTTTCAACGCTGAATGATGTGTCGGTGGAAGTTGTAGAATTGACTTGTCGTTTGAACCTTCAATGTGTTAGACAGACGTCATAACCATCGAACCTGTTTTTAAAATAGAAAAATTACCCGGCATTTATATTTTATTCTATTGAATTTTGAAAAATTAATGTGTTAACACTTAATATCTTAATATATAATTATTACAAGATTACTTATATATTTCATTTAATAACAAAAATGCTTTTATATTAAATATTACACTCATCCTTTTCCCATCAATAGAATTCAAACGCCCATCTCATTCATTTGCAAGAGAACACCGACCTAATAACCCAGAAGCATACCTATATTCTTTGTCATTATAAACTTTACAGCTTGTTGTACCAGCACAACCGTAGGAACATGAGGAAAGGGATTAAAAATACACATAAATTCAGGCAATTGTCCTATGATTGATAATCTTTTATGGGATTTCTCCAATATTTCAGATCATTACATTACAATTACAGAAGAAGAAAAAACTAAAAAAGCTCGATCATGTACATTAGAGTATGAGTGTTTTTGTTGTGAGTTGGGGTGGTGTTTGTGGAGGAGAAATCATAGCAAGTTATGAATTGTTTGTATTTTGCTTTTTATTTTTCGGAGGTACAGGTTATGTGCTGTAAGTTGTTGAGTTATTTATTGTTAGTGGGTATTTGATATTATCAAGATGGTTGAAAATATATTTTTAATATGAGATGAAAAATAAAAAATAAACTTGAATTGTAAAATCATAAAAAAAATAGATTATTCGGATACATAAAAATATATGGTTCAAATAAAAAATTATATATAATTTAAATAAATTTTTTATTAATTAACAATTAACAAACTTAAAACAAACAATATTTTGGTGAGTCATGTAGATTAAAACTTATGTTATTGCTTTCATTGTTCCTTATAATTCATCCATCAAGAAAATTATTATTGTCATTGCTAATATCAACACTAATATTTTAAACATTAGTACTATTATTAATACCAATACTAATATTATTTGATCCTAAAAATTCATCCATGTGGTGTTATATTTATTTTTGTTGAACTTAGTTTTTTATAAATATTTTTTTAATTATATTAAATATAAATACAAAATATTTATTTTATGTTGTTTTTTAATTTGCTATTTTGATTGTTTTTCTAACAATATAAATGGTACATTCCAATTACCTTAGTTTTAGATTTTTTTACATATTTGAAATTATTGATGTTACATATATTTTTTTTAATGTTATAAAAAAATTAACTTGACATGAGTTTGACAAGTTTATTTATTTTTGTATTTGAAAAAAAATTGATTTTTTATTTTTTAAATAATTTTAAATTTTTTTTAAAAAAAAAGTGACATGATAAATGACTGTTTCGCACGTGCTATCCATGCAATCACAATCTCTCTTGCTCTCTTTCTCAAATCATCATCATCATCGGTCTTCGTTTTCCTTCTCTTCTTAAATTTTCAAGCTCATCTCTTGTACTCTCTTTATCATGACTAACAACTCAATTTCCATGGTTTTTGCTCATTGCTTGGTTGTCATTCCCACTGAACCCTCATATCTCACAAAAACAGCTTCAATTCTCCTCCCTTCTCCACCTCCCACCACCCCCACTTTTTTTTAATAAAAATCACTTTGATTTAACTTTTTTTTCTACCTCATGGAAAACAAAAGCATGCAAGTTATCTATATTTCCTAAATTCTATAGCATTGGACAGAAAGGTAAAGTCATAATTTAATTATATATTTTTTTATTTTTCAAGTAAATCATAAAATAACTTAATTAATTTGGAAGGGCTGTTTTTAAGAAAGGCGAAGGCGAAAGAATCAGAAATGTCAATAATTTTTGTTAATTTTGTTAAACTTGAACTTACCAAATTATCAATTTTAACTGAGCTTGATGGTTTTTTAGTTTTTTTTATTTAATTTCACATTATATATCTATATTAACTCATAAAATTGTATGATTTTACAAGTTAACTAGCAAATTTGACAATCATGACTGTCATTCTCATGATTTGTTTTATATGGAGGGGCTTGTAGTCAAATATAAGCTTTACCGGTAATGTATCCAGTTACATGGTTGTTCTTGAGAGAATGCTAGTCTAATGTAGTTGGATAGGATTTTTATTTATTTTGCATGAGATAATGATGGTTTCTTTGTTGTTTCTTTTCATTCTACGCTGGTATAAATACTTTTTTTATTGGATTGTTTATTTTAATTATTTTTTTGAATTTTACTAAATTCAAGAGAACATGAATGAATTTTGCATTTAAAATTAATTAAACAGTCCTGCTTTTTTTTTAACATGCTATTTTAAAATATTATAGGTTGCAAGGTTTAACAAACTTAGGTTTGTTATGCTAGTTAGATCCAACCAAGATGGGTTTGGCATGCTTTCCATACCTAAACTAATATAGATTAGTCATGTTTGTCGGATCCAAGTGTCTGATATAACAGACCCACAAATGCCTGACTTTGTTATTTTATATGTTTTTTTAATTATTTTTTAGTTTTTTTAAAAAATAATGCATTATTTATGTATTTTTTAAATAAATTTTTGATTTATATTTTAATTAGATTGTGCTTATTTTTAAATGATATTGAATGTGTTTAGTTTTTAGAGAGGTATATAAGAATTTTATGTAGATTAAGTTTTTTAAAAAAATTGTTTTATTATAGAATTTTTAATAAGAACAGCCTTGCATTTTTTAATTATTATTCAATAAATTTTATATATTATATAAACTCATGCATTTTTTATAATTATTGCTAAATAAATTTTATATAAATATGGTATGATGTTCATAAATCTAACTTTCAAATATTATTATCATATTAATTTATATTGTTTATAAACTGATCAGCAGGAACGCAGGAACCATCTGTATGGGGTCCCGCTAAAAGCTACAGAACTACTGACTACAAGCTACCCATCTAACCAGTCCAGACGAGCAAAGTTGTTTGCACAGGAGGGAATGGAAAATCATACACGGGGCAGAGCTTAAAAGATGGTGGCAAATATGGGCTATCGTAAAGGGATGGGATTAGGGGCGTCGGGTCATGTGAAGGTCCTCCCACCAAAGCAACCGCATGATCATGGTCAGCTAAGAAGCAGAAAAGTAAAGGCTCAGAGGAGAAGAAAGTCGATAGGCGAGATTTGCGTGCTTCTGATATTGATGAGATTATGGAGTTGAGGATACGTGAAGAGAGGGCAAAAAGAAACAAAAAATAGAAGAAATGGCTCTATGTTTTGAGGCCATAATGCTATACATCGTTGTGCAGTTCAAACTAAAAAATTGAGCACCATCATAGCGACATCACCGTATAGCCGGGGTTAAAGTCAGCAATCAACAACCAGTCAGTTCTTATCCTAGGCGTTGATTTAATTGATTGGATTCTTTGGGTTTGCATCAATTTATTTGATTTGGGCACGAATCTTATGGCTTCAAGATTTTATGGATTTGTATGAATTGCAAATGGATCAGAGTCATCCGTTACCTTTTCTTTCCTCTGTTTCATCAATTTGATTTGGGCTCGAATCTCGCTCTTATTTATTTGATTGATTTTTTTCATATTTTTTGTGATTTTATTTGCTAACAGAGTAGCGCTTTAATGGAAATAAGAGGATGAAACAGAGGGAAGAAAAGGTAACGGATTACTCTGATCCATTTGCAATCCATAAGATTTTGAAGCCAGAAGATCCACAACAATCATCAGCTTCCCTCCTGACAAAACTAATTGCTACGTCATGGCAGCTTTCGAGCAAAGCTCCAATGTCCCTTGCAACTTCAGCTGGCTTCCCAGCCTAGATCGCTATCTTCACTATGCGCACCCTGCTGCCAAGCTTAATAATACATCGTGCCTCTGAAACTATGGCCATAACAGTGCTGTTCACATGGCCATATTGTCTTGGTATGAGAAGATAATGAAAGCATAATATCATAACAATTAAGTAGCTTTATCGATAAAACCTGTATTTCTGTCCTCCTCGACTGCATCCACCGCATGTCATATCTAGAGAACCAAAGACAATTAGTCAAATTTATGTAGAAAAAATACAGGCACTGGATGTACAATACTGCTCTGCCATTAATTACATATGAGTAGTTCAGTCAATGCTAAGAAATGATGACATTATTTGAACATCAAATATATTAAAATACAAATGGTTTTTCTCTATGTGAAAATAGCGTCTTTCCTTGGAGATAATGTTATTAGTTATGAGAACGTGCGAATACAATCAAAAGATAGAATATCAGAAGTGAATGTTGATACTTGATTGATAAGAAGCAACTCATGCAGGTCACAGGTGCCGCATGCTTGAACCAGAAACATCAAGGTTTTGCTCCCGTCATTTTAACACAATTCAGTGGACAAATTTTATTGGGCTTTCCATTAGCGAACACAAACTATAGCTTCTATAACAGGAACCACAGTGAAAGCCCAACAGGAAAGAAAAGGACAAAAACCGGCTGCAGCTTTGGTTGTGAATTGATTTAGCAAGACGCTGATTTAGGAATTCTCCCATGGAACATGCATTCTGAGAAAGTCGAGGGCCACCCATTTCTAGTGCCTTTTCTTGGAAGAAACTATTTGACTGTAAGAAAAAAAATGATACTGCAATGAAAGGAAGGGATTGTTGTTAGGGAAAGAGCTGAGCGAATGGATCTAGCTTCCTTCTTTCCGATTTATCCACTAGTAGTAATCTGCTTCATAAAATATACCAAAATAGAAATAAAAACACAATAATATACATTTTAGCTGCTGTGGCATCCGCCATATAACCATACATAAATAAATGCTTTTGCTTTGTTTTGCTTGCTGTTGTTTATCTATGGGATCAGTCGCAGTGCGTAGAAGATAGAGAGAGAAGAAGGCGAAACCAAAAGTAAAAAACCGCGTCTCCTTTCTCTTCCCTTGCGTTCTTCTCATATCAGTAAATGCTGTTCATATCTCGGTGATGGATGATATATTTGTTTGTATAAACTACTATGCGTTTTTTAACCAGTGCTTGATTACTGGGTCTCACACCACTTATCAAATGAATTTTTAGGAAATGCATCCGGTAAGAATATTTTTTTGTTTTTCAAAAATGTAAAAGAAAGCTTAATTAACTAGGTGTGCACGGGGCTCTGTATTGGGATGATGATTTTGAAACCTATTTTTATTTAATTATACAATACTCAGAGTGAATATTTTTCATAATTAAAATGACTGAATTTATACAAAAAATGTATTTGCAAAATTCAAATGATTTAAATCAATGAAAAGAATATTTCTTTGGTGAAAACCCCCGTTCGTTAATCAAGTGTTTTTCCTATTGAAAACATTTTTTTCATTGTAATAATTTTTTAAAATAAAAACTTAGTGATATATGAAAATTAAATATCAATTGAAAAACAAGAAACCTAAAAATTATGACATGATAATTTGACTCAACAATATAAAAAACAATAAAAATAATTAATTAAAAAAATGCATATACATTTTATATTCATATAAGAAATTTATAAATTAATTGACACTATTATCCGAAGAATACCAAATTTCATTTGAAAAGCAAGGCATAATTGGTCAAGTTATAAATTTTAATATAACAATCCTAATTAAAAATATTTTATTATACAATAAAATAAATAAATAAAAATAAAATAAATAAGTGATAAGCTAGGCATCCTGGACCTTCGCTTTTGCACCTGATCCAAAAAACATTTATAAATCAAAGTTGGCCGCACGTTGTCTGTCTATTTTTATTTTTATTTTTATTAAAAAAGGCACTAACATGTTGTCTACTTGTCCAGACAACGTGTCATTGCAGGTTCAATTTTAAAGCCATCAAACTTGACTCTCCATGACCGAAAAATAAGAATCCAGCATATTGGATAAAAAAACTAAAATTTTAACCACCTTTTCATCCAAAAACATTAATAAAAAAAAAACATCATATACACCTGTAAAACTTCAGTCTTAAAAAAAAAAATTTAATTGACAAATTATGGATCAAATTGACATAAAGTAGGAATTAATGTCCTATTCAATAATTCACGCGGTAAAGTTCCATTCAATCTCTATAATTTTTTTTTTCAGTCTATGTTCTGTTATGTTATTATATTTTATTCTTAAACTTTGTCATTGTTACATTTTAATCATTAAAAGTTTAAGGATGAAAGAGAAGGTTGCAAAAAAAAAAAAAAAGAGAAAGTTCTTAGTTAAAGTGTTTATATATTTAGTTAGTAACTTAATAAAGGTGATTTCTACCTTTAATAATATTCGGGCATAAAAAAGTTTTTAATCTTGAGGGTTTTTTTAATTAATTTTTTTTATTGCTATAAATAAAATTTTAAAGGTATAAATGATGTATTTTATAAGATTGGCTGTCAATTTAATACCAAAATATTTAAATACATGTCAATATAGTAAAAAAGACAAAAAAAAATTACATATTCAAGCTAGCTGTAAAAATATAATAAATCAATTTTAAAAAATATAATTGAAGAGGAATAAAGTGTGCAAATTTTAACAATTTTAATTAATACTTAGTTTTAATATAGCATTAATATAATTATTCAAAAACGATATCTTTTTTAGATCAACAGAGATGTTTGGGTTACTTTGTATATATATCTTGATTAATTTTATAAATTTTAAAATTAATAATTATATAAACCTCCAATGGTTTTATTGAAGAACTCAAACTAATGAAGAACAAATCTAAAATTTGACCAGAGTTAAAAATAATTTGATGTAATAAAAATCTAATGATTATAATAACTTTTTAATTTTATTTGTATAATATTTTTATTTTATAAATTTTATATTTATTCTAAACTCATTAATTAAATATTTAATTAAAAATAAAAATAAATAAATTTTTATTAATAAATTTTATATATACGTGTGTGCACGCGCGTGAACAAACAAAATCATTGAAAAATGTAACCCGTTTATAAACTCACGTACAGCACCGAGCCCACAATCGAAGGAGTATGGTGCCGCGTTCGGTCAAACATTCTAGAACGCCTCCTCATAGTCGGTGCCCATATTTGCTACCAGCTTAGCATGGCTGCATTCGATCTCTTGGTACCCAATTTTCCAGTGCGTAACAGGTGGAGGATCACATGCATCCTCACTTCCGGCAACCATGGCATGTAGAATACAACACATTAATCATAGCGGTAATGGACGGGAAGGAACAGGGAATTCCAGAGGGATATTTGTCACTGTGTATATCTATCTCAAAGTCTACTGGGCTCTTACAACTTCGTCAAAAAAACAAAAACCTAGTTCTGAATATCTAAGTGAAAATCTGCTGCCTGCTGGGTTGGCTTCAGTAAGTCAATTTAGGTACATTACTAGTTGGTCTGGTTTGTCTTCTTATTAAAATATTTTTTTTATTCTGAGATTATTAAAATAATATTTTTTTAATTATTTTTTATATCAGTATATTAAAATAATAAAAAAATATTTAAAACTAATTTTAAATAAAAAAATCAAAATCTATCCAACCCACAGCAGCGAAATCGGTTCCAAAATGCTGAAATATGAAACAGATTAATGATCCCAAGATTCCAGGAGATGGGTTGTTTTATTTATTTGGTACACCCACTAGTGCTGCCTATGTTTTTTATTCATTATATATCGTTTTTATAGAATGATAGACTTTCCCTCTGGGGAAAAAACATCTATAATTTAATTAAACTTGTTGATTAAGAAAGATGGTGGGTTCTTACTGATTATAATAATTGAATCACAAATTTCAACTAATCAATCACATCCTTACGGCCATTACGTTAGCTTTTCTTTAATCATTTTTAGAACTCGTATTTCCTCAGTACGATCCTGAGTACAGAATGACTTGAACATCGAGCAACTTGCAGCTAATAAACCACTCGTGTATCCATTAATTCTCCGGGAGATCTCATGCTGGGTTTTCAACCCTTAAGTTATATTATCTTCAGCAATATCAAAATGATTTGAAAATATTAAAAAAATAGATGATATCAGTTTAAACTGCACTCCACACAGGCTGAAGCAATCAGCGAGACCACATGGCTTAAAATAGCAGATAAATACGTGGGAGAAAATGGGCATTAATAATTTGAAATAAGTAGCTAACTATACAGCATAGCTTTCAGTTAAAGATCGAACGCTTTTCTCAGAGGAAACTCTCCTCAAGTAAATTTTCAAAGCCTATGTTGTAGTATAGCCTTGCTTCCTTGACAAATCATGGAGAAAAGTTGAAGTGATGCAAAAGTCCCATTGGTTTAGTGAATTGCCCTGGACTCTGGTTTGATACCAGTGGCTAGTGATAAGAAAGGACTCTGTCTTTTCTTCATCTGTATTCTTGGTTATCAAATGAACGCCATGTACAGCATCAAATATCAAAGGATAATCCATTGCATGTGACGGTAAGGCCATGATATTAATTGTATAGGTTTGTCATTTCTGGAGTATAATTTTCCAAGCTATTTTCTGCGTTTTGATATCCACCAGTACAGCTTGAATTTTCATTTTCTTCGCTTTTGTTTTTTATTGGGAATTAACAATTAGTGTTCTGGTTATCTTCGAGCGGGGAGAGGGGGAGAGGGGGAGAGAGAGAGCTGAAGGTCATAGCAAGATCACGGTCTTTTGTGGGGACTGAGGCCACAATGGGTCCGTTCAATAATTCAAGTAATATTAAAGTAGTCGGAAAGTAGTCTTGGACGACAACCTTATCAATTTTATTACTGTCTGGGACTATGATACAAAAACTTCTGCGGACCGTCAATTCTTGAAGGAACGCTTGTGAAAAAAAATAATTTTTAATTATTTTTAATAATATTTTAAAATTATCTTATGTACTAATATGAAAAATAAATTTTAAAAAATAAAAATATATTAATTTTAAAAAAAAAATACTTTTAAAAATCATTATAAAAATAACAGAGCAGTTCAAAGTGATGGCCAAAACAGGTCATTTTTTTAAGCTCTCTATCAATCTTGCACCAAATAGCCATTTAACTAGTACATTGGCAGCCACGGGTGTTATCAAAAAGTTTTCAAAGCATGAAAAAAATTCAAGCATTAGTGATATGTGTTCTAAAAAAATAAATATTAGGTATTAAATATTTTTTATTTAATATTAAAATGACATTTAATTTATCTAAGTTAACATAGGTTAACGTATAAAAGAAAAAAACAAGTTAAAAAGCTCAATGATAAATTAACTTAATAATAAAAGATAAAAAAAAAATATTTCTTTTTTGAAAAAAATTAAATGAACTTAATCAATAAAAGTAACTGGTAAAATAAATCATACATGTTATCATATTCAATAATATTTTTATCTTGAAGATTATTTTATTTAATTATATAATAAAAAATTGCATGATAATTATATCAAATATTTATTTTAGAAGTAAACAAAAATGATAGGAATGTGATGGCAAGATTGTAAAAGTACATTATTGATACAAGTAATATTACGAATTAAACCAAGAAAAGATCAAGTGGGCAGGCGTATTAAAAAAAATAACCTGAACATATAAGCTTGTCTTTTTAAAAAAAACAAAAGGATGGGTTCTTGCATTCTATTTTTCTATAGAAAAGAAAGAGAAGCAGATAATATATTATTTGCCTTTGTAAAATCCAACAACCGGAGGTTGTTGGAAAAACAAGATTTTGGTTTTTTGATTTAAAAACTTATTTTTAACATAAAATATCTTGATGAATATATTAATAAACTAAAAAATAATTTAAAAAACTAAAATCAATTCAAATTCAAAAACATTCTTCGAGGCAAATATGCCTCTTTAGGTAAGAAAAAAAAAATGTAAATAAAATTATTCTAAAAAATAGAATTTATTGACATCAATTTTAATAAATAGAACTCATTAATATTAGTTTTAATTTTTTTTAATGATTAGAATTATCATTGATAATAATTTTTTTTTAAATTGTTTTTTATTTTTTTAAAAAAAAGAGAAATTAACTTTTATAGCAAAATTAAATTTTAAATAATTTTAAATATCAATCACCTATACCCCTAAAAAATTGGGGAATGGGATTTTTTATATATATATATAAAATTTGAGGCCACCATCTATTTTGAATTTTTTTTATTTTGTTTATAAAAGGATTGACTTTCAATTCAATCTTTCTCTATAAAACAATATATAATTAGTTGCGAATTTAGGTTTTAAAAAAACCAAATTGTGCAAAAAAACCCATTCAAGAATCAAATTTTAAAAATCTTAATATTATAATTTACAAGAGAATGAACAGTGATGGCAGCTACGCTGTCCCCTCACGAATTAGTTTATGTTAGTGATAATAATTAGTTAAACTTTCACGATCCTGGAAAACTTAACAGTGTCTGGGAGCCATATCTCAATTCCAGCTCATCCCTAACCTATCTAGTACTAGGCTAGGCAGCCACTACGCAAAAATGGCTAGTATTTAATCCCGTGATATTAGAATACTATTTCAATTTTTTCTTATGATTCTGACTTTTAAAAAAACTTAAAGAATATATATATACGTGTGTGTGTGTCCTAGGTGGGGCATTCTATAATCATGATTCATGATTGATGCAATTTTTTGGAGCGTCAATTGAGCCTAAAAATAAGTTAAATATTGGACAACCTTTTCTATACATAGTTTCTTGAGCTTTAATGTAATCTTCTAAAATCTCAAGTATAGATAGACTGTTACTGTGTTTGTGTGCGGTTCGGTTCCGTCTTGCAACTAGATTTGAATGGGATATTCTCCTTCTTGACCCGCGAAGGATCATTTGAAAGTGAGTGTGGTAGCTTTATTTTAGTGTTTTATTTTTATGTTATTGATTTTTCAATGTTAAAAATAAATAAAAAATGTTAAAAAAATTATTTTAATAGATTTTTAAATAAAAAACAGTATATACACCAACCAGCACTGAATTCGTCAAACTCAACAATCCAGCAACATAGTGGTGGGCAACATTTTCGTTTCCATAAGCCATTCCCAGCATTCAAGTAAATCCAGGGACAAGATTCCCCGTGTGTGTGTGTGATAATCACGTTCATTGGCGGATGGGAGTTACTATTGTAAATTATCCCATTGGTCTGAACGAAACTGTTACAGATCATTATTAGAGCATTACGGAGAAGAAGAAAAGAAGGCCACAGACGGCCTCTTCAAACACTGATCAAACAAAATTACAACAACACAAGGCCTTTTGTCTACACCTAAAAAACCATCTCCCCTGGATAACCATCTTAGGTAAGAAAGGGACTTAACATGTTCAGTTGAATAATCAACCTCCCACTAAAAAAGCCTAAACTAGCTGTGAGATCACTCTTTTGAAACAGATGGGTCTTGGACATGGCTAAGAATTTGACCATGCAAAAACTGATTAGGGAAAGAAAACCCTCCTGCAAAATGAACCTCACAGCAAACAAGCTTATAGGTAAGGATAAAAAGTGATGGAGCATTACAGGCCTCGTCTACTTTTAGAAGGATAGCTTTGAGCTGTATATGTATCGATATATGCTGATTATTTATTGTGTCTTCTAAGTTTCCATCAGCATCAGATAAACTGATAAGACCGTCATACTAACTGAGCTTGAAGCAGCTTCTTTTTCACATGAAGAACTCGAAAGCTGAGCGTAAAGTCTTCACAAGATCCTTTAATGACAAGTTGAAGTCGATATCCATCTGCAAGAAGTGGATATACAAGTCCTTTATTAGTATTCGAAAAGGGAGAAGACACATGCATGCACATGTTAAACTAGATATTTGAAAGAACTGGCTGAGGACAGAACTTACCTGTGCAATAAAAGTAACATGAAGAGCAGATGTCCCAAATGCGAGAACACTGCTATTGATTACTGATAGGTGGAGTTTCTCAATTTCAGCCACTGTTTTCTCCAAAACTCCTTTCCTTTTCTCACAATGGATCCTTATGAGGACATGTTTGTCACAGAATCTTGCTTCAATTTCGGGCAAAGTTTCATGAATAGGGCCTTTGGACTCGTCTGAGGAAGAGTTGACATCACCCTCATCGACATAGATATGAGATTTCTTCACAATGACCACTGATTCCATGGTTTTCCTTTTTGTTTGTTCCTCGAGTGTCTTAACTTTCTCTTGCAGTTGTTTCAAGTACTTGATAGCATCTCCTAAAACAGAAGCTTTGTCCATCTAAAACACGGCATGCTCACATATATAAGATATCCCAGATACCATGATTAATTGGAAATGAAAAGCTATCAGGAATGATAATAAAGAATAATCTGGATTAAGCTTGTTACCTTCTTCAGGCCAGGAACTACAGCAGATAAAGCTATGAATCGTTGACTAAGCTTCTCTCGCCGCTTCCTTTCTGCAATAATGTGATCTTGACTTTGAGAAAGTCTAGTGGTGTTTGTGCTAATCCTCTCAGGTCCTTGGCAAGCCTTGAATACATAGTTTTGGCTCCCAAAGATATCTTGGGAAACTACCATGTCAGAAGGGAAGTTATTGATGCTTTGGGAACATACTGCCTCCTCTTTAGGCTTCACCAATCCCATTTGATTTGCGTGGTTGGGATTGACAAATGAAAGAAAGTTAGGAGAAAAGGCAGATTGTGGGTCTGACAAATGAAAAGTTTTCATTTGTTTTGGTGGCCTGACATTAATGCTAGTAGGATTACTATCCATGGGGGTTTTGAGGTTGAAATTTTGGTGAGAGAAAGGATGGTGTACGTTCTCTCCAAATGCAGCAGCAGCTAATGGAAGTAAGCTGATATCATCAAGGGAGTTCATGTACCACTGGTTGGTGAAGCCTGGATCCTCCATTCCCTGTGCATCAGTAATATTTACATTTCAGTATCTGACAAATCCTGAATTACTAACAAAAAGTTTCCAAATTCCTATATCTGATAATTAAAGTGCAATAATGATCACAGGTGCTCTTACTAGTTCATATAAAGCGGTAATTGATGAAGTTTCCATGGCAGAAGCTCCTTTCTGATGATGAGTAAAAGAATGGAAGAGAATTAGTAAGAGCTTACCAGGCTTTCAATGTCAAACTTCCACTAAAGCAGGAGAGTCCCCTGCCCTCATAATTCAACTTTTATAGCTTCTCCGCCTCTTGTAATAACAGATGTGAATAAAGACTGTAATTTTGATGACTATAGGCTGTATTAGCTTGATATTCCGATGGCAAATTGGAATATTTTAACTTAGTGGGCCGTTTTTGCTGGCAGGCCAATTAACTTATAACAATTAACAAATCATTTTTTGTTGTTTTGCAGACTTTACGGGATAGATTACCAGCTAGCCGTTGAAAATTTACATTCAAGGCTTGCTGGTGAGAAACCTTTCATCTTCAAGGATGTGGCCCCACACCATGTCTATCAAATTAGCAATTGAATTTGTTTTTTAATATTTCTTACAAAGCCCACGTTAATTTTGCAGCATTTCATACAGTCGATTTATTTTAATGCAATTAAACCTTAGTGATTGTACGTGGACTGCTAAAACTGATTTTTGTATAGCTATTGTCCGGTCCTTGAAAGCATGCTTATAGTCGTTATAAAAAAATAAATGCTTAAACAAGTTTAACATTAAATTCATAAATAAATAAAAAGTTAATATGGTTCTATTAAGTAATAAAGCAAACAGTTTTAGGGGTATTTAGCTTTGCAGTTGAACCGTACTTTTCAAAATGAATTTTCTTTTTAATTTATTTTTTACTCATATTTTTTTAATGAGATAATATTAAAAATAAATTTCTAAAAATTAAAAAAATTGTTTCTATATATTTTAAAATAAAACACACTTTAACAAAAAAACCCTATTATCCTAGCCAAAAAACTGAAATGAAACGCGTCATCGAATGGTACGGATGGTTTGGTTCAATTTTGAACCTTCCAGTGACTTTTCTTGAATTCTTAAGCCAATAAGGTAACGACACCCTTTTACTTTTCACATCCTTTTTGTTGGTGGGTGGGTACGGCCCGTCGAAAACCGACCCATAAAGAGGTTGGCTCATGATTACAAATTGAGACCCGTAACGAGGTGCCAGCAAGTAGCGGAGATTATTGACTGGTTGATTTTGTCAGAAATAATATAATGTATCTTAATTTATTTTTTTAATTAATTTATTAATATAGTATTAGAATTTTGAGAATAAAGTGATTATAAGTTTAAATTTTATTATTTATATTTATTTGATATAAATTAAATATAAAATAATATAAATTTAAAATTTAAAAACTTTTACTTGATAATATATGTTATAGAATAACATAAATTATATAATATAGTTTTATTTAATAACTTAATTTTTAAATTAAATTAATTTTTTAAACAAATTTCATAATTAAAATAAAAATTTGCACTTGTTAAGTGTAATGTTATGTAATAAAAGGTAATTTGTTTTGTGTTTTGAAAGTATTTTTTAAAAAAAAAAATTTATTTTTTAAATTATTTTAATATACTAGTATTAAAAATAATATTTTAATATATTTCTCAACAAAATATATTTAAAACATTAAACATTGTCATTATAAAAAAACCAACTCTAAATGAATACTTAAACGCTGACGATCTTTAAATGGATCTGCATGCTAAATGTTTTGCTCTTATTCCCTTTGGATCAGTGGTTGATTCCAGGCCTTAAAATGCTGGTAACAAATACTGGTTATGGAGTTTAGTGGGGTTTTTTATTTTATTTTTCAGCTTGCTATAATTGACAGCCCGTGAAAATGAGTGAGAACCTTCTTAGGTTCTTTTTAAATTGACTTTGTTTTGGCTTTGAAAAATATTTTTGAAAATCTTTGTGATTTTTTTGTTTTGAAATATTTTTTTTATAATTTTAGATTAAAAATAAATTTTAAAAAATAATATATATATATATATATATGTTATTTTAATATATTTTTAAATAAAAAATATTTTAAAAAACAATTATTATTATAATCTCAAATATTATCTTATACTGTCACAAGCGTATTCTTTATCCTTTATGTAAACATTAAAAAAATCTTTTTGAAGAAAAAGTTAAAAAGAAAAGCACGTTGTCAGTATTCTTGGGCAGATACACAACAAAGAAGTAGTCGGTGCTTGATTGTTTTGAAAAAATGTCTTTTAACACTCAATTTTTTTAATTAGATAATAGGGATATTTTTGAATCATGCTCATTGAAAATTAGAATTTGTTTTTAATAAAATTGAAGGATACTATTTAGATTGAGTTTAGGCTTGTTCAATAATTTTAAATAAATTTTATTATTTTTAAAATTAAAAATTTAATATATTTTAAATCGTTTTGATAGGTTAATGTTAAAAATAATTTTAAAAAATAAAAAAATATTATTAACATATATTTCAGAAAAATAAATTTAAAAAATATTATTTTTATATATTTTTAAAAATATTTTGAAGTATTTTTTATTTGTAAATATATTAAAATAAATTTTTTATTTTTTAAAAAATATTTTTAATATTAACATCAAATTAATTTAATTTATAATATATACAGTGTTTGTGAAGGGAACTTCAGGCAATCCAGAGTTGCGTTTCAGAGAGTGACGTACAGTTTGATTACCTTTCGTACAGTTTGCATTACATTCTATCAACTTGGAGAGAAAAAGGGCCATGAGAGAGCTAAAAGTGAAGCAGGTATTGTCTTGTCGGGATAGTACTTGGGAGGTTTCCTCGTAGTTTCATCCCAATATCTTGTGACCCTGTCGGCAACTGATCTGACTTACCAGTTTTGAAATTTGAATATAACATTCATTTCGTCGTGGTAAGTACGATTAATGGGTAAACGTTTTACAGTGTATTTTCAATGTATAAATTTAAGTTGTTTAATATATATATATATATATATATATATATATATCATATAGTGTAAGTTTTTTGAATTTAAATCTGCATAAACTTCTATCATCTTATATTATTAATTAATTTGACGAGAATTCAACTTGTAATTTTTTAGTCAATAAAAATTTTATACCATGTCAAAAAATATTTAAATTTAAAAACTTAAATTATTATATAAAATTATAAGATATAATTTATATTATTTTATAATATATGATTTAAATTTATCGTTTTTTAAAAACAAATTGCTGAGAATTCCTCCAACCACATTCCCAGTTAATTATTATTGAAATCATAAATTTCGGTCCTTATCCAATTTTATCTCTATCCCATCCATTTCTTTAACCATGCTTTTATATGTCTTTCGTGAAAAAAACCTTGCGTTGATTTTATGGCTAGCATGGTTGCTCCTGCCTCCTGGTATCGGTGATTCTACTACTGGGAACGCTCCTCCTGCTTGCCTGCCCGAGCTTCTTTTAGGTGACTCCACTTGTTATAATTATGCTGGCTGATGGCGCTGGGAATACATTTTTTATTATTATATTTTTTGTTAATTAGTAAGTGAAAAGATAATCTCCATGTTTAATGAAATGGATTGAAAAACATAAAAAATATAAATTGAATAAGATTCATTCACTTTGATTAAGAACTTTAATGGAAAGTTGATTTTCTTTACAATAAATAAAAATAAATACAGCTGTAAATATTTTATCTTGAATATTTTTGTATACGTTTTTTTTAATTAAGTTTCAAGACTCATTATACCCATTAAGCACATGTGATTTTTATTCTTATAAATAAATTATGCAAATATAAATGGTCTATTTAAAATCCAAGATGAAAAAAAAATCAAAGATGAATTAAAATAGTTTCTTTAAAGTATCATGAAATTATAGAAATAACCCAAAAGATTAATTAATATTAAAAAATTAAACTAGACAATTTAAAAATAAAATAGGGGTGATAATTAAAAGAACATTAAGAAAAAAACAAGAAAAAAAGACAGAACTTGTTGTTGTAAAAAAACTAAGGTATGAATGGGCTGAAAAAGCTAGGCTCTTAGATGATTTGTCGTTTATTTTTATATTTTTCACCTACTTCTTGTGGTATAAAAATAAGAGTCTAGGTATTTAGACCTTAAAAACCCATTTCTCAGCTTGGTGTTGTCTAAAAATACCTCTAAAACATTTTAGAAATTACAACAAATGTATTTTGAAGCCTAGAGACCTTCTAATTGGTTTTAAAATCTGAAATAAAATTAAATAAAAAATAACTTAATACATCTTGATTTATATTTTTTGACATGTTTGAAAAATAAAATCACCTTAATTGAATTCTTTTTTGTTCATATTAAACCATTGATACCAAGTTCAGTCATAAGATAGATGGAATATGATCGACTAACTATAACCTCTCTCATCATTGTTTCCCATCAACTTTATTTTTTATTTCCTAGTATTCATAAATTGAACATGTTAAAAATAAAGTTTTTAACTTAAAAATGTAAAAAGTAGTAACTAGTCATGTATAATTAAAAAATTTGGGGATGAAATTGAATTATACATCTTTGTTTTTCACCAACTTTGATTTTGATTATTATTCTTTTTTTTTAATAACAGATTTAAAATTTATTTTATAAAATAGATCTTTAATTTAACATTAAAATACTCCATGGCATATTGGATAAAATAAATATTAATATTTAAAATCATGGAAACTTTTTAAATAATAAAATTAAAAAGAAACTAATCTCAATTATTAATCAGTAAGAAACTAAAAGTTTCATAGACCAAGAAGGAAAAAATTTGCTATGAATAACGGAGTGAACATAAGAGAATTCACGGTAAAGCTGAAATAATAGACCGTTTTCTTTTAATTTTCAGTGTTAATGGCTGGAGTTGCTTTTCTCCGCTCGTAGCTTTAATTTTTTCCCTTTTCCCTGCACCAAAATAATAATAATAACAATAATTTTTGCTAACATCTATCAATTTACCAATGCCCTCATTATAGCAATCTAAAACAAACTACTATAAATTTATATTAGGGCTGAATTGGTTATACAAGGAAAGGTTTTCTCTCACCGTTGAAATATTTATGCAACAGCGACTAGAATTATAACTACGAGAAACCTCCATGTTCTCCAACATGGTTTTTTAATAAAGCATTTAGTTATTATCCTACAATAAAAAAATAAAAAAATATTTTTTATATTTTTGAAAGTATATAAATTATTTAAAAATACTCAAAAAATAAATTATTTTACATTTTGTGTCTGTTTTTTTAATCAAATATGTTACTATTTTTTTATAATTATTTTTTATATATTAAATGGATGTTGAGTATTCTGATAGCTCTTATGATTAATTTTTTAAAAAATAGATAAAAAAAATTTAATCATGGTTTTTTTTAAAATCAATCTAAGCAAATATGAGAATAGTTAAAACTACCGTAAATAGCTTTTTTCATATAAAATAAATAAATAACAATTATTTATAAATAAAAAATAAATTATTTTAATTTTTATAAAATTAATATTTGAAATACAATTACGTGTGTGAAGTCCAATACAAAAAATAAAAATTGTCTGGTAACAGAAAAATCTTTTTATTTGAGATTAGATAAAAAAACAAACAAAAATTATCACAATAACAAAGATAACTTAAAAGTTAAAACATAAACAAAATAAAATCCATCTCTATCTCTTATTGATCAAACATTGTCCAATTAACACTTTCAATTGTGGTTTTTTCTTGAAAAAAAATTATGTAAGTTTAAGACAAAAAAGTCTTCGTTCTTTATGATTTGAAAGGCAATTTTTTTAAGATCTGGATTAACTGGATTGTGTGATTCTGTTTATCATATCAGGGACTCAATTGATTTTTTTCCCTGTTTCTAGATTCGATCGAGAATCAGGTAACAACCAGGGAGGAATATATTCCTTGCCCTGACAAAAACATTGTCCCATAACACGTCACGTGATGATGAATGCAAGCACATACGTTTGTGTGTCGTGTATGAATACCGACAACAAACTAACTTAATAATTGCTCATGAAACCATTTAGGCGGTGACCAAGTGGTAAGAACTTGAAATCAAAGGGTTTGCTCTCTCTGTGGTTTCAAGTTCGAGTTTTTGGTTACTCATATGATGGCCACTGAAGGTTTACATGGTCGTTAACTTCAGGACCCATAAGATTAGTCGTAGTGCACGTAAGCTGGCCCGGACACCCACGTTATTCTAAAAAAAATAATTGCTCATGAAGTACAAGATAGGTGGGATTAATCATACTAGCTATCATTTTATAAAATTTAGATATTCTATATAATTTTGAATTGAATTATTGACCTCATTATTTGCTGCAAACACAGAAAACGACAATAAACTTTAGCAAATCTCATCCGTCCAAACAAAGGGTAAAACATTAAATTTAAGTAAGTTTGAGAACTAAACGAGAAACTTATAATATAAGGGATGAATTTGAACATAAATACAGTATTAACAAGCAACTATATGCGTTGAATTTAAGTTTTTCTAGCAAGGAATAAAGTGATTTTAATTGCATGTATTAACTTATATGATTTTCTCAATTAAGTATCTGATTTTTAATTCTATTCAAATAAGTAGAAGATTTTTTAATTTTGTACAATAAAATGTGTAGTATGTGTGTGTAAACTTTAATAGCTTAGATATAGAAAACCTTTTTAGAAAAACTTTAGTTTTTTCATTCATCAAAGTAAATTTTATATATATATATATATATATATTTTTTTTTTTCCTTCGTAGAGAATCCAATAGCCGTGTGAAGGAGAAGGGACCTCTCAACTCCTAGAGAGAATCTGTACCATCTCCCCTGCGTTCCTCGCTTCCCCTTCTCTCTCAGCCATTTCCGAATCCTTACTACTACATTTCCCCATTTCAAAAAGCAATCTCCAAAACTTTTTCCAAATCAATCAGATGGCATATCCGCACCCAAACCTGGAGCTTCGACCCCTTGGAAACACGGGTCTCAAACTTAGTTGCGTCGGCTTTGGAGCTTCACCACTTGGCAGTGTCTTCGGCCCTGTCTCTGAACACGACGCCATCTCCTCTGTCCGCGAAGCCTTCCTCCTTGGCATTAATTTCTTCGACACCTCTCCGTATGTCTCCTCCTTCTCAATGAACTATTCTTTTAATTTGCCACTATTACTATTTATTTATCACTTTTTTATTTTGTTCTTGTTCACGACAATGTTTGATGCTGCTATTTGAAAGGTATTATGGAGGGACATTGTCAGAGAAGATGCTTGGTCAGGGACTTAAAGCTCTAGGAGTTCCTAGAAATGAATATATTGTGTCCACAAAGTGTGGAAGATATGTGGAGGGCTTTGATTTTAGTGCTGAGAGAGTGACTAAGAGTATTGACGAAAGCTTGGCAAGATTGCAGTTGGATTATGTTGATATACTCCAATGCCATGATATTGAATTTGGGTCTCTTGATCAGGTTCTTAATTTTATTTTACTTTCCTACCTGGGTTTGCAATATCTGCTTTTTTCTTGTTAGCTTTTTTTTTTTTTTTTTTTTAAGATTCTAAAGTTCAGATTTTGTTAGAAAAATACGAGGATGTGATGGAAAAGAATGAGTTGGGTTGGTTTGATTTGGTTTTATTGACAGATAGTGAATGAAACAATTCCCGCGCTACGGAAACTAAAGGAAGCAGGGAAGATTCGTTTTATTGGTATAACTGGGCTGCCGTTGGGAGTATTTACGTATGTTCTTGATCGAGTGCCGCCTGGCACAGTTGACGTTATTTTGTCTTATTGTCGCTATAGTATTAATGATTCTACGTTGGCGGATTTATTGCCTTACTTGAAGAGCAAAGGTGTAGGTGTAATTAGTGCGTCTCCACTAGCAATGGGGCTACTAACAGAGAATGGCCCTCCAGAGTGGCATCCAGCTTCTCCTGAACTGAAGGTCTGCCCTCATCCCCTTAAATAATCTGTTAAGCTTTCTGTCCATATCATTTGGCTTTTCATCACATTACTGCTTCGCTGAAACAGTCAAAGCAAATGTTGCCAGCTAATTTGTCTGGTAATATTTCACCAAGAGTTGAAGTTTGGTGAGTGATGTAAACATATATCTGTGCACGCACACATATGGCACACCACCATCGACACCTCCGCATTAATACTGTTCTTTTTAAGTTCACCAATTTTATGTCGACCTCAAAAAGAGAGAAGGATAGTTTCATCAGTTATGTGTCAAAAAAGCTGGATTTATCTTTAGGAGCTATGATCAAACTTGAATTCTTGTTAGGATAACAGAGTCGCAAGTCATGTGACGAAGAACCAATTGTAACATTACATATGAATGTATTAAATGGATTATTGAGGATCACAACTAGCACTCATGTCATGTGATGGGATCAAGAATGCCTTCTGAAGTGGAAAGATCTGAGATCATGCTGTTCGATATGGATCTAATAGGGCACGTTCGTTCAGGCAAATTTCCGATTCCACCTATAACAGATCCTGATCAGATAATATGAATAAGATATTTATGGGCTGTCTCTAGAGGTTGCTGTACCATGCATCTCATCTTAGATATCTTGGATATGCTTGCAATACTTGCTCACTTGAAGATGGATTACATTTTTGCGAAGTTAATTGATCTCCACCCCCAACCACAGTCTGCATGTGAAGCTGCTGCTGCCTTCTGTAAAGAGAAGGGGAAGAATATTTCAAAGATAGCAATGCAATACAGTTTGTCGAATAAGGATATTTCATCCGTGCTGGTTGGCATGAACTCTGTTAGACAGGTACTCCTACATTCCCTTGATTTCCACATTTTGTTTGATATACAAGTATTAAACTTCAATTTCAAGTGTCGCACTTTCTGAGCTTTACCATAGTATTCTGTTCAATCCTTTCCCCCTGCATAGTTTTACTAGCATAGACATGTAAATCTGGGTCCATGTTTGTGCGATAACATGCTCTATTGTTTGTTACATCATCTGTTTGTAAGGTAGCTGTTGTCCATTTACAAATGCACAATTTTTTTTTAAAGGCTCAAAGCATCCAATTCAAAAGCTAAATAAGTAATTAAGAGGTGGACAGCAGATACCCGGTTGAACTACTTAGTGCTTATGTTAACATCCACTTTATCTGATGTGTCATGTTTACCATGCTAATGATGACAAAGTCTCTGTCTACACTATTGACGCCATAATTGTGCGGGTGATGCACCTCTTTTGATGATCAGGTTGAGGAGAATGTTTCTGCTGCTACGGAACTTGCTACGTTTGGCAAGGATCAAGAAACTTTATCAGAAGTTGAAGCAATTCTGATCCCTGTGAAGAATCAAACTTGGCCTAGTGGAATCCAACAGAGCTGATGTTTTGCTGCCTTATGACTACTTTCCCTTTGTGCTTTCTACAATTTGCATTGCTGTTAGTGGCTCTCCAATCCATATTTGTTCCAACGGAGTGCCCATTATACTGATGGATCCGAAACTCAATAACGTGTAAGATGTGTTTGATTCCTGTGGGATATTTAAGAGGTGTTTTACCTTAAAAGTGTAATCAAATTATTGACATTAAAACTGAGCTTGTTTTTTGGTTGCTGATTTTCGAAGTTGTATAAAAGTCTGCAAGTCGATGCTTCGGTTTTTGCATTTCCTGAGTGCTCTTTGGCGCATATGATTTGATGCAGTGCCAAACTCCATGAATCTGCTTAGCTGTGGATACTTGATTATTTGAAAGAAAGAAATAAATAAAACTGCATCAAATCATTTCTCTAGAAGGCTTAGGTTTTTCACTCAGGAAGTTTCATTCTCTCATATATTAATATTATTGTAAATGGATTATGCAAAATTTTATATTTTTTCAAGTTAATTTTAGTTTTTGAGATTTTTTTTTGAGATTATTATTAGGTTTATTACAGTTTTTACGGTTATTTTAAAGATAAAAAACAGGTTTTTTTTTAATATATAAAAAACTTAAAACCTTGATTTCTCAGTCACTAATGAATCAGACCACAAGTTATCTAATCTTTTATTTTAAAAAAACATGGGGCAGTCGACTATGCAAATAAAAAAAATCAAGAGCCTAATTACACGGGCCATTGATAAAATATACCAGATATGCTGGCCTGGCATGCAAATGCCAGCAACAAGTGAACTTTGCTTTTTATGGAAAATAATATGCAGAACCAGAAACTGTTGCTTTAATCGAAGGCATTCATAACCTTCTGCTCTAAGTACTTGGATGTGGACACATTTTGGTACGGTGTTCATTCACGGTTCTTACAAATGTAAACCGTGTTACTATTTGTAACCAGAAAGAAAGAACCACCTTTTTGAGGCGAGGGGCATGGTTCTCTTGCATGTGAGCAAAACTAAATATTTATGATTTGGACAAGCGCACAAAAGCTTTTGTCTTTAGGAGTTCATTGCTAAATTTGATTGTTGGAACTTTCCTTGGATGGGTTTCTGGAGTTTTTTCTACTAAATTTAGCCACTAAATACTATAGACAAGTCATTGTTTTTTTTTTAATATAAAAAAAATCATAAAATTGCCAAGGGATGAAAAATCCGGGGTTAAACTTTAAATAAAATAATAAATAAAAAGACAAATTATATATTTTTAAATTGATTAAAAAAACTCTTACTGCTAAATAAAAAAATCTTAACTTTAAGTGTATAATTTAAAAAATTAAAAACTTTTAGAATTAGAATATAAAATTTACCAAAGTTTGGAGGTGTCCCTACACCATATAATGGGAAGTGTCCATCAAAACAAAATCCAAATGAGAGAAAACAACGATGTTAGAGATGGTATCAATCAAAATTCAAAATATATATTTTTTTATATGTAAAAAAAATAGCACAATGACTGAAAAATTTAATCAAAATAGAAGAATTAAAAATTTATTTATAAAAATAGCACAGTTCACACGTCACTTTTATGTTATGTTAATTTTCTTTTAAAATGCCTCACACACATGTCCAATTCAATCTTAGCTATAAGCATACTGGAAATGTAATTCTCTTTTCAAAGTATAAATCTTTTATGGCCAATAAAAAAAAAAGGAAAATCCAACGGTAAGACAACATACGGGAAGATCCAATGACTAGGTTGGTGATAAGATACAATGCTCAAGAGGAAGAAAAAGAAGAAGAAGAAGAAATGGGCTCTCATAATAACCAGAGTAAAAGAGATAAAAGGAAAGATAAAAAAGAATAGTGAGAATTCAAGGCACAACAAAAACAAATCATTAACACTAAAAAAAAATCATATTTTTGAAGCCGAGTAGCACAAGCCACGGCGCGTGTAATCCAAAAAAATACTTAGACCTACCATGGTCGTGCATATGAGCTTAAAACAAATTATGCTATTTTCATAATAAATTTTAATCTATGTTATCTTACTAGAAAAATAAAATTTCGTCACTATACTAATTTTTTATTTAAAAAAACTTATAATTCGTGGTTTTTAATTATACGAATATGTCCCCCCAAGTAAATGAATGAATGATAACATATTTCTGTAGCTGAGATTCTGGCAAGACTCAAGGGTATGACATTAGAGTGTGGGACGCAGGCAGCCTATCAAGACCGTACAAAGAACTCGTTCTCTTCTCTGTGGCTCAAAAACTTAGAAAGCCCTCCCTTTTTAAACTGAGGCTTGGCTCACAAGAAGTACTCTCTCAGTGAATCTAACCAAGAAAAGGGCACTATCAGTGAACCTAGCAGCAAAAATGGCGACTGCGAGAGTGATGTCAGCTGCAACCAGCACAACAGCATCCTGCTTGCTCCTTAAAAGACCATTCGTCAGTTTAAATCAAAAGGCTCCCACCTTCAACAACCACCTTCGCTTCAACACCACCACCAAAAGGGTTTCAAAGAGGTTGTTTTCTTGCAAGTCTATTTACAATCCTGATGTTCAAATCAAGGAAGAAGGCCAGCCTGAGACCCTTGATTACCGTGTCTACTTTCTTGACAATTCTGGCAAAAAGGTTATATCTTTCACTTCTCTGAAGTTTCTCTTTTTTATGATATCTGTATTGGTTAGTGATAATAAGCGAGGAATGAATGTAATTTGCCAAACCCAGAAGAAAAATCTTTAGAAAACCACTTCCTGTCTCCAATGGTAATGATTTCAGTGTATATTTGTGCTTAAAATTATATTTATTTATGAAAATAACAATGCATTGTTCTTTGATAGTTGAGTTTTGCTCTTGTTAATCAATGCGAGATTTTGGTGCTTTTATGTTTCAGTTTGAGTTCTTGGTTTTTTATTTTAGCCATGGCAATCTGAATTTGAAAATTGAAACGAAAGGTTGTTATAGTGGAGATGAGGTTCTGTATATGCCAATTTGCATTGAGACGACTTGTCCAAATCGCGGAGACGGGGTCACCTGTTAGTCCATTAAGAAAACTCAAGTAGAGAGCACCTATGATTTGGGACTTTTTTCAACAACTTAAAAACAGTTTTCTTTAGGTTTTTTTGTGTTTGCTTATGGGTAATGCAAGTGTTGTTTGGTATTACAGGTTTCGCCCTGGCATGACATACCGTTGCACTTGGGAGATGGGGCTTTCAACTTTGTTGTTGAAATACCAAAAGAATCAAGCGCAAAGATGGAGGTTGCTACTGATGAGCAATTCACTCCTATTAAGCAAGATACCAAAAAGGGGAAACTAAGATACTATCCGTAAGATTTTCTTGTTGCTTCCTTTATAAATCATTCACTGGTTTCGTACAGATATTTCAATTTGTTCTCAGCACTTGCGCTTTTAATGTTAGCCCATTGTAGCTCAACATTCGGTTGCATCTCCTCTGCTTACTTCATTGCCTGAACATATTTTATTGGTTTTGAATTCTTGTTTCTGCCTTATTTTCAGCTACAACATAAACTGGAACTATGGATTGCTTCCACAAACATGGGAAGACCCATCTTTTGCAAATGCCGAAGTTGAAGAAGCATTAGGAGATAATGACCCTGGTATATCAGCATATGTTCTATTTTGATATTTTCCCTTTCTTACAGATTCTAGCATTTGCTTGTTCCAATTAAGTAGCACTTCAGATTTGTAAAATTGCTGTCTCTGCTTTTAGTTGATGTTGTCGAGATTGGTGAAAGACGGGGAAAGATTGGTGAAATTCTCAAGGTCAAGCCCTTGGCTGCTTTGGCCATGATTGATGAAGGGGAACTTGACTGGAAAATTGTTGCTATCTCTTTGGATGATCCACGAGCATCTCTCGTAAATGATGTTGATGATGTAGAGAAACATTTCCCCGTAAGTCCTCTTCTATTACCAAGCAGCCTTGCAATACCTCACCACAGCCACTTGTCAATTTTGTAAAATCAGTTGCAATGAAAAGTAGTTGTTCTTTTATCAGCTACTAGAAATATCTTTGATTAGTTAATAATTTGTTTCATAATTTCTCCAAATGCGTACATGTTGGATTTAAGATGGTATTTTTTTTTAAGAGGTCATAATTTCAAAGCATTTTCTACTTAAATGGTTAGATTGTATTCAAAAAGGAAAAGGGTATATTTTATGCCTTTAATTTATCAGCATAATGAAAGTAAATGATTAAAGAGTTGTAAGCATTGATATGCTAAGCTATTGTAATAAGTGGGACAAATGAGTGAATATATCTGGAATGCTAAGTTGGGGATGTGGAATTCATTGAAGGTGTGGGTTATGTATCACAATCCCATTTTGCTGACATAGCATTAGACGATTAGTGGTATGGTTTTGGAAAAGTTAAGATTGTGATGAAGGTACTTTTTTGATAGAACTTCTGCCTGGACTTTGAATTAACCGGACAATCATTGTCCTAGAACAAGCAAGGACTTTGATTGAATCTGGAAATGAGGACTTCGGTTGAATCTGGAAATGAGAGAATGTGCTATAAATAGAAATAGAAGTACTAAGTATCTGGTGGTTATCTTCAGGGCACTCTCACTGCAATCAGGGACTGGTTCAGAGACTATAAGATCCCTGATGGGAAACCTGCCAACAGGTTTGGTCTTGGCAACAAGGCAGCAAGCAAGGTAATTTATTTATTTATTTTTGAAATAGAACCTTGCCTGTATGTAACAGCTTCGTGAAGTTCTAATTTTGCCTCATTTCCATCCCTTCTTCCTTATTAATAAGGTGTTTTTTTTTTTTTTGCTATCATGTGCTGTGGGTGTAGCTAACCGTGCTGTTAAAAGCTATATTATGCGGAAAAGGATTGCATTATCTAGATATGCAATTATCAAAGACATTTGATTTTGAGCACATTGACCTACACAAGCTGATAAATGAATTGAATAGCATAACTCTTTAACAATATACGGATATCGATTTTACCCTCAATTGCAATTACCTTAGTCATGGCCTTCATGTGATGGTGCAGAACACCATGTACTGCTTTGTCATTGATTGATGATTGAATGAATTGATAAATATCCTTGTTTTGTTCCGATCATTTGATAGCCAATTGAAGTTTGGTATAATAATTTAGTACAAGATGCCTTAGATTTTTCTTGTCATTTTATGTTTGGTGCTACCTGTTCCATTCTGTAATCTTCCGTATCTCCTCTGAATAATGGTTTCCATATGATGGATAGGACTATGCTCTCAAGGTCATCACCGAGACCAATGAATCTTGGGCGAAACTTGTCAAGAGATCGATTCCAGCCGGAGAGCTTTCTCTTGTATAAAAGCCACTGGTAGACTAGAGTCGGAGGTGAAAGTATTATTATTGAGATGGAGCTGGAAGTAGTATTGTTTTTGGCATTACTTGCCAGAAATTTTACCTTCTGGCAAGCAAGCCCCGTGTTGTCTCAATACATTGATGATATCAAAACATTTTTTCCTCGTTAACGAGTTTGAATAATCCATTGTTCCTATGCAACTTGTTTGTGTTTTCATCGTGAGACTGAGATTACATTTCTGGTACACAAACAAAAACTGTATGCATTCCTGTTACTATGGTCATGCTTATACAAGATGGTGGTTGGAATACAGTCCTCATATTATCATCCTTCAATTTCGAAATAGCAAACGCTAAACATTACCTTTCCTGCACCATATAATTAGAGATCTCCTTTCATTTTTATGTTGGTGAATGAATGGTAACCCTCCCAGGCAATCCCACTACCTTCAACATTGTTTAGGATGCGCCAAGTTTAGGATTGTCCATTGAAGTGTACCAGCCCTCATATGTGTCCATCCACTGTCAGTAGAGATGGGGTGGATGAAAATTTTCAATGCAAAAGGAGTCAAGGGGATTGGAGTTTCATCAAGCCTCCATCTATCATAAATAATGTTGTTACACTGGCAATTGATTGATCTGTGATGGTAACCTTAATGGATGTGCTTGGTTGTTAAGTTTTAATGTAATTTATCCAGAATCGATTGAAATAACTATATAACCAAAGTAACAAGTTCTTTTTGATTCTCCCATTTGATCAGAGTAGAATCCATTCAAAACCTTACGTATACAATTAGTTGTCATTACATGATCTCTGGCACGACATATGCACATATTGTACCCCTTCGGTCACATATTACAATTGCTGAAAACAACGAAGGAAACTTGGAAGGAAAGAACTACAAACCATGCAGCCATCCTAGCACCAGCAGCTGCGTTCAAGTGCTTCTTCAAACCTCCTTTCCTTGTCAGAATCATTAGCAGGTGAAGAAGGACCAGCCATGAATGACTCTTTGCCCAGAGATCTCCCTTTGAAGATTGGACTGCCTTGTTGAACCCATTTCATTGCAGAGAACTTAGCCACAGAAAAAGAAGTAGCTGAGGGTGTTGAAGTAGGAAGAGATGACGGGGACGTTGATTTGTTATGGTAGGGAAGTAGGAGCATCGAAGCTGTAGGAGCCATGATGAAAAGAAAATGCAGACAGAATAGGATATTGAAAGACTTATATAGAGAATAGCATAAGGTTGGTTTACCTAAAACAGGCAAAGAAAAAACTGTGGGTCTTAAATGAAAACGATGAACCAAAATTATGTATGCATGGAAAAAACGACTTCACTTTCCACCTTGCTGAGCAGCATGACCGCAGTTGCTGAGATTTTCTTTTGGTAATAAAAATCTTGTTATAGTTATCCCTTTTTTCAGTCGCTACTGTGTTTTCAATTAATTTTTTTTAATTTTTTTAATGATTTTAATATTGATATAAAAATAATTAAAAATATTTTTATATAAAAAATATTTTTAAAAAAATATATTACACTACAATATCAAACATACAATTAGACTATGTTTAGCATTAATCACTTCTGGTTATTTGAGATAATTTTTACTTGTACTTTTTAAAAATATTATTAATAAAGAAAAATATTAAAATAATATTTTTCAGTGTATTTTATGATAATTTTAATATATTAATATTAAAAATAAATAAATAATTTAATTTTTTTGATATATTTTAAAAAAAAACTATTCTAAAAAATGCACGATATTATAATTTCAAAAAGCATCTAATTCTAATTTGATTAAATATTATCAATTATGATTCACATGAATTCTATTAAAACTTCTCTATTTAATATCTATTAAGAAATAACTATAATTTATATAAAAAAAACTTAAATATGTTTTTTTTTTCAAATTGACAACCGCAAAAACGAGGGTGTGCTCAGCTGGGCTTATCCAAAGGACACGCTGATCGAGAAAGTGGTTGAGCATGAGAGAGCACGTGGAAGTTGTCGATGGACGAGGATTTTGCCATGGCGAAGGCACGCTTTATCGAAGAGCAACGAGGAACGCTAGGAGTAGTGCATCTTGTAATTATTTCGATTTTTTTTCAAATGACAGAAATATTGATCTTATTACTAATCAAGGTAAGACTTACTATTACTGGATTATATAATATGTATCATAGATTAACATATCAGAAGTAGTAAAATAGATGATAAAAAAACAATATCTGACATCGTTCAGTCGTGGAGATTATCCATTGGGATATGCACATCACCTGGACATGACGTTCTTGCTTATTTTGAATGACATTTCCGACATTAAACTTGAATTTGTAAGAATTTTAGCGTGTACATAATGATCTTATTCCTTGGATTAATGTCAACAGGATTATTTGGGGGCAAAAATACGGAATAACTTGGATAAATTTATCAAGGAAAAACACATGACAAGATGTAGCTGATAATGAATTCCAATCCGCTGTAGGAAGATTTTATACACCAGAAAGACTTGGGCTTGCGAGTGGACATGCCCTAAAATTGTGCAGAAAACAAACGAATGCTATATACAATTCCGGTGAAAACTTTATGGTTCTGCCAAAGTTTCTGCTGCTCCTGCTGCCTTCCCATTAAGCAAAGGCGTTGTGTTAGACCTGTCAGCTGTAGTTTCTTGAGGATGCTCACTTTCTTCATTAAATCTATCCACACCATGTAGAAATATACCTGCCGTAGAGCAAATGATGAATCAAATATAATTATGCTATACAACTGAGGAATAACTACGAAAAATTACCTGTAAACCATATCACAGCTGCTGGAAACAAAATGGACGTCAGAATAAGAGCAGTACTCCTCCAGTTGTCAATATGATCCTGAAACATATATCAACAGTAGAGGGACTTGAATAATTGCCTATGCACGCATAAGAGAAAAATATCAATCTAATCTTAAAAATGTGGATGGGTAAAACTTCACTTGCTGTGATCATCAGGTGATACCGTGATAGTTGGATAACCTAAAAAATCAAAAGAACTCCCTCTCTCTATCTCTGTTTAGTTCCAAAATAAAACAGCCTCATAGATCCAATTTATGAAGGCAACATACTCTCCAGAATTCATTCTTTGAAAGGAAGACCCACTCCACATAAAATTCATCTGTGACCCTTTTAGGTCTGCATGACATTCTGCCAAACATATTCAGAATTCTGCATATGATACATAATTCTTTTCACTTATGTTGTCTTCATTACCATTCTTCTGTTATTGAATTATTCTGTACTTTGAAAATATGCATAGGAAAGAAATAAAATTATGCTTCCTTTTTTCTTAAGATTCATGCCTCATTTTTAAAGAAAAAACAGGTGTTTTATTTTTTTTCTGAACAAAATACAACAGTTCAGCAAAGGCATGCTATGAAAGATATGAAGGCAAACCTGGAGAACACCAACAAGTGGTGAGGAAGGCACATCTCCAAAGATGTGAATTGCAACGGTGGACATAGCCATAGATATTGGTCTCAAACTTGGTTTAACACAATGAAGACATACATAATTTACAGGAGCCTGAAAATAAACATAAACATTTAGTAGAGAGAAAAAAAAAAGCTCTATAAATGCTAAAAGTGTAACAGATGCTAATAGCAAATTTTAATACCTGAGTTGCAAAGACAAGTAGTTCACCAATAGCGAAAAAAGCAAGGAAGGCATACATGTTCTTAAAACAGAAGGCACTGAAGCAAAATATTGCGCCAACAAATGTAACTGCTGAAAGAAGCTGCAACGAGTTCAACGATTTTAGAGACAAAAGCTAATTCAAGGGAATATTCAAATAGCCCAAAGCCATTTAGAAAATTCTGCAACTCATTATACCAAATTAGAAACGCTGTATCATTTTATGCAAACAGCCATTGAACCTAACCTTTCGATACAGTCACCCTTCTTGTGAGGTATTTGAAATAGCAGAAATTATCTTGGTAAAGTCAAATTAAAGCTAAACAAGTTCCTGTAAAAGAGTATGTTTCTGAAACCAAAAATATTGGCTTACTAGTTAGAACTGTTCAAGCCATACAATAAGCCAGCTGACAGCTCAGCTGACCAGTCTAGCAAATTCATAAGCTAACTCTAAGGACTACAATCCAATCTCAACCATCTCCTAAAGGTCAGAGACAGCCTCACAAGTAAAGCAAGCGTGGACCCATGAGAAGAATTTAAATTTGAGATTGAGAAGCAAGCTTATGCTGCCGATTCAATCAGCTGCAAAATACTGACATATTTGTTCTCCTAAATATCATTTATGACCATCCAATTAAAATTATGGATATTGAAAATACTAGATAAACAAGAGGGATTTGGTGAGAAAAGGAATTCGCTAGAAAAGATGTAAAGAAAAAATCAAGAGATGTAGAACACCATTTAGCAATTAAACTAGCTTGGTACCCATGTGTTGCTGCGGGCAAGTTTATAAAATCTATTTAATATTTTAATTAATTTAAAATTTTAAGTTAATGAAATTAAAATAAATTAACATTAATTGAGGAAATTTTTTAATTGAATATGTATTTTGTGATATTTAATATCACATGTTTTTATTTTTTAGTTTAAATATAAATTACGAATATATTTATTTTAATAAATAAAACAAACAAACAAACATGCAATCAATTATCTATATCACCTGATAAAACCTAATTAAATGAATCAATAATCGGAAAAAGACAAGAATTGACAAGAAATGTTGCTTGAACAATCGGTGGTTAATCTTAATCATTGAGTCCATAACTATTGATTAAGAAAATCTAATTATTCTCTCCTTGATAGTTACTTTCTTTTTTTTAATTCTGCATCAAGAAATTCAGAATATCAATTTTTTTTTTAACATATATCAAAGAATCATTATCAATTTTGAAGTGATGCACAACTAGCCAAAAATAATATAAACTAAAAGATGAAAAATTATAAATTATCAAATCTTTATTACTTAGACCTGTTCTTCTATGTGTTATCTACAATTAATGATGATCTTTATTTTTTTAAAAAAAGATTGATGTTATATTTAGTGTTAATTATCATTGATTTTTTTTAAATATGCATCTTAGATTAATCAATTATCAATTATAAATATAATAAGTATTTAAAAAAAATTGGTATTCAATAATCAAAATTGATTTTTTTTTTATGAGGTTGCATGAAGAATCATTATTTTTTCTTATAATAATGAATTTTTTATACTAATTTTGAAATAATAATATTTTTTTTGTGAGGTTGTATGAAAAATACAAAAATAATCATTAACTATTTGTGGAACATTTTGAGAAAATAATAAATAATGAAAAAAGAAAAGTAAAGAAAAAAATATAAATCCTTATTATTTATTTCCTTTTCTAAATGTTAATCTATGGTCGGTGCTATTTTTTTTTTCAAAGAATAAAACATTTGTTATATGATCTTAAATTTATTAATTATCAATTATATAACTTCTATTATCGTCAAAACAATTTAACAATTAATCATTAGTATTTTATAAAGTTGCATGAAGAATAATTATTTTTTACAACAATGATTATTTGTCATACTAATTTTGAATAAATAATAATAAAAAATAATCAAATTCATGGAAAATAATAATTATTTTTTCATGAGGATGTATGAAAAAAAACAAAAATTATTTAGAGAAAATTGATATCGAGCAAATAATAGAAAAATAAATATTGAAAAAAGTTGAAGGAAACCAAAGAAAAAAAATATTGGGTCAAGTGGATAGCAGGCCCAAGCTTTTGGACTAGACGCCCTAGGCTTGGTATCTTTAAAAAAATTTCAAAAAAAAAAAAAGACAATACATTGTTTGCAAGTGACGGATCATGTGCCAGCCACCACTAGCTACCATTAAAGCTTATTTGATAGTATAATTACAGTTGTTTTTCAAATAACTTTTTGTTCTGAAATGCATGCCAATAATTTTTTTTTTTTTAAATCATTTTTGATATCAGCACATCAAAACAATCCAAAACATATTAAATTTTAGTAAAAAAAAAAATTGAATTTTTTGGAAACGCGGTTTGCACCACGTTCCCAAACAGTGCCTTAAAACTCCAACCTCCAACATACATTTTTTTACCGGATAAAAGCACTTTAGAATCATCCTAAATACATGTAAGAACCTATTTTGAATCTTAAAACACATTCTAATGCATCCTAGAAATCCATAAACCAAACCTTACTCTCTCTTGCCTTATCTCTCCTCTCTCAATATTCAGGAACTTTATTGTAATACAAATTAAGTTCAGGGACCATTTCAAACAATCTTTTAACTTATGATTGAAGTTAATAAAAAAGTAGATGATTTCCAAAAAATCACTTATAATTTTTGGCAAAACATCTTCGTTTCAAAGCAAACAAAGCCTAAAACGAATTTGTTGTAGGGGCTTAGATACAGTGACACCATATTTAGTTTAAGCTTCTTTATAATAAGACAAAACAGTGAATATTCCATAATTTTCAGCATAGCAACTCAAGTTGTAAGAAAATTGCCCAAGGCTCTAATCTTCGAAAATTCCTTTTATACGCAAGAATACATACCTTAAAAGCATTGGAAATTGTGGAATTAATGAAATCCAGAACATAACCCCCTGCTATTGTGCCAACTATACCACAGACTATGGTAACCCCTCCAAATATCATATCTGCATTGCTCTGCAAAAAGACCACGATTTCAAATAGAACAGATACACCATAAACTCTCACTCTCACTCTCAACTTTTTTCTGATAGTTTAGTTTCAAAAGCCTTTACTATGAAGGTAATGCAAGATTGAAGGAAAAAAGGAATTTAAGGCATTGGCAAGTGCTATCATTGCTTTTATAATTGGTGTCATAGCCACATCAAATCTCGAGCTTACCATATTATAAATGTTATAACCCGCTTTAGGCCCCCAATATGAATATGCACCAATGACGAAATTGTATGCTATGTAACCTAACAAAAAAGTCAGGTACAGTTCAGGAAATCAGTTTGCAGAGATGTAGAAAAGCAGCATGATTTCAGAGATGGTAAAATATCAGATGTTCTGGAAAAAACTCAAAAAGAGCAAATTCCAGAAACTAGGTGACAGTTGGATTGTCAAGGCAATCATTGAAATAAATAAGACAAGAAAAGACAGCTAAGAGCACATGAAATTAGTTTTAACCTTGATATTGTGGTCTGCGTAAAGAAAAGACAAGCTGAAATGTTGGTGGTTAACATAAAGTAGCGTGAGAAAAGAGTACCTAAAACATTCACTACATAAACCTTCTCAAGCAAAAGCACTTTCATGTCTATCACAAATCTAGAGAATTGCTTCAAATCAATGAATGCACAATTTGACCTGCAACAAATTTAAATCCAATAAATCACCAACATATCCCAACTCTGAGCGTGTGCATGCACACGCATAATGGTGTCTAACCAAATTTAAATAGAAAACATAAGCATTATATCTATTACAGTATGCTATCTATACAATACATGTCATAAGCTAAGGACAATTAAGCTCACTTGGAAGATTTCATCGAGCCTTTGACAACAGAAACGCCCGCATCTGTGTTCAGCATGTAAACACAGTCAATGGAAAATGAGAAAAAAATCTTTTATTTATAGGAAACTAAATAACAGAATACAGAGGCACATTTTACTGATGTAGCCAACTTCATATAACAGTAAGTGGACTGTAGTAAAAAAATTCCAAAAGAAAAGGCCTTCAAAAAAGAAATGATGATATATCAGTCCTCTCGAACTTCTGCCATGCAACTTTAGATAGTCAATTATACGGCCGTACTAGGATACCTAAGGGGATACAAAACTTAGAAATTTCCATACATCCTATTATTCCTTTTTGAACATCACTGGACAAATTTTCATCTATTCTGTTCTTCCTTTCTGAATCCATGGTTGTTGATCTTGAGCAAGTATTCAGAAACCTCATTCAATTGCATTTCATTAGAGTTCACTATTTTCATGAGAGAGTTCAAGGAATCAAGTGGAAGTGAGCAGATGAGATGGCTTCTCTTCAAATTTTGACTTATTTATTAATCTATGCATAATTAGAGAACATATAGATTTTACAAAATAATGAGATTCCATATTATCATTACACACAGCACCTTGAACTTCCAAGGCAGCAGTCTCTATGGACATCAGTGCTTTTTTAGACTCAGCAGGAGCAAAACCTGTATCAGTAATTGTTTAGGAACAGCTGGAATTGTCTTCAGCTCAAAAAACCAAGATGTAACAAGCTTTCACCTTTCAACTGCAAAGGTTTCATAACAAAACCTAAAACAGCAAATGGAAGCATCAAAATTGCCTCTCCATAGAAAGCGAAGCGCCAATTGAAATGACCACCAATCTATTTAAGAACAAAAAGACAAATGTTATTTAGTAACTGCAAGTGTTGATAGTTCTAAAGGAGATGACATATGCTGTAAATTTTTAAAATATACTAAGAGCTGGTCCTTTCTCAGACAGTAATTATAATATTATTCTACATATGCAGGCAAGATTTTCTTTGACGAAAAGGACCTTGACAATCTTATAATAAGCTTACCAATCCACCATATACATAGCCAAGAGCATATCCAGTTGGTATACACATGTAAAATATTCCAAGCCATAAGGTTTTCTGACACAAACAACAGGGTTAGAGCAGATGAAAGTTGATGAAATATAAGATCACAAAAAAGAAATATATTATACATTATACATAACAATAAAACAAAACCCACTTCCACTGTTGCAAGAGGATATTTAAATGTTAGTATTAAGTGTTATTTTCATTCCAGTCCCAATATTTTTTGAGTCTTTTATGTTCCAATCCCTATATATAAACAATTCTGGACATGGGATCTGATAATCTTGGTGTCAATTGTATTCAGTTTGATGAGGGTATTTGTTGAAGGTGGTGTTAAGTTAGGAAAGAAAAGATAGGAAGCTGGATAAATAATTATGTTTTTAATTTGATCTGGTTTTTTTATGGGTTTTCCGTGAGCTGTTTAGGGTGAAAATGAATTCATAGAGGTTGCTAGAATGTTTTTGAGGTGTTTAGATGGAAAAACACATAGAGAAAATTGGGTTTGAGGGACTAGGCCTAAGTGCAAGGATTTGGTTCCCTGGCCAGCCCTTTTTTTTGTAATTCATTTTTTTCTAATTTTCCAAAATTATTTTTATTCATAATTTTCCTAATAAAACCTTATAAAAAAATATTTATTTCAATTTTTTCCCTTTTTCACTTACAAGTAATTATAATGAAATTCTATTTTACAATCCAAATATATTGAACTACTTATTTTTAGTTTGGGTTTAAATTTGATACAATAAAATATTGAAAGAAATATATAAATATGTCACAATTACAAGTAAAATGAAACCTATTATTAATAATAAATATTCAATAAAATATATTTTTATTGAAAAAATATGAGTACAAAAATTTGGATAAGATATTAAGGCAGTAATTTTTTTAAAGATAGTTCTCCTAAAATACAAGTAACCAAAGAATAAAAAACCTTTTACTGCCATCAATTTTGTAATTTATGATTTATCGATCTAATGTGCTATTCATTCAATCCTTTTGTACAAAATCAAAATTTGTCAAACTTAATTTCAATTCCTTTTAATTTTGTACTTGTTAAATATTGAAAAACAAGCTAACACTAAAAAACTTTTTATCACAATTCACCACTCAACGAGAAATTTTATGGTGTTGAAGAAGTAACTAGTGACATCTTATTAGCTAGTCATTTGATCCACTTTAAAAAAAATAGATACCAGTAGGAGAGAGATATCTTAGGTAGGGATATTCTAATTGCTTTTGATGGGTCATGAGTTTCATTTTCTCTTTCCTCTTTGTGTCTGTCTCTTTCTTCAAGATGAGCTAAGTAATTAATAAGATGTCACTAATTACTCCTTGAGCACTATAAAATTTTTCTTACTCAACTACCTCCATAAAATGTTAAAGGCATTGTAATAAAAGCTTAACCTAATAAACTTAAAGTATATAATTTAAAAATTATTTAATGTCCACACATCAATAATTTTTTTAAGAAGGCATTGTAATAAAAGCTTGAATAACCAATAATCTATCAACATAGAATCCATAATTTAACAAATAATTTTGTGCCCATGCAAAAACAAATAAAGATAAACTCAAAGCACTGCTTTTGACATGTCCTTTGCCAAAAGTGACCTGACTTCACAGTCTCATGTATAATAAATTTAAGGTATTCTATTTACTTCTTGTTGAACTTCATTTTAGTTAATTTCAATTATAATGAGAGTTGGCAAAAAAAATTAAAACATATTTTATAAGTGGACCCAAAACAAAGTACCAACTTCTTGCTAGCGTCTAACCAAATTAGATGGCATGTCAACAGTAGCAAAGTCACAGTTTTCCACCATATATGTATAACAGATCAAGCTCAGACATTTTAGATAACAATTCTGCAGAAGAAATTAATACCAATAAAAATAAACACCAATCAAACAAATTTGGCATGATCAAATGAAAGGAAACAAAACCTTAGCAACAGGGGCATTATCATCGATAAATGGGGCTGCCAGACTTATAAATGAAGCCTCTCCGACACCAACTAGCCTAGAAAAACAATCAGAACTAGCGTGCATCATATAACAGCTTGTTATTGACATATGCGAAAACCTTTATTTCCTTACCAAAGGACAGAAAAAAAAAATTGCTTAATTGTTTAGTGAAACAATACAAAGAAGGGCACAAGATAGATAATGTACTTACATGCGGCAAATTGTAATGGTCCAGAAATTAAATGAAAAACCACACCCAACCACTGCAACTGTCCATACTGATAATCCAACTCCAATGAGCCTAAATGGGTTGACACTGCAATTTTTCATACAAGCATAAGTGCTCAATCAAAAAGTAAATCCATGAAAATTAAATCATAATCTAACTTCTATGCCAAAAATTATTAGAGAGAAAAGGAAGTCAAATATTCTTTACTTCAGTTCTGTGTGATTGCCAACTAAAACAACGCTGCATAAATGCAAGGAAATTTCTCCATTACATCTTATCAAGAAACAAGACAACTGAACTACACACACCACCTACTCGACATCAAAAAGCTAAACTGGTACTTTGGGGCCACAAATGATAGTTCCAAACCCACTGAAGCCCTAGAGGAACTTATTTTTGTGTGTTTTATGTATATCTAGGTCCAAGGAGATGACTGTTGGGAGATCCTTCAATTGATGAAAAAGATATTTTAGGCAAAACAAAATTTACCAACTTAAATGAAACATGCACTTACAACCTGACAAACAACTATTGTTGCAATATTTCTTGATACAACTCTTTCACGAAATCTACGTATAACATTCTGGACTTGCACACAAAACTACCAGGGAAGACAGCTTCATTAAATGAGACGGGTTAAACATTGCATAATTGTTGCCTCATAGGCATTGGTGCTTATGAACATTGAACAATAGGGATACTATTCCTAACTTGTACGTCCCATGGTATGATGATTGCTTTTCCTAACTGCCATTCAGAACCTATCATCAGCATTTTAGAACCAAAAGCATATCCTTACGTGCATTCACGGACATGATTTTTATGGTTATTATTTCAATTAAATGTTACTCTCTCCAATAATTGATCACATTTTTGTTTAAAATTTAGCAACCTTTAATGGCCATTTCTTTTCTGCCCCATCCATCTCCCTAGCATTATGTCTATAAAAATTCACTTGCAACAATAGCAATTCATCAGAAGTTAAGATGAAAGAACTGGAAGCTCATTACCTCTTTGCTAATGATGCAAATATTGGGCAAGCCACGAGAAGTCCAACCATGAAAGCGGAGGACAAAACTCCATCTTCGAAATTGCTCAGGTTAAAATCCCCCCTGAGAAAACAAAGGAACCAGAATTATTCAGAATGTATTTTTTCCCGCAAAATAGCAGCTACACTGGCTATTTCTCATCAACTGTAAGCTCCAGGTTAGGTAAAAACAAATACGTTGTTATTAAGCAATAAAGCAGAATGTATTCCAGTTTGATACCTCAGCCAATTAACAGCAGAAGTGAAAGGACACGATTTAGACTCTAGTTTCCCAGTCTCTAAAATTTTCATCTTGCAGGTTAACAAGGAACAAATTTAGCCATACTTGTCCTGTTACTAATACTTTTACCTTAATGGTTATAGACAAAATGCAAATATAGTTATAAGATGCTTACACATGTGTTACCTTAAAGGATCTTTACTTTGGGGGGGGAGGAAAACCACTTTCTTTATTGAAGCAAAAAATAATGGAATGCTAACATTTTAAGAAAACCTACAATGTCCAACCGTTTCTATTAGAGATCAAATTTAAAATTGAAAATTAGCAGATATGTAAAATTAGCATTTCTTCCCCTAAGAACAATGAAGGAAATAGTGGCCACTAGCCCATTACCATATTCCTCCAAAAACAAATCTTATATCGGGCTCGAATGAAAGTGTTGCAGTAAATCTTACTGTATTCCACTGCCAAATGTGCATGTACCACTTTTTGAGCATGTTCTACGACTCCCATTGACACCATTGCTTGCAATGGCTCCTCTATCCACATAATTGATCAAGTTGATCACACAAAAGATAACTAGCAGCCTGCAAGCACAAGGTTGCGGAGTTTACAAGGTCTATTGTAGCAACTAGAAAGCACAAAACTTCAGATATGGTTAACAAAATTTGCAATATATCCTGGATCAGGTTTCCCCCAATCTTGGGACGATCACACAGAATTAGGTTAAAAAACACAATCAAATAGCAATGCCCTCAAACCAGTAACCTTGCAGGGGGAAGGACGGAGCAGAAAAGAAATAGCCATGGGACATTAACATGTCAATAGCTAAGACAAAAGGGGGGGAATCAATAGCTGCCTCAGATTTTTAGCAAGACTTTTCCGGAAAAAAAGAAGAAGAAAGAAACGATGGTAATAAATTGTATAATTTGCCAATATTTTCCTCGTGATGTATGAAAAACCTAAATAGACATCACCTTAACAACCAGAAAACCCTAATTCAATTGAATATCCAAAAAAGCAATACTATCACAAAAACCTCAAAATCAGTCCTTAAAGCCCAGATTAATCCATCATTCATTCATGCATCCAATATATGCATGTATATATTTGTACCTAAAAAGAAGAGGTTTTTATAATCTTAAGAAAACCCATAACCAAAAACCGAAACTAAAAATGCCTGTTCACGCCTCAACGTTCAAAACCCATAAAAAAAAAAAAACCTTTTTGGAGTGAACCATGAAGGGGCGGGAGGTGATAATGCAGTGGAACTTCTTGCCATCTCTATGATCACTGTTGATGGGTTTGGGTTTTCCTCGGATGACACTTTTGCTCCTTTGACTTGTGCCATAAAACTAGTACTAATATAATAAGGTGAAACTGAATGGCACGCAACGCAAGTTTTGTTTTTCCTCACGATGACCACAACACGATCTCACTCAGTTGATAATTGACCTAAAAGTTCGATGAAATTACCTCCCCTGCCAGGCTGCCATCGTTTTTGTTCCTTAACACGAAATCTTTTTTTCGTGTTAAGAAAACCTATGAAAAAACCAAAAAAAAGAGTACAGAGAGGGAGAGTTTACTTAACCCCCGTGTCCCTCTCACTCTAAAGCTCGATACAGGCTGTGTTTTCTATCTTCCATTGGGCTTTGGGTAAATGAAGTTTCCTTTGCTCTCTACGTAATAGATAAGGCTTTGGCTTCGAATGATGAGAAAATACGATGATTTTTTTTTCCCGTTAAATCGGAAACGAATCCGGAATCTGTTTATTTATCGCTTTTTCCGAGTTTGGGTTGGGATCATCTGTGTCTGCGCTTTCCTGTGCCATGGTTTTTTCGTTGCGAGAGATGTTGACAAGTAATAAATAGGGGGGATTGATAATGATTTCGTTGTGTTTTAATGAAAGTTATGGTGCGGCTGCATTTAGACGATGGGAATTAAATAGGGACTCAAAGAATACAATGTTTTTTTGGTATGGAAGTTAAGATCTTGTGGACGATATTTGCGCAATCCCGATAACAAAGGAAGGAAATCTGGCTGTATTAACTGTACAATGATTGTATTTTAAAATATTTTTTATTAAAAAATAATTTTTAATATCATTATATTAAAAACATTTAAAAATACAGTTTTAACTAATATTATCAAAATTGATTTTAATTATTTAAAACTTGAGGTTTTTCATAGTTTGGTTGGCTTATCGGATATCTATACCGTTCGCAGCTTTTTTATTTTTCTCTCTTTAAATCCATCTTCATGTGTTCAATTTAGAATATGTTAACTGGAAAATAAAATATATGAGTTAATTATAAATTAATTTCTCTTTTTTTATAAATAAATTAATCAGTTTTTTATTTTAAAAACTAATTATTTAATCATTTTCATTCATTCTGTGCTTTTTTCCAGTTTTTTTTTGTTTTATGTTTAAAAAAATAGAAAAAAATGGATGCCTTAGAAAGATTTGCAAGGAAAAAAATACTTTTTTAAAAAAAGAAATAAATAATATTAAAAGTCAGCATAGTCATTGGATGCTATCAAAGACCTAAGTAATTAGATTAATTGATTCTTCTGGAACTAATATATTGCATACTCGTACAAAAATTGAATACAAGGCCTCTTTTATTCGATCTGCCAAACGCTGCTGGTTGTCGATAAACTATATTGGAGTTATAGCAAGTGATTAGAATCACGACATTAATGGAACTCTAAATAAATAAATAAAAATTATTCTATTGCACGAGTTAATGTGTTCGTTATCATAGTATTCGATGTTTTTTAAAATTATTTTTAATTAAAAATATATTTTTTAATTTTTAACATTAACATATTAAAAATACTTGAAAAATATTAATTTGAGATTTTTTAAAATATAAAACAATTAAAATACAAAAAAACACTCCCTAAAAAATTGATTACTCCACACGCTAGCACTGCTCACCGGGGGGAGTAACAGGAAAAACAAAACCTTTTTAAAAATGGATCGGATCAAACATGAATTTAATTAAAAAAAATAAGCCGATCATACTCTAGTGTTGTGAAAAAAATAAAACAAAAACACCCTCTATTATACAGACAGAGAAGTATTGCATGTATATTTTTTTATACGTAGAATTTACAAAAACAACTATATTTAATTTTGTTTTTTTTTCTTATCATAATCACTTGCGATTTATTTTACTTAATTAAAATTAAACTTACATCCATGAACTAATCTCGCATGCAAGGAATAGGAACCGGTCTCTAAGAACTTATGCTATTAAATTCATATACATAATGAATTAACAGATGAAATTCCAACTCAAGACTTCTCTTCCTTCTAAAGTTATACACCAATTCTCACTTAGGTTCTCAAAGAATTTGTTTTCTTAATTAGATTCTCAATCAGATCCTCTAATCCAAACCCATTAAAGCTGTTAAGAGCTTCCTTCAAGCATACCATAACAGGATGAAAGGACTCAATTGAGGAATTTTGATAGAACGAGGATCCAATTGAAAATTGTTTCTCTGGATCTAATTGGGGAAAATAGAAGGAAAAAGTTTCCGTTGCCGGGACTTGAACCCGGGTCTCTCGGGTGAGAGCCGAGTATCCTAACCAACTAGACTACAACGGATTAGCGATTGCGGTTCATATAATTTATAGTCTTCTATCAAGTAGTCTGGATTGCATTTCTTTAACCATTACCATAACAGTGGTGAAGTTCAATGGAATATAAAGGTTTTAAGCTTGTAGCCAACACGGGTATTTGAAAACATCGTTTGAGCTTCTATGGTACAAATACTTGGATTCAAGATGAAAATAATTGTTGTAGTTGCCACGTATGCATACACTATGGTGAGAAGCTTATTGCGTGGAATTTTGAAACTTGTATTTATACAAATTAATATATATACATGTTGAGTATATGACCAAAGTCTCATATTAGTTAGAAATGGAGAGGATCATGAGCATATAAGGATAGACAAATATCTCCATTGGTATGAGGCCTTTTGGATATAGTTCAAGAGTAAATCCATAAGGGCTTAGAGCCATAATGGACAATATTATACTAATATGGAGATAAGTGGTGTCCATAGTCCTTACAAGTAGTATCAGAACCATGCCCCAAAGTTAGCCATGATGGATGAATCTTTGGAATGCCGAACAAAAGGTGGTGGGCCCTAATTAGATCACGATCATGGATCAGCTCTATTGGATAGGCGGTGTTACTCCCTTCATGGACGTGTCTTGACCCCAACATGATGAAGAGGAGTTGACCTAGAAAGAGCAAGCTCTCAAGTTAGATAATGCTCTTCGGATACTTCATGAACGTGTCCTGATCCCAACACGATAAAGTAGAGAATGAAGAATCCTGGTTGGTAGAGAGTAGACAGATGAATGATCGTTTGAGGAGAGACTTGGTGGTCCTTTGTTTGAGGGGAGGATTGTTGGGTATGTGACCAAAGTCCCATATTGGTTAGAAATAGGGAGGATCATGGGTATATAAGGATGGACAAATATCTCCATTGGTATGAGGCCTTTTAGGTATAATCCAAAAATAAATCCACGAAGACTTAGGTTCAAAATGAATAATATCATATCAATGTAGATAAGTGGTTTCATAGTGCTTATAGTCCTTGCAGTACACGCTATCTTTCTAAGTACCTGCTTTAAACAGTTATTCTCAAATGTCTCAGTTCTTTCCCACCGTATTTATTGAATTGTTTCAGCACAATAGTAACTGAGTTGACAACCATTCTCATCCTGCGAGCATCTACTCTTTTACTCATGGCTGCTTGCTTCCGTGAGATAATTTTTGGCCGCTCCTGTCCACTTTCCTTCTTGCTCCGTTCTTCAAGTTCAGGACAATCTTGAATAGACAGGTGCTGCAGTGCACTAAGCCGCTTCAAACTTTCTGGCATATGTTTTATATTGCGAAAGTCTGAAATTCTCAAAGATCTTAGTGAAGCAAGATTCTTGACCCATTCCGGCAAAGCTGTCAGGCCTGGACAGCTGTGGATTTCCAGGAAATGCAGCGTTGTGATATATTTAAGCTCCTCTGGTAGAGATAAAAGTTGAGGACAACTTAAGATGGGCAAACTTCGCAGGGCAAAGAGGTGTAGCAAACCTTCTGGCAAAGAACCAAGACTCGGGCAATACATAATACTTAAATGCTCAAGGGAAGTGAGGTGCTCCAAACTTGAAGATACAGAAGTCAAACTATTTCAGTTTTCGATGGATAAAGTCCGCAGCGAACTTAAACCTTTAAGCTCGTTGTTTGGTAAAGAGGTCATGCTACAGCATTCACTAAGCTCCAATAACTCTAAAGCATTGAGGTTCTGCAAGCTTTGCCGCAGAGACATAAGCTCTTCAAACCATCGAATTGTCAAGGATTTTAAAGCTGTGAGGCTCCCCAGCGCTGATGGAATCAAAATGAGTTTGGGGCAAGAGATGATCTCCAGAGATGTCAGAAACGTGTTTCCAGCAAGAAAACTTCCTGAGATAGAGTGAATTTCTGGGATTCTTTCTATAGCAAGGGTTAATAAGGAAGTGAAATTTGCAGTTGACAACATTGCTTGGTTGCAATTCCGTAGCTCCAAATGTTGAAGAGACGGAAACCGTGGCATATTAATTAATATGGGACAGTTGTCAACAACCACTTTCCTCAATTTAGAGAATGCATCTCCATCATTTGCAGTTGACCATTCTTTCAGATTTGGAAAGCCTCTCTAGCTTAGTTCTTCAAGTGATGGAAATGGTCTGAGAATTTCCTCACCATAGAACTCCGGACCAAATCTCTTCAAGCCATCCATTCCACAAAGAGAGAGTGTCTGAAGTAACGTAAGATTCCCAAGTGCTGGAAGATGTTCACATTTTCTACAGTTAGTCAAACTAACCACTGTCAAATTTGGAAGCATAGCATCCAATTTGGAAGTCTGGTTCCAGGATAACCTTCTACATCTAGTTGTTTAACATTTTGATGAGGTTGCAGGGCTTCAAGAATGGACGTCAGGTTGTCGTTACATTCTTCTCGATTATCTCTCTCTTCCCAATGTAGTCCCAACAACTCAAGGTTTTCCTTCTTCCTCAAATCAGCGGATGACGCTACATGTGCATTCCAAACATTCTGCAACTGTTTAATTTTCAACTCACCGTGAAGATTTACATGTTCCAAATGCTGGATGCCGTTATAGTAGCCGTCTACAGTAAACATTGTCAATGTTTGAAGCTGAGGCAACTCTTCAATATTAAATGGAATTGGTGTTAATGCTTCACACCCAGTTAGAATAAGACGTCTAAGATGAGCCATTCGCGACAAATTTGGCAAGCGCTCAAGATTACAGCAACCACGCATATTTAGAGTTTGCAAAGAATGCAGGCTAGGTGGAAATTTGGTTCGAGGATAACATTTAATAAGTAGCTTTTTTAGATTTTGATGAGGTTGCAAGGCTTTGAGAATTCCTGCTGCCACATAAGCATCTTGTTCACACTGTTGTGCAGGGCTTGCGACACCACTCCTTCCTCGAGCACTAGCGTGTCCTCAGTGTGTTTCCAGTGTCTCAGTTTTTTCTTCATGCACAAATTAGCTAATTGTGCTTCGACTACATTCGCATTCTGCAAGTGCTTAATCTTAAATCACCGCAGAGATCTAAATGTGCCAAGTGGCGGGTGCAGTTGTAATCCCTATCTACAATATATTGTGGCAATGTCTGAAGTAGATGCAACTTTATGATACTGAAAGGAATCAAGGGTAAACAGTCACGTCCAGTTAAAATAAGATGGCGAAGATCAGCCATTGTTTTCAAGTCAGGCAATTGTGGAAGACCAGTGCAGCCATACAGGTTTGCAAAAGACGAAGCCTCTATACGCTTGGTGGAAAAACTCTGTTATTAAAAACAGGTCAAGTTACTTAAAACACAGCAAGCTACCTATAGGGATTTATCCAGACTTGCTGAGCCACAGCTGTTCAGATCTAGCACGCGCCAGTATTTGAAACTCGCAGCGAATGTCTTTCAAGCCCTCCACCCCTACCATTAAAGAGTGTCCGCTGTTGTTCTACCTCATACAATGCTTCTGGAACTGTAAATGATCCAACTTTACCGACGCGACATCAGTGGCAAGTTGGGACCAGGCTAAGTGGTAGAAGATCATGCTCCACTATCATAAATTCTTTCCCTGAAACATATCGTGCAAGATCATGAATGATATCATGCATTTTGTAGCAAATCATGTTGCCATCATCATATTTTTCTGCATCTTGAAAGAAACCCATCCACAAAAAATCCTTGAAGTACCCATTGCCAATATCTTCTGGTGGTTTGATCCCTTGTAGAAATCCCTCTGCCATCCATGGATGAATTAACTTCTCCTTAATTTCGTAAGCTTTTGGAAATATTAAGCAGAGAGCAAAGCAATGTTTGAGGTGTATTGGTAGATGATAATAACTTAGCATCAGGGAAGGTAAAATTCCACCATGGTTTACATTTGAACTACGAAGTTCACTATTTTCCACTAATAACCACTCTCTATCCTCTCTTTTGAAGCGCGTCAAGCTTCCCGAAGTTTTTGCAGCAAGCGGCAGCCCTCCAAATTTTCTGGCAATCTGCTTTCCTATTGGCAAAAGATTTGGATACTGCCCTTCTTCTCCTCTCCGAAAATCCCGTTGCCTGAACAAAGCACAGAAATCATCTTCATCCAAACCCTTCAAATGGTAAGGGAAGATTGGGGAGTCCATCATCATAGCAACTTTTTTACTACGAGAAGTGATGATGATTTTACTTCCAGCAAGACCCCCTATCAACAAAGGCCTTATCTTGCCCCACTCAATGTGATCCTCACTCCAAGCATCATCTAGCATAATGAGGTATCTCTTTCTATGCAACAAACCCCACAGCTTGGACTGGAGCGCATCCGTCTCTTTTTGGCATATTTTCTTTGTAGCAGACTATGTAACTGTCTTCGTGATCATCTTTGCATAAAAAATTTCAGACACAAACACCCAAATTTTAACATCGAAGTGCTGTGTTACCCTCTCATCATTATATCCAATCGCGCAAGATTTGTCTTGCCAATGCCCCCAACACCGGTTTTTGGAATAACTGTTGGATATCCTTCCTGGGTAGCTTCACAAGATAATAACTGCTGTACTATCTTCCTCCCTTCCATGAACTTCCATTCCAACGGTGAAAGAGCTCATTTCTCTTGTATTATATTTGTTATTAATAACAATATCCTCTCTCAAACTCAAGCCAAGTCCCTCATATGCAGTCATTTCCAAAGCTTCAAGTGCCTTCCTGACCTTCTAAGCGTTGATTGAAATTAGAACAGTATACTGCTTGCCTTCCACAGTAAGATGCTCTAGCAGGTCCTCAGTTACATAAGCTGCATCCCTGAGCTTCGACAACCAAATCTTCACAGCTTTTCGGTTCACTTGTTGCTCTTCTGCAACTTCAAGAATAACTTAAATCATGAAAAAGGATTGCTTCATCCTTTCTTAAGGTTATCCTCGAATCCCCAAATACCACCAAGCACTTCTATGAAAGGAGAAGCTATTCTGTCAAAGATCACTTGCAGGGCTGGGGACAAAACTTGGTCCGCCATTTCTTGCTGAGGGATCATAAAGTGTTGTTACGATGAAAATTGCATGGAAAAGAAAGTCAACTCTTTGCGTCTTTGATCAATCGATGAACCCTTCTACAAGTTCCATGCCGTTTATTGAAGGTCTTCCCATCAGAACCCTCTGTTTCTTTTTTTTCTTTTTCAAGAGGCCATCACCACACCGACCTCTTAACTTCAAGTCAAAAGTAATTTTTACTTTTCAAGGCAACTTCGTTTGACAGCATTTATGAAATATAATACAAAAAGGGAAAATCACTGCAACGCCGAACACTCCGCATATAAATTTATCAGAAATTACACTTTACGATCTCAATCTTATTAAAATATATATATATATAAATACTTGGATATAAATAACCACCACCACTATACCCTTATAATTGCACATTTCTCGCGCTCTCGTGCTCCAACAACTCCTCTTTTTAGCATTATATTAAACAATGCAAATGTAAGGCAGACGAGCAATTTCCTAAACTAGGCACTGCATTCAACTCTTTCTGCACCATATACCGAATCCAGCTCGGGCAACTAGCCCCAGCCACCCACATCTTCACCACCAACCACAACCTCCACGCAGCCAAGAGCACCACCAACAGCCTGATTTATTATGAGTAGATCTGCCTCAGTAGCAACAGCAGCAGCAGTAGCAGTTGGCGCCACCACTGTATGAGGACTAGCTTGACTGCAGAAAAATATTGTTTCAGTTTGATTTGGATATAATAGGGAATTATCTTGAGAAATGGGTATCTAGTTTGCAAAATGTTCCACAGTATCCAGAACTCTTTGGTGATTGTTTTCGCTAAATGGTGATAGCTCAAATACTGAGGCCATATATCCTAGATCTGATCAAAATCCCAGAGCATTACAATCTGTTTCATTGAGGCCCCAAATTAACGAGAAAACTTCAGAGGTAGAAATACAAGAAATCAATATGATTATATATCTAAACAAAGTACATTTTTCATCGGTAATCAGTTTATCAATGTCAACAATATACACGGTGTGGTTTACAGGAATTGAAACCTTGTGATGGAGTCTGAGAATTATATTAAAACAGCCAATCCAGCTACCCTTTTGACTAAGTTTAGATTGTTCTGTCTGTAACGTTAGTCTCAGCAACAAAAACAATTGAGAAGAGCTATAATGAGGCCCACAAGAACAAATAAAATACTCTTTTGGGGTGAAAAATCTCCCACAGTTTTAAGGATCCTCAGTAGTTGCCATGCAGGGTGCTGATGGATCTAACATGTTTTTCTCCACCATGGCATCGTCAGTTCTAACTGGAAAGCCATTTTCTCCATCTAGCTCACAGTATAAAACACCCTTTCCCTGCAAATCCTCTGGTTCTTGGAGCTCACTGTCGTGTGCTGCTTGATCTGCTTCCACTTGAAACCTCAAGACATGACTATCATCTGTCTGATTTATACTTAACGATTTGGCTGCAGATGAGGTTGATGGAATAGGTGCTTGGGCACCGATTGAGTCACCAACTCTTACCTTTGTAGTATCAAGAGTTAGTTCGGTGTTGGTTCCATGAAGTGCATCAAGGAAATGGTACTCAAAAGCAATTCCAACGAGAGTAATGCATGTAAGATGAAATGCAACTCAATAACTAAAGAATAACTTCTAAGAAATATTCAAGCATGGGATTTATACATTAAATATGGCACTAACTTTGAATATTCAGAAAATAGAAAGATCAGGTGCACAGGAAGTCAGGGAAAGAGAGACAAAGCATGTGGACCGAAACAAAGAGTGAGCTGTCACAATGTTTTGGTTAGATTAAAGGCCACTAGCGGGAAATAAACAGATTGCAATGCAGTTTTAATAAAAATCTGTTACTGTATAGTACAGAAAATCTCATACCCTGCCATTCCTGCGACCAGCAAGTCAAATTGTAAGGTTTCCTAGCCTGTATGTATTTACCTGCAATGGTTTCGTAATATCAAATTCTCGAGCATCATTTTTGCTGAGTGCTTCTCGAGCTTGTAACTCCATGGAGTCTCGAACAAGTTGGCTCAAGAAGTTCACATCATCAGACATGACGCCAAAGTCTTTCAAAAGCTTAGAGCCAAGTTGTAAGCTCATCTGATCAGTATATGGTATATATAGTTAGGGTGATTGGTGAAAGTTATTGAAACCCCTTCGGAAGTGAAAGCCAACAAAAGGGAACTGATTTATTCTGACCTCTGCATTTTCCAATATAGCATCTGTCGCGCCTGCTTTCTTTAGCTCTAAAAGATGGGTGAGATCTTGAGCTCTGGCATAAATTGGTATCTGCCAAGTATTGCACCAAAATTAGCAATTCAACCAAGAAAAGGAACATATCATTAGAAAAGTGGGTAAAAATGAAAAGAAAATATGGATGAAACAGAAGCAATAGAGTGGAATCAAGAAATAAATTGAGGTTCCCTTTGATATGACTTTTGCAAATTGATTTAAGATGTTTTTCTACTTTTGACTCGAAGAAAAGTCAAAGATGTTTGATAAGAAAGAACTTTTGACTTAATTAAATAAGTTGTTACAAAATTGGGTCAAAATTTTATTTTGCTTATACCACCTCCTTTCATTAAAAAAATTGCTTTGAGTCAATTTTTGTCAGACATACTTCCAACTAAACTCATAGTTGAATTATGCTTAGTGCCTCCTAGCTCCATTGAGGATAAATTGGGCAATGTGTTGAAAATATTTTTGGCACGGAGAAATCTCATGCAAATAACAAAATTAAGACGTCATATTTATAAACAAGGAAAAAAGGACCCAAAAAAAATATTAAAGCTTCATCCGCTTCTTACAGAATTAGCAGCCTATGATGGCAGTAAAGAGGTAGGATTATGATAACTCATATTAGACTCTATTCATTTTCCCTTTGTTTTCTTCTCCATTCATTTTTATAAATTGCACTTGATGCACATGCTCAGAGTGAGAGCAATACCCCGGTGAATGCAAGCCGAAGCCTTTGAACAGCCTCAGTTGTCCTCCTCCTCCCTGTAAACATGATCATGAAAGCCTTTGGGGAAGAGATACTAGCAGATTGCAATACCGCTGGAAGTGAACCATCCCCATAAAGGATTGGAAAACCAAGTTTCCTGGATGCCTGTGAATATTGAAAAATTAAAAGACCAAGCATTATAACCTAGCACAAACTATTAGCAAGAGAAGAATGGCTTGAGAAGTTGCAAAGGTTTAATGCCAAAAAAATCTGCAGATGTTCAGGCATTAGCAGATAAAAAGTTTCTATCCTCTCTACAAGCACATTTTAAGAGATGCTTTCATTTTCTCACTATTAGAAATGGGAAACCTCAACAATACTGCCAAACAGTTCTCCACGCAGTGTACCTTTTTCAAAGACAGATCTAATTGTAATCAGACTCATGTTTTAGTTCTCAACAATTATGTACCTGGAAATCTGTAAGGGTCATGGTATATGTAAGCAACAGCAATTTACTTGATTGTGTAAGTTAACATAATTCTTGAAAGCTCAAATTGATATTGAACTTAATTCATAACCACGTTTGTGGAAACAAAGTTACGCTGAACAGTTTATGGAAATTTTTAGAGGATGAACTTTGGATTGTAGAAGCAAATTATTTGAATCAAACTCAAAAATTCCTGACCTTGACAACAGAAACATTCAAATCAAAAGCTACATAAGGCCACCCTACAAAGCCGCCATCTATCCCAGAAGCCAAAGGGGCGGACAAGAAATTGGCCAATACCTGCATGTGCAAAAATGGCAACATTAGGGCAGTTTCAGCGCAATCAAAATGATACGTCTCTTTGAAACCAAAAAAAAAAAAAAACTGCTGTTTTTCTTCTAAATAACTACAATACCTGACCCATTTGTCCGAATCCAACAATCACAATAGGTTCACTAACATTGAAGTTCACCTCAGCAGCTTTCTGGCATATTTCAGATTTAACTTTAGGCACATTAGCAGAAGCAATAAAAAATCAATAAATTAATCAATACAACGTAACAATATGAAGAACCTAAAAACATTACATAGAGTGAGGGTCAAAAATGAAGAAAATAGTTCAGGTGATTTTAAAAATTCTGAAGCATCTAAGCATATAGTTGGTAAATTCACATCTGATGTGTACTAGCAAATATTCAAAACATGAGAACTTAGCATATACTCATAATAGACTGAACTTACATCTTCTGTGTCGAACTTGTCTTCAATGAACTCAGCAGCTCTTCTTCCAACCTCATTAAGCAATGGGGTTAGTGCCATTGACAACACAACGACAATTATGAGCAGCTTGTTAAGCTCAAGTGGTAGCACTCCCAGACTGCTTACAAGAAGATACAAATTTTAAAGAAGAAAGTAATCCAGAATGCTATCATAGCATGGTAGCACATTGATAAAATATTGACTGACCTGTTAGCTAGAGAGAATACAACAAATGCAAATTCACCTCCTTGAGATAGAAGCAATCCAATCCTTACACTTTCTTGCAAGGTGAGTCCAACACGAGGACCTATTGCTGTTATAATCATTGTCTTGATGGCGATTAAACCTGCCAAGAGAGAGAGTATATTTGGCCATTCTCGAAAAAGGAGCTGCACAAGAAGATAAATCGACTTGTCTGAGAGGAAATGAAAGAAACAATCAGTGAACAGAATGTTCTGGCACTAACGGTGAATTAAGATATCATGCCCATAAGAAGAAAAGCATGTCATACAGTTGTCTGTATTCAATGCTTCAAACATCCAGCATAACAGAACTGCTTATGAAATTAATAGGTGAGAAAAAATTGAACCTGCGTGTCAATTGAAGTCCCTGTAGTCACAAAAAATAACCCAAGAAGTAAGCCTCTAAATGGCCTTATGTCAGCTTCAATCTGTGTTCGGAAATTTGTTTCTGCCAGCAATGCCCCCGCTAAAAATGCTCCCAGCTGCATGATCAAATCAAATTCAATCAAACTGCATGGACTCAAAAACTCAATATCAACCATTTTCTATCACCAATAAGAAAGGTTTAAACCGTGTCACTGAAGCCCAATTTCTGAGTTAGAAGAGAAGTCCCAGCAACTGTTAGCAGGCAGAGAGCAACAAATGCTTCTGAACTCCTTGCTTCTGCAACAACCTGAATAACTTAGTTTAGTGCCGGCAACAACATTTTATGTATCCATATGTATGTCTGGATCTAATGTATAAAATAAGTATGGTACATACCTCAAACACTCGTCTTAGAAGGTATTTCCCCCCAAGAGAAAGCAACCCAAGACCACCTAAAGCCTTTAAACTTTCTTGGGCAAGCATTGGCCAAATACTTTCCTCCACCAGATTCTGCAAAATATATATATATATATATATATATATATATATCACAGATGAAGGAACACAAGGTCAATGAATTACTTGAAGCATCTGGAGTATATCTCAGGAATTATCACTGATTAAACATAAATGGGAAAGGAAAATTGAAATCAAGATGTTTTTCTGGAAACATAAAGATTCTGAGCAATTGTCCCCACAATGAAAAGTTAAATTAATTATTAGCAGATCTCAACCAGATCACCAGAAGTTAAAAGGCATTATTTTCACTGAACTCTTTGTTCTAGACAGTCTTGGTCTTTGGCTAATCTGCTTTGCGTTATCCTGTCCAAACAAATAAAGCTAGCGGAACAGAAACCTTTTGAGTTTGGAGCAGGTATCTTCAAAGTGGGATTACAAGCATACCATTAAATTAATTTACGCAGCCTAAATTATTATTACTAGTAACAAAAAATGAAATTTATTTAGAGTTCTTCAGGACAGAAAAAAGCAAGTCTAGACATACCTGGCTCTCTAGCACAGGAAGTATGACCAAGAGAGGAACAACTGCTATGTCCTGTAAATAGAGAGTAATGAGGTTCCAACTTCCAACATCATTTTAATATCAAAATTTAAGTCTCTACTTGCATGAAAATCTTGGCAAGACAAAAGTACATTATCAATTCAAAACATAACAGAAATCTTAAGTATACATGTAGACAAGACCTGGTGTGAGTAATTAAAGTACCTGTAAAAGAAGTATTCCCAAAGTTGCAGAGCCAAATCTTGTAGGAAGCTCACCCTTTTCTGCAAGAAGCTATTTATACATCTGATAAGCTCAAGGATGAGATCCAATATATCTTATTTAATATAAATATTATGTATGTTGATATGATTGAAAAACAACCAAATCAAGTGGAAATCTTATATTTTGATTTTTCTTCAGAACTTTTCTTAGAAAAGGACTTTTGAGGACCCAGACATAATTCAAAGAAACCATGGTATACTTTACTTCAAAGAACATATCAGGGAGATGTGGAATCCATAGAACCAATATACTTATTACTGAATGGTCCTGCTAATCTTCTTCACCATCAGACTTAAACACTCCTATCTCCATCCATATATCCAGTTACAGGTTCTATAGGAACCCAGGTGACCAAGTAACAAACTCCTGTTTTGAACGCTTTGCAAGATAAGGAATTCCCTTCTCCTCTATCTCTCTTCACTCTTTTTGTCTTAAGCATTCTTCTCTCATTCTTCTCTCATTCTTCTTCTAAGCTTCTTAAATTTTATTCACTTTTCCAGTCTGATTTGCGAGTTTAGGAAAACCATGACAATCAAATAATCAAATAACTCCTTTCATACTTTCTATTCTCAAACTCTAATCACTTTTTGAACCTATCAAGAGCCATCCTATAGCTCTTGCTTGCAATCTTTGAATCATCTATAATGTCCTGCAAAGACTTGCAAACATTCCCATTTCCTTCTCTTCTTTTTCTTCGTCAATTTGTTATCACTTGTTCTGTAGTGTGATCATTCCAAAATTCGTTAATCCATGTTGTTAATAATTTTTCAAAACCAGAACCCTGCATCACATAACTCTAATTCTCTTTCAATGAAAGGCCTTCATGCTGCAAACCTTATAACAGCCCGAAATATAGAACATAAGTAGACCCATCATTTTGAATTGGATATGAATAATTTCAGGATTTAAAGTTATCCTAAATTCCACTATTAAAAATAGAAATGAATATACAGATGATCTGCGACTCATTGTTAGATTTTACAGCCTGAGTACCTGCAGAACAAAAGCTGAAGAAGAGAGAGAGAGAGCAGCACCAATAACAACAGCCTCATCAATGCTTCTGATGTTCACCTGGAATTCATCCAAACCAATACCAAGAAAAAGCAAAAATTATCCCTTTTTTCTTAGAGAACACATGCAAGATAACTTCAGTCACAAGGCTTTCAATAAACAACAACAGAGGAAACACACCAAACCAAAGAACTGCTAGATTTTAGCTTTGGGCTTGCTTAAAGAATTGCTTGGTAATCATATGCAAGTGGATTGAGAATATGTAGATAAGAGCACTCACCAAATCAGGTCTGGAATGAAAAAGGAACTCCAAAATTTTCGTTCCAATAGCACCATTTGGTGGGAGTTCAAATGCTGTGAATGCAAGAGTTGATAACACAACCTTCAAGGAAATAAATTCAAAGGTTCACCCAGCAGTTATAATGTAATTGTCATATTCTCATTCCTCAAAAGTGTATATAGTTACAGAGCGCAATGCAAACTAAACAATAGTTGGAAAAAAAGCAATTAAACTAAACTTGTAAAATGCCATAAAGAAAATATTGCTGAGATTAATTCTAGAGGAGCTAAGTCAAGGGTTATTTGACACCTAGACAAGAAATTCAGGAGACAACTGTCTGGCACAATTAAGCATTCCTATCGTTTCTTCAGATTTTATGTGGAGACACTAATTCATTTTTCATGAAATTTATAAACTTAATCTTCAAAGAAAGAGCAAACACCGCCAAAAAGAACCGGCTATTTTAAAATGAGCATACAACATCATACATTAAGATGAATGATACAGTATTCTAAAGGGAAATTTCTAATTGTAATGTTAAAGCATATAACAACATATTCAGAAAGTGGTTTGAGCCTGATATCTATTTTCAAATTCAGGACAGTTCAAGTTTTATCCTGGCTAAATAAGACTCCAGAGCCCCAACTGAGAAACCCAGTGTCTTTTGACCCACCCAGAAGCTCAGAGCCTTGCAATGCATTTTTGCCAGAAGTGAAAAGGACTTGGTTCCATTTTCACACATAGTCTGAGCGTCATGTAAATGTACCACCCCTTTTTTCCACAATTATGCTGGTTCTAACTGAAACCTTTACTTGTGTATTTGCCTCCGTAACATTGAAAACATAAACTTCAGATGATTGAATAAAGAAACACATAATAATATGGAAAAAAAACATAAAGCATTGCATATTGAAAAGTTCTTAGAAATCTTGTCAAATACAATTTTCCAACAAGTTAAAATCATGTATATCTACTTAATATATTAGTTAACCTAGCTATCAAATTTACTTTCCATAATTGTGCAAGGAACAATTTGGCTTACAGATTTGAATGTTATACCTGCGTCAATCCCATGCCAAAGGCATATTTTGCAAGTGCCTTTAGACGTGCAAGTGAAAGCTCTAAACCCATCTCAAACAGCTGAAAAAAGGAACATGTATTCCAAATGGAACAAGTATCATCTATACAGTATATAATAATGCATAAAATTAACATAGAAGATGCTTAATAATGAGCTCTTGTCCGAACAACGATGATCAGCATTTACAATGAGAACTAAACAATATTATATGTGCATTTGTTTCTTCCTTCAAAAAGCTAAAAAGGAATAAGCTATTTTTAATTATTGAAGTCATCTAAAATCCCCTAAAAAGACCAGAAAGCCCATAGAGTATATGAGGTTTTGGCAAACATACAATGCCAGTTTCGGTGATTGATAGTAACTGTGCCTAACTTCATTGTTAATCCCCCCAGCCCCCATTACAATCCACATGTATAGTAGAGCAAATAACGACAACAATGTTACAGATAATAGAGCACCATGATTAAAAGCTCCAAATAGCAGCGCATATGAAGGAGAAAAATAGCAGCAACATAGTACATTAAGCCAAGTAAATGACGGATCTTACCAAGAAAAGTATCCCCCATTCAGACAGTACTTTAACATCTGTAAGATTTCGAATGAATCCAAACTGATTGAGTACAATCCCAGCAAAGAAGAAACCGAGTATCTGAAACAGCCAGCAACCCCCATTATCATGCAGGATTCAAGCAGAAGGAAAAAAATACATTCAAGCATGCTGCATTATTATCCACATGCATGCTTCTACGAATTAGGCAACCATCAACATTTCCAAGTAACACAAGCATTAATCTTATGGACAATACAGGTTCCATCGCCCTTTCTATATACATCCAAAGCATTTAGAAGCAATAATAGTTGAATGGAACATCAAATGGAAAAGAAAGTAATAAGAACTGTAGCTAATATTAAATCTTACAGGACTAGCTCTAATTGTCTTGAACACAGGAACAACCACGACAGTCACACCTAAGAATGTCAAAGTATCCAATCCTAAATCATTGATAACGTCTATGGCACTACCAACATCAACAGCTGCACATAGTCGAGATCTTTCCCAACGGCCCAATCTATGTCTGGACATGTACATTCCTCTTGAACCACACAATCTGGAAGTTAACAAAGATTTGCCTTCAAATATATTTCCCGAAACAAACGAGAATTGACTAGTCCAGTAATTTAAGCCACATGATGGCATGCGCGTTGGCCGCTTTGTGAAAAATCTAGCATTAAAAGAATGTACATGAAGATGTGATATATGACGAGAGCATGCCCTGATTGGGCTTGATTTGTTTCTAATATTGTGCCCCTGCAAATCAGCAAACAAATGAAATGGATTACAATCAGAACGACTATCTTACTTCAAATACTACAAAATGTTGAATAAATGCACAATATATACTATACTGTAACCAGTTTAAAAACTTCCAACATAGAACCAACTTAGAATGTGTAGTTCCCACCGCAACCAAAAAGTGGCTCTCACAACTTAGTGGTGTAAACAAAATGTAACTCAAAATGTGGGCTAAAATCAGAAATTATTAAGAGGGTAAAACCAAATTAATAACAATAAACTTGAAACGAATAGGCACTAACCCGATTGTGCAAAACATGGATAAAAAGATAGAAATGAACAAGCCGATGGAGTACTAGTGTAGAAAATGAAGTAGCAAAGTTCTCAAGCATAACAATTACTAAACGTAACAATCTTAATAAAGAACAGGAATCAGAAAGATGGGAAACTGCTTAAAAAGGAGGGGGGGGATTGAAAAGATTGTTACCTTGGGACTGTGACAACAAGTGATTGACTCCAGCATATTAGTAAAAAGAATAACGGGTTAATTAAGAACACAAGCGCTGGAGAAGATCAGCTACCTGAAGAACTGAAATGCATTTGTTTGTTAGTTCCAGTCACCTAGTAATCTTGTGTTTGTGTTTATAATTACAGGCAGGGGCTAAAAGGAGAGGCCATAAGTGGCCACACGTTTATTAATCAAATCCCACTGATTTTGGAACTTGGAGAAATGAAAAGGAGAGAATTTGGAGAGTGAAATTTGTTTGTGGTAAGAGGAAATGGAACGTAAAGTCGAGTGGCCAAGAAGAACTTCTGGTTTGTCATCTTGTCAAGTGGATTTTTAAAAACTGAAAATTAAATTTTTTGTCCATGTGGCGGATTGGCAGATTGCTAACGCTGACTATGATTATCTGCGCCGGAAACTTATTTTTACTTTATTTATTTATTGCCAAAATTAGAAAGAATTTCCGATTTTCTTAAAAAAAATTATTGCGACAGGGATTAGAGGGTGTTTGCTTTGTTTTTAACTTTAAATTATCAAAGAAGAGACAAAATTACCATCCCTGCGGTCATTCAACGGCAATTTTTTGTCATACAAATCCACATAACACGGCCCACCATGCTTATGGGTTAGTTTGGTACTGTGATGCTATTATGATTATAATTTAAAAAAATTATTTTATTTAGTTGAGATTAGTTTAAAAAAATATATGTTTTATTAAAACTATAATTAAAATTAAGGTTAAGCAAAAAATAATTTAATATATTTGGTTAATAGTACTTTTAAAATTGAGGTTATAAAATAATTTTAAAAAATTATTATTAATATTGATGGTTTTTAATTTAAATATTATAGATTTAACTATAGTTATTACATTATGAAATAAATAATATTTTATATAAATTATTTTTTATTATTCCATTAAATATTTACAATTCCATCACGTATAAAATACATCCGACAAGGACTATATATTTTTTTTGTTTCTTAAGTACGCAACAACGTCATGTATAATATAACCAGGAAAAAAATTAGGATTGCGATTAAATTCTGCAAATGTTACGTCATCAAGCAATCTTTGTCTAATTTATATAGTGTCATTGAATAATGTTAAACATTAATTTTTTGAATAAAATATAATTAAAAAATATAAAATAATTTTTATTTTTTATTTTACTGGGTCGGACTTAATTTAATATATTTTGAGCTTGGGACCGGTCCGACCAAAATACTATAGCTGACTATACTATTCATATGAACAGTGTATCATTTCTTTTAACCATAATAAAAAATATTACAAGAGTGGTTTTTCATTTCTTTTCTAAACAAGTAGGAGAACTCAACGGATTAATTAGCCAGAATAGTGAATAGCCATGCTCCACTGTTCATGCTAAAGGTGTAACTTGCTTGTTATAAAAGGTGTTTGGTAATGAGATTGCATCTGTGTTTTAAATAAAACCCAGATTATGAATTTGTTTGGCTTTGCGGTTGCGACTGCGTTTTTATTTAAAACATAATTGCAGCTGTTTGGTTATAAAAAAATGAAGGTATACTATTTATTGGGTCCCATATCTTTTCTGCGATGAAAACGCAAAATTTGAAAAGCAAGAATTACTTGCTTTTTTTCACTGTTAACGCACAGTGCAATTGCGTGAACAATGCATAGTGGTGCACTGTTCGTTGCGTGGATACTATATATATATATAGATTATTAATTTTTTTAACTGTTTTTGTTAAAAAAAAACTAGTTTAGGGTGAATTTTATTAATGATAATATTTTATCTAATTTTATTATACGCTAAAAAATTATAAAAATTATAGTTCTTGTCGGATGTATATAATAACAATAGTTAAATCCATAATATTAAATTAAAAATCATCAATATTAATATATATTTTTTAAAATTATTTTATAACCTCAATTTCAAAAGTATTTTTAACCAAACACATTAAACTACTTTTTCTTCAACCTCAATTTCAACCACAGTTTTAACCAAACACATATTTTTTCAAACCAATTTTAACTAAAAATATTTTTTATAAAATAACTTTTTTCAAATTATAACCACAACGGCTATCGCAATAGCAAATACACTCGTAACCCGTTTGATAAAGAAAAAAAAACAACTTACTATTCATAGGTCCCATATTGTTTTTGCGTTTAAAATGCAGGAGAAAGAAAAACAGACAAATACTACTTTCTATGCGTTTCATGCTAATTAATTAGTATGAACAGTGGATAGCCATGCTCATGAGCTATTAATTAATTAGCATGAGCATGGCTATCCACTGTTCATGCTAAATAATTAGCATGAAATACACAGAAAGTAGTATTCATTTGTTTTTCTTTCTCCTGCATTTTAAATGCAAAAACAATATGGAACCTATGAATAGTTAGTTGTCTTCTTTTTTTTTTCCAAACAAGTTATATCTATATTTTATTTAAAACACAGATAGAACCTCATTACCAAACCCTTTCTATAACAACCGAGTAACTCCTTTGTTTAAACAAAAAAATTGCTTAATTGATAACAATTTTTTTAGTATGGAGACAGTGGTATGGTTTAAAAGTGACCTAACCAAATTACTGGAAATGGAAGTGTGAGTTTTTTAACTGCAAAATATACAACTTTTACCGTTAATTTATAGTTTATCTTCCCAGCCCCCTATTCATCTTCCACGCAGGAAGAAGATCTCTCATCTCCAGAACAGAAGCAGCACGATGGCAAAATGACAGCATTCTCTTTATACTCCAAAAAGTTCATAAGCACGTAACAGGGGTAATTATAACCAACAGTAATAGTCATTTTTTATTTGGCTAAACACGTAATTATCGCAATGTTTTATACAGAACCAATGGTACTGAACCATGAAATAACCACACCATTAGTTTTCACTGGGAAGAATTTGCAGGTTCAAACTTAAGTGATATACTATTGACACAATGGCGTTCGTCGGTGGGGGTTCGAAACCCTTCGCCTTTAAACACATGTCCCAGATGTCCACCACAAGCTGCACATGTAATTTCAATCCTCATACCATCTGGATCCGGCTGATAACAATTGCCAAGCTTGTTAATATTTCATGACATAAATTGCTATAAAATGGTAAGCGAAGGGGAAACTAGCTGAGCAAAAGAGCTCACATTGCGATTAATAGCTCCAGGAAGACCCTCGTAGAAAGCTGGCCAGCCGCAACCGGAATTAAATTTGGTTGTTGACCTGTACAGGGGTGTTCCACATCCTGTACAACTGTAGATGCCCTCTTCAAAAAATTTGTCATATTCCCCCGTGCCAGGATACCTGCAATAAAGCATAAAACCTTGCTAGCTTTCTTGAGAAACATCCGCAGGATTCATTCAAGACCACTTGACCATTATGCACTTCATCTAGTAATAGAAATTTCAAACAGATAGACCAGGCAGATTGTACGTGATTGAGGTAGATGGCACAAAAGGATTCGTATAGCAGAACCCAACTATCTTGGAATTAAGGCTTGGTTGTTGCTGTTGTAGAATAGGCACTTAGGTAGAGGTTCTAATGCATATCTCTAGTCCTTCATTTAATTTTTGAAGAACCGAGGCGGAAGAAAGGAAAATCTGAGATCTTCCTAACAGCCAATTCAATGCCATCCAGCAATAAAATTCCAAGTTCTAGACTTTTAATATTATCCTGACTACCACCCATCTTCTGCTTCTCATCCCTTTCATGTTGCTATCTCACTCCCTTCCCTCTTGGCTCTGGCAGTCGAGGCACTCAGCAGGACATTCAGCCAAGTTAGTAACATCAGAGTGTAAAATTTTAAGTACTGCTACTTCACCAAATCTATGATCATCCTGACATGAACATGCTAAAAAGCCACACGTCCAGCTGATAGACAACCATAAAAGCTACATACTAGTTGCCAAGGCATAAATCAATCAACCTTTTTCACTCTCAACCCAGCTTGGATCGTCAGCTTTGGCAAATCACAGAACAGAACATAGCTACACCCTGGCTCAATGTTCTATTTGCTACTATACAATGTACCTTATTGTCTAAAGAAAGATTCTGCAAAAACAATTCCTCTAACCAATCCTAAGTTATTAGACCTGGCCTGGGTTGCAGGTTTGCCGAGTCAACCTCAAAGCAACATCATTTTGGTTTTTTATAATGAAACAACATTGTTTTGGAAAAAATAAATAAATTAAATGATGTCGCTTTGGAAAAAAATTAAAAAAAGAAAATTAATCCTCAAAGTTGACTTAGTCAGATCTCATCCAAGTCGGCCATATTTGATGGGGTCAACCCGGATTAGGTCAACCTCCAAACTAGTTCAAAATGAAACCTGGCCAGGTCACCAAGTCCTAACAGGTGGGTTATGCTTCTATTCCTCCTGGATTCTGTTGTTGTGAACTTGTAAAGGAAATCTAACTAGCTTAGCTTTTGAGATGAAACTCTTTTGGTGAACTTCTTAAGATCTAACACGTTCTCGATCTCTTACATGCTAAACAAACACGCATGTCCGCTTTTCCTATTTTTATCACAATTATTTTCCCTGCAAACTCCTGAGTCCCGTGTTACATTAATGCCAATCAGCCCCGGAAGTAGAAAACATCATTTTAACTTCTTAAAACTGAAAAGCATGGGCCATGAATCAGCAAAACAAAATTCGAACACGTTCAATAAACCATTAAGCCACAAAATAATGTAAAAACCAAATGCTCCTCTTGCAATCATATTCTTAGAAATTTTTCATGCACGCTGGATTTTACATGCATTTCAATAGGGATAACATTCAAAGGGACACTAAAAGAGATTATTTCGAGCATGTCCCATCCAACAGAGTTCAATTGAATCGCTTGAGCAAAGAACAGAATTCAGAAGAACTACTTGAACTTTGATTGTTAAGAAGTTAACCAAGCCCAGAAGCAGGATAAAACAACAAAATGAAAAAACAAACCAAGAATTCATTGCCAGAATATCAAGCCACAAAACATCAAAGAAAATGAATCAAAATTTTGTTACAGATAAGAATCTTGATGTTAGGGTTAGGCTACCAAAAAAATGTAAAAACCAGACGCAGAAAAAAACAAACCAAGAATTCCTCAAAAAGTCAACCAGAGCATCAAGCCACAAAACAACATGAAAAAGAAAAAAAAATCAAAATTTAATCCTATATTAGTATCTTACTCTGTGCCTTTTTGTCTCAAAATACGAAACTGCTCTGGGGACAAAACAGCACGCCATTCCTCCTCGGACTTCTGGACGGACCCAGGAGCAGCCATGGCTATGACCCCACCACCACGAAACTGACGCTTGGTTTGATAGATGGACCCAATAGAAGCAGTAGCTGAAATGGAGTGGGCAGTTGGTTTTGGAGATAAAAACTTGAAATGGGTTTTGGTGAAGGAGGTGGAGGTGGAGGTGGATATGGAGGAAAGTGGAGAGAGAAGTTTGGAGAAAGCGTGTCTGGTTGGTGTGGAGGAGAGAATTGTTTTGGTGGAGGAGAATTGGGGAGGTTTCGGGATGCTAAAGCCCATTTGAGAGACTCGGTCACAGAGTGACGAGGCTTTCTTTGGATATTGGTTTTATTAATTCTTTTCTTGGTTCAGAATGCGAGGGTGCGTTGACGAGCGCTTTAAAAGTGTTTTTTAATTAAAAACATATAAAATTAATATAAAATTAAATTAAATTTTTAAAAGATATAAATTCAACCACGTTCCCGAACATTTTGTTTAGCGTTGACCAGCTCACGTGTTCGGTAATCTTTTCCACAGAAAGGGGGAAAGAGTGAAGGGTACTGGGCCGTCGGGCCAGAACGGGTTGTCGGCCTTTCCTTTGGATTATCAGTAGCTTTCTGTTAGGGTCAATGGGCTCATAGTTCCTTCCAATACCCCATTCCTCGTGTGTGTGTGTGTGTGTGTGTGTGTAATAAGTATAGTATATAGACACTCACACTTTGGATGTATGTATGTGGTATATGTATATATGAGTGTGTGTATGTATTAATTATTTTATTTTTTATTAAATAATAAATAACAATAAATATTTATATAGATATATGTAACTCAACGTGTAATTTATAGATATTTAAATTTATTATTTGATAAATAATAAATAATAAATAAAATATAAATATTAAAAATTATAATATGTACCTATCATCATTCCAACTACAACCCAGATATGATTAATGTAATGTTTGAATTTGTGATAATGTTTGATTTTTAAAATATTTTTTATTAGAAAAATTATAAAAATAACATCTTTTTAATTTTTTAAAAATTATTTTTTAACACCTACACATTAAAATAATTTATAAAACTAAAAAAAATGAAAAAAATCAATTTTTTCAAAAAAAAACTTTTAAAGATATAAAAACAAACCTACCATGATATATAAGAAGAGTGAAACCATTAGAGTGGGAGAATAGCTGCCTCGCTGACATCCGAATTCAAAAGTAGAGTGATTCTTGCGAGAAAGGAATCAAGACATCAAACTTCAAATTCAAAAGAAAGTCTCCAGTTAGCAAATCAGTTCGCGCAGAAATTCCCTTTCCTGAGAATTTGTAAACACGAACTTTCTATCGTAGCTTAGAAGCTTTAGAATTTACTCTGATAGTATGACAAACACGAGATTTCCGTCATGGTATTTCTAATTAATCATGTCTTCTAAATTTTTATCTGTATTGTAGTTTAATTATATATTTTTTAAAATAATTTTGTATGTGTTTTTTATTATTTTAATATATTAATATAAAAAATAAAAATATTTTTTAAAAATATTATTAATATACTTTTAAACAAGAAATTATTTTAAAAAATAATATTTTTTTACTTCCTCAATTGTACCGTTGGATGCAGATGTTAGGTGTGGAGAACTATGTTTAGGTCCTTGAATTTTTTTGTTTTTTTATTTATTTAGTCTTTATAGTTTATATTTTAAAATTTGAATACCAAGAAATAAGCAATAAAATCTGAAGAGAGATACAGAAGGTGGGTATCATGGTATCTTTTATGGCTATAATTTTAAAAAATTATTATATAAAAAGTATTTTTAATTAAGTTTGATTTAGTATTTATAAATGTTTGGTTAAAACTGCAGTGAAACAAAAGGTTATAAAATAATATATATATATATATGTGTGTGTGTGTGTGTGTTAATTTAAATATTATAGTTGTAATTACTATTATTACATTATGAAATAAATAATACTGGTATCAAATATTTTTTACTGTTCCATTAAATAATCTATAATTTCATCACGTATAAAATCTACTAGACAAGGACTATAGTTTTCTTAATTTCTTAAGCGCACAATAACATTAGAAAAAATATCATGAAGAATAAAGTTAGGATTGTGTTCAAATTTTACAAATACTATGTCATTTAAGTGATTTTTTTTAATTTTTTTAAATAAAACACAATTAAAAACAAAAATAAAAATTAAGTTTTTTTAACTGGATTGAATTTAGTCCAATGCATTTAGTTTCGGACTAGATCCGATCCCAGTGGAAACTCTCCACCACAAGTTTGTGGAAAGAAACTAAGAGAGTGTATTTGGCAATATAGCAACGGTTGTTTTTCAAATATTTTTTTTATATTGAAATACATGCAAATGATATTTATTTATTTTTAAATTATTTTTAATATCAGTATATCAAAACAATCCAAAACATATAAACTATATTAAATTTTAATAAAAAAATTAAATATTTTAAAAATGCAGGTTGAACCATATTTTCCAATAGCTCCTTACTTTCTATAAACTTGTGGTTTAAATAAAATTTGTATGGGTCTCATGTGCATAGTAAACTATGTTTTGACATTAACAGACGGATTATTTATGTGTTTTGTTTTAAATATATATTCAATTTTCTAAACAAACGGTCTGTAAAGCAATCATATTTGAGTCATAAAAAAATCAATCATTGTAACAATTAATTCATCTTAAAAAAAAGTATTTTATGAACGTGGTTAAAAAGTTTAATCTTGATAGGAAAATTAAATCAAGGAGATTTTCTTGTATTTGATTTGATTTTGAATATTTAAATTACTAGAATATAGTAAATAGAGTTATAGAAGGTTACAGGGGCTTTTAAATGAAAATAAATAATTTTTAATTTTTTTAGGTCCAAAACCACAAAATCTTTTTTTTTTTTTCCCGAGCACCGGAGACACCCCAAATTAGCTGTAGCAGATTACACATTACTAGCTCCAGTGGTCGCTGAGTTGTCCGTTTATTTAAAAAAACTCAAACGGATACTGCGTCATCCACTTGAACTTTATAATGCCGGTCGCGCCTGGGCTTTTTCATGGACAAGGCGCGTGGACGTTGCAGTTTCGGTCTATGCCCTCCTCTTTTTTTTTTTTTTTTTTAATTTTTCTTATATTTTAAAATGACTTTTTTTAAAATAAAAAATTATAATAATATTTCAAGAATCATTCAATCATTCTATATTTTAAAATAAGATTAAATATTTTCATGGTAATAATTTTATTTTTTTAATGGTTATATATGAAATTTATATGCATAATTTTTCAAAAAAAAAAAAACGGATATTTATTTCTTCTCCCACGTCTAAATCATTTAGGTTCTTACAAATTATCATTTCAATGTATAAATAAAAAGGAAAAATGCATTTTTCATTCTAGAGTTCAAATCATTGAAATTATTTTGAATATTTATTCTACTAACCACAAGATTAAATAAAAAATGAGATTTTGCAGTGACCTCGTGCGGGTAAAAACGATTTAGTTTTACCCATGGTTGTGGGATGTGACCTGGAGATTAACATAGCTCAAGGTCAGGTTGCGTTTCAAATTAGAAATCTAATAAATCAACCCAAGCTTTAACTTTTTTATATTTTTTTAAATAATATCATCTTTAAATAAAAAAAATTCAAAATAATATCATTTTAATATTAAAAAAAATTCTTTCACAAATTAAGCAATTTTTCGAGCTGACATGTCACCAAGAATCTTCCTAGCTGCATCATGCCTTGTAACTGGGGATTTTTTTTTAGATTAACATGGGTGTTCGGGCCAGCTTGCGCGCACCACGACTAATCCCACGAGCTCTGAAGTTAACGACCATGTAAGCCTCCAGTGCCCATTATATAAGCAACCAAGGACTCGAACCTGAGACCACAGAGGGAGCAAACTCCTTAATCCCAAGTTCTTACCATTTGGCTACCACCTAGATGGTTTTAACTGGAGATTTATACTAGGTGTAGTGACCAGAGAGAGAGAGAGTGTTCCACATGTAATTCTTGTGTTTGAGTTTATAATAATAATAACTGGTTTTTAAAATATTTTTAAAAAATATAAAAAATTTATTATTAATATTAGCACTTCAAAATAATTCAAAATCATAATTAATTAATTAATTTTAAAAAAATACAAAATCTTTTAAAACATTTTTTCAATTCAAAAACAAAATACTGTTAAACTAATATTTGCACGAAAAAACCAAGATTCCTACAGAAATGATTGGGCGACAATGAGATTATAGTTAGAAATGACAATTTAATATAAATTTGATGGATATCAAACCAATTGAATATATATTTTCTAAATTTAATGGATAATAAGTAAATATATTATTAAACCTAACTCGAAATCTACTCGAAGCTAAATTGTAGTGTATATTTATATTATATCAATATATCAGTAAAATATTCATATTTTTTAATACAATACAATATATATATATATATATATATATATATATATATATTGACAATTTTGAATAATAAAAATTCTGACGAAGTACCTATTTCCATCTCTATTTACAGTGCCTTGCTTGGAGCTAGCTTCCTCACCTCCGATTCAGTAGTTAAATGATACGTGTTTTTTTTTTTTTTTGGTCTCTAAATGCACCGCCAGGTATATTGAAAAATTAACACCCCATCACAGGAAATAATTTCTATTATAATGATCATATTAAAATACTATACATTTTTTTTTAAAAAAGAAACCTAGCCGATCTCAAATCAGGCCGGACCCTTCCAAAATTAAGTTAGGTAACAATCAATCAATGTTTTTTGGTTTCACTGATGATCAAATATAATTTTGTTACGGTCTTTTTAGTATTTGGACCCCAGAAAAATAACCTGAGAAATAAATCATTCGTCACTTAGAAATGGCAATCATTAATCATGATTACGGTTTCATATAATTATAATTATAAAACAAACAAAAATCACTAACCATAACTATAACCACTGGTTATTGGTCATCAACCATTAACCATTAACCATCCATTTTATTTTATTTTTAAAAAAAGAAATTCAAGCGGACGAATAAATTTGAATAATCATGTATGAACACAAAATATTAATAATAATAAAAAATATAAAAATAGCAATGATCGAATAGGTATTGCACAGACAATACAAATAATTAAACCATAAAAAACATCAATCTATAACAATAACACGAAAGGTTGGTAGATTATCCTCTGCTCCATGACCCCGAATAACGTAGGAGACAGCTACAATAACAAATAAAGATGTAGCTATTCAACTAATTATAATTCGTGGTTATAGTTATTAAACCAGTTTTGGGTTAATAAGAATTACTTTATATATCTAATAAATTAAATTGAGTTAATAAAAAATTAATTTAAAAAATTAAATTGAATCTTATTATAAATTAATCTTTTAAGTTTATCAAATTATATAAAAAAAATCTAAATTATTTTTTTCACGCTTGAATTAGATAAAAAATCTTTTTAAAAATAATTTGTATGTTTAAGAGTGTGCTTGTAAATATTTTTTAAAATATTTTTTACTTGAAAATAATATATATATATATATATATATATATTTATATCAACATATAAAAAATATATTTAAAATAATAAATAAAAAATATATATTTTTTAAAATATAAAAACAAACCCACCTAACTAGATGCCAAGTCAACTCAGTAAATCAGGCCTCTGTTATAACAAATATGGTTTTGGGGAAAATTCAAAATCTCCACGTTATAAATGACCGCAATATAAAAAGTTAGCTCACCATTACACCAATCAGCTACTGGCCCTTCCTGGCCCCTATAGTTGACAAACAACGGAGGGTGACAGATTAGAACAAAATCATGGACAGTTACAAAAAGAATCAAACATCTGACCTCTCCTAACTCCTAGCGCAGTCCATGGTGGGCGTGTGGACAAAACGCGTAAAAATTCCTTTTCCGATCCCAATCCCGTTTTCCTCCTGCCTAAAACCGACCTATTCCCTTCCTCCTTTTCTTTGATGGAAAAGGTCATAAAATCAGGGGAGTAGTTGTTACAGGTCAATATATATATATATATATATATATATATATATATAGACAACCCAAACAAAGACCACCGCAACGCAGTTTCCTTGTCAAATTATTGTTAGTTTTTTTTTTTTTCCTTCACCAAACCTCCCCTCTCTAACCCAACAGGACATCTTCAAAATTATATCACTTTCCTCCTCACCTCTCCAATCCACCTCCAAATTATCCTCATATTACTCGGGGATCAAGTTTCACTAACTCTCTTGTCGTCGCCTTCATCTTTTCTTCGCCGATGGCGGCGGCATTCGGTTTCGCCACCTCTATTGCTACTTCTACACCATCAAATCCTAACATTCGTCCATTGGCCGTGTCTTGTCCTCAATTGCAAACCTTCTACAAACCCTTGAACAATAGAAGGGCGTCGGCTTTAAATCAAAGCCTTCGTGTTAGATGTGAAAGTGTGAGTCAGAATTTGAATTCAATCGATAAGGAAGAATTGAAGAGATCGAGTGTTATGGCGCTTGCGCAACTCAAGGCTTCTGCAATCGACAGTGAGTTTGCTCTTTTTTATTTCGATTATTTGAAATTGGATAATGTGCGTGCTTCGTTTTATTATGTGGTGCAAAAAGGCTGTGTTTTTAGCTTGCTCAAATTATTTTATATTTACGATAAAAAAAATATATGTTCTATTTAGAAGCATGGGATTGAAAACCTTGTAAAGTTAGTGGAATTTAGCTTTACTAGATAAGAAAGAGACAGTGATCCTGGTGGTGATGTGAGTATTGTGTGGTAACAATTATCAAGTGGAAGGATTTTTAAACTGATTTTGATGACTCGAGAGTGTTTTAGTGAACACACACACACACACACACACACACATATAATGGAAGATATTTTGCAGCCATATTTATGGGTTCAAGAATTTATTTTACTTCGAAGGATTAGTTAATTCTGTGAGTATTTAGATCAATCATAATTTGCTTGTGTGGGTTTTGGATGTCCGTGATGCCATTAACTAGCTAGAAAAAAAAAATTAAAATTGAAGAAGCAGAGGCCTGCGACACCCAAGCGCTGAATTACACCAGCCTTTCTGGTTGTACTGACACCTATTTATTGTTCTGCATTAATGGTCTTAACAAAATCTCAAATCTCCTTTAACTGTAGCCTTAGTTTCAGGTTTTTCCTGCTTGTATTTTCATTTACGAGTATTTCACGTAGCTAAGGGGTGTGAATTTATTATATCATGTTTGTCACTTGGAAATCGACCAGTTTTGTGTCAATTTTGTTTTTCTTATTGTTCTTATACGACTCCTTGCTAAACCTTCCTGGAATTGGTCATCAATGCTAATTGCTGAAATACTATTTTTTTTTTATCAGGGTATACAAAGGAAAAGAGCAGCATCATTGTCATTGGACTCAGTGTGCACACAGCACCAGTTGATGTACGTGAGAAGCTGGCCATCCATGAAGCCCAGTGGCCTCAAGCCATTAGGGAGCTCTGTGCTTTAAATCATATAGAAGAAGCTGCTGTTCTCAGTACTTGTAACAGAATGGAAGTATATGTTGTGGCTCTTTCTCAACATCGTGGAGTCAAAGAAGTTACTGAATGGATGTCTAAGGTACTTGTTTGCCTTTTTTTGTGTTTCTTAAGAATTCTCAAATAGAGCATGAAAGAGAGATGAAATACCTTTAAATTGCATGTTGGCGTGGCGTCTGTTTGGAGCGTGCTTTTGAATTGACTCGGCATGGCGTCTGTTTGGAGTGTTCTTTTGAATTGACTTGGCTCACCTTGCTCAAATCCACCTGTCCTTCTAATATTAGACTCTTCCTACCATTTCTTACTGTATATAGACTTTTCAAAATTCATTGAAAATATATTTGATATATTTCTACATGCATCAACCGGGAATGTTGCTCTACACATATTTGGTCAAAACATCTATTGAATAAGGATACATCTTTAGGGAAATATCAATTAAATTGTTCATATTCAGACATAGTGGTAAAATCAATGTCGACCACGGTCCATAATTAACAATTTTTCTTTTGACAGATTAGCGGGGTTTCCGTTTCAGAGCTATGCCAACACCGATTTATGTTGTATAATAAAGATGCCACAAGACACCTATTTGAGGTAGCTTCTGGACTCAACTCCATTGTTCTAGGAGAAGGTCAAATCCTTGCTCAGGTGAAGCAAGTTAAAAAACTTGGACAAGGAGTTGATGGCTTCAGTAAGAAAATTGGTGGGTTGTTTGAGCATGCAATCATTACTGGGAAACGGGTTAGAACTGAAACCAACATTTCCTCTGGGTCAGTTTCTGTTAGTTCAGCTGCTGTAGAGCTTGCATTAATGAAGCTTCCAGAGTCCTCATATGCTACTACTAGGGTATTAGTAATTGGAGCTGGCAAAATGGGGAAGCTTGTGATCAAACACTTGGCTGCTAAAGGGTGCAAAGAAATGGTGGTTGTGAACAGAACTGAGGAGAAAGTTGCTTTAATCCGTGAAGAACTTAAGGATATTCAAATCATCTATAAGCCCCTTTCAGAAATGATGGCATGTGCTGCTGAAGCAGATGTAATTTTCACAAGCACTGCATCAGACACTCCACTGTTCTTGAAAGAGCATGCACAGACACTCCCTGTGGACACAGAAATGGGAAGGCGGCTTTTCATTGATATTTCAGTTCCCAGGAATGTAGGACCATGTGTCTCGGATCTTGAGACAGCAGAAGTTTACAATGTCGACGATCTCAAGGATATTGTGGCAGCTAATAAGGAGGATCGGCTCCGGAAGGCTATGGAAGCACAAATAATTATTTCCGAGGAATTGCAGCACTTTGAAGCTTGGAAGGATTCCCTTGAAGCCGTTCCCACCATTAAAAAGCTACGGGCTTATCTTGAAAGGATTAGGGCTTCTGAACTGGACAAGTGTCTCTCGAAGATGGGTGATATTACAGACAAACAGAAGAAAGCTATTTATGATCTTAGCATGGGCATGATGAAGAAGTTTCTTCATGGTCCAATGCAGCACCTAAGATGCGATGGGAGGAGTGACTGCCAAAAACCAGAGGAGATGCTTGAGATTATGCATGCTGTGAATAGAATGTTTGACCTTGAGACGGAGATAGTTTTGGACACAGTTCGAACAAAAATGGAAAGAATCAAGAAGTGAACTCTTCATAAAGGGCACTTTTCCGTTTTACTGCACCAAAGGGATGTTCCTTGGGTATTCTTGTTGTGATGTTATACACTGAAACAGAATAATCGATTCTTTGGAGACCCATTTTTTAGAGAGAGAGAAATAATGGCTGCTATCCTCAATGGTGGCTTGTCATACCTTTTTTTTGTTCTCAATAGTAAGATAGAGTCAGGATGGTAGGGATTCAGATGAAAATTTTGTAGCCACAGATCGCCCTAATTGTCGAGGAATGAGGAGCGTGATTCTTTATTTTTGTAAATATTTCACAGATTTTATGGCTACACTCGACAAGTCATTCATCCTTGGAGTCGTCTTCCAAGCTTTTACTGTGATTCCGTTCTGATGCAACGTTTACTTGTACAGCTTTTGTTGTTGCCAGTTGATAATTCTTGAAACTGATAACAAATTGCACAAATGTTTTACAGGTCTTTATGTTTCTGGGAATATCAATTTCTATTTATTAATAACTGTGTTTGTGCGTTATTATGCTCCTTTTTTTTTAAAAAAAAAAATATAATATAATTTTTTCTTATTAGATTACAGGACTCCACCTTTTCTTAAGGTATCCAGTTTTTATGTTAACTAATATATTTTATTAATTATTCTATAAAATTAATTTTATAGAAATAGATAAGTGCAAGTAAAAAGAAAAAATATATAAATATTTTTATTATTTTTTATAAATTATAAAATTTATTTCTTCTTCCACTCGTGTTTATTGTTTTTTTAAAGTGAGTACTGTAAATTTTTTCTAAAAAGTTTCTTTATCCTTTCAACTCTCTAAACAAAATTTTTTGTTCATCATTAAAATTAAAACTAAAACTAAAAGTTATTAAATTCCCATAAAAAAGCATAAAACAAAAAAGTTGCCAGATCATGAATATCCCATGCATGAGTATACTTAAAATGCGGGGTTATTCTAAAGAATCCGTGTAAATACTAAAATGCCCCCTCTTCTTCTACGAAACCCTTGCATTCTACACGCTATATTTATTTGTCAGCCCTTGATTTTTTTTGTAATTAGAATTTAGTTTACGCAATAATGTCTAATAGCAAAATCAATCAAAATTAAAAACCCGGGAGAATGTATAAATGGTAAATAAGAAATTAAATAAGGGCAATATCGTCCAAAAAGAAATATAAACTGACACGTGTTCCCCACAAGTTTACTGCCAGATCTCTTTCTCGATTCCCACGCTCACCAAATCTCTCGTTTCTTTAGAGACGAGCGCAGTCTTCTTTCTCTAGAAAAATTGTTCAGGTAACGCCTTTTGATTTTCCTTTTGGATTTTTTATTGAAATTCAAATTTGATTGTGATTATGATCTTGATACTGGGAAGTTACAAAATTTAATCATTTGATTTGCAAAGATCCCCATCCTAACAAACTAACCGTAATCTGTTATCATTTGTATCTATCGTAGCAGTTACAATTTGTTTTTTCTTTTTTGCTTCTTTTCTTGCTTGAATCTTGGCTTCCTTTTCTCTCTTATTTCAATAGGTAGTTAGTTTTCCTTTTCTTGATCTTTTCTACTTTCAAATTTGTTAAAATTATGTTACAAAACAAAAAAGAAAAGGAAATCGTCAGGAGGGAGAGAGAGACTCAATTAATGCGTATGTAACTCAGTTTATGCTATGGTGTTATTCACAGGAATGATTTTTTTTTTTTGTGTTAATCTGTGTGTTTTGTTTTTGCTATGATTGTGTTTATTATTGTTTACGGTTTATTTTGGGTTTTTCGAGGAGGATTAAGGAAGGTATATCTCTCTCTCATGGTTTGTTTTATTAGTTTTTGGTTTATGAGGGTGGATGATTCCTATTCCTATCTTTCGTTATCACTTAAATCATTGTAGTTGATAAAATTGAAGTTGCTTACTGTATCTTCGTTTATTTAGCAAGTTCATGCAAACTGTATTGTTATCCATCTCGGAACTGACTATAACACTCCTTTTCCCGGGCCCGCTCCAAACAATTCCCTCTTCCTCTTCCTACTCCGGTGTGCCTCTTACACCAGGCATTTCATTAATGTAGGCTTGACCTTTACAAATAGTAAGAGGAAAAAAATGAAAAGAGACGGGAAAAGAAGTTTTTTTACAGTGTTATTCCAGCCATGTTTCCCAAATAATGCCTCCTCCCAGATTTGTCAAATATTATTACTCGTCAGTGTATCTCCTGTTCTGTATTTATTGTCATCATGCGAGTTTTGGCTACTTGGGTGATCTTTTAATTGCCATCTATGATTTGTTCCCTAACAACATTTAAAGATTTGTTATGTAGGTGTTAGCTGGGTTAATCTCCTAATTGTTGTCTATTATTTGTATCCCTTCTCTTCTCTTTCTTTATTCTCTCTCTCTCACTTTTTTTTTTTTGTTTCTGAGGAGGATATGTGTCCTGAATTAACCTAGAAAGATGGAATGACTAGCATTATCACTGTCCTCACTGATTGACAGAGAAGATGAATGTCAGTTTCTTTTCCTTCTTTATTAAATTTCTGTTCTCATAGATATTGAATACTGCAGTTTAAGTGTGTTGTTCATATCTATGTGGTGCTCAACAATTTGTTGTGATAGCTTTGATGGGTTATCTGTTATTGACTAGCAGGTGGTTTAGAATTTTCATGCTATTCGACTATTTTGAGTTAAATCAGTAGTGAGGTTATTGACTTTTCTTTTTCTACAGGAATGGAACTAACTACTGCCAAAGATGCATTTGATCGCGTTGTTGAGAAGCAAAACTTATCTTTTTCTAAATGCCAAGAAGTAATCGATCAAGTGAGCCAGGAAATTGAGCAGGCATTGTTAAAAATACATTCTGTGGAAGATCCTATGTCTCCCGTTGATCAGAAATCCATCCTCACAGAACTGAAGCACAAGCTTATTGCAATTAGTCCTCTCAAGCTATTAGAAGGGTCACAGAAGGAATTGAATTTAAACCTTAGCAAGTTCCCTAAGATCCTTGAAAAATCATTTCCTGACATATCCAAGGCATACAGGGATGTTGACTTTGACTTTCATATAGTGAATCAGATAATAGCAAGTCATTTTTACCATCAGGGATTGTTTGATCTTGGAGATTGTTTCATAAAAGAATCTGGAGAACCAGAAGCAGCTGCTCTAAGATCTCATTTCCTGGAACTGCATCAAATACTTGAGGCGTTGAGGATTAAAAATATTGAGCCAGCTTTGAAGTGGGCCTCCACCAACCGTGAACAGCTAGTGCAGAATGGTTCAAATATTGAGCTGAAACTTCACCAGCTGCAATTTGTAGAGATTCTAAAGAGAGGAAATCGTGCTGATGCCCTCAACTATGCCAAAACTCACCTAGCTTCTTTTGCTTCTAGTCACTTGAAAGAGTTTCAAAAGCTAATAGTTTGCATAATGTGGATAGGCAGACTTGAAAACTGTCCTCACTCTGAACTGTTTACTCCAATCCATTGGGACAAGTTGACCGAGGAGCTGACTCGGGATTTCTGCAACTTTGTCGGTCAGTCCCTTCAGAGCCCATTGAGTGTGGCAATAGTAGCTGGGATTGAAGGTTTGCCGACTCTCTTGAAGCTGGCAAATGTAATGGCTGCAAAAAAGCAAGAGTGGCAGGCTTTGAAACAGTTGCCCGTGCCAGTAGAGCTGGGAAAGGAATTTCAATTCCATTCTATTTTTGTCTGTCCTGTAAGTAGGGATCAAGGCAGTGAGGAAAATCCACCGATGCTGCTGCCATGCCTCCATGTTCTCTGCAAGCAGTCTATCATGAAGCTATCAAAAGGCAGCTCCAGGGCATTCAAGTGTCCTTACTGTCCAGCTGAGGCTTCAGCGACTCAGTGCAGGCAGCTATATTTCTGACAAAATTTGCACTCCTGTGTAGGAAAAGTCTGGAGATTTTGTGGAGGTCGGTGATGAGAACATGTTTTTGCTTGAGGTTGCTGTATATAAACATTCTTTCCAGATTTATGTTTTGATTTTCAGATCTTTCAGTTGCTGAAATCCCAATTATATGGATGTAAATACATAAAAAAGAACATCATGGACATGTTACCTTGATGTTCAACACTTTTATCATGACTGGACTAGGGCGTCAGCTTTCAGTTGAAATTTGTGTTTGCAACCAGTGTTCATATACTGTGAATTGAGGATGGTACTACAGAAATGACCTTGGAAAGTGACGCTTGCTGCCATCCAAATTTAACTTTGTTCAATTGGACTATCCAACCAGAAATCAGAAAGATGTTGCCCTTCATGGCCACCCGAAAAACCAACTTGCCCTTTATGGCCACCGAGTATTGTATGCATGCCTGCTGCAGGATCTTATTGAGGTGGGAAAGACCGAACTGATCAGAGCGGCCGAAAATAGATCGGAAGGTGCAGAACGGAGGCACCGAAATCTTTGAGTTAAGTGTATGTTTAATTTTATATACATGTATTATTGCACGTCACATGGATAAAGGGAGGCGGCTTAACAAGATTCGGAGGGGCTAGCTATCTGGTCAGAGTGGAATTCCGGTGAAATTGCATAACCGATGATCTCATTCAATTCTAATGTCCTGCCATTTGATGTCTTTTATGGTGGTTCCAATTTGCTTTTCCACAAGTGACGGCAAAAAGAATATGGGGGCTGCTTTCAGGGGGAAAAAAAGCATCATACACACAACGAGTATTCACCTATCAATCTTCTCTTTCTGTGAATTTATCAAACTTACTAGCCAAAAAGAAGCCATATATGATTATTAACAACATCCAGCAGTTAACAGAAAACAACGAACCATCCATTCCAACACAATTTCTATTACTACAAGATATGCCACCATGCTATCTTAAACATTTGGACTTATTCAGAAAACCCCATTATCCTCTTCAAACCAGGAAACAGCGTTGAACGAGAAGAGTTTGAAGATGGCTTCTCTTCATGTAAATACTCTTCAATCATTTCTTTGACAGACCTAGCAGATAAAGGGTGAAAATTGGCACCCCATTCATTAACAAAGCCTTTAACCAAGACCCTTCTCTCCTCTTTATCCATTTTGCTCCATTTCCTCTTCACTTCCTCTTTATCCAATGCCAAATAGTTGCAAAGCTCAGTGAAAAGTAATTCTCTGCTTTTCTTCATGGCCTCTTCTCTTTGCACCAAATGGGTATTTATTTTTGCAACTTCTGTGGCCAAACCTGATGCAAGATCCGCATCAGTTAAGCTGTTTTTGTTGGTGCATGGGATTCGGGTTCTGAAATGGGTTGTAGTCGGGAAGGGACAAGATTGGAATTTCGGATGTCGGATAAGGGTGTTTGGAAAAAACAGATGTGTTCTGAGTGCCATTTTTGAAGTAACAGTTTGGGTGGGATTTTGGAGAGATTGAGGTTTTAGGGTTTGGTGGTTAAAGACGATTTTGTGAGAAACTAGGACTCCCTGGGTAGTGCTGTGCTGTGTTTGGAAATTAAAAAAATTATTAAACTTTAGACGGCAACATTATACGACATCGTCTAGTTTTTAGAGGCAACATGACTTGGTTATTAAACCGACCCGGGGTTTATCCAGCGTCAGGTCCAATCACATATCAGGCAACCGGATCAATAATTTTTTTTTTTAAAAAAAGTCAATGAAACATCATTTTAAAAAATAAATCAACAGGTTTTACCAAGTTTTCAAGTTTTGACTAGATTAAACACTCGGGCCTCCAAGATGATCAGGTCAAACAAAACCAATTTCAAATCAACTCAGCACGGTCAAGAAATGGAATGCCATCAAATTGGTTTTGACCCACATTACCCCACTGGTTAAATTTCTTCGTGAAGGTTTTGTCTTCGAATCCTGGAAAGAGTTAAATTCATGGCTGTTCTTGGCAAACCATTATGCAGCAATGAAAGATGTGTTGCCCATCTCATAAAAATTCACAACTGTCTAACAGACCTTTCACCTTCGTGTTGAAAGCCATTTATGGGGATACCTGCAAAGTATAGGAACTTTACATGCCCTTGCCAATGTTCTTCGCTGAGTCTCCATCCCTCCATGGCTGTGAGCAGAAACGACCAGTCAGAATTTGCTGCAGCTAGAACAGTCGCTGAATGCTTGCTTGCAACTTCCTGAGATTAAATCAAGTAGCATGCGAGAGCCTTTTCTTTTTATTAAAGTTGAAGATAAGCAAGTCAACGCTATCATCAGAGTCAGCATCCATGAATGTCCAAATAATTTCCATTGCTTCTTCTGTCTCCTTTGAATAATTTGCAGAAAATTGTGTACATAGAAGAACAACAGAATCCATCCACTGAATACCAATAGCCAAAAAACCATCGAAGACAATCATATGTAACTTGCAGCTTATCTAATCAAGTGCATTCGGTGCAAGCTGCTGCTCCGAGGAAGGCCCTTCTCTAATGAATTGTCTTCAAAAAACACAATAATACTGTAACCAAGCTGCATAGAATTAGAAGAGATTCATCATCTTAAAGGAAAACAAATATTGTAATAAAAACAGAAAGACTCTCAAGTGGGAGAAAAATGAATTCCCAATGGAGTTTTTTTTAAGATATGCTTCTAATTTCTTAGAATTAGGAGTCTCAAAACTCTCATCACTATAATCATCCACAGTGTCACTACTACCTTTGTCCAGCAAATCCCTGTCAATTCGTTTTTATTTTGTTTTAGCATTTGGAGTTTAAACTCAAAGAAATTCCCAATGGCACCCTTTGCCATTAAATAGTGGGTAAGTTCATCCCCACATGGTCCCTCAAGTTTAAAAGGTTGGTTAAATCAGCTCCTCTATTTTTAATTTAGCAGTTCAACCCCCAGCTTTGAATCCGCGGGCCCTCCACCCCACCTATATGGAGGGATCACTGTTACAAGTACTCGGACTGTCGTACTCAAAATTAAAATATAAGGATTAATCTAACCAATTATCAAAATCACCCTTTAAGATAAATTACAAAAAAAAGTACTGAAATTCGGACCTTTTCAACTTTTTTTTCTTCTACAATTTGGGCTATATACATATACATACATACATATATACATATACATCACTCCTTAACTTTATAAAATTATGTACAGCAATAGAAGTCGTATCATCCCATAAAAAATTATTAAAACCTAAGAAAAAGGAACAAATTTGTTTTTACCTCATGTTCTATTGATCTTTCAGTCAAATAGAGGTCATATTCTGCTGGCTGGAGATGCATTGCATAACAATAGTTTTCTTTCTCACAGCTTCGCTTCTTTTCCTTTAAAAATCAAGTCTTCAATGACAATATTGGAATCGAACCCACTTACCATCCAATCGAATATATGAGATGAAAAAAGGAAAAGAAAAAGAAAAAGAAACTCCCTCTCACAGTTCCTTGCCACGCCATTCAATTGCCACTGACCAAGCACCCATCCCCATCCAGACATGAAAGGTCAGGAAGGGGCATCTCGCTCCCACTCAAAATAATTTATTACCTTTTCTCTTTATTTTTAATTTCTTCAGCATTTTATTCGGTTTTTGTTTAAGATTCTTAGTTATATACTTTGCTTAGGTTAAGTTTTTTGAATTTATATAAGAATTGTAAAAATAATAATAAAATGATTTATTCTGTTTTTATTTGCGTAAACAGGCAATGAAAAAGACGCCACTCCGATTCCATGTACACGGACAATGCAAGTCTACTGCTGGTATTATGAATTAAATAAAATACTAACAGCGAATCAAAAGGCGCAAAAATTAATAATTGACTCTCTGTCCCTGGAGAGGGAGAGATGGGACGAGAGATATTTTTACTTTAAGTACAGCCAGTCGTGCAATTATAAATTTAATAATAATAATAACGAAGAAAGAAGCCTCCTCCTCCACCACTCCTCCACCTCTCTCAGGTAAGAACTAAGAACACAATACCATAACTAAAACATTATTACAAACTCAATAATTCGTTGAACATCTATCGCTTGGCTGCCTGTCTCTGTCTATGTTCGTTTCCTCTCTTTTTTCAGCCATTAAATCTCATCTTATCGACTTCAGTTTTTTACTTGTCGATTTGGTAATCGCGTGTGGTGTTTTCTTTCTTTGTTCGTTTGTTTTTATGTAGAAATGCAGGCGTTCTTTTTGTTAGGTTCTTAGACAAATTCTGTATACCTTTTACTCAGTGTGATTGCTTATTTTTTTTATTTTTTTGCTCTTTATGAGGTAACGTTGATGGATTTACATTTAATTTGTGTTTGAATTTTGAATCTGCTTACAGAAACTTCAACCTTGCTATTATGTTTTCAATGCATACCTGCTTCTTAGTATGATGGATGTTGATAAATTCCAATTTGCCCGGTGATTTCATCTGCTTCATCTTAATAATGAACTGTAATAGTAAAGTGGGGTGAGCGAATTTTGTTATCTTAATTCTGCTTTCTAAGTTATTTTTCTGATTGTGTCTCTTCATTTTGTCAGTTGTCCCTATTGTAGTTCATTTATGAAATGATTACTGATTTAGTTGATTGTGCTTGGTAAACTGGCTTGTATTATCCTCTCCCCGAAACTGAAACCCTTTCATTATAAAAATGTATCTTTGACCCGAATCATTGTTTTTCTTTATTAATGGTATTGTTTTCTCTTGTTTTTAATAGCTAATGGATGTTTTTGCTAGGCTTGGTTGCAGATTATGGATAGTGGTCCAGGTCCAAGTTTGTATCCATTGCACCGCTGCAAAACTATTCATCTGGTTGGTATTGAATTTTTTATTTCATAAATGATGTTACTGTGTCAATTATGGATATGAATCTGCTACGTATATGGTCTGAATGAATGAAGGATGTCCAAGATTGCTTTCTTTCTTGGCTTTTGCGCTGAAATCAAGGCATTGTGGTCTTACAAAACCATGCATCCAGGTGAGACATGCTCAAGGATTGCATAATGTTGAGGGAGAAAAGAACTACAAAGCATACTTGAATCCTGAATATTTGGACGCCCCTCTCACTCAACTAGGCTGGAAACAGGTAACAAACCAAACAATCACATTTCAATACGAGAGGAAACTCATTCAATTCATGCTCTTAAGCTGGCTCTGAAGAGAATTTTGTATTATTAAGATATCTCATAGACGAAGTTACTGCTTTTGTTATAGGTTGATAATTTGCGCAAGCATGTCCATGCATCTGGGCTCTCCAAGAGGGTTGAATTAGTTGTTACATCCCCATTGCTCAGGTACCGATTTTATGGATATATATCCAGCCATTTTTAGTACAGATAGATAGCATTTCTTTTGTTGATAAATTAATTCTTTTCTTGTTAAAATTGATCTTATATCAAGTTCTATATTCATCAAGCTTCTAACTGGTAGCGGGAGACATGAAATTTTCATTTAGGCATCCGACTAAGTCTTCTGAAGAGAGAATATCTTTGGATGCTTTCTCATTCCCCTATTCTTCTTTTTGAAACATTCCATTAGTAAGTTTTGATCACTGTGACTTGCAGGACATTACAAACAGCTGTTGGAGTTTTTGGAGGGGAGGGCTACACAGATAGGACAAATGTACTGCCACTAATGGTGGCAAATGTTGGAAGCAGTGGTCGAGCAGCAATTTCAAGCCACAATTCTCCACCATTCATTGCAGTAGAAGATTGTCGGGAACATTTTGTACGTCAAGTATACTATTTGCTTTTCTTGCAATAACATGTACTTCTAATTGTACAAATTCCACATTTCTAAGTTCTGCAGGGAATCTGAAGAGAATAATTACTTCTTTCTTTGAGAAAAATTGGACATTGAACTTGATTCTTAACTTCTTTCACTTTTATGTATTACAAGAACTCTTTGAGCCCCTTTAAACTTAATTCTACTTCTTAATGAATTTGTATTTCTCATGCAGAGGGAAACTAAAGCATAACAGTCTTACACGCTTCTCTTATGTGTCCTATTGGTTGCAGGGTGTACATCCTTGTGACAAGAGACACGATGTCAGTGACTATCAATTTCTCTTTCCTGCAGTTGACTTTTCACTGGCAAGTACTTGGATATCTAAGATAAAAGTTATACAAGTAAAAGTTAGAAATTCATTTGCTGTCCCTGTTACCGTAGGTGGTTATATTTGTTAAGGCTAAATTCTCGTTATTTCCTTGAATGTTAAACTAAATAAACATTTGATGCTCTTTTCAGATAGAAACAGATGAGGATGTACTGTGGAAGGCTGATGTGAGAGAGTCAACTGAAGAACTTGCTACAAGGGGACTGAAGTTTCTTAACTGGTGAATACTATCTCTCCATTAAAAGGGCACCGTTTTTATGTATATTCTGTTAGAATCCCGTAAATCTATTCAAGACTCCATCTGGAAATTATGTATAAACTTTCTGTATCAGCTCAAACCTCATAGGCTCCTTGTGTTTTACCTGTGCTTCACCATGTAAGTGACTGGAATCCAGGGTTGCTTTTCATCAGACATTCCTCATTTTGCTTGATAGTATCTGTTATCACCATCTGGTGAATACTATCTCTCCATTAATAGTGCACCGTTTTTCTGTATATTCTGTTAGAATCGCGTAAATCTATTCAAGACTCCATCTGGAAATTATGTATAAACTTTCTGTATCAGCTCAAACCTCATAGGCTCCTTGTGTTTTACCTGTGCTTCACCATCTAAGTGACTAGAATCCAGGGTTGCTTTTCATCAGACATTCCTCATTTTGCTTGATAGTATCTGTTATCACCATCTGTTCATTTTGCTGTCATGTGCGATTTTGAGCTCCTAAATTTAGATATCAAAGCTTTGGTCTTGCAGTATAGTCTCTACAAAAATATTTAATTAAGAAACTCATGTGTTGCTATGTCTTGAATTTGTTGTAAAGTTTTCTTACATGTTGTACCTTAGGCCTCAACCATTCACTTGGCAGGTTGTGGACTAGGAAAGAGAAGGAGATAGCAATTGTTACCCATAGCGGGTTTTTGGTTCATACATTACGTGCATTTGGAAATGACTGCCATCCATCAGTGAAGAAAGAAATGTGCACACGGTAAGCTGCCTGCTATCTTAGCTTTTGCATATGGATGGCATGCTTTAATTGCAAAATTCTTAGCTCGCCATGTGCACATGCCATTGGAGAAGTTGCAATCACCTTTTAGCATTTTCCCATGACGTGGCTGCCCAAAATTTGAAGCTGCAGCCACGTGGTTGCATGCTGAGGCTTCTGCCATAGCACCAAGCAATGGCTGCTCTCATGAACTTCTGGAGCTTTCTGCTATTTTTCTTGCATTATTACAACAATTTAGTTTTCCTTTTTTTTTTTTCCCGGCAGTCCTTTCAGTAGAAGTTATGGGTTACCTTTCCTTTCTGCTTGAATTTGAACTGAAAGGAATCATGTATTTTTTGGCCAACGAAATTTGACTTCAGCCTTTACCTGCCCTCTTATTGCCTTACTGCCTTATTTGCTTTCCCAAGGCATCTTGTGTTCTTGTCATGCATTCTATTGTGTACTAATATCACATGCACTGCATTTCAGGGTAGGGCACTTTCTTGCAGTATCTAGTTGGATTGCACTTTGTGTCAAATTAATTCTCTTTTAATGCACAATACTTTCCTAAAATAAGAAATTACTTCCATTTCTTGCAGCTTTGCTAACTGTGAGCTTCGATCTATGGTCATTGTTGACAGAAGGTGCGGTAATCTATAATAGAGTATAATGATGGTGTTATCTGGGCAGCTTCTTACATGAGTTTGTATTCTTTCTCCAGTATGATTGGATCAGATGTTTCAACAACTAACTATCCTGGAAAGGTTCCTCCTGGAACGGATCTCCCTAGTGATGATGCCGAGGAAGAAGCACCCAATTCAATTTAGGGGATGAACAGGTTGACATTGATTTGTGCATTGAAAATGAAATGTTTGGCGTTCTTGGAGAATTGTGGCCTCTTTGCTCCAATGTTCCCTCCTTGTACTGGTAACTGAGATGCATTCGCAGCCAGAGTCGTGTTATTTGGAAGGCTAAATTATAAATACCTTCTGAACTTGGGCGAAAAAATAAATACTACTCTGAACCAAAAAACCCTTGATTTTTCACCCTAAACAGTGTTTTTTTTAACTCACCTGTGAATTTAGGGTTTCATTGAGAAATTTATGAAAAACCTTTTAAAAATCCTTCTAATCCCTCTCTTAAAACAAAAGGTTTTTTTAAAATCTAAATTCCATCCCCTTTCACTTCGACATCATCATCAACAACAGTCACTCAAATCAAAGGGAGCTTCTTAAGAAAAACAGGCCATTATTCGGGTATGGTACTGTTCATAGAACAATGAATTGACAAGTTCCCCAACCAAATTTTGAGTTGTTATATCGAAAGGCCCAAATCATCTCCTAACAAATACCTAACCGCAAATGCGACCTGCCAGCCTTATAAAATATTATAAAATATTTATACTGTTCGAGTTCTTGGTGTTATAACTGAAGGTTTATAAAGCTGTTAATTTTAGAGCTTGTAAAATTAGTTATGTAAGCTAACTTGAATATTCATATTAATCTAAAAAAAAGAAATTAGTCATAATATATGTAAGTTAACCTAAATATCTATATTAATCTAAAAAAAAAATATTAATACTCCAAAAACATCCATAGTACTGTAAATACAATTAAATAATAAGAAGGGTGCAGAGAATTTATGTTTTTTATATTTAATATATTATAGATTATAATAATAATTTATAGTGTTTTTTATTTTTTTTCATTTCATTTTTACTTTTTTATTTTTTTTCCAATTTCCCCCCTTTTTTTGGTTTATTTTTTATTTTTTATTCAAAAATGCTTTTCTTTTTTTTCCCCCAATTTTCCCTCCTTTTTTTTCGTTTATGTTTGTTTTCTAAAATTATCTTTATTGATTTTATTTTTTTAATATTGAGTTGGTTAAAAATTTAGTTTTGTAATTTTTTTCCTTTAAAATACTGTAAATTACTATGGTATTTTTTCACATAATTTTTTTTATTTATTTTTTAAAATCATATTTGTTGATTTTTTTTTAATATTGAGCTGATTAAGAATTTAGTTTTGTAATTTTTTTTAAAACAATGTTGATTATTATAGTACTTCTCTGTATGGTTTTTATTTTATTTTTTAATATTGAGTTGGTTAAAAATTATAGTTACAATATGTGAGAAAAATATTGTAACTTTTTTAGTAAATTACTGTGAATTACCATAATATTTTTACATGGTTTTTTTCCATTTTCTTTTTTGTTTTCTTTTTTTGTAATATTTTTTTTAAAATTATTTTTTTTGATTTTGTTTTTTTTAATATTAAGCTAGTTATAATTTAACTTTGTAATAAAGCTTAATCATATAGGGAAAACATTATAGCTTTCCTCACAAAACACTATGAATTGCTAGATTGTCTCTCAAAATTGTTTGTTTATCTTAAGATTTTTTTAAAATTATCTTTTTTAATTTTATATTTTTAATATTGAGCTGGTTGAGAATTATAATTATAAGTTATTAAAAATAAGGCTAAATCATATGGGAAAACACTATAACTTTTATTACAAAACACTATGAATTGCTATAGTGTTTTTAACGTGGTTTTTTTCTCTTTTTTTCATGTTTTTTTCTAAAATTATCTCTATCAAGTTTTTTTTTTAAATATTGAGCTTATTGAGAATTTAGTTTTGTATTTTTTTTTAAACATTGTGAATTATTGCAATGTTTTTTCATATGATTTTTTTTCAAAATTATCTGTTGATTGAAATATTGAGTTGGTTAAGAATTATAATTACAATAAAACTAAATCATATGGGAAAAGTATTGTAGTTTTTCTCACAAAACACTGTGAATTGCCGCGGAAGTTCTCTAAATGGTTTTTTTAATGATTTTTTCTAAAATTATTTTTATCGATTTTATTGGAGAAAGCATTATAATTTTTCTCATAAAACATTATCAATTGCTACAACGTTTTTTGTTATGGGTTTTTTTCTTTTAAAATTATCTTTGTTGGTTTTTTTTTCAATACTTTAAGTTGGTAAAGAATTTAGCTTTATAATTTTTTTTTTATTTTTTATTAACAAAAAAGTTAAATCAAGTGACGAAAATATTGTATCTTTTCTCACAAAATACTATAAATTAATATAAATTATTTTGTTCAGTCTCTAAGTTTTTAACCATTAATACAATTTTTTTTTATCATCATGATATATTAGCTTTATTATACTTTTAATTTTATTATTTATTTAACATTAATTTATAATTATAACATTATTATATATATTTATTTTAGAAACCCGTGATAATATCCTAGCATGACATCTAGTTTAATTAAAGTTGAGTTATGCTGGCTTTATCGGCATGCAGCGTTGTAAACCAGGACTTATTAGCCTCGAATCGACATAAAATTTACAATGATTTGAATTTGAACTACTCTAGTCTATTCTCATATCCCTTTCAAATGAAAAATTACTTTAATCTATCTTGTCTGTGTGTTTTGTTAATCATTCAAGTGCATGCTTAATGATATAATTACTTTATTGCCTCCATTCTTTATATTTTAAACTACTCAAGTTCAATTTTAATATTTACGGCGTTATTGGAAGTTTCTAAATTAAATTTAATTCGGATATCTTGATAAAATCTTATATTTAAAATCATTTTGAATATTAAGAATTTAATTTCAAATAAAATTTAATATTAAAAAAATAAATCAAATATCAACCCTTTTGATTTATAATTTTAAAGAGAAAATATTTAACTAACTTTTCTAAAATATTTATCTACTCCTTTTTTTTTATAAATCTTTAAAGAAATAAGATGGAGTAGATAAAAATAATATAATAAAAAAAAATAAATCAAATTTTATTTCATCCAAACACATACATTTATTTTATTTATTAATTAGATAATATAATTAAAATTCAACTGCAGTAAAGTAAAGAAAGGATGGGTGCAAGTACTAGGTATAGCTCAAATTTATAAAATCCTGTTTCACCGCATAGATACACGAGCATTTCCTCTCTTCTTGCACACATCAACCCATGTACGATTGCCCACGATCCTAATTCGGTCAAAGCTTAGAGCTGAACCTTAACCATTCAATGTCTGAAGAATAATGGATCAACAATAAAAACGTGGGGAGATCAAGAAAAAGACCATTTCCTTGTCTTTACAAAGAAAAACATCTTGGGTGGCAATGGGCGAACCAGCCGTTGCTATCGCAATTTTGCAGCCTGAATCATATAGCTTTTTTATGACAGGAACAGCAAGGTAAAATGCATCAACGTGAAGCACATGTGCGGATCGCATCACATTACATGGCTCCGCTGCTGGTCGGAGGCCGTTTGGAATGCAGAATTTAACTATTTTTTTTTTTAAGATTCCAAAAATTCATGACCGACGAAGATGAGATGCACGGAAATGCTGATCTCTCATTTTAGTGGCACTTGAAGATGTAAAGTTCTTGAAAGAGTCTGAAATCTCTTGCAAGCCAAGCACAAAATCCTTGTTGAAAAAAGAAGAGAAAGCACAAAAATCCTTGAAATCTCAGAATTCAACCTCGGTAGATCTTTGAATTTCTATGTAACAGATGACATCTTGCATCCCATAGTCCTGCTGTCTGAGAGGATGAAAATTATTTGAAGATTCCCAGGCAAGACCGGAGTAGGAGTAAATAAATCAGTGGAGAACATGCATGGATACAACTTTGACCGGTCATGTTTTCCTTGAGATATTATCGCCGAGAATACTGTATTTTAGACAGCCTCCTTAACTAGGATCGAGTTGGCAGTTATTCCTCCAAGAAACAAAGAATTTCCAAAGGAACCATCTCTTTAATTATTAGATATTTATTGGCCTGCTGATGGATCATGTTCACCTCTTCTTTCCCATATAATTCTTGCCCTCTTGCCGATTCTCGGTGAGTCCGCCTGCTTCGTTTTTTTCTCATGACATTGCTTCAAAATTACATCGATTTAGATAAGCCTCTTCTTTTCTTTTCTTTTCTTTTTATTAATTGGGGATTTAAATAGAGTAAATTGAATGTAAAAGAGGAAAATCCTAAAGGAAAATAAATTAAACACCTTATTCGAGAAACGTTGTGGTTGGAATTGTATTTCAAAAATGTGCATGGCTTAAAAAATTATTAAATTAATTTTTTTTATTTTTTGATATTTTTAATGTTAAAAAATAAAAAAAATATATTTTTATATATTTTTAATATATTCAAACTTATTTCAGTGAGTGTTTGAGAGTATTGTAATTTTTTGTTTTTGAATGTGTTTTGAAAATATGTATTCTTTAAAAGAATATAAAATTAATATTTTTTAGTATATTTTTATAATCTTAGATTATTTATATTAAAAATGATTTAAATATTTTTTTAAATATATTTTTTTAAATCCTCATCGCAATAACCAACATCTCCTTACAAAATTATCAAATACAAAAGTCGATGTGCCAAAAATACGTGAGCCCAGTAAATGTCATTTAAGCGGGAACTAACAGACAGTATATTGGCCCTACATTTGATCAACAAAAATAAAACGAAAGGGTCTTTACGTGGATTTGTATCAGGTGGGAGACTCCTGGATGCATTTATTCGAGCATGTCCAGCACCAGCTAGTCAACACGATCTCCATTTTTCTCCTCCTTGAGGTCTCGATTGAAGTAAATTTAGATTTATGGATATATTAGTCGCATGAAAGCAAGTGCATCAGAAACTGCCCCACTCGGCATGGCACGCAGCTTTCCTTCGAAAATATGGCATACTGGTTTTTTCCTTGGAGAGAGAGGGGTGGGTGGCTACCGGCCGGCAAGGCGAGGACGAGGACGACGACGACGTCGGAAGGTCTTTGTACATTTTAAAATAAGAAATGACTAATCGACCATTAATTGAAAGAAGGAGGGCTGGCCTTTCTTTCTTTTTTCCTGTCTTGATTTTAAAAATATTTTTGAACCATTTTTAACTTACCTAGACTAAGTAGCTTCTCTCAAAGCACACCATATACCATAAATGGATCGTGTACTCGTGTCTAAGAAAATAATTTATTGATAATGTAAATCTCACTAAGAAGATTATATACAAAATTATCTGATAAATAATTATTTCAAAAACATCAAATGAGTAGTGAGACATGAAGAAAAACAAATTATCATGATTCTTTTTGTTTGCTAACCCTTCATTACTGGAAGGAGAATCACAGTCAAATATTTCTTTTAATCTTCAAGTGATGATCTTAATCTGTACATGCCACGTTCTCCGAGGAGTGGATCTCGTTGTCTCACTGCTAGCTCCAGTTAATAGCACAAGTTTTCCGGCTGTTCTTCCTTATTTTTGACTTCTCTCCACGGTCAACATATATTATATTATATGCTGTGTCACCTTTATAGAGCCTCTCAGAATGGAAACTTAATTTATAATTAGAAGCATAGCAGAAAATCTACTTCTTACCTTCATTTTTTAAATAGGATCGTCTTGTGATGGCTAAGCTGTCAAGAGGTATCTCAGTTTAACCACTTTGCTGGCGTTAGGATGCTACTTGAATTGCACTCCCACCCTGAAATATGACTAGGATTTCTCTGAATTGAGCGAATAACATGATTTTCTACAGTATATAAAACATTGAATGATACCAGAGGTTTTAATTATTATTAAATATAAAATCACGAGCACAGACCCGCGAAGCATCTCAAGTCCTGAAATTTATGTTTGGTTGAATGGAAAAGATATGGAATTAAAAAAACATATATTTTTTCCTCTATTCTCTTAGAACGATGGATAACCAAAGGGGTATCCCATTGGAATATGTCCAATCAAATTTATTTTAAAATAAAAAAGCGTGTCCTGTAAGAACCACTTAATTTGCCCCAAGAACACAATCGCTGCTAATTTGTTCACGCTGGCTGGAAAGGTTATTCCTTTACAAAAATCTCAGTTGTTTCAAGAATACTAGAAAACATGCACTTAAAAAAGGTCATCCAACAAAAAATAAAATAAATAAATAAATAAAAATTCTGTTACTCCTTTTGCTTTGGACGCGGGGCCACTAACAACGCGAAAATCACGCTGCATTTACATTTGCCCTTTCTTTACCACAAACAAGCTCGAAAACAGGAGCCTTTTTGCTTCTACTCCCCGTTATCCCATCATTGCCCATTACTTCGACTAAAAATCAAAAGGACTAACTCGTCCTTTTATAAATAGGAGGCGAGTCCTTGCTAAGAACTTGTCTTATTTAAATGTGTGTTCAGTAATCCAATGCATTATATTTTTTTTTAAATAGTCTTTAATTAAAAATTTATTATATATATTTGATATAAAACGTTTAAAAAACCAAATTTATATTTTCATAAAAAAACTTTTTAAAAATAAATTTAAACAGCCAAACAAAGACTACGGCGCCTGACCCCCCCAGTCAACACAGCACTCCCTTATCTCCTTCTCCTTCACGTTCTCAATCAATGCTCACAGGGACCCACCACTCTAACCGTGAAAAGTCCATCTAGCCCTTATGCTCAACTCTCCCTCCCCGACTTCATATCACCTTAATTCCCTCCCTCCCCAATTCCTACACCACCACCTGTCGCAAACAAACCATAAAAACGCAACATAGCACGAGAAATCCATCAAACCACAATCCACTCTATCATTATTTCTCTATAAAACATTTGTTCAGTCTGCACCTCTGATTCTCTCCCCGCACCTTCTCTCCCCTCTTCCTCTGGTCTCATGGCTTGCTAATAATTCCATAAGTACAAAATACCGCAACTATCTAGTTTCTATCCAAACCCTCTTCTCTTAACAGGTCGTCTTCATGGATAACACCTATTCTTATAATTCATACCCAGATTCAGGCGACTCGTCGCCTAGATCTCGTGAAATCGATTTTGACAACCCGACACCATGGGAAGATCAATCACAACAAGCTCAAAGCTACAAAGCAAAGTTCATGTGTAGTTATGGAGGCAAGATCCACCCACGTCCGCACGACAACCAGCTTGTTTACATGGGTGGAGAGACCAAAATCCTGGCTGCTGATCGAAACATTAAGTTCTCTGTCATGATAAGCAAACTCTCTGCGCTTTGTGGTGACACCGACGTGGCCTTCAAGTACCAGCTACCAGGTGAAGATCTTGACGCTTTAATATCTGTCACTAATGATGATGATCTTGAACACATGATGCATGAGTATGATCGTCTCTATCGTGCCTCTGCTAAGCCCGCCCGCATGAGGCTGTTTCTTTTCCCGGTTAACCCGTCACCTGCAAGTTTTGGCTCCGATGGTGGCAGATCGGATCGGGAGCGCTTTGTTGAGGCTTTGAATTCGGTTCCGAGTCAGGTTGTTGAAGCAACCAAAACGGCAGCGAATAACGTTGATTTCTTATTCGGGTTAGATAAAGGAGCCCCCCCGCCGCCGCCGCCTGTGAAAGTGCCGGATTTGCCTGAAATCCATGCTGGATCGGGTCATGATGATCGGGTTATCGGGTCGGATCCTTTGACTTTGCAGGCCCAGTTGCAGAGGATGCAAATTAGAGAACCTGAGCAGCAAGTTGGGTATAATAGAAAAACCAGCGATGAAAATCTAGTTGGTGGTTATGCTGCTGCTGCTGGCGGTGATTATTACATGCAAAAATTGCCTGAAAGAGCCCCTCCTGCGAATTTGCCTGCGACAATGCCACAACAGGTGAACGCTTCACCAGGTTATTGGTCGGAGAAACAGGCTGCCGGAGGCGGTTTTCCGGCAGGGATGACCGTGACCACCTCACCGGGTCAGATGGAGCAACCCGTTTATGTGATACAGGGTCCAGGTCCAGGGACTGTTTATCATGCACCCCCTGTAATGCGACAGGTTACCGGACAAACCGGTCAGGGCTATTACATGCAAAGAATGGGTGGTCCGGGTCACGGACCCGATGTTTACCGAGAGCAGCCGGTATATAATATGGTCCCACAACATCAACAGCCCCCACCACCAATGGGTCAAATGGGAGTTGTGAGGCCTAGTGGGCCGGGGGTAGCCATGCCGGATGCCGGATACGCACAGATGGCTTATGATAGTACGGTTGGTAGACAGGTTTACTATGCTGCGGCGGGTGGTGTAGTTCACCAGCAACAACAGCAACCACCACTACAGTATCAAGGGATTGGTGGTGGTGCAGCAGGAAGTGGGGAAATGAGACACGGTGGTGGTGGTGGGCCATTGGGTCCAGAAGCTAAGGTTGTTACATCAAAGGTTCCACAGGCTTCTGTGTGATTATGGGTAAATTAAAAATGTTAAATCATGATTACATATAATATTTATATTATAAGGTATTATAGATATGTCCTTCCGATTACAGTAAATGCTGTTTTTATGTCAAGATAAATGTTGGGGTTTTGTACACTGGTGGTGGGAATTAAATGAGTTTATTATCGCTATATCACTAGGAAGTTTGTTTGACCCTTCTTAATTGTGGTTTTTTTCCCTGACTGGTTGCCCTTAATGCTATTATCTTGTGATCTGTTAGATTTGTTTAGTTATCTGGTGTCGGCCAATTTGAGTTAGTCTGGATCTACCAGTTCGATTTTGATCCAGCATCGTTATCTGAACTTCTCTTAGTAGCTTACAAATCTAGTTTTCTTGGTGCAAGTCTAGTTCAGGTTATAGCAAGTTTGGTGTCACTCTCACTTGCTAGAAGCGCTGCCAGCTTTTTCAACGAGATGCCAGTGGTCCTTGCGGACTTTTCTTCCTCCTGCGCTTCTCCAATCTCAACTTGGCTATAAAAGCTATATATATATATATATAAAATTTCTCGTCGTTCTGATTTATGTGTTGACAAGGAGGGCAGTGACAGTGGGTTTCAATAGCTTTCCTGATCCCTCTAATATCATTTTGTTACCGGCCCCAGATAATTATTTTTTTTACTAAATCTGCTATTCACCTCCTTTTCCTAGAGATTCCCCTCTCTCTCTTATTATCCTTCCAGAATTCTTTCACCTGTAGAAAGTCATTGCCCCTTTTCTCTAAAAGCAGTCTGATCCTTTCGTCTTAGTTTTATGATGAACTTTGAATCCGGCCTGAAAAACTCTTACGTAGGTGGTAAATTTGGGATGAGTGGTCTATGATATCATAATCTTGACATTTGCTTTGCGGGAGAGAGCAGGTGGAGGAGGCATTATTGACAGGCCAGTAATGTCAAGAGTTAAAAAAAAGTCTTCATTGAGCGGCTTCAATAATGCATAGAGATTTAAGCCTCTACTGGCTATCCTCGAGAGGAACTTGAACAAGTTTCAAAACCTGCACTCTATAGGAAATTGACACCTAGTCGTCTTTTGTCTATGCCGTCACTATTATTGTTGGACTTTCGAAACAAATGAATTTCTTACACTTAATCATAAGAATTGGAAAGGAAAATGTACGGGGTTGCTGTATCTTTGGTCGATTAGCTACCAGCCTAGTATTAATTATATTGTGGTCCATTCGCAAAGAGCTTTACTCTGGATTGATCTTGACATTATTAATTAAGATTTCCTTCGATTATGATAACTTATTCATTCACATGGATGATAAAGCGTGTGGATATTGAATTCCAAGTCTGTCTTCATTCTATTATCCCAATGGAACAATGGGAACCTGGTTCATGAAGAACAAAAATAATTGCAGATTAAATACATAATATGAGATCGTAGGATCTTTCATTATCAACGGAGGATACAAAATTCGCATGGATCCAATTTCTGCTCGAAATCGAAAGATCATCAGCTGTTTGCAAGTTATCTGTCCTTTTATTTCACAAGGATTCCTTCAGGTTTTGTCCCCCTTCAAAAAAATCATAGGTTGGATAAAATATCTAGTCCTGACATGACATGTCATTTTCCTCGCGTACCATCGGCACTGTAAGTTCGTTGACAGACGCAGAGGGGTAGCCAGATGTTTTTGTTCTCATCCAAAGAGATTCATATTTATTAAAATACAAAAATAATAATAGAAATAGTAGTAAGAGAAAAAGACATGATATTTATTTATTCATTGCAGTTGGGAAATTCCACAGACAAGGGTGCAGTTTTTTCCGACTGACAATCAAAACCCCCAGAATGATGACCCCCCATCACCACCCCACCTTTGTTGTTTCTTTGAATTGAAGTGTAAGAGAAGGCAGAGTCTTTATCTAACACTAATATTTTATCTCATATATTTCCTCACAAGCTCCATCACCAGCTTCCCACTCTGATGGTGTTTCGGTCGCCATCTGGTGACCTTTTCTTGAGATGGCGTGGCGCCAGTTTATGTGGGGATTGTTCTTGTTCGACGTTGACTGAAAGTTAAAATGAAAAGCTAGCCTCGCAAGGAAAACTATTGGGTCATCCCGGCCCATATGCACAAGCCATCTGCGTGGGTTTTTTTTGCGCCTCTGTTTTGTGGCTCATATTCAGCAGAATCATACAAGTTCTATCATGAGGTACACCAATTTCAATGGAATTTGAAAGCTTCTTCTGTTTAACAAGTGTTTAAGGGCACACCTCTTTTCTTAACCATCAAAACTCGAAATTACAAAGTGAGATACAAAATATTTATAGATAAATCCAGTTTAAATAATTCACTAAAATTAATGAACTATAACTCACATCTTTATCTCTCTTTTTAAAATTTCAAAGTTTAATACTTTTCTTTAGTGAGTATGTATAACAAGGTTATTTGAAGGCCAACATGAACTTTAAATAGTTTTTTGTAATTCAATTAAAAAATCCATGCAATTACATTTGGCAAACATGGTTTGAGTAAAAATGATTAAAGATGGTGTTTAGATTCTTAGAATCATTAGTTAATCATCAAGCAAACTAGTATGAGAATATTTGGAGCATGAATAAGGGATTTTATAACAAAAACATTTATAATTGAGTTTGTGTATATTTGTTTTTGTTGATGTTTTTTACTTTTAATGGTGACACCCATCACTAAAAACAAAAAATATAATAAATATAATAATAAAAGTATAAATTATTGTTTTTACTCCGGAGGGTTGCACCTCCACAATAAAAAACAAAACTAAAAAAAATAAACATTATCATTTATTGGAGCTTAAGGTTTATTAAAAAAAAACCTATTTACATTGTCCAATACAGATAATGTATATTTAAATATCTAAGTGGTATAAAAGTGAGATTTATGTGTTGGATAATCAGTTAATTTATTATTTTTAGTAATTTGATTTATTTTCTCTAACTAAAATTGTTATTTCCTGACACTTGGTAAGTCAAAGTAACTGTTGATTGGTACTTGTAAAAAAGTTCATTTTTTATAGATTTAATGATTATTTGATACTCAAGTAAATATTTTTTTAAAGAGAAAATGCAATAATATTTTTGAAAGAGATGCTTTTAAAAATATATATGTAACAGAGAATGAAGATTATAAACCTAAAGTTTGAAGGATTTACAAGGTATATATAATCTACAAGTCTTGTTTTTTTTATGAAAGGATTAACTTAAATGAAATTTTCTTCTAATAGAATCAATAAAGGATGATAAACCCGAATTTAATGGGCTTAAAAATTTCCTCAAAGGTCTAAAAACTCATGCTCTCAAGCAACGTGTCTGAACCAATTCTTAAGGGCTCAATTTAGAGAAGAGCCTAACTCTTATAGAATTAGTATTGAAGAAGAGTCGAATATCATGGATTTAGCTAAAGAGAAAAGTTCAGTTCTTATGGGCTCAACTATATTTTGAATCTTACCCACTCTATATCTTTAAGTGTATAAAAGTTCTTTAATGACTCATGATATTTTCATCATATCAATATTGTGTAATAGATAGTGTAAATTTTTTTTAAAGACCTATCATATTTTAATTGACATTAATATTGTGTAAGGGATATGTATCTCTCGTTAATGCATGTTATGGATATTTTTCTTCATTAAAACTATTAGAAAAAAATTACACTTTAACCTCTACTCTGCTTAAAGAAACAAAACTCATGAGTTATAAATACACCATTAATCCTTCAAATATTAGGTTCTCAATCTCTTTTAAGTATTGTTTATTTATTTTCAAAGTTTTTCTTTAAAACATCCTTGAATTCTTTACAACAAAAAAAATATTTATTTAAAAATTAGAGAGTTTCAAATTCATAAAAAAAAATATTTTTGCATGTATCAAACACCAGCCACCTTAGTTAGAGAAAATATATCAGATTATCAAAATCAAGAGATTAACTGATTATCCTAAATATAAGTTTTTACCCCAAGCTACTTGGATTTTTTTGGAAATCATCAAATAATAAATATCATTTATACATTATTAATATTGATAGAAATACGATAAGTCCACATAAAACTTTTATATACCTAGAGTTATTGAAAAATAAATATTCTTGGCATTAATATTTTAAGGGTGATACAAATAAATAAATAACATCTTGTGGTCTAAAATAAAATATAAAAAAATCATTAGTTATATATGTATTTGAACATGACATGAGATCAATTTTAAAAATATTAAATTTAGTAACTCGTTAGATTTATGTGAACTTAAACTTATAATATAAATAAATTTAAAAGGTATTAAGCTATCATTATGCCATTAATTTTTTCAAAATATAAACTTAAATAAAAATAACATGTATAAAATATGTTTGATTCATAAGTTTTATATATATATATATATATATATATATATTATTAACTTTTGTGTAAAAATAAATATAAATAAGGTTACCAGTACTCTGAACATTCATTAACGATAATCCTTCGATGATTGGAAGCCACGATTATGCACTGCACTTCTGCCTATTATTTGCGCAATCTAACATGTTTATGGGCTGGGTTTTGCACCCTCCTTGTTTAATGTATATAAGTGATGTTTTGTTTACATGATTTAATTGTATTTTTAAATTTTATTTATTTTTTGTTTTAAATTATTTATTTTTTGTTTTAAATTTTTTATATGATAATATCAAAAATAAAATTTTAAAATTAAAAAAATAATATGTTAATATATTTCTAAATAAAAATCAATTTAAAAAAAAAGTTGCTGAAAAAAAATAATCAAACACAACCTTCACGCGTTGCTTTATGTACCTTGATCCTCTGCTCCACACCCTATGCTACTGAACATTGGTGGAGTTAGAATTTGAGATATTGGATTTAGACCCACCCTAGATTCTAAAGTCCTTCTGTTTTGTACCTTACTTTGATAGGACAATACATGTGTCGATGGCCCTAGCTCATGAAAGAAGGAGGAAGCTGCTCAAGACCCTTTACAGGTATAACAAATAGAGCCGAAAGGCATGCTGAGGGCTTCCAGTAGATGTATTCATTTCACACATCAGTTTTATCATATCTGAAAAATGAAGTAGAAGATGACTGTACTGGTGAACATAAGGCGTGTACATGCATACAGTGATAGATCATCCGTGTGTCAAAACTCTGAGCTATATGGGCGGCAGAGCCTACAAAATAAAAGATACAGGTTGTTTTATAAGAGGAAAAAGGAATAAAGTGGAATGGAATTGCTTGTAAAGTGGCGAGGGCATAACTAAGAGAATCATCTCTTTATATTAGAGGTAGCAGTGACTCTAGAGAAAGAAATTTTACAGATACTCAAGGCACTGTGCATGGTAAATTAATAGCATTCCAGCCAGCATTAATTACCATAAACATAAACAGAGGTATCTTTTCATGATCATCCCATGTTCCACCAAGTGCTGTAATAATCTGGGAATGGATTGGGTTCAGTTGCTTGTGCTGAAAGAATGGGAAAAAAGGGAATTCCCTCTGATTATTTTGGTATACCCTGTCATTTTATTAAAATGTAGACAAGTCTTGCTGTGTGCAAGGAACAATTGCTTTAGGGACCTGATATTCTTGATGAAGTTCATTAATAAGATCTTACAGGCCAAAAGCTAATGTGAAAGCTTTTCATTCATGTAAGGAATACTTTGCGCCCATTATTATTTATACCCTGTTGGTTTGCTCTGTCCATCTGAGCTTTAAAAAAAAATGATTTTGTTTTGTTTATTATTTTTTATTTTATTTTAACGTGCTGATATAAAAAATAAATTAAAAAAATATTATTTTAATATATTTAAAAAATACAAATTAAAAAGCAACAGCTAATACAAAATCAAACAGAATCTTAACAGGAATTTCTGCCTATTTAAGGAAACCTGAAACATGTAAAGTAGAACTATTGCCTTCCAGTTTTACATGCCTCGTTGCACTGCATATCTATCCTACCCCAGAATCCACCGGTTACACAGTTGAACTAGCTAGTTATTATTTTTAAAAATACGTTCACTAAGTTCATTAACATTTTTAATCATCACAAAAGGAGAATATAACAACTTGAAAAAGAACATGTTCCAGTTCATCTAAACGCATAGTTTATACTCTAGTAGTGCTAGACTTGAGACACGCGTCTCTGGAGCTTTCAGTTCCTTTCCACACTACATATTCCTTTCAAATTTTTTGCATATATTAATAAGCCAAACGTCTGCCCACAAGTCCAATCTTCCATCAACTCTTTCTGGTGTTGTGTTCTGGCTTTGTCTTGCCATTATGAATGACCCCAAGTATGGTTATCCTTACCCCCCTCAAGGTATTGCTTGTTTTTCTTTTCTATTCCTCTATGGAAGAGAGTTCTTTGTCATCGTGTACAATTAGTAATATTTTATTGTCAGCATTTAAGTTGCTTGCATGTTGCATCACATACAGATACATCACTGTCACCATTTAATCCTAAGTCATGGATTGAAAACTTTTTTCTCTGTCATCAGGCTAGAAACGATCATCTAATCTTAGTCTCGACGGTTAGATGATGGCTTCCTTGCTAGCAAAATAATTTTACAGATGAGCAAAATAAAGCTACGGAAACAAATGGATCCTATTCTAGTTATGCCCACCATTTCTTTTTGAATTTTTGGTTTTTTTCTTGACCAGAATAGTAATGATGCAGGGGCTTATCAAGGACCGCCTCCCGTGATGGCGCCTCCTCAATATTATGCACCACCACCACCACCGCAACGGCAAGTAGGCTTTCTGGAGGGATGGTACGCTTTCTACATTTATTTTCACTCTGAATATTTGCTACATACACAGACTCTGTAGCTTGTCATGTTGATGCTCTAAAGATTGTTCTTTTTATGGTGTATGTGTTGCAGTCTTGCAGCTTTATGTTGCTGCTGTCTCTTGGATGAGTGTTGCTGTGACCCTTCAGTTGTACTTGTCACCTAATGACGCCTGTGATTATACGGCACAAAGAATGAATGTTTTATATTAGGACACATGTAAGGGTCTTTGTTGATTATATAAAACTATTGATTGATGAGTATGCGATATTTTTCGCTATCTTTTATTATCCCGTTTTATCTTTCTGGATGAAATTTATCTTTTATTGATCATGGTGGATCTTTCTAGTACATGTTTGTGCTAAGGATTTAGAGCTCTGGCACATGCAAGATGTAGTTTTTTCATCCACTTCTTATCATTATAATTAATACCAGATGGCACACTCTTTTGCACATGGATTAACAGCAGGAGTGGTAGAAATTAGATTTAACTGACGTAAGAAAGATCTGCAGTGCGAAGAAAACCACCACTCACTATCTGGATATTCAGCATGAATAGCTCAGAACTTTGTTCTGTAGTATGCTAGGAATCAACCACGAGCTTATGAACATCGCAGAATCAAATAACCTATCGTGTAGCAGTTTGTGGTTAATTCGTAAGGCCAAGCCGGCTCCCCAGCAAAATAAAAACTTGGCAAAGCATACTGCCGTAGATTTACTTCAATAAGAATCTGAAGGGCCAAGATGAACCAACTGGCCGGCCAAATCCAACATGGAAAGCAATAGCCTTGAGCCTTGACATCGGCAACAAGCACCTTAATTTGAATGTAGGATATATCAGTAGCATTTCTAGATTCAGAATTATAGTTCTGTTTTGAGACAACATACAAACACTTCCAGATTTTCATTCCAAATGATAGTACCATGGGATTGAGTACTCTGCAATGTGTTTCCGCTCTAATGTAATAAAGTAACTTCCACCACCTGTGACCTCAATAGCTTTCAAGGATTTATTGCCATATAAAGTTTCTGATCTTTAATTAGACTAGACTAACGCTGCTGTAATATATTTAACGTTTATCCTGTATTATTAGCACCTTATCTATAATTCTGAACTTCGGCCATCATATCCAACCTTAAAACAGAGAGCCAGCAGGAAGGCGATAAGTCTCTGCTAACAAATGTATGTGTTCAACCTTAATGGAATAGCAGCCCAAGTGCATTGTAAAAGCTGATCATAAGTGGTCTCCTATATTCTAAGTGCAGTGTACATATAAAATTTTGGATGTCGTTATCAAATCCAAAACAAACGGGGTTGCAAAAGAAAACAGATTCTGAATGTAAGCAACTACAATGCTCATAAGCCTTTCCTACGAGTACTATGCTCCATTAGACAGAGTTAATCCCCACTTTTTAGTATTGCCTGGATCGCCATCTCTGCATCCATCAGGGTAGGGTGCCAGAGCACTATCCAATTCACCTCTAGCAACTTCCTGCGGATTCCTGCAAATGACAGCAGAATTTCTGGGTGTCAGAATAGTAAAAATCTCGAAAAATTTCCGCTTTCCTTGCTTTCCATCCTTAGATAGGGTCTCAATCTTTTTTCTCCACGCTTAACATCATAAACAATTAATAAGATTATCAGCAATCTCTTTATGTCTTGCCAGTACAGAGATTCTGCAGCAATGGTGTAAGCAGATTTGGCGGTGAAGTTTCCATAAGTTGTGCCCTTCCATGTCAGTTTTCCCTGCAACAATTGATGTTTCATGGAATCAGCGCTCTCAAAATATCTTTAAATTTTTCTGAGGCATCTGAGCTTGAAAATTGTCAGATTCCTTAAAAATCTATTGCCTGTCAACGAGCATGCTGGAAACTTAAGATCTTTCTGTCGAGTTCATTAACAAGAAGATGTGATATGCATCCAAATGTGGTATTGACTCTAACCACTTGTCCCCCAGAATAGAAACATGGCTTTCTTGGCCATTTCTTCAAATCAAACACCAGACAATAACGAGATGCGTTTGTTATATATACTGAACAGAAAAGAAAACTTTTTTATTGTAGTTGCAGCAGAACACACTTACTCTATTGAATTTCAATACGATTATTTATACAATAAGGAAAAACAGAATTACAAGATATTCTCCTAGCATATCTGATTTTCTGTTACATGGAACAAAAAGAGCCATTAGAATAGCAACAGTAAACAAACTCAGATTCTGCTGAGATTTCATTTTACTTCTAGACAACGTTTAATGCTTGTGGTGGCTGCACAAGAATTTTGTTGAACCAAATGAATTGTGCATAGCACTTCGTTGGTGTGAAACTAAAACAGCACAAACACGGCACTAAATATGTGGTTGTGATTCAGAAACCTCCTTACCTGAGAGAGAGGGAAAGAAAGAGAATTGTTTGAGGAAGTGGGGTTATCTTCTTTGCATAGACAACTCAACTAACATGAAGTTTGGAGCAGCAAACTTGTGACAATTGCGTCTATGCCTTAGACCCGTGTATAAAATCTAATCATTAGGGCCCTGGAAAGGGAACCAAATGTCACGGGAGCAATTTATTGTGCTATCACCAATGCCATTGTACATACGGCTCTTCTCATTGAAGAAACAGTAAAAGAAAGCCAGCAGAAGAAAGGACCCTTTTTCTCCAGCTTAGACAAATTCACCAAATTTGGGCTGAAAAAGAATTGTGTAGCATTCTCTGGTGGCTGTATTGAGTTCATCAAGAGAGTTAAAAAATGGAAGAAAATAATATCGTTATAGCTGCTTCAACTTTTTTTTTCCAGCACGGTATTAGAAATGATAATTTCATTTGAATTTGATAAATATTTTATAGACGGTTCATATTGATAATAATGACAAAATTGGATTTTGAAACGTGTTATGGATGCTGCTCTATCAAACAATATCCGACTGAAATTTATTTATATCTATAAAGTTAATTAAGATTACAACTCTATCATTAGCTATATACAAGAGTTTAGGGTTCCAGGAGAGAAATAAACAAAGGAGGCCTCGAAGAGAAATGGGCTTTAACTCTTCAATTACCTGAAACTTCTTCCAAGCTAAGCGATGCTAATCCCAAGAATCTCCGAAGCCTGATCTCCAACCTGGGCCGCCCAATCAAAATTCTCAAATCCCTGTGTCTCACAGCCATTTTTATATTAGAATTTTTTCTGGTCCTATAAATGGTCATCGACGATCTCCTCTCATACTTATTATCTGACTTGCCAATATATTATTGTGGTTGTTTTTGGATTTGAAATCAGATAGCTGATTGGCATTCTATTTTTTTCCCAGAAAAGTGTGTTTTTTATTTGAAAAAAAATATTAAATTGAATTTTTTTAATGATTTAAACATGTTAATATTAAAAAAATGAGTTTTTTTAATTATTTTAAAATAAAAAATACTTTTAAAACATATCCTTTATCATAATACTAACCACGAACTAGTTCGAGTTCCAATCTAGACTCCATGTCTTCCTCGTACAATGATGTTGTTTTGTCGCTCCTTATTCACCGTTGCACTTGTTATTGCTATGTTTTGCTATAATTTTGCTGCTGCTGCTTCTTATACTACATTCATTGTTTTTTGTTCTCTCTCATAGACTCTCCATTTTGTCTTCGAATGACTGCAATGTCTAAATGGTGTTGCTGTTGCTGCTTGTGGTGGTTCGGGTATTGGGTAGTACAGTGGATATTTAACACCTGACCTCGGATTTTAGGATTAAAAAAATTATATTATCAGGTAGTAGATTAAATATATATAATAAAATATTAAAAAGTGTAACTTAATTAGTTAAATTTTAGTTTGTTTTTTAAATTTTTCTAGTTTAGATCTTACAAATCTTAAGATTATTAGAAGAATTATAAGTTGAAAGGCGAACATTCTAATTACACGCCCACACCCACACACACATATATATATATATAAAGTTTAAGTTTAAATAGTAACATAAACAAAATATATTTAATAAAATAGCTTCAAAATTTGAAAGGTAAAATTAAAAGCAAAGCCCGCCCACGTGTATTTATAACATTGTGCACACATCATGTTTTATAAAGACCAATGTGAAACATGATGGATTCCAAAGTACCATGTATGAAATTCCAAGTTCCCTCCAAAACAAATGCAATGGCAAAGAAGAGGCATTTCTAAATTTTAACTCTCCCTCCAAAACACAACTGGACCATCCTGGATCTTATGAGATCCTCGCCGCTACTTTTTTATTGTTATTATCCACTTTAAAGAAATGCTATGCCGATTTGCCTGAATCCATACATCGATTCTTATTTCTTGTGCGATCAACCCACTTAATGATTACAGCTTACGGAAATAAAATCCAGCTTTTGATACCTGCACGAGCAAGGGTGATTCTATAATTCAGCACGTGTTTGTCTTTGCAGTTAACAAATATTATTGATTTTTTTTTTATTTTTAAATATGTTCATGTTAAAATTAATTTTAAAAAATAAAAAATATTTAAAAAATTAAGTATTATTACACTGCTTAGAAATAATTGAGGCGCAGTTAAACTTTTTGACAGGACTAAAAAACCGCGTGTTTTTAACTTTTACCAAAATTTATTTTGTGCTTTAAAAAAATTATACATAAAAAAATAAATTGAAACTCTCCTCCCTGCACTTCATTCCCAGACGAGCACTAAAATAAAAACGTCACCCCAGCTACCCCAATCATTCTCCCCTCCTCCGCAAACATAAATTTACTCAATTAACCTCATAGGCATTCGGTATCATCACATTCGCGTCAGCTTCTCACTTACGCCGGACCACCCAGTTGGCTTTCCTCCACGTCATCACCCGCCTGGCCCCCACCTAGAAAAACCCTAAATTCACGACAAATTCAATCCAAATTCACCCCAAATCACAATCACAATCAGACGCATCTAAACACCACCACGTGTCCTTGATATCAAATCCTCACCATCAATGCCAGGTCAGGCGGTCGGTTTTATGGGCAGCAAATCAAGAAACAAAATTAAAGTCAATGGCCCTGATCTTGCCCGAAACATCTTCGGGCAGATCTCATCGCCTTTAAGAACCAACCCTCGCTTCCTATCTTCCTCGCTCTAAATCAATCCCTCACAAACCCTAACTCTTCACGTTTATTAGATTTTTTTTTGGGTTTGCAATTATATTTTTATAGCGCGTGGAGGTTAAAATCCCGGCAACGCGTGTAACTCACGCCCTCTTGATTCATGTTAATTTCTCACCGGAGATCTACCGGAATCGAACCGGATTCATGGCGTCAGCTGTGTTAGCGAACCGGAACGAACCGAATTGGACGCAGCCACAGCCACGTGGTGGTGGAGCTAAATTCATGGGCAAAATCCCTTTCTCCAACCCTAACCCTAAGTTCTCCAAGAAACGCCAATTTCAGCCACCTCAACCACCACAAATCCCCGACGTTGATGAATTTCCTTCCGCCGCTTCAGATGACGCGTCTTCTATCAACCGCCGTCCACAGAACAATCACCACGACTTCAACATCGGAGGATACGTGTCGTTCAATGTTAGCTCGTATTCTAAGAAAGAACTAATCGAGCTTAAAAGTCGATTAGTTTACGAGCTTGAAAAGATCCGAGAGTTGAAAAACAAAATCGAATCCTCTGATTTCCACATCGGACAACCCGGCTCCAACTTCAGTAGCAAAAAGCAAACCTCTACAAACAAGAAAGTATCCGGCAACAAGCGGCAGTTTCCGGCCCCTTCAAATTTAAACAATTTTAAGCGATCAAGTCCAGATAATGCCCAATTGATGAAGAATTGCCGCCAAATTCTGTCGAAATTGATGAAGCAAAAATTAGGGTATATTTTTAATGCTCCAGTTGATGTTGTGGGTTTGCAATTGCATGATTACCATGATATAATCAAGAATCCGATGGATTTAGGTACGGTGAAGTCAAATTTGAGCAAGAATTTGTATGAATCGCCAAGGGATTTCGCTGCTGATGTTAGATTGACATTTACTAATGCCATGAAGTATAACCCTAAGGGTCATGAAGTTTATATTCTTGCCGAGCAGTTTTTTACAAGATTTCAGGAGTTGTATAGGCCGATTAAGGAGAAGGTGGGTGAGGATGGTGAAGAGGAGGAGAATGATCTAGTTCAAGAAGTGCAAGCGAGTTCTTGGGATCATATTAGAAGAGAGCCAGAGAGGGTTAGTAAAATCGATGGTGATTTTATGCCAGTTACAGCGAAATCTGATCCAATTGGGCAGCAGGAGCAGCCAACTGGGATGAATCAAAACCCTAATTCCGTGAGGACGCCTTCACCAATGAGGGTGCCGCAAGTGAAGCCATTGAAGCAACCAAAGCCGAAAGCAAAGGATCCAAATAAGCGAGAGATGAATCTTGAAGAGAAGCACAAGCTAGGTGTTGGTTTGCAGAGTCTGCCACAAGAGAAAATGGAGCAAGTTGTGCAGATTATTAGGAAGAGGAATGGGCATTTGAGGCAAGAGGGTGATGAGATCGAGCTTGATATTGAGGCTGTTGATACAGAGACATTATGGGAGTTGGATCGGTTTGTGACTAATTACAAGAAGATGGTTAGCAAGATTAAGCGGCAAGCTTTGATGGATATTAATAGAAATGCGGGTGCTGCTGCTATCAGTGAAGGCAATAATAAGGTATATGATTTGTCTTAGTTTTCTATTATGACATTGTTTTCATTTCATTTCTGTTTTGTATTTGTAGAGCTTGAATGGCTTACTATTGGGTGTTCAATTGAGTAGGATGTACCTGGAAATGATAGAGTGGAGGTGGTAAATGAGGCAAAGAAGCCGAAGAAAGGGGATATGGGGGATGAAGATGTTGACATTGGCGATGAGATGCCAATGAGTAGTTTTCCTCCAGTGGAGATTGAGAAAGATAATGGACATGCAAGTAGCAGTTCCAGTAGCTCCAGTAGTTCGAGTGATGATTCTTCATCTTCAAGTGGTACAACTCAATTCTGATGTTTGGAGTCTAATTTAAGAGAGTTTGTTTTGTTGCAGAAGTGCTAATCTTGAATTAAACTGCAGATTCTGATTCAGGGAGTTCTTCAGGGAGTGATTCAGAGGATGCACATTCATGATGATATCTTATTGGAGTTGAATGAATTCTGGATTGCTTTAAAGCTTTTCAGGTGTGTCTTTGAAGTACCTTGAAATGGGTTGTGGATGAGGTATGTGGCGATTCACTTGATGCGTGGAGTGCTGTTGAAAACCCAATTTTTCATTTCAGTAGTAGACTGATGGAGTTCTATGGATTCCCTTTCTTTGTGTACAGGGAACAATTGTGTTGGGTTGCGTCTTGGAGAGGTAAATTTGATGGGGTTGGGAGTGGCTTTGTATTGGCTGGGGACTGAAAGCTTTTGCAATTTGTGTAAAAAGATGAAGGAAATAGTAGAAATCAAGGTTGTAGGTTAGGATGGTAGGAAAAGCAGTGAAAAAGTAGAGTAGATGGTTAGAGAGGTGGTTGAATCACTTTTGTACACATTACAGCACCTAATACATGGATTTTTATTAGTAAATGCCCTCTTCTTCCTCTTGAATAACTGATGAACCATGAACAAGCAAGTAGCCTCCTTTCCCCAGATATTAAGCATTTTGTAAGCAAGCAGCGGAGGCAAGAATGTACTTCACCAGCTCCTCCTATTGTAAGTGTTGCACACTAGGGATCTCGGAAAGTGAGTTGTGAGTGCTTTCTTTCTTTCCTTGACAGGAAAGATTGGAAGCAAAGCAAATCTCTCTCTCTCTCTCTCTATATATATATATATATATATATATATATATATATATAAATAAATTTTTGGTTAAACGGACCATTTGGGAGCGTATGCCATGCAAATATATTTTTGAGGGATACGAACAGATGAAAGCAAGCAAGCATGTGAAATTTAGGTGTGCCAGATATGAAAAAGGGCTGGATGGGGGGGGGGAAAAGTGTCAGCCAAGCGGGTGGCTTTAATTAATTAATAATCACGCCGCCTAATGGAAAAGGTTTGATCCGGCCGTGTATTTCATCTGGCCAATGCAAGCCCCGTTTGAACGTGACAAATTTGTGCATTTCTTAGTTTACTGAACGGACAGACCAAATTCAAAGCCCCCCATGTCTTGTATTAAGATAATTGAGAGGAGTTGCTGGCCTTTCAAGCCTTTGTCAGAAAGAGATAGGATTCTCTTCTCTCGTCTCTCTCTTTTAATGCTCTGTTTTTTCTAATGGCTAATATGAGGGACCCAGTCTTCTTTTAGCAAAGCATAGAATTAGTTGTAAACTGAGTAACGTGGAGAGCCTTCTATCAATATACATTTTAAAATTATTGGTTGTTTTGTAAAATATTTTTTAAAAAAATATATATTAAAATAATACATTTTTAAAATTTTATTTTTTTATATTATTATATAAAAAATTTAATTAGAAGTAAAACAAAAAAATTTAAATTTAATTTAAAAAATAAGTTGAGACTCATTAATAATCACCTTTTAAGTCTTTCTACCTCGAGATAAACTCTATAAATATTAAGAAGAAACTGTCTCTTGAACGGCATGTTTCGAACTTTCAAACTTAATGAAATTTAAAATTAATTTCATCGTAAAAAATTATAGAATTTAATCTCTAAACATAATCTAAAAGTAAATTAAAGGTCAACCTTAATTTACTTTATTAAAAAAATGTTAAGACTAACTTTTTAAAATGCTTATTTATCAAGAAAAATTTAGAGAATTTTGAAGAAGGGAACAAGGATAATATAAAAAACAAAATTAATTAAAATTTATCTTTTTAAAAAATATAAATTTAATTTATTTATCAACTCAATTCAAACTAAAAATTTATAATTAAATTAAATTATAATAAAAAAATGATTCTAAACGACAACACTAGTAAAAACTTAATAGAATAAAATAAAGAGACTTGACCAGCAAAAGATAGATTTGAATTCATCAAATTGATAAAATGAAGATCCATGAAAGAAACGCCACTGATATATAAGACCCCCTTACTATTAAATGTCCATTTCAATCATCTATAGACTCGAAAGATCAATTTTCCTAAGCAAAAGTTGGAATTTCGTGTTTCGCCAGTAACTTGGAAGACACCCCACCATCACCCACTATTCTTTCTAAAATAATCAAGCGTTAAGAGCATATTTAATTTTATATTTTAAAAATATTTTTTTTAAAAAAGTAAAATTTTATTATTTGTTTTACTCGAAATTATTTGTTTTATTGTTTTTAGATTATTTTGATGATATTACTATTAATTTGTTCTAAAAAAATAATTTTACTGAAGGAAAGGAATAACTGGGCGTTTCAAATTGAAGTCAGCAATTTTACTGATAGAAAAGAAGGGTTAGTTAAACCATCGATTTAAGGAAGCAGTAGTTCAGCGTGGTTACGTTGAGTTTTTTCACTTGATAAGCGAATCGCAATTATTTTAACAAATGAAGTTTCCTCCCTCTAATCACTCGCCAGTAAACTTTTCACGAGGAAGTTTCTATGAACTCTGGCGCGTTGCTTTCAAGATCACGTAAGCCCCCCTCGAGATATTTCCTAGTAAAACCTAGTCTGAAAATGACCTCACCAACACAAATGACATTCTCAGAAACGCTCTTTTCATTTGATATCATGCTGCTATCTTTTTCTTCCTTTTCTTTTCTTTGTTTAGGGAAGGGACACACCCTTTAATAAAACCATGGATGGAGATTCTTGTCAAGACATGCTAGCCAGACCAAGAAAGCAGCATCCCCCAACAACGGATTCTGGAAAGCGCTTTAACCATCACCAGCTTGGTAAATTAAATGCATCTAACGCAGCTGAAAGGATTTATTTTACGTGGGACCTTGACAAGTCAGAGCCAATGACTGATTACTCCCTCTCACATAATTGAAGTTGAAGCGAACATGTTAATGTTGTGGCGAGCACAACTACATAAATAAACCAGTGGCCATTACTCTTCTCCAAACCACTCTCTGTAAATTCGAGGGCTGCCTGCTGATTCAACCACTACGCCGGCAAAGACTTGGCAGTGAGCCGGAGATAACCCGGGTAGAAGTCAATTCATGTACTAGCAGAGAGGATCCTCGTAACCTTTTTGTCTCCCTGTGCTTGCCATATTCTAGCAACTTGTTATTCGGCAACTTTACAAACATGTCAAGCATTTTTTTAAAATATCCAAACCCATCAACAAGATTGAAACGTCAACATCATACTAGCAAGTTTCCACCGCAGACGCAGAAAGTAGATAAACTTAAATAACGATGAGATAGCACGTTTGTGTTCGACAAAAATGGCAAAGGATTTTCACCCTCTCAAGTTTTCGTTGATTGAACCTTTTCCTATACGAAAACAAATTAATACTCCGTCTTCGTTTAAAAAGAACCCCTAGAAAAAACAGCTAACGATAGCTTTAAATAGTCATACCAATAGATAACTTGATGATGCTGGACACCAAGCAACCATCACAAAGAAAATTCTGCAAGAAAAGTTCCTTCTCCAAACTATTTCAAGCAAACAATCCTGAATAAATACTTTGGGCATGTTTGAATGGAACAAGAGCTGGAAAAAGTGTTGAGGGCTTTGGCACTATGAAGCCCTATCAATTATTGTAGTTATCTCTCGATCTTCTTGAAATTGAGATAAAGCTCTCCAAGTTGAGATTCACAAGCAGCTTCAGCTTCTGGGGCTAGATATTTAAGAAATGATTTGGTCAGGTCATACGTTGACACATACCGGAAGACCTTACCACAAAACTTGCGTGCTTCAGCCCGCCTTGATGGTTTTTCAGGCATATTTGTTGCCAATTCCTTTATCAGATGACTGAGTTTTTGCAGATGATTTTTCAAGACTTTCTTTGATGCATCGCGATTACTTTCATCATTTCCAGAAGAAACCATTGACTTCAATATTTCTATTACTAGATCAAGTGCTTCAACTCGACGAAACTCCAACTTTGCACTGCTACATTTCTCCAAAAGGAAACCAAAGAGATGGTGCCCAATCCATGGCCTTCTTCGAAATATTTCTGTAAAAAAATCAGACTTTATTTGAGATGTCTTACTCTCAAAATATCGCGCCAGTTCACCCTTGAAAATATCAATAACCCCCTGTAGTTCACGCTCTGAAAAACTTCTGGCACCAATAATTTTCAGAATCCAAAAGGTTGAATCCTGAGCAAGGGAAACAATCATTTTGTGTCGCTTCCACATGGCCGACTGTTTTTTCTTGGATAAATTACCAGCAGATTTCTTTCTCTTTAATGGCTTTGATGCCAACTTTAAGTTCTTTTCCAACAAAGATTCAAGAGTGGGTAGTTGCACAGCATCACCCCTCGGGAAGTCCTTCGCTTTTAATATCTTCTTTTGCAAAATTCCCCATATTCGCTGTCCAAGCTGCTCACTGATTTCTGCAGTCTGAGGGTTAACAAATGCCCGAGCCAAGTTCAAGTACACCATCAGAACCTCAGGCTTGGCTGTAGAATGAAGACAACAAGAAAGCACAAACGAGGATGCAGATTTTTAATAAAAGGTCTTCCAGAGAAAGCAAGGCAAGACAGACTTTCTAAAATTGCAACATAATGTGGAAATAAATAATTCTTGCAACTGAGACTGGAGATTCTGCCAACACAGCCAAAAAAGAAGGTTGCCAAACCCCAGCCCCAGGCAAGAAACACCATTTAGCATTTCTGACAAGTCATTAACGACAACCAATGTTGTATATAAATGAATGATTCCTTTCTCATTGATCCAAAGCCACCGCTAAATCTAGTCTTGAGAGAATTATTAGGAATTTATGAATTATGCTAGAACAAACAAAAGGCTAACTCGCAAATCCCAGATAATTTAACACAAGACACAAATGCTTACCTGGATTTTCATGTAGGTAAACCTCCAGCAATGAAAGAACACGAAGTTTGAACAGAACAAGCTGGGATTGAGCGGTTTCACCTCCAGCCTGATTCTTTCTATCTTTGAAAATCTGGGCAAGATAAGCATCCATCCGGAACATTGCATCATCATCCATTCCTCCATCAGAATCATCAGACAGCTCTTTGCCAGCTTCTTCAACCTCAGCCACTGCCTCAGAGTCATCGGTCTGTTCTTCATCCTCACCTGTTTTACCTGTCTCAGCTTCATCCATTTCTTCTTCTCCTTCAACTTCTTCTTCTACTTCTTCAATACCAAGAAAATCTTCATCGTCATCATCTCCATCATCTCTACCTTCTTCCCGATGTCTAGGTGGCTTCAAATCTTTCTTAATGACACGCAACATCCGAAGAAGTCCATCGTTGGTCACATCATTACAGAAGTACTTAAAAACCTAAAAACATAAAATTGTTACCAGAGTTAATATCATGTTGTTGATGGGAATCCATGTACAAGAAGAGACATTGTTAGCAACCCTTCACTCTAACCAAATTGACTTCTTCCCTACATAAGTTGTGAAACAAAGATTACACATGACATGGACAATGATTTTTGAAAGCAATTCATACTTGACTAACAGTTGAGCTATTCAATCTGGACTCGGCCAACTGCATCATTCCAATAGCAAGTTGAATTTCCGAAATTCTCAAAAACAATCACAAAGAACTAATGTATCAACATGTAGAAACCACATATGATTACTCAAGAGCTTACCCTGTCATGAAAGTAATATAAAACTTTATTATAGGATGTGCACTGTAAAGCAAAATTAAGGTTGGGGACATATAGATATGCAACATACATGTGCAAATACAAATGCAAATTAACCTTCCACTACTGCACACACCTGCTCAATAGCAGAGCGCAAGGGAGCTGATGACTGAGGTAACAATGAAAGGAATGTATCCACAAGGACATCCATTAACTTAGGATCTGCATCATTATCCAACTCCTCTTCTCCTGCGTCAAGAAGATCAGAAGATGCAAAAGCTTTCTTACAACATATAACAAGTTCAGATGCAGCTTCTGAGAATTCTCCAGGTCGAAGGAGTACTTGAAGCAGCAACTGGATCAGCAAGAACCTCATTGCAAGCAATTTATTTGCTTCAGCACCAATTACACAAATTTTTTCCTGCATAATTAAAACATTTTAAAAGTTGGATTGATTAAAAAGCTGATAAAGTGACAGCTGGGATGTTTGAGAACACAAGTAAATACATATAATTTGCTAGCATTTGAAACTCGAGCAAAAATACCAGTTCTCAAAGAACTCATAATAATGCAAGGGAAAGCAATTATTGGCAGACTCAATAAGGAACAGTCCTATGTAAGGCAAAGCCCATGCTGAAAAAACCACAGGTAAAAACAATCTGATTCATATCCAAAGGTTCCCTCCAGTCATTTGATTTTAAAGTGGAATCAAGACATACATCATATCTGTTATTTGAGGATTCAGCATGCATCCCAACTCTAAAATCAGAACCAATTTGATGTCCATATTCAAATGTAAGAATAATTAGAGTTGCTGAAAGCAAGAACACAAAGCTTACCTCTCTGGAAAGCCTAGTTTCCATTTCTTGCAATTTTTCAATGGCCTTTTCATCGTCATCACTCAAAGATCGAAAAAGAGAAACCGAAGGAATGTTACGTAGTGTACTGAGAAAACGCATGAAGTAAGACCCAAGATCACCGTGCTCCAGGCCACTAGACAAAGAACGCAACCCCTCTATCTTTTGAGCATTTGCAAGCAGTGATTGGATCTGCTCAATGCACATTCTGCAAATAGCACTTGAGGTAGGTGCCTTTGGCCACTTAAATTTCTCCTGTAATTCAAAAGATGTCACTTCAGAGCCAAGAGATGCAGAGAACAGACCTTGAACAGCTAGAAACTTCAAAATTTCCTTCTGCACCCGAAACTTTGCTTCTGGCTCCAGCTTCAAATGTTTCAAAATACTTGGGAGGGATTCTACCACCCAAGTCTTCAAGAAATCAGAATTTGCCGTTGCACCATTTGAATCCTTATCCTCGACTGAACCCATCTCTGAATTGTCATCAGTAGTCTGACTCTGGTCTGATGGTTCTTCTGAAGCATTTCCTTCATCCACAAACATGTTCATTAAATTCTGAATAAACAACATGCAACCAGATTCAGTTTTAAACTCTGTCACCAAAGCTTTAACTGTTTTTGTTTTTGTGATGCCATCAAATCTTGCATTGCTGTGTCTCTGTAAAGCTACTATAACAGCAACTCTTCTGACATCATCATTTCCAACCCAATCTGATAGCTCCTTGAGAAAATGCTGAGCAACTTTATACAGCCAAGAGTCCTTTGTCGAAAGTACATCCACCATGCATTGCACAATTTTGTGAGAGAGAACATATGGAATGAAAGAAGCGGGGAGCCTTGGGAGAAGGAGAAGCAGAATATCAAATGCCAAGTGCTTGCGATCATGCGAAGAAAGAAGAAGGGATCCTTCGATAATAACTTCACAGAAACACCGAACACTCCTAGCAATTTCTTCTTCAGATGAGCTAGACTTGCGACTTTTTTTGTGCTTTTTTAGAGAATTAGAAGCTGACACCACATCTTCAGCTTGCATAACAATATCAGGTAAGAGAATATTTACCAGAACAGGCCATACACCATGAACTCTAGGCTGACAGAAAGTTGATTCCTGCCATTTTTGACAAACAATAACATCATGAGTAAATAATAAAACCTTTTATGACCATGAAATATTATTGTCCTGCACAAATAATTAAAGAATCACCTTCAAGCAGTTAATAATAGAGGACAAATGACCAGGCACAAAAAGTCTACTAGGGCTGAACGGATGTGGCAAAAATTTCCCAAACATTTCACTATCAATGGAAATTTTCTCCCGGATTCTCAAAGCTAAAAGCAATGCATCAGGATTTCCAGCGTCAGGATTTCCAGCGTCAATACCACCTTCAAACCACTCGCGCAGTCTTGGAGCTTCAAGAATGTGATTCAGCACGGCCTCAGTTGGCAACTGCAATCACAAGACAAGGCAGTGGAGGGATCAAGGATTAAAGATCAAAGATCAAGAGACACTGAGGGAATTGCAAGACACGCATCCCAAGTGGGCATACAATAAGAACACCCCACCCCCCAAAACAAATAAAACTGAAAAGCCCCAAGGAAATAAAAAGGATGCAACTGTCCAAGAAAATCAGTTTTCTTCATTTGTCAGAATAAGGCACCTTTTCAACCAATTCTAATATAATTGCAACAGCAGGCTCTTGCAGATATCGTTTTTTTGCTGCAAGGGAGATAAGCACATTGGTGAATTCTTTAATGATGAGGGTGTTATGATCAGAAATCCACTCTTCAGTCAGTCTTCTTGATAGGGCAAGAGCACCATAAGCAAATAACCGACCCAAAAGGCAATCTCTTATATCCTGCAGTGCCACAAAGAAGCAACCTCAGGAATAGTATGCAGAGAAGATAGCAACAGAATACAAAGGGCCAATCCTCACCCACCTGACCCTTCATTGATGAAGAAACTTCTAACAAATCAGCTATTAGTTTCAGCACTGAATCCACTTTGACACTAGGAATTGTATCAACTAACACCGTCAAGCCCAGTGCAAATCCTTGCCTTGCACACTCCAAAAAGCAAAACCAGATTATGTGATACACACAAGTTAGCCAAAAACCTCACATTATAGATAGCCCAAGTTTATAGCCACACAATGGATACTACATTCTACAGAAAAAATTATCCGATGCTTGAAAAGGTGACCATTTGACCATGTTCAGTTTACAGTAATGTTTTACAGGTTAACAACAGTCTTATCCAGCTCACGTGAGATCTAAATGCCCAAACAAAGAGTTTTCACATAATGTCCAGCAAGATATAATGCCCTGAGAAACAAGAACCAGATAACAGGTGCGGTTGCATAAAATGCAGGGTCAAAAGTATAAAGCAGCTATTGACATGGAGATGAGCAGGTACTGAGAAATAAGCCAATGCAACAGATACACCAAGAATGCATGTTTTATGGAATCATTCATGAGAATCAAAACCCAACAGGCATCAGACATGATTGTGCAATTAATCACACAGCATGAATGTGATAATCAAACTAAACTGATGTACCATTTTCATCAAAAAGAAAATTCTAAAAGCTGATTCAACTCCAGGAAATATTTATCCTTGATGAAATTGAACTTAAAAAACGTTGTGTAAAATTTATCGTTGGATATCATGAATCAAGTTTCCATCCCCTAACAGCGTATACAGAGAACCATAAAATTGGTTCAAAAGGGGTGATTGTGTGCATGATACATAGCTTTCACAAAGAAGGAACAAGAGCACAGTGCGCAATTTAACCAATCATACCTCTCTCGATGAAGAAGCACCGCGAACAAGCCTACGCACAGCGTATCTCACAGAAGGTGCACAATCATTCAACCCATCATCCTTCTCCGCTTCCAGTTTCAATCCACCTTCAACCACCTCCTTATTCTCCATAACTTCATATGCCTTCTGAACCTCTTGCAACTCCGTGACCAATCTCTCCACTGCACCTTCTCTCACAGATACATCCACCGATGCCAGGTCCTTAAAGACACCAATATGAAACTTCGGCAACGTCCCACTCGAGGAAGCTACCATGTGCTCTTTACTTTCGGTAACCTTTGAATCAACATCCATTTTTTTAGTCTTCACTTCCTTACTCTCTGAAGCAGCATGCAGCCGCTCTTTATCCAATGCTTTCCTTTTCTTCCGTCTTTCCATGGGTTTCATTGAGCTAGGAATGGTAGAAAGCCCTGCTTTGGAAGCATCCCCATCCGGGGCTTTGGTCTCTTTATTCTTATCTTTCTTCATTTTCTTTCTACTTGAATTTGAACTTGCATTCTCATTACCCGTGTCCTCTAATTTTGCGTTCTCGATATTTGTGTCTGTATTATCTAAATCCTCAACTTCCGCTACTGAATTGGGGCTTCTTTTCTTGCTTCCCATTTAAGCCAAAAAAATCAGATGTCCTTGCTAAAATTGTATACACCAAAGAAAAAATAAGTAAAATCCAGGCAAAAAAAATCGACTTAAAAATTAAGATAAAGTGGTAAGACTGAAGCTCAAGCACCAATACAAACCACTGAATTGTATTTAAAACTATATATAACAAAAAAAAAAAGTAACCAAATTGACACACTTTCTGGGGAAAAAAAAGAGAGTTTTGAGGTTAAGCGAGCTTCAGTTGGAGAGGTAAAAGGAATGAATAGAAAGAAACCCTAATCAAGGTACATCGAGAGAGGTTATGCAAGTGTTACCTATAGGGTATGGAGAGTCTCCTCCTCTTCTTCTACGTGGTGGTAGGGTATTAGCGGAAATCAAAAACCCTAGCTGATTAACCACAGTGTCTTTATTGTTTAAAAGAGGAGGAGGTCACCGACTCGCCGTTTATTTTTCTTAACCGTTATTTAATGGGCTCCTCTAATCAAACAGTAGTTAATAGCCCGATTAGAGAACTGATAAAGGCCAAGCTAGCGGCCCGTCTAATACATGGGAATGGTCTTTTAGGCAAGTTTTCTAAGTCCGTGTCATTTTCTTCTTCTTTTTTTCCTAACACCACTGGTCTACTAACACGTACGCAACTTCGATTAACTAGTAGGATTATTTTGGAAGCCTATGGAGATCTTGTGGATAACAATTTTTATTCCATTTTTTTAATTTTAATTGAAATTCATACCTAAAACCATAGTTTTTACATTAGATATAATTTAAAATCCGGAGTTCAGGTTTTAATCAAGTATTGTGTCACTTAAATTAATTTTTTAAATTAAATTAATATTATTTTAGTTAGAAAAATAATTAATTGCAATTAAATTTTTTACTGAGTTTTACAGGCCATCAAATCAACCGATCATATCAGGTTTTTTAATTTTTTAATTCAACCCAATTTCAGCTCTAAATCAACTTGCTAAGTGCAACCGGTTTCAAAACTATCCCTACAAGAATGAATTTCTCTTATTAGCTGCATCATATCAGAGATGCGAATGAATTTAGTTTTGATTGACTAGATTTAAAAATATTTTTGATTATCAGAGCGAAAAATTGACTGGGTTATTCGTAGATTAAAGAAATAAATTATCCCCAGAAGGGCAGTCAGACACGCAAGTTTTGAATTCTTGACGATGGCCACACAACAGTCCTCGGATTGGATAAATGTCTGCAATCTTTTATCTAAAAACTAACCTCGGACATCTCCATTTCAGTTCCGCAATGCTTCAGCAGAAACAATCTTACTAGGAGCTTAGAACGTGGATTGAAGGCACTCCTTTTATCTGCATTGCTTTAACAAACTGATTATTATTTTATTTTTTTGTTCGTTTTAATAATCTTTTTGGTTTTTCATTAAAAAAAAAAGGAAAGAAAAGCAGAAAGGTAGTCCGTTTTAGCAAACACGTTCTGTTATTCCTCAACTTCATAGCAAGTTTTATGCCAACCACTTAAGAGTTCCAGTGGCTTTACTTACGGAAGAGCTGCGTATTTTTTGAATGGATGAATAATCATTAACGTATAAATCTGATCTAAAATCTAATTCAAAATATAAATTTATATTATATATATTTATAGAATATTTAGATATTTTTTAATATAATATAATATATACATAAAACACACCTATAAAAAATATTTATCATTTAATATACATATAATATTCAAATATTTAATAACTATTTTATTTGTTCTTAATTAATAATTAATATTCATCGAACACAGAAACGGATAAAGAAATTATAAACATCTAAATTTTTTACTTCATAAACAATAAATAAAGTATAAATATAAAAATATCCGACCGGCTATTACCCCTTGATTTACAGCATAAAATCGCACTCGGCATCGAAATGCAACTAAATCCCATGAATGTAGATTAGAAAAGAGCCACCACCCCACGGCACCTCAGATTTTGCGGTTCCAGGCCCATAGCATACATTGAAAAAAATCCTCGAGGAAGACTATAGCACAGCTCCTTGTTCCCTCCTTTTTGGTCTCTATGAACCAAATATACAGCTGCTGTGCATGAAAACATGTCTCATACTAAACCGTTTAATAGGTGATCTGGTGGTTATCTCAAGTTCAATCCTTCTAATTATTAATATAATGGATACACCGAAGATTTATATAGCTTTTAATTTTAAAACTCGTGAAATTAATTAAAATATACATTATATACACAAATTATCCGATCATCCAAATAGCGATACACAAACTGCCGGAACACCCACGACCACCCACCTTAATAAAAAAAAATCTCAAACCAGTGTTCTGCTGAAGTTACAAACGCAAGCTAAACATTCATACATTTGAGATTAAAATTCTAAAGAACATGTCCGTTCATTCACCAGACACCAACCACACTTCCATCTGTAACCACACCTCAAACCCTTTTGGCAGCTTTTTTTTATGACGGAAAACCAGTCCGTCACATAAAAAATTAACTTTGATTGAAATGGCTTTCAGTGTTTTCATGGCACGCCCAGTAGACAACTCATCACATAGCATTAGCACATCTCTAATTAACGAAACAAACATCACTCGGTTTATAACCACAATTAACAGAATAAGCCATTAGTATCACTACGACCATGACCGACAGTAAAATACTCAATTTCACAAGTTTCATAACAGCATAATCATTTCAATTAAAATAAAAAAGAAAAGAGAAAGACCAAATTGGTCGCTCGGAATTGGTTGGCAAAGTCAAATTGATTTGGCCTCCATGACGCTCTTGATTGGGGGAGCGTAGAGAGAGTAAACAACGGCCTGTCGTTTGGCGACATCAAGCTGGGTCTTACCATCGGAATAGGCAGCGGAGATGGCCAACGAGTCGGTTAGGTTTTGGTTTTGACGGAAGGCGTCGATAGTGCGTCGTTTAGTGTACTCTCTGAAGTTGTAATCGCAGAACTGACGGGCTGTGCGTAGAAGAGAACGATACAGATTGAGGATTTGGCCTCTTGAGATAGCAGCTGATGCCATATCAAATCCAGTCAATCTAAGGATTTGCTTAGGGTACAGAGACGAATAGGTTTTCTTTTTCTTTTTCTTTTTCCTTTTCCCTTTCTGTGCGGCGAACTCTATTTGTGGTGCTCGAAAGAGAGGGAAAAACGAGACCACGGTTTGTTCCAGGCCATTAAACATATGGGCCCATATTAGCCTAATTAAAGCCCAGTCCAGTAGTCTGTCTGAAATATTGGAGAGTGTTAAAAGTGTTTACCGGGCCCATTCTCCTCTACTCTTTTTTTTTATCCATCTTCTTTAGGTTATTTGATTTTGACCCCGTTAGAAACTCGGGTCGGGTTAAGGTTTATGCTGAGTTTGAATCGCTTCGAGTTGGCAAGACTACAATTCTTCGTGGAAAATTTTGTGGTACAGAGAGAGTAATAACTCTTATCTATGGGATTATTTTAAATCAGATAAATATTAAAAAAATAAAATTTATTTCTCATTAAAAATAATAGCTATGTCTTCATCCAGGGTTTCTTTCTTCTTATTTCAGTTTTTTTTAAGTTGTAGAAAATAACTAGTAGAAATTCATGGTTATTTTTTAATCACTATAAAATGAAAGTTGAAGGATTATGGAATAAGTTTGCTTTGGTTTGGATAAAATATTAAAAAAAAATGGTTTGGTTCAATTTTTTAATAAAAAAATCAAATTACTCAATGGGCCTTTTACTTGGGCTTTTTAAAGTAATGAGTTTGTTTTTTGTATTTTAAAATCAAATTGGTTTGGGTAGTTTATATTTGGTATTTTTGGTTTTGTAGATTTAAAAGCAAAACAAAATCGAGTTGGATATTTTAAAAAAAATTATAATTGGGTTTTTCAATTAATATCTTAAATTGTTTTAATTTTATATTTTTTTTATGCTAATTCAACTATTTTACTCACTCCCGTCTGATATACTTGGTTAAAATATAAACTAAATATGTTTTTTTAAAAAAAAAAAAAACTATCCAACATAACCAATTGTTACTTTTCCATATATAAAAACTAGAAACTAGTAGAGCGTAGGAAAAAAAAATCCAAGTTCCTTGAGGAAAATTTATTGTTACGAAAATGTAAGTGCAATTACAGAGTTTCTGTAAGACAAAATGGCAATGTAGGCCTTGAATGTAAACAGAGTTTTGTTCTACTTGTCTGGAATCTAACCATGCTCACCAGGTTTTAATTTTACTTACACGTCTACTTCGACCTTTTTGACCATGTAGATATTATTTCTAATGAACCTATGAAAAAACTTCACATGTAATTTTTCATGGATTATAATCATGGACGAGTACATGTGAGCTTGAGATGTGCTTCATGCCTGCTTGATTATTCATAGAAAAATAGGTTTACTGTGAAATGAGGTACTTCATTTTTTAAATTAGTAAATAAACGAGGAAAAATAAAAGCAATATAAGCATGAAATGCTGAAGAGTGAAACATTGAGTCTTATAAAATTTATTTGTCACATTTACTTGTTGATCTAAGTATTTATAAACCTTAATTATTTATTTTATCTAAGTATGTAAAAAATATTTATATGACAATTAATTAGTAAAAATATTAGTGTTCATAATTAATTTTAATGTCTGGCTCATTGATAATTATACATTGATTATAAATAACTATTGATGGAAAAATGAGATGTCTACTTGCATAAAATATAGTGAGTGTTTGCATTGTTTACTAGTGAATAAAAAATATGACTACAATCCTCTATAAAAGCTTCTATTGCTAAGAATTTATGAGTAGAAGTATAAAATATTCATGTGTGAGCAGTGTGTAGTTTTCTAATTTCTCAAAACTCAAATAAAATATTTAGGTATGTGTGTATTGGCTAATATGTTGAAACAATATATATATTACTATTGATTGTAAAATGATGGTAGCAGGACAAGGAAACTAATTATGGTAGGAATATGGACGGTGGTAATGGAGGTTGATGAGAGGGGGTGGTAATATTCGTAGCAAGATAACAATGGCAATAAGGGAAGTACAATGGTGTTGCTGGTTGTGATAGTAACAAGTTGGTGGTGGCGCGGGGCAAGAGGGGGCACTGATGATGGAATGACGAGGTGGTTATAACGATGAAGTTACAATGGCAACAAGATCATAATGGATACTAGTTATAAAGATAGTGGTGAGAGTTGAGATGATAGTGACAGTGATGACTAGAACATCAATACTTTTTGACATTTTTAAAACTCTTTTTTTTTTCTTTTTTCTTTTCTGTCTTGATATCATTCCTAAACGTTATATTTTGCTTGTTATATCCTTTTCATTAAATAGTATTGTTAATGCTGTTAAAAACTGGTACGTGTCATGTTATACAACAAAGGTTTGATACATGTCTTGGTCCTTTTTTAAAAAAACAAAATCATTTTAATCTCTGTATTGTTTTCTCCCTACAGAAACTCCTTGATTGAAAGTTTTTTATTATCATATTTTGTAGCTAATACAATTTAGTCCCCCGATTAATTTTCTTAATTAAATCTTTGCATGTTAAATTGTTAACTTGGTCAAGATTAGTCAAACAATTTAAATACATGGATGAATCAGTTAAAAATCAAGTTAATTCTAATAGGTGTACATCTTTAAAAAATAAAAAAACTCTTCCATATAATATCGTATATTTACTATGAGAATTTTATTTCTTATATATATATATATCCTTGGTTTTAACCTCAAAAAAATAGAGACAAGGAATCAAAAAATAAAAGAAGGAGAAATAAATTTATAATAGCTCAAATTTACATATGATACTATATGAATAGATTTTATCTCAAAGTAATAGCCCGGTCCCTGACCTTCTTTATATTTTTTTTTTGTTTAATTGGATTAAATGACCATAAATGTGATTGCTTATTATGGTTATGGCTGATAGCCTGATACTATTGTGACTTTGTTAAAATTCTTATTTCATATGATCTCATATATCTATGAAAGAATTTAATCGAAAACAAGTTAGAGACTGTATTGTAATTATTGTGAAATATGACGACAAAAAACTTTCAACCCAGTATTTTGTATAAAAATAAATAAATTAGATAGACATAATTAAATTTTAAAAAATAAACATGAAAATATACACAAATCAAGATTTTATGTTGTAAGAACACAACAATTGTCAGTTTTCAACAGCATTAACAGCCATTTAGTAAATAAAATTAAAAATTCTCAATTTGATTTTTTATTTAATTTGAATTTAAAATAAAATTACATGAAAATTACCTCGACTATATTTAATTTAAAATAATATTAATGAATAACAAAAAAAAATATACAGATTTAAATACACCCTGAGAGATTGATATATCGAGTAAACTTACTGAAAAATGAATAAAAAAAGTTCTGAGAAGTGCATGAAAATGACAGCTTTACTGTTATTTTTATAATAATTTGAATTTGAATTTCATCTAATTAAGTTATAAAAAAAATTCAATTGAAAAAACAAATTCAAGAGCTTTGTTGTTACATCGACAGGGGGGCTGGTGCCAGTGGCAATCGTGATAAATCGGTCATGTAGCAATTAAAACACAAGCATCAAAAAGCAAGATGAACGAAGATGGCATCATAAATGCATGGAACTGCTCGTGAAAACAGTAAAGCGTGTATTTCACCTGACCATAACAAGCGAACTCGAGACAGCCTGCCATCACGCTGGCAACGACTGCAAGCGGATTAATTAGAACTCCATCTAGAGTGAAACACTTAAAATCACATCCTTTACTCTATTATTAATATTATTTTAATACATTTATAAATAAAAAACACTTCAACCCACATCCTTTACTGTGTTCTGAAACACAACTTTCAAATTAACCGACAATTTCCTTGAGACAAAAAATGGTTATTGTAATAAAAATGGTCTCGGCCTCGGCACCCAATGGCAGTTTTCAAATGAACAAAAAGACTAACACGTTCAATTTAACCTCCACCATTTAGATACAAAAACCCTAAGAAACGTACATCCCAAGTGCAAATAAAATCAAGAAGGATCTTTCCTCGAATATGGTTCAAAACCATGAAAAAAGAAAACACAGCTACCAAAATTAACCCCTCACTTCTTCACCTCCTCGTATTCAGCCTCAGGAGCCTGGTCGCCACCCTGTGAACCTCCAGAAGCACTATCACCTCCACCACTACTGCCCTTGGACATGTGCTCTCCAATCTTTGAAACTGCTTTGTTTGCGGCATCTAGTTTGGATTTGATATCATCAACATTGTCTCCACCCATTGCCTTCCTCAAATCTGCAACAGCATCCTCAATCTCCTTTGCAACTTCAGAAGGGATCTTTTCCCTGTACTCAGCAAGGCTCTTTTCAATGCTGTAGATAGTGGTGTCAGCACTATTTTTAATATCAATCAAAGCCTTTCTATCTTGATCCTTCTGGGCAAACAGTTCGGCCTCCTTGACCATCTTCTCAATCTCATCTTCTGAAAGACCTCCAGATGAACGGATGGTGATCTGCTGTTCTTTACCAGTGGATTTGTCCTTGGCAGAGACAGTGACAATACCATTGGCATCAATGTCAAAGGTCACCTCAATTTGAGGCATGCCCCTGGGAGCTGGTGGAATACCCACAAGTTCAAATTCTCCCAGCATCTTGTTGTCAGATGCCATTTCACGCTCACCTTGCAGCACCTTGATACCAACCTGCGTCTGGTTGTCAGCTGCTGTAGAGAAGACCTGGGATTACATACAGAAAGATCAGAGAAATATATAACTGGGCCCAGAAACACAAAGAACAGCAGATAGATACCCGGGCTGCCTGGGCACTAGCACAGGCATGGCAACTTATTGCCCACACTTAAAATTTTTGCAGATAAATTGAAAACAGATTCGGCACTAAAGACTCACCTGACTCTTCTTTGTAGGAATTGTTGTGTTCCTGCTGATCAACCTGGTGAAGATACCACCAAGTGTCTCTATACCAAGTGATAAGGGAGTGACATCAAGAAGAAGCAATTCTTTGACATCTCCCCGTAAAATTCCACCCTGAATTGCAGCTCCCATTGCCACTGCCTCGTCTGGGTTTACTCCCTTGCTAGGGCTCTTTCCAAAGATCTCTGATACTATCTCTTGAACCCTGGGAACACGAGTCATTCCTCCAACAAGAAGAACCTCATCAACTTCCTTGGTAGAAATGCCAGCATCCTTCAAACAGTTCTTGCATGGGATCCTTGTCCTCTCAATCAAGTGATTTACCAAGCTTTCAAATTTGGATCTGGTCAGTGTTATATTCAAATGTTTAGCACCTGATGAATCAGCTGTGATAAACGGTAAGTTGATATCAGTCTGAGTGGTCGAGGAGAGTTCTATCTTGGCCTTTTCTGCTGCTTCACGGAGCCTCTGCAGAGCTAGCCTATCTTTTGAAAGATCAATTCCCTCAGTTCGCTTAAACTCATTAACCAAGTACTCTAAAAGGGTGTTGTCAAAGTCCTCTCCTCCCAAAAATGTGTCACCATTTGTAGCTTTGACCTAAACAAGGACCGTTCACTTGGTTCAATTACCAAACTAAATGAAAATCAGAGTTAGCCTAAATAGCAAAACATGTCACGTACCTCAAAAACACCATTAGAGATCTCCAAGATAGAAACATCAAATGTCCCACCTCCAAGGTCAAACACTGCAATGAGACCCTCCTTGTTGTTCATACCATAGGAAAGTGCTGCAGCAGTAGGTTCATTGATAATTCTCTGCACATCAAGGCCAGCAATTCTTCCAGCATCCTTTGTAGCTTGTCTTTGAGCATCATTGAAATAAGCTGGCACAGTGATCACAGCTTTTGAAATTGTTTTTCCGAGATATGCTTCAGCAGTTTCTTTCATCTTGGTCAGAATAAAGGCCCCGATTTGACTAGGGGAATATTGTTGCCCATTGGCTTCAACCCATGCATCTCCATTCGGAGCCCTAACAATCTTATACGGAACCATTTTCATCTCCTTTTGTGTTTGAGGATCATCAAACTTCCTACCAATCAAACGCTTAGTTCCAAACACTGTATTGCTCGGATTTGTCACAGCCTGGCGTTTTGCTGGCGTGCCCATGAGTAACTCTCCCTTTGGGGTGAAGGCAACAACTGAAGGGGTTGTCCTAGATCCTTCAGCATTCTCAATAACTTTGGGACTCTGCATATAATCATGGAATCAATTAGAATCAAAAGGAAAAGGAATCCTAACAACCAAATGAATAAACAATCTGAACAAACACCATTCAAGCTCACCTTCCCTTCCATGACCGCAACACATGAATTTGTGGTACCCAGATCAATACCTATAACATCACTGCCTGCAGGTTTTGCACTGCATAGAAGAGGAAACGCTCACCTTCAACATACCAAAAGGAACAGCAAATGACAGAAATACAAATCAAAACCACAAAATACTTAACAAGCTACCTGAAAGCTCTGGACAAACCAGCCAGATTATGGCTGAAATTAGAAGGAGCCCACGATGGCTTCACATTATTACTCAGCTGCACAACAGATAAGCACCAAAGCTCAGCCATTTCACAATCTCAAACTCAATTTGCAAACAACTTTTAATAGTCAGACCAGGAGTGAAACAAAAACCAACACTTTCCAATCGTCATCTACAATTTTTTTTATCCTCACAAGAATAAGTAAAAACGATTCAATCATTGCCTAAAAGCCTAAGTACTTAAAATTTACATTGATCATAACTCTCAGCTGATCATTCAGAATTAAACAACAAAACAAATAAAAAAAAGTATTTGATATCCGAAGAAAAACAGCTATGCATGATTATGTAATATATCAAATGAAAAAACACATTACAAATGAACCCTTAAAGGGCCCAACTTTCTAAACTACCATATCAAAAACTCAAGTCACTAAAAAGTCTAAATCTTTTATTCATCTCTCAATCAAGTTCAAGTCTCGTTTGAGCTCCATCAACAAACAACCAAATTAGTAAAACTGAAGGAGTAGAAATGACGAGAGACGCACGGATCTGTAGGCCGCGAGAGGAGCGGAGGCTACGTCACGGCGTCGTAGAGAGCGTAGGAGAGCAGCTGTGGCCATAAGTGAAAGAGATCTGCCGGTTAATTTGGATTGGAAGCGGAGAACGACGCGGGGACAGTATTTTGGAGGTTTATAAAGAAGGGTTTAGGGTTTTGTGGAGCAAAGGCTTTTTAATGAGGCGCAACTCGCAAACGATTTTGCTGGCAAGTGTAGAAGGTTCTAGATATAAACTCTTCCTGCAAAATACACAAAATGCACTATAAGCCGAGTCTGGTCCCTTTACTCTCTTAAGCGTTTTACTTTGGCTCTCTTGTTATTTGATTTTTATATCTCAACATCATCCTCTTACTTTATATTTTCTATTTATTTTATGGTGATGCGATCTTTCCGTAAGTCATTGTAAGAAACTGTTATGGTATTATACTGTACAATCCTTGGCTACAGAATGAAATGATTTCAGTATTTTTCTTATATTTTTATTGTCAAATATTGTTTTTTCATGATATTAGTGAATTGTAGTTCAATAATCATTAGTATCTTTCCTTTTCTCAGTCGATAAATTATTTTTATAATTAAAATATATCTATTTGTGAAAATTGAATGAAGGGTCAAATAGTTACAGAACGAGGAAAGAGGATCAAATTATAAAAAGATACTTTAAGGATGATAATGTAATAGAGATGAAAGTAGGGGACCAACTAACACCGTAAGCGGTTTCTTGATGAATAAGCCTACCCTGAACGACATGTCGAGTCATAACTTTTGAGATGGAAGTCACTTTGGGATTTGGGGTGTTGCCGCTTGGGGCCATTGAAGTTTAGGGTTGCAATGTCACGTGAGTGAAAGAGGAGTGTCCAAACGTCTAGAGGGGTAGGTGCCTGCCTAGCTGGCTTTTTTTCTTTTCTTGGATGAAAGAAAAGGTTACTGAACATGTGTATCCAGTTCCTGATTGGAGCTAAAGGATATGAGTCATCGAATTATTAGATTAATTTATGTTTATATTATCAATTTCGTCAATTATTTTTTTATTAAAATCACTGTTTACATAGACGATGAAGCAACTTGTTTTTAATTTTTTTAAATTAATGTTTTTAGACTTTATTTAATTGATCCTTTTTTTAACGAACAATTAAGCAACTCCCCCTTTCAATTTCATCCCTCTGTTCTTAAGAGTGCAATTGAAACCTCTTCTTTAACTGTCGTTTGCTCTGCTATCCCTAACCCACCGTCAGTTCTTCTATTGTTCATCCCGTACCGTCAACGACTCGGTCTTTCAGATACAGGGAGAATCGGCAAAACGCAACTCCTTTTTTTTTTGTTCTTTTCATTTACATCTTTTTCTGCCTAATTCCATGAGATATGGTTTTAAATTGTATTGTAAAAACAAAATTAAAAGACAGGGGGCATAATGTAAAACATTGAAAAAATATGTGGCAAATTTCAATACAATTTTTTTTTTTTTATTTACGTGGGGTGTCCGGGCTAACTTACATGTATCACAACTAATCCTCACGACCTACTGAACATCATGCAAGTCCAATAAATAGGTAAGACACTATAAAACTTGAACTCAAATACAAAAAAAAGAGACAAACCCTTTTTATCACTGCACTATAACCTTACTTGCAATACAATTCTTTTTTTAATTTAAAATAAAGAGTCATCTTTGACCATGGCTACTACATAATTTAGGAGTTTTTCCATTTTTTGAGCGGTTCATAGCAGTGCAAAGTTGGCTTTTCTTATACCAAGCATTTGTGTGGCCATACCATGTTTGAATTTTGAACGGGTGGTTTCTTTTGACTCTCCTTTCTCCCACGGCACCAACTGTTTTCAACTGTAAAAATAAAATAAATAAAAGGAATCGTTCACGGAAAAAAACAATAATTATATAAATATAGAGTTGAAAAAAGAAAAGAAAAAAACCAAGTAGACAGAATGATGTCAATTGTCACATGATCCCTAGAACGAAGTGGTTATTCATGGAATTGCTGAAGATTGGCTCTTCGTTTTTTTTTTACTGGAAATGATATTAAAATAAGATTGATGCGTCATTCATTTATTAAACCACATAAATTTCAATCTCTTAACAATGTCCCATTTTTGAATTTGATTCCCGGATATATCAATAGGGATTGAATTAAATATATTACTCACTGTAATTTCTACAATCAGAATGGCAGTGTACAAAAGACAAAGGATAGCCACTGATAAAAAAAATAGGCAAGAGAATGAAAGATGTCAAGCAGCATTCACAATTATTGTTTGAGTGGAATCATGATGATACAAGCTCTGAATATTTATATGCATATTCAGTGCGATGAATGTTATAATCTGTACAGTTTGTTACAAAGATTGCAAAAGAATGCAGTCATTAACAACGTTCTTGCAAAAAAAAAAAGGAATCGGCCCTTCGAAAAAACTCTTATCTAGATTGAAAAGGAAGAAGGTATTTTCTACCAGAATTACCATTCTGAGACAGGATCTGTGATAACATTGACAATTGTTTATCGGCAGAGTGCATGTCGTTCAAGAATCAAGAAAAAGAAACAGAATCAAGGCTTGCTGAGAGAAGTCTCCTCTAGGACATGTATCTTCAGGAGTGAAGATAAATTCCGCAACTGGAATCACATCGAGCATGAAAAGTGCATGTACCACAATTGCATCATCACTCTCTTCCTTAGGCTTACACTCTCAAAGGCGAATATAACCACCTCTTTCTTTAACCGGAACAGTTCTCTTGAGAAAAGATTTCCTATTGAGAGACCAGCTTCTTTTCAAAGCCATCCTTCGTCGCCAGGCAGCTATATGGGTGTAAAGAGCTGGGAAAAGGAAGCATAGAAGAACGAGAACTAGCATTCCCACGCAGAGAAACATCACATTGCGGAAACCATCTTTCTCCTTTGGGTTCTTTTGCTCTGTCCATGGAACTCCTCCCACATTCATGCCAAAGACTGTTACGAGCTTCTAAAAATATCAGCATTATCAAATTTTGATTCTCAACAGTTGTCCAAGAAGGTTTAACTACGACTGATAAAAAAAAAGTGAGAAACATTTACCTCCAGTGATGATTGACAATGGGAGGAATATAATTGAAAGGAACGAGAGATAGTATAGTTTCTTGTTTATTTGCTCAGCCTGCCAGCTATCCAAACCTGCCTGAATTGCCGTGACACGATTTGCTATAAACCCCACACTCTCTTTTAGCCTCCTTAGCCTTCCAATTAACTCTTCTAGGGAGTTAATGTCTTCACTGCTAAACCATTTTTTCGAAGAACATTTTTCTTTTACTCGTGGAAATACTTGCTCCCCATGTGCAATCACCTGATTTCAGTTAAAATACAAGGTTTAATACATGCATTTCAATTTTATATTTGTTAGAGAAAAACACACATTTAACAAGCTGCAATCTTCCTAGAAATGATCCAAAAACATCAACGTCTAGGATGCATTGCTGTAAAAAATGCAGAGATGATGTTATTGGAGAAAAACTAAAGCACTTAAAAACCATGGTCAATGTCCAAAATAAAGTGCTTCGAACTCCATAATATGAACCCCTGAAAGTATTCAACCATAGCAATCTAGGACTTCAATCTTCACACCTTCTGCTGTTCTAGCAGAGTGGTCTTTACACCTTATCCAGACTGATTTTGTATGAGCATTAGTTAAATACCTACTTATGTGGCTCTGTACCCATCAACTTAAAATTATTCTTATATTTACAAGAAATCAAACAGGGTGGACAAACTACCTGCAATATTCGTTGAAGATTAAGATGCATATTAGGAAATCTTCTATCATCAAGCATCTGTTTCTTTAATGCAAAACCTCCTGCGGTATGCCGTAAAAACAACACTCAGTTTCCACTCAAAAGTTGAAAGAAATCATGTAACAAACAGAAAGCACCTCAAATTTGAGTTTCAGGACCAACAGAAAAGGGAATACTTTCTTTGATAAAGATAGAGGCTTGTAATTGTTGCTGACCATGTTTTCTAGTACCTTGATGGTCCATGGAAATGCTGATTTATCATAATTTTTCACGCAATCCAGACTTTTGTGTAGACCTATTTTCTTGCCCAGGGAGTTCATATAGACTTTAGTTTAACAGGAATAACACCTGAGGTATCAGGCAGAAATTCTGAAAATTAAATCTATTGCGAGTGAAAATAGATTTTAAGGTAACAATGAGATTCCATCATGTAATTGCAAGGACTTCACGGTACATAAATATTAGGCATGTGGAATGGCACAAACATGCCACATGAAGAAGGATAACTGTCCTGGAACTATCATTTGGGCATGATAACCAACTTTACTGGAGTAAGCTTCTTATTCAGACACGTCAATGTGGAAAACAGTCAATATTTTTTCTTCAGACTGCAAACCGTTTCTTATTTTGACACAATATTTAGCACATTTAGTAACAAGCTTCCCCACCCCATTCACAAGTGAACTTTGGCAATGCATTGATGAACTCTTAACTCTTCCCAAAAAAGTTCTTATTAGCCAATCATATAAAATATCAGTTCCGCATGACACTGGAAAAACATCACAACATGCATTCCAAGTTGTAAGCTGCAGTTACCAGGATTCATTGTTTGATCCATGATATATCCTATCAAATTTAATTTCAATACTGAGAGTGAAAAGCCATCAAGGTTGCAAATACAAGATTAATCCTATCAAATTTCATTTCAACATTTGGTTTTTCAACAAGTTTTGACATCTCCAATTGTCATTTGTTCTGCTGCTTGTTGACAAACGACAAGGACCGGGTATAAGAGGTTGCAATTTTCCAAAACTATAACAGAACTAACATGCCCAAAATTGGATGAGAAATTACTAAATAAACATATGGCAGAGAGTGTATATAACAATAATTCTTCCAGATCAATTTAAAAAGTTACCATTGTAGGGTTGCTAGAAATGTGGAGCAAATATATTAGCATTAAAGAAGAATGAATGAACTCAACACTTGTAATTATCTCCATGTCCAGAAAAAAGGCAACAAAACTAACAGTGTTTCACCCAAAAGAAATCTAAATAGTAAGTGTACAACAATGCGAACATTTAAGGCAGCCTTTGTTTCGTAACAGGGACCATAAGTTGTCATTACATAGGAATTTTACCTTTATCTAATTCAAGCTCCACAGAGTCAAGCTCCATCTCGAGTTTGGTGGTAACATCTTGAAGGTGATCGACATGCGTGTCAATGATGTGAACAACAAGATTTGAGACAGATTCCGGCACGGGATTATCAGCCTCCTCTGAGTGGTTCATTGTCAATAAGAACTCAAGAACATGCTCTCTAATCACAAACCCACTTCCTTCCTTTTGATCCCCTCCATTATGTGAGGGCAGCCCACCACTTGAATAAGTCTCTACACTAGGAATCTCAGAGAGAAGGGATTTACTCGTTGGTGAGAAACCCAATCTTGGAACCCGTCCTAGTGACACGGTAATCACCGAATTCTCAGTAACTCTAGCAGCTAATCTAAATGTATAATTGCTAGTTGGAGGACCAGGAGAATTAACTCTGAACACAAGTGCTCCATTAACATGACTACAAAGGGGCCCATTGCTAACTAGTGACAGAATATCTTGGAGTTTCAAAGGAGGGCAAAGAATGTCAATGAGGCTTTGTGCGAAAAGCGGAAGCTTCTGGTTAATTTTTGGAAGCTCTACATGGTACCAACAAAACTCGTTTTCTTTAGGTTCAGCAAAATCCCAATCTTTATTGTAATAATTTCCATCACCGTCAAATATATAGGCTTTTTGTCTCACCATACCCAAAAAACGGTGGCGGTAGATAGGGATATCCCCGAGAGGAGTATCCTCCTTGAGGTCTCCGTCCATCTCCTCTGCCTCCACGTTCCCAACAGGCTCTTCCCTGTCTATGTGCATAATGTTTCAGATATCTATGAATATCAAATCCAAAATGCAGTAAGCATGTAAATCAAGTCAATCTAATCTAAAAACTTGCTAAGTCAACCTCGCTTAAATCAATTTGAGGTCAACAACAAAATCCTTCTTTGATGGTCAAATCACAAGAGTAGGCATAAGAACTCCTCATTTGCTCCAATATCAGAGCTGACGAAGGTGATACTGAATCAAACCAGAATCCCTTAAAACTGCCTCGTTACAAACCAAAACCAGCACTAGACAATAGACGTGCAAGAAAAGAACCTAACAGAAATCTTCACAGAATACGCAACAAGCCCAATAATTCACCTCTACAAGTCTCCAACTTTGCAGATTGTTCGCTCGTCAATCCTTGAAATAACAAATAGGAATTTCCCTTCTTTCAGCTTATACTCAATCCCAAAATATCAAAATTACAGCATATAACCCTCAATAAAACAGAAAAAGAATCCTTTACCTCATTTATAATAAAGAAACTTTGCAGGCCTCAATAAGAAAAACCCAGATCAAGAATCCTTAAAAAACACCAAAGATCAGCAAAAAGAGAGAAGATAATGAAAATGAAAACCCAGTAATCCTCTTTTGGTTTATGGCTCAACAATAAACAACCAGGCAGCTGGTATTGAATTGTTCAAAGAAAATAAAAAATATCGGAATATTTTGAGTAATAATTTAAGTTAATGCCTAAAAATACAACGACATAGAATATTTTCACGTTGATGGGGAAAACAAATCAGTTATCCACTTTCTAGGTTTTTTTATCTTTGAATAAATCGTAGGAATTTGCTGTTAACATTGACCGCTCACTAAAAAGGGCAATAGTGACCAGAATTGGCTGGTTCGTTTTTCGTACAATAAATGAATAGGATAATGTGTGAGGTGAAAGACTAGAAGCAGTAAATCTGAGTCTGTGGATGAACTATAAAAAGGCAAGGTTGAGGTTTTGCAGTTAACAAATTCATCTCATGGGCGGCTTTGTTTTCCTGGTTGGAAAGTAATTTTGAATTAAAAAAAATTATTTTTTTATTTTAAATTAATTTTTATATATTTTTGAATAATTTAATATATTGATATTAAAAATAATTTTTGAAAAATAAAAAAATATTATTTTTATATATTTTCAAATAAAAAACTTTTTAAAAACCGACCATACACTGCCCAATATACTTTTAATTGTAAAAACAAAAAAACAATCCAACGTTTTCAAGATTAGCTCACTCTATCCTCCTCTTTCTCTTCTTTGGGCTTATTTGGGCTCCCTCCTCCTCTCTCCTCTCCTGCTTTCTTCTTGAGCTGAGTTGGGCCTTTTATTTCGGCCCTGGTAAGTACATGTATATTATAGAAAACCTTTCTGAAAAAACTACTGTAGCCTTTCACTTTCCCATCTTTAATATATTATATTATATTATATTATTATTATATTATATTATATACTGAAAATTAAATGAAGCTATAAATTTTTATTTCATTTTTTTATGTTTTTTCTTTTAATAAATTTTTTTATCTCGGATTTGATGGGTTAGTTTAATTTGATGAATTAATTTAAAAAAAAATTAATTAATTTTTTCATTTAGTTTAGTTTGTTAATATTATATTTTTTATATTTAATTATTAGAATTTCATGACACGTATCCCGAACTTAATGGGTTAACTTAATTTGGCGAGTTAATCCGGTTAATTTTAGGTAAACCCATCAATTATTTTATTCTATTTAGTTATCAGGTTTTCATAAAGTAAATCTCAGGTTTGACGGATTAACCTGGTTTAAATGGTTAATCCAGTTAATTCAATTTTTTTCTTTTTCTTCATTAGTTTTTTTTCTTCCTATTGGTTTTTTCTTTGTTTTTTTTTTAATTATCACATTTTTATAACACGATCTTATAGCTAAACCCACATCTAATGCTTCACGATGAATCTTAACACTCTTGAATCTTAGCTTTTTTTTTTCCATGTAAGAAAAAAATTAACCCGTAGCGTATGTTTTTTTTTTTTAATCCTTTTATAGTGAATAACACGATGCAATCCATGGTGAAAAAACTTATACCTTTAGTTTATTTTATATATATATATAGTTTCTTAATATTAAATTTTTTTGTTTGATTATCAAGATTTTATGGTACAGATTCTAGATTTGATGGTTTAACCTAGTTCATTCATATTTTTTTTTCATTAATTTTTTCCTTCGTGTAGGTATTTTTCTCTTTGCTTTTTTCTTTTAAATTAATTTTTTTTAAAAAAAAATAGTTCATTAATATTAAATCTTTTTTCCATTTAGTTATCACACTTTCATGAAACGAATTTTATATTTGACAGATTAACCTAATTTGATGAGTTAACCTAATTGATTTTGATTTTTTTTCTTTTTTCTCATTAGTTTTTTTATTAGTTTTTTTTTCTTTTTTTTTATTTTTAATTATCATATTTTTATAACATGATTTTGCAGCCATACCCACATCCAATATTATTAGGTTTGGTATTATAACTAAACTCACTTAAATTTTGGTTATGCAAGTTTAATGTTATTATTAATATTATAGATATTACTTTTAGGTCAGATATTGCAGTCAAACCCAAGACTCTTAGATATAGTTTTGCAAAAAGACCTAATACTTTTAAATCTTAATTTTTTTATTTATAACAAGTTATAGTAATGCCATGACCACTTGTTGAGCTCCTCAACATATTTGTCTACGTGTCCATTAGCTTTTTAACTTCTCTTTTCTTCCTTAAAATAGATAGATAAGAGTTAAGAGAGTGGAGTAAGTAAGTAAGCGAGCCATATCTTTCAAAATACCAGCAGCGACTACTTGCTATGGTTGTGGTAAATATGTTAAATAATGTTGTCCTGAAGTCCTAACTATCTTTAGTCTTTGCAACTTGCTCGTGGTCTCAGCATTTCGCGCATGGTTTTTTTTCTAGTTGTTGCAGGTAAGATGAAGGCAGAGTTAGAAATTTCTCTTGTTTTGAATTATTAAATGGATATATAATTTTTAAACAAATTTAATTATTAATTTATAGATATAAATTTTTAAAGTTAATAGTAAAGTTTTAATTCAAAAGTATTACCCAAAATATTACAAAATAAATTTGAAATTACATAAAATTAAAGTAAAAAGTAAAAATAAACTAATTATTAAAATTACATCATTCGATGTTTTATGAAATATAATTCATCTATAATCGAATCTGAATTAATATTATAACAATCCCTCGATCAGAATAAAATAACAATCAATAAAATAATTAATTTTCTCTCTCTCTCAATTCTTCCTTTCTTTGCTTAATTCTTTTATAGATTAATATTTTATAAATTAGACTTTGTAAGTTTACAAGGTTATTCTTTTACATTTTTTTTCTTGGATTTTTTTATGTTTTTTTTATTTTTCTCTCTTGCCTTTTCTTTTCTTTCTTTTTCTATTCTGCTTTTGCCCAATTGAAAATATATAAAAGGAAGGAAAAGTTAATTTATTTTATTTTTTAATGGCAAATAATTATTTTACCTTTAATGAGTTGTTTTGTTTTTACTTGACATTCTTTTTTGGTTAGCACTACCAAGATTCGTCCATCGTAAAAATTTAAATAAATTTTATTTAATATATTTTAAGATTTCTTATAAAAGTTCAGTTTAATTTACAGGTCAGATTGAAAATTACATGCAATAACATAAAACTAGTTAAATTGTGATTTTTCATCAAATTTTTGAATTTCTTTAAAAAATTTAAAATTTTAACTCAAGCTAAAGTATTATATTACAAGACTCCATGTAAATTTTTAAAATTTTTAATAATTCAATTGAGAATTATAAATTTTTTTTATATAAAACTAATACAAAATATTGATAAAATCATCTAGACTAGAGCTCACCCCAGCTGTTAGCATGCCTCCACCCACGGTCTGACCTATCCCGTTGCCTTTTCTCACTAGATACATGGAAAATCTCAAATAAAGGTGGCTTGAAATAACACTGGTAAAGGTTAGTTTAGCTTGATTATGATTTTTAGATTTCTTTTCTTTTCTTTTTGCTATGCTATGCCCATGTGATCCCCAGCTTGCAAGCAAATTGCTGGATTATGGTCTTAAGAAATCCCCAGTTAGTTGATTATTTTGTAGTTTTATATGGGCCAGCTCAAATACAGGAGTCGTTGAATGAGGCTGAAGTTGAGTGCCATTGCAGTTTTAGCTTTGTCATTTGAGTCTGATTGCGCTTGGATTTTTACTCGAGAAGCTTAGTGGGCTCAGTGTTTCATAAAACAAAAGAGGCATGCCTTTCGATCAATCACCACTCTCCCTAACTCGTAATCTTGACGCATGTTACCTCGATTACCATCCCCTAGGCTGCACTAAATCAGCTCCGAAACAAATTATTCATTTAAAAATCATATGAATACTGATGTAGCAACAATGTCGATCATTGCATATCTGAAAAATGGATGTAAAGAAATAAAGATTTTAGCCTTGAAGGTGCGAGGGAGAAGAGAAGTAGGGAATATACGGAGGTAAGGTAACATATTATATGTTCTTTATGCTACTCTAATTCTTCTTTTCGTCATCCGACGCTTTGTATTTCTGCATGGAAAAAAGATGAATGAATATACATTTGCACCTATCATTAAAAAAAAAAAAACTTATTGTGAAATATATGGCTTTTTTGAAGATCATACAAGCAATTAAATATTGGAGTGAAAAAAGATACAGATCACTTATCCATCTTCTACACGATTAGTTAGTGGAAATGAAGGGGATATGCATAAACAGATTAATATATACGCGTGGCATTCTTATAACTTCAAGGAAAAAACTATATTGTTGAGCTAAAATCAATAGCATTCTTATATATTTGCAGAAGGCACTAAAGATTTATTTAGACTATGTTTATTTTTGTCAGAAAATAGTTTTTTTAAAAAAATAAATTTTAAGAAAATAAATTCCAAAAAAGTGAGTTATTTTATGATATTTGGCAATATAATAAAAAATAAATTGAAAAATATTTTCCAGTATTTTGTTATATCATGAAAAATGATCTGAAAAATAACTTATTGATGTTTTACTTTTTTCAAGTTTATTAAAATAACAAGGAACAAATTTTACAAATTAAAAGTTAAATGAGAATGAAATTAAAAAATATATAATTTCATAAATTATCTCAAATAAAATAAATAATAATTAAAATAATAGAGATCAAATCTAAAAAATAAAAAGATAAAAGATAAAAAAATTAAAATAATAATAATAATTAACATTTCATTAATTAATTTAAATAAAATAAGTAACAATTAAAAGAATGAGAATCAAATTTGATACATAAAAAATTTCAATAAAAAAATGATAAAGAAAAAACAAATAATAATTATAAAAATAATGACTAAGGTTAATATAAAAATTAAATTTTAAGAGATAAAATTGAAAAATAAATATTCAAAATAAAATATATATAGAATCAAAAGTTTGAGGATCAAATTTAATATAATTAACGAATAATATAATATTTTTAAATTTTTCACAACTTTTAGAAAGTATTTTCCGTTCAAATTTTTCAAAAAAATATTTTTATGTAAACTAAAATAATTGTTTTTACTGAAAAATAGTTTTTATTGACTAACTTTTTTAACAACAAATAAATACATGAAAATTTTAAAAATTAATTTTTTTAAAAAAAATTTCAAGAAATAAATATAACCTAAATATATTCTTACGCAGAAAAAGAATTTTAATTAAAATTTTATTAGTTAATTATAACTAATAAATGGTTCAATTTGTTAATATAAAATATATTAAAATATAATTAGTTTTTCTGCATGATTTTTTTCTATTGGAATGTACATGTAAAGAATAGCATATTAAAAAATCTAAATAACTAACTTAATTCTTCTGAATAGCTTTTCTTTCTTCGAGATGCAAAACGAATCTCTGACATCTCCCGCGTGAGAACGGCATCGATGTCAACGATAAGGACTGTTGACTTTTCTTCATGCTGCGACGCAGAGCTTGACTCTGTATCGTTGTGATTTGAAGCAGTGGGTTGATGGGGTCGGGGGATGGCAATTATAATCTCGATCATGCTTTCATGTTCTAACGTCGTATCCGTAACCTTTCAAGTATTGGTATATCACTTCTTCTCTCATCAGTAAAACGATGTTGACAAGAACAATAAGGACGACCACGACAATGTATTTTATTTTTTTCAGAAAGAAAGCAGATGACATGGACAAATTAATTAAATTGTCTGAGCTGCCATCCCGGGAAATACCTCCATCCGCATGCGTCCTTGTTCCTTAATTCCACAGGCATTCGTCGTGTGGACCGGTTTCAGCACCGGTGACTGTGGAGGTAACCAGGGTTGCGGAGGTGGAATAATGTGGCCGAAATTAATGGCATCGAATTAATGAACCTGGACCACATTTTCAATTGCATGGGAATACAAAGACGTGTGATTAAGTGGTAGAATTATTATTAATAATAATTAAAAAAAAACTCATGAGCAATCAATCATACACGAGTTCTGAATTGTTAATTCAGCCCTTTGCCTATCACGGGTGGATTGCTCCAACATTTTCAATATCCAAACACTGTAATTTTATTTAACAGCCATACTTTTCGTTTCTATCCAATTTATTATAAGTGTATGCTTGTTTTTATAGTTAAGAAAATATTTTTAGATTTTTTAAAATTATTTTTTATATATTTTTAAATTATTTTAATGTTATGATATCAAAATTAATTTTTTTAAATAATATTTTAGTATATTTTAAGTAAAAATATATTTTAAAAAACAACTATTTTAATATTATGATGAGATAAATAGTTAATTTATCTTAGACAAGTGAGCATCTCGCATGCATTGGACACTTGTTCTCATGCTCAAAGACTTCCTAGCGTTTTCCAGTATTGGAAGTAGAAATGCTTGATGTACAGAAACGTCACACGACACCTTTGAAAATCTCAGCATGCACGTAGTGCCACGTGGCCTTCTGGAGCGCGATCAATGAAACCACCATGTGAAAGCAAAGACCGCTGCAGATGAGTTGATTCTGATTTCTGACTGAAAATTGAGGGTCCCTTCGAATAACAGCTGGATGATAAAATGATGGTGATGATGACGTGGATTCGTTTCTAAGATTCGCATCTTGAATTATCCACGGATTCATGTAGATCCTCTTGACTCGTGTATATAAATAAACACAATTAACAAGTGAGACCGCTGCACGTGGTATCATTTTTTTTTAATATGTTTTAGTATTTCAATGCATATCTTTTTTCTTAAAAAACAATTAAAATATATATTTGACCAAATTAAATAAGTTATTTTAATTTTAATTAGATGCATAATCAAAGAAGAGGTAATGATAACAGCTAGATCAAGTAAAAAAATAATTATAATAATGTAGGAAAAATATCTTTTATAAAAGAAAAACATAATACAACATAATTTTTAATAATTAAATATTAAATAATAAAATAAAATATATAAAATATTGCTTTAAGTTATAAAGGTTAATTAATTTAAGTTAAGAACTTATAATTTATGTTATAAGATGGAAATATTTAAACACGAAAACAACACTGAATAATAAAATAAAAAAATTAGCTTCTTTACCTGATCATATTAAAAGCTGTATTTTTTTATGATAAAAATTTAATTAATTAAATATTAAATGATAAAAATAAAAAAATATATATAAATAGATAAAAAAATAAAAAAATAAATATTAAAATTGAAAAATAACTAGAGAATAGCTGTATTTTTTTATGTTAGGATTGAAAAAAAAAGAACAAAAATCAAAATAAAAAAATATATCACATGATTGAGATTGGTTGATGAAATTAAATAAAAATAATAACTTTATAAAAGAGTTAAGGGTAAATATCAGAAATTAAAAAAAAACAAGGACCACATACGAACACAAAACAAATTAAGATGCAACGTTTGAAATTTTAGAGTGCTAGATATAAAAACTAAAGACGAGAGAAAAAACCTTCTAGTAGCGCTAAACCATCAATCACGTGTTGACCAATAATAAAAAAGCTATTAAGTCCATTCAAACACAATCATAAAAATTATACTTCGGTCGTTAAAAGATGCCACGCAAGCAATTAGAAGAGCACAACAATTACCCGTATGCACAATAAACATGTCAACTATTCTTTATAATATTTATTACCAAGTAAATATGATAAACCTATCCCCTCACCCCACTAGACTATGGTAAATACAAAAAGGTAAAGCAACAACAAAAATCCTTCACCAAAGTTAAAAGTTTTTTTTTTTACTACTCCAAGGGCAATACAGTAAATTTAATGTGAATTCAAAATGGAGATAGCAAAAACTTCCCAGTTGCCGAGGGTAATTTAATATAATTGCTTTAAAAAAAAAACCGTGTCACCCCCGGAAGCCAAGCCGCATGTTTTTTAGTCACAAGGAACAAAGACATAATTTTCCGATCACAATCCACACCGAGTCTGAATCTACAAGATTTTCAAATTTACCCGTACCTTTAATCAATGTCATTGTCACCGTCACATCCAGACATGAACTGGCTTCTCAAGGGTTCACATGCAAATTTTGTCATGGTCGAGTGCAAAACTGCAAGTACATTGTTAAAAAGGTTCCAGGATTTCTGAACATGATCTGCCTCACAGGATAATGATGAGATCTTCATATCTCCTTCCGGTCCCCTTTCAAAGAATCCTAAACCTCTCGCACAGAAGGAACTCGCTCTGGAGATTGGATTCATGATGGATTCCTCTTCACAACAGGGAGGGGAGCTGGCCTCTGGCTCCAGCCATCGGCGGCTGGCTGTATTGGAGAATCAATAGAGAAATGATGGCGGTGATTAATCCTTCTTTCTTTTTTCTATCTTTTTGCTGGTGGCTGTCTGTGTTAGATTTTTTTTGGTTAGTGGCTGATCAAATAAAAAGGCTAGCACTCATTTTAAAACATTTTTAAATAAACCAACAAATAAAGACCAAGGACACTTTATTTTTTATATTAAAATTAGAATTATTCCAGATAACTTTACAGATCAAGTTAACTGCACGTTCCGAGATGTTTTTTAAGACATTATTGTAATTAATGTTTATTCGGTTTTATGCTGACTAAGCACTTAGTCAACGAAGAGGTTACTGGTCCTACATGGCTGATAATTTTTCCGGCCGGCGCATATTCTGTCCACTTGTCCCTCGCATTACGCCTCGCATTACCGTAGTGGATTATTCCATTCAAAGTCAGAGTGTTAAAATATTTTTATTTTAAAATATATTTAAAAATTTATTTTTATGTTAGTATATCAAAACAATAAAAAAAACATAAAAAAATATTTTAAACAAAAAAAATAAATTTTAAACGAACATTATTTTAGCCGCACACTTTAATCAATTAAAGAACTATAAAATAAATAAAGATGCCAGGGTTGTATTGTTGAAAAGAGAGAGAGCGTTGGTGTCCCTAATCAGTTCCCACTCTTTCAGCTCTGTGTTTACGAGTCACAAATTACAATATTCATTGAACAGTATAAGTATAACACAAAGCAGGCCCTGTATTTTAAGGAGTAAGATTCACAGTTAATTTTATATTATTCGGAGTGAGATATTCTGAATCTTTTACTCGCCGGTCTTGAGGCACCTTTTCATGGAGGATGGATGGATTAATTTGTTATATAGCAAGAACATGGAAGCATCACTTCATTAGAAAGCGTCGAGACCTTTCTTAATTAACTGTCAAGATAAGGATTACGGCAGAGATAACCAAAGTTTATGCCAGTAAACTCAAACAAGGCAACGCGTTTCCTTCCCAACTAGCACAAGTTGCAAGCCCTCAGCTCCATATTAAGCACATTTCTTCAACATTCACTCACTGGTCAGTGGTTCGCAGGCGCGGTTTGTGACCCACCTCCAGTTCATGGTCAATTTGCAAACGTTTCCACACGCATATCTAGCCACATGATCCCCGAATAGGAGTAGGCTTTTTTGTTTTTAAACAGACAAGATAACCCACCCATACTAGAAATTTGTAAACAAGGAAAAATCTCCGCCTTCATCCACTAGACTCCTTTCCATTCACACTTGCTCGGGCCCTACCCTTCAATATTAAAGCGTCCAAATCCGACGAAGTACAAACCAGGTCTTAAAAGGGCCAAGCCCCTCCCACTAAAAAACTATCACGGTATCACCCCTTCCCTTCCACCACCCCACTCGCCATGGGCAGCCTAGAGATCCAAACACCATATACCTCCTCTAGACTTACTGACCTGGAAAAACCCATCGCCGATGCTGTCGAAGATGACGACGTATCCCCTATCGAGGAGGTCCGACTGACCGTGGCCAACACGGACGACCCAACCCTACCTATATGGACCTTCCGGATGTGGTTCTTAGGCCTGATTTCATGCAGCCTTTTAGCTTTCCTCAACCAATTCTTTTCTTACAGAACCGAGCCGCTTATTATAAGCCAGATAACCGTCCAGGTAGCTTCACTCCCCATAGGCCGCTCCATGGCTGCTGTGCTACCAAAAACCAAGTTCAAGATTCCTGGTTTTGGGTCCAGAACTTTCTCTCTTAACCCAGGTCCGTTTAACATCAAAGAACACGTGCTCATTTCTATATTTGCTAACGCCGGAAGTGCATTTGGTAGTGGATCTGCTTATGCTGTTGGTATTGTCACTATCATCAAAGCATTTTACGGAAGGCGTATTTCTTTCTTGGCTGGTTGGCTTCTCATCACCACTACTCAGGTAAATCTTGGTGTTCTTTTATCCCTAAAAAAAAGGTATTCTTTTTGTAATATTTTCGAAAGCAAAATTTGGTCTTAGTCTTGGTTTCAACTTTCAAGTTGGGTAAGCAATGAAGTTCTTTTGTCAATACTGGGTGGATCTTTGTCTCCTTTTTTCTTTTTTCTTTTTCCCTTAGCATTTTTGCCCTTTCATTTGGGTGCATGATTATCAATGGTAGGTGTTGGGATATGGCTGGGCAGGGCTTTTGAGGAAGTATGTGGTGGAGCCAGCCCATATGTGGTGGCCTGGCACTCTCGTTCAGGTCTCTCTTTTCAGGTTTCTCTCTCACCCCCTCACTTCACAGACCCCTTGCTTGTTTCTTATTTCGCAGTAGGAAAAGTTATTGAGCCATTTGATGCACAGGCCCCTCCCCGCATGTAACAAAGCTAAAAAGAAAAATGCTAAATAACTTCTTCTTCCACGTCACCGCTTTTCCGTCCACACATCTTGTGCAAAAAAAGTTGTTTTAATTTATCTAGATTTTGCTGAGATTGATTATTATTTCAATCATAATAGTTGCAATTATTAATCACTTTGTTGATAGCTAAAGTAAGTATAAATAATTTCTTATTGAATGGCTGCTCCTTGGTTTACACGGGATAACATGTGACATGTCCCTTTTAACAGGATTCGATTTTTTTATTATTGTGATCTTCCCTCCCTTTTCTTCCATCAAGTCAACTAGAATCTTAAGTTGGCTTGGGTGATTCGGTGTGATTAATTAGTAATTTGTTCATGGCTTAGAATCTGCCTAACAACGCTGCTGTCCGCTGTTTTTGTTTTTTTCAATTTTATTTTTTTAAAAAAATTATTTTATATATATATATATATATATTAAAATGATATTGATATTAAAAATAAAAAATATTTCAAAAAGACAATGCCTTAAAGAATAACTCCAATTATAGCATCAAGCACTATCTTAATTAAATGGTGAGCGTGCTTTTAACTTAATAACAAGGAAAAAGAACTGTTGACTCTCAACGGAATCAAGCTAACATCATGTGAAGAAATGGATGGAGGACTGGTGGAAATTTTGAAGTTTTGCTACTTGACAGCTCATGAATAAAAAGCACACGAAGCCACAATTAATCCTCACTTTAACTAGTGAATAAGGACGTGATAACACAAAAGGTTCAGGTGTCTTTTTCAGTATTTGTAAAAGTTGTTGAAGTGTGTGTTTGGTAACGTAATTGTGATTGTATTTTTTTTAAAATTATGTTAAAATATATTAAAATAATATTTTTTATTTTTTTAAAATCAGTAAATTAAAAAATATAAAAAAGATTAGTTTTTTACAAAAAAAAAATTTAAATTTTTTAGTACCGTGCACTCCGTTTCCAAAGTTCAAAGGTGACATCAAATCTCAATTGGTATTATATTTCCTGTTTTGTGTGAAAACAGGGTCAGCTAAAATTTAAATTTCTTAATACATTTTTTAATTATTTTAATATGATAATATTAAAAATAGTTTTTAAAAAATAAAAGTATTATTTTAATATATTTATAAAACAAAATGTAAAAGAACATCGTACGTCAAGAATATAAAAAGTGAGGTGGTTGCGGAGCGCAGATTAATGGTTGGTGAGTGGTGTCCGGTGGCAATGGATGAGAGTGGAATCTCCCAGTTAATAAATCATGAACAAGAAACGCACAAAGGGTGGTTGGAAAGGTTTTAAGATAGGTATTCAGTATAATGATAACGATAATGATCATTTATTTGTCTGTTTTGGAAATGGCATCATCGATCCAACCTATGCTGTCATCGTCATTACACGTCCATGAGTTGACGTGAGGGTTTGTGTAGTGATTATTTAAATATATTGAAATAATATATATTTTTTTAAAAATATTTTTAATATAGGCTATTCAAATATTAAAAAACTATAATTTAAAACAATTTTTTTAAAATAATATATTTGGATTGCGAAAAAACAACCACAAGATTGATTTGAAATTGACAAGTCCTTGATTTACGGTTCTTCTTCTTTGTTTTTTTTTTTTTAATTTTTTCCACCACCACTGTGATGCCTACCATACCTAAAAGGTTAAGCCGTTTGTCTTATTGTCACGCGACCTCCTGGTTTTTGTTTTGTTCCCCAAGCACAGTACAATTTTTATGTAATACTTTTAAAGCATTGCATAAACGGGTTTGCTCTTCAACTCTGTGGATATGCCCTAATTATAGAGGTGTTTAATCTGGTCAGTCATCGCAGCTAAATTCTCAAGCACCTGATCTGGCATGCACCCATAAACATTTAATATCTTCAGATAACACACGTGACTAAATGCCCATGTAAACTACCTGGGAAAAATCTTGCAGGGCTTTGCATGAGAAAGATGATGGTCACCGCATGACACGGGCGAAGTTCTTCGTAATTGCACTGGCTTGCAGTTTTGTCTGGTATCTATTCCCAGGATACCTATTTACAACACTCACAAGCATTTCATGGGTCTGCTGGGTATTCCCGAAGTCAGTAACCGCACAGCAACTTGGTTCAGGCATGAGGGGCCTTGGACTTGGAGCCATTACACTTGACTGGTCTGTTGTGGCATCCTTCTTGTTCAGCCCCCTCATTAGTCCATTCTTTGCCATTGCCAATGTCCTTGTGGGATATGTATTCATAATTTACGTTGCAATGCCCTTATCTTACTGGGGCCTCGACTTGTACAGTGCACGAAAATTTCCCATTTTCTCCTCACACCTGTTTACAGCAGAGGGTCACAAGTACAATATAACAGCTATTGTTAATAACAAGTTTCAGCTGGATATACCAAACTATGAACAGCAAGGACGAATTCATTTAAGCATGTTTTTTGCTCTCACTTATGGCTTCGGCTTTGCAACCATTGCCGCCACCCTTACTCACGTGGCTTTCTTCTATGGAAGGTAAATCTTTCAACAAACAGAATTGAGAATCAGAATCGCCTTAATTTCCCATTCATGTTGTTGCAATCAGATTTTTAACAGACGCATGTTCTGACATATGAAACATGATCTACAGGGAGATTCTCCAGAAATATCGTGCTTCTTACAAGGGCAAGGAGGATATCCATACAAAATTGATGAAAAGATACAAGGACATACCTTCCTGGTGGTTTTACTTGTTGCTTGGTGTGACATTAATTGTCGCTCTTGCATTGTGCATCTTCTTGAATGATCAAATTCAGATGCCATGGTGGGGACTCGTCTTCGCGAGTGCCATGGCCTTTGTCTTTACACTTCCCATCAGCATCATAACTGCCACAACAAACCAGGTAACTTGGCTCTCTTTTAAATCTTATTCCGAGCAAGAGATGAATATGTAGTGAAATTCAGCATCAACCGGAAAAATAAAAATTCGAAACCTCCCGGTCTATTCATTTGGGATTTGATAGTCATTCCGTTTCACTTCATCATCTCAGCTAAATCTGTTCTTTATTAATGCTCTACCACTTCATATACAGACACCAGGGCTGAACATAATAACAGAGTATGTCATGGGTGTCATATTACCGGGGAGACCAATAGCCAATGTATGCTTCAAAACCTATGGATATATGAGCATGGCTCAGGCTGTTTCTTTCCTCAGTGATTTTAAGCTAGGACATTACATGAAGATCCCTCCAAGATCGATGTTCTTGGTTCAGGTACATTTTTCTCAGAACTACTGTCTAGATAATAAATGAATTAAATCCAGATATCCTGTTTAATTGTTATAATTGTTCATGTGATGCATGCAAAAGGATCCACCATCCAAGAATTTCCTCAAGACCGTGACCTTAAACTGACAAAGTCAATTATAATGAACAATTTGTTGTTAGTTTTACATATTACTTGTTGTTTCCACTTAGAGCTACTGATTTATTTATTCGCTCGTTGCATTTCCTTCTGGGTATGTCTAGTTCATAGGAACAGTTCTTGCCGGAACCATCAACCTTGCAGTAGCCTGGTGGCTGCTGAACTCCATTGAAAACATATGCCAGGATGATCTGCTACCCGTTAACAGTCCTTGGACATGCCCAGGTGACCGAGTCTTCTTTGATGCTTCTGTCATATGGGGTTTGGTCGGACCAAAGCGGATCTTTGGAACACTTGGAAACTATCAGGCCATGAACTGGTTTTTCCTTGGAGGTGCACTAGGACCAGTTATAGTTTGGTTGCTACACAAATCATTCCCCAAGCAATCTTGGATTCCCCTGATTAATCTTCCGGTCCTTCTAGGAGCAACTGCAATGATGCCTCCAGCTACACCAGTAAACTACAACGCCTGGATCATAGTTGGAACAATTTTCAATTTCTTCATCTTCCGTTACAAAAAGACGTGGTGGCAGAGGTACAATTATGTTCTTTCAGCTGCATTGGATGCCGGGGTGGCTTTCATGGCTGTGCTTTTGTACTTCTCAGTTGGAATAGAAGATAGGAGTTTGAATTGGTGGGGTACAAATGGTGAACACTGTGAATTGGCAACTTGTCCAACAGCCAAGGGCATAATGGTTGATGGCTGTCCAGTTAACTAACTTTGTTGCCTTCTGATACAAGTTTCTATTTAAGAGGTTACACAGGATAGAATTAGCAGGTATTGAACAACATGCATCAAGCCATAGTGGCAACTCAAGGTTTCATATGTTAGTTTAGCTATAAAGCCAGCTTCATGTGTACATTGTTTTGAACTATAAATATTTTAATGCGTGTCTATAAATATTTAAATAAAATCCTATTCCAAGGAAAACGACTTGTGTCTGAATACCTTCCGACAAAACCATCTCATTTCACATTGAGTAGCCATTCGGATTTTGTCCAGGACGCATTTGTGAAGCATCACGCTGCAGTTGTGGCAGCAGTGGCAACAAAATCATAACTGGCAAACATTTTGCTATCATAGTATTCTCATTCTCTTGAACCTGGTATGATGATTTGGCACTTCATACTTTTATCGACATTGTGCTACCCTATAATCAAGAACTATTTAGCTTGATTTGACTAAATCTACAGCCACACAAAATGCAAATGGTATATCGTTGTTGAAATAACATGTATGTGGTGTATCGAGAATGAAATAGGACAGACAGAAAGAAAGCGAAAAAATACGTACACATGTTGTGGGCACGATATTGTTTGTTCTTCAGCAAATTAAAGGTAGATTGAGATAATGATCAGAAAGAACTAATGATAAATCATACTTTACTGAATGTGATCATGATGCATGAACTGAAAGCCACTGACTATACTCATCCATCCTTATTATAAATCTTCAGAAATGGTCTCCCAAATTAAACAGTCAATTCAGGAACTAGAAGATACATGATATATATTCACTATTCAAAATGCACAACCTTTGCAACTTCAGAAGTATATATCAGGAGCACTCTCAGTACTCCTTAAGCACATCTTAAGATCATTTCATTGCATGTACGCAACAGCTCCTATGGGCCTGAGACCATCATTGCCAGAGCATAAGATGATGCACAGTAATTTTATAATTAGCTATAAGGTGAACAGGAAAATACGTGAACGAGTGGAAAAATCTTTTCCCATGGTAACTTGGCCAGCATTTCGATTTTGTGTATTTCACTTAAATTTCATGATGATCTTTAAGTGAAACACACAAATGCTCGAACCTCGAACCGGACCTTATAGCTAATTATAATAAATCATCAAACCTCAAAGCTGTTCAAGCCTATACAAGTGAGTGACATAGTTAAACTTGGAGCGCCATTCACTAATTCCAACATTAAAAGCTCCAATATCAGGTAAACTACACCGTCGAAGTTCCTATCTTCAATGTACTTAAAAGATCCATTCCAACTCGATCGTTATCTTCCAGATTCAACAATCCCGCGACCTGAAGAAGAGAAGCAGAAGAGAAGAAGCTACAGTATCTCAAGGTTGATTAAAAAATCAGACCGTTAGGCTAAGTAAAGTTGTGCAATACGCACCGTTTTACTTTTAGTGATTGGTTACTGGATTATGCTTGTTGATATTTAAACTAACCAAGTTTGTAGTTGGTAGTTGGTTAGATTATACTCCCGTGTTTTGTTTTGAAGATTTTGTTTAAGAATATCGTACGGTTGTTTTTAAAATATTTGTTATTTAAAAATTTATTAAAATAATATTTTTTATTTTTAAAAATTTATTTTTTATATTAACACTTCAAAACAATCTAAAAATATATAAAATATAATTTTCAGTAAAATAAAATAAAATTTACCCGCCTCCATTTGAAACACAGTAACAAAAGGTCGAAAGCAAAGCAATTTTCTCTTGAATGGACACCTACTATGGTTTTAAAGCAAAGTAGATGTTAATCAAACCTCTGTTTCATAGCAAAAGAAAATAAAACAATTATGCTTTGAAAGCACAATAATACCCAAAAGACATTTTAGTCTCATTGAAATACTAAGTTGGTTCGAGGATATTTTGTTTGTTGAATAAAAATAAAACTGCATCAGTCTATAAAATAATTTTTATCTCTTCTCAATAAATAAATAAAAAGAATTTTCTCTCATGACCAAAATTATTGTTTGTTTATTTTAAAGTTGATGACATGGTTAAATAAAAAGAATACAAGATGGTGTATCTTTGTTGTGCTTGTGGCAAGATTCCATGTTAATCTGAATGCAAGTTGAAAAGGCATTAGCACGATGGATATGCTTTTTGATACCCCGAGATGTGTTAATTAAGGAGTTAATATAATGAATTAAAAATATAAATGAACGGATGAATAGTAAAAATAGTTATCAATACTAATTAAAAACTTCAAAAAAAGTGTATCTTTGTCATGCTCATGGCAGGATTCCAAGTTAATTTGAATGCAAGTTAAGAGGGCATTGGCACGATGGATATGGTTTTTTTATACACCGAGATGTGTTAATTAAAGAGTTAACATAATGAATTAAAAATATAAATGAACGGATCAATAGTAAAGATAGTTATTAATACTAATTAAAAACTTCAAAAAAATTGAATTTTTTTACTTAAAAAATAAAAAAATAAATGCACATATAAATATTTTACCCAAATTATTATTTTTATTTAGCATTGAAGTTGCTAATTACGTATGATTTTTTGCTTTTATAAATATATTATGAAAATAAAATTGATCCATCTAGGACTTGAGATGAAAAAAATTTGAAATTAGAATAATTTCTTCAAGATACTATGAGATTGTAACAATACAAAACATTATTTTTTAAACCAAGCAATTAAAAATATGAGAGATTGGATAATAATGAAAAATATAATTGAAAAATAAATAAATAAGGTCAGTGTTGCTGGGGTCGGAAAGAAAAACTCGCTTGGTTGTCCTGTAAAATGAAAATGTGTAGCAACATCATGTTTGGCATGGCGTTTAAAAGTTATTTTTTTAAAAAATAATTTTTTGTTTTAAATTAATATAATTTTGATATTTTTAAATTATTTTAATGTATTGATTTAAAAAAATAAAAAAAAATATTGATATATTTTTTTAAATGAAAAACACTTTAAAAAATATATACAATTACACTCTTAAATACACTTGTTTTGAAAATTCCATTCTAGTAAGCCTATTTTTTTTATTAAAAAATAGTGAGAGATACATTATTTATTATTATTATTTTAATATAATAAATAACATATTGATCAAGCCTAAAACCCTTAAATTTTAATTTATTTTTATTTAAAAATTTTACTGAGAACCTCAATAAATTCATTTAGAGCCTCAAGTATATGCAAAAACTATTCAAAAAACAAAAAACCATCTTACTAAACTTTTCTTCCTGATAAATCTATTGTCATCAAAATTAGTTTTCTGTGTGTTTGAAATCTAGTTGGCCTGACACTTTCTTTCATTTTTTTTACTCTCTTTATTTTATTTTTTTGTATGTTTAAAAATAAAACTAAAAAATAATTAAAATAAAGTTAAAAATCTAAATCTAAAAATCTAAAACAACAGGACTCAGTAAATACAAAAACAAAACATTGGAACTTTTCTCACTCTTTTAACAATAAAAATGAAAAACGATGGTTTATATATATATTCTAGTTATTGTAGCTTCAATTGTTTTTAACATAACCTAAAAATTTGAAGAATATTTTGGGACACGTCAAATATATTAAAGTACATGAATCAAAATAAATTCCAGAACATAAAATAATAATGTAGACATAACTTGAAATAATAGAATTAAAAAAAATAATGACAAAAAAAAGGAATCTGGAAACGAAAAATTGTCTATAAACAATGAAACATGAGTGGGGGGTGCACGATGAAAACTATTGGATACCGCTGGAAGGATGTCTCGTGCATGTGTATTCATTCAAGCAGCTAATAAATATAATTCTCGCTTCAGCATACTCATCTGTCTTTTATTCAGTTCAATCAAGAAACTTTTCTTTTCATACACCGAGCGTTGGATGAAGACTCATGGAGCATTTTATAGTGCATAATGTGAGGGGGGGTGCATGGCTTGTATCAGATCTGAAAGGAAATTGATAACTTGGTTGTATGAAATTTATTTTATTTTACTGGGACCAAGGGCAGGGATGAAACTGGAATTTTTAAAATAGGAGTGCCCGTATAAATTATTTAGGATAAATTAAAAATTAAATAAAAAAATAATTATTGTAGAATAATTGTTATTTTTTAATGAATCTAGCCTGAAATCAAAGGGCATATTTATTTTTTCAAAACTTTTAGTGCTAAATGAAAAATTGATGGTGCGATGGCATCCTTTGGCTCTGGCTTGGACTGATCTTAAGATGGTTTTGCGAGTGCTTAACTTTTTATTGATGGTTATTTTTAGCTGTTGATGTTTTTTTTTTTAAATCCAGTTCCTAGTATATGTTTGGTTTTAACTGTCATCTAGTTCAAAAAAAACACTTGTACCTGCTTGGAAGGGGAACCATCTTATAAGAGCATCTTCGACGCGAGAGTTAAATAAAAAAGATAAATCTAAAAAGTTGTACTTTTAATTTTTATTTATTTTAATAAGTCAGACAAATAAATAGTTAAAATAGCTACTGGTCAACAATTTATATTTTTTTATTTTAAAATAAAAAAAACTTGTAAATTTTAAAATTTTATATTATACTTCACTCTTCTTTCAAATTTTAAAAAATAAAAATTAATTATTTTTCGGTTAATTAATAATATTAATTGTGTTAATTAACTGAAATTAAAAGATATACTTGTTTAAAATCTTTTTTTATTTTTTTTATATCTCTTAATTTTTTAGATTTTTTTGTTGTTAATTTAATATTTGTGATGATCTTTATTTTTTTATTATTTTATGTTTTTGATATAGGTTAAAAAAGAAATTTTTTATTTATATTGTTATCTTTGATAAAATTGAGAGGAAGTAATAATGGTAGCTGATATTGATAAATTGAGAGGAAGTAATAATGGTAGCTGATATTGATAAAAATATAGAGTGATATATTTAAAATTTATCTTTGATTGTTTGTTTTAATTTGAAATTAATTATATTTTGTCTCGTTAAAAATGCAATTAAATCAATATATCAATTCTCTTTTAGTTCTAAAAAATAGATAAATTGTAATGTTAGAACAGGTGGGAGGCAACACTTATTGTTAATTCATATGTATGGAAATTACAAACATTGAATGCAAGCTTTTTTTACACTTTCTTATAAGGTTTCAACTTTTTTTTTTAATGTAGATAAAATCAAATTTTCCAAGCTCTTTTACCAATTTTCTTATGAGAAAGTTAGAAAATATTCTATCTCAACCAAGAGATTATAATCAATTAATTGATAACTTAACACACTCGAATTTAAATGTCTATACAATAAAAAAATCACAAAGAAGTAAAAACTTATCATTAGAAGAAGATTGTTTACTTGTCTCTACATGACCAAACATAAGCAAGGATCCAATTACAAGAGTTGAACAACAAACAAAACAGTTTTGGGCTCAAGTGCATGTTTACTTTGTAGAGAGTGAAGAAAACTTGAATAATCATTCCTAAATAATCATTTTAAGTAGATGACAAGAAATAAATAGATAAGCCGGTAAATTTATTGGATTTGTTACTCAAATTAAAAATTATCAGCAAAGTGTAATGACTGAAGAATCAAGGATAATTTTAAATTTTAATATTCATTTTCATGTTAAGATGTTTAACACATATTTTAATACTATTTAATTTATCTAATTTTTTACCAGATTAATGATACTCGACAAATGTATGCTTCTTGTGTTAGTAAACAATTTCAACTAGAACATTGTTGGGTTATCTTAAGAAAAAATCTCAAATGACAATTTGAGCGTGCAAGTCAATATCAAAGGTCAAATAAAAAATAAAAAAGTCATGTCAATGCATGTCCAGCTTCATCAGCCCCATCTACCTCTGATTCTGTTAGTTTAGGAGAAGACAATGAACCGTTGATTTATCAAGATAGACCAATTTGTCAGAAAGCTACAAAGAAATGACTTAAACATAAATAAGAAAAAATTAAAGTTTGGGAGGTAACTATAATAAATCTCTTACAACAATTCAGGGATACTCTATTAGAAAAAATAAGACAGAGAAATTATGTTAAAGCAACAAGTTATGATAATTCAATAAAGTCAAGAGAAACAAGAATTCAATAGGATTGAGAAATAAGAACAAATTATGAAAATAGATATTTCTAATTTGGATTCAATTTCTGCAGCATATTTTCAAAATAGAAAGTTAGAAATTATACAAAATAGGGGTTTTATTTTTTAATTAACTAGATTGATTTATTGTTTAATGTAATGTATTTTTAATTAAATATGTAGAAATTTCTTGGTTATTTTAAATATATTTTTATAAAAGTGATATAAATTCATAATATTTTTTTGAAGTTCTTCTAACACTTAACAACAATAAATAGAATTAATTAACTTAAAAGATAACAACCATAATATAAAAAAATAAACTTAAAAAACTTAAAACTTATAATGATATAAGAAGTTCAAATCGAATGATTATACTCATTGTCATTGACACGACTAAAAGGTTGATGTCTTCTCCCAAGTGCAGGAGTGTCTTAGTAATAAATAACCCGGCAAGACCGGGGTCGAACCACAGGGAGGTTAATTGTACAAATTATAGACAACAATAACAACAACAATAACAACAACAACTATAATAATAATAATAATAATAATAATAATAATAATAATAATAATAATAATAATACTAGTAGTAGTAGTAGTAGTAAAGAAAGAGAAAAAGAAGAAGATGATGAGAACTTGGAGATGGAAAATTAATGTAAGGATTAAACAATAATAATAACAAATGTCAAGGTTAGAGGTTCCCCTAATGGTATATCAAACAAGTATAGTATAAACTCTTATTATTGAATTGGAAACCACACACAAAGGAGATTCCAATCAGATTATATATTGTTAACATGATTACATTAGTCATCTTATTCAATTAATGCTAATACTTGTAAATCTCGTCAAGCATTCATGATTATAACTTATGTTAACAACAAATCAAGTTCTTTTCATAGCTCAGGTGTCGGTTATACCATACATTATGGGCTATGAAAGTGCCAAGCATTTGTTGTACCAAGTGTTATACAACATAAATCAAGATTAGTCATTTAACAAGCAAAGTATTAAAGAGTGAACAAGATAACAAATATAAAACATGTTAGTATCAAACATTAAAGTCCATATTAAGTTTACATTATACTTATTCTCACACCATTAGTGTAACTTTTTCACCTTGACATAACTAACTTAGCTAGACATAATGAAAGAAAGCAAAATAGATAAACAAAATAAGAACATAAAAGTTAACTAAGTAAAGGAAAGGAAATGAAAAGCATAAACTTAATATTAATGAAAACAAAGCATAAAAAATACAAAGAGAGAAAGGAAGAGCATGATCTTGATCTGGAAACCAAGATGCCTAAATGCATGGCAAATGCCTCCTTTTATAGGCCAAAATTGGGAACTATTGATTTGATGACTAATTAATAAGTGGGTGGCCAACTTTTGACTTGGTGACAATCCTTATCTTCTCTTGTCTGCCCAAAACGTCATTGCTAACGTCAAAATTGGAGCCAGTTATAAACATGAAAGTTGTAGAAAATTGTCTCATCTTTCTTGTGTAAAAAATTCAACTCATTTGGACTTCTAGAACTCCAGATATGGCCAAAATACCAAACAGTGCTCGGGCTGGAAGACAGATTCGGGCTTCTTTGTTGTTGCTATAATTTGGACTTAATAATGGTCTTTTTAGATCTTGGGCTCCATATGAAAGTTGTAGGCCTATGTCTTACCTTTCCATCCATATAAATTGGACCTAAATCTGAGATCTGTAGCTCCAGATATGACCCAATTACCGAATAGTGTTCCGGTTTGGATTGCACCGACATCTCTTTTCTAAGTTTGACCATCTCTTTGCCTTTGCAATTTAAGTTCTTAAAGTCATCAATCAATATTTTCATTTATGTGATAGACCTGCATTTAAAATGAACATTTACCATAAATTAAAGGTATCTTATATTATTAAATATATTATTATAAAACATGCTTTAGTTAAGGAGTTATTGATACTTCAAGTGCAAAATGATGATATAAAACCATGATAAAAATGAACTTTTAAGTACTAATCAGTCATATTGTTTCTATAAATGCTCAACCAAATCTTCTTGTAATTGAGAGCTAGTTGCTTTATCCCTAATTTCATTATGAGTTTGAAGAAAATCATGTAGTTCTGGTATTTCACCATGTGACATTGATGTAAAAAAATTGATTTCACATTCATGGTTAAATCCAAGGTTTATTGCTCCTTCATCCTCAATAATCATATTATGCATTATTATACAAGCTTTCATAAATATTTTTAAGTGTTTATTCATCCTAATATTGAATAGGTCCATGTACAATTGCAAAACGAGATTGGAGCACTTCAAATGCCCACTCCACATCCTTTCTTACAAACTCTTACTTACTTGCAAAATATTTTCTTTTTGCTCCTAATGACCCTGTAATTGTCTTAACAAAGGTTGACCAATTAAGATAAATCTCATCTGCTAAACAGTATGCCACTGTATATTCATTACCATTAATTGTATAATTAACTGGAGCAATACGACCTCCAGCAAGTGCAGTGAAGATATGTGACCGATCAAGAACATTAATATCATTTAATGATCCAGACATTCCAAAAAAAGCATGTCATATTCAAAGATCTTGGAAGCTACCACCTCTAAAATTATAGTTGGTTCACTATAATGACCAGCATACATTTTATGTCATGCAATTGGGCATTTATCTCATTTCCAATGGATACAATCAATGCTCCCTAACATCTCTTGAAATCCACGTTGCTCTCCAATTAATAATAATTGAAAAATATCAGTCTCGTTTGGTGCCTTTAGATACTAATCACAAAAAACTTCTACGATTGCTTTGACAAAAGCTATAAGACTTTTTATCACAGTGGTTTTTCCAATCCAAAGATATTCATCAGTAAGATTTGTATTAATACCACATGCAAGTATTCTATGAGCTACAATTACCTTTGGAAAGTAAGATAAATTAAGAACACCAAGAGCATCTATCTTTTGTTTGAAATATGGATTATGAGGTTCTACTGAATTTGCAATCTAAAGAAGAAGACGTCGACTTATCCTAAATTTTCTTCGAAATTGACTTCCAGTGAATTTAGGATTTTTAGCAAAATAATCATTTTATAACCTTAACTAACCTTCCTTTCTATTATGATTGACAATATTATGACGAAGAATAAAGCCACGATATCTTGTTCTTCCTTTTTGATTATTCAATTTTTCTTTAGCAACCACAATGACAGCAACTTGAAAAACAAACACAAGAGTGTCGTCATCAAAATCAAAAGCATTATACAAATTAAAATTAGAACGATTCATGATAAATTTTAATGAAATATAATAAAGATTAAAGAGAAAAAAATGATAATAAAAAATGCTAAGGTATATAAGACCATTCATAATAAATTTTAAATTATATCTTTTAACTTTCATATTATTTAATTAATTTTATATTACTTTTATAAATTACACATATTAATTATATAATTAATAACATGTAATTATAATAAAATTAATTTAATATGAAATTTATTAAAATATAATTAGATTTTTTAATTTTTTTTTACTATTAAAATATATATAATTAAAAAAAAACTATATTTATACTATTCAAAAAACCATTGTATCTATTTAGCTCTATAAGTCATGCATGATATGGATTTTTTTCCCCTCTTGCATTCTCTATCTACAGAGGTATATAAAGAATAACATGTATTTAGTATAGCGGAAGCAAGTAGTTGATGTAACGAATCTTTCAGGCTTTTTAAAAAATATTTGCTTTATATGTTAATAAAGAAATCACTAACGACGAGTTAAAATAACCTTTTACTTTAAAAAAATATTTTTATATCAATGTTAACAGAGACCTTTTGCGTGAGAAGAAATCTCTTCTCGCCTGGCTTATTGTTGAATTTGAAAACACATACTATTAAAAAAAATCTCAATCTTTAAATATCATTACTTAGAGAATTAAATAAGAATAATTAAGAGATTTTATTTCTTTAATAAAATAAAAAATATTTTTAATATGTAAAATTATCTGACTATTTAACTTTTCATATACCTAACAATGAACGTCCAAATAAAGTCCAACAGTTTCAAAATTCGTTGCAATTACTTCTTAAGAACTAGTTTTACAAAAAAAAAATTGTTTTGAAAGTTTAATGCATATTTTTTTTCAAAAGGAATAAAATGAAAGGAAATTTCATCCTTCAGAAGAAACCCAAACGCATTACAGAATTGTATTGATGATAGATTAATCAAAGTAATCACATCATTAAACCTAACATTAGAAATTTTATGCAGCATCTTTCCTTGCTTCCCATCCAAAAATCTTGGTCTGCTCCTGCTGCGGCGCTTGATTTGGTCCAAAATACGGCAACACGGAGACAGTATTATCTATAACTAAAATGTTTTAGTGTTTCACGGTAAAATACTAAATTATTATTATTTTTTTATTATAAATTATACAATACAGTCTATAATAATAATAAAAAAAGCTTATTGGTTTTTTATATTTATTTATTTATTTATTTAATTTATTAATGCTAATTTTTTTTTTCTATTTAATTAATGAACTTTCAAGACATGGATCTTAGGTTTAGCGGGTTAACCTAGTTTAATAGATTAATTTGAAATATTTTTTTCTTCTTAATTAATTTTTTTGTTTAATTTAGCTTGTTAATGTTAAATTTTTTTTTTATTTAGTTATCAAAGTTTCATGACACAAATCCTAAATTTGTCAAGTTGACTCGTTGAATTTTTTTTTATTTAGTTATCGAACTTTTATAACACAGATCCAATATCTAGTCCATGGCGAAAAGGTTGCTCCCTTTCGGGTTTTTTTTCTGTGTTTTTTTTTTAATTTAATTTGTTAATGTTAATTTTTTTTCTATTTACATATCAGACTTTCATGATATGAATCTTGAGTTTAGTGAGTTAACCAAAAATATTTTTTTATTCTTTTTAATTAGTTTTTTTTGTTTATTTTAGTTTGTTAATGTAATTTTTTTTATTTAGTTATCAAAGTTTCATGATACAGATCTCAAGTTTGATGGATTAACTTGTCAATTTTTTTTTTCTATTTAGTTATCAAACTTTCATGACACAAATCTAAGATTTAACGGGTTAACCCATTTGACGAGTTAACCTGGTTTAAAGAGTTAACTTAATTAATTTAAATTTTTTCATTTTCTTCACTAGTTTTTATCTTCTAGTTGATTTTTTTCTTTTTAATTAATCTATTTCACTACCATACTTTTATGAGATGACATTGCAATTAGACTCATATTCAAAACTCTTAGATCTGGTGTATTAAACAAATTTATTTAAACTTGAGTCATATAAATTTAATATTATTATTAATATTATAAATATTTTTTTTGAGTTAGCTGTTGCAGCTAGACCCAAGGCTATTTAATATATATTTGTAGAAAAACCTAACCTAACACTTTTAGATAATAGTTTTTTTAAAAAAAAATTTCATGCAAAAAAAAAAAAACAAATTAACCCAAAATGTATGTATATTTTTTTTCCTTTCTAAGCCTTTCACTGTGACTGTATAGTGCAGTCCACAATTAAAAGACTTGTTTTTTAATTAATTTTTTAATTCAATTGTTAATATTAGTTTTTTTTATTTAGTCATCAAACTTTTATATCACATACCCTTTGTTTGACCGGTTAACCCAATTAGTTTATTTTTTTTATTTTTTTCATTTATTTTCTTGTAGGTTTTTTTTCTTTTTAATAAATATATTTAATTTTTTTAATTAATATTGAAAAAAATTATATTTAATTATCACACACTCATTACACGAATCTTAGGTTCGATGAATTAACCTAATTTAACGGGTTATCCAAGTTCATTCAGTTTTTTTTCTTTATCTTTTTTTTTCACTTTTATCTTTTAATATTAACTATTACTAAAAGGACTCAACAAAGCATCAACGTTTTACTATTAACTATATAGTGAAGTTTAAGGTGTAAATATTGATGTTTTTATTTTATTTTTTTATTCCTTTCGTGTTTTTTAAAATAATTTTTTTATAATTTAATTTAATAATATTAAATTTATTTCTATGTAGTTACCAAACTTTCCTAACACGGATCTCGGGTTTGACGGATTAACCTGGTTTGACGAGTTAACCTAGTTAATTTATTTTTTTTCTTCGTAGGTTTTTTTCTTTTTTTTCCTTTTTAATCTATTTTTTGTTTGATTTAGTTTTTTAATATTATTTTTTTAATTTAGTTATCAAACTTTAATAACACGAATCTCAGGTTAGATGGGTTAACCTAATTAGTTTAGATTTGTTTTTTTCATTAGGTTTTTTTCCTATAGGTTTTTTTAATTAATATATTTTTTTGTTTAACTTAGTTCATTAAAATTATATTTTTTTTCTATGTAGTTATGAGTTGATGTCTTTAGTTTTTTTTTTTTGCTTTTTTTTTGCTTTTTTCTCCTTTTATATTTTTTACCATGGACTGTAATCCACGATGAAAAGATCAATGCCTTTTTTTTCTTATTTTTAATTAATTTTTGTTGTTAATATTATTTTTTTTATTTAGTTATCAAACTTTCATGATATGAATCTCAGCTTTTACAAAATAACCCAGTTTATTAAGATTTTTTTCTTTTTTATCATGTAGGTTTTTTTTTTCCTTTGTTTTTTTATTTTTAATTACTTTTTTAATTTATTCTATTAATATTGAATTTTTTTTTAGTTATTAGACTTTTATGATACGAATCTCAGGTTTGATGGGTTAACTCAGTTAATTAAGATTTTTTCTTTTTCTTCATTAGTTTTTTTCTTCTTGTAGTTTTTTTTTAATTAATATTTTTTAATTTAGTTGATTACTATTAATTTTTTTCTATTTAATTATCACACTCTCATAACACGAATATCAAGTTTGATGGGTTAACCCAGTTAATTGTTTTATTAGTTTTTTCTTTTAATTTCATCTTTTAATATTGTAATTATAACTAAAAAAGATAAACTTTTTACCGTGGATTATACTATATAAATCCATAATGAAAGACATATATCTTTAAGTTATAGATTTTTTTTGTTACCTTTTTCTTTAACTAAGTTTGTTAATATTAATTTTTTTTTATTTAGTTATCATACTCTCATGATATAAATTTCAAGTTTAACGGGTTTATCTGAATTAGAGGGTTAAAATAGTTGACTAAATTTTTTTCTAATTTTATCTTTTAATATTAATTTGATTAAAAGTTAAACTTTATAATTTATTTTTTATTAGATTATTGTGATCTTAACTACACCTCTCTTTGCAAAGTAGTAGTCACTGGAATAGTGCTATATTTTGTTATTATTTTTTTAATAATAATTTTTTATTTAATTTAATTTTATAATATTAATTTTTTATTTTAATATTATATTTTTAAAACACGATTCTACTGTTAGTCTCATCTCCAAGATTTTTGGACGTGATAATGCAGTAAAATACACTGAAACTCAAATTAAATAATTTAATATTATAAAATTACTCGTGAATCAGCCATTATAATTAGATATAAAACTCTTAAGTATAATTTTATAAAAAGATTTAATATTTTATTTTTTTAAATATTTTCATGCAAAATAAAATGAATATAGCACGGCCACAGAGCTAATAAAAGCTATTTCCCTTCGGCCACGCAGAGGTCACCTGGACAGGGACCAGACAAGATGCCTGGAAAAAGAAGATACGTTAAAGTGTCACAGAACATTGGCTTTGCCGCTAACCGTTCGATCACGTGGTAGTTGAATTGCCAACAAGTGGCGACAATAAATTGGATTCTTTCTTTCCCTTTCCTTTGCTTTTCCCTCCGTTGTTTCTCTTGGAAAATACGGGAATTTAGATTTATGATTATTTTTTTTCTGTTGATTTTTTAGTAGAAAGAAGGTGGGTTTTTCTTCCAACACGTTGATTTGATAGCCAATGTTGGTTGCGTGTTATTAAAAAACCAAGAAAAAGTTAAAACATCTTCGAAGAAAAAAGAATATAAACAAGACTTGGTAAATCATGGCAAATTTTAATTATTTTCTCTCAACCAATCAAGATAATTTTAAATTTATGGTAAGAACCACAATAATCAATGTTCAATTGCATTTTATAGAAAGAAAAACTACAGTAACTCAAAATAAAAATATTCTTAATTAATTGCCTTAGGTAACAGATTTTGCAACACCTCAAGTTCGTTTTGGTATAGAAACATTTAAAATTATGCAGCTAATATAATTTAATAAGAAAATGAAGTTGATGGTATTTATTTATTATTTTTATTAACATCTCACTGACCCACGTCGTGTTTTGATAACTTGTTGGTTCTCCATTTGAAATCTTATAATGATTATTACAAAAAAGATTGAAAAATACTTTTATTATCTAATAATTATTTTTTTAAAATAAATCTCATATTTATCATCTAATTATCAAGATAGCCTTGACTATAAATTCAAAATACTTTCCATGTTAATTATATTGATAAATAACTTTTATTTTTTAATTCGATCGATCATTGTGTTAAATTATACAATTAATAAAATTGTCAAATATCTACATGTTCCTCCCATAACCCATGCTAAATGATTTTCCTTCAACTCTTTTACGAGAGCTGTCACATGCTTCACATAATAATTAATGTCGTAATATTTTCAAAAAATATTCATAATTATTGTTCATGTTGTATTAAAAAAGAAAACTTCCTTCTAACTTCACCTGCTAGTAAGATCACGTGAGCAACACATACAATCAATTATTATCATTATTTTTTTTTATTGAAAACAGGGATTAAAGCAGTAAAAAAACCTTAGATTAAAAAAGTTAACTTGGATTACTAAATCAGATTGAAATACAAAATTAAATACAAAGGGCTACTGATTATCCAACGATCCCTATCGAGTTAGTTCTTCAACAAATCAAAGTTGATTAACCACAAGCATGATTTTCGGTTCAAGAACTAGCTTCTGAATACCTAGCATTCTCGCAAGCTCAACGCCCTTCGCCACTGCCCATAATTCTGCCTTGACAGTTGAATAAATATCCGTGTTGATCGCAAATCTCTTAATCCAAGAACCGAGCCAATCTTTAATCAAGCCTCCGCTCCCGCATGATCTAGGTTTTCTTTACTACAACCATCATATTTAGTTCCATCCATTCCTTTGCCAGCACCAGTAGACAAACAATGATGTACCTGACAAAATATTTTAATTAATATATATATTTTTATAATATAATTGATATAAAAAAATATATTGAATGAGCAATTAAAATTACCGTGTTCCATTTGAAGCAAGCCTTTTTTCAGTGCTAAATTCACAAGTTCACACACTGGGCCCCGCGAAAGACGGAAACTTATCCAAGTGCACTAATTACATTAAGTTCAAATGTACTAAATCACAGCCCTTCCTTATTTAAGCCTCTCGAGGGATGAAGTTAGTTGGGATATTTTCTTCTCTCTCCATCCACGTACACAAAATGCAGCCTTTTACATACATAAACAGGCGCGATCCTTTTATTGACCTCCTTCTAAGAATAATTAGATCCCCCTCTCCATCTCCCTCCCTCTCTCTGTTATTCTCCATCTCCATGTTCTCTCGTCTTCCTGATTAAGTGCGTGAACTTCCATGACCTTTGAATTAACTGCATTTTCATGTCTTTCTTCAGTTTTTTTAGTTGTGATCGGTTTGTATTCTATTTGCAGGTTGCTTTGTTACCTCGAGGGGCTTAAACTTCCGAGTGTAGTAGTTAGTTTCAAGATTATGGAGTGGCTTTGATTTCTATCGGTAAACGAGCATTCCTTATGCACACACATGTTTCAGTAATTATTTTTGTTTTTATAACTTCTTGGTTTTTTTGTTGTGTGTTGGATTATTGTTACCTGACTTTATATTGATCTGTGTATTGAGGTTCTTATATCAATTTCCTAGCATATCTCGCAATTGTACATGGTTTGACGTTTTCTAGGTTTTTTTTAATCACTGTTTTTTCCTTGCTTGACATGGTCTAGGGTTTATTTTTTCCTTTGTACAAAGGAATTGTTACAACATAGTGGTTCCGGGAGCTCTATTCATGTAAGTGTTTAGCGGCGTGTCCTAATTTGTGGTGTTGGCTCAAGACACAGCGATGAGAGAGGGGTTTCCTCAGGTTATGTGAGTGGGTGTAATGGAGTTTTTGGATTGAGCTCGGAAATTACTCAATGATTGTGTTGTGTTGTTTTTATCCCTAACAGTGAAGAAATTTTTTCTCTATGTACAGGCTGGCAGGATTTTACCAATTCAATTAAATCTTGTGCTCGCACTCATATTGCTGTCTTCATTTTCTTCATTTTTCTATTAATTCGGTTTGCTCATTAACTTGTTTTGTGCGATACTGATTACTTTAACAAGTGGTGGTGGAGACAACCCTTTGGATTGGATGCAATCGAAACTAGTGCTTGCTTGATTTAGTTTGAGATTCAATACATGGTTAAGAAATTTAATTGAAGAAAATGAAGATGACAGAAAACAAGTAGAAGATGAGGGGATTTGGCCCTTTCACTTCTTAATTTGATTTGTGCTTTATATTTGACGATTAAAGGATATGATCACTCGATAAGGTTTGTAAGCATAGAAGGTTCATACGTGAAACAAGTCTTTAAATCCATAAAAGATGCTGACACTTTGTTCAAGGTTGTTTGATTATGCTTGTGTTGCCATACAATCCTAGTGGAGGGGGAAAAGAGTTTTGTTGTCTGGTATACCTAGAGGAGTGGAGGAGAATAAAGCCTGTGCTAGTGGGTACTTAGAGTTTTTTATGGTCGGAGACTGCCTGAGTAGAGTGACATATTCTCGAAGAGTTGACGGAAACTTCTGTCAAGAGATGGTAAATAGAGGTACCCTTCTGAATTTTACTAGGAAAGCTGATTTATTGAGTTATACATCAGCGTTGCTATGTTTTCATATTGGATGGAGTCATGATTGTCTGCTGATTTGGTAATGTTTAGCTGGTAAATGACTGTAAATGGTGTTTAAAGTTGTAGTTATCGATGGTTCTGGGTGCTGCCATGTCCACGTTCAATGTTTCTTTCTCCCTCCTTTTAATGGTTGCTTTAATAACCATAAAGTACAGAAGGGAAATTTCAGGTTTCATTTTCATGTGTGACTTCTCAATTAATAGAGAAATTTTTATTGGGATTATTCATTTGTATCACCACTTACTCCATCTCAACAGAATGGACTATGATTTCTTGCTCTCCTGATTTTATCTCTAAGATATGATTTGCTGTAGGCTCACTGTGTCTTTTTTCTCCTGCTTCTTGTAGTAAAGGTAGAGTTTTCTTTCTTTTCTTTAATTTTTCTGCCTAACCTAATGATTGCTATTCTTTCAATGCTCAAGGACAAGCTTTTTTTTTTTTTTTTCTAATGTTTATCAAACCCCCCATGTTTTAAACCTTATGGGTATTCAATATCACTGGAAAGTTAGAAGTTGGTAACTCTATTTTATACTTTCTATTTTTGCTGGACTCTTCACTTTGTATTGAAAAGCTAGAATTTAGTGATTCTTGAAAATCTAATCCATTCAAATCCCATCATTATAAAAAAATAAATAATAGAAAGGAATACTGTAAATAGAGCCATTGTGACACTTATCAAAGGAGTAGTTCCCCACCCTGGAGCTACTTTACCATATTCCAAATTCAATGGTTTCAATGAACCTCTACAATATTTTGTCTTGGACCAGATCTAGAACCCCCCCCCCCCCCCCAACGCTTTGTGTAGTATTTTTTTGTATTAATTGGGATATGTTGACTTTTTATACCATTCTGTTGTAAATAAATGATCTTATCATAGATCCATTGTGGTATGGAAATTTTTATTCTTTTCTTATTATATAATAATGGAAATAGCAACCCTATTCGCCATCTCTATACCTGGTTTACTTGTAAGATTTACCAGGAATGCCTTATATATTGCTTTTAGGCAACCCTCTCAACAACTAAGAGATCCATTTGAGGAACACGGGTGCATTAGGATAAGTAGCAAGGCCTAATGCGTGGAGGTCCTCTAGCTAATATAAACTATAGGGAAAGGAGAGAAGGAAACGGAGTGGATTGGAGTGGATTGTTGAGGCCAAATATATTTAACATAACACACAAAGGAAGCAAGCTAATTAAGACTCTGTTTGTTTTCTGCTGGCTTTCATGTTAGCGGTGAATTAAATGGAACATGTTTGGTATCGAAGAGAACTAAGTTTTATGTTATAGGACCCACTAAAAAATTGAGTTCAAAACGCAGGTTTTGTACAATAGTTTTTACATTTTTTTTAAATGAGTTTTGTAAATATTTTTTACTAATCTCTTTTTTACTCTTTGTAAAAATCCATAACATGTTATCCAAACATTTTATATATGTTTTTTGCTACATATAAACTTCAACCACAGTTTTTACAAAACACGTATTTAAATCCAACTAACTATAACTAAAAATACTTTTTATAAACTGTTTTTTTTTTTAAATTGTAACCACAAAACTTACTTTAAAAACAAACACACCCTTACAGCCCTAGCCCTAAAGCTATTGCCCTGATCCCTATCATGGTTACTAAGCCTCTTAAAATAAAAGTCCATAGCATCTTATATTTTGGATGAGTTGCCTCCCTTCTTCCATGACCTAGGATGAATACATTATAGATTATACCCCTTTTGCCTAGTTTCCTTGTTTGCCTGTAGTGCATTGCTCATAGTCTATGGTGTCCGTTAAGCATTATGGTTCCTATAAGGGAGTTATGAGCTTCAATGCTACTATAAGTGGCGTGAATAGTGGAGAGATCCTCCACTGTTTACTAGGCTAGGTAGCGTTGACTCAGCCCAAAATGGTCGGGTTGGGTCTAGCCCAGTTTTTCAATGTTTCGATGAAAACGGGTATTTTAATATCAGTAGAGTAGTGAGTCCTGGACCTAACCTGAATAAATGCAATTCAGAGCACCTTCTCCATTCTCCTCCTCTTTTTCTCTTAGAACTCTAGCCTAGTCCACTTCCCTTTTTACTGGGCATGAAAAGCTACTTGAATCCCAGAAGTAGATCCTAAAAGACATGAGTTTATGTCCAACTCCTTATGCATTCAACTCAGGTTTTTGCATCTCACATGTGTTGCTAAAACACCTAACCCTAATAGGTATGTCTATTGGCTGGACCCCATGCTTCAGGTGGGTTTAGCCTATTCCATCACCAACAAGGCTACGAGTCAATGCTTTATTCATCACAAGTCTTTCACTCTATTCTCTTTGTTTCAAGGGTTATTAAGGCTTTTAAAATCATCAATTGGCAACCTTGGAGCAGAGGATCTATTCCTGAGGAGAGAGTTCCCCAAACCAACACTACCATGGCATGTGCTACAACATTTTTTTTTTCAGGACACTTGAGTGATTTTTTGATTGAATTTAGTGCACATTTTGTTTTTGCTAAATGGGAGCATTGTGTACTCATATCATGTTTGTTTAAAACTATTTTTGCTTAAACAGATAGGTTATAGTGTAACAATGATTGTCTGAAGATTACGTGCAATATATGGTATTGTTCAAGAAATTTGTTTTCAAGATAGGTTATATCTTGGAAAGCAGGTTACAATCATGTAGGTCATGTTTTATGTCATCATGCTTGCATGTTATGGTATTTTTCAAGAAATTTGTTTTCAAGATAGGTTATAAATTGGAAAGCAGGTTACAATCGTGTAGGTCATGTTATATGTCATCATGCTTGCATGTTATGTTCTTAAATCAAAAGAAAATAGTCATCATCAAATCTTGAAATTCAAATAAATGGGCTTGTGTTTTGCAAGATAAAATTTATATGGTTCTATTAACTGTTAGTAAAGAACCACTGTGGATCATGTTCATTTACATTGCATGAAACTTGTTCTGGTCTTGCTACTAGCTTCCCTTTATTGGTTTTGAAATAACAAGATATGCTTTTATTCAGGAGACGTGGATTGATTTTGGTACTTGTAACTACTTTCTGGCAGTAACACTACACAGTTCTCTGAAAAGTATGGTAAGTAAATTAAATTAAATGTAATAAATCTTGCTCCTATGTCTCTAAAACAAAGTAATTCTTTATAAATTAATTTGAGAATACATGGTTTGGTGACTCACTCAATCCATTATGTAGTTTAACTGATGGAACTAAGAACCTTTTTTGCCACTGGCATTATGACACGTCACTTCCTAATCAGCCAGTCTCTATATTATGGTATTAGTTCTGGTAGGGGGCACATTAACTGTTGCCTTTTGCTTACATGGGTCTCGTGGTCCTGATTTCAGAGAGCCATCTTACTCAAGGGCCATTGCTTATGCAACGGTAAAGTTATTGGCTTGGGTTGCAGAGATGCTGTTTTGAATTTTGTACAAAGTAACTTTATGGAAAATGTGTATGGGTAAGGTTACCTCCAGATTAAAACTAACTGAGCCCATAAAAGGTTAGATTTTGTTGCTGCTTGTTGACATACTCAAGCTTATGAATCAATGCCTAAATTGAAGTTAATTGAGGCCCAAAATCACTTAGACCCAAGTTAACAAACTAAAAGAAGCTCGCCTTCATCATGTGTTGCCAAGTGCCTCACATGAGGGATCTCTAGGTATTAAAATTCTGTAGAAGTAATTCCATTTTTATTTTTCATGGTTGTGTTATTATGTCTGCGAAAGTAAGACCAAGTTAAAATCATAAAATCTTTAACAGCATGGAGGCTCAAAGAGAAATTTTGGTCACACTCGCACACACATGAATCTGAAAAAAAATTATCTTTTTATTCTTTACAGCACATCTTTTTATTATGAGTGGAGGTGCAAATATATTGATTACTGCAAAGGCAACTCAGTGGATGCTGGAAACACAGATAAGTGGATTTTTTTGTATAATTTTTTTATTTTTATGAATGTCTTTAGTTTTAATCTGAAAATCGATATCAAAACAATACAAGTTCCATGAAAATTGTCTCACTATCCATTCCCATCTCCTTTATTTAATGTAGTGTAGACACATGTGAGTGAAACATAGGTTTGGTAAAGCATGAATATTGGAAGATGCATCAGCATGCACGCTTGCTGACAGTGGTTGTACTTGCCAGTCTTCTGATTTTTCCACTAATGAACATCTAAATGTCCTTTACAGTTGTGTTGCTCTGGTTTTAATCACTTGCTTCTGTCACTATCAATTCCCAATTATATGTTTTCTCATGTTGTGAAGTTTGATGGTATACTTAAACATTTGGAATTTCACTTTTGAAATGGAGAATTTATTGTTGGCTTCCCATTATATATTGATGAGCCATTTCAGAGAGGCAATTTTTAGTCTGTGTTAAGAATTACCTGAGACTTGGAAATGGCAAGTTACACTGCTCAGAAGCTGCTATACACGAAAATTATCCATTTGTTATTTTAGGAAAAAAGTTTAACTAAAACCCTAAATGAAAAAAGAAAGCAGTTAAAACTAATGTTGCTTTGGGTAACAGCACAACAATGGCGCTGGAAAATCTTTGAACAAGGCCAAAGGTAGATGCTCTGCCCTTTGTTTACTGAATTCCTCTACACACACACAAGCACGATGCTTTTATATGCTCTGTCTTGTACTTTAAAGAATCCTGATTGGTCTTGAACTTCAGGTATTGGATATTATCCACTGCTTTTACCGAGGAGTCCTGTCTGCTTAGAGCTCGTCAGCCGAGTTCTATGCTAGACCTGGCAAAGGGAAATGAGGTACGGTTATCTATTCTGTAAATCATTCTTCTGATGATTTTAGATTTATGAACTTGTATTCTCAAGATATTGCGTGTTTTTTTTTTTATTTGCAATATTACTGCATAAACTATGCTGTGATGTTTAATTTAGTCTTTATTCAAGGTTTATAGTTGACGAAATTTCTGATAGAGAACATAAGCTTGTGACAGCATTTTTATTCTTTAATCATTTAATGATACTAAAATGCAGCTTTTCTTCATTTACAGTATGAAAAATCCTGTTCTAGTTGCGCTTTTTTTCCCTCAATGCCTAGATTTTGCTGCATCTATATGACAAATGTACTAGGTTTTATTGGGTTTAACTACAAGGATTATGTTTTTGTCACTATAAATCAAGCATTCTGTTTTGGTAACTATACTACGTCTCATATTAAGTTAGTATGTTGTAAGGTCAAGCAGCATATTATTGTTTTATTGACTTCCTACATGTTCTTTTGTGAACTTCTAGTTAAAGAATCGAAGAATGTATGCTATTACAGGAAAGCATATACGGATTATATCGTCCAATAAAATAACTATCATCAGTTGCGCAAGTCTCCCTCTTAGTCTTATGAATCTTCACTAAGCAAAGCATATATACATAGCACATTTCTTCTAGTAGTTCAATATTGTTGATCACATTTAAATGTTTTAGACATCTAGAGTACCCAACTCATATTGAGCTTTCCATTCTTGCATATTTGATACAGATAGCTTGTCCAGCAATCATTTACATCATTCTCTAAACATTGTATAAAATATATCATACCAAATAGGATGGTTGTGCTGCTGAACATATTTATCTTAGCTGAGGCTTGAGATCTCATCGCTAGAAAGCGTGCACACTTCAACTTGGGATCAATTTAATGGATGATGATTGATAACCATCTTCAGATATAAACTGCTTTCACTATTGAAGTTGCAGCCTGTTGCAAATTTTGAAAAGAATGTCATTGGATTATGGTTAAGCCAATTTCTCATAACTATTAGTTGTACAGTTTCCCATATCTCATGAAAAGAACTTACCCCAGTTTCATTGATTTTCCTGGTGCCTCGATGTTATGAGTATGTGGTTGGCTCAATTGGAGGTGGATTGGGGCATGCGAGTCATATCCATTTCCTACTGCGCAAGGGGCCTTGGAAGCTCTGTTTGCTCCATCCACATTCTGTTTTCCATAAACCTGGGATAAGAGTGCGGTTATGAGTGTTCAGTTTCTAAAATCCTGAAGTTTAGGTTTCACTTTATGTTAGTTATGGCTTACTGCTCTTGATAGGGTTCCTATGCACAAGACATTAAATTCTATTCTATGTTGAAGAGCTAACTGGTTGTAGGATTGGGAGTGCATTCTACACCGACTGGGTGTATATATTCTGTCAAGGTTCCTTTTTGGTGGTAAAAGATTAAGTTTGGAGCTGAAGGGGAGGTGAAAAATATTTCTTAGTGATTCATGTGCTGCCAAGACTTGTACCTCACGCAGTTCGGAATTTTCTTGACTGACGAGTTTAACCTTCTTGTGCAGCTCAAGGTTTTCTTGATAGATTAGATTACCCTGTAATGAAGCCAATGAAAGCCAGTGAACATGAGAATGTCTTCACAATCAATTCGGGAATTATTGAAGTCAATAGTCTTGGAAAACCTTTCGGTTCAGGTTTTTAATTTCATCAGTTAAAATTTGGTCCTGTGTAAAAAGAAAAAGGCTGCATCAGCATTATGTGCATGCTGCATATGCATATAAAAAGTGATCTTGAGATCAGGAGGGCTTTACCTTTTTCATTCGAACTCCTTTCAAACTCATCTCCAGCTGGTTTTCTAGATTCTGTAGATCCTTGGCGCTCAAACCAGACAGTTCTTCTCCCATTAATTGCCTGCAATTTCAGAGATGCAAGTATTAGGCGTGGTGCCGGAGTCTTATACTTGTCCATGAATATGGTGCTGAAAAAAAAAAAAAAAACTGTCCACAAATACTTAAAAAGTCTGGTAGCTTCTCCTTTCTGGCGGATGTGGCTGCAAATGTAATCAATGATATGAAACATTTAGAGATATTTTTGCCAGTAAGGTCACACGGCAGTAAATTTTTTGATCAGACAAACCTACACATCATCATTTCAATTCCAGGGGTGACGTGTTGTTGAGATCATCTATTGAGAATTTTGGGTGATTATTAACTTTACCGATGGCATTCTTGCAGGTATTGCAGTTCCTTCCTCAAGCTTGCTGCCTCCCTTTGCCAAAACTAAATGAAGCACAAATCATTTGACAATCAATAATTCATGTAGAATAGAATTGATGATAGCTGCATTAAGAAGTGACTGCCTTAGAAATTTGAGTGTCACACAACAATCTACACACAACACTTGGGGTGTGTTTGGCATTCTGCTGCCAAACCTACATTTCAAGAAAATGTTATTGTATTTTTATTTTGATCAAATTTCATTTTTATTGTGTTTTTAGATGTGCATGTCAAAAATAAATTTTAAAAAATTAAAAAAATTTGTCATCGGATATTTATAAACCAAAAAACATTTTGAATTGCAATTACAACCAATAAGATGGTTATGCGTGTACAGAGTTTTGCACACAAGGTAATTAAATGTTTTAAATTTGTAGATGTTCCTGTAGGGGGATTGACTGCCATATTTGGTTGCAGAAAGTTAAAAGTGGACGTTGCTTGGCCCGTTACAAGATCGTATCATTCATGGTTAACCTCATGCATGGTGTGATAATGATTGCTCAGAGTTGATGATCTTCCATGCATCTTTATTGTATATGACTTGGAACCACAATGCTGCCATGCGAAGTTTAGCCTTGGAGCCATCTCTTTGACATACAGTTATTATAATCTATCTAGTGTTTGTGAATGACGGGTGCCTTGGATCCAAATCCCTAATTCTGGCTGACAGTGCTCTATTTGTGGAACCAACTGCTCTGTGGCTTGTTGACGCCAACTTTTGGCGTTCTTTTTTTTATTAAATAAAAAAATCAGGGGCAGATTTAAATCCCAGTAAAGTTCCCCTATGGGAACGGTGAAAAACCGCGTAACAGGTTATAATTGTTCCTGTATAGATTGACCTTCAGAGCCATTGACAGCAATCCTCCTGAAGTAATTCAACTACTCAAATGCATATGCCACTATGCATGCTGTAAAAGCTGCCAAGTTATAGGGGTGGTGGGCGGAGTACATACCTTGACTTCCGAAGCAGGATTTAACAGCTGCTGTTGCTCCTCCTTCTGTTTGTTGTAGCGGTCGATGATGGACTTCATACTGAATGAGAGCAGGAAGTTAAAAAGGAAAGAAAGTCATGGTTTCTTCTTTGTGGTGATAATTCTTAGAATTTGGCCTCCAGGAATTTCATAAACTAATGATACTAGTAAGGTGCAATCCACAAGTAAGAAGCGGGACGCATGCTCGCAATTGAAAGAAAACTATAGCGCATCTGATGTTGTGTAACTAATTAATGCCTTCTTAAATTTGCACGTGAAATTGGGATACTGTCCATATTTTCTGGTCACTGTTCGAATGATTTACAGTTTAGATGCAAGTGAACAAATGAGAGTTGCTGGCGCACCCTGTCTTTACCTGTCACTTCTCAAGGCTGCAACGACGTATGGTGTGGAATATTGCCCTTTACTGGCCAGGGTCCTAGGACCTTGGTCTCAGTTACAGGCAAAGAGAACGTACTCAAATATCTTTCTTGTGCCCCCCTCGGTCTTCAGCGCTTTGAATTTGTTTTCAACGAGCCTAAAAATGAAAAGTTGCCAATATTTTCGTTTTTTCGTTTGAAGAAACTAAATTTGGCAACTGATTGGCTTGATTTTTTAAAATAAAAGAGTGATTTTACTAACAATACCTGATTTTATCAACGTTATTCAATTTTTCATCGCTGAATACAGACTTAATATGTCCACTGGGCCCGCCTAGCCAACTCCATGATTGGCCGGTTGCAGCAAGCTAAACTGCGACCTTCCTATATGTTACAATTTTCACCGGTCACCACAGGTAACCACGCCAACATTGACGCTATTAATCCAAGGTTAGGTGCTTTGGTGAAGTGTTTGGCTGGTTGCTACCACAGCCGCAGGTCAGTGGGGGCTGCCATCACCACCAGCACGTGGTGACCACTGCAATTATATCGTAGACTTGTTTATTGTCGCTACTACAGATATTCAAGGGGCATATGGCCCAACTACCGGTGCCCCCGACCAGTATCTTACTAGTTACCATCACCACCATATTAGCACCCGTAGGCCACCAGCAACTCCAATATTCACCACCACCTTTGGCGAGTATGCACCGCTATGAACTAATAACAACAACTAGTAATTACCATCACTTCTGGAAATCAAAAACTAAAAATTAAAACCAATCATACTAAACGAGTTGCTGCTTTTGATAAGACCAAAAAAAAAAAAAGATGAGGGGGAATCATCAGGGAAAAAAAAAGGAAGTGATACAAAAACAGACCGTTAAAGTTCGCAAATATAAGAAATTGAGGATACATATACTCTTTTGGATATTGGTATTATAACTTGCTAGATATGGGAACGACATTGATCTTCATGGAAGAGGTGGAAGCGACACAAGGCACTCAACGTCAAAAGCCCTTTATTCTTCTTCTTTATCTAAACAATTTTCTTGATTCCAATCTAAATTAAATAAAGTTGCACATACATGTCTATATATCTTTTAAGGGAAAATCAAAGGCATCCTTTATTTTTCGTATAAACTATAAAGACAATTAAGTATCTTGTGGTAAGTTTTATATAAATTTTGAATCTAAATTATGAGAAAATTTTGGAAAAACAAGCAGCAGTCGAAGGAGAGGTTAATTGTACTCTTTTTTTTTGGTACATGAAATATAAATATTATGCATATATCACATCACTCTTAATCACTCCTATTTAGAGACCAAAGCTTAAACGAAGAAGCTACAATTAGACGTGGGGATTAATTATAGGTGGCGATAGGTGAGGCTCAAACGCTCAGCCTCATGGAGGAGTGTTCCATGAGGTGTTCACTCATTCATTATCATTAATTATATGATTATTATTTAGGAAAAATTACTATTAGGCTCTAAATTCTAATTATTTAAATTACTTTTAGTCCTTAAGCTCTTTTTTTAATTTATAAATAAGGAGATCTTCATCATCCTAACAGAATATTGATGAAACAAATCTCAATTATGCTTTAACTTGGTGTTCTACAGGTTTGTTTATCTTGCCTTCTAATATCATAACCGTACGTTTTTCTTATACCTGTTGCTATTCAATTTTCACTTCTAGTATTACTTGACAAATATGACCTTATCTTTTGAATTTGGCTGACTGATCGTTGTCTATCCTTTAAATTTCATAGTTAATTCAAGTTCATGAACAATTTCTACAGAGTTGAACCTAGCTCGCAAAGGAAACTAACGAGGAAATATAAATATGAATAAACATAATGAAAATGATAAAGAAGCGTAGGCATCATGAAGAAAAAAAGGTGTAAACTATGAAGCTGACAAAGCATAATTGAAAATTTAAAAGGTGTTATATATATATATATAAAAAAACGTTTGATTAACATTCAAAGATGATAATTTTATTACATAAAATTCTCTATATTTATTTTAATTAATCCTACGCAATTGGTAAACTTGTTTAAGGGTTTGATTCGGTTAATGTGTATATACTGAAGGTGCTTATATATCATTGGTTCCCAAGTCCCAGGACAGGTGTATCAACAATATTTCTCTTGAACCAAGCACCCCATATACCTGGGTAAAAACTTCATTCTAGGAAAATTTACTTTACATCTCGATAATGGTTAGGCAAAAAGGCCATGAATCCTCACTACCATCAAGGTTCTTTACCGTGATGCAAGTTTTCGATTAGCAGTTCTGGAAAAACCTAATGCTACGCAAGTTAATTAAGCTAGCCCATGCACGTAAAAGCTTTCTCACTATTAGATTTTACACACCGATACACGCACACTCAGATATATAGATATATCTGAGTGTGCGTGTATCACTGGAAAATCTAATACTACGTTGGTCTTCCAAGAAGCTTTTTGTGTTGCATAGTTGCAATCCTGGCAAGAGAAGAGCATTGCCTAGCACAACAGTGAAAGAGAAGGTTTGCAATCTAAATATCCAAGCACTCTTGCAAAAAAAAATGGGATTAACAAGAGCTGGATTAAAATTTATAAACCTTAAAGGTAAAAATATAAAACATTATAATTGAATTGAAACAACTACAAATTCTTTTTTTTTTCTTGCAGGAACGCCACTACATATCAGAAAAACTAAACATGAATCACTCCTTTAATGTTCATATAAACAGTGAAGAAGACCTTTTTTTTTAATTTTGTATTTTTAATTGTAAATATTGCTTCATTTTTGTAAAACATTCTAACTGAATTGAAACAACTACAAATTCCATTTTTTTTTTGTAAAAATGTCACCACATACTGAAAAAACGAGGCATGAACCACCCATATTCAATGAAGGAGATCTTTTTATTATTATTATTATTATTATTATTATTATTCAACATTAAATTTAGATTCACTTTTGCTTTATTTTTTAATATTTAGTTAATTTTGCATTGATATTTATAATTTATTTCAGTTTGTTTTTTATAAAATTATTGTAGTGTCAAACAAATATCTTGATATTTAATCTATGCTCGATTTTACGAGTATCTATTTTTTTATCGTATAATTAAGTAAAAAATAATTTACAATAGCTTAAAAAAATAGTTATAGCAAGTTAATAAATTCATGACCTAAAAATAGTTATAGCAAGTTAGTAATTTACAAATGATCTTGTAATTTAGTGGCACCCTTGCAAAAGAAAATGGGATTAACAAGAGCTGGATTAGGATTTATAAGCCTTGAATGTAAAGATGTAAAACACTATAATCGAACTGAAACAACTATAAATCCCTCTTTCTTTTGCGAGAGTGCCACTACATACCGAAAAATCTAAACATGAAGCACCTCTTCACTATTCATATAAATAATGAAGAAGACCCTTCTTTTTCTCTGTTTTTTTTTTATTTTATTTTTTTAATGGTAAGTGTTGCTTCATTTTTGTAAAACACGCTAACTAAATTGGAACAACTACAAATCCCACTTTCTTTTGTAAGAATGCCACCACATACTGAAAAAACGAGGCATAAACCACCTATAATCATTGAAGGAGATCTTTTATTATTATTATTATTATTATTATTATTATTATTATTATTATTATTCAACATTAAATTTAGATTCACTTTTGCTTTATTTTTCAATATTTAGTTAATTTTGCACTGATATTTATAATTTATTTCAGTTTGTTTTTTATAAGATTATCGTAGTCTCAAACAAATATCTTGATATTTAGTCTATGCTTGATTTTACAAGTATCTATTTTTGTTATCGTATAATTAAGTAAAAAATAATTTACAATAGCTTAAAAAAATAGTTATAGCAAGTTAATAAATTCATGACCTAAAAATAGTTATAACAAGTTAATAATTTATAAATAATCTTGTAATTTAGTGGCACTCTTGCAAAAGAAAGTGAGATTAACAATAGCTGGATTAGGATTTATAAGTCTTGAAGGCAAAGATGTAGAACACTGTAATCGAACTGAAACAACTACAAATCCCTTTTTATTTTGCAAAAGTGCCACTACATACTGGAAAATCTAAACATGAACCACCCCTTCATTATTCATATAAACAGTGAAGAAGATCCTTTTTTTTCTCTTTTTTTTTAATTTTATTTTTTTAATGGTAAGTGTTCATTTTTGTAAAACACTATAACTGAATTGAAACAACTACAAATCCCACTTTCTTTTGTAAGAATGCCACCACATACTGAAAAAACGAGGCATGAACCACCCATAATCAGTGAAGGAGATCTTTTATTATTATTATTATTATTATTATTATTATTATTATTATTATTATTCAACATTAAATTTAGATTCACTTTTGCTTTATTTTTTAATATTTAGTTAGTTTTGCATTGATATTTATAATTTATTTCAATTTATTTTTTATAAGATTATCGTAGTTTCAAACAAATATCTTGATATTTAGTCTATGCTTAATTTTACGAATATCTATTTTTTTATTGTATAATTAAGTAAAAAATAATTTGCAATAGCTTAAAAAAATAGTTATAGTAAGTTAATAAATTCATGACCTAGATCATAGGTTAAGCTGTAAAGTCTAGTTGATCCAATATATTATTATGTTAATATTAAAAAAATTATCACCATTATTTTTTAAGTCAAATTATACTTTTTATTAATCATTTGGATTATTTTTAGACCTGCTAAATCAATTGATTTATATTTAAATATTTTTTATATGATTTAATTTTAAACTTGATCGGGATAAAAAGATGAGAATATCAAATAACTTCCATCTAGCCAAACACTTTTTCTTATATTCATTTGTTTTCAATCCAACCCATAAGTGTAGCACAACAAATATACTAGACCAATGAACAAACTCTCAAAAAATAAGAAGGTAAATGTTTAGATACGACAAGGGTAAATTTGAATAATTAAGATTAATTTAAGGCCATGTTTGTTTCTCGAAAAGTGATTTTCGGGAAATCACTTAACTCTCAAAAAATAAGAAGGTAAATGTTTAGATACGACAAGGGTAAATTTGAATAATTAAGATTAATTTAAGGCCATGTTTGTTTCTCGAAAAGTGATTTTTAGGAAATCACTTTTCAAACTTTATTGTGTTTGTTTGTTATTAGAAAATTTGATCAACAGAAAACACTTTCCAGTCAAAGAAAAAATTGGCTTGGTTTCAAGAAAAGTGTTTTTCTAGAAAATTTGGGTGAACAATACTTTTTGAAAGTTATGAAAAATTTAAGAATATTATATTATTTGCTGATTATATCAAATTTGATCCTCAAACTTTTGATTGCTATATATATATTTTGTTTTGAATATTTATTATTCAATTTCATTTATTAAAATTTAATTTTTATATTAACTTCGGTCCTCATTTTTATAATTGTTATTTGCTTTTCCCTTATCATTTTTTTATTAAAATTTTTTATCTATCAAATTTGATCCTCATTCTTTTGATTGTTGCTTATTTTATTTGAAATAACTTATGAGATGTTAATACTATTAATTTAATTTCTTCATCTTTTATTGTTTTATATTTTAGATTTGATCTCTATTATTTTGATTATTATTTATTTTATTTGAGATAATTTATGAAATTATATTTTTTTTTAGTTTCATTTTCATTCAACTTTTGAATTTGTAAGATTTGTTCCTTGTTATTTTAATAAATTTTTTAAAAATAAAATATTAATAAATTATTTTCCAGCTCATTTTCCATGACATAACCAAATACTGGAAAGTGTTTTTCAACTTATTTTTTATTATATTACCAAATATCAAAAAATAATTTACTTTCTTGAAATTCATTTTCTAAAAAAAAAACTATTTTCCAGTAAATGAATCTAAGTTATTATTATGAATGGTTTTAAAAAAAGAGGTTGTAAGGAGTAACATCTAAATATCAATTTAAAGATTTTCCCATAACAGAGCTACTGTTTATGATATCTTGTAAAATTATACTATATGATTAATTGAGAATGCATTGAATGCTTTACAAGATAAGAAGGGAAAATTTTAATTTCTAGATATTCTCTCGAGTTATATATAGCTAAAAAGAATCATTAGAATTAGACTATAAAAAGATCATTCATTCAAGAGTTTAATACATCTTAAGAGGTTGATTCGATGGTTAAAAAATGTGCGCATTCCTTCCTCAGTAATATTTAGATAATTGATTTTTTTAATACATTGAGTCCATATAAGAAGTGCACTCTTAATGTAATTAGTTGGAGAGCAAAAATCGACTCTAATATTTATGTTCTTATTACATCATATATATATTCACTTGTATCTCCTCCTCGAGTGAAAATGAAACCCACCGAGGCTTGAGCCGTGCATGATCCAACATGCCTGATATTGAAATATCAATTTAATTAATTTGAAGAAAGAATTATATGGGCAGTATCCAAAAACCCGGAGCTTCATTGAAGTCCAAAAGTTTCTTATACTATATGAAAGAACCAGTGTCTAAAATCTTAGATGAAAAGTGAAGAATGTATATTCATTCTCATGGGATTTGTTTTTGTGTATATGAAAGGGATAGAGGAGATTTTTATCTTAACAAAACAGATGTTCGTGTCAGTATTGGAGCCACTGTATACGTAATGTATATCTAAAAAATAACTGTCAAAACACTATTGATCTGTACTGTGGCTATACAGTATCTAGCCAGTAGTTGGTGAATAACGTTAAAACCTACTAAATATAGGTTTCCCCTTCCTGGATGTATGTTGGATTGTAACGTAATTAGACTTTTGCTATTTTTTTAATTTTAAATTATTCTTTTCTTGTGGGTTTAGATATTTTAATATACTGATATTAAAAATAAATTTTAAAAATTAAAATATTTTTTTAAAATATTTTTTTAAAAGAAATATTTTAAAAAATAACCGCTGCCGACACTCTCAAACAAACAGTAATAAAAATGTGTAAAACTACAGCTACTTATATTTCAGACTCAAACTACAGTCATTACCATCTGCAATAAGCTGCTTATGTGCCTAAACAAAATGAATGTGAATCAACAATATAATAACCGGGCTGATCACCTTGAATCCCTGATGAGAAATTAAGGTGTCGGCCGGTAATAACATGCATGCGTCTAAAAAAGGTGGTCTTCAGGTGGGAAAGCTCTCGCGAAACAAAGTCGTAACCTTATTTTATGCAATAACCTTATCTCTATGAACAATATTTTAGAAGCTGTATTTTATGTAAAAATTAAATTCCAATTACCTGATGAGCATGTGAACTGCTTATTTTGTGAAAGAGGAGGAGAAAAGGAAGATAAAGATGGAGATGGAGGACAAATCAAGAGCAAGCAAATCAGCACATGTGAACTAATTACTGTTAATTAAATCATATATCCTGTATAAACCAAATATATAGAAATAGAAGAGGAGAGATCGAGAGAGAGAGGTCTGACCTAGTGTTTGCATAGTCATAAAGTTTGCCTGTGCTGGAGAAGATAATAACTCCAATTTCTGCATCACAAAGGATTGATAGCTCCTTAGCCTTCTTAAGCAACCCATTTCTTCTTTTGGAGAAAGTTACTTGCCTACTCGTCGAATTGTCGATCCTGCGTATCACAATCTTTCCTCTCCCCATCTCGCTGATCTTGGGGTTTTCTCACTCTTCTTTTGTTGCTAGGCAGATCCAAGATCTGAATTCACAACTAAGTCAATTGTCAAAAACATTACAGGAAAAATCCTTCTTGAATTAATATATTGCTTAGTGCTGATAAAGAATCTCCAAAAAAAAAATTGATGGTATAAATCTATAAAAAGTTGGGATCCTTCCAAAAAATACTCCACAAAAAAAAAAAAAATTAAAGTGAAGGGGTCACGAACTATAGGGAATGAAACAGTAATTTGTTTTTTCAAAAATAGAAATGAAGACGTGGTATTAATTAGTCTAGGCATAGGAGAGTAATTGGTCTATTATTAAGTGAGAATAAACGGAAAGTAATTTCATGTAAATAGATAACTAAAGAAAAGTCTATAAATAGGGAGTTTACTATTTATCAGGGGGGGAAAAGCAAGAAAAAAAAAATAAAAGAAAGAAGAGAAAAGAAGCATACTTGTGCAGGAGGTATGATGGAGAATGGATGGATGAAGAGCAGCTGCTGCTCCTCTTTTGGAGAAATGTTGAGGATGCCAATCTTTTGCTTTATGTGGAAAGTTGAAAGTGGGTGTTTTGGCCTTTGATGAGAGATTAAAACAAATTCTTTCTTTTAATTAAGTGGTTAATCCAACCAAGGTGTCTTAATTGACCATTCTTCAGGGTCAAGAGAATCAAATGAGGGGCTAAGAAGAAGACACGAGATTGTTAAAGACAAGTGTCGGTAGTTGGGAGCGAGTATGATTGATAGCGCTACCCCATCAAGTGGAGAATATGATTTCCTCGTACCTGGGTCCCCGATTCCCTGCTTAGCTGTCTATCTAATAGATTATCGACACGTGCTGTTACCAAAACCGGGCCTTGCCTTTTTTTGCACTTGTTTCCTTATTTTTGTTCATATTTTTCTTATTTTAGGACAGCAACTGCTCAAGTACTCTTCCTCGTTTTAGACCCTGTATTTGTCCCCACTCAGTAAAGTAGCCCTTGAGGAAAATAATCTTGGTAATTTGACTCGATCTTCTTGTTCAAACAAATTAGTAAAATCTTGAATTGCTCTTGTTTTCAGCCATTTCCCCTGTCTTAATCTAACCTACAAAAAGCAGTTATTTATTTTATATTACTTCAAGCTCTTTTTTATTTTCATGTTCAGATTTCTGCTCTTGAAGGGGGGCAGCATGAGAAACATGCAACGGCAAATATGAAAATAAATATAAAGTAGGAGATAAGGCTACAGGTGTAACGAGTTAACTTCTTAGAAGGTCTTTGCCTGAGAAATCACAAATATGAGGGTGGAAGTTAATTTAGTTTCTTAAAGATCCGGGAGGCGGCCATCATGGATCCCTCGCCGCCTAAGCATTGAAAGTTACATTCCATCACTGCAAGTCTCGATGAGTATTAAAGAACAGTAGACGTCCTCGCACTGTTACCAAATGGCTGGAATGGCCTGAAATTGACAAATATAGGGTTAAATTGACTGGATTTTCTCCCAGGGTCTCATTCTTTCAATTGGTACAAACACTATGGCTACAGTATCCATTAGAATATTGCACAACACGATAGGCTTACCCCCCCCCCCCCCCCCCTTCTAGTATGGACTCGCATTCAAGTCTCAAATATTCACCAGTTTTTTTATATATATTCACTAGTTTATATGTATATATATGATGCCTTCGCTGGATCAGAAGTCTAGCTACTAATATTCCACCGCCCATTTAGAAATATTTGACAAATATATGTTGCTCGAGCATTTCTGACTTCCAATTAATTGGAAACGACGTGCGGGTGTTGACCTTTCAAGAAAAAAAAAAGTAAAAAAGAAGAGCTAAAACACGGTATCACATATAGATCGGAACCAGAAGACACCAATTAGGACCAGGGATCGAAGAAGCTTGTGGAGAATGATTTACGGCATGTTTGGCGACAAATGCTCCATCACATTAGCTGTAGCAGTGGCTATACAGGAAAAGTAATGTGACGAGCTGGCTATAGTGTGCTTCGAGGGGAAAAGAATGTATTAACGTACGTAATTATCAAAGCGAGTTAAAAACGCCAAGTTGTGAGATGACAAAGAATTAGCTTTGGTATGGTTACCAAAAAGAGGCAAAAAGATAACAAGGATACAGAAATTCGGAAGCAGAAAAGTAATCTGCTCTTCTTTGTTTCCAGGCCGTTGGTTGGCAGTTGCAACTGTCATGAACAAGCAACCGCTTGTACACTCCGAAGCCAAAAGGAACAAAAAGAAAAGACACAGAGATAGTGCAGCTAAGTTCTACTCTTTTGGTCACTGCATTCAGTACTTAAAAAAGATACTCACTAGTTTTCTTTTTCATCAAAAAGGGAAAAGAATTGCTTTCTGGTGATCAGAAGATGACTAATTAAGGCAGAAGAATATGTTCTCCACACATATCTTCTGATTAATTCTATTTATGCTTGAGCTCATTATGTTCTTACATGATGAATAAGTTAATATCTCAACTTGTTATTATATCTTTAATTCAACCATCGACATCCCTCAAGATTTCCTAGACAAATGAAAGTGTTTTGTGTGCAGATCACATAGCAAATCTCAGTGGTTTAAGAATCTTGATAAAAAGATAAATTAGAAACTTGACATACATATAAAGATTTCCATCATGCTTTATTTCTTATAAGATCTGAATGAATTAACTGACGTGTACAATATTATTTGCCAATGAACTTTGTACTTAATTTCAAGGAGAAAGGCCATATATAAAGTTGTAGGCAGCTTTTGGGAAACGAGGCTGATAGAATTTGAGAAACTCTGCTGTTCTTAAGATTAAGTTGTACAGTTTTCCTAGTGCTTAATTTGGAGGAAAGAGTAACTACAACTATGATAACAAATCAGATTATTTTGAATAGCTAATTAAATCACGATTCTTCTTCGAAAACATTTTGAATCTCATTAGTTAGGGCTCAATTCTTTATGGTATATATTATCTGTGTGACTTTGTCCAGGTATTTTATAATTTTTTATCATTGAATACCATAAATTGCTTGCACGAGTCACGCTTCTCCCACTCTATCGGCTTGTAGATCGGAATATTGACATCATTTCTCACCCATTTTTTAAAAGAAGGCCCGCTGGACTTTACGTCGACGGGGGAGGTTAGGTGTGCCTATCTGGTTTTAAACAATATATATATTCCTCATTTTCGCAGGTTACATGACCTCTTGCACATGTTTAACATGGTCCATCTCGTTAATATATGATACTGTCATGTCAAAAGAACATTAGTTGCGTGTACCTTAATATACACAATCTCTCGTTATGATATTATTGTTATCTGGCTACCCTATTGCATATTTACATTCAAATTATAGATTAAATTATTATTTTTCTAGCTAATTTTAAGATTAGACTGTATTAAAACGGGTTCTATAACTTGTGGCGATGATTTATCCTGGGACGTAGGTGTGTTTGTTTGTGCGTAAACATGAATGAACGCACTTAATATATATAAGAAGAAGAAAGGAAATACAAAAGGGGAGATAAGCTTAATTAGACTGCTAAACCAATTCAAATCTCGAATCTTAAAAGAAAATTATCCCTCGGCACCAAACGGGATGCAAAAAGGAACATTATCGCTCAAGAAACACCGATGATCACTTTATTCAGTACCCATACAGCCTTAGGTAATGACCGCACCAACTAAAACACCAAAAGATTATTAAATATGCGACTTGGTGCAAGTTTTGAGAACTCAACCTTTGATTGGATGAGACCACGTGATGGAGATTCCGCTGTCCAATAGAGATACGATGTTTCCTTAATCGCCAATTAGGTCATTGAATTAACCAAACATGGAGTACTTGATTAAAGGTAATTAACCAAGCTCCATGCTTTGCTGGTAAGAGATTAGCCCAAGTGTCCATCATCAATACAATCATTGACCAGCTACGAACGTGCGTGCAAGCCACAACATCTTTCTTTGGAAGGTCCCCAGACTAGAAACTTGAACTAGAAAGCCTCTTCATCTTGGAGAACAAAAAAAACTTGAGTTCTTACCACTTGTGGTTGATTTGCATTTGGCTGATTTCTCGAATTGTTCATCGAAGTAGAGTAACGTTTTGTCTTAATTACCACATATGTAAATCTGTAAGCTGATCAGAGTTTCGGCGCTAAGTTCATAACAAAATTAGTATTAACAATATTATCGTTGAGAAAAATATGTTTTTTAAATCTTGATTTTTATTATTTTAAATTATTATTTTATATATTTTTTAATTATTTTAGTGTGGGTAGCAACAACACTAACCTTTGTAGTTGTTGAAACATTTACCTATGAAAGACTAAGTCATTAAATGAAATTAACCAAGATAAGATGGTGCTACTAGAAGCTAGAATTAAAGTTATTAAAAGGATAGATTTATAGGACCTAATATGATTAGTAAAAATATGTCTAGTTTCAAATGTAATTGTTTTTAGAAATTTTGTGTTCATGAGTTCATTAAATATATTGGAATATATTGTTCCATAATTTATCTCAAATCCTACCACAATAAAATCATAAAAATAGCATATAATGAAAAATTAATAATGTATTTTTTAGGATAATTTAAGTACAATAATATTGAGCTAGTATATAAGATTGAACAATATAAAGATTTAAAAATAAAAAAATTAGTGGATGCTTTTATCAAGTAATATAAATATAACATGAACATCATTTTTGACATAATTAGTTTATCCAATTTAAAGAAAGGAAACATAAAAAATATAAAAATATATGTTTAAAAATGAAAAGATCTAGATGTTCAAATTCATTTCCTTTTTTAAACAAAATAATTGAAAAGCTCTTAAACTAAGAACACTTCGCTTATTAGTATATAATATTATTAATGGTAGCTTAACATGTATTTGAAAGTCAAAATTAAAGATAGTAATTAATATTATAATAATAGTTATTTTTATAAATATTTTTTATTTAAAAATATATTAAAATGATATTTTTTTATATATATATTTTATATCAGTGTATCAAAATAATTTTAAAATATAAAAAAAATAAAAGAAATCAAGTCTTGCAAAAATCGCGAGTATGTCTACTTCAAGAGAGTGTGGGGTAGAAGTTATTGTTATTACTATTATTTTATTTAGCATGATTCCTGACGTCCAAAACTAAATATAAAGACTCACACGCTACTGGATCTTTGTTTACATAGTGGGAAATGGAGGCGAAAAGGCCAATTTCTACTTCAATGGTTGGACTGGCTTTTTTTTACTATTATGCTTTGATTAATCACGGATTTACTTATACTTTTGAGATGTGCTGAGGGGGGGATTGTATGCTACCAAGATCATTAAATTAAATAGAAGGCGTTCGCATTTCCCTGACCACTAAAATAACAAGCACTCACTTTTTAACAATTTAAAATATAGAAGGATTTAATACTAACGGATTTGAGCTTGAATTAATATATAATTATAGCTTGTCACAATTAAGGTTCCCCTCCTGGAAGTGGCATTAATTTGCTTCTAACAAAGGTCAATATTCTGGCCTTGTTAAATTTATTTAATTGTTAAATTTGTTAGGGTTCGTTAGTTTTATTCGAGTAGAGAGAAGAGATTTATTACGATACTTAATTTTGGATTGTATTCTATTTTCCTGCTTAGATTATAGTTTTTTATTTATTTAAATGATTGTGGCAACATTTTATTGAGATGATTTTCATGAATAAAAATTAAATATTTTGATTTATAATAAATTTTATTATTTATTTTTATGCGCGGATCGATTTTCTTTACTTCTAAAAAAGAGGCTGAAGATGGAACCTCATCCCATAGTACAAGAATAGTGGTTGTGGAAAAGAGCATCCCATAGTACAAGAATAGTGGTTGTGGAAAAGAGGTTGAAGATGGAACTATCTAGGTGGTGGCCAAGTGGTAAGGACTTAGGATCAAGGGGTTTGCTCCCTCTGTGGTCTCAAGTTCGAGTCCTTGATTGCTCATATGATAGCCACTGGAAGCTTACATAGTCGTTAACTTCAGGGTCCGTGGGATTAATCGTGGTGCACGTAAACTGGTCCAGACACCCACATTAATTTAAAAAAAAAAAAAAAATAGTGGTTTTGAAGACCAGGATTCGAACCAGGTAAAACTAATAACCCTGAAGAAATTACAAGACCAAATTCTACTTTCCTTCAAACCTCTCATCTTCTCTTGCATCTTACCTGCAAAAATGCTGAAAGTGCATCTAATCTTCTTCTTTTTTAATTCTTTAGATGGTAATTATTTTTTTTAATTTTATAATATTTTAAAAAAATATTGTAATTTATATTTAATTTTTTTCCTCTCATGTTTAATTTAAATAATTTATATTTACAAAATGCATTTATACAAATGAAAACCATTTGTTCTTAGCAACCGCAATTAACTTTAAGATTAAGTAAATAAAAATATATAGAATAAAAAGAATAATTAAGGTATATTTAGTAGCATGTGCAGATTTTTTTTATTTTTCTAAAAAAATAATTGTTTATTTTAATTTTTATAATTTTTAATTAGCATTAATAACTCTTCTTTGATCTATCAATTTATAAAATTTTAATTTACTACTAAATAAAAACATTATCTCTTTATTTTTTTAATTTAAAATATTTAAAATATATCTATAACACCGAAACATTTTATTCTCTTTTATTATAAATTTATTTGAAATCCTATTGTTTATGGTGTTGTATTTCAAATTATATTTTTCTAATATTTTTTATCAATTTGATATTTTAATATTAAAAATTATTTTTTCAAAAATAATATTATTTTAATATATTTTTAAATAAAAAAATATTTTAAAAAAACTAGAACGGCGCAATAATTAAATGACTTTGCCCAACAGCATAGCCGTCTTGCAAAAAGAAGGATAACTAGCTGGGCTTCAGGCCCATTAACATTTTTGTCCATTTATTGGGACTTAAGCCCATAAACGTCGGCAATCACATATCTTTGATCAAATAATCATTGTTGGGCCTCCGGCTCAATTTATTCCTTTGTTTCTGACTAGAGAAGGTGCTAAGGTAACTCTTAAAACTCCCGAGAGTCCTTTCGAGAACTCCCTAACAGCATATTTGCAATCCTTTAAATTTAATTCAATTTATAAATTTTAATAAAAATATTATGTTTATAATTATTTTAAATTTTATGATAAAATTTAATTTCAAAAAAAAAATAAATAAATAAATTAGAAGTCAACCTCTTTAATTTACAATTAAAAAAATGTTAAAATCTATTTACCCATTTCTTCTTTTAAGAAATTTTTGAAGAAATAAGATGACAGTGACAAGGATAATATAAACACATAAAATAAATTGAATTTTATATTTTTTAAATATATAAATTCAATGTATTATCAATTAAATTTAAATTCAATATTATTATTGAATTCAATTACAATAAAAAATTACTTCCGAATAACATGTAAAAGTTTGATTTATTACATAACCTTAAAACTCATGCTATTTCAAAGGGTTGGCAAAACATCAAAAAGGAAAAAAAACATGAAATGGATTATTCCAAGTCATGGCAGCCTAGAGCCCACCACAGTTCCTTCTGTTGCGTTCATTCAAATAGCAGCTTTGGAGAGTCAAATGCCCTGAAGTCAACTACGTGTCACATCAGTTTCAGCATTTGCGAAATAAAAATTCGTTCTTTTGGTGCCATAATGGCTGAACACAAAGAGCAGATTTTTGGGTAGGACTGGAATCATCCTAACTGGGAGAAATGGTTGCCTTGTCCAAGTCATACACCCACCAGCCATAATCACCAGAGCGATGAGAATACTAGACACAATTTCTCTTGCATCCGACTTTGCTTGCGGACACAGACATACAGCAGTTGGAGCCCAAAAACAATGTTCGATCTCCGAGGCTCTCCATTTTATTCCACTTGAGTTTGTCAACATCAAGCTGGTAAACTTCTACCGAATCCACAATGTTGGAAGATGCTTTAGAGATAAGAAAAACTAGCAAGACTTCTTCACCGGATTCGACCATTGATTCTCGAAAATGCATTGACGAATCAGTAGGGATGGCTCTTTTCTTACCCAAAGCTGTAATCCTCAAATGAGAATCAATATTTTATATAACTGCAAGAGTTCCTTGTAAACTCAAAGCGTAGAACTTTCCCTTGAACCCAATGGCATTCGTAAATCGCATAAAATGACGTCGTTCGGACGGGTTCGAACAATTGGGATCAACAATAGTGCAATCTTCTTTTATCCATGCATGCTTTTCCCAGCCCCCACAGATTTGGTAGAAAACAAAAGCTGGATGACTGATTCCAGTAAAAACTAGAACAAAACATTCCATCTTCAGAGTATATTTCCATGGTGATGCAGACAAAAACGCACATATAAATGGATTCCTGGAATCCCATGGTGGGAGACGCCATCGTGAACCGCCAACTGGATTCCACACATCATGACCTTTAGCCACTACGATACCATGGGAAGATCCAAGAAAATGTAACTTAGGATATCGATCAAAATCCCAGCACCTTTTCCAATACCAAAATCCCAACTGCTTAAATGCAATGTTGAAGATGTGACCTTGCTTATCAGCACCTTCGTTGTCATGAAAAAACTTGAAGCCATGGTGGAGTAGGATTTCGTGAAATGCACCTGTAAGATTCTGTTCTCCATGACTTCGTCACGCCCTTGTAACAAATGTTGCGGAATGAAGTCGACTCACGAGCTATTAAGCGGAGAAGTTGCTGTGGAAGATCTGGCCATAAATTCTGGCTATTGGCTTCTTTGTTGGACAATGGAACTTGTTTGATCTTGCTCTCCTTGTTTTCCTTGAGTCCCATTGCTGCGGACAAATGTGTTTGGCAGAGGGAGAAAGAGAATGATCTCATGAGATTCATGCTCTGAAAAAAGTCTTGATAAACATGTATTTTACGTGGCCTCCAAGCTCTCTGATGACCCTTGGTCAAGAAGTTTACCCACCCAAAACCCTTCCACTTCCTTGCCCCCCAATATCTAATAAAAAAAAAAAGGCCATAAAAAAGAAAAGAAGACACTACAAACAAAAACTTCAAATTACTCAGCAATAAGGGTGTCCTGAAGAAGAGCCTCTACTTCAATGAGAGTCTGCAATGATTCGAAACAAAAACAGGACAGTAGAAATTGAGGCCACTAACATCAATTCCAACAGAATGCATTTCCATACAGGCAATATCTAACATGATTTCAAGTTTGAACAGCACTGTGATTAATTACTTGTTATTCCAGGTAAATTCGTGAATAGTAGAACAACGAGTTATAAATTTAGTAAAGAATCTACAGGTTAGATGATGTAAAACATCTGATAGATAACATTCTGGTCTGATTATTTAATGGAAACGAAATACCAGCTATTAAATTTAAATTGAATGGAAATATTATTTTCCCCTGAAGCTGATTTATGGAACCCTGTGTCAATCCACAAGACACCTTATCTCCATTTTTATGAGATTTGAATTTAATACAGACGTATCATAATTTCCAAGTTAAATTATTGATGTAAGATTTATTTCATTCAAGATCGTATTTAACACTGAGATAATAATGGTTTTTTTTTCTCAAACTGATGGTTGCATTCACATGGGATAAAGCATAAAAAATACTTTTGAATATGCGGCTGCACTGGATGACTAAATGTTCTTAAAATGCATTTGCAAATGTGATTATAATTTTTTTTAAAATATTTTTTATTTATAAAAATATATTAATAATATTTTTATTATTTTTAAAAAATTATTTTTGAAATTAGTATATTAAAATGATTTGAAAATAATAAGAATATATTAATTTAAAAAACAATTTAAATTTTTTTAAAAAACGCTTTTCAAACAACTTTGCAACTGCAGCATATGAGATTTATTTCTTCAGGATCTTGGATGATCCCGAGCTGGAGAAATTTCTGAAGGGCAGATTGCGATTGTGTCCAATTATACCTATGGCCATATCCACTTCTCTGAAGTAGCGAGACATGTGGGGAAGGGGAACCTGATGCATTTTTCAATTAAACATAATGGTGAGATGTCATCTCAGTGTTAAATATCCAGACCAATATATCATGCAAACATTGATCGCAAAAATTAAACCGGGGATAGTATCGGGTCTTGTCTCCTAGAGTGTGCTCGAGGGTGGGGAACCTGATGTCAGATAATCTGAATAAATATTTATCAATAAAAAATTAAGTATATTAATATAATATTTAATATGATTTAGTAAGTTATCTATATTTATGGAATTGATATTATTAAAAATAAAAAAAATATAAACACAAATACATAAATACATAAAAAAAAAAATTACATCCACTTACACTCAACTTTTAATTTATTGCTGTAATGGCAGCAGGCTGCTGCCCTTGACATTCTTTTTTTTTATTATTCTTTTATATACAATCATTCTATTTTTTTATTTTGCTTTCAAACAATATTTTTATTTATAAATAATTCATAACAAACAAAATATTATAAATCATAACACAAATTATAACATTAATAATAGCAACAAATAAATTGTATTATTTTATTAATGGTTGATATAACTTTGCTATACTCCTATCATTATAGGTTTTTGATAATCACAATTTTATTTTTTAAAATAAATTGCATAATATATTATCTATTAATAACAAATCTGAACACCTAGCCCTAGACTTAACCCATGGGCAAAGTTTATTTTCCTGAAGCCATCACCTTCTATTTGATAATAGAGTAATTATTACTATGAATTCAAGTCATTAATCAATGTAATGCATTGCCATTACCTTGCAGTTAAGAAATTTTAGGCAAGACTATGAATAATTAATTAAAGGATTATAAATTTCATAGCATTCGATATAAAGCATTCTAGTCTAGTCTGGTTCCTCATTTGCTGAAGAACTAGTTTAGTATTGTAAAAACAAAAATATATTACAATAATTATTATTTTTTTTTAGTTTTTTACTCTCTTTTTTTTATGGTAATTGACATTGAAGAACATGCTTGTGTGCGGTAGAGCACGTGACAACATAAAGAATCAGGACCCTTCAAATCATTTTTGACACGTAGAAGCAAAGGCAATGAAAGGCATCGACCTTTCTCATCAGTGTGCAGGCACTCTATGTCCCTTGTTTCACTCCATCGTATCATAAATCGGTTCAATACAGAGGAAATGGATGCATTTTCTTCCTTTTGGTTCTCCGAAAAAGAACTTTCATTTTTCGAACTCCTTCTTAAAAACCTAGAAAAAGTTAGAAAATTTTAAAAAATGATTTTTATTTTTTTCATATTAAAAAAATAATAAGAATAAAAAGTATTAAAATTTTTATCATCATGGAGTCGAGCTATTTTTTCGTAGGATCTTCCTATAATATCATCACCATAATAGAGTTTAATCATTAAGTTCAAGATGAATTGATGTGTTTTTTTACGTCTAGAACACCGGAATATCAAACCATTAACGAAGAAAGAACGACACAAACCCAACAAATTAAACATCTTCTGCTGCCGTGGCCTTCATGCAATAAAACTTTACAGAATTTATGAAATACATTTTGTGGATTATAGGGGGAAAGTCCCAATGTATATCTGACTTCTATTTGCCTGTTTTTTAATTTCTCCTTCACTTCTTTTACTAGAGATTGGGGGGGGGGGCAAGGAACGTATAGGAGTCCGCATTAGATAAAGTATATACATGGAGATACGTCTAGAAGACCCGAAAATTATACTATGAGTTAAGACACGAGTAAATAAGTAAGACCCACTTTCAAATTTTTTAGAAAAGTTGATGATTTTATTTGGATTCGGTTCCTCTTAAGTTTCTTGATCTTTATCTGGTGACTTCAAATGGACATGGGAAAGATTTGTCTTCTCGAGTAATTAGTTTAGGGAGTCGTTTTGACTAATTGAGTTTCTGCCTCTCTATCCAGATTATTAATAATCGGTTTATTATTCAAAACAATGGTTCAGATTGTCACAATTCGAAACTTTTTAAGTTATCAACATAGAAAATTTAACTATTTTGACAGTTTAATGGAATATTGTTTTACTAGAAATTTCATGGAATTAATGAAATATATTTACAAATTTCATGACATTTATCTATCATATCAACCATTATGAAGAAAGATGGTGTGGTAGATTAAATTGAAAGATTTTATAACGTTTATGAGTAATCCTTCTATTAGTTATTTTATATAATTATTTAAAAAAATAATAATAGAAATATCCCCTTCTAGTATATTTTTTTCCCTTTTATATCTATATTTTTTTATTTTTTAAAAAATAAATATCATATAGCAATTATATTAATAAAGCGTATTAAATTTATCAACTAAATTTACCTAACATTTTTTCTTTATTTTTTTTTTACAATGAAAATCTTAGAAAATATTTATTTTTATGGATGAGAGTAAGATCAGAAGGAAGGTCTATTAATTGCAAATTAAAATAGCAGTGGCCTAACAGTGCAACAAAAAATAAGAAAAGGCTAAGCTAACGTGATGAATAATGCTCCAAATGTATATATGAGAAGATCCCAGTCTCCATTTTAGGTCCACAAACCACCATCTCAGTAACCTGTGGAAAGCCCAAGAACATGATCTTCAGATTGCATCTGAAATTGAACTCCATCGAAAATCCACTGTGTGCTTTTTTCTCCCTCGAGAAATTATCAGCTCCATAAGGCAACTAACCAACAGTACAATATACGTACGAGAGGATTAGAAAAAATTGCACAACACCGATTGCTAGTAATTGGAATATTGGATAAGAAATTTGTTCTTATAAAAAAAATTAAAGACTGGAAAAATCATGGACATCATGTCAGTATTGACAAAAAGATCGACTTCGCATTTCTTCCTCGAGTTCCGGACAACACAAACATGAATTAATAAAAACAACAGACAAGATTTTATTTTTAGACATATCGGTTCAGCCCAAGATAAAGACTTTTCGGAAGGACGGATTGTACCTTGGCCCAAAGCATATCTCCAACCCCCAAAATTGATGGTTAAAATAGACATAATTTGCTTGCCGAGACAGACATGCTGCTATTAGTTCCGAAAACAATGTTCGATCACCAAGGTTCTCCGTTTTAATCCAATTTAGTTTATCAAGATCATGCCGGTAAACCTCTACATGATCAAAAAATTAAAAACTTGATTTTCTATAAATAAGAAAGACTGGCAGAATCTCTCCCTCTGATTCCAGCACACTCTTTAAAATGCTTAGATGAGACAGAAGGAACGGCTCGTTTCTCACCCAAAGTCGTGATTCTAAGATGGGAATCAGTGGGTTCAATAACTGCAAGAGTTACATGTGAACTCAAAACATAGAACTTTCCCTCGAATCCAATTCCATTAGTAAATCGCATTAGATATCGTGGACAGGATAAATTCGAGCAATTGGGATCGATAATTCCGCTGTCTTCTTTCACTCTTTGCACACACACATTGTAAAACACAAAAGCAGGATATGAGTAATCCCTGTCAAAAACAAGAAAAAGCAATCTCTCTCCAGATTCTTTGACTGGAGAGACAAGAAACCGCATAAAAATGGATCCTTGAAATCCCAGGGTGGTATCTCATAATATGAGTTTTCAACGGCGTACCATGGCCAACTTCCTTGAGCCACCACACTACCATGGGAGGATCGCAGAAAATGAATCCTGGGATTTCCAGAGAACGGCCACCGCGAGCAATGAAATTTGATGTTGAAGACATGTGGTTGATTATCAACACTTTCATCCGAGATTTGAAGCCATGGAGTAGATTAACACTTGCGTGATGCTCCTCTCAGTGACTTCCCCGCTCCTCGTAACAAATGTTAGCGTGGTATCTGTGTGACTGTCATAATCGTTGTTATTTAAATTGTTTTAATATATTAAAAAAGTATTTTAAAAAAATTATTTGTAATATATAATATTAAAATAATTTAAAAATATAAAAAAATTAAATTTTTAAAAAATATAATTTCAACCACTTTACTTAATATTATATTAAATAAAACAAGTTTCTATTATATTTTTTTATTAATATTGATATCCGAACCAGTTTATATACTTTAAATTAATTATATAGATTTTAAATTTAATAATTATATAAATTTCTAATAATTATTAAAAAATAAATCTAAAACTTATTAATTAAGCTACCTGTTGATGTTATTGAATGGATAAGTTGTGTTGGAAGATATGGCAGGACAACTTGCTTGATGTTGCTCTTTTGCTTTTCGTTTTTACTCATATCTGCAGTTCTGCGCACAAATTTGTGTGTGGAAAGAAAGCGCGGATAGAGAGGGGCGTGACACTCGGTATCTCGATCGGAAAATTAATAATACTGACTAATGTATTGCGTGGCCTCCGAGTAGACTGAATAATTAATAGAATTGCTAAATACATCACAAAGGATCCTCATCATGTCTCCCCTCCCGTCAAAAAAATCCAAGGGTTTTCCGATGCCTGGGGATTGTTTGTCTTTTGTGGTTTTATTTTTTTTTATTTGAATATTTTGACATTTTGTTCGAGGTGTGTGGCTATTGTATTTTTTTAACATCAAATATATATTTTTATTCTTACAGAGAATAATGTCTTAACTGCTTTGTTGATGCTTCAGAGAGTGTGTGTGTGGCTTTACCAATACTTTATTGATAGTTTCAATTTCTTTTAAAATGTTCTTTTAATTTTTAAAAGAAAAAAATTAAATTATTATTTTTTATTATTATTTTAATATAATATTATAAAAATATATTTTTAATTTTAAAATAAATAACACACATTTATTCACATGACAACACATCAATCAAATGAAACTAATAATTTCAGCCAGATTAATTTTACAATGAGTTGATTTGGAGTTTAGTTCGAGTTAAATTTTATTTTAAATTATTTTGAATGCTAACTCGATTAAATTTAGTTAATTTATTTAGATGAATTTTAATAATTTTAAAAAATAAGTCATTTAATTTAAAAATTAAAACAATGTAACTTTTTTTTTTAATGATGCATCAATCTAGATATGCAGAATTCCCCATGTTATGTGTGGTTTTAAAAAACATCAGTATTGCCTTTTACTTCTAAATAACTAGCAATGATATTGATTTTTCATTTTTTTTTAATTTCTTTCATGCTTCCCTCTCATTTTTCTTCTCAAATCCCCATGTATATTATATAACATATCTTCAAAACTCTTTAAAACCTGAACCGAAGAAAAAACAAAGTTAAAGAGCCCGGTTGGCCTTTTCCGTGTTCTTACTTTTACTGCTCTGCTTTAAAGAAAGGTAATTAAAAGTGTTTAGTAAAGATTTTAAAAATTAATTACTTGGCTAAAATAAAAGAAATTGATTTTAAAAAAAAAGGATGGGCTATTGTCACGGCAATTTTTTCAAGTGACCAGAATAACCTTTCTTTTCTACTGAACTCCTACCTAGCCCGATGAACAGTGCAATAAAGGACTCGTTATTAACATGGGCAACGATACGCCGAACTCCATTCTCCAACCAATTTGAAGATGACTGCGGACACAAATTTTTAACCACCGACCATGAGGATTTTGATGCCGAGTTGAGATCGTTTCGATGGGGTGGTGAAGATCAGATTTTAGTTGAGTTTGGATTGAGTAGCTTTTAAAGCTAGAAGAATTATTTTATTTATTTTATGAAATTAAAGAGACTATTTTATAGTTCATTTCAAAAAATTATGAGAATTGTGAGATTATAAGTTTTGTTTGGTATGATTTATGCAAATTGGTTTGAGTTATTTTAAAAAAAAAATGTTCAAAAAAATCATAATATATTTTGGAAATAATTTTAGAATTGTAATAAAATTTTGTTACAAACTTGAATAAAATTATTTATTTAATTTATTAAAAGTTAAATTTTGCCGGGATTCTAATATAAACTGTCTTATTTTAAGAAAAAAATTATTTTGAATTGTCTTGTGAAACTCGTTTCTAATTTAACTTGTTTTTATTATAAGTTATTTATAACAAATAACTTACAATACCATAAATTAAAGTTAAAAGTTGTTCCATGTCATGTGATTTCATTTGAAGTCTCGCCCTACATGATAGAAAAAAAAAAAAAATTACTCGGGTTGATGGGCAGGGAGTGTCCGGCTTATCTCTGCAGCCATGCTAAGCAACGAGATAAAAAATAATAATTTAAGATTAATAAAAAACATTTTTTACATAAACATTTATCGACAGCAAAAACAAATTTGCTCTAGCATGTATCACAACGACTCTCTTTTTGTCCTCATTGGATGTTCATGATGCCACTAGAGGTGAGAAAGGCTTCCTTTCCTGACACTCTCATGTTTGAAAGTCAAATAATAATTATTTTTTAAAATATTTTTTATTTTAAAAAAATATTATTAATTAAATATAAAAAAATAATATGAAAATATAAAAATTAATTTTTAAAAATATTTTTAAAATACAAAAACAAACACAATGTTTAAGCCAGGAGTTTAATTACATAAAATTAATGCTTTTATATGTGACATGGATTTCTATTTTGGTTGATGAGTACATTCAAGGAGTAAATGAAAAAAAAATGATAAAGTTTATATATGTAATTCATTTCACTTTATTTATTTATAAAGAAGGTGTGTCAAGAGGAACAAATTAAATATTTTATAAAGTAAAAGATAACTATCTTTCACATAACAATTTTTTTGTTTCTTTAAAAAATTGTTGAGACACCATTGTATGGACAGACAATATTTTTTTTAAAATGACAAATATTTCTTAAGTTAAAACTCTTTTTATTTATTTGCTTGTGTAGACATATTTATTTTGTTCATATCATATTTTTTTGAATAAAAATTTATCAACATTTGGAAGCAAATTTTAATAAAAATATATATGTTTTGATAATTTTTATGCGATTGTATGTGAGAATAAAAAAATAATTATTTTGAAATAATTGTATAAAAATCACTATTAAACAAATATTTTATTTTCATTAAATATTCATGAGAAATTTAAAAAATACACATGCCTTGAAAAAAGGCCTTTATAACTTTTAAAAAACATAACGGGTGACCAATTATCACATGTCATTTTCTATAACACTTTTCTGATCATCTTAAATATTGAAATATCATGTTTGAGTTTTTTTATATTGAATGTTAATAAATTTTTATTTAAAAATATATAAAATATTATCTTAGAAACCTTCAAAACCCTATTTTCAAATCCAAAACATGCTATAATTAGTCCACAAACTCAAACTCAAATCAACATATTTTTTTGGATTTTAATCTTTTTTTACAGGGTTTAAAACATAAACCACTTCCATTAGTTTTTTATTTTCAAAACTAACCAGTAATACCGAGATTGATACTTTTTACAGCTGAAATGTGAGAGGTAAAAAACTCTCTCTTCTTTTTCTTTTTTACATTTCTCTGTACTTTCTCAACTGTTACGGACTAAGGTACAACACCGATGATTTTTCATAACCAGTATATAAATTTTGATTACGGGGACTAAGGTGTAAAAAGACGTGACAAAAGGCAATTCCAGCGAACCACCAAAATGCTATTTTGAAAAGCTAAATTGATAAAATAGCATTTTAAATAGTATAAATATAGCTTATCTTACCATATTTATTCCAATGGAAAAAAGCCATTTGAAGAGCCATTTATATTGGAGTGAAAAAAATAAGTGTTTTATTATTTCTTAATATTGTTTAATGTTATTTTTTTCCACATGTCTACATTTAATTGGTCTATTTTTTTAGTGGCCCCACTTTGTTGGTTTTGGCTCTTTAAAGAGATATGTAGAAATAGCATTTGTGGGAGAGAGGCATTTTAGCATTTTGTTTGGTTTCTCTATTGGAGTATGCAAAACAAACAAAGAAAAGCCAAAATATTAATTTTTTATTTTTGGCTATTCATTTGGCTTCTCCATTGGAGATGCTCTAAGCGTGTAAACAATGATATGCATAAAAAACCCTGAATCTTTTAGTTTAAACTTTAAAGTATTATCCAGGTAATTGTCCAGCATTGCTGACGATCGGGTTATTTTTTAAGCGTAAAAAATATATTTAAATATTATTAATTTATTTTTTAATAATAAAATTTTATATTGCCCAATTTTATATCACTTAATCAACATGATAAATTAAAAAATGATTTTAATAACAAGTAAAAATACAACTTCACTATAATAAAATCATAATGATATTATTTTTGTAAATATTAAAAGGATAATGTATTATATCAACTTTGATCAACTCAAATCAATTTATTACATTCGATATTCATGTTGTAATATTATGATAACCATATAAAAAATAAAATAAAAATAACATTAAACTCAATTTTTAATTAATCTAAGATTTAATGATAAAATCTATAATAAAGTTAAACTTAAAAAACAAGTCGAGTCAATTTGGGTTAATTAGTCAAACATGAGTTATGAGATCGAGATTACTACGTAAAAAAATAAATTAAAACGATTTATAAAACTAAATTCACAATTAACCAATGTTGAAGTTTTTTTTTCAAATAAATTAGAAAAAGAAAATAAAAATGTTGGAGTCAGCAAAACAAATTTGTGACTTTGGTCATGAAAATAGGATAACTTTGTAAAACACAACTCGAAACAAATCATGAAATACAGGTCTTAATAAACCAATATTAAATGATATTTAAAAAAAATAAATAAAAAATCAAGTCAACCAACTTAACTTGTGATCGGGTCGTAAAACTATAATAATCACATAAAATGAAAAAAAAATACAAATATCAATTCATAGTCAACCCATGTATGAAGGACTTGATTGAAAAGAATAAAATGAGATAAAGATAAAAAAAAAACATCTCGAGTCAATCTGAGATAACCTGTCAAACCAGGATTAAAAGTTACAATCTCGTCCAATATGTAATATATTGTTCGTTTTGAGCCTAACACCTCAAGATATACATAACAAGTTATCAATCAATGCTCCTAACAAGATCAACTACTACTCTTTACCAGCTGATGTGAGATATTACATTAGAAAAATAAGATAATTACATAAAAAGTGATACAAAAATTATAAAGTTTAATTTTTAATTAACCTGATATTCAATAATAAAATTAAAAAAACTCGAATCAACATGATTATCCTATAAAATTTATGATTTAAATTATAAAACTGAAATAACTCTATGAAAAATCAATTAAAATATATTATTTTATTTTGAAGACCTATACCAAGTAAACCCAATAATAAAAAATCAAGACCACTATATATTATCAAGGCAAGATAGTTAATAAAAAAAATTGCAACAACGAGTTTAAAAAATTATTTCAATCTTTTCATATAATTTTAGTAGGGTAGTTTGAGTTAACTCAATTTATTTTTTTAATTAAATTTTATTTTTTAATAATAAATTAATTAAAAATTTAGTTTAATATTCTTTTATATATCTTTTATAGAATTGTCATGATTTTATTATCTAAGTAATATATTTAATGAATTAATCTAAATTTATTTGAGAGAATCTAATATATGGTCAATTAAATAATTTTTAAATTTATTTAAATTTATTTAAATTTATAATTTAATTTATAATTTATATTATTTTTTATTTTTCAAATCAATCTTATCATATTAAATTAATTTTAATATGATTTAATTTTTTCTATTAAAAATATATTAAAAACACTTGGATATAAATATTCATTCAATCCACGACGCAACGTGTAGAATGATCCAGTAAGTTTCTATTATTAGATTATCGGATATGTTAGAAATGGTAATTTTTTTCTCGAAGCAAAACAAAGAAAAAAAATAAAGCATGGGGATATTTCAATAACTTTAATAATTGTTTTCTTCAAAAAGGACATCCCTCGAATTTATCGCTTATAGTACGGTTCCTGATATATACCCCTCCTTTCGCTCCAAGTCCCACACACACACGGACACTCCCTCACTTACCCTAGCACACCAATCTCTCTCTTAGCTGTCTCTGTATCAAGGCTCTCTCTAATACAGATGAAGGTCACTAACAACAAAACTTCTACTTGCCTAATGAACGTGGTGATTTTACTCCTCAAAACATTAACGCATTAATTGCAATTGGGCATGTCCTCCGTCTCTTTCTTGTTTATCTTACAAAAGGATTTCCATATTTAGTGGGCATTCATTGGTTAAATGGTCACGGTCATAAGTTTTGAGAGGTTTCGACATTTAATTGAAGGGTACAGGGCGAGAGGATTTTACTAGTACTAGACCCACATGCGGATTCTGGGTTGTGTTTGTTTGTTGATTGTCACTTGCTCTGTTCTTGAATTGTACAAGGGAATCTTGCTGGCTTTTTCGGGGCTGTTTTTGATGGATTGCGTATCATACTTGAAGGTCCTGACTCAAAACGTAGGGTTCAAAGGTGGGTTTTTTGTGTTTAGGTATTTCTCGTCGGTTTTCAATTTTTTGTGGCTGTTTTTCATGTTCTGTTTAGGGTTGAGGTTTTTGCATTTTACCTGGCATGGTAAGTCTCTGGTTCAGTTTCTATGTGGTGTCAGGGGGGAATCGAGTCCTAAAAATGGGTCTTGTTCAAAATTGAATTTTGATAAACTGTGTGATACAAAGATTCCGTCGTCTTGCTTGGAGAATTCGAAAGCAAAAAACGAGGACAATTCAATGACGAGAAAGGAAGTTGTGAACGATGGTATTCTCGATGACGATGATTGTGAGAGAGAATATAGTGTTGAAGATGAGGAATATGATGTGACGGCACTGAGGAGATTGGTCAAGATTGAGAGGCTGAGAGCGGATATGGCTCATGCAGAACTTGAAAAGGAGAGAATGGCTTCTGCATCAGCGGCTGATGAGGCTATGGCAATGATTTTAAGGCTTCAGAATGAAAAGAGTTCAACGGAGATTGAAGCCAAACAGTATCGCCAATTGGCAGAACAGAAACAAGAATTTCTTAAAGAGGTGATTGAATCATTGCAATGGGACATAATCAATCTCGAGCATGAAAGGAGTGAAATGGAGGAGAATTTGAGACTGTACAGAGAAAAGCTGGGGCAGCATGTGAAGAGTGATGAAGTGGATCAATTTGAAGCGTCTGGTGCAAGGATGAGCTATCTTCGTTCCACCATGGAAGATGGTATTGAAGATGTGCCGAATCTATCTCTTGACAGCGTGGACTCTTCAGTTCTCTGAGTTCTTGATGGCACCTTGAATAACTGGTTAGTGCAGGTTTTCACTGACTTGCATTGAGTTGATCGGGGTGAAATAAACCCCTTGTAGAAATGATACATGTACTGGAAAGCATTTACAATACACTTCTGTTAAATCTGTATTTTCTTAATGTCTTTGGATTCAATGTATTCGTGTAATTCTGTAAATGCATTTCATGTTAGCACTTGATAGTGTTAGACAATCTGGGGTAAATGCATTTCACTGTCTTTTCAGCCACTGTTGATGTCATTTTGTTTCCTAATTCTAATTTAATCTGCATGGATTAATTTTCTTGTTAGCTATTTATTTTTAAATTTATTTTTGATATTAATAAATTAAAATAATCTTAAAATATAAAAAAGCAATTTAAATTTAAAATAATTTAATTTTTTTTAAAAAATACTATTAAACCGCAGTACTAAAAGTGTCCAGAAATCTTTTGCAGTAGAATAACATGCCCTGTTCATGGATCATGTGCTTCGTGCTTTCGTCCTACGTATAAGAGATCCTTTTTCGTAACTTGTGTATCATTGGAACTACAATAAATCTCTGGCTGCTCCTTTTTTGATATCATTGGTACTGCAATCAATCTCGGGCTGCTAGTTTTTTGACTGGCCACGAACGTGAATGTTGCATCCCCAGTTATAGCTCCAACTCTGATTCTTCCTTAATAATCAACTGTCTATCCCCACCGGCATTGACCCTTGACCGCAATTCCTTACAAGTACTAGTCTATATTTAACTTATAATGCTCGGAAAACTCAATCACGCATTATAATCTCAACCTGTGAAGCAATGGCTGCTTTGCAGAATGTGTGTGGATACGACTAGAATGATGTGCATGAGAGGTGAAAAATTGTCACGCCAATGGCACCTGGGGCAGGGAAGTGAAAGCCATTTTTTTTGGTTCTTGATTTTCTATCGTCTTTAAGAAGATGGACAGCTAAACTCCATTACTGCAAGATTTTTCATTTGCATCTTAGCATGTATCCTGGTTTAGCAGATACTGAAGCTTTACATCGTTTACAGTGGTATGATGCCAGTGATTCCTGACAAAATTAGCTCTCTTTCGGTACTTAATGCTTGTGATAATTCATTTTCTTTCAACTATATGTGACACAGTGACAGCAACTAAGGGAAGAAACAAACTGTATGGGCCAAAGTTCTTCTAATGCAGAACGAAGATGTACATCTTTGAATTTTTGAACCACCGTTGTGATGGTACAGTATTTGTATCATGCACATCACAAGATTCACACGATCCTAGCATTTTAACTGTTCATCCAACTGAAAGCCGACTAATGTGATGATTAAACACTAATTTTATTCATCTTATCCTTAGAATTTAGTCCAAGGTGATGTATACGCTGGTCAAAAAAATTTAGTTTATAATCGCTCACAATAATCTCTTTTAGAAAGTAAAAATGAAGTAACAGTTTTTTCCTTTTATAAAGTAAAAAAAAATTGCACTTCATCATTTGTAACTATAAATATTATATGGTAATTAGTAAAATTACAACATGATTGGACAAAATTTCAGCGTAGCAAGAAAGTGTAACTAAGTAATTAACCATTCGTAATTAATTGCAATAACTCATTACAAGATGGAAAACACCTCTCTTCTTTTTGATTCATGACGGCACTCTATCATTCACGGGTCATCACTAATGCAACAAGAAAATGAATAATTGGCGCTGGTGATGATGTGGGGAGATGGATTGGTTGGCGATTGTCTTCAGTTAAAATGTGTGTGGGTAGATGATGCTGGCAAGGCTGGGTCGTCTTGACGATGGTGGTGAAGTGGGTTGATGTGTAGTTGTGGAAGAACGATAGTTGTGACTAGAGAGGTGGTTGTGCTTATAGGAGAGGGAAGGTTGCTTTAGCGGGTGAGAGAGGACAAATGAAGATTTTTTTGGTGGGCGAGGGAGGAAGGGTGCTGATGGTTTGAGAGAGTGAGGTGGCTCTGGCGGTGGTGGCGAGGTTACCATTGTTGGCGTTGCTGATTTTTCTATAGTGTCGCTCCCTTCTCTTTTTTTTGTCCTCTTGTTCTTTCTTATAAGGGTATTTTAGGTACTAGATCAATAATAATGACAAACCCTTAAATTTCAAGATATTTTGTGGTTGATATTATTGTCAGCAATAAGTAAACCAAAACTGTGATTTGAAATGCGACGTAGAATTAGTTATAGCGATGTTTATACGTTGAGCTTCAACATATTTTTTATTAAAATTTATTTATTTTATTTTAAATTATTTTAATGTATTTATATTAAAAATAAAATTTTAAAATAAAATAAATTATTTTTATATATTTCTAGAAAAAATAATTTACCATACTCTAAGCACCCTCTTAATAAAAAAAAAATTAAAATAATTTATTTTAAAATTTTTAATATTAATATAATAAAATTATAAAAAAATACATTTAATAATTTTCAAAACACAAAAAATAATATTACAAGGCAAGTAAACACCAAAATGCACTACAAGTAATTTTACAAATCGCCTCATCCAATATTCCTTCCAAAGTGCTGTTTGTTTGAAACAGAAAAATTGCCCGTTAAATCCGCTGCACGCTCCTCAAGTACCCCCCCTCAATTTTCTCAAGCCAAACACAAGACCTTGGTTGTGCCCAAAACTAGTTAATTACAGTTCCAAACTCGTTTCCTCTACAAACGGTTCGTAATTCTTCTGCGACACCGATCTATGCACTATAAAAAATTCAAATTCCCTAGATTCGCCGGACGTCCTTCTCCTTCGATTACCGCTCGATCAATTTCTCCTGTAAGTTTCCGTCACTTTTATCTGTGCAGTTTGTTTACGGAGAAAACAAGAAAAAAATTGAAGGAGAATATATGTTGAGTTGTGCAGACACTTTGTTAAACAATTGATTCTTGAAATGCTAATTAAGTTTTCAAATTTGTGATTGTTTTAATTGGCACTGTTTGTACATAACTTTTTTCCCTACTTGCTACCTGTTTGGTTACAGTGAAAATACAGGAACTGGAACCAACTAAAATTGTGATTCCAGAGACCATGCAATGGATCCCTTTGTAAAAAAAGAAAGTGAATTCAAGTCTTCATTTTATTTTCTAGTTTTGTTGTACGAGAAGGCAGAGAATTATCTTGGCAATTGTGGAAGACAATTCATCCAAATTTGAAGATATGTTTATGCGATAAATATTATGCTTCGTTGCAGGTCGTTTCGTTTGTACATTAATGACGGATATTCAGAGTAGTAGTGGAAGTGGATTGGATGAAGCTCAAATGCAGATGCTACCACCTCCTCCTGGAACTTTTGTAGATCGTGAAGAACTTATACAACATGTTGGGGACTTTGCTGTATCTCAAGGATATGTTGTAACCATCAAGCAGTCCAAGAGAGAAAGAGTAGTGGTACTTGGCTGTGATAGGGGAGGTGTTTACCGTAACAGGAAGAAAGCTGATGAAGAGACTTCGGCTGAACGGAAGCGCAGAAAAAGATCTGGTTCACGACTTACTAACTGTCCCTTTGAAGCTGTGGGTAAGAAGGATGATGGGTTGTGGGTGCTTACTATTAAAAACGGAACACACAACCATGAGCCACTGAAGGACATTACAGAACATCCTTCTGCTCGTCGCTTTTCTGAGAGTGAGATTGTGTTGATTAAGGAGATGACAGAAGCTGGATTAAAACCTCGCCAGATTCTGAAGCGACTGAGACAAAGCAATCCAGAGCTTTTGTCCACTCCAAAGCATGTTTACAATGTTAAAGCCAAACTTCGACAAGGAAATATGACAGGCAGGTTACTCTGCAAATATTTTATTATCAAGCACTCTTTTTCATTTTTCCTTTTCGTTTTTCCCTTACTATAACCCCTTTTATTCTGCTTTGAACATATTAAATGTGTGCAATCTGTCATTGTGAAACCTTCATTTCATGATCCAATGAAGTTGGACTCTCTACATTTTCCAGGTATTTGATGAAGAATGTCAATGTTCAGATGATTAAGTTTGACCTTTATGAACTTCATGCACTGTGACTTTGGCTGCTTGAACATATTATCGTCACTCGGCTGTTTTAGGTTTGAAATTTTTTTTTTGAACCTTCTCAGACTCTATTTGCTCCACCATTGACTTGTACCAAGGCTGCTGCTACAATGAATTAAGTAATTATTAATGATTAATTATGGTTCCCACACCATGAAAACTCTTAAATTGAGACCTGAAAGTGGGGGGAGACTTCTTACGCTTTCATGTCTTTAACTTAATTCATCCTATTACTACAGGGATGAACCCAATCTGTGCATTAGTTCATTGCTCAGAGCCCCCTTCTTTGGTGGTACCTGGGAGCACATTTTCATGATGTAAATCTCACCATCTTAATTTATACAACATCACAGCATCTTTTGATCATGTTGAAGAACATTGTATACAGTTATCTACTGGCAGGTGGCCTTTATTTAAGCGCCCATTTCCTTACAGTGGGTGATTGATTCTTTTTTTGGTGCAGTGAGAAATTTCAAGTCATTGAGACCTGAGAAATCTGCTGGAAGGGACAAACATCTCTCAATTGCTGAGCCTTCCTGGAGGCAGCGCTACCCCATGGTAAGCCCAGACATAAGTAGAAGTTACTTAGACCTACAGAAGTCATCCCAGCTACTTGGATGAGAGGCAAAAAGAAATTTCTACCTTTTGAGTTATTCTTTTTTTTCTGCTCCTATTTGGTGGGAATTTTCACTATATTCATGCTGGATTTTAACCTACCAAGTAATGTGTGCCAGAGGGTTCCTAATTTTATTGGCGGTAGACTTGTTAATTCACAGTCATTTGCATCCATCGATGTCATAAATCCTGTGAGTTTAGTTCCATTAAAAGATTATTTTGGATTTATGTATCCAAAGTTATTTAGTCAATAATTATCAAGTCATTTGTTATGATTATGTTATCCAAACATGACAGGCAACACAGCAAGTTGTTTCTCAAGTTCCTCTAACTACAAATGAGGAGTTCAGAGCTGCAGTTTTTGCAGCAAAGCGAGCTTTTCCACAGTGGAGAGACACACCTATTACCACCCGTCAACGCATCATGTTCAAGTTCCAAGAGCTTATTCGGAGAGATATTGTAAATTTTTGGATTTATAAACTTCTAGCCTGCATATCTGTTCAGTTGATGTGAACTGCTATTTTGCAGGACAAACTAGCCATGAGCATTACTACTGAACATGGAAAGACTTTGAAGGATGCACATGGTGATGTATTACAAGGATTAGGTTAGTGTCTTATCTGTTATCTGTGAGAAATCTCATTTGTTGACACTTTGCTCTACAAAGTCTTGGATGTTCCCTCGTAGAGGTGGTGGAACATGCTTGTGGATTGGCATCTCTGCAGATTGGGGAGTTTGTTTCCAACATATCGAGTGGAATTGATACGTATAGCATTAGAGAACCACTTGGTGTCTGTGCTGGGATATGCCCTTTTGAGTTTCCAGCTATGATCCCACTATGGGTAAGCTAGTTGAACTATCATTTGTTATTACCTGCCCTTCTGATATGGACTTCAGGTTCATTTCAAGTATCTGATATGTGAGATCACCATTCCTGCTTCAAAGCTCTCCAGGAACATTGACTAGGGAAATTACATGGTTTAGATATGACCACTGATGGTTTTGCTCTTTGTTTGCAGATTTTTCCAATTGCCGTCACATGTGGTAATACCTTTATTCTAAAGCCATCGGAGAAGGACCCAGGTGATTGCCAAATGATTCCTGGTGGTTATGTCTCCATTTTCCTGATATGGTGTATTAGATCATGGTAGCTGAAACACGCATTTTAATTTCATGTAAAGCTTTTTCACTATCTTTATAGGTGCATGAAGCACATTACAGATGTAAACTGTTGGATTGCAAATCTGCCAGGATTTAAAAAACGAGGGTGCCTAAATGTAATGGTATAGGGGTACTTTCAACAAATAAAATAAACTAATGATGTATATAGAATGGTAGTAATATCTGGCAGTGCAAAATGTTTATTTCCTCTGGAATAATGGTAAATTTGAAAAGAGTCAGTAACTTTTAGGACTTGCATAAAGAAATTTTAAAAGTTTTGTGGCACCATGAGCCCATGACACCCCCAAGATATAAGATAGTTATGCCTTCCAAAGTGTTATGCTATTTGCAGCTCCGCTCCCAAGATTGTAGGTCAATTAGAGTTTCTGTATCTGCTTTTAATACGACTTGAAAGATTTCTTACTAGACATTTGCAGGTTACAAGCAATATGTTGGTTGGTGTTATTTCAGGGGCTTCTGTGATGCTTGCAGAGTTAGCTATGGAGGCTGGTTTGCCTAATGGTGTCTTAAATATTGTCCATGGCACTAATGTAAAGTTTCACTTTCAATATTACAATTTTGCTTTTGCACTTTTACTTCCAGTTTAAGAATTGCATGCAGGTTATTGCTTGCATCATCACATGCCTTTGTGGACCCTATGAATAGCATAAGAGGATCAAATTACATATGCTGAAACAAATACAAGACATTTGCTTTTAACTACTCAGTCCTTTTCAATTGTAGGCGTGACAAACAAGACCTTTTCTTTTATGTCTACCACACATGACTTGTTTGCAATGCGTCCTTGTTTTCATATGAACTTTTAACTGAACTGAGCTTGCTATGTGTTTGCGTCACTGCCAGAGCGCTGTTATTTTGATTGCAGTTACTTTTCTTATTTTTTTATTTCTCATTTTCTAAATTTGATATGGGCAGGAAATTATTAATGGTATTTGTGATGACGATGATATTAAAGCTATTTCATTTGTCGGTCCAAATGCGGTAAGTAATTTCAACCTGTCAAGTTTTTGCAGTAAGTTGCTGAATCTGCATCTTTTAGGTGTATATTATCACAGAATTTGCTATTTTCCCTCAAGTTGTGCGGATGGATTCACTGATTTTTGTTGGTTTACTTTGGTAAAAATTAATGACTTCCCGCTTAAGCTGCTTTTGGTTCTGAGCTAAAATAGTGTAGGCGAATTGCTATAGGAGTAACTGTAATGCTGCAACTGTGTGAACGTTATGAGGATATTTGGTTTGCTATTAGATGGAAGGATAAGTTTTTAGTGGAAAGAGATAAAAACATTAGGGATGAGAAAACAGAAAGAAAGGAATACATATGTGTTTGTGTGTAGAGGATAATGGTTGCAGGGGTAATTTGAAGCCCTGAATCAACATCATTTTAATTTGTATTATTAAGTCAAGTTCAAGGTTGTGGATTTATTATTTGACGGTTTGCTCCTTGGGTGGGAGCTAGACTCAGCAGTGTAACTTACAAGAAGTACGGTTCTATTTGCCTTGTTTGAATGTATTGTTGAAGAGTGTTTTAATCTTGTCATTATGTTCTCATAGGTTGGTGCTTATGTGTATGCAAGAGCATCAGCTAAAGGAAAACGTACACAGGTAACTCCAAATAATGCTTTTAGTAAATGTGCAGTTCATTTTATGAGGCTATATCAATGACATGAATCGTTATTGGATATTAACTGCTGGCTGACCCTTTTACTTTAGTCCAATATTGGATCCAAAAGTCATGCAGTTGTCATGCCCGATGCAAGTGTGGGTGCTACCATAAATGCTCTAGTTGCTGCTGGCTTTGGTGGCGCAGGACAAAAGTGCATGGCCCTGAACATGGCTGTCTTTGTTGGAGGCCTAGGCCCATGGTATTTTTTTTATACTTGTTTTAATTTCTTTGGAATTTTTTATCTAAAAAAAATACCTTGGATTTTAATCTGGTAAAACTGCATCAAAGTTGTAGAAGGTAAAAGTTGTAAGCATTTGTGGAGAATTTTCTGTTTAGACCTACCAACTTGTATAATTTGTTGCAGTGATACTTTATGGAAGTCAGCGGTCCTAGACCCCCCCTTAGTGGTTGGTAGTCGATCATGTCATTGTTTACCCCCTTCCTTCAATGGGATGTCTAGGAAATGATTTATTGGCTGCTTAACTGCTGTTCCAGGTGCACCCCTATCGTGAAAACAATAGCAATATCCTTTACGTTTAATAAAACCTTGTTTGAATTTTGAGGTTACATTTCTTAAAAAAGAACTTTTGCCTAAGCAAAATGTTTGAAAGGTATGGGGTGAATTATCTCAAACGAAGGTAGTGAATGAAGCAATAGATATCAGATAGATGTTACAATGTTATGTTCTTTTGTAAATTTATTCCTTTATTTTTTCCCAATTATGATTCAGTAGAGGATACTGGCATTTCCTTCACTGAGTTTGCTAGACCTTTTTGCCAGGGAAGAGAAGTTAGTAGAGCATGCCAAGGCACTTAAAGTAACCTCTGGAACAGAACCGGATGCAGAGCTTGGTCCAGTTATTAGTAAGCAGGTGCATAGTAGAGTCAGATTCCTGACCTATCAAGTTTTCCATTCTAGAGAGAGTAATTGAAGTTATTGATATATAATAATTTTGATCATGAGAAATGTCCCATCATCTATGCGATATTTGAGAGAGTTTGCGGCTTCTGCTGTGTATATGAGAAATTCACTTTCTTCATGTATATTTCCAACTAGTGACTTTTGTTATTCATCAATATTGTTTTTTACTCAACAGGAAAAGGAACGGATAATCACATTGATTCAAACAGGTGTTGAAAGTGGTGCAAAGCTAGTTCTTGATGGAAGAAATATTGTGGTATCTAGTTTTATGTTGTCTTCTATGATCTCAACAGTTTTCTTGATAAGCTTTTGCTCAAATTTATAGTATGTGTTCTTTTTATCAACAATAAGATAAGATAATTTGGTTTAATTTACATCTGCACATGATTTTCACAGTTTAAACAGTTAAATTATTTATAATGGATCCTGCATAAATGTTTTGAATTTTAAATGAAAGCTGTGATGTGCTTTAAGCAATACTGAGAAGCTCGCCAATAATTGTGTTCTGCTCCGGAGTTTTTAAATGATCAAGCCGATCATTTTTTTATAATTCAGTTCATTTATTAATGCTAGGTTGCAGGATATGAAAATGGGAACTTCATTGGTCCTACCATCTTATCGGATGTCACTGTTAACATGGAATGTTACAAGGTAGTTTATGTGATATTTACAGAAGTGACCTTGGATAGTTTCCAGCAAGCTTGACTGCATCATAAACTAAATGAGGCTTATTGCTTGTGCAGGAGGATATTTTTGGCCCAGTTCTTCTTTGTATGCAGGTTTGCTGCTACCCATCCATCCTACTATTTGTCTCACCAGCTATTTAGTCCAGGACATTAACACGTGTTTTTCTTGTCTCTCAGGCTGATAGCATCGAAGAAGCTATAAACATTGTTAATGGAAATAAGTAATTTCAACTACTACTTTCTTCCAGTACATGCATAGAATTGGAATGTATTGAATACTTGTCTCATGGTCTATGCCTGATTCTTTCTTTTAGATATAGCAATGGAGCATCTATATTTACAACATCTGGCGTCGCTGCAAGGAAATTCCAGACTGAGGTTGAGGTTGGGCAGGTAAGATAGTCCTGTGCAGCCTGTCATGGGCCTGCTTTTAATGGTAAAAGATGAAGAGACAGTGAAACCTTCATCTGAATGACTTGTGTTTCACTATCAAGGCCTCGCATGTTGCTGTCCTTTTTTTAATTTTTATTTTTTTTGAAATAAGAATACTCCAACCTGCAAAGCTTTAGTTTCTGAAGTATTGTTGCCCATGTGAAACATTTGTTTGTGTCAACTCCCTTTATTCATTCAATTTTTCATGTTTGACTGATTTTTTTGGTTGGAAATCTGAAACAATTTCCTATAACTGGAATTTTTGTAGGTTGGGATAAATGTTCCTATCTCGGTTCCGCTGCCATTCTCCTCGTTTATTAGCGCAAAACCATCTTTTGCTGGAAATGTCAGCTTTGACGGTAAATATGTGTGGTTTGGATGATTTCTATGTGAATTGCCACCTATTTGAAGAGCTTTCACATTTAGGGGATCTTAGTTTCTGAAGTTTTAAAGCAGAGTTTCATAAACTGCCGCAGGAAAAGCTGGAATTCAGTTTTACACCCAAGTTAAAACAGTGACTCAACAATGGAGAGATTTAGTGAGTGACGATTCGTCATCTCACCAGTTGCCAAGCTCTTAGATACCATCCTACATAGAGACTGCTCCAGAAATAGCAGGGAGAAGAGACAGAAATTGCTAAATTATTATTATTATTATTTACCTTCCTGGACCAGGGCGAGATTGTACCTTTTGTTTATAATCAATCTCGCCTTTGGGTCCTGGCACAGAGTGTGGTTTCATTCTCTTTGTTTGCCTGGTTGTTTCTTCCATGCGGAGCTATAGGTGGTGATGAGGTTATTTTCAATCAAATGCTATGAAGTGATGGGCCATGGTTCTCTCTCCTCTGCAGGGATTCGTTTGTGTGGCCTTTTAGAACGGTGACGTTTTTAAAAGCAATTAATGCTTCCTTCCTTCCTTCGATCTGTGTCTTCATAACAAGACCATGACAGCAAACAGATAGACTTCAGATTGTAACTTCTTCTTTGACAATTATGTATCTAGGTTTTTAAGGAGTCTGGTGGGGACGGCCAATGCGCATGATTACGGTTTCTGTCACTAGCTTACTCCATAGTTGGATGATATAAAGGGAGATGAAGCTTTTCTTTCTTGGGGTTCTATGGTTGGAGTAGTTTTGGATCACCTTTCCTCGGATTTTAAGTAGGTCAGCTCTCCTCCTTTTTTCTTAAGATAAAAAATAATTTTAAACCGAATTTTACCTCAAGGGGCATTAATTCTCCCGACCAGCTCTTCCATGTGGATTACTGGATGAATTTGCCTAGTGCTGAGTGCGAACGCAGCAGTATTTTTAACTTTATTTTATTTTATTAATGTGTATATTCAAATTAGCTTACGAGACGGATGTAGCTGGGCTACTGTTTATTGACTTGCTTGTTGCGTGCACGTCCGCTTTGTTAATGGAGGCCTTTTCTGTCAAATCAACAATTTATTTTATTTAATTTTATCTTCATGAAATGATATATTGTTTTGACCAAACAGAAACAAAAAACAAATTCACTCCTCCCTTATCTCAAAAACATTGCAATTTTTTTAATTTATTTTTAACACATTTAGTAACGTTATTATTTAACAATCAATATTATTATTTTTAAGAATAATTATTAATTATCTGTTATTTATAGGTGAACTTTAATTAAAAATATTGTAGTAAAATATATTTTTTAAAATGTTAATTAAGATTTTATTTGGGAACGTGGTTTGTTTGAAATTACAATTTGCCTTAACTATTTTTTTTTGATTAATTAATATATATTATAGATTGTATAAATTATAACAAAAACTCTCATTTATATATTTTTTCTAAACATGCTTTTTGGACGGACTAATAAAAGTTGCCAATTGAGACAAATAAAAATACAAAGCGGGACCAAAATCGCTGATGGTAGGGAGTAAATTTTGTTCCTTTTCTTCTCTTCTCTTCCTGCTGGTTGCTAGCTTGCCCTGCGGATTAGGACATTGGATGTCCATTTGCTATGTTTGAAATGAAAAGTATTTTGTTAAAAATTAATTTTAATTTTAATTTTAAATTAATATTATTTTTAGTTTGTTAATTATTGTAATATATTAATATTTAAAATAATTTTTTAAAAATAAAAAAATATTATTTAGATATATTTTCAAACAAAAAATACTTTAAAAAATAATTAAATACTCCTAAGCCCCCCAATATATATATATATATATATATATATATATATATATATATATTTTTTTTTTTTCTTCTTCTTGAGTACACCAGCAATGGGTATAGGCACGGTGTTGAAGAATATCAATTAAATAAGAACTTTTTCTTCCTATATTTACAATTCTGCATTTGATAAAATCTTTGCTCAAGTGAATTTATTTGTATGTTAACATTGTCCTTTTTTTTAAAACAAGGCAAATTAGGAAAACTTTTTCTAATATGACTGCCACGTCATAAAGTAATTTTGAATCTCCACCGTCAGATAGCACGTAACTCCAATCCATCGGCTCACATCCCAACAAATCATTGCCTTCAAATCTCAACCCGTCTGCTGGTCACAACACTCATCACTCTATACTAGCATGCCAAAAACGGATATATATCCTATAAAAAAAAACATTTATCTAAGAACATAAAAATCGTTGAATCGAAGTAGAAAACCCAAAAAAACAAAAAAAAACTATGTTGCCTCTTAAAATCTCGATTCAAAGAGGTAAGAAACTCGCGCAAAATTATTTCATAACTAATCATCAATCAATTATTTAAGCCGTGCTACAAGGAATCTTGATTTATTTTGATCCTTTTGGTTTTTTATTTCAGCGAGAAATCTAAAGGCCTTGAAGCCTTCGATCTTTGCTTTGAGAAGCTCTTATTATTTTTCCACTGGTGTTGTTGAGCCTTCTTCAAGCCTCCGTAGCCCTCCGGTAATACACTCTGTATAAATCTATACATACATACGGTGTATATACGATGCTTTATGGTCTGTTTGGTCTCTTAGAAAGTTCTTCAAAAGCTTGAGAAACTCTACTTCACTTATCTAATTTATACAAGATTATTATTGCTTTCTTCATCTCATTTTTCTGATTTTTTTTTGTTCTATCAGAGAGTCCCGAATCTTATTGGAGGAAAGTTCGTTGATTCGCAATCATCTTCAACCATTGATGTGATAAATCCCGTGAGTATATGAACTTATAATGTTCTTTCTCTTGTTTATTGGAAATTGTTGTGGTTTTGGGTGGGTTTAATGGATTGAAATTTGGGGATAGGCAACACAAGAAGTTGTATCACAAATTCCTTTGACGACGAATGAAGAGTTCAAAGCTGCAGTCTCAGCAGCAAAGCATGCTTTTCCGGCGTGGCGTAACACGCCAATTACTACCCGTCAGCGTGTCATGCTCAAGCTTCAAGAGCTTATTCGCAGAGACATTGTAAGCACACTAGAATTTGTTCTGTCGTATGTTACTGCGTTTTATTCGTATTATTTTTTATTGGCTTTTGTTTGATGATTAGAATCACTTTGATCTTGTTGTAGGATAAGCTAGCGATGAATATCACTACTGAACAGGGGAAGACCTTGAAGGATGCTCATGGAGATGTTTTCCGTGGGCTAGGTTAGTCTATCTTTTATTCCCTTTCCTAAAATCTCTTTCGGTGAAAAGATTGCAGTTGATTGCTTCTATGCTTTCTCAATTTTGATTGTTTTCTCATACAGAGGTGGTGGAACATGCTTGTGGAATGGCAACTTTGCAGATGGGAGAGTATGTCCCAAATGTGGCAAATGGAATTGATACCTTTAGCATCAGAGAGCCACTTGGTGTATGTGCTGGGATTTGCCCTTTCAACTTTCCGGCAATGATTCCTTTATGGGTAAGCCTTCAGTATTCTTCTTCACAATTTGTTTTTTTCCATGCATTTACGATGCCTGCATATTTCATTATCACAAAGGTGGAACTTAAATTTTGCTCTTAAGATGAAAACATGCAGTTAACCAGGCCAACTTCTAGCTTCATCTTGAAGTTGATCATGTTTCACAACTGTACTAACATTTAAAGGATTCTCTTGTTGTGAACAAATCTGGAGTTCTCAAAGAAAAAAAGTAATTTAAAAATGTGTATGCGACCTTTTTTGCTGCAGATGTTCCCTGTTGCAGTTACATGTGGCAATACCTTTGTCTTGAAGCCATCGGAGAAAGATCCTGGTGAGAATTAACTTGTACTTTGTGTATAAGGTTTGGAGCACCTCTTCATGGTACCAAGTTGTGCTATATTCAGGCAAGAGAGATACTTCCTATCTTCTCTGGTCATAGATATGTGGTATAAAAGCTTTTAGAAGTTGGTTACACTGATAATGTAATAGCTTCCTATGGGTATTGGAAGCACCTTTGGCCAAGAATTGTGGGACTTTCCATCAGGTGACCTCTTTTATCCAATAAGAAAAGTGTCTGGAAGCTTGAATCCTGTGTCAGATTTTCTGCTCCTGTCATAAATGGTGTTTGCCTTTCTTTTTGCTCTTATTAAAAATAGCTTTCCACTTTGAATAGTTAATGGAAATTGTTCAAAGATTTGAAATTTTCACCTGGCATATCAATAGGATGCTTTCTCTTGCATTTTTTAGTAATGTGAAGAAATGTAGTTTTGAAAGTCCTGGAAAATTCAGGCAAACAGCATTGGTCTGGGACAAAGGCAGTCTCTGCCTAGATGTTCACTAATCATAGTTCCAAATCCAGGCATATTCTGCACAAAAGAATCAATCATCATACTTTTATACATAGCAGTAACTTTGTTCTCCGGTGGTGAAACAGGTGCTTCTATAATACTTGCGGAATTGGCAATGGAGGCTGGTTTACCTAATGGTGTCTTAAATATTGTTCATGGCACCAATGTATGATTTTGCTAATAAGCTCTTTTTAGCTAATTAATCTCTATTGTGATTTATTAGCTATAGCTTCCTAAGAAAATAATATTGACAAATAGGATTTTGTTTAATTGATTCTAAATTAGAAAGATTTGGAGTTTCATTTGCAGAGTTTTTAGTAAATCTACATAATTAAAGGGCTGTGACATAGTGGAAAAATAGTGGAAAAACAATTATATTTGCTGTAGTTATTTATACCTATGATACGGACTTGTGGTTTTTATTTATTGATTTGTCTTTTACAACATTGTTTTTATAACATGTTTTTATTTGCGGCAGGATATTGTTAATGCTGTCTGTGATGATGACGACATTAGAGCTATATCATTTGTGGGTTCTAATACTGTAAGTTACTCGGCACGATATCCAGGTTTTCCTAATTAATGTTTTTTTGTCTTACATTTCACTCCTCAAGTATTCTGAGAAAAATGAAGATCCTGAACAAGATCAGTTTTTAGGGGGATAACCTTTAAATTATTCTCTTGCTATTTTTGGGCGGGCAACTTTCTCGAGATAATTGCATTTTTCTGCAAAATTGATATGTTAGTATCTACCTGATAGTCACATTAGTACTTGATGTTTTGTTATCATATTCACAGGCTGGAATGCACATATATTCAAGGGCATCAGCTAAAGGAAAACGTGTACAAGTGAGTTCACATCATTTCTTTAGTAATAACTATTCAGTCTCTTGGGATCAATATGACTTCTTCACAATGGTTGGAGGTTGGAATTAACTGGCTATGTGGATTCTTTTGTGCAGTCCAACATGGGAGCTAAAAACCATGCAATCGTCTTACCTGATGCCAACACTGATGCCACTTTGAATGCCTTGGTTGCTGCTGGTTTTGGTGCAGCGGGACAGAGATGTATGGCACTGAGCACTGTAGTTTTTGTTGGAGACTCACAGTCATGGTAAGTTTGTTTCCAATTAAAATCCACAACTCGTTGACTTAATAACTTCTAGCTGGATTTTTCAAATAATCTGCTGTCAGTTAGCTAGCTGCAAAGGAAAATGCTGTTGAGAGAATGATTTTTCAGCCATGTCAAGGAATCTGGATCAGTTTTAGTAGCCAGAATAGGACACAGCTAATACACAGCTCCTTTGTTGAGAGTTGGCTTATGCATGTCATCATGTTACTTAGGGAGGCTTTTGTCTGTGTAGGTGGGTTCTGAGGCCGCACACAAGATTTAGCCTTTATCACTGCTTGCACAGTTGTACATAGATCACATCCCCTTACAAACTTTTACCATGTTGTTTTATAAAATTAGAAAATAAGAGTAAGTTGGTGATTGGCCGAGACGTAACTGTATAACATAGAACCTTTTCAAACTTTTCTAGGGAGAATAAACTGGTGGAATGTGCAAAGTCTCTAAAAGTAAATGCAGGAACAGAACCTGATGCAGACCTTGGTCCAGTGATCAGCAAACAGGTATCTTCAAGAATTATTCTTAACCTGGTTCTGCACCACCATGATCAAACTTTTACTTGGAAATTTTCTCTGTTTTTGCAGGCCAAGGAACGAGTATGCAAATTAATTGAAAGTGGTGTCGAAAGTGGTGCCAGACTTCTGCTTGATGGAAGAAATATAGTGGTATTTTATTGCATCTTTGTTTTGTTGATGGGACCCAATACTTCTTTTTTATATAATGTTGAGTAAACCCACCTAAATATGCATGTCAGACCAGAAGCATGGAATCTAGTGGAAATGATGGATTAATTTAGTAATTGCTGGAAGAGCAAATAGCATTTCTCTTTGTAGCAAGGAACTGAAAATACATTAGGACCAGTAGTCATGTAGCATTGGCTCTCTTGTAAAGCAAGATGGATAAGGTACTGAGTTTGAGTCCAGCATTTGTAAAGCATGGAATATAGTGGAAATGATGGATTAATTTAGTAATTGCTGGAAGAGCAAATAGCATTTCTCTTTGTAGCAAGGAACTGAAAATACATTAGGACCAGTAGTCATGTAGCATTGGCTCTCTTGTAAAGCAAGATGGATAAGGTACTGAGTTTGAGTCCAGCATTTGTAAAGCATGGAATATAGTGGAAATGATGGATTAATTTAGTAATTGCTGGAAGAGCAAATAGCATTTCTCTTTGTAGTAAGGAGCTGAAAATACATTAGGACCAGTAGTCTTGTAGCATTGGCTCTCTTGTAAAGCAAGATGGATAAGGTACTGAGTTTGAGTCCAGCATTTGTTAATCTCAAACATCCATCAGTTTTAAATTAGCTTCGTGCCTTTTCTTTCCTCCTCCTTGCAAGGGTGCTTTTGCTCCTTTTATATCCTTTATTCTCAATTAAGTTTTAACCGAAAAGAGACTGTTCTGCTTACCAATTTGTTTCTGGTGATAAACAGGTTCCAGGATACGAGGATGGCAATTTTATTGGTCCCACCATCTTATCCGGTGTCACAGCTGATATGGATTGCTACAAGGTTTTTTTAAAGTGATTTTGTAGATCATACTCCAAGAAATCTATAATTTATTAAATTCATAAGTGTATGAAGATGTAGACTTCAAATTTTGGTGAAAAATTGACTGATCTACTCTCCATGCATTTCCTTTGCAGGAGGAAATTTTTGGCCCAGTTCTTCTTTGCGTGGAGGTAGGTTAAATACTCCTTTTGTGTTTCTATGATAATTAGGCCTCTGATCGATTAGCATGGCAATGAATTAACTTCTTTCTCTTAACTTTAGGCTGACAGCTTTGAAGAAGCCATCCACTTCGTGAACAGAAACAAGTACTTTTTTGTTATGACTTCTCATTTGCTTGTGTTATCATTTTTCCTTCCATGAAGTATATCTGGTTTTCATGTTTGTAATATTTTTGTCACAGATATGGCAATGGAGCTGCCATATTCACTACATCTGGTGCTGCTGCAAGGAAATTCCAAACTGAGATAGAGGCTGGGCAGGTAAAGAAACGAAGAAACACTGCACAATCATCAAAGAATATTTAATGGATACAACTGCATAATTTATCTGTTAAGGGCAGCTCTGTGGCAAGATTTGATAGCTCAAACCACACAAGAGGAACTTTGAAAATTACTTCCAGGATAATTTAACTTTCATATTTTGTTGAAATAGGCACCTTGGAAAATGCATGCATGCTTAACATAATTAGCTGCTATCCAGGTTGGTATCAATGTTCCTATACCAGTTCCCTTGCCATTTTTCTCTTTTACTGGCTCCAAGGCATCTTTTGCTGGCGATCTCAACTTCTATGGTAATGCATACGTCCTCTAAAGCCTTGCTCTTTCGTTTTGAAACTGTTACCATTCTTATTTTCTTCACCAACATGCTGGTTGTATAAAGCTGGCAGCCATGTAAACATCCTTGAGATGGTTAATTTTTTTTTCTTTTTATAAATAATTGCAGGCAAGGCTGGTGTTAATTTCTACACCCAGATCAAAACAATAACTCAGCAATGGAAGGATCTACCAGGTGGTGGTGGAGTTTCTCTTGCAATGCCGACTTCACAGAAACTATAACGATGCCATGTCCTCCCAATTATCATCTGCAATGCATTTGTAAACCATAAACAAAGTAATTCGAGGTCTTCCGCTCCCCCTTCCTTGCCGTTTTTAAGTACATGTAATCTCTCTCTTCTCTGGCGGGCTACCAAAATCCTCATCGTGTCAAATAACAAATTATGGGCACAAATATTAGGTGACAGAAAAAGCAAGGAACCTTTCACTCGCTTCCAGCCTTCTCCCCTTTCAGTTCTAGAGACGGGGAAAAGAAAAGGCAAAAAAAGAAAAAGAAAGAATAAATAAAGGGAAACACATACTAGCTGTTGTTGTTGACGGCTTTTTAAGTTAAATGTCTAAAAGCTAAATTCTTCTTGGTACGGAAGCAAGATATCGACATTAGCACGAAAGGAAAGTGAAAAAGGAAAGGCCGTATGGTATTTCTATGGAGTAAATTATTTAAAGTCTGAGGTTTGTTTGGGTTTTTGGTTTAGCTTGTGTTTTTAGATGTATTTTTTTAATATTTAATATTTTAGATTTTTTTTATAATTTTAATATGTTGATAAAAAAATAAGAAAAAAACTTATTTTTATGTTTTTATAAGCAAAAATTATTTTAAAAAATATCATGTATTTTAATACCAAACACTCCTAATGAAATTAAAAACTGGTCCTGTGAAAAAAATCAAAAAGTATTATTTTCTTAAATCTAGTGTGTTTTGATAATTTATTTTTACTAAATTTCGAAAAAACCCGCGCTGAATTCCGATATCCTGTAACGACATTACCTGTGACTTGGGCTTCAATCTGTGAGACAAATTCATGTAAAGGCCAGAATGGGTGGGCGTTGTGAAAGCCACCCTCGTTCCCGTTCTGAAACTCTTTTTAAAATTTTTAATTTTTTTGTTTTAAATTAATTTTTATATTAGTACTAGAAATAAATATTTAAAAATAAAATAAATATTATTTTTATATAAAAATGCTTTGAAAATAACTTCCACAGGTTTTCTAAAGGAGCTCTTGTTGCCACGCCTTTATGGCGTTATAACTACTGTGTTTTTAAGTTTATGAAATAATAAAATAACATTTACAATGCAATAAGATTAAATATTTATTAATTCATAGTCAATTAAAAATGATTCAAATAATATTTATTCTTCTATGAGATAACAAAAAATATTTTTGGTTGAAATAATAATTAACTTTTTAAACTATCATAATAATTATGGAACAATTAGCTAAATTATAAAAAAGATGAAATGGTTCTTTGTGGTTTATATTAACTTATTATTTATTTTAAAGTGAATAATATTTATTTTTTTAAAATATAATATATATTTTGTGTTGTGATTGCATAATTAAAGTTTTTAAACTTGATTCGAAATAAACATTGAGTTTGGTAAATTGACAATTCAATTCATGTTAGTTTAATTTTATATAAAAAAATATGACATTATTTTGAGAAAAAATTAAAAAAAATAAATCAATAACTTTTATTGGTTTTTACCTAGCCTGATTAGTTCATGGATCAACTTGAATTTATGACTAGATTGTAATGAGTCAATCCTTTTTTTTTTTTTTTTTTTCATTCAAGCTCAACCTGGCCTCAATCACTAGGTAGGCTTTAAAACAATGTTTATAATAATATTAATAATCAGTATATTACATATTAATTAATTAATTTATTGAGTAGGAAGATAAATTACTAAGACATAATTAATAAAAATATTTAAAAGTTTCCAACTTGAAAGCACTATTCAGTGACTTGGAATAACAATGAAAAAGAGGTTCTTATTTGATTGAAAGATAGCTACATGTACAATACATCGGGGTTAAAGAGTAGGTTTTGAAAGCACAGGGACTAAAGTCTAACTATGCATAAACTTGGGGACTAAAATCTAAATCACATTTATACCGCTCAGCAAGCCCATAGGCACGATAGGTTCAAACCCTTTTCATCCAGGCATGCCCTCTTATTTTTTTTATTTAGAAATATTATAAAATAATATTGTTTTATTTTTTAAAATTCATTTTTATATTATTATATTAAAACGATAAAAAATAAAACAAAAGAAATAAAAAGGCACAATTTAAGCTTAAAAACGAAAACTAAATAAGAGGCTTTGCTTCCCTTTTATCTTGTTATTAGTTGTTAATGAGATTATTATTTAGTTACCCGTGTCGTCTAATTTCTTTTTTGTGATCCACATTCCACCATAAAGTTATCAAGTTAATAGCTCTGGTCGTGTTCTGCAAATGAGTATTGATAGTTAACAAATTTGATGTTAGGTTATCCAAAATTTGAATTTACACAATATTTGTGCGAAAGCATACCAACGCTCTAACATTTCAGATAGGAGGCCTATTATTGCTGCATTTTATTCTCTTTCCTGTTATTATTATTATTATTATTATTTCTATTATTATTATTATTATTATTATTATTATTATTATTATTATTATTTTGTAAATATGGTTAGTATCAATAATTATATATCTTGTTATTAAGGTGGTGCCCGTCAAATTAGCCAGGATAACTGAAGCCGAGGCTCAATTAGCTGGCAAATCCTTTTGCTAAAATTAGTAAGCCCCATCTCCATGATGGCTTTATCGCGTTGCTTTGCCTAACGATTTGCTCTTAGTATTTTCCTAATAAGATAAAGCATTGATGCTGAACTTACATGAGAAGGAAAGAACAAAATCTTATTAAGATAAGTACTCAAAAAAGGTGGAGTTTTATATGCAAGACTTGAAAGAAGTGCTCTTGTGAAACGTATAACGTCGAGTATCATACCCTTTTTAATATCCTTCCACGGTGTTTCCAGTGGTGATATAGACGGAAGCTAATGATAGGACTGCCATAATATAAGAATTATAATGAGCAAAAAAAACTATACATGTAAACTTTCAATTCATATTTTTATTATATAAAATTTAAGTATATGATGATTGTTTTCTCAAGAAAATTATAAGATTTTTAAATAGATTAAGAAAATCTGTTTTTATTAGGAAACAACCTGAAGTTAAAAAACATTAAAATAAAATCTGAAATAAAAATAATAAATCCAAAAGATAACAAAACTAGCTCTTGTAGATTTAATTTTGGAAGATCCAAGGCTTCGACAAATGACAAAATCGCTTCCCTTAACTATAGGATCCCCATTGATAGAACATAAATACATCATTTTTCAAAAAGAAGATAAAGAAATAGGTAAAGTACATTATAGTTAAACTAAGTGTGTGAAACATAGATAAATATAGGCTAATGGTTGTATATTCGATAGTCTTTTTAGTGAAGTAAATTCGAGTTTTTACGACCTCAATTTATTTAGTTATTTATCCTCTCAAAGTCCAACAAATCTTTTGATGAAAAAAAAACCCCCTTAAAAGTGCCAAAATCCGTGATCAAGTCTCTTAATATCAATTTTAATTGTTGAACTGAAGAATTAGTCAGATGCCATAAACAATACGTGTCCTTTGCAATTTCTTAACTGCTGATTTTAGAGCACAATTAATTGCATCATGTTATGGAATAGCTGCATGAACTCAGTTGGAGCTCCCAGTTGATGCAGAGGACTCGCCGGTTGCCAGGTAAGAAGAGACGGTCTAGCATGAGAAAGAAGAGTCCGTCAGCATAGCCAAGACGACTGCCCAGAAACAAAGAAAAGGTCTACACCACCATATGCTTGGAAAACTCTTTCAATGGAGTGGGCAAGTCATCCTTGGCTACCAAACACGACTCTTATCTTCATGCAAGACTTGACTTCCTCTTAAAAATTCATCCTCCAATGAAATGACACCAAGATGGAGTGAATGGCATGGTGGCCGGAATTAGAAGAGAAGGCCTGGCATAACAAAGAAGAGCTTGTCAACCTAGCCAAGGAGACTGCCTGAAACCCGCAATGCGGGTTTCTGCCTGCTTTGTCCAGGACATGACCTTAATTGCTAGGACCAGGCAAGCCGTCCTTGGATAGCCAACAGCACTTGTTTTGATGTTAGGCTTCTCTTCCTCTTGTATTCACGCTGGAAATGTGATGGTTTTGACATCCTATTTATAACCAGCGAAAGAATAAAAATCTGATTCAGATTTGCTACATTATTTGGCTTCACCATGATCAATTTGCCTCAACCACATGACCTTTCATTTCTCATAGAGCTAGCTGCCCAAATTGGAATATATTCTCTTCATGGTTGCAAAGATATCCAAATGCACAGTGCACCTGCTTCATGAGCTTTTTGCTCAGTTTTTCCGGGAAAAGAATCGTGACCTTTAAATCTATCCTGCAATCAGCCTTCAGGTATAGCTGCCATTTCTTCATGTGATTTCAATGACACGAGGATGGCAAATTCGGTGGCCACATTTTAGTTTGGTTCAAGTAGTTGCTAATTCCATGGCTAATTCCCAATTATGTAGCTAATTAAATCGAGAGTAGTTGGGCTTTGAAATATTTAACTGACTCTCTGTTGCTGAATGTTAGGGGAGATTAATTTTTACCAATCCTAATCAACGAGTTCAGATACTGCACGAAAATCATAAAAAGGACGGTTTTTTTCCACAAGTGACTGGCCCATGTTGGTCATAGGCTCCATTGAGATCACTGATCAATTCATTCCATCTTAGCTAGACCTAAAAAGAATATTGAAATATTCGATTCTCATGCACCATCGAGCCGAGGGAAAGACAGTTGCCTAATGCATGCATGAGCAGATTTATCCTTGCACATTTTATGGGACTCTTTGACTTCCTTTATATGTCGCCGTCTATTCTCTGCTAGTTTCTCTGACCTTCCCAAACATTCTGAAGTAATAGAATTTGGACCCAGGAAGAAGAAGCATGAAATCTACAAGAGTTTTGACGAGAGAGTAACTTGAGAGGTTCTCTGTTGACATAAACCCTTGCAAATTTGGACAGAGCTCTCCTATCAAACACTTTCCTGGTTCTCTATCATGCACGGATTAAGATTCCGTTGTCAAAATCGTCAATCCATTTGAGATGCTCGCACCTCAACAGTTGACGAAGTCAATGCCTACGCCAATAAAACGACGGTTTTGCGTGACAGACACCCCCACCCCAATATGAAGAAGAATTCAACGAGCAGTCCATAGAGGTCCGTTATTCACATGCAATATGCAAATGGAACTTATTTAGAAGCTAAATTTCTGTTCTTTGGACTCACTGGCTAGTTCTCTGATTATTTTTCTTGTAATCCTACTTGGATTCTTGCTCTTGTCAGTACAGGCTCCTACTTGTTTCCTTTGGACCAATGAAACTTCTTTCATTAATAAAAGCCTTCAATTTCAAATACTAGCCTACATCTGCCTTCTAAGCTTTTGCCTTCAGTAGTTGTTTAATTTTTATTTGTCCAGCGACCGAGTCGTGTATACCATGGACCGCGGGAAAATATGCTTTCATCCTTGTACCATGACACGCTTGCCTTGAAAAGTTTACTTGTGTAACTAGAAACCAAAAGATGGATTCAGGCATACAGAAAGTAATTGGGGGCTAAGTGATTAATTAATCTACAGGCACCTTGGATGCTTACAGCCACCTTGGCCTCCAGATTAGAACGTCTTCTGCAATAATGATATAAGCATATTTAGTGACTCAGGCATGGACACCGCTTCCAGGACCATCCAATGCTCGCATCCTAGCCAAGTGCTTCTTCGCCTTAAGATGACTTTTCATGTTTCCTTCATCGGTGCAACTTATATTGCAGATTGTACACCACCACTTAGAATCTCTAATCTCTACAAATCGGCTCTTCATCAGGTTCTCTGGCTTCTTCGCTTCATGTATTCTATTTTCAGGTGAATTACTATTGTTGACTGTACACTTCTCGGGCTTGCTTTCAGGAAAATTAGCGTTCTTTCCCTCTGAAGCAGGGGAAACATTGCTGTTTGATGCCTGGTTCTTGGAGTTCAGCAGCAAACAAGCTTTCTTGTGTCTTTTTCCTCGAAGATGTGAGCTAAGATCTATCTGATTTTTAAGTGTTAACTGACATACAACACAAGCAACACCAATCCCTGTGGTTGCTGCGGTAACATTAAATTCCTTTCCCACTGAAACAGGGGGGACCTCGCTTTCTGGTATCTGATTCTTGAGTTTTAGCCGTACACAAGCAGCCTTGTGTCGGTTCCCTTGGAGGTGTGAATTAAGAACTGTCTCACTTTGGACTGTCACTTGACATATAGCACAAGTCCATGCATTTAGGACTTTCTCGGGGGGTAGTATCTCGCAAAGATCTCTGCCGCCTCCTGTTGTTGTTACTGTGTTTATGAACTCCAGAGGTGGAAATGTACCGTTTTCTGTCTGACTGAAGTTAGATTCTACTTGTCTAACCTGCAAATGCGGTAAATATAGATGCTTAAGAGGATGTTAAAAAAAAATGCACATGGTAAATATACAATGTTTACGAGAACACTGACTGATAAGAAACCAATAAAAAAAGGTAAAATTCCAAATCATAGAGGGGAACGAAATTTGTGATACCCAGAAAGGGAATTTTTGAAAATTTTATCAAATAACACCAAGTTCCAGAGAAGTTTTAGATTGTTTGGATTGAAGTACAAATATTCTATATTTTAATTTTTGTTACATCCATTTACTTTGTTGGGACGTATAGGTGGCCACTATTTGTTTTAGTTCATTGGGCCTTGCCAACATTCCTGGATTATTTTCCACACAAGTTTCTGTTCTTTCCTACATATTTTTGGATATTCAAATTTCTAATAGGCACTGGCATTTCACAGTTCATAATACTATCCAACTGTTGAATGAAGTTAGTTACCTTCTTGGTTGACGTGACTTCCTTTTTCTCTGTTATTTCCGCAGCAGTACTGTCTTTGAATAGAACTGGAAGTTTAGGTTGTTCAAGCTTCACCTGCATGAATCAAAAGATATTCAAATTTTGCACTAGGAAGCAACATTTCGTTCACAGTTCATAATATTATCCCAAAAGCACAAGAGGACTTTTTCTATAAAAAGTGCTGAATTTTTCAACTGTTGAATAAAATAACCTGCTCAGTTGATGCAACTTCTTTTTTCTGTGTTACTTCCACAGCATTACTGTCTTCAAGTCGAACTTGACGTTTAGGTTGTTCCAACTTAAGCTGCATGAATCAGAAGATGTTCAAATTTCTTATTAGGCAGTAAGATTTCACAGTTCATAATATTATTTCCAAAAGCACAGGTTGACTTTTCCTTTAAAAGTGCCCAAAATCCCAACAGCTGAACAAGATTACCTGCTTGGTTGATGCAACTTCTATCTTCTCTGTTATCTTGACAGCATTACTGTCTTTATATCGAACTGGAAGTTCTGGTTGTTTGGACTTTGGCTGCATGAATCAAACTCTTGATCAGCTCCTTTTTTTTTCTTTCTTTCCAGATGGTTGAAAACAGCTAATTTGATTGCTCAGAAATAAAGCCCTGTACTTACCACAGCATCACACTTAACAACAACCCTTCTACAAGAACATTGAATTAATTCATAAGTACGGACTTCTTTTCAAAAAAAAAAAGGATGATAAGGAAACATGAATTATGTGGTAGCTGCTTTGATTGAGCTCTCATTATAAATACCATTCCTGCAACACCATTAGCTGGGGTGTGTTTCTACATACATCTGGATTGAGGAAGTCACGTAAAGAGACAAAAACAATATGCAAATGAAATTAGTGGCCTTACCCAATCCTCTGCTGCAGCTTCCCTGATCTCGTTCACAGCAACATTAGGCTTTGCACTCTTTTTCTGGAAGAAAGAGATAGTTTTCGGGAGAGCAGCAATGAAGAGAAAGACATAATTATTACATCAAGTATAGACAGCATCTATGAAACTAATTTTATTATCACCCTGATTCAATCCAACCATAACATGCATGCAATTTTATGCACGTGATAAGAAAGTAAAATTAAATTAATCTAACTGATTCCAGGTACACATCAAAAGATTTCCATAGGTCTTGTTGCCATGATGAAGGATGTGTACCGTGGAAGCAATGAGATCCTCCAAAGCATCAGAGCCATTTTCCTTCATATACCTCTTCACCTCAACAAGAAAATCATCTTTCTTGAAAAATAACTTCAGTTTGTTGAACTGGCAGGTGATAATTCTAGGGCCCATGGATAGACATGGGAGAACAAGGTGTTTATATATATAAAGGGAACCATGAAAGTAAGGCAGAACCAAGCAGCCGACAATCATTAGCTTGATGTATGGCCAGAAGGCTAGCCTGCATATAGAGATACAAAATTGAAACTGAGTTAGGAGATTCAGCAGTAATGTACTGCCTCTTGTCCTAATCAAGTATAACACAACATTTCTCCCTGTTCCACCAATTTGAACCGATGTCCAAAATCATGGTGAACACAAAAACCTCCATTAATTGATCGTAGTCAAGAGTAATTACAGAACAAAAAAAAAAGCCCCCTAGCTCGGAAACTATACTGAAATTGTTTCGACTTGCAAGAGATCATGTTTTTATTTGTTTCAATTGGCTACAAAAACAGAGATACATAATGTAAAACACAGAAAATAAAATAAATTACCACTGAAGCTGAAAGCTATGCTCAAAGAGCAAAACCACAGAAATGGATACCCAATATGTGATCAGCTTCTGGGTGTCTGAGTTTGAATTAGTCTCGATCGCTAGAATGGAAGCACATCTGTTCATGTACGGGTAATTAGTAATGTTTAATAAATTCTTCGATAAATAAATACCGACTAGACATTCTGAATAACATAATTGAAACATCATTAGAAATTGTATCGTCAATAACATGAACACACGCACAAAGACAAACAAAGAGGGGAGACTTACAAGGGATAACCCAAACCAAAAACAGGCCTGCAACCACATAACGGAAACAAGTGATCATCACAGTCATGAAAACACAAAGCAAAGGAAAACAAGACGTTCCTCATTAATTGTTGGAGCAAAAAAAAGGTGCTTAGAATCAAGCACTGCTCATAATCAATCATAAAATATGAAATTGAGACTTCAGTTAGTTAGAAGTAACAAAGAGATGTAAGAAATTAGAATCAAGTATCAAGACCATGTTATAAGTATGAATTTTCAGTACATTTGTACGTATTGCCAAAGTAAAGATACACATACATATGCATACCATGCAAGAAAATCAAGGCATTTGACAGCAAATTTCAAAAGCCCTACAAAACTCATCATGAACGCAGGCCTCTTCGAGAAGTTTTTCTCAGCTTACTTAATCTTCGCAAGACTTCAGTTCAGATCCTAACTAATGAAGGACCATTGTTGAGGAAAGCGAGGGTAGAAAGATTTTCAAAGGAGAGTGAAGGTGTGAAATGAAGAAGTCGCTTTTGTGGCTGTTGGTTTACGAAATGACAAATATGTCCTAATTTTGCGTGCTGTGATATAGTTACTCGCTTAAGTACTCGCCTTCTGTAACTGAAACGTGTCCTTTGATTGGGCGAGTACTTGTAGATGATTACTGGCAGCGGAAACATAAGATAGCATAAGTTACTGGAGTACGGATGTGTACGCGAACAAGACTCGGTTGCGCCCTATCATAGTTATCTAACCGGATTTCTGTGTTAACCCGCTTAAAAAGACGGGTTTGGCATTTCATGAATCAATTTGAATCAGCTTGAATTAATTTAAAAAATTTTAAAAATATATATTTAAAATTTTAATATTTTATAAAAAAATTATATGAATATAGATTATGCATATTATAAATAAAATATTTTTTTAATATTTATATAATAAATTTTAAAAAATATTAATAATCAACTAAAAATATAAAAATATATCAAAAAGATAAGTATAGAAAAATACCCATATTTATTTTTTTAAAAGCCACTGGAAGACGTTCCCGTTTCATTAAAAGGACCATTATTTCCAACCCCAATCCCACCTCCAACACTACCTCCACCCCCTCCATCACTATGCATCAGCAATTAGTCATCCTCATCCAAAGGCAGATTGCTTTCTGGAATGCTTGTGCTGCTGTCCTTCATGTTTATTTCTGCTCCTATTATTCTTGATTCATTTTTTATTTTTATCCTCCATACTTTATTACTCGTAACCTCTGCTTCTTCTTCTTGCTAACACGTTATCCATTTTTTGTTGTTGGATTTGCTGTTCTAGGTTGGCCGTGATATTGCTTGCCTTTTCTTTCTTCAATTACTTTCTTTTAATTATCATCAAGACTCAGTCCTAGGCTGAGATGCTGGAACAGTGAGCTCCAAGTGATGTCTCTGCAGTCTCATATATATGCCTTCATAAAGGGTTATATTACTATATCAAAACTACAAAGCCTTCATAAAGGGTTATATTACTAAATTAGTTCATCAAGACTCAGTTCTGGACTTCTTTTTTATAGTCCTTTGAGAAGCCTTTCTCAAGCCTTCTGCTGCTTTATATCTCAAGTCTTCTATTGTTACTTTGACTACTATGTACGATAGTTAAGAATATACAAAGATATTTAACAACTATTGTTGCTATCTTTTGAAGTTGGATTTCAAATTGCCTAGCCTTGCTCCCAACAGCAAAAACTGGGAGACTCAATGCACTTGAAGGGGCTGGAGGCTGTAAGAAAGATCCAGATAGAGATAAGATCTCAAATTTACCCTGAAAATAATATTTTTATTTTTTAAGTAGCAAATCAAAATAAAACATTTTTTTTTCCAAAAACACTTTTAAACTTATTCTCAATGGAAAAGCTAGAATATGCAAATGTCTTTTTTATAATGTCTCTAAATTACCTATATAAGACTAGTTATACTTATAGTTATTAAACTTATACCGGTCATGTGGGTTGACCCGATAATTATATAAATTCAAATTTATCAAAAGACTAGTTATTACGATGAGCGAGCCAAATCCAATCGACCTAACAGGTTAATTTGTGATCCAGGCTGCCCGAGCATGACCCAGGTAACTCTCCATGGCAGGTTTGAAATAAATAGTAAAATGTATAATATCAACACAACTTTAGGCATTTACCATAAAGTTATCGAGACAGGATATATAATCAATTTATGTTTGATTACTTTTTTTGTTCGCTTTTTCAATGGATTGCTTATCAGTGACAGTGGGAGAAACTATTAAAAGAAAATTTTATTATTATTATAAAATAATTGTTTGAATTTAAAATCTTTTTAAAAGCATTACTTACATGGAAGACACTAAATATAAAATAATATATTATTTTATTTTAAAAAAATTATTTTTTATATTACTATATCAAAACAACTGGAAAATATGAATAAATAAATCTTAATAAAAAATAAATTAAAACCGCCCTAAGGAACACACTTTATATAGCTAGCTGCACATGCATGCGCTAGCTTGAGCCTAAAGATCAGAGTTATAATATATATTTATGCACACAAATTATAAGGTATTGCAAAGACAACATCGTCAGGCGTGAACAAAAAGGACTAAAATGATATTAATTGTATCGGTTGTCTTGACAGGTGTTAATTTCCCCAGCGATTATGTCGAGGAAGCATAGCTTTTTTATTTCATCGGGAAAATAAATTATTTTAAAGAATTTATGTTTAATTAACACTCTTAACCCTCATAAGGCATATTTACGAGAACACAAGAAACCCCTCATAATCCATTTTAAAGGTATATATGAGACGGTAGAGGCATGGCCTGAAGCTCATTGTTACTGCATCCAAGCACATAATTAAATCTTGATAATAATTAAAAAAAATGATTAAAGAAAAAAAGAAGATAAGCAATATTGACCAACATGAAACAGCAAATCCAGCCACAAAAAATGAATTATACGTTGGCAAGAAAAAGAAGCAGCGATTGTGAGTAGAGAAATATAGAGAATAAAAATAAAAAAATAAATCAAGAATAATAAAAATAAAAATAAACACAAAAAATAATAGTACAAGCATAAAAAAAAAAAAAAAAAACAAGCTACTTTTAAATGAGGATGACCAATTGCTAATGCATAGTGGTGGAGCAGGTGGGGGTGGTGCTGTGGTGGGTGGTGAGATTGGAGTTGAAAATAATAGTCTTTTTAATGAAACATGAACGTCTCTTAGAGGTTTTTTTTTAATTTGGATGTTTTTTTATATTTTTTAGTTGATTATTAGTATTTTTTAAAATTTATTATATAAATATTAAAAATATATTTTATTTATAATATGTATAGCCTATATTTATATGAAATTTTTATAAAATATTAAAATTTTAAATATATTTTTAAAAAAATTTCCAAGTTAATTTTAATTAATCTAGGTTCACTCATGAAATTCATGACTTGACTTCTTAGCTGGATGAACACCCCAATTGGGTTTGATGACTATGGGTACACCAATGTGATCTTTTCCACCAAAGTTTTGAAAGCTTGTGTAGCATGGCCACCAGGCGCGGATGCCTTCAATGCAAGCTCTTTAACGGCTTGGACTCTGCTCCGCATTCTTCTCCCCTGTTCATGTTGCAAAATGAGGTCCAAGCTCTTGGCAACTCCTGTCTTCGTAAAAACACCTCCATCAATTCTCTCACCAATTCTCCAAACGTCCACTATTAATCGTGCATTCAGCTTATTATCCGCAAAAAATGGTCTACAGATCATTGGAACCCCATATGCAATACTCTCATACACAGAATTAGCTCCACAATGTGTCATAAAGACACCTGTTGAGCTATGTGCCAATACTTGGATCTGAGGTGCCCATGGAACCACCTTTCCGTGCATTATAGTCCTTTCTAGGAACCCCTTTGGCAAGCAATCCTTTATATTGTCCCTAAGAGACCAAAGGAATGGAATTCTGCTCACTTCAAGAGCTTCTGCTAGTTCTTTTATCTCACTTTGAGGAATATTCGCTACAGTTCCAAAGCTGATATACGCTACCGTCTTAGATTTTTGGCTATCCAGCCACGATAGACAGCCTGTGGTATCTTCAGTTGACGGTGGCAACGATGGTGGAGGCATAGACAAGCTAATAAAGCCGACATTTAGCAAGTTCGAAAACTTGGATTTCAGATCATTTAAGAGGGGTTTAGGGTAGAGCTCTTGGTAAAAGTTCACAACTAGAGTATCTACTTTTAGCACCATGTTTCCAATTTGACCTAACAAGCAAGAAAAGGGTGTTTCTTGTGCATCTCTTGGTAACACTTCTACAGGTAAATCCGCAATGTGCAGTTCAGATAATCCTGGGATTTCCAAGGTTTTTTCTTCAAGCTCTACATCGTTGCCATCTCTGCAACTATTGCTGCAACCATAACTAGGAGAATTGGCGTAGTGTTGGCGAATCATATCAGTATAAATGTGTGTAGAGAGGGAATGGGGCACTGGTATCCAAACTGGGATCCAAGGAATGCTGAAATCCTCGGCGACTGATCCGGAAAAGGACAAGAACGCATCTGCTATCAAGCAGCTTATTTTTTGGCCAGTTTCTGCCACCGCCATGTCCATTGCCATCTCAAAGTTTTTTGGCGTTTCTTTTATGAATAGCTCAACTCTTTCTATTGGATCTCCTGAAAATACATGATTCAGCGGCACGCCATCCGCTACATTGTAGGTTTTTATGTTATCAGGCAGGTTGGTTCTTGATGCTAAGAAGATTGAATTATTGGATTCTTCTGTGTTAAGAAAGGAAAATTGTGTTTCCTGCGCAGCCCTTGCTAACTTCTGCACTAGATTAACGAGAGAAAGAGCATGGCAACCAAATGGGAATGCAAAGACGGCAACATGCATGTTTTCTCACTGTGTTTAGTTGGTATTACAGAATTTGATCAACTTGAGTTGAGACTGATTAAGAACGGAGAAATCGCAAAAGATTTATGTGATAGGTTGTAGATTATTTGTGTCAAACGATCCATCTATGGATAGGAAATGGAGATCAAATTATACACACAAACACACACACACACGCACACCGTATTTTAATGTCGATGGTGTTGGTTTGAAAACCATGGATAAAATTGATTCGTTGAGGATGTTGGTTTCGCATAACTAGCATTAAATGACTATTCAAAAAACTGCTCCATTAAAGAGGAGAGTTTCCAAGAGATGAAAGTAACTGTTTGGACGCATCTACGCCTAGGCTTTGCAAAGTGCTTATGGGCACTTCGTGTTGGAAGCTCCACATCGTGGAAAAAAAGGGGAGAGAAAACGAAGGACCAGCCTCCAAATCGTCGAACAAAGAGATACAGCCCATAAAAAAACCCTCGCTGGTTCAAGCCTGCAAAAGCCCAACAAACATACAGTCCAGCCCCCCCCCCCCCCCCCCCCCACAAAAAAAAAAACCTAAACACTCTTGTTAAGGTACGTTACCGGTTATGCTTATCACCTCACATTTGAAAAAATAATTTCCATGAATCCGTCTGTCTATCATCATCTCTCACACCGGTCCATGTAATGATATATATTGCATTAAATTTTATTTAATTCTCATTTTTATTTATATATAATTATACCAAATATGTGTGCTGGATTCGTTTTTCCCTCGAAAAAGGCTCATACACGCACAAAAAGGTGAGCTTCAAGGTTAGTTTAGCGAAATTAGGCTCCGGTAAAAGAGGTTAGAGATCCGACATTCGAGTCATAATTCAAACCCTAATATAGAATGAGAGGTGAGTTGAAGAAATTAGGGGCCGCCCCTTATTATATGGCCTCCAGCCCACAATTAACTCTGTAAGGACAATCGTTGACGAGCACCAAGCTCATTGATTATCCATTCTTTTCTCTTTTCATTAGTTTGGCGTCATCTGTCCAAGCAAACGGGTTTTTTTTTTTTTCTCTAATGGTGAAAAACTCAAGTTTAAGAGTATGCTTGCTAGAAGGGAGGGGGAAAAACAGAAGTCTCATGAATGTTTGAATCTTGCTGTGAAATGACCTGCCTGGGTCCAGGAAGCGGTTTAGAAAATATCTTCTTGTTGCCATTAACAAAAATGCAGCCAGATTTTTGTCGATTTCGCAGACAACAAACATCGGATAAAAAAAAAAAAAATGAAACACCGGATGAGGTTTATTGCTAGGAAATAGGAATGTCGGCCATGAAAATAGCCTGCAGTACTGGCACCACCGAAGGACACCTTAAAGGCCTTTTCTTTTGTCATGTTTTTTGAGGGCACCATGTAAGAACCCTTTTGAATTGAAATTTAACTACAGAGAAAATTATACTAATTATAGATTTTAAAACCAGTTTGATATTTTATCTAGGATATTCATGACTTGAAAATGTTGTTTTTCAGATTTTTTAATTAATTTTTTAAAATTTTATTTTTTAATATTGAATTGATTGAGAATTAGATTTTAAAATTTATTTTTATGATTTATCATGGTTTTTTTTTTAAATTGCAGATTTATTTAGCAATTTCTAAATATTTTATTTGTATATAACTCACAATGTATCATAAGATATAAAATCTTAAGGGAAAATCATCCCCTTACCTAATATCTATCTTCGTCACTAATTTTATCCATGGATGACATTTTTTAAATGAATACTGGTAACCACAATTAACCAACTCAATTTATAGTATGCATCAATTAATTTAAAAATATTTCTGGATTAATTATAGTAAACATTTCCTAAATTTCAATTAAAATGAACTTTTGGCATGCATGGAGTTAATTGTATAGTTATTTTTTGATAGAGTAGCTAAAATGTAGCTTTAAGAAATACGAGGATAAAAAACTTGCAAATGAGGACCTATTTGTAATGAAAAATACTATTTATAAGGAGTAAAATAAGATTTCCAACAATGAAAGGGACTAATGAGACAATAACGAAGAATTACATTCTTCCTTACGAGGCTCCATGCTGTATTCTTAAGTAAATTCAAATTGTTTTTATGAACCTATTAATTAACCATACCCTTCTAAGATGGACTAATATAGGCAGATTAATAGGTATGGATAGCTGTAGACGCACTTAGCTTGAGATGCTTTCATTCGTTTATTTATGAAAGGAAAGAAAGAGAACAAAACTTTCGAGTTCAAGGTTGACAACGGGAATTAACTCATGCCTTCTAGAGCCTCTGTTGACTGCCTCTCCGGCTTCCATGCGTATGAAAGATGTTCCTTCTCCGCTAATATTAGTGACGTTACTAATACATGTATCTTCTTTCATTCTCAGCTACTCACTATTCATAAATCTACATAATGGGGTTTAATTATACAATTAATACAGCACTTGAGACCACCAATTACCATATAACGAACGGCTTTTCAACGCCTTTCATTTTTATTTTTTTTAATTTAGGGAGGATGGAATTGGACGGGTGATTTAAACATCTTGATGACAATGATTTGTCTTCCTCTTGCCTCCGATTCTACAGTCGCCCCATGTTTTCCATTTACTCGTTTCTCCCTGTTCTTGTTTTAAAGAATATACAGGCATGGAAAAGCTGACCGCTGGCAATGCTCTGCTCGACAAACAACAGCAAGTAATCAATTGCTTTTATTGTGAAAAGTGAAAACCCGTTAGAGAATTGCTTTACCTAGACCCACCCTGGTAACGCGGATAAAACAGTGTTCCATATAAAAAGATATTTTTTATATATTTTTAAATTGTTTTAAAAACAATAATAATAATAATAATAAAATATTATTATAATTAATTTACAAGCAAGACATCTAACTACTAACCACAAGTACACTTTCAACAGCACACGTGACATGATGGGACATTAAATTAATCACGCTTCTGTACTGTTGAAAATGTTTTCCCAACCAGCCATTCCTTCTTGTTAAAATAAACCCTTGCATTTTTTTTCTTTAACAATTAAAATTATAAATCCCTGTATAAAAAATGTAACATCGAACTATCACGCTAGTTTTCTAAGACTCATAATCTCGTTCGCCATAAACTTTAGATTCCCAAGAATACAAGAAATATCATATCTGGTGTGCACTGCCTGCAATTTTCACACCTTCAAAATCAATATATGAGAATATTAAATGGACGGTTGGGGGTGGAGTATATTTGGAATAAGAGTTTGGAAGAATCGGGTTTTTCTTTTTTAATGGATATGATATAAAATTACATTAATTAGACGAAGACGAAAACACCCCATGCCAGGTCCTCCCTATTGCCTCTAGCTATCTCCAGTCAGGAACCCGGAAACATGGACAACGCAGGTGGAAGATTTATCATCTTCAACCACCCTTGAGCAACCTGCGCCATGCGTGTAAAGTTTATTTGGTATTTTTAAAAATTATTTTTAATTAAAATTAGATTAAAAAATAAATATTTGATTAAAATTATGTTTGAAATTGAAGTTAAATAAAAAATAATTTAATATATTTAATTAAGAATGTTTTTAAAATTAAGGTTATAAAATAATTTAAAATATATATATATATTAATATTGATGGTTTTTAATTTAAATATTATAAATTTAACTATTATTATTATATCATGAAATAAATAATATTTTATATAAAATATTTTTTATTATTCTATTAAATCATTTATAATTTTATTATGTATAAAATTCAGCCAATAAAAACTATAGTTTTCATAATTTTTTGAACATGCAATAAATTTAGATAAAATATTATCAAAAATAAAATTAATTTGATATTACATTATAAGTAAATTTAATTCACTCTATATTAGTTTTTTTTTAAATGTTGTTAGTAACAATTCAAGTAAATTTAATTTATTTTAAATTAATTTTTTTAAAAATATATAAAAAATAAACATATTAAAAAAACAAAAAGTGCAAGTGAACTTTACTATTTATTAAAACACAATTCGAATAAAAGCAGCTTTTTTCACTCCCTGACAAAAACTACACTTGTTACCACACAGACACAGATAAAGCAGCTTGAAGCTGCTTTCAACAGGACATAAACGCGTCCGCGAATTTTGAAAGGTATCATTAATAGCAAATAATAATTTATCATGTAGCAAACAACTGATATATTCAATGACAATAAAACGTGAAAGCTACCACATAGCCAAACCCTTTATGCTCCTGTTATTTATTTATTTATTTATTCAACAGCATAAACACATAAAAACGCGTTTGAATATCATGACGCTTTCATAGACACACGCATAAAGGAGAAGGAGAAGGAGAAGTGCTTCTAGTTAAACATAAAAGGGAAGGCTTATGTGTAAGGAGTCCAGGCAGCGACGCCTGAAAATTATAGCGACGCCTGAAAATTATGTTGCTTGTATTGTTACGCGGACCACGCCATACGGCACGTATCGATTGGAAGATACGGAATCCCGGCACGGTACGATCTTTAAAATAAATCATACTGACAGACAATTTTATCCATCCACGGGGTTCCTTATAGAACTCAACAGAAGGGGAACACCGTCAACAGAAGAAGAAAGAGACAATGGGACACCTCGCGTCACAATCCACAAAATGTTTCACAGCCCTGCACGAAAAGAGAGAGCGACCGTATCCGTAAATGCCACGTTTTCTAGGTCTCGAGAATTTGGATTTCCTTCGTTTTTTTTCCCAAACGTAAAAGTCATTCTCTATTTCTAAAAGAAGAATTATAAGATTATAATCATTCGTGTCATTAACACACATGAGAGACAGTACATGTCATTCAAGCATGTGGGGGCAAGGGAATATCGATGCCCACAATCTTGCAGCTACGGTGGTGAAAAACCCTTAAAAATCGTATTCAGTGGTAGCCAGCTATGAGTTCAGATGGCTTTTATAATAGTGATTTTTTAAAAGAATAGGTTTTAAAAATATTTTTTTAATTATGATTTTAAAAAATTATGTATTTTTAGTTAAAATTATTGTTAGATAAATTTTTATATGTAAAATAAATAAAAAATACGTTTTTTAACTTTTACAATGTTAAATTTTAAAACACATAAGCTATCTAGCTAGGTAAATATTTTCTACTGTATGATTGGGTACAAATAGCTTATAAAAAACGTACAAATAGCTTATGCTGACTCAACATAAAAGATATTATAATACAAAAAGGTCTATGCTGTGGTTGAGTTATTAAAAAAATAAGTTGAGTCAAAAGTAGGTGGTCGATAACTTTTCTAGAATTATAATTTAAAAAACTCGATACACTTAAAATCCATAATTTTCAAATTTAATAAAACCGTGGTCTTAAAAACGCAATACAGCAAGCCAAAAGCAACTCCCGATTCCATGATTCGGACCAAAAATTCTGACAATTTTCTACTGCTAATTTTAATTAAAAAAAAAAGGTTACACGGCTATGATGTTGGTTATAGGATATGAACCAATAGAAAGTCCAAGCTGGCTTGTGTTCAAAGGTGATTCACTTCAGTTTTTTTTTAAGAAAAAGAAAACAAGCTTGAGCTCAGTCAATTGATTTATTAATTGTCTTGATTGACAGTGAACAAACTCTGGCCATACACGTGTATCAGCACCATTGGGTCATAAGTGCACGTGACTGCGACAGTGTGATAGAATATCACGTGGTAACCTCCACATATGTCAACCCCGACATGTCGAAACAAACTCAAATTTCCATACAATAATAAATTACAAAATAATTTATTACAAATAAATCTCCCAACTTAGATTATAGTGTAATGCATTTCATAAAAAAAAAAAAAAATTATAGCGCATTCCCATGCTAATTTACTATAATACCCTCCATTACATTTTTTTTATTTTTTTTGCTCAGATAATTATAATAGAGTCTCTCCACGGCCATGCCATGCACTTTAGTTTCTTCTCCTTTTCTTTCTTCCCCCGCGTCATTTGGAAATTTGCAATATTAGCTCTTTGTTTCGTAGAATACTTATAAGTTACCCTATAGTGCATTCATCGATGATGCACATTTTATTCTCCAAAAGCTGTTCTGGTATTTTATAATAGGAACATTTTCACCTTAAAAAAAAAAAATTGTTAGGCATTTTGGTGAAATAATAACTTTTTATGTAAAAAATTGACAAGTAAAAAAAAAAAAACCAATTCCAACGGGCCACAATGGGAATTAAGGGGGCAATTGCCTCCTTGTTTTTTAAAAAATATTTTTTAAATTAAAATTTTAATATAATAATTTAACAATATTTTTTTAAAGTTATTGTTCTTATATCTTTTTTTTCTATGATTTTTTAAAAAAATTTAAACTATTAATTGATTAAATAAGTAATCTTTTATACTTTATATTTAATGTTTTAGGTGAGTTTTATTTATTTATTTTTTATCTATTTCACTGTTTAATTTTAGTTTTGTTCCTTGATAATATAATAATTTATAAGCATGTTGAATTAATATGTTTATATATAATATTATATGCACATGAATATGAATTAAAATGAGTTTTGATAAATTAATATGTATTTTATTATGAATTTTATATGAAAAATAATGGTGATTAACGTGACAATGATTAAAAATGAAGTACTAAACAGCTAAAAAAATTAGAGATACAATAAAAAATATATATTAATATTTATATTTAACTTACTTGTGTAAAACAACAAATTAATAAAGAATTATTGCCAATAATTTCACTAGTCTCTATAAAATTTAGAAATACATGAATAAAAGATTCTTTGTATATATTGAGAAAGGATATCTTTAATGAAATTAATAATGAAGTCATTATTAAGTAATTTAAAAATATAAAAACTTGAAAAAATAATTATAATATATTTTTTTAATTTAAAAAATATTCTTAAATTAATTTTACCTGATATAAGGCAATACATGAATTTCAAATTGATTTCTCTATATAAAACACATGTCTATATAATATATAAAATTAAATATTTATAATTTACCCCTTCATTTATAATTTTTTATCTCTGTCATTGTCAAAGACCATTGGTCAAGATGACAATTTAAATAGTATAAAAAATAAAACACAACAACAACAATACATAAACTGATCAAAAAAAATAAAAATAGATAAAAAAATCACACCAAAACTTGCTTGGATTATCAAGCAACCTGATACTAATCTGAACGAGAAAAAATTAGAACAAAAGGAGTCAAACTTCAAAAAAATAAAAGAAAAGAAAACATCGCCTTTTAAAAAAAAAAAAAAGAAAACAAAACAATCATAAATAGACTTTGTAAACCTCATTTAATCTAAAAAATTCACAACTTATTAGATCATGGACTCAAGTTTCAAATACAAAACTTAAATGTCATCAAATTTAATTTTGAATAGTTGAATAATTAAAAAAACTATTAATAAAAAAACTTGTAAAAGAGAAATAATAATAATGGGATTAAAATCTAATAGGAAAAAACAAATAAAAATGAAATTCATAAAATCAAAATTATTCCAAAAAAAATGAGAAAATGACAAGGACTAAATTTTTCATCAAGAGGTGAAATTAAGAAGAAAAATCATTAAAAAACCATGCAAAAAAGAAAGAAAATAAAACAAAATCATGACTGTATTTGAAAAATAAAATAACCATGGATAAAATCAAAAATAAAATTTGATTAGAAACAATTAATGTTAATAAAAAAAAGATAGATGAAACTGAAAGAAAAAAATCTATTGAAAAGCTAATTTGATTTTCTTGACCTGCATGCAAGTTAATGAACAAGGAGAAAGAGAAAAAAATGAATAGAAAAAATATTTTTAGCCAAACCATGTCGAATTGCTATATATGTGTTATCCAGTAAAAAAAAACACTAAAATAAATTCATTGATGATTTGAAAGTGCTAACACAACCACTAGGATCAGTTGCCTGAAGTTGGCAATATAGTTGACACGCTAACATATATTTTATACGTGTTGGTACCTTTTTTAATCTTTTTTAAAGGCATAAAACTAAAAACACCCCTAATCAACCATCACAAACAAACCATAATAAAATTATTATAAAGTCCCTGAATACAATGATGGAAAATGAAATGGCAGGAGTAAAGTCATAATTTCACAGTTTGACTAAACAAAAAAAATATTAAAAAAATCCTTATACAGAAAATATTGAATTATTTTATTCTAAGGTGATATTCATTATTTTACGATGCATCTAAAAATGCAATAACCATAGTGAACCCAACTCAATTCTTACAGTATATCTACATTAGAAAAAGACTATCATACTTCCCGAAGCAAAGATTAAAAAGAAAATAACGAATGAACAATATAGTAACTATACTATGGGAACAAATAGTAAAATGTATAATATGATAATATCATCATCAACTTTAGGGCATTTACCATAAAGTTATCAAGACAGAATATATAATTAACTCACGTTTGATTACCTTTTCTGTGCTCTTTTCTCGATGGATTGCTTATCAATGACAGTGCGAAAAACTATTAAAAGAATTATTATTATTATTATTATAAAACAATTGTTTGAATTCAAAAACCTTTTAAAAGTATTATTTATATAGAAAGGTATTAAAATGAATATATTTTTTTAGTTTTAAAATTTATTTTTCTATATTAATATATTAAAACAACTTGAAAATATAAATAAAAAATCTAATAAAAGAATCAATTAAACACTTTATATTGCTAGATGCACATGCATGCGCTAACTCGAGTCTAAATATCAGAGTTATTATATACATATATTTATGCACACAAATTATAAGAAATTGCAAAGACAACATCGTCAGGCTTGAACAAAAAGGACTAAAATGATATTAATTGTATCAGTTGTCATGACAGGTGTTAATTTCCCTGGCAATCACTGCCGAGGAAGCATAACATTTTTATTTCACTGGGAAAATAAATTATTTTAAAGAATTTATGTTTAATTGATCTTGTATTTAAATTGTTACTGTTCTTGTTACTTACTAAATCTGAAATAAACATACCTTCGGAATGATATAAAGTTACTAAAAATCAATTCGACAGCAATATAAGAAACACCACGTCAAAAAAAAGAGAAAACCTTATATAGTTGTTTCCGAGAATAAAATGAAAGAAAAAGTTGTGCCTTATTTTCAGTTTCTCGAGGAGGCATATATTAACCACTTCCAATCATATATTAAAATGATTCAATGAATCTATGAAAAGACGTGTCTCATTGTATAAAATTACCACCTTCGAACCATACGCGTTCAGGAGCAAAATATAACCATTATTATACGCGTTCAGGAGCAAAATATAACCATTATTATATACCAAAGTCGCGGTTGAAAAAATAGAATGTCATGGTTGTTTGTGTCACGCATGCGGTCAGGCATCACTCCAGTGAGTTAGTAATGCTCCTATCAATTCAAGTAAAAATATAAAGTTGTTTCATTTCTTTCCCATAAGAGCATCTCCAGGGGGTCTGAATAATGGAAAGTTAAAAATAAATTAAAAATATTATTTTGACTTTTATATTTTTTCTAAAAAAAATAAATTATATAATCATGTAAAAAAATAACATTAAATTCATTAAAAAAATAAAAAATATATTTTTTACATTCCAATACAATTGACTTTTCAAATATTTTTTTTATTAATGCATGGATAGCACAAAAGGTTATATTTATATTATTTATTAATTTAACATTTTAAAATAGCATCTTCCTCTGAGAGATGCTCTTGTAATCTATAACTTCAAAACTCTTTTACTTTTGTTTTAATTTTCTAATATCATATTTAGAATATTACAGAAGACACTTGAAAATTTGAAGATTTTTTTTTAAAAAACTCCCTATGTTTAATAACATGTTATACGAACCTTGATCTACACCCCAGATATCCTCAATTATTGTTTAACGAGGGTCAAGGCATTTCACGCGGCTTGGCATGGGGGCTCGTAAATCGTAATCAAGGTGCCATTTGAAATGGGATGTACGCGAGTGATTAAGACATATCGCCACGTTACCACAGTATTTTGCTTTAATGATGCATATGGTTGCCAGCATGGACCACTTTTTTTAAAAAAGATTAATTTAGGTCTTAGGATTAGTTTGTATATAATTTAATTAATTTTATAAATTCTAAAATTAATGATAAAAAAGTTTTTAATAATTTTAAAATTTAAAATTTAATTAATAATCTCTAAAAAATAAACTTAACACTTAACTAATTAAGCTATAAATCTCAATCTCAGGAATTGCATGGACCACATCACATCTTGTTATTGGTCTCTTCGTTGTCTCTACACTTTCCTTAATGCGTGCATAAATGGAAATCCATCACTGGTCGCCAATGATTCTTGTAAACGGCAATTACTCACGTTGTTAAGAGAAAACAAATAATGAACGGTACATGATTACTTCACGCTTCTAACGTGATTGTCTTCTGGCTTTATAGCCGCTGATAATAGTTGATATAATCTAGATTAAAACTCTATGATTCATATAGTAGAATTAACGAGCTCGCAAATAATTTTATGTTTTACACGATAAGCAATAAAACAATCAATTTCTAACTTCTTTTATAACCTGGCCTACATGTTTGCTGTATGATTTCCGAGTCTGCGGTCCATCAAGGCCTCATGGAGAAGCTTTCCTGATCTCAAATAAAAACTTGATGATAATTAATCTGCCTTTATGATACCTGTCCACCTTGCAAAAAAGACGGCAAAGCCTCCATTCGGTGCTCCGTCCCGACAACAAAGCGGTGGGTACAAAATTTGATTTTTTTTGTTTAAAAATATTTTTTATATTTTTAAATATATTTATTTTAAAAATATTTTTTTAAAAATAAAAATTAAATTATTTTAATATATTTTTAAATAAATAATACTTCAAAAAATAACAACTAATTTTTTTTAAAAAATCCTTTGAATGCGGTCGCACTTGATGTTTCAAACTTGTCACTGTCCGTACCATCTCCCTTCTATTTTATCAGTGGATAACAGTGGTATTGATTTGAATGCCCATTTTCTGCCCCCCACCCTCCTTTTGGCGAAACCTGTTTTCCCTTGATGTGTACAATTCTTTGTTCTTATTCAGCTAGGGTTGAATGCTTTGACTTTAGAATAATTACTTTGCAGTAAAGGACACACACAGTCACACACGAGATCAATGGTAGATAATCTCACAAGCCTCTCTCTCTCTCTCACTCACACACACACACACACACACACACACACACACACACACACACGCAGCTAGGAAGATGGCTTCATCCAGGCTCATCATCAACATGCTAATTTGACCTAGAAGTTACTGCTCATGGTTTTGTTTTCTTGTTGTTTTCGTTTTTCTTTTCTCCAATTGAGATCTGAATTTTCAATTTAATTAATATTTTAGTAATTAAGATATTTTTTAATATTTGAATAGTCTTGTAGGCTATTTTTTCAAGAAATAATTAATGAAATAAAGACTTACACAAGAGGATTATGAATAAACTTTATATCAAGATTAAACAATCATATTATTATTATTTATCTTATGTTCAATCTCTTCAGATAGCAAGGAGGCAAGGTATATAGAAAGTGTTGTCTCTTCAAGATATACAATTTCAACATTGCAACAGTGACAACAAAAATAACAAAGTTAATGCAAACATTGCTTTACTTGCAGGTATTTCATCTACCAATGATGAAGAAAATATTAAATTTATATGCTTTTAGATATTTTTAAATTATTTTGATATATTAATATAAAAAATATTAAAATATAAAATGAGCATTATTGTAATATATTTTTCAAAAAAATATGAATTTTTAAAAGTATTATACACCATAATAATATATGTATATATATACTACATGTTACTTCGTTAACAAGCTCGCAAAACAGTTACTTACATTTTAGAAAAATGTAATTTGATGCTATTATATAAAAATATTTAAAATTAATTCAAAATAAAAAAAATATTATTTTTTATAAAAAAATTTTCTAACCAAGAAAAAAAGCCTCTTAAAGAAAATACTTTACTTGTACAAAATCTTTGCCCTAATTTTTGCGAGATCCACGAAAATGAATCCCACCTACTGAAAACCTAAAAAGAGAAACCAATCACAAAAATCGAGGCTAATTTGGTAAACAAATCAATCAGGACACAATTGTAAATTAGGCCGAAAAACACGACCTAGTTACAAACCCTTTCTTTTTATATACAGCTAGTTTTCTCTGACGAAACACACAATCCTTTATTTTCACGATAAAAACACCTTTAGAACAAACATAGAAAACAAAATCCCCCTAATTATCTCGGGCTGTCTCCTGGAGAAAACCCTCCTCCTATTCTATCTCTCTCTCTAAAAACCTTCATTTTTAGAGAGAGGAAGTCACATTTTTTTCATATCAAGTGTAAAAACGACTGAGTTCTTTTGCTGCTAAAAAACAAATGGGTGGCAAGAGGTTTGCGGTTTTGTTATGTGCAGAGGACTCAGAATACGTGATAAAGATGTACGGAGGGTATTTTGGGGTGTTTGTGAGAATGTTGGCTGAAGAAGGAGAGACATGGGATGTTTACAGGGTGGCTTCTGGAGAGTTCCCTGAAGATGATGAGACTGACACCTTTGATGGATTTGTGATCACTGGAAGCTGCAATGATGCTCATGGCAATGATGCCTGGATCTGCAAGCTTTTGAGTCTGTTAAAGAAACTGGATTCGAAAAAGAAAAAAGTTCTGGGTATTTGCTTCGGCCACCAGGTATTTAATTATTGATTTAGTTCTTTTTTTCCCCCTTTATTTTTTTAATATCGCATTCATGATATTTTTTTTGCGTCCTTATAGTTTCATGCCTTTGGAACGCTTGTCGTCCCATGGAACTGAACTGTATTTGAGTTTTTTTTTAGTATTTTTTTTTCGTAGCGGCATTGATTTCTCAAATAATTACCGTTCTCATTTTTAACGAAACAGTAGTTTTTATCTTAGCAAGGGCAAGAGATGGGCCGAATCTTCCCTTTCTATATTGGAGGAAAAGATATCTCGGGATTAATCTTTATTTGCATTTAGATATTTGAAAATCCTTTTAGACAGAAAGAGGCAAAATCTATTTTGATCTTGGATACGAATGCTTTGGGGAGAGTTGCCAGTTTTAAATCTTTAGTTTTCTGTTGGTGAAGGCTAGTAAAAAAGGTTTTAAGTTGATCACCGTGAATAAAATATTTGTACCGAGACTCAGAGATAAAATAAATTTGGAAAAAAGCACAGATTTTATGCTAGTAGTAGAAAGTGAATTAGGCATCCATCCAATCCAATCCAAGCAGTTGAAACAGTTGAAAAAAAAATCCGTAGTAGCACTTCCAGTGTGGTTCACTTTGAAAATAACTCATGTGCGCGTGTTCCATCACCGCTAATTCTGACCTTGTTGTTAGATGATAGCGCTATCTCAGCTGATTCTTTTATGCTTCCTGTCTCTCAGCCATCCATTCCACTGATGTGGGAATGATGTGCACTTGGCTCCGCACCTGTTTCACTCGGCTTTAATTCATTTACCGATAAATTTTTTACTTGAGGAAAAAAAAAAACAGGTTACAAGGGAAAACCGATTTGCATTTTAGAAACGGTGTATGTGCCATGCGTTATTTTCCGGATGTTAAAAGAGGGGCCTGACAGAAACATCCTTCTGGCTCTACGTTATTTTTGGGGTTTGAGCCCGTAAGAGTGCAAAACAATTGACATGTAACGTTATGATGTATAGAAACTTTCGGCGATCATTACAATATAATTTCAACAGTTTTTGCCTTCTGTTTTTTTCTTCCTCCTAGAGCGTAAAATTTCTTTTTTAAAGTTGATTGCATAAATTAGTTATATTTGTTAGATTAGCGTGTCCACATACAAGGGACACGAACACATGTTGTCCATTTTGTGTAACCTCATCACCGTGAGGCGAAATAAACTGGTCATATCCATATGTTGTAGAGTCCCTATGGTGGACAAAGCAAATGTGAAGCCAAATGGTCTCATTCTCAATGCAAGACTTTGAGATAAAATTTGTCGGTAGACAAAATTTGATGGAAATCTATATATATGTATTGGAGAACTATGGGCATTTTGTTTTTTGGGTTCTTTCTATGATCAGTATTGTTTGTGATGGGCTATCTCTTGAGGCGTAGTGCTTTCCTATGGCAATTTCGATTCACTTGTTGATTGATAGCTATTGTGGGTGACAAGTGTATATTTTCTGTGCACATAGTTGACAAACTAAATGTGAGTCCATATCATACTATTAGTGCACATGAAAGGCTGTTTTATTGGGTGGTGCTTTATAAAATGGCAAAGCAAATAATTTGCTTGAAACTTTGTACACATTTTGTTCCCAATAACAATTTATATTGCTTCTGAGAGAGCGTTTTATGGTTTTGATCAGATACTATGCCGTGCTCTGGGGGGGAAGACTGGACGCGCCGTCTCAGGGTGGGATATAGGGATAACAACCATCAATTTTTCAGCTTCATCGAAGCTCTCCTCCTCGGTGAAAACGCCTGCTGTCCTCTCGGTGATCGAATGTCACAGAGACGAGGTTTGTTCGGTTAAAAAATGAACTTTGTAGCACCAACTTACAACCATGGACAATTAATCATTTCTTTGTTTTAATGGATACCGTTCCAACTTTTTGCAACCGTTTGTAATAATACCAGGTCAAGGAACTTCCTGCTAGAGCCGAGGTAATTGCGTGGTCTGATAAGACCGGGGTCGAGATGTTCCGATGTGGGGACCACATCATGGGCATCCAAGGTCACCCTGAGTACACCAAAGACATTCTCTTCCACTTGATCAACCGCCTTCTCCAACGCGATTTCATAGTGGTATGCGTCTTCACTTCCAATATTGATCTCAGCACTCAACCTTTAGACTGACCCTTTTTAATTAATTTATCAATCAGGACTCCTACGCTGACGAGATAAAGGCAAATGTGGAGGGAACCGAACCAGATAGGGAGGCGTGGAAGAATCTGTGCATCAACTTTCTCAAGGGTTGACTTCGATTATAATTTTTATTTTCATTAAGAATAAATAAATAAATAGACTGACCTGTAAATAATAAATATTTTTTGGAAGGAACATTCGAAGAAGTTTAGTTTAAGTTGGTTAGGCATGGAGTGAGGAATTTACGGGAAGGCACAGCTTGCATGCCTTGGACTGGTTAGTTGTGTCCTCGAGGCAAGCGTGTGATTTATGCCAAACCGCAAGTTGCGTACTTGGTCACTCTAGCTATGTATGACTTTAACAATGCAAGCAGGTGGTTTTTTAAGAAATGGGTGTTTTGCAAGGAAGCTTACGTTCTTGAAAAGTTGAAACTTTTAGTTTCTCAATTGGTACCTTTTATTGCCATACACTAGTTTCTATTCCCGAATATAAAAAAAATGAGTTTATGTCATGGTGGCTCCTCACCGTTCAAAGAGATGACCAGGGCGAGTGAAAAAGTGATGCCTATTGTTTTGTGAAGTGTTTTATATTTAAAAATATATTAAAATAGTACATTTTTTTTATTTTCTGAATTTTATTTTAAACATCAACATCAAAATAATTAAAAAATATTAAAAAAATAATTTAAAACAAAGGGAATATTTTAAAATTTTAAGTTCCGATTGAAATGCTTTCCGAATCACCCTCTGAGCACGGCCTTTGAGGATGATGCAGGGGGGGCCTCACTTTTGACCTTTCATGGGCATTCTTTAGTATTCTTTATTCAATCTTGAGGGTCATGGGCTGTTGGTATGCTTTGATTTGTATCGTTTGCTGAAACTGACAGTCAAATATTTCAAATTTTTTCCAGTTTATTTTTGTATTATAAAAATATTTTTAAAAAATTTTAATTTTTTAATTTTTTATTTTACTTTAAATTAATATTTTTTTATTTTTTTTAAATTATTTTGATGCGTTGATATTAAAAATAATTTTTAAAAAATAAAAAATATTATTTTTATATATTTTCAAGTAATTCTTTTTAAAAAACAACTATAACTATATTTTTAAACAAATTTAAAAAATATATATTATTTTTCAAATCCAGCTCATTTTTAGTCAATGGAAATTTAAAAACTGGAATGCACATTTAAACCATGAAAACAGAAGCCGTTCCTGGTTTCTGGAAAGAGACCATAAAAAAAAAATGCACTCTACGTTTTTTGTTTTTTTTTTTTTTTTTTTCATTTCGGCTGCATTACAAAGATCTGATTTCTGACCCGCTATTTCTTTTACATGTTCTGATTTCTTACTTGGTCTCATTCCGCACAATCTTTTTAATAATTTTTAATTGATGTCTCATAGTTGTTTCATTACATTATTCCAAATATTTTAAAATTTACAATATATCTTTAAGGGTGTGTTTGAGAGTATTATATATATATATATATATATATATATTATATTTTCTAAAAGTGCTTTTGGATTAAAAAAATAAACTATTTTTTTAGTGTTTTATGATAATTTTAATATATTAGTGCTAAAATTTTTAAAAATATATAAAAAAATATTTTAAAGCCAAAAAATATTTTAAAAACCACCTTACATTATATATCCCAAACACACGTTTTATTTTGGGAAGAAAATTCATTTCCCTTTAGAGTCTTAACCTTAAATCGAGAGTGATTAAGGGGGGAGGAAATAACTTTATAATTTTTTGAAAAATCTAATTTTATCCTATTTATCATTTCTTCCTTTTACATTTAATTAAAAAGGTATTGATGATATTTAATGTTTATCACCCTTTCATTCACTATTCTATCCAGACAAAGAAAATTATCTCCATAAATCTTTTTCTATCCCTTCCCGTCTCCTCCATTCCCTCTCCTCGGTCACAGTTTCTTACCAAACGAACTGTTAAATCGTTTATGTGTGCTTGGATGAATCAGGAACCCGGAGTGAATGTTTGGGAAATCAAGTAGTTCATTTTATCATTTAACAAATAAATCTAAAATAATATTGCATGGATACTTGCTTGAATAAAATGCAGGCACCGAATTGGGCCACCATTTTGAAGCTTTCGTTTGAATGTTTTGGGCCTGTATGTGGTGATTTGGGAACTTGTCCTACAACCACTGTGAATGACTAAAAAGTGCTACTTGATTTTTGGATATTGTAGGAGGGATTTTTGCTTTATATTCTCTTACAAGCTGCTAGCTATAGTCAACTTGTATTTGTTTTTTAGATAGTTTACGTGGTTGTAATTTTTAAAAAATAAATATTTAAAAATATAATTAAATATGATTAGTTGAATTTAAATACATATTTATTAAAAATTATAATTCAGATTTATATATAATAAAAACTATATATAAAATATTTGATAATTATATTATTAAGATTATTTTTTAAAATTCTTTTTATTTAAAAAATATTAATTTTCTTCATTTTTAAAAAAATTATGTTGGATATCAGTGCATTAAAATAATTAAAAAAATATATTAATTTAAAGTAAAAAATTAATTTTTTTCAAAAACAATTTTAAAATGTAAAAACAAATATAATTTTAAAAAATTAAATTATAAAAACATATAAAAAATGTTTCTGAAAAACTTTCAAACTTAATTTTTAAATTGCTCTGTAATAAAAAATACAATTTAATATGTTAACAAACTCCTCACTATATTTTCCGCACCACAAGTGCAAAACCTCCCAGTAAACAAACGCAGCCGTGTCCAAAAACAGGTCGGCTTTGCCAAGTCGCCGTCTCAAAGAGCCCCTTCCGTCAAGTCCAAGCTGATTAAACTACATGATGAAGTGCTGTTTACTGTGTATAATCATTATCATCGACTGCATAATGACGACGTTTCAGCTACCTTCTATCGCTCTATTCGAAGTAAGTGTACAAACTTGACATCATCATCATTGATATTTTTTTATTTGTTCTTATTTGATGATTTTTCGGGACACTGAACCGTAATACTGGCCACAATTTTTTCCTGGTAGTCCTAGCAGACATTATTTCTGGCCAGTCATTAATTTCTAGCTTAACCACTACCACTGGGGTGTTTTCCACGGGTTAAGGTGGTGCACACATCTGCAAAATACGAGGGGCGAGTTTATGTGCCTGAAATCAACACCCTTCTTATGTTGGCTTCTGTTGGGGTCACTCTTGGATTCAAAACAGACGGCAATGCACAGGGCAAAGATTACTTTCTAGTGATGGAATTGTCGTTTACATATATGCTAACTCTGAGAAGTCAAATCTTAAGTCCTGCTTTCAAAATCGAAATTCTTCATTACAAACATTATAAAATGTCATTTTTTTTCAGGGATTGCTGTGGCTTTTGTATTTGTTATCACATTGTCGTATATTGTTCTTGTGATGATTATGATATGGAATACACACATTATCTATACATCATTCCAAATTACAAAACCATCAAACACATATAGCTATGATGTCGTGCTATTTCAATTGATCAACGCTTGTGTGTATAGATATCAAGTGAGGAGAGCAATATTATTGGATCATGGCCCTTCAAACATGACTTTGTTATTCGTGAATTTGTCACCCATGGAGTTTATATGGATCTTCACAAATAGTACTGTAATACTTTTATTTATTTTTAGAAAAAAAATACATTATTTTGTGAATTTTGTATGAAGTATATTATTGATGATGAATATTTTGCAAGAGTCTGTGAACTTGATGTTTTCCTTGTCAATGGCTGACATGACTCTTTCTATATATTATTAACTAAAAAACTAAACTATGTGGTGCTGTTTCACTGTAGCCCAATTCATATTAAAACACGTCTTGGGTTATAATGAAATTATTACCTTTACTCTTCACTTTTATTTATTTATAAAGTTGTGTTTTAGGAGTAAAATGGTCTTTATACACAGTTAATTCATCATTCTTTATTTTTTAAGGAACAATGCCTTTTTTTTTTATAATAATACAATTAACATATTGCCCGTACAAAGTTAACAATAAAAACATCTAATCCAAGGGCTTTATAGTAATTTTAATTGTTTAATGAATAGTTTAATTACTCCATTACCCTTGCCATTAAAATTTGTTAGTCTTGGTTTTAGAGGCTTGATTGCAATTTCATAATGATTTTTGTTTTTTTATTATTGTTGTGTAATCCTAGGAGCATTTATGTTTTTTTTTTTAAATTAATGAACAATACCATTACTCCATTATCTTTGCCATTTAAAATTTTCACCTTTAATTTCAGTAGCTTGATCGTAATTTCATAATAATTTTTTTTATTATTACTATTTAGTATTAGGGGTGTTTGTTTTATACAAGTAAAAAAAAAGAAAAAGTTGCTAATACATACTTAAATCAGTTATTCTATCATCTTTGGACGACAAGTGTAGCTAACTTTGATGATTTGAATCACAATTCTACTAAATTATTTGATTTATTTCAATATTTTTTTTAATTTTAAACGGCGTGTGTATAGTAGTTGAGTTTGGTTTAATTTCAATTTATTTTTTTTACCTTTTTTTTTGAATTATGTGCTGACCGTGCATAAAATTATATTATCCTTTCAATTTTTTTTTGTTTTTTTTTTATTTTTTAATTGTAATTATTTTATTTATATTGATTATTTCTAATTAAATTTTATTTTCGATTCCCTTTTTAGTGATTTGATTTTGTTAATTGTTTTATAAAATTTGGTTCTTATTTTTTTAATTTCTATTTTTTTATTGATTTTTTTCAATTTCATCCCTAAGCATTTATTTTAATGTCAAAATTGGTTCTAATTCTTTTAATTATTATTTTTAATCATTTTCATAATTGATTTTTGTCTCCATTTCATTTAATTTTTATATTAAATTTAATCCTAATTCTTTTAGTTACTATTTATTTTGTTTTGTGTTATTTTTTATGAATTTTATCTTTAAATATTTATTTGATTAAGAAACTTAATTCACAATTTAAAATCATATAAAAAATTAATTTTTTTAAAAAAATTAAAAATATTTTTTGAACACAAAAACAAACACTTTCATTAACAACAGTAATAAACTTCCTGCAAACAATTTCAGTATCTCTCTCACGAATCAAAACGACACTAGTCTTTGATCAACGGTGAGCACCATTGATTGTGAGATCGGATAAAAGGGTGCCCAGATGATAAATTGGTGGTTTTATGGGTGGCGGGGTGTTGGTATGCCTACAATCTTGTGCGGTCTATGTCGGTGCAAGAGTTCAGTGATGCGGTGCATTTTTGGTGGTAAAGCTGTTGCCAAGGATGAGAATCACAAGGGATTGGACAAATTCGACAGCATCGCACGCAACAGTTTTCTTCTTGGATTTATGGGAAGATGATACACTGCAGATCCCCTCTGCCTGTAAATTTTCCCATTGCAATTGAAAAGAATCGAGAAGAAAAAGGCAACTTGAATGCAAAGAGTAACGGAGAGGAACAGGCACATGAACACCTGAAATTTTAGTTTGCAATAAACTAGAGATTTTTATTCTAAAATTCAGATTTCATAAATCCTAACTTTGTAAATTTATAATTTAAGATTTTATTATATTCTCAATTATAGACTTCTAATTAATATGTACACTCTAAAGCGTGTGCCAGAGACAATAGGGGTAAATTTCCACAACACTTTCCTTTCTGTTGTCCAACCAAAATTATACCAACCTATCTAGGTAAAAATAAATTCTTGAATTGGATGTGAAGTGTTTTCACCTATAACACATTGATTCAAATTCATACTATCTCCGAGAAAATTCTTCAAACTTATCACTCGTAGTTTATTCATAAAACATAACTTCATACCCCCAAACACGCGCACAAGTCATGCAAATTAACTCTCTTAATATTTCCGAATACGTGTATATTTCGGAAATACCAAAATTATTAAGAATGAGGAAAGGTGATAACATCAATGAATCACTGTCCATCGTAATTATTCAAGACCAACCATTGGCATTCGATCAGATGAATGTGCACCAGATGGAACAAAACACAGATAACCAGGTTTCAATAATAACCTGGAAAGGTCGAGTATTTGAATCTCAGCATCTAGTAATTCACCACAAAAATTAATAAATGTACCATAGATGGACTATAGCTTCATCACCATCACATAAATCAAAATAGAAATATAGTTCAAAGCCAATACTACATTTCATGGCAAAGCAATGGGCCAGCATTTAGGCGCTCAACATAGAGCCTGAGTTCTTCCTGCACTCGGTCAACATGTCCATGTAGAACTGGCACTTGCTGATGTCATTTCCAAAGTTGTTCACACACTACAAGGAAGACCAGTGAAACAATGCAAGAGCAATTAATAACCTAACTTTGGGTATAACATAAAAAAATACAAGCAGCATTAGGCATGAACAGAAAGAAAAACAAAATTAAAAACCAAGCATTTAGCAAGAGAAAGCCTCTAAGTTATCATGCTCATATTGAAGACTGGAGTCTAAAATATGTTTTGAATAACTTGTTCTCACAATGACACCACTGAGCAGATTGTTTTACTATTCTTACCGATCCCTATCTCAGGGAACCTAGTCAGAAATCATTGGATGAGATTTGGACAAAGCACTAGTTCAAATTAAACATGACGATGATGAATGGACAAAAAATGGGAGTTAGGTTAAAGGATGAGGCAGCATAGAAGAAAATTATTTGCCGAACTGTCACTCTCTGGCATTCTCCAAGCAATTTTACAACCAGAAATAAGAGAAGTAACAAAATCACTTAATTTAAGATGGTTAATCTTAGAAAAAAAGTAACCAAATGAGAAAAGTTCACATACATCTTGGAATGCCTTGGAGTGGATATTACATGCATCAGAACCACCCATACTGCTTGCAGCGGGTGCTGAGGGAGCAGCAGCCTCAGAGACTATGGTTTCATGTTGAATAGTGCGAGGACCCATCACTGCATCAACAGCTCTGTGTGCCACTGCACTCCCAGTACCGAAAGCCATGCCTGTGTTAAGAGAGAACAGAAGAGCAGAAAAATTCAGACTTATGCTGATTCAAATCATATATAGCATGCCTAAGATACAACATGAAAGTGACAATTTCAATCCCAAGACAACAACATTCCATTTTTCACATACCCTGAGCTATGGTTGAGCCAATGCCTCCGAGCAATGATCCACCACCACTACTCTGAGTATGAGCTGGTGGAGGAGCATGGTTAACTGCATCAGGAAAAAAAATAATGAATTAAAGCCAAGCTCTGCTTAAAAAAAGCAACGCCTAATTTAAGATGACAGCGTAAAATTGCATTTCAAATCCTATATCCAAAACTAAATGTGATGCATGAAAACTAAATCTGCTCTTGAGTATATTTAAAAAATGTTTTGAGATCTTCAAATACGCTGCAAGATTCTGCAGAGCAACATTACCTGTTTGGGGAGGTGGGCTGCGTGCTGGTGCAGGACGAGGAGCTGGGCGGGCAGATCTTCCTGCAAAACATTGGATTATGTGTAAATAAGAAGTTGGGTCATCGGTATTTCATGCAAGTTGCAGAATTGATTAACAAAAGTCTATAAACAAAATGATTGGAAACCCGTAAAGGGCTCAAAAGATTATCCCAAAAAATGAAATGAAACGGATCAGAAAGGGGTATTCAAGACATGAATGAATCAACCCAAAAATTATAAAAGCTGAAAAACACCAGAATCTAAATGCCAAATTTTCATGCTCACTATCAACAAAACAAGAAAATCAAGCTACCCACTTATTTATATCAGCAAAAACATGGAAACCCATACCAATCAGGCATCTTTCAAGATCTAAACAGATAAAATGAAACAAACTCTATGCTGGACATTAACTTTCACGAATTAGAAGACTAACACAAACTAAATGTTTTTTTTAAGGAAAAAACGACTACAAAAATATAATCAACACGACCAGGCCTCCCTAATCGCAAAACAGGAAAAAAAAAACAGAGAAGAAAAGAAACAGAATTGTATTTGCATTCTTGCCTACGTTTTCTCAAAATCTAATGCAAAGAAGTTGCACAAATGAACACACAAACTCAAGAAATAAAGATAACCCAGAGAAGAACTAACAAATATAAGTAAAAATCTGACCTCCAGAGCTTCGGCGAGGCATGATGGATGACGATAAAGGCGGCGATCAGATAGATAGAAAGAGGCTTCTAGAGAGTTGGGGAGAAAGGGTTTTGTGTGTTTATGATTTTGTGGAACTTGTGATTTTATATGGGGTTATCTCTGGTTAATTTGGTAGGGCCAGGGTGAGTTTGGTTGGACACGTGGCAGTATTTTAATGGTGTGAGATAAGGGAGGGCGTGTTTTGTTGAGACTTGGATGGTAGTGGTTGGAACTTGGAAGCGCAGACAAGTCGTTTTAGGCTAGAGAGCAGATGATTATTTTGTTTGTTTATGTATATAGTTTTGATAATTTTTATATATACAGGTGTCAATATTATGAGTTTTTTTTAAAAAATAACAGAATATTCCACCAGCATACTGTGAAGCTAGTATTTTCTTCCTTTTCTTGGAGAAAAAGAAAACTCAAGGTTCGTTAGTCTTAACGGTGACTTTTAGTTCTGACTGGTGCTGCGACCCTGCTTAAGGGTAGGATTTTAAATTAATTTTTAATACAAGAGAGAAATATGATAATATTATAGATGTGTTTTTTGATATTTCATTTTTTTGATAGAAATTTATTGTTTATATTTAATAAAATAAATTAAAATATGTATAAACCAATAAAACAAAAAAGAGAAAAGTTAATATTTCATCTAAAAACAAAAGATAATCTTTCGATATAAAATAAGACTTTTAGATATATTAGTATTTTATATTATAGAGTTAATATTGAAAAATATTTTTCTATAGAGTCCACTTTTAATTTAGAATTAAATATGCAGATTAACCAAGACATAGCCAATAAAAAAACGGGTGGAGTTTATCAATGCTCTCTAAAATACTATCATTGTAACATGTATGCAGTTTGCTCAAGTGAGACGAAAGATACGCCTTGATCTCAATCTGGCCTTTTCTTTTTCCCCAGTAATATTGGATGGTAAATAGTATCTGGACAAGTATACAGGCTTGTGATATCGTCTTATTTGACCATTTCTGAATCTGAGCTGGGGGCTGGACTGAACATAATCTATCGAACAAGATGCCAGCCCACCATCGATGAAGATTTGAAACTTATGGATTGAGAGTTTCCAAGTTCTAACAGTTAAATCTCTTGTCGCGAATTGTTTAACTTGGCATCGGTCAATAGAAAATCTTACACTTTTAGAGTGTAATCAACGTAGTTGCATTTCATAATGCTTCCATGTACGTTGTTCTTATCTGAAGACTAATTTATATGGCGAGGATACATGTAACTGGTGCTTCCATTTCTTGACAGTTGCCCTTTGATTTCAAGTTCTTCGTTGCATTAATGCTGGAAAGAACATCCAGAAGTTACAATTGGCAAATACCTGATGGAAGAACCCGTTACAAGACAGTATTTGCACCAGTGACATTCCAGATGAATCGCATTTGATATCTACTTGATCAACAAATCGGGTAAAGATATAATTCCAAGTATTATTAAAAAATAACAATAAAATTCAATTAGTCTTTACACAGGGATGTTCAGAAAACCTACTACCAAAGCTATCTCTGATAAAACGTCAGCAGTAGCCAGCCCTCATCCTCTCATAATTTGCTGATGTACTACTAACACAGAAGCTGTGCTACCAAAATCAGTGGATGCAACATAATCTCCAATCACTCCCAATTCAGGATTTTCACTCAACTTTGACAATCCCTCAAGGAGCACCTGGTTAATTCCTTGTTTCCTTCCCACTATCCAAAGTTCATTATTATCGTTGTCCAATGCCTGGATTGCTGCTAGAGTTTCTTCTCCATTTCTCACCACCACCTCTCTATAAGCCACTCTGCTATTCCCTTCATTCTTCACCCAAAACCATGTCACCACCCCGTCATCAAGCTTCTTCTCCATCTCATCATCACCAATATTATTGTATGAGAGAAACCTTATCGCCGTTAGAGAAACTTCAGGATTAGAAGCCATCCTGTCCGCGTAGGCAAGGGCCTCTCGAGAATCCGCTCCTCCCAAAAATAGAACTACACATCTGCGAAAGAAGAGCTGATGGTAATATTGCATGGCAATAGGGTTATGAGTGTAACCCTTGTCGACAAGAATTCCAATTGAGCAAGGTGAATTGGCTAGGACTCTAGAGTTTATAGATTGCATTCCATAAACATGCCTGACAATTTCACTTCCTGCAAGGTTATGAAGTCTTTTATTGCAGAAAGGTAAGAGGATGAGAGTAGCTTTATATGTCAAAGCCAAATCGCAAATGTCTTGGTGCATAGTTCGCTTCACAGTCGCAACAGTGTAGGAACGTAGTTTGACATATTCACTTCTTGGTCTTTGATAGATCTTTAGGGCATTGTGAATTTTTTTGTAGTTTATATACTTGGGTGGTCGTTCTGGTTTATCATGGTCTATGAACACGGGAAACGCACGGCCTACAAGCTCAAATAGATGGATGGCATAGACTGCAAAAGGGCTGGTCATAGTTGGATGTGAGGTCTCGAGGAGGTTAATGAGCCCTGCTACACATTCTTCATCGTGGATGCCAACTAATATGCAGAGCTCTGTTCCTGGAGGGGTGTGTTGTATGGTTCTTCTTTTGTTTGTCATGTATTGCTTTGTGGGATCGTAGATGAAGCAAATCAAAGCTGAACATGTGCCAGTCATCAATGTTGTTAATAGCAGCATCAATGTGTAGGTAGGTGTCTCCAAAATCTGCGAGCAAACAAAAAATGTAAGAACCTAACAATCCAAAATGTGAAATGTTTTGAAAGCCATCATGCCAACGTTTTCTAATTGTCTCTTACAATATACTTGGAAAAGAAAACGGAAATGAAGAAGACATGCATTTTTCCAATTACAGGGCTGGCCTCTTCAGTCCATCTAACCTGTACTAAGTTCCCATCACATTTCATCTTTAGACTAAACTTTCATTAATTTACCTCCTCTGCCCAAATTACTCATGGCTTTTTTTTTTCTTGAAGAGCGACGTAATTTTATTAGATGACAAAAGACCAGAAAAAGGAAGCTACAAGTCATGATAAGAAGATAACAGAGCTAACTAGGGGATGGCTACTAACATAGCCCTAAAACTACAATTAAACCTGCACACTGCACTCAAAATCAAAGCAGGTCTATTCATAAAAAAGGAAAGGTGGGTTACACTACAATATCTAGTTGTTCACATAGGAGCTTGGTTACGCTGGCTAGTTTCTTTCAATCTAAGAAATTAACTTTGAACCTTTTCCCTTCGCCCTTCGAAATTTCAAAAAATTAATCATGTTTTCAAGAGAATATGTGAGCATAGAGAGCTTACCCCTTCGTTCAGCCATTTCAAAAATATTGTAACCTCGTATAAACCTCTCAAGTTCATCATGAGACCAAAAGTGAAACTCTCTTTGAATGGAAATCCAAAGAAGAGAGCAACAACAGAAGTCGCAATCAGTTTGGAGAGATACCCTGCAATAACCATGGCAAATAGCGGTTCCAAATTCGACCAGCCATAATTGGCCATGGCAAAGACATCCACATTCAATCCCAAGATTGCAAATGTAAATGGCATAAGAAGCTCCATTACTATTGTTCGGCTCCTTTGCACCATGGTTGCCCCTAGTGGAGGCCCATCAGGCATCACAATCCCAAGCAGCAACGATGCATGAAGAAAGACCAGACCAAACATGTCACTAAAAAATGTCATCACCAATACCCCCAGCAAAATGAGAACCACATATGACCGATCTACAGGTTTCCCTTCGGGGGTTTTTTCAACAACCCAGAGCAGTACGCTCCGAATCACAATAATCGCAAAGGCCATTAGAACTACCACAGAAATCATAAACCACAAAGCATCGGCACCACTATGTTGACCATGTTTCACTGCTACAAATGCAATAACAAGAATAATCCCCATCACATCACTTACCATTGCTGTGGCCATTGCCATCCGTCCAACCTCAGAACTTAGTAGTCGTAACTCTTTAAGTATAAGATAAATCACAGGAAATACAGTTACTGACACACTTGAAGCAACGCTTCCAATCCCAACAGGTTTTGCAAGGTTCCCATGAATTGATGATTTAAAACAGCGTGCAACTATACACACTGTTGTAATTGGAAAAAAGACTCCTATCACAGCACTGTAGACATGTTTCTTCCCTACTTTTCTAAGTACGCTGAAATCCGTTTCCACTGAAGTCACAAAAAGGAAATAAGCAAAACCAATAGCTCCAAGATTCGCCACCAAAAACTGGGCATTATCTGGTAACACCTGCTCGGTTAACTTCTTGCTCTGGCCTAGAACAGAGGGTCCAACGAATATGCCAGCCTTTAAAATCATCATTGCATTGCAAAAATTTAGTAGGGAAACAATTTGAAATACTCACAAACTAATACATTCAAACACCCACATATATGTACGCATCAAATATCAAAATATAAAACAGAAAATGAGAGGTAACTTCCCTCAAGATGATTAAGAATAGAGGAGGGCCCATTCATTCTATATTAATTTGGGCCAACTAATTTCTGGGAACATGCCACTTGAACCAAGTACCTATATATATGACCGTGTGAATTTTTCCAGATCAAAATAAGTTAGCAGAAATTACTCACAATAATCTCTGAGACGATCCTTGGCTGTTTTAAAGGCTTGAGAAGAAGACGGAGCATGGTAGTAATCAAAATCATCAAAACAAGATCAAATAAGATGATGTTAAAGGAGCAGTTCAAAGGGTTTTCTCCGTGGAAAATGCCCAGGCAGTGACCAGGATGAGTTCTTCGACATATAAAGACATGATGAGGAGTAGTGCTTCTGGACTCATCATCAACTTCCTCTGTAGTCTGAAGAAGATCGCGGGAATATTGTTCTGCATGTCTCCATCTCGCGTGATCAGGGAGGGGATGATACAATTGGACAAATCTGACCATCACAAATAATGACTACCTGAAATGCAAATACTAGCTATGAAGAATAGAAGCACAGAAAGAGAGAGAAATACTTCCTCTTTTTCAAGGGATGTGGACGTGCGTGAAATGGGGCAGTGGCTAGCTTACGTTCTTGGTCAGGGTTGACAATTTGATGATCTTCTCTTAGCTCAGTCTACCATGCCTTCAGATTCTAAAACCAATGCCATCCATTCATTAAAATATTACAAGACAACTTATCATGCTAACATAAAACATGCTCTTGTTTTTTCTTATTTCTTTAGTTAGAACTGACAGAATTTTACATGTGCGTAAGATTTTTTATAATTATTTTTTTTATAATTATTTTTTGTACTTTTGCTTTGTTTTAATATGTTAATATTAAAAAATATTTTTAAAAATAAAATAATATTATTTTAATATATTTAAAAAAATAAATTTAAAAACCAACTATTATCACAATTCTAATCACTATCTAAATATAAAAGAAAGGATTTGGAGTTTTTGCCCCCTTGAAGCCTACCGGTCGACAGATTGCCATGTATTCTATGGCAACCACAGAAAGTTCGCCACTGTTCAAGGTGGTAATTAAATCTAAAAATTAAAGTTTAATATTTAATATGGATACTTATACTTAATATACCAAAATTAGAATAAGATGTTGATCAGATTTTCTACTTCAATTATTCATAAAAAAAAATCAACACAAGCTTATATTGATGAGATAATAAATTAATAAAAAATATTATAATTTAAAAAGTATGAAGAACTAGATTCTTCAAATGTAGGGATGATACAAATAAAACGAATTGTGGTGCCGTTATTGAACATTGAGCAACAAAAAGGAAATTAAGAAAAATATTTGATATGTATCATCGTAGAGCTTGAACCTAGAAGATAATAAGAAATTCTTGGAAAAGGAACTTCAAGAAACAAGACTTAAGTAAACTTCTGTTTTCCCAAACAATCTTTCTATGCAGCTGCTCAGGTTTAATACCTAGATAATCAAAATTATATTTCTTTGATTCGTAGACTTTGAAAGACTATGCAATCTTTAAAAATTAAATTATTAGAATCATAAAAGACTTTTTGCAATGAGACTGGTTGCATCATGCAGATTCGAGTTTGAAGAACAAAAGAATTTAATATTTAACAACAATGATTTCTATTTACACTACTTTAGTTTAATATTTCAAACTATAAGTTTAATACTCTAGTATGGTATGTGTTAAGTGTGCATGTTAAAAATTTTGTTTAATTTAACTACTCGTTTAAATTTTATTCTAGTTTTGTTATCTTGCATGGAATTCTATAGAAATATCTTAAAACTTGCATGAAATTTATCGACTGATTGTATTAAACTCTTTATTGCAATGATTTAATAATATTCCCATATATTTAGTTCATCAAAATTAAATTTAACCTAAAAAAGAGCAGTTAATTAAGGTTTTCTACATAAACAGTCCAGATTCTTACATTCTTCACACAAAAAGATGTGACCACCCACTTACTCCAACATTATTACATGAAAAAAACTTCATTACTGTTAGAGAGACTTCACGATTAGCGACCATCCTGCCTGCATAGGCAAGCACCTCATGAGAAGCCAACATATTAGTTGACGAAGCGCCGACTGTAATATTGCATAGCAGCAGAGTCATTAGTGTGGCCCTTGTCGACAAGAATTCCGACAGGTTTATTAGTCCCGGAAGGGGAGGAAAAAAAAGGGCCAGACGACATTGTTGATCTTATTCCTCCAAAAGCCCTGAAAAGAAATGGTTATATTGCTGCAGATCTTGTTTCTCTCCCATCTCTTCCCCGAACAAGACAAGGAATATACCCCTCACAACCTGTATTTTGTACTCCTACCCAGACAAAACAAAAGCTTTTTTACAACCTTGAAAGCTTTTTTACAATCTTGAAAACGCTGTTACAAGAGGCCAAAACTCACATCCTAATCAACAATGCCTACCAGTTTACTCCCCTTGTTAGCTTTGAAACACTGCAAAGCCTGATCCTCGGCCTCGGCCTCGATGAATGGCTTGATTCTTTCTTTAACATCAATGGGTGAAATTACTCTTGGAATTATTCTGCAAAAATGAAGAGATGCATTATTCTATAAGATCCAGTGGTTCATATAGAAAGCAAGTTGCTAGCAACCAATATCTAGCGAACTTGAATTCATTTTATTCTTTTCATTCACAATTTCCAAAAAGTAAGCACATTTTCAAGAGAATGTAGAAGAGAAAAAACATGGGCATAGAGAATTACCCTTTTGTCAAGCCATTCTAGAAATACCATAAGCTCATATGTGACTCTCAAGTTCATCACGAGACCGAGAGTGAGACTCTTACTGAATGGAAACTACATGATTGATTTACAGGTTTCTCTTCTGGGGTGTTTTCAACATTCCAAATCAGTGCTCCCTGGGAGAAAACAATCCCATAGGCCACTAGAATTATCACCCAAATCACGAACCACAGAACACTGATAGCACTGCTTTGACCTTGTCTCAAGGTTTCAAATGTAATAATAACAATAATCCCTATTACATCGCTTACCAATGCTGGGGTCAATGCCATTCGCCCGACCTCGGAGGCGAGTAGTTTTCACCTCTTTAAGGACAAGATTAACCACAGGAAATGCAGTTATAGATATACTTGCGGCAGCCCCTCCAGATAAAACAGGTTTTGAAAGCTTCCCATGAAGTGATGATTGAAAATAGGGTGCACCTATACACACTATTATAAAGGGAAGAAAGATCAGTGAAGACTTGTTTCTTCCCTTCTCTTCTATATACACTGAAAACCGTTTCGACTGAAGTCAAAGATAAGAAATGTGCAAAACCAATAGTTCCAACAAGATTCGCCACCACGAATCGGGCATTATCTAGTACCAACTGCTTCGTTGACTCCTTGCTCCGGCCTAGAACAGAGGGTCCAAAGAAATGGCACCCTTGAAAATCATCATTCCATTGCACAATTTTAGGAGGGAAATTATTTGAAACACTCACAGGTCACAATCCACATTCAGAAACACTCACAAGTCACAAGTCACAATCCACATTCAAATTTCAATGGTATACAATATTGCCTAATTAGGTGCAAGTCTAATTTACAGAACTTCACCAAGGCCTTAATTATCATTAGACTAACCTCATATATGTGTGCGTTTATGTCTATAAATTGAAGGAACAAATCACTCACATGATTTCGCAGACGTCCCTTGGCTGTTTGAGGCTTGAGAAGAATGCGAACCATCTTAGTTATTAAGATGATCAAAGCAAGATCAAGCAATACGAGGTTAAAGTTGAAATTCAAAGGGTCATCTCCGTAGAAAAGGCCGAAGAAGGAGAAGTATGAGTCACTTGATTCAACTTTGACGGTGGTATTAAGATTACCGGAGACATTTGCATGAGGGAGTTATTGACAGGGTTTAAAAATCTGGCCATGACAAGTACCTGCAAATTAAAACCTAATTACGAGAAGAGTTAGAAATGAAGCATAGAGGCCCCTCGATCTGGGCTTTCCTCAATGCGACGATAGGGCCTACAACTAAGGCCTGCCTTAACTTCGCCTTTGCCAAGCCTAGAAGATTTGTATCAAGAATCAGTAGAAGGCGGCAGTTTATTGTGAAGATGATTTGAATACAATATATTCAGCTGAGTTACAGCCACCACCTGCATGAATATAAAATTGAGAAAAGTAATTCAATCATCTCTTTGCACGTAGCCAGATATTATGGGGGTTAAAAAGCTATTTGTTGGATCTGATTCATAAAATTATATCAATTTTTTAAATTGTTAGCATGGCGGTGTTGGAACTAAAATGCAGCTTGTTTGATTTACATAGATCCGGTAGTATTAATAATCCATTATTTTAAGGTATTTGGTAGAAATTTGTATAAATAAGCCCTCCTGTTGAAGTCCAATGCACTTTTCTTGGGCTTATAAATAAAATAAATTGACATTTCTTAGTGCAGCTTGGTAGAACAAATTATGATCTGATAAATAATAAGCTACATTGAATTAAATAATAAAACCCAAATTAAAAAAAATGAAATCTAATTAAATAATAAGTTCCAGATACAAGTTCTCTTCAAATCAACGTCCCTGATCCACTGCATGACATGCGATTTTGGAGAGAGAAAGAGACTGCACGTGGAAGGTGATTTAATTGAGAATTTTAGATATTGCGGATCCAATTAAGGACAAACCAGTTCGTCCTTGCAATTTAGAATTGATTCTTGGGCTTGGCTCTTTTCCGGCGTCTTGATTTTTACCAGTACACTGGTTTTCAGCCAGCTCCCGGCGCTGCCCGTAAAGAGTCGTCTACTTCTGTTGCTGACGATTAGTTCTGTTCTTATGTTTAGGCGATGTAGCGACTTCTTGCATAATATTACCGGAACTTTTACTCGTATATTTTCTACTTGTCTAGGAATTGGAGTTTGGACCTTCTGCCAAAGGAAACAAATGGGGCAAAACCGGCCTCGAGCACAAACACAGAATTCTTGAAAAAGAAAAAACCATTTAACCTGGTCGATGATGACGTTTCAGCAAGCACAGATATTTAAGCCTCTGCCATACGTTGCTCTCTCATCTCTTTTACCCAAAGTTAACCCAAAAAAAAATGATGGATCCCGCAGAATCTCGGGGAAAAAAGAGACGACAGCATTTTTATCTACCTTCTGGGAATATAACCTAATCACATTCGCATCAACACCAGGATATATACCACCATCCTCCCAAAATTTATAAACCTCTGAAACAATTACATCACATTCAAAATCTAAAAATGCATATTTCAATTATAAGGCATTATTTTCATGGAGGAAGAACAGAATAATATATATCAGTCGCTATTTGGGTCAAAGATACAGTCAAGATTTTGATGCCTCTCACTGGAGGCATACCCTTAAAGCTCTCCATACTGTGGAAAGGTGGGGGTTTCTGTTTGAGCACGCTGTCCACTATCCTATAATGATGAAGGTCATATTATATAATCAATAATAGCAAAAGGTAGGAGATCTGCTGGGGGAAGATGTTTCCTTTGTCCCCAAACAATAGGACAAACTGTGTACCCTAAAATTAAATCAAACTTTTAAATAAATGCTATCAAACTTAAAAATATACATCCCAACCTCACAATTTGGTTATAATGGCCAACAAAATGATCCACTTTTGCAATCGAACAGAGAATGGATGACCATATTATATAAAAGAACTCGAATATTGAAGTCAACTTCACCCATCATCATCCTCATTAAAGGCTATGAACAGCAATGTTTATAAAAATGCATGATAGAATGAAGGTATCGACAATTACTATGTAATTTGCATCAAAGTTTGCTTTTAACAGGGATGGTGGTGGTGGTGGTGGGAGAAAAAATTATAGAAAAAGAAAGCGACAGAACCGTGATCTGAACAAAGTGGGGAAGGAGTCAACATCCACAGCAACCAACCCCAATTATTGAAAAGCCTGCAAAAAATTTAAATCAAAACATAAAACCCTAACACCATAAATTTATATCAGGAATCTCTAGGGTTTCAAAGTTAGTTTCAGAATAGCTTACAGCCACAACCGTAAGATCAGGGTAATCTCTCAAAAGGCACTCACCAAGCACCTGTTTCAAAGAAAAGTGTTAAAACCCTTGATTTTTCTTGTAAGAAGAAAAGGTAAGAACCTTTCTAAACAGTAGACCAACAGAACTGATGATTGGCATACCCAAAAGACAAACCCTAACGTACCCAATTCATAATATTACTCAGCAATATAAAGACCTTGCTGCGTAATTAATTTTGTGTTGTTATACAAACCAGACGAAGAAATAGATCACGGAATTCCTGGGGTTTTAACCTAATTGAGAAAATTATGGAGATCAGAACCGTTCAAGGAAACTAACTAGAGCATCACTTAAGCCAAAGATATAAAGAACGCAAGCAAGCTGAAAACAATTACAAGTTCAGAGACATAAATATCATTCTTCACGGGATAATCAACCAAGAGAGCAAAAGTAAGAAATAAAATAACATACCTAATGACCTAATAAGCATGAATGATCACAGATCATTTTATTTTGCGATGATAACATCCCAGTGAAAACCTGGCCATGAAACAAAAGAATTGAGGAAAAAATACCAAAGATCATTTACCTTTCTATTACCAAAATCTTACTGATATAAAGCAGGTAAATAAATAAATAAAAACCCAGAACAGGGAAGAAAGTAAAGCCGGGCTTTGTCCTTGCAAAGATGTGGGGCTTCCCTCATGACACTAATTCCAGGAAACTAGAGCCAAAACAAGAAAAATTACATCTTGAATCAACTTATGTATATAAATATCGTATTGAGTTAAAAGGAAGAGAAAGTAAAACGCACATCATTGATCTTGGTATGATTATGCTGCTGAAAATCCAACCAGGAACAAAAATGGCAAGATAAAGGATATATTTATCCAAAATACCCCAAACTTGATCATGAATCTAGGCTCTTGTCTTTTAAAAGAAAATCTAGCAAAGGAGAGAAATTGTAACCTAATTAAGAACGCATTTGAAGAAGAAAAGTACACACATACCCAGAAGCCAACAACCATCTTTAAAGCTGAAACTGTACCGGAATAGTAAGGAGAACCCATAGAACTCAGGATAGATAGCGCCACTAATGACTAGATTGATTATGTTGAGATTAACCCATCAAACATCAACTTATCATCAGCTCATGGCGCTATCCCTCCTGAGCTTAACAGATTCTCCCATACTTGTGCACATAGCATCCATTTGAAGCCTTTATCAAGAAAGCCTGAAGCAAGCAATACTTGAAAGAGCCACAGCTAGTAGCTAGCCAATGAAGCTCTTCAAGTCATGACTCACATGGTGGGGGGTGTCAAGGAGGATGAGAGTCTATTTATAAAGGGAGGAACGTGGTAGAGCATTATGGAAGGACGGTTTTTTTATCATTTTATTTGTAGTAGTATTTTCTTATATTTTTGTATTATGGTTTAAGTCCATGTGTCATGTTTTTCTCTATATATACTTCTGCCGACTACGTCTTTCATGCTAGGATCACTCGGGATACGGTATGGACTATGGCCTATAATTTTCTAAATTCGAGATTATTTTTTATTTTCTCGCAGCTTTGCCGCATGGTAGCCATGAATTCTTTCAAATTTTGTCTCGAGTAATGTTTAGAAGGAGGGAACCTCAATATTGTCTAATATGCACTCTACCATATCTTGACCACTGGCCAATTTGGACTAGATAGTAATTGACAAGCGAGCTAGCTAGTTTCAACCTCCAAGCATTTCCAATACAGCAATGACATGGTTATCGTTGTTAGCATTAATGAGGCATTGAATTGTTTGGACACCAGCTGTTTACGGCTGATCAAAACCATATAGTAATATTTCTTCTCCATAACGTCGAGTTCAATTATAAGATGATTATACATATATATACAGACACTCATTTACCAATCCGTTAAGCCTGTAAAGATAGAGAGTTATATAAATTGGAGACAATATCCAGTTTACGATCCACGATCTAGCATGTGTACAGAGTCAAAACCTAATGCTTTTTGCTTGTGTTTGATGAGAGTTTTCCTGTCCGAAACATATCCTGATTTTTTACCTAATTCTTCTTCTTGCTGCGACGGTACCGAAGGATTAAATATATTTGTACTCTGGTCTTATTTCCTCCTTCACATGTTTACTAGTGAGCTAGCTTTTTCGGAAATTTCAAACTTACATCGAACTAAATAAAATATCTCAAGACGTCCATTTGACATTAGGATCCACTTTTTTTTTCCAAGTCCTCGTTCATCAACCCATCTAGTGATTGATACACTCAAATATCTACCTTTGAAATTTCAAATTCTCAACAATTTAATTGTCATTGTCATATTGGGGAAGCTAAGTTTAAATATGTATCGAAATAATTGCCCATACATATTATATATTGGAAATATGTACGTTTTCTAGCATGAATAGGTATGCATGTAACAAGGGGCGGAATCAGTAGAGACTGACAGGGGCTCGAGCCGCTGAATTAAAAAAATCCCGTGCTTTCTCCTCGAAGAATTTAAAATTTTAGAGCTAAATCCAGTAAAATTTAAGTTTTATCCTCTAAAAATTTCTCTAATCCTGCCTCTCCTATGAAAAATCTTGTCCCTGCCCAGATAGGGAATTAACTAGATTAGTAAAAATTGTATTGATTTTCAGAATCTAGTCTCTTTTTTTGTTAACCTGCTTAAAGCCTTTATTGATCCAAAAACAAGGTTGGATTGGTGCCTTTCAGAACATACATGCATGTTGCGGATGAATTATGGGTGAAAAAAATGAAGCCTTGGTACTGGTTACCATGTATGCCTTCTCTCTGTATATATTTTCTAGTTAATAAGGGAATTTGAAACGTATCATTAATTAATTAAGCACTGAGCGGGGGCAGGGTTCAAGGAGTTGCCTTCACAATTATCCCACGTCACTTGTGAGCTTAATAATTACGTTACCAGCACTCCACTGTAATGCAGTGTAAGATAGACATTTTTATTTATTATAGAAACTTTTATATACAAATATTTTCAATATATTTTTATAATTTAAAAAATTTAGATTCAAATAAAAAAATTTATACATGCTTATAATCAAATAAATCAAAAAATTATATGTAATAATAAATAAATAAATAAATAATCATCAACAATATCTAAAAATAAAACCGGAAAAATTAAAAACTTTTACACGGATATATTTACTAAATTTATTTATTAAGATAATTTTTGTATTTAATTAAATAATAATAGAAATAAAAAAAATAAATGAAGCTGATTGTATAAGATAAAAAGAAAAAAAATCATATTTTAGAAATAATATCTGGAAATAAAAAAATATTTTAACAAATTTTATTCATACAAAAGATTAAAAAAATAATAAATGAATAAGAAAAACTCTTCAAATTTAATACATAATTAAAACAATAATTATCATTTAAAAGGGGAACTCTAAACAAAATAAAAAAAACAGAGATATTATAATAATTTAAATATAATTTATTTAAAAAAATAAGGAAAAATTATAAGAAAACCAGTGATTAAAAAATATAAAATAAATCAGGAAAAAAAATAGTAGGTGTTGTTAAACTTGATTTTCTTAACTCATTTTGTCAAGGCTTGTATGACTGGCCATAATATATATATATATATATATATATATTTGCAATTGAATTAGATAACATGCTCTAATTGTTTTTAAAAACAATTAAATAAGTTGTTATTTGATCTGCAATGATAAGAAAATTAAAGTTTAAGATTTTATTTACAAAAAAAACTTATTTTTCAACTTATATTCTACTTATATAAGCTGCAAAAAAAAGTATAACAATTGTCATGAACCTATTTATACTTTAAAAACCCAAAAAACCATCTCAAGAATCAAAATTAACCCTAATAAACAAATCAACACAAATTCAAGTTTCTTTTTTCACAAACTTTAAATATAAAAAAACACTTATCATAAGCTCTCTACATCAAATATAATTATTTGACACAGATATTGTATGTTTTAATAGCTAAAATTAATATTAATGATATTATTTTTTTGTGTTGTTAAAATCCAATAATTTATCTCTTTTTTTTAATTAACTGAAAAATAACAAAAATAAATTGAAAAATATCAAGATACTAAAATTATATGATTTTTAACATTTTTAAATTTTAAATATCAAAGTATATTATTTGTAAAATTTATAGCATGTCAATCATGTTTGATGTTTTTTTAATAAAAAATTAATTAATTTTCAATAAGGATTAAATCACCTAAAATAAATTTTGAAAAATAAATTATAAATAAATAAATTTTTGCACAGCTCATTCATTCACAGTAATATATAAGATGACGAAGAATGGAATCTTACCCAGAAAAAAAAAAACCCCACAATTTTTAGAGGAATGCTTTATACTTTTGGAAACCCGAATTCGTCAGAGAGGACATCATGACTTAATAATCTTAATTAGAGTCGGCAAAATGATATTCCATCATCTTGCTTTACACCCAGAGCATTGATCATTTAAAAATTTAGTCTCTAGCAACTCAGTGTAATTTAAGTGCTTGAATGCTTTTAAGCGTATTATTTTAACTGTGATACTGTCACAGTCACAGTCACAGTCACTGTCTCTGTCGCTGTCACTATCACTGCCCTTATCTAGAAAGGCGTTTGGGATCTTTTTGCAGCTTTACTCTTTGTTTTGCAGGGATGGGAATATGATGCATGGCATTGGTGGTTGCATTTAATTTGCAATGAATCCTTCTGTTATTTCAAGAGGAGAATAATTGGGTTTTCGATCATGGGTGTACGCATGTCCAGGAAACACCGGTTTTGATGCCCAGCCATCCGCTCCAGTACTTTTACAAAAGGACTGGACTTTAAAAAAAAAAAAACGAGCCTAACCAATTTCTTTTAATTCAAAGAAATTAAGTGAAGATGGTGTTTTTAACAGACGAGTCGGGTTAAATTTTAATTAATTTGATAATATTGTAAAAAAATAACATTTATTATGTAAAATTTGTAATTTGGTATATAAGATTAGGATCAGTTTTTTTATAAAAATTTTAAAAACAAATTTAAATAAATTCAGTTTAATTTTTCAAACTCATGACTCAAAAAATTAATAAAATTTTAATAAATAAAATATTAGGGATAAAATAAAAAAAATATAACTACAAGAAATTAAAACAAAATAAATAACGATAAAAAAATAAAAAACATACCCGATATAAAATAAAATAAACTAAAATATTAAAAAAACAATTGAATAAATATTTTAACTAAAAAAGTAATATAAAATATCAATGGATGTAATTAAAAAAAGGATCAAAACACTAATTTCTTGGATTATTTTTTTTAAATAGTTACAAAAATAATAAAATTAAAATTAAAAAAATATTTTAAATATATATATATATATATATATATATATATATATATGAAAACTCTGAAATAATAAAAAAAAAAAAGATAAAGGAAAGAAAGAAGTCAATGTGGCAAAACCCGTTACTGTTTTTTTATACATACACTGCCCATTAGTGGAGGTGATTGCGTGAAGGATAAAAAACCGTCATGAAAGCTGGATTTTAGCCCATGTACAGTCATGTACGGTCTGCCCGAAGATCGCGGGTGTTTTTATGCATATCCGCGTGAACGTCATGTGCAACCGAATTTTTAAAATCAATCAATATTTTATATGTATCTAAATATTAAATTGCTCCTCATCGCGGTATAATTTATATTTTTAAAATATTTAATTTTTTATTAAAAATTATTTTTTTAGTGTTGTTAAATTATTTTAATATATTAATATCAAAAATAATTTTTTAAAAATAAAAAATAATTTTAATATATTTTTAAATAAAAATAATTTAAACTATTATTATTTTCATAATTTGAGACAAGCTCGAAATTCATTTGTGTTTTTTTTGTAGTAGCATAATTATAATTTTACTGTTATACACAATGAGGGAGTTTGGAGGTGAAAAAAATACAATAAATATTATATTTTTTCAGTATTATGATTATTTTTTTAAGTTTTTATTGAAATTGATATTAATTTAAAGTTTTAAAAAAATATTTTTATCACTAACAAGTTAAAAAAACACTAAAACTATTAATTTAAACTAAAAGAAATATTTTTCATGAAAATTAGCTCAACCTCAACTCCTTCCTTCCTTAACTACTCTTGTGATGAAAGCTTATGACGCTGCGTGCACAAGTTTCAACGCCTGAAATTTTATAATTTTTTAATGTTTTGTTTTTAAATAATTATTTTAATTATTTAAAATTTCACGATCAAATAAGTATTTTTATGTACCGAAGCATTGAAGAAATTAACAGACTTATAAGTTTTTACTTGATTTTTAAATTTTAAATAATTGAAAAACTTATTAAAAAATACTAAAAATAAATTACTTAATTATAAAATCTTGAAAAATTCAAACACTAGGTTATATGTACAACAGCAACAACTATATATAAAAACATAAACTCCATTGAAATAAGTGATGTGACAACAATATCTTTATTATCTAGTATATTTTGATGACTAGTTTGTCATTAAATCACTTTCAGAATTAATTTTTTTTAATGTATATATTTTTTATTTTAATTATTTTTTATCTCCTTTTACTCATTTTTTCCCCTTGTTCGTAGAGAAAAATCTAATAGATATCACCTGCTTTTATATGTTCATGATAAAAAAATAAAAATGCATGATATAGCCAGGAATTTTAATTAAAGTTTTAATTATATTTTATATATTTGACAATTTTAGCTTTGTTAACTATTTATGTGTGATTATATTCACGTAGCTTGCGAGTTGGTTGTTTTTTAATGGTAATATATCATAAGTTAGCATTAATTATCTTCGTTGATTTTTATTCAATTTAAAATCACCTTTACTATTAAAATATAATAGCACCGCCGCTCATTTTAATATTAAAATAAGTCCAAGTGCGTTCATCTAGTTAAAAAGAGATTGATGCGCCAAAAAAATACACGCATTTTTCATATCAAAACATATTTTTTCTTAAATCATCATAATTTTTCACCGTTGGCTTCTTTAGAATTAAAGTGTAGATGCAATTATATGAAAAATTATTTTTAAATAAAAATTAGAATTTTTTGTTATTATTTTACCTTCCATCGAGAGAATAATCTCATTCAGGGTGATAGAGTGGATAAAATTTCAAAATATTTTTATTAAAAATTATTTTTTATATTTTTGGATGGTTTTGATATAATAATTTTTAAAATATTTTTTTAAATCATTTTAATATATTTTAAAATAAAAAATACTTTAAACCACATCTAGTCCTAGATATGCTTAAAATCTGTCTCCTCTTTTCAGCTTTGACAATGACTTCTTAAATCAAAAGCTTTGTTGATTTCTCCAGAATCAACCTTTTATATTCAAGGAACAAATTATTGAAATCTCCTTAAGATTGAAAAAACGATTCAACAATTCTTCGTCAAGTTAACTTGGTGTTTAGAATTGTTAGATGTTTTTTCAGTAATTTTTTTTTAAACTATCTTCAACGTTGTTGGATGGAGCTTCCGATAATTTTTAATCTTCAGAAAAATCCTTAAAATTGCTGAATGGAGGATTTCCAATAATTTTCCGTGTATTCTCCTTAAAAAATATTGAAAGAAGCACTAATAATCTTCTTAAAATTACCGGTGTTACTGTGATAATTTGTAATATTTTTGAATGATTAAAATGCAGTTAAAGTTAGTTGACGAGGCATGGGTATATATCTGTTTTTAAGAAGATTCAAGCCATTCATAATGGACATAATTAAGCCTTATATATAACTTGTGCGCATGTGCTCTATGATTTGTTTCCTTCGTAATATATAAAATAGCTCGACAGTCATCGCTAAGTTCTACCACGTCTAGTTCCTTCATAACATATAAAATAGCTCGATTGTTCATAGTTAAAGTTATGCACAAGTACCCAGAGCTCTTCCACCAAGACACCGTTCTTGGGCATGCAAAGATTCCAAGGTATTAAACGCTTCAATTGTATTTTTAATCATATCAAATCTATCTCGCAACATTAGTTCTGTTGTCTACTTGTAGACGATTATATTCACGTAACTTGTGATCTAATTGATTTTTATATTAATACAATGAAGTTAATTATCTTTGTTAACTTTTACTTAATTTAAACTCGCCATTTAATGTTAATGTATAACAATACACTCTAAAAATAAGACAGTCCAAACTCAATCAGAAAACAATTCAACACATCATGTAATAAATTCAATTTATAGTATAATCATTATTCTAACAAAAAAAAATCATAGCTGAACAATACTTGTGTAATTTGCTATTTTAAGACAGAAAAGTCCAACAAAAATTAACTTCTCCGATGAAAGTCTTGGGTTATTACTTCACTTTTACATCATTATTCTTGTTCTTTTTACAAGTGATTTATTTTTATATTTTAATTTTATAAAATAGTTTAAGCGTAAAATAACTGGAAAATAATATAAATTATATTTTATAATATTATTTTAATAGTTTAAAATTTTAAATTAAGATGATTTTTTAACATAATATTAACATTTTGACGACTAAACCATTACAAATTTATTTTTTTTATTCTTATTTATTTAATATAAATTAATATAAATTTGTGTAAATTTCAAATATAAAATATTTTTATTTAAAGGAATGTATTATAAAATAATATATTGAAATCTTAATTTATAATTTAAACTTTTAAATTAATATAATTTTTAATATAAATTATATTTTAAAAATTTATCTATCAATAAAAACACTGATCTTTTATTTTTAAGTAACTCTTTCCCAGCAAGGAGTCACTCTAGTTGGGACAATGGATTAATATCATGAGATCGGATTCATCTGGCATTAAGGGGAAAGGTTCAAGGCCCTTTGTTCGAGTATTGTTTTAACGAAAGACAATTGAAAATCACTTAATATTTTTCATAATGATTATATAAATGTATAATTAAAGTTTCATATGAAGCCTGGATTGTGCACCCTTTGAGAGATCAACAATATTAATTCTCGAGCTGACCTAGCTTAGCTGAACTTCAAGATGAAAACTACACGAGGAGGAAACAGGAAAAAACACAAGTGAAAGGGGAGTCCCTTGAAATTCTGTATTCATTGAGGACCAAAAAATAATAAAAGGGTGGAAGAACTGAAAATCTGCCTTGGGCCCTGGTTATTCTATACCCTACTTTCTCTGGTTCTCGAGGGAGCAGCACCGCTCGGCACTTGGTTCAGCTTTTCGACTGGGGTTTTTCTTGGAAACCCCATCTCTCCTATTTCTTTTCTCCATTCATCGGTACATACTCTCCACAGACTCAGCTATGCCTGCTACTCTCTCGAAAATCGTGACCCCTTGATGATCTGCATTTCATTTATTTTATTCCGGGAAACCCACATTTAATCGTGAGGACATTAATGCCTTGATAGAATCTGACCGGCCCCTCTCCATCCTCTGCCGAAAAGGTGATCGCAATCTTTTATCCTTTTTGGCCTGTTAGGACATTTTTTAACTAGTTTCTCACGACTTGTCTCTACCTAACTAGGTTTAGAAATCGTAGAAAATCATGAAAACCTTGTATGTGTTTGTCCTCTTGTTTTTGTTGGCTTGGTAAAGTCCTTTCCTGGCCAATATGATCGCAACCAAAGGTTTGCAAGTCAACAGAAGGGAAGAAAATTAATAAATGCGTTACAGAACAAATACCGCTAAAACATAACTATATTAAAAACTATTGATAAAATATTAAATGTCTAATTTAATATATGTACTACTGGCTACTCTTTTTTCTCGTTTTTTCACAGGTCATATAAATCGAAGCGTAATGGAACACTGAGTTTAATATCTTTCATGTCTCGAAATTAATTTAATCACCGCAACAAAAATCTCTTGCGTGGTGTAGAAGCAAATTATTTCCAAGCAAATGCTATTACTTGATCCATTCTATGACACCATTTAATAGAAACTAGGAAGCCGCTGCCGATGAGTCGGAGACTCGTTAATTAATATATTGGAAAATATTCAAACCTTCTTGCATGTGGCGGTCAAAATAGACGGGTTTTTGGGTACCATCGCACCACTCTCTGTCTTTTTTCCTTTTCTATTTCCTGTGTGGAAAAGCTAAGTGCAACTTAGACATTGTAATTTATCAGTATTAATTAATTAATTTTTAATAATAGAAATAATTAAGTATTTCATTGATGGATTTGGATTATTTCACTTTCTTGGCTTTTTCTTTCTAAATATCTTCTTTTCTAATCAAATCTTTCCATTTTACCTGATTTACCTGATTTGCTTTGCTTTGCTTTTCTTTAGTTTCTTTTTCAAAATAAACATGAAATCAAGAAAATGATTAAATTATATAGATCTAAAATTAAAGAAATTAAATATTTAGTTTCTAAAAAATCGAGATCTGATTAATTAGTTGTGTCAATGTGAGCTCGAATCTTTAGCCTTCTTTAGCATTTTATGCGGTGATCAATTTATTTATTGCTGTAATAATTGATAATCTTGTTGTTCCCTCCCCCATTAATACTAATAGCTAACCATGGATGTATATCAATTTTTTATAAAAATAAAAACCTTCTTTATATGAAGGTCACTTCCAATTCCAAAAAACAAGTTTGTTACAAAAATAACAAAGAAAGAAAAACTCTAAACGCTACACAATTTCTTGACTAGAATTTTGGTCATATTTAATAATGCATTTGAACTATATTTGAAAGTAATTTTTAAAGTATATACAGATTGCAAGGATATTAAAATAATTCTTCGATGTTTTCATGATATTACTGAACACGGTACTCCGATAGCAACTAAACAATCAAAGCCCCTTGACCATGTTTGATTCGGAGTTGTATAGCCTAAACTATGAGCTGTGATCCGAGTGTTGGCGTGCAAATAACTCGCAGCTCATAGGGCGAGGGGGAATGACAAAAGTTTGATGATGGACTTGAGCTAGATTTGAAAGCAATTCTCAAAGTACGTATGGTTCGAAAAAAGTAATAAAACGATCATTTTTAATGTTTTCACAATAGCACTGAACGCAATGCTTTACTTGTAAATAAACAATCAAAGTCCCTTGACATTGTTTGGTATGGTGTTGTATAAGCCAAAACCATTAGCTATGGTCCGAATTTTGGCACCACCAGAAAAACCAGGGTATGCAAATAACTCGTAGCTCATAGGGTGAGAGGGAATGGCAAAAGTTTGACTTAACAATTCAACCACAAAACTAAGAGATAAATTTGGGAAAACTAATCTATAACAATAGGCTGAACGATTCGACGACGTACTAGTTGAGGAGGAGAATGGCCCAAAGCAACTTCTGTAGCCAAATGAGCGAACATGTTCAGTTTCCAGCCAGATAAAAAAAGTATGTGTGTGTGTGTGTGTGTATGCGGATGTGTATAGGTCACGTCAACATCCTCGAAAACTCAGGACAGGGCCGCCTCAATGCCACTTGGGTCTCACAGGATTCTTCTTCAGCTATGCCCCCCCTCCCCCTGTTTTTTTCCAGCCTTACCTAGATTAAAGGTACAATCCTTGATAAAATCTCCCACCATGAACTTAGCCCTTTAATTTAATTGACTGAATAATATGAACTTTATTGAAGACTTTCGGGAATCACAATTGATTATATGCCAGGTTTGTTTTGCAAATTTGACAGACATTTACTCATCAATTCTTGTTTATAATCTGTATATCAAAGCTAAACAACTCCTAATTAATTGGATTTTATATAGTCGTTTACACTCAGATTGCCAAGAACTTACAAGAATAGAGAATTCTTCTCTCACAAATTCTTCCTAAATTCAAAATCAAGATCAAGGGTGCACCCTAGATTGCATAGGATGTTGTGATAAATATATATTTTTTCTAACAGCGATATAGCGTACATTTTCATCCTTCAATGAATGGCCTGAAACCCCCCCCCCTAATGGCAGTTTGGCTGATGTGCCATCCTTGCAGCAGCCTGCAAACTCTGTGCGCTTCGTCAGCCCCTAGATCCATTTGAAAATTGCATTGACATCAATATCTGGACACTACAAAGTGTGTATTAAACTATTCATTAATTAAAACTATATATTTCCTACTTTATTTTTCAAGAGCAGGCATATTGATGCAATTGGATTACGCAAAGCCTTACAATTGACAAAGCAGAACACCTTTTTTAGATGAAAAGGCTGTAAAGATATGAATGGACAAATAAGATCAGCTGCAAAGCAAAGCTTAAAAAAACCAAGCTAAAACTTGCATCCAATCTTGATTCCGTACTGCCTGCCCAGGATAGAATTATAGATTGGTCATGGTGTGATTATATCCTTTTGAAGATATGTCATTGCAAGGAGGTATTAGGTGGGGAGGCAAATCCCAAGAGATAGAATTAAGAAAGGATATAAAATCATTAAATCTAGAGAAAGTGGGTGGGAATTTCACAAAGGTCAAAGTGAATGTGTGTGGGGGCAGTGGTCAAATCACGAATCTCCGTATGAAAAATAAAATATACTCTATGAATTAGAGAAGAATAGGACTTCTCCGTAAAGGGGTCCACAACCCGACAATCTCTTCATGTTTGCTCTCCCACTTGTCCTAATTTTAGCAATACACCTAACGTCAGAGCCGGATCAGGCTTCCCCCGGCCCCTATTTTTCTGCTTCCATTTCTTTCTTTTTTAAAAAAAAAACTGTAGGGGTATGGACATCTTTCATATATTTTGATTAATTCTACTCGAACTCATAATTTTTAGGAGTAAACCTAAATGTAACTAGTTTAGCTACAACCTCGAGGTTTTATTTTTTGATTTTAATTCGGTGATAGTTTATACAATATGTAAATTTGAAAACAAACTCAGATCTACCAGCTTAATTACAGTTTCATTTCTTAATTTTGATTCTGTGGGTGGTTTAAAACACCCTGCATCCTAGCTTTCATAATACTCCATGCTCCTTTCTAGTTATCACGGAATACACTGACCACATGTAAACCTTTTTATCAAAATATTTACGTTGAGGTTTCGGTTAATAAAATAACTCAGAACGAAATTCGCAGAACCAGTTAATCTATCCTTGAAAGAAATTTTTGATTGAAGTAATGAATACTATAAATTACCCAAAAAAAAGAGAAAAGAATCCTTTTAATTTGGGAACAAATTATATTTTTAAAAAATATAATTTTTTATTAGAATTTAATATATTTTATATCTTTTAGACTGTTTTGATATAGTGATATTAAAAATAATTTTTAAAAATAAAAAAAACATTTTTAATATGCATTTCAACATAAAAAATTACTTGAAAAACAACTATACTGCTAAAATTAAATATAAACTCAAATTCCTGTAAATTCTTCCAAACCAGAAGGAGACCAATTTACATGGAGATATTAATGGTTAATTTTCTTTTTAATTTCTTTTTCTTTGGATTTAACTAATTTTTTTAATCTGTCAACAATATATACAATTATAAGGTTTTTACTAGCAATGCAAGGTATCGGGCTTCCTTACAAGAAAATAAACTTTGAAATGTTTTGAGGTATATAAAATCCAAAAGGAAGTGAATAGATCCGAGTAAAATTGCTTTGCCACCTTCATCAAAATATCACCTATATTATGTAGCCATGGAACTTTTCCCCGAGGACCTGACATAAGATACGTGACATAATTCATACATCAAATTGAGAACGATAGAACATAACCAGTGATGGCATCTACGTTCTCTCATGTGTGGAGGTGCAGCATATTTTTATAAGATCGATCCACAAAGGGAGATCTCTTTAAAGTCACATGCTTCCTCCACCATAAACTCCATTCCAAGTTCGGCAACAAAGCTGAATAGCGATGTACATTTCTTGCCATGTTTGTGTATATAGATTTGACGGGGTGGCTAATGTACCCACGATACACCTGTATTATCAGATACGAGTTCCATCTTCCTCTACTTGACTTTCATGGCTTGGACATGCATGGAAAAACTCTCCATTTGGATGGTGCATGATCAATCCGGATACGATAAGAAGGCCTTGCTTGTTATTTTTTTAGCGTTTTTAAATGTTTGATATTTTTTAATTAAAAATATATTAAAATAATACATTGTAATGAAAAAACTATATTGTAATTAAAAAACAAATGCTCACTTAATTAACCAGGGATATCTGCCAAGAACACAGCTAGTCTGACTTCTTAGATCAGCGACATAACCAATCCCTTATTAACGACGAAGTCAAATTATACAAGTATCGAATGCTTGTATGTCTCTGAGACATGCATGTGACATCGCACAAGTTGCTCTAGGAGCTGCAACTATGAAGTGAACAGTGCTTATGTTGCAGGTGTTATTTTCAATATTGATATGAAACCATATATGGCGAGAGAGCTGACTCTTTCGCTTCTCAGTCAATGCAAGTTTGCCCTAGCTTAATTATGACCGCATAAAAAAACCATGACAAAGCTTCTTCTTTTTTTCTTTAATTCTCTTCTTCTTCGTAGCTATTGTGTCTGAGATTTTTTATTTAGAAATATATTAAAATATTTTTTTTATATTTTTTAAAAAATATTTTTAATATCAAAATAATAAAAAATAAAATAATAAACAAAAACATTCAAACTTTTTTAAAAATATACTTTAACTACACACTCAAAACATATCTAATATGTTTTCTTCTCTTTTATTCACAAAAACTTTGCAGCACCTGCCACACAACTTTTTTTAGGCTTGTTTTTCAACTTATCTCTATTAACTTATACATCGGTGGGTTTTTAACATAATAAAGAGACATGCTTGTCTAATGAAAAGTACATTTTTAAAAATTATTTTTTAGATTTTTATATATTTATTGTCATTAGAAAAATTAATTAATAAAAAATATTTTTTAATCAGAAAAAAAATTTGACTTGATTTTTAAAATTTTTTTAAGCGAAAAACATTTTTTGTGAAAGTTTTTGAAATGCCATGTAATTTACTAATAATATAAAATTTAATCCTTAAAATTTTTAGTGCTATATATTTTATTTTTATTTTTTAAAATTTTACCTTTTAGAATTTGATTTTATTTGATTTTTATATCAATTTTAGTTTTTATTTTTATTATTTCTATTTGCTTTTCTCTTATCATTTTCTTAATTGAAATATTTTATCTATTAAATTTGATACTCATTATTTTTATTGCTACTTATTTTATTTTAAATAATTTATAAAATTATAATTATTTTTTTAATTTCATCATCTTTTAATTTTTTTATCTATTCAATTTAATCTATATTATTTTTATTATTATTTATTTGATTGGAGATAACTTATGAGATTAGATTTTTTCAATTTTATTCTCATTTAACCTTTTAATTTGTAAAATTTATTTATTTTTTATTTTAATAAAGTTTAAAAAAATTGAGTTATTTTCCATAACATGACTAAATATTGAAAAGTATTTTTTAATTTATTTTTTATGATATTATCAAATATTAAAAAATAATTTACTTTTTAAGAATTTATATATAAAGAAAATTACTTTTAAAAAAAATACTTCTCAACAATCAAATTATATCTTAAAATGATTTTTTTTTCCCAACCACTTCATTTGCCGTGTTCAAAATTTTTTCATTCTACATCAGTACCGAGAAGAGCCATCTCATTGTTAGAGGTTTTGCATGTAACACTACTGATTTTGTGTTTTCATTAATGTTGTACATATTTAAGATTCAACCACGCATCCTCTCCACTACCCTTTCGAGCTAGTAAGTTCCGAGCTTTGTTTGTAAATGGATAATGACACGAAGCTACAGATGGTACGTTATCCACATTTATTTCCACACACAAGATCATGTGAAAGAGCCGAACATGTTCCGAGAAAACACCGCAGGAGTGCTTTTCTTTTTATCCATTGACATTGGATAGTTTTGGTCGTTTCAGCTGGGACATATTTGGCCCAGGGATTGTTCGGTGGATGTGCATGTCCACTTGCCCACCTTTGTTATATTTTCTGGTCAGATCCTGTAACTTCTATTGGAGATGAAGAAAAATAAAATCAAACGAACTCCGATGAAGAGTGGAAAGAGAAGCTCGAAAGCAGGTTTTTGAGACCCTACAGTTAGGTATGCTGGACGTTTGATTTGATAGAACCATCATTTCAACGGTATCTTGTCCTGATTCGGGCTTCTCATATTATGCTGCTAGAATTGAATTTCTCATCCTTGGATGTTCCTAAATGGGTTACCTCGAAATAGAGAGAATTCTTTTTCTTTTTTTTTTGCAAAAAGGTAAAAAAAAAATGAACGGATTAATTCTCGACATTTTCTCTGCTACCAAATAGATAACACCCACACAATCAAATGGATTTTCTTTTTTTAAAAACCTGGGTTTCTTCTCTTCATTTTTTTTATAGGTTGCAGTTGGGTTTGCACCAATTAGCCATGGGAGAACACTCGTCTCGACTTTGGGCAATGGGCCATTGGCTCGGTCTATGCTAGGATTTCTAAGTGTGTACTTTAATTTCACATGAGTTTCTGCTAGCTGACATCGAACTCTTTCGTGGATGCATGGGCCTATGATCAGGGGCAAATTAATTAGCAAAGTTGGGTTGGGCTTGATCGAATCTGGTCTAATGACGAAAATTGCCCAGTAACGTACAGAACGCTTAAAGTTGAACAAATGGCTCCAAGTGCTGTGGTGATCTTCAATCATGTTTTACGGGATTGTTAGTTTTGGACCTTATTGCGCAACCGTGTGCCCATGCCTCACCATCCATTTTGAATATAAAATAGTTTTTATTTAAAAATATATTAAAATAATATACATTTTTTATATTTTATTTTTAATATAAATATATCAAGATAATAAAAAAACATAAGAAAATTAATTTAAAATTTCAATAAATTTAATTTTTTTCAAAAATATAATTAAACTACAATATTAAACAAGGATTTATTTTTACACCCAAGATGGACAGTTTCCAGTTTGGACACCTTCTTTCACTGTCTAAATTTGCATGATATGAATTAATCTCGATCTCAATCTCAACTGATAATCGTCAAACTTCTTCTTGATTTCATTTTTATTTTTTTAGAGGATAAACTTTGTGTTTTTCCATATTTAATTAAGAAGTTAAAATTGATACGTGGATCCTCACAGTGAATTTCACAGAATTTATTAAATTTATAAATGACCACGAGTAAATAATAATAATAATAATAATGCAGATATAAATGGTGCCGAAAGGAGCTGAGAAAAATGAAAAGAGAGTTTGCGCTAACAAAAATAAAAATGGAAAAACAAAGAAACGATGCCGTTTACAATTATCCCATGCCCAGCTGTCACGATGGCCTTGGCCGTTTAACGATAACAAAACAAACCGAGAGATTTTAACAGGCCACCATTCAAAAGAATCTCCATCCACAAAGTTTCTAAAGAGAAAGAAGATATAAAGTAAATACGTGGCTGAGAGGCAAGGAATTTCGCCCTTTACTGAAAATCGAAACCAACAAAAATAAGAAGCCTCTGTTTTCGTAACTCGCGTTAAACTATAGAAATGAAGAGTGAATAAGAGGAGAAAAAAACCAATGGCTTCATCATGTCTGAATTCTTTAATTCTACCACCTTGTTCACTTCCTCGTAGAGTAACAGAGACTTGTGCTTCTTTATCTTCTTCTTATCCCGCGTTAAATCCTACTTGCAGCAGCATAGGAGGAGCCTTAAAGCCTATAGTTATCAATGGAGACCCTCCTACTTTTGTCTCTGCGCCTGGTCGCCGTATTGTAGCTGGTAATTTACTAGTCATCATCTCCCTTTTTGGTTTTGGTGCTTTTGTTTTACTCTGTCTGAGCTTGGTTCTTAGTAGTATCGATACCGTATTGTCATTTTCTGGTATTGGTGAGTTCTTTATATACTTCAGCTTCATGACTTAACGAACTTGCATTGTTGGAAGGCAGTGTTAATGTTTCAATGCAAAGTTTGAATTATGTAACAGAAACTAAGTTAGTCCTGATTATTTTTGTTGAACGCACCCAAATTAGTAAGTTTGACTAAATTTTCAGAGAACTGAAACGCATATTTGTAACCATTCTGCATGTTGATATACACTAGTATGAGTGCTGGTAATTTTCATTTATTAACTCAAAGGATAATATACAGATTCTTGATGGTTACTGGAGAATGTATGCTTAACTTAATTGGGGTTTCCCCACTATGGCATTCAAGGTGTCATTTTGCTCGGCTGTGATGCCTTTTTATCATTAAGTCCTATTTTGGAAGGAGATTTGTGAAATGTTTTTGTTAGTTTTGTACAAGTCAAAATTGATTTTTTTCATTTTTCAAAGCGATAAAAGATATCTTTGTGAAGATTTCATGTGGAGATTGAAGAGAAACAATATAATCTCTATCAATTTATTGTGTTGGCTTTTATGCATGCCATTCATTAATCAACTTTTTCTTCACTGTCTACTTTGACTTGTGTTCATAGTTGGAGATGTTCATGGAGATCTTGACCAAGCAAGATGTGCGCTTGAAATCGCTGGCGTACTGAGTTCTGATGGTCAAGATTTATGGACGGGTGGAGAAACCGTATGTCTTTTATTCGTCTAACATGCAGAAAACTTTGAACTACTATTGGTTTACAATTTATGGACTGTAATCTTATGTGATATCATTAAGATAACACTATCCTCTTCAAGCTTCTATATTTGTTGTCTAATGTTTTCTAATCCTTCTTTGGAAATGTAGGTATTGATTCAGCTTGGAGATGTACTTGATCGAGGTGAAGAAGAGATAGCAATACTGTCCTTACTACGCTCATTGGATATTCAGGCAAAAGCTCAAGGTGGAGCTGTTTTTCAGGTTTGTAGTACTAAAGATGTAAAGAGCTCTGTCAGTGAGGCAACATCAACATCATGCTACAGCCACATTTTAAATATTGCACAACAGTATATGGATTAAGGCTTATTGAAGTTCCTCTAGGCTTCCTACCTCTTATGTCTCAAGCGTACAATCTTCTGTCATCCGGCAAACTTTTCAGTAATTTGAGTTCAATATATTCATTTTAAAAGATTTCTTGTGAAACTCCAAGATATTATTCTCCAAATTTTCTTGATTTATGTTTCAGCTATATTATTGTTTTGATAATAGGTCAATGGGAATCATGAGACAATGAACGTGGAGGGAGATTTTAGATATGTTGACTCGGGGGCATTTGATGAATGTTCAGATTTCCTGGCCTACTTGGAAGACCACCAGTACAACTGGGAAAATGCTTTTCTTGGCTGGATTGGAGAGTCTAAAAGGTGGAGAGAAGATCGAAAATTGTCTCAGAATCACTGGGGTCCTTGGAATCTGGTGAAGGTACAAAAATCCTGTCCTTTCAGTTATCAAATGCAGTGAACCTATCGGCTCTCCTTCTGTTCCTCCACAGAAACTCTCCGTCTTTGCCTTTACCAGCATATGGCGCATTTACTGATATCATCTTAAAATATTAGGGCAGAGGCAAAAGGGGGTAATTGCCAGATCAATCTTGTTGAGACCAGGTGGTCCGTTAGCATGTGAATTGGCGCGGCATGCAGTTGTGCTCAAGATCAATGACTGGGTATTCTGTCATGGTGGCCTCATTCCTCGACATGGTAAGAAATAAAAATAGCAGCATCTCTTCTTGGAAGATTTGGTTGTCATGCTGTTTATGCTTGCTAAAACATGTTAGATTTTTATCTTTTCTTGTTTGAAATGCCTGATAGGAGTATTGGTACTTCTGCAGTTGCATATGGCGTTGAAAGGATGAACTATGAAGTATCTCAGTGGATGAGAGGTTTCAGTGAGGATGATACTAGTCCTAATTTCCCGTTTATAGCCACAAAGGGTTTTGATTCTGTTGTTTGGAACCGCTTATACTCAAGAGACATGCTGGGTTTGGAGGGCTATCAAATTAACCAGGTATGTATCCTTTGATGGTGTGTATTTCTATCTCTTTCTTGTGAGGGAATCAGGCAATTAAAAATAATATGAAATTAAACAAACTTGTTGCCACTAAAAACTACAACCACTGTTTATCAGAGCATGCATTTGTCTGCCAACTTGATTTGCTTTAGGGTGGATTACTTCGTCTTTGAAGCAAGAAGAAATCAACCTCTTTCAAAATGAGATTTTCTGATGTCGTGTTTTTTTTTTCCCATGATTTTTAATCAATTATAGGAGTCAAGCTTGAACTGTGGAATCTTAATACTGTAGTAACTTCTCTGGCTTTTGGAACTAAAAACTGTATGCTCGTCAGATACAATCCGTTCTTGAAGAGACGCTGCATTTGCTTGGAGCTAAGGCAATGGTGGTAGGGCATACCCCTCAGACTACAGGCGTAAATTGGTACTCATCTATGCTGTCTTTAGTTAGGTTCCGATTTGCATCATAATATGGCAGCTATTTTTTCCTGGTCGTAGTTCTGAAATTCTGTGTGTTTCTTGCAGTAAATACAACTGTAGCATATGGTGCATCGATGTTGGAATGTCCAGTGGAGTTCTGAATTCAAGACCAGAGGTAATTTGAATTTGGAGTGCCACGACTCTGCTGCATAGAACACGTGAAAACAGAAAAAAGGAAAATTAATTTGCTTCAAAAGATCTTGCACCCAAGTTGAGGAGCCCCTGTAAAGCACTTCTTTGTCATCTAAGCAAACAATGAACCACTTAAAAGGTGATGGATTTTTTTTCCTTCACTTCCATTCTTCAGGTGCTTGAAATAGTAGAGAACAAAGCAAGAGTAATAAGGATCGAAAGGGACAGATTTAGTGAACTTCAGGCTGTTGATTATACATAAAGAGAAGCAAATGAATTGACCAGGTATTGTTCTGAATCAAATTTTCTTGTTTGTTGCTTTATGCCCCACGTAAAGTAAAATGTTCTGCAAGGACACAGTTCGGCTTTGCAGATTCTGCGTTGGATGGATATAACCATCTGCCGCAATGCTTTTTAGCTTGTAATGTATTTGCTTCTGAAAAGCTGCATTATTTATTATATGCCGTGCAGTACTGGGCAAGGCTTGTACCAAAAAAAAAAAAACATGAAAATTAGGGTATATCACTTTCAAAATGGTGGGGGATTAAGGGTTCTATTTCTGTTTTATATGTTCGCAGGAATACACCTACCTTGACCTTTTTGTGGCGGATTCTCTTCCCATTGGTTAAATTGTTTTGTAATTGAAAGAAATAGTTCAACATCAAATCAGCAAAGGAGAAGTGGAAATTCAGACAAAAATTCCAAAGTAATTACGTGCATAAACGAGAGGATATTCGGGGAACGAGCCTTCATATTGTTGTCCACTGAAGTTAGTAAATATTAGTTTGTAATAAGATCAGAAGCAGGCTAGTGATTGCCACATAAAAATTGATCTATATCGAGCAAGAATAATAGCACTAGCAGGCTCCGAAGAACATATCGAGGCAAGACAGACCTGGTCGTGGAGATAACGTCTGGCCTCCCCCTTATTTTCCCCGTGGCTCATATTTGTAATCAACAAACGCCATGGTATATGCTATTTATCCACTACAGTACTTTTCTTTTTTCGCATTTTGGGTTTGTCGCTGCATTATTCCTCGAGTAAAAAAAAAAACAAACAAACTAAATCAGCTAGTTCTTTATCACTGCATAAATCTAGCAAAATACCGAATGAAGAAAACAAGAGCTTCAAAATTGGAATTCAACTCCTGTTAGCAAAACGAAGCAAAATATTTTGTGTTAAATGATCCATGCACTTGAGTACCTCAAATTCGTATCAAGGACTTCAAGTAGGTCATGATATTATTATTTTAGAGGGTAAATTAATTACACGGACCCTCTCAGACTCTCAGTCTCAGAATAGCATATTACAGGTGCTGTTAAGAGGTTTTTTTTTGGAATTTAGCCAGATCCTCCTGAGATTTCCAACTCTCGATGAGAAAAGCCTCATTTTAGATGTCCGATAGATCGTCAGAATTTTATTATTTATTTTATTTTTTGACATGACCTGGTTCTGATGTTCGAGACCTCTCCAGGTGAAAAGAAGCATTCTCCGTCCCGTCCTTCTTCCTTGGAACTTTCTCTCATCGACTCCTCGTTCTCTAGTTTTTCTTAAACGACAATAACAAAGTGAAGTTATGTCCCTAAAATAAAATGAAAAACACAAAATGCAAGTGTTGGTTTTTGGGTTGGTATTATTATATTTTTTTTAAAAAAATATTTTTTTATTTTAGATAATTTTTTTATATTTTGAATTGTTTTGATATGAAAATTTCAAAAATAATTTTTAAAATATTATTTTAATAATTGTTTTAAAAAAAACTAATATCATATTACCAAGCAGTAATGGTTGGCTGCTCACTTTGGCTTTGAAGCCATCTCCAACGTCTCTCTTTGTAAACTCCGCTACTCAATACCGACACCATTTCACATTATAAAAAACCCAAACAAAGACACTAAATTCACATGCCAGTATCCTTCTCCACCACCACCACCACCACCACCCTCCCTCTTATCCTACGCACCCTCCCTTCTTCAACCATGGCTTCTTCTTCTCTCTCTATGCCTTCTGTTTCTCTCAAAACCCTCTCTTTCACTTCCTCTGATGCTTTTAACAAAGGAATTCGTGGATTTGCTCTTAAAAATGGGAACCCATCAAGGGTTTTCATGAGCTTGTCAGTTGGATCACAAACTCAAACTGTTGTTGTTGATGATACGTTGTTTCTCGATTATAAGCCTACCTCTGCCTTTTTGTTTCCTGGTCAGGTCAGTCTTTTATTGATTTCTTTTACCTTTCTAATTTTACCTGCATTGGTTAATTCCTAATGTAGGAAATCGTTAGATAAGGCTTGATTGATTTTTGTTTAATTGGGACTGGAATTAAAGATTAAGAGCTAAATTGTTAGTTTGTTGATTAATTAATTGATTGCTACTCCTAAGTCCTAACTAGAGTGGTGTGTTGTTGTTTGTTCTAAGTAATTCAGGGTGCACAAGCTGTTGGGATGGGAAAGGAGGCTCATAGTGTGTCAGCTGCTTCCGAGTTGTACAAAAAAGCCACCGATATACTGGGGTAAGCATTCAAAAAAATTATTCTTGTTTTTTCCTCTTTCAGTCAGCTTTAGAAATTCGGCCTGGAATCTATATTCATTGTCTTCATAAGCATTTGTTGGATGCAGGTATGATCTTCTAGAACTCTGCACCGGTGGTCCAAAAGAGAAGCTGGATTCGACTGTTATAAGCCAGGTATTCCCTCTTTCTGCTATGCAATGTTTACTGCTTTACTTTGGGCTTAATTGTCCCGGAAATAATCAACAGTCATTTATGCCATAAGGAGACAAGCTCACCCAATGCAACATGTATGGTTGTGAAGACACTCTACTTTGGTGAAAAGATGTCAACATTTTCTTTTAAATTACTAGGTCCCATGTGATAGATTTACTACACCAATTGGCTTGATCGGTTAATCTTATTTTTGAAACTGGGATAAACACCATGTCATGGATCTACACCCTTTTATCTAAATAGCAGCATTAATTTCTGGTGATGTTGATGCTTAGCTGTCGTGCATGCAGTTAAGATTTATAAATGGTGATTAATGGTGAGCATCTGTAACTATCAATGCAGCCTGCTATTTATGTCACAAGTCTAGCTGCAGTTGAGGTTCTCCGAGCGCGTGATGGAGGCCAGCAGATAATTGACTCTGTTGATGTCACATGTGGTCTCAGCTTGGGAGAATATACTGCACTAGCATTTGCTGGAGCCTTCAGGTGAGCATTTAACTCAAGAAAACAACTGTTGTATTTGCAAACTAAAGCAACTTCACCTAACAATAACTCTAACTGAGTTGAAACAATATTGTGTTGATGTGTTTGCACAAATTGATTTATGAGCTTGCTACCTCCTCCTTCGTATTCATATTTTAATTTATCCTGCATTGAGCCGAGCACTTTTAGATTACAATGCTTATCAATATGATGCTTCTCTTAAAATCCCGTGTGTCATACATTAGAAGGACTCAGTTATATTCAAACTTAAGTGATGACTACCTCATTTAGTTGAGTTCTGCCCAACATTTAATGTGACATGCAAACTAGATTAATCCAGAAATATTCCAATCTGATCAATGATTGTCACTGCTGGGTGATTATCTGGTCGTTGCTCATGCTGTGCTCTGTGTATCAGATTGGGGCCGATAGAACATCGTCATATTCATGTTTTAGTTTGTGCACCATTTACTGTTTTCAGAATAAAAGTTTTAATCGCTTACAGATAGTATATGCCTGTATGATTCCTGCCTGTTTATATGTCACTTGTGTTTATGTATTCACATGTCCTGTTTCTCTGGATTCCATCTTATTATAGCTTCGAAGATGGACTGAAGCTGGTCAAACTAAGAGGTGAAGCCATGCAGGTAATCATAGCTGCCTAAGAGATGGCTATAGTATATGTACCTCATATTGAGTGTTTCATGACATGTTTTAGTAATAACGTTTCTATGAAACTGCCTACAGGAAGCTGCTGATGCTGCTAAAAGTGCAATGGTCAGTGTTATAGGACTGGACTCTGACAAAGTTCAACAGTTGTGTGATGCAGCCAATCAAGAAGTTGATGAAGCTGATAGAGTTCAGATTGCAAATTACCTATGTCCTGTAATGTTCCTTTAAATCAGATTCTTTTAGTATCAGTGCCTTACTTGGTGTATTTATTAACTTAATGTATGAACTTTGGTATTGAATGCATTTTGGTAGGGTAATTATGCGGTATCTGGAGGTGTCAAGGGAATAGAAGCAGTAGAAGCCAAAGCAAAGTCATTCAAAGCTCGAATGACGGTAATTTTGTTTCATTGTCGTCGTCGTCATCTTTTCACTGTTAATAACCATGGTTCCAACTTTTGTCAGGTTCGTTTAGCAGTTGCCGGTGCTTTTCATACAAGTTTCATGGAACCAGCTGTCTCAAGATTGGAGGCCGCATTGGCAGCCACTGAAATCAGACAACCAAGAATACCAGTTATATCCAATGTTGATGCACAACCACATGCAGATCCTGCAACAATTAAGAAGATCTTGGCACGCCAAGTAAACTACCCGTAACTTGCTTCTCCTTGATAAAGCGGAGGAAACAATAATTTGATCCTATAAATTCAAACCCGCAGGTGACTTCTCCAGTTCAATGGGAAACAACAGTGAAGACTCTCCTAACCAAAGGACTGAAGAAGAGTTATGAATTGGGACCTGGAAAGGTACAAATTTATCCCGATCTCATAAATTACAGAACCAGAGTCGTGTAGCGGTAACTCATTCTAATCTACACTCTTGAAAATTTCCATCTTAGTTTAGTAAAATCATTTTTCCAGGTTATTGCTGGCATTTTCAAGAGAATGGACAAGAAAGCTGAAATAGAGAATATCAGTGCATGAGAAGGAACGCTAGAAGCATGCCTCAAGTGGTTCCTGATCAACATAATCACAGCTGGAGCACAACGTGCACAGGACCTTCATTCCAGTGAATGGCAGTTTAAAATTTCTTGGACCATGATTTGCAACTTCAGTTTTGATTTGAGATTAATTTGTCTCGATGTGCACTAGAAACTAGACATTCAGATTGTCGACTGCGTCAAATAATTACAATGTATGGATTTACTTTGTATGTGGAGTAGCATTAAAAAACAGTTTAAAGGGAAGAAGGGGTTAAGACAAAGTGACTAATTATCACCTAATCTCTTTGTGATCTGTATGGAGAGGTTCTATCCAAGCCTGCTTAATAATGTTGTTGGCGTGCCTTGCCACCCTAAATGCAGGGAACTTCTTCTCTCACCCTTTTGTTTTGCGGATGATTTAATGGTTTTTACTAATGGGTTGTGAAATCTGGGGAATTTGCCTGTGAGATATTTAGGTGTTACCCTTATTACGAAGAAGCTCAGCTATGATGATTGTGAGCCCCATATCATTGAACTTACTGTTTCATCTCCCCGTTCGGCATCAAATGGTCTCTTTTGCTTGAAAATTCAGTTGATTTCCTCCCAGACCTTAGTATGCAAAACTATTGGTTCCCGTTTTTGTCATCTCATCCAAAGTCATCTGAGGCAGAGCAGAGATGCTATGCATTTCCAAGGGTAAAGAAGGTTTTCGGCTGCAGGGGCAAGTCTCATGGAAAAGTGGTATCATGGAAAAGTGGTACTTCTTAAAAAAAAATTAATGTGAGTGTCCTGATTGTTTACGCATGCCCGAATAATTCTATCATATTGTTTATGCATATTTTAATTAATTTTATAAATTTTAAAATTAATAATTATATAAATCTCAATTTGAGATTTGTGTATCTCAAACCAAGTAAAAAAGTATTACCCTTCCTAAGCAAGGTGGTGGATTGGGTCGAAAGAAGTGTTGCTCTGTCACTCTTCCTAAGCAGAAGGTGGATTGGCCTCTTTCTAGATCGGATCGGATGTGTGGTGAATGTTAGCTTGTGATTTTACCGTGAAATCTTTATGTGATCACATCAGGGAGAAGCAAGCGAGAGTTGACTTTCTACCACCCCCCAAAAAAAAAAAGAAATAAGAAAAAGAAGGTAAGAGTAGACTGGTATTAGTTGGCATGGGGTAGTTTGCACATACCAAGGCATAGCTTATTTTGAATAGGCAAACCGTCAAAACAGGCGGGTTAGAACGGGATGGAGCATTAAAAAAAAGTCTTGTTTTTCTCTTGCGCCGCTGTTAGAGAGGTATGGAGCAAGGGTAAATATTTAATAGGCGTGTTGTAGACAGTCATCTTGAGCAGGAGTGAGCAAAGAGGAATCTGCAGAGATGAGGTTTTGCTGCTATCATCGCAAGGTGGGCTTGGTGCTCCTATAATTATGTAATTTGGAGGGAAGGAAATAGGGATCCATGAGGCAAAAAGTTGAACAATCAATGCAATGGGGTCAATCAGTTAGTTCATTACAAGCTTGGTGGTAAAAGAATTGCCACAGAATGCTAAAAAGATCACTGAATTTCTAGAATTGCTTGCAAAAAGGAATTTCTGAACTAGTTTAAGTTTTGCTTGTTGTTGAAACGGGGAAATCCCAACCCCATTTAGTTTAATTGAATTTAAAAACAGTTGACTGATGGATTCAACTACAAATGTTTATAGATTCTTCACATCACACTCCATTAAAAATTTAAAAAAGCTTTAGATACGAGTAAGAAAGGACGCAAGGAATACTCTTCATAAGAAATAATAAAAAGAAAGCTAAATCCCCCAAGCAAAGACATCTAATTTTGAAAGGAAGGTTGATTTCCAGCACCAGGTCGTTGCCTCAATCTCCTAAGCTCATCAATCCACTGCTCTCCACCAACCCCACCCGCCCAATCAGGAACAAAACTACCAAACGACACACCGCGCATTGCCTCCATAACACGTGTCGCGTTCTCTGGCGTCAACGGCGCATTCCTTCTACTCTCGTCCTCTCTAAACGCCCTCAAGATCGCCGTCTCAGATGCCTCTCCTACTATCTCTTCTTCTAATTCCTCTTCATCGCCATCTTCGCTGCTGCTGTTCTTTCCCTCGACATCTTCGTTTAGATTATTAAGAGTCGAGATTCCATCCTCTGCTTGACGCGCACAGTGGCCGTTGTCAAGGTGGTGCTGGTGGTAATCAGAAAAGTGGGGATGGTTATGCTGTTCTTCATCTGAGTTTGATTGATCGGAGTGGGAGTCATCGTAATCAACGGCTGAGATTGGCTGGTAGTATTCGGATGTGTCATCGGGATTCGTTTCGGTATCGCTTTCCAAATTGTTGTCTACAAAACAGATAAAAGAAAAGAAAAGTAAATTGGAGATTATAAACCAAAAATAAGGAAAGAAAAGTAATGTGAATGTGATAGACTGATTTTACCTTGAAGGAGATCTGGTGGGGAAAAGGGAGTGGCGTTCATCTTTGGAGATGGAGATTGAGAAAGAAAACTCTAGGAAAGCAAGGCCAAGGTTGATTTATTTATTTAAAAAATAGAAAGAGCAGTGAATACAGAAAGTTAAAACTACAATTTCTTGCACCAGCCGGGAATCGAACCCAGGTCTGTACCGTGGCAGGGTACTATTCTACCACTAGACCACTGGTGCTTGTTGATCTATGCATTCAAGATAAATAATTTTATTATTAAATAAAATAGAACTTTTGCTTGCCTAGAAGTGAGTGCTTTGTTTGTTTTAACTTTTAACTAGAACCACGCGCATTTGATTTGAGCTCGCTCTGCAAAAGGTGCAAAAAGGTGGGTTGTGGATAGTCACTTGAGAGAGAGTCGAAGCGGGAGATGGGGATAGTTCCCATATTAAGGGCTTCGATTTCTCGGTCTCTCCCAATCCATGTTCCAAATATATCACCATCAAATCCGAATTCAATTCCTAAGAAAAACGAGTTGTTGTGCAGCTTCATCCGAAACCAAAACAATTCGGCGGTGAACTATTTTTCTCAGTTTCTTCCTTTTCACTAATTTATTGAAAATTGCAAAAAGAAAAACGCAATAGTAATGTAGGCAGTTAAGCCTGAACGGGAGCTTTCAAAATTAGCTCCTTCAAAGAGAGCCAACTGGTAAGTGTTACCTACACCTTAAAAAGGTAAGCCAATTGCTTATTCATCTTTATGCTTTTGGTTGGATGCTAATAACGTTTATTTGAAATTTGGTCTTTTGATAGGTTGAGAGAGGTGGGGATGGTGCATTATTTGTTCACGACTACAATGGGGGAGTTGTTGCTGTTGCTGGCGGTGTCTCTGGGTATGAAACCGTACATAAGTATGTTACTATTCCTTTTCATCATGCATTTTTATCACCCTAAAATTCTTGGCATGAAGCTCACTGCTGAAACTTCTTATATTACTGACACTAAGACGAGTTTTGTTACCTCAACACCACCAGTGAGTTTCTTTGTTTGGCTGGTGGAAAACTTGATGATATTACTGTGATTTTTGGTCAGGTTGTGAGCTCACAACATACATTCTTCCCTTGGCTGAGGATCAAACTGGTGAAACTCGTAGAGAACAGGAAAAAACACTCGAATCATAGTTACGAAGTTCTTATTTATTCTTGGCTTCTTGGTTTTCTTGTAAAGTTGGAGGATCCTGTAATGACACCTAGGAAATTAAAAGCATCCACATTTAAATATATAAATTGACGCCTACATGGAAGCGAAATTACATATAGCCCCTTTTTTCTTTTTCTCCCATCAAGTAGTTAGAAACTTAGCATTATCCTGTCCTTTCACCAATGATGGCCGTGTCACGTGAGTTTACCATCGGAATGTGCTAAATGGGCAATCTCTTCCGATGTCATCTCTGCTGTCATGCTTCTGCATTCATGATTCAACACGAATGCAGTGACAGTACTCCCAAGGGGTGCAAAAGCTGCGGTTTACGATTTATAAGGCCGCAGAAGCATGCGTCCACAATAGGAGGAAGAAAAAAGAAGAAAATCCAAATAGAAAAATGCTAGTTATGGTTAAAAATAAACCATCTCCTTATGATGCCGTTGAAAATGACCGAGACGGAGGAAAGTTTTACCCGGATACCATCCTTGTAGATTCAATACTGTCATCTGTTCCTGGCATAACTAGACTCGCAGTATCATTACGTCCACCTATGATATCTGATAACTAATCTTAATACTCGCCAGACCCCATAAAAGAGACCCCCGAAAATAAAACCGAGTCTTCAAAAATAAACTCCAAAATCATCAATGGAATCACCTGGAAATCAATAGCTGCGAAAAGAGAGATAGCTATGGTAACCAACTCTTGAATATGCAGATAAACGATAAAATTTTTGTAGAAATAAAAGAATCTTGCATCATTATAAAACTGAACATTTTTAGGAAAAAATGCAGGGACAACAGGATTATTAAACTAGCAGCTAAGTATTCAGCAGTAAATTCTATATGACCAATCAATTTGACTCGTAATACCAATTAAATAGACAGCAACGAGGCCTGAAAAAATGGTACACGTGCTTGCTTGTGATCTCTCGTGGGAAGCTAGCATCTCATTACTTGTACACATTATTGCGATGCATCAGAGCAGGATAGCGAATACCCTTTCGCTCCTTGGTTATTCAAGTGACATTGTCACTGTTACTATTATCATTGAGTTCCTGAAAGAAAGATTTTGAGGCCTCGTATGTAGACCAGGAGATTGCTGCGGCTGGTGCATGGAAGAGCATCCTTGGCATCCAACCTCTTATGAGGCCTCTGTAACCATCCTTCTTAACTATTGTTTTAATCACATCTCCAATTGAACCACTTTTAAATCTGTCGCACCCACAAACACCCTGCATGTCCAATCAGTGTTCATTGTTATCGTTAAGAGAAATTTAACACCCGTAATAGACTATGCACAAATTAACACATTTTGTAGTCTTTATGTGACAATGACAGAAAGTGAACTTGAGAACTAATTTATCGTTAAGATTGTTTATTTTTGCATTTAAAAATCTTTTTTGAAAACTTTTTTGCTTTAATTTTATTTTTTATGATTTTGAATCGTTTTGATAATATTATTTTAATATATTTCTAATTAAAAAATACTTTAAAAAATAAAAAATAATCACTACTACGATCTCAAACACTAACTCCATCTCCCCTGGAAGGGTTAGCACCACAGGACAGGAGACCAATAGGTTACATGATACATCTAGTAGCCTTAGTAGATTCTTACAAACTATGACTTTTGAAATACAAAATGAAGCGGACCAATGAAATTCTTCAAGTGCTTCAACACAAATTATCATCAATGAACAAGCAACACTTACTAGGCATCACAAAACACACAACAGAAAGACAAACGAAAATTGACTAGTGTCCAAGTTGGCTCAGGAGTCGAATCATGTGGAACTTGCCTAAGTAGGTGATTACTGCTGGCTAGGCTAGATGGTCAAGTCAGTAGTATTTGCGAGGCTATATGGAAGTCAAGTACAGAGAATCGCAGGTGTTTGGTTGAAGAATATCCTAATATATAAATTGGACATGTGCCCAGTGTTTGCTGCTCCATTGATAGATCGATGTCCCCGCACTCTATTGACTTTCCAGCGATGTTCTTTACATCATTAGTGGAAGAGGCATAACAAATTCCTTAACAAACAAACAGACATGCAGAGGTTTGATATCAGTTACATGATAATACCAATTTAACATGCGGCATTCAACTCTTGTAAAATTCATTTCGATTGAGACTGATAAGGAATAGTCAGATGTGGAAGATTAAACCAAACCCATAAAAGTATAAACAATGAAGAGATGGCAAATTGCTTCCCTAGTAGCCATAATACTTGCAAAGCACCTAATATACAGGGCTTGCAAACTGCTAAAAAATTACGTTGGGCTCCATCATAAAATGAACTGTTGCTATGGCATGCCACAACTTTAGAAGATGTTCAGACTATGGCAGCATAAAAAAACCGATAGGATGATATAGATATTAGATATGAAGCTGGAATAGTGCGATTAAACAGGTAGGCATCCTCTTTCTCTATTGGACTCATATTTTCTTAAAATTGGCAAAATAGTTCACTGTGAGTTAAAAGCAGAGCAAGAAGAAAAATACCTGACACTGCAGCTGAGTTTTAACAACATCGAGTGGTGTGGTAACAGCTGCCGCCAGTGCTCCAGCTGCAGCACCAGCAGTAGCATGAAGAACCCACTTCTCATCATTAGCACTCTCAGGAGAAATCTCCGTCAAGCCCTTCTTCGCAGCCTCATATGTTGCAAAATAAACCGCAGTAAATGGAGCATTCATCAAAACAGTCGTCCTATACGAAGCATAAAACGCACCAAACCCCTCTTCTCTCACCACCCTCTTAACACAATCCCAAACACCCTTATAAACACTATCACTCCCCAGTTGCAATCTCTGCTTTACCATATCCATTGGTGTAAAAACCGCATCGCTAGCAACCGTTGCACAAACACCAGAAACGGCGTGAGCAATTGAACTATTTGAGTTGTCTCGCGACAAATGTTTCTTGCAGACTTCATAAACTGAAAAATGGACAGCGTGGGCAGGACCAGCGCCAAGAGCCATGGCGGCAATGCCACGGTAAAGGGAAGAAGGGCCTCCGGATTTGAGAAGGGAATTGAGGACGTGGGTTACACTAACGGATTTAATGGGGCAAGACCCGATTGCTTGCATATGGGTCTTGACTGTGTCAACAGGGAACATGGCCATGTGTTCTACAAGACCGGCTATTGAACCGGAAATCATGTATTGCCAAAAATGGAGACCGTCATAAGAGGTTGCGGAGGAGACTTTCTCCGAGTGGAAATCTGGGCGGAAATCGGTGGGGTTTTGGAATTTGGTGGTGGTGGCATCGGTGGCCATGGTGAAGAATATTTTGTCGTTTTATTGAGAGAATTGGTGGAGTGAAGAATTGAGAGATTTTGACTATTCTTGTTCCGAGATAGATTTTGGTGTTGGGTGATAAGGGTTACTTGCAGCCATACATACAACACTTACATCTGTTGAAGTTTAGCAGAAAGAAAGTGATAAATGGAGAAGGAGAAGGAGAGGAGAAGGTGGTACTTGATGGTTTTGGAAGTTTGACAATTGAAACAATTAGGGTTTCCAAGATTTTGGGTCTCTCTTTTCTTTACAAAAATACGTGTCATGTAAGATTTGACTTGGTTGCGGTAAACACGAGGGTTTAGGTGTCCGAATATCAATACAAGCTAGTCCCTATATTCTTAACTAATTTTAATTTAGACCTCTAAACAATATTTTTTTGGTTATTTGATACACACATTGCATATTACACGTGAGAGACCACATTGCAAGATCATACCGTACAAGCAGAATAACCTTGGACAATTGTTGACTAGAAGGGGCACCATGTTTTTTTGGTATAACTAGATATGTTTAATGATGCTCCTATTTGTTATATTTTTCAAAGTTTTTTTTTATATTTAATATTTAACAAAACACTAATAAAGATAGTGCTTTTAATGCGCCCCTCCTAAAAAAATATTATTAATTCTAGTAATGCTTTGTTTTTTGAAAAAAAATCTATTTTTTATTTTTATTTTTTAAAATTTAATTGTTTAAGAATTGAGTTTTTTAAAAAAATTATTTAATTTTTATAAATTATTATAATTTCATGGTTTGGATCACAGGTTTAAAAGTATAACTTAGTTGATTCAATTTTTATCTTTATCTAGTTATTTTTTTTAATTTCATCCTTGAATATTTTATTGTTTGAGAATTACGTTTCTTGATTTATTTTAATTTATTTTTTATGAGGTTATTATAGTCTTGTGATCCAAGTCATGAGTTAGATTAATTAACTAGGATAGTATTTTTTAATTCTTTTTAAGAATTGATTTCTTAAAAAAAAACTATACTTTAATACTGATTTGATTGAGAAATGTGCTTCATTATTTATTTCAATTTGTTTTTATGAAGGTATTGTAGTCTTATGATTATGATTATAAAATTGGTAAATTAATTCAGGTTGTTTGTTTATTTTTTTAATTTTATTCTTTAATATTGAATTGTTTAAAATTTGAGTTTCACTATTTATTTTGATTTTTTTTATGGATTTATATCGATCTTATAATTCAAGTCGTGAGTTTGATATGTTAATTTAAGTTAACTCATGTTTGTTTTTTATTTTTTTATATTTAATTGATTAAAATTTAAGCTTTACAATCCATTTTGATTTTTTTATTAGAGTTTTCATTGTCTTGAGATCAGGATTATAAATTTAATAAATTAATTTCGAGTTGATTGTTATCTTAATATCCTTAAAAAATTATCATAATTTTTTCTATTAAAATATATTTTGTATTAGTTATTCAAATTATTTTTAAATTTTCTAAGTCGATTAGATTTTATCTAAGTTATTTTTAAATATTTTTTTATTTGCTAAAAAAATCAATAATGCTTAAATTTTTTTTTAAGTTAAAAAAAATTAATCCAACCATTAACATATCGTGGTATATTGACATGGTACTTTTTTATTAAATTTTGTTGTAATGATTGTATTTAAATTATTAAATTAAAAATAAATTAATAAACATACATAATTTTTATATATATTAAGAATGGTGCCTGCTTAACTATTAATTGTTTTTTTTTTCTTTAATAAAATCTAGATCATCAAATTTAAAATGTGCATGCCATAGTCAGTTACGAGAGGCAAGAAAATGATCAACAATAATTACTTTGAAAGCACACATCTAGCCAAAGCATTTAAACATAGTGTTTTTATTTTATTTTCACCGAGGCTACGGATGTGGACAGTTCTCAGCTAAATTCCTTAACTAGATGCTAAAAATTCATCACATGCGTAACAAAGTGATAAAGTCGGACCATCGGTGTGATGGCGTGCGCGGATAGAATGGCAGAGCATATTCCAAATCGAACGGTTTTGAGATTATTGAAAAAAAAAAAACTATAATTTTGAAGGAGGATACATTATGTTGTATAATTTGTATCCTGAATATTAATTAAATATATAATTTTTTTTATATTTTTGAAAATTTAACCAAAATTTAATGAATAAATATAGACTAGTTATAAGATGTATTTTTTTATTTTTAAAATATTATAAAAATAAAATTTTATTTTTTTATAAAATAAGTATGATTTAAAAAAAATGGATGTGTGTGAAAATTTTTTTTTATGTTTTTAAAATAAATATTTATTTTATTTTATTTTCAAAATTTCAAAAGAAAATTATGTATTTCTAATATTAAATCTGTATTTTACAGTGTAAATTTATAATTCAGTATTAAATAAAATTATTGAAAAAAACATATTTTTATACCCTTTTGAAATGAAGAATTTTTTTTGTAATTTTCTATATTTTTTGAGATTTAGGAGGAAAATAAATATTTTTAATACTAGTTTAATATCTTAAATTTACAAACCATTATTAAATAAAATGATTAAAAAGATACGTAAGGGATTTAAAAATAATTTTAAGATAATTCCTAAATTTATTTTAAAATTTTTAAAATTTTTAAAAATTATTTAAAGTATGCTTAGCTAAACATTAAAATAAAAACAAGTAATAATGCTGGGAAATTGATAGGATGTGTTGCAGACATAATTGTTTTTTGGTAAAATTTTTACACAACCGAGCTTCCTTAGAATATTTTTTAGGTTCAGCCCAACCACGTATGGTAGGATTTTCGGCCGAAGTCCAAGTAAATTACGGGCTAAAAAACCAAACTAGGGCCTATTAAGAGAAAAAGTATGCTGCCCAAGTTTTAAAATAAATGGCTTCAGAGCCTGACCCATAAAAAAGATTAAATGCTTTCTTCTCGGAAGATCAAAATACTGATTTAAATGAGCTTGCTATGAACAAATTTCTTCAAACATTATTTCCAAATCGAAGCACATGTAAATTATAGAAACAGTTACAAAATGTGTAGTAAACAACTTTTATAACTGAGGCAAGGAATTAGATTGAAGAAGGCAGGGACAACATTTTAGCGTTGTCATCTTCCAAGATCTCGTCTCAACAGAAAAAATAAAGTCTTATTCCTGTAAATGGGAGTGACATATTTAGGAGTGAGCTCAACTCTAGCAAAGAAAGATGCAAACATACAACAATCAATGTATTATTCCATTCAAACTCTTCGTAACACTGAAACAAAATACTTAAAAGTGAAAAAAATAACTCTAATATTGGTTAATATCTCTAAAAAGTTGAAATCATATTTATAAGTTCATCAAGTAATTATATTGACAGATCAAACTCTATAATAAATTCTATACAAACCAGAATTATTTGGATGACTAGTTAAATAAGGTATTGAATTGGAAGAATTTGAACTCCAATACAAACCTTATCAAATTATAAAGAGTAATATTTCATAGTTAAATATTATTTTAAAAAATATCTAAACATACTTGATCATCCACTTTCCATAATAGAAATTCCCGCCAAATAATGAGTTTTCAAAATTAAAAATATATAAATAATAAGTTATTTAGTGTTTGAGATAATGGTTAATCAATGTATTTAAACAATTATTTTTCTTTATAGATCAGGAACACCAACTTAATAATAAAAACTTAAATATTTGCAAAAACAATCTCAATTAAGGGGACTTAAAGACCATCTAATGATAAAGTTAGTATTTTTATAAAAAATTACAGTAAATGATTTGAAAAAAATTTAAATTTTAAGATATTTATTCTTAAATTTTAAGATAATTAATGATATGAAATATATGCAAGTTTTTAAGAGATGAGAAGTTCTGTCTCTTACTTGGATGGTTTAATGGGTATCTATACTTCTTGAATTTTATTGTTTTTAGAAGAAAAAAACTGACTAAAAGATCTTTTGCTTCCAATGACATTAATGAGTAACAAATATCTATTATATATCATTAATGAGGTAATAAGTATAATAAGTCCTTCTAAAACATTTTTATATACCTATAAGTATAGGAAAATCATTATCTCCTATAATTATTTTTGATAGAAAGACATGATAATTTATCATGCATGTCATACTTTTAATTTAGAAGATTATCTTAAGTTCGATATATAGCTATAAAGCCTGAATGTTTAGGGTTTGACACATTCGCTATGCTCATGTTGTATTGAGTTTGGCTAATTATTAAAACCAAGTGTTTTAAATTGACATGTTTACTAGATCCATATTGTCTTGAGTTTGACTAATTACCAAATAACAATTAATTTTAGGTATGATATATTTATCAAATTTATATTATCTTAAGTTTAGTTGTTGCCAAACCTAAATATCTTAGATTTGATGTGTTCATCAAATTTATATTATCTTAGATATACCTGGTTAAATTTGAGTATTTTTAATTATGATAAGCCTATATTATTTTAAAACTTTTTTAATGTTTTTAAAACCTTTTTAATATATAAAAATTTAGGTGAAAATTACACATCACATTCACGTATGAATGAGTAAAAGAATTATTAGAAAAAAAAGTCTTAATCTATCTGGCATTGCTCTCTTATTTTTTTAGCTTAACCATGAAAAGTCCAAGGAGAATTTTGGCCGGCTATCTAGCAATGTTTTAATCAAGAAATGCCTTTTATTTTCTTATTGTTTAGTAGTAGTTACGGTGAATTGTGAAAGATGCGATGTCCTCCATATTCATTTGAAATATAAAGATGCAATGCGTGTTGGAGCCTTGATGATAATTCAATTTGTATCATGTTCAAAAGGGAACATGAAGAGTCATGTCCTATTATAATATCACTAGCTAGTGTTTTCTCCTTCTATAAAAAATATTATAACTTTAGGGATTAATTTGTACTTTAAATCCTTTTCGTGTAATTGGTACCAACGTGTCAACAACCTTTCATTTGTTTTTTAATTGAAAAATACATTGAAAATGCAGGAAATGATTTGGACTATTCTCTCCATTCTTGTTTTATGGGAACGCCTTTGAAGGCTGCAGGAGCACACAAGCTCTTGTTTGTATGTTGCACTACCCATTCATCTTCCTAAGATTTCTGGGTTACAAGCGTTGGGCTGCAAGCCAATCCATAGTCCAGAAATCTTTCTGACGCATGGAAGCTCTTTGAGTGATGTTTTGTTGGATAAATCCGAAGTTTTGGTGTTTGATGGTCAATTCGAGGGCCTTTATAGCTCTACCTTCTTCAATTAGAATCCTTCAAAAGATATAGTTGAAAAGGAGGCCGATTTGTAAAAGAATTGTTCTCTTTTCAACCCTCAAAAGTTACAGCCTTTCCTAAAAATCAACTAGTTATTTTTACAATTGAAAAGTGTTTCATAAAAAAATGAATTTTTTTTACTTCAATTTTTTTTTTCAAAAATCAACTAGCAGAGCAATGCCACCTTCGGCACAAATTGGCAGAATCTCAGCCTTACATGAGACAAACGCACATATCTGTCCAAAGACCACCGAACTGCCACTACAATTGGCGAGTCGGTGGCCTTTTCAGCGTTCTTTCTTTTTGAAACAACATGCTTGCCGGTGTCCATTGCCATAAAAGTACTAAAAATATGACCTCAAAATGATCAGATAAAATTTCTACAGTTAATTCTGATAAGTTGAAACGATAACCATAGAAGTGGCTGAAAATAGAAATTACGAGGAGAACGGATCTCAAGATCCATTTGGTCCCAGATAATACAGGGATAAGAAGTTTACTTGCATCAACCAGTAAAAGAACAAAATCCATGCTCACACAGGTTTTGATAACTTCATTGCATTACTTGTTTGTGATTTTCTTTATTAGATTTGTCACCAAGATGAACAATGGATATGACTTGGTCATTGTGATATGTCCTGGATGAAGGCATTAATGTCAATCTCAGAAGTTCCACCTTCAACAATTGCATGTTCACATACTAGTTGAAGCTCTCTTGATCTTCTCCTCATTTCTTTGACTTCAGCTCTTTCTAAATCCATAAATTTCTGCACAAGCCCTGCAATTTCCTCTCTTGCCACCAAAGTTTTGGCTACCACCTCTTTCTTCATTCTCCAACCTATCTTCCAATCCTCCACAATTACCTTACTATTGGTCAGTTGGTCAGCAAATATAGGGAAGGTAAGAAAAGGCACACCAGCAAAAATACCTTCTTTAACAGAATTCCACCCGCAATGTGTCCAAAACCCCCCCACAGAAGAATGGCACAACACCTTCAATTGGTCACACCATGGTTCTACCAACCCCATATCACCACAAATCTGTCTCAACCTATAAGTTTTATCGCGTGCCACCCACAAGAATCGGACACCACTATCACACAGACCAGCTGCAATCTCATCCATTTGTGCACTTGAAACTGCAACATGGCTTCCCAAAGACACATAAAGAACTGAACTTTCAGGTTGGCAATCTAGCCATTGTAGAATGTTGAGTTCATTGTTATTGCTACTTGAAGAAGAGTTGTCTCTAAGTTTCAAGTCAGGTATGGCAGGACCAATGGTATAAACGGGAATTGAAATTTTATATTTTAAAGCCTTTATAACTTGAGATTCAAGCTCATAAATTGACGGAAGTAAGAGGTACCGTGCTTTAGGAATCCACGAAATAAGGTCCAAGGTTCGGTGAAGTGTATATTGGTTGCTAGCAAATATGAGGGATGGGAGATCCAATAGACGTAATGGAGAAACTCCGGGGATGTAATCCACTATTTCATTACCCTTTTCTGTACCCAAATAGAGAAGTAGGCATACAGCAAGCAAGTTATCAGTATTTTGCATTTCTTCTGGACTTATAGAATCACTGAACAAAAAAGAATTTATAAACTCTTAGTCATTATGTAATGCTCTGTATCAATTGAAGCTTTTCTATTCATTCACTACATGTATCATTTGTGGCTAATGTAACCGACAGCTTTAGACAGAGAGTCCATTATATATACAGCAAATTTGACATGCTAAAGCAGTACATTTATTATCTCTACAATAAAAATAATTCACACGCTAACATAAGATAAATCCATTTACAATTACTAGGCAACGAGGATCTCAGAAATTTTGCTAAGATATTATATGTATTATAATAGCAGTGGAATAATTCTTGCAGAAACTAAATTATAACCCTTCTCTGAAAAGAGGAAAGAAAGCTAGAGTTGACCTTACCTGACAAGTCCACGGGGAAGTGTCCATGTTGTGCAAGAAGATCAAGATGATAAAACACAGAAAACACTGTCGAAGACATAGGAAAAAATGAAGCCACCGGAATATTCCTTCGATTCCCGACACCAATCGCCCAAAACAGGAAAGCATCGGTCACTATAAGAGTAGGCCTCAAAGGCTGATGAAAACTATCAAGAAGCTCCTCAACCGGAGTCTCCATCTTAGTCAAGACAGCTTCAATGAACCCAATTGGATCAGCGTTGCGGACCAGCTCTGATGGAATAACGTTGGGTATGGAGCCAAATTGGAGGTTACCGGGGCTGCTGTTAGAACTGGAGCTAATGAAGCCAAGCCATTCTTCAGTAACTACAAAGGTTATCAGAGTGTCTGGTTTTTTTGATGCAAGTATGTTGCAGAAGTTCATCAAGGGGTTTATGTGGCCTCGACCTGGGTAAGGTATGGCCACTACGTGGCAGCTATAGGTTGGTTTAACGGTAACAGCATCCATGTCTGAAACAAGGCGAGGATCCTTGGCTGTGAATTTCCAAGCTTGTAGAAGAAAGGAGTAGGTTATTTGTGAAGTGTAGATGACGACAGTGCCCTCTTTAAGAGATGGTGGAGTGGACACAGGGATTCCAACGTCATCGAGTCTGAGTCATCCGAAGAAAAGTCTCAGTTGCTTTTTGTGGAAAAGGGTAAAATTGATGCCTTTCCATAGAAAACAGAACGATTATAGCCATCCATCCATCATATGCATAACTGTGTAAAGATTACCCAACATTTTCTTTGAAAGATCAATTTAACTCTCAATGGAACATGATGAGGAGGACCAAATTAGATTTCAAAAAGAAAAAGAAATACTATGTATATTTACTGTCTGAACTCTCAATGGACTCTATTTGTGCGTGGAAATCAAAGTACAGTGTCAATTTAAAAGAGCCAATCTAGTTCAATAGGGTAAGCACAAGCATGCAATAAACTGACATTGCTACGCTCCCTAACAGATTCATTCATGAACTTCTTTCTCATTCTTCGTGCTCTCCCTTTATTATGCATTTGAGTAATCTTGCAAGTTGCAACCAAATTCGTAATTAGAGTGGACATTTAGTTTTAGACAACAAGGAACAAAGCCAAGAAGTTTAGCCACAAGGAAGCAGCACGAATATTTTGTTCAAATTAATATGGCTGCGGCATGATATGCCTTTGATGAAGGCTTCAATGTTAGATTCGAAGTTCCTTCTTGTTCAATCGCGTGCTGACATGTCCTGAAGCTCTCTTGCTTTTCTCCTCATTTCTTTCCCTTTATTGCTTTTCAAATTCATGAATTCCTGCTATTTCATGTTTTCTAACCAAGCTTTCTGCTTCTGATTTTTCCTGCACTTGTAACCAATCTTCCTTCCAATCTTAATTTTGAATTGAAGCTATCGGGAATGTAAGAAAACTAACACCTGAATAAATGCCTTCTTGAACAGAATTCCATCCACAAAGTGACAAATATTCTCCTACAGAAGAATAACACAACACCCTTAATTGGTCGCACCAGGGAGGGCACTTTTAGTCCCAAGTTACCTCAAATTACTTTCATTTCAGAAGTTTCGCTACGTGCCACCCACAAGAACAGAAGACCACTTAACGGAAATCAACTGTGAATTCATCCGTTTGAGTACTGGAAACTGAAAGAATGCTCCATAAATAATAGTATAAAATAGTTTTACTAGTTTGGCTATTTAACAACTGAAGTAATCGAAGCTGTTGCTCGCTGTAACAGAGAACGAAAACTTTATCCTTAAAATGTCAATGACTCGAGGTTCAAGTACATAGATTGGAGGGAGTAATAGATGTTGTGCTTGATGCACCAACGAGAAAGCTCCAATAGCTCTGTCCAGAAAGTATTGGCTCCAGGAGAAGAAGATAGCTTCTTCAGGTTCATCATAGACAAAATACTGATATAGTGATCTAGTAATTTAGATATTAAACATGCACAATCCTGGTATTCATCCGTGAAAAATATTTGGCAAAGATAATGTACCATTTGCTCTCATCAACTGTTTAAGTAAGATACAGTAAACCATTATCTTTTGATTTCGTAAAAGTAAAGACAAGAATTAAGTTCCAGACAACAAACATTTGATACAGCAGCTGCATTATAAGGATTTTGACCATTATCCTTTTTCCTAAACCAGATTTACCTTCTCACTGTGATATTATCAGAGTACGTAAAACAACCAAGATGAAAGCATTCTATTGCTTAGAAATGATAAATTAAGCTAAAACGTAAATAAGATGATCTAACTGGAATTGGTCATTCAGCTGTATAGACCAAGAAGCCCCTTTCTATATTCTAACTTGCATGTAACAGCACAATTGAGAAATTTCAAGCAGTTCGTTTTGAATTCTGCATTTGAATCTTCCGTTTATATGTTTTTCCACGTGCTTTGTAGTACATACCCTGCACATTGGTGATTCTGATGTATTTGTGAAAATGATGATAAGTAACGGGCTCAAATAGATTTTGCTTGCTGCATTTTGCTTCGTTTAGATAATTACCCAAGCAAATTTAATTCAAATGACTTGTAAATGAATTTCCAGTTAACATTTATTCCAGAAAACAAATGGCACATGCTTCAAGTATTCATTCGTAGTTTTATACCAAAAACAAACGTATTCATTCATAGTTGATAGAACCTAAGAACATGAAAAATGACCTGCTATGACCTGAATCCTGAATCCATAATCGACACATAGACAAGGTTCCCTCCAAGGTTTCTATAACTATACAAGCCTAAACTTACACACAAATTTATTTTTCAAAACTCAATTAGAGTTCAATGCATCATTAATAACAAAATCAACTTCATAATATAATTGAATTGTTTTACTATAAGAGTTAATATAATTTCATAGTTTTGGAATACTAACTAGACATAAAAGAAAATGTACAAATTACAACCAAAAAAGCAGGTTCTGAAGGTCCAACAAAAGTAACCTGCTATCAAGTTATAAGTCTGAAAAAAATAAATAATAAAAAGGTGAGTTCAACAACTTAGTGAGTAGATAACATTCAATATACATACACGAGGTAATACTACAATGAGAAATATATATACAAGTATAACTCTAGGTTTTTATAAAAATGTTTCTCAAATAGGCCATAACAAAAATATCATATGGTAAAACTCGTCAGAAAATTAAAATGCAATGAGCATGAGATTCCGTACTGTGGGATGATCAGTCCACATAGGTTGGTGACTCTCCCAATCAACTAGGGTTCAGATATAATGTGCACAAAGACTAACACTACCCTGTTAGCATGAGTATTCTAACTAACATACCATAGGTTCATAACCATAATCAAACAGATATATTCATATCTCAAGGCTCAACTCATGACATCAATCAAATGAGTAACTATCAATTCAGAAGTCAATTCAAAATATATACAGATTCATATCAAGAATTTAGATTCAACAATTGATTATACTTTATCATAACAAAGATAATAATTAGTATATATATTATCAAGAAGCATGATCCAATTTAAATTAACAAATCAAATATTTATAATATTTCTTATATATATGAAAAATTATCCACTCACCTGACTAGAAAGCAAAAAGAAGCCAAAAACAGACACTGAAGAAAATCTCACAGACGTTCTACCGGTAGAATATCAGGATTATCTGAATACAAAGGAGACGTATTCAAGAATGACTCAAAAGAACATATAACCTATTTAATATACTTAACTAAGGGTCTATTTCATAACCCTATATATTTTTAGAGTAAACAAGTTATTTTTCTAATATCCAAAAAATTAACGGTTTTTCCGAAATCTAATCCATAATAAAACAAATAATAAAATTGGTAATAATTCACTAAATAACCCTAAATTATTCATCAAACCAATCTGAAAAGGCTAATATCATAGCTAGGAACTAATATGGAATTTATTATATTGTTAGGGCTAAATTGTACTTTTTGTCTAATTAAAGGACCAAACTGAACATATCATAAATTCAAATATAGTGGAATTATGTTCATAATTCATCCTCATTTCTGTCTAGAACCTCTAATTATGCTTCAGGGACCATTCTGGAATTTTTCCAAACTTTTAGGGTCAAATTGTAATTTTTGTCAAATGGAGGACCAAACTAAAATTTTCATAAATCCATGACTATACTGAAATTATGACCATAATTAATCCTCAATTCTGTCCAGAATATCTCATTATGCTCCATGGACCATTTTGGAATTTTACCAAATTTATAGGGTCAAATTGTAATTTTTGTTAAATGAAGGACCAAACTAAAATTTTTCATGAATCCATGAATATGCTGAAATTATGACCATAATTAATACTCAATTCTGTCCAGAATATCTCATTATACTCCAGGGACCATTCTGAAATTTTACCAAATTGTTAGGGTCAAATGGTAATTTTTGTCAAATTGAAGGACTAAATTGAAAGTGTGAAAATTTCATAACTATAGAGTAATTCTGCCCATAATTCATATGTTATTCTGTTCGGAATCTCGGAATATGCTCCAGGGACTAATCTGTAAATTTTCGAAAGTTTGGGGACTAAACTGTAATTTCCACAAATTGAGGGACCAAATTGAATTTTCATCATCTTCCACCTCCAACCCAGAATTTCAACATAAAAATCACTGTTCCTTCCTTATTTCTAATATAAATTCAACATTCAAACAAAATCATAACTCAAAATCATCATATTTCAATTCAATCTCTCAAAATCAACCAATTAATCAAATACCCACAACAATTAACCTTATAACATTCAATTTAATTCATCAATTAAATTCAAAATAAAAATTTTTAAAACCCTAACATTCATCAAAACTGAAATTAAAACTACAAAAAAAACATATTATACACATTAAAATAAAATCTTACTCTTTTTATTTATTTCTTCCTACTTCTTTTTATTTCCTTTCTAATTTCTTTTTTTTTTCTTCTCTGTCCTGCCAATTTCTCTCTTAAATTTTCAAATTCCTCTTTTATTTATTTTTATTTTTATTTATTATATTTATCTAATTATCACACTATCCCTCATTTACTCTTTAAACCACCAAGACTTATTTTCCAACTCATTAATTCAAAACGTTACATGACCGATGCTGATTTCCCTGATGAAGGATTTGATGCTGGTTTCAGATGATCCATCTTTGGAGATTGCTTGTTGGCATATCTCCTGAAATCCTTTCACTACCCTCCTCATCTCTTTTCCTTCATTGCTATCCAAATCCATAAAATCTCGCACAAGTCCTCCAATTTCCTCCCTTCTCACAAGATTTTCAAGCCTATACTCTTTCTCCACTCTCCTGCCAACCTTCCAGTCCTCCACGATTAACTTGCTGTTGGGGCGTTGATCTGCAGAAATTGGGTAAGTGAGGAAAGGAACACCTGCAAAAACACCTTCTCGAACAGAATTCCACCACAATGTGTCCAAAATCCTCCTACAGATGGATGGCACAACACCCTCAGCTGGTCACACCAGGGCACTACTAATCCCTTATCACCGCAAACCTCTTTCAACCTAGAAGTTTCTCCACGAGCCACCCATAAGTATCGAACACCGCTATCATGCAAACCGCCAACAATTTCATCCATTTGGGCACTGGAAAATGAAAGAAAGCTCCCCATGGAAATGTACAGAACGGATTTACTAGGTCGGTCATCTAACCATCTCAAGTAGTCAATGTCACCATGTGCGGTCATCGCATGAGATCCATCTTCAAGTTTCAAGTACGGTATTGAAGGACCAACAGTATAGACAGGAAAGGAGAATCCTGCTTTTATAGCATCAATGGCCTTGGGTTCGAGCTCATAGATGGAATGGAATAAAAGATATTGTGCTTTAGGCACCCATGAGAATACCTCCACAATCCGTCCCAACATGTATGGGTTGCTCCCATTAATGAAGGAAGGGAAATCCACCAGGCTTATTGAAGAAACTCCTGGACTGTAGTCCGCACGTTCATACCCTCTCTCTAAACCTCTCACACAAAGGAAACAAAACATGAAGCAAATCCCATTAAATCTCTGCATCTGGATCCGTAACTAATTAGAGCAATGCACAATCTTTCAGCAATGCAAATATGATCGTAGATTCATCTTTCATTCTCTCTATTTCTTTTTGCTGGTATTTTTACTTGTTCCAATACTTTGGATTAAAAGAAATGCTAATGCCATTCAATCATATAGTTTGAAAACCTGCCCGGTACAAGAGTCAATCAGGTTACTGGGCCATTGGTTCAATCAATGATTCATGAGAAATCAAACCTTATTATCACTTGAGAAAAAAATTAAATATATAAAATGTTTTGAAAGAACAGTAGTACTAAAACTACAGATATACAAAGACACAGCTAAAAGAGCAACAATAGTACAGACTGAAATTGTTCAAACAACATGAGTGATTTTAAATTTCCATCTCTTCAGTAGATTACCAGAGTGTTGATCTCCATGAAGCTTAAGCTTTGAACTAGTTGAATAATTCAAATCATGGCATATCTTTTGAGAGTTCTAATTCCATGAAAATTAGGCGAACATCTTCAATAGTAGTTCAAACGTAATGTCCTAAACACATTTGATCATAGTTTGACTTATAAAATAGTAATGATGGATGATGCCGAATATTCAATCTGCCTGCTGAAAATCTATATGAAATTCTTTTAGAAAAAGAAAAAAATAGTGAAATATGAAGATGGATCCATTATAGGACTCTTAGTTCTATCATTTTTCCATGTTCATATTCTGAGAAAACTGACAAGAGATGGGTTTGTGAAGCTGTTCTCACCTAACAAATCCACCAGGAATTGTCCATTTTCCCTAAGAAGATCCAAATAATGAAACATTAAAAACACATTAACTGACATAGGCCAAAATGAGGCCACTGGAATATTCTACCTATTCCCGACCCTGACAGCCCAGAGCAGATATGTACCAGCTATTATGACAGCCGGCGGATGCACAAGATGATCCAAAAATCGCTCAAACGGAGCTTCCATGGTTGTCATGAGCGCTTCAAAGAACTCTAGCATGTTGCTAGCGCGAACTAGCTCAGACGGGACAACATTGGCAATAGTGCTGAAGCTTATTTGATCAGGCTTAGGATCAGAACCGATGAAACTTCACCACTCTTCAGTGACTACAAAAGTAACACGGACGTCATCTTTTCTTCTAACAAGTGACATGCATAGTTCCATCATGGGGTTGATGTGGCCTCGACCTGGATAGGGCATCGCCACCACGTGACACACGGTGGCTACTTCCCTGTAAATGTATCCCATCTTTGATGAAAAGGGATGGTCAATTTGGGGGATGCTTGACAGTAGGGTTTAAGCTCATTATATTCAGAGGGGCATAAGGAACTGTTCTCCATGAAATGAATACAATAATTAGACTACAAAAAAAAATGACCAATTGTTTCGTAGTTGACCATTTTTTTGTTGATGTTGCTTTCTAAACTAGTTTGATGAATTCTAGGATAGAAAGACAAACAACTCAGCAGTAGCTCTCCTAGCTTAAAGAATCTTCCTCCTGCCAAGGTTCTATGACCTTTAACTTCTTGCAATTTGTTTTGAAGGTAGTATAGTCTTCTATGGAATGGTTTCGAAACAATGGTGGGTTGATTGTTTTCCCTTTCCTTTCTTTCAATTTGTTTTTGGTCAAGCAATTGAGACCGAGGAGACAAAAATAGAACAAAGGTTGCCATGCATTGAAGTAAATGGCCCATCGTCTCTTGCAGCATGCAGGAGGTTGCCAGTTGGATCGAAACTTTCAGTACAAGAAGTCTAATGTTTAGCTCTATAGATTTGAGAACAGTCCTTTACTTATGCAGCGGCTGTCTTTGAAACGTCGAGGTAATTAGATTATATTACTTTAATTTTTATTTGTATTTAAAATTTAAATTATATAATTTTAAGTTATATATATATATATATATATATATATATGAATGGTATAATTTCAAGACGATATATTAAAATACTCTAAAATAAAAATATATCATTTTAATTAAAAAATAAAACATCATCTAAAATAGAATTAATAATCTTGTTTTGAATGTTGAGTTGCATTATGTAGCTTTTATATTATTAGAAAATAATAAAAATTATATCTTGTGGTTTCATCTAATAATTTAACTTTTTAAATTAAAATGATGTTTTAATATAGTATTAGAGATTTGATAATTAAACAGTCACAAGTTTGAATTTTATTATTTTTATTTATTTGATAAAAATTAAATATAAAGTAATGTAAGTTTATGCAAGTTTTAAGTTTAAAAATTTTTTACTTTAAAAAATATATTAAATAATAATATAAATTATAAAATTTCATCTAGCAATTTAAATTTTTAAATTGAAATGATTAAATTGCAGGATGTAGCTTGTTTAGCATCAATCCTAAATATGTCAGGACAACTTAGGCTGCCAAGGCTGATTGTAAGAGGAAGAATTCATAAGGAAATAGCAGCCGGGGAATTCAAATATTATTTAACTATAGAGGTTATAAACTAAATATGGAATTATGTGATTTGCGCGCGCGACTGATTCTTGTTATTATGGTTTCTTATGCTGAGCTGAATAACATTGCTGGAGAAAGCGGTTTCTTATGCTGAGCTGAATAACATTGCTGGAGAAAGCAAATAAAGGTCATAAAATTCACAATATTCATCAATGAAAATTCATTTCATTTGCATCTTTTTGTGTTTTTCAGAACGTGGAGAAGAATGTGTGGACTACATTCCTGGAATTCCTCCAATACGTTTAGTAAATTTTCCTACAGTATTCCATGGAACTGGTCGCCAAACCTTGCCCCGAGCTTTAGAGCCCGTTTCACTGGCGTCGAAAGCTCAGTATCTTCTTTTCATCACTTCATTTGCATCTTTTTGTGTTTTTCAGAACGTGGAGAAGAATGTGTGGACTACATTCCTGGAATTCCTCCAATACGTTTTGTAAATTTTCCTACAGTATTCCATGGAACTGGTAGCCAAACCTTGCCCAGAGCTTTAGAGCCCGTTTAACTGGCGTCGAAAGCTCAGTATCTTCTTTTCACCTCTGTCTATGAGCTTGAAGCCCAAGTCATTGACGCTTTAAAGTTGAAGTGGCCTTTCCCTGTTTACCCTGCTGGCCATCCTATTGGACCTACACCTTATTTCGAGCCCAAAGACAACACTTCAGTTATTAGCAGTAAACACGATATCCCTGGCTGCATTGAATGGCTCAATTCCCAACCTAAAGGTTCTGTGCTGTATGTTTCAATGGGAAGTTTCCTTTCAGTTTCAAGTTCCCAATTGAATGAAATTGTTGCTGGGGTTCATAATAGCGGCGCTCGGTTCTTGTGGGTGTCACGAGGGGAAACAACTCATTTTAAAGATGGCTGTGGTGATATGGGGCAAGTAGTGCCATGGTGTGACCAATTGAGGGTGTTGCGCCATCCCGCTATTGGTGGTTTTTGGACACATTGTGGGTGGAATTCCACTCTAGAAGCTGTTTTTGCTGGAGTTCCAATGCTTACTTCTCCTATATTTTGGGATCAAATTCCAGACAGAAAAACAATTGTGGAAGACTGGGAGATAGGGTGGAGAGTGAAGAGAGAGCTTGGAAGTGAAAATTTGGTGGATGCAGAGAACAGCGAGGTCAAAGAAATAAGGAAGAGAGCTAAAGAACTTCAAGAGACTTGCAGTGCAGCAATTGCAAAGGGTGGATCATGTGACACCAACCTTCATTCTTTCATCAGGGACATTTCACAAGGCCAGGCCAAGTGAGCAGATTGATTATGAATTAAGTAGTGTTATTGAATAATAATTGCTAGCTGATTTAGGGTCTGCGACGATGCGTTTTCGGAAATGATTGTGAATTTGGAACTCTTCTTTACGAAATCTGCATTATAATATCGAAGTCTTTAAGCAGAATACGTTGACCAGACATTTAGGCTCTGTGGCTACCAATTTAGCCCCCATCATTTCAAAAACGCTGCAAGACAAAGGCAATATAATCACAATTTACGTTAATTCCGTGACCACTTGTATTTACGTAATCCGAATCTCTTCGCTCTCGGTATATAAATCCAGAGCATAAATAAATATGTATGTTGGTGAGATGTCAGTTTCTTGGTGCATACATCCCACAAGACAAGGACAAGGACAAGAACATGCAACAACTTTGCTGTAGTAACGCAGTAGCCTCGTTAAAAGACATCTGCGAGTGGTTTGTGTATTTTTATTTGAATAGAGCATTGGGAGCATTAATTTGTCACGCTTCCTGAATTATGCGGGCAACACACAGAAAAAACAGAAATGTCAAAATCAAATCAAGTGGTGATATTGTCATCTTCTATATTTCTTTTAAATGCACATCATATGCGAGTCCTTGTCTCGCTAGCCTTTGATTGCTTCCGTTCCACTACAAATTATGGAAAGAGAACACCTTCCGTTCAATTCATTCTAGATATACAGATGGACTCTAACATGGACGCCGTTGACCAGCGATCAACAACCAATTGCCATGTGTTAGCAGTGCCCTATCCTGGCAGAGGCCATGTCAACCCCATGATGAATCTCTGCAAGTTACTATCTTCAAAGAAACATGATATCCTCTTCACTTTTGCTGTTACTGAAGAGTGGCTTGGATTCATTGGCTCTGATGCTAAACCCAGCAACATCAGATTTGCCTCGATACCAAATGCCATCCCTTCTGAACTAGTCCGAGGAGCTGATTTTCCTGGATTCTATGAGGCTGTGATGACAAACATGGAAGGTCCATTTGAACGGCTACTTGATCAGCTTGACCCGCCAGTGACTACTATCATAGCCGATGCTGAGTTACCATGGGCAATCACCATTGCAAACAAGAGAAATATTCCAGTGGCCACACTTTGCACTTTGTCAGCAACCGTATTTTCCATATTGTATCATTTTGCTCACATAAAAGACCTGCAAAAGCTAGCCAATTTGTTAGGTACTATTAGTGTGATTTCTTAACATAAATTGCTTCTCTCTTGTCTCTTCCCATGCTGATTTTTCCCTCATCGGACTAAAATGAGGGACATCTATATATTCTTGCTTGCATTCAAAATTGATATTTTATTCCTTTTGAGACTTGACGAATAGAAATCACTGATGGAAATTGGTGCATGTTTGCCTATATTTAGATGATGGAGAAGAGATTGTGGACAACATTCAAGGAATTTCTTCAAAGCATGTATTAGACCTTCGAACAATCTTCAATGGAGGCGAGGCACGAGTTATGCAGCTTACTTTGGAAAGCATTTCATGGGTGCCAAGAGCACAATATCTTCTAATCAACTCCGTCTACGAGCTTGAATCCCAAGCCCTCGACGCACTAAAAGCAAAATTACATTTACCAATCTATCCAGTTGGTCCTTCCATACCATACTTTGAACTTAAGGACAACTATTGTGTCACTGCAGGTTCTGATAGCACCAACTATTTCCAATGGCTGGATTCCCAACCTACAGGCTCTGTTTTGTATGTGTCATTAGGAAGTTTCTTTTCAATTTCCAGCAAGCAAATGGATGAAATTGCTTCTGGGTTGAGAAATAGTGGTGTTAGATATTTGTGGGTGGCTCGTGGAGAAGCTTTACGACTAAAAGAGAGTTGTGGTGAAAAGGGGATAGTGGTCCCATGGTGTGACCAGTTGCAGGTCTTGTGTCATTCTTCTGTAGGGGGGTTTTGGACACATTGTGGGTGGAATTCGAGTCTTGAAGCTGTTTTTGCAGGGATTCCAATGCTTGCTTTCCCTTTATTTTACGATCAAGTTCCCAATACTAAGCAGATCGTTGAAAACTGGAGAATTGGGTGGCAAATGAAGAAAGATGAGGGGACTCAAATTGTGGTTAAAGGAGAGGAAATTACAGCGCTTGTGCAAAGGTTTATGGATACGGAGAACAGTGAGGGGAAGGATATGAGAAGAAGAGCGAAAATGCTTCAGCAACTGTGCGGGCAAGCAATAGCAAAAGATGGATCTTCTGATAAAAACCTTGATGCTTTTATCAGAGATATTTCAGAAAATTCCTGATGCTTCTTGCAACTTGTAGATATTTCAGAAGCATGTTTAAGCAGCTTAATGTAATTGAAGCCTACTAGATTTCATGATTTGAAGCTTGTATCAATTGGCTTTTCATGGAGTTCAGAAGTATCTGAAACATTACTCATTTAGATGTAAACTGCAAATGCATCAGAGAGCTGTCGACCGTTTTGACAATTTCTTTGGCTGGGAAGATTATCATTCTTAGATTGAATAGCATCAGCATTTCTTTCTTTCTTTGTTTTTGGTATGGATCAGCATCTCTTTTAATCAACAGGATTGGAGCACGTAAAATCCTAGCAAAAAGAAATAGAAAGAATGGAAGATGAATCTAAGATCATATTTGCATTCCTGAAAGATGATACGTTGTTATATTTTATGGATCCAGATGCAGAAATTACAGTAGCGATTTTCTCATTGAGCAACCCAAACATCATTTTCCAGTGCCCAAATGGATGACATCGCTGGCGGTTTGCATGATAATGGTGCTCGATTCTTACCCTTACCCAAATAAATTTTAAATTAAAAAAATATACATAATTTTAACAGTGTTACCATACTTACCCTTACATAAGAAAAAGTTCACGCAAAATATAAGTAATTCGGAGATATCAACAGCTAATTTCTTTTCATTTTTTTAAAAAGAAATCTTATATCACTCTGAAAACATTAATAGTTATGTATTTATTTATTGGTTTTAATAATCAAAGTATTCTCCGACCGATAGCAAACCGTTTATATTTATGATATATATTAAACCGTGAATGATATTGCGAGAAGTAAATTAATTGATCAGATTCTTGAATTTTAAGAAGCTGCTTGATATGTGAACGAAAATAATTAGCATGATAACACGATAACACCAAATTGCTGGGAAAGCAGCAAAAAGGGAGTAACTATATTTCTGTTTAGATTTTTTATTTATTTTTTCGTATTAACCATTCCTTACGAGAGGGGGGGAGGGGGTAATTACACTACAAGGTCGATGTTGATATACCAAATGCAAATGTTCAAACAAGGAGTATAGCAAACAAAATGATGCCGTGTCAACAAAAATAAAATTGACTGGTGCAAGATAGAGTAATTTCATGGTGTTCATGAGTAATTATAATTATTGAAATTGAATCGAGTCTTGAAAATAGAAAAAAAGGATCTGTTTAGAGTTTTAAATCTTAGAAGATTTTTTTTTGAAACAATACATGTAAAATGTGAATGTAAACTAAAAAAAAAACATGAAATTTAGTATTCTTGTCTCCAATAAAAAACAATTTAAAAATAATTAATATGAATATATGCTATATTTTTGTTTGGCTTTGCATAAAAAAGTTAAGAATGAAGTCAACTTGATTTTTTTATATAGATATTAAGACTATGTTTGATTGATTATTTTTTTGTTGAAGAATTTTTTACCTAATGGATTATTTGGCAACAAATCCTTAAATTTATTATGACAATATTCTTTCAATAAAAATGATTTATTACCAAACAGATTCTAAATAAATTTAATTTTTTTTAAAAAAATCAATGATTAATTTAAAAATTATTATGGGTCGTTAACATGTTTCTAAAGCAATTTAATATTATGGCTTTAGATTTATATGGTAAAATATTAATATAATATTAAAATATCTATTTTTTATCAAAATATTAAAAAATATAAAAATATATGTTTTATTTGGTATATATACAGTGAAGTCTCTCAAAAATTAAAAATTATATTTCGGCTAAAAAAATATAAAAAATGCATGTTATGATTTAGCATTTTTTTATACATACAAAAATTCAAAAACTATCTCTTAAATATTTTTAAAATTTAATAACTAATTTATTAAATTTATGAGAATTTAACAAATATTATTTTCATGAGTTGTAAAATATTCCTTTATCTTTTAAAATAAATCAACTCTGTTAGTGCACCTATATAATTTTTTTTTCACAATAATTTTATTTGAATATATGTATCTATAATAAATTTAAAATATTATATTTATTTGTTAGTGTGAATCTTTATTTAAAGTTATAAACAAATTAAAAACCCAGCAACATTTTAAAGCTATATAGAAACTATATATACTCCAGTTTATCTCATATAAAATACATTAAAAATATTAATACATTTTCTAATTATAGCCAATGTTTTACCCTAAATTTTTATATGAGATCAGTTCACTTAAATCTTCTACCGACCCTGGACTACACAAGTAAAGAGCGAGTCTTAGATCCTCAAATCCCACTACACCGCATGTGCACATGCAACAAATAAAATATCACTATAAAATTTTCAATTGAAGATTTCCTGAGCTGAAATACACCGCGGCACTCCAGAAAACAACAAAAGACATTAATAAATAGGTCCCCTAAAAGTTGGAAAAGCCAAAGCCATAAAATAAGAAATTTAAAATAATTAGTAATGAAAACGAACAGAGAGAAGGGCCGCCGGAAGTATGTGGCATTATTGAGCAGTTACTTTTTATTTATAAATATATTAAAATAATATTTTTTTATTTTTAAAATTAATACATCCAAACAATTAAAAAATCAAAAAAATTAAAAAAAATTAAACGGAGGCCAGGCGCGAAACAGACAGGCACATAGTTTGATTGGTGGATATTATAAAAAATCAATCACTAAATGCCAGATGCAGACCATACTATGGTACGAACAGTAGCTCCATCATACACTACGGGGTTTGCAAGAGAAATGCCCAGAAAGTCTAGATAAAATTACTTAACAGATATTTTTGAATTACGGAAGTTGGAGATATTTTTCATTTGAAACAAAACAGAAAGCATGAGAGACAGAAAGTCAGATATTTCCAGTTATCTTCTTAAGAAACTCTCTTCACAAATCGACCCTGCAACCAAAAAATATAGAGCACAAGCTATAATCCAAACTAGAATAAAATATGAGAAAAATAATCAAATCGGTAATCGGGTCTGTCTATCTAGAAATTCTTCAAGATATCTTCTTTTCTTCTCAAAGAAGAGAACGAACCTTGAGTCTGGGCCTTTTATCAGCTTTCAGTTTGCGAACTTGATATCTTATCTTCTTAGAGAACAGTCTAGTCTGGCGCTTCTCTCTGTATCTAAGCACACTCGCTTCCCTTCTTGTCCTATCCTCTTCCATCACCGGCACCTCTCCCTTCTGAATATTATTTTCCACGTTAATTTTACAGCTAAATCACACACCAGTCAAATTAACATATGCTAATTAAGTACCGAAAAGAAGAAGAAAATCAACTTTGAATGTTCATCTAAGAAAACAAGAGCTGAAATCAAAACATAAAACGCAGTTCCTCAGCTTAAAATCATAGCATTAATTGAATTAATATATACATACATGTGTAGATGATAGTTTTCTATTTTCAAGATCCAATTCAGCAAGAAAAGGGAGAGTGAAAAGACAAATTAAGGTGAAGAAAAATAAGTTTGTTGAGTACTAACATAATAGCAATTGCTTCCCATGGAGAGAGAGTAATCATCGGCCAAAAGTGACCCACGATCAGACCATGCATCCAGGACCTCTTGATAATTCAAGTTCAAGTTCAAAGACACTCTCTTCTCATCTCCATCCCACAATCCAAGACTCTCTTCCTTTATAACCTTACCAGTACTATAATGGCTATCTTCAAACTCAAAGAAACTGCTGCTTCTATCATCAAACCTAAACATTTCTGATCTTCGACAGTTGGATACTCCTCCGAGTCCATAAAATTCCAACCAAGTAGACCATACATTGTATCACTCGACAACCATTCATCATCTTCAATTCCCAAAATCCCTTCCAATTCATCTATAACATCAATATCTCCATTGGCATATGCTTCTTCTTTGGTGTTGGAGAATTGAGTAACAACGGTATCTGGTACCGCTTGCTCTTCCTCTTTTGGGTTTTTTAAGAAAGAATTGTACCTCATCCTTTCTTTCTTTTGTGAATTTTACTCTTTTTTTCTCTTATTTGCTATAATGCATAACGGGTTTGAATATTGTTTGTTATTATACTTTAAAAATATTTTAAAAAAATTACATTAAATTTTATTTTTTATTTTAAATTAAAAATTTTAATATTTTTAAATTATTTTAGTGTAACGATATTAAAAATAATTTTTAAAAATTAAAAAATATTATTTTAATATATTTTTAAATAAAAAATATTTTAAAACTAAATACAGTCACATTTCCAAATATAACAATGAATAATAAATTTTTATTTTTATACATATATATAAATTCTGATCCCACATGGAATCTTATATTCTCTTTCTATTGGTTGCTTCTTTGCCTACTTTGTTGTGATAGGCCAATATGCTCCACCTTGGAGGATTGTGGGGGCCATGGAAACCTTTTTTCTTCTTGTGCACGGGACCAATGACATGTCGAGTGTTATGTAACATTTAGGTAATGTTTGTTTTTATATTTTAAAAGTATTTTTAAGAAAATTTAAATTTTTTTTATTTATTGTAAATTAATATATTTTTAGTATTTTTAAATTATTTTTATGTGTTAATATTAAAAATATTTTTTTAAAATTAAAAAAAATTATTAATATGTATTTTAGCATAAAATATTATTTAAAAAATAATTATAATCACACTTCTAAATAAATTCTTCTAAATAAACTCTTAAAGATGGTGTGACTTATAGATTGATTAATTAAATTCAGTATCTCACTCTTTCCTTCAGAATTATTATTGGAGGTAAAGTTTAATTTTGAATTGTTTTGATGGGTTAATATTAAAAAAAATTAAAAAAATATTTTAATATATATTTTTGAAAGCAACTATTACCATAATTTCAAAAATTATATATATTAACTTAACATGATATTAAAATAATTAATTTTTCAATTTGAATATAGTGATTGATACATATATAATCTAGAATTATTGAGTTTTTTAATGAATTAAAAAATTAAAATAAAAAATAAAACGTTGATGTTTTGATTAAAACAAAAAAATGACAGAAATTTAAAAATTATTTTTTATTTAGATAAAAATTAGTTTCTGATTTAATATACTTATGAATTTTGATATTTTTATTAAAAGAAAAAAATAAATATTTGCAAAAATCATATGAAATGAAATATTTATTTGTCTAATGGAATGTAAAGTACTTTTCGAAATAATTTTTAATTAAAAATATGATTTTTTAGATTTTTATTTTATTTTTAATATCTGAAAATATTTAAAAAATATTAATTTATTATTTTTGAAGTAAAAAAAATAAAAACAGATTGAACGTATTATCAAAGACATGATTGGTTTGTTTGACGTACTACCTTCTCGTGTTAGATACTAAGGTAACTGGTGTTTTTAATGATGGCCGGGTGCTGCAATAATTTGATTTGGTTGTTATAAATTTGTAACTTGATGGGTGATTGCCTTGCCTACCTATTGGTTTTTTTTTCATAAGCTCCTCCTCCACGTTCTCTCAGCCTTTTCGCCTTCAATGAGTAAATATTGTAACGTTCAAAACAATACCACATTTATTCTTTCTCTATATAAACACCCAGCCATGATCAATCTCCACACCACTTTCGAAATGGCTTTTAATCTCATGCTCTTTCTCTTGGTCGCTTTCTCTGCGTGCTGCAGCTTGGACTGCAACAAGGCCACGGCCGTGGCTCGACCATTAGCCTCAGCCTCGAACCTTACGGTTCGCTTGAAATTAGATGAAGAGTCATCGAGTTGCTGGGACTCTTTGATTCAGCTCCAAGCATGCACCGGGGAGATCATTCTTTTTTTCCTCAACGGAGAGACTCAACTAGGCCATAGCTGTTGCCAGGCTCTGCGTACAATTGGTGGACACTGCTGGCCTAACATGATTGATACGCTCGGGTTTACCACTGAAGAGGGCCAAATACTTGAAGGCTACTGCGATAAAGCTGCCGATTCCAAAGATCCATATGCACCATCTGTGATTAACGTTGTTCCAAAGCAACCTTTGCTTCCTTGATTAGTTGTGACTGGCTAGCTGCTGATAATAGCTAGCAGCAGCAGCAATAATAATATAATAATAATAACAACGAATAATTACACTCTTTACATTCGAAATAGAAATGTTGGTTTTTTTAAAGTAAAGCTCTACTTTTATATTTAGTACTATGTTTCATGTCCATTTAGATTATTATTTTTACAAATTCGTACATTTTACATGATTTTGGCTACATGTCAGCACATAAATTTACTTTGGGTTTTGATAATATTTTTAAAAAATTTGAATTTTTTATTTGCTTTGAATTATTTTTTTATATTTTCAAATAGTTTTAATGTGTTAATATCAAAAATATTTTTTTAATATATTTCTAATCAAAAAAATATTTTAAAAAACAATTATTACCATAATAATTTCTCACTTCTTAACATTTATACATTGGTTATTTTATAGATAATTTACACAAAAATGGGGCTAAAAATGAATCAATGAAATTCATGAAAACGAGCCATTAGAAAAATAAGATTAATCAATATCATTGGATCCAATATTAAGCTGGTAATATCTTTAAAATCTTTCCTTGCTATTATTTTTTACTTTTCTCTCCATAATATAACTACCGTGATAGAATTGATATCGATTTTGTTTCTCAAGCATGGACATTTGTTAATGATTAATTAATGGATTTTTAAATCGGCATCAATATATTCTTGTGGAGAGAAAGGAACTAAATCCCGAAATCAAATCTCATCACCGTCAAATATACTTAAAAATTCCATAAATTAAACTAAATTACATAAGGAAAATAGATAAAAAAATTTAAAAAGAAATGATGATAGAGAGAGATTCAAGGAAAAGAATTACTGAAATAACAAAAGTAAAAATAGAGAATTGTGAAAGGAAAACTTTAAGTGTAAGGTTTATTTTTGTTAAAGGAAAGAAATGTTTTTTCCAGAGTTAAGAAAAGAAAGAAATTTTATTATGTAAAATACTTATTTTGTCTTATTTTATTTTTCCTGAAAACATTTTTTATTAATTAATTTTCTTAAAATTATTTCTAAAAAATTATTTTATATCAAACAAACCGAGTTAGAGTTAGAGGCTAATGCTAGATGGACTCTAACTGAATTTCAGTTGGGCAATAAGCCCAAGATCGGCCTAGAACGGACAAGAAGATGCCAGCCCATGGTTGGATGCAGGCACGCATATATATATTTATATATATATATAAAAAAAAATGTTTAGAAGAGCTGCTAGGGAAAAAATAAAAAAAAATAAAAAAATAAAAAGTACCCGCAAAGAGACGAAATAACAACAATGATGCCCACCAAAAAAACTGAACCTGTCCCCGACATGCCTCCTAAAAGAGGGGCCCAAGTCATTTTGGTAATTAGCTGACGATTCCGGTCTATCATTGAACTACAATCTCAATCGTCGGCCCTCTCCTCCATCTTTCAGATTTGAGGTTCAGTGTAATAATTTATTTTAAATGGAAATGTACGATCTACCTTTCTCTTCGACTAAATAAGAATAACATCGACGTCATGATCCAGAGACAACTGTCCTATGGGGGTTGCCATTTTGCGCCTTCGCTGATTAATTCTAACGATATCCTAGGGATTACATTTTATTTTTTATTCATTAGAGGGTTTTAGCTGGGTGCGTCAACAAAATTATTTGTCCTTATTTCTTGTTTATTTTCATATTGTCAGGGGTTGGTTGTAAGGAGGAGTGATCTCTTACGAAGCACAACCATTAAAAGGATCTTTCCATTCTGAGGATCCGTCTCCGACCAACCCCTGACTCAATGTCACCGAGCTAACTCGAAAGAATACCAGGCTGACTATGAAATAAAAAGAAAAAAGAAACAGTCGAACAAGCCATTGTTTAGATTATTTTTCCCACAACGCACACAGACATGATTTAGCAATCCAACTAACCCCGATGACCATATAAATCGCTGCAAAAACCAGGGCAAAGGCTACGCCCTAAAAGCTTATTCAAGCAGCGCCCTTATGAAAAATTCAATATGGGAAAGGTCATTTTCACAAAAGGAAAATTGTTAAGCATTTTCCAACGAGGGACATGTTAAGTTAACCGCTTCCATATTTGACTTTAAGAAATCTTGCACGTAAAATACTCGTACCCTGTTTGGAGCTAGCTCTAAACCTTCGCTTAGATATATACAAACGCAGGGGAAAAGTTGCTGCGCAGTTCGACTAATATTTAAATTAAACTGTGATTTTCTTCTTACAAATATTAAAATGGGCTTTTCAAGATTCTTCTCACAAGAACAGTGCACTTCTGAATTGCTTAATTTGTAGCCCCCATGTCACGTGATAAGATTGAAACAAAGGATGTATGTTATTATTTAGAGACTGGAACAACACAACCATAATTATATGCATGTTATTAAGATGCCAGGATGTGTTAACGTGTTCTGTTAATTAAGCCAGCGGTCTGTCATGAGCTAGCAAGCTAGCTAGAAATGATCGATGGTTAATTAATGTAGCATGTCAATTTTATAATCATATATGTTGAAAGAGAACTACCAAAGGGGACAGCATGCCCCGTAATAAGTAACGTCTTAATGAAGAAAAGAGAATTGATGTAAACCCGACTGTGTTTCTGTCTCACATGCGGTAGTGCTGTATATTGGCCTGTTAACGATCGAAGTTGACCCCTTAACTCAAATTCCTACATGAAGTTTGTTTTTGTCTCTCTTTCACATGGACACGCACGTGCATACTGCTTAATTACACACAATCATGGATTAATTTGGTCTCCATGAGAAACACAGAGCTAGAACAAGCAAGCTAGGTCAATGTTGAAGTCAAAATTGATTAGAGAGAACCTTGAACAAAAAGGTTATAATTATTCATTAAAAAAAAACAATTTTCAAGTACTACTCAAGTCCAGAGAGACTCTCTCTTAAGAGGGTCTTGGATTGCATTGCTAGAAGAGGCAAAGTTAAAATATTGAGGAATGTTATTGAAGTTATTACTACTGGCTAAAAGAAGTGCCTTCTCATCTTGATCTAGCTGGGTTGGTAAGGTAGGCTCCTGTTGCATCTGGATGCAATTCATCTCTGCCTGAGTAGCTGCAAGTTGTATTTGCAACTGTGATACTTGATTTTGTAAGTAAGATATTGCACCAACACATCCATAGACCGGGTCTCGCACTCTTGCATTTGCTTCATAAACTAAACTGCTCACAGCATCTACTCTCTGATGAATTGGAATCTCCTGCAAGATTACAATAGCATCATCATTTAAAGGATAATCATTAATATTAAAAACTGCTCAAACAACGTGCTTTGCTGTTTTCATACACGCATAGCATAGATCAGTGCACACACAAATTAAGGAGAGAGGGGGGACCTGCAACATTTTGCTAACATTACTAGCACCAAAGACCTTGTGGACAATGGCAAACTTATGGGGATCATCAGAAGGAAAGTAAGGGGCAAAGATGCAGTCTTTGGCGCACCGGCGCCTTAGCAGTTTGCAGGATGCACATGGTGAAGAACCCCCCATGTTTTCGTCTTAAAATAACTCAAAGAAAATTCTCTTTTGATGCAGATAGGTAGAGAGAAAGATATAAAGAAATCCAAAAGGAAGTTCAATGTGGAACAAAATGAGATTGGAATGTGTATTTATAATAGTTGAGGGATGTGCTAGCCTAGTGTGTAGAATGGATGCACATGCATGTTGTAGTTAAAATAAAGAGATTATCATTATAATTAAACAAATAATAAAGTACATGGAAAGAAGCAGCTATGATTCCCAATTGTGGAGGAAAGCACCGTGGAAACAATTGCTTGCACATAGATTTACAGTCCAAGGCTTTTGGTATGAAAATCAAATGGACGAGGTTGACCACCGCCGGGGCGCGTGATGGGCTGGCAATGCATTGGTGTACTAGTACTCTTGTCCACGTTCTTGTTTGACTATTTGTTTCTGTGTTCTGATTGCATGTATGTATATTCATATGAGTATGTTAAAAAAAAAAAAAACAATGTATAGTATGATGATTGTACTATTATACTATTAGGTTTCGAATGTCTAAGCCTATGTTACGTAAAAAAAAATACATGTAGTAAATAAAAGTCTAGACCTCGTAGAGAGCGTGAGAGGCATTAATTGTCAGGCCAGTTTAGGGTTTTTCAATATGGTGATAACGATAAGAAACCTACCTAGCTAACCCGAATCAAAACATTAAAAAAAAAGGCTAAACATGAATGTTTGTTGGCGACATTAAATAAATTACATTGACATTAAATAAATTACATGAAAATTTTTTTCTAATTTCTCTCTTCCTTTATCTGAATTAACGTTAAAAGTTAGATGTTGCCGTTCATTATGCTATTGTTTGCCAAAACAAAAAATTGGATCCTCTTTTCGTTCTTATCTGTTATTGTTTTACAAATTAATAAAATTAAACTAGGCCAAGAATAGCATAATACACACACACACACACACAGCTCTACCAAATCCAATGTCAAGTATATATACTGCACTTCATTGGATTTTTTTTTTCTTTCAATTTAATGTCTTGTGTTTAACTAGAATTAAAATTAGATTCTTTTTTAAACGATCTCAAATGTATATCCTGAACTTGGGAAAATAAAAATGAAAAAAGAAAAGGAAAACTTCATTAATCGTTAAGCCAACTTCTTAAATTTTTCTTTCAATCATAACAGTAACAAGTATTTGAGCAAAAGGCAGTTATTATAATTTGTGATTAATGACAAGCCCAATATTCGAGGAGGGATGAGAAGTGCTTGATCAATGGAGCTTTTAATGAGTTGCCCTCCAAGTTTTTCTTTGGCATGCAAAATTCCCGCAACAATTCTGTCAAGCTCGATTCAAGAAATATCCATGCATAACTATATTTTTTTATAGAAAAATGAAAAAATTCATGTAAAAATTAAATCAAAATAACTCATTAAAAATATAAAAATAAAATTATTTTTTTAATATTAGAATGATATTATATTAGATTGACTTAGATTAAATTTTTAAATTTAAAATTCGGGTTATGAAACTATGATAACTTCATATAACACAAATTAAAGTTTAATTCTTAATAAACTCACTATTAAATGATAAAATTAAAAAAATAATAAAAATAAAAAAATTTACCCGATTAACTTACAAAACTCGTGATCTAAGTTATAAAGTAATAACTTTATAAGAAATAAACCACAATAAATAATAAAGTCTAATTCATAATTAACTAAAAGTTAAAGATGTTGAATAATGAAACTAAAAAAAATTATCAATTAAAAAACAAAAAAATAAATTGAATTAACCGAATTAATCAATTAAATTTATATCATAGGTTATAAGGCTAAAATAATCATAAAGAAAATAAATCACTAGTTTATTGTATTAATAAACTAAGTATTAAAAGAAAAAAAATTAATACATCTCTTTTAGAATTTGGCTAAAAAATAAAAAAAAAAATAACCGAATGAGATGAAAATAGTTATACAGAGAGTGTTCTGATTTTTAAAATAGCAAAACAAGTATCGGTCATTACAGTGTCAGTGACGTGCATCATCAAGCACATAAAAAATTACAGATGTCAATGTTGTTTTATAGCAAGTTGCTACTCTTATTTTCTTAATGGTAAATGGCATGGTTTGAATGCTTTACAAACATTGCATTCCTCATCGAGAAATGTACGTAGTTGAACAATGTCTGGTTATGGTTCCACCGTAAAAACTAAACTCTCGTTTGACAGCAGTTGCTCTATGCTAAACCATCAAATCATTGAAAGACTATCTCTTCTAGTAAACAGACATCAATTGAAGTCTTAATCCTCATCTCCTCATCTTATCTCCATGAAATAATTTATACGATGATAACGATAACCCACCAAGCAATTAATGTGAACCATTAAATGAGATCCGACATCAAGCTAAGGTCGAACTTCTGAGGGATTATAAAAATCCCAGTTCCAGAGAGATTTAAACGGAAAACACAAGAGGTGTGAAACCCTAAGACCACTTCCTTTTCTCTTGCATTTAATGCTTACCACATGATTCCAAGCTTCGAATCTTCTGTTCCGAGCAGAATAGTTCTCCTTCCCTTATTATTATTATTATTATTATTATTATTATTATTATATAGAAGATACTCGAACACGAGAATTATTAGAAAGAGAGATTTTACAATCAATTAAGCTATATATATGCGCACTCTCCTTCTCTAGGTGTCCTGGAGTATCTATATTTTCCTTTTTTCTCGTGTATGTGTCATTTAATGAAGTGCATGTGTGTTAGTTTAGATCCGTATCTCAGCCAATATATTACTATGGGGCCACCTGTTGAAATTTCTTTTATTGGCACAACATCACAAAGCGCGTATTTTCAAGTTCACACCTCCAAGTTTCAAACCCCTAAGCTCTAGAACGAAGAAAAGGAATCATAGTTTGACGGTGAGAACCTTTGTATTCTTTGTTTTACTATGGTTTTTTTAAAACACATGAATAAAATAGAGGAAAAACAGACATCTTTCGCCCTCTTGAAGAAAACTAAAACATGCGTGGTCCAACGCAAGCATTTAATGTGCTTGGTGATATGGAAGATTCGATTCTTGAAATTTGCATATAGTTTACTTTCAAATCTGAAGGGGTGAAGATTAGAGGGCATTGTTTGACAAAAGCGAACATCGCAAGTGAGGGGCTCATGGCAACAGAGACTTCAAATTCAGTTGCTTGAACAGAGTCCATGTTGGATTTCCAAGGTGACCAATTCTGTTCAAAATGCAAGGTCTGCATCATCAGCTCGGTGGAAATCAAGAAAAACATTAGGCCTGAAGCAAGAGGTAAGCACGTGAACAAGCACACGAACATGGGCCGTGTTAATTTGATGCTGCAGAGCTACGTTTTTCCCTCATAATAAACTCCTTTATGGTTTAATACTTCAAAAATTGAAGAGGTCATCTTCAATCTAGAGTTTGAAATATATATTTTAACGTGACAAGTACTTCACATACCATGGCTCATGAATGAATCTCTTTGTTAGTGATATTGGTTGACCAGACTCGAGAGGCGCCAGAAGAGAAGCCTTTCCTGACAGCATACACTACAAAGTGGAAATGGAGAATGAATAAGTAGAAAGATAATTCATTTTTCTTCCAGGGCATGCCAAAGAAAACTAGTTAATGACTGATCAAAGCTCATTTTCATTATTGCCTTGATTTTCTATTGCAAAATACAATAGTAATGTACTGACGGGCACATAAATGCTCTAGCCATGCTAATTGTTTTTATTGGTTTGCATGTACGATCTTGATATGGCTAAATCCAAGACAAACCAGCAGAGCATGTCATCCAGACCAATGTCTTCCCTTCTTGTCCCCTAATCAGACCGAGTACACTAGCATTAGCCTCTACAGTTAAGTAAATACTCCCAAACACATCGTATCATATGAAAAGATCCAAAATGATCAGATAATTAGAGAATACAATGATGTTATTTTGATTGAATGGAATAGAAAAGCATCTGTCTTCAGAAACGTTACAATTTAAGGGGAAAGAGCTTGAGGTTAACAACGAGAAGTGACTTGATACAACTTTGCAGTCATACAAACAAATTCCGTGAGGACAGGTAAATTTGGCAACAAAGTTATAAGTCAACATTCTGCTGCAAACTGTGGCGTTTACGCAATACACGTTCATGCCGCTTCTTGATTCCGTTTCTAAACGGAGTGCTAGCAGGGCTCTTTGTTTCTCTATGAAATGAAGAGCATATTTTGCTCTTCTCAGCTATTTTCCTTTCCAATTACTCAGCCGCTTGTGCCTGGACTGGAATGACCGAACAGAATCTGTAACCATCAAACGAAAAGGAATGTTTAAAAGAGTTTGACATGAATCTTATTTACCAACCCTTAATCACTTGGAGAAATGAGAACCACATAAATATCCACAAAATAGTTGCACTGAATCCAAAGTAGTTTTCCTGAGGTCCAACATTAACGATTTCATTGCCAAAGATCTATAGATTAAAGCTAATGTCATATGAATAAAAGTGATGTCTAACCTCATGTAGAATCTGAGATGATAGCTGCATGAAAATAAAAGAACATATATTATATATCCCAAAATCTCTGTGTGAAACCTCGAGTGGTAATTGCTAATGTAAATCATTTAATTTTTTTCTAAAAATTTGATCACTAGTCTCCTTGCTTTTTGGAATTAAAACACACAAAGAAATGCTGCATGTCTGCTTATTATCTATCCTGAAGCTATCTCGAAGCTTATGTTAAATACCCTGAGTTCGCCATGACATGAAACTCCACAAAAGCCCGTAAACAAGGATACAATTATATTTAAATTATCCACTGCCAGGAAAAGAAACGTAAAGAGTTGTTCTGGACACTCCCACAAACATATTGGAATAACTCCTGCGTCATGCTAAAACTCTGGCATGGTACATAATATAAAAAAAAATCACTGATATATGCATCGAAAACTGGCACAACATAGTGGCAGTCTCTTTCACATGAATTAGCTTTTGAAGTGAGAACTTGTAATCTCATCATCAGTGCCAGTATAAATTTTTTACCATTCCATTGCATCCACGATCTCTACAAGCTTAATTTTGTGAGATTGTTATATCTCTCTCACTCCCCTCTTTTTCTTTTTTATTTAACTTTTATGGTATGCATTTAACGTTTGAAATTATTGTCTATTTATAAATAAAAATGAGGTATAAAGATCATACATTATGACACTAATTATATCAACAACTCATCTCCATTTATACTCTAGCAATTATGCCAACAATTCATCTTCCATTTATTTTTGTTTAACAATTCATCTTCCACTAATTATATGGATTTAATTAAGTAGTTTTATATTTTTCGACTTAAAGACTTTGATGATTTAATCATATCTTCACACTTCATCATTTATGATTTTTCTATTCTTTCTATACTTACTATTTTCATGCTACTTATATTTCTGCTAGAACATAAGAGAATCTGTACTATATATATTTATCAGTGTTGACTGGTTTGGTCAAAGCATCTGCTAGTTTTTTTTTTATTTGAACCTTCTGAAAATCCACACTTCCATCTCCCACCACTTTGCGAATAAAGTGATACTGAACATATATATGTTTTGTTCTTGAATGAAATGCTGGATTCTTTGTAATATGCAAGATATTCTAACTATCACAATACAAAAATATCTTTTCTTGTTTGTACTTGAGTTCCTCCATAAATTTTTTCATCCATATTGCTTCTTTACAAGCTTGTGTAGCTGTTATATACTCAGTTTTTGTTGTGGATAACGCTACAATAGTTTGAAGTTTAGAGACTCAACTCACAGCTCCTCCTATAATTATGATCACATAGTTTATAGTAGATTTTCTTTTCTCAAAGTCACCAGCAAAATCTGAATCAACATAACCTCTGACAGTAAGTTCTGATCCTTCATAACATAATATGGCATCCAAGGTATTTTTGATGTATCTCAAGATCCTCTTAATAGTATTTCGATGCTCACTATATGATTTTTCATGTATTGACTAACTGCTCCCACTACTTGTGCAATGTCTGGTCTTGTACATATCATGGTAAATATTAAACTTCTCACTACTTATGTATATAGTACACAAGACATCTTCATCATTTTTGTTTCATTGCTAAAAGACATACTTGATGATAATTTGAAGTTAATAGGAAGTGGGGTGGAAATTGACTTACAATCTTACATGTTGAAGCGTTGCAAAATATTTTTCAAATAATTCTTCTAAGAAAGCCAAATCTTCCTCTTACTTTTATCTTAGTGAATTTGCATCCCTATAATTTTATTTGTCGATTTCAAGTCTTTCATACCAAACTCCCTAGTTAACTATACCTTCAATTCTTGGAATCGATCTTTGTTAGGGCCTATTACTAATATATCATCCACGTACAACAAGAAAATGATGAAATCATTATTTTCTTCAAACCTCTTGTAATACGTATAATGGCTTGAATTGAGTCTGTTGTACCTAAAGCTAATTATAAAAGCATCAAGTCTCTTGTACCAACATCTTGGTGCCTGTTTGAGACCATATAGAAATTTGTTTAACCTGTAAACTAAGTACTCCTTACCTATTTCAGCAAAACCCTTTAGTTGGAGCATATAAATTTCTTCTTCAAGTTTTCCATGAAAAAAATACAATTTTCATATCTAACTACCCTAAATGAAGATTAAATATATCACACATTACCAAGATTACTCTAATTATAGTAAGTCGTACCATCAAGGAAAACATCTCATTAAAGTTTATTCCTTCTTTTTAAGCATATCCTTTCACCACCAATCTTGTACGATACCACTCCACTTGATCATTGCCATTACATTTTATCTAGTAAACCTATTTGTTGTCAATGACATTCTTTCCTTGTTGTAAGAGAACAAGATCTCAAATGTTATTCTTGTGTGGAGCTTTAATCTCCTATTACATTGTTGTCATTCACATAAATACATCTGTGTTTTTTATAGCCTCATAGAAAGTTAATAGCTCTTTATCCTCTGTTAGAAGATAGTATGCAATATTGCTCTCAATAACATATTTTTAGTGCCAAGCTAGTGGTCTTCTTTCATGAGTTGACTGTCAAACTTCAGGAGTTTCAAACTTTATTTTTTATTATTTTTCATGTTCTAGTGCAACTTCAGAAGAAGTATGATTCTGAGTATTTTTCATCTGAATTGTTGTAGTCTCTTTTAAAATGTTATTATGTTCTTCCATTTGTATTTTATCTTATGCAAATATGAAATCCCTGCTGATGACTACCTTGTGGACAATGAGATCCTACAAATGATATCCTTTTATTTCATCAGCATATCCCAATAGTACATATTTTTTTAATTTTAAATCCAGCTTGTTGACTTCTTTAAAATTGTACATTATGTACACAAGACTTTTAAATATATACAATCAAGAATAATCAGTTGGCTTTCCAGTCCACATATCCATCGGTGTCTTTGGCTCAATTACAGTTAACAAAGATAGATTTATCACATAATAAGTAGTATTAATTACTTCTGCCCAGAATGACTTTCCTAGATCTATAACCTTCAACATTGCTCTTGTTCTTTCTAATAAAGTTTTGTTCATTCGTTCTGCCACTCTATTTTGTTGTGGAGTATATACTATTGTGAACTACCTTTGATACATTCTCTTGACAGAAGTTATCAAATTCATCACTAGTATATTCTCCTCCATTTTCAGTCCTTAAACACTTGATTTTCTTTTCAGATTCAAGTTCTACTCATGATTTGAAGATTTTAAAGACTGCGAGTATATATGTCTTTTTTCTTATTGGATACACCCAACATCTCCTAGATAAGTCTCATTAAATGATACAAAATATCTTGCTCCTCCCAAGGGTAAAACCAATGCTTGCCAAACACCAAAGTGAATCAGGTCTAAGATGTATTTGCTTTTAGTTGTTGATATGTTAAATTTTAACATGTATTGTTTACTTGTATCACAATGCTCATAAAAGGGTAAAATAACCTTTATAAGTCTAGGGAGTAACTTATGATCATAAAGAATTTTCAAACCGTTCTTTGACATGTGGCCTGGTTTTTGATGCCACATCATCATCTTCTCTTCTACTCGACTGACTAATGTGATTGATGTCTCTGTCTCATAATGTGTTTCTCCCATTAACACAAACAAGTTTGTAAGTATCTTTCTTACCTTTAAAACTACCAGTTCTCATTTAACAATTTTCATGATTTCATTATTTGTTTGAATCTTACAGCCAAGATTATCAAATTGTCTCACATATAAAAAATTCTTCTTTAAGCCTTTAACATGTTGCACTCCTGAAATAGTACAAATTGAGCCATCATACATCTTCAATTTAATGATGTCAACACCAGCAATCTTTAGAGCATAATCATTACCCATGAATATTGAGCCTTTAAAGATAGGTTCATACGTATGAAATCAATCTCGATTATGAGTCATATGTCATGTTGCTCCTGAATCCATTAACTAAACTTTAGTAAGCTCTTTTCTATCTGTAGAGATTATCGTTACTTCACTGTATAAAACCTCCCTATCTTTTGAGGTGTTTCCAACACATCTTTGAGGTTTTAATGATTCTGCAGTGTTCTCTATACCCTTTTTAAACCAATAATCTTTTTTTAAGTGCTATTTTCTACCATAGTTGTAGCATTTCACAATCTTCTTACTTCTTGATTTGGACCTCTCTTATCTTTGACTCCTACTGGAGCCACGCTCCGTTAATTTTCCTCTTGACATCAACAACGTATTTACTTAGTTTGAACTATTTCTGTCTTCTTTGTTTTTACGTCTATTTTCTTCTTCTAAGATAGTGACTATAACATCATTAAAGACTAAATAGTTGAGAGGATATTATTAGTTAAATTGATAATAAGCTAATTATATGAATTAGGAAAAATTTGAAATAAAAGCTCTACACATTTATTTTTCTCTATTTATTAACCCAACATAGTGAGTTTTGAAAATAAAGTTCTTATTGTGTTGATGTGGTCAGTCATTGATGTGGTTTTTACTATTCGAAAGGTATAAAGTCTCCACTTTAAGAAAATTTTATTGTGCAAAAACTTAAACTTGTATAGTTTTGTTAGAGTATCTCATATCTCCTTAGTTATTTTCTTCTCTACCATACTTGATAATACTTCATCAACTAATGCTAAATGCAAGCAATAGCATTTTCATCCATCTCATTCCATTTTGCATTATCAGTGATCTCCGCGAGCCGATCCCCAATGCTGCCAAGCAATTATCTTTCCTTAACATTACCTTAATTCTTATTTTTCACAATGAAAAATTGCTCCCCTTAAACCTCTCAATCTCGTACTTTGCTGTCATTTTATTCACCGTGATTTATTCAGCTATCACCATTTCACTAATCTACAACATATATAGAAATAGTATCGTGTGAATAATAATTCACTAAGTAAGTTCCTAAAAAAGATTGAAGGGATCACAAACAGTCTTGTTTAAAACTCAATCTCCTTAAATAAAACTTCCTAAACTGTATTTAATCATCGCATTGACTTTCTATATACGCTAACAGTAACATATGTGAACAGTATCGTATACATGAATAGTATTGTAGATGTGAATAGTAAATGTATACATAAATAAATTTTGTGTGTTAACAAAACCAACCAGGAGGCTCTGATACCACTATTAGGATACTAACATGCAAACCCGACAAGATAAAAGACAAACGATAGGATAAAATGATAAATTAGACACATAAGAATTTACATAGTTCACCCAGTTTGGTTACGTCCATAGGCAAATATAAAAGAATTTTACTAAGTGATATGAAAATTACAATATTTCTCTACTAATAGGAGAACAACTGAAATCTCTCTATTATTAGGAGAAAACACCTCACTTACTCTCCTCACAGATATCTTATAATTTTATGGAATTACTTTTCCTCTCTTAATTTCCTCTTCTTCTCTCTTGTTTCTCTCTTATGATATACATTTAAAGTTTGGATGCATTAAGTATTTATAAGTAAAAATAGATGGATAAATGCTATAAATCATGATATTAATTATGCCAATAACTCATCTCCACTCATACTCCACCAATTATATTAATAACTTATCTCTTATTTATTTTTATCTAGTAACTTATCCTTTATCAATTATATAAATTTAATTAAGTGGCTTTACAAACAAACGTGTGGCATATAGAATATATAATATTCGCTTCCAAAATTAACATAAAACTAAGAGATCAAAGCTGTGTGCGCGTGCGTGTGTGTGTAACACAACACAAGCTATCATTGAAGTACGCATTTCATAAGCCTTAAATTGTAAAAAGATTAAAAACAAGAGAATAGAAACATACCAGAACCTGAAGCTGCAGGCTTCCACGTCACGGTCCTTGAACCTCTTTCTTCACGGTCAATAATCTGAGCATTTTCGAAGAACTCCCCTGTTTTCGTATCTGCAATGTCATTCTTTTCAAAACATGCTAGGGACTTTTCACACGACTATACAAGCGAAAAACAATCAAAGTGAAGGCTCGGGTTAATACGAAAGTTAATCTAGACAATATTATTATATCAGAAAATACACAAATTATTCACTCAGCAATAAGGAAACTTAACCTGTATAGCAATAGAATAGAAACCGTTATCAAGTCAATGGCGATCAAAATTTAGCCATTCCAGATACGAAATTTGTTGCGATTTTTCACCGGTAGACTAAACATCACGCAAAAACAATGCCTCTTGTTTCAGCGACAAACAACCCTGCACACATAATTCATGTAGAGATTGCTAGCAATTTTAATTAATTGACGGACAAAATTTGACAAGGAGTTTGTGGCTGCCTCAATATCGCCTGTGAGAGCGAAAGCGCCAACACATAATTGGAGAGTGAAAAGCTTCTGTTTGACAATTTTATCTTGATTTGGTGGATGATGTAGAAAGATTCGGATCTCATGGACTGTTTCACATCCGATCGTGTTTCGATCAGCGATTTCAAGTCTCTAAAGACCGTAACTGATTCGAGAATTCGCAGCGTTTCGTCTTTGAATCTGCAAAAGAAAGAACAGATTGGGTGAGCTTTTTTGAATTGAGAGATCACGATTGAAGGGTTGTGAGAGTGAAAATTGGAACCTTCAATTTGTGATTTGACAGCGGAAGAGGGAAATCTGGTGAGGAGTTTGTGTGAGCCATGACATTTGCCAAGGGCGGGAGGTTGTGACCCTGGGCTTGGGTTTTTGTTTAAATATTATTTGTAGGTTTGGATATGTTCAAATGTGAATTCCTGCTACTTTTTTTTTCTTACTTTTTTTTTAACGGTGTTAACTGTTAACGATAACTGAAAAATAATCTTTTATAATTCTAATGAATTTTAAATTAAAAAAATGAATTAGACTTAATTAGATTTGTAAATGAGTTAATGAACAAATTTACCGATGATTTCTTAATAATTCCTTCTAAATTAGCTAAAATGTGTTTGTTAAAGTGATGAAAGTTATTTTTACAAAAGTATTTTTTATTTTATTTTTTATGTTAATATTTTAAAATTATTAAAAAAATTAAAAAATATTAATTTAATATTTTTAAAATAAAAAAATAATTTAAAAAATATATAACAAACATATCCAATAAATCTTTTAAATTTAAACCGTTATACAAAGTTTAAAAATAATATTATTTTTTTTAACTTTAAAAATTTTTGTGCGAAACCTCGATGGAAAAACGGGCGGATAAACTCGTATGTACTAAAAAAATACAATAATTCTCTTAAATCTATTATTATACGGGTTTGAGCGAGGCTCCCCCGCCCCGACTTGGCTGGAAATTTTCCTACTGGTGGCGACCAACAGCCCCTTCGCGCTCAGCCCTTACACCGTTCAAGTCGCTCTTCAACTCCATCTCACACTCCCAACAACAAAGAAAAAAGAACAAAAACTCCCATCGCATAGGATCAAAGAGAAAAAATGGCAGGACGCAACCATCTCCAACTCCGCGAAATCCCTTTACCCCGAGTCGCCCCCCTTTCTCGCTCAACCACCGACCCACGCCACCTTCACACCCGACCTCACCGCCACCTCCTCGAAGACCGAATATCAACCCAACACCGTGAGATCCAATCCCTTCTTTTAGACAACCATCGACACGCTGCCACCAACGTTGCATTAAAACAAGAAGTCTCTCTGTCACAGCAAGACCTCCGTCACTTATCAACACTTGCTGCTGATGTCAAAGCCGAGAAAGATAATCAAATTCGTGAAGTCTATCAAAGATCGTTGAAATTGGATGCCGAGTTACGGTCTATTGATGCTATGAGTGCTGAACTTGTTCAGGTAAGAACGGATGTACAGAAAATTACTTTGCAACGGCAGGATATGACTGCACAATTGAAGGACATGAATAGTGAAATTGTTAAGGCTAAAAGGGAAACGCAGCAGGTGGGTGTTATTAAAGAGGAGATTGAAACTGTACAGCAGGAGATTCAAGGAGGAAGGTGAGACAAAAAAGGTTGGGGGGGGGGGGGGGGGGCGCGGTTATATTTGAGGGATTAATTTGATTGATTGATGGATTAGAATTTTTTAAAAAAATAAGTAAAATGTGATGTTAATTGTCGTGTGATTAGGTCTGCTATTGAATATGAGAAGAAAACACGGGCATTTAATCTTGAGCAAGAAAAGGTGTTGGAGAAAAATAGGATTCTAATTGAGAAACTTCGAACTGAGTTGGCCACCGCAGAGAAAACAGCAAGGGCGGCAGCCGCGGCAGGGAACCCAAGTAACTTACTATAAATGTAACATGTTCTTGAAGTTTTTGTAAATAATAGAGCTTGACATTATGAATTGCGTGTGTTCAGTTCCTGGATACGGTAGAAACTATGGCAGCGCTGAAGTGAGATATGGAGGAAGTTCATATCCTGATCCTAATGGCCTGCAGCAGGTGTGTGCTCACTATTCTTTTTCCTTTTTAATTTTTTGAGCTTTGGTGTGCCATTTCTGACACATGCATTTGAAAATAGAATCAATAAAAATATATTAGTTTGAAATATATTGATGCATGTCAGTTGGTGCCTGCATACGTTTGCTGAATCCTTATTGTTGTGAAACACAATGAAAACTCGTGAATCATAACATAGAGTTGCACAGGTTATCAAGTTTCAAAATTCGCCAAAAAAAATTTGAACTCTTCATCGCTTCCTATTAAACAAAAAATCATAGCTCAAGAGGCAGGGAGTGGAGACATAGAGATCCCAAGTTCAAACCTTGGTGCTCTTCAGAAATATGACTAGTAACTTATAGTTGAAAAGAAATTTCAAATGGTGTCACTTGTGCACGATGTAGTCATGGAAATGCATTGCAGCTCAGTACCATCTACTTAACCTAAGCAAATGCTAAGTGATCTACGTAGAGACTATAATGTAGATACATCTGAACTGTATTTGTTTAATGCTCATGTTAAAATTTTACTTATGAGCTTCATCTTTCAAGACATTTTGATTTGATATGAATCAAAACTAATACCGTATGTATTGCACTTGAGCTCATTACTGGTGAACCTCAAAATTTGAGAGAGATACTCCTCTATGCATAAAAACATACAAGTCAATTTCATAATGAGCACTTCGCAATGGAAACAGAGCTCGCACTGAAGTGTCTGCTTGTGTTTGAATTGCATGCTTGAAACTCATACAATGTGATTTCTGACCTCCCAAGAAAAGACGGGCACTCGAATAACTTCTAAGATGCTTTAACATTTCAGGTTCGGATTGGTGGTAGTGATTCTGCACATAGATGAGTTTCTTTCACCATAACAGCCAAAATCATGATATTGTTTCACTGTGGGAACGTTACAAATTCTATAGGAAATTTTTTGCTTTCACGGCTACAGATGTTGTGCCTTCCAAAAATTTGCCTTGTTTTATGGCTTTTCTAGCCGGATCCCTTCTTGGTATTTTTTCTATCTGGGGAATGCTTCGTCATGCCATGAATGATAGGTTACTAGGGTCGCTTTACCTGGCCACTGGAAACTGTTTTAATTTTCTTTTTTTAACCAGCTTGTTCCCTCATCAGCATTTTACATGTAACTGTTGTGAACCACTTTGTAAATAGGTGAAGAAAAGTAGCTCTGTGAAGCGACACATGTACAGAAACTATTTGGATAAGCATTGTAGCTGTTTTCTGTATCAACGAAGAAAAAAGGGAACAAGGAATCATAGCTGATTCATTTCCCTTGTTTATTTTCGTGAACTTGCTTGAAAGTTGTAGCTGACGATGGGCTGTCAATAGTGAAGTGATTCTTAATTTTGAGTTAACAGCGTGCCGTTTTCCTCCCTTGTTCTTCGAAGTACCTGTTACGAAGGCAATGGCCAGTGGCCCAAGCTGGATATACGCCCCCGAATTTAAAGAGAGTAAATAAATACGAAGACTAGAAATGAACAGTGGCGCTGGGAATAATTTTTTTAATTGTATTGTTTGAATTAAAATGACTAGAAAGCACACAAACTTGTCATAATATTTTAATGGTCAACTTAAAAAAAAATAACACTAAAAGTAATTTCTAAAATGTCTTGTTAATTTGTCTCTCAAAAAAATGTCTTTAGTAGTTTAATATAATTTTAAAACTTGTATTTATTTCAATTTAAATACAAAAAGTTAACCTATCTATATATTTCATATCATGACTTAAAACAAGAAAAACTAACCATTACCATCAATAAAAAATATTCATAATTATATATCTTGTTATGATAGAAATGAATACTAATTTGCTTTAAAAAAGAAATACCATTTGTATTCGTAAATAATTTGAAAATATTGAATGATAACACTGAAATATTGTAATAGATATCAAGCTCCCGTGACACTTATGTAACTTAAAAAACAATTTAAAATTAGTTCTTTTCCAAAAAACTTCTTCAGTCTTTTTTATTTTAAAAAATCCCTTTGTATTATAGCTGAATTTTTTTAATTTATTTTAATATATATTCCATGATTTTATCACTATCTCATATCTTATATGGTTAATTATGATTGATCCTAATTAATATAAGAATTAATTTTTTAATATTTTTTTAAAAAAATATTTCATCTAACATGTAACAAATAAATATTTTAAAAGTATTTCCATCCATATGTATTAAAATTTTTACTTCCTAATATTTTTATAATTTTTTAATATTGAAAAAAATCCATCTTGCTTCGTATCACGAAAAAAAAAGTAAAACATAATACACGTGGAATCATTTTTTAATTTCTGAAGTTAAACAATAAAAACAAAAGCTTTTCAAAAAATAAACCCTATGTATGTTTTACAAGGAGAATCACATTTCACTTCATAAAATTAAACAGTAAAAATAAGAAAGCAAGCGAGCTCTTAATAACTAAAAATACTAAGTGTAATGTGTGCTAAAGCCATGTCAGAAAGTAATTAATTCATCCTTTCAATTGAGTTATTTGGTCCGTCTATGGAAGTAGGAGCAATAAAATTTGTGCGGCAATGTTGTCGTTTCCTTTTGATATATCCAGTAGTTTTAGACGTCCGTTGTTTGATAGAAAACAAATTCCTCTAGAAAGTGAATTCCAAAATTATTGTTTGTTGCAAGAATAGATTACTTTTCATTTGTATCGTGAAAAATAAATTAAAATCAAAATCTATTTGCTAATGTTTTATTCATGTTACAGAGAATAAATCGAAAATAAATTTTCGGGCTATGAACTTTCATAACATGGAAGAATTTTTTAAATATTACTTTCAAGTATTTTTCTCATTTTTTAAATAAACTAATTTTTTTATCCAATTTTTCTAAAAAAACTTGTATGATTTAATATATTATTATTTTTTTTATTTTATTCAATTTAGAAATAATCATAAAAAAGTTGTATTGTTAACTAAAAAAATCTTTATATTTGATTTATTATAAAAATTAAATTTATGAAACTAACTAAATATAAAAAAAAATCAGCACTCAAAATATTATATTGTTTATGTTTTTTATTCTTTTGAAAAATAGTGAAAAACTTGTATTGAAAATTTATTAAACTCTAAAATATGCTTTTAGAACTCAAATTAATTTTCTGCTTTTATAGATGAAAAGATATTTCATTTTAAATTAAAACAACATATACACTAATTTATTAAATTAATATAATTATTACATGGGGAAATATATATTGATATATCAGTGTGTGTGTGTGTTCTACTTTAGTTTTATTTTATTTTCAAAAAGCAACCAAAGAGAAAAGTCACAACAGTACCTTTTAGAAAAACACTTCTTGGCAAACATACGAGTACTGAAACCAGCAAATAGCGAATCAAGTATATTGGCATTGGTCGTTAGATTTTACGTATCGTTTTGAACCTCACAAGCCATTAAACTACGATTTGCAAATTAATTTCACAGAAGCAACAAATCAACCCGCCCAGGATCACAAAACAGGAAATGGAACGTTAATTTACATAAATAACAAGTCAAATTGCCAGTCAAAATGAATGAACCCTAGACCAATTGATCGACTTCCAATTAAAAAAAATGTCAAATACGGCCGACCAACCCCCTAAACCTTTACTTTCTAAACCCCCGAAATGGCAGAAGACTAGTGTCAGGAACAGCAAAGATATCAGGTCGTTGGAGGTCGCATGAGAACAATAAAGAAGCAGTCAGTCATTTTGTCTCTGACAAACCGTGACAATCGTCGCAATAAATGGCACCAGCAGCGCCACACACCAAAAAAAAAAAGTGTTTCTCTGCAGAATTTGAGCAGCTTCCATGTTACTGCTGGTTAACAGCTTGGATGCCGAGAAACTAGAGATGTTGATGGCATATGGGCAGTAGAGCACCGGTGGACCCAAGAGACCCCAGCCATCATTCGATGATCGCTGGTGTTATGGCAACATGATCAGAAGTGCATCTAACCAAGCAATCCTAATGCATTTTATAGCAATTACTATAACCAACTAAAAAAAAATCATAGATTATAGACCTTTCAGATCATGAAATCAACATGTACACGGTTTGTGTCAGGTAAAATTGGTGATAATATAGACGGCTGTTAGACATCCCTATGAAATACTCACAAACATCATATGGAAAAAAACAAGGCAGATTCCAAACAGTAATGCAGGTAATTTCAACACATACACGAGCATATTCTTTCATGCAGACAAAGATTTGGGTGATAAAATAGGGAAAATATCTCATAAAAATATAGGTTCACTCTCCAGATAACAAAAACACATAAATACAAACGGGATTCTTCTTCATTGACCGACTGCCCTGCCCAGAACTAGAACATTGCCTAAATTCCATTTGTATGTAAAATATAAATTACCAACATTAAACTGCAGCACAAAAATAAAATAAAATAAAATAAACAAAACAGATTGTTGTGGAATTTCTATCTCCCAATCAGTATAACAAACCAAAGCTAGAAGGGCCCGGTCAACTTTTTTTAAACTTCATTTGACATATCACCTAGGATAGGAATGCATACACCAAATACAAGTTCCCATGCCTCATTCAAAAGGTATTTCTACAATGCAGCACATTGCGCATCCTAAAACATGGATAAAGCGTGATTTTGTAAGAGGCTCAACTCACCTGAAAATATCAACCTACCTTAGCAGCAAGCAATTTGGAGTTTATCCACTTGCCTCTATAAAAACATCCACACAATTAAATCAATCCCATGCCTAAAGCAGAAACCCCTCCAGGTAGCAACAGATGAACAAGGAAAGGAGAAAGGGGGTACTGCTCGGTGCAAGTGAACAACCTACCTCTTAGTCTCCAGTTCAAGAACAACCCCAGGTAATGGAATATAATTAAAACCCTCAGATCATAATTCTTAGTACATAAACAGCTCAGAGATGAAACTCAGTAAGGACGTGATCGGTTTCCACCATGTTGATGCCTGTCTGGGCCAGAATTTCCAGCATCTCGGTAGTTATCCCTACGTCGATCTCCACCACCATAGCCACCTCTACCACCGCTGTTGCACAGTCAATCAGTAAAAACAGTAAAAAAAAAAATGCAGCCTCTACACAACCACCACTACATCTAGATTACATTTAACGAAATGGGATGTCAAAATTAAACATTGGTTTTCCACAAAAGTACTTCCAGTACAGCGGGGAAGAACTCTTTAAAAGCTACAGTAGATAAAAATTCTATAAAAGAAAAGGCTAATAAAACAACTTCCAAAGAAACAGGCTTTCAAACTGAGAATAAACTCCTGACTAGTATGACATGTTTTGCAGGCCAGAAATCATAATAAAAGCACAGTGACTATTTGATTTCAAATTTAATCCTATTTCTGCCAACTAAGGGAAGAGCCAAAGAAGTCAATACAAAAATACATTATGCATCTAAATAAAGCACTAAGATTATTTGGTCATCCATCTTCGTTGCATGGTAACCAGTCACGCCCAAGGGTTATTAAAACCCAAAACACAAGTTTAAATGTGATGAAGATAGAAGCAAGCCAATCCAACTCCTCAATTATATTTGATATAGTAAATAACACTTCAAGCTCATATTGCTTGTTCTTCAGATTTAAAAGTATCGGAGACTAGTCTCCCTCTCATCACCCAAGGTCAACTTTTGAAAATTTCCAACATCAAAGTTTCAAAGAGTTATAGCTGAGATCACAGAAATGAAACTGTAAAAGATAATAGGGAAGTAACCACTGAACTGGTTACATATAACTTTTGAAGGTCAAGTGCCAGTTTCACTCCCATTATTTCAGCTTTTTTTAGTTTCATGCTCCCATTCAAAAAGCTGAATAAGTGATCTTCACTGAGATTCAACCAGGGAAAGAAAGGAGCAAACTTCTAAAAGTAAGCAAATATGTCACAGAAAATAGTTATATATGCTGCCACCAAGGCCCATTAAAATAGGACAGCTTGGTAGATTGCACCTAGATTGCTATTCTAATTTTAGTTAAGGGTTAAGCAAGCACAATATAAACGGGAAACTCCAACAAGGCAATAAACCTCCCTATCCATAAGTGTTAAGCAAGTTGAACATTAGCTGACCCTGGGAATGAAAGAAACCCCGTAATAATTAAAAATGCACATGAAAAAATAAAAATAACACCACACACAATCAGGAATAAGGTACCCAAACAGGAACACACTTCAGAACCTCCAAAACACAGCTGAAATAAACTTTTGCTAGTCAAAAGAAAGGAGGGCATCGTTAGTGGAAATACCCATGGTCATATGCAGGTTGCCTCGGGGCTGACTTCTCTGCCATTGCAACATTGATTTTATAGCCCCTCATGTCATAATCTGGAAAACCAAGACAGTTATGAAGTAAAAATAACAGGTGCTTAACTTATTTAAGAAAAAAAGTACTGGATAGGAAATGGAGAAACAGTAGCATGGTCAATACTGTTGTAAAATCCGCCAGCAGAGTGAGCAGCAGATGGGTCTTCATAAGCCAAACATGCATCACCTTTGTTGTTTCCCTTCTCATCTGTGTATATTTTTATATTCCAGGGCCATTGATCTTTATAACCCCGCTTCTGCTTAATCCTTCCAACCTAAAAAGACACAGTTTTCACATTATTTCAGTGCATCTCCAAAATTTGTCCTTGAAAATTGTATCACGGGAATGAGCTTCAAGGATTCCTCATAGGTAAAAGGGATGGAAATTTATGTAGTGAAGTTTGGTACATGCTATGACCATTGCACATGAATATTAGGAGCTAAATTCCCCTCACAAAAAAGAAGCCACTACATAAGCAATGCTAAATTGAAATTCTTTCCCACAAACAAGGGCATTGATAAAAAAAAATTCATGCATTTGGGAAATAAAAAACAGAAAACACTCTTTGAAAGATAAAACTCCCATAAATTTATACTGTAATTTGATAAAGAACGAACATTAACTAACCAAATCACAAAATTTGTTAATGCAATTTACAGTAACAACAAGCAATTATGTAGCGGATTACAAAATAAACAATTTCTGTCAAGCATCAAGCAACTTCAGTGCAGTTACCTTACAAAATAAACAATTTCTGTCAAGCATCAAGCAACTTCAGTGCAGTTACCAAATTCAAAATTCATTTATATATAACAAGAAAAGATCTAGAATTACTTGTCCAATTCCAGCAAAAAGCTCTCTCAGTTCTTCAATGGTCACATCAGGTGGCAAATTAGATATGTATATTCTTGAGTTATCGCAAGTATCATCACAATTATCATCACACTGCTTAATTTTAGCTGGGGCATCATCAGGAGCAGCCCCGTAACCACTACCTCCAGGATATCGTGAACCACCACCACGACCACCAGTTTGACCACCTCGTCCACCACTCCTCACCTCACCCGTCGCATCACCACCATAACCACTAGCAGGGCCACCATAAGATGGAGGGTACGATGTGGGTCCACCAGTATAGCTTGTTGGTGGAGGAACTGCTTCCATTCCATAATTAGCATTTGCACTGTACGAGTTAGGAGCAGGTGGATAATTACCTCCACCACCACCACCATAAGAAGGAAGAGATGGTGGTGGCGCCTGATTATATCCACTATCACCTCTTCCTTGATTACCACCATAAGATCCACCTCTATTGCCACCTCCTCTGCTTCCATCGCTATAATTGCTACTTCTATTACCGTCATAACTACCACCACCTCTCCCCCCTCGATTACCACCATATCCTCCACCACTTCCTCCTCTATTTCCACCACCACGATCATTTTGGCCAGCAGAAGGAGAAGGAGTGCCGCATTTATTACACTCGGATCTTCTTGCAAAGTTCAAATTCCCACAGCTACATGCACATATACACCAGTTTCTATTATAAAAACTCACACGTACTATAACACAACAATTGTATAACCCAATCCTAATAAATCTTCAATAACAAATTATAAAAAAAGCGTTAAGACCTAAATAAATCACAGAACAGAGAGATTACCTTGGATCAGGGCAAGGCCAGTCACCGTCCCTGCCGCTTCCACCTCGGCCACCACCTCTTCCGCCGCCGCCTCCTCTGCCTCCACGATCTCCTCCTTGGTATCCATCTCCTACAGATCAGACCCCATAACAGTTAAATACTCAAAATCACAAACACAGATCTCAAAACCCTAACAGTTACCAATTCAAACTAGTAAAAACAAATTAATTAACTAATTACCTCGACTTTGCGAATTTCCACCATATCCCCCACCTCTGCCGCCAACGCTCCCACCGCCACCTCGACCACCATATCCACCGCGGCCACCTCCGCCATAGCCTCCATATCCACCTGCGCCAGCTCCGGGGCCGCCTCCACCGTATCCACCACCACCGCCGTAAGATGGAGGACCAGAATCGCCTTCTTGACCATACATACCAGACATTATCTGGTTTCTGTCTAGCTTTTTTTCTCTTTTCTAATTTTTTCGGTTCTTACTTTGTTTTCTCACCGAAAAGCGGTGTAGCCAGATAAAGATTAGGGTAATGGTATTATATGCTGTGTTTTTGCGACCGTAACTTGATTGTATAGGGTCAGAATATTTGATAGGCAGATATTTTCCACCTCTTCGTACTATGGAATTACCTTATTTTCATTTTAACCCTAAGACAACTAGATCTACCAATTTAGTACCCAATTTTTTAACTCTCCACAACTTTCTAAAGTGAAACTTCGGATTGTATTAGACAGAGAGTTGTTTATTGCATGAAATATTAATAAAAATGAATGGAAATAATCAGTTTAATATCTAATACTTTGACATCCAATTGAAACAGTTTTTGTTTAGGAATTTTATTGAGAAATAGTGGATACGCCGGGGACTAATTTAACGTTTTCCTTTTTTATTCACCGAGTGGAAGATGTACAAGTGGCAACTGCTGGTTCGAGTGGTTTAATTTAATTTAACTGGTTCAAAAAACGTTACCGCGTTTATTTAAGCTTAAAATGTTTTTTTATAAATATATTAAAATATTTTTTTAATTTTTAAATTTTATTTTTTTATTTACACATTAAAAAAATTTAAATAAAAAAATATAATTACATTGCCAAACACCCTCAAAATCTTGGGCTCAATAAATAGATGCTAGATGCATAGTTTGGCCGATTAATTATATTTGATGGATTAAATAAGATTTAATTTAAGAATTTATTTATTGTATTTAAGAGAGAAAAAATATTATATTATATTATATTATATTATTTCAATTAAATTTTTATATTTTTAGATTATTTTAGTATTAAAAATAATTTTTTAAAAAAATATATTATTTTAATATATTTTCAAATAAAAAATTTTAAAAATAATTATATTATTACAGTATCAAATATCTTTTAAATTTAAATTTTGTAAAGTTTTATATTTTATTTTATTAATCATGGTAATCTCAAATTTATTTTTCGTGTACTAGGAGAAATCATTTTGAATATATAGTAACAGTATGAAATGTTAAAATGTATCCAGCAAAAGAAGTTTTAACCGTATTTTAATCCTAACTTGAAACTGCATTTCTGAATCTTGCCTTGTGCAGCTGTCCGCGCAAGAGAAGGATTACCCAAATGACAAATCTACAAGACTTTTTGGACAATGTTAGATTTTTTTTCACTAAAGTAGAATTATTACTTATACTGAGAGATTTGCATGCCCAGAAATGCTCAGACGTGAGTAAAAAATTCAAAAACAATTAATGAAAAAAATCAAATAGTAAAAAAAAATAATTAAAATTAATAAATTCAATTTAGTTTTGATTTTATAAGTTTAAAACTTAAAAAACCTAATTGAATCTAAACTTAAAAAAAAAATATGACAAATTAAAAAAATCAAGTTAAATCAATTTTAAAAAAAAATTGTTTTAAAAAAACTAAATTAAAACTGATAAATTTGAATCGATTTCAAATTTTTTTTTAAAACAGATTTTAATTTAATAAAAAAATTTATAAAAACTAAATTAAATAGAAAATAATCATCACTAATAATTCCAGATATAAAATATCAATTCCCGAATGCATGCGGTTGCGAAGTTCTTTATTTTATTTTATTGTTTCGAAAATATATTTTTACATTAATTTGCATATCAAATAATATTTTCAAAATTTTAAAAATGCATCTCTCACGCCAACTTCAATTTGACATGTCTAAAAAAATAAGTTCTTTAAATGTTAACACCAAAGCGAGAATTAAAAAATAAATAAAAATTAGCAAATCTCTTTAATTTTGAAGGATTATAACACTAGAACGATACCTAGGTGTATGATTATTAGACATAGAATAAAATAAATGAAATATGAAATGATAATGAACTTTAATAACCTCACCGTTACCTTAGAACAATCTAAAAAAAAAAATCAGGCTTTTTAATTTTGCCTTGGGTTCCACCATTGATAAAGGCTTAGAAGCAAATTGCAGATCTCAGCTTCTATATTTTTGCCCACGAGGAAAATCCAACCTGAACCTCTACCTTCGGGCAATCCACACCCCACTCGCTAGACATTTCCGAATGCAATCAACTAGTGGTATTTATTGGGATGCTGTGAATGAAAAACCTTTTCATTTCAACAAGAAACAACCGCAAAATCTTGACAGGAACAACCGATGTCATTTTCCGACTACTGTGCTCTAACAGTGTAAAGATTCTTGCAGAGCACATTAAACCCCCTACAACAACTATCATGCACTGCATAAACCTGAGGCAAATCAAAAGGGTGCAACAAATCTCAGATATCCCTCCCTCACAAGAAATCGTGTAAAATTGTGTTTATGGTTAGCAAGATCATCCATTGGAGGAGACAGGCCCCATACAGAGACTCCGAATGTGAAGTGCGAAGTTCAACAGGAAACCTACAGGTACCTACTGATGGATCAACTGTTGTAATCAAACCCAAACCCCCAAAATCACAACTATCTGCCCTTTGATCATGCAGCTGGTAATAGTTATTGAAGGCATATGAAATATTTGCGGGCCAGCTGATATTGAAACAGGATCCACCAGGAGAAAGGGCGGTGCAATCTGCAGTTGAACATGCATCCAAGGCGCTTGCAGTTGCATTAGACAGGTCCTTGTTATTGTTAACAACACACCACTTGGAAGAAAGATATTCAACATACTGTGCGTTTACTAGATTCTTCGAACCCTGGCCAAAATCAACATTGTATTTGGCTTGGCCATCGAAGGTGAAAACTCCCCAATGTCTCTCAAAATTTCCATTAACTATGCTTCTCTGGTCCTCGTCTAGCAAGCTAAATACGTATGTCTCTATAGGTGGATTCCGAGGCCTAAGAGGGGTACCTGATTTGCTATGAAGGTGATCCATTAGACCTTTCATAAATGTCGCAGCAGCGGATGGGGTGGCATTGGCTGCTCCATCCGTAGGCCAACCAATCTTTGCAACAACAACATCCATTTCAGGAAACCCAGCTGTTGATAACGCAGTAACCAGGGTATCGTAGCCTAGGTCAAAGCTGTTCTTGTATGTTCTATGGCTATCGTTACGAGAGTGCTTGGTTTCTTTGAAGAGACTAAAGTCAAGAGAAATGTTCTTGTTTCGGTGGGAGATGATAAATGGGGAGATGGTAGCAAAAAATGGTGAGTGGTGCTTAGCGAGAAACGTTAGGAGTTCAGTCATGGTTTTATTGAGGTCAGGCCTGAAGTGTCCTTTGGAGGGCAAGCTGGATTCTGATTGAAAGGTATCATAACTACATGGAACCACAACCTTGACCTGATTTGCCAAGCTCGCTCTGGCCAAAGCTGTCTGGATGTTCATGGCTGCCCCAATAACAAAGGGATGGTACTGCTCACCGTAACTTTGTTGGAATGGCTCATCTCCAACGGCAACATACCTGCAAATAGTTTGATTAGAAGCACAATGAAATGAAGCAACACTGATATCTTATGCAGCTTTCGATAAGGATATTTCAGTGGGAAAGGTAGGCTACATATTTCCATGGTGCTTTAAAAAGGCTGGTACACAATTAAGTCTCTCGAAACAACTACTTGCACTACCAAGAAAGCCAGCAAAACAGAGATAGGGATTTTTTGAGGCATTTTCAATCATACCACTAGGAAGCTGGGTATTATTTTTCTGCATTTGATCACACACGGATCATGACAGGTACTAAAAAACCAGGTCCTATGCAAATTTGCATTCAAAATCAACAAATATTTTCATATTTTTACATGTGCAAAGGTAATTTGAAATGTAGATCTGTTGCTTAATCTTAAACTAAGAAAAGCAGCAACAATTATTTATGTGTGACGCAAGTGTGCATTACAAGAGGAGTAGATGCACCCAAAAGGATAAACGAGCTGGAACAAGATCGTTCAAGCTATCAGATTCTTCGGTAAAACCCCAGATTATACTTTGACAAAGAGCAACATAAAATATAGACGGCAACATTTTCTAAAGCACCAACAATTCAGTGAACATTCTCTATTTACTGTACTCAACATCAACAAGGACGACTGCAGAACACAACAAGCTGGTCAGCCCTAAAACAACACTTGGCTAACTCTATTGAGACTCGATTTCAAAGTAGTCCAGTTCACCTAAATCCAATACTTCTCCACCGTTTTCATTTCTGCACCGAACTATGAGTGAACTATTGCAAAATCCAATTTACACATTCCACTCAGTCGACAAATCCAAACCTATGCATAACCATAAATCCCAACATAAATAACAGACCTTAAGTGTGAAAAATAAAATCTAAATAATCAGGCAAGCCACAAATATGATACAAATGGCCACGTACGCATTTTCATTACCAAACACGATACTTGGAAACTAAAACCAGCCCAGAAATTCAAGACATTTAACTAATCAAACCAAGAAACTAAACAGCAACCAAAACAACTTGTAAAGAAACATACTCAATTCGAACTCCACTGTTACCACTAGAAACATAGCGGGTAACATTATCATGGACCCAGCTTTCAGCAACTTTCTTGGAAGAATTCAAGCTTTTAAGCATGGAATTGGGAATGCCAACAGTTACACCAATGTTAGACCCAGAAAGAGCTTGTAACACAAGTGGGTCAGCATCAAATAACTTGACTTTGGTAATTTTGTTAGACTTCAAGAGCTCCACCACTTTGTCTGGTGGTAGTGGATGCGAAGAGGTAGTGCCCCAGTTCACACCAATGGCTTGAACAGTGATGTTACTGGCGGTTAAGAAGAGGAGAAAGAGAGAGAGATTGAGAAGCATCCTCGTTTGGTATGGGTGGGAGTGGAATGTGGAGTCAGGGAGGGGTTAAAAGAAGGGTTTGTGGGGTTTGAAACAGTTGATGGATCCAACTGTGAACGCATAAATGAGTTTGGTCGGGATTTTTGTTTGTTCAGATTGTATGACCATCGCAGACTGCAGTGCAGAGTTGTCATTTTAGCAACTTGTTTGATTTTTTGTTTGTTTGGAAAAAAAATGACCAATTAATCGAGTTTATAACTAAGTCTTTATTTTTTTTTTTGTTTTTTTAATGTCTTTTTAATTAATCACGTTAATTGATTACTATTTATTACATTCGATGTTTTATTAAGAATAGAGTCATCACTGTGTCTACATCAATGAACTCATATTTATTGTATATGAAAAGGATAATAAGTTAATCAACTTAATTACATTGATTAAGATTTATAATAAATCAAACCCGTAAATATTTATTGAAAAAATGTTTTAGTAGGGTAAGCTAGTAATTTCCATTAATTTTTGAATGCCTCTTTCTCCCCCCTCCAATTTTCAAATTCATGACAGGGAAAAAAAAAAACTACTGTTCTATCTTTTTGTTGGACCAGTTGCTTTGATTGATGGGGACTCTTCCCTCCAGACATTCTGGGATTGAACTTCGTACTTCTCCTATAATTATGATTATAATTGTGTGTGTATTGTTTTTTTTTCACTTCTTGAACAGGGAGATAATGCTGTTTTTTTCAAATTGATTGTGAACTTGATAAGTGGAGCAGCTATCCAGATAAAAATTAAAATTAAAATGGAATTGTCTATGAGATGATCAAGAGTATATAAAATATTGATAAACTTTTGTCTGTACAATTACAAACTTCCTTGATTACTTATAACACGTGCTGGATATTATATTTTAAAAGTATTTTTTAAAAAATTTATTTTTTATTTTAAATTAATATATTTTTAATATTTCAAAATTATTTTGATGAATTAATCTTAAAAATAATTTTTTTAAAAAAATATTATTTATATATTTTTAAAATAAAAAAACATTTTAAAAAATAACCACAATTATATTACAAAATATATATTAAAAAAATTATATTTAAATAATTTTTAAAAAAACAATACAAACAATCAATAATCACACGATACAGTGAATGTCATGCAAAGTTTAAGTAGTATAAACAGGAATCCACATTTTTTTTTTAAGTTTGGATTTGTAATTTAGATGTTTTTTTATTTTGTATCAGTGTTTTAATTTTTTTAAAAAGTTTTTTAGTCATAATTTATTATTTTTTTATAATTTTTTTATGTTAATATTATAAATAAATAAATAAATTTTAAAAAAACAATTTTTATCACGTGTTAAGTTATTGAGATGGTAGTGTTACTGGATCCCGTGATTTCTTGCCCTAATTAATCATTTATTTGCTACTAATTTGAAACCAAAACATAAATTGAATTTGATTTACAATAACAATATAATTAATAACTAATTATTCTTACATCCCGAATAGAATATTAAATTATATAATTAAATTCAACTATATTATTTAAAATATTTATGAAAATAAATTGAATTAACAATATGACTATTTTTCTTTTAATTTAAATATTGTTTTTGTTACACAAATAATTTTTATTATAACTACCTTTATATTTATTTAAACTAGCATAAAATATAAATATTTTAAAAAATATATAAACAGGCCTATCTCTATGTAAATTATTTATTAAATATCTTTTTAAAAAGTTGGAAAATATATATTTTATTTGTCCCCGATATAAAAATAAATAAATAAAATTGCCGCATACATGTTCACTGGTCATTTCTTTTGTCTAATTTAAGTTCATCGTGGCCTGCCAATATAATATGGGAAATGGAGCATCACAATCTTCTCTTCTTATACGTGCAATTCCTGTCATTCAAGTATAACATTTTTCATGTATTTTTTAAATAAATACATATTAAAAACTAATTTTTTATGTAAAAAAACTCACACCCTTGTTTTTAGGTGATCGTAAAACATACACAAGTGGAGGGCTTGTTCTCCTGTTTAAAAATATTCACTCGCCCGTTTATTTTCAAAACAAAGAGAAAAAAAATAAAACTAGGCGCACAAGCCTACATATTTTTTCGCTTTTAGGCTATAGGCATGGGATATAACCTTCGAGACACCTTGCCTATTTTCTTTTAAGAAATTTCTGGCCCGTCATCTTTTTTTTTCTCTTCTAAATAATTTTTTTTAAAAAAAACTTCAAATAAAATTATTAAGGTGATATTTATAAAAATACCTTCCTGCGCTATAATTTTGAAATAAGATTAATTTTTTATGGTAATATTAGCAATTATTGTAAGAATAACTATACAGGACAATGACATGTGGACTTTTTTAAGAAAAGATTCAGGATTATTCAGCGAGAATAAAATAAATATTTTTTTATTTTTTATATATTCTTCTCAATTTAGTTATTCCTTTGCTTTTTTTTCATCAAATAGCTTAAAATATCAAAGCATGAATTTTTTTTTATTTTTTTATGTTAAAGCTATGATAAATTTTTATTTTAAAAAACATGCTTGTGATTTAAAAATATATTTTCATTAAAAAATTATATGGATAAAAAAAAAATTTGACATGTTTTTTTTTGCCTGAGAATATAAATGGTTTGAATTGTTATGAGTATTTATTTAAATTACAGTGAAAAAATATAAATAATTTTCAAACATGATCTCGCAGCATAAAAAAAAAACTAACAAGACAGCATACAAGTTGATACAAGTAAAATTTTAATTTAATGTAATGAAAAGAAATCCTCATCTAAATAGAAAAAATAAAAATAAAAACCGATAACTAAAAATTTATTTGTTTTTATTTTAAAAGTATTTTAAAAAAATTATTTTTCATGTGATTTAAAATCCATTTTGAAGTTAAAATATTAAAAAATAAAAATATTTCCAAATAAACAGAAATTTGAAAAAATAAATATTAGAAGAGAAGACATATCTCTAGTGTAAAAGATTGACGTCAACATGCATACCTGGCAGGTATCATATAATATTCGTGCATGTTAAACCAATGCAAGCTGTTATAAACTCAGGCAGAATAAAATCCAGAGGGACAAACTAACAAAACATCGACGCGCATGCGATGCATAGTTGCTTCAAGCTGATCGCAGTTCATGAAATATCTTCTTGCTCATTAATTAGAGCATCATCACTATGGGTTAATCTTGAGATACGGAGAGGTCTGGGGGTAGTTTAACTAATTAAATCTTAAATTTACTCTCTAATAATCATAAATTTGATTTTTCCTAAAACCACTTAAGATTTACAACATGGTAATTAATTAGAACATCAACATTAATCTAAAAAAAATCTTGCGACACGGAGGAGAGCGGGAGAAGAAGGTCGCTAATTAGAGTGATCCACTCTGGGCTAGGGTTTAAATATTTGTGTTGAGGCCCAGTATCAAGGGCCTCACAGTTCAGCTGCTTTTTTTTAATTCTTTTACCACGAAACGGGGCAAACTTTTGGCATGGAACAAGAACATTTCAATCTAAAGTCATTCTGCTAACGTACACTGACATAAGCCACTTCTGGCAGCCCATGATTAAAACTCGTGACTGGCCTCTTTTCGTCTTCTTCAAAACCCCAGCTGAACCCCAACACCGTTCATGCAATGGCGGCTAAAACCCCTGATCCATCCTAACCTCCACGCCATATAAATTTAGTGATTATTTCCTAGCCTTTAAATTTGTTCGGCTTTGGGGGGTTCTTGTTTGTATGCTTTTTATCAATGGCTAGCAATGATAATCCAGGAAGTGAATCTAATATTAATGGTGGTGATGCTACTGCTTCTTCTTCGACCTCGAAAGTTGGAGAAACACCCACTCAGATTCAGCCTTTTAGAATGCCTACAATAGAAGAGGTTCGTGCCCAGGAAGTTTGGAATAACTGTGCTGTTCGCAGTGTGGCTAGTGGAGTCATGGGTGAGGATTGATTGATTAATTTACCTTCCCTTTTGGTTTTCAACTCATTGCAATTAATGTTTTTGTTTTTTAACGTGCTTTCAATAATAAGCTCTTATGCTGTTATAGTGGTAATAGGTGGATTGAATTTTCAATAATTCTAGCCTCTAAGAGTGAGAAATTTTAAATTTCTAGGGTGGGTTTATGATTGGTTTTGGGAGGTTTTGGTTTGAAGTAAAATGATAGATGCGTTCTGTGAAATGGAAATTTTTGTTTGTAGGAGGTGGTTTGGGGTTGTTCATGGGACTGTTTCTAGGTGCCTTGGATAATCCTATTATGCAAGATGAGATGACAGGAAGGCAGCAATTTATTTACACTGCAAAACAAATGGGGCGGAGGAGTTGGAGTTCTTGTAAAGCGTTTGCAATTATGGGCTTGGTTTTCTCAGCTGCCGAGTGTGTTGCTGAGAAGGTAATATGCCAAGGAGAATGCACTAATAAAAACCATGATTTTTATGTATCTTCGAAGTTTCAAAATTTCGTTATAGCCGATAGGAGCTTAATTTGGGTTGGTTGTTTCTAGGCACGAGCAAAACATGACACCACAAATACTGTAGTTGCTGGGTGTGTCACTGGAGGTGCCATGTCAGCAAAAGGTATATTTTTTTTGGCCCATGTTCAATACTTTTCTTGTTAATTGCTTTCAGTTTGAGATTAAGTAGCCAAGGTATGAGTTTCATTTACACAAGTCAGCACTCACTTGTCTTGGAGCTTTTAAATCTGTGAGTTCATGGTTCCTGATGCCATCCAATCAATTCACTTCCCCTGCACAGCTTCATAAACGATGCTCATTGAATCAAAACGGTGCTAGTTTTTTGAATCCATGTGCTGTATCATAGTTTGCAATTTCTGTATGCAAAACAACTCAAATATTGGATGTTTCATCAAGCATAAAGTTAAATTTCTGATGTTGTGAACTCGTGGTATTTGCTCTGTGTTTTGCATAGTCTTGTGGTCCAGATGATAAAATTACATGTCAGATTAAATTTTGATGAAATTAACCTGCATGGTTTGGGCATGGTATGCAAATAGTCTATTTTACTTAAGAATTTCTGACTATATTTTCCGATATTATCTTGTTAGTGGAACTAAATGACTTTGACTGTTCACTTTGTTTATTGAGATGGAAAGGAAAGGGAGTGGATAGGTTTAGACTGTAGGCGGAAGAGGTGCTCATCTTGTTTGGTAAGATAGTTGTATACTCAAGAAAGGAATGGAAGAATTCATCCCTTCAGTTCTTTCAATCCTTCCAAATTGGAAAATACGGAGGAAGAAGCATGAATGGCATGAAAGTTTTCCGATTTTACCTCATCTGAATCCTTTTTGTTTACCTCCTCCCCCCATTTAAACAACTAGAATGATGGATAGTTTCCATCCCGCAACCTTTCCACTTTCTTCTTTATGCACTTTATCATCCTTATATTCCATCCTCATTAATGACCAATGTTAATATGGTGATGCAAGGACATAACCTCACCGTTTTTTTTTTTTGTTACGTGGCTAATGAAAGGAGCAGGTTCACTTTTGGCTGTTCCTGCTAGGAACTTTGCTCTTTTTTATTAATTGATTTCACTCCTGTTAAACAGCTATTTTCCTGTAGTTTCAATTAATTACCCGTACAGCTCAGGATAGTTTTGGTCTTTCAAAACCTGTAAGAGTGTGAACAAACCTAGCGGCTATCCAATTTTAATTTTCTCTTTAACTATTATCATCATCATTTTGGTTTATTTTGAGTCCTGTTCATTAATCAACTTGATCTCTGCAGTATGACCTGTATCCTGATTGCAGGGGTGAATATACCCTATAGAGAAGCGGGACAATTGCCCCCTTTATTTTTTTGAATTTTCTATTTGGTCCTTATATTTTTTGATCTTTTCACACAAGTCCAAATAAAAATGGTCAATTGTCCCCCATAATTTTTTTTCTTGTTAATGAAAAAAATTACCTCCCTTAACAATTATTTAGGGCTTCTCAACCGCCTGAATATCTTTAAGGAACATATTTTAGGTTCAGATTTACAGGTTAGAACCTTTCAAATCATTTAGCTTTTTTCATTCTCTTCAAATATTTTATGATATCTAGCGCCAATTCCTTTTGGTTTTTTCTAGATGGATTTGGATTTTCAACACAGGAAGGCTTATCGATTTTGGCTTGGATGATTAAGGGTTGGATTTCCAACTATGCCATCCGTGAATAATGTTATGGCATGGATGTTAAAGGGTTGGAAGTTTTCCGCCCATAAATTTAGAGTTCTATTAGCATTGATGACGTGTGGTCATGTTGAACTGTGCTTCGTGGAATTATCTATCTGGCGCCGACCATTGTTTATCTGTGTCTCAGTCTACTGCAGCACTTGAAATTTGATGTTGAATTATTTAGGGAAAAACTCAAGTTTGGTTTTTCAAGCTGCTAATTTTGCAACCATCTCTAAAATGCTATGCAATGGCTGTTGGCTTCAACTTATCCACTTCTACTCTAACATCCATGCTTCAATATGCAATCTCTTTCTTGCGTGTTTTTGGTTGGATTATCATCATTCATTATCTTACCTGTTTGCATTTTGTTTTGCTCCCACTCTGCTACCCCTTTCCAGGTTATCTTACACTCCTGTCTTTTTTTAGGTGGTCCTAAAGCAGCATGCTTTGGTTGCGCTGGGTTTGCTGCATTCTCAGTTTTGATAGAGAAATTCCTAGACAGACATACTTGAGTGGACAAATACCCGGATCCAGTTTTGCAGGCTGGCTTTGGATTGGAGACCTAGCAGCAGTCTATCTGCTAGCAGAGAAATTATTTCTTTTTTATACACATTCATTTTTTATTCGAATTAAATTTCTGCCCTCAACGAAGGAGAATGACCATAATATACGAGCAAGTTTCGTGTAGCCTTGTGCGATTTCGTTTTCGATAACTGATTCATCACCCTGAGAATAGCCGGTGTGGATTGTATTACAACGAGGGTTGCTAGCGGCAGCCGCTAGCAATACTCTGTGCATCTGCCACGGTTCTCAAGATGTGACAAAAACTTCCAGGCTGCTGGTTACCCAAATTTCTAACCAAAAAATACAACTTTATTAACAGTATGCAGTCAAGTTGCAGATTAGGAGAAACGAGAAATGATTCAAAATTAAGAAAGCAACATACAGTAATCAAAGTCACCAAATATCAAAAATTGATCCCAACTTAAAGATGCTTGTAAAAAATCATCAGAACCGGCAAGTGATAACTCTTAAGATTTTTGTTCTTGTATAAAGGGCATTCAATCTCAAACTTAAACTGTTTCCTTAATTCAAGTAAAATATATTCTAAAAGAAAACAAAGAATTCTCCCAAAGGATACATTGAATTCAATCCGAGGTACAGATCTCTTCTGGCGAGGTTTAAAAAAAAATCGAAGAAAATATATACAAGGAATTCAAAATTAATCTTTGTATGACCTTCAAGAAACACAATAAAAATCAACTGTTTTCTCTAATTTCAAGGTTTAAAATCTTGTTATGAGCAAGGATTATAAGAGATTGAGTTAAAAAAATATAAAGGGTAACAGTATAACGGGGACAAAAGGACTTGTTTCCTAAATTCTATCTAAAACTGTCTAATATACCGCCGCTATCTTCAACCAAGAATACAGTTTCGTATTTGTATTTTATGTACTGGATGTTGAACAAACACAAACGGACGGACAGAGAGAACTACCACGAAACATAGAGAAATGTATTTTAATGGTAGCTGCTGGCCAAGCTCCAAACCCTCCTTATTTCTTGACCCAGCTTCTCGGTCTTTTGAAAGGCCTGTACCAGGAAAGATGAGCGCCGAAGAACGTTTGAGACACTTGGCTGCTCGCATGGCTGCTTTCGGATTCCGTGGTGAGGCTTTAAGTGAAAATCATTGATCAAACAAAAATCTTTTGTTGGTTTCTTGAATTTTTTTTTATAATCAGGATATTTGTACTAGCTCACGTGTATTTTGATTATTCTTTAAATTTACTGAATATCCTATAAACTCAGCCATTTAGTCTTTTTTTTATAATTTTGTTGTAAAGTAAGGCGGAAAACATGACACCTGAGCTACGGCATGCAAGCAGCCTACAACCCATGTCATTTTTCTATCTCGTTTTGGACTTTGATTCTGCTTCAATCTAGTTTATCATTTTTCTAGCATGCATTGGTCGTTAGAAGGCGAGGAGTACTAAGATTTGCTATTTCATTTTGATGAAAAACATGCATCACCGAGACAGTGTTGGGAAAACTCCTTGTGGGCTATGTATGTTTTCTTTTTTTAATTTATGTGGGGTGTTTGGATCAACTTGCGCGCATCACGATTAATTTATATGGCTCATTGAATATCTTGTAAGCTTAATAAACATGTAAAATACCGCAAAAATGACAAACATATATATCAAAGCTTGAATTAATAACAATAAAAAAATAATAAATTCTTTTCACCGTTAAGCTAAACACTCAAATACAATAGTTTATGTACGTCGAGGCATCATGTCATGGTTGACTCTTGATTTTGAATCAATTTGTAGATGAAGTGGGTTATCGACTTTGTTTACGAGGTGATAATGCACTTAGAAAAATAATCAGATAGGGAATCAACTCGTATGGTGCCCGCATTTACTTGTCTCGGAGCTTATAAATCTATCAAGTCCAGTCTAGGTTATAGAGACAGAGCTAGATTTCCTAATGCAAGCGTGTTTGTTTTTGATAAATTTAGAAAAATTATTTTTAATTGTAATTATTTAGATTAAAATATATATTTAGTTAAAATTATTACTAAAATTGTTGTTAAATAAAAAGCATGTTTATTTTGTTAAAATTATATTTGCATTTGATGTTTATTTAAAAAAAAAGATCAAAATAAATATATAATTTATTTATTTATCGGCCAAAGGAGAGTGCTTGAAATGAGGGTATCTATTGGCTACAGGAGAGTGCTCGAAATGAGGGTAGAATGGTCAATGGATGTAAACTGTATTCTTTAGCAATAGCGAAAAACTCTCCCGTTTCTGTCATTTTTCTTCCTGTAAAAAGTAAAATCTACTGCAATCATTTTTTATGGTTAAAAAAAAAACACTATAATTTCTTCTTTCTTGCTTATCCACCTTCTTAACTTTGCTTCTCCTTTTACTCTATTTAAGCAACAAATTCACCAAATCCTTTTCACAGCTATAATTTAATTTTAAATTCAGCCCCTTTTTTAAAAAATATATTATGAATTTGAAAAATATATATTCAAACAAACTTTCCATACAAATTAATATGTTAACATAAAAGTGATAAAATATAGGTTAAGTAATTAAACACTGAAATATACATGGAATATAGACGTACCCTTCGAAGAATTATATATTATCAAAGAAGTTAAATTATATTCTTGTTTTGGATTCAACCATTTGCCCTTGGAGGCTGAATTGTCCATCACCTTGTACAAATGGTCTCGATGTTGATGCTTGTAGACTCTTATAATTTAAAAAATTGCAACATCAATCAAGATCTACAAACTTTTGAAAAGATACCCGCATTCTATACGAAATACTAAACCTTGCACTTTGTTAGGTTGATAGTCTGAAATAAAAAATATTAAAATAATAAAAATAAAAATATGTTTAGTTGAAGAGATAAAGATATAAAAATAAATATGTTTTTATAATAATTTTAAAATAAATTTTCATACTTTCAAAATAGGAGATATATTTTTAGGAATAATATTTATTATTTTTAATTTTTAAGATATTATTGTAAAAAAATTTCAATTATAAAGTTGATTAACTAAGACATGTAAAAATAAAAATAACTAGTATTATAATTTTAAATTCTAATTAGAAGGGTCAATTTGAAGTGAAGTCTAGATGAAGAGCTAACTCAAGTTGACCCGAGTCAATAGAAAAATAAAAATAATTATTTTTATAGTTTTAAAACTTGATTTGAATGTTAATTCAGGGCAACATTCAATCACTTTAAAAGCGGGTTATTTGAAGATGACTCGTATTGAAAGTTAATTTGAATAAAATTTGAGTCATAAGTAAAGAAGATCAACATGGGTTAATTTAAATCAATGTATAAATAAAAATAATTATTATTGAATTTTTAAAACCCAACTTATATCAACAAAGACAAAGTTTAAATCATAAGTTAATAGGAGTCAAAAAAACAACCTATCAAATGAGTTTTCATTTTATAACCAGAGTATTTTATAACCAGAGTTGTTATAATATTATTAATTTTAATATTTAATATAAACTAAAAATAATAATATCTATTTTTTTAAAAATATATAGATTCAATAACAATATATATTAAAAGTAAAAAAATAATAATTTTATTATGTGTTCTTCACCACAACTTAACAAGATATAAATATAATTATTTTGTTTTCTATATCATTAACAAGCACAATTCTATTTATCTCTTTTTTATTTCTTGTCTTCTATATCACTTCTATACGGGGACAATAACAAACCACCTAACATTTGAAGAACAAGCAAGGAACCATAATTAACAAAATGAAGTGAATGGTTGTTGATGATAGTAAAGATTTCCATGATCATTGCCCAGTTATACCACGAACGCTGAATGCCAGCATGTTGATGCTCGTGCGTATTCTCCGAGGTGGTCTAAGTAATCACGATGTTTTTTTAACTGCGGTGTGCATTCCCGCCTCTATTTTGCAGTTTTTAAATCGTTTTGATTGTTAAGACTGGTAATAAATATATGTTGAAACAAGAATTGAACATTTAAAGAGAGTTTTCAGGACTGTGCTTTAATGTTGCTGATTGTTGCATAAAGTTTTTGAGGTCCAGTTGAGGGGACATTTTTGTTTCTTTGAATGAACTTTTTTTTTTTAGATTAATGTAGGTGTCCGAACCAGTTTATGCGCACCACGACTAATTCCACGGACCCTAAAGTTAACGACCATGTAAGCCTTCAGTGGCCATCATATAAGCAACCAAAAACTCAAACCTGATATCACAAAAAAAACAATCTTTGAATGAACTTTACTTGGCTACCTTCTAGTTTGTTTGTCAATAGGCTTGTGATGAAAGTCAGGTTTGAAAAGATATGGCTGGTTTTGGATGTCTGGTTTAAGATATTTGGGGCTGAGCTAAACTGAGATTCTAAAAATTAGAATCGTGCATCTTTTCATTAGTTTTGATGCCTGCTTGTGCTTCTAACCTCTTCCATTTAAGCTAGCATTTATCCGGAGACACAAATACATGTACGTATAACTACTTCGTCAATAAGCTTTGACCAACGTATAGCTCACGATCGAGGCCCTTCAGGGTATTCAATTTCCCTTCAATATGAAACAAGTAGTAATTTAAAATTCTGCATTTATGATTCCCAAAATTAAGGGAGCGACAACATAGACATTTTGTCCTTATTGCAGGCTGCGCTGAGACATTCCAGAACTTTACGGGACTTGTCCATTTTAAAGATGTACTCTTATAAAATTTATTTTTAATATCAAGGTATTAAAATAATTTAAAAATATTAAAAATATATTAATTTAAAATTAATAAAAAATAAAAAATAAATAAATTTTTTTAAAAATATTTTTAAAACACGGAAATAAACAGGGTCTTAAAGCTCATTTGATAATGAGGTTGTGACTGCATTTTAAATAAAATGCATATATAATCCATTTGGTAAAAATAAAATGTATTTTACTATATATAGATCCCACGTTTTTTCATGTTCAAGACGTAGAAAAAGAAAAGGCAGCATTTTGCTGCTTTGTGCACACTGTTCACGCTAATTTTAATTAGCGTGAACAGAATATGCGAACAATGCAATAGATTTGCACTGTTCACTTGAAAAAGAATTGCACTGTTTACGTGAATTGCACTGTTTACGCGAATTGCACTGTTTGCGTGAACAATGCAATTCACTTACACTGTTCACACACTCATTTTTAATTTTATTGAGATTTAAAAAAAAATTAGTTTAAAGTAAATTAAATTAATTTTTATTGTAATGTGAATAATAATTTTTTTCTTGAAAAATTAGCATATAGTGAATTAAATTCACTCACACTATAATATCAATTTTATACTTGATAATATTTTATCTAATTTTATTACATGCTCAAAATATTATGAAAACTGTAGTTTTTATCGGATAAATTTTGTACGTAATGAAATTAAAAATAATTTAATGGAATAATAAATAATATTTTATATAAAATATTATTTATTTCATGATGTAATAGGAGTAATTAATTCTACAATATTTGAATTTAAAACCATCAATATTAATATATATTTTTTAAAATTATTTTATAACCTTAATTTCAAAAGCATTTTTAACCGAACACATTAAACTGCTTTTTTTTAACCTCAATTTCAACCATAATTTTAACCAAACACCTATTTTTTCAAATCAACCTCAACTAAAAATACTTTTTCTAAAATAATTTTTTTAAAACTACAACCACAACAGTTACCGTAATACCAAACACACTTTTAATTGACATATATCATGTGCGTTTGATGCCTATCTTGTCCTTATAAACAACATTTTATAAATATTTTTAAAAAAATTTAAAATTATTTATTTATTTTTTAAATTTAAATTAATAATTTTTTATTTTTTAGATCATTTTAATATGTTATTATCAAAAATAATTTTTCAAAAATAAAAAAATATTATTTTAATAAAAAAATATTTTAAAAAATAATAATTATTATATTTTTAAATATTTACCCAGCTGATATTTATTTTCAAACACTTACTATATAATTAATATTTTAATATATTAATTTTATTAATGATATTGTCGATAAAAATATTACCAATAAATTCAATCTATCAGTAGATCTATTAATGATGTAGTGATTGGTCGATATCCCAATAATTCATCGTGGCGTGAACTATGGCGTCGACAATAATCCGCTTAACTCACAATTTATACGTCTTGGTGTAGGTTGGCAATGGATTAGCAGCCTGGGTTTTCCAGGGCCGAAAAGGGAGCTGAAAAGCTGATGGACTCGGGCTTAGAATTTACTCCGTTGGATCAAATCTTCAAGGAAGCAATCGACTATTTAAAGAGCAAGGGATTTGTTACTTAATAAAGAGCTCCTGAGAAGTTACCCGATAAGCTGTGGATTCCAATGACCTGCGTATAAACAACTGTAGCTCATAAAATAAGGTTTATATACTTGACAATAGGATTATTATTATTATTATTTTATATTAATGTAAGTGTTGGATAAACTAATTTCACGGGCCTTGAAATTAACGATCATATAAGTCTTTAGTGATCATAATATAAGTAATTGAGAATTCGAATCTGAAACCACAAAGAAAACAAACCTCTTAATTCTAAATTTTTACCAATTAACCACCACTTAGATAATTTTATTATTATTATTATTATTATATAAAATATCTTATTTCATGGATCATATGCCAACTGCAAAGGTCTTATTATTATTCGTTAAATTATATATCAGATTATAAAACTATAATAATTATATAAAAAATAAAAATAAAAATTATAAAATTTAATTTTTAATCAATTTAATAAAAAAATATAAAATTAATAAATATATATAACTAAAAGTTAATAAATATTGATTTAAGTAATTATATTTGTAAAACTTCATCTGACTTGATTTTGTAGATTGACTTGAGACTCAAATAATTCAAAATCTTGATTAAGTTTTAAGTAATTATTAATTAAATTTATAATTAGTTCGATAAAATTCCGACAACATATCAGATTAATATGAGCTAATCCGGATGAGATTTTTTTTTTTTTATCTTTTCGGTTTGATAAGGCAAGGAGAGAAGAGACGAGACTGATGGTGTTGCAGCTGTTGCCCGAGGAGAGAAACAAGGGATTGGAGAAGTGGATCAATAGATGATTGTGGTGCTGATATTGGGTGGAACAGTGGCTGTAACAGCAGCAAGGGGGCGTGGTGGCTGTCAAAATGATGGGGACGGAGACATGGTTTTGGCAGTGGTCGTGAGAGGCCATACTGTTTGTTAGCAGAGGAGGAAAAGAGACAGCTCTGGACGGTTTTGACAGCTTTGGAATGGGTATTGACGGATAAAGGGACATTGGAATGGGGGCTTTTTGTTTTTGATATTTGAGATTTTTTTTTTTGTTTTTAGTTATTCAAGATGAACAAAAATAAAGTCGTGAGATTGAATGATTAAAAATTAGAAAATTTTCGTGTATTTTTTTAATTAATTTATAAATATTTAATTTCACATGTTTTTTATAATTTATATTAACATGATTATTTATTATTTTTTAACATAAAATAATTATATATAATTTATATTTACATGAATTATTTTTAAAATTTTTATTATATGATGAATATATTTCATTCTATATGTTTTTTTATAGTTTATATTTATTTAAATTATTTTTTAATTTTTTGATGTGGAGCAGTATAATAAACTTGAAGTTTTATATTTTTTTAAAAAAAATTATATTTATATATATTGTTTTGATTTTTTTATATGAAATATTAAAACCTTAAATATAAAAAAAATTAACTCAAATCATCCGTATAACCTAGGTCTAGCTTCTTAGCTGGGTTAGGTTTAATACATGATTAAAATAACAAATTTGTAGCTGAGTCATAATAGAAATAATCAAATAAAAAATAAATTAAAATAAATTATAAAAATTAATTTTTAACTAACTAAGTGTTAAAATATAAAATTATATTAAAAAACACAAAAAAATTATCTTTAATTAATTAAAGTTAATTCATTAAACTTGTAACTCAAGTTATAAAAAAAATATAAATTCATGAAAAATAAATTATAATAAATTATAATATTTAATTAATTAAATATTAAATAATAAAATTATTTTTTTAAATCAATTGAGTTAATTAATCACTTGTGATTTAGTTATGAATTTGAAATAATTTTATAAAAATAAATAAAAAATAAAGTTCAATCCTCAATAAAATTAAAATTAATTTATTAATTAAAAAAACATAAAAAGTGACTCTAGTCCAACCAAGTTAATATATTAAATTCATGATTCAAATTATTAGACAAAAATAACTTTATAAAAAGTAAATTAAAATAAATCATGAATTTTAATTTTAAATAAATTTAATATTGAATAATAAAATAAAAAATTAACAAAAAAAATTATGATAATCAAGTTAATTTATCAAAATTCTAGTTCATGTCATCATGATAACAAAATATCTTAATAAAAAATAAAATGAAAAAAAATTTAAATTATAACTTCTAATAAATATAATTTTAAAGATTATAATTAAATTTATAAATAAAATAAAACTTCAATGAACGAGAAAAAAAAATCAAAGTAAATAATGTCTTGAGAGAAGAGTTATTATAAAGGAGTGTTTTTTTTTTAATGTTAATATTAATGGTAATTATTAATAATCCATTATCCTTTATAAAGAAGCACATAGCTAGATACTAAAGTCTGTGAAACAAGAACACGAAGGAGAGAGAAAAACAGAAGAAATCATGTCGAAGAAAGGAGAAGTGGTGTGTGTTACCGGTGGAAGCGGTTGTATTGGCTCTTGGCTTGTCCGTCTCCTTCTCGACCGTGGGTATACCGTTCACGCCACCGCAAAAAATCTCAGTAAGTTAAAAAAACGACTTGTAGTCCGTCCAATATTGTTAGCAGTGGTCGTCCTATTGTGTTTTGCTAATTCTCTGTCCTCTGATTTTGAATTGAAGAGGATGAAAAGGAGACGAAGCATCTAGAATCACTTGAAGGAGCAGACACGCGCCTCCGTCTTTACCAAATTGATCTCCTCGATTATGACTCCATTGTCGCCGCAATCAACGGCTGTGCTGGCGTCTTTCACCTGGCCTCTCCGTGCATCGTTGATCAAGTCCATGATCCTCAGGTACTAGAGTTGCAGTGATAACTTGTCGCCTTTTTTCCTTTGATTGATTTTTTATTTGTTTAGTTACTCAAAATTCTGTGCATTTCCTTCTTTATTTTTCCTGAAAGAATGAGCTTTTGGATCCGGCAATTAAAGGAACAATAAATGTATTAACGGCGGCAAAGGATAACGGCGTCAGGCGCGTCGTGGTAACGTCTTCGGTTTCTTCTATTACGCCAAGTCCTAACTGGCCTGCAGACGTCATCAAGAATGAGGATTGCTGGACGGACGTTGAGTACTGCAAGCAAAATGGAGTGAGTACTGAGTAGTGTCTTGTTCTTTTAATTTATTTCCAAATAAATTTTACTTTGTTGACTTTTGTGGATTATAATGTGATTGATTTTGTTTGTTTTGTTGTGGTGATTAGTTATGGTATCCATTGTCAAAAACACTAGCCGAGAAAGCTGCGTGGGAGTTTTCAAAGGAGAAGGGTTTGGATATGGTGGTAGTGAATCCGGGTACAGTTATGGGTCCGGTTATTTCACCAGTGCTGAATGCTAGCATGGTGATGCTTGTGCGCCTTCTACAAGGTTATGTTGTTCACTAACTCAATCTATGACACTCTAAGCAGTCAGATCATAGAAGTATCCTTAGTTTGTAGAACAGCAGAATTAGTCATGAACTAGAATCCAACATCACTTTTATTTCTTTTGCACTAATAGGCTTATAGCTTCAACAGCACAATATTTCCTTCTAATGCACCTTTTTCTCCTGCCGGATAGTAGCTGTGTCAAGGAAAAGTTTTTGAGGAAAATGCATAGAAAATTGCAAGAACCAGGAACAAAGATTAAACTCTTTGTTAGTTTTGATTGTCTGTTCATGTGCATACCCTTTTTTCAATAAGCTAACATTCATTATACTATTGCAGACATGCAAACATGTTTATGGAAGTATCTAGCTAAAAAGCCTTTTACTCAACCATTTTGACTCTTGGATTTCAATTTCCTTTACTTCATTAGCAAAATGATACTAATTTAACAACTTTGCTATTATAATTTCTTGAATAAGGAAAGCACTAACAATGACATTTTGTCCTTATTGCAGGCTGCACTGAGACATACCAGAACTTCTTTATGGGATCTGTCCATTTTAAAGATGTAGCCTTGGCGCATATTATAGTGTATGAGAACCCATCAGCAACTGGCAGACACGTGTGTGTTGAAGCTATATCTCATTATGGTGACTTTGTGGCCAAGGTTGCTGAGCTATATCCTGAATATAAGATTCCTAGGTAAAGAATTTAGGTTTGTTTTTCTGAGTGTGTACTGTGTGGTGAATATGAACAGACCTATGTACATTTTTTTATGCCTGGGAATTTGATTATGTTGTCTGCAAAACACTATTGAAACCATGTACTATATTCTGAAATCTACTTTCCTCTTCAAAATGCTCTACCACATAATTTATCTAAACTTTGCACGTGGCTGTACATGTGCGAGAAGCATTAAAGCTATCGAAGTATTGATTGCCGTTCAAAGTGTCTCGGTAGTTGGGAGCATTAAATTTAACTAGTCTTGCTCTTTATTCTCGTACAGTGCTGTGCTTGCTGTTGCGTTGTTGATCAAACTTCCGTCCATTGCCACCCCTGCTTCATTGAGATCTTAAAACTTCTTTCTGGCTGTTTGATGGTGTGAATCATTACTGCTTGATCCTTAATGTGCCTATTCATGCAGGTTGCCGAAGGATACCCAACCTGGGTTGTTGAGGGCAAAGAATGGAGCCAAGAAGCTGATGGACTTGGGTTTAGAATTTATTCCCATGGAGGAAATTATCAAGGATGCAGTTGAAAGTTTAAAGAGCAAAGGATTCATTTCTTAAGAAAAAGCTTCAGTGATCAATCTATGGGGTAGAACTGATTAGTGTGTTTGTGCAGGAACAATCACAGCTTGCGTATGGAGGTTACCTGTAATGTTGGCAAGTCTCAGTGTTACCGTTTTAGCTATGTGGACAGTTTGAACAGGCTTATGTATTCGAAGAAAAAAAAAAAAAAATTGGTTTTGTTTTGCTTCGTCTTCTCTTTTCTCTCCGCATATCAGCGTGTCTTTTGTCATTGATGGGTCAAAGTCTTAAATTCTTGGTAATTAGCATGAATGGGATCGATTCAACAAAATCATCGCAGTTTATGAAGTCTTTAATTGCATGCTTGCAACAACTAGTTTTCTCATAGTTATCTCCTGTTTATGATATGCAACCATTTAATTATGTGCAATCGGTGTCGTGTAATAGTCTTCCGTAAGGGGGAATTTTGTTTGTTCATGCTTTGATCACAAGAGATCACAATCCATCTTCTGAGGTGAGGTAGACTACTTCAGTGGTGTTAAGAGCGTGGGAGGGGTGGTGCTCGGCAAGTGCAAGATCGAAGGAGCGGGTAAAACGCAAATGTTGCACGCAAACCCATCAACATGTCGACATTTTTGAATTTGACTACTTATAAGTTTGTTAAAGCAAAGCTAATTTTGTTTTTAGTTTCTAGGCCCGAAACCCAAAATCAGTACTGCTTGAAGAAAAACAACTATTAGATTTTTATTTTCTAGCACATGAAAATTAAAAAAAAAAACAAGAAGAAGAAGAAAGAGGTACCGAATTCCCTGTTTTCCTGGATACATTTCTTTGTGGATGGAAATAATGAATTTACTATACTGCCCTTGAAAAAATTCACAAGGTTAATGATTAAGATTAGAATTTTGTTTGCAATAGAAGCTTTTTAGTATTTTAAAATTGATCAAGGGCAAGAATAGTGTTTAACTTTTAAATTGTATAGTAAAATATCACAAACACCCTTAAGATTCATACATTGTTGGATGCCAATGAAATGTAAAATTATATTTTTAATTAACAGATGCACAGTAAAATAATACATTTTCCCTTGTAAACAAAAAAATTTTTGCTTGCCAAATAGGGGTGTTTTGGTCTTAATTCTTTTTATTTCCACGGTAAAAATCTTACTCTTAGGGTTCAAATTTTGATACCTTGGTTTTGGTTCTGAGGGTGTTTTTAGCATTAATTTGTTGGTTTTTTTTTTTATTGTTATTGAATAAAGCTAGGGGTGATTTTATATTTTAATAAATTAAAAAAATTAATTTATTGAGGCATATTGGGCACACATCAGCTAATTTATTGTATTTGGATGATGTGTGGAGTCGATTCCAATAATTAAAAACCTTGCTATAAAGTGTCTTTAGATTCACACCGGCATCTTCTCCATGTAACGGTGACGCATGCAAATAATGATTTATCACTTTGGTTCCGATAATCATTTTTTATTGCTAGTCTCTTTCCCTAAATTTTTATGCTATACCTTATAATTTTCAAAACCAACCCCTTAGGTTCTTTTTAGTTTTTATTTAGTCCTTGATTTTTGGTTAATATTTGTTTTATTTTAAATAATATATGTAAACCAAAATTTATTTCAATTTAATCCTTTTTTGATTTTTTTTATTTATCATATTTGATCCCCATTCTTTTAATTTCTATTTATATCACCTAAGATAATTTTTATAACTCTTTGTTTTTTTTTGCAATTAAACCCCTATTATTTTTTCATATCAAATTTTATTCTTATTCTTTTAATTATTTTTATTCTTTATAGATTTTTAAATTTAATATTTTGTTTATTCAATTTTATTCCTCAATAATAAACACTGGTTTAGATTTAGACTTAGTTAATTTTGTATTTGAGTATTTGATTACGAGGTGCAATGTAGAAAATTAACCTAATAAAGAGCTTTGTCAAGGTTGTTTAGTTTTTTTTTTATCATTTTAAATCATTGTGTTTTCAATTTTGCTTTTGATATTTATTCAGTTAAAGATTGATTTTTACTTTTTTATATTCTCTTTACGCCTTTTGTTTTTTTATTTGTCTAAGTTATCTCATTGTTTTTTATTTATTATTCTTTGTTAAATTTATTTTTTTTAAAATAAATTTTATTCTTGAATTAATTAAATATAGACAAATAATCACTCCAATGCATTTTGTTTATTTTGCTTTTTCAGGGCATTCTTCTACCGACCCATGCAATTTCTTTTACTATCATCGTGCATCTTGTTGCAATAGAATTTGAATGTCTTAACAGATTTTTTTTTTAATTGTGGATGATGTTTACAGTAAAGTTATTATGTGTTTTAATGATTTTTTTTATTTTTTATATGCATAATATCGATCATTTATTTTTTTAGTTAATTATTATCAAATTTGTTTTAGGATTCATTTTCTATCATTACCTTTAACTTAAATCAATTCATTAAATTAACTGATATTACTGAATATAATCAAGTTAATAATACAGGCATCAGGTTTTTTCGTTTTTTTTTGAAATACCATTGTTGCTTGAGTTTTTCTCATGTAAAAAAAAATTGAATTAGATGGCAGCACAGCGTGGGTTACAGTGTAGTTGAAAACTAAGGGCACATGAAATCAAGGCAATGGATGATTCTAATAAATAAAAAAATTGTTGTAGTTTTTTTTGCCTGGAATAACATAAATGGACCGTTTTGACTGTGCTGGCAGCGTAGTGTGTGGTGGCAGAGTAGCTGACATTCACCTGTGAAATCCATCATTTTTGCTTCCTTGAAAAATCTTCTTCAAATACACCCTCACAGCTCAAAGTTATCCTCATCTTCACTTTCAAATAACGTCGGAACCACCTAATCTCTCTTCCTCTTCAAATTAAAGCAAACAATAATTAATAAAAAAATCATAAACTTTCAGTGATGGCTTCTCGTCTAACAACCACCGCCCTCTCTTTCCTCACTTACCTCTTGATTCTCTCCTCCTCTTCATCTACGACAATTCTCCCTTCAAATTCTGATAAAGTTTCACTGGAACTATACTATGAATCTCTCTGTCCGTACAGTGCCAATTTCATAGTGAATTACCTTGACAAGCTCGTTGAAGATGACGATCTTCTCTCCATCGTTGATCTCTACCTCTCTCCTTGGGGCAATGCCAAAATCAGAGGAAACGACACCTTTGTTTGCCAGGTTCTTTATAAAAATTGGACCTTTCGAGCTTTTATTTCATTGACTATTATCCAACTGAAAAGGTCAAATATTTTTGTGGGCAAGGAACTGCTAGGCTGCTAAATTTCGTTTATTTGATGTTTAAATTGCAGCACGGTCCATATGAATGTTTATTGAATACTGTGGAAGCTTGTGCAATTCATGCTTGGCCTAAATTGGTTAGACTTCTTGATTTCTTCAAGTGTGATTTTATCTGGTTTAGAATAAGTTTTATATGGTAATTAAGGTACCCAGTATTGGTATTTGTGTGTTTTGGTTCTCTGTCTTAAAATTGTGATGTTTATTATGCAGGAAGACCATTTCCCTTTTGTTTACTGTGTTGAGAAATTGGTTTATGAGAGAAAGTACCCAGAATGGGAGTCATGTTTCGAAGAATTGGGTTTGGATCCAAAGCCTGTTTCCGAGTGCTATACTGGTGGATATGGAAATGAGGTTAGTTTACTGTTGGATTTATTATGCTTTTGAATGAATCAATTCAAGTTGTGTAAGGCAATTTTGTGTCACCGTGTTCTCTATGAACTAACAAATTAAGTTACCAAGAATAGATCTTCATATGTGGTGATTCCTCCTAGTTTACAGTAATCAACAGTTGCTTTTTTAAGTTGTTCATTGAAATGTATGGACCTCGTATCTTGTTGATTAAGATGATTTGGTCTATTGCATATTGGCTGGAGTTTTATGTAGACGCACAATGAAGTTAAGGCTTTGATTTCATGATTGTTTTATGTTAGGAAGCTCCAATAAAGTTTTGACAGTGATTTGTTACAGATTCTGATGACGATCTGAGCCTAGTCAGGGAAAATTGTCTTAACTTTCAATTTCCTGGGGCACAAGTAGTGAAACGCCTTTGATTGAAGCAAATGCATTAAGAAATTAGCTATAATCTTATTATACTTGCTACTGTGGTTTTATTTGCTGGATTGACTTTAAGGGGGTAAGAAAATAGTTTTGTTTTCTTTACCCTGCTATGAAGATATTGCCTGGTTGGTTATAGGCAAAGTACTAAACTCTGAAGCTTGGAAGAGAGAAAAGTTTGAATCATGCAGATGAAAAGTTGTGCTCGTTAGATATCTGAAGAACCAGCATACTGTTTAAAAGAGGGATAGTTCGGGCAGGCAATACATGGACACTGAGGTGAAATTGAAATGGAATAAATATATTGAAATCCCTGTGACGATTATAATTGCTTTAGACCTCTGCCTTGCGACAGTGAGGAAAGCCTGAAGCAATGCTCAAATCAAATGGTTCTAAGAGAAAAGCCCATGCAACTAGAAACCTTAGCTCTGATTCTGAAATTTCAATGTACTGTGATCATGTCATCTTCGGCATTTCTCCCACTTGTGGCTTGGTTACCTGTATTTCATTTTGGCCTCCCACCTAAATGCTCATTGTCTTGTACTGCAAAAAAAAAAACTCAATGTTCTGCTGACTCCCTAATGTTTCCTTCTCTCTTTTGTCGTTATGTTATTTATTTGATGGTCCAAAAATTGTTTTCGGTACATAACTTATTGTATCTATATTTGGCACATCTATGCAGCTTGAACTAGAGTATGCTGCTGAAACAAATGCCCTTCAGCCTCCACATAAATATGTGCCATGGGTGGTGGTGGATGGACAGCCACTTTATGAGGTTTGTTCTTTTAACTACAACCATGAGAAATTTGTGTTGTTTGTCAACTACAAAATTTGTTCACCAAAACTTTCTGCATCCCAGTCGCAATTTTGCTATTTGTGATAATTGTTCTTCGCTCATGAACCATTGATGATTGATCATAGGTTATTGATTTCTCTGTACTTTTTATTTTTTTCAGTTTTAGAAGATTACTTGATACTTGATGGAATTTAGAAATTACTCTGTTGTGATTTTTTTAGGACTACGAGGACTTCATAACTTACATCTGCAAGGCCTACAAAGGCACTGCCACACCCAAAGCTTGCAGCAAACAATCTCGCCATTCCATCCCAAGGGCAAAAGCAAAATCAATCCCTCCAGTTTGCTACAGGGATACGATTGTATCAACATTATTGGAATCAATAAGATCAGCAACATCATTGTGGATGCGGTAGATGAATATCAGGGCCGCTTCAGCGTAGATGCATCTCGATTTTATTTACTTATTCCCTTGTTGTTGGCATTGTAGTTATGATGTCAAATTAGCAGTACTCAGCTAAGCGCATGTCTAAAGCCCCCCCCCCCCCCCCCCCCCCCCCCCCCCGACTGAGCATGATCTATCTATAGTCATCTACTACTTGCTTGATAACATTGTGCTGTGATTGTGGGATTGGGTCTACTACTTGATAACATTGTGCTGTGATTGTTGGATTGGGATATGGTTAGATGATAAGCTGCCGGTATATATTATCAATTGAGCTACAGGCATGTGTCTGGACGAATAATTGTAACGTGTATTAGATGCTGCTTGAAAACAGACGGTCCGGTGGTTGGTTGCATGGATCTAATATGAACCTATATAGAGATGAAGGCGCACTTGAGCGGAGCAATGGATAGTCGATGCTAAGAATTGGAGTTCTGATAGCCCAGTTGAGCCTATGTTCACAAGATCATGTGTACGACTTACACATCAGGTGGAGGCGTGCCCATCGGAGCGGAACAATCCAGTAGTTCAGATTTTGTCATCACGATTCTATTCTCCACTACCAAGACTTTAATGTAGTAGCTGTTACACGCCTTTGAAATGGTCTTATTATATCCCGTAGCGCTTGCTGTCTCACCTACGTCGGGAATTTTTTGTTTGAACTTGATTTTGGTTAAAGCAACCATCCACTGAACCCTCTCATCTCTCCCAGAATATTTACACAGATTCATGGGAGTCGTGTTTAAACGTCGGCGAGGTTGATAATTCTTAAAGTTTAAATAAAATCTTTAGCAGACCTCTCTCCCCCGTCGATATGTCCTAGTGATAAGGAGACAGGCTCGATGTCTGTTGGGCTTTTCCTGCGCAGGTTCAAATCCTTCTGTCGGCGGCTTTTGCTTTCGTATTCGTGGAATGCTCTGTTTATTTGATGGGTTGATTGGTTCAAGCAATTGCCCTCCATTTCCAGCCCAAATTACCAGATCCAGTTTTGGACTTAAATAAGCTGAGCCTACTACCATGACCGTCCTGGCCTCTTTCTTTCTTTTTTTCTTAAAAAAATTCAATTTTCCTCTTATGTTCCTTGTATGTCCATCCTCTTCCTCTGTTCAGGTGGATATGTTCTCTTTCGAGAAAAACAATTCAAGGACTTAACTGATTACTATATTCTTTCTTATCTATATATTTTTTTTTAATGATAAAAAATTTAAAATCAGTTTTCATATACTAAGATGAGTTAAATTCACAACTGATTTCAACCTCAATAAATTAAACTGTACAAGTGACGGAAGAATGTCAAGATATCTGTTTCTGTAGAAAAACATAAACTATTATATGAGCAGATTTAACGAATAATTATACTTGGATTACAAGACAACATTCAAATGTGCATATTTTGGATTAGATTTCGAATCATGTTTAACAATGCACATATTATATTTTATTATTCATCTAATAAAGTAAATGTACAGAAAACATCTATCTCGAAGAGAAGTATCTGTCATGTTTCATCTTTACGTGCTGAGGACGCCCACAAACTATTATTCATCGAAACCATGAATATGTGCTATCGATTACGCGATATCATGATGATCTTGTGATCACAAACAATATAATTAAATGACTCAGGCACATCAATTTTCTCATGATTTTTGAAAATGGCGAATGACCAAATAATAATAACGGTGGAACCACTTTATCAAACGTTCAGGGGTCTCTTTCCAGTAAATTTGTCCGTTAGCACACAAAAGTCAGACATCCCAAGCCAATATTAATACTAGGATTCTCATGTCCTCCCCTCCCATGCATCTTCGCATCTGTATCCTACTCTCTCTGGTCTCTCGAAAAGGGTTACAGCAAGGCAAAACAAAAGGCAATTTCAAAGGAAGGAGAATGATAGATGGGTGTGGGTTCATGTTCTTTAGGATCAAGGGTTGCAGTGCAAAAGGGAGAGGAGAAGAAGGGCCATCACGCACCGTTTGTCAGTAAATTTTACGATCCAGATATCATGTCGGCGACCAAAACTACAGTTTGTCCAACTATGCAGGACCCACCATGCTGTGACGTTTCAAAAAAAAAAAAAACACCATACAGTGACACTCCTCTTCTCCTCTGGCCCTTTTTTCTGGTTTTACCAAAAACCCATTGCCCCTCCACTTCCGGGTTCCACCGACTGTTTCTTTCTCTCTAGCTAGCGGAAAACCCTAGTTGATTTCCGGATGTGAAGAGTTCAAAGTAAAAAAATCAAAAAATCAAAAGGGTTAAATTGCTCGGAGCTTGTGCAAATGCTGGTCTTTCATTGGAGATTTTTACTGAATAGAACTAGAACTACCCGCGGACAACTCGCCAGTCCTAATGAGTCCTTTCCTTTCCTTTTCTTTTTTTATCGTACAAAAATCACATGTGATCTACTAATGTAATAGCTTGTTTATCGAGATTCTCAGCAAGAATTTAACATTTTTAGTGTCAAGAATATATATATATATATATATATATATTAACTGATATCTTTTAATTTGTTCGAGGGGTATTGCTTAATTATGCCAGACATGCAACCCAGAAATACGTAAACCTGTTCATATTGGATAAATTTTGAACCCAAAAGCATGTAACTCTGCTTACCCAGCAGACACGAAAATATTTATTTATAGCTAAAGGTTAAGAAATCAGCAAGCTTGTATCCTACATCTAAATTAATCACATATATAAACACACAAGCCCATACTTTAATTACATAATTGCGCGTCGATGCTAGTATATATTTTCTTTCTTTCTCAGAAGTCATGTTGGCCTCTCTTATCTGCTAAATTTAAGAACATTAATTGGATCACTCAAATACATTCATTAATAAACCATCTAATAATTAAGTTTATATTCTATATCATGGCTCAATGTTTAGTCGTCATGGGATAGTTTTAACATGTTTTTTTAATCATTAAGTCAATTTTTGATGTCATTTTCTAGCACTAACGCTTAATATATACACGCGCACAAACCCTCATTAAGTAATAAAAAATACATGCTTGTAGGTTATAATTCCAGCAAGTAAATGGGCATCGAGCAATCAAGCGACAACCCCCACTAAGAAAATGGAATGGGAGGGCAACAAGGCCAACGAAAGCAAAGCGTGAGGCAAATTCTCTGTGGATGGATACGATGCGAGATCACGTTATCTTTCTTAACGCCGTGTATCTTACAACTTTATCTTGACAGCCGTCATCCTTCAACACGCACCAGTTATATATTTCTTCTTCATTAATTTATTTATTTATTTAATACGGAAAACAAGCAGAAGAAATTAAACGACACTGTCTTTGTTTTTGTTCTCAAAAGTAAACAACGTTCTTGTCTGTTTGATTATCTTGTTGCTTGCTACACGTATTATATTGGTGGTCTGTGATCTGTGGTTTTTCATTTTCTACGCTTAGATTAGACGTCCATTTTTTTAGTTAATTAACGAATTAAATAGAAGTAGTTGCACTGTGCGTAAGTTCAGAGATTAAATATATTAAATGAAATATGAGGTAATAAATTAAAGGAGTGAGAGTGTACGTAATACCATATGTTTAATTTATCTTCTAGAACGAGACGTCACCACTTATTGTGATAATAGCAAATCTTATTTTATTCTAGAGCTGTTGTTTTAGCGGTGCGGTGTGCTAACAACACCCGCGAGAATTTCCGAACTATTATATATATATATATATATATATATATATATATATATATATATATATATATATATATATTAGTTTTTAGAATTGTATTTTTCATTATATTGATTGAATAGAAATGATACAATTTATAGAACAAACTTATATCAAAACAGGAAACAAAATATTCAAGCAAATTTGAAAACTAATTACATAAATCAATTTTTCTAATTCAAAAAATAAATATAAAATTTTATACCTATACAATCCCTTATTAGACGAGATAAGATAAAATCTCAACACTTCTCTTAAAGTTTGTACATAGGTATCACACGCGCCCAACTTATCTAAAAGTTTTAAAAACACTCTATTTGAGACTACTTTGATAAGAATGTTAGTCAATTGATTCTCAGATCGAATCTTAGGCAACTCCATAATTTTTCCATTTAATTCTCCTTAATAAAAATATATCTATCTCGAAATGCTTTGTATGATCATGTTGAGATGGATTATGATCAATATCATATGCTATTTTATTATCACAGTATAGTTGAATTGGTTGTCTAGATCGGCAACCGAGGTCCTATAAAAAAAGCCTTAGCCATAATGCTTCATAAAGTCCAAGAGTTATACCTCTGAATTTAGCTTCTATGCTACAACGAGCAACAATGTTCTGTTTCTTGCTTCTCTATGTAATAAGATTACCTCCTACAAAGATAAAGTAACGAGGAGTAGATCGCCTATCATCTATAACTCTAGCCCAGTCAGTATATATGTATCTATACTTTGCTAATCTGAATTCTTAACGAACAAAATCCCTTTTCATGGAGTAGCCTTTAGAAACCTTAAAATTCGCATAACTACATTCATATGTTGTTCTTCAGGATTATGTATAAATTGGCTAACAATACTCAATGCGTATGCCAAATCCAGTCATGTATGCGCTAAGTAGATCAATTTGTCTACAAGTCTTTGATATCTTTCCTTATCAGTAGGTACCTAGTTGGACTAAACGCATGACTTCAAACCTTCTTTCATTGATGTTTTAGCTGGCTGACATGTTAAAATACCAGTCTCTTGTAATAAATCTAAGGTATATTTTTTTGAGACATAAAGATCCCTTTATTAGATCGAGACACGTCTATCTCAAGAAAATATTTCAAATCACCTAAATCTTTCATTTCAAATTATTTGGACAAGTAATTTTATAGAGCCTTCCTTTCTTTATGATCATTTACTGTAACTATCATATCATCCATATATATATAATGAGTGTATTGATCTTACCTTATTGTTTCTTTAAGACTAAAGTGTGATCTGAATTGCTTTGATGATAGCCAAAAGCTATCATAGACTTTGTGAACCTTTCAAACCATGCTTTCGAAGATTATTTTAACCCATACAATATTTCTTTAATCTACACACCTTCTGACTCTGCCTTGTTGATATCATGCATCTCGATGGGAGATTCATTAAACTTCTTTGGACAATTCTCAATGTAGAAAGGCATTCTTTACATCAAATTATTGTACTGGCCAATCCAAGTTTGTAGCTAAAGATTACAAGACTCGAACTGTGTTGATTTTAGCTACAGATACAAATGTCTCCGTGTAATCAATCCTATAAGTTTGGGTGTAAGCTTTTACCACCAGTCTTACTTTGAAGCGTTCAATTATGCCACCAGCTTTGTACTTTACAATGTAAATCCATTGACATCCAACTGGATTTTTTCTTAGTAGAGGATCAATGAGTTCCCAGGTTTCATTTTTTTGCTAGGATTTCATCTCCTTGTTCATAACTGCTTTGCACTCGGGATCAATTAAGGTTTCTTGCACATTGTTAGGAATATATACAGTAAATGGCTTTGAGGGAGAGAAAAAAAATGAAATCTGGCTATGGCATCGAAGTCTAGGACATGCTTTCTTTGGGTATTTGAAGAAATTATTTCGTAGTTTATTTGCAAATTTTGATATTTCTAGTTTCCATTGTGATTTTTACGAATTGGCAAAAAGTTATCATGCTTCCTTTAAGTTATGTTTGAATAAAAATCCACTCCCTCTTATGGTTATACCTTCTGATGTCTGGGGTCCATCCGAAGTTACTACTTTCACATATTGGTTTATTACTTTTATTAATGACTATATTAGAATGACCTGGTTATACTTAATGGCATTCAAATGTGAAGTGAATTTGTTATTTCAGAAGTTTCATAAAATGATTGAAACTTAATACAATGCATGTATTCAGATTCTCCGCATTAACAATGGAGGAGAATATTAGAGTTCTGAACTTCAACAATATTTGGAAACATATGAAATTATTAATCAAACTACTTGTTCCTATACACCTTAGCAGAACGGGGTTGCAGAGGGAAAAAATCGTAACATATAACATTTTTAGATCTTTTTTAGAGTGTGCTTGATATTGTAATAACTGTTATGGTTATGGTTTAAAAAAAATTATTTTATAAAAAGTTCTTTTAGTTGAAGTTGGTTTGAAAAAATATATGTTTGGTTAAAACTATGGTTGGAATTGAAGTTGAACAAAAATTAGTTTAATGTATTCAGTTAAAGAATACTTTTCAAAGTTAGGTTATAAAATAATTAAAAAAAAATACTAATATTGATAGTTTTTAATTGAAATATTTTCGATTTAACTACTACTATTGCATCATGAAATAAATAATACTTTATATAAAATATTTTTTATTATTGCATTAAACTATGTGCAATTTCATCACGTATAAAATCTATTAAAAAATGACTCTAGTTTTCATGGTTTTCTGAGCATGCAATAACATTAGGTAAAATATCATCAACACCAAAATTAAAATTGTAATCAAATTCTGTAAATACTATCTCATCATATAATCTTCTTTAAATGTAATTATATAGTATCATTAAATCATGTTAAACATTAGTTTTTCAAATAAAATATAATATTTAAAATTTTTTTGGATTTTTTTATTTTACTAATTCATACCCAATTTAATGCATTTAGTTTTGGGATGAATTCAGACTAACTTGTTAAGAATATAGCTGCTATTCACTGTTTACTTACTTGAACATTTATGAGTGAATTAATTCATTTTTTATCATTGAAATAGCAAAACAATGGAGAAATGAAAATGTAGATGAAAAAGAAAGAAAAAAAGGAGGAGAAAAAAAAGGGAAAAAGCTAGAGGTCCTACATGGTGGTGAGGAAGTTGCTTTCCACTATTTTTCAATGTGAATAATGGAGTTCCCATTATTCACGTAGTAAAATAATGGAGACATGGAATTGCAACAGAAAGAGAAGAAGAAGACCCGATAACGTTGGATAGTAGCGAGGGAGCTGCTCTCCACTGTTCTTCAATGTAAATAATTTCCACTGTTCATGTAATAGAATACTGGAGATATGGAAGTACAAAAAAAGAATAAGAAGGAGAAAAACTGGTAACTTTTTTTTCCTTTGCTTTTTTTTTTTCTTGCGCACCTCTGGTTACTATGTTGTAACATAGTTTGCAACAAAAGCAGCAATAAGCTGCTTCTTCTCACCCTACGTTGCGCACACAGTAACAACGGGGTCCATGAACAGGAAATCCTATTTTGTACTTTACCAGACATATTGCTCCTGTATTTTGCTTTAAATGCAAAAACCACCTTGTAATCAAACTGTCTCTTAAGCGGACATTCTTCCACTGTGTTGATACAATTATTTTTTATCATGGTTATAAAGTGAGGCTAAACTCCTACTCACTTATAATTTTTCTTATTCTTGATGTAATTAAGAAACCATGAGAATTTTATTTAGATTTTATGATATTAGCATATATTTTTTTTTTGCAACTGAACTACTAGCTCAACATACAATTATTAAGTAATAAAAAACCAACTAAAAAAAAGAACATTCCTAATTTAAATTTCATCATTTGCATTTTTCAGATTAGATACAAGTACACGATTGATAAGCTATTTTATACTATTTGAAATAATTGCACATTTGTGAGGATGTTCAGAGTATATTTATGATATAAGAAAAACACATTGTAAAATTTTGAATTTTTTTCAAGAACGTTTATTTTATTTTTGAAAATGATGGAGAACTGTAGACCAGTCTGGAATAAAACGGGACGGTATGGCATCACGTCTTCCTGCCAGGGAAAAGGCAAGAAAGAGAAACACCCGCATGGATAGATTGATTTGCAAGCAAATTCTTAAGGGGACACGGGGACCGATCGTTTAGCTGTCTTAAGCACTGTTTGGCATAGTAATTTGGAAGCCTGTGCTAAAAACCTGCATTGATTCCGCCTAGAATTTGTCAGGCAGATAAATGATACGTGTCTTTTGTATAAGGGAGAAGGGCAGCAGCCAGTGAGAGGCCCATTTTAATTGTCTTGGAGCACGACCACAAGTCAAGATCATTCCTAAATAACCTTGACCACTTTCTCCCATCCAAGTGCTGCTGCCTGCATCCCCTAATCACGTGCCCAAATTGGAAAATAATGAATTAAACTTCACAACTCGAGCTGGCTGCAAAATTGCTAAGGGAATCTTGATAGTCTCACCAAGCTGAAACTTATTTATAAATTTCAATTCAGCATCCACAGCGATTCTCGTGCACATGCCTTTCAAGCTGCATGCCACGGCGGGGGAAGAGAGCTGCTCATAGCCATACGATATTTTAGATGCCTTGCTCTCTCAGTGCCACGTAGGTACAGAAGAGGGCAGTTGCTCTCTTATTTTTTTCAAAAAAATATTTTTATATTTTTATATTAATATAATAATGTAGTGAATGGTTGGTATTGAAAAGTTGTTATTGTATCTCGTTTCCTTTCTTTTTTGGCTTATCCTAATTATATAAAGTCTCAACTCGTTCCTTATCTTTCTTCAATATGTAAATTTTTCTTTAAATATAGTTAAGTAATTAACTTTTTTTACTTTATATTTTAGATAAATTTCCTTCATCTTTTTTATTTATTTTATTATCTAATTTTAATTTTAATTTTTTTATAATTAATTATTAAAAATATTAAAGCTTATAATAATTTAAAGGTTTTGATATGAATATATTCATAATAAATATTTAAATATACTAATTTAATTAATTAGATATTTATTTTTTATTATAAAAAATAAATTAATATTCATATAAAACCACTATTTTTTGACATCTCTTATATATTAAAATTTAATATTTTTATATGAATTATTTGTAAGTAAAATATTAAATAAAAAATATATTTTTTTAAGTATTGTTTCTCTTATACAGCACAGACATTGTTACTCAATCAAATATTTAAAAATAGATAAATATAATTTAATTACCGGACTTATTATAAGCAAATAGACTTATTATATATAGATATATAAGTTTTATGAAGGGATTTTAAAATATAAAAAATTAAATAGAACAACTATAATATAATTTTTTATTTTAAAATATTTTTACATTAATTTTACTTCATATAAATTACTATATATATTTTGAATTAATTTTTAATACCTATCTATATAACATAGTATTTATTAATATTTTGCGCTTCATTTAAAAAAACTCTGGCGCCACTGTGCTCTCGCATGGTAAATTCTCAAGTACATGAAACATTTATTGATGGTAACTCACAGGCAGCGTTTTGTGCACCTACTCGTCTTCTTTTTTTGACCATTCAACCACACACATTAATTGGCCAGTCCGTGACATGTATAATAAATACAGGAGATCAAAGGGAAGTTTCTTACTTTAGAAAAGAGAAGAAAAGAAAAACAATCGATCTACTAAATTATTCTTAACATGAAGCATTGAAACGCTATTTGTTCACGTAGGAGCTACAATGGGCCACCAGCAGTTAGCTAGAAATTGCTTATTCCCTTTTCTAGGATCGTCCAACCATCCATTCCCGAACAAATTCCCCAGGTGCATCAATGGGCACACCACTCAATCGATTTCCCTCAGCTATACTGCAGTAATATCCCATCACGTCATTGCACTATATTTGGGGGACTAGACAAGCTTTCAAATGGAAAGGAAATTGAAGGTGATGTCTTTAAACACAGCCCCTGAGACTGTATCACGGAAACTGCTAAAAAGGCAATCCCAATTTTCACCTGACGACTGACCGCGTTTATGGGATGATGATCCTCTGCCATGTTAGGAGGGCATGAAGGAAGGTTTCGACCCTTTGGAAAATGGGCTGGGAAGAACCACTCGCATGACCTAAATGTTAGAGCAACCATTGATGTTGGCCGTAAATACATGGTGCTTCGCCTCAGGGGTGACTGCTTTGTCCGTTTATTTTTGGGCCTATAGACACAGGGCATGTGGGGGCTCTATTGTTTTTCCAATATAAAAGTAATAAAATATTCCTCACATCAATCCACGCGTCAATAATTACACCGGCTGTGGTGTGAGACAAGACTAGTCGCTACAAGGTGTGGTTTAGCAAATACCCCAAACCAATCCCACACCTTCCCTACTGATCTATCACTCTTTCTTAAATGAAGTACCTTCGGCCCCAAACGACAACCATGAATGCTAACGTAACGACAAAGTAACTAAAATTTGATCAGTATCTCTGTGGGCAGGCCTCCCTCTCTCCGTTTTCAATTTTTTTCACTTTTTTTTTCACATTTTGGTCCTTTTAGACTTTTAGTACATAACTTGCCCATCAGGCCAGAACCCACCTCCCTCCGAAACCTTGTAATTAGACCCAAAGATGACAGCATAGAGTGATTAGCGTCAGTCAGTTTCGTTGCATTTCAAGAATATAACGTTTTCTGCGCAAGGAGAACAGCATTAATGAGTCGAACTTTCTTTGAACTTCGTCCCCGGAAATCCATTGTAGCTATGGAGTATACACGGTGTTAGCTATCCATCTATTTATTTTGCTTATTTTTCCTGACAGGAATAATGGATCAAACCTAGAAGAAGAAGAAGAAGCAGCGATCTCTCGAAAGTAAATTAGAAGGGACGAATCTATCATTTTTTATTTCCTTTTGACCTCTTCAGGACTTTGATATGGTTAAAGTTACAGCTCAAACGAAGGAAAAGGTAAAGCACGGTAATCAAAATGATTTGATTCTACAAAAAGACAGAAAGAGAGGCGAGGAAAGTTGCTGCTATATGAAAAATGATCGGGAATAATATTTTAAGATTGAAAAGAAAAGGAAAACCAGGACAGGAAGAATAGTGCAGGGGAAAAAACACCAAGTAATTTAAGAATTTGAGATCACCACCAAGTGTTGCATCATTTTAATCGGGACATGGGTCTGAATTGAAATATAGAAATGGTATTTGTATGGGAGTGACTGGTAGGTCTGTGCTAATAATTAACAAAATATATAAAATACCATATGCTATATAGTAAGATATGCATCAATGATATATCAATAGAATGGAAACTAAAGGTTGGCTAGTGGTCATTTTCACATTTGGGTGGTGGTTAGCAAAATAAAATAAGAGCAGCAATCACAAGGATTATTTTTATTGCATTTCATTGATGCTTGTACCCTATTATCTCTCTCTCTCTCTCTCTCTCTCTTCTCTTTATCTGTTGTTATCGCAGGGAAGAGATGTTGTTTTCATAGGGATCAGAGAGGAGGATCAAAATGAATACTATCCTGAATCTCACAACCCAAGATCTTAAAAATCAATGCAAAAAGAAAAAAGAAGAATAAATCTAAGATCAAGATGGATAGTTAGATGGTGTAGTAGTATAAAGGTAGCACCAGAAACTGTAAGTACAAAATGTGTAAATCAGTGATGCACGTGTGTGTATTTGCCCATGGTGGGGAGCCCAGACGATCAAGAAAAGCCGGGACCATGAAGCCACATTAGTTGCTAAGGAATTAGGATTTGGTAAAAATTAATGCTGCCCTTCTTGCCAACATGCCTGCAGCCTCCCAAAAATTCGAGTAGTTTGAACTTTGATGCTAGCTAGAAACCAATCACAAGAAAACAGTGCTAGGAAAGAAAACAAAGACAGAAGAGAGGATCGAAGAATTAAAAATGCTAATTAATAACCTATAGAAATCAGTGCAGTCATCATACTGTTCAAGTGATATAATGGTCAATCTTATCAACAACTGTGCTGTGATATTTAGTACAGGGAGGGAGGGAGGGAGGCGAGATAGTTATGATAGTTAATAAGCAAACAAGATTCTATGGAATTCTTTCTCGCAGTAAATTCTTTACATATGGTGGAGTTTTAACAGGTCAAAACAAGAAAGAACCCGAAACAGAAACAGAATATAGCAGTGGTAATCAAGGCATCTAGGTCAGTTTCCTTGATTGCATAATATAAGTAGATGATCCAAGGGAGTTAAACTAGGTTTACTTCCAGAAAAACAAGGGTTTTAGGCCTCCTTTTCATTCTTGCTGAACTCTACTTTTTCTTTAATAATAGTAATAATAAGGCCAAGAAAAAGAATAAACACAGTCACGCTAAAGATTTATACTTCTCAACTACCCCATTTTCCTATGTTCTAGCAAATTTTCAAATAATTGAATTATTGATCAATCTCTTAGTAATAATATCACGGGTACTACAAAGAAGAGACAGGCTACTGTAGTTACCATTGAAGAAAGAGCCGGAGATATGATTTTTTTTTTAAAACTAGATTTCTAGTTAAATTTTGTTCAATGGTTCGATCCGATTATAAAGTGAATCGACAGAGATCACATATATCTCTTAAAAATCATAATTAAGACAGGAGATTAAAATTAAGAAAAAATTAAACACTATACGGTTGTTGTAGCAGCAGCAGCAGCACTACTATCAGCATCACCACTCCCCCCTCCGCCACCACTAGTAGAGCCACCACCAGCGGCCTCCACCGACACATTCACTGCAGCAACAGCAACATTAGACCTTTTCCGCTTCTTCTTCTCGTAAGGAATCCCTCTAGCTTTAGCTTGACCTTCTCGAACTTCCCTCAAGTAAATCCTGACAGCTCTAGCCCCAAAAGGGTTCGATTCTGGCCGTCCACCGTTTTCTTCATAAGCAGCCCTAAGCCGTCCGATTAGCGCATCAAGACTACCCCAGGCCTGCTTAAGTGGACAAGAGCAAGGTGCTGGCGGGTTCGGGTGCCCAAAATAAGGACAGCCCGTTATGTGGACTTTGGTCTTACCAAATTGATCCAAGTATTTCAAGAACTCGATCACATGTGCACCACTGCAACGAGCTAGAGTTAATGGTGGCTTGTGGTTCTTTAAGTACTGTAAGAAAGTGTTCCAGTCTCTCCTCTTCTGCGACTCGTATCTACTTGGTGGTGCTGGCGGTGATGATCCCTCTGGTTGCTGTTGTTGTGGCAGTGATGCTGCTGATGATGGACCCGGTTCTCCACTATTCGGGTCGGGTGCAGAAGCCACTCCAGATGTTGAGTCCATGAGAGATGATTGGGGGTGATTTTTGCCAATTTCTTGACGAAGTAACCTTGAAAGCTTTTCGGACTAAAAAGAGTGCAGTAGTGATATCAACACGAGTAGCTGTGACGTTTCTTGTGATAGAAAAGAACGATGGCGCCGCTGAGCTCTGTTTTTTGTATGAGTTTGTGAAGATTCTTTCCAGGGGAAAAGAGATCGTGTTATGAGTTTCTTTATGGGTGAGAAGGAGAGGGCTCTCAGGAAGAAGAAAGATGAGAGAGAGAGAGAGAGAGAGAGAGAGAGAGAGTGTTTGTGTTTAGTTGATGGGACGTGAAAAGAGATGAATGAATGAATGAATAGGACTCTTCTTACTTCCTGGGTGAGAGAGAGAGAGAGAGAATAAGCAAGAGCAAGAGAAAAAAAAAAAAAAAAACGAAATAGGCAGAGAGGGTTACGGTGGTCGTCAAGAGGATTTTATTCACATGGTGGCCCCTGTGGACAAGACAATGTTTACTATTCACCACGGCGGCCCCTCCCTCCACTCTCCTTTCTTTCCTTCCCCTTCCATTCCAAACTTCCAATTCTTATAAACAAATTACTGTGTTATATAGCAAAAACTTTTACGTGCTTACCAGGTGCGTCCACGCAGCGAAGTGAAGGGGACTAAACTAAGACTAGAGCGCGTGGTGTCCACGGGTGCTGTAAGGTGCGTTGAATTGGTGGTCGTAAGGTAGTGGTGGATTAATGGGGGTCTTCTTAAGGTCAAACAAAAATTTGGTGATGGTGGAGTGAACACTACTACTGCATAGGATTCTGTATACTGTTTTGTTTTCTCTGCCTAAAAATGGAAATTTTTGCTTTGATTTGATATCCACAACTTCTTCTCTACACATCTACTGCTCCTTAATAATTAATTAGCCTCTGCCAAATGAGTCAATGGTGTCGCAACTCACTGATTCTGATAAAACTGCTTTTAAAATGTTAATTACCCTCCCAAAACACTGCTTGTGCCTCCTCTTTCTTGCCTGCGCGGTTGCGTCCCTGCACATTTCAATCGCCATGGCCATTTGTGTTTTTTCCAGGTGATTGCTCTTGTTAAACACTCTTAATGTACAGTGCTATTTATTTAAATATATTCTTATTATTGTATTTGTGTTTTTTTAGAGAGAGAAGCGATGATTTTATTAATATTAAACTGATATAAAACCAAAACTCTTCACAACGTTAGTAAAGCATACATGGCCTTCCGAGCGTTCTTTTGCTGCATGGATCAATAGAAGAACAAGTCGCCCTATCAGATTCCATTTATAAAAGTTTTTAACCGTTCAGCATTGTCAATGAATGTCAATTGTTTCACATAACAAAATAAAATCTCAAAACTTTTATTTAAAGGATCTAATCTCTTGAATCTAATTCATATACCCACGATCAGATTAAAAAAAAATAATTAAGCCATGATGGCATAAAATAAAATAAAAATATAGAAAAAAATATAGAAAACTTTTATTTAAAGGATCTAATCTCTTGAATCTAATTCTTAAACTATGTTTTTGAGCTACAGAGATGCTCAATCTAACTAATCATCTTAAACATTCTTTAAATTTACTCAAGATTAACTCTCTTTCTTTCTTTTTTCTTTCTTTCTTTTATTGGTGGATTAAAGAGAGAGTGAATAGAAAAAGGGAGTGAATAAAAAAAGGAAATGAGGGTTAAAAATAATTTAGGTGGATTCACAAAGACATATATGATCGAGCATAAGCCAAACTTTTGAAAGGTTGTGTTGATAACCTTTATTCTTTTTCTTATTAATTAACTAAATTGTGTAAGAGTTTATGATTAGTTTCGTATGTTGCCCATTTATACATGAGAATTTGTTTAAATAACTTTTGAATGGATATATATGATACTCAACCAAATATCCAAACACAAGAAACAATCAAATAAAAATATTTGAATTTGGAAGTTTTAAATAAAAACAATGAAATGTTATAAACAATGAGATACTCTACCCCACCAAAATTATTTACGGGTTGTTTGAAACAATTTTTTATTGCAATTAAATTCAATTATAGTGTTTGATTTGAATTGAATTAATATATAAATTGTGTTCATGTTCATGTGTTTAGAAAAAATAAAATTCAATTTATTTGTTTTATATATTACCGTCATTATCTTCATCTTATTTCTTCAAAAGTCTTTACAAAAAAGAGATAAGAATATAAGTATTTTGGAAAAGTTGATTTTAACATTAAACTTCTCCTCTTTAAATATAAATCAAATGAGTTGATCTTTGATTAATTTTTATCGTATTTTTATAAATTAAATTTTATTTAGAATTCAGTTCTTGATACTCAAAAGAATTTCAAAAATTAGATTTCATTGAAACTTTTAAATTGAATTGAATTCAAAAAATTTAAACATGTTATTAAAATGATGTACTGTAAAGAAATTATGACAAGCTTTTTCTTCTGTATGTTAGTGACACGATGAAAAGATTGATATTTTCTCCTAAGTGTAGGAGTGTCGAAGTAATAAATAACTCGGCAAGACCAGGATCAAACTACAGGGAGGTTAATTGTACAAATTATAAATAACAATAATACAACAACAATAACAATAACAATAATAATAATAACAATAAGAATAAGAATAATAGTAGTAGTAGTAGTAATAAAGAAAAAAAAAGAGAAGAAGAAGAAGATGATGAGAACTTTGAGAAGGAATATTAATGTAACGATTAAACAATCATAATAACAAATGTCAAGATTAGAGATTCCACTAATGGTATGTCAAACAAGTATAATATAAACTCTTATTATTCAATTGGAAACCATACATAAAGGAGGTTCCAATCAGATTATAAATTGTTAACATGATTACATTAGTCATCTTATTTGATTAATGCTAATACTTGTAAATCTCGTCAAGCATTCATGATTATCACTCATGTTAACAACAAATCAAGTTCCTCTCATAGCTCAGGTGTCGGTTATATCATACGGTATGAACTATGAAAGTGTCAAGCATTTGTTGTACCGAGTGTTATACAACATAAATCAAGATTAGTTATTTAACAAGCAAAGTATTAAAGAGTGAACAAGATAACAAATATAAAACATGTTAGTATCAAACATTAAAGTCCATATTAAGTTTACATTATACTTATTCTTACACCATTAATGTAACCTTTTCACCTTGACATAATAAACTTAGCTAGATATAATGAAAGAAAGAAAAATAAATAAATAAAATAAGAACATGAATAAGATTAAAGTTAACTAAGTAAGTGAAAGAAAATGAAAGGCATAAACATGATATTAATGAAAGCAAAGTATAAACATTACAAAAAATACAAAGAGAGAAAGAAAGAGCATGATCTTGATCTGAAAACTAAGATGCCTAAATGCATGGAAAATGCCTCCTTTTATAGGCCAAAATTGGAAACTATTGATTTGATGACTAATTGATAAGTGAGTAGCCAACTCTTGACTTGGTGACAATCTTTATCTTCTCTTGTCTGCCCAAAAAGTCATTGATAACGTCAAAATTAGAGGCCATTGAAAACATGAAAGTTGTAGCAATTGTCTCAGCTTTCTTGTGTAAAAAATTCAGCTATGGCCAAAATACTGAACAGTACTCGGGCTGGAAGACAGATTCGAGCTTCTTTGTTGTTGCTATAATTTGGACTTGAAAATGACCTTTTTAGATCTTGGGCTCCATATGAAAGTTGTAGACCTATGTCTTACCTTTCCATTCATATAAAGTGGATCTAAATCTGAGATCTATAGCTCCAGATATGATCCAATTACCAAACAGTGTTCCAGTTTGAATTTCATCGACATCTCTTTTCTAAGTTTGACCATCTCTTTATCCTTACAATTTAAGTTCTTAAATTCATCAATCAATCCTTTTATTTATGTGATAGGTCTGCATTTAAAATGAATATTTACCACGAATTAAAGGTATCTTATATTATTAGATATATTATTATAAAACATGCTTTAGTTAAGGAGTTATTGATACTTCAAGTGCAAAATGATGATATAAAACCATGATAAAAATGTACTTTTAAGTAATAATCAGTTAGAATGATCTATTTCAAGCAAGATCATTGAATCATTTTTTTTAGAATTTTAATAAAACAATATATCTATAATAAAAAAAAATTAGGCCTTATGATAATATGAAAGCCAAATTTTTTTAATTTAAAGACCGATCGTCCAATAGTAATGAATAGAAAAAATCAATCAAATTATGAATACTCATTGTAACATAAATAAAAATCAATTAGAAAAACTTGTTACTAAAACAATGTTATGCTTAGAGAGACATCTAGATTTTGAACACAATAATAAAAAGATTGTTTAAATATTAAAGTGCTCAACTTGTAATTAATGACATCTTATTAGATACTTCAATACAATAAAAAAAAAGAATAAAATTTATACTCTACCAAAGTGATAAGAATATCTTTACCTAGAATTTTTCTCTCTTACTTTGTACTTTTTTTCCTTCAAAGTGAGCTTAAAAGATTATTAACTAATAAAATGTTGCTAATTACACCTTTAGCACCAAAACACTATTGTAACCAGTCAAATTTTGCATGATTGCACACAATGTTTTGTGATGTTCATGGAAAAACCTTTATGGACTAGGTTTACTTGATTAAACTGTAAAATTCCTACTTGATCACCTGTGATAAACAAAAAAAAAGTTGGATTAGGGTTGCAAAAGTAAAGTGGTGCCTCTAATATTTAAGTTAACAGTGACACAATTATAATGATAGATAATGAAACTTGTTACCAAATAAATTCCTAAAATGTCAAAAACATGGTAACTATAAAGAAACATTCTAACATTTTTATTTTTTATTTTTTCAAAAGTCCATCGCAACCTTTTAAATAGGAAAATTATAAAACCCTATTGTAAATAAGAAAACCTAATAAAATAAAAATAGAATACGAAGAATATTGAATATCCTAGTAAATCTCTTTTATACTTAAATAAAACTAACAAATCCTAACAAAATTTTCTAGTAAAAAAATATTACAATGAAAATAATTTATCCTAAAATAATGGGTTTTGTGTTATGTCAATCCTCTCTACTTGTAGTATGTATCTTTCATTACTATTTTTTTTTAATTTTTATCTTTTTTTCTTAAGGAGTTGCTCCCTCGTATCATTCACTTTGTCGCATAAGTCATAATTGTCTCTTTTTATAGAAATGTCTTCACTTTCCTTTACCTTTTTATATATGTTATCATCATTTATATTGTTTATATTTAACTTGTATTAATCATGATCAACATTGTGTAAACATTCATATTTATACAAGTCTTGTTGAGACTTTTATGTTTTCCATTAATTAAAACTTTGTCTTCTTTATATTGACTTTGGCTTTAAATGAATGATTTAAGAATTATTGACTGCATTGACTAGTTCCTCATAAAATGATATTTAACTTTTTTATTCTCATGGTCTAAGGAAACAAATATATCTCTCTATAATTATCTCATACAAAACCAACTTTGAACATCTCTTTTATTTTTTTCTAACAAAATATCTTGAACTTGTTTTCACCATGAGAAAGTTGTCATCTTCGATAAAATCTTCACCAATTACCTTGTATCATTTTCAGGTAATCTCAAATATCTCACCACTATATTATAATTAATAAGTATTTATAAATTCCTCGGTATTCAAATTTCCATTTAAATTTACAAAATTAACCTTTAAATAAAATTCATTCAGAGAACATCTTTTAATTATAGTCCTATCATAACTGACAAAACTCCTATAACCACTCTCAATTTAATCCCCATCATACTTCAACATATAAATAGGTTATGGTTGTTTGTATAAGATTGTAAAAAATTACACGATGCTTAGTTCATTGTGATGTATATTTATGAGCATATTATTCTTCGTATCATAGTTTTTGCATAGTTTTTGCATGCATTTTATCCTAGTAATAAGCGATATAATTGTTATGTTATGTTTATTACAAAATGCTCTACTTGATCCAACCTCCATACCAGGATTTTTTATATAGTATCCTGAGTCCTAATAATACCCTAGATGGCCTTAACTTTTGTTTCATGGGGTGGGATGATGTTGCCAACATTTCTGTCTATCAAATAGGTTAATATACTTTAATACCAATGATGATTTGTAATGAGCAAAGATCCTCAAGTACCGAAAATACCATAACTATAGAGAAACATTGCAAGATTTTCAGTTTTTATTTATTAAAATATTCTTATCAAATGACGATTACAAACTATTTTAATTGGCAAGCTAAAAAAATCATGATTTAAATAGAAAAACATAACATAATAGAAATAGAATCCTAATAATATTGAATATTCTAATAAGTCTATCTCTTAATCAGATAAAACTAGATCCTAAAAGATGCTAATAATTAAATAAACACTACAATGAAAATACAATTCATATCTCATAGCCTTGTGAAAAATGATAATATAAATGGAAATGTATATAAATGATGTATTTATAAGTTATAACCCTTTGATGATGCTATTCTATACACACTCACAATAGTCTAATAATCTTAATTTCTCCTATTTGTAATTCTCCGGATTTCTCCTTTATCATTTTTATCTAAGGCTCAATTTGTTTGCTAGAAAATAGTTTTTTTTAGAAAAAACTTTCATGAAATGTGAATTCATTAAAAGTGATTTTTTTTTTATGTTTGGTAATATCATAAAAAATGAGTTGAAAAACATTTTCAAGTGTATGATTATGTTGTGAAAAACAAGTTGAAAAATAAATTATTAATGTTTTATTTTTTTATCAAGTTTATTAAAATAATATAGATCAAAGCTGATAAAAATAGCAATCTAAAGAATATAAACCAAATTTGTCAGATAATAAAAATTAAAAGAGAATGGAATTGAAATTTTTTTAAAATTATTTCAAATAAAATAAATAGCTATAAAAAATAGGGCCCGTATATTAAAAAACTTAAAATAAAAAAATGATAAGTTAAAAATAAAAAATAAAAAATCAAAGTTGAAAAAAAAATTAAAGTTGGTATAAGAATAAATTAAATTAAATTTCAAGAAAAAAAATTAAAACAAAATATACATAATAATAATAAAAAATAACTATTAAATTTAATATAATTAATAAATAGCAAGATTTTTTTTTAACTGCTCTTTGAAAAGTTTTTTTCAAATAATGATCATTCTAATTTAAAAAATAACGTTTGCAATTTCAGCAACTCCTTTCTTTCCTTCTTTTTTGCCTTAATAATGCTTAAAAGCTCCATTGTTCAATGATGGCAGTATCCTGTTCCTGTAGATAGACAAATACCCTGTCCCACGAAATCGATTAATTGAAGGCATGGAACGGGGAGGGCCTGGGCGTACCATATCTGTAATGCCTTGCTTTGTCTAATATAAACATATGCCGTGGTACTGATAGACATGACCTCTTGAAATGACCAAGTGTCTTCAGAAACCGAGGATTTATCGTCTCCTAATAATCTCTGCCCCATCAACACATAGAAACCCCACCGTGCTCTATTCCTTCGAGTTCTAGCTACATGGTTTTCCTTGATTATTCTTTTTCTTCACATTTCTCGTTTGTGGACGTCACGGTGAAGATAGCTACAGGGGAAGGAGGTGCCCATGTATTTGCGTGGGGTTCTTGCCATGCGTGCTTAGCACCTACTTTCTCTCCTCTCCCCTACTCTAGATGTTTTTACTGAAAATATCCCAGGTTATTAGACCAGCAACCCATTGTTTTCCTTCAAGTACTGTTCTTTTTTCTTCTTTTTTCTCTCTCCTTTTTTCGTGGATTCGGACACTGATTGAGCAGGGTGGGGGTCCAAAAACATGCGAAGCAATTACGCATAATTGGTCACAGATCTGCTATGGACTATGCTATGCAGCCGCTGGTCCTGACATCAGTTTTATAGCTTCAATTTCTTTGCTAGGAAAATGACAGTCAATTGCGTTACATAAACATTACACGTATCATGGTTCTTAGATGCTTCCGCGTCATGTCAGAAAAATATTACAGTATGGGTCCACATGCAGTACGTAGTTTTTAACGAGACCCGCGCCTGATATTCAAGGTAGATAAACTGTAAATAGAGACATAGCCACTTCCATGCTTGAAACGAGATCTGGAGACCCAGCTACTAGATTATAAGAAGAAAAGGATGATTCTTCAGTATCTGAAACACGTGAGATTTAAAACATGATATCATCGGTTATTATGAGCCAATCTTGCGGGTCGTTTATTTGCATGACGGTATAGGATTTCAGTAAGAACGACATCGTTCTTCAAGGAAATGTAATATGCTTAATCAGGCCTAAGCCCAGCAAAGTCCAGTTCTCAAAAGGGATCGACAGGGCCTCGTAAAACTACTTCTCTTTTCTTCCCTGAACAAATAACCTAATTAAACACAAGGGAAAATATCATTAAAAATAATGATTACAGCATCTAACGCATACACACACACACACACACACACACACACACACACAAACGAAGTCATCTCACAATATTAATTAGTAGGAGACAATTTGACTAATGACTGCTTAGGGTTCTTAAATATGTTTCACAAGTTGAGATAATGGTCATTATAATATGATTCTGAGGTGTGATTCCATTTGCAATCAACTTGACTCAATACTTGTATAGGTGGGTCAGTGCATGATTCCCGTGATACGTTGCCCGGAATAAAATCGCTCTTAATTTCATGCTCTCCGTGATTACATTCCAAATTTTGGTTTGACAGTGATATCTCGATGGTAGCCTTTTGTTTGTATTTTTTTTTGGTTAGGATATAGCTCAGCTCAAAGGCTGGGCTGGTCTCTCTAGGGGCATAATGGTGTGACGCAACTTTTTTTTTTTCTTTTGACATCAAGAAAACTCCGTTAATAAAAAGATGGAAAATTCTTCAAAAAAAAAAAAAACTGAAAGCACTCACGGCACCGTTAATGCTAAGGGGTTATCTAGAATTGCATTTTTAATCAGTGTTTCATATAAAAAAATATTTTTTATATGAAGTTAATATTTTTTTTAATTTTTAAATGAATTTGATATTTGATGTAAAAAATAATTTTTTAAAAATAAAAATATATTATTTTAATATATTTTTTAAAAATAATTATTATTACACTTTTAAACACACAACTCCTAGATAAAACACTTACCTATGCTAGAATAATAAAAAAAAAATAAAGAAGCAAGAACATGCATCTAAAATCACTTATCGCAGAGGATGGCAAGCTAGAACTGAGAATCTGCTACACAAACCACAACATATCATTCAAAACTCCAAGGGGTTTAATTCAAGACTCCAAATCTATTTGCAATATGATGGCTGTGATGGAGCATGCCTTGACCAAAGCTCAAATTCAAAATAATCCAAGAAAATACATCATTGTTTATACATGGAAGATTGACTTAAAACTCAGAGTAGATCGGACTAAAAATCCCTCCAAATTACCATTTTTTTCTCTTCCTTTCAGACACTCCACTTCGAAGAGGGAGTCCGAAAAATCAAAGAGACATAACTCTACAACCTCTCTTACAATAAAAATAAAATAAAATAAAGAGCTACAAAATAATAAACTCCACTTCGATATTTAGTTTTAACCGGGCTAGCATGGGATGATTAATTTTTTTTTAATTTTTTTTGAAAAATAGTAAAATAATATAACTGTTAATCATTTTATTTTTCAAATGAAAAAAATATAATTAATATGATATTTGATTCAAAAAATATATACATTATATTATAAATATCTATAGCTCAATATGACCCAACTTTCTTTCGTTTTATTTTATTTTGTTGTGTCAAGAGCTTCAAGCTCTTTTAATTTTTGTTTTTATCCCATTAAATTACATGTCAAATATGCGAGGCTTCTATCTCTATCTTCACTGTTCCAAATGTTAAAAAGTTCCCACACATCCAGCACTTTCAGTATGTGATGTAGTCATTAAAAATATGACAGACAATTTGTTGTATAAACTCCACCGTAAAAATTTTGCAAAGGCAAGACAAATCGTTTACTTTTGTTTTTTTAGAAAAAAAATTGAGAACTTTTGACTTTTCAGGGGAAAAAAAAGAAAGAAAGAAAGAAGAGGGTGACAGCTTAATGATTACATGAAGGAACTGTTTATTTTTAAGTCCAGTCTATGTTTTTTTTAAAAATTAGTTTTTTTACTTTAAATTAATGTTTTTAAATTATTTTAATTTACTAATATTAAAAATAATTTTTTAAAAAATAATATATATTATTTTAATATATTTCAAAAATAAAATAAAATAAAAAACAGTACCTCAAAGTTAGTGGCCGGGATGAGAGCAGTTCTTTTAACAGTGCAAAAATTTACTTCAGAGGCTTGACACGCCATGCATGAAGAGTGAGGTAAACATTGAATTTGTCATTACTGTGGGGGAATACCTTTTCTTTATAGGCTGGTACTGCTTTAAAAATGGTGGGGTTCAGTAGCGGTACTATATTATTATTGGCAGTGGGATTCCAAATGTCAGTGGAATTAAAGAAAGGAAAAGTTTTTTTATTTATATTCATTAACGTGAGTGAGAGAGGAATGGAAATGATGGGTTACCTGTGAATCTGATTTAAAGCCCTCACCAAAAATCTTCGAGCGACACACCACAACATAACTACAAAAGGGAAAACGAGGACGGGTTCTTCTTTTCTTTTCTTTTTTCCTGGTCTGCTGCGTTACGTACGTACCAGAGCCTTTCATGAGAGCTGTGCTGTGCGTTGTACAATTTGTAATTGGATCTTGGTTAAAAATTAAATTGACTCGCTCAAACGTGGGATAAACTCAATAAAGTGAAGCCCTATTTACCTCCATATGTTGTCTTTAATTTTGTCGATTATTAGTTCGAGTACGAGACGCCCTGTTTCTGAGCTCGACTGACAAGAACCATCCGCGTGGTATGCCATGTTAGAGGCCTTGCGGGACAAGTGCAGACGTTTCAGAATATTGATGGGGGCAGCAAAGTAGTCTACAGTAGATAATGCCTGTGCGAAAAGAGAGCACCGTCGTAAAAACGAGTTGAAGAAGTGATGTGCGGGGAAAGAAACGAAGGCAAAAGCCATGAGGTTTCAATCATTTGTATGAAAGTGCGACAAACTGTGTAAGAAATAAGATGCTTGCCACCAGCCACCTAATTAAAGCACAAGTTGATAATCATTTTGCCACTCATTAAAGCAAGGAATCGAACTACGTAAGGTTCAAGTCCTCCTTGAGTTGGTCAGGATCTTGAAACCCTAATGGCCTGTGACACAAAATTAATTGCAAAACCTAAGGAATTTCTTTAAAAGAAAAGAGGTGTACTAGCAGGAGTCAACAGGGCTTCACTGCTCACCATTTTCAGGTATGATTTATGTGCCATGTATGACCGTGTCTAGAGATGTATTAGTTGGAGTAGATTTTTCTTTTTAATTAATCAAAATCATTTCCAAATTATCCAAGTTTTTTTTCTCCCCCAAAACATATAGCTTTTCAGATGTGAATTAAGATATCCATGTGGATTGGTTGAAAAGGAAGATGAGCTCTCTTGTTGAGAGCCGTGCGAGACAATGCAGGTGACACATACAGAGAGTTGGAATAAGTGATGATCAAAATCATAGTACTTACTATACGCGCGTGTGTTTGCACGTGAGACTCATCATGGTCTCCTTAGATGGTTGAAACATGATAATTTCGTCAATCACGAGTAATTAATATTTTTCAATTTTAATATTGTTCATGACAAATCACCTTAGTTCACACACCTAAAGCAACTAATTATTAACAGAAAGTAAGCATGGTGGGAAACCAAATTATCATTGCTTACTTTTCCATCCGCTCACGAATCATTCTCGGTTGAATCATGGTGATTTTATTAAATTTTTAGTTTAATACTCCAACTTCTTTTTACACAATTAAGTTTAAATTAACACCCAATTGTTATTTTTCAGGAAATGATTGGGCTAAAAAATAGGAATCAAAGTGAAAATAGTAGATAAAATAAGTGTTAATGGTTCCATTTAATGAAAGAAATTTCACCTAGATATTTTTTCCTTCAATTTCCTGATAAGACAAATATTCATCAGATCTGACAGCAAAAAGAATTTAGGGTTTTTAGAGTTTTCTAGTTCTTTAAGCTATTTTTTAAGTTTTTTAAAATATATATAGATTTATTAGGTTTTCAGAATGTTTTTTAAAACAGTTTTAAGTAAATAACATGTTGAAAATAGTTTCTAATAAAAAAATAACCAAATTTAATTTTTAATTTTTTGTAATCCTTGGCCACTGAATTCTACATGAAGCGAGCAATACATCACTTGCTTAAAAAAAAATAGTTATGGGGTGAAAAATGACAAATTATTCATTCCTTTAAATGAAGGATCAAAATAAAAATAATAGATAAAATAAATATCAATAAGTTCTATTTAATAAAAAAAATTTAGATAAATATTTTTTATTTAACTTTTTAATAAGGTAAATTAAACAGTGGGAAGAATTTAAAATTTTTAGAGATTTTTAGTTTAAGTTATTTTTTTAAGTTTTTTGAATCATAGATAGATTTATTAAAATTAGAAAAAAATTCCATCATCATTGAATTTTGCATAGAACAAATAATATACCACCTGTTATTTTTTTAAAAAAAGAAATAGTTACGGGATGAACAACGACAGATCATCCATCCCTTTTTAAAAAATAAAGACAGATCCATGTGCGTGAACTAGACTGAAAAATAATAGCTTGTATATTATTTTCTTTACTGGAAAAAAAAAAAACCACCCGGCGATCATAGAACACGGGTACAAAAATAGTTTACAACAACCTATCGTTGGCGGAAAAATTCCCAGATGGCAGCCCCTCCGTTTATTATTATTATTATTATTACTATTATTATTATTCAACCCTCCTTTTCTCTCGTTCTCTCCTCCCATGATCGCCATTTTATTTTATTTTTGAATAATTTCACAACTCTTAATTGGGTGCGCATACCTAGTACTCCACCCGTAAATTAATCAATTTAAAAAGAGAAAGAGAGAGAAAGAGAGAGAGAAAAAACTATTATTAGTGAAAGGGATGCTATGGCCATCACCCTCTTGGGTTAATCAATATTTAACCTAGGGTTTACATCAGTGGTGAAAGCACTGCACGAGCTTGGAGTGTCCAATTACGATGCAAACAGATGTTAATCTATAATCAATGATTGAAACAGGGGATAGATACAAGGTTTTGTTTTTTTTTCCCTTAGCCATTCTTGGATAGGCATCTCCTGTCTGGATCAATCGTCTGTCATCAATTCAAGTAAATACATCTACAGTCAGGTGAAAGGTGCCATCTCTTGACAGATATTGTAGCCAGGAAGGACGCCTGCCTACACCATTATCAACAGGGATCACACGATGGGAGAAAAATAGAGACTGATTAACAACCAGTAGCTAGCCATCCAAACTTCCACAGGGATGATGGTGATATCATGGAGTCTTGCGCACTGCAATCTCATCTCTTTACATTTTCTACAGTGTTTTTATTTAATCATCTAGCTAGTGCCTTCTTTTCATATATAATTTCTCATTACAGCCGAATTCAAGACTAGAAGATGTCAGTCTCCCAACCCCACAAATTTATTTTTGTTGATCCTTTCACAGTGTTTTGACGAAAAATTGGGTTGCATACTAGGTGTTTTCCTAGCTAGGCATGACCCACCACCATGGATTCTTTTTTAATCACTCATCGCTACAGGTAGTCCCAGCTAGAGCTAAGAGAATGAAACCTCTGTCTATGGAATATCCTTAGCCTTGACTCGAGTGCCAAATAAATAATTATGAAACTAATGATAAGCTAGCGCATGTTAGCTGAGCTACTTGGCTTCTGTTAAAGGATCATTCATTCGTAGTCCCTCGAATTTAAATGCGATTAAATTTCCAATCTTGTATTCTAGGAATCAAGCCAATTATTGACAATACACGTTTTATAGAGAACAGTGGAGTGAAGATGCATATGGATTCAATTTCATCGTGCAATGCTAAAATATTTGAATTATAGTTTAGAGGTTATTTTTTATAAAAAGATTTAAAATAAAAATGGATTAAGGTATAAATATATTTGGTAAAAACTGGCTATCAAATCAACTTTACTCAAAAATGATTTGATATAACATTTTATTTTTTTATTAAAATAAAATTTTGACTTGATGTGGTAATTAATATTTTTTTATTTAAATTAAAAATTATTTTTAAACAAATATATTAGATTTTTTAATTAAAATCTAAAAACAACTTTAATCGATTTATAAAAACCATAACAAATGAAATCTAGATTTGTTAAGTGATTTAATCAATGTCTGATGAGAAACACCAATACTACATGTTTATTAATTTTTAATATATTTTTTTATTAAGAATTATTTTTATAAAAATATTTTGCTGAACAAATTCTCTTTTTTAATTTTAAAACGGAATTGATGGCGTTACCAAATCATCAAAGTTGCGTCTCTGAAGACCCCGTTTTTATCCAAGACAAAAGCGTAAGACGTTAAAAACGTAAAATGAACATGGACCCCCTGGTGCCTGATAATACTTGTTGAAAGCGTTGCTGATACTTGTTAAATGCGGGTTATCATGTATGGAGGACACGCACGCTTCTTCTTCTTCTCCTTTTAATTATTATTATTATCTTAAATCAACCCGACGAGCATTGATGTGGATGTTTCTATCATGTCTTTTCCTTTTTTTTTCTCTTTTTATGTAATACATATATAATCACACACACACGATAGAATAACTACTAATCCTTTTAGTTGCAATTATAATTTTTATTTTGACAACAACATATTTTTTTGTAAGACGCTTTACTTGAATTTAATTAAACTTATTAGGATCATGGAAACAAATTTCAATTGAAAACAAAAACATTAATCAAACGATAATTTGCACATACTTATAAAAAAGATATATAAAATTAAAAAAATAAATGAAGATCTTACAATAAAAAAATAGTTATTCTATTCTCATTCATATTAATGAATAGATTATTTTAAAAATTCTATGTTTTATTTAAATACATAATTATTCATAAAGTAATTAATAATATCATAAAATCTTTTTAAAAACAATAGCATAATTGGATAATTCCTCAAATATTATTTTAATAAATTAATTTTAAAAGAATTTTATTCTTGTTTGTTTTTTTTTTTTTAAAAAAAGGAAACAAAATATTCAAAGAACTTTAACAAAAAAGGCTAGGTCCATGTTTATGACCTTTTGTTTTTTTCAAAGGGTAGGTGACATGTTTCCATTTTTTCTTTATAAAAAAATAAAATCTGCCTGAACAGACAACATTTATTCAGCTAGTGTAATACTGATATTTAAATTCCAGAGGCTCCACACCCAATGTTGCAAAGAATTTGAATTTTACAAGTTATTCAAGAATCATGATGATCTCTACTTCGTTGTTATGAAAAAAATAATCGAGTGCATATGTTTCGGTGATTTAGTTACAGAAAAGAAATTAAATTTGATGGAAGCATATGATAAATTGAAATTATGAAAGAAAAAACCGCACAGGGTCTGTTAACTAGCGATGCTGACCAAAAAGTCCTCAAACTGGGTACAAGGGTAATCTGGTTATTACATGTTCAAAGACCAAGAGAGAGATCGACATCCAGATATTATTTCTAACGTTGTCTTAAAAAATTATCGCGAGGCAGAATGATGGATTGGACATCCAGTACAAGGCTTTGTTTTGTTTATTCCCGGATGGTACAAGTTTTCAAAGGATGGTTCTATTTTTCAAGTCCTTGATAGACTTCACAGGTATCTTGTCCAACTAAGGTATAATTTATCGTGAGTGCGTTCACTTTAAGCTTACCCTCTCTTCTCTAAAATCCACGAAATTTCTAGAGCCGAATTGAAGAAAAAGCAGCCAATTTGGTCCCGCCTTCCACTGTACGTGGAACGACCCTTGAAGTCATGAAGCCAATCCTTTGATGAGCCTCCCAACAGGATGACGTATCCGTGGATGCCATGCATCTCATAGGCCATGGCAGACTCGGCGAAGGAAATGGGGAGGATATCCCAGCCTCCATTGCAAACTCCGACAAATACATATTTATGTAAATACAAGAATTCGAAACGGAAATCACACATGATACTCTGCTATTGCCACGGAAAGTCATTTCAAAGCAATGCTTCGGTTGTCCTTATGAATCCCTTCAAACATTAATTACAAACCCAGAATGATCAGATATGGTCCACTGATAAAACTCAAAATAATGATGGGCATCGAAACAATACAGGCAAGAATAATTATCACGTACAAGATAATATGTCAATCACATGAGGTAACAGAGAGTGCTACACGAAGATCATTTGAGGTTCCACATATATACATTCGATATGTCTCTATTTCTCGTTGAAAACCTCTTGGATTGTGAGCTGCATAATGGTTGTTTCTCAAGCTATCACGCACTGAAAATATAATCTCCCTGACAATAGGTTCGTGACCATTTAGAAGATTACCCATGCTTAGCACTTTTCTCCAAGACTGGTTAGCAGTGGGGGGGGTGAACATATTCGATACACACTGTCTCTCGCGTGTCATTACTTGATACTTGACGTCAAACTCCTAGGTGAAGACAACAGATCCATGTCATGTCAGTCCAAGTTAAAATAAAACCACTAGGTTACCAAGGTTCTCGACCCCAATCAATAAATACAAGATAGTCACTAAAGACATTTTCAGTGGTGCCATTTCAAGTCTATCATGTGTAGTTACCCAATTCAAACCTATAAGACGGCCAGTATAGCTTGAGTCAATACAAAATCATTTTGAAGATGGCATTATCAGTACTGCTGGATATTAAAATATCCTTTCATTTCAGTTTTAACTCATCACTTAATGCAAATCCAGGGGCCAATACAATCAGATTGATGTATTGCTATTAACAGGAAACAGCTTTCATGGCATAAAAGAAGTTTTACCTTTTCATCAACTTCTAGAGAACCCGTTGATCCTGTTCCCATTCTTGGAAGATAAAAGTCGTAGTAGTCAGTGAAAATTGTTTCAGAGAGGCGTGGAGCCTGCAAGAAAGTCCGATGAAGAGAAGATGCAAGAGTAAGCAACTTCTCAACGTGTTCAAAGATAACACAGAGGCGTCTTAGGTCTTCGATGGTCTCACTGTTGCCAGATACATGATTTGCTGCCATAAAAGACAAGATTTGCTACGTTTATTGAACTCACTTGCGAAGAAGTTTAATGATAGCATGGCAAGATGAAGAAGAAAAAGGAAGAGAGGATCTACTTTGCAAAGGCTTCAATGTGGACGCCATAGTACGGTACAGTTGGTCCATTTTTGTTGTCATCTGCTTCAAGCCTCCAAAATTAGTCTGGTTTAGCGTGTCAGCTGACACTCTGAATGAGGTACAGACCATCTGCTCAAGCAGTTGATGAGGCCGCAATGTCTCTAAGTAATGAAGGATCTATCGAATTCAAGTAACCTTTAATTGGTCAAAACAATAAAAGGAGCTAAGAGGGAAACTATAAAGACACGGGAATGCATCCTGACCAAAATATATGATATCAATCAAAACATTTATCTTTAATTTTTTTTCCTAAAAGAACCACGAGAGGCCTATGAATTTGCAATCAGCTGTCTTATTTACTCTAAAAGGTAATGATCTTACATGCAAGTTGCCACATCATTTACTACCAGTCAGGTTACTGTTTGCAATTAATGGAGCTAGTGGAGCGGATTATAGAGCTAATTGGAAAAGAATTCAAAAATCAAAGGTATGGATAGACAGACCTGAGCACAAATAGAATTTAGTCAAATTTCAAGTAACTGGCTCTGAAGCTTCAGCCAAGAACAATGTGCACCGTTTTCATGTTACCCGTTGCATAGTCTCAAAAGGTTTGAACATAGGCATCACAACTTCTGATTTTGTTTAGCTAAATAGCACAAGCTGGGGTTTCTAGAAGCTAAGAAATCAATAGAGATTTTGGGAGTAACAGTAACAAGTTCATAGCACAATCAGAATAGTAAGACACAAAGTTAAGATGAATGCTTTTGGCGAACTGCACTCATCCTCCAAAAAACATCTACCAGTCCTTTAATTGCATAAAGTTTAATTTCCTTCATCTTTTCCGCACAAACATGATACATGCATAGCATAGCATAGCATGAAATAGAACTTAAGACTTGCTGCTATTGGTACAAGCTGAACTTAATGTGAAGATTGCAATAAGAAATAATCTGACCTTCTCTCCTTCTCGAAAGGGGTCTATTAGGGGTTTCTGCTCATACACTGGCAAAGCAGGAGTATCGTTCCAAATCTTTCGCCATAAATTCCCCTGCTCTGACATCCGTTGCGAAAGTCGACCATGAGGTGGCCAATCATCCTTCAAGCCCTTCATCACTGGACTTTTAGATGGTCCACTTTCCTTATTATCATCATTCTCCCAATCTCCCGGTGAATGCCACCGGATAAAATCTTCAAAAACAGAATCTGGATTTGCTGCTTTGAATGCTGACATGTCTGGTTCAAATTTTCAAAGATTGTAATATAAAATCTTAAGAAAGTGAAAGAAAACTGTGGTTGGATTTGAAAATGCACATTTGACGACAAATAAATACTTTTAAAGAAGAATACAGACTCAATTCGCACAAGGACATTTATCACATCATCAATGTGAGTGCAATATGCGATGAACATCATATTATAATATAAAGTATTGTTGTTTTCTATAATTTATTTATTTTTTATAAAAAGCATTTTGTTTGTTATTGAAGCCCTCCCATGATTAAAAACATTTTGAAAGAATATTTTGGACGTGATTACAAAAAGGCAACAATAATGAACTGGAAAACAAACTGACAATAACAAGGACTTGAAAAGGAAAAAATGGAAGCTTATTCCGTACCTGATGATAAGATATCTTTCTCCAACTGAGCAGAAAAGCTCTGGAATGAAATAGTATAAAGTTTACTCAGCTAATGAATTATAAGTTTCTTTCACTAACACAAAATAACATATTATACCCTCTTGATTAATAAAGATAGAAAACTTTAAAAAAACTAATTTGCTTGTCAAATGTTAGATCCCAGAATCCACATTAGCATGATTTTTCAAGAGTAACAAGGGTACTCATTTTAAAATTGCATAGAGGTTGTTTGAAATCATTTTCACTTGTTGATGCATATAACAACAAACTTACTCTTTTTTACTAAACAGAACTATGGTGTTTAGTATTTCATTTTTTTCTTTTATGATGCCGAAGTAAGGGTGGTCCATACCCATGCTTTATTGAACAGATGAATTCCAACTAAGATCAGTTGTGTTTCCTGTTCTACCGTGATGAAAATGTTTAGTCCTATCAGGCACAAGACACCATCAGACATTAAGACAAACTTCTGTAAAGTTTTTGAGGCTTAGCAAATGAAAGTCAGCTGCCTGGTGCCAACAAAATCCTTCCAACTATAAAACTAGTTGAGAGAGCTTTTAAATTAGATCATCTCATTCACAAGTCACAGCTCCTCACAATTGATGTTGATAAACAGCATATGAATACAGCCATACTATGTAGTGGTGAGCCACACTATAATCTAGTGACAAAGGAAAAAATGTTGCGGGTAAATAAATAATTTGAGCTTACAAAAGAATTCCCAAATGCTTCAACTGCCTGCAGTCTTTCTTCATGCATGTCTTCTGTCATAAGTGGAGCATCCTATAACATTTAACAGACAAATATAAATAATTTTTATCCATTGAACTTTGTTGATAACAATCATGTGATAAGAATGTCAAATGGTCTAGACTCTAAGAGATAAAAAAAAAAAAAAAAAAACCTGTGTGAAAGGGGCATGCATGCTCTGATAAGACTTCAGAAGCTTCATAGACCCCACAGCACCAGCTGAGCCCCTCCTGTTATGATCAGAAGATTTCAAATCAGAAGATAGAATGTCTCCGTGCTTCATGCTACGCCTTGATGTCGTCGTTCCACTCCCATGCAAACCATCCTTTGTCAAAGGGCTGCCACATGGATAGTAAAGTTATGTGCCAGGAATATGCATGGTATAAAATGAATTGTTATTGATGGTGAAAGGCCAGAGGTTGTAATGTTCGATACTGTATTTCTTCATATCAGAATGTAAATGCATTTCTAACAAAAAAAACACTCTGCCCAATTCAAACTCCAAGTCCTTCAGGAACCATTTCTATACTAACAACTTTGATCTCTAAAAATTTACTTCATGAACTTTTTAATAGCATGCAATATTGCCAAAAAAAAAAAACAACTAAACTTCAGAGGTTCTTTTAATGGAAAAGTAAGGATCCAAACTATTTTATGTGCATAAAAGGCGAAAAGGCAGGATACAACGGACCAGATCATGGAAGGAAAAGAAATTGATGATGAAGAATGCCAAAATTCTAATACATAGTTATTTTTTATTATAACTGGAATATAATTACTGTGTTCATCCATGAGATTCATAGGGGCTACTTTTCTCCTAACACACGCACACCCGGAAAAAAAAAAAAAAAAACAAAGACATGCAAACAACCTTAGCACAAGAAGGAAGAAACTGAATTGAAATACACTGTCACATGAGCGTGACAAAAATACACAACTAGATGCACTTTAGCAAAACAATGTTGATTAAATGGGAACTTCCAAAAATCAAGCACAAATTATTATTTTTTGGGCAACCTCAGAAAAGTCCCCTGCCTATAAACCAGCTCTCACTTAGGTTCCCGTGAATGTTTTTGCTCAATTGGTTCCCCAATGTATCAGAAATTATCAAGTAGGTCCGTCCATCTGTATCCATTAATGTTTTATGTCAAAAATGCCTATTCATGAACATTTTTTAAGAAAACTTGGTGTTTTCTGTCAAGATTTATGATCTTTTTAGACAGGATTCGATTGGGGATTTAAAAAAAAAAAATGGTTGGGGACTCCATTGAGAAACAGGTGATACGTTGGGGATTCATCTGAGTTTACCCCTTATTTTTCAGAAGGATAGAACTGATGAGTTGGGGAAAAAAACAATACAATACCCTCAAGCCCAGCCAATTTTACATAGAAAATAAAGGAGCTCTCACTTGCTCAGTTCACCTGTCTTGAATCCCATCAAACTCATCACCATGTTTTTGTTTATTGGTTGTCTTGTCCCCAACCGGACTATCTTCCTGCATAATCCATTGAACTAGCACTTAATGCCCAAGAAGAAAAAACAAAAAGCAATCACCTGAGTTCAACTCAGTGAGCAGCAGAAACACTAGAAAAGAACTTAAAATAAAAACACAATGTCACCTCCATATGATCATAGGTATGATCATTGCTGCCTACACAATCTTGGAAGTCTTCATTCATTTCACACTTCTTCTCAATGCATATAGCAAGCTGGGCAGCAAAAAGCAAAATGATATGACTGATTCCACGTGCTATAAAATGAACACATACAAAGTGCTTAGAAGTTTTCAGATCCTTGTTGAATCTGAATAGTTTCAATTATAAATTGTATGTCATACCAGAATAGAGTGCTACAAATGACGATTGAAAAACATAGTTTATTTGATGATGAGTGTGTTGCTAGGCAGAGTCTGAAACCAGCATATGAATTGGGATTTAAAAAGATGAATTTTGGTTGCTGTTTGGCTGTGGGAAATGTTAAAATTAGGTGAAGGATTTCCAAGACAGCAAACTAGTTTGGGGATTGGGAAGATCTTTGTGCTATTTGGATTAGCGATTAGATTATGGCATAAAATAAGTTGTTCGATAGTTTTTATGATGAAAGCATGGGCGATTTGTGACAGTTGACTGAGTTCCAGCAAGCAGTAGCAAATTTGAAATCAGAAAATGGAGAAGATAATGATTAAACAAAAAGGAAATAGAGAGACAAACCGAAGGCACCCATTCATAGGGATTGCTAAGCAATTTTCGTATTCTTGACAAAAAGTAATGCAGGGTTTTTTAATTATCAGATCTAAATCGAAGTAGAGTAGGCAAGGAATATCTCTTTATAAAAAGACCGACAAGTCTCAAGAACTTCTCCTTCATTGAAGAAAAAAAACAAGAACCCATCCCAGTTCCTCCAAGACAGGTCGACATTTTCATGGTTTTTAATTACCAGATTTATTCATGATGCCAAGAAAGTTGCCTGGGTGCCAAATTAGTAAGTCATTTTACAAGGAAAATGAGCAAGAAAACATCAACCTGGATATTTTTAAAAGAAAAGGAAAATACAGAGCACAGGTTTTTCAAAAGTTCAACTCTCAAAAGCTAACACCAGGCAAACTCAGGCTGATAAGCTTTCTAATGTCAAACAAATTATTACCAGTTGCAGTTTCTGGTTAATCAAACAAGTGGATAGATCAATTGAGCCATTGGCTTGCATTTTAGGTAGAGGCTGTGACTCTTCCCAACACCAACGAACTTCCCGGATAAACTCTATCCAGAGCACAGCGATAGCTGAAATACATAAAAGAATAAAAACCTAGTCATATAAGAGAAACAACAGAGATAAAAAAATTTTAAAAAAAAAAACCCTCAATAAATTCATGTGTTGTGCAGTTAGATAACAATATTCTTAATCTATATTACACAAATACAGCATATGTCATTTTTACACATACCACGTATATTGCAAGTCCCCACCCAAAGAGCATGTAAGCAAAACTGTGCAAAAAGAGATCCAAATGGTGAGCCTTTAATAGCTCGAGACATCTTATGCTCGCCTTTAGCAAATGCAGCAACTTGTGATCCTGATGGAGGAAAGATAACAGTTAGAAACCTTCAACAGAAATGGGTACTCAACAGTTTCCAACCGCATCTAAATCCTGTGTATTTTCCTTCAAATAATGCCCCATTAATTTAACTTGTACCATTTCCAGAGATTCAATGACTTCTATTCTATGTTTTCTCACATTTCCTTCCATCCACAGTACCAAGCTAATTTCAGCTACACTCAGCATTGGATAAACTGTGCCCGTACCATCCAAAATGGGTCAGACAGAGCAGCACTAACCATGCAGCAGTGACATGTTCATGAAAGAGTAGTGATATTTTGTTATCTTTTTAGCATTGGCACAATATTTTAAACACTAAAATGTGCCAGCAATTAAGTCCAGTATGTTTTAAGCAAGTCAAAAGCTTCTTCCAAGCAGTTTGGCAATCTAGATAAACCAAGCACGAGAAATCAAGCTCAGACTTGTCTAGGCATGCTCTTATTGGATTCATAACTGGTGCTAAACAACTAGCCAGCATATACAGTATTGAAGAAGTGAAATATCATTTAACTACAATAAAATCATGAATTAAAGAGAATAGAACCAAGCAGAACCCCAACCCCCAGCAAAACCAAATACAAAATTTGTACCCTCATGAAAAAGATCTTTGAACACACGATCAAGAACAGTTGGTGGCGGTACAATCATCGAGGACTTGAGATTATCAGACCCAGGGTTTTCAACTGCTTCAAACCAAAACCAAGAATAAGAGAAAAGGTTAGCAAGCAACCAAGTTAAATTGACAGGACAAGACATTAGAAATCATTTCAAACCTGACACAAAATCCTCCATAAATTGGGCATCAAATGACATATTTAGCGCATCAACCAAAAGGCGCAATTGGGAAGCAAAGCCAATTCTGTTTCCTTCTGAACTATCACTTCAAGGAATAAGAGTGTTTCAGATGTACGAAAATTTACCTAAGTTAAGATACAAAAAAAGCAATGGAAAGCACCGCATGTAAAAAAAGAACTAATCATATTTACAATATCAGAATTGGGTGAAATGGCAAAACTAGTTTATTGATGGCAATATATTTTGGTTTCTTTGTTTTTATTTTGGCAACCCATACCACAAAGCACAGTGGAGAACAGTGAATGGGGGACATCGTTACATGGTAAATGGGAAAGCTCAGGATTAAGGTTGTGCAACTTGTGAATTTGGAAATTTAGCACAAGGAATTTGGATTCTGATCTGAATTATTTGACAAGGAAATAGAAAAGAACCAAGAGTTTCAGGAAAGCAGGTTCAAGAAGTCACTACTCACTCCTTGGTAGAAAGCCTCACTTTCTAAAGGGTAGAAAACAGAACAGCCATAAAATCTTATTAATTGCTTGAATTGAGAGTTAAAAAAGATATTAATAGAAGTTCATACCACCTTAATGATAACACCTCTAAGCAACTATGGCTATCGACTAAAGAAAAATCCGAGCAATGGACCCACAACAAAGAAATAGTAAGAATAAGATTTTGTTATTAATAGTATCACAAAATTAACAAAAAAAATATTCTGAACATAATAATTTTCTAATCATAATCGCGTGTGAAGTGATCTATTGAAAGAAATTTCTCACAGATTTGGAGACAGAAATGGAAGAATCATCCACTTCTCGGCTTCATGAGGTGATGCGTTTTCAAGTTCAGCCATTTCAAGAGAGCTTTCAACCGTCTTCTCAGACCATGTGGCAGTCAATTCAAGTCCTGTGCCATTTAATGAAGCATCAAAATTAACAAAGCGAATCTTCAGAAAAAAAGGTTTACAGTACAAACATAGATGTGTTTTAATTAGCTCAAAAGAACTTCAGGTATGTTACCTGGATACCAAAGAAAAAGGAGAGACAAAGATGATAGACAAAATTGATAGTGTTACATAAGGTAGTTGGAATGAAGTTCATTTTGGATATTTGAGCATGCATGGGACAAGCCTGGTAAAATGGTGAGCATGTGCTTTGAAACTAGAAATATTTCTATCCAACATATTCCACTCTTGAAAAGACCAATAGAATCAATGATGGAACAAGGACAGCGACCAGAACTAGGATGTATTATTAATCAGCCATGGAACAAGGACAATAACCAGCCATGGAAGTTTACCTTTTACTGGGTCCTCAGCAGAATACCACTCACTCCATGGACAATCATCATCCCATTGCGATCTACTGCGGGTCTCACTACCATGATTGTCACCATATTCTTCTTTTTCAGTACCAAGACTTTGGAGATCATCATCATCATGGTGAATGGTTCTATATGTTGATGTCATTGTAAAATGAACTTTGCAAAGATGCATAGCAAAGTCCAGGGTAGAGTAGGCCTTCAACATCAGATAAAAACACAGTAACATTGAGAAGGACATGAATCCACAAGTGAACATAAATGCCAAGCAAAAAGGGAGCTGAAGTGGGAACAAATTTAGGTGTGAATAGGTTTTTGAAGCAGATTCTGATACAGAAATTACATTCCTCTCTCAAGGCACTTGGCTGGAAATTACATCTTTTTCTTTAAGAACTTAAAGAAGAGTAGTTTAACAACAAGAACGTGCATAAAGAATACAGCAGGAAAATATATGAGCATGAATTATCTGACTATTCTGCAAAAAGGTAAAAAATGCAACAATTTCATAGGTTGGTGGAACGGTAAAGATAAGAGGACGCCCTATATAGATCGTTATAAAGGATCAAATCCACAGGAGACTTACAAACTTTGAGACAAATAACTCGTATAACCCTTCCAAGTGCATGAGCCGTACAGGAACCTGGCTACCGATACGATCAGCCTCGAATCTTCTAGTAAAAACAGTTCCCATATTTTGAATTCCAATATAAGCCTTCCTAGAAGGATCATGAACTGGGACAAAAGCTGGCCACAAGCTGCATTTCCGAATACAAAACATTAGAAGCTGATTTGATGAGCTCACATTCTAAATTCTAAAGCAACAGAAATTAGTCATTCAGTTTCGGAAAGCCATCATGAAAACCTATTGAAATTTCAATTTTGTTTTATTAAGGAAACAAAACTGGTGTTACATCGACCCAAAAAACAAACAGGTTGTTATGCCTAATGAAATGTAGTGCTACTATGTAGGCCCATAAACCACCATGTTACACTAATATCTAGAATCTTTGATTCAAAAACTCACCTGGAGCAATTTGTCAAAGCAATTGCAACTGCACTTAAGAGCTTAGAAGCCTCGGGTGAATCAAGAACCACACCACTGGCACTTTGAGGAGCAATAACCTGGTAATCCGAAAACACAATAGTCATGACTACAACAAAACATCAAATAAACCCAAACAAAATGCATTTGCAAATACCAAAAAATCCTTCACTCCAAAGCATAACTGCAAATCATGCAATGTACTATTCCCATCCGCAATTTTGCCTGCACCAACCAGAACTTAAATAAACACATAACACTCCTGCAATCTCTACAGCAATAATTAAACCTATTTAGAGCAAAATTCTTCAAGTACCGCCGCTGCTGGTTTCAAAATAATACTCCATGTTATAGCTTTTCATCGCGTATTTCAACTCCATTTTAACCTTATATAACTTCTGCGAAAAATCCAACTTAACCGCACCCTTTACCTACAGTCAAGTAATCAACAAAACCAGTAATGGAGCCTATTTCCCATACCATTCATTCCAGGAAACTTATATCTGGTAAATTGATAAAAACTTACCAGTAAATTATTTGGACCATCGGCAAGCCACTGCCTACAAACTGCTTCTATTTCAGAAATAAACCTATAAATTAAAGAAACAATAGATAGATAAATAAAATGGATAAATAAGTTTGCTATTATAATCGCAAAAAATAAAAATAAAAAACCTTTCCCAGGAAGAGGCAAGCGTAAAATCATCAAATCTTTCGAGCTGCTGCATCCAGTGAGTGAAACACGATCAGTTCATATACCTTATAAATCTTGTGACAATTAATATATATGAATTTGAAAAATCGAAATGCTAATTGAACCTCGTCGTCGTCTTCTCCAGATAAGTCCACTTTGCTCGTAGATGCCATTAGAGATGAGGTTGGCAGAGATCGCTGAATGGAGAGATAGGTTGCATTGGCAATGGAACTGATGGACTTGAGAATGGATTGTTAGTTAATCCAGATCTGGTTAGAAAAAGACGATCATGCAGGCTATTCTGCTTTCCTTTACGTGTTCTCCTACCTTAGGAATTAGGACTTTTGTGTATTTTCAATTTTCTTTCAATTTCACCGCTCCCAAACACACTCATTTTTTATTATTACTATCTATAGAATCCATTTTACCATTTCACCTGTCTTTGGATTATTAATTTTTTGTAATTAATTATATAGACTTTTTTTATTTGTTTCCTCATAAGTTTTTCCATTGATGCAGGTTAGGGGTGTTTTATACTTAATAATATTAGATCTAACATATATTTTTAATTATTATTATTATTATTATACTTTACTGTGAACTTCATAAATATCCTGTGAAATCTATTTCTCAAAAAAAAACATCTTGGACCACGCGAAAAGAGCCCGTAATATCTGTTCGAGAGTTCTATTCATGGAATGAGGCCTGGGCTATTTGAAACCCGGAGCGAGGGGCCCAGCCAGCAATATTTTTAAAAAAGTTTTAAAAATTTATTATTTTTTTAGATTAATATTTTTTCAACTCATTTTAATATAATAATATCAAAAATAATTTTTTAAAAATAAAAAATATTATTTAAATATATATTTTTAAATATAAAATATTTTAAAAATAAACCCGACGGCACTTCTAAATATGTTACCAAATCATTTGATAATAAAATATGATTACAGTTGTGTTAAATGTCATGATTGTAATTAAAAAAATATATTAAAAAATATTTGGTTAAATATATATATGTATATATATCATGATTTTTTATTAATTTTATCCAAAAAAAATTTCTTGAAATCTTTATTATAAAAAAATATTATGGATATTTAAAAAAAACTTATTTTTTTGAACTATGACCCTGTTTATTTTATAAAAAATATTCTTTTAGAGATTACTTTCTATTTTTTCAATGTTTATTTATTATTATAAAAAATAATTAAAGAAAAGTACTTTCTAATAAAAAATTAATTTTTTTCATAAAAGTAATTTTTTAATTTTAAATGGAATATAATTTTCAAAAGTTTTTTAAAAAATAAAAATATTAAGTTATCTATTGATTGTTTTGTATTTTAATTTGAATTTCTTATTTATTTTTTTATCTCTTCCCTTTAAATTCAATTTTCATATCAATTTTCATATCAACTTTTATCCTTTATTTTTTAATTATTTTTTCTCTTGTTATTTTTTAATTAATATATATATATATAGCATATTTGATCCTTTTTTCATTGCTCTTTATTTTTTAAAAAATTATTTATAAAATTATTTTTTAATCTCTTCATCTTAATTTTTTATAAGTTATATCTAGTCCTTATTTTTTTATAATTATTTATCCTATCTAACATAATTTATGAAACTAAAAAACATTTCTTTTAATTTTATATTTTAAAATTTTATATCTATCATACTTGGTCTAAATTTTTATAATAAATTTGAAAAGAAAATTAAAATATTTATAAATTATTTTTTAATTCAATTCTTATGGTATAGTCAAATTCTTGAAGGTATTTTATAATTTATGTTTTATAAAGTTATTAAATATTAAAAAAAATATTTTTCAAATTTTATTTTTTATAATATATATTCTTAAAAAAATATTCTAAAACAAAAACTATTACAATGAAAAACATCGATGCAAAGAAAAGCAAAGACTATGTGGGCCCTTCAAGTAATGCAAAGCAGCCACCCATGTCATAAGTATCGGAGCCGGTGCTGTCCCCGACAGTTTTGCCAAGATAAATGGCCCCTGCATCACGTGATTTTTGCGTTGTGGGGTCACTTTTCCGACCGTTTGATCAACTTTTGACCCCACTAATCTCGTCTAATCTAAACCCCTTCTTGGCCCCACGTTTTCCACTCTTTATCGTTAAATGTTCAATCCTCACCGAGTTCCGACGGCATGGTTGGGATTTAGTTACCTTATAAAGGTATGTTTGGCTTATAGTTTTGATTGTGGTGGTAGGTTATGGTTGTTTTTGTATTTAAAAAAATTAAAAAAAAATGTTTTTATTTTTAATTAATTTTTTTAATTTTTTTTAATATACTGATATTGACAATAATGACGACCCATTCTCACAAGCAAACTCAATAAACTCGTAGTCGGATGTCCCACTGTTGATGTGACTATAATGATGGTTAAGGAAGAATATTTGGTAAAAAGAGCTATTTGAAAACTAGAAAGACTTCGGAGCTAGCTTTTCGGTTTATAGTAGTCGAGCTAGTTTTTATTACTTGTGCTCAACGGCGAGTCATATGTTTTTTTATAATCATAAAAAATATTAAAATAAATGAAGATAAATGATATATTTTTTTAAGAGAATAAATATTAATAAATTAAATTAATCTAGTTAATGTAAATTCTTTAAAAATAAGTTAAAATAAACAAAAAAATATATAAAAAGACCTGAATTTTTTTAAAACTCAGTAAGAAATCATATATAAATAAAAAAATAAGATAGAATTATGAAACTCAATATCCAATTAAATTCAATATAAAATTATAAAATTGAAATACATGAATCTTTATAGAAAAATTAATAAATTAATTCAAATAAATCTTTTAAATTGGATAAATTTATCAAATTCACAGCCCATTAAATTATAAATTTGAGTAAATTAAGAAGTTTAATTTAATATTGAAAAATAAAAAAATAAAAAATAAATTTAAAAACTTTATGAAATTAAAAATAGAATTAAGAAATATCAAAGTTAAAATATGACATGTAAATATGAAAAAACATTATGAAATTATAAAAAGAAAATTGATTAAAAAAATCATTTAAAAAAAATAAAAAATAACAATCAAATCTAAAATGAAAAAATAATAACAAAAAAATAATATATATATATATATATATATATAAAAGTTCAATTTTATAAACTAATTAAAGTAAAAGAAATGGCTATTAAAATAACATGATTAAATCTCAACGAGTAAAAAATTAAAAGGTAGTTTTGGGATGTTGTAAGGATAAACATGAAAATCAATAAAGAAATAGAGAGAGAAAAAAAAAAGGTTCATTATTGCTAAATTAATAGGAATTGAGCCACACATCAAAGGTAACCTTCACCGTTATCAATCCAAAGACACTAAAAAATTTGTATGTAAGGTTATAGTCGAAGTCTTTTTTTTTGTATTTGAGTTGAGTTTTATTATACATGTTTATTATTCTTGTGATATTTTATTTATTCATTAAATTTGTAAAATATTCAATAGATCATGAAGATTAATCATGATATGTATAAATTGAACCAGACAGCATATAAATAAATAAAAATACTAAAAAAATGGCTACTGCACGTATCAACCAAAATCGAGAAGGTGGCTAATTATTGATGCGTTGGTAGAACACACAACTTTTATTTATTTTTTTATTACTTGCTAATTAAATAAATGACCAAAACACCTCTAAAAGGACTTGATAGTGGTAAAAAATAAGAATGAAATGAATAATATAATCCTGGAGACAAGCCTGATATTTTTCTTATTCGGCAGTAAAGTAGCTACATCGCCGATGCCAAAAGCAAATATCAAAAAACCTTTTTTAATGTATTTAAGGTAACCAGTAATTTAACTTTACCTGAAATTATAAAAAGACTAGGAAATCATCAAACAAATCTATAACGACAGGTGAATTTAGTTAAAATATTATTTTACGCTTTAAAATCAATTTTGTGTGATTTTCAATGAAGAGCAAGGATATCAATTCTCTGTCCTGATCCACGGTAATTAAAGGCACATCCACAGCGATTATTCCACAAGGCTTGGGTTCTGTTAATCTGCGTGAACCTTCAACTAGCCTTCAGCTATCAAGCAGTTCGAGTAGCTTTTTAACTAGAAAAATCAACCCCCGCCAGTGCCAGATAAATACTAAATAAGTTTACTGCTGGTATTAATAAAAAATAAATAAATAAACTACGGGAAGAGTAGTTTTTATTATTATACTTTCATGATATGAATAATAAATTTTATAGTTTAATTTAAAAAATTAAAAAAAATTAATTTTATTATTTAATATTGAATTTATTGATAAAAAATTTAAACAAATCTAAAAACACGAGTAAATCAGAAAGAAATTGTAATTACCCTTAAAAAACAACGTGCCGTGGTTTTTTCTTGAATGGCAAATACATTAATTTACGGTTATAATCCACTGCAATTAAAGGCATAGCCACAATGATTTTCCCACGTGGCCTGGGTCTGTTAATTTGCGTGAAACTTCAACTGACCTTTTGTTATCAAGCAATTTAAGTAGTTTTTTAACTTAAAAAACAGAGGGAAAAGAAACGGGGAAAAAAAAAAGGAGAGGGGTTTTTAGTTTTTGCTGCAGTCCTCGTTCTGAAATAGTATTCATTTTAACTGTGCTGGTGTTATTTTTTTTATTGTTTTTTTAACATAAGATTTATTTTATATCATGATATTTCTTTCTCGCTATATAAATAGCAAATTTAACATGTTAATATAATTGATTTTTTAAAATTAATTATTTTCTTGATTTTATTACTTTTTATTTTTTATTAAGAATTTTATCTCATTATTTGTTTTATTTATTTTTTATTGTGTTATTTTAGTTTTGCTACTTGAAAAATAATATTTAATTAGTTGGTTGAGATTATTTTTTATATTTTTTATATTTTATTATTCAATATTAAATCATATTAGAAATTAAAATTTTTAATTTATTTTGATTTATTTTATATAAAAATATATTGGTTTCGTAATTAGGGTTATGGGCTTTGACTTCATTTTTTTAATTATATTTTTAAGATATTATTTCAGTGTCGTAGCCCAGGTTATAGATCTTTTGACTCAAAATTTATTTTTTATCAAGGTATCCTCATCTCATGACTCAGATCACGAGTTTTATAAGTTAACCCAATAGACTTAGTTTTTTTTTAGTTCAGTTATTTTTTTTCATCATTTAACATTGTATTTGATTGATAATCAAATTTCATAATTTATTATATTTTTTTATTAAATTATTTCAGTCTCTTAACTCACAAATAGTGTTTAGCGGATTAACTTGATTAGTTTTGTGCATTTTTATTTTATTTTTTAATTATTTTTCCTACAAACCTCATCGTTCAGCATTGAATTAGACGAGATTAAATGGAGATCAAGCTTAATATTTTTTTTTCATCTGCTCATTATAAGATTGTTTCAGTTTTATGATCAAAGTTGCATACTTGACAAGTTAACTCGGATCAAGTCAAGTTATTTTTTGTTTTTTTACATAAAGTTATGCTGGTTTTATTATCTGGGTTGTATATTTAATAGATTGATCCTTGTCGTTTTATTTTTTATTTTCCTAATACCATCTTTTAACATTAGGTCTTATAATATTAGTTGCGAGTTTGATAAACTAACTCAAGTTACTTTTCTATATATTTTTTTTAAAAATTAATTTTATTATTGAACACCAAATTAACTAAAAATAAAATTTCTAATTTATTTTAAACTGTTTTATAAAAGGTTATTATAGTATTATAATATAAATCGTTAATTTAATATACCAACTCAAATTAACACGAGTCGATGAACTATACTATTATGTTAACATTAAAAAAATTATATTTATTTTTTTAAATTAAATTATATTTTTATAAGTTATTTAAATTATTTTTTAATTAATAAAGTTAGCTAGAGTTTTATCATGTCCGCTTGCATGGTTTAGTTTTACATTTCTATTATAAGAAAAATATCAGTAACATCTTAACATTATTTTTATATTATTTTTCAAAAAATTAACCTCACCCGCAGCGCCGAGAAGGTTAGTGATCTTGTTATTATCTGAATTTCCAATTTAAATTGGATATTTTGATTTTTTGTTTTAACAAATATATCAATCATGTAGTATATTTAACGTCGACGCGTGAAAACTTAATTGGTAAAACAGAAAGAGTGCATTGAGTGCACTGTAGTAGATAAACGTGTGCCAACACGTGTTTAGCATCCAGCATCTCATACATGGTTACCAAACTCAAATGAACCTGGTTATACCCCGAGGAACCTCACCAGATAAACTCTAGGGGTTTTTAAAAACTTTTTATTTAAAATAATATAATTTTATCTCCACATTCTTAACTTTTTTTTTATATTTTAAAATGACATCTTTTATGTTTTAAAAAACTTAGAAGACTATCGTTTCGAAATAATCTTAATTTTTTTATTAATTTTTTTAATATATTTTTATTTTTTTAATATATTAATTTTAAAAATAAAAAATATTACTTTAATATAAAAAAATATTTTAAATAACAACCACAGATACGATATAAATTTAAAATTGACTCGCTATCTTACAGTAAAAATTCAGCCAATGTCCAGCCCAGGTCTGGACGTGATAATTGTGATCTCAACATCACAAATCACAGACGTTATCAAATCAAAGGATCACGTCATGGTATTCATCATCCTCAATCATACATGTTGTTTATCATATTTCTGTGCTGCTTTTCTAAGTATTTAAAACTCGAGCAATTGTTATTTTTTAAAATATTTTTATTAAAAAATATATCAAAGATATATTTTTATTTGTTTAAAAATAAATTTTTTATTTTTTAAATTAATAAAATAATTTTTTTAAAATATCTCTGAACTACCAAAAATAAATAAACAGTGCCGAAAACCGTGCGCTGCCTGTTGTGGGCTCTTAATTTCTACTGCATCTGAAAGAGCAGGGATACAACCATCTATCGCCCCATGGCGCCAAGTAGGCCCGTGTTTGGTGCGGCGGAATAGTAATGTTCGGCCAAGTTGTAGATGTAGTTTTTAGTTGTCGCGCTATTGTAATTGGGAAAAAGTGCTCCTTAATACATGTTGAATCGCTTTCATGCTCAAGGAACCCAAAAACCTTTTATATTTCAGGTTCTAACGTTTGGCTTTCAAACAATTTTGTTAATGACCTTTGGATTTTTTTTTCCTGGATATTATCCATCAAACATTAATCGCCTTCTCTATCCTCTGGGATTAAAGTTCTCGAAATGTCATCGGACACTTTCAGAGTCCAAGAAAGAAAATGGTCAGGTGCACCATTTTCTCTCAAGCGGGATCTTGAATAAAACATAAAAACATGTGTTGTGATAAACTACACTGTAGCTTCAATTCGATTATGCATCCGTAGATTTCAATTTTGCGATGATATATGGATTGTTGAGGTCTATAGACTCCAATTTCGCTTGGAAAGGTAAAAATAAAACACGGTCAATGAATAGTGCAAAATTGAGGCATGATTTGTTCTTGTGTTGTAAAAATACTTACTAAAAAATAACTTATTTTTTTATTTTTTTATTGTATATATTATTATTAAAAATATTTTTAAAAATAATCATAATTACAGTGAAAATGAGCTCTTACAAAGCACTCTCACGATGATTGTTTGTTTTTTCCTTCTCGATCCCTTGCATTTTTTATTCACTGCAGCTTGGTCATTGCATTAAATTTCTTTTCATTCGCGCCCTTTCAAATTATGTTTTTATTGTTTTAGTTCTTGATGTTTATTTTTGTTTTACGCTTCATTGCATTTCTCATCTTTTTGCTATTGAATTAAAGATCTAACTTCCAGAGTACAAAGTAAATTAGATGGCAAATTGATTGCCTGTAAATCCTCACACGATACTCTGCCCACAATAAATTGTGTTTTCGTTGTTTTGGGTCTTGATGTCTATTTCTGTTTTACGTTCTATTGCATTTCTCGTCCTTTTGTTGTCAAATTAAAGATTTATCTTATAGAATACAAAGTAAATTAAATGGCAAATTGATAGCCTATAGATCCTCCCACGATAATCTACTCACAACAAATTATGTTTTCGTTATTTTGGGTCTTGATGTCTATTTCTATTTTACGCTCCATTGCATTTCTCGTCTTTTCATTATTAAATTAAAGATTTATCTTAGAAAATATAAAGTAAATTAGATGGCTGATTAATCGCTTATAGATCTTTCCACGATACTCTACTCGCAACAAATTATATTTTCGTTGTTTTGGGTCTTGATGTCTATTTTTATTTTACACTCCATTGCATTACTCACCTTGTCATTATTAAATTAAAGATTTATCTTACAAAATACAAAGTAAATTAGATGGTAAATTAATAACCTATAGATCCTCCCATAATACTCTGCTCATAGTATTATCCACGCCTTTCTTTCCTTTTGGGTCCCTGATATTTTTTCTTGGTTACAGTTTAGTCATCAAGTTAAACTTCTTTTCAATTACACTTTTTCCAGAATTATGTTTTACCGGCAAAGGATAGGATTTGATTCAATTTTTTTTCACAACTGTTAATTTGCTGAATCCTGATCCAATACATAGGTGATTTTGGTGGTTTTTCTAAGGATTTTTTTTTAACTGCTGTAGGATGGAACTCTGAACTTCAAAAACGAACCGAACAACACTTTATTGGATTCTTTCCCGGGAAGGTACGGGTGCTGTTGTAGCCTTGTTAAAATCCGATCAGAGAAGTTTTTTTTTATTTTTTTGAGATTTATCAACACGTGCAATTTCACACACATATGTTTGTCTGGAAGTGCACAATTTGTTATTACTGTTCTTGTCGTCTTGCTATTAAGAAGAGCCTTCAAGTGGAGAGCTCTTGAATCATAGAAAAAACACAGTTCATTCACGGTATATTTAAAAATATAGTTGTATTTAAAAAAAATATATATTTTTTATTTTTAAAAAATTAAATTTTAAATTAGTGTATTATAATAATCTAAAAACATATAAAAAATTGAAAATTTTTAATATAGTTTGTATAGCGTTTGTAAATATTAGTATTACTGTAACTGTAGCCGTGTTGTCAAATCAAAATTATTACATGTTTATATTTGATATTATATTTTAAAAATATTTTTATTTTATTTTAAATTAATATATTTTTGATATTTTTAGATTGTTTTGATATGCTGGTATTAAAAATAATTTTTTAAAATTTATAAAAAATATTTTAAAATAAAAAATGTTTTAAAAAATAACCATATCTATAATTTTAGATATAATTAAAATATATTTTTAATTATAAACTTGAGAGGTGGAGTGTAAAGTTTTCATGGCATCCAACAAAAGCTAGAGGGGCAAACCTTGGTAAAACCTTCAACCTGCAAGAAACATTTTAATTGATATTTTATTTTTATCTCCATTAATCTCCACGTATTAACAGGTCTTAAATTAAATTCTTTGTTAATTTTAGCTAACAGAACAATCTAGTGATCACATGTAACTCACTTGATGTCTCTTCCCGTATAAAAATCCATCAAATTCTTCAAGATCTTTTTATCGTGCCATACAAAATTCACGTAATAGAATAAAGTGTATATAAAAAAATATAAAGTCTTGATGTCTTTTTTCTTATATTTCTTGAATGATTTGTTTATTTCTTTTTATAAAAAAGAAATCACGTGAGTTTAAAACGACCACTTAATAATTTGTTAATTAAAACTATTGCAAGGATTTGATTGAGAATGGATTTGATGTATACTGGTGAACATAACTGATGTTGCTTGTACAGGTCGAAGACTTTTTTCGAGGTCTGTCCGGAACTCGACTACAAAAAACACAACAAACTACCAAGTACAAACAGATCAAAGGTAATGCTAACAGACTGCGATCTATCCTCATCATGCCCCCTCTCTCCCGTTATTTATTACACCTCACCCTCCACGACAAACCACCCCCAACAGCTCAACTCCTCTTCATCAGTCCCAGCCATTACTTTTAAACCCACATAAAATAAATACCGAACTCGGAATCTGAACCAAAACATAGAACAACCCTTCATTTCCTCCCCAGAACCTTAATCACTCTGGTCTTGACCCAAGGCTCATCAACGAGAATCCATGGCAGGAGCACTAGAGTGCTGGTCAAGCAGAGCCAGCACAGACGAGGACATTGTTGAACAAGTCCTAATGAGAACACATGACAGATCAGAAACCTCATCATCTTCAACAACGGAAGCAGCATCTCTACAACTACCTGATCAAAGCTCGAATCTTTCACTGAAAGACACTATTTCCTCATCTTCTGCAATGCAAAAAAAGCTTCAAAGATTGAGTCGAAATGTGTCCGAAGCCATTGCTTCACTTAAAAACTCATTGAATCTTGATTCACCACGTGACTCACAAGTGCAGCTAACGAGTTCCCAGCAGGGTAATTGTAGTGGTAATAAGAGTGAGAGATGTAGAAAGGTTGTGTGGGCCAGTGTTGTACGGAACCTCACCCAGTTGTATCCAGGGAGCCAGTTGCCGGAGAAGCTTGTGTCCAATATTAGAAAGCACTATGATTCTTTGCCTCTCAGGTTTACTTTTTACTGGAGATCCAATCTTGCTTTACTTTATTGAATTCCTGCGACTGGGTTTTGATTGATGGCCACGAAAATGGAGGAAAATTAGATAACGATGTAATTTTAGTTTTTTTGGATTTACATTGCCTCCCTATTTAACAAATATGGCGCACGATTTTATCCCCCCCCCCCCCCCCCCCAATCCCACTTTTTTTTTTTTTTTGGGGGGGGTCTACTAATAGAAAGATAGCATCGGTGTTAGAATTTGAGATTTACTCCACTATACCGAAAAAAGCTTTCTAAAAGCGTTTCGAAGAAAATTACCTTTTGTCTTCAAAGTTTCTGTTAACTTGTGTTATTTGCGTGATGTTGTCTTTTTCTTTCTTTCTGGTTAATTCTGGGTATTTTTGACAGTTATGCTCAGGCAGGGTTTGATATGAAAGAAGTGTTTATGCACATGAAGTTGATAGAGCAGGCACTAGTTGATGAGCAACCGGCAATAATGATACAAGAAGTGTCTAATGATGAGATACAGGGTGCTGTATACAATCTCACATTTGCTTGTAACTCTTCCATTTCGTGGCCCGTAATGTCTGGTGCTTTAGATAGTGCTTCCATTTGTTGCAAGAAGATACAGATCTTTGAAAAGAAGGGATTTACTCTTGGGGTTGTTCTTCTTTTAGTTCAAGCTGGACAAGCGAAATCATTCAAAGCTCGGATCGAGAATGCTTTAAAATCTTCTGTAAAGAAGTCCAAATCAACCACAGTGAAGCTTCCATTTGGGCTTTGTGGGTGTCAAGAAGAGAATATTAGAGGAAACTTTGGTGAAATTGAAGAAGATCCCTGCGAACAAAATTCTAGGAATGGCATTGAGAATACGAATGTGAAGATTCAGCTCGAGATGCCCTTACCCACTTCTTCGATAGTTGTAGCGGTTGATGAGTGGCAAACGATTAATTCTGGCGGGGATGAATTGGGGAAATGGCTTTTGAATTCTGATAATCTTGAATTTATTGATCAGATTGGACCAAGTTCCTTTAAGGGAGTTTATAAGGGCAAAAGGGTGGGAATTGAGAAGCTTAAAGGGTGTGATAAAGGGAATTCTTACGAGTTTGAGCTTCGTAAAGATCTGCTGGAATTAATGACTTGTGGTCACAAGAACATTCATCAATTTTATGGCATCTGTGTTGATGAAAATCATGGATTGTGTGTGGTGACCAAATTGATGGAAGGTGGATCTGTTAACGAGTTAATGCTAAAGAATAAAAAGCTTCAACCCAAGGAGATAATGAGAATTGCTACAGATGTAGCTGAAGGAATGAGGTTTATGAATGATCATGGTGTTGCATATAGAGACCTTAACACGCAACGAGTTTTACTGGACCGGCATGGGAATGCTTGCCTAGGGGACATGGGCATAGTTACTGTTTGCAAGAGCATGGGCGAGGCAATGGAGTATGAAACAGACGGTTATCGTTGGCTAGCTCCAGAGGTTTGTTTTCTATCTTCCTTCGCTAGTTTCAAAATCCATGTCTTTGAAAGAAGTCAGTTCTGACCATAACTATCCATTCGACAAGCACCTGCCACGGCCGCGAACCTAACCGCGATCAAAATTTATTGTGTTGACAGTGTTGCCAATTTGCCATAGTTCCAAGGTTCAATGATGTGATTGCTTACGTGGACAATGAAACCAGTCTATCTTGTTCTTTAGTATGCATTTGAAAGGTTGTTTTGATTACCACAATTTTTAGCAAGTAATCACAATTCCATGTCGTCCACCAATCCCCTGTGGGGGATGTCCGCTTATTGTCTTGCTCTGATGTTGGGATAGTTTAGTTTTTGAGAGATCATTGATGTATTTTGAGTTTGTTTGCATATAATAGATGCTGCATCTTTTATTGTGTAGCTGGGTTCCATCTCTTATTGCATACAGGTACTAAGACATGAATACATATAAGCACTGCTAACTGTCACCGTGAATTTATGCCATTTTAATCTTTAATTTCCTAGCTACTACAAGGTACCGGAAATTTAACCAGGAGAATATTTCGTGAAAAACTATGTTATTACTGTAATCAAGGACATTGCTTAGACTCAATGCATGCGGGTGCTTTCTGGTTTCACTCAAATATGCTGAAAGAGACTTTAAATCACTCATCCCAGAATGATTGTTTGAGCATGCGCAGCATGTCTTCATAATTGTTCTTGCTTTACATCCAAATACAGGATTTGCCTTTGCATAAGCACCCTTGTTTTCTCCATTAGCCAAATCATCTCAACCACAATAGTATTATTTTGGTCCACTTTTAGCAGAATGGTTTATTAGTGGAGCCCGCTGATTTTATCTTTTAAACTTCAGGCATGATTGATCGCTCTTTTCAACACCAAATTTGTAAGCCAATATGCGGGCACAAACTTTTTTCAAATCCATTTACCTATAGGAGCGATAGACATGTATTAAACTCAATGCAATTCTTGACATTAGCTTCAACCAGTCAAGTCGCTGTTGTCCAAATGCTATGGTCATTATGATACATAAACTTGCCTCCCTAAACAGGAAAGATGAACTGATCCCCTCCATTTGTGGTTGAAAACAGATCATTGCAGGTGATCCAGAGAATATCACCGAGACATGGATGAGCAATGCATATAGTTTCGGGATGGTGGTATGGGAGATGGTGACTGGCGAGGCTGCTTATGCTGCATACTCACCTGTGCAGGCAGCTGTTGGTATAGCTGCTTGTGGCCTAAGACCAGAGATCCCCAAGGACTGCCTGCTGATCCTAAGATCTCTAATGACCAAGTGCTGGAACAATTCCCCGTCAAAGCGCCCTCAGTTCTCTGAAATTCTATCAATTTTGCTCCGGCCTAGCAATCAATATCAATAGGTAAAAGTTCTTCCAGCCCCATGGAATGTGGTCGGATTATTACTGAATTGCGTGTAAAAAAGCTGCCCTTTGTCAAGTTATCATGTCCTATCATTGCATAATTGTAGATCTTGGAAGTTCACATAGCAGAAATGAAGGTATATTTCTTCTTGTAACATAACGAATCAATCTCGCAAATCAAGGAAAAGAAGATGAAAAACGTGCCTTGATTGGCCGATTGAATTCTTTAGATTGTCTGCCATGGTGTTTATTTATTTCAAATCTCATCATGTTTGCAGCTTGAGTGATGAAATGTAAAAAATGTTTCTTTCTTTGCGCCTGTCGTCATGAATGACCAGGCATTCCACATTGGTTGAACAAAAAAAAGGCGAGGATTATTAGATTAAAGAGAGGTGGTGGAAGAAAACAGAGGGAAACCAAGCTTATATGCGGTGGTCCTTTGTGTCTCCAAATTTTGAGTGATACAAGGAATTTTGGGTATCCCAGGTTTTCTTCGTTTTTTATTTTTGGACCGTGTTTGGCTTTTTAAGTGATGATTTGAAATATATTAAAATAATATTTTAATTTTTTTTTAACATTAATAAGATGCATCAAAATAATTAAAAAACATTAAATTATTTTTAAAAAATTCAAATTCTTAACTCCAACATCATATCTTTTTTGTGTCCGATAGAAAATGAGTTTTAGTTGAAAACAAATTAAAATATAGTTTTTTAAGTTTATTTTTTATTTTAATATATTGAAATTATATATATATACATATATATATAATTTAAAAATAAAAATACAGCTGTTTCGCAATTTGAAATACCATCTCGGAATCATGGACTTGTGAGACTGAAAAAGGCATTTTGAGTCGTTACTTTTGACTCTAGACCTGTCTTGGTGAAGAATAAGATAATCGTTTTCTAGCTCTATGGGTCCCAGCTGGAGGGGAGGAAACAGGTGGCTTGGACATAAACTAAGGACGTGCGGTTGAAGGTCGCTGGAGTTTGCGGTGATCCTCCTTTTAGATCCATCATGAGGACCTGGTCATGTAATTTGAAGGAGGCACATCAGAAAAAAACTCCGAAGGACGGCGTCTTGTAGAGTATCAAGATCTAGCTTCGCATCAACTCTAGCTACCAGATTAATCAAATCATTAACTGGTAGGCATTTTTCTTTATTGGTAGTCAAAAAGACCTCAATAAAATATACTACAAAAGTATTTTTCTTGCGTTTTTTATATGTTTTTAAATTTTTTTATGTTAACATGTTCAAATTATAAAAACACATTCAAACTAAATTAATTTTTAAAATACAATTTTAATTATAAACAAGAATGTTTAAGAGTATGGTAATAATTATTCAAAATATTTTTTACTTGAAAATATATTAAAATATTTTTTATTTTTTAAAAATTATGTTTAATATGCTAAAAAACACTAAAAAATATTAATTTAAAATAAATAAATAAATAATAAATATTTTTAAATATAAAAACAACCATGACCTACAACACTATAAACTTATCAGTGCTGTGTTTTTTTTAAGAGAAACTAGTTGTTCTTATGAAAAGTGGGACTAGTCCCATTTGTTTTTGTTTTCCTGACTAAAAAATGTTTTTATGTAGAAAATAAATATTTTTTTTAAATTAATATTTTGTATTTTTAATTTATTTTAAATTATTGATATTAAAAAATATATATTTTTAAAAACAAACTATTAGTTAAAATAACCACGTAGCATAGCATCCAGGATCAAATTTCAGTTGACGCTGTGATGGGATGATCCTAGTTGAACCAAAAGAGGAGCCTATAAGCTGTCTGGCTGAAACAAGAGTCCAAACTTGCATTTTTAACCTCGTGAATGAATAATCTAGAGGAAGTGAAAGAATTTAGACTGCAGACCAGTTGTCAGATCTTGTCCGTCCACCATGCCTGGACCAGATCCAGTGAAGGAATGCCAACATAAACTGAAGTAGCAGGTGAATTATGGGATGGATAAGTGCCTCGCTATTATTTTCATGACATCATTGCATTAAAGGAATATGATTTGTCAGTGCGTATTGTATTAATAAAAAGAACATGAATATTTTTAGGCGAATGAACTTCGAATATGTTCTGGATGATTAAAGTTTTTCTCCACCTGGCCACAGATGATTTGTGAGAAATTATGGGTCTCCAAAGTTAAGGCTCCTTATCGTCCGGCGTGCCATCCACTTGTCTGTGCCTCCGGGAAGCAGAGGAGCTTACCGTACAATGCATCATAACAATCTGCGTAAAGAAACCGTGCGCATGACGCGCCAGCAGGTGCAATAATGGTACATTAAGATCCTCTCTACTCCTGTCGCTAGTCACTACCAGCCCGTGACAACTGACAAGCATGGATGCATTAGGCTGTTTCCTTGCTCTGTTGTTCATAGTATGCGGGGAAACATCCCCGGAAGTGGTTTCACGGCATCCCCCTCTTTGATGCTTTTGCTTGAGAGTTAAAGTATAACTTAGTCCCTTTTCTGTACAAGAATTGACTATCTAGTCCTCGTAGTCTTAAAAACTATATATTTAATCCCTGTATTATTAAATCCATTTGTTAATAACTTTTGTCCCTTTTATGTTCCTTTCCATTTTCTCTCGAGAAAATAAAAAACGAGAAGAGAACCTGGTAACACGGGAAAACCTGATGACAAGATAATGCATTTTTTTTATATAAAAATAACTACTAGATTGAGGATGGCCCGTGCCAGTTAGGAGATTACTTGGTTATATCTTGTGCTGAAAATATAATTTAATTGGTTTTGATAAAATTAAGTAATGATGAACTCTTTTGGCTAAGTGAAGAATCTTAACTCGTCAAAATAAATAAAATTAGAGAGTTTGAGTTTCGAAGAAATGGCCGCTGGAGTGCAGAAGGACCCAAATAACAAGTCTGAGCTGAAGGCCGTTTTGTAAGCTTCTTGGGTTTTTTGTGCTCAACAAGGCTTTAACATTCTTAACCCAGTTTATGTGCCTCGTCTCATATTTCAGGCCCATATGCTTAACACCGAAGCAAACCCATGGACAGAAGGATCCGTGCAAAACCAGTCTGTCTCTCTCTCTCTCTTACACTAGACTAACCTTAATAGATTATTTGAGTTGATTTTTATTTATAAAACAATTTTTTTTTATAAATTAAAATAGTTTTAAATTAACTAATTTTAATTTTTTATATTAAAAAGTAAAACTCAAACACTTGGTCTTGATTATGTGGTTTTAAATCAATTAATTTTAATTTTTTTATATTAAAAAGTAAAACTCAATCATTTGGTTTTGATTCTGTTTAATTCGGTTTGATTTTAGTGTAGTTCTATTATTTTATATTAAAAACAAAATATTATATTATTTTTTTAGATTTTTATTTTTTAATGAGTTTGGTTTGATTTTTTCAATGTTTTGGTTTATTATTTTATTTTTTAGCTTCAAATTTATAAAATAAAACCAAATCAAGTTTAATATCTTTTTAAATATTCTAATTGGTTCAATCAGTTTTTTATGATTTAATTTTTTAAATATTTTGAGTTTGATTAATTTTTTTAGTTTTTTTATTCTAATATTTTGATATATTGATATTAAAAATATTAAAAAATAAAAAATATTATATTAATTTTAAAAAGTAAAAATAAATCACTATTTACATCAATTATTTAAAAACTGAATGGCCCGATGAGCAGTAAGAAAAAGGGGATGGATGTTTAATTACTACTTGGGATACGGGAAATGCTTTGGAATTGAAGCTACTTTGAATAATTATAGAGGTGACGATGGTGTGCTGCAACTTGTGTATATGAGTGCACATCTCCACGATCACTTGTACTATAAAATAGACGTCTAAGGACCGATCACCAGATGATAAAATGTGACTTTTGTTTTTTAGAGATCAAATGGTCTTTAATCAACACGCAGCAGCAAAGCTTCTCCACCTCCTATTTTTTTATTTGTTTTTTTAAAAGGAACGTAGGGGTTGCGTGGAAGTGAGTTTTAACATTTAAAAAAAAAAATTATTTAAATATGTTCACATCTAAAATAAATTCTAATTCTTAAAGGGAGAAGCAACCTTCTATTATTCGTTTGTTGTTTCCTTAGTAGGTTTGTTAATATAATATACAGTAAACTATTTAGATGGTGTAAGAGATCGGGACCAAAAAATTTATTTTTTTATAATTTTAAATTCAAGTTTTTAATTATTTACATGATATAATTATTTATATCATTGAAGATTTATATAGTTATTAACTTTAGAGCTTATAAGATTAATCGTCATACGAGCAAATTGATCTGAACACTCATGTTAATTTTAAAAAATATATAATATATAATGTATTTGTATTTAAAAATATATTTAAATATTTTTTTATATTTTATATCTGTTTTTTTACAACAGCAGCATGTTAAAATGATACTGAAATTTAAAAATATTTTTTTTCCCGTGACAAGATTTAAAAAACACTTCAAAAATTAAAGTGAAATATATTATCAGACAAAGCCTTATTATTTTGTGCAGGATGCCTGTATCTTGTGCCACGCCAGGGCCCATTGTCGCAGAATAAAATAAAGATAAAAACAGAGAGAGAAAAGATTCGGTTTGAGACGGAAGAGAAGATAAAATCCCTTCTTTATCGATTTCCTTTGTTAAAATTCAACTCTGAACTCCTTGCCAGGGAAGTAAACGATAAAAACAATCAATGGCAGCTTCCCCGTGGCTTCCCCAGAACTCCAAAGCCCTGATTGGGCTTTGTTTGCATTAAAGTTTGAGTAAGTTTTGATTTTATTTTATTTCAAATTATATATATTTTTTTAAAAATATATTATTTTAATACATTTTTAATTAGAAAAATTAAAAAACACTAACCACGCTATAAAAATTACAAACACCATTTTTAATTATAATATATTTTTTAATATTTAAGATATCATCTAATCATGCATGTTAATTAAAATTATTTTTAAAAAAATGATTTTAAAGCTGTATCTTCTATATTAATTTAATGGTTTAATAAAAGTTTAATATTTTTTTGTTTTAACTCTAAATTTTAAATTAAAAAATTAGTTTAATTGATTAGATTTCTTTTTTAAAAATTATTAGTTTGAATTTTATAAATTTTAAAATAGGATCATTTATATAACAGTTGCTTGAATTGATTAAAATATATATAAATTAGTACAAACATATATCTTGATAATTAAAAAAACTTAAAAAAAGTGTCCACTGAAGATATAATTATTGATCCTCCTTGTCTCCCTCCGAGTTAAGAGAAATTCGCGGACCTTGTCACCTGACCGAAAGTCGTGTGTGCCTTGCGTGGTGGCTGCGGTGGACCCTGTTTTGCATGGAACATTCTAGTAGCCACCAAAGTGGTTGAATTGTTGAATTCATTACAGTTAACTAGAAAAAAAAAAAAAAAAAAGAGCTGATATCATTTAAATCAATAAAATATACAAGCAAAAAGCGTGTATTTTTTTCAGTTAACACAAAGTTTAATAGGCTGTGGGTTGTGTAATGAAAACAATTCCCTTTCTTTCTTTTCCTTCTTGTTTTTTTTTAAAAAATAAAAGAAAATAAAATCTTTCAATGAAAACTAAAATTTTAACCGTGTGAAACTTGACAGACCAGATAATCTCCCCATGCACAGCTGGGTTCAAAGAAAACCGATGCTTGAAGCCCGAGATGCTACACAGGGCCCAAGATTTCTATGCATTATTTGAATTAAAATTCACAAAAGGTGTCGAGGTTAATGTCAGGAGATTTTATAAATTTAATCACACCAGGTCATATATATGTATTTTTATGAACATATGTCTGTGTTTATCATGAATTCCAGCAATATAATTAAATCCAACCATCTTAACACTCGAATGAAACCTGACCTTTTCTTTTACTCTCTGAACACTATTCTTATTGTCGAATGCAAGTAAATTAAATATAATTAGATCAAATATGGGTTTGGAATAAAATGAGAAAATCATGGATGTTAGACTCAATATAGCACACCTAAATGACTTGCAAAATTCATAATTTTAAATCTAATTTAAATTTAAATTTAAAATTAAAAAAATATTATTTTAGTAGGATATAATTGACATTTTTAGATTTGCTGGATGACTCCTTTTGATTCGTCATTAATTTAAGAGTGAAATGCAATGTTTATGTTCAATATTACCCTCCAATACAAATTATATGCTTGGTCAAAGTTGAGAGGTAAATCTAAAATTTCAATCCGATATAATAAATATTGGAATTTCATGGAATGATACTATCTTGTTTGTTTATGTAGATCTAACAAGCTTATTCATTGAATTAGTCATCTTTACAGGTAAAAAATAATATAAATTTCATCAACTAGTTTATAATGGCTCATATCACATCATTTTTGTTTCTTTATTTAAAATCCTAACAAGTATCTAAGAGACCAAATAAAAAAAGTTTTGTTAAAAAATCTAAATAAAACTCAAATAATACTAAGATTGCATTTATTTATTTGCAACCTTTGTATTTGCAATGCAAAAAATACAATAATATATTTAGTAATACTTTACTGTGTTTTTTACCACATGACCTATTATAAGATTGAGTTTAAAATACAGTTTTTAAAAAGTAGTTTTTACATGCTCTTGTAATTGAGTTTTGTAAAACTTTGTTTATTTTTAAGTTTTAAAAGTATTTTTAAAAATAATAATTTTTTATTTTAAATAATTTTTTTATGTTTTTAAATCATTTTAATACGATGATATCAAAAATAATTTTTTTAAAATAAATTTTTTATTTTAATGTATTTTCAAATAAAAAATACTTTAAAAAACAATAACAACAACAACATAATCATTAAATATTTTATACATAATTTTTTACTATACATAAATTTTAACAATAATTTTTACCAAATATATATATAAATTTAATTAACTACATCTAATAATATTTTCTTAAAACTTATTTTTTCAAATCATTACTGGTACCTTTAAAATAAATATTTTCAGAAATATGAAGGTGCGTTAGAAGTGCCCTTCCAAAAAGACCCCGAGTCCCATCCCAGCCCAAAACTCGAAGCCCAAAATTGGACCTCTTCTCCACTACCATCTCCACAAAAACCTCTTCATTTTTCTCCACAAGCTACCAAAAACCAAACCCCAGTATTTTCTCCATCCCTCCCCTCACACTCCATCCTTCCCTTGCTCACAGTGCCAAGCGGTAGGTTTACTGCTCCTCTAATCAATCCCTCTCTCAACATTTTCGCATTCGAATCTTATCAGACCCTACCTAGGGTTCATGGTATTATTATTATTACTAGCACCGATCTTTATTTTTATTAAAAACAGTTTCTCTATTATTATTATTTTTTTTTAATTTTCCATTCTAACAATCTTGATTTTGATGGGTGTTCGTAGCTTGTTTGGCTGTTTCGTATACTTTATGCTTCCTAAAAAGCGACCTGTTGAAGCAGAAGAAGCGCCAGATAACAGCATACCAAATTCATCTTCTTTCAATAAGAAACGGATCGGTTGCGATCTGGAATCGACTGTGATTCGTAACAAAAAAAGTTGTGTTACTGGTAATTGCAGCAACACCGACACCGAAACTAACAACCATTGTAACGAGGAACACTTGATCATGGCACCTGGTGATTCAAACCCGATGGAGATTGACGAGGATCTTCACAGTCGGCAGCTTGCTGTTTATGGAAGGGAGACAATGCGAAGGCTTTTCGGTTCAAATGTTCTCGTTTCCGGGATGCAGGGTCTTGGTGCTGAGATTGGTACAAATGATGAGATTTTTAACGCATTTTTTTTTAATTGATACTACTGGGGTTTCTTTTTGTGAATTTTTGGATTTTACCGCGAATATATTGCAAAATCCTTCTCCTGTAAACAAAACTGGATTCTGCTTAATCCAACCACAGGCCTGAAAGGTAGCAAAACATGGTGCAGCAAATGAAATAGAGATGGTCAACAGAGATTCCTCTGGACATGTGTAGTGGCTATAGCTGTATTTGATGCCCCCCAGTATACAGACTCTGCTTTCTAACTTAGTCTGGGTTTTTCACAATTTCCAATATAAGAAAATATATAGCTTGTTTGTGAATGTGATTGATGTTGTATTTCAAATATATTTTCATATTAAAATGTATATTAATAATTTTTTATTTAAAAAAAATTATTTTTGATATTAGTACATTAAAATAATTTTAAAACACTAAAATCATATTAATTTAATGTAAATAAAAAAATAATTTTTTTTAAATTTTTTTCAAGAATATTTTTAAAATGCAGAAATAAACAGCCTCGTAGGATGCTTTAAATCATTCGAGACCACGAGGATTAACAAGATTTGATTTGTATATATCATGGGTTGAGTAACATAGGAAACATAATGTGAAAATCGTGATCAGGAAAGCGAGCTTCCTCTGGCTATTTCTCTTCATAACTTTCCATTTTAGTCCCATTTGGTGTTTTATCTCAATTTTACATAGAATCAATTGGAGTCATATCAGATGGATAGTCAATTTTTATTAACCTTGCTCTGGGCAGTTTGTATGATATTATTTTCACTGTGGGAGGGGTAATTATCTAAACCTATGGAAGCCATTACTTGAGTTGACATAGAGCTATTTAAGGAATTCTGTGGTCTTCAATATGGATTGTTCTTGTTCTTGTTCTTGTTGGAGTCAAGCTTTTTCACCTTTCTTTAATGTGCGGTTCTCTTACTACAGCAAAAAACCTCATTCTCGCTGGTGTCAAGTCTGTGACATTGCACGATGAAGAAAAAGTGGAGTTGTGGGATTTATCCAGCAACTTTGTCTTTTCAGAGAATGATGTTGGTAAGAACAGGGCCCTAGCGTCTGTTCAGAAGTTGCAAGATCTCAACAATGCAGTCAGCATCTCAACCTTAACTACAGAATTGACAACAGAACAACTTTCGAAGTTCCAGGTACTTGCATGTCTCTCCACATTGATATAATTAGAAGAAAGCTTGTCCACATATATGTGTTGTGACATCTTGACCAATTGGATAATCTTGATCAAAACCTGCCAGTTGCTTAGCAGGTACCTATCAAGATTACTAGCAAATCTTTCTTTCACAAGGAAAACGTGTTATTACAAATGTATGTCTGAATATGCTACTAATTTTGAATGTTTGTGATTATATTAAATGAAATATCTGAGCAAATCCATTGTCAATGACTGATTTGGTCAATGCCAGTTGATGCTTACATTTTAATTAATGCTACTCTAGGTTTTGCCTGTAGTTCTTTTGTGCTACAAACATAACCCTATGAAAGTGAAAACATAGAAACCTTTTTTTTTCTGTGTATGTGCGCGCATTCACATCATATTGTTGGGTGACCCACACAACAAGAAATGCCAATTTTTAATGATACCATTGTTTGGTTCGGTGAACTTCCAATATCTTCTGTCCACCAAGGCTCACAAGTGTAATTTTTGTTTACCTCAACCAATAAAATGAAACATAAAATTCATAACTGTTATATAAGATTGTCTCAACTCTCAAAAGCATTAAATGTTCGAAGAAACAATACTTTAAGGGGTGATCAAGAGGACACGAGTGAAGGTTTTGTACTCTTTTTGGTACTAAGGATTGCATTTCCCCACCTTTCTGTTGCTTCAATAAAATTCTAAGATTATCTAAATGCTAAAGTGAAAGATTTAGATCTTCATGCAAATACAGGAGAAAAACCATTTAAGGGCATTATATTTTCAGTGGGCCATGACTGTGTCCAGGGGCAGTGGTGGCCCCCCGGCCCCACAGAATTTTCAAAATTCTTTATAGTCCCTGTGATTCAGTATATATTTAATATTGGTCCTATAATTTTCTAATTTGGCCCATTCAGAAAATATTGTTTTTTTATTCTTCGAAGTCCTATTGTGTCTAAGTTGCCCCCCTAACAATTCTAGTCATCCTCTGCCATTGACCGTGTCAACGATACTTCTTTCTCTGGTCTGCTTGAATGCATTGCTTTTCTTGTTTTGCAGAATGCATATGTATTTGCCCATACTGTTTTATGCCACTTGTTATTTTCTGGTGGTGCAGGCTGTTGTATTTACAGATCTCAATCTTGACAAAGCCATTGAGTTTAATGACTACTGCCATAATCACAAGCCTCCTATCTCTTTCATCAAGGCTGAAGTTAGAGGTCTCTTTGGTTCTTTGTTTTGTGACTTTGGACCTGAATTCACAGTGTTTGATGTTGATGGAGAGGATCCACACACTGGTATAATTGCATCTATCAGCAATGATAACCCTGCACTGGTGTCATTTGTTGATGATGAAAGGCTTGAGTTTCAAGACGGGGATCTTGTTGTTTTCTCTGAAGTGAAGGGAATGACAGAACTTAATGATGGAAAACCAAGAAAGATTAAAAATACCAGACCATATTCATTTACTCTTGAGGAGGACACCACAAACTTTGCTATCTATGAGAAAGGTGGGATTGTCACACAGGTGAAACAGCCCAAGGTGTTGAATTTTAAGCCATTGAGAGAAGCAATCAAAGATCCTGGTGAATTTCTTTTGAGTGATTTCTCCAAGTTTGACCGTCCACCTCTCTTACACTTGGCATTCCAAGCACTGGACAAGTTTGTGTCTGAGATTGGTCGCTTCCCTGTTGCTGGTTCAGAAGAAGATGCTCAAAAGCTTATATCTCGGGCAAGTCACATCAATGAAAACTCAGGAGATGCAAGGGTGGAGGACATTAATCCAAAACTTCTGCGGCACTTTGCCTTTGGTGCCAGGGCTGTACTGAATCCTATGGCCGCTATGTTTGGTGGTCTGGTTGGACAAGAGGTTGTCAAAGCATGTTCCGGAAAGTTTCATCCTCTCTTTCAGGTTGGTATCAATTTAAAACTTTTTGAATCTTCTTAAGCCTGCTTCTCTCTCAAACCAACTTAGGCATACATTAAACTTCAGTTCTTGTTCCTCAAGCCTTTATTATACTTTTAAAAAATTTCATCTATATATTTGGAGTATTTGGACATAAACAAATAGTGGGGTACATGTATATACACACTGTTAAAGGATTTTATTTATATACCCAATAGCTGTGACTGGGCCTTTAAATTCAGTTTGATCAGAAGAACTTTTGCGTACTGTCTAGGGTTTCATTACCATAACCTCCTAGCTTGTTATATATATATATATAATGTGGTTGTTGCCAAAGTTAAGCATCTACTTAATGATTCAACTTTATTGCTTGCTGTGGTGACCTGACCTTACCTTTTCTGCAATACAGTTCTTTTATTTTGACTCTGTGGAATCACTCTCTACCGCTAATTTGGATCCCAGTAATTTCAAGCCACTAAATAGCCGTTATGATGCACAAATCTCAGTTTTTGGGTCCAAGTTTCAGAAGAAGCTGGAGGATGCTAACTTGTTTGTTGTAGGATCTGGTGCACTTGGCTGTGAATTCTTGAAGAATTTAGCACTGATGGGTGTTTCATGTGGTGAACAAGGGAAGCTGACAATAACTGATGATGATGTGATAGAGAAGAGTAACTTGAGCAGGCAGTTTCTCTTCCGTGATTGGAACATTGGACAGGCTAAATCCACTGTTGCAGCTTCTGCTGCTGCATTAATAAATCCTCGGCTCAAGATTGAAGCGCTGCAGAATCGTGTTGGCCCTGAAACAGAGAATGTCTTTGATGACACCTTCTGGGAGAACTTAACTGCTGTTGTGAATGCTTTGGACAATGTCAATGCGAGACTTTATGTTGATCAGAGGTGCTTGTACTTCCAAAAGCCTCTGCTCGAATCTGGAACCTTAGGTGCCAAATGCAACACTCAGATGGTCATTCCTCACCTGACTGAGAATTATGGTGCTTCAAGGGACCCGCCTGAGAAACAAGCACCTATGTGCACTGTGCATTCATTCCCACATAACATTGACCATTGCCTGACATGGGCTCGATCCGAGTTCGAGGGTTTGATGGAAAAAACCCCAGCAGAAGTGAATGCCTATTTATCAAATCCAGTTGAATATACTAATGCTATGAACAAAGCTGGTGATGCTCAGTCAAGGGACACTTTGGAACATGTTCTTGAGTGCCTTGAGAAGGAAAAATGTGAGACATTCCAGGATTGCATTACATGGGCTCGTTTAAGGTGCTCTCCTTGATTGGCTTTCCATTTCTCTGTATGATAGGACATACCCTGTTCTGTTTCTTGACTTTATGCTCACTTGTCTTCAGGTTTGAAGATTATTTTGCTGATCGGGTGAAGCAGTTGATTTTCACTTTCCCTGAGGATGCATCGACTAGTACTGGTGCTCCATTCTGGTCTGCCCCCAAGCGATTCCCCCATCCACTTCAGTTCTCAGTTGTAGATCCAAGTCACCTCCATTTTGTCATGGCAGCATCAATGTTGCGAGCAGAGACTTTTGGGATCTCAGTTCCTGAGTGGGCGAAGCATCCTAAGATGTTGGCTGAGGCTGTGGAGAAGGTGGTAGTGCCAGAATTTCAGCCAAGAGAAGACGCGAAAATTGAGACAGATGAGAAGGCTACCACCCTGTCTTCTGCATCCGTAGATGATGCAGCAGTCATCAATGAACTTATCAAAAAATTAGAGCAGTGCAGGCAGAAGCTGCCACTTGGGTTCAGGATGACGCCAATTCAATTTGAGAAGGTGATATCTCTTGTTCAATTTATTTAGCATGCATTTTTTGGGCCATCCTGCTGTTGAATCAAGATGTTATTCAACATTTTTTCTTATTAACTTAGCTGAAAATTTTGAAATATTTGCATTAATTGATCGAGGGTAGTGTTTGCTTCATGATGCAGATACAAATACTTAAAAAAAGAAAATGTGGCCAAAATATAAGAGGAGTCACATTTATCAGCCGTTCAATATTCCTGTGCCAACCGAAATTTAAGTTAATTTCCTTGATTGTGCAGGATGATGATACAAACTACCACATGGATCTGATAGCTGGTCTCGCCAACATGAGAGCAAGAAACTACAGCATTCCTGAGGTCGATAAGCTGAAAGCCAAGTTTATTGCTGGAAGGATCATCCCTGCTATAGCAACCTCCACAGCTATGGCCACTGGTCTTGTGTGCTTGGAGCTGTATAAGGTTCTGGATGGTGGACACAAAGTGGAGGACTACCGCAATACGTTTGCCAACCTTGCACTTCCTCTGTTCTCCATGGCCGAGCCTGTCCCACCCAAGGTTATCAAGCATCAGGATATGAGCTGGACAGTTTGGGACAGGTGGATCCTAAAAAACAATCCTACCTTGAGGGAACTTATGCATTGGCTCAAGGAAAAGGGTCTTGATGCCTATAGCATTTCACATGGTAGTTGCCTGCTTTACAATAGCATGTTCCCTCGGCATAGGGAGAGAATGGACAGGAAGGTGGTTGATCTGGTGAGGGAAGTGGCTAAAGTAGAGTTGCCTGCATATCGTCACCACTTTGATGTCGTTGTGGCATGCGAGGATGATGAAGGCAATGATGTTGACATTCCTCCAGTATCTATTTACTTCAGTTAGGTTATCTTTGTCCGTTTCCCCAATCAGTTAGTCAGTCTTTAGATTTCAGGACGAGGGGTGGAGTCCCTCTAACTGTTAGATTTCATTTCAATGCTGCTGCATCTGTGAGCACACAATATGGATATTTTTCACACAACCGTTTGACATTTCAACAGTATAAACCAAATATCAATTTATATGAATACTGAATGCTGTGGAACTCGAGAATGCCATGAGAAAATTTTCTGCCGCTGTTCTCAGGCTATATTTGCTGCTATTCTGGACCCTACAAATTTTTCTTTGATAAAAGATATTGACCTGAGGTATTTACATCGTTGATGCAACCGGGTTCTGCTGAGTTGATGATATTGTTCATTACAGTTTGAAAGCAAGTTTAGTGAGAGAGACAGGTTCGTGTCCCAGACGGACTTCAAGGAGCAATTTACCTTATTTGTTGTTTTGACTTCCTTGTCCTAGACAGGACACATGGGCATGTTGCAAGGCGATTATTTTAGGTCTCGCCGCGGATACTGAAATATATTAGAATTCAAACGCTATGAAATTACGATGTTAGATATGTATCTTGTGCCCTAAGCTTTCTTTTCCTTTGGAGAGGAGGTCCTAGCCTGAATTTTTTTTTTGGAGAGCGGGTATCGAGCTATAAACTATTGATGTTATTCTCCTGAAAATCTAATATTAGTAACAAATAATGAGGTATAATCATGACTCGAAGTAATTTGCTTTTGCTATCTTGTAAAAATGAAAGGAATACTGTTAATTTTGTAGCTAGTCTCGCTTGTTAGCGTTTGGTCAGATGGTTAAAAATGCCCTTTCATTTTCTTAATATCACGAGTTTTAATATTGAGAATATCCTCACTTTCCAATAAGAAAAAGCTGCTAGTGTTATTCAAAGATAATGTCTACGAGGGTGTCATTCCAAAGTCACCCTACCATTTATCTTCTTTATTGCAATGAAAGAAGTGGGTTTGGTGTGGGATAAAAATCCACTTATTTGGAAGTTTCACTCAGAAATGGACCAGTGGCGCTTGTGGTGGGTTACAACGAGAATATAGCAAAATTTATTTTTTTATACTAGTATATTTAAATGATAAAAAAATTTTAAATTTTAGCCAACTCTATTTATAACACTATACCAAACAAGGCGCAGTCGAGAGAGGGTAACAAATACTGCTTCGATAGTCTCTAGAACTAGGATTTCTTTTGCCGCCGTAAGAAGTATGAAAAAAGAAAAAGAGCATGAATACACTTTTCCTTTTTTTCTTTCTAAATAAACGAACTGTAAAAGCTTCAAGTATCACTATTAAAGAGAATAATTAAGCATTTTACCAATAATCTTTTATTTTATTTTCTTTTTAATTTCATGTTCGCGGCACCGTCAATCTGGTTCATGCACATCAAAATTAAATAAATTCACCTGTTAAATTATGTTAATTACCAACTATTTATATCGAAATTCATTGCATCTTAAATACATGCAATTCCTTTAATTCAAATAAAAAGTGTCCGTAAGCATAATTTCGCGGCCGAGAGTTTCCATCCCATACAAATGAAATGCAACAAAACAACCACAAAAACGACATCATCACCCCCGACAACCCCAATAAAACGGCAAAGACTAACCATCTACCCCGAATCACACGATTCAAACAATTTACCTCTCACCAGTCATTCCCCTACACGAACACACCAACCTCTCTCTCAACCTGACTTATCTTACTCCCCCCTCTCTCTTCACACCAAAACACACCTTTCCTCTCTCTCTTCAACATAGAGAGAGAAAGTCATGACAGTACAACACGCACCCCGACCTTGCAAAGCCGGACAGCCCTTGACCCCTCCTGCCCCTAAACCCTAAACACACAAATCCACAAATACCCTTCCCTTCTCCCCCCTCCATTTCTAAAAATTACTCAATATTCTTCCTTAATAAAGCAAATCACTCTCTCTCTCGATTCCTCCCCATTCTTCCTCTCTTAGATTCCATTCTTTCCTTAATTAAGTCCTCACCGGTATGTTTCTTTCTCTATCTTCACGAATCCATTGTTCCATTTCTTTATCTTACAATCATGTTGATGTTAGGTTTAGGATTAGGGTTTATGATTTCGTTACCGATCTTTGTTGCGACTATAATCGCTAACAACTGCTTATTTTTTATTTCGATTGTGATGATTTGTGGCTTGTTTGGCAGTTTACTGTACTTTATGCTTCCTAAAAGGCTACCAGTTGAAGCTGTGTTGGTAGAAGGAGAAGGAAGTGAAAACAACATAGCAAAAGATTCTTCATCGGTCTTTAAGAAGCATCGGGTCGATTGTTATTTGGAATCGACCGCCGCCAATAGTAATAAGAAAACTAGTAGCGTTATTGGTAATTGTAGTGATATTAGTAGAGAGAGTGGTGGTGCTGAAGAGAAGGTGAGTATGGCGCTTGGTGATTCAAATCCATCGGAGATTGATGAGGATCTTCATAGCCGGCAGCTTGCTGTTTACGGTAGGGAGACGATGCGGAGGCTCTTTGCTTCTAATGTTCTCGTTTCTGGGATGCAAGGACTTGGTGTTGAGATTGGTATGGTTCTTTAATTATTTTTCAGTTTCTTGTAATTTTTCTTAATCCTGTTATTTTTTTAATTTCTGGTTTAATTTTTTTCGGTGATTTTCTGGATCTTGTTGTGGATTATTTTTTTGTTGTTGATGGTGAAAGTTTTGGGAGCAAATGATGATTAGATTTTGAAATTTTAATTCTCTGTAGTTAAAGGTGATCAGATTTCAGTTGCTGTGGCTAGATATTTGCTTCTAAGCTTGATTTGTGTTGGTTTAATTAGTGAGCTCTTTAAGATCATGAGTCAGGCAGCTTCTAGGCTAATTTGGTATTTTTGTCGCTGTTTATGGATTTATTGTTTTGTTTTCTGTTGAAGAAACGTTGGAAATGGAATGCTGAATTTGTGCTTATGAAAGAGAGGGCTATCTGCAAGCTATTTGTCTTCGTTTCTTCTTCTTTTTTGTTTCTTAAGTTCTCTCAATTTCTCCCTGTTCAATTCGAACTACATCAGTTGAATGGAAGCCTGCTTGTTAATCTTGTCTTTTTCTGCAAACATCAGTTGAATGGAAGCCTGCTTGTTAATCTTGTCTTTTTCTGCAACTGTTTTTGAACATTCTTGCATGTGTTTAAACAATGTAACGTTTTAAATTTTCTTTAAATCTCGTTGCTGTTGGTGTCAAGTTTTTGTAAATGTTTCTCTTTCTAATGCGTGTGTATTGTTTTATTTGCTGCAGCTAAAAACCTTGTTCTTGCTGGTGTCAAGTCCGTAACACTGCATGATGAAGGGGTGGTGGAGCTGTGGGATTTATCCAGCAACTTTGTTTTCTCAGAAAATGATGTTGGAACTAATAGAGCCCTTGCTTCTGTTCAGAAGCTGCAGGAACTCAACAATGCAGTGGTCATTTCTACTTTAACTACGAAATTGACAAAAGAGCATCTTTCCAAGTTCCAGGTACTTCCTTCTCGGTGGATTTCTCTTGATTAGTTTATTTGAAGGATTCATTTGTAACAAGTGAACCATAACATCTTGAGCTGGATATTCTTGATTACACTTCTATTTGTGTGGTAGGTACCTTATCATGATTACGAGCTTTTTCTATGAAAAGCAAAGCAAATGCAAAAGTTAATATAGAATCTCATATGGATGCTTTGTGGAATACTCCTGTTTATATTTATATGTGCAACATTATGAACAAATCCATTGTGAGCAACTGGTTTTATTTAGTTACAAATATGGCTGTTAATGCTAATTTTGATTTACAGTCTTGAGGTACATGATTTTTTGTTTGAGGCTGTATTGATTTTATTTTACCGGTACATATGAATATTCTGGGGCAGATGTGGAGCTTGGGGAGGCGATTGATTTTAGAAATGCTGCTTTTGGAATATAAAGTAATATTTCTTATAACTAGGTTGTCCAGGAGTCATGGGAAAGAATCTGGTCTTTTATAGGGTTATGTTAAACATCGGCTGAAACTGTGATATGCTACTGCATCCTAAGCTTCATTTCATTCTCCTTGTGAGCTGTATGGTGGGCTGACTTGTAAATTGTATTACTGCTGAAAATCTCATGTAAAGGTCCAATAAGAGTCTTAAAATGCTAAGCACTAGTGGCTGAAGAGAAAAGTGGAGAAAGTTAAGAGGCAATGGCTAGACAATTGATTCTTCAGTAACATTCTTTATCTAGATGAAACTCCCAAGCTGTTAAATTTAAGAAGAATACAAAGAGTGAATAGAAGGATACGGGAGCAGCCTTTTCTGTCTCCCCAATGTTATCTTGCGACATTGCTAAAAAGGCCATCTAATGAATACATTTTCAATTTAATGAAATTTCAACAAGTTTGAATCCTTGAATGTTTTGCTAAGTGTGGTGTGCGTTTCTTCCTTTCCTTATGATTGAGAACCCACATTCTATCTTCTAAAATTGCATGAAATTTCTGGGAGAAAGTTACATGAAAGCATGAAGCAGAGGATGGGAGAAAGCTACACAATCAAGGAATCACTTATGCTTGTTTTTGTTAGGATCATGTTGCTTCCAGCATTTTCTGCTGTGAACTCTAGTTTTATCTGAAAAACAGTTAAACAAGAGATTGTGATTTCATTGTTTTCATTATTTTTTCTGGCAAAATGAGTATGAATTGCTGTATCATATGGAAGGAAATTATCATGGAAACAAATGCTAGCTTTTTAGAGTGTTGAGCATTTCATTGCTGTTTCTCTCACTTTTGTGTTCTTGTTACCTTATCATTATATATATTTTATTATATCCACCTTTTTTCCCCTGGTGATGCAGGCTGTTGTGTTTACTGATGTCACTTTTGAGAAAGCCATCGAGTTCAATGACTATTGCCATGATCATAAGCCTCCTATTTCTTTCATCAAGGCTGAAGTAAGAGGCCTTTTTGGTTCAATTTTTTGCGACTTTGGACCTGAATTCACTGTGTTTGATGTTGATGGAGAGGAACCACACACGGGCATAGTTGCATCCATCAGCAATGACAACCCTGCATTAGTGTCATGCGTTGATGATGAAAGGCTTGAGTTTCAAGATGGGGATCTTGTTGCTTTCTCTGAAGTTAAGGGAATGACAGAACTAAATGATGGAAAACCTAGAAAGATTAAAAACACCAGAGCATATTCATTTTTTCTTGAGGAGGACACCTCTGACTTTGGTATCTATGAGAAAGGTGGCATTGTTACACAGGTAAAAGAGCCGAAGGTGTTGAACTTTAAGACTTTGAGGGAAGCGATTAAAGATCCTGGTGAATTTCTTTTGAGTGATTTCTCAAAGTTTGATCGCCCCCCTCTCCTACACTTGGCATTTCAAGCCCTGGACAAGTTTGTATCTGAGATGGGTCGCCTCCCTGTTGCTGGTTCAGAAGATGATGCTCAGAAGCTTGTGTCTCTTGCCAGTCTCATCAATGAAAACTCTGGAGATGGTAGGGTTGAAGACATCAATCCAAAACTTCTGCGACATTTTGCCTTTGGTGCCAGGGCTGTACTGAATCCTATGGCTGCTATGTTTGGTGGTATTGTGGGACAAGAGGTTGTCAAAGCATGTTCTGGAAAGTTTCATCCCCTGTTTCAGGTGGGTACTAGTTCTAGATTTTGTTGAGCATTGGTAGACCTCTAAAGCCTTTTGGAGCCTCTGTCTCCCTCTCTTTCAAGAGCTTTTTTAACCATAATTGTCTCGGCATAAACACACAATGGGTTCTCATTTGTGCATAAGCATCCACTCATGCACTTAGATTGTTGGGCCTGAGATTTTAGCTGTTCATAAGAGCCTTTCACTGCTGAGTTTCATCTATTAATCAGAATAATCTATTAATATCACCTCCCGGTTCAATAAGGCAGCTCTGTTCCACTCATTTAATCTCGTGTGTAGCTCACAACTGGGTCCTTCAGTGTCTACTGTTATCAATGCAATTAGGTTTCTTGTCGTGTAAGCTAATCCTGCTTTTCCTGCTGTCACAGTTCTTTTATTTTGATTCTGTGGAGTCACTTCCCACAGCTAATTTGGATCCCAGTGAATTCATGCCATTAAACAGCCGTTATGATGCTCAAATTTCTGTTTTTGGATCCAATCTTCAGAAGAAACTGGAGGGTGCCAATTTGTTTGTAGTAGGATCTGGTGCCCTAGGCTGTGAATTTTTGAAGAACTTAGTGCTGATGGGTGTTTCATGTGGTGAACAAGGAAAGCTGACAATAACTGATGATGATGTAATAGAGAAGAGTAATTTGAGCAGGCAGTTTCTCTTCCGTGACTGGGATATTGGACAGGCCAAATCCACAGTCGCTGCTTCAGCTGCTGCATTAATAAATCCTCGTCTCAAGATTGAAGCGCTGCAGAATCGTGTTGGCCCTGAAACAGAGAATGTCTTTGATGATACCTTCTGGGAAAACTTAACTGCTGTTGTGAATGCTTTGGACAATGTCAATGCAAGACTTTATGTTGATCAGAGGTGCTTGTACTTCCAAAAGCCTCTTCTCGAGTCTGGAACCTTAGGTGCCAAATGCAACACTCAGATGGTGATTCCTCACCTAACTGAAAACTACGGTGCTTCCAGGGACCCGCCTGAGAAACAAGCTCCGATGTGCACCGTGCACTCCTTCCCACACAACATTGACCATTGCTTGACATGGGCTCGATCGGAGTTTGAGGGTTTGGTGGAGAAAACTCCTGCAGAAGTGAATGCCTATCTATCAAATCCAGTTGAATATACTAATGCTATGATAAAAGCTGGTGATGCCCAGTCAAGGGATATCTTGGAACGTGTTCTTGAGTGCCTCGAGAAGGAAAAATGCGAGACATTACAGGATTGCATTTCATGGGCTCGTTTAAAGTACTTCCTCTGATGAGTTCTCTTATTATCTTGTAATGGGCCCGCCCTTTCCATATCTGACTCTCTACATATTTTGTATTCAGGTTTGAAGATTACTTCTCTGACCGTGTGAAGCAGTTGATTTACACATTTCCTGAAGATGCATCAACTAGTAGCGGGGTTCCATTTTGGTCAGCCCCAAAGCGATTCCCTCATCCACTCCAGTTCTCAACTACGGATCTTAGCCACCTTCATTTTGTAATGGCAGCATCAGTACTACGAGCAGAAACTTTTGGGATCCCAGTTCCTGACTGGATCAGGAATCCTAAGATGGTAGCTGAAGCTGTTGACAAGGTGATTGTGCCGGATTTTCAGCCAAGGGAAGGTGTGAAGATTGAGACGGATGAGAAGGCTACTAATTTGTCTAATGCATCTGTGGATGATGCAGCAATAATCAATGAACTAATTAGAAAATTAGAGCTGTGCAGGGAGAACCTGCCTGCAGGGTTCAGGATGAAGCCAATTCAGTTTGAGAAGGTTCTCTTTCGTGGACTTTCTTTTAGTAATATTTTTATCACGCATTTCTTTGGAAAATCTGTCATTATCGCTGAAGATCTTGAAGCTTGTATATAAATCTGTTAAGAGTCTTGGCAATTTTGTTCCTTATTTAGGTGGTGAGACTTGGAGTGTTAACTTGCATGTCGGCCAAATATGGGGCATTTATGCTGTTATCTATTTTATATCCTTGACGCCATCCATGTTTGAAACCATCCTACCTCTTTAGTAACTTGTATTTCTGTATATGGGCAGGATGATGATACAAACTACCATATGGATCTGATAGCTGGGCTAGCCAACATGAGAGCTAGAAACTACAGTATTCCTGAGGTCGACAAGCTGAAAGCCAAGTTTATTGCTGGAAGGATCATCCCTGCTATCGCAACCTCCACAGCTATGGCCACTGGTCTTGTGTGCCTGGAGCTGTACAAGGTTCTGGATGGGGCACACAAAGTGGAGGACTACCGCAATACATTTGCCAACCTTGCACTGCCTTTATTCTCCATGGCCGAGCCTGTCCCACCCAAGGTTATCAAGCATCAAGACCTGAGCTGGACTGTCTGGGACAGGTGGACCCTGAAAAACAATCCTACCTTGAGGGAACTTCTCCAATGGTTTACAGACAAGGGGTTGAGTGCTTACAGCATTTCATTTGGTAGCTGCCTGCTCTACAATAGCATGTTCCCTCGGCATAGGGAGAGAATGGACAGGAAGGTGGTTGATCTGGTGAGGGAAGTGGCCAAAGTTGAGTTGCCTGCTTATCGCCGCCACTTTGATGTTGTCGTGGCATGCGATGATGACGAGGGAAATGATGTTGACATCCCTACAGTGTCCATTTACTTCCGTTAGGTTTCCCTAACTGATGACAACTGTGTTCCTGATGACAACTGTGTACACAAGAACATGTAGAAAATAGTTTCAAGATTCCATATATGAAAAGGGAAGTGTACTTTTAATGAGGATGTCCGTTATGTTGATTTATTGCTTTTCGGTGTAACGATGAAACCAGACTGGGAATCAATATTCAGTGGATTTTTGAATTACCATTTCACGATGGCATGGTTTTTTTAGGTGTTTACGAGTGTTGGAGCTGCTGTTTATTAAAGTATTTTTTTGAAAATATATCAAAATATTTTTTTTAAAAAAATATATAAAAATAATTTTATATAATTGTTTTTTTTTAGAAATACTATGTGTTTGACTTATTATTCAATTTTATGATGAGCAATAGAAATATTGGAATAGGAGGCCACAAATTGGGCAAATTTGGGAGGGGTTGTCTCGGTACGTTGCACTTCAAACTGTGGTTTTTAGTTGTAGCTGTGATTTTTTATGATAGTTGCAAGAGTGGCTCTAACTTTTTTGAAAAGGTGTTTGGTAATATTCATGATAAGTGCTTTTTAATGGGAAATATTTTATAGTGTGTTAAAAATAATTGTGAAAAGGGTTTTTATTATCAAAATTACCAGAAAGGACACGTGAAGAGAAGATACATATTTGTGAATATATATATGTATGTATATATATAAAATTAAAAGTGAACATGAAGTCATAATTTCCTTTGACATAAATCTTTGAAAAAATTGATAGCATATGACTAATTCAATACGTTGCATATTTAAATTAACATTTTTCATGAAAAAGAAAAGCAATGTTGTCACAAAGAACCCATCATTACTGGTTGTCTAAAAGTCCACATCCCTCATGTGTGATAAATATCATCTTCATCTGGAAGCCTTTAAGAAGAGATATTAAAAACATATAGAAATATATCAGTTGGTATGAAATCATAATGTTAATCAAACTTAGTGAATACATAATCTCCTTTAAATATTTGTTCTAGCATAGTTATACAATGCCATATTTGCAACTACAATCATCTTCACTTGGCTTCTACATGGATAAGGGGCATGCATGTCAAAAGCTACCATCTCTCTTTCCACACACCAAATGTTTATTCAATCACACAACGCAGGAGTCAGCGTCCGCGATCGAACACTTCTTTTTTGCAGACTTTGAAGAAGATTTGTTTCTAATATTAAAATAATTTGTGAGTGAGAATCAAATAGATTTGCAACGGATAATATTTATTAAATAAAAGCAAGGGACCGGTGGAGTTGAAAAGAATATTTAAAACAATTAATAAAAGTAAATAACAATTGTCTTAAAAGATTAAGTTTAAAAGCTACGTCTTGTTGCTTTTAAAAGGAGCTGTAAAACCATGCGTGAAATAGGCTGTGATGTTGCCTTTTAAGTACTGCTGAACACTTCAAGATTTTGCTTTGGGATGAAAAGCAACGTAAGCTTCAAAAAAAGTCAAAAGCGGTGATTCTCCAAACGAGCACTCACACTCTTTGGAGTTGTTCCTTATGTTCGGCTAACACAGCACGAACTCTGTTCTTCTTGGATTTTACACTATAAGTTGTTTCATTTATAATGTCATTTTGTTTGGTTGTTGAGAAAGTTTTGGAAAAAGATGTAACCTTTTTATTACTATATGCTGATTAGTTGAATTAAATTTAATTAATTTCTTGATAAATTATTGTGCTTAATATCGGTTTGATTTGTTAATAATTTAGAGGTCATGGAAGCTTAGATTTTGATAGACTAGAAATAGACTGTGATAAGAAAAAAATATACGTAACAAGAAATTATTCAAATCGAGAAGAAATTTTAAGGATTTTATAGGCTTTATTATTATTATTTTTTGCTTTGGGCTAATACATGGGTTGTAAAGTCGATTGTGAACTTTGCACCATTCCTCTTCATCAGTATGGTTCTGCCCTGCGAATAAGTTGTTGATAAAACTGGATTTGCAATTTATGGCTAATTAGCTTTGTGGATAGTTTATTGCTTAAAACTATGGTTTGAGTGTTAAATTATATTTGTTAATAGTTTAGCTTGTTGACAGGAGATGATATCTTTTTTTTTTTCTTCTGGATTTGGGTGCTGTAACATGATTATATATGCACTGTGCTAAGGAGATTTATATTACTGATTAAAATTATAATCTTCTAAATTATCACTACAATTTTTATAATTGTTTTTGAATTGTTAAATTTTTATTTAAATAATGTATTTTAAGATGTTTGAAAAAAAATTATATATAATTTTACAATTTTAGTTTATTTTGTATTTTAGAATAATGTATTTTAAGATGTTTAAACCATATGTAAAAAAAAAATTTCTTATAATTTTATAATTTTAATTTATTTTATATTTTAAATTCCGTGTCAAAAATATATTTTTGATAACCACGACCAAGAACCTAATAAAATCTCCCCGCATATGTTTTATTTTGTTAATTGGCGCTATAATTTCTCATAATAGCTATCCATCCCCGCATATGTTTTATTTTGTTAATTGGCGCTATAATTTCTCATAATAGCTATCCAAGTAAGCAATAATAAGTATCTACAGCACAAAAATGTATTCTAATTTTGTTCCTCTGGTGATGCCATTTGTATGAATAGTTAATATTTCAACTTCATTATTCTTATGTTATATGTAATATTACATAAGAGGTCCAGCTATGGACTTCCTCCTTGTTACTGTTAGCGAGAGACAACTAACCACAAACTTGCATCAAATGATAAATGGATCAGGATCATAACACAATTGATTGGATACTCTCTGGTTATGTTTGACAGACAAAACTGTTAGTCCTTCCCAGCTAATATATTCATCTTATATTCCATTTTCATTGAGCAGAAAGTCCAAACAAACAGTACAAGTCAAGGGAAAAGATTACTTTCACCTGCATGGAAATTAAACAGGAAACTTGGTCTGTTAAATCTTGAATGAAGTTGTTGTTGTTGATACCAAGGACTGTCATAGAAGGTCCACAGGCCCGCACTTCATCAGGTTATTGCCTTTTAAATCCCAATAAACAAGTGCAGCAATTGTCAGAGAAGGAACACTGAAATCAGCCGAGTGCAAGCATCTTTTAGTATTGCCATTTGCAACAAACCCAAAATTCAAAACCAACATAACATAATTGATTAGCACAAAGTCCAATCACAGTCCAAGCATCTTTTAGGCATTTGAGGTCTTTGATTTTGGAGTCTAAAGAGAGAGAGAGAGATTGGTATTGATCTTCCACTGAACTTCGTTATGTTTATTGGTGTATCTTGACCTTCCTCCATTTTCTTCTGTTTCTTTTCAGTTCTTGATGATGATATTTACGATTCTTTTTCTTCGTTTTGAAGAATTTAGAAGGGGGGGGGGGGAGGTGTTGTCGACTGATGGTGTTCTTGTTCTTAGTGTACTTTTAAAGAGGTAAATTGAAATGACTTAAATAGCCCGAGTTTTATGAGTTGCAGCGGCGAGGCAGTGGGTGCCGCTGCATATCGTACCCCTTCTCCAGGAATTCCTGTTCATAAACGATCGTCGTTTCATTCATACGAAGACAGTTCGCCCCTGCCCGATTTATCATGCGAGCAGCACTTTGTTTCTTTGTTTGTTGGCTTCTTGGGAGTAAGCTAGGCTCAGAAGTAGGAGTCCTGATATTCCCAGAACCTTGGATAGATCAACAGAGCACGCACAACTTCCTCGAATTCGGAAAACCCGCGAGAAAATCAGCAAAAACATCACTAGCGCTGCTTGACGGGGCTGGACCTTACAGGCCCCCGATTTACACACACACAACATTATGTGGACTATGGGTCCCAAATCCTAACTCGGACCATTCAAAATTACGAGCCAAGAGGCCCTGTCCTGTAGGCTTGGGACCTCCTTACCCAGGCATCTCAAGCCATCTAACTTGAAAGGGATTTTGCCCCCGTGCATGACTGTCAACAACTTCTGTCATATGCCTGCATATACTGACAGAAAGACCTGGGATAGCTGGATTAATGATGATGAACTTGATCCTGAGAGAGGGAGGACCCCTTTTCAATTGAGCCCTTCCCTCCATAAAAAGGGGCGGCATGACACAAGTGGGTGGGGGGGCACAAATGGATGCGAATTTTGAGGGGAATGGGGTTTTTCTGAAAAGAGAGAGAATCGTAGAAAAAAGGAAAAAGGAATATACCCTCGTTGATAAAAGTTATATAGTTTGACATTCTTTACAATTTCTACGCTAACAAATATTTGGCTAATTTAAACATGGAAGAGTCATCCACCAGAGGCGGGGAACTTGCGTTGTTGGTGTGCCGAAGAATCCAAGCCTCCTATGAGCATCGATCATGAAGCCAGTAAACTTAATTAACTTGATGCGGCTCAACCCAGTTTTGGTGTTTTTTGACCAGACTCTTATGCTAGTTGGGCTCACGTCTCAACTATACACGTAGTGGTACTGCAACTTCAAAAAAGACCTCGACGTGCAACCTTGTCAGAAAATAAGTAAAACGAAACAAAGAAACATTCTTTGTTGCTCTATTAATGAATTTCTTGTGATTTCTCCATCAATAAAAGCTAATAGTCTCTCCAAGACCTAGAATCATTCCAGATAAATTCTCACCTCTTCAACTAAACCGCCTCTCCTACCCATGACCATTCTAGACCAGCTCACGCCAGTAAATTTAAGGAAGGAGAATCAAGAATGGTAGAGTCATGCTGAAGAAGAATAATTAATGAGATGTAAGTTCTTAAATGCGATAGGTCTCCATCGCATGTAGAGATGAAGGATTAGACATGCTGAAGAAGAAGAATTATTCTTAATTTCTCATACCAGTGCCGGTTTTAGTTGCGTAACTACATCTTATGGGTATGAAATCGGTTGGTGGATGTGGACATTATTGGTAAGAGTTCCTCTTTAAGGAAATTAGTTCAGTTTCCCGCCTAGTTGGCTACTTGTAATCTGTAATTTCCTTTATTACTTGTTTAGAGAAACAAGAAATTGCCAAGGAATTCTAGTTTTTGACAGCCTCTATTGCTTCTGTCCAAGGCTATACCAGATGTTTCGAGTTAATTTGACGTGCTGGTATAAAATGAAGCGTGTCTTGAAAGCTTGAGTTACAAGTGAGTTTGTTCTTCACCATATACTCCTATTCAGAGTTTGCATCTGAATTTTGAAAGGCTGTGAAAAAGAAATTTCCATAAACACACAAATTTGGGTGTGAATGGCTGCCGGAAGATACTCTCAGTGAAAAAGCCACCTCCCGATTACCCTGATCTTAAAATCCAAACATAAAATGAAGCAACATATGAAAATGCTGAGCCACATTATCCAATAATAATGCAGGCATCCCAAATCAAAATGAAGCAACATATGAAAATGCTGAGCCACATTATCCAATAATAATGCAGGCATCCCAAATCAAAACGATCAAATATCACACCAAATTATTTCACATTGCAATAATATCATTCCTGTTAGAGGTGTGGAGGATCCCTGGCACTGATCAACAGGATTCTACACATCTCTAACAGCTCATTGAACACACATTCAAAAGCTACAACAAATCATATCGAAATCGATTTCCATTCGATAAGAGAATAGGTTGCCCAAAGAAAGCTAAAAGTTTAGTTTCTGTCCAGCAAAGATCAGTTGACAGGTATCTTTGCAAAGCACCTAACCAGATTTCTTGATGTAAGAAGCAAGCTTCGAGTGACAAGAAGACATCCTAAGCTAGAGAGGAGGGGAGTGTTAGTTATTTAGGAGATAAGATGGTCTCTATTTCTTTTTCAAACTCAAAACGTTATCTGTATAAATATTCACTGAACAGTCAACTAAAAGATGAATTTTGTTCATCCAGCTATACTTTTCTAACTCCCAATAATTTTCAAAAAGGAGAGGACCCATTGCTGTGAGCCAAAACGAGGACAAATACACAAGACACTTGATCAGATTCCAAAGGAAAGTGAAATTCCTAATCTCCAAGGAAAAAGAAAAGGAGAAAAAAGAGTCAGCATCAAACATGGCTCAAACCCAAAAGAAACAGACAAGACATCACCAACCCCATAAGTCATCATATCCCCTTCCTAAAATCAACAAGTCTCCTTGACATTAACACATGATTGCAGTCACTGCACTTCCAGCAGTAAACTCTCACCTCCAGGACTCCAAAATGTGAAAAGGACCTCCAAACTGCAAAATAGTTAATGGCATGCATATCTTTCCTATAACTAAAATTGCCTACGCATTAATCATAATTTCAAAACAAAGAAAGAAAGAAGTGGTCTTAATTTATAACGATAATATAACCTTAGCTTCCTAACTTTGATTTTAAGGTTATTACATTACAAGATAGAAAAAAAACTTATCTCATAATACCAAAAACCGAAAAAGATAAAAAAGAAACCCTATAAACTAAGATTAGCCCAGGAAAAATAACGACAAACCTTCTAATTTGAAAAAATAAAAATAAAAATTAGACAGCACAAGAAGGGCACCTGATCAAACCATTCTCATTACAAGCCGTACAGGAGTTAAACCCAGCTTTCTCTATATACAACTTATGACTCCCACTACATTGACCGCATAAAATAAACCTGTAACCACCACACACGTCACAAACACCAGAATCCACAACAGGCAATCCTTCTATAAATTTCTTGAGCTCACCTGATTCGTTTAGCTGTCTGATTTCTTCGGCCCCACCCATGTATCTCCCTCCGATAAAGACACGTGGCAATGTCAGCTTCCGACCACAATTACCACCGCCGGAAAAGAACTGATTTAACTCGTTTAAAAAACTCGAGTCCATTGAGAGATCTCGTTCGTCGATTAAAACGCGGAATCCACGTAGGATAGATTGCACGGTCTTGCAGTCTTCAAATGTTGAACGAACCACACGCAGGCTTGTGTAGTAGACGACAATTCGTTTGTCGGCACCCGGGATTGTGATAAGAGGTTGTTCTTGAAGCGGTGGTGTTGTCGTTTTGTTATGAGCTGGAGTGGCATTGTGTTCTGGTTCGGATAAGGACAATGAGAGGGAGCGGAGGAAAGTGTTAGCGAGCCGGACCCGGTGGAAAATGGAGGAGGATTTTTTTATGGGACTGGAGGGATGATCCTCAATGCAAAGATTTTGGATATCTTTGAAAGTGGAGAAAGAGAAAGGAGAAGACGGGGTGTCGCGAATCTTAACCGTCGATTTAGTACGCGGCCGCCACATCGAGCGGTGGAGATCTGAAATTTACTCTATTCTTTCTGGGTACTGGTAGATTTGAGAAAAATAGAAACAAATAAAATGGGTTTTCTTGTTTTTGTTTAGTTCCGGGGGTTTTTTAATTTATTTTTTTTGGTTTCTCAGGCTTTGCTTAAATTGAAGGTGCTTTTTGGGACAGAAGGAAGAGCTGCAAAAGCTGGTGATGAGGGTTGGAGAGAGAGAGAGCGAGAGGAGGAAAGGAGGGGAGAGATAGAGGTAGGCGGGTGGGTTAAGGTTGTTGAGGAGGATAAATAAAAGTTTTGTGCTGTATTTGGCTTTGGTCTTTTAATGGAGGGTTTAAGGGGATGCCTGTTTAGAGGTGTAGGTTAGGGGATGGAATGATTTAGCCTAATTATAGGTGAAAGGTCCTCGTTTGTTGACATAGACAGCATACTTTTCTCTTCTTCTTATTCTAGGGTAATACTGTAATAATCATTAATTAGAGATTGAGAGTCCTTTTCCCTTTCTGTTTCGACTGGGCCTCGTTAAAACTCGAGTCAATTGGCCTCTCTAACGAGGAGGTTAGCTAGTAGGGAGCTGATTGGACATTTTGCTGCTTGCCTGTTGTCTGTAATATTTGCTGTAACTTGTAAGAAATGTTTGTACCAATGACATCAATGTGACACTTATTTACTGTCTAAATTTGACATGAAGTGATCATAGTAAATTAGAGTGCCAGTAAAGGGAAATGGAAAAATAAAACATCAACTCACATTTTCATAGTGAGAGAGCATCAGCCACATTTTGTAACAGGTGAATTCCCTGTTTTGTCTTGTTTTTTTAAAAAATATTTTTAAAAATAAATTTAATTTTTTATTTTCACATCATTTTCATATACTAATATAAAAATAATTTTTTTAAAATAAAAATATTATTATTTTTATACTTTTAAAAAACATTAATATAATACAAAAAATAACAATTAAAATCCACTCTCACGCAGTCAGGAGTGCTAAAGCTAGATTTTTTTCATTACACCAACCTCCTTGAATTATCTTACCTTCGTTTTAAATGGCATGGATGATTATTTATATATTTATTTTTTGATTTACATGGGTGTCTAAATTAGCTTGCATGCATCATGATTAATTTTTATGGTCCACTGAATACCTTGCAGACCCAGTAAGCATGTAAGAAACCGCGAAGGTGACAGACGTGCACACCAGGACTCGAATCCAAGTGCAATGGAAAAAGACAAGCCCCTTTCACCACCAGGGCAAGCCCTGGTTTGCTTTTTTTTTACTGCCGACTGAATACCATGCAAACCCAGTAAGCATGTAAAACACCGCGGGGATGACAAACTTGCACGCTAGGGATTATTTATCTTTTAATAGGGTATGTGGAAGTGGGTTCAACAATGTTTTTTTATAATATTATTTTTTTAAAAAAATATTTTTTTATTTTAAAAACATTTTAATATACCAATAAAAAAATTAAAGATTAAAAAAAATATTATTTTAATATATTTTTAAATAAAAAAACTTTGAAAAAAACCATTAGCGCATGCTAGTCTCAAGGCATTCCACATATGATCCCTTCATTGGCATCCATGGTCTAAATTTGCATCATCTTTCACCTCTGAACACCAGCACATGCACTTGCCAGGACGACCAATTCCTTGCTGATAAGCGGAGAAGCTATTTGGAAATTCAGTGTAAATTATATTTTTTAAAAAATTTAAATTATTTTTAAAAATAATTTAATTTAATTTATATATATTAAATCATTTTAATATATTAGAAATAATTTTTTTAAAAATAAAAATATTATTTTAATATATTTTAATAAAAAAACACTTTAAAATACAACCTAACCGACACCTTCAATCTTATTCAAATGTCATGAAAATTTACTGTTGTCGGGACGAGGCGTGTTGGAAGGCTGTTTGCCAAAAGCTAAAAGGATAGGGATAAAAGCGCTGTGGGTGTGGGTGGATTCTGAAAAGTTTCACATTGTGGCAGAGAAGAAAGTGTGCACCTGAAACAGCTGTGCTTGACATAACATAGAATGCCTCGAGCGGTGTGGATGCTTCTTCTTCTTCTTCGTCTGTACATCCCAATATCCAGAATGATTTGTGATTCCTTCTCCATTGTGCACGAGAAATGGTATTTATAGAAGAAATAAATTGACAATATGATTTTTAGAATAGCAAATTATATTTTAATATATAATTATTTTGATAATTTAAAATAGCTCCATCAACTGATAAACTTAAAAATAATTTAAATAATTTTTAATCAACTAGATAAAATTTTAAAAAACACAACATGAAGCAATCAATGATTTTATCAAGTTAATGACATGAATTTTTTAGAGTTATAACATGTGAATAATTAAAAAATATATAAATTAAAAAATATTATTATAATAATAAATATTTTATGAAAAAATAATATTTTAACATTTTTTTTATCTTTATTCTTCCTGTAACGTGTAAAATAATCATTGAAAAAACAAAATGTTTTTTTTTTTTCTGGTTTCTCAATTGGAGATGTGATGGTGCCGCATCGAAGCTGGCAAAAGGGTTGGTTCGGGATCCTAGATCTTGCTGACGTCCCCAAAACATGCCATCCAAGTACGGCGACGTATCCAGAATTTATCTGGACACCAGTCACTCTAACATATTCTCGCATTCAGCATGGTGTACTTGTTCTGACTGTTGGTGGAAGAGAGAATAATTAAATGCGAAGAGTGTGAATGTCCATGGATGATTAGATTTGAGCTCGATCCTTGACAGATATCCAGGGAGTGAAAACCAGCTCATCGGCATATGATCAGCACAGGGCCATGTTTCTTTGACCTTATAAACATCTCATCACATGCTGGGAAATGGAGTCTGGTGCCAAATTAGTTCTGACAAGAACAGGACTAGCGTGGTTTGCTCTGTTCCTTCAGTGTCATGGGCAGATGTTGACATTGGAGGGGCATATCACCTCATCTCTATAAGAAATCTCAGAAGATATATTTTCTTCTCCTCGTTTGATTTGCAAAATTGTTGTCCAAATTATAAATCATGCCACTCCACGAGACATGAAACACATCAATGTCTAGGCATGACACTTCAGGAGACCTGTCGTCTTATTGGTTGAATTTCGCTTGGGCCTATTGCCGATAAATTTATTTAGCTTTAGTTTCGGTTAGCTATTATTATTGGAGATTGCTGCATAAGCATGAGCTGACAAACAAAACATTGAAGAGGCGTAGCCCACGTACGCTCAAACTTTGCGAAGAGAGTTGCAATTTCACCATGACATTAAAAAACTGGATTGAGATTCTTTCATGTTTGAACGAAGATTTTACATCATGTTGCCTAGATTTAAAACTTTTAAATTAAACAAGAAAATTAATGCTCATTGTTGGGACTAAAATTTAGATTTTAAGTTAAAAAGAGTGCTACAATTTTGTAATGTGTATTAGAATATATATATATATATATATATAGCTAAGTGGTGCAAGTGAAACGCAGATGAAAGTTTAGTATATACAATATCATATTCTCCTTGATGTACGGATAATTGATGTAAATAATAATAAACTAGAAAGAGGAAAAAATAAGGGCGAAAAGAGAAAGAGAAGATTGAGTTATTTGATTAAACTAAGTACATAAAGATCCAATCGAGCTAAACATGGGTTCAAGTGGGTTTTGTTTGATTGGATCAAATCAAATCCTGTATTGAGCTAAATCTGACTATGATTAAATTAAGTTCAAGATAAACTTAATTGAGTCAAGTTTTATTTTATCAAACCAAATCTCACACTAGACTAAGTATTAACTATCATGAAACTAAACCCAAAACAATTAAGCTAAGCCCACAAGCTTAGTTGAAACTTCTTTTACATTTTTTTTTCCTTATCTATTTGAACCCGTGCAGTCACATACAAAGTAATGTTAGAGATAAATTTTCAAGGATTTAAATTCATGCGGGTGAGAATTATGTGAGAATTAATGGGAAAAATCAATAAATTTTATGATGTTTGGTAAATAATTTATAACATAATTATTTTATGGACTCTCTTTGAATGAAAAAATAAATACAGTGAAATTATAGAAATCTTAAATAGAAATATATATATTTTTTACAAATCATAATTTTTCTGGGTGTTTTTTTCAAAGCAAATTCAAAAAATAAAGAATAAAATATTATTAATTATTCTTCTATTACCATAATTTTTATTTTTTTTTGAGAAAATCACTTGGCATTGCTCAAGCCGAAATTCCTATTCAGGCCTGTGCAGTGTCCATTGCATGGTGGGAAGACAAGAAGCAACCCAATGTAATAAAGTAGCAGCAGTACGTATTTTTTTTTTTTTGTTGGAATATAATGAATTTAATAGACTTAAATAAACGTTATGTTAGCTTGTGACAAGATGGGGTGGTGGCGCAGTTGGCTAGCGCGTAGGTCTCATAGCTAAAAGAGTTATCCTGAGGTCGAGAGTTCGAGCCTCTCTCACCCCATGTAATGTTTTTTTTTTTTTCAAAAAAAAAGAAGACAACAACAGACAACTGCTCTTATTTATATCCGGTATTAAAACTCTATAATTCGGCTTTTCATCCATGAGCCCATGGATTTGAGATGCATTTGTCCATATGCATGTAAACAGGACAAAATATTATATTCAGTAAGCTGGAATATGGAAAACAATATTTTATCACGCAGGCCTTCTGTTATTACCAGCTCTCTTCCTAATTATTTACCTGTAAGAAAGGATGTTCCTGCGTTGAATTGACATGGATGTGGATGTGGATGGTAACGATACGACCATTTTCGTTGAGTCTTTTTTTAGCATTCTACACATGGAAATATTCTCTTCTCTGATAGACATCATATACTCCAATTGGACCTCTACTTTGTATCATTGCGAGCAGAGTTTTCTTCACAAAAAATGGCTTCGGATCCTGGGGGTGTTTAAGCTCACAGTGGAATTTTTTTTTTATAAAAAAAACAAACTTAAAAATATATTTAAATATTTTTTTAAGATTTTTTATCTTATTTTTAACATCAATGCATTAAAATCATCTTAAAATATTAAAAAAATTCATTTAATGTTTTTTCAAATAAAAAATAATTTTTAAAAATACCTGAAAACAGAAATGTAAGTTGTTAGAAACACCTTCTTATTACAATAATAATACTTTAAGTTACCGTTTGTTTTTCCGCAGAATAGAACAAAAATCTACGTTAACAGAGGCAATTAAAAGGGAAAAAAAGGAAAAAATAATAATTAGAAACTCAAGTATGAAGTAATATAAGAATTTCTTTGCAGTGTAGGATATTTTGGAGCTTAACTCGACACCTCCCCTCGTAAAAATCTTTAGATAGAGACCTGATAGATCTATAGCTAATTGCATATTATCATTACTGCTATTTTAACCTTTCTCCTTTCGCTTTAAACCTCTCCATGACTTCAGGTGCGTTGACAAAGAACCATGTGCCAGGCCAAAGTTTTTTTAATGAATTTTTTCTGTTAAAGGGCCAAAATTGTTATTTTATGTATCTATCTAAAGTGACTTGCTGGATTAAAGTATGCTATCAAGATGGAATTTTGCAGTTGGATCATTCTAAAGTCATTTGCTTCGAGGGGAATATTTTGATGCAAACTTGAATGATTATCATGATTGAAACAGGAACTATTATGAACTAGAAGAGGCTACGTGTGATAATAGTGACGCCTGGAATCTCAAAAGAAAATGTTATCACTCTTTTAATCCTCTAGTAAATCATAAATTAGCTATTATAATATTGAGAAACGAATTAATTAGCCCCCTTGTTTCAAAAACTAATATTTAGTCATTTTTGTCTGTTTTATGTTTTTTTCAATTTATTTTAATTACGTTTTAAATTGTTAAAAAGGAAAAAATAGATATCATTGAATGATTGATGAGAAAAAGAAAAAAAAAATTGAGATGAATTAATATTAAATTAAGCAAGGTTAGTAATGACCAAGGGACTGATAATTAATTTTTGAAATGAAGAGGACTAATTAAATTAATTCCCGAGACTAATTGATAATTTACTCCCCATGATGTGCCATCTCGACATTTTCTAGGTTGAGCATCATCGAGCCTATAAATACTCGAAGGCTTCGCATTGAGTTAATAAGATAAAAAAATATGGTAGTTGAATATCTTCCTTGTTATTCATGGCAAAGTACGTACAATCCCATAGAAGAAGTAGGCCTATTTTTTCGAAACACAGATCAATTAGGCAGCTATCCCGAGGACTCTTCTTTATGCGTATCTTTTGAAGGTTTCTCTGATATCTCCTCTCCTATCCCAATTTCTCCAGTTTCTCTAGGTTTCCCCCCCCATGTTGATGATTTGCCTGTCCCCATGTCCCATCCAGAGGAACAGAAATATTCCCTAATTCCGGAGTCTAATATTACTTTTGATGATCCATTGATGGTAAGAGAATTTGAGGATATAAATGATTGGTTGGCTAGTGAGAACAGTGGTGCTCTGCAAAACTTTCCTGGAGATGATGCAGGGAGCCTGCTTGTCTCCTCTCCACCATCGATGGAGACATCTATAGACACACTGACGACTCAAACATCCTTGGTTCTGCCCGGTATGGGAATGGAATTTGATAGCCAATTGATGATTCTCCATCTGCTCAAGGCTTATGGAGAGGCTGCGGAGATGGAGATGAAAGAGTTAGCAGAAAAAATTATGAGTCGGTTAAAAGAGATGGCATGCCCTATTGGTTCAACCCTGGAGCGACTTGCTTATTATTTGATTCAAGCACGGGAAGGGGAAGTGGACTTTCTATGGCAAGAAGCAAGCAAGAATTATGAGGCTGCCTTTAAAGCATTCTATCAGATATTTCCCTACGGGAGGTTTGCTCATTTTACTGCCAATTCTGTAATACTAGAAGCCATCCCTGAAGAAGCTGACATAGTGCACATAGTTGACTTTGACATTGGTCAGGGTGTGCAATGGCCTCCACTGATCGAAACACTTGCGAGGCGAGGCAAAAGAATGGTGAGATTGACTGCAATAAAATGGGAGGAGGAAGAGGATTGCATTGGTTTTGGTTCCTCGAGGAGGTTTGAGGAGACGAAATTGCGCTTATATGAACACGCACAAACATTTGGTTTGAGATTGAAAGTGGAGGAGATGGACATGGAGGGTTTGGTCAGTGAGATGAAGAAGACAAAGAAAAGAGGTGGAAGAGGGGAATGGTTAGCCTTCAATTGCACGGTGGGTCTCCCTCACATGGGGAAAGGCAGGAGTGCCAGGAGTCTTGGGGAGTTTCTAAGGTTAGCCAAAGATTCGATCACCCTCAATACTGATTGTGGTAGTGGTACTAGGGGAACTATAACTATTGCAGATGGGATTGGTTGGGGCATGGAAATGAAGGAGCAGAAAGGATACGGCTCTGTTTTTGCAGGGCAGCTGGTTCAGTTCATGGCCTTGATAGAATCAATGGACTGTCATTTCCCTGACCATCTAAGAGAAGCAAGAATAGCCATGGAATGCGTGTTTTTGATACCTTATGTTTCTTCTTCTTTTGGCTTGCAAATGTGGGATGATATTGCTAAAGAAAGCAGGGCACTCTCAGAGGTAGGGTTGGTGGCCTGGGAAATGAGAAAAGATAATCTTCTAGAGGCCAGGGAATTGATCAGAGAAACAGAAAGCTTCTACTGTGTGAACATCGAAGGAGTGAAGGAGAACCAAATGGTACTGAGCTACATGGAAGTTCCTCTGGTGAAGGTTTCAAGCTGGACATAAATGGAGGACACAAAACGAAGTACATACTTACACAGAGGACACTGTAAAGGAATCGAATATTCATCATCTGCTCACAGAATTTTATAATTCTATTCACCATGTATAAAACAAAATTGACATGAATCGAATTCTTCATCGTTTATTTCAATTGATTAATCAGTGATGATGGCGTCGGCTATCTTTTTCTTAGCCAAACAGAAAAACAAAGTTCGTGGTATGAGGTTGTTTCAGCAGAATTTGTGGTGAAATTTCCTGGTGTTATTAATCGGTTGCAGCATTGCAATGACAACATGCATGAGCTATTGCACACGACTTTATATGGGCCCGTTTGTGCAGCATAAAAACACCACAGCATTTCCCCAAGTTTTTTTCATTTGATATATTCTTCTTTTTTACACAGCTTTTGGACACTTTTCTTCATTCTAGTGTTATTTTGAGTTTTTTAAATTGATAATATAAAAGTTAGATAAATTGGCGTTAATATTGGATTTAAAATCAAATTAGTTACACAAATATTATCGTTAGACAAAGCTTTTAACATGTAAAGAATTCTTTTTATAATACAAATTGGTCACTAAAGAATATATCTAATTAGTGAATTTGAATGTTCATTTTCTTAATATATTAATATTTAATTCTTTATATATATATATATATATATATATATAAAAACATGGCAACGCCGGGGTCATGAATATAACAGCCAATAAGGCTATAAATTAAATAGCCTAAATACACTAAACTAAAGCAATTATATTCTATACGCGTACTTCTCAGGTACTGTTTTCTTGTAATTGGCAAATACTGTTTCTCAAGTTTGTTCCTGTACCTCAGATAATGTTATCCAAAAATCTTTGAATTATTAAAAGAGAAAGGATCAACTGTGGAAACAATCATGCAACTGCGCTGCTTCTGTTTTTGGCCTGATTATGAAGCTCATATTCTAACGGTCCTTGCGGGGAATTTCTTTGAAGATGAGCTCAGCGTCACCTGATTACGCCTGATTACAATGAGCGGAAGCATTCAGTTTAGAGAAGCTGCCAAGCATAAGAAGAGGACCCCAACAGCAACTTGTAATAATGGAATACAAACGTCAACATCCGTGCTGTAAGCATGTCCCTTTCCCCGCCGTCATGGACTCTTGCGAATGTGATTATTCGTGATGAAACAATGAGTTGAATTTGATGCTTTAGGAACCTTACTATAGGCCATGTCTGCATCTGGGAGGAACGACAGCAAGAGCCAGAACTGAGGCCAGAAGCCTTACAGGCTGTTTGAAAATCAATATTCATTTCAATTTTATTCAAATCCCATGCATGTTTGGAAAGATATCTTATCAGAATAATTGAATTCGACTTTTTAAAAAGTCTTTAACGGAATTCACGCATTGAAATTGCAGCTGATGAGCTGTGATTGACTCGGACTTGGCTTTTATTTTAACGTTACTGCACATATTACCTCATCTATCCTTAAAAATTGTTGCTGTTACTGATCTGCCCCCTCTCTCTCTCTCTCTCTCCCTCTCCCTCTCTCGCTCTCACATGGAAAAGGAAATGGCAGTCCTGTTTTTTTTTTTTGTTAGAGTTACTTGTAAATTACTTTTTAAAGTAATTTTTATTTAAAAATATTTAAAAATAATTTTTTTACTTTTTAAATATAATTTTTTACATTAATATTTAAAAATAATATAAATTATATATTAAAACATTACTTAAAAATTTAAACTATTGAATTAAATTAATTTTTTAATATAATACCCGAGTTTTGATAACCAAACATTTATGAATTTAAATCTTATTATTTTTATTTATTTGATAAAAACTAAATACAAAGTAACATCAATCTATGTAAATTTCAAGTTTAAAAAAATTTCACTTAAAAATTTGTATTAAAAAATAATATAAATCATATCTTGAAATTTTATCTATAAATTTAAATTATTTAATTAATTGATTCTTTAATAATTAATATATTAAAATAATTTAAAAAATAAAAAAAATCTTAAACAAATAATTTTTTAAAATAATTTTAAAATATAGAAACAGGAGTAATCAAAATACATGTGCTATTAATATTAAATTGGGCTGAACCCATTAACTAGTTTTGATCACACGATTCAAGACAGTAGCTAGACACTGAAGCAAGGCAAGTTCAGAGATGGACCTCCATGCAAGGAAAAAAAAATTGATCCGTTTCAGGGAAATCTCATAAAAATCCTACCTTTCTAGCTATACTACTGATTCTTATGTTAGAATAAATGATGGTTTTTATACTTGTATGAATGATAATATCGTAAAATGATAAAAAAAAATAGTATCTATTAGTAATTTTCCAATTTCAGAATTTTAAAAAATTCCATCACTTAAAAATTTTATTCAAAACAAAAGAATTCTGTCACTAAAACAAATCAATTCAAGAATCTGTTACTTAAAAATCAATTCGTTCAATTCTTAAAAACAATTGGATCCAAGAAAAAGCTGCTAGACCTCAGTCCAAAGTGAGTACCCATTTTCTTGGGCTAGAATATCTTAGCCCATAATTCCTAGCAAAAGATGCCCCATATTTGGGGCCCGTTTCTTTTGGCCCTGTCGAAAGCACGGATAGATTAGTCCTAATTTTGTTGATTGTTGAGAAATAATTATAAATATACCCGAGGTTTCAGTAGGGGTGTCTTGGATTATTAATATGGTTGTTTTTTAAAGTTTTTTTTAAATATATTTAAATAATATTTTTTATTTTTTAGAATTTATTTTTCACCTACATCACAACAATATAAAAATATAAAAAATAAATTTTAAGTAATTTTTTTTCTTGAATTTTAGCAAAGCTCTGTTGGGTCCACCCTCCAAGATGGTGGCGACATATCCGGTCTTATTTTCCATTCTCAGAGTCAAATACTCAAATGTCTGTCTACACACACACACACACACACACATATTAGTTTATTATATGGGGCCTTGACAAGCTTCTCAACCCGTGAACCTTTGCAACGATGCACCTGGAAATGCTCATGTTAATTATAATCGGGAAAGCATCCACGATCCAATCTATCATCCCTCTCTTTCGTGAACGCGTTAGGTGCTATAAATAGCTTCTTCTCAACACGGCATGGGCTAGGGCTAGGCATTGCCAGATGTGGTGGTTCTGTCTTACTTGACTCGCCGTATCATTTTAATCTGGTTAATGTATTTGAAAATTTGAGTCCAATCAAGCCAGCATGAAGACTAGTTCTACATCCCTGGAGTAGCCTCTCAGAACCTTGCTAAAGACCAAAGATTTACGTTTTCTTTATCGAAAATAGAAAATGCTGAAAACTTCAAAAAAAAAAAAAAAAGATTCAATGTCACCGCTTGAATAGCTCGTACGGCGTTTTCTTATCGCTCCCAGAGGTTACCCTGTCATTTTAGACGAGGAAACAGGATTTCGTCCCCCCAATCCACGTTATGAGCATGATGACTCTACCCGTAAACAACACTCATAAAAACTCAGGAGCAAGTAATCGTACGTACGTGGTCCAGCCCTGGCCAGCCCTGTGCCCTTGCGGTGGTGCGATCCTGGGTCCAGCATCTAATACCACCATGAATGTGTATGTAGTAGCCTAACTAGTTAGAATACAAAACCACATGATGCACAATTTTATTGATTGCCACAGGTCATAATGATCCAAGCACATGTAGATAAACAAATTTAAGTGTCATTGTTAAGTAGTTGGACTATCAATTTTTCTTGTCGCGTCTGCCGACCTTTTAGTTTTTACACCGCTAATTCACCATTCCAATGAACTTTAATTTTATATACCCAATTTAATTTTATATACTCAATTTATACTGAATTTTAAAGTATTTTTTGTTTGCAGTTATATCAAAATAATATTTTTTAATTTTTTAAAATTATTTTTAACATTAACACATCAAAATATCTGAAAAATAAAAAATAAAAAAATATTTTTTTAAAAAAATATTTTTAAAATATAAAAATAAACATCCCAATTTACTACTCCCAACAAAAAAAAACTTTAAAATAATGTTTTATAGTCAACCACCAATATTAGTCATTTCCATCTATAGAAAGATCCCCCCTCCTTGTTAGAATTGTTATGTGCAGCAATATGAAAAAACATTTACAATTTACTCTAAAATGCTATTGTTAAAAGATTATAATGATAAATAAATATTATTAAATAAATTATATTAATTATTAATAAAATAATATAATTCATGTGCTGATATCGTAATTTATAACTAAGTTGTTTCACCATTCATGTATATAAATAAAGATATATCTTAAAGAATAAAATTAAAAAATTAAAAAAATATAAAATAAACATGTAAGAAAAAAAAAAGGAGTGGTTGCTAAGGATAGTAATTTTATTCAAAACAATAGAATATAATTCTTTTTCTCCATATATTTATGTTGTTTTTTTTATTTATAATAATATTAATTTTTTTCATGATTTGTTGAATTATTTTAAATATTATATTAATATATTTAATTTTAAATGAGTAATTATCAAAATATCACTGGTTAGAAATTCTGATACTCCTGACACTGATCAAATACCTATAGCATTTAAAGGATGGGTAATTCGATCTTATTAAGGGGTCTCTATCTTCTCAAAACATTTTCAAATGGATTATACGTAGAAACCAGAAAATTAAGTTTTCGCAATGCATTAAGAGGGTCGCTGTATCTTGCAAGAGCAGATTTAAATAAATAATGTAAAAGAATTCCGTCAGGTCTCATAATTGATATTACAGAACCTGCAAGAAGAAGGTTTCCACTCTCCATACATAATTAATGGCCGCTATGCAACTCAAGATAAATCATGCTCAATGAAGATCATAAATCCTTTTCAAACAGTTCGAAGAATCTATATCATATTCCTCGATCCCCCAACTTCAGTGCTTATCTTCGAAGCCATGATTCCCCATGATATGCTACCTTTTGATATATATATAGTCTCATCATTTAGATCATGCTTCATGGATGCAGTATACAATATTATAGGTGAATGTGTCTTGTAATTCACTCTCTCCTCAGCCTTTTCTTTTCTTTATGTCTGGATTCCTGGGTTTATACTACTGCAAACAAAGTGATCAAACTGAAGCTGGTCCACTTGGCAAACATGTAAAAATACTATGAGACAATCATTAATTTGTCATCACACAATTATCAACATCTCTACTCAACATATATGGCTGAATGATTGAAGTGTGTGAAACTGTGCACAGATACACACACCCACACAGCTGGATAAACGCACAAGTGCAGACTACGTGGTTTTTTATGCACATTGCATTGTTTTTTTCTTTTTCAAGTGAGCTGTCTTGTGCTTGCCGGAACTGAACTAATTCAGGATTTAAGAGGACCTCCTTAATTTACACAGCAGATAAAGGTAGTTTGTAAGTATTGTTTTTTAAAGTATTTTTAGTTGGATATATATATATATAACTTGAATAAAAAAATTTAATATATTTTTTTAATCTAAAAAACACACTCAAAATTGAATGTGCCACAAGCTTTAGATTTGGCCACTCGATAAAGGGTGATAACATTTCATTAAGTTAATTTGAGATGAAGCTGGAATTACTGATTGAAGGTGATACATGATCTTTCCATGTTGTAATTTATAAAATCAGCTCATTTCTCATTATCCAACTCTACTTAAATTATAAATAAAACAATTTACCTTTTCTTTTTGAAAGAAATTGAGAGTACAGATAAACTAACCACGCACCCACTTAATAAAATTATCGTGTTTTATTTTTTATACTAGAAAAACACCCGCCAAACCCCCATGCCATGACCAAATTTCTATATATATCTGGAGATGATGCTAAATATCAGATATAAATAGGGCGAGACTCTTGTTTCAAAGCCATATCATTGTTTTCTTTTGATTACAAAGATCGATGGACATTTAGGAATGGATATAGAAATAGACTTACTATGTTATAAATATTTATTTTGGGAATTAGCATTTTTAACATTGTTTTGGGATTTAATGTGTGCTATCCAAAATACTATAGAAATAGGTACATGGAATTATTTAGACAAATTAAAGGCAATACCTTTTGATTAGTTCCTACAGTCTATAGATATCAGCATTTCAACCAAAAGTATTTATGGTAGATAATACCTCTAGGCTGAGACCTAAGTACCAACGTTAAATTAATTTCCAATAAATAAATAAATAACCAAAAATTTCTTTCTTTAAAAAATATTATTCCATGCAAGACACCAACTCAATAATTTCCTGTCCTACGCTCTCGCAAAACTGAGCGTAGAAACGATGTATAACAAATAAAGAATGGTGCCTTACCATTGACAAATTCACATGATAAACAGATAATATATCCAGATTCTTGAAATTAATCAAATATAAACCGAGGAATGTGCTCAGCAATGTCCACGGACACATGCAACCGCAGCGCTTGGAATCGCTCAATCAATCAAATGGGGATGCTCGGACCAGTTTATTTATCTCGGGGAATCCTGTGCTAATATATAGAATCGATCGTTCATCTGTCAAAAATCCGAATTTTTATCTACTTATATTATAGTAAATAAAAAGGTAAATTATACGGGCAGATAAGAAATCACTGCTATACGTCACGTGACAGGCACGTGGTTGTGGAGGGGTGTTTAGAGCTTAGAGGACGGCGCTGGTATTTTTTTGTTTGGGGAGAAGGGTAGACGTAGTCCAAACTCGAATGCAATCCTATCAGCAACAAGACAAACAAAATCCAGTGTTTCTGAATCGCCGCAGACACATTTTTTATTCTCTCGTAGCCTGTTTAAAGTAGTCAAAATGTTATTTTTTTTATAGTTTTTTATTTACAAATATACCAAAAGAATATATATTTTTTTATTTTTTAAAGTTTATTTATAAAACGGGGCATAGCCCGAATTCGTTCGTTTATAAATGTTTCGGCCTTAATTGACATCTTTAATTGAAAACACGTATGATCACCGATACGCACGCGCTTTCTTCTCTTCTCTTCTAAATTAGCTAGCTCGCACTTACCAAGCCAAGACTCCATCAAGCTCTCCTCTCTCTCTCTCTCTCTCTCTCTCTCTCTCTCCATCCGTCTGTCTGTCTATCTATATATATTTGTCTTCTTTATCTCCCAAGTGGGTTTTTGACACATTTGTAACCAAGAATTATTTTTAGAAGCTGTTGACTGTCTTAATGACGGGTGGATGGTGGAGATTGAACCGGGTGAAGCTTCGCATGGAGGTTTTGATGCTCGTTCTGTTGTTATTTCATCAAAGTTTTAGCTTTTGCTGGTCTCTAAACACTGAGGGTGAGTTATGCTATGTTTTATTTTCATATGGTTGGGAGATTTTGTTTTGCATGTCCTTACTAAGTTGGAATTCCTTTATATTGTAACGTGAAGTGTTGAAAATGGTGCAGGTTTGGCTTTGTTGAGATTTAGAGAGAGAGTGGAGAGAGACCCTTTTGGAGTTTTATCGAATTGGAATGAGAAAGATGGAGATATTGATCCTTGTTCTTGGTTCGGTGTCGAATGCTCTGATGGCAAAGTTGTGATCTTGTAAGTCATTCATCCTCTTGTTTCTGTTGGATAAAAAAAAAAAAAACAAGTGGTCGTCAAATAGTAAGTAATCAAACATTCTTCTTCTACAGGAGTTTATCTTTATCTTTTGTGCCTGTCAGTTAATTAAATCTGTGATCTGGGATAGCCCATTTAGTTAGATCAAAGATCCAATGTGTTTAGAGATGGTAGATTATTATTAGTACAGATTTCTTTCTCTGTCTCTATTGATTAGAAAGTTTGCAAAAGCTTTTTGTAAGCTAGAATATAATGTGAATATTACTGGAAATGTGAAATGCTTGTGAAGAACATTAACGTTAATCAACTCTGAAGTCACTTGTTGACTTTTATTAGATCAAGATCCAAACTTGAGCTTTCATATTCAATTTAAATTTTAGATGGACTTAAAGTGAAGGAATAAACAGTGTATGTTGTTGCCGGCCTTTGTACTTGTCGGTGCAGAATCTAAGCAGCCCTTAGAAGTGATCAGATGACAAACTATTTAATGCAGCATGTGTGATGTCCCTATGGTAGATAGTTCATAACAATGTGGGCCTCCATGGAGCAATCCCAGCATTTTTTTCCTTCTTTTTGCTATTTTATCATGTCATCTTTATTTTTCCTTTTCACTTGTTCATATGTTATATGTTTCCAGTTTTATCCGATGATTATTTGATGTAATCATTTAGTTTATCTATCATCTTCTAGCATGTATCAAACATTCCGTTATTTATCTTTTTAGTTGCAATAAAAGATTTTATTTATTTATTTATTTATTTTCTTAAAGTCATAAGTGTTCAACTTGTAGGCATCTGACAAATCTCTGTCTTGGAGGAACACTGACACCTCAACTTGGAAGGCTAGCTTACTTAAAATCAATGTAAGCTTAAACCATAGCCTGGATTTGATTTTTGGAAACCATTTTACGGAGTTTATCTAATTCACATTTTCCATACAGTAATCTACGCAACAATTCTTTCTACGGAAACATTCCTAGAGAGATTGGAGAATTGAAGGAGCTGGAGGCGTTGGACTTGGGATATAATAACTTCAGTGGACCACTTCCTTCGAACTTTGCAAATAATCTATCACTGACTACCCTGTACGTTAATTCATTGTAGCTGATTATATTCTCCAGTATTTTCCTCTTAAGCTTGGGTGGTTTGACTAAATCATCTCTGATTCTTATTGCAGCTTGCTTGACAATAACAAGTTTCTTGATAGCGTATCTCCTGAACTAAATGAGCTTATGGTGCTTTCTGAAGTTCAGGCAGATGAAAATCAGTTACGAGCTTCTTGTTGCTGCAGAGATTTTACTTGGTAAGCAAGTACTTTTAATGTTATTCCTACAAATCGATCTTTGGTGCAGCCACTTTAGAGATGTCAAAGCAGAAGAAGTTGGAGAGTAGGGGGTGACTCGTGAGAGGGGAGGCGGTTATGGTTCACGACTTTGGAAATAATAACTTGAAGAAAAAGAAGGAAAAGCTAAAATCAACTCATAGGAGAATGCTATGGCCACAAAATCCAGATCAAATAAACTCACAATCACAATTTAAAACTCAGCTTTTGATTTATTCTGCCATCCCCCAAATTCGCAAATGCAAACAGAGGACCTCCTGGTGTATGTGAGGCAAAACATGAAGCAACTTTTCGTGCCCTAAAATTTTGCCTGGTGTCGGCTATTTTTGTCACGAAATCTACTCCTTGATTGGGTTATGCTAACATGGTTAAGTGCTTTCAGTTCTGAACTTAAACTACTTTCCACCAGCTTCCTGACAGCACCTCTTTTATTTGTTAGGAACATTGTTCATTCTGGAAATATAGTTCATCGGATGCTGATGCAGGTGGCAGCTGCTCCAAATCCACCCATAGCAAACAACCGTCATAAAGCACATCAAAGTGGTTCTGAAGCATCGCCTTCACCGTCTTTATTTCCTCAAGGATCTCAATTATCACCATCACTGGCACCCTCAGACTCACCATTTTTATCACCATCACCATCATTTTCCCCATCACCATCTCCTTCAGAGTCCCCGTCATTTTCTCCAGCAGAATACTCCTCCACTTTTCCTTTCCCCCCTTCCCCCTCACCCATGATCGCACCAACTCCAGCTTCACCTGCTCCAGAAAATCCACCTAGTGTCTTTATTGTACCACCACAGCGTGATTGGATGTCAATGGTCCCTGCTCCAAGTCCAAATCATTTGGGACAATCAAAGTCGAAACATCACACTGCTTTCATTGCTGTTGTTATTGCTGGCTCTATGTTCGCTTTGATTTCAGCCAGTGGCATTTTCTTCTTCAGAAGCAGCAAGGTAGTCACTGTCAGACCTTGGGCCACAGGCCTAAGTGGGCAGCTACAAAACGCATTTGTAACAGGTCAATCTTCCTTTTCATATGGATCTCGCATGTGTGCCCGCACACCCGTGTGCACACACACAACAACCTGAAACCTCCAAGCATAGAGGCATAAAAATTCTGGATTAACATTGCTCCTTAAGAACTCCTCTATCATCTATTGCTCCCACTAATATACAAGCATAGATTTTGATTCGATGTTGTCTTTCCTCACTTTTGGTAATGTGTCTTTCAGGTGTGCCAAAACTCAAGAGATCAGAACTTGAAGCTGCTTGTGAAGATTTCAGTAACATAATTGGCTCCTTTTCAGATGGCACGGCATACAAGGGGACACTATCAAGTGGCGTTGAAATTGCTGTGATGTCTACTGCAGTAAGATCTCATGAAGACTGGTTGAAGAATTTAGAAGCACAATTCAGAAAGAAGGTACTCGAAATTGAAATTTGCTAAGCTTCATCCATTTAATATGGCCCGCGCCCCTAAATGCCACGTTTGCTAATTTTTTCAGATTGACACATTGTCAAAAATGAACCACAAGAATTTTGTGAACCTTATTGGATTTTGTGAAGAAAATGAGCCTTTCACAAGAATGATGGTTTTTGAATATGCTCCAAATGGAACTCTCTTTGAACATCTGCATAGTAAGTACATTATTTTTTTGATGCCCTTTCTGATACGTGCTCCATTCCCATATGAATTGGTCAAGTGATTGTAGTTACATTCTGCTGGATCGTCAAATTAATATGGCATTTTATAGGACTGCGTTCATCATATCTGTGAAGAAAAAATCAATACCGGCTCTTGTTCAATCTATGAACGTTAGTGTTGAATTTTTTTTTCCCTTTCATAGGGCTGAAATATGCATCTCAAAAGAAGAATTGGATTTTTTTTATCCATTTGGTACCCTCTCGGAACTGCAAATCATATTCGTATCCTTATATTTTTCTGCAGCTCTATACAGGCAGCTGATCTACTTCATTAAGTAGACCGCATAATACACCATACCATTTATAAGTCGTTGAAATTGCAGTGACTGAACCTATGTAACAGTTTTATGGTATAGATCACTATTGAATTCTTGATTTCTTGTAGTAAAAGAGGCTGAACACTTGAACTGGGGAATGAGATTACGAATAGCAATGGGCATGGCATATTGCCTCGAATACATGCATCAGCTAACTCCACCTATAGCCCATAAAAACCTGCAGTCATCGACCATATATCTGACTGAAGACTATGCAGCTAAAATATCAGATTTCAGTTTTGGGAGTGATGCAACAGCAGCAAAGATTGGATCAGCATCCATGGAGCTTTTAGAATCCCAATCATCAGATCCAGAGGGCAATATTTACAGTTTTGGGGTAATTTTGTTTGAAATGATAACTGGCAGGATCCCATATGCAGTGGACAATGGCTCTCTTGCCGACTGGGCATCAGACTATCTGAGAGGAGAGCGATCCTTAAGAGAAATAGTGGATCCAACTCTAAAATCTTTCCAAGAGAATGAGCTCGAGAAACTGTCCGAAGTAATAAGAAATTGCATCCATCCTGATGCGAAACAGAGACCGACGATGAAAGAGATTGCTGCTAAGTTAAAAGAGATCACAGCAATGGAACCTGATGGTGCAACACCAAAATTATCACCCCTTTGGTGGGCTGAGCTTGAAATTATGTCTACAGAAGGAAGTTGAGAAGTTAACTTAAGTCTGAAATATGGATTTTAGTGTTCTTTTCATGTTCCTTTTAACTATTGTTTTCCCTGATTCTCTTGCTGATCTCTCAGAAGCAGTTGTTTATAGGGTAGGTAATGCTTGTATCCAATGTAACGTAGAGTAAGATGTTTGTATATAACAGAGGAAGGGAGACCTCTGGTCTGTCCATTGCTTTGTTCTTTTGCCACTGCCAAAAGTTGGCTGTATAAAATTCAAGTATCTGAAGTATACTTGCAAGATAAATAAATGCTCTTTTTTTTTTAATATTACCAGTTTCAAGTACTCCAGGATGAAAAGATTTGAGTCAACGTCCACCGCTGTATTCTTCAAACACTTAATCTTTCTTTACGACACTATGCGTTTCTTGTTAGGGGGTGGTGGGGAGCTCAAAGCAATCTCAGCCCCCAGGATATCTCAATGAAAACACAACCCAGTTCCTTTTAGTTACTACTCACTCAGCCAAAATGCAAGGTAAGCATGGGAAAATACAAGAGAAGAGAAAAAATGAGGTGAAAATAAAAGCAGAGGCCAGAAAGTGGTCAGCTGGAGAAATGCAGGACTACAAGAGTAGTTAACGCGATACCATCACCTTTTCTATCTGTAATATAAAGAAAAACATGATATAACAAAAGAGATTTAAATTCCTTCCTGACTTTTGTTCTTGTACATGACGAGCTCAAAAGGGGGCCAAAAAATCCCGTTTCTAACGAGATACAAATTGTGAAACCTATATCATTCTAGAGAAACAATGGCAAGAAGTTGCAGCAAAACCCTTTCGGCCTCAATCCCATTCCGCTTACTGATCATGTGGCCATGGCTGTACATAACTATCTGCTAGTGACATTGTCCATGGGCCGTAGGCAACACGCTTTTCTAGATCCATCATCAATACCATAAAGATATATCATATATGTACAAATGAGCTCATTATTGCTCCTTGACGCAGTCTGTCCTTCTCATGGATGGGATGAATTTGTCCCTGGATGCCTGATAGACCATGATTTCAATAATAATAATAAAAAAAATGATCGGCATGGCTGTCCCCCTTGATTATTGTTGAAGTCCCCATTCTACATCAATGACATTGGTGTCACTTAAATGCTTCGTGTAGCTTGGTCCTGTGTTCTATTGTACAGATTAAGTGTGTCCGTGTGGTTTTGGTCCAGGCAGAGAGCTGCCTCACAATCTTGACGAGCAGAGCTTTTGTCTCCCATTGATTCATAAAATGCTGCTCGAAGATGGAGCATTTGCAACTCAGGCTTGAAAGCTATGGCCTTAGTAAGCTCTTCTAAAGCTTCAGTTTCCTTTTGGTCATCCATTAGCACTGGGAATAAGAGATTCTTCATGTCAGTAGAAGTATAGATTTTACAGGTAATAATTGAGTTCAAGCAAAGGGAAGAAAGATGAAGGCAATGGAATGACAATGGAATATCTGTGAGAACTTTTAGGAGTTGCATAGAAAGGAGGCAGAATTTCCAAAACGGAGTGGTGATGATTACCTGCTGCTCTGTATCTGTATGGGTATGTTCTTAGAGGATCCAGTTGTGTTGCCATATTTAGGTCATCTTTTGCCTTCTCACGGTCACAGTATTCTGATCGTTTCTCATATGCTGATGCACTACTCTGTGCCTTCTCTATTAACTTGGTCATCTCATCAAATGCAGCTTTTCGTTGATATTTTAAATGATAGACACGCGCTAGACCTTGATGAGCTCTTGTATGTTTGATGTTAAGGGCATTCATGTAGCAGTCTGCAGCCTGATCCAGCTTACCACAATCCACATAAATACTTCCTAAATTATTCAATGCCTGCAAAATGCCAACACTCAAATCAAACAAAGACATTGAGCACAGATGGCCATAAGAGAAACATACTGATATAGTCACTACTCACTTGTCCTTTCCTAAGACCATCTGAAGGGCATCTAAGAGCTTCCTCCAGAAGTTGGATGACAGTAGATGAAGATTCAGGATCCAGATTCGCATCAGCTAATGTATATGCCATAAGGAAGAAAGCTTCAAATGACCTTTGGATCGAAATGGATTTCTCAGCCCTAGAGAGAGCTTCTTCACGATGGCCAGAGTCAAATAAAAGCCATCCTTCATATATCAGCCTTTCGTGCACAGAACTGGTATGGTTTCTAGCCAACCGCAAACAGCGCATTGCAGCCTTCTGACAATTTAACCTGGTGCATTGAGGTATCCAGTATATTTCATGCTATTGAATATAAGCTATTGAATATAACAAGGCCAGACAGCTACAAGACAAGACCAAATTTGTTATAACACATGGACAGGAAAACACCTTCCTTGTTTCAGAAGTGCATAAGAAGTATGATCATGGAGGAAAAAATGATGAGCTGATTTAGTATCATTATATCAGTTTACTAAAAAATAAATATAGGATCACTTTATTTTTGACAATATTCGTGGAGTGAATTGGATGAGTTTATAAGATAAAATATACTAAAGGATTGTGTTTTCAACTTGGATACTAGTATATTATCTTGATGGAAAGATAAACAAGATTGCTGCACAAAAACATCCAAGGTACGACAGGTTTCCAAAGATTGCAGACACCGATTTAGAAGTCAAACTTGATGAGTGTTCTGCATAAATAGTACATCTGTATGAACAAAATAAAAAATTGTTCCATCACAAAACTTACCGCAAAAGAAGCAAAGATTGCCGAAACCACAGTAGGCTCTTTGCAGGATCATTTGACAGCATCTGATGTAAGACAGCCAGGGAGCCAATGTCATCGACAGAAGACCATCGTTCATAAAGATGCATCCAGCAATCGGCCAGGCTCCATAGCCGAACACGATGGCTGAGAAGCTCAACCAAGTGATCTCCACTCACCCTCCCGTGAAACATCATGTACTTTGGTTCCAAGGTTAGCAGTGCTCGAATATCTCTCAAAGCACTTTCAAAATCCTCAAGAGCAATGAAGAACCACGCTCGCAACTCAAGACAATCTGGTGAGAGCTTGAAGCCGATAATTTTATCAATCTCTGTAATAGCTGCTCTAATCTGCTTCTCTTCCACCTTCATAACAGCTCTGAACTTGTATGGAAATGAAAGGGTTGGATCCAGTTCAGTTGCAGTATTCATATCCATTATCTTCTCCTGTCCAACACCATACAGGGATCGCTCTTGGTACATCCACCCAGCTGGTTTATGCTTGAAAATAAGAGAGTTCATCAACCTAAACGCCGAATATTGTTGCCCTTGTTTGTACTTGGTCCTTGCAACACCTGCTAATGAATAAACGTGACCTGCCTCGACAGCTGCCTCAAAATAGAATTGGGCACCCTTGTACTCTTTTCTCTCGAGCATTACACAACCCAGTTGATGCAAAGCAAGTGCCTTCTGCCACTTTTCTGTTGCAAACTCTTCCAACCCCTCCAATAACATCACTGCTGCGCTTGATGCCATATTCTCCTCCATGGCAACCTGGCTCAGGAAATAATAGAGCAAGAAGGAAGCATGCCCCAGCATGGCCAATCTCTCCCTTGCCTCTGAATTACAAAAAACACTCATCACTTTGGGGTTATACAAAGAATTTGGGAGCTCTCTTAGAAACACCTGCAAACAAGAGGCTACGAGAAGATTTGCCCTTTCCTCCAAGCCATGATCGATAAGAATCAACGCATCCTCAGTCCCACAGACCAATGAAGCCAAATAAGCATCACAAGCACACTTCAACTCCTCACAACAAAACCTGTTGGCAAAAGAAAGCAACTCCAAAACAATCTCAGGGCAAAATAAATCAACTCTCCCAGTCCTACTGTACACTTGCACAGCTCTCATCCCCTTGACAGATATCCCAATCTTTGAAAAATCAATCTTATCTCTTCTTGACTCGACAAAGCTACCATATAGCATTGCCTTAAATGGACTCGAAAGAGAAGCAATTTTGAATCTAACACAATGAACCAACTCATCACCAATGCAAAATGAAACATCACTATCCTCTTCCAAACTAGAGCCTTCATTGCCCATCATTATTTGATTATCAACCGCCTCAAGATTATCTTGACCGCATTGGCAATGATCATAAATCGAATTGGGATCGTATCCAGAAACCAAAGCAGCCATAGGACATTCAAGGATGTACCCACTACAATCCTTTGATGACACACCAATGAACTCGTCTTCTCTCCTCTCAAACCTTAACCAGGCAGAAAGCACTACCTTTGAGTGCACATCAATAGCATATTGCCTTGCTGCGCAAAGGCACCTTCTAAGCAACTTAGGATCACCTAATCCTCGCAAAATCGAAAACTGCTCGATGCATAATAATGATTTATCGGTTTGCGAGCAGGTATTTAAGCGTCTATAAATTTCAGCTAAAGATTCCACATAGTCTATAGGTTTCAAGTAAGAGTCTATAGAAGGTTCAAGGAGCTCAGTTGTTGGGAGTCCAAAATGGAGCAAAGCTTGAGCTACTGAGCCAGTGTTTGTAAATTTACATTTCGAAAGTTTGCCTCTTGAACAGGGGTTACTGTCTTGGGGACTTAAAGCATGGACTTGGGTGCTCTTGAATCTATCAAGGAGCTTAAAACCATGCATTTTTTTTACTCTATATCTATCTATCCATCTAAAACATCATGAGATTCGCAAAGTTTTGATAAATAAAGATAAACAGTTAGTGCACAAAGAAAGGACGAATTTAACGAGAAAATATTTGTAAACCTTATGTAATTAATACCTCTAGACTGCAAAGTGGAAACAACTCCAAAGTAGAAAAACCAGAGAGGGGAGACAGAGACAGGCCGTTAGGCTAAAAATGGTGTTTGGTTCTTGAGAAAAAAGGAGGAGAGTTTTGGGATTCTAGACTTTGGACATGTTATCCTTTTCTTTTATGGAATAGATTCCTGAGAGAGTTGCGTGTGTCCTTTCTCTCTTTCTATCTCGCTCACCGGATATACAGTTGCAGTAGGCCCCTCTTCGACTGTTTTGGTGACCTGAAAGTTTTTGGTTGATTTGGTGGCTCCCTCCAGTGCTAATGAGTTTTGCTGTTCTGCGCTCAACAACCACTCCATCTTTGCCACATCAATATCAATATCAATATCAACGGTCAACGCTAGAGGGGAAGGGTATTTTTGGTTAATCAAGCTGTTTTTCCTTCCATTTGTGATTGCGGATTTTATTAGCAGCCCCAAATTTGTCTGCTAAGCAAAGGCGTGGAGCTTTGGAGTAAATCTTATGAATCAATAATAATAATAAAGTAGGTTCTTGGGTCAAATCAATACCAAACAGACCCACATCTTTATCAGGTCCCCCCCCTCCCCAAGGGAAACATCAATTTTAAATTGGGTTTTTAAACTTAATTTATCATCAATTAAGTCCCTGATAAAATTAATCTAACCCGTTAAAAATATAATCAACTCCTTGATCCTAATTAAATCTTTTAATTTTACCCAAATTGATCCGTAAACATAATTAAATAGGATTTATTTTGAAGATTTTCTCTCCCTGGTTTTGAGTGATCATCTAGCATTAACCTAATGCCCCGTTAAAGGATATTCTGGAGAAATGATGAAAAGAATAATCAATGGAACCGGATCTGGTGATGGATTACAGTCACATGAACAAATCACACTTGTGCTCCAAGAACATTGTTGTTGCAAGCAAACTTCACCATTCATTAAAGATGATGTTGTTAGATGAAAGGAAACAGAATTTAAAATCATAATTGATAATTATGAACTTCCAGCACCCTCCTTCCTTGATAAGTTTGATTACACGTTCAAATAAAATAATTATTTAGAAGACAAGATGCATTGTTCCATCATCCATTGCTTCCAAATACGAGCTTGGTTACCTGGTGAAATGTCTGAATCTCACCTATTTTTTTAGTTCCACTCCAGCGTAAATCCCAATTTCAGATTTGCATATATTACATCACTAGATATTTTAAGCCGCAAGGTCTTCTAACCAGACACGTGCACATGTCAAGTGAGAGGACCAATCACTGCTCAGGAATTTGGAAAGGGGGAACCCCTAAAGACCAAAGTATTGATGGTTAGGTACATTGGATCTAAGCCAATCCTTTACATACATACATACATACATACATACATATAAAATTATACTAGGATGCTCCTTTCACTACGAGCCTCCATGGACTACCATGGGTGGAGTGGACTCAACAGGCCTAGAAAAACCATGCAAGCTCAGAGTAAAAAAAGAAGACAACGAGAAAGCAGAATATATGCGCAGCCTGAAACAGTCCTAGTAAGACAAGAAGTGTGTTCACGTGCTTTAAGACTTCTTCATGTGATAAAATCTTAAAAACAAGCCTCTTATCACTTGTCGGTAAATCATACATTTACAGGGGGCATCTTACTAGTAGAGGGAATAAAGATCGATTAAAAAAATATTTTTTTAATCTTTATTCAAATAATATATTTATTTTATTTTTTAAATTTTATTTTTAACATAGTGTATAAAACGATATAAATACAAAAAAAAAAAACTTTTACAAGCGTTGCTGGACGGAACTTCCAAACACGTACTAAGTAGAGCCCACTCTGGTCCTCCAAATTTTTAGATTTTTATAATTTTAACTTGTGCTGCAGGTTTGGCTATGCCATCCCTCATATTTTCAATCTGATCATATGTTTTGCATCCGTCCACTTGTAAGTGTGCACGTGGCAACATATGGCAGCCATTATATTATATTATAAAAAATTGAATTAACTTTTTACTGTGTCTTTTACCGTGGCTGCTTACTTCAGCGGAGTCTATCCCTTTTCTTCTGTTTTTTCAAATCATTGAAAAAATTATTTAGCTACCATCATTATTTTGTTTTTTCAATGTTGACATTAATTTAATCTTTATAATTTATTAAAGTTTTTGTATTGTGAAATATAAGTAAGAAAACACCCTAAGATTAAATCAAAGCTTAAACTTATAAAATATAATTTAATTTTATCAATTAAAAACAATTAAGACAACAAAAACCAAAATTACTACATTTTGCCTATTTATTGTTCATGATACATGTAAAACTATAGCTTGGCCCATGTAGGTTTTTTTTTATCCCTGTGTTTTGAGGCTTTTATGTTTAAGTTCTAAATTTTAATTTTTATGCATTTTAGTCCTTAAATTTAAGAAGAAAAAACATAGAAAAAAGAATAAGAAAAGAGAAAGTGTTGATCATGTTCCAGCTTCAAAAAACTCGATGTTGGTGTTAATTGTTTCGTAATTGAGAGAGGAGTTCAGTGAAAATTGTGTTTTTTTTAGACATGTCATAAAAAGTAGATAGAATCTTGAATTTTTTTTTATCCAATTAGTTTTTTTTAGAATGATTATAGGATTGTTATTATTATTTTGGTTTTGACATGATTTTATTGAGGTTTTGTAATATTTTTAGGGTATTTTAAATAAATAAGGTTGAAAATTTTTTAGGTTTTAAAAAACTCAAATCTTGATTTTTAATAAAAAATCAACTAAAGGATGATATATTATGTACTTGATAAGCAACATCCGTTATGCCTGATATGTTATCAACTTGATAAGTAACAGATGGATAGATGAATAATGTGGTGTTTGCTTGTTGAAAATAAAAGCCTAAGGGCGTGGGATTAGCCTTCTTCCAGTGGCGTGCACCTAAACTTTTTATCTTAAGGCAAACAATTTCGCTTTTTACTTAAGTATCCCTTTATTTTTTCCTTATTCTTTGTTTTTATTTTCTGATAAAAAAGTATTCAAGTCAATTTATTAAAGTAATATTTAAGGAACTATCCAATCATGTCACTGTTTTTAAGAGAATTAGGGTTTTTTCTATGATGATGTTAGCTATTATTTTATAAATAGTTATGTATTAACCTCATATGATTAAAAAAAAATATGATAATCTTCTCATTAATATTGAATGAAATTAAAATAATATTCTCATTAATATTCAATGAAAACAAAATATTTATTTTAAATTTTAAATTTTTATATAATTTATCAAATTTACTATTCCTGTATTTTTTTCATATAGGTGCATAAAAATATTGATTCATAATTTTTTAATTGAAACTTTATTTTATAATCACAATAAAGTTTTAGTTAAAAAAACAACCCTTTTCTTAAAAATCGTGCTTTTATCAAAATAAAAAAATAAATATAGGAACAAAAAATTAGGGTTTAATTAAAAATATTTATTTATTTATTTCAACTCATCACAATTTTTTTATATTTTTATTTTATTTTATTTTATGAGATATGTTGCTAATTAAAAAAATTGTTGTAAAAAAATTAGATGAATTAAAAAAGATAATCTTGATGATTTTTTTTCTAATTTTTTCTGTTGCATTTCCTATATTTTTTATTATTATTATATAGTCAAATAAAAATAAATTTAAAAAATTTACACTGCAAGCAATATCGTTAGTCTAATTCCGATGAACATGAGTTGTGTCATCGAGAGACCGCATGAGCATGTGATCACCTCGAGCGGAACACGCCTAAAATTATGGTACAAGGGTTAGAATATATGATGTCTAAATCTTTAGGGACACGTAATGTAATTAACCCCATGTCCTCACTTTTTTTTTTTAAAAAAAATAAATGCTATATATACGAGAAGAATCAAATCCAATTCATTTGGATGAGATTTTTGCGAAAAATAACTTGAAAGATTTTGTAGCGAACTGTATCATACAAAACATAATGGTATTTAGGTTATAGGTTGGCTGCACATTTTCAGTGGAGCTAATAATTTGAATGTGTACAAAAGAGCGACAGGAAAGAACGAAGGCAATGGTATGGGCGTTAATGGGGGAAGAACAATTATTAATCATACAAAGATTACCAAAAAAGACACAACATAAATTACAACCTTATATGGCTCTGCTCTGCCGCTCTCATTATAGAAATTAATCCCAACTTCGCCACTCACCCACCTGGTGGTTCTGCCACCATATTGACAACCTTCGAACATGTAAAAGGGGCAGCAAAACTTGGGGCCACCGTTATCTTGTGAAGGATTCACTACCAAGTGCATTTCACAAATCAAATGGCCCACAAGGGGGTTCTCAACACTGTATAGCTTATCCAAACCCAACCTATACTGGATATAAATAAATTCCCTGCCGATATGTAAGTTCACGGTCCCAAAGCTTTAACAATGCTAAGTTTTTGATTCTTGATTTGGTTTTCAGAAGTTTTGTAAGATAATATCAAGGCCTAGCTGGAATTAATAAAGAAGACCCTGATCCTAGAGAATATCTAACAGCAAACACGGAAAATGAAGTTCCTGTTCCTGTTCCTTGTCCACCATGTCCAGCAATAGTTTGGCAGAACCGGAAGCATGACAGTTTCTGTAAACATACAGGCTCCGAATGACAGATTTTGAACATTGCAGATCATATCATTACATATGCGAGCCAATAACTAGTCCAGATGTTCAGTTAGGAATTCAGCTATGAAGTAAGAAAAGGCTAGTGTCAATGAACATTACTCATCACCAGGATCACATTTGATAATTCATAAAGATGCAACCAAACATAATTGAAGTCAAAGCATACTTCATCATTCCAAGTAGTCTTCACTGAATCCTATTTTTGCCATGATACAATATGCATGTACGGCTACTGCAATTCAAATCAAGGTTGACCAGTGTTAGTAGTTGTCAACAAGTGCAGCAAATGCTAGATAGAGATCTTGGTTTGCAAAATAATGAAGAGCGGGATGGAGAGGGCTCCTATTATAAGAATATACCTGTAAGATATATACGCAGCTTGGTTACATTGTGTTGAATGTTCTTTATTATGTTTACAGCATCTACCACATACACAAACAGCTACAGGACCTTGAGAACAAAATAGTGGACACAAAATCCACGTTGGCATCATTGACTCTCTACCCGTATTCTAGCACCTCCGTGAAGCCATCCCAATCAATGTACACAATCTTCTCATTCTATTTATAATAATGGTGGTGTTGTGAATTCCCGACTCTATAAACCTTGCTTTCATCACAATCACAAAACCAGGTTCAAAAGCCTCTTGAGGCCTCATTCCACTCGAGGGGTCACTCAAAGCAATTTCATGATCCAAAGTTTATATTTCTTTATATACAGATATACAAGAGAAGGTCCAATCAAATTCACTTCAGAGAGGCGCTTGCAAAGCTTAAGATAAGATTCAACATTTCCCCATTGTTGGATCCTTTTTCTCAGACCCTGCATCACCGCTACTCTGTCTAAATAATCTGGAGATAAACCCAAATCAAGCATCTTAATTAGTGTTTCTGCAGCCTCGCCATAGTGTCCACCTTTAATGTAACCTCTCAACAACCATGACAATGATTTCTTCTTGCACATAGAGCTTGCAACCTCTATTCTAGTGAGCAACCGTGCTACAGCGCTGGCCTCCTTTTGAGATGCACAGATAGCTAAAACAATGTCATAAAGGTCTGCATCAGCTTCCTTACCAACAAGCTTCATTTCCCATAACTGTCTTTCAGCATCAAGCCCACGGCCAGCACAAATATACATGGCAAGAAGTCGCTCATGAACCACACCATAAAGTGCAGGACTTCCCTCCTGAATGACCCAACTGGACAAGCATACTCCATCAGCTAGAAGATCTGACTGATATTTCTCAACAAGCTCTACATTCTCAGCATCAAGTTCAGTTACCATACCAGACCTCGAATAACCTTTCAACTTGCGTAGAGCTTTAGAAAATTCATTTAGCTCTTTGACAACAGCTGTCATTGCAATGAGGTAGGCATAGATCTCAGGCTTTAATCCAGATTCTCTAAGTTGAATCACCAATTTGACTGCATTCCTGTAGTTCCCATCAACCTGAAATAGATTCCAAGTTGTCATTCACACAAAATTTTATGGGATTTTATAGCATACTGGAAAAAAGAAACATAGAAAGATCAATAACTGGCTTAATTACCCACATATATGACAGACAATCAGCATAAACAACAAGTAAATGCGAAAGATCAATAACTGGCTTAATTACCCACATATATGACAGACAATCAGCATAAACAACAAGTAAATGCGACATGGAGACATAAATAAAAGCAGGCAGGTGATTATAATCTCATAAACTTGGCCTTCATTGTTGAGAAACAAATGAAGACTTCTGTCCACAAGTTCAGCACTTCAACTTCTATATAGCTCAGCCTTCTTGGGAGTAAAGCAGTACAATATACATGACATTAATAAACAATTTAAATCTACACATTTGATGCTTAATAATTTAACTCTCAGCTTTATAGCATAACTTTTGTTTGCACAATAAAGCATCTAAAAGTAGATTTTAAGTACCACAACAAAGAAAAAACTACACACAAACATGGCCATGTCATTAAGATAAATTCACATTGCTATAGAAAGTTGCTACACAACATCAATAACATGACAAAGGAAAATTCAAACATTCATAAATAGCAAATTGGACTAACAAGTTACAACCAAGCTTGAGTACATTCCACCATTATATTCTAGAAAAGCAATCAATAAAGAGGTCAGTAGATTCCACGGTTTATATCCTGGCAATTCAATATGATAAAGATAAGAACAACACCTCTCACACTTAAAACCATCGTATATCTACATCTTTTATGTAGTCCAAAACATGAGCACAGAAGGGAAAGGCAAACAACAGCAGCTAGCCAATTCTATAAAGATAATCTGAACAAAGTGGTAACAATTGATTATGACAGAAGCTTACCATCATCTTCCATGTAAGATACCCAGTTGGGCCTCCTTTCTGTCCTTCTCCATCATCGCCCGAATATGCAATCCCTCGTCTCAAAACCTCCTTCACAAATGAAACCGCTCCCTCCTTCTTCCCCATATCCCAATACAAAGATATCACCTTCTCAATCATACTAAAACTCGGCTTCAACCCCACACAATCCATATCCACAAGTAAGTCAACCACATCCCCAACATCTTGTTCCCCTTCAATTAACTTCTTAACCCAACTACACATTATCGAAACCATAAGTTCCATTGTTTCCTTGTCGACCCTATTCTCCTTTCTCAACCAGTCAAACACCTCAAGCGCACACCAGGAATCTCTCCCCTCTTGAGAGAAATAAACAAGCACTAATTGCAACTCTCTCGCGGACAACCTATCATTCATTTCCTCAAGAATATCAGAAGGTTCTCTTGTCATTCTCTCAAGTTCCTCAATTGCCTCAAAAAACCCTTCACCCATTTCTTCTTCATCATCACTTGTCACGTACTGGTCCAATTCCACTGACTTAAATAGCCTAAATTCTCTAACTTTAGCGGTCTTTGCAACAACAAAATTGGGCCTTTTAGGCGTTTGGTAGTTGCAAATTATGGTAGAAACCATACAGCAAGGTTTCATACATGAATTCCAGTACCGTTTTTTAAGAGAAAATACAGGAGAAATTTTAGATAGTGAACTAAAAGCATAAGCAGAGGCCATTTCTTCAGCTCTATCCACCAGAAAATGGACCCTAAAGAAAACCCAGATGGCCAATTCCCTGTTTGGCTGCAAAGAAACTGCAAATATATATATAAACCGGAAGAGAAATAAACTTTCAAGTCTTCGTTTACATATTTGCTTTAATGATACTGAATAATAAAGTTAATTATAACTGAAGCCAAAACGGAAAAAAAGATAGCAGTTTATCCTAAAAGTTTTATATGAGCAAAGAATAAAAAAAATCTGATCCTTACTTTTAAGTTCCTCACTTTCTCTGCAGTCAAAACAGGCAAACTTGGATTTCAAGTCGGAGAAATTATGAGAAAAGCTTGAAACTTAGAATGTTGAAAGCATTGATCGAAGAGGATAAAATAGGTTGTCGGGTTCATAGGAGCTGTACAATTGAGTAAAAATCTAATGGCGGTGGTTAGATACCACAGAAAGACAAGGGTGTCGGTCTATTGGATGGGTGTCTTGTTTTTTTTTTTTTTTTGGATGATGGTGAGGAGGCAGCGACAGACCGAAGATTAGCGGAGACGTGTTCAGATGATGACTGCTGAGAGAATCTTGCCATCGGAGTACCGAACGCCTCTATTCTGATTTACGCTATTGTCCTCGACGCTTGTCGTTGAGACTTTTAGGAACACTGTATACTTTTTTGGGATTTCATATCGACAGGTTATGTTAGTTTTCTGGAAGTTACCGTAAAATTATTTTTTAATTTTTTTATGTTTATTTATTATTAAAAAATTAATTAATAAAAAATATTTTTTAGTTAAAAATTTTGTTTGATTTTTAAAAAATATTTAAAAAAAAATAGGTAGAAAATATTTTTTAAAAGTTATGAAAATTTTAAAAATATTATATTATTTGCTTATTATATCAAATTTGATTATCAAATTTTTTATTATATATATATATATTATTTTAAATATTTATTTTTTAATTTCATCACTTAAAATTTAATTTTTATATTAATTTTGATTTTGATTTTTACAATTATTATTTTTTTTTCTATCATTTTTTATTAAAATTTTTATATATTAAATTTGATTCTCATTCTTTTGATTGTTATTTATTTTATTTGAAATAATTTATGAAATATTAATTATTTTGATTTTGATTTTTTGATTTTTGATTTTTTGATTTGATTTATATTATTTTAATTATTTTTTATTTTATTTGAAATAATTTATAAAATTATTTTTTTTCAATTTTATTCTCATTCAAATTTTTAATTTATAAGATTTATTTCTTATTATTTTAATAAATTTAAAAAAAATAAAACATTAATAAATTATTTTTCAGTTTATTTTTCATAACATAATCAAATATTGAAAAATATTTCTAAATTTATTTTTTATTATATTATCAAATATCAAAAAATAATTTATTTTTTTATAATTTATTTTTTTTTTAAATACATTTTTTAGTAAAGAAAGGGACAATTTAATTATTTCAAGACAACTAGCGAGCTTAATTCTTTATTTGGACTTGGACATTAGAGTCTTCGAGACAACCTGGATGAATAAAGCCATCTTCTCAACTTTTTTTCCACTTTTTTTTTTTTTAATTTCGATCCGTGGAGGCTAAGTTTATAAGTAGGTTTAGTTAATGTTTTTAAAAATATTTTTTATTTTAAAATATAATATTTTTATTTTTTAAAATTTATTTTTAATATCAGAATATTAAAATAATGTGAAATTATAAAAAAATAATATGAATAAAAAAAATTAAAAATATTTTTTAATGTAAAAACAAACACATTCTAGAAAGGTATTTGAAACTTTGATGTATGGTATTTTTTAAAATAATTTCTTTGAAAATATATTAAAATATTATTTTATTTTATATCACTGTGTTAAAATTATCAAAAAATAATAAAAAATATTTATTTAATATTTATTTTTAAGTCAAAATTACTTTTAGAAAGCATTAAAAAAGGTTGAAACCATGCCAAACATTCCCTAAATAGACATCTATTAAAAAAAATTAATTTTTTATTTTTTTAAGAATGAAGTTACAAAAAAGAGAAATTAAAATTTTAACATATTTATGTTAAAATGTCATGTTTTTCTATTTTATTTTTTAAATTTGTATTAATTTTTAAAAAATATATCTAAGTTTTTTTATATAGTTTTTATTTACAAGTTTTTCACTAATTTTTATGCAAAGAAAAAAAATCATATAAAAGATAGATGAGTTTTTATTATACATACAAGCATTTTCCAACAATGTATAATATTAAAATTATTTATTATATATTTTTATATTTAGTTAGTATCATAGAATTAATTTTAATATAAATAAAATATAAATATTTTATTTTTTATTAGTTGATAATATAAAATTTTCATAATTAATTTTTAATTTAAATAAAATAAAATAAAATTTTATAACCAGATATCATAAACATAAAATATTAAGTCGATAATTATAAATTAATCATAATCATGATTTCTCATGAAAAATAGTTATAATTTTAATGTGCCTTTTATTTTATTTTTTCAAAACATTTCTTTGTATTCTCAACAAATGAACAGATCTTTCAATCTCTACTGGAAATAAAAATAGAAACGAAAAAAGAAAAAAAAAATTAACAAACAAGCTCGAGTTTGCCTTGTACATGAAAGTTGAGGAGATACTCAAGCCCAAAGTCCATTGATCACACCATCATGATGCATGTGACCCATGTTACAAAGTAGGCTTTTTAATTCCAAATACACGAACGATATCCAAGCCCATGCAATAAAAACGAAAAAAATATTTCATTTCCTTATTTGTACGGATCGAAACCATTTACTATCGCGGTGGGTGATAATTTTCAATCACCTATATATATTGGAAGCATTTTATTTTTTTGTTTTAAAATATTTTTGAAAAAAATTATTTTTTTATTTTTCACTTTAATTTTTTTATTTTCAATTTTTTTAATATATTTCTAAAAAAACTTTAAAAAATAATCCTTGCTACATTTCTAAACACCTCTTTATTTTATAAAAAACCGACCTGCGTTGTAATTTTCCTTAAACTAAGAAAATACATTTATTTGTTTTTTAAACGCGATTCATGTTGTCTATAATTTCTACAAGTGTGCTTTTACATGAATACACATACATACATACGGAGTCAAAGATCTCATCATTTGATGTGTGCCAGGCTCCCATGGCAGCAAAGTAGCCCAAGGGCTTCAACTTGATGATACATGCAACTATGAGCTTTGCCGTACTCTGAAACCTCAGTGGCAAGGGCCCGGCCCAAAATAACTTCATGTAGAGACATGGTTTACCTATTGACCGATAACTTAATGAACTGGATCCTCTTCCAGGTTGGACCTTAGACCGGAAGACAATTTTAGATCCGCTAACCTTAATTTTCCAACCCTCCATCGTCTTTACTTGTATACCTTGGAAGGTCTTGAGTTTGATTGAAGCTCTCGATTACCTCTAGCTGAGCATGGCATGATGTGGAAATGCGTAATCCTCCCAGCATGACAAATAGCAATAATAAAGATTCTGCAGTACCATGATGGACATAAAAATTAATAGAGGGGTGGATGTCTGATGATGATAGAAAGAATAAGACAAACATGCTCATTCTGAAATAATGGTTTGATCCGCGTTAGTAGGTTATGTGTTCTCTTGCAATAAAATATTTATGCTCTTGGAGGCCTGCAACAAATAGAATAATGGGATAAATTGTTGGGAGTTGACCTTTGCACTGAAGTGATCTAATCTTCTCAAGTCTCAATGAACAGAAAAAACAAGCAACACCAGTTTTATATCCACATGAGAGACTTAAGTCTATAGACAACCTTTTGATAACCACTAAAGGGCTAGTTCTTCGAAATATTTCTGCTAAGCACAGAGTTTATATAATTAACATGATTGTAAGTTTGTGATGATATGGTAGGTTTTATGAAAGACGCATCTTGGCATGATAATAATTCAAGATCTCGATAAAAGAATTCTGGGAATCAAGTTCTAGTCGCTATCTATCCGCGTTTGATTAGTTAATCAGGTACACTAATTCTATTAAGGAATATCACGAGAAGAAAACAATTCACTAACATACGTACAATGCTCGTGAGAACCAAATAAATGATTATAAATATTTGCCAATAAGGCATATATTGATTCAATGATTAAAAATTTAAAATCGTTAAATTCAAATCTCATAGTAAAAAAAAAAAAAAAAACTGTGAAGAAGTAATCAGGTTTATGTGCGACAGGACTAACTAATTAAAATCGAGGCATCTAGCCGGTCCAGTGGTTATCATGAATCTTGCAATTAGTACGGTACTGGGAGAGCAAATCCATGGACATTTGATGAATTAATCAATTTATGACAGTTTAGGGCTGAGTTCCTTAATTTATTGAAATCAATTTAGTCAGACGAACGTGAATTAAAATCTTCCTTTTTTGTTAGTTGCTCAAGCAGAAGCTCGAAGCGTGAGGCAGAGATCGAATTATAATTTATGTCAGTACCATTGGATCGATCGCATGGTATACTTGCAAGCGATGAATACTGATTGCATGCCAGCTGGAACATACAAATTCGATTCCAGGTTCTTTAATTTGCATGGGAAGATCTATGTGAATTGCAATTAGTGATGACAAACTAATGAGATTCTGACATGTAGTTAACCTTTGTCCGAGCATCGTCTAGCTCCAGTGGATGGCTATTACTTAAAATTTAGTTCCTCGGTTTCATCCTAAATTGGTCTTTACCAGTATCTGAACCATTTTACCGAAGAGTTTTTTTTCTGCTCAATGCATTTAGATAAACCCCCAAACCTTATAGAATGCCATGAATGTTTGTGCCAGAGATCGAGTATCATGAGTCTTACCTTGTTTGGATTAGAAAACAGCATTGAATCCGATGACATGTCAGGAGCAGAATATTAAAACTTCAGACACATAGAGGTGGAGGAATCCTCGGAGAAGCCAAAAATACAAGCCTTGTTGTTATTCGGTATACGGTCATATTATAAATACAGGCAAAGACAAATCCGTGAACACCGACACCAAGAATCATGGGCTCGTCAGCCTTCCCCATGCCCGCCTCTTTTCATTTGCATTTTAATTACACTTTTAGGGCTCCTGTGTTATTTTCTCTTCCAAGCACTTTCTCGGTGCAGGAAGCCAAAACAAAAATGTTGAAATTACTTGTTTTGGTTATATTTATTTGCTGAAAAATATTTTTTTAAAATAAATTTTAAAATATAAATTTTAGAAAAATAAATTATTTTTTAATATTTAATAATGTAATAGAAAATAAATTGAAAAATATTTTCAGTTATGTTATGAAAAATAAACTAGAAAATAATTTATTATTTTTTTATTTTTTTCAAGTTTATTAAAATAATAAGGAACAAATCTTATAAATAAAAAATAAAATAAAAATAAAATTAAAAAAAATATAATTTCATAAATTATATCAAATAAAATAAATAATAGTCAAAATAATGGAGATTAAATCTAAAAAATAAAAAAATAAAATTAATATTTTATAAATTATTTTAAATAAAATAAATAAAATAAAAAGAATAAGTATCAAATTTGATAGATAAAATTTTTTAATAAAAAAAAAATAATTATAAAAATAAGGACTAAAGTTAATATTAAATTTAAATTTTAAGAGATAAAATTGAAAAATAAATATTTAAAACAAAATATATATAGCAATAAAAAATTTAAGAACTTAATTAGCAAAAAAAATATAATATTTTTAAATTTTTAAAAATTTTTAAAAAATAATTTTCTAAAAATTAAATCAAAATTTTCATTAACTAAAAGTTTTCGGAACCACTTTGTATAAAAAAACACAGCCTTAACTACGTAACATTTCCTCGGTGACTACATTCTATTATTTTTTACGATGCATACGATCAATGATGTCAGGATTCGAAAAGGTTAGACGTGCTTCCCCAAGCGCGTGTGCACTGCTTGCCCAGGCATTCCGTTAGGATCTCTTGACACCATGCAATTTTTTACCTCTCGTAAGGATTTTTTTATTTCTCAGTTCTAACCTTTACCAAACCTTTACGGCTAACATTACATGAATGATGCCCATTCCAGACATAAATAGCGTCACATGTACGAGTACTCATTGTATATATAAGTGTGTGTGGGTGGTTGCATATAAAAGTAGGTGTAGAAATTAAAATGTATATGTGCTGTGACTTTTGAGAGTTAATTAGGGTTCGGTATATATCAACATTTCAGATGGATATATCTTAGCCATGTCAGCTGAAATATTACTTTCTGTTGGAATATCTAAACTCTATTTGAAATATTAATGATGATTGAAGAGAAAAGTTGTAGTAGGAATTATCGGAACCCAGAAGTTCCTGCTGGGTAACTGTTTGTGATGATTTTTTTAGTCAATAATAATTCCTCAGATATATACAGAAGCTTCTCGCTGTCCTCCTTACAGTTCCAAGTTAGCTATATTGAATTATGAAGCCGGGAAGTGATCAGAATAGTGATGGTTTGAAGTTTGATCCTTCAGGCAAGAACAATGAGGAAGGAGATGATGAAAGTAAGACTAAAAATAGCGGAAGCTCGAGTAATGGCATTGTGGAGGAGTGCGAGAAAGCAAGCTCTAGTGGGGTAAGGCCATATGCAAGATCGAAGGTACCTAGGCTAAGATGGACTCCTGATCTTCATCTTTGCTTTGTTCAAGCTGTGGAGAGACTTGGTGGTTACGAGAGTAAGATCTTGGAATCTCTCCCACTTCTTGACCATGATGATGTTTATCTGAATACTTGTGTTTTCTGAATAATTATTTTTGAACTTTAACTTGTGATCTATTTGTTTGCTATAGGGGCAACCCCAAAACTAGTGTTGCAACTGATGAACTTCAAGGGGCTAAGTATTGCTCATGTAAAGAGCCATCTACAGGTAATAGCACTAATCGCATGATTATTTACTACAAAGTTAGAAAATTTTGACTGAATTCTCAGATGATTGATCGTAGCACTTAATTTCGTATTAATATCCTCTCTTTTTTTTTTGGGTGTTTGAAAGCAGATGTACCGGAGCAAGAAGATTGATGATCAGGGTCAAGGTGCCAGTTTTGTGATTTTCTCCTTCGTATGTTTTGAATAAATTAGTTATTAGGGCTTGTTTCTTAATTGTTTACTTATGCGTTCCTAATTCATAAATTGACAGTTATAAACGGTATGGGGGATCTAATTGGCAGTTCGGACAAATTCTCTCACGACTTTTGGCAACACTCTCTGCTTCCAAACATTGATCACAATCATAATTCTAACTTCAGGTACTAATCAAATATATGTATATTTTTTCTTCAAAATTGAACTTGTGGTTCCTTTTGGGCTTAAGCTTATGAGTTTCCAAATCACACCAGCTGTGGAAACGTTGCTTGGAGTGGACATGGAAACTGGATCACCAAGCCTTCTGTATGGGATAGCATAACTACTAGAAGAGGAGCTGGATTTTACAGCTCAATGGCTGAGAAGATCAGTGGAGAAAAGCTAATGCAAGAATCCCAGGATACTGAATATCACAAATCGATGTACAATAGCGAGTCAATCCGCAGCCAAACAAGTTCAACCATAAAACAACCTTATTTTGTAGCCCAACTTTCTAAAAGAAGAGGAGAAGCTGCTAATAAATCAATAAGCTTAGAGACAAAGTGGAGCTTCAACGTGGAAAAGTGTAACAAGGCTAAAAGGAAGGTTGATGATCTTGATTTAACTCTCTCACTATGCACAAAATTGAAAGGAAAAGAAGTCAAGAGAAGTTTATCATGGGATGTGGAAGATGTGGGCAGCAATTTATATCTCTCTTTATCTTCTACCTCAACGAAAGAATGCAATTCTATAACTCTGAACATGCCTTCAAAGTACCCGAGATAGACAAGTACCCTTGATCTGACTATGTGAATCTGAGAATTCAAAGTGAGATCTTGTTGGTACTTGTACAAGAGCATTGGTACAAATAAATTAATGTTGTGTACTGAGATATGAGGTAATGTCATGATTTCCCATTTATGCTATCCATTTCCAGATACTGATGCATTGTTTACATGGAATTTTCCCATTTATGCATATTATATATATGTTTCCTTCAGTCTAAACTAGTGGCTAACCTTGAAATTGCAAACGACGAACTGTTTTTTTCTTGAAAATAAAAGGGGACAAATTCGAGATATACATTTGCTTTGCTTATCAAGGCATTCCCACACCACTAGAAATACAATGCATTAATTGAAGTGAGAACTTGATAGCTAGGATTAATTTTATTCTTCTTGCAAGTGACCAGGTACAAAATTATCATTGCTGAAATATATAACAGAAATATACCGAAGGATTTTTCACTGAAGGGAAATTCAGAAAGCCTCTCTGCTTACCTCTCCTGGCAAAAAAATTAATAATCAGATGGTTCATTTCTCTCTATTTTTCTTTTTTCGGTTAAATCCTTTTTTCTATGCTGTTTTTTAAGCAAGAAAATATTATAACTATAAAGCTCTCCTTATTGGTGAAAATTGCTGATAGAAGAAAATCACAAAACCCAATAAGCCGTTGATGCAACAGTAGTGAAACGGAAAGGGTTTGATCAACATGCAAGATACTAGCTAGAAATTTTTATTTTGACAAGTCTGAATCTTTTCTTTAACAAAGTTTATGAAACCCTAATAATCTCATGACTTGGATCGAATTAGAAAATTAAATTTAATATTCCTAATAAACCAAAATATTTGTATTGATAAATAAAGTTTTAACTACTGGAAATCAGAGAAGTAATTAAGATATTGGCGATGTCTGTGTGGGTTAAAATTGGCCTAGAAAATCTGATGAGAAAAGAGAGTAGATTTTGACCTTAAAATTGCCTGTGCCTCAATCCCAGGGCTATATATAAAAGACTGATGTTTTTTCCGCCATCTTACGGGCTCCAAAACTCCTATATATCATTGAATCAAATGATGGCACTTCAGAACTAACTTCGATCTCCAAAACTACAAGTTTTATGTTGTGTTTTAGGTTTAAAAGCTCTTTTGGCATTTGATATCTTATGAATTTTAGTTATATTTTAAACGCAGAATTTGACAATTGTATATAAAAACATAAAAAATATATATAATACCATCTTAAAATTCAAGTGATGTTTACGAGACAGATTAATATAAAGCTGTAATGGTCTTGAAACTATCATTATTCCAAGTTCCTAAAATGAATAAGACTCTAAAGACAAACCATGCGGGAAGGCAAATGACGAAAACTTGAAACTGCAACCAAAAATTCCTATTAAAAGTTGCTGTTTTACTGCTGGGAAAAGACACCAATGTAATTAAATTTATAATCCATATATCTCAATTATTTTTTTCTTTGAAATATTAAAAATATAATTAATCCATCAATAAACTAACCAAACAGTCACAATAAATTAGAACCAAAAATTTTATGTAGAAAACTCCCATCAATGCGGGGAAAAAAACATAAGACTATAATCTATATAAAAACTTTCATATTTTTTATTAATTAAAATTAAAGTTTACACCATAAATAATCAAGAATAATTTATTTTTAAAATGCATCAGCATTAAAGAGAGAGAAAAAAAGGGAGAAGAATTTCATAAAATTAAAGCCATGCTTGCTTATGTGAAGAACAGAACAACTCAGATAACTCTACTCTTAATTAATCCAACCATGCAAAATTAAGATTTATACGTCCTGTTATAAATTCAACTACGTATCGAAGTTTGAACAAGATTATTAAAGCTGTCTCTTGTTTCTTAGTAGAAGTCGGTCACACACTTCAAAATAAATTAAAATTGGTTTTTTATACCTAGTTAATTACCTATACAAGCTAAAAAAAAACTTTAAACTTTTATCCTTCTTGAAAAGAAAGGACCATCCCAATTCCCAAGCATCAACACACCGGCACGCCCGTAATGTCCTCGTCGTCGTTGCTGTAATTGCTTTTTTGGGCTTATGACTAAAATTTACAATATTATATCAATATGAAAATAGTTAATGTTTGTAATTCTTATAAGTGGTATCAGAGTCATGTTCTAAAGTTAGTCATGATGGATGAATCCTCGGAATGCCAAACAAAAGGTGGTGGACCCTAATTAAAATCACGATATGATCTATGGATCAGTTGTATTGGATAGGCGGTATGCTCTGGATGCTTCATGGACGTGTCCTGATCTCAACACGGTGAAAAAGAGTTGACCTAGAAAGAGCAAAAACTTTCAAGTCAGGTAGCGCTCTCCAGATGCTTCATGGACATATCCTGACCCCAACACGATGAAGTAGAGAGAAGTAGAGAATGAAAAATCCTGGTTGGCAGAAAGTGGATGGATAAATGATCATTTGAAGAGAGGCTCGGTGGTCCTTTGTTTGAGGGAAGGATTGTTGGGTATGCGATCAAAGTCCTATATTGGTTAGAAATAGAGAGAATCAAGGATAAATAAGGATGGACAAATATCTCTATTGGTGTGAGGTCTTTTGAGTATAACGTAAAAGCAAATTCATAAAGACTTAAACTCAAAGTAAACAATATCATACTAATATAAAGATAATTAATATCCATAATCCTTGCAATTGCTTCTTTAGCTACTCATCTTAATCTACTCTCCATGTCCAAAAACACCTGAACTATATATCGTTAGTCCAAGCATTGATATCTATCCAAGCCAGCACGATCCTCTCTCACAATAACACATCCCCAAAGACATTCCAGCAAAAAACAACCAATTATCTGCCTCCAAAGCACACCACCATTAACTGATTAAATCCCCCAAACATATGCTTTCTAAATTCTTCCCAACGTCCACCAAAAGATACACAGGTTCCGAGAAATAAGATTTTTCCTTAGGTCCTGGGACTTTGAAATTTAAAACAACGGGGCTCCAATATGAGCTCCACAGGCATAGGTAAGAATCAGTCGATTAGTTCGATTTATCTAACTAAATAAAAAAATTAAATAATAGAATTGAAACAAAAATCCAATTCAAACTAAAGGATTCAGTTTGATTTATTTTTCTATTTAAAAATTCAAATTAGTTTATGGGTTTTTTAACTAGATTCTTTTTAGAGACTTTAATGTAATGGGCCTGAATTTTTTGGTTTTTTTTTAAGGAAAATTCAGTTTGTTTTTCCAGTTATGAAAAATAAATCAGTCCATGGGTCTTCTAATGTTTTGGTTGAAATTAAAAAAAAAAATTATGAGATCTTAATAACTTAAGGAAAAATAAAATATTGATTTTTTTTATAAAACTCGATTATTAAATAATTTAATATTAAAATATAAAATTAAAAATAAAGACTAAATAAAAAATTAATTTATTAAAAAGTAAATTTTAAAAAATATATAATCAATTAAATAAATTTAAAAACATTAATCAAGTTAACCCCCGAGTCAATTTCTAAACTGCATATCGGATAATAAAATATATTTTGATCTCACTTAAAGGAGCACTAATTATATTTATTTCTGCGGTTTATGTCGTTTTAAGAAATGCTACCATTTTTAGGAGCATACTTTGGCCGGTGAAGTTTTGTTTTAAGCTTCTTTAATAATTTTGTTTTTGGATTCATTAAAAAACGTGACTGAAAGAAAAGAAGAAATTGAAAACAAATATTCATTGATTAAAGTAAAATATAAAAAGTTTATCCATAACTTCCTGGCATACAAGCTATCAGTCACTAAGAGAGAATGGATAAAAAGAGAGAATTTTTTTTCATTTTACAGCAGAAACAAAAATTAAAACATAGAAGGAATTTCAATTGAAAAAATAATTAAAAGGATGCACGAACCACAGAGCATCCGAAGGTTTTGCATGCAAGGAGCAATTAATTATACTTATCAGGATCTTGGTTGGTGGGCATGGAGTTGAACGTCATCATCTGCTCAATGCCACTCAACTGTGGATTCATATTCAGTACAGTCGATGAGCCAAATTGAGGCAAACTTGGACTCGCCATTTCTTGCTCGCTGGGGTCCCAACCAAGCACGCACCTCCATCCATCTGCATGTTGTTTCACAGTAAGCTGATTCAGTTTATGCACTCCTTCAGTGCTTTCTCCTTTTTTTTGCTACACATATAGCTTTAAAAAAATCTTATTCAACAATGTTCTTCAATGCCACGCAAGCAAAATAATAGGGTGTCACCCTTTTATAAAAAACCTATTCATGAACAAATGGATTGATCACATAGGTGGACTCAAAGATCATGACATGTGTCTCTTAAGCGACAGATTATATGGCTATCTCCAGAGGGTTTCAGTTTGTAACCTTAATAAATGGTGATATTTCAAAAAAAAAGAGAGTAGAAGGACTAAAATCAAGCTCAAATCTAAAGTTATTTACTTTGCCCATTCAAATATATGTGCAATTTGACAAATCAACGAGAAAGTCAATTTTCTTTCATCGTGATTAAAGTTTTTATCATATTATTATTATTTTTATTTCATTGTAATATTATGAGAGCTGTTCCTATTCTATTAAATTAGAGAATTCGTAGTTCCTCCCTTTTGATATATTTAGATTTACTTATTATACCAAGTGATGATAAAAAAAAAAAATGGTATGTGCATGGGTATGTATCGGCTATGCTGGCCACCTAGGCTTGCCCAACGGCTAAAAATCCTAGTTGAACGGGTATGCTCGAATGGCTAGAAGCTGGGTATTTCAACACCTTAATTTGATCTTAACTCCTTGATTTGTCCAATCTTATTACAATACATATATTTATGTTTTGTTTTAGGTTCTTAGAAGTGCATATATATTTTTTCATGTATACAATACTTTTTCCATGCATTGTACACACTATATCTAGTGATTATTTTCAAGTGCTGTAACCAACTAATATCCAAATTAATTTACACATGATACAACTTAACTCATGACTAAAATTTTTATAAAAATATATTTTTTATGAAAATAAAATTTATTAGAAAATAATATAAATTATATATTAATTTTTTTAACAGTTTAAATTATTTACTTGAAAACATTCTTTAACAAAGTCCAATACATACATATATCCCAATATAAATAAGTAAAAAAAAAAAACAACAAGTCAAGTATCGGACTCCACACACACCTATTAAAGGCTTAGCCATGAAAACTCGTACATGCCATTAACCACCCATGACCCAATAACTCCTGAATCTACAAACAATTACGTAATAATTTTTAAAATAAAAAACAATTACTTTTTTCATTTACTGTATGTTATTTTTAACTTTTATATTTTACTAATTAAAATTTTAAAGTCTTTTTTACGTCACTTCCAGCTTTATTTATTTATTTATAAGGAACAGTAATCAAAAGTTATAAGAATAGAATAAGGATGTGATCTATTATATGTACCTTGGATTGAGGTAATATAAGCCATCCGTTCCGAAGAAAGTTGAAACATGTTTGTATTCAAGGCCATCTGCTGAGCGAATCCATTTTCCCAACCAGCCAACATAACTTCTTGTTGCGTCAAATGGAGTTGCCTCAGTCTACCCACTTCTGCTTTGTTGTCCTCTATTTCAGCTGCAAAGATAATTTAGCAAACATAAATAATATTGAAAATTTATTCAAAATCATAGTTAATTAGCATATTTAAGGTCAAACTAAAAATAAAATTTATTTATTTTTATAGTTAAAACTTTATTGAAATTTAATTTTTAATATAAACTCTTTAATTTAAAATATTAACATGATTTAAACAAATTATATATAAATAAAAAATTGATCTAAAAATCCTTGACGGACATATTTTAAAAAAACTGATAACTCTTTAAAAACTTTATTCCATATAAAAAAAGATATCCTAGTGTTTTATTTAATTTAAATATGAAAAGTTAAAATTTGATCAAAAGAAAATCTAAATTTTTAAAAGAAAGAGATCCTGAGCAAAATTGGTTTTGGATGAAAATTTACATGTGCAGCTCGTCTCAGGCTTTGGAATGGGTCAAGGTCTAGGTATGAGTTTGTTGTAAAATAAATTTTTTGAGTTGCAAAAGATTTTTTTTATGAACTCTAACTTTGAGCTTAGATTTAATCTATAAAGAATTATTTTCTCTATCTTATTGTCTTGTACAACCCATGGAATAAGTATGATTAGTTTATTTGGTTTTTTCAATGGACTCTTTATAACTTTAACAGTTTTTTTAAATAATTTTTACAGCCTTTTAAAATAAAAAATTATCAAGTTTAATTCTAATTTATAAAAGGTAATCAAAGTTGATAAGAGATGAATCCCATTAGTTTTGATTCAAGAAACTCTCTATGAAAGGGGGTTTGAAAGGAGTGTTTTTTTTTTTGGTTTTTTTGCAAAATTTTATGTACTCTTCTTCACTTAAATTTCTAGTTTTACTCTATTTTAAGTTATGGTTCTCATCCTTATTTTCTTCATAATCTAGAATTCGTGATCAATTTTTATGAAGAGATATTTGAGTTTATAATCCTTTGTGTTCATTAAACCTTGTTTAGAAATATACATAAATAAAATGATGGTGATGAAATCCTTTGAGTATTGAATTAGTCTTTTTGCATCAAATAAAAACCAATAAAGTTTTAAGAATAAAAAATTAATTATTAACAATAACAACAAATTTCATATTGATTGTATGCTAAGTTTTTTAATGAATATCTTTTATTGGTCTTATTTAATTATATTTTCAATACATGCTAGAAGCTAGTTTTATTTTCTGATGTGTAATTTTATGTATGATAAGTATGTGAATTGTATTTCTATCTTTTATGAAGTTTATATATTTTCTTAGTATGATTGTAAATTTACCAAGATATTATATATTGCATAATTATAAACTAGACATATTAGTTCAATTGTATAAATTGTCTAGTAATTTTTGGACACCAAATAGTACTGTAATGTTACATGTAGGCGGGAGGGGTTAGCTGGGTACCATCTTTGAGCATTTTGTTGCTAGTTTGAGCAGACATCTCCATGTTTAACACTTTCTGCTCCATTTTTAGTGCCTGATGATGGCTTCTATACAGTGCAACACGGGGAGAGAGAACTGCTATTTCCTCCTATATATCAAATGGAGATGATATGATTGAGAACTTTGTAGATAATCGTCCAATGAATTTCTTAATTATGTTCGTTGACAACACAGGTAAGATATATAAAGGGAGATTACCTCTAAAGCCTTAACTTTTCTTTCTATATCAGCGAGATATTGAAGCCTCTTCAGTCTGGATTTCTGTGCGGAAACTCGATTCGATATGACCCTACAAAGAAGAAATGATGTAAATGTTTGAATAATAATGGAGTGTCCACTATGAAATATCAAAGCTGAAATATGTAACAACCTAAAGGAAAGGAAAATCAAAGTTGATATAGCGCAAAACAATATCTATCTTGAAAAAGAAAACATTAACAACAATATATAGCTCACCGTTTAAGCTTTTTGGGGTCCATGTTGGGATCTATGGCTCGAGCTGCTCGGATCTGAACACCACTGATCATTGCCCGAGTCTTGACGGGTTTATCGCCAGAAGAAGGAATTGCAGGATCGGTGGCAAGATCCTTGGTGGTTGAATTCTTGTTATCGAATGGGAAAGAAAGGTTCTGGGACTCTTTGTTATTGGTATCTGCTGATGACGATGAGATGGTCATAGCATCAGAAGGATTGAAAGGGGATTTAGTAACACTACTGTCCATGGAGTAGGGTTTTTTAAACCCTTGAAATGAGCTACGAGCTAAAGGATGGACGGATTGAGGCATCGCACTGAAAGAAGTCAGTTCAAGAGCCCTTTTAGGCCAGGGTGGTAATCCCGGGCTGGAACTTCTTTTCATGGCCTCCATGATATTGTAATACTTCCAGTCCTGCAAAAGAGCAAATTAATCTATCAAGAATAAGAACGAAATGCACTGTCAAAAAAATAAAGCAATTGAAAAGAAAACTTATAAAGGAAATGAAGTCTCTACTCACACTCTGCTCATACTAACCTTAAAAGAATGCAATATACAAATTGTCTGAGATGATGCATGAGGTTTCCCTATCTCTACATTTATACAACAAATACAGTACAAAATACCGTATATGACCTTACTTTCCATGGCCAGTATTTGGTAAATTTGAAAGGGGGAGATATGTTCCCTTTGCCATTAATGGCATATGACCTCGTCCAAAATACAAAAATATCCTCATATTATGGGGGAAACCCTCCATTTTTTCTTTTTTCGAGTGGTTTTTTTGGTCCATATCTTCGCTCTACTTCATTAGATAATCGCTGTCTTCTCTTAATCACTTTTTTTTTTTAAAAAAAAAAAAGTTTGTGCTTATCCGTCATCAGACCCAGCTTTCACGGAAATAATCACACCATAATACAGGGGGGAAGTGATAGCTGTCACTTATTTGCCAAAGCGAATGCATGAGAAAGAAACAAGACCACTGCATTAACCGAATTTAGTCCAAGTTTGGAACCTTAATCATTATAGTACAGGTAAGGATTTTGCTAAGCCGTTCCACGTGGACTCCAAAACACACGCTTCGAATTTTTTGGGGTTAATTTCAGTTTATCACCCGAAATTTGAGGCAAATTCGATTTTTTCTCCTCAACCGTGTTGATATCTCACATGAAGTTTCAATATCAAATCAACTAGTAACTTTTTTTCAATCTATAAACTCTTAAAATTTTATTAAATAAAACCTTTTGAAATAATTTAATGATATAAAATCATCTAATTTCAATTAAAAAATACAAATGATGCCACATACATCATTTATATTTAAGAATATAAATATAAAGATAATAAAAAAATAAAATATATATATAAATAGAAATTATTTGTAAAGAAAAAATTAAAACTAAGAAGCTCATAAAAAAATAATTAAGTATTTTTTTTTACAAGTCGAGCACTCATAATATCAAAGGGCCATAATTAATTGTTTTTATTAGATATATTCCTAATTTGTCAGATGATGATTATACTTTCGTAGTACAAGATATTTTTTTTCTTTAGATATTAGGATTCTTAGTTTTAAAATTTAATCTTTTATTTTCTTTCTAATTTAATCTTATTCTTATTTTCAAACCTTTTTTTTTTCAACATAAATCATATTAAGAAAAGATAAATTTTTAAATACAAATGCATACATGGTATCATTTGGAATTTTTAATTAATTGGAGTGGAAGATTTGATTCCATTAAATTATTTTAGGAGGGTTCTATTTGATTTAAAAAATCAGGAACTGAAAAAAAAAAAAATCTCTTACCTAGGATAACTTGAAGGCGGGCATCGATACATGATTGAAAGACATAAAAATAATCGGAACCTCAAGGAGAGAAACTGCTACGCATCGGAACCTTAGGAAGGTAAATTAAAACTAACCTGTTGTTTTTCCTATTCTGAAGAACATATCAACATATATGTGGCTTGGCAAAGAAAAATGGGCTCAAAACTAAGCTCGATGCTAATTAAGAATGGGTTTAAACCCGATCTCCTTGTCCTTTCAAGCAATTAGTTTTTGTTTTTGTTTTGACACGACTCTTTATTATCATAAAACATGTCCAAGGATGATAAGACACAGCCGCCCACCTGAACACCACATCTACAAGTGAATAGTGTGATTGTCCGCTAGAATATCTTACTTTACATATTGGTTGTGTGGTCGCCTGCAATAAAGATAATTATGTTATATTATTATCCTGACGAGTAAGAAATGTAGTAAGTAGTATGCTAGCAAATCTAATCTGCATCACGCAAATTCATGTGATTCATGAGTTTGTAAATATCTATGAATCGCTACGTACACTTCATGCTCATTTTTACTCACAATTACAATGTTTTCCTGCACTTCATCTTCTTTTTTTTGCACATTATATCACTCCCACATCTTTGTCAACTTAAACACTAGATATCTTTTATCCTGTATTGAGTTGTTTTATAGGAGCCCGAAATTCCTTGGAGTTTTTTCCATCAAATTATAACCAATAATTCACTCAAATGTTTACTTTTTAATTAAAAAAACTAAAAAGAAACCATTAAAATTACAGTGAAATAAGTCATTTCATTATGGATATTAGCATTGCGCTCCGTAATGTTTTTTTTTTATATTATTTTTAATCACCTATTTTATTTAATTTAATCATTTTATGTTTTGTTAGTTTGAGTTTGGATTTGATGATATATTTATATTAGCTTAGTATGGTGTTAATACTTAACATAGTTGTAGAACAATTTTGTTATTTAATTTATGTTTGATTTAACAAAATAAAATTCAATTTTATCTATTTAAACAATTTAAGTTCAAGGGGCCAAATCTAAAAATTAAACAAGTTTAGAGCCCTTTTTTTTTGTTAAATTAGAAACTAAAATGAAAGGAAAAAATTATTGGTGCGTATTCCACATACATCAATAAATTATAAAATCTACCACAATATAGCAATGCATACAACAAATTAAAAGCTCAAACCATAATTTTTTTTGGTAGTCTTGGAGCGAATCCATTTTACTCAATGACATATATTGATGGAAGAGTTATGGTTTGGTTTTGGCAATTCTACTTCTTCTTCTTTTTTTCTTTTCTTTCTCTTTTTACTATTATCTCGTCGGTTTTCATGTTCATCTTTTTTCAAAAAAAAAACAAAGTGGGTTGTGAATCTTGTTTTATCAAATTTATTTTTTATTTTTTTATTGTTATAGATTTTTTTTTTAATTTCAACTTTTGATATTGGGTTTGGTAGGGACTGGGCATCATATTTTTTATTAGTTTGTTTTCTATTAAGTTATCTTGGTTCTATCATGATCCATGTTGTATATTTGTCGAGTTCACTCATGTTTACTTAAGTAGTTTTTTTGTTAATTGATTTTTTTCAATTTAATTTTTTTTCATCGTGTTGTTTGAAAACTGAGTTTATATTTTTTTTTAATTTTTTTTATTAGGTTATTCTGATTTCATGATCTAGTTTATTGATTTTGTAAGCTAACCCACGTTAGCTTGTGTTTGATTTTTTTTAATTTTATTATTTAATATTAGATTGATTAGGAATTGAATTTTATATTTTTTTTAAATTTTCTCTGTGTGATATCTCGTTCTCTTTACTCAGGTCACGTGTTTGGCAAGTTATTTTATGTTTTTGATTTTTTTATAAAATTAAATATTGTTTTTCAAACTTATCCCCCAATATTTGGTTAATTGGTTTATTTTTTATATTCCTAGATTAATTAAAAATATGTATTGAATATTATTTTATTAATTTCCATTTAATTTTACTTTGTGAAGTGTATTCTATATTATCTCTTGCTTTTGGAAGAATAGAGGGTTTGAACGTAAAACGTCTTTAATTAAGATTGTATGTCCAATATTGTCTGCTCAATGAATTTTCTCCTGAGTATTATCTATCCATTATTAATTTTGATTCAAATATTATATGCTAGTATAATGAATTTAGACAAATAAATTAAACTATCGAATAATTTTGTCAAATTAACTGATCTGAGCTTTCATCCAAATCACAAGCGAAGCCTTGTCCTATATATATGGTTTGTTGAAATAACGCATGCAAAGACAAAGTATTTTGTGTTTCTTCCTCTCAGAAACTGCTTTGAAACAATTCAAAAAATGAATTAACATAGGAAGAAACTGAAATTCCACTCAAGATTAAGGGAACAATCCAACACGCACACAACGCAAAGAACAAATTAAAACACACATAAAGTTATTGCAGGTATGTAAAACAGCTGAATCACATAAACTTTCAGGTAATTTCTAGTTGAGAGGGTTCCTGTTAGTATCCTGTCATGCACTGTCAAACCGATATGAGCTTCCATCCATCATTGGTGGTGGCTTCGCAGCAGCAGATTCCTTATAGAGATTATATCTAGATTGGTTCAGGTTCACATTCATAAATGGATAGTTCGCAAGTGGCATTGTCTTGAAAAAACCTGGATATTGATATTGATCCACTATATAGGATTGTTTCATGTGGTCTCTTTCCTTCATCATTTCCTCGTATTGAGCTGCATGAATAACTAAACACCGTTAATACTTGATATTTACTTCAAATAAGTTAAGCAAGAAAGAGAGATAGAGGGACTTAAGGGAGAGACCTTCTTTGAACATGAGTTCACTAGAACAAGAAGAAAGCTTATGCTTAATTGAACTGTTTTCCATTCGCAGTAATGAGTTTTGGCGATTCGAGTACTTGATCCTAGGACCGATGATTGCCACCTCCGCCTGATAGATACGTGTAAGACTAGAGAAAATAAGTAACTAACAACTTGCAGCAAAAATTTATTACATCGAGGGATCAGATTTTATTTTTGTTACTTGGAGAGATTTCACTTGTGTTTCAAGTTGCATAATATATTGCATCTGCCTCAGTCGGTATTTCTGAGAATACTGTCTGCTTGCCATAATCCTATGAAAAAAAAAAAACGGTGAGTTCCAGAATCATTAATAATTTAAGGTGGTAAAATTATCACTTTCAAATTAGATTTAACTGCATTATTCTTCATGATTTGATATCATATTTATTTATATATTAAGTTAATCGCCATAATTATATGAACACCATAAATAATAAATATTCTGACAATAAGGAAAATAATAAACAAAAATCTAATTCAATGTTGGCATGGTTAAATGAATGTGAAAAGATAAATCCACCTTCTGAGCCTCTTCGGGTCCAAGTAAGGGTCAACTGGACGACCCTGAGGAGCCTGCTGGTTGGTTTGATCAGTGCTTGGCTGATTAGTCTCGGCTGGGACTTGTTTGTCAAGGATGTTCTGGTTTCCATTGGAAACCAATGGAGGTTGAGAGAGTGCAAGATCTGTTGCATAACTCTCAGTGATTTTCTCCATCTTCTCAGCAAATTTTCTTAATAGCCTACAAAAAAGAGGAAAGATGACTTGAATGAGTGAACAAGAAGTGAGAATTGGTTCCTCTTTTTATAGCAATTCCTTTCTGCAAAACCACGATATCCTTGACTCTGGCTATTCCAGTTTACCTTGCCTTCATATATCCTATACATTTACGCCTGTTGCTAATCTGTTTATTCCATATATGCTTATATATACCTGCCAAAACTCCTAATGGGAGGCATGGGTTACAGTTTTTGGGCAGTTTGGTCATTATGTTGAAAAATCATATATTAACAAAATTTTTATATTAAATTTTATATAAACTGATTTGTTAACTTGTGAAGAGAGGATCAGAAATGACTGCAAGGAACTAAATTCATTTTCACTTTTGGGTTAAAGCAAGAAGTTACAGTTTATTTTTGTGTTTGAAATTGGGTTTAGATGCATTTTCAAAACACCCAAATTAATATATTTTTGAAAGATTTATGATGGTTTTAATGTATAATAAAAAAATATTTTAATATATTTTAAATAAAAAATACTTTTAAAAATCATATTATATCATAATATTAAATACATATTAATATGATATTTGAAAATATAATAGCGGTTACTTTTCAAAATATTTCTTACTCATAAATATATTAAAATAATATTTTTATTTTTAAAAATTAATTTTAACATCATCATATCAAAATAATCTAAAAATATTTAAAATAAAAATTCTAAGAAAAAATAAATATTACTTCTTTAAAAAAGCTGTTTGGAATGCAATTCCAAACAATGTCTAAATATGTTTTTTTTTATTAAAAATTATTTTTGAAAGATTTTATTTTTTTGTTTTAAATTAGTTTTTTTTTTAATTTTAAAATATATTTTTTAAAACAAATATTTTTTAATATATTTTCAAATAAAAAAATCACAACTTTAATTTTAAAAAAATATCTAAATAAATATAAAAAACTTGCTTGGCATGGAAAAATGCTGGCGTTGTTAAATATGAAAACTTCATAAATACAAATCTAGTATACTTTTGTGCAATGGAAATATATCGAATTCGGAGGAGCCTTGGCCATAAAAAAGGAAATGGCGTCGGAAGAATCTAGGCACGCATATCATTCATGGATTATAATTCAAATCACAGAATTTGTTTCGCACCACGATACACTGATAAAACATTAATGGTATTCTATGTGCTTGGTTAAGATGATTGTTAAAAGAAAATTTCCATAAAAAAAATTAAATTATCACATAATGTTTTAGGAAAGTTTACTGGACTATGATATTATAAAAAAAATTTATTTTATTTAAAAAATTGATTATTAAATAAAAATGTAAAAAAACATTTATATTAATTCTTTAACAATTATAAAAATATACATTTTTATAAATTACCTTAATAATCACTCATTAAATTTTTGATATTTTTTAATCGATAAAGAGTTTGATTGTTTATTAATTACTAATTAGTTAAATCGGTAAAAATTACCTTAATAATCACTCATTAAATTTTTGATATTTTTTAATCGATAAAGAGTTTGATTGTTTATTAATTACTAATTAGTTAAATCGGTATTCTTCGTTAACCAGTAATTGATATATTCGTGGTTAATAATGTTCATTGGTTTATATTTAACAAGATGGAAATAATTGCTTAATTGAGTCTTAGATTATTAATGTATTAATTGAGTCTTTTTTTTTTAATTTTTTCATGAGTAAATCACATCTACACATGTATTTTCAAGTCAATGTTATCAATGAAGAATAGTTTACAACCTGACATTGGTTGACTAAAAAATAGCCACTAAACTACTCATTTGGAATTTTGGAACATATACAGATGAAAAGGGAAATTCTGATAAATCCTACTAATAAATTTAAAAGTAAGTTGCTACGTATTCTTAACAAGTTTAGAAGAATTACTAGTTCGTAAAACATGCCTTTTGAGATAGCATAAACAGAGCTATGCGTGAACCGATTGATGCTCTGCAAGACTAAATTGATTGTCTTGTTTTTAAAGCAAAATTAATGATAAGAATTAGCTTGTCCATGAACTAATGGAGGCGCAACATAAATATCAAGTGAAATTGAGAGCAGATAAAATAAATTACTCTGAAGGGACTGAATGCATAAGTTGTAGATTTTTAAATACAAGGGCCCAAATAAAAAGGTTTAAGGGTTTGGTGAAGCTAATTAAAATTCTTGAAGCCAACCCTCCCCACGGGCAAGTGGGTGGTACTGTCCTCGCATTCTTTTTCTGTTTTCTGGGCCCAATGGCCCAGACCAAAGGAACAATACTCAAGTACATTCTTTTTTGCCTCAATCTGCGAGGTCAGCCCCACAGCACGTCCTTTTAAGTTTTAACCAGCTAGGTGTGGTCATTTAAAATCTTTGATATTTTTATAATTTTAGGTTTAAGTTATTGATTGTTTATATTATAGTTATTAAAAATTTAAATAATTATTAATTTTAAGGTTTGTATGATTAGTTATGATACAGATAAAATAATTCAAATATTTATGTTAATCTAAAAAATAAAATAAAAATTAACTGTTCATGCCTTATAATTAAATTCACTGTATAAAAAAATGTCTTTTTTTATTGAAAAAAAGAAAAAGAAGGTGAAGGTATCTGATCATTTTTTTAGTTATTTTTTTAATAGTTAAATTTTTAAAAATTATTAATTTAAATTAAAATTTAACTTGAAATAAGTTTTTCAAAATAATAAATGTGAGAAAAATGAAATAATGGCTATTTCTTAAAATATTTTTTATTTTAAAATATATTAAAATAATATTTTTATTTTTGATATTAACATATTAAAATTATTTTTAAATTAAAAAAATTATTTTTACTACCACTATAATTACAAAATTGTAGTATTCGGGTGGTAATCAAAATTATTGTAGAATAGCACACAAAAATCTCATATAATTTTATGGCCAGAAATGGAGCTGCTAAATGGATAATTAAAAATAAAAAATTAATATTTTAAGTTTTTTTATTGTTTTTTTATATTTTAAAAAATTAAATAAAATATTAAAATACTGTTTTTTTTCATAAATAATATTTTTATATATCTCTTAAAAAAATCAAAACTAATAAAGTGGGACCAATAAAAATATAAATTAATTAAATATAGTTATATGTAAAAAAAATAAAATCATAATTATTAAAACACTTATTTATTTTACTCTAATAAAATTTATTGGCTTTCCAAATAATTTTTTTTAATTTTTTATTGAAGAATATATTTTATACTATTTAAAATATTATTTCATTAATTTATCTTTTTGATATAGCATCTCCATGGAGATGCCCTAACAATTTAAGGAATTAACTGCGCTGTTTGTTGTCTCTCCAAACGGCATAACGATTTTGGCCAAGCGCGCATGACTGTTCGTTGAAATTATTTGCGCGAACAACCAAAACAAAATCAAAATGTGCTCGAGTAAATTGAACTGCTCCTTCCATGCCTCCCATCCCTCTCTTCGATATCACCCTCACAGCAGACCTCTCTCTAACTTGAAGCCCATTTTCATTCTCGCTCCTTGTCAAAGAATCAGTAATAGTTGTACTCCTAGATTTGAGGTCGGATTTCAAACATCATTGAGGAGATCTAGAGGGGATCCAACAATAAAGATAGCAGCAGTAGCTATGCTTCATCAGAATCCCGTCGTCTCCGATTTAATAGCCACTGGTTTATCCGCTGCTATCGCTCTCTCTATCCTTCGTTTCTTTGCAGAAACTACAAAACGACACGTCTTCGACCAGGTCACTCTCTCGCTTCATCGGGCTGCACTATTGTTTTGGTTTATTTTTTATAAAAATAATTATTTTAATATATCTCTAATTAAAAACAATTTAAATAAACAAAGAAACGTTCCAGGTTGACAAGCTACCCTTCCGGAAAACAAACAAAAACCAAATTTTTCGTTGTTAATTAGGCCTTAAACCGTTGACAAAGACAAGCAAAATACTGTGGGCTGCTGCAATGTGGACTGGTAGTAACCCAGTTGTCTCCGATCTTTGCTCGGCTGTTGTGTCGGCCGTTGTTATTTTCTCGTTTCTGCAACTATGGAAAGAAACCGCAAAACATGGGCTTGACCAGGTTTTGTTTTTTTGCTTTAGTTTTAGGATAAACACCTGATTTTTTGCACTATATTTTGATCAACAAGCTTGTATAACGACTACTGGGAATTTACATGCATTATCGATGTTAATTTCTGCTTTTTGATGGATTCCATGAGGTGATATTCATTTATTATTTGCTTCATAGGAGATATTGTCTATGAGTCATACCTTGTTTCTTAAAATGGGACGTGAAATATCAATCTTCTCCTATGAAATCACCTATCGTGTTCAGCTAATTAGGGGTTGATTGACCTTTTTTTTTTCTTTGTTTAGAAACTGAATAGGAAGCTCGTGCATATAAGCATCGGGTTAGTTTTTATGCTGTGTTGGCCGATTTTCAGGTAATTTTATGACTAGAGAAGCTTGGCGTAATATTGCTATAAATCTGTCCCATTAAACAGCTATTACAAATTATTGTAGTTCTGGCCATCGGGGAGCACTTTTAGCAGCTATAACTCCTGGTGTTAACATAATACGAATGCTTCTTATTGGATCTGGAATCTGGAAGGATAAAGCTACGGTGAAATCAATGAGCAGATTTGGAGACCGCAGGTTATAACTTACAGCTCTGGATGTAAAATTCATGAAACCTCCGTGTCAAATGTCTTGAAGGCTCCCTTCTCATTCTTGATCCCTCCCTGAGAGATCCCTTCTGTTTTGAACTGATTCAGCTGCGCATTTTACTCCTTATTTGTTCCTCAAGATTTTGTTTGATTTGGTGGATTAGACGGGATACTTACTGTACATATTGTTTAAGTGAGTTGTTTTGTTATGAAGATAACTTCTAGGTTGGCGCTTATTTTTCTTAGATAAAGGTTTCTGAACGAACACTTCTTGTTTTCTAAGCGATCCATTAGTACTTATTTGGAGTTTGACACATCATGATATTCTCTGATTGTTTCTTTATGATACTTCTCAATTTGACCACGTCATCTTTCCTCCGTTCATCAGGGAACTTCTTAAAGGACCACTGTACTATGCCTTGACAATTACCGGTGCTTGTGCTATCTATTGGAGGACTTCCCCGGTTGCAATTGCAGCAATATGCAACCTGTGTGCTGGAGATGGTATTTTTTAATTGATCAGTAATATACATTCTTTACTTCAATGTATAACTTGACTGCTTACTGATTTAAGTTTCAGTACATGGAAGCACTGATATGCTTGAGACTTTCTTTTTGTACTGTGCCTAATAACTGCCTTTTTTTTCTGCTTCTTTTTTAACCAGGGGTGGCAGACATTGTGGGAAGGCGCTTTGGAAGGCAGAAAATCCCATACAACAAAAACAAGTCTATAGCTGGTAGTGTTGCAATGGCCCTGGCTGGTTTCGTGGCTTCTGTTGGGTGAGTCTTACTCTTACGTAATTCTCATGTCATAAATTTGTTGATGCTGTTTGAGCTGATGCATAATGTAGAAGGTTGTTTAGTGATCAGGTGATATGGTGACAGGTTTATGTATTATTTCGCCTCTTTCGGATATGTTCAGAAAAGCCGGGAGATGTTATTGGGTTTCTTGGTTGTCTCTCTTGCCTCGGCTTTTGTGGAATCACTCCCCATAAGTACAGAGCTTGATGATAACCTAACAGTTACCCTAACTTCTATATTGCTGGGGCACCTTGTTTTCTGATGTGAGCTAGCATCCTTATCTTTGGTCAATTCATGCTTAATGATGTATTACGTGTGAGAAGTGTCGATGGTCAGAAACTCGAATGTACTAATACTTATGAGCCCCATGGCCTAACCAAGTGAAAAGTGACAGCTTCCTGAATTGAGTCCTCATCTGATCAGAGCTGAACGTACAGGGGCCTGTTCGCTAATCCTACACTAGAGGTTCCTGGTTCCCTATTTTTTTAATTTAAAAAAATAATTTATTTTTTTAAATAAAAAAATTATTTTAATTAAATTAGTTTGATATTTATATATATTTGATTAAAACTATAATTAAAATTAAAATTAAATAAAAATAATTTAATAGATTGGATTAAACATGTCTTAAATTAAGATTATAAAATAACTAGAAAAGATATATATTATTGTTGATAGTTTTTAATTTAAATGTTATAGATTTAATTATTATTATTATTATTATTATTATTATATTAAATAAATAATATTTTATATCAAATATTTTTAATTATTTTATTAATTTATTTATAATTTTTTGTATGGAATTCATATAATGAGGATTATATGTTTTATGGTTTTTAGAGTGTAAAAAAATTAGATAAAATATTATCAAAAATAAAATTATAATTATAATTAAATTATATAAATGTTATATTATTATGTGATTTTTTTAATTTATATAGAATTATAAAATAATATTCAATATTAGTTTGAGTAAAATACAATTAAAAATTTAGGTTGGAAGCAGTTTGATAAACGATGTTGTCATTGTTCATATTATTCACATGAACAATGACACATAAATTAATTTATCTAACATTGTTTATGTAACTAATACGAAGTAAAGTGAAATAATCCACTTGACAGTGTTCAGATGATACAAATAACAAATTAGATGGGCTGTAAGTTTTTTCTTTCTCTTGGTAACAAGATAAAAATAAAAAACAATAATTTTTTGCTTCACCAAATTCAGTGATATAAACTCGATTTTTAATGAGATTTATCTCTAAAATTTATATTTTAAATATTTACTAAATAATTATAAATTATGATTAGAACAAAATATAATTTCAATCACAATACCAAACAATATTATAACCAAACGACAATACCAAACAATATTATAACTAAACGACGTTAACTTAATGGTTCTATAAATATTGATTCAGTGTTTTCAAGAGTTTAGATTTTTTGGTATTTTTATTTAAATTTATATTAAAATATTTTTTTATTTTTAATATTAATATATCAAAATTATTATAATGTATTAACAAAATATTAATTACTAAATATATTTTTATTTTATTTGTTTATTTACTTTTGTCTAATATTAAAAAAAAATCTTTGGAAATTATTAAGTTAGTACAATACACATTTTCTGTAAAGGCAAAACAATATGATAGTTACAACTATGTACTGTCTCGTCAACGATCAATAAAATAAGATATTATGATGATTACTTTATCTTAGAATACAATTATCGTACGCAACTTCATTCCCGTCTTTAATTAATTCAGTTTGAGATGGTAATAATGATATTTATTTAAATTATTTTTTATTAAGAAATATATTAAAAAAGTTATTTTTAATATCAAAATATTAAAAAGATTTAAAAATATAAAACATTATTTTGAAAGAAAAAAAAGGTCAAAATAGATTTTTAAACTGTTAACCGTATTGTTGGTTGACTTTTCAAATCAATTTTTTTTATTAATCTAAAATCTAGCATAGACTAGGTTATAAATAAGCTGTCATTTATTCACCTTTCAAACTAAATAAAGTTTAATGATTATTAGGCATATAAGATATGTTTGTGAATATAATTATATTTATTTTTTAAAGTATTTTTTATTTGAAAATATATTAAAATAATATTTTTTATTTTTTAAAAAATATTTTAAATATTAGCATATTAAGATAATTTGAAAATACTAAAAAATATTAATCTGAAAAAAAAATATTTAATTTTTTAAAATATTTTTAAAAAGAAAAATAAATATAATCATAGTCTATCTACTGAGGAGAATAGCTTCCTCTTGGGGGCGGTGATGGTGGGTCTCTTGGAGCCATGGCTGGTGCGGTTAGTGGCATCGAGGTTTCGTCGTGTGTAAAGGGGAACTCAGGTTGGAACCTAAATGGTGACAAAACCTTGTTTTGTTGGATTCCCTGTGTGGTTGCTGTATATGGCCTAGGGGTTGCCGTATATGGATGTGCTCCGCTGCTTTTTAAAGCATTATATTAAGATATTTTTTAAAAAATAAAATGTAATAAAAATAAGTTGAAATTCAATCTCAAATACTCTGCTTTCGTCATGTTCCGTATCCTGTTTATTCGAGCTGTGTGGTTGTTTGGAGGGTGTCAATTGCCATCACTGTGGTGGCGGGTAGCAGGAGCACCATCTTCTAGGTCCAGGGGCTCTGTAAGTTTTCGGCGTTTTCCACTACCAAGGCTCGCATTATCCTCTTATTTCTTTGTCTTTTTTCTCTGTTTTGGTGCTAAGTTCCAAGCACAATTGTGAATACCATTTCACAACGCACTCCATTTTCTACTGGTGCGAGAAGTTTTGGAGGCGGATCATCTGGGTTTCAGTTTGATCGTTAGTAGAGTTGTTATAAAACGGGTTTTGATTTTATAAATCCAAATTCATTTATTATTGATAAACTCAATATTCCTGCTCCCCACTCGTCTATAATATAATACTTGGTTATTCGACCAAATCAATGTTCCCCAGAAATAATATATTTGTATTGGGCTAGCCCTTAAATACATCACCAAACTAGTAGGATAATATCAATTTTGCATCCAAACTATTTTTCATGTTAATTGTATTATCAAACTTTAGACTTTCATCCATTTCTAATAAGAAATGACACCATTCTTCATGGAACTTAATGTTTTTCATTAAATTTCATAATCAATAAAGTTTTTAATAGATAAATCAAAACAGTTTAATGGTAAAATTGATATAAGAACTAGTTTGAGTACCAAGTTTGAAGTTTGCATTAATTGGTTTCTATAAATACATCTTTAATTATATCACCCCTCTTTTTAACTCTTCTCACATCATAAGAGTTGTATAACTCATGATACGCAGAAATGCACCATTTCCAAAACGAGGAAAAAGATAGTGCATGGTCCGTACTTCAGTTCCTTCCTGCTACACACACATACACACACATAGTCATATTTGTTCAATACACTGCAGACAAAATCTAAACAAATAAATCACGCGCCCGCGCATGTATATATATTAATTTTATTTAAATTAGAAAAACATGAATACAACTAGCTGCATATCTTAAAAAATAAATTTTAGATTCGTTAAATTTCCTTTACTTTTGCTATAATTAAACACATCTCTACCTTTATTAAAATTATAATTTCAAATTCAAAACTATATATTGAGGTGATATCTTGGACCCTTGTCCTTCCAGCAAGGGAGATCTTTTGGGAGTCATTTGTTAATTTATGTGAACCGATTGAATACGAAGCTGGATGAACACCCACGATATGATACACGCATTGAGGAACCACTTGACCTGCATGGCTTGGCTGGTTATTAAATTATAGATGTTTTATTAATACTTGTGACTATAGATGTTTATTACTGTGTGATAATCTATTTTTAGGTTCACGTGAAAAAATTAAAAATTAAAAAATATATCAATAAAAAAAATATTAAAGCGCCTAGAAAATGACTAAAAAAATTGGTTGAGGAAGTCTTAAAATACAAAGATTAAAATTTGATATTATTTTATTGACTAATGAAAGCTTTGTGGAGAAAGAAAATTTAATTTGAGGAAGAAAAATCCAAAATTAGACATTTATGGACTTAATTAAAATTTATTGAAAGTTTAATTGAATTTATGGAGGGTTTGATTGCAAGAAAAATTAATTTTGGAGTTAATTTGGGCTTTAATTGGAAGAAATTAAAGTTATAGGGTTAAATTATAATTTTTAAAAATTAATTTGGTCAAATCAGGGGCTTAATTGAATAAATATTGAAGTTTGATGGCCAATTAGAGACTAAATTGAAAAAAAAATTGAAATCAATGACCAAAATAAAAAAAACACGTGTAAATACAGGAGTTATAATTACACCAAATTAGGGGTCAAATTAAATAAATTAAAAGTTTATTGCTCAATTGACGATCAATTTACACTAATTTAAGATCAATAACCAAAGTGAAAACAACAACCAACTTTAAAGATGTTGTTTGATTTTTAGTAGGGTGCAATTACATTGATTTTTTAAATTAAAATTGCAATTTAAGACTTAATTGAACAAATTACAAATTAAGGATCAATATGAACTATAACACATTTTGTTGCCTTTTCTTTTTAAATAAAACAATATATTTTTTTCCAAAACAGTACCATTTCATGCATTATTTAAAAAAAAAAGCTTTAAATGATGTTGTTTTGAATGACACCATATGTTTTTTTCTTCCCTGAACGCGCAGAGAACAGGGAAAGAAACTTTTTTCTCTCTCCTGTTTTCACCGACTTTTCCACTAACATTTCTCTCTTAAAAAAATGCCAACCAACCCCACAACCTGAAGCTTTCAACATGTTAGAGAAAAGGAAGAAGATGTGTTCCTTAGATAGTTTTTGGGGCAGTTGCACAGTAATAGCCTCTTGCCTCTCTCCTTTGTTTTTCCTGTAAATACAAGAGAGGAGAGTAACAAAAAAAGAGAGGAAAAGGGACAAAAAGAGAAAGAAAAGTAAAAAAAAAAGGAACAAAAGGGAGAAAGAACAGAAAAAAAAGGAAAAGAGAAAAAAAAGAAAAAAATAAAGCAGACCGCAAAGAAAAGAAGATGATGAATTGTCATTTGAACCATCACGCCACCACTAGACGACTGAGGCGTCTCCAAGTAAACTCTCTACCCCTTTTCTTTTGCTTTCATTTCTTTCCTCTCCATGCAAGACGTGCACAACACACGTCTTTGCAGGCAAGGCGAAGCTACTTACTGTGCTTATGCACAGTAAAAGCTAATGTGGGTTGGGCTGAAGTTGGGCTAAGTTCAGCCCAGCCCTTGTATTTGGGTATGATCCAATCCATTTTAAAAAAATTCAAAAATATTTGCTTCATAATTTTACAATTTCTCAACGTAGTTTTTATATCGGTTTGATTAATATTGGACAGTATTTTTATGTCATAAAAAATACAAATCTGATATTAAAATACTCGATTTTTATCAAGACTTTCAAAAACACAAAAAAAAAATTTAAAATATTTTTGTGCATGCGACCAAGTATCTCCAAACTAAAAAAAATCATATTTTATTTTTCATAAAAAAAAATATTTTAGCATACATTTTGACTTTAATAACTAAATTATTAAAGTCAAGAGAACATTGACTAAAATTACAAAAACAACAAATTTTTTATTTTTTTGTTTTAGTATCAGGGATTACAAATTTATACATAAAATATATTCCTTATATTAAAAAAGTATTTTTTTGTTGTTGATATAGAACAATTATGTTTTTTACCTAATAAGATAAGGATTTCCTTACAGAAAAGAACTTTTCTTAAATTATAAATAAATTAATAATTAAAAAAAAACAACAAAACTTTAGATTTTATTAGATAAGAAAATAAGATGGTTTATCTTAGACAAGATATAGTTGAGATAATAATATCTTTCATTTACGTAACTAGTCTTCGTACCTCATCTCGAAGACTAGTTAGAGTTCTTATGAACCAGAACATTAGATAGCAACTCTCAATATATATTTTACTGTTAATAGATAAGAACTGATTCTTGTCTCTTTATATTTCACATGACAAATAGGTTATTATATTTTGTCTTAAGAGGATGGATTATCACCTTGCCGCCGCACATATATAATAATTTTATTAATTATTTTTAATTATAAGAATTTAATAATCCCTGTAAAATAATAAATTAATAAGTATATATGAAACAACATATTGTTTTCAAGGAATACAAAGATTATACAAAAAAAAGAAAGTATCAAAGATATCTCCTCAATTTTATTTTTATTTTGACAATGATATTTTAATTAAATATAAGTGATTACTATTTGAGGTGTTCAATTTTATTTTTGTTTTGATAATGATATTTTAATTAAATATAAGTGATCACTATTTGAAGTGTTCAGTGGTTCATAAGAAATAATAAAAAGTACCTTCTTAATTAATTTTATTTTTGTTTACATGACATTTTAATTAATTAAACATCTGCAACAACATTTTGATTAAGATTAAATAACATATTTTTTATGAGAAGCATAATGGTTTCAGAAAAAAAAATATAAAAAATGTCTCGATTTTATTTTTATGTAACATGACTTTTTAATTAAATATAATTTATTATTATGTGAAACAACACAAACTTCCAAAAGAGTGTAACGGTTCATGAAATGTTTCTGTAAAAGGTGTCTCCTTAATTTTATTTTTATTTTGACATTGTGTTTTAATTATATATAATTAATAACCATGTAAAACAGAACACTTAACTAAAATGAAAGAATAAAACCTTTATGAGGAGTATGATATTTCAGAAAAAAATAAAATATTAAAAGTGAGTTTTAAATTTATTTATTTATTGACATCATATTTTAATTAAAATGAAAACAACGCATCATTTTCGGAGCAATAGTTCAAAATGCGTGTGTGCGCAAAGTATAAAATCTCAAATATTAAACATAGCAGTTCAACAACCACAACTGAGAAAAGTCTCATGGTTTAAATATTGTATAGAGAGTTGTATTGTAATTGGTTCAGTACTATTTAATTTAAAGGAAAATACCATGTGGAAATTATACGACCTGCCCCATGATTAAGAAAAATATAATACTGACCCGATCCGGTATATCTGACAAACCGCCACAGAGCTACACCCACCCCGACCGCTCTCCGCTGCCATCCCTAGGATGGAATTAAATGAAAAGTAATTGCTTCTGGAGATGGCTGTCTGGGCGCTTGGCTTTCTGATCAATCCTGTCCCGTCTGTTTTCCCTATTTCACTCGCAGTCTTGGCTCAATTTATGAGATAGATCATAAGAAGCACAATTTATGCAGTTATATGGTTTTGCTGAAAAGTGGTTCGGAGATGGAGAAATTGGAGGCAGTACCATGCCTAAATTTATTACAGTTTTACACGAAGTGGGTGCTCTCTGATTGTTTAATACAAAAACCAAAAAGCTTCAGCTAACACATATATATACTGATTCAATCAGGACATGCATGTATGTAAACAATGTTTATAAAATTAACCACAACTCACAGCCACAAGTTAGCGATATTCCTCGAGAAATATTCTCGAGGAGTTAATTGTCCATCGATCCTTCATAATCTCATGATCACTTGCACTGCAGTGAAACTCGATCTTGTGCAACACCATCATGTATCAATCCTCCTCCGTTTCCGTAGCTATAAAAAGTCAAACCTTTTCCCTGCATGGTGGAGTCTTAATCATCCTCTGATTCGGGAGTCCTACCTCGCTTGAGACAAGGAACGAGTACAAGTGATACAAGGAAGATGAGGAAGATGCCAACAACAACAAACATCAAGATTTCACCATGCAAGCCGAAATGCTTATCATGAAAATAAAGAGGCGTTCCTTCTTGTGGTGGTGCATACGTTGTAACCATGGCGCCAGCAGGTGATGATGAGGTTTGTGGCTTTGGGGATATCCATGTAGTTTTCATATCTGCTAGCAGTAATGATTTCTTCATTTTGCAGGGAATATATGAATTGGATGACTCTGGTGCAAGTCCAACTATGCAAGGAAACTTGATTTGTTTTCTACAATTTGACTAATGCCGTAAAAAAGATCTCTTCTGAAATGCTTTTGTTCTTTTCTCCCACGGGAATTCCTTGAAGAGGGTGGTAATTTTAATCGACACCGTGTGAATTCTTGTTCTCACATCCTCTCACTGTCTTGGTGTGTTTCGGATAGGAAATTCGACTTGTGACTTGTCCTTGTGCACGCCATGTTTTATGGTCCCAGATAAATCCACGATGCCCAGAACTTTCAACAAGTTATGGACAGCAGTGACTGGTAAATTGGTCCAGAGTCTAGCTCAAGCCCCATACAGTTGCAGGTGCGGGTTCATGAAAAATTCTACATTTTCCCACAAGCTAAGATGGGAATTATATGGGGTTTTTTTTAGCATTTTTTTCAACCCGAGAAAGAGATTTAAAAAATGCCCACCGAGATGTCTTGTGTCGCCTTTCCACTTAACTTTTATTTTTTCAATTGAAGAGAGACAGAAAAACATGTAATTTCAAGGTATGACAGTATGGCAATGTCACATGCAATCCAAATCTCTGAAGCTTGTACGAACATGCATGATCTTACGCAAATTTCCTGTTTATATCTTGTGAAAACGAATCTGCAGAACAGTGGGCACATGTTGAATGAACGCAATGAGAATATATTTTTACCATTTTTTTTTAATTCAATGTCACCGATTGTGATCTCAAAGTGTTCAAGAAAAGCATGGCCACTTGCAGGGACGGAACAGAGGGAGGCAAGAAAGGCTTAGAGCAAAACATTTTAAATTTTTATTTATTTAATATTTTTTAATTTAAATAAATAAGTTTTATAATAATATATATTATTATATTAATTTTGACCTTTCCTCTAAAATACATCTAGCTCGCCCCTGGCCACTTGTATGATGCTTTGTTAAATGCTGCCTCCAACAATCACTAAAAATGAAGAAAAACAAAATGTTGTGTCCATATATTCAACTATTGTTGTGTCACAAAACATAATCCACATTGTTGCTGGAACATCACAGGACTTATGCCTTTCAGGTATCTTGGATTGATAATCTCTTCGCAGAATGAACCATACTTCAGGCTGGTGAAGTGAACTCAACATAGTATTTGTCAGTGTAAAACCATGAAAAAAAAAAACAACAACTAAACGTGTACAGGTGGGTTGTTCTTTGTCATGGAAATAATCCAAATTGGAGACAGGACGTACACTCCCATCGGGCTTTAAACTCTTTGTGAATATTATCACAGAGTTTTCTCTAATTTCTTCGACATGTCATCTGGATTGAAAGTTTTGGACTTAAACGGCCCTTCTTTCTTCAAATTATCACTTATAATGGAGAAAACTGAAGCAAAAATCTGAATGAGGGTGACTTACCTTGTGTTCAAGGCTGCTTACCCATATGGGTGTCTACATATAAATGGATGGTAGAGTGATTAGTGTGTTTGTCATCTATGATTCTAAACTACCTGGAGATATGAATCCAAAGACCAAAGTAACAAAGGATCATCGCAAAAACTATTTAAGATCTAGGTTTTATGGGTTATGTACTATAATATAATATGACAATTTTTTGTGGGATCTGTGGCCTAAAAGCGTGCCCTTGTTTAATGTGTAATCACTAGATTTTGGCTCCAATTTTTCATTATATTCCCACAAATTAAAAAATACAAATTCACAAAACAAAAAAGTATTTTCAACGTGATTTGCCTTATTTTCAGATGTTTTGTACTTTTCAACATTTTTGCCTATTATTCTTGCGTTTACAAGTTTTAGTAAAAAAATCAGAAATTAAACAAAAAAAAAACTATTTAGTGAAAAAGCCAAAGAGGGACTGCAAAAATAGGGCAGAGACCATAGGAAAACACGCCCCCACACATGGAAAAGAAACTGGAAGAGGGTCAGTGCACTGCGTGTGGTGCACCATGTACGGTGTATTAAATGCACTGACAAATTACAGTCCATTAAAATAATATTCAATTATTGTTGTGAGATAAAAAATAAAAAACATGCATTCAATTGAAAAAAATATATTTCAGGTATAATTTTTAAATAATTTTTTGTATTTTTAAAATATATATAATTTTTTTAATTTTTAAATTATCTAATAATATTTTTATTATTATTCATGAATTGAGCTGAAATAAATTAATATAATAATAAAAATAATTATTATTCATGAATTGAGCTGAAATAAATTAATATAATAATAAAAATAATTATTATTATAATTATTATAATTCAATTTAAATAATTAATGAATGAGATTAATTATTAATTTATATTATTATAAAAATAAAAATAAAAATTATTATAATTTTAAAAATATATATTTAAAGGATCATCATAAAATAAAAATAAAATGATAGTCTAGATATTTTACTTAATAATAATGAACTAAATAAAATAAAATATAAAAAATATTTTATTATTAATATTTATTATGGTTAAATTTATATATTTAAAAGTAATTATATTTTATTGTTTTAATTTATAATGACCGTTGAAAACAAAAGAACCGTCCCCAGCCCATTCACACACCCCTCCACCAGCCAAGACCATCGTCGCTCCCACAGCACCCTCTCGACCAGCAACAGTGCTGCCAAGGCAGGAAACCCATCTCGACATCCTTCCTCGCTCCCCAAAACAAGTAAAAAGTAAAACCCGTGACCCTTCTCTCTCATTTTTTCTTAAAATTCTAAAAATTCCCAAACCCCCTGGACCCCTGGTCTATCCCTTCTCCCAAAGACTAGGAAAATTCTCCGCATTTGTTTTCAATCATCGCTGGCCATAACCTCACACATCACCATCAAAGCCCATAAACCGTTGTCACGGTAGACCAGCCACCACACCAGCGTCAACCACGCCAAGACCAGCCCCAAGGTTTCTCCCCCTCGTCGCTGCCTCCTTCCTTTTTCCTCGGCTTCCACCACCCATGTAGTCAAAACCCTTCTTCTCCACGGACATGGCAACTAACAGCAGAAGCAACCGCACGTAACAACTCCCTCCGGCAGCAGCTATCCTCCTCGACCCAGTGGCAACCGAAATCAACAGCCCCATTCCTCTCTATTTTGGCCGAAACCAATCACACTCATCACCAAAACCGCCAGCAGCCACTAGTCTCCACCCTTTTCCCTCACCAGCCGACGCCAGCACCTCCACCGCGATTATCCAACAAAGCGACTGTTTGTTTTGTGTTTAAAAAAACGGTTTTTAAAAATTTAAAAATTTTAAATTTTTTGATTAATTTTAAATTAATATATTTTTAGTATTTTTAAATTATTTTATTGTATAAATATTAAAAATATTTTTTAAAAATATAAAAAAATATTATTAATATATATTTTAATAAAAAAATTATTTAAAAAATAACAAAAATTATATTTTCAAACATGCTCAAAACCAAACCAGCCCCTCCCAATAGAACCATCTCAGCACTCGACATCAGCCGCATCTCATGAACCCGACACCCACCAACGAAACCCCATTAATCCGACTTCCATCCAGCAGCTTCAACCCGACTCCAGCCACCCAACAGATTGATTTTCAAAACCCCATTAATTTTTTAACAGTCTTTAGCAATTTATGATTTTTTGTGGTTGAAGTTTTTAGAAGTGTGTAATTTTTTATTTAGAAATGTATTAAAATAATTTAAAAATATAAATAATTTAATTAAAAATAAATAATTTAAAAAAATACTTAAAATATAAAAATAAACAAACCCTTAAATTTTTATGTTATTGTTGTGGATTATTGTTAAATGTCATGTAATTTATATGTATGTGTGTGTGTCTGAATAATTTAAATAGATAAATATTTGATGTTTTTGTGATTTGAGTGGATAAATATATTGACACGTGTTGGTATAAAAAGCAAAGAGCATCTCCCATGGCCACTAAAATTTTAAACTCCAAATTTTATACATACATGGAAAGTAGTCAAATTCTCATGAATCTTATATAGATTATTTATTATTATTATTATTATTATTATTATTTTGAGAATTGAGGATTAAACTTAATATTGGTAAAGGAAAGTTGGTTTTGAAATGTCATGTGAGCGGCTATAAAACACAGACACATAAAAAAAGAAAAGAGAAGTCAAGTATATCATTCACTTTCAATAATGAAATTATAACTCTTTTATTATTAGTAGTATTTAATAACTTATAGCTCATTTTTGTTAATATGAAATTAATATAAAAAAGGAGATACGGTTCATTTTCCTTTATTTAAAAAAGAATTAAAAAGAAATGCAACTCACTTTCATGAGGGGATAAAAAAAGAGAGACACGTCAAAAAGGCACATCCATGTCGTTGTGAGAGGGAGAGAGAGCGAGAGCGAGGGGAGAGAGAGGGAGGCATTCCATGATTATAATTTGATAGAAAGTGGAACATTTCTGAACAATCAAGGTAGCAGTTTGGTAGCAGAGGTAGGATAAAATTTAATTTTTTTAATTTAAAATTAATATTTTTATATATTTTTAGATAGTTTTAATGTCCTACATTAAAAATTAAAAATAAGATTTTAAAAAACAATAATTTACTATACTTCTAAATTCCCCCGATATCCTAATAATTTTTGCAAAGATTAATTCTCACTTCAATTAGAGTAGATAAATATTTGATGTTTTTGTGATTTTAATGGCTAAGATTTTGATTTTGATTATTAATGTTTATTAATTCTGTGTGATGAGATTTTGTATAGTGATGGTTTATAGTGTGATTGTAATTGTTTGAAATATTATAGGGATAATTGAACGTTGCATATATTACTATGGGATGATTTTGAATCTGTAGTTGTGAATTTTGGCTTGTAGATTATTATTTTGGGATGATTAGAATTTTTTAGAAAATATCATTTGTGATAATTTGGTGTGGTTAATGATGTATGAATGGTTGAGAAAAATTATTGATATTGAGTTTGTGAAAGTTTTATGATTTTAATATATTAATTGTTGTTGTTAAACTGTCAATTTTTAATGCACCTGTTATGTCTTTAAACATGAAATGTTAATATATCAATGTATTAATTTATTAATTTTAATGTGCTGATTGTGAATTTTAGTATGTTGATATTAATTTTTTTTATGTGTACATTTTAACTGTGTGTTAAATGTTTTTAAATTATGAGTCTTAATATGAGTTTTTCTTTGCAATATCTTGAAATTTGTATATATGCTTGATTTTTATTTTCATCATGATTTTTAGTATCCTTGTTATGTCTTTAATCATGAAATCTTAAAATGTTAATGTATTAACTTGTCAATTTTAATGTGTTTATCTTGAAATTTAGTGTGTTGATCCTGATTTTTTTTTTATGTGTACATTTTAATGTGTAAAATGTTTTTAAATGATGAATCTTAATATGAATTTTTCTTTGCAATAACATGAAGTTAATTTGTATAAATGCTTGATTTTTATTTTTTTACGTTGTGTTTGGTTTTTTTAGTGGCATCTTAAAAAGAAAAAGGAGAGATATCCAAATCATGTATTTATTGTTTATGTTCCTCATTTTTTTTTATGACTTATGTAATATTTTTTTTTTATTATTATTATTATGAAACAGTGCTCAAGTTAACATGATCCTCACAAGCTTAATGGATATGAACGATCCCTTTAAATACATGTTAAATAAAATAAGTTAAAACACGTTATTTATTATTTATACAACTTTAATATCTATTTTAAAAAAAACCTAAAATATTTTATGAAAATAAAATAACCTTATAAGGTTAAGATTAGTATTTAAATGATTAAAGATGCAGCACAATAATTTTACTTATTACATGTTATGACAATTTTACTTATTATGTATTATAATCAAAACTTGAATATCATAAAATAGGTGAATCTCAATAAATTTTTTTTTATAGGATTTAGTTTATGTTTAATAAATTTATTATAGGCTCAACAGGTTAATTTATTAATATGATTTGATTGATAACAATCACATGTTATGATCACGAGGGACTAACAAAAAAAATTATCAATTCATTAATATTATTCAAAAATAATAATTAGAAATGACAAAATCAAACCTATGATCAAGTTCAACTTTTAATTTATTATTTATCTTATTATAGTTGTCATAAATTTTTAGTAATGAAAGATAATTAGTAATGTAATTTATCTTAGAGATGATGTTTTATTGTGTTAATAAGCATAAATAGGTTTTTTACCTGTAATTCTAGTACAATCAATTACAATTTTTAATTATCATTAAATTATCTTTTTTTTAATGCTTTTACCACTTTTACACGATTCAGCTGGTTGTAATATTTATCCAAATATAATAATATATATACTCTATGTCCATGGTTGGTAATGAATAGATGATATTTGATCCAAAAATAACACACCCGGACCTGGATCGTTGGCTTAGGATGTGTCTTAACGGTTCATGATTGAGTCTACAAGGGATGACGAAGAAATTTCCACCTCAAACCTAGGTCCAATTTTTTGTCCTTATCCAATTTGGAGACGAATATCCCAATTAGATCAACCAGGCTTATACTAAGGTTGAATTGTCTACTCTATCCAGGGAAATAGTGAATTACATGACATGTCCAAACATGAAAGAATACAATCTACATTGAGCTCTTAGGCACATAAGACTGTAGGCTTGTGTTTCTTATGAGTCTCAACTCGACTTGAATTTCACCACATGGATCGATCCATGTGGACATGGTATAAACCCGAGCTTATTATATAGTCTTGAACCAGCATGCAAGTGTGTATCCATGCAAATAAAGAGTAGAGCAGTTAATGTGCTTGATATCTATAATTCTGGACTTCTTCAAGACATAGATCTAAAGTAACAATGGGCCAATGTAAAAACTATTTGGGTTCTAGCTTTTGTATCCTATTGATGATGATAACAAAATCATTTTTTAAAGGATACATAGCTAAAAACAGGCCTTCATTTAATCATGATGCTCTATCTTCATGGTTGGTTAGGACTATACCATTTTTTACCCCAAAATAATACACTTTGTGTTCAACGGTTGGCTTCAAGATACGTGTGATTGGTTCAGTATTGAGACTATAAGGGATTACAAAGAACCTTTCACCTAGGATTGTTATTTTGTCGGGCTGGACAGTCCGGGTTCAGCGAATCACATGACATCATGTCCAGGCGTGAAAGAGTACAATCTACGCTTGAGTTCGCACATCACGTCTCAAATGTAGTGCGGTCGATGTGAAAAATGGACCGCTGATTGAAAACTCGAGGGAATTTGTGAACCGCATTTGCAAGAGATGACGCAAACCCCATAAGTCATTATTTTGTGACCTAAAACGTTTTGATATTTTTTTCAGAGGGATGATAATGTTGAGATGGACGGGACCGCTGGCTTTTAAGATGCGATTCTACTGGTTGTAATTTATACATATTAGTTATAACGTTCGGTACCTGGATTTGGACATTTCGGCTTAATAGTTTCACTCTCTTTTTTCGATTTTTGGGTATAGAAAATGAAATAAAAGAAACCAAACTATTGACCGAGCAACACCAGAAGCATATGCAGAGATAGCAAGGAGGAGATCTGGCAAAATAATCAGCACAAACATTTGCTTCACGAGAAACATAGATTTATGGAATAAGACCAATCTTGACGTATAAGGGTCTGAATATCAAGAATCGAAGGGAATTGTGGGTGGAACAGAAACATTCAGTACATCTTACGAAATATCTTCTTGAAAGTCAAATTCAAGGATCACATAGCAACAACTCAGATTCAAGACAATCTAAAGTCCTTGGCGGATACTATTATTAGCATACATGTAATCTACACGATTTCTATACAAATTTTTTCTAAAATGTATTACATAAAAAAATATACACTTTCTCCAAGTGGGTTCTATTTCGTGTGAAGCGTAGAAAATTCTTGTCAGATGTGGACTTCCAAGGATAAGGTGTGGGATCCCATTGTCCGGTGCGCAGAAATCACCAAAAGAAAGGGAGCGTATGGTCTTCCAAGGATAAGGTATGAGATCCCATCGTCAGATGTGGACTTCCATGGCGAAGAAGAAATCATCAAATGAAAGGGAGGGTGTGGTCTTCCAAGGTTATGGCGTGGGATCCCATTCTCAGGTGTGGACTTCCATTGCGAAGTATGGACTGCCAAGCCTTAGTTGTGGATTCCCGTGAGAAGTAGCCAGCCTCCACAATTTTTTTAACATAAAATGATCAACTTCACGGAGAAAGAAATTATAAAAACAAAAAAAAAGAATTCACTTGGAAAAAATAGGTCGATGACTTTGGAGGCCTTATAAAGGTATAATGACATTCAGATTTTGAAAAACTGGTTTAAGAACATGATTAATTAATATATTTAAAATCACACTAAATATGTATTCTACTTATATTTAATGTTAAAATTTTATTAAAAAATATTTTTTTTACATGATTTTTCCCATAAAACATTAATATGTTCAGAACTTATGATGAATTAGTGAGAAATTAATCTTAAAAAATCATATAAAATGTATTTTATATTGAAAGATTACAACTCTTTTAAAGTGGCTTATACATTCGTAGCTTGAAAAATTAAAATTAGATTTATTTGACACCACAGCTTGAGAGGCTTTAGGTTGCTTAGGCTCAGGTTTGGATTAATTATAAAATAATATTTAAATTTAGAAAATTGTTTGTTGACTGCTCATGAATAATTGCATATCTAGCTTCACTAAATCTGTTAAATTCAATGCTTACATGATTAGTTTCTCAAGATTAAAGTTTTAAATATCTAGATTAATGTCTAAACCATTTGTAACACATGTTTAATATCTTAAATCAGAAGTAATTTTGACAGCCTAGGTTCCTTGTGTAAATATGAATGGGGACTGTTCAGAACAGAACAGGCAAAAATAGCAAGTATTTTTTCTTTCTTTTGATGTCCTTTTGCTCTCCTTGGCTCTCTTTTTATTCTGTTTACTTTCTAATTCTAAAGCTTTATAGGTTCGGTTATCATAGAATCAATTTTGTTGTATGTTTTCTATCTCCATATTTTCATCTAAAATTCTTCAGCATAATTATATATATATATATATATATATATATATATATATATATATATATAAATTTGCGCTTGCTGGTTTAATATTTTTCCATGTTGTTAATTCGTGCGTGCATGCTAGATTTTTAGTTTAATACTATTATATGTTTTTGACATGCAAGCTAAAAAAAAAATTAATCTTGTTTCATGATAGCATTATTCTTGTAAGAAAAATTTCCTGATCACGTCACAGTAAACTAAATATTAGCATAATTGCATCCAACATTTCGAAGTGGTAACTACAAGGGACAGAACTCGAGATGGCCATCGAAGTCTATATATATTGCTAGTTTGTACAGAATAGACTCCGAGGTTGAAGGGTCGCTCATCTGAACACGTATTGCTCATTATTATAAACAAAACTAAAAGATTTGGGGGGGAATCGTGGTGTTTTATATTGTTCACCGTGAAATAAAATATTGTGAATTGTACAGTAGAAACAATGCATTTTTTTGCTTATGGAAATACAATTTAATCCTTAGAGTTTTTGGTTTTTTCATATTTGATTCAAATAGTTTTATATTTTAGTCCTTAAATTTTATTTTTATTAATTTTACTGACTTTGAATTTTGAGAGATGAGAGAGAAGGACACATAGAAATGGAGAGGTTGGAGGAAACAATCCGGCCGGCAACCTTTCAGCCACAAAAAAGTCAGTTCGTGTGTCAGATAAAACTTTTTCGTCCTTGATTTAAATTATTGAAATTCTTGCAAATGTTTATTTTAATTATCTTAATTTTTTTATTAAAAAAACTACATTGTTAATAAAAAAAATCCTTTATCAAGCTAAAAAAAGGTGTAAATAAGAAATACAACTTTAACCTAAAAAATACATTTTCTTTTTTATAATTTAAATTCTTTAAACTTTTACAAACATTTATTTTAATCATCACCTAATTAAATAAAAGTTAGTTAGCTTTGAAATTTGATTGGAGAATCCCTTGAGACGTGAAATCTAAGCAAGACAAGTACAATTCTGTGCAACTTGCTGCTGCATTTGCTGCTGTAGGCACATAATAAAAACCTACAACAATTGACAGTTCCGAAGATGAGCTTGGTGTCTGCAGCGATCACAACCACTTTTCGAAGGAACCCGTGCTAGTTAGTCCGCCATAAATGGCCTCCACAGCCAATTCTACATCCGATTCTAACGGGCTCGAAAGTCTGTTTATGAACCTCAAGATTATGGACTTTCGCATCCTATAGAGAGTTAAAAACAAAAATACAGATACATGAAGGATTCAAGCATCCCTCTCACCCACACTAAATTTGATCGAGTTCAGCATCTGATTCGATCGAACTTGATTGGTTCCGAATCTGAAACTGAACTGTACGGATGAGATGAGATTAGACTGTTATTGTAATGTCCAAAACTCTGAGGGACGATTATATATTTATGTCCAATGCTAGCGAACAGGGATATATCTGTAATTACGTCCAAAATTTCATTTCATAAACAGTGGCAAGCCGCTATTGGTTCTTTGGGGGTCGCGCGAAGTAGAAGATCCCCACTAACTTCTCTTTCCTTGCAAATCAAAACCAAAACTGACAAGAGAAGGCACTAGCAAAATACCTCCCTCTCTTCGTAAGGACTACGTCGTTTCAATCTGTAAGTGAGCCATTTCAATCCCATGTCATACATTGATTTGTCCATTGTAGCTTTAATTTTTGTTGTGGGTTTCCAGGATTTTAGCTGATTAATCGAGTTACTTAATCCAATCTAAAATCTGGGAGTAATAAACTTTAATTTGGAGTAGACTATTGCGATTTTTTTTTAAAGTTTGATCCTTTAGATCTGTCGTGAAGAAACTAGGATTTGATGATTTTGTATTCTTTTTTTCCAGGCAGTGCAGTTTTTGTGTTATAAAGGTCCATGTCAGTGCCCAACGAGGATAACATGTCTCCTCATGCTCAGGTATTCATTTTCTTGAAAAATTTATACGATTTTGATACCATTCTGTTATCAGTAGTTTTATAATGTCTAAGTTATCTACCATTGATAATATTTATGATTTCTTGTTAAATATAAAATATTGTTGTCAAAGGTTGTGTGTTATTATTGATGGGATTCGATCATTGCGTTTTGCTTTTTCTTTTTTTTTTTGTGAAGAGAAATTCTGCGCCGTCTCTGCTTGATAGAGATGTGAGATTGTTAACACATGCGATCAGGTGTCAATGTGAGACCGTAGAGGCATATGTAATGCATTCACTATCATGATAGCAATTAAACTCTGCGTAGCATTACTCTTTTCTGGAAAAAAAAATGATTTCAAGTTAAAACCTATTTAAGCAAAGGAAGGAAGGAAGGAACTTATGGTGTAAGTTGAATCTCTGCCATTCTCCATGGAGAACTAGTTAGGTAAACAAAGAGCTGCAGATTTATTACCCAAAGTTGCTTATGCTCTATTTCCTCTTTGCTTACGAGTCATGACTTATTTGTTCCCCTTTGGAATTGAACCCTCCATGACCTGTCACTCAAGCTCTTATTTTGCTCTTCTCATGTATGCTTTTGTGTCGTGCTTGCTTATATACAATTCTAGTATGTGTTTTTCATGGTTGTAAATGTTTTCATTACAGCTTTCATCCCATTTTTTTGGGGAGCTCCTTGATTCCATAATTGTTGATGTTGCCTCTGAATGTCATCGGATAGCGAGGTTGGGTCTTGATCGCAATTTGGAGGAAGAGGAAGAAGAATTGAGGCTGTCAGCACAAGCTCGTGTTACAGTAGCTGATCCTAGTAATAGTGGTGAAACCAATGGCAAGTATGTTGTAGACATATTTGGACAAACACATCCAAGTGTTGCAAATGAAGTGTTTGATTGCATGAATTGTGGGAGGCCGATCGTGGCTGGGAGATTTGCTCCTCATTTGGAGAAGTGCATGGGAAAGGTGAACCTTTGACTATTAATATACGTGGCTGTGTCATCATTTTTTATGATGATAACTAGTTTTTTTTTTTCCCCTGGTAAGAACCACGTCATGGTTCGGTATAAATTCTGGCGAATATCAGTTGGTATTCTGCTTACCAGAATTCTCCAATTTTCATTTTATGAAAACGCCTTCTGTGCATAAGAGGGTTGTATTAGATTTCTGTTTTACGTCATTGATATGCTTTTGGTCTTCTATACAGGGTAGGAAGGCTCGTGTCAAAGCTACAAGAAGTAGCACAGCAGCACAGAACCGGTACTCACGAGGCAGTCCTGTTTCTGCATACTCCTCTTATTCAAATTCAACCGGCACAAACAGGTTATCAAATGGAACATACAATCACACAGTCGAAGAGTACTCAAATGGAACATGTGAAGAGCCATGAATCAAGCATGAGTGATGGCAGGCTGATTTCATGACATAAGAGCAACTACAACCAATGCGGGTTCTTATGTTTTGTTAAAGGTAATAATAGAAGAGGATTTAAAGGCACAATCTTTCTGTAAATATTGCAAATGAATCCTTTGCTGTTTGAAACTTCGAGTCTGGAATGAGAACAAAACCACCTGCTGCTATTGGATAGGAAATTATTGACAACTCGCTTGCAAATCTTTTCCCTGCTAATCCCTCAATTTAAAGGGCAGCTTCTATGCCAACGAGACGTGAAAGTTCAATATTCATACACCTCATTAGTAGAAATTTGGGTGGGGGAATAGCTAAGGGGCTCAAGGTGTCAAAGAAGTACTGAGCACGCTAAACTCCCGCAGTTCCTGCCTTCGACGGATTCCATTCCCAATTTCATTAACAAAAAAAGGTCCAATAATGAAGATAATGGGAAATGGGAAAAGCTCTCGCTCCGCTAGATGAAATTTTAATGAATTATAGCCAAAAAACTGGATTTCAGCTCACATTTTTTTTTTAGGTGTAGCAATAATATTATCCGGCTCGTCCTTGAAAAAAAAAATTCGGCTATTCTGATCAGAAACAAAATCATAAGAAAACAAAGAGATAGGCAGAGAAAGAGAAAGGAAAAGTGAAACGGAAATTCTGTTGGCATTATTATTATTAAATCATTTTAATGCCCTGGTCTTTGCTCTCTAATTTCCAGCAGGTTAAACCAACTCAAAGCTCCGTGTATTATTGGGGAATTGTTTCTCCTACTCGATTCTTTCAGGGGGGTAACGGTTGGAAGAAGCAGCTGGACTTAAATTGCATGTTTAATTGTGCCGTGTTAGGTTGAGATTTGAAGGCCTAGACTTATATAGGGTGGAAGGGTGGACATTAGTCTATAAGAAAGGAAGCATTTAGACCACTGAATATCTTCTGTCGCGTTGTTCAGATATTTTTTTTAAATAAAGCTATGGTTCTGTTGTAAGAATATGTTGTGAAAACGTGATCAACAAGGTGATTAATCTAGCATCATTTTTACCCAGGGAAAGGAGCACCATAAGTACTGTAGATGAACGCAAGTGCAGTGTCCAGGACAAAACGAAACCAAAACGAAAGTGGTAAAGTGCAGCCGCAGTCTGGGTAGATATGGGATAGGGTGGGGGTGTTTCTAGCTCTACCCAGAAATATATAAATATATGAAGGCTGATCATGCTGGTTTTGTTTGAGACTTTTGGGTGTGCAGTCGAAAATGGCTGTCAACTTGTCATGTCTCAGACCAAAACTTAAAGATGGTTCCCACAATGCTTCCCAAGCATAATTCGTCCATGTATAAGAAGGCAAACGGATGAGACGAGACAAGTTGCTCATCTATTATAAGCAAAGGCATATGTACAGATATAGAAGCGGTTCGAAATAAGCCCCTCCATTTCTCGGCAAAAACAGCACTCGGTGACCAACAGAGCATAAGATGCTACACAATACGGGTTTCAAGCCCTATGGGAATACACAATCCATTGTGAATTTGTACAAAACCAACCAGTGACCAGAACTCATGGTCAGTCAAACAGTTCCCAGTCCTGAGTTACTTTAGTGGCAGATTGTATTGGAACTGGGGCACTCAGGCTTCCAACTCCAGACGCAAATGTCTCCCATTTGGTAGTCACTGATACTGCATTGCTACTATTGCCGAAGGGGTTAGAGTTTCTTGCTTTCAAGTTGTCAAGAGTGTCCACAAAGCTCTGGATTCGATGAACCTGCACATGAAAATTCGAATTTATACATCATCATTTTGACACAGAACTGCACTGAACAACATATTAGTCGTCATGTTTTGGACCGCATAGGAGCGAACCCAATAATGCAAGGACTCGAATCAAAAAGAATAAAAAGTGGACACAAAGGTCATCACCTTGGCAGCCTATGGAAGTGCGAGTAATAGTGAAGCAACGGCCACACGAGTCAAGAAGTGTTTATGGGAAATAATTAAAGGGCCATTAGGGGTGAAAAAATCTCTACATTTTCGTACATACATGCCAGAAGGATAATCACATCAGAGGACCTCTTGCTTACCCTATATTTTCAAGAACAGAGGCACAACAATTGATTCATCAGCAAACACTATTCTCTTTACACTTTCCAACTCTCCTTCTTTGTCTTTTTTATTTAGTGGGAGTGGGAAGGCATGATTAATCAATATGAAACTGAAAATTTATAACCCGGTTGAAATAGCCCATTAATCAGGACAAACATAGGCTCCAACTTATCCTAAGCTGTCTTTCATTCATTTAATTCCACTTTCCAGCATTGTTTTACGAGTAGCATAGATCACTTCAAGCTTTTGTGCACATAAAGAGTAAGCATCTTTCACACCCACACCGAATACTGATTTCTGACTTGGGACATGGAACAAAGTTATAGGTTCAAAACAGTTTCCCTCTTGCTTGTGAACGAACTGAGATAGAAAATCACAGAACATCAGCGAAGGAAAAATTTAGCAAGCAGGGCAGCATTATTAATAACCTCAATCCTTCTCTGCACTTTTGCTTCTCCATTAGCCTCAATTGAATCCAATTTAAGCAACTGTATCATAAGCAATTCTGTCAAGACAACAAATTCTTTGTCTGCAATCGCAGTGCCGCTGCAAAATGTTGTCTCCAATGCAACAACCTAAGAAATCATTAGCATTATCGATAACCAACAAGTTATCTAAATTGCCATAAAAAAAGGCTTTAACTTTTATCTCGATGGAAAGCTAACCTTCTCGCAAAGTTTATCAACCTCTGCCCTCACCCTGGCAACAGCTTCATAGGCTTCAAACGTACCCTGATTTCTCTTCATCTCCTCGAGCTTCCTCTCTTTGCTAGCTGGATCCTCAAAAAGTATCACCTTTGACATGTCCTTTACACCTACCATGTGCAAATATTCATCATTCTCCCTTTCTTTGCCTCTAAACAATAATCTCTGCTCTTTAGGCTCCAAACCGGTCTCATTGGCAATAACCTTTTTCAAATCCCCTTCAATTCAACAAAATACAGCAATTAAGGATCAACTTCAGAATGCATAATAGGGGACAACATAATGTTGCAACCTATACCCAGTGGGCAGTTTAACATTAGACAATCAAGGTAAACTCAAACAACCTCAGAACCATCAAATTGCATGCAAGAATGAGAGGGGCCATACAATGAACGAACGAACGCAGATGATCATGATCAATGTACATCTCCGTAAGGTTAACTTGAGCAAAATCAATTTTTAAGTACGAATTTTTGTTCCTTGGAAAATATGCATTGCATCTTGAAAAAGTAGAAATAAAAGCCAAAAGGCTTGTTCAATGAAGGGGAAAAAAAATAACATTACATAAAAATGCTACAAAATCTATCGCCGATCACGGCTAGATCATTCTCGTTAAATGCGAAACAACCATTAAAATAAAAACTAGGACCATCCACAGTTTTGTCTCTGATTCCACTTTCAAGAAATGAACAGCAAAGTAAAATCCCAGATGGAGAAAAATAAGATCCTGGCATTTTAATCCAATGGGATCAAACCAAAATAAAGCAGATCACACGCACAATAAATTTCAGTGACAAATGTTTACCAAAAGTGGATTGAGCAGGGACGTCAGTATCATAGTGACATGAGCCATGAGAGACCTTGATCTTGATCAGAGGCCCAGAAGAGCCAACCCCAACATCTCTCTTTTGAACAAGCATGCCACCAGGCCTCAGTTCCCAGTCTATCTCCCTGTAATTAAACTCCCTCGTCTCTGTACCTTTTGAAGTTGAGCTTTTCATGGTCAAGAAACGGGGTCAAGAATCATATGGAAGTATACAATTTGAAGAAATGTGAAAAAGGTTGAAGTTTGGTTGAGAGAAAGGTCATTGTAGTAGCAAAACAGGATTATTGAGTAAGCAAACAAAAAAGAAGCTTTAAGACAGACTTGTCAGCAGACTTTAGAGCTTAGCGGTTGGTCGGTTTCTGTCAGTTTGCAGCAATAAAAGAAACTTGATAGGGTACATGGCACTCTATTTCCAGAGCGTTCAATTATCTTGTAGTGCTTTTGTCAAGATCACATTATATAAGGCATTATTAATGGCTGCGCGTTTAAAAATTTTCGAAATTTTATGCGATCCCATACCAAATATACACCTCCTGTTTTTCCAAATACTTGATAAAAGATGATAATCAAAAGAGGCAATTAAAGCAGGGAACAACTACCGAGATTTAACAAGTCTCCATCTAATAGAAATCAATAAATTAAAACTCTATTCTTTTGCTTTATCGAAGGCCCGTTATTGAAATAAATTACCAAGAATTGAAGTGTAAAATTAAGAAAGGAATAGGTCTTCTTAACCACAGACCAACCCTTTAAAATTATATATAAAAAATTATTTCAAAATATATTATTATCGTTTTAGATATTTTGATGTTAAAGAATATTTTATTTATGACATCCTCACCCAAGAAATTTTTGTTATTTTACCAGCATTTATTTGGATTAATTTAAGTGACCCTGTTAATATTTGATCTGTAAATTCTTACTTTTCATTTCCACGACTGCAATTACCCAAGAAAAACTCAATGATTAATAAAAATATATTTTATTTTTAAAAAGTTATTCAATATAATATTTTTTAATATTTAAATATTGTTATGTATTAGATTAACATGTACTTTATAATTTAATCAATAAAATCACGTACATGATACCAAATTACTTGAGTTTAATAAATATAACTTGAGTTTAATAAATATACTTTACAGTTTATCTCATTATACTTGTAACTTTGATCATGAACCCTACTAGATTTAATAACTTTTAAAAAGAATATTTATACTTGATCATATAATAATAAAAATAGTTATTTATAAAATTAGCATCAATCAAATATTATAATATTTATTTAAAATTATAATAATTTTATAAAAATAAATTTAAATAAATTTAAAATTATCTAATTGTTAGAAAATAAAATAAAAAATAATAAAAAAAATAAATCTGTTACAATGTTCACGTAAACATTACAAACAAGTGATTTTCTTTCAGATCTTTAAATGCTGTTAGTAACCATAACAGTAATAATAAAGAAATAATAATAATAATAGTAATAATAATAATAATAATAATAATGAACTGTTGTTGTAAATGGAATGTGAAGCTCTTAAAGCCTGGAAAAAACATAAGGCATATTAGAAAAAAAAACTATATTTTTTATTATTGTTGATGGATAATATTAGTACAGGATAAACTCGAGCCCTGTTATGTGACACGAGGGGCCAACATTTGCTGATTTTCGCCAATTACGTTTGCACCCCTGGTGTGATTAAACGGGTCCACAAGCGTTTTCTTGCTTCTTTAATGATACAGAGGGTGACCCGTACTCCAGCCTGCAGGTTATATTTGTTGTTAAAATCTGGTGTGCGTCTCGTCATGCGGCCTAGGTGGGGTTTTTATATATATATAAAAATGTATTTAAATTAAAAAATATTAAATTTGATGTTTTTTTTTTCTCAGTTCACATATATTTTGAAAAATATTTTTAAATGCAATGCATTTATATTACCAAACACAGCCTCAGAAGATGAAAGTAACCCTGATTTAATGTTCCTATTTATGACATTAGGCAGATCACCAGAGAACATTTCGTACCCACAGGCCACGGGCAAATAATGCACCACGAGTCCCTCTTTGATTTTCCAGGCTAAGAACACAAGGACCTTATTTGGATTTTAATTTTTTTTTTAGATTTTGATGATATGCCATTGTGCTTACGTGTTTCTGAAATTTATTTGGAGCCCATATGGCTGTGGAACTGCGACGTCTAGTAAGGAAATGGACCATGTTACTGGGTGCTAATGAAGAAAATTGTGTGAATATATATATCCCAAATTCTAATGTCAACGTAAATGTAGTTTTTACTTTCATTTTTTTTATAAACAATGTGAAGATACTAGCCCCAAGAAGAGTCATATGGGCCAGTTTTGGACAAGACTGGCTGAAGTCCTATGCAGATTATGGGCCCAAACAAACGGCGACCATGAAATGGGCCTACAAGTGATTTCGAATCCTCCCCATATTTTGTGGACTCCTGCGAAATGGCTTTTTGAAACAGGAGTGGTTTCAATAGGGAAATGAGGGATCGATACGCAGGAGGTTATCCTAGGCACCTCTTAAGGTAACATGATTACATGTTGGTTTTTTTTTTAAATTAATGTGGGTATCCGGGCCAGCTTGCGTGCACCACGACTAATTCCACAGTTCCTGAAGTTAACGACCATGTAAGCCTCCAGTGGCCATCATATAAGCAACCAAGAACTCGAACCTGAGACCACAGAAAGAACAAACCCCTTAGTCCCAAGTCTTTACTACTTGGCCACCACCTAGATAATTTCACATGTTGGTTTTTTGGTTGATGATAACCTTGTGTCTTATGGCCACTTTTACGTAAATGCTTAGAGTTTCGGTCATGATATAACAGTCCTTCAGACACGAGGATATAAATATACTCTTTACAGAGTTTGAGATAACTTTCTACATAAACTTTTCATATCCCTAATTAAATATAGTTTTATATAATGGCTTGCAATTCTGAATTACTTTCTATTAGGAAAGGTAATTGATTCTAATTGCGTCTTTTACAAAAGAGAAATTGAATATAAAAATCACTTGGTTCTTCTAATGTTCTAAGGTAAAGGATATTGAGTCCTAGAATCTTCAAATTCGAAGCAATCAAAGGTCAGTTGGAGTATGCAATATATGAATTCAACTTTGCAAGAAGTTCTCTACATGAAATGAGTTTTTGATGGATAAGCGTTTACTCTCTTTTTTTCCTTCGGGTATGTTATTTAAAAGAATGATCATAGAAAGAATAATTAATAACTCGTTATTATTTTTTAAGTTCAATCAAGCACAAACTTAAATATATATATATATATATATATATATATATATATATATATATATATATATTTACATAATACTTATTCAATCATCGGTTAGTCCCTAAATGTCAAAGAAAGGACCTTTTGCGGGAATAAAACATGATTCAATAATCATTTCATTAAGAAAGGATGGATCGGTTATCAGAACCAAAAAATTAATCAAATATTCTAGATACTAGCTTGGCTTATAAGCTATAAATGTGAAGGATTTGAAGTTAATATATTAAGGATTGCTTGATGCAATTTCATTTGCTTGTATGGAAAAAAGAAATAAGAGCAGTGTACAGCTGTTCGTACCAATAATTTTAGTTATTGTAAGGTATATAATTCTTGATTGCTTAAAGTATGTATAATTTGCATTAGATAGAATTTTAGTATCTATCGATACTGGTTTTCAGAAAAATCTTGTTTGTAAAGCTTTTGCGGTAAAGCGAGCTCTCCCTCGAGCCCCTCTTCTATAGTGAAATCTTTCATTCATTGAAAGGAAAAAGAAAAAGAAAAGGAGGCAAATTAATTATTAATGATCACTACTTGACATCTAGAGCACCTTATATTGTGTAGTTTAGATACATGTAGCGTAACCATTTTCTCTTCTTTAATGCTTTTCATTGCAAAATGACGTCTTTAGCTGGCATATAAGAATATGGTATCGATCTTAATTAGTTGGTGTGATGTGCCCTTCCGTTTCTTCTTCGTTTCTCTCTTTTTCACTCTCTTTTAATGCAGATTCAGATGGTGGTATCTTGGGGTTATTCATCCATGATCTAGCTTCCATGATTTTCGTACACAAATCTGATTAAGAACTGGTCCCTCCTCTAGCTTTCATCCCACTTCCTATATTTCATGACAATTGGTACATAAGCATTGGTCCAATAACACACCACGGTCGCATCTCCAAAGGGTTTGAGGGGAATGGATAAAGATGATTAACGAGGAGACTATTGGAACAATACTGAGCATCAACATAAAAGGTCTCTTCTCGGAGCATCTTTAACGGAGAAGGTAAATGAATAGTAAAAAATAAAAAATTAATATTTTAATTTTTTTTTTGTATATCAATAAAAAACCAAATAAAAATGTTTTTTTTATAAATATTATTTTTATATATCTCGTTAAAAATTCAAAATTAATAAAGTACAACCATTAAAAAAATAAACTAATTAAATATAAACATGTAAAAAAAATAACATTAAATATATTAAAAAATAATAAAATAATTGTTTTTTTATTTTAATATAAATAAATTTTTAAATATTTTTTTATATATAATAAAATAAATTATATTTATATTATTTAAAATATTATTTTAAAAATTATTTTATCAATTTAACTTTTTAAAATAATATTTTTAGATAGGAGATGATCTCATAGTTCATATCGGCAACACTTCCGTAGATAAGTTTGATGCAAATAGAAGAATAAAAGCAAGGAGTTATCATGCTCCCTCCCTTAAGAAAGCTTGAAGCACTTTTGGAGTGGTACCACACATTAAAAATTGACCTTGGCCCTCAAAAGTGTCCATCTAGAAAGTCGTGTAGATGTAGCGAGACAACATAATGCATGCAAAGAAAGATTAGGACACCAACAAGACAAATAAATATCGTACGCTTAGCACTTTGTGGGAGAGTTAAAAAATCATCAACAACAATAGGAGTCCTTTCTTAAATAAAATTGATCATCATGAGTGAAGCGGGGACCCATATTTTCTTTAGCCAAAATGTAGTGGGAGGGACCTTTGTGTTTTTTTTTTTTTGGGTGATAATGGGGGGCTTCCTACACGTGTGCACTTTGTATTTGGCTAATGGCGCATAAATGAAGCACGTGTCTTTTTCTAAGCAATAATGGGTGCGGTGGATTGATTGTGATTTATAAAAATGAGGTTGGTGGAACCATATGAGTAAGTTAAATAAGGGCCCAAAATAAACAGCAAGAGAAGAAGAACAAGAACAAGAACGGTTAGGGTTTCGTAAAACATTTTGTGTAATTAATTGTGAGATGTTTAGATTTTAATTCTGCTATGTTATCATATATATTAGGGTTTCTTGCTATGTTCCTTATGTCTCCTTCTCCTTTTCTTTTTCATTTATATGTTGATTCTATAAACTAATCGTTGGAAACGTTTCTATTCTTATTTTTCTGCCCATTGTTCCCAAAGATGAAGATTAATAATTCTAACACGAATTAAAGCATAGGGACATGGCAATAATTAACTTTGCAAGCATAAGGCGTTAATCTAAAAAGTATAAGACGGTACAGCATCTATTGAACTTTGTCGTTTCTTTTTTGTCTTAATGGTTCTTCATCTACCTTTTCGCACACTACAAAAACTATATTCCTAATAAGGTCTTGGAAAACTTATGCTAAAATTAAAAGGAGTCACTCCATTTATTGGAAAACTTATGCTAAAAATTAAAAGGAGTCACTCCATTTTCTTTTGTTTTTTCTTGTTCGAGTGGAGAGAACTATTAAATCAAGGAGCGCGACGCCATGGAAAATTTATTTACGAACATCCAAAGCATCTTGCTGGGCTACACTAGAGCTCAAGTCCACCCGCATCTCATCTTGGACTCATGGCAAACCCAAACCAATCAACTTGACAGCTACTCAGGACAGCCTCCTTCTCCCTCTCGTCTCCAGGGTCCTCTGGACCACTGTGTCTTCCCACATACCACAGTTACGTAAGCCTGATGAATAGGTAAGCCTCGAGACCGAATGGCCCACATGCAACCCAACGCCCAAACCGGATCCAACGTAAATTGCCAGAAAATTAACAGCTGCTGCCTTGCGTCCCTCGGCATGATCTATAAGTTCAAGCCAGGAGGACTCGCTTTGATGTGGACCTACTATTGCAAGCTAAATTTGCTGGCGCACACATATACAGGGCACGTTAGAGCAGCATTATCATTAATTTATATATATGTAGCTTTTCTGTAAGCAGTAGAGAGCGAGTTAGGGTTTTATAGTGGGGTTACTTTCACTTTCGAATCGAAGCGTCTAAAAGGAAGCTAATATGGACCACCGTTAGCGCACACAACACACAAAGAAACAAATCGAGAATAAAATATATTACAAATGCAAGAACTTCAGTGTGAGAGGAAAGGGACTTCTCCTCTTGCATAAAGCTTAAGCTAATAAAACCCGCCCAATTAATTAATCCCTGCACTTAATTAGTTAATTATATGTCGCCACCATGCATTATATATACACGGTGAACACCTGCCGACGACACAATCTAGACTCCTTTAATTAATAAGGCCAACCGCAACACCCATAGCTAAAATATTGATCTGATAATTCGATAAAATTAAACTAGGAACTTCTTGTCGAGAATCGTTAATCTATGATCAGATTTGAAGCTATTTATGACCTGCCGACGGGACAGTATACCTATTTTTCAATTAGGTGGCAGAGGGCTTAATCGTACCCGTATATGTATGGTATCAGCTGAGCGACTACAGTTTTTTTTTGGGAGGGCAGAGGGCTTAATCGTACTTGGACAATCGATTGACAAGTGAGGGTTGGCCAACTATACATATTCTTAGGCGTGCACGGTGGCGTGAGCCTGAGGTGATCCTAACGTGGACAGGCTTAATTAAGTTAAGAATGGGCAAAAGGCTGAGGACAAAAAGACACATCCTATTATTAACCACCTTTTGTCTATTATTATTGCTGTTGAAGCTCAATGTTGATGTTGATTAGAGGTAACATTCCACATTTCCCACCTTTGCATATAAATGATGATCAATATGAATTTTCAGGACAATTTCTTTTAGTTAGTGGTAGAACAAAGAACCTATTATTTCCTTCCCATATTACTAGCTAATATACAATATGCTTGCTAGCTTCAATATTTCATCTTATGTGTATGGGCTCTCTTTTGATCTCTTATAAATAAAAAAGCTATAGTTGCTTGTATCTCCACTCTCTCATGCCGGTCGCTTATTCATTGCTATTTATGGTGCAAGTTTGATGAAGTGAGAAAAATGGTGTACGGAGAACTTAAAATACGAAGCTACGATGTTCAAATTCATAGAGCTAGAGTGGAAGATCTTGAGAGAAGATGTGAGGTAGGCCCGACTAAACGAGTAGTTCTCTTCACAGACACTATGGGTGACCCCATCTGTAGAATCAAAAACAGTCCGATGTACAAGATGCTGGTACGTGCTCACGATACTGCTCATCGTCATTCTTTTTTTATTTTTCCTTTGTTTTTCATTATATCCATTATCGGATATATCTTATGTTTTGTTACATCCATTGCCCTTACAATGATGTCTTATTGACGAAAAAATATTGCAACCTTGTTTCTTTTACATGTTAGATAGCCGAGCTGGGCAGCGAACTGGTTGGTGTCATTCAAGGCTCTATAAAGCTTGCAACCGTCCATAAACCTCCAAAGAATCTAGCCAAGTTGGGTTATGTGTTAGGCTTAAGAATTGCACCGCTTCATCGAAGAAAAGGGATTGGATTGAGGCTAGTGCTTGAATTGGAAAAATGGTTTGTTGAAAATGATGTTGACTACGCGTACATGGCTACAGAGAAAGATAATGAGGCATCAGTTAATCTCTTCATAAAAAAGCTTGGATATGCCAAATTCAGGACACCAGCGATTCTTGTTAATCCAGTTGATCGTCGAGCCTTGCGTTTGTCATCAAAAACTGAGGTTGCGAAACTCAGGATTGAAGAAGCTGAGTTTCTATACCGCAAGCTAATGACTTCAACCGAGTTTTTCCCTGATGATATAGGCAATATACTAAGAAACAGGCTAAGCTTGGGGACTTGGGTGGCCTATCAAAGAGGTGAGTCATGGGATGGTTTTGGTTCAGATGGGAAATTTCCAAGTAGTTGGGCCATGCTTAGTGTATGGAACAGTGGGGAGCTCTTCAAGCTAAGATTAGGGAAAGCGCCCTTATCTTGCTTAATATACACCAAGATTTCAAGATTGATGGATAAAATCTTTCCATGTTTTAAATTGTCTGCAATACCAGATTTTTTCAGTCCATTTGGATTCTACTTCATGTATGGATTGCACCTTGAAGGACCATTATCAGGAAAACTGGTTGGAGATTTGTGCCAATTTGTGCATAACATGGCGACAAAGACCAAAGATTGTAAGGTTACAGTAACAGAAGTAGGCGGTAAGGAAATGCTAAGGCCTCACATCCCCTACTGGAAATCTCTCTCCTGTCCAGAAGATTTGTGGTGCATAAAGGCCATGAAAAATGAAGAGAGCACAATCCTTCAATTGCCAAAAACGCCACCGACAACAACATCCCTTTTCGTAGACCCAAGAGAGGTTTAAGCAATATATAAGAAAATATCCCCTTGGATTTATTATGCTTTGCTTGAGGCCAAACCCCACCTCGTGTATTGTTAGATGAGTCCATCCATCTCTCCTTTGTGGGGGCTTTTCTCTTGTTCCTTTCACATTGGTGACAAAAAATCTCAAAAAATTTCCGTAATTACGTGCCACCCTATTTGTCCCTGTTATCGACTCAATTTTCGCTACCCTTGCGATCCTGACTAATCATGAAGCCAGTTGTCCATGTTTTGTACCTTCCTTACGGGTAAAAAATTTTCGATTGGATTATCCTATCTCATTCGTCGCCTCTCATATAGCTAAAGCATTCCTTAACTTGCCAATGCAAGAAGTTCATATTTCTTTTGAGATGGAGGCTATACATACCTATTGAATGCGAAAACCGCCCAGCGAAGTCTCCAAAGTGAATTAATAAGGTCATTAGATGTTTCTAGCAAAATATTTTATGATTGCGGAGGGTTTCAACTCATGCATAATTAAGGCACAGCATAGATGGGAAGATGTCAACTTCACTGCCCAGATGCAGGATCCTACATCTTCCAGAACCCTAGCCAGTCCTGCGGATAAAACAACTTTGGTTAGGGTTTCAAGTCAATAGTCACAGTTGACGCCGTGTTTAGCTAGGTAAAGCAGCCATGAGTTAGGCATCTATTCTCTCCTGCCAAAGAAGGAAGTTTCTTCATTTATAGTCACCATTGAATTTTTTTTTCAAAGGTATTTCTTGTCATTTAAATACGTGTACCGCAGCTAGCCTGATCATGATTATTGGGATGATGATTGCATAATGACGGTATAGATAATGATTTTATTGGTTAGATGAAAAATTGAAAGTTAGCAATCGAATGGCAATCATAATGGAGCAATAGACTTTGATTCTTGAAAGAGGCTTTTGTCTTTTGATAGAAATATTTGGAGTGAGTGGAGCACGAAAGCACGAACAAGTGGTTTAAATGACTTAGAGGTTTCTAATCATGATAATGCCAATATATACTTGCATGTCCATTACACATGTAGAGAGCTAATCCAAGCTGATACATTGGTCATTGCTGCAATAAGCACGAGCACTAATTCCTCATGATCCCTTTGTCACATGAATTTCTAAGCCTAGCTGTAGTTTTTCCCCCAACTTTAATTAACTCCAGCTTTGAAACCTATCATCTCTTTACTTTTGTAAGAGCACCAGCATACTAGCCATCGACATCGATAACTTCTTAATCTTTCATTAAATATTTCTCTAAATTGTAACTATAATAATGTATGCTACTTCGTTATATTTTTGTTTAATTGTGACTATACGTAGATCCCGGACAATTTAGGTTTTGTATCAGAAAGAGGATTTGTGAAGAGTTAGCCGTAGAGAATTGATGATTTTAAGTAAGAATAAAGATTAAGGATTAATTTGATGTGCTTGGGATTGGGATATATTACACATATGTCTTAGATGGAATTGGATTGTAATTGTTAGTAGTAATACGAGGGACCGTAGCAACGAGAGAGCAGTTAAACAGCTGGTAAGAGGAAGAGAAAACAATGTACTATTGACCCGACTTAACCCAACTTGAATGGGGTAAATATTTTTTGAATAATTATATTAGTCAATATATAATAGATATAGAGTATGGATATTATTAAATTCGATTTGAATTTCACTTGAATCTACTGGGAGTACCCTTTGGAACCCCTGTAGAAAACGCATATATATAAAATCTTTCAATCATTTAGGATGCGTACGCACGTACGTGCTTCTTTTTCAGGCACCAAAACTCCCCTGTAGTCCTATACTTCTAACTAGTACCATTGTTTTATTTAAACCGATTTGTGTGATTTAAATGCGTGGTGCATCTCCCTTTTCCTAGTTTTCTTCGTGGTATGGCACGATCGAGCTTGAGCCCTTGGAACGTTTGTGCATGTGTGTCAAGTAAATATAGGAATGTTGAAAGAATTTGTATAAAACTATTTCAAGATCTCATTTAACTACACTTCAATTTATGGTGAGATGGTTTTTTCACAGCTAAAATTAAAATCGATATTTTTTTCTTTTGATTTTTAATGAATTATCAGGCTACTGAAATGAAGTCCATTTATCCCCAGCCGGGGTCTTAAGCATGCATTCACGAGATTTTCTTTCCTTGTAGCATGCATAATGTCCAACTAGACTGGGACTTGAAAAGATAGATCGATTAACATCAATCGTTGCGTAGCCTTGTCATGCACGCCAAAAAAAAAGGCAAAGAAAGAAAAGTTCTATTATGACTCTGCACACGACACTACTCGACTACAAGTTAATTCCATGGAGGCTACTAGCAAACAGCTGAGCACATCTTCGTGTGAAAGAGAAAGAGAGAGATACAAAAATCACCACGGAATAAAGAGAATATATCCAAACACTCGCTATAAGTCCGTCAGTCCGTCAGATTTCCAATAATTTCCCACCCCAGGAAAACATGCAGGCTCCAGTAATAAAAGCGGACCAAAAATGGTGCTGGCCACTTAGAGAGAAGGATATTCAATTATTGCATGCAGGTAAACATTCATTGCTAAGTGATGTCTTGACAAATCTGAATGGAGACCTCTGTGATCATAAAGGTTTGTTCGATCTATGTTTGGATTTGTCTTAGTGTTCGAGAGCTTGGAAATTAAAAACCTACGATGGACCACAATTCGTAGAATACAACAAGCACATATACGCATCCAGTCTCGATTCTTTTGAGCACGCGATGATCAAGGACATGGCAACGTCAATTATATCGTTGATTTTCAGCTTCCTCACATTTATTGCAGCCCTTTAATTCTAACAGTTGCAGAGGTCTTTCATTCTATAGTCTAAATTGGCTGCACGTATTTTACATCACGTGTACGAGAAGAATGAAAAAACAAAATGTAAGTCGCGAATTTTGATGCTGGACAGCTAAATTGAAGATGCAGATGATGGCCATGTTTTTCATGACACGTAGCCCTTGAGAGATTCGGGTAGAATTTTCTTTGTGTTAGTTAGTACGTTCTAGTTTGCATATTAATGAAGATTGAAAATTCCTGTGGACAATCATGATCAACTTTATGGATACATTGTACACAGGAGCTTCCAGCCTGGTTGTAATTATTATTTAAAATATTTTTTATATTAAAATAATATATTTTTATTTAAAAAAATTATTTTTAAAATTAATACATTAAAATAATTCAAAATATAAAAAATGTTGATTAGCCACGTTTCCAATCATGCTTTTTTACCCCAATATGCTGCAATAGAATTTGATAGCACGAGGACAGCTTGAATTAATGCGATACTTTCAAGTTTCAAATTTTAATTTACCACAATAAACTGGTTTCTTAATAATATCTTAATTATTATATATAAAAAAAGTTTCGATATGAGCAGCCTGAAGTTAAAAATTTAATTGGAAGTCCAAATAGTTAGAAGGATGGGAGTCTATCGGAGGATTAATTTATCAAATTGCTTTTCATGTCTCTAGCCTAGCTACTTGAACATAATAATATATAATTATTTCCTTATATTGTTTTTATTTTCCATATGATGTGAAAATAGTTTTGTTGATGAACATATACGTACTCTGGTATTTATTAATGAAAGCTACTTTCATTCTATAAAAAAAAACTCCGTCAAGAGTAGTTGTCAACCCTTTACTATTTAGAATTTTCCAAAACTATTCTCCCATTATCAAAACGTCAAAATATTAATTACTTGGTTTTCTTATTATATATACATTTAATTATAACTCTTTTTTTTGTTTAATTCAACTTAATTATACCTCTTATTCATATTCTAATGGAGGGTAAGAGTAAAAAATAATCCGAAAACAGATGACATGACTTGGACTCCCTTCCTCCTAAAGATATTGCCCACCCCTTCTCTGAAGGTATATTTTAATCTGTTAGATTAAAAAATATTTTAATCCAACCAATCTTTCAATCATTTATAGTATTAGATACTCTAAAATTTATTAAAATAAAAATTAAAAGATAAAATAAAAATCTCAGAATCCCAGGTAATTATGTCATATATTATATTTAGACCTTGTCAAATTTATTTTTAAAGAACAAGAAAAGACATAAAGAACCTTATTTACGTCAATTTTCTTATTTTCTTTTACAATTACTCATGTTAAATTTAATAACCCATTACAAGCAATTCTACCATTAATCATTTCATTTTCTCATTTTAAGTTTAACTAGGAAAGAACGATCTTTTTAATCTCAAGATTATGGTAATTAAAAGAAAATTATATTAACAAAATAATTCATAAAACTTGTTTTGACTTGTTAATGATTGTTACATTAATTAGAAATCCACTTCACCTATAAACTATTTTTTATAAGTAATCAAGGAAATATCTTAAGATTTTATTTTGATACTTTATAAAAATAAAATTAATTATGCTATATAAATCCGGACATTATTTACTATAGTATTTTTTTTTAAAAAAAAAAGATTGACGCATTAAGAATTGAAATTTGTTAGCAGTGAATAAACTCCTAGGCTAATTTTGCTAATTTGATGCATGCCTCAATAAACAAGGGTACCATTGAAAATAACTTCAAAGCATATGACATGGCATGGAATTACATTGATTACCCTTTATTAATGTTTGAAAAGTCAAATAAGACTAATATTAGAAAATATCACTTGCACACTCGTTGTTCCTAACTTTTTGCGGTATATATCCACAACGGTCACCCTTCTATCCAAACCTGCACCCATCGTCCTCAGCCTCTCTAGCTGCCCCATCATAGCCATAGTCTTAAAATAAAGACCCATTCCATCATATTAACTTAACATTTAAAAAGAAAATAGATGACTAGACAAAGGAATAGGATAATCCTGACTTTTTTGGGCTGAGTGACGGTTAATCTGACTTAGTTTCATGTCTTGCTGCCAATGCCTAACAATTTAGTTCCATTGAACATGTTCGGACCGAGGAGCTGGTGAAACTTTCTTCGGGCAGAGTTCATGGCAGTTGGCACCGTGAAGCAGGCGGCGATCGACAAACTCCCACAGTTTAGGCCCAAATCTTAGTTGTTTTGGTTCATGTCCAAGCCTTCTAATTTATCTTAATCGCCTTCCATTCAAAAGATGTTGGGCCTTAGTGAATCTGGACCGATCATGAGCCTTTGTTAGCTTGATCCTAAGTGGGCTCGAGACGGCAAAGGCTTCTTTAGTGAACAGGTTTAGATTTTTAAGATAACGTTATCACTTGGGCGTGGGAGACTATCTGAAATCCATTTGGATAAGCAGACCCTTTTAACCTGGGATCGCATCGAAGGAAACTAGGAAAGCTCTTCATCCTTGATGGGACGTTGTATCCAAGTTCCTGACATGCAGCTTGACAAGAGAAGGAACATAAAACTAAAATACAAATAGCACAGCCAGGATTCAAAGTGTAAATTCAGTAACTATGTATCACTGTCTCCTTTCCAAAAATCATAGTTGTCTTCAGGTCTTAGTAGCATTGTGAAGTCGTTATCCATGGATTGGCTCTTTAGTTTGTAAGGTCAAGCTGTAAAACTTTGAAATTAATGAATTTGTAATGCAGAGTTTACATGCTGTTTGTAATCTTTTGAATTGAATTTAATTTCAAGATTTAAATTAAGTTTTTAATTTGAAATTTTTTGAGAATTCTGATTTGAATTCTAAATAAAATTCAATTGCTAAAAAAATGACCAAAAACAAATCAGGGAAAGAACCTCTGATTTGCTATAGTAATTCCCTTAAATTGATTTTAAAAATAATATTCCAAAAATACTCTTAACAGCTCAAACTCTATTTGTTTATAAAAGAAAAGAAAAACAAGTATTTCTTTCCTTCTCTTTTTCTAATCTTCGTGCCTGCTACTTGAAGAGGGGACATAAAATGCAGTAAAAGTGGCTGCTAAATTTTTCCTATATAGCTCCTCTTTTATAACTACAGAAGAACTGCAGAATTTAATCATAATTTGCAGATTATTTTATGCCTTTTCCAATTAATTTTCTTTGACGGATCTTAACTAATTCCAGTAATGAATAATGAGGATGAAGAATAACAAGTCCTTTTCTTTTTCAAATTATGCCTTCCTTAATTCTCAACTAGTCAGCAGACATCAAAATCCGTCTCTTTCAAAGCTTTAACTCTCTCAAACACCTAAAACATGTCCACGCAGCCCTTCTTCTCCTCGGCCTCGACGAAGACACTTACCTCCTTGACTAGGTCTTACGATGGCAGTTCTTCTCATTCATAGCTTACAAGTATGAATCTAAATTGATTCGGTACCTTTTGAGTTTATTCTGGGACTTGAGTTGTATAAAGTATATCTTCAAATCAGATTTTGTGATATCCTCGATCATATAAAAGGGGTAGTCCAACATGAAGAATGATTATAGCTATATATCTAGTCCAGCACTTAGGATGTTAGAGTTAGACTGGGAAATTAACATGACGGTGGTAAAATATTACAAGAATAGTGTAAGAAAATGGTAAATACAAGGGTTCTTGAAAAAAAAAATTGGAAGAAAAACTGATTCTAGAGCAAAATAGTCAAAATTCAATTCATTTTCATAGATATACCAAATAATATGATTAAATTTAAAATGTGATTTAATATTTTATTATAAATATAAAATTTATAATATATTATTAAATAAATTCGAATTATATTTAAGATTGAATTAAATTTAACATGTAATTTAATTCGCTGTTAAGTTTCTTTTGATCTTCGTTTTGATGGAAAGCGTGGACTTTAAACGATTTCCATTGGGCTTTTAAAATAGATAGTTCTTACTCTGTTCAATTCAGGCCTGCTTGGACTGCTATTAATGGCATCCACCGTTTGACTTTTCTTTCCACCATATTTTAAAAGAAAACTCCGAAATAATATACAATTGTATGCAGAAATAAAAGAATAATTAACTTGAGCAAATTTCGTAAAAGCTTTACAGTACAAAAATTAAATATTTTATTTTCATTAATACTAATTAAAAGCTATAAAAAATATGTATATAAAGTTTGTATATTACTACTGATCATATAATTATTGCTAACAATACTAGTAGAAACCTTTCAAGAGTTAAGTGTAAAATAGTAATTTTATTTAGTTTTTATTAAAAAAAAATAGGATGAAATATATCAAAAACTTTATGCCTCTTTAATCTATTATAAACAGTCCAATACCACAATTTATTTATTTGTTTTATGTTTTTAATAATTTTAAATGTTCAGATGAACTTTTATATATATTATGACTAATTTTAAATTTATTGAATATTTTATAAATTTAATAAATAGATAAAATATCACGTGATTGACAAATATAAACAAAAAAAAATAAATTTAACTATAAAAAAAAATAATTTATTTATTTTTAATCCTGGAACCAGTGTCCAGTGAAGCGTGACAATGTTAATTTGCATTGCATTTCTCATTGTTAGCATATTAAAGTTACATTATCAGAAGTTATTTCTCGATGAAATTATAATGAATTCATTTGTATTTCAAGATAGGTGTAAGTACTTTCCTCTGACCTAAGGCAACCTTAACCTTGTCATAAAGGGTCCCGTCAGAAACCAGAAAATTTAGCTAGGGACCTAAATTGTAAAATCCTTTTAGAGAAAGGTCAAGTTTTAATTTCACTAGTATATGGGTTAAAATTATAAATTCTTAAGCAAAAGATCGAAAAAAAACAAATCATGCCTATCAGCTCCCTATCTCCGTCACCGGGTCCCGTACCGCGTGACAATATTAATTCGCATATGCCCGTCCATACTGTTTTTATTTTTAAATTGAGATAATTTTTGGAATTTAGTTACGAGATGAAAATAATTATAAAATATAAAAAAAATAAAATAAAATATTTAGCCATTAAAAAATTAGAAAATAATAATAATAATAACAAATAATAAGATAATATAAAAACTAGTGAAAGAAAATAACAAGGGATTTAATTCAAAAATAAAATAAAAAAATAAGAAAAAATTAAAAGAATAAGAACTAAAATTGGATAAAAAATATACAAAATTAAAATATTAAGAAAAAAATAAAAATAAAAAAATAAAAAAAATCAAGACCAAAACTAAATAAAAAAATAAAATAAAATATCAAGAGATTAATTGAAAGAACAAAAACAAATTAAGAAAATAATTAAAAAGAACAATTAAAAGCATGACAATCCAATCTGAGAAATAAAATAAAATAAAATCTTGAGTGACAAAATTAAAAGAAAAAACCAAGAAAATGATAAAAATAATAATTAAAAAAATAAGTATGATATAAAAATAAAACAAAATCAAATCAAAATCAAATGAATTAAATTTAAATAAAATTTATTTTAAAAAAAAATCAATAAAAAAATTATAATTTCAAGATAAAATAAATGAAAAGACAACCTTTATTTTTGCGATGTAATCCAGATCTCAATGAGTAAAAAGAAGAAAGAGGAAGAGGGAAGAAAAGGCCAACCTCCTCCGTTAATTGAGAAACACTAATTTATTTTGGTGCAATGCTCCACAAGTCTCCAGCACAAAATGACATGATAATAGAAAAATATTGGTCTCTGCACGTGTTAATAATTTATTTTTATTTTTATTTATGAAAATACTAATTTTTTTCTATCTGAATAGAGTATAACAAAAAAAAAAACCCATAAAAAAACATTAAAATAACCCTTTACCTATGCTTTAATTTTATTGATTTTAAATTATTCTCAATCAATTTACAAATAATCTTTGGATCCCATGAAAAATACTGTTATAGCCCTATAAACAAAATAAAGACTTTGTGCAGATAAAGGCAAAATAATAATTATACTTTGCAATTCCACAGTAAATCACCTCACATTCTACCGTAAAAAACCATCAGTTTTCGAATTTTTTACAACACGCAACCAAATTAAATACTAATAATTTAACCTTACTTTGTCGCGTCGGTGGGGTCGTTACATGTTTATGTCACGACTTCTTTTTTTTTTGTTTTTTCCATGACATTATACTTTACACGAGTACATTTGTTTTCCCCTGAACCCATCCATATGTTCGACTCAGTTATCCAAGCGAGTCAGACATTTTTTCTCGCATTTCTATCACGACAAGATTAAATTTCTGTTTTCTCATAGCATAAAGGGTGAATGACCATACGTCGCAGTCTTGTTAGCTGATGTATCCACCAATAATTCATATTTTCAGTTCCTTGGTAATTTTTCCTCCCCTAAAAAAAGAAAAAAGAAAAAGAAAATCAAAGGTTGGAAATCACACAATAGCACTAACGCAAAAAGGCTCAAAACCACTACTGTATCACTACTATAGGAGCGTTCACCATTTATTCAATAGCGGACCCCTCAAACCCTACTCTCTTTAATGAACCGGTCCCGGACGCTACTATGGCTTCTTGATAGCCCCTCTCTCTCGCGTGACACTCCAGTCCACACGCCATAGCCTTGTAAACTTCCTCTCCCTCCCTATCAAACTTGAGAATAGTCATTCAAAACCCCTTCATTTCCCATGGCAGCTGCTTGTTTGATCGACGCAACCCGCTCCACAACCTGCAGAGACACACAAGCAGCAACCCACCTAAAACTAATCTCCATCTTAATAATCTTCTTTACTAGCATAATTGGCATCTCTTTTCCAGTTCTCTTAGCTCGCTATTTCCAAGGCAAACCCGTCTACGACAGGGCAACTCTAATCATCAAGTGTTTCGCGGCAGGAGTAATCCTCTCCACTTCACTAGTCCACGTACTTCCCGATGCTTTCGGTGCACTCTCTGATTGCCACGTGGCATCAAAACATCCCTGGAAAGATTTTCCTTTTGCAGGTTTAATTACTTTAATTGGGGTTTTATTAGCCCTGTTAGTTGATTTAACGGCAAGTGCACACGTGGAGCAACACGGGCACGGGCATGGTGACGGTGACGGTGACGGTGACGGGGAGTACTCGGTTGTTGGGACACAGGAGGAAATGGTGGGAAAGAGAGTGAGTGACATGTCGGTTAAGGTGGAGATCATGGGAGAGGTCGATTTGGTTAAGGTAAAGCAGAGGTTGGTGTCGCAGGTTTTGGAAATTGGGATTATTTTTCACTCGGTGATAATTGGGGTTACCATGGGTATGTCACAAAATAAGTGTACTATTAGACCTCTTGTTGCTGCTCTTGCTTTTCATCAGATTTTTGAAGGGATGGGTCTTGGCGGCTGCATTGCTCAGGTAAATTCCTCTTAATTATTTTGTTAATCTTACCTCTGATATGGTATTTAATTGTTAATTAATCTCTGCTTGTTGATGATGTGGTTTAATTAGTTTATTAGCTTCCTAGTTAAAGAGAAAAAAAACAAGTACTGCTCTGCATGTGGGCTTGGAATGGGATGATTTGTAAATTTGGGCACTTGCCAGTTTAGAATGAACGACATGTCTTTCTTTCCAGCAGCCGAGTGTCGTTCATTCCTTCAACCAGCTTTACCTTCTAAGAAGGAGACGACCTGCTTGATTGTATTATATCAAAATCTGTAAGCTAATAATTTCCACATTCATTCATTGGAAGAGTGGTGATTATAGGATATGTAGTTAGTACATCATGAGCTGCTGGATCATGTAGGAGTTCAAATCTTTTGCAGGAGTATTAACGGCATTTACTTGCTTCCTTGTTGGATGCGTAAAATGTATATTTCGTATTTAGAATTTTACATGGCAATCTTGCGAGAATGAGTCATTCCTCATGAACGATTGACAATAACGAGGATATCAACCAGCTTTTCAGTTTGTTCAACTTTTCTTTCTTTCAAAGAAAGTTGTCGTCGGAACATGTCAACATAAATCGGGCACACTTCTTTATGGGAGAGGATAGAAATACTGTGACAGCTGACATTTCATTCTTGCTATGAATCTGATTGTGCACGTAATGATGGCAAATTGCAGGCAGGGTTTAGCTTCGGAACAGTGGCCTACATGTGTTTTATGTTTGCAGTGACTACGCCGATGGGGATAGTCTTAGGGATGATCATATTTTCAATGACCGGTTACGACGACAGTAACCCCAATGCCTTGATCATGGAAGGATTACTGGGGTCATTATCTTCAGGTGTGCTTGTATACATGGGTCTTGTTGATCTCATAGCTGTTGATTTCTTCCATAACAAGCTGATGAGTTCTGCCCCATGGTTGAAGAAATCATCATTCATCGCACTTGCTCTTGGCTCTACTGCAATGTCTATCCTTGCTCTTTGGGCTTGAAATTCTTTTTGTGCTCTTGTTTCTGAAGGCTAGACATTAAAGTAATGATACAGGAGGTTGTATACGTCGTTCAAAAACATCAAAACAGCCTTCTATATATATATATGAAAAAACAGTCATTTTCTGCTATGCAAGGACGCTTGCATGTAGCTAGCTATCAAGGTGTATAATTTAGAAAACGTGGTGGCATACGGCCACTTGGTATCAAGAGTTCGAGCTAGGCTAGTGACCAGCAAATTTCTTTTAGTTACATCCAGAGAATGTTATAGCATAAACCTTTCTAAAACGTGGTGCTCTTCTATGCCAAGCAAGTGGAGTGCTGCTATTTATCTTTCACCTTGATACATATAATTAACCTTGGCACCTTTGCTATATGTCTTAGTTTGAATATAACTCATTAGTTAGTTAATTATTTTGATAGTTTACGTGTTTTATTAACTTATAATACTTTTTAATTTATATTGAAGTTTTTAATTTTAATATGAATATGTTATAGCATTTATCTTCATTGTCTAATCTAAAGTAAATTTATGCGGTGGAGTTAGACTAATTCATTTGTGTAGAATTGAAGTTGAGCCAGCAGATGGATGGTGGGTTATTGTATCCTAAAAAGAATAAGTTGTTGAGAAGGTTTTTTTGTATTTTATTATTATTATTATTATTATAACTTATAAATACTAAAAATCTTAAATCTATGTTAAAAAGGTGATATACTCTTGCCTTGAGTAGAAAAAAACAAAAACTCTACAAGTTTTAATAGATAATTTATTGTGGATTGATATGATGAAAATTTTTTTTAGCACGAGTAGAAAAAAAAAAGACTTGAGACTGGAGGTTCTTTAATCTTTTTTATTGGTCTATTAGTCATTAGAAGATTGCTTGAGAGGATAGAGTTTTTTTTTTAACACAATAAAAATAATGTTTTGCAAAATTTAGAATTATTAACCAAAGAATCTTTTGACTTTTCACTATTTTCTTAACAATAAAAATTATTGGGCCACTAGACAAGAAGGTTTTATTTTTTTTTCCAATTATCTATGCATAATAAAAGTATGCCTTTAACTTTAAAAAATACAAAAAAATAAGTTTTGTTTTTGGGTTATTTTTTTATATATATTCTTATGCAAGTATGCAATGTAATTATCAAGATCATAAGGAATATTTTGATTTTTTTCATGTTTGCTTTTGAATTTTTAAATTATAAAAATTGATAAACATGTATCAACAAATGAGTGATGTTTATATCATTCAAACAAATAATGTATAAGACGCTATTTAATAGCCAAATCAAGTTTTCTATCACTTCTTTAAATATACATAAATTCTCTTTCACATAAAATGATGCATGACGGATTATGGTGGTTGAATTGTTGCCGATAATCATTTATTTTTTTTCTTTCTTTTTCCTAACAGAAAAGGTACATCATTATTTTCTTTGTTTTTCTGTTTTCAATTTTGGTCTTAATTTTTTTAATTTCTCATTTCATTCTTATTTTTTGAATATAATTGTTTTATTTTTTTATTTAGTCTTTCAATTATAATTGCGTATATGTTTAATTTTTTATTTCATTTTTATTCCTTTTATAGTTTTAACTCTCATTATTTTAATTTTGTATTTTATTCTTATTTCTTTTATATAAATTTTTTCTTCAATTTAGTCTTTTAATTACAATTTGTTATTTATTTTGTTTTTCATTTCGGCTCTCTCTTTTTTTTCTTCCTAAGCTTCTTTGTTAAGGTTTTTATGGCTTTTAATTTCATCCTTCAATTAAAGTTTTTTTTTTTTTTTCTAATTTAACCATCATTCTTTTTATTTGGTTAAAGCTATTTTTCAATTCAATTTCACTCTTTAATTGAAAATCTTAATTTTCCCTCCAATTCATGCTCTTTTTTTTTCACTTATTTTTTAGATTCTTTTATCTAATTGATTTTTTTATGGTTTTATCTTTTAATATTTGATTTGTTAGGAATTCAACTTTGTGTAATTAATTGTTTTGTATTATTTTTTTTAATAATGATTTTGAAATTATCTTTAATTTTTTATGTATTTATCTCAGTTTCATAATCTAAGTAACCAGTTTTGCATGTCATTTTTAATATAATTTTTTTTAGAATTTTTTTTTTGTGTTTTATTTTTCAAAATATTATTCTAATTCATTTGTATTTTTTAATTTTTTTAAAATGAACTTTATTTTTTTAAAATAAAAATATTTATTTTTAAATTATATTATTGATGTGTTGGGCCTTGTGTGATATTTTTTTAGGACATGAGTTTATTTAATCAGTTTTATTTATGTTTATTTTTTAGGTCATATTTATATTTATATTTATAATTTTTTTTATAATATTTTTTTTTAATTTTATTATTTAATATTCATTAACATCAACATTTTCTCTTATTTCCTTATTATATAATTATTGTTGAAAACTCGAACTTTATTTTATAATCATCGAAACTCGAACTTTATTTTAAAGAAAGAAGCTATCAGAAACAAAACTGTTAGGCTAAACTTGGTCAATGTCTCTTTTTGGAGCGTCGCATCAAAGAACATTTCTTTTCTCTGTGGAGTTTTCTACCACTCCTTCGGCTTCTGCTTGTTCTATACCTACCGATTTCATATACATGTGCATGATAAAACAGAAAGGAAGTGATAATGTTCAATGGTGATGATATCTGGTCATTGCCTTGTACAACGTTCTTGGTTGACGTGTTTCAGTTCGGTCCTACGATGAGCTATGGCCTCACGACTGGAACAAAATTTGCTCAAAGTGCAGACATAGTGAATACAACGTCAGAAACCCACTATCGAAACACCCCCGAATATTTCCTCATGGAATGGTGTGTGGTTTTTCAAAAACAAAACTTAGTGCTGGTCGTGACTACTGGAAGCTGACGAGGGACTTCATCTTCCACTATCTATATCAAGTCTTTGTGCTAACAGATGATTCGCAGCTTGCAGGACATGCTATTGAAGAAAAGAGGCCCATGGGGCATGTTACCATTCTTTTATGAAGTATGGATTTGTTTGTTGAAGATTCACCGGTCTTTTTTTTTATTTTTATAATATTAGTGGGTTGACGCCTAACCAAGCTTGTGATTGGTCAGTTTCAATCTTTGATCGGCGGGCCACGATTCATGTAATGTAAATTATGTAACGGAGAAATACGAGAACAGACCTCGAAATGAAAACTGGATAGAGATCAGAATAAACAGTTTAGGCAAAAAATTAATATTCAAATAAATTGTATAATCCCCCTTAAGAGCACAGGTCCCGTAGCTCAGTTGGTTAGAGCGTTGGTCTTATGAGCCGAAGGTCGCGGGTTCGAGCCCCGCCGGGACCAATCTATTCTGTCTTATATTTTTACCCCCGAAGAAGGTGCCTTAAAGCTTAATAATGCAGCGTTTTTTAATTCGTGAAATGTGAACTCGTTGGTTGGAAGTGTGATAAACATCCGTCACACACCCAGTTTATCTTCTCTCTTTAAAAGCATTTAAAAAAATATTAATTTTTTTTACTTTAAATTAATTTTTTCTTGATATTTTTAAATTATTTTGATATGTTAATATTAAAAATATTTTTTAAAAAAACATATATTTATGGCCCATGAGAAGCTAACCCTAGTTTTTTTAAAATAAAAGGAAAAGAAAATCAGCGTCACCCTTCAATGTCCTACTCTCAGCATCATTCATCAATTCGGTACCAGGACAGCCCTTGACGAACAAAAACAAACGATGCTGCATGGAACATAGTCAAACCTCAAACAAAATGCAATCCAACAACATGGTTCAAAGCTTTGTGGATGAATAAAACCAACGTCTTTGAGCCCAATCAAATTAAGATATGTTCCGAACTGTAGGTTACTTTAACATTCTTGCATCACTCTCATAGCTTTCATTCAGTGAAGGTGTAAACAAAAAGAACAAAAAATTATAAAACAAGTAAAGCAATATATCACACATAGCACTTAAATAAAAAAATTGTATAAAAAGGTTCAACAATGGCGATCGTCCCCTCTCATTCCATGCTCATATAATGACCTTGACACGCTGGAATGAACTCCTTAATCCTTGGACTCTATATTAGATACGATCGATAATCCTATAACTAATTATATATAAAATCATTCTAACTTCATCAGTTAAAACTATTCTTTGAGATTTTTTGTAAAAAAAACCGAGGTAGTCATTTTAGAAAGTCACTAAGCCTAGGTTAATAAAAAATAAAAAGAAAAAAAAGAAGAAGCCAAATTTATGTTAAGTGTAAGGTTTTAGGATATAATTTATATTTAAATTTTTAGATGAGATGGTTATTTGACATGGTATCAGAATTTTGATAACCAAACGATCGCGAGTTCAAATCTTAATATTTTTATTTAATAAAAATTAAGTACAAAATAATATAAGTTTATGCAAGTTTAAAATTTAAAAAATTTTTATTTAAAAAAATATATTAAAAAATAATATAAATTATATTCTAAAATCTCACTTAACTATTTAAATTTTTAAATAAAATATTTACTTCAATTTCATCACAAAATTAAAGCTAAAGCATGGTTGCATGTATAGGACATTACTTTGAGACAACGTACGTAAATGTCAAGACTCGAGCTACAAGGATATAAGAATCCAGATAGTGGGGCCGATGTTTAAAAGTACCTATGCTCTCCAAAATGAACAGACGGTATCAATTAATTAGGACAATCCCGGTGTCTGACCTGGCTGTCTGAAAGGAATTAGCAAAATAATGTCGACAACTACCTAACCTGTTGCCAAATCCACACGATGAGAAACTTGGCATGGGCAGCTGGTCATAGCCATCCTCTTAACCGACAAACATCCTAGCACCACTAATTAAACCAACCAGCAAGAACTCCCCTATACATGAGTTATGGCCTCTCCTTGGTCAGGTGATTTTGACTGATAATTTAATCTCCATCTTAATTGCTTTTTTTATATATAATTAAAAAATAACTTATTTGTTAGTTCTAGATAAATATAAACAAAGTAGTATATGTTTAACCTTTAACCAAGGAGCATACTCACTCGAATTCGTCACTTTTTAATCAATCATTCATTTATAAGTCCTCATTTAGAAAAAATATACTCGAAGGGTCTTGACAATTTTCCTTTGTGAGTTTCATTGATTGATTCTGGTTTTGCTTAATTCTTTTATAACCTGGATTTCCTTGGTATGCCATAGTAAGCTGCTTCTAATTCATTCAAACGCTGCCCAAAAGTCTGAAATGGAAGGAAAATTAATTACTAATGTGATGAAAATTGTCTACACGAGATTGAAAAAAATGGTAGTAATTCTCTCTTTTTCTTTCTTAATTACTCTTTCTTTTCTTTTGTTTTCCTTTTCCTGGGAATATTGCTACCAATTATGACGGTGCACACGTCTATTCATTCTCTCTTTGCTTGAAGAACAACAAGCTGAAGTTCGAATGAGGCAATCAGAGGCTGTAATCAACGAAAAGCATACACATATCCGGTTTCATTGACCCCTTAACTGGACTCTGAGTTAAATACAAACCAACGAGAAAACCAAGCAAGCACATCTCTCACACGTAGCAATTTGTTTTATGCAACATAGTTATTATTAAACCCAGACCACCCAAAACACTTAGCAGAAATATGAAAGACTTTACAAGAGAATTTGTTCTCTCTAACCTGTTCATAGTTCAGGGTTTTTAATGGGCAGTTGAAGTTGTTTTTTATTTATAAATATATTAAAAAAATATTTTTTTTAAAAAAAAATATTTAATATTAATATATCAAAATAATTTAAACAAAAATATTAATTTAAAATAAAAAAATTAATTTTTAAAAATATTTTTAGAATAAAAAAAATATTTAATTTACCACGGTAACACGTCCCGCGTTTTCTTCGACTCATCAAACATATACAGCTCCAAGACTTGCTACTGCTCAGTCAAGATTCTTTCCCTTGCGATGCCTTGTGTTAATTAAGCATATAACTTTTGGATCATAGACTGATACTGTGCACACCAGCTCTATGATCAAAATACTGTTTTCTTCAGCTAACAAGCGTGACCCATTGTAATGTTTAAGGAATTAAGAGATAATCAAACAGCTCAAGATAGCATGGCCCAGTAAGTAAAGAGAATTCAGATACAAAAATGATCTATCAACTTACAAAAGATCATCTATACAAGCTCTCTTTATAAACATAGACAATCTCTCAGGCATCCAATTCAATCACATTAATTGATGGGAAAGCCTTGCTTTCTGATCTATTCCTACTCAGCATTCTCTTCAAAGAAGAACCCAAAGACGAAGAAGTAGATGGCGATTCTGATAAACAATCACAGTTTACCGCAAGATTCCCATTCTCAGAATTTGAAATAACAATTTCCAATCTAGAGTCCCCAACACCATTCAAGCCCCTATCGTCTGTTGACTCTCTAGTACTCGCCTCCATGGACTTGCCATCACTTGCAATGTCATTGTCATCGCCCACAGCAGGAGCTCTACAAACTGGACAATTAGAGTGAGAATTCAACCACATATCAATACACTCAACATGAAAACCATGACCACACCTTGTCAAGCTCCTACCAGCCTCATTTTCCTCAAAAGGACTCAAGCAAATGACACACTCTAAACCTTGTTTACACTCTTCTGCTTTGTAAACAAACAACGGAATTGAAGAAATGACTGATGTATCAAGACCCTTCGAAGTAGAAGGAGAGAAAGTAGTGTCAATAGTGAAATTATGCAGATGGTGGAATCTTGAAGGAAGTAGAACGTGAGACGCAGTCACAGAACTTGATCTTCGTCTATTGCGAGCTTGTGCCAAGAACCACTTGGCATAGATGTGAAGAAGCAACACAAAGAGGATCACTACAAGAAGGGATATAACTGCAGCAAGCATTATGTTGCTGTCATATGAAGATATGCTGCTGATGAGATGACTCATTGGATTGTGCTTTGGTGGTTCAATAGTAGTTGACATAGCAGTGCTTTTAGGGGTTTAAAGAGAGTGATGTTTGTAGAAGAGAAAAGTTGAGGATATATATTTACTTACGTAAGTACAGAACAATATAGAACTATCCTTTTTGTAGACAATAAGGTACCACTGTAATCTTCCTTTTCTTCTATTACTTGCTACTTCAATGTGCGTTTGTGTGTATAAAAGAAGACTTCAACATGAAAATGAAGTCGTTGATTGAGGATTAGATTACGGGTAATTTGTCCTCAAATATTTGCATGTATTAGCAAGCAATAACTCAAGACTATCTGTCTATACGGTCTTCTTTGAAGTAGAAAAGAATCCCTTTTTCCAAGGAGCTAATGAGACTCATGCATAGGAAAGAAGAGAAGAAAAGCCGAAATGGAGGACTCGTGAAGGCGACGGCATAAGAGGGTGGGGTTATTGGCTTCATGTGGCTATTTTAATTGCTTAAGAGGGAGTTAGGGATCCCAAGATTGAAAAGAGATATATTTGTTGTAGTTTTTGTTTTTAAATATTTTTTATTTAAAAATATATTAAAATAATTATATTTTTATTTTTCACATAACATATCAAATTTTTTATAAAACATTAAAAATTCAAGAAAATGTTTAAGAATTTTTAGCTTCAATGAACATCCAGACATGGTATCTCTATAAGCCATCCTTTTCGGGTCTTTTTGGTTGAGTCAATTGGGGCCCTGATTGGTCTTGGGGGTCAAATTTTTGTTCAGGGGTCCCATGTGAATCTAACCAGATAAGATCTTTTGACTCTTATTACGACCACTAGTCCACTGTTGCATCACCACTAAACCTGTTGGGGCCTCTTTTTTTTTTTTTTTTGTTTGCCTGTTTTCTGGCGAGGGATCCATTTTAGCGTTGGGTATAGGCTCGTGACCTCTGACCTGTCTCGGGGGCAATGTCGTATTACCTGTGACATGATCAGGTCCTACTCTTAGATAGACTATTGATATCAGATCTAAAAATCAGCAGCTATGTACACCGGTACGGCACTCAATCAATAGCCAGAAGTCCAGCAATGAATTGGGACCAAAACGGCGTCGGCAGAGACGTGGAGAAGCTAGCCAACTGTTGGCGATAGGGAGCGCATGATGCATCCTCTCCAGAGCATTGCCATATATGACTGGAGGACAGTAGTTTCACAATAATCTTGGACAGTCTAGGGTGTGAGAAATTTAAAAGGAATCGGATTATTCTTCATCCATTCGATAATACGCTTAATTGAGACATGGTGATATTTAAAACGTGGATAACTAGAATGCGCTCGAGTTTTACACCTAAAACAGTTAAGAGATCCAGAATAACATATACAGTGCTGTTTGAAACTTTTTCGGATGCATTGAAAGGAAGCTACTTACAAGTTAAGCACCATCATTGTTCGCGCAAGAAGAATTTTATCGTTGGAACGATGAAAATTATTCCAGATACAGTTGGTGCGTTTATGCTTGTATTGTGTCTCGTTAACGAATGGAGATTTAATGAATGTGATGTTGCATTTGAAGTTCGTGTAAAGAGTCGCAAAAATCTTCTGTGAGCATTTCAGTCCATGAGCTTGTATCTTTTCTCCTGGACTCCAGTAACTCCCATTTGTATCTCTATTATTGTATGAAGTGGCACCTGAAATTTGAATATAACTACTCTGTTAGAACGTGTCAGTAACACAGCTAGAATCCCGCACATCATGTTTACAAGCATCAGACTAGCCTCTCCTAAAAACTGTGCACCACTCAATTATATGTGCCGGGAGGATTGATTAGTCCCTTGCTGCATATAAACCATGTTCGTTCTAAGCTAATTATCATTAGTATCATCACAACAACAAAGCCAGTTCAGAATTATACTTAATTACCTCGATATGTGGAATTTCTTTTAGAGGCCTATCAGCAAAATAAGCATATAACGCTCTCAATACAGCCTGCACAAATAAAGCCATGAAGGCCATTATAAGCTTTGTCGAACCCAACTCAACTTATCAGGATAATGACAAATGCGGATGTTTAATGTAAAACCTGGTGAGAGATGACTACAACAGGAGCCCGTTGTCTTTCTAGTTCAATAATTACAGGCTCTAGCCTGCATTGATGTGGAAATTAGTTTTTTAATTTAACAAGCAGGAATATGACACATTGAAGGTTCTAATTAAAGCCGCTAAATGCAAACCTTTGGATGACATCGAGATAAGATTCTCCACGAGGGTATCGATACCTCAGCTTGTCCTTCCTGCGTGCCCTGCTCAAAGGGACATGCATCAGGCCTCAGGGAAGCAACTAATAATGTCCAAGCACAGAAAAAATACAAACGTGTGTGCACTTTCAAGTAAAGAGAGAACCCCAACTGATTGTCATAGGAGTTTACTACAAGAAAATAAGTTATTCAGGTAAAAGGTAAAGCAAATGGTAGGGAGAGCGAAGATGAGGAGAAGACACATACTCATATTCCTCAGGCATGTTCTTCTTAATCTCTTCATATGTCATTCCATCACATACTCCAGCATTTATCTCATCAAGGGCACGCCATTGAATCTATCAAAATGGCCACAATTGTGAATTTTTCTATGAATTTCCGATGTCCATCATTCAGCCAAAGTAAATCAAGATTCTGAATGGCCAACTAACTGCAGGGATTCAAACTGACCTTGGGAAATCCAATGATAGGACTTGCTGTTATAATTGTCCTTTGAAGTGTGCTGGTCCAAATCTAGACCACGGAAAAATCAGAAAAATGGTTGTAAGAATTCATGTAGCTCATTCTAAACACACCCAGCTTGACAGAACTTCCAAGAAACAAGATAATAATTATAAGTGAAATCACTGTTCCTATTTCCCAAAGAAAAAGGTACAAGAAAAAAACAGCTAAAATGTGAAGAAACTGTAATGATTTGCAGATAGTCACAACTAGAATGATAAAAGCAGTATTAAAAAAAGAAAAATTCAATCTTAAACGTAGTAAAAGCTATTTAAAACCACTTTTTTCTTGTGATCAGGAAAAACTTCTTGAGCTGAACTTCCAGGGAACAACATAAATAGTTATCAGTGAAATCATTGTTCCTACTTCCCAATGAAACCAAAAAAGAAAAAGAAAAGAAAAGAAAAGGAAGAGCTAAACTGTGAACAAACCATTAGGAGTTGCAGACAGTCACAACTAGCACAATAAAACAGCAGGCAATTCTGTTAAACTGAACATGGAAATTAGAAGTAGAAGTAACATGGTGTTCTCATTGACACAAAACATTGAAGCATTACCAAAAAAAAAAGGCCAATCTTAAATGTAAATTCTATTAAAAAACCACTTCTATATCTTTATGATTTGGGAAAACTTATTGAGCTTAGGAGTACAGTGGCGTCACTACAAAAGCTTAAAAACTTTATTTGTGTAACATCTGAATTCTTAAATTTTATAATTATTAAAAGACAAATCAACACATAACTTCACTACTTAAAGTGAAAGAAAACAGGAAAAGGTTGCAGAGGCACCTAACATCAAAAAGATTGGTTTTTAAGGATACAAGACTTGGATGATAGAACAGGTTAATCATGAGGATTGATGAAGGCTTACAGATGCTGCCTTTTCCGATTTCAGTCGTTTCTCAACAAAGTTAGCAAGTTTCTTGGCATAAATTTCTCCAGCATCACTGCAGAAACAAATAATAGTAAATTCCAGTCACCAGAAGGGGAGATCAAATCTCAAAGACAAACCAAAGTTTGCAGAAAATTGGAATGTGTTGAAAAGAAAGATTAGAAACTGAAGGAATCATGTCAGCATCGAGCGTTAAACCTAAATAGAAACAATACCAGAAGGGAAAATTGACTAGAGACAGAGAGACTTAATAATTTGGCAATATAATTGACATACAGATATCTCATTGCTCTTGGACATTGGTGGGGACTAGTTCTAGGTTATGACAAATCTCATCCTTGGATTGACTTTGAAAAACAGCAGTAATTATTGAAGGAAAAAAAAATATCAGCATTGGAATCAAGTTTTGGAGGACACTCATAAAAAAAATTAAGAAAAAGTCTTAAGAATACAACATGCATTTTTAATACATATTATATGTGGATATATATAGATATCGAGTGATTTGTGTTTGGGCCTCTCAGTTGTTATTCAATTATAATGTTGCTAACAAGAGTACTATGTAGGCCATTCAGCTTCCATGCTCAACAGTTTCACTCCTCTTTTATTCATAAAGATTCACATTCAGACACTTTTGGGTAAAAGCAAGATGTTGATCTTCACTGCAATATTGTAAGTAGCAAGAAGCCCGTAGGGATTCTATGAAGGATATTATAAGCTTCTCAAAAGGAATATGTTCAAGTTTGCAGAATATCCTTTATGGGAGAGCTGTTTTCACACAACAAAATGGAAAAGGTGCCAACACACAATCAGTAAAAATGAGCCCAAGAATGCTTTACAAAAAAAAATACTTTGTTTGGCATCTGTGCTGATATAGCGGAACACAATCTCAGTGCAAGGAGACAAGAAAATACTGTCTTACAGTACATTTTAGGTCATCCAAGATCAAAGATAACTAGACAAAATATAACCAGATAATTAATAAATTGTGAACCAATACCTCAATACAGCATCACCACCAATTCTTCCTCTAACATTATCTCGACTCTCTCCGTGCCTGGTAAGTAATATTGGGCGTGGTGTAAGGTGTGTATTCACCTGCATCAGATTAAAATTTCTAGGTTTGAGTGAAAAGAATGAACATCAAATGAACAAGATTGTCACAAAAATGGTCAATCATGTTTCATCACTTTCAGGCATCTTGGTTTCTTTATGTTTACTAAAGTCACTGTTTGCAACTCAAGTAAACACCATCTTCTTCCTCTGCATAGAAGTGTATATAAAACCTCTCAAACAAACATCCCTCGGGTGCAATTTATTTTCAACAAACATGGTAGCTAAGATTTGACAGAAATTTGAATACAACTAGTGCCAGCTGTGATGAAAAGAGGGTTTCAGAAATTAGAAATTAGAAAGGAGAAGTGGCCAACTAGAACATTTCTATAATATGCTAAGAAATAATTGTACCGAATTGATGGCAGGACAACTTACTAAGAAAAAAACAATTTTCCCAGGAAGGTAGCCACTGATATTGTTAACCTGAATGTACAAACCCAAGTTGTATTATAGAATAATCACATGGAACATAGGGAGTTCAAAGACAACATCCTCCTTCAGTATATAAGGATTCATGAAAAAAGTTCAGTTAGCCAAGGTGCCATATAGACCAAAATGGCACTATTAACTTATCCTGTGCTGCATTTAAATGAATTCACAAATCAGTTGGGGGGGGGGGGGGTTGTTGGGGTGGTGTTGGCTTACTTGTATCTGTCCACCATGTCCACTGACCATATCAATCATCTTGATATAAGATCCTTCTTCTACTGGTTCATAAACCTAGTAAATAGAAGTAAAAATTTTAAACCTAAAGTTGAAATTGCTCATTGGTAATGGCCAAATCTCAAAAGGAGAAGATATTGAAAGCACATGAAACCACCTTTTCATAATTAGCTAGCCGACTTTTGAAGTCTTGCAATCCAGCGTCGAAATCCGGCCTGCAAAATGACACCAAGTGCTAAGTACCCACGTCTGTTCAGTTAAGAAGCCAGTGACTTCAGATAGTAATCATACTGTTCTGCATAGTCAGGGCTTTGTTGAATTTTAAGACGTATATTTCTTTCAATTATGTGTTCATCATTGCATAGTGTCTCCAAAAAAATAATCTGCAGCTAAAACAGATAACACGTGTCAGAACAGTTCAGGACTCTTCATCATTTCTCTATTGTATCCCACTTTCCAGTTAGATTTTGTCCTCTGGTTACAAGAGTTCTTAATGGGGACATTTAGCAGTTTGAAAATCCAAGAAATAAAAGAGAGCAAAAGATAAGAATAAGAAAGTTTTCATTTAAGATAGCAACTGTGCAGCCAAAAGGTGAAGAAAAAATCAAGACACGCTGTTTTTATTTAATTTATTTAGATTAACATCTGATGCAAGAAGATTCTGAGGTAGAACATCAATTTATGAACCTAAGCACTATGAAGCTTCCAAATTTAGTATCTTACTCTTAAGCTTAGAGAATAATCTCAGTAGCCAAATAACTAACACACTTGCCAATAATATGTGAAATTCAGTTTCTTAAAACACTTTGAGATTTGAAAAAGCAATAAAAATGGCATAGGTAGCCAAAGTGCTTATTGCTTCAAGGAAAAACACATTAAAAGCACACATTCCAAAAGAATACTCTTCACCTAAAAAATCACGCTAGTATCTTACTAGTAAATTTTAGGACCTTTTATGCTATGGTCTTAGTACCTTGCACTTCCCTTCAGCCATTTTCATCAGCATGTTCCTTCTTTTTCGGGTACTGTTTGTGGCATCAAATATTCCTACCTACAAAGAAATTGAAACAAACAAATCTAAAGGATTAGGAAAGATACACAGAAATGTCATCATATCTGACATATGATAATGTACCTGGCCACCTTCTTGCATCCAGGCAATCATATCATCCATTGCCAATGCTGCTACCTAGTAGCACGTGATACATTAAAACTATTTGCAAAGGAGAAAGTTAAAGTGTTACCATTCCCAATCATGTAAGAAATAATAGTTCAGAAGTAACAGCATACTTTGAGGGACACAGTAGTATTTCTGGGAGGCTTTACTACTAATTGTTATTTGGGTTACTGTATTCATCCAGGATTGTATCTGGGCATGGCCCAAATTACTGAACCAGCAAAAAGATCAGTTCCTGCAACATGCTTAGTTCCACTCTTTATTCTCACTGTTCAGTAATTGCTTTCCTTTTATTGACTACTTCCTTTTCACTTTATTAGTGACCATTACCCAACAAATTTTCAAGAGTCAAAAATCTAAATGAAACAGATCTTGAGATCTCAATGACTCAAGTATACTTCAAATAAGGAATAATACCTAAAGCAATTTGATTCATATATCTGATAACAATTGCAAGGAACTTGTATGATTTTAAGAAATTAATGCCTTACAATTTACAACCTTTAGAAATCAATAAATCTTCCATCACCATATCCTAAGGAGAAAGCGAGCAGCAACACATAATAAATCACAGATTGAACTAGTCCAACCAAATAATTGATTTGCTCACTCATAGAGAGAGTATCATAATAAGTTCAATCAGTCCAGCATAATGCAATAAACACAAAACCATCGTAGGATGAAAGAAACAATGTTTTTTGTGGTCTGTGAAAGACCACTTATTTAACGGATATTACCTCATTTCGTGCCTCCATTCCTTCAGGGTTGTCAGCTCGGAAAAAATCAGCAGACTGCATCCACACAAATCATCAAGAAATGTCCAAAAAAGAAGAAAACGACTGCAGTATTTCGATTCCAGAGCATAACATGAGTGCAATGCATAGTACAAGTATAGAATTAAAACCACATCTGGATCAATCTCTATTCCAAATGCATATCTCAAATGACAAATGAATTTTGCAGTCCATAACTCCTTCATATTATACCGTGATAAGAGAAATAGTATAATAAAGCAGATTTGAATGCCAAGCGAAATAGTATAATAAAGCAGATTTGAATGCCGAGCGCATCGTGAAACCACATTAAAGTTTTAGTTTTTACTAGCATTAATTATTAAAAAGTTGGAATTCAGTTGCGTAATTGACATGGACAAAATATTACAAAACTGTAGCAAATGTAGCTGTAGGAGGTACTGCACTGATTTTCCATGGACAAGACTTGAGATAATTTTTTCAATTAACAAAAGGGAGAGAAATGCAAAGAAGATAACCAGAATATGTCTATGAACTGTACAGCACTAATCATCATTCTGTGGGAACAAACAATGCAGAACAAATTTCTTCATCAATAAAAAAAACTAATGAAAGTTATAAGAACATAATCAACTGTACAAGGCTTTAAGCATACCTGATTAGCTCCATGCTTAAGGCGCCGATACTGTTACAGCCAAAGGTAGGAAAATATTACACTTCAACTTTTCACATGTAAAAGGCCTCAAGAATGCATGACTGACCTTTCCAACATTGAAGTGCTTGGTATCATGACCCAACCAACGAAGATATCTAGTAAGTTTAGCTGCAGTAAAAGTTTTGCCTCGGGCAGGCAAACCAACCTACAGTGCAAGCACTTGTTAGAATTTTTAATTATCAACAGACCTCGTGCATTTATTATTGAACTATGAAAACGGAACATATACAATTCAAGCACTCGGTTAAATCCAGCATGCAACTCTCAAGTTATCTATAGAAGTTGATACCAAATCTAATCTCGAAAACTTTTCAATTAAATTGAGAGTGAAATTAGAAGGATAATAAATATTATCACCAGTTCTGATCAATAAATTATGCAGGAAAATACCAGAACAATTGCCAAATGCCTATCCTCCTTTGGTCCAAGCATCTGATCAGCCACAGCTGCAGCAGCAACAGCTCCAGCAGCTGCTGGCATTGAATTCTGACAATGCAGGGAACACAGAATAAAACCATGACATAAAATCACAACTACATACAAAAAATCATTAAGCTCGCATGATTTTCCTACTGTGAGAAATATTTGTTACAAACCTTGGTTTCAGTGTCCAGTTTGAGATCAAAAGAAAATGCACTCGAACTAGATGACTTAACTACCCCAGGAGATCCAACACCTCTATCCACAAAGAGCCCCCTGTAACCATCTTGCTTTTGCAAAGAGGAAAATGTCCCTATTGATTTTGATTCAACCATGCCAGAACCAGAATATACCTTGGATGGATCTGGGATAACAACCTCCATCTCCTATTTGAACATTTGCAAAATGCATTAGAACTAGAATGCTATATTAACAGGGAGAAAACAAGGTATACGGCAGCCACCCATGCATATGAAAATGTCTCATCTTAAAAATTAGCATCAAACTTCTCCTTGCCCAACTGGAATTAACCTAACTATTCTAGCAATTGCACCCATTAAAATTTGAAGTCCAGGCCCAACAAAGCTGATAGGATCCAATTACCCTCTATATTGGAGGGACTTCAAAATTTATGAGCATGCAAACATTAGAAGGTTGAAAAGAATATCTGTGTATTGAAGTAGACTAAGATATTTCTAGGCCTATGATGGAAATTAATCTGTATATCTGCAAAATAGGTTACCAAGATGAACCTTTATAGTTGTAGGTTGATCAGCAGAAACACCACTATCCTTGAAGGAATATGAAGCGTTGCCTGGGCAATCAACATTGGAAAACCTCGGATTCTCTGTATTGTTTGCTGTGTACACGAAAGCAGAGTTTGCAGAAGTTGACGGAGCTGGGACAACATAATGTTCAAGATCAAGCTCCAAACTAGCTGGAGCGCCATTCTGTAAAAAAAATTGAAGGACAGTTTCATTAGTGTGCACAAGTTAATAAATTAAACAGTATAATGAAACTAACAATTCACCCAGTGAAAAATGATGGAAATCAACTGCAGCACAGAAGGCCACAATTGCAAATGAGTTTTAAAAAAGTCTCAATCTGACTTGGAAGAGTTCTTTGTTTTTGTTATGCTTTTGCTTTGCTTATAACAGCATCATGGAAGGGTGGAAAAGAAAACAAAAGAAACAATAATGCACCTAGTTAGAGAAATTTGAACTGGAGGACAACGACAACAAATTATCACAGCAAGCTCCAATACCAAGCTAAGCATCCAACTTGAAAGTTTAAGATAGTTGGTGGAGCAGCCCATATAGTAAATAAGGTCATAGCAAAGTTAATACTTAAATATGTGGTTAATCAATGGCCACTCTCTCACATGTAAACGAATAAGAAAACATAATTGATGAAAACGATAACAAATGGACTGAGCCCAAAAACTGGGCATATCCCATAGGTAGCCAATACTAGCAATCAAACAACAGCAATACCCAATTCTAATCAACAGTGGTTTCACGAGAACAATAGTGAATAGGCTACCATCCAAAAACAGCATAGTTGAGGAAACATGGTATACATTAAAAGCATCACATGTAAAACTTTAGCTCACAGTTCGAGGAGCCAATTAAATATATAGTTTACCGGTCTTTAATTAGCTATAAATTCATGATAACTCAAATGTTTGCAGCTCACGAACCATAACGCAGGTATAGATGATAGAGTATAAAGAAACATGGAACTAGCTAAAACCACCTCTTCTCACTCTTGGTCCCTGTAGAAATGAAATCTCATAGAAATGGAAACAGCATGTCGTTATGCAACATATAACAACAGCAAAAGAAAATGAAAAAAAAAACATTTGTGAGCCGAAAATGCACCTCAATTCCTGCCATTGGTACAGAATTGATGCTGACATCAGGAATTCCACGGACAGTTGAAGGCTGTAGATTCTCCTGATAAACTCTCCAACTGGCCGCAAGATCAAAAGGTGAAACTCTATCAGCTTTAATAAACACCCTATACTCCACAGTCACATCGCCATTCTTGAATACCGCCCGCCTCGATTCCCCTTGCAATGTTCCCCCGGTAAGAAGCCGGTTTGGACCCTCCTCCACCACACAAGGGCTATTACTGTGCTTTGGCTTCAACAGGAACTTGAAATCCAAAGTTTCTAATATCCAACAAGCAATAAAACATTTTTTTTTTAAAAAAAAGGCAATCAAGAATAAAATTTTAGAAAATCATTACTAAAATAAATAACCATGCCTTATGTTTACTGTTTGATTGGAATTTGAAAATAAATTTCCGAGTTCAAGAAAAATGAGGCAAATTATGCATTAAAAATGAATAAAGTAATCCTAAAAACTTTTCTTTCCACGAAATTTCTCTGCAACGAAACAAATTGCAGAAACGTACAAATAAACTGAATCACTTACCGTGATTAGCTGGAACAACAAAGCTTAATTCCCACATTGAAGCCGATTCAGGTTCCATGGAAAGCTAAATTAGAAACACAAACACAAGCAAATGAGAGGCTTGGAAACTAATTGCTACTGGATTTTTTCTTTTTAATAGTTAATTAGTATAATTACAGCTTTAGAAGAATCCCAGGAGCCCACAAGAGGCACGGAACCGTAGACGTGAGGGATGAGTTCGGCTTTAAGTCTATCATTCTCCATTTTAAGAGAAACATAAAGTTGACCTCCTGCGTGGTCTAGATTTTCTTCTCCTTCACTTCCGTCTGCGTCCTTTGACAAACCAGTGCCCATAGCTAGCTACTCTCGAGACTGTTGATTTTTGAGTGAGAGAGGGAGAGAGATGCTATTTATACAGGGTATGCCAAGCAAGTTGTCCTTGTTATTTGGTGTGTTAGTGGATCTTCTTTGGATAAGAGAGAATAAAGAAACGAGAGAGAGAGGGGGGGGGGGTCTAGAGATTTGGCTGGGTCTTGAGCCGTTGGATTTGTTTTTCGACTTTACCGGAAAGGGACGAGAGCAAGAGAGAGTCGGTGCTCTGTTTGTTCGATTAATTATGTGGCTGGCCGATGGTGAGACTGGATGATATGCTTTAGGGCAACAACTTGCAGTTCACAGGCGGGCAGTGTCTATTTCCTCTTTTCACTCACTCCCAGAATCTTAAGGGCTCTTCGGCTTAAGGCCCGTTGCAGGTGCTATCGGTTCTCAGACGGGGAGTGCCTGTTAGGTGAAGTTAGCTTCTTCTTTTTCCTAGTACGAAGTCAAATCCAGACATGTTTGGAAGCCCAGAATTTTTTCCTAAGATAAAAAAAAAGCTCACGTTTCTTTTAACCAAATGCTTTTTTTTCGCCGCTTCGACATTTATACAATCACATCTCAACTTTTAAGCAATCTGATTCTTTTGATAGTTGTTACAGTGGTGATTGTAACAGTAATATATGTTGTTTTCTAAAATGGTTTTTAGAAATATATTAAAATATTTTTTTATTTTTTTTTAAAGTTATTTTTCATATTAATACATTAAAAAATAAAAATATCAATTTAAAATAAAAAAAAACAAAAATATTAAAAACTCCGACTAAAATATAGGACAAACACTCCCTTAGAGACTACTCCTAATATTAATGCTCACGCTACGCCGCAGTTGGAATTCCAAGTTAATACTTAATATAGTAAGAAAATATATGAATATATTTAATTTTTTTACTTGAAAAATAAAAATATAATATTTATATTTAATGAAATAAATTAAAAGAAAGATATGGATTGACTACATGAAAAAGTTATTGATGCTAATTAAGTACCTATAAAAAAATCATATATTTTTTTTAAAGAACAGTTGAGTATAGAAATATTTAATCCTATTTTTTCCTTTTAATTTATGTGTTTTAATTTTTTTTTATAACTAGGGTATTTTTTTTCTTATCAATAATTTTTTTATTTTTTTATAAGCAAATCATGCAAATAAAATTTATTTATATCATATATAAAGATAAAAATTAAAATTAAATTATTACAATCTATTTGGAACATTATAAAAATACTAGATAATTAAAAGAATAACTAATATTTGAAAAAACAAACTAGAAAGTTAAGAAAAATAAACTGAGAGAGGTTATTCATTTAAATTTAAATTTAAACAAAAAATCAATAAACCAATAAACTTACAGAGGATTGTTAATGTTCTTTAGAAGCTAAAAATAAAAGGCAAGTACTTCTTCTAAAAGCAAAAAACATACGACTACGAAAATATTTAAGCTTGACTTTTTTTTTAAAATCTATGCATTTTTAGTTTTTTTATCTTAGGAATTATTATTTTTTATTAAGAACAATTGATAGAAGTCATGCCTTTTTTCTTTTTCTTTAAAAAAAAGAGTTACAACAATCAAACATGACCTCGATTTTTCCAAAGGATCCGTTTCCCAAACCCGATTCCTTTTACCCAAACCAGATAGAGTTGAGGTCTGTGTACAGGAACACTGAGAAGGGCCAAGCCCCTTCGTATATTCACAACTTTGTGCTTTTTTGGGCCTTGAAGAAGCAAAAGGGTTTCTCACCTAGTCACCTGCTCCATTTGTTACAATAAGAGACCAGGTAATCTAATCTCTCCTCTGTAGCAAAACTAAATCTGTTTAGTTAGAAGTCTTTTTCTCGGACAAAAAGTCAAATCTATGTCCGGTAGTAAAAAATATAACGTAGGAGGGAGTCTCATACCAAACAACCCAGAAGCAGTTCCATTTTGAGCGGTTCTTTTAACCAAACGTTTGTTTCTTAGTCCACCATGACATCTACAGTTATAATCTAGTTTCTAAAGAAGATAGTGACATTTACAGTTATTATATATATATATATATGACATGCATGTATGTATTATCATGCCATTTAAACATCGTTCTTATTTTTTTCAGTTTTTTGAACTTAAGCGTACTCTCCTAAAAAAGTGCACACGTGTCATACAAGTTTAATAAATTATAAATTATTTGATAAAAATAAGATATATTTTAATAAATACTTTTAGTGTACTATAACTCTTATTAATCGCTCATTTTAGATCTCAAGAACAAAATAATATAATTTAACCAAACACTGTTATTTTGTTGCTAACCCTATATCAAATAATACTTTTATCTTATGATTCGCCGTTGAACAACTCAATGCAATACTACAGCACAACATAACAATAACAAGCAGACACGTGTTACCCCAACTTGAGGGGAGCCAAAAGTCCCTATCTTGCTATGAGAATTAGAACAGCCAAACAATGCCTCCAATTTTTACACTGGATCCGTTTTTGAGACCCGGTTACTTTGACCCAAACAAAATAGAGTTAGGGTTTGTGTATAAACACTCTGAGAAGTGGCAATCCCCCTCGCGTCTTTACAATTTGCAGTTGTCTATTCTAGACCTTGAAGAAGCAAAAAGGGTTTTTCACTCGCGCCATCTGTTACAATGAGAGCCAAGGTAATCTAGTCTCTCCTTTCTAGCAAACCCAAATCATAAATAGCTGTTTAATTGGAAGATTCGAGAGTCATTAATTGGTATATCTGTTTTTGCAGTGGAAGAAGAAGCGAATGAGGAGGTTGAAGAGAAAACGCCGAAAAATGAGGCAAAGATCCAAGTAGTTGCAGTTTTAGCTCAACCTTACAAACCCTTAATTAATCCTCGCTGTTATTTACTTTCTGAACCATGGATTATATGTTTTTAATCACTTGATGTGCGGAAATTAGTGGGTTTTTCATTAGTATTGGGAATGCTACTTTTTTTAAAAACCCTGATGTCTCTTGTCCTGCTTTGATTCTAAAATTCTATTCCTAAGTCGCCAATTGTTGCAAAGTACTGTTGTTTGCTCCTTAAATTTTACTGAGTTTTAAATTTTACTGCAATCGGAGATGTTTAGTTGATAGGTGATTTTCAGGTCTTTATAAGATCGGGTGTCTGTCACTAGTAATTCCTTCCCCTTTTGATTTTATAGAAATTGGGATTTGTTAGGTTTGCCTTTTTTTTCAATTTGCAGTGTAGGTGAGGCGACTTCCTTGGTTTTCTGATATGCTTTATAAGTTCTCCCTAGGAAGTTATGTTAGGTGCCACTGTAAATTTTCAGGTCAAGTTTAACTCTTTCCTCTTTTATTTTACTATCAATCATTGATTGTACATGAAGCTCATTTACCCTTGAAATCATGGTAGAATCCCATTTTCTTGCTGTAGTGTACATTGTCAGGTCTCACCGACATCTACCTGAGTCATAACACCACTTCTAACTGCCCATGTGTGGAACTTTCTTTTTCATTCTCCATTTTACATGTGCAAGCCCCAGAGTAGGATGCTGGAACTATTAGGCAAGATATTTGCTTCAGGTTTTATTCTTAAAGTAGTTTAGTAGGTCTCTGTTGTCATCATGATACTGTATGTCTAGGTGATCAATTTTATATGCTTTGATTATACTAATAATATATGGAGTTAAACGTGATGAATAACTCAGATGATGAAGTTATGTCCTGTGGTAGTTGAGGAGAGTGTTGGAATATCATTATTATGGTGGAGACCGGATAACATACCAGGTCTGGGAGGATACTTGAAATCTTTGAGAAAATGGATTCTTGAGTATTGGAAAGGAACACTTCAACTAAAGATGCGGTCACAAGGATGTAGACAACTTGAAATTTGTACAATTCTCACTTCTGTCTCGACATTAAAAGAAAAGGTAACCTGACTAGGAGCTTCAGCATGTTAACATAACTCGTGTTATTGCTTTGCTTTTCTTTGAGTTAGCTCTATTTTTTTAGAGGCCGAGAGCCATCTTCAGTTCCGAATTCCAGTTCCCTACAGCCAAGGGAACTTTGTCTTTTTGTACTCCATCACAGGAGCTTGATAGGATTTTCATTTGTGAGCAATATCAATGCTCGAATACCAAATTGGGGGGTTTTGTGCTGGTACTTTGAGTTATTGTTCCAAAAGGTTTCCACGACGAATAGCTTTTTTGGCCAGACGTTGCCTTGCAACCTGTAGTTTCATAGTTTTTATAATAACAGGACAATTAGATGGTAAATTATCGACTTCCAAGTCAGCGGGTGGCTAGTCAAGACAAACGAGAAACATTCACGAGTTTACTTCATAATTGAAAAAAAAAAAAAAACCTCTTAATACGACCAAATGTGAATCGAAGATTTTAACTATTGATCGCGCCGAACAATTATGAAACATGGGCAGGATGTATTGACATTGCTTTATTATAAAACAGAGGTTTGGTCCTATTTCTCCTGTCATTTTATTTCACTAATTTCTCGCGTCCTGAACTATTAATATGAAACATAAATCTCATATAAACTCAGGAACTGAATCCCATTTAATTTTATTTCTTGATATAAATGAGGCAGCCTTGCTAATCGAAAATTCTGCAACAGGCTTTTTATTCTAATTTCTAGTTTGTAGAGGTCGTTTACTGAGGATTTGGTGGGCGGCCATTGGCTGCTAAGACCCTTGCACCCCATTCTAGGAGCTCTTTGCTGGAATCTTTCACCTCAATGAAGCATAGACAATTTCTCGTCGCTCCTGTTGCTGTTTCAATTGCCTCAATAAGCTCCTCCTCACACTTGAACTAACACTGAAGTACAATTCTCAATTTCACTAAAGTAGCCCATTCTGCAATTAGGAGTTCAAACCCTGACCTTTTTTGTCCAGTAATTGCCATCCCCATTGTGGATTGCATCAACTAAACCTGTGTAGTTCCAGTTCATGATACGATTGTACGGCCTATCATGGATTTCAACTCCTATGGTGTATCCACCATTGTTTATAATGAAGATGGGACTCTTTTGTCCACGCCGCAGCATGGTCGACACGGCTTGTGCTGTCATCTGCAAATCGGATCGCTATCAGCTGCACGGCTAGTAACCTAATAAAGTAATTCTTCAAAGGGATTATTACATTTACAGATAGGGCAACATACATTTTCATGCCAGTTATTGATGGATTGAGTGACGACAGTATTAAGTGCTCACCTGAAAGCTCCCATCTCTTAATATAAAATATATTTTGAAATCTCATTTAAAAATTTAAAATTTTAAATTAAAATGATTATTTGACATAATATTAACAAAACGTATGACAAATACTGTGCATAGCTAGGTGTTGCACCTACAGACCATCCTATTGAACCATATTGAATCTGAAATTCATACCCACAACACCAAGTTTTATACCTTTTTTAGGTCTCAGAAAAGTCGAAATTAAGATAAATGGCATTTGGCCTTTATATCCTGTACAGTACACACGTCCTTCAGGTAACTTGAGTTTCTGGCAATGAAACCAGGAGTCTGCTGTCTCAGCAATCACAGCTGTGCTCCGTGAGACATTTTCTGTATGTGCTGAAAGAGAATATAATTTGACTTGCGTTTGAGAGGATGCCCGGTGCCCCTCCTGTAGTTTTTATATGCAGTTGTATTCCTGTGAAGCCTTTTGGCAAGTGCAGGAAGAGAGTCCTTCATTAGTACAGACCCGAAAGCAGGTCCATGAGCAACTACAACACGATCAGGCTGCACAATGATTGCATTCTGTCTGGAGGAGGAGTGAGTATCCAACGGAGCTGTAGTCATTGATGATTGTTTTTTAAATATATTTTGTTTAGAAATATATTGAAATAATATATTTTTTTAATTTTTAAAATTTAATTTTAGAAAAATTAATTTGAAGTAAAGAAAAAATATAAATATTTTAATATTTTTTTAAAATTTTTAAAACACAAAAATAATAAGGTTAGTAATGGCAAAAAGATTCTGGTTGCTGTGGTCCTTGACTTGCTGGACCTTTTGATTTCAGGGCTGTCTAATTAGAGGTTTTTTGTCTTTTAAATAGATGATTTTTTTTAGATTAATGTGGGTATTTTAACCAGAATTCTAAAATTAACAAAATTGCTCCTGTCGTGTCTAGCATAGCTAAACTGCACTGTATCTCTCCGTTTTTTGTTTTATGTGATAAACACTGTTGAGTGATTGACATGGTGTGAACGTGATACGATCTTTCTATCCTTTAAAAGGTTTTGGAATGAATTCATGTGCTATTTGCTGCTAGCATCTAAATAAATAAGATATAGAACGTAAAATTAACCCAAGGATTTAGGATGTCAGGAAGGCACTGCTATTGGGGGAAATCCGACAGATTTACTGAATGTTTTCCCATGCATTCAGTGAACCGTCATTACCGAACTGCAGAATACAGAATATGTTTTCAGAAATTCAGTGAAAAAACTTCCCAAAAAAGATTGTAATGCCTTCTTCCCCTACAGGTAATCAAGAATTTGCCCAAGTTACTTGGACAGACAAATTCACAGGATATAGTCCGAATTTATATTATACATTCATTGCCATCCATGACTCCTTACCCTTTTGTTTTGATTGCTACATTGAAAGCCTGAGATGATCAAGGTCCTTGGTATCATTGTTCTCAAAGCCAGCGATTAGTATGTCTTTACCCATAAGAGAGGATCTTAGAACTTGAATTCATAATTTATGGAACTCTCCCATTCTATGGAATTGAATATACTTAACTCTCTATTGTATGAGCCTACCCATGCCAATCTTCTTTAACTCTTGAAATGCATGCATGGTCTCAGCATCAAAACCACCTGCGAACTGAATGTTTTGACATAAAGGTTAGCAAGACAGGTAAGATCTCAAAAATGATAGTAAGGCAGGTAAAATCTCAAAACTGAGCTTGAGGGAATTCAATATTTACCTGGTGTACACGATAGGCAAATCTAGCTCCTTGAAGCAGAAGATTTTCTTCTCCTGAGCATTCATTAAGCTGCAGCTCTTTAGTTATCCTTTTCAAGTAATCCTTGGCTAGCCTCAAAGAACTTAATTTCATCTGTTAACAATATCGAGACTGTTAGTTGGAGCTGTTTCTCTTATTTCTTATTGGGAGTCCATTTTAAAGTTGTTTTCTTGGTAATATTTGTGTAAAAATGTTGGCAGATATAGGAAACCCTTCTTTGGAGTTCCTTCAAGATGACTCCATTACGAGATGCAATATGCAGAATCTAGAAAATGCTGTGGGGGGCATCAAATTATCTGCATAAAATTTTTCGAGGGGCCATCAAATTGTTCTATCACTTGAAATTTCACTTAGGAGAAACCATTTTTCTATTCCTCTACTTCGATTCTAGAGAGTGAAGGAGGCTAGACCATCATGTTTATCCTGCTTTTTTGCAGAGACTCTTTTCTGGTGCTATTCATATTACCAAATGACGCACTTCAATCCCTTTAAATGGAAAGAAGCAGTTTCCTTTATAAAACACGTGAACTTCAGTTTATTTCTGTAAATGTCAAAAGTTTTGGCCTGTCAAGTTGTTGTTCTAATTTTCTATTAATCGATGATAATTTTGTTGGCAAGGTATTGTCATGAGTTGAAATATCATGCTTCGAGGTGAAAACCAGCTACATGATACCTGATCAGGCTTCAAGGTAAAAATAAGCTACATGCTACCTACCTGACCGATCAACCCTGTGTTCAACAACCATTCCCATGGGATCTGATGATCCCTGTATCTCTTGATCATGCTCTCTCTAGTCCTTTCTGTATTATTTACACTTCGCTCCAACCTGTAAATGTGATGTTTTATCATGTCATTAATTCATGGTAGTGAGTAAAAACAGGGAGTTACTGCAATTTAGTTTGTACATGCTCGCCTGTCTTGCAATGCTTGCATTCTTCCCAGGGCTTGGATCAAAGGCTCTTTTGTATTGTCCTGGAATGATGAAACTTCGGACTCGAGGTTTATTAGGTCTCGGTAGTTGAAAGCAGCTTCTCGCAAAGCATCTGCTTTTCGTTCTGGCCATTGTGGAAAATGCTTCAATACTGCCCTTTCGTCAACCAAAGATGATAATTCATCGTCTAGCCATTTCACAAATGCCTTCACGTCAGATATTTCTTTGAAGGCTGCAGACTCCACTTCTTTGATTAGGAAATTGATAAAGTCCTTCTGTTTTTCCACATCCGATTTTATCTAGCCAATGAGCATGCATTTTGTCATCAGTAAGTAACAATTTGTTAAAACAATGAGAAGAGAAGTTTGCAACTAACTTACAGCAGAAAGATAAGTGGAACGATTCTCAATTTCTCCAATCATGCTAGGAGTAAATGCAACTACTGAAATAGCCGCTGAATTGATTCTGTTCTCCATGTGGGCATCTCTCCTTGTAAGCAAACGATAGAACTCCGCGACTTCTGGCACGCGGCGCACTGTTTTTGACCCAACAGACATCTTCGGTGGCGGAGGTGGAGGTGGTGGTGCTGGTGACAATTTATTGCTGTTCACTTCCTTGGGTGATGCAGAGGCTACAGAAGTAGGCCTTGGTGGCGGATTTGGTACTTTTGCCAGTTTCTCTTTTCTTGGTGGTAATTCCTGTATGCTTGGTCTTGTACTTGAATGTTCCTCACTCACTTTGACAAAATCTGATTGTTTCTGCAGAAATACATCAGTTTTGCTGCTGTCAATGGGGTTCTGTAACTTCTTCCAAAGCATGGATTTTCTCTCATTGTCGTGTGCTTTGAGTGAACTTATTTGTGCTTTTAGACGAACTACTTCCTGTTGTAACTCCCGATTTTCTTTCTCCAGATAATCAGTCCTTAGCAGAGCAGCTTCGACTTCTTTCTTGAGGTAGATGATCAATGATTCATCCTCCTCTTTCCGCATTTTACTCTCTCGTTCTGCTTTCATCGAAATAATAACAGAAGAAGATTGGAGTCGCATTCAATAGTTAGATCCTTCCCTTTTTATTTAATGATCTTACTTTTGAAGCAAGGTATTCTCACCTAAGCCTCAAGAGTGATGCTCAATAGAATACCCCTTAGTATGCTGAGAAATGGCACTCCAGGCATGCCGAACATGGTATCCTGGGCAGGGTATTTCTGACTTTTTATTGAACCAGAAATTGTGCTTTGTTATACTTCCCTCTTTTGCAATTTGCAGTGTAGGTGAGGAGTTTTCTTTGATTTGCTGGCATGCTTTATAGTTGTCCCTAGGAAGTTATGTTAGGTGCAACATTAAATTCTCAGGTCAAATTTAACTCTTTCCTCTATTTTATTTCGCATTATTGATTGTATATGAAGTTCATTTACCCTTGAGATCCTGATAGAATTCCATTTTTCTTGCTGTGGCATAAGCTGTTAGGCTTCATCAATCGAAGTTATAACATCAATTGCATATCTTGCACGTTGTGCTGTGAAGCATAGCACAAAGCAGTAATTGAGATATGACTGATTGCAAACTCCCAACTGCCCATGTGTGAACTTCCTTTTCCACTCTCCATTGTACATGTGTAAGCCCCAGAGTGGGATGGTGGGATTATCAGGTCAAACCAGGTTTCAATTCTGAATTCTTCTCGTGTTGTTCTCCATTAACTTTTCTAGATGTCTTGATCGCACTGCATTGCGTCTGTTATTCTTTGCTTGTTAAGCAACGTGGAAAGTAAAAAAGAGCTGGGAAATGAAGCACAGTAAAGATGCCGACAGTAGTTCATTAAAGAAAAGAAAAGGCAATGATAAATACAGCCAACCAGAATAAGTTTTTCGTCTTTTACTTTGTTTTTTTCCCTTATTTTTAAAGGAAAATGGATGGCAGCTATGCTTCAGGTTTTGTTCTTGAAGTAGCCTGCCCTTTCGTATGCCTTGGTTTTATGTCATGATACAGTATGTCTACTGATGGGGACACCAGACCCACACCACAAACTATACGAGTATATGGACGAAGACGGCGTAGGATGGCCCAGCCTGTCACGTTGTGATTGGGAGACTAAGCCCATTTGGGCCCATTGCATTGTTATTTTATTTATTTAGCCTATTTGAGCCTGTTCATTGTTATCTTATTATTTATGTTAAACAGTTTGGGCCGAGCCCATTAGTTGGATGTTTTAGAATTTACTATTTATATGCTCTCTTGTCATTGTGAGAGTTAGTTTTTGATGATTAATGAAAATTTGCAGATTTTGCATATCTCCAATCCCCTTTCTTCTTCTTCTTTGCTTTCTCTTCTCAACTTCTCCTCTAAAAGCTTCTTTCTTTTCCCGATTTTAATTCTTTTGTTTGTTGTTCCGCATCAAATTTGGTATCAGAGCAAGGCTTTTAATTGTTCTTACAATTAAACGGTCTATAACTTTTATATTAAACCCTAAATTCGGTTTGATCTGAAAAAAAAAAAAAAAAAAAACGTTCCCTGTTGAAAACCCTACTGTTCACTATTCACTTTCACTGTTCACTGTTCATCGTCTCCATCATCAAATCGGACGCCGCTACCCACATAATCCATCACAGCCAACATTGTTTCGGGTTAACAGCAGCTCCATGTTTTCAGTTCCAAATTAGCGTTACAACCCATCAGCGCCATCAACCACGCCTCCACCAGCAGCACCCTCAACAACGACACCGGATCAACAGGCCCCGTCCAGCAGCGACACCACCTACAACCACTGAGATCAACAGCGCCGCCACTGCCACAACAGGTCGCTTACGCTAACAGTAGTAAATCCTCGTCGGTGGCAGCACCTTAATCAGTGTTGTCCTCTCCGTGGCATCAACAGATCTCCATCTGCCACCGCTTCCCCGTGTCGTCGCCTTCAGCCGTCAGCCACAGGCAGAGTAGCAGGACCGACCAACGACAACCACCACTCTCAACAGGTTCCAACTATCCCCGCCTTCAACAATCATGTCGCGCCGCCGGCAACAATAACGAAGGAAACTCGACAAAGCAGTAGAAGGAGTGTTAGGGAGAAATAATTAACCTAGCCACGTCAGCAGCTCCTGCCACGTCAGCAGATCCTGCCAAGTCAGCGTACCGCCACGTCATCAGACCGTGCCACGTCAGCACGTCGCCACATCATCGGCCTCATCAGCATACCTTGCCATGTCAGCTGCCACGTAATCCTTCACTACCATATCATACGGTCAGAAATTTTATCCATTGAAAATCATCATTCCTGGTATGTTTTTACACTTGTTAACTAGTATTTAGCATTAATATTATACTTTGTGCTTGCCCATAACCAAATTACATAGCTCGCTTCTACATTCAATTACCTTAATTTGGAGCCTATTTAGCATCGAAGATCTGATCCTCTTAATTAATTGTGGAGCTTGGTTAAATTAGTGGGAAACTAAAACATTGTGTTTGGATCACTTGTGTGCATTTAGAGGACTGACATTATTTACTTGCATATTTTCCTGGTTTAATTTGTTATTACTTAGTCTCCAAGATAAAAAAAAAAAACTATTAAAAAAAAATTAAAAAAAAAATTAAAAAAAAAACTATTATTAGTATTATTATTATTTAGCTATATTTTTATTTTGTGTTTTACTTGCAAAAGTTATTTGGTGATCTCAATCTCAAGATTAGTTTTTGCATGCAATTACGTAGTGGTCGTCTAGTACACAATCTAGAGGTCATAGCTACCATGGACCCGAATTCTAGTAATGTTCTTAGAGATATTCAAGAACAATTACAACTTATGCGAACAGAAATGAGCAACATGTCCAATCAAATGAACAACCTTTCTGGGAGGATGGAGTCCATAGAAACTTTTCAAATAAGACAGTCTAGTGAGAGCGAGCATTCTAGTGACAACCATAGGAATCCTCAAAGACCAGTTCCTCATAGGAACCGCCATCATAATCAACAACAAGGTCACAATGACTTTGATGACCCTCATGATAGTGAGCGTTCCAATGATTACCGTCAAAGACCAGTTCATCCTAGGAACCGTCAATACAATCGCAATCAGGGCCATCATGATTATGATGACCCTGACGAGCGAGTCATGAGGCATATCAAGGTAGAAGCCCCAACTTTTGAGGGTCAACTTGACCCGTGGATTTTTGATAGATGGATCCGTGACATGGATCAATTCTTTGGCTGGTATAATCTATCTGAGAATAGAAGGGTAAGATTTGCAAAGATGAAACTTAGTGGAACCGCTCAGCTCTATTGGGAAAGTGTAGAAGAGTCTTTGATTAGGAGAGGTCAACCCCCTATTACTGATTGGGTTGAAATGAAGACTAAGCTAGAAGAAAAGTACTTGCCCCGCTCTTATAGAGGAAATCTTTTGGACCAGTGGAATAACTTGAGGCAAGGAGGCAGGTCTGCTAATGAATATGTGGCACAATTTGATGAGTATAGGATGAGATGTGCAGTTAGGGAGGATGAAGTGATGACCCTAAGTAGATTTCGAAAAGGCTTGAACGATGACCTTAAAAGAGAGATTGTGCTTAGGGGTGTTTCCACCCTTGATGAAGCTTATACCCTAGTACAAAATTATGACTTGGTCACAAAAGGCCAGTGGACAAGACGGCAGGACACTCGTAATACCCCTTCTAGATCTCAACCTAGTAGTAATCACTCCATATTAGGTGCCCCACCTCGTAAACCCAATCCTTTGATTTCCCAGATACCTAGAGAAGATAAGGGTAAAGGTATTTTTCATGAAGCACCTAAAACTTCAAGAATTCAGTGTTTTAAGTGTCAGGGTTTTGGTCATATCTCCTCTAGCTGCCCTAATAAGGCTTTGTTCATCAAGGAGCAAGAGGGTATGAATGAAGAAGGTAATTGTGATGATAAGGTATATGAACCCAATCCCGATGATTTTCAAGATCTAAATGATGATGATAATGAGTCTAACTTGCTAGGATGTGTTAGGTCTATATCTACTCAAATCAAGACTACTAGGTTAGGTGTGGTTAGATGTGCTTTAACACAACCTAAAGGAACTGAGGATTGGAGAAGGACTGCTATTTTTTACACTTACATTAAATGTGGAGATAAAGGGTGTAAAATCATCATAGACAGTGGTAGTTGCATCAATGCAGTTTCCTCGGGTAGTGTATCCCGCTTAGGCTTAAAGTCTGTTCCACATCCTAAACCTTATAATGTATCTTGGGTTAATGATACATCTATAGCGGTCAAAGAGAGATGTCTTTTTTCCATTAAGATTTTTGACTATCATGATGAAATTTGGTGTGATGTCATTCCTATGGATGTAGGACACGTCATTTTGGGTAGGCCTTGGTTATATGATTTGGACGTTACAATCTTTGGACGATCAAATTCTTGTTCATTCACTTTTCAAGGTAAAAAAATCCAACTTATTGGATTACCCCCGAGGTCTAATGATAATGGTCAGAAGAAGAATAAAGTGAAAGATAGAGGGCTTAACATAATAAGTCCTAAGGAGTTTGATAAGGAGATTTGTAAAGAGTCTGTTGTGTTTGCTGTAGTGGCTAAGGAGATTGTAGAAGACTTTTTAGAGGAGCCACCCGAAGAAGTAAGAGAAGTGTTGAGAGAATTTCTAGATGTTTTCCCTTCTGAACTACCTGATGTTTTACCCCCTATGCGTGATGTTCAACATGCCATAGATTTTGTCCCTGGAGCTACATTACCAAACTTGCCTCATTATAGGATGAACCCGAGTGAACATGCTGAATTGCAAAGGCAAGTATGTGAGTTGTTACAAAAGGGATTTATACGAGAGAGTTTGAGCCCTTGTGCAGTACCTGCACTGTTAACACCCAAGAAAGATGGATCATGGAGAATGTGTGTTGATAGTCGAGCCATTAATAGGATTTCAATCAAGTATCGTTTTCCAATTCCTCGATTGGATGACATGCTAGATATGATGGCAGGAGCCCAGATCTTCTCTAAGATTGACTTGAAGAGTGGATATCATCAGATTAGGATCCGTCCGGGAGATGAGTGGAAAACAGCATTTAAGACTAAGGATGGTTTATATGAATGGTTAATCATGCCTTTTGGCCTTTCCAATGCACCAAGCACTTTTATGAGAGTAATGACATAAGTGCTTCGACCATTTATGGGAAAATTCTTGGTGGTATACTTTGATGATATTCTTATTTATAGCAAAACCAAGAAAGAGCATTTTGATCATCTTATTCAAGTTTGTACCACTCTAAGAAAGGCAAGTTTGTTTGCAAATGTCAAAAAGTGTTCCTTCTTTACAGATCAAGTGGTCTTTTTAGGATTTATAGTGTCACGGAATGGAGTCTCTGCTGACCCCCAGAAAGTCCAAGCGATAGTAGATTGGCCTGAACCTAAGACTATTCATGAGGTTCGTAGTTTTCATGGGCTTGCGACTTTCTATCGTCATTTTATTAAGGGATTTAGCACCATCATGTCGCCTATTACAGATTGTTTGAAACAAGGTGAGTTTAGGTGGAGTAAAGGAGCTAATATGGCATTTGAGGAGGTTAAGAAGAAAATGACGGAGGCTCCAGTAATGCGACTACCTGATTTTACTAAAGTCTTTGAAGTAGAATGTGATGCTTCGGGAGTCGGTATAGGTGGAGTACTTAGTCAAGAACGTCACCCTGTGGCCTATTTTAGTGAGAAACTTAATGAGGCCAAACAAAAGTACTCAACTTATGATAAAGAGTTTTATGCGGTGGTTCAGGCCTTGCGTTATTGGCGTCATTACTTGTTACCACAGGAATTTGTTCTTTACTCTGACCATGAAGCCCTCCGCTATCTTAACTCCCAAAAGAAGCTTAATCATAGGCATGGTCATTGGGTTGAATATTTGCAAGCATACTCATTTGTTTTGAAACATAAATCTGGAATAGAGAATAAAGCTGCAGATGCTTTGAGTCGTCGGGTAACGCTGTTATCTGTAATGAGTGTTGAAATCACAGGATTTGAGAGACTTAAAGAGGAGTATGAATCTTGCTCAGAATTTGGAGAAATATACTTGACATTGAAGGATGAGAATCACCGTGTTTTAAATGGTTATCACCTCCAAGATGGATACTTATTTCGGGATAATAAGCTTTGTATCCCAAAAACATCTGTGCGTTATTTTTTGATATGGGAGATTCATGCTGGAGGTCTCTCAGGACATTTTGGAAGGAATAAAACCATCGAAGAAGTGGAACGCCAGTTTTTTTGGTCTAGTTTGAAAAGAGATGTCGCTAAATTGGTAGGTCAATGCCGAACTTGCCAACTAGCTAAACATAAAAAACAAAATACTGGTCTTTACACCCCACTGCCCGTTCCTACTTGCCCTTGGCAAGATGTGAGTATGGATTTTGTGCTTGGGCTTCCACGTACTACAAAGAAACATGATTCTATTTTTGTGGTTGTCGACTGCTTCTCTAAGATGGCCCATTTTATTCCTTGTACTAAAACCACAGATGCTTCCAAAGTTGCAAAACTCTATTTTGATGAGATTGTCAAGTTGTATAGTCTTCCTCAAACCATAGTTTCGGATAGGGATGTTAGATTCACAAGTTATTTCTGGAAAACCCTTTGGCATATGGTGGGAACCAAATTGAAGTTTTCTACTGCTTACCACCCCCAAACTGATGGTCAAACTGAGGTGGTTAACAGGAGTTTGGGCAACCTTTTGAGGTGTCTAGTAAGTGATCATAATCGGAATTGGGATCTAATTCTTCCTACGGCCCAGTTTGCCTATAATAGCTCTATCAATAGGTCAATAGGCATGAGTCCTTTCGAAGTTGTACATGGTTACAAGCCTAGGAAACCTTTAGACCTTCTTCCCATGTCCCTTCATGCTAGAGTGTCTGAGTCAGCCGAGTCTTTTGCACGTAGAATTCAGGATTTGCATATTGAGATCACTAAACAAATTCAAGCAAGTAATGTGCAATATAAACTTCAAGCTGATTTACATAGACGACATAATGAGTTTCAAGTGGGAGATTATGTTATGATACGGATTAGACCCGAGCGGTTTCCTTCGGGAGCTAATCGAAAATTACATGCACGTAGTGCCGGACCTTTCAAAGTGCTACAACGGGTAGGTCCAAACGCTTATGTTCTTGATTTACCACATGATTTTGGCATTAGCTCTACATTTAATATTGAGGATCTAGTTGCATACCACAAACCACTTCCTATTCCAGATGATCCATTTGAGATACCACTTAACTCCTCTTCTGATGATCCTATTGAAACTTCTATCCCTTTCACCTTGACATCAGCACAAAAGGATAATATTGATGCTATTCTGGATGAACAAGTTGTTTTTAACAGGAATGGTGAGGTTCAACGGTTTCTAGTGCGTTGGGTGGGTCGACCTGACTCAGATTGCACTTGGATTACTAGAGATACTTTACAGCAGCTTGATCCAGATCTTTGGGAATACTATCAGAGTCGGCCAGTACTACACTCGACAGGGTCGAGTTTCTCTAACCCCGGGAGAGTTGATGGGGACACCAGACCCACACCACAAACTATACGAGTATATGGACGAAGACGGCGTAGGATGGCCCAGCCTGTCACGTTGTGGTTGGGAGACTAAGCCCATTTGGGCCCATTGCATTGTTATTTTATTTATTTAGCCTATTTGAGCCTGTTCATTGTTATCTTATTATTTATGTTAAACAGTTTGGGCCGAGCCCATTAGTTGGATGTTTTAGAATTTACTATTTATATGCTCTCTTGTCATTGTGAGAGTTAGTTTTTGATGATTAATGAAAATTTGCAGATTTTGCATATCTCCAATCCCCTTTCTTCTTCTTCTTTGCTTTCTTTTCTCAACTTCTCCTCTAAAAACTTCTTTCTTTTCCTGATTTTAATTCTTTTGTTTGTTGTTCCGCATCATCTACAGGTTTTATTACTGAAGTAGCTTGCCCAGAGGCGTTGATTGTCAAATGTTAAAAAGGTTAAATTAGCGATTATACGAGTTAAAAGTAAAGAATACCTCTGATGGTGAAGTTTTATTTCCTGTGGTAGTTAAAGAGATAGAGAATGTTAGAATATCACCCGTTTGGTAGAGACCGGAGAAGATGTACCGGGTTTATGAGGGATCCTGATAAAAATCTTTGTACGAATCAATTCTACAGTAATTGAAAGGAACATCTAAGCGCAATCACTATAATGTACTTCTGCCTCAACGCTCTTTGTACGACCAGGAGCTGCAGGAGCTTGGTGTTGCTTTGATTTTCTTCAAGTCAGCTTTTTTTTTTTTTTAGGAGGCCCCATAGCCATCATTGATTCGTAAATCGAATTCCCTATTATTTGCTGATGACTTGAGAACCGTAGGAAGGATGGTGTGGGCAAAATGTGTCCTGTTTATAACATCATGATTTGAGCCACAAGATCTTGATGGGCAATTCATTTGTGAACAATATTGATGCCCGAAGACCAAAGGAAGTTCTATGTCTTGTATTTATCTACTGCATTATTGGTGCTTTCAGTCATTGTTCTCCTAAAAAAGTGTCCTCCATTAATGGCCGGCTTAAGTAAGCATGATTGCCTTGCAAATAGTAGTTTGTATAGTTTTTTACTTCACGTGTGAGAAGGTAAAATATCACCTTCCAAATCGGTGGGTGGCTAGGCAAACACAAAAAAGAAACATTCACAAGTCTCCCTCAATTTTTTGCCCCCTTAAAAACCATACAGGTAATCCTTAAAGAAGAAGGAGGAGGAGGAGGAGGAGGAGGAGGAGGAGGAGGTTAATGAATCTACTGTTCTGAAGTTCACTAATCTATCCCACAATGAGGAATTGAACACCCTGACCTTTTTTGTCCAGCATTTTCCATGTCCATTATGGAGAGAATCAACTAAACCTGTGTAGTTACAGTTCTTGATTATATTGTAAGGCCCGTCATGGATTTCAACTTCTATGGTGTATCTGCCATTGTATATTTGGAAGATGATGCTCTTTTGTCTGCACTGCATCATAGCTGAAACATCTTGTGCTGCTGTCATCTGAAAACACGAATTCTATCAGCTGTACGCATGTAACATTACACAGAACATTTTCATTTTCATGTATCTAGTTATGTATATTTTTATATGTTATAAAAAAATTATATATATAGGTTTTTTTTAATATATTTTTCTAATTTAAAAAATATAAGTTCAAATAAAAAATAATTATGCATGCTTATAATTAAATAAATTAAAAATATATGCGCAAATAAATAAGTAAAAAGTTATCAATAATATCTAAAAGTAAAGCTTTAAAAACAGAAAAATAGATATAAATCAAAATATTTAATCTTAAAAGATGGAATATATTATCTAGATGTGTTTGCTAAAAAAATTTTATTAAAATAATTTTTTATTTATGCAAACAATAATAGAAATAGAGACACAAATTAAATAGAGTTTACCTAGATTCAAGTCATTATATGACTAAAAAATCAGAGTTTAAGTTTTTTTTACTCAAAAACCTGTTTTTCATCTTATTTCTTACTCAAAACACCTAGAAAACATAGAAGCTATGAAAAATATATTTATGGTCTCAAAAAACTTGAAAAACTACTTCAAAAACTGAAATAAATCTGAATCCAAAATTCAACCCGAGCTCATATCTATTTTTTACTAACTTTAAAAGTAAAAAAAAATCTAATTTAATTTTTTTATATTAAATGAAACTATTTGACACAAATATCATTTATTTTAATTACCTAAATCTGTGTCAATGACACTTTTCATTTCTGTCATCGAAATCTGACAACCTCTATTTTTCTCCTCTTCAATATGAACTAAAAAATAACAAAAATAAACTTTTAAACCAAAATCAAATTGAAAAAATATTAAGGTATTGAAATTGTATAATTTGTCTAGTTTTTAAAGTTCAAGAAATAAAGTACATTTTTCATGAAAATTATGGTATTTCACTTTGATGTATTTTTTCATTTTAATTCTTATTCTTTCAATATCATATTTTTGTAAGAAATTAAAATCAATTGATTTTTAATCAAGACTAAATTGCTGGAAAACAAAGCAAGGATTAAATTGAAAAAACATAGAATTTTACACAACTCATCATCCATGATAATAAATAAAAGAATAAACAATTAAATCTTGTATAGTTAAAAAAACTCACACCTTTTAAAAAAATACTTAATAATAAGACCATTATATTGCTAGTAACTTTATAAAGCAACTCTAATTCTATATATATATATATATAGACACACTTCAATGAATCTCTAGGTGTTTTCTTGTTGGTTATAGATTGAACTTGTATTTTTATAGTTAGAATTATTTATAAAATAAAAATGTTAATACAATCAATTTAAGTTTTTTATTAAGCTGTCAAGCTGGTTAAAAAAATATTTAAAAAATGAATAGTGTTTTTTATATAGGGGTCTTAGGATATGGTGAGTTTTTATATATATAAAAAAACCTGTTATATAGATTACCTTTATTTTTCTTAAAAAGAGAGACTAAATGTTGACAGATTCTTATGAAAAAATAATAGATGATTTTTATTAGTTTAGAGAGAATGATGTTGTGTAGGTTGTCTAATAAAAATGTTGATGTGAAGACAAGTAAAATTTATGGGATTGTGTGGGGGGGAAAAAAGAGAATTTATGAGATCATGTGGAAAAAAAATATCTACACAACAAAAGAAAGATTATGAGAAAATATGAATAAATATCTGCAAAATACAATAAAATCTGCACAAAAAGGATCTGCGTTTTTCTCGCAACCGGGCTGCACCTGAGGTCATGCCCAAGTGACTGGGCCTTCCCAGGCAAGCAGACCGACTATCCTGGGCTATCCTCGGAGAGAAGGAGCTGTGATCGCCTGGGTTCAGCCCATGAAAGCTGGATCAGGCCTGTTGGCCTTTTTTCTTTTTTCTTTTTAAAAAAAATATATGCAAGCTAGTTGCACAGTAATGAATACCAGGAACTAACCTGAAAGCTACCATCACCAATGCAAGCAGTCACTCGCTTCTCTGGCGCAGACTGTGCGTAAAGGTTACACCAACAGACCACCCTATTGAACCTTATTGCATCTGAAATTTATACCTGCAAAGCCAACCTTTATTCCTTTTATGTTTCAAAAAACCAGAAATTAAGATAAACAAGGTTAGGCTTTTTGATTCTACCCGCATCCTTGAGGTAACTTGAGTTTCTGGCAGTTAAACCAAGAGTCTCGGGTCTCAGCAATCACAGCTGTGTCCTCTGAGAGCATTTTCTGTATGTTTTGAAAGAGAATGTTCACCCTTAAAGGTTCCTTGGGCTCTCATTTGAGAGGAAGCCCCTCTGAAATATAGATCCTGTTGTAGTTTTCAAAGGCAGTTGTGTTCCTGTTGAGCCTCTTGGGTAAGAGCAGGAAGTCAGTCCGTCATTAGTGCACACCCAAAATCAGGTCCATTAGCAACTACAACACGATCAGGTTGCACAATGATTTCCTTATCCTTTTTGAGGAGGAGAGAGTATCCAACGGAGCTATAATCATTAAAGATTGGGCCGATAAATATGCAAGCATCGGCAGATTTGACAATTTCAGAAGAGAAGGAAGTGCTCACAGCTCCCAAGTAAGCACCGAAGAAGTGAGGTTGTTGTTCAGGAACTAGTCGTTTAGATGATGGCATCACTGCAAGGGGATAGCCACAAGCAGTACCAGCCAATTCACCTGAGGCATCACAGGCCTTCGCAACTCGCAGTTTTGGCCCTCCTACAATGACTGGCTTCACTGCCTTGTTCAAGAAGGCTGCTGTGGCCTCCACAGCACCTGTGTTCCAAAATGAACACATAATATAACAAAATAATTTTCCAGGTCATAGCTTTTAGCTTTTATTGGACTTAATATAATATTATTTTTTAGAATTTATTTTTTATTTAATTAAACAATTAACAATTAAAAAATAAAAGGAAGGGCCATAATCATTTTTTTTTAATATGCAATTGATGTGGATGTGTTTTTTAGTTGAAAGAAAAATTCTGATTGTGAAATCAAAATTTGAAGCATAAATTTAATAAAAATGGTTGAAGCTTTAATAAGTCAATAAATATCAATATTATTAACTAAATATCAAGTCAAAAATTCAAGAGATAAAAATAAATCAAAGCACATGATATTATTCAATAAAACGCAACAAGGATTTTATTTATTTATGTAAATGATGATATATTTTTTTCATGCAAGAAGAATGATAACTTAAATTTTAATGAAATAAAATAATTTTTTAACCATATCAATTCGTGTAATTTACAATCTAGGTCATAACCCATATCTAATTTAATAATTTTATTTTTAAAAATTTATTTTTTATTTAATTAAACAATTAACAATCTAAGAAATAAAATGAAAGGTCTTAATAAATTATTTTAAAAAAGATTAATGCAAACCAAAAAATACATTAAATAAAAGAAGGTTAGAATAAAAATTAAAAAGGAAAACATAAAAAATAAAAAGGGATCCGATGGTTCTAAGCCTAGATCGAAACCACTCCAAAGCATAGAGAAAATAGACACGCTAGCGATCAAAAGTGTCAGCTGATGTTGGTTTATTATTTTTTTATGTGCAGGGGCGAACAACCCCTTTTATTTATTATTATTATTATTGATTGGTGCTGCTGTAGTTATCTTAAGATTGGTTTGTTTTTTAATATATTTTTTATGTTAAAATATATTAAAATGATATTTTTATTATAAAAAATTATTTTTAAAATCAATGTATTAAAATGATCTAAAATATAAAAAAATATTAATTTTTAATAAAAAAAATTAATTTAAAAAAATAACAAGTTAGCCCACGTTTTCAAATGGTATATAGTACTTTCAAGTTACATAAATTGTAGAATATTTAATTTATCATTGAGTAACTTAACTAATTAATTATAATTATATATAGTTATGCTAATTACTAATATTATCAACCAAAAAGGTATATTGTTACTCTAATGTGTCGATACATCAATACAGAACCAGTGATAGGGACGCTATAGCAGCTTATTACATGTTGTTTTTCTTTTTTCAGCCAACCTGTGGCAACAAAACAGATTGTTACATAACATCCAATTATATAAAGCCACAGATATTTATTTATTTATTTGTATGTTTTATAAAAAGAAATTGCACGTAATATGTTTGTTGTTGCATATTTTTATTTAGATGAAGGTGTAAACCAAGAAGGTAAAAACAGCATGAAGGAATCCAATACCATGTCAACCCGTCTTAAGGTTCGTAAACTGTTGAAGTCTTCCTGATTAACAAAGCAATTCTTCTAGCAATATCATCGATCATTCACGGCCCCCGTCTGTTTTAACGGACTCGTTATGTTTCAGTTATTCTTCTCAATTTTCACTCCCTCAAAGAGTCGATATATTCATCTTACCTCTTCAAGCTTTCATGTTGGTTTTCTGGAACTGAGTAGTTCTTTAATTTATAGAAACTCAAATCAATAATAATTGATATTAAATAATTTAGAAAATTGTGCAAGAGCGTTTTTGCACTTTTGCGTTTTCAAGTTTGTGAGCTTCATTGGTTTTCTTAGTCCCTTATATTGCTCGAATATCCAGATTTGGTCCCTAGACAATAAAATCTTAGTGATTTGACCCAATATCTCATGGCCAATTTGGGAAATATTTCAATTCATCTTTTACCCCCTTTATTTACTTTTACTCACAATTCTTTTTTATGTTATTATTTTCAATTTTTCTCCCACCTGACGAGCTAGAACTATACAATAAACTTTAGGAGATTGTTACCTCCAGCATTCCCTAAATTACTGAAAGTTTATAATTTTCAATATGCATGCATGTGTTCTGTACTCGAATGTTATGGAGAGCTAGGCAATGAAATTGCTGTTTGCATTATCCTTTCTGCTATCCGTACTACATTGTCGTCCTTTCTGCAACAACAGACAACAGGCCATACGACAAAAAAAAATCATCCATGCTCGAAGAGTTGCAATAATTCATCAATTCAGTTGCAACATTTATCAGCAAATGTTTCAGAATGGCATTAACTTTCATGTGCATGTGTATTGTTAGAACAGCCAACAATTTCAAGAAATAAGACTATACATTTTCTAGTAATTGTTGGTGATGGGGTTATATGGTGTTTAGTCATCAAACGTAAAACCCTTATGAACAAGCAACGGGTGCCATGCAAACCTGTAAAGCCTGGATTCAAAAAGGACTAGAAAGCTCTCCATTCTCTAGGCTACTATCCGGACTGTACTCGATATCTGTCACCGTAATGAACAGTCTTCTTTCTTTCTTTCTTTTCTCCTCTCTAGGTGTAGAATCTCCTAATCGCTAGCGTCCCTCCTGTAGAACTTAGACATAATAAATCATGCCAACCTCCAGCAAAGAGGTGTGAGGCACATTAAGAACAACATCAGGTTCTCTAGAATTCTTGCTCAGAAAAGTATATACCACATCGATTGCAATTTTCTTGATAATAGAGGAGGATTTCTTTGCCTTCGCGTGGGAATGCCCAAGAATGTATGCAACACCAGACTCCTTAGCTTTCAGTATATGCAACGATTCGTGTTTAAGTTGAGTATTTTCTAGACGTTCACTGCCAGTTTTAGCCACTTCTGCTTGAATATCACATGATGACTGCACCATTTTCTCCTTGTGACGTGAGTTTGTATAGGGGTGCTCTGAAGCAACAAAGACTTTGAAAACTGTATTTTCAAATTCCCCAAATGATTCGCTTGTAAGTTTAGATGCACTTTCTTCCTCTGTTTCTACAAACTGAACTATTCCGGATACCAGTCTGTTCTCAAAATCATAGTTTTCCTGTTGCAGATCTTTGTAACCATACCTTACAATGCACCGAAACATGCCATACTCTTTCGGGCCGACCCTACTGATGAGCAGCCGTTCATTTTCACTGACATGAGGAACTTGAACAGATTTGACACAGACAAAAACTAGCACCTGATGGAAGGCAGGCAGGTTTGTTACAAAGTGTCCAAAAACAGCAGGGACTCCAATAGCCAGGTTGGAGTAAACCAAACCTATTCCAGGAACACGGACCATGCCCAGGCTAGGTCCAAGAGACACTATCCTATTCATTGAAACCTTGTTCTCCACATCAAATTGGTGTTTCTTCATTGTTCCGTAGTTCCATATGTACATTACAACCATAAAGATCAAAGACAGCACAAGTGGAATCCACCCACCTTCTGGCACCTTGTAAACAGATGCTGAAATGTAAAGCACTTCAATCGATCCAAAAAACAATAAGAAAGCAACTGCAATTACTATTTTTTTCTTCCACACAATTATCATCACCAGTGCCATCAAGCAAGTTGTCACGAACATAACAGTAGTGACAGCCAGACCTAAAAACCAAGGAAAATGATCAAATTTTATTTAACATAGATGAATGCATAAAGATAAATGATAATTGTCAATTATTTTTATGGCTGACATATTTATACCATATGCATGGCCCATCATGTTAGTGTCTCTCAATCCAATTGTCACAGCCAAACAAAGGCACATTAACATCCAATTGACCTCTGGAATGTATATCTGCCCATATATTTTGCTTGAAGTATGAACAATTTTCACACGTGGGAAGCAATTCAGGGCACAGCACTGACTTATCATGGAAAATGTAGCTGATATTACAGCCTGACTTCCTACCACAGCTGCAAAAGTTGCCACTATGAACACTGGCCAAAACACAGATTCTGCAGAAAGCATAGTTACATTAACACAAGAGAAGAACCAATAGCATTCTTCAACTTTGGACCTTAGTTTAGCTCTTGCCTGGTATAGCTTTGTAGAAGCTTCTCTGGATATCTTCATGGTGCTTGGAAAGGAATGCAGCCTCACCCATATATGCAAGAATTAAGCAAGGATATACTACACAAGTGAAGGCAACCTAGAAAACAAATTTCAGGTGTTCAGATTAGGATAGAGACAAGGTTGAATGATATAAGAAAATTTAGTTTTGAATGCCTGGTACATAACCAAGTTACCTTTATTGATGATGAAGAAAAATGGCCCAAGTCTGCAAACATTGTCTCCACTCCTGAAAAGCATTCCAGAGGAAACTAGTTTTAGTACCTATATCTAGCCCATTCCCCAAGTAAAGCACTATAACCATAAGGAAGTGTTAAAGAGGTACCTGTAATTGAAAGGACCACTCCTCCTAGCGACACCCATCCCTCAGTGCCAGTATTTTTAAGAAACTTCAGCATGTAAATGGGAGAAATCGCACAAAATACATGTCGATTCCACCGGAATATGTTGTATATTCCAATGCTACTAATACACAGAAGCCATGCCGTGACAATAGGAGCAAACAAGAAAGCAACTCTGTTTGTTCCATGATGCTGAAGAGAAAATAGCCCCACCAGTATGACACACGAGATTATAACTACGTAATCTGAAGGTACACAGAAACATCAAATCTAAGTTTATCTCACAAAGATGGCCTTTAAGCAGTAATATATTTCTAGACAGTGATGAATGAATTTGGACTTACTCTCATGGAGTCCAGTGATTTTAACTTTGACCCCTGAAACTGCTGAAAGGACTGAAAGGCAGAGGTATGCAAATCTCAGTACGAATAGGATCTATTCTATAAATCAGACTTAGATTCAGAGTTTCAAAAGGAGGGAAAAATATCCAGAGAGAAAAGGAGCATATCCTAATGTCATTGCGTTTCAGATTTGACATCCAAGTTATACATTGACTAAAACTATTATTATGTCATACTGCCTTCAGCATTCTTAATTCTATACAAAAAAGAAAGGCACCTTTTCTATACCTACTTCATCTTGTTCTGGCAAGAAAAATATCAACTGCCGTCAAGATTCACCATCCCTAAGAATTTCAATTTAATATGCACTGCATTTTCGCCACAATAAGAAAAATGTTATAGATTATATGTTCCACGGCATTGGAAGAAAATTTTTCCCCTTTCAGTGGACATCATAAGAAAATTTAGCATAATGTGACTGTCAACAGCCAATCAGTATGAGTGTTCCTTGGGTACTTATGCTCTAAGCAGAGAGGTTACGTTGAATCCCGCTACCTGATATCGTAGGGGTGAGTACACCATCACCAATTGCCATACACGTCCCCAAAAGAACAAAGATCAACAGCATTTTGTGAAATCTTGGATGCTTCTCAAAAAATGACTTCAGAGCAGAACTCTGCCATGTGTCTGCAGATGCTTCTGTTGCATAGGTAGACAACTTTTCATCTGTGGCTTGTTGATTTGGTAAAATGCTGAGTTTCGCATGCCGGCAAAGAAGAGAGTACAATGCAAAGGTACCACCTGCACAATAGGTGAAAAGCTGGCATCAATAAGCTGTCTTTCTCCCTTGTCCAAATCTGCAGCCATTGAGCTTCAAATTAATATGTTCTATGGGAGCTAGTACATGGTTTTTCCATAGATAGATGTGTCTGGTATTCAGAATGAAAACTCTACCTGAGTTGTGCACAACTGCTACAGTTTCAATATTTAGAATGCTGCTGTGTGCTAAAGTGGTGCTTAGCCTAGTCCAAGCATCCCATTTTCAGAAGAAAAAGGGAGAGGGATAAGAATGCAGGGGAAATTTCTTTGGGCAGGTTTTTCACAGAGTGACAAGTCTGCTTCTCGGTAATTGCAGTGGCATAAAATTGGGGCTAAGCCCGGGCAATGATTTATGCATATATATTTCTCTGAGTTCTCATCATAGTCAGAATAGGATACAAATCGTTTGTTCTTATCCTGCATAATTCTTTAGTCACAATTTTGATAAGGTTGTGTTCGACAAACCATTAGTAAGCAGTTGAGGAAATGAGAAAGTGCTACCTTCACCGTTGTCATCAGCTGACATGACAAAGAATATGTATTTGACAAGAGCGATGAGAGTAAATGTCCAAAAGATAAAGGAGAGCACTCCATAAATTTCCTCGTCATCCTCATGAAGGCTCAACTTCCCAGAGAAAGTGGTCTTGTAAACGTAGAGAGGGGATGTGCTAAGATCACCGTAAACCACTCCAAGACTTTGATAAGCCAATGTGATCACACTAATGCAGGATGCCCTCTTTACATTCTGATTCATAATAGAGTAAACTAATAAATTCATGATGCATATGAAAGAAAAATTTAGGACAAGGAACATTATAAGGTAAAATTATCTTTATATGCAGAAAATGCAAAAGGTTGATGACCCTATTTTGAGCCACAAATGAGCAGCACTATTCAAGCCTGTTTGCAGTCTTTTGAGGTTCAACGCTCTATTCCTATCCTCAACAGACAAAATATGCCACAGTTTATCACAAATATGCCTGAAGAATAACAGTGATAAAAGCTCTAAATTATGCCATATATTTTTTTTTTCACCTTTCAAATGAACCTATCTGACCCAAGTAGACATCAAAGCAAAATTTGAAAAAAAATCACGGGAGCAATCTTCTTAAATCCATCCAACATTTAAGAATTAGATACACAGGGGCTGGTTAGAGAAGCAGAATCTACCAGTGAATTGCATGAGTCACCATCACCGTGAAACTTGCTCATGAAATTCACTATCATCACCAAATACTAAAAAGATACAAAATCTACAGCAAAGGAACAAGAAATAGAAAACCCCGCCAATTCATTATTATACATCAGAAGTTTTTTAAAAAAGAAACCATCTTTAGTTTTACAAACAAACATTGAACTAAGATTTCTTGAAAGCTTCCGTCAGTGACAGCATTCACAACCCCATCCAACACAAACTCCACAGCATATGAAACTGAAAAACTGCAATAAAAAAATCACGGTCATTTGCGGAGTACCTGAGGAGATATCCCTTGCTCCAAAAATTCTGCTGGTGGGTTCATGGCTTTTTGTCTCCGAGTGAGCGAGAGAAATGGCCAAAAAGATTGGAACTTGGAGGGTGAAAAGCTGAAAAGGAGAATATAAAGGGAAAGAAGAGAGAATGTAGGGAGAGAGGCAGCAGCAAGTAGTGAAGAGGCAAGTGATGCGTGTGCGCCAAAGAGGTTGCAAAATGCATTCAATGCTCTTTGTCCCTCTCTAGTCTCCAAGATTTTGTTTTTTAAAAAATAAAATTATCTAAATAAAGCCTTGAAACTCGAAGAATTATCCAAGTAAACAATCTAGCAAAGTTTAACAAGAGATATATAATAAATATAAAGGCAGTTGCAGTCTTGCTGGGGAATTGTATTCTCTGGAATTCTTTTGCTCTGGCCCAATGGCTTCTGTCATTGGGTGGGGGTTACCTTATTGTGAATGTCAGAAAACAAAAGGTTACGCATTGGGGTGGGGATTGAGGAAGGAACGGAAATTATCTTATTCAATTAAAGAACAGACCGTTTGGAAAGTGAACTTTAAGAACATTTTCCGTTTTTTTTTTTTGTCAAAAAAGTGGTGAGGAGAGAATTGAGAACATAATCCCTTTCGTTTTCAATTCCACTGTTCTGCATGAAAAGATGAGATTAAGGTTTTGCGGGAACATTCTGTTTTTAATAAATGAGATCACTTTTTTTTTTTAACATAGATTAGTTTTTTTTAATTCTTAATAAGTGAGGTGATTTTTTTAATTTTACATTAAAATTATTTTCATGTCTTCTGTTTGGTGTCGTGGTCTGCTCATGTTTTTTAAATTATTTTAAATTTAATTATTATTTTCAAATTAATTTTTTATGTTCTTTCAACATTTTAATATATTGATATTAAAAATAAATTTTTAAAAATAATATAAAAATATTATTTTAATATATTTACAATACAAACACTTTTAAAAAATAAATAAGTATATAAAAGTGTAATAATAATTATTTTTTAAATATTTTTACCTGAAAATATATTTAAATAATAATTTTATTTTTAAAAAATAATTTTTAATATTAGGATATTAAGATAATCTTAAAATATAAAAAAATATTTTTTTAGAAATATTTATAAATTGTAAAAACAAAAAAGCTCTGAGTTTTTTGCATCAAAGAATTATTTTAAAATGTGACTTAGTTTCTGAGATAATATAAAGCCAAGAAAAGCATCCCGGTGGTAAAAACCAAGGTGGTAGGACAAAAGAAGGGTCTCGATCTCCGTCACACTGTGGTGATCTGTTCGGCGGAATCTAAGTTTGGACCGAAGCTTGACTAACCCAGCTGGAAAGGAAGTAATTAGGTAAAACGTTTTCGTACTAATCCACTTGTCAAGTGGCATGCAGACCTTATGTATTGAATAATCAGTCCAAGCCAAGCTAGCCTCTAGCCTAACATGGGCCCGATTAAATGCCACCAGTACCTGATTAAACAGACTAGGTTAGGTTGTGGGTCGTTAAATATGCGACTAGCTTTCGTGATTCAGTCCCTTATTTAAAAAATATTAAAATAATATTCTTTTATAATTTTAAAAAGTTAATATTAAAAAATATTTTCAAATAATATCATGCATCATGTTTAGAAATTTGGTAATGATTATGATTTAAAATGTTTTTAAAAAATATATGAAAATAATATTTTTTAAAATATATTTTTCATGTTAAAATAATTTAAAAATATAAAAAATAATTTTTTAAAAAATATTTAAATGTTTTTAGAAATACAGTTTCAAGAGGATTCCAAACACTGATTAAGAAACACGTACGCAGACCAGTGGAAAAGTAAAGGTGCCCACTTTGGCACGAGTACTAATGGAACTGGGGATGATAGGGCCCCGCAGCATGGCAGTACCATACTTGCCACTTGTTATATATTATCTGTACATTTTGGTCCTTAGATTTCTAATTTTTATAGAATTTTGAGTTTTAATATAATTCGTGATCAATATCTTCAACTTTTTTCAAATGCACAGTCTAAAGAGTATGGATTATATACATGTTTATCTAATTCATTTAGCCAAAATAAATTTTCTAAGAATATATTCTTGGTTCCTGTTAAATAAATATATTTTCTAGGAATAAAGCTGGTATTTCCCATTGATTTTCCTTTCCCTTTTTCTCTTTCAGCTCTTTTTTAATATATCATACAATTTTTCTCTCACTAAACTTCTATATTTAGATAAATTAAATTCTTATTTTATATGATTTTTTAAAATAATTAGCTTTTACTATTAAATTTGTCTTTTTTTTTTATAGCCCTCTTCGATAAGATTTAATTTATTTTCATGATTGCATGAAGGTTACTGCCATTCTATCCAGAATCCAGATACAGTGAACTTGCGTGCATAAAAACAGCCATTCAAGTGAAGGCCTGTCCCATCTTCCGTGACGAAAAAGAATCATAAATATGGTCTCTGATGCGTGACTGCGTGTGCAGCAAAGACATGTCTCTGATTAGCTGCCAGTCAGTGGTTCTTTATATTCAGTTTATTTTTGTATTTTAAAAATATTTTAAAAACATTAATTTTTTTATTTTTTTAATTATTTCCATGTTCATATTAAAAATAATTTATAAAAAATAAAAAATATTATTTTAATACATTTTCAAATAAAAAACAATCCAACAAACTCCAATTCACCTTTGTTGTCTTCTACGAAAGTTTGTTTTGAAATGGATATATGATTCTTACAAGATTGTAAATACAGAAATTGATTTTTATTTATAGGAACAAAGTTGCAGGATTTTTTAACACACACTAGGGATCTATAAGATAGGTTAAACCGTCAACACTTGAGGGTTTCTAAGCTTACGTGCATGATAGGGATCTTCAATCTCCAAACGGCACTTAGCCAATGGCTTTGGCATGAAATTTAGGGTTTCGTTTAGACTTTAGTGGTTGTTTCGTAGTACAGATCAGTTTTTTCTTTCTTTCTTTCTTCTTTGCAAACAAGAAAATCACCATCACATCCAGGGATCGAAAATGGTATATCCTAGAAGTACCTATTTTTGTTGGTTTTCTTTTTCTTCGCTGAAAGTTTCAGGGATATTTATCATCAGCTGTCCTCGTGGCCTTGGCTTCTTGTTCGAGGCTGAAAAAAGGGTGATCATTGATCAAACGGTAGGACCATAAGAACTTCGCTGTTTCCAGAAGTGTCCTTGTTTCTGTAATTCTTTCCCATAATTTGGGTCCATTCAACTACTGTAAGCCTTTAAAAGAATTGATGTACACAAAGAAGGCTGTGAAGAAATCTGCCTTTTCTTTACGTGCTATCTTTATTCGTGGAATTCACCTGTATTGTCCAAATCCTTGTGCTAGGGCTAAAAGAGTGCTCGCCAAATATATAAATAAAAAAAGTTGATTTTCCCTCCACATATTCTCATTCCTAGCAAGCAAAACACTAAGTAGTAGCATCAAACAATATGAAAAAAGAAAAGAAAGAAAAGTTATCTTAAAGTGTAGATATTTGGTCGCTATGAGTTCAGCAAGAAACAATAAAGATGGTGTTCATGCTTTATTAATAGCCTCCCAAGTTTGATTCTTTCACTTATTGAAGCAACTTACAGTATGCAAGTTGTGATTGATGTAGATTTGTTGCTACAACAACCATATGAGATGCTGAGATATGATGTTAACTCATTTTAAGCTTTATCTCTCTCCCTCCCTCCCTCCGGTCTTGTCATTCTTTATTGGCACTTGCCTTTCGAGAAGCTGTTCTGAGTCTCGCGAGAGCTTTCATATATGGCAAAATCGTTGTTTTTTATCTCGACTACAAGATGATATTATTGACAATTATTGACATGTGTGTCTTAACAACCAAATCCTACCTTGTTCTTTTCTCTCGAAATCATTGGCCCCAACCATACAATTATCATCTCATTATGGCCAAAATCATTGTTTATGAGTTCGGCTAACAATTAAGTTGCATAATAGGAAGGCTGAGACATCAACTTATCGAGAACCTTAACAACCAAATCCCTTCGAATTTTTTTTTATACATTCTCCAGCATTATTGGGGTTCCCAACCGTACCGTGTTTATTATTGCTAGTACATTGTATAGAGGGATGGAGGGCACAAATTGAAACGAAAGGAGGAGCCTAGGAGAGGGAGGAGAAAAGAACCAAATAGAATTAGTTAGGTGAGCTTTCTACATCGAACATTTATTTCTCTTCGGTCTGTCCCAATTGATTCAATGTGAGGCCATTCAAACTTGGTAGCTCAGTTCAGTTCTATCTCTCTTTTAAACTTTCATTTAAAGTGTTCAATAAAATACACCTTATCCTCTGATTGCTTTCATGACCAGAAAAAATTAAGTTAAAAATGCATTATTGCTCCCACTGAAATAAATAAATAATGTGCTTCAGTTGATGGCCAGGCACCTCAGTCCTCAGCAAATGGCTTCTATGTTGACAGGTTAATTTGCAGGCTTGTCTAAATGATAAAGTGACCAGACCAGGGTCCGCCCGATGCGTAACGACTAAGAGCAGTGTAGATTTTTTGAAGGGCCCGATCCCCATAACGAGAAGCCCAGCACAATCAAGGCAATTAACTTGAAAGGGGGTTTGATTGGAAAAAAGGATCGGTGCAATCAAGGCCGCCATAGCTGAGAATGAACACCAGTGCCAACCGCCGAGACTGCTGTGCTGAATATTTGTCATTTTTTACAACCCAATTTAAAGAGTCCATTTGAAATGATCGGTCGAGTCCCAACTAATTATTCAACAGAGTAATGGTAGAGCTGTACACGACGATTGCAAAATATCTTGAGAAAAATATATTTTTACTAGCATGTAGTACTTAGCTTGTTCAAAAAAAAAAACTTCAAATAGATTTTGTTTGGAATTTTTTTCATACAGACAAATAACATCGCAATAAGTGTTAAATAGATTATAATGAGAAAAAAAAATTACCTTTTAACGTGCTTATTGTAACGCTTCATTAGTCCACCTATAAAATCAGTAAATGTTTATCATCTTCATACTTGGGAGTGGGAACATTGCCACCCGACCAAGCTCGACAAATTGATTAGGTATGTTTTATAGTTCATAGTTTTGTGGCTAGAGCACAACCACCAAAAGAAAAAACAAATCCCCAAGAAAAATTCAGTGGCTTGAAGCTCGGAGCAATGGAACTTAGCATAAACCCCCAAGACGCCCGGGCCCACCGTCCTTTCCGAGGATTAAAAAAATGAAATCAGATTGCCAAGCTCTAGGTTTCGTTCGGTTGCTCGCATGGCTGCTGTGACCTAGGGTTGCACAAAGCAAGGCAAAAATGCCACTCAATGGCGTGATATTCTTTCTGTGCGCAGATGCATCAGCAGCATGTCTAAGCAGAAAATGAACTCAAAAGATTCACGCCCATACCACAAGCCTAGCTCCCACTCATTTCTATATTAAAAACCACCAGTCCTCCAATTCTGGAGTGAGCTAACATAAATAATTCCTTCAACTGACTTTTAATGGAATCTTAGCCAAAGGAAATTAGATAAATGAATCTTTCAACAAAAAGATCAATAGTAGCACACAAATCATCCTCATAATATAGGATAATAATTCAGACCCTATGCAGTTCAAGGAATTGTATCCCAGTAAAACTGTCTGTAACAGGTTTTGTTCCTTTTTTTTCCTTCTTCGAACTGCACCCCCGAGCACCACAGCCGACTTACACCATGTAAACAAAAACCTACCCGAAAACTTACCCAGACTGCAAAATCACAACCGATCCAAAGTCTGACCACATGCTAACAGACTCATACCACATAATGCAGAGACCCCAAACCATACTTTGCCCAAGTCCACAAATTTCTACAGCATGAGAACACCACAAAATGGACAAGAAATATGGTTGACAACTGAACTCATCATACTGCCGAGGGAATGGCAAACAAACAAATCAAACCTCAAGTTGAGGGAGCAGGCTTCTCCCCTTTCTTATCCGTGTCAGTCTTAGTTTCCTCATTCTTGGTTGCAGCAGTTCCCTCTTCTCCAGCATTCTCCTCAGTTTTCTTCCCTTCAAAACTCAACTTCTCCAATGCATCAGCAGCAACAGTTGCATCCTTATTTTCCTCTTTGCTCTCTTGGGACTCAGCAACTTCTTGAAACATTTCCATAAAGGTTTTGCAATCTGAGGAAAAAACAAATATCAGTAATCAATGAGGAAGAAGATAAGTATAATGCATGTGTTTCACAGCCACATGTAAAGAATAAAGAGACAGCAAGACATATTATGTCTACCCATAAAATACACACATCCATCATGCTTGCATAAAAGTCAACACAATCCGATGGAGACCCACCATTAAATGAACTACGGGTCCTTACAATTTGAATATACACAAGCCCTCTTCCCACCCACACTTGCTTCTGGAAATAAGAGTCAAATTTTCCTAGCTCATGGCATTAAGGTCTCGACTCAAACTCAAGTTCCACTTCTGGAAATAAGAGTCAAATTTTCCTAGCTCATGGCATTAAGGTCTCGACTCAAACTCAAGTTCCACCAAGTGATACGGACACTTTCGTAGCAACATTTCCGAAAATTCTATTTTGGGTTCTCACAACTTGCATGTTGTTTTTCTAAAAGAACAGGATGATTTTTGTGGGAAAAAACAGTTTATGAAAATCAAGGTTAATCAACAAAGTTGCTATTGAAGTTGAGATTCTTATTCTCCCCGTCTCACTTAACCAGCAAATGAATGTTTTGCTAATAGAGTAGAGACAACTAATTCCATCATAAGATATTGAAACTAAAATAGAACAGCATATTTCATAGTGAATGAAATAAGACGTGTTCATATGTTCTGACTCTGCAAATTCCACACCTCACTCGCTTATTTAGAGCTAGTTGATATAGATAGCAACCATCTCCAATATTCTCTTACTTCGCCAGATTACAGCACCTAACAACATACTCAAGCAGTCACAGACTCTTTTACATCGTAACCAAATTAGGCATTATGTGTTAGTACACACAAAACTTTGCCTGAGTTGAAAGCAAGCAAAAAGCATACACTCAAAACCAAGTTACATAAGAAACATGTCAAGTCCTAACCATCCCTAGCAGCAGTGCAGCGTGCATGAATACACATAGAACCTCCCCTGAATAGAAACCTATAAGGTAAAGCATAAAATTAATACCAGGTGATGTTCAGAGGAGAGTTGCAAATCTCTAGCAGCAGTGCAGCATGCATGAGCACACAGAACCTACCTCAACTACAAACCAAAAAAAGCGAAAGCATAGAATTAATACCAGGTTTTGTTTAGAGCATAGTTGCACAATGATGGAACGCAATTATGACCCCAAAGCCTTTAGTTTATATCAACCAACTACTCAATTACACCTATAATGAATATACTGAAAACCAAATACGGTATAACACCTCCAAAAAAAAACATTTCAAAGACAACTACATAGCAGCACCGAAATATCATGCTGGCAGACATGAACTGCAGCCTATGCAATCAACCATGCAACATTTGCAACGCAGCATCAATTCAAACAGAACCACGATCCAAGACCAGTAAAAATGAAATAAAAGCACTTCCAATCAGTAAAATTGCTAGCTAAGTTCTCAACATATACTAATAATAGCTCACTTTCAACAGATGCGAAACGAATGCAAAACAACTCATCCTTCAATTCACCATCAGCGAAATCCGTAGCGTGCCACACACACGACTTATCATTCCCTGCGTGCTCCTGCACGGACATAGTCGGCAGCACTACAAGGCACACACACAACATGTTTAAAACCCCAGCAAAATCACAAAAAAAGGAGCAAGAAAAAGAGCGAGAACAAACCGAGATGATTAGCGCAGATCTTGAGAGTCTTAGATTGTCTCATAACAAGACGAACTTTTCCAGACTCTTTATGCTTCAACAACTTGACAGTACCGGCACCTCTCTCTTTCCACTGATTCCCGTCCTTATCAAATCTATAAAGCTTCGATTTCCTTGAAGTTTTTTTAAAAACAAAAAAAAATCACATTTAATCACAAAAAAAAACTAACTAAAACACTTAAAAGGTGAAAGTGATAGATTTATTTTCTTACAGATCGAGGATCGCATCTTCATCTTCTTCACCGGTAGAGACAGCGACTTCTTCGAGCTTGACGATCGGAGCGACCTGAGCACCGGTGTCTTCGTCTTCGCCGGCCGGAGCTTCCTCATCTTCTCTGTGCTCGTGTTCGGGTTCTGTGCTTGCCATTAGATTTGATGTTCTTGCTTGAAGAGGAGAAAAGTAGGGGCCTGGAGTTTGAGTTCAGTGTTGGAGGGATTGGAGGATTGGGGGCTATGCTAGTGAAGTGAAGGAGCTTTGTACATACATAGTGGGGGAAGCTGAATTATAATAGATTTTGAATAAAAAGAAGCGTGAGCTTTACGCACGATACAATAGTTACAGCCTTACAGACAATTGATTAATTAATTTATTTATTTCCTTCCGGGTTAAAAATTTGAGGATAGATTTTTTATCAAATCAAGAATCGAGGACTCTTTCCATTCTCTGGGGTTGTTAAAATTTACCTGATCTGTCTCGACATAGTATTTTGAGTTTCCTAGTTATTTTTTATTTATAAATTTATTAAATAATATTTTTTTATTTTTAAATTTATTTTTAATATTAACACTTTAAAACAATAAAAACAAATTGACGAAAAACAATATCAAACAGGGCATAGTATCTATAAAATACTTCGTTTTTGTAAATTTCATTCTCTTTCTCATTCTCGATTATTATTATTATTATTATTATTATTATTATAAAAGTAGATGATAAAATAAGATGCAAATCCATTTACGGGATGAGCCATTGAGCCAAAATATATTTTTTAGAACAATTTATTTTTATATCATTGGGTGTTTGTGTTGATATTACGTGATAATAAAATACGTGCAGTTTTTTATTGATTGAGAGATGAAAGACATTTAGAGCGTTTTTCACGACGAAAATCAGTTTATTGATTTTTTTTCTCAGGAAATGTCTCTTCCATTTCAATTTCAAGAGCATGCTTAACGTAAAATATATTATTAAAGAATCTCCAATGTAAAATACTAAATTAAAAAATCAAATAAAATAATTTTTAAAATAATATTAATATAATTTTTTGGATTACATACATTTCAATGGTAAAAATTATTTAGAAAAACAAATTATATTTTAATATATTTCATGTTAAATTAATTTTAATATAATTATATAACTAATTTAGATATTTTATATATAATATAATTATAATGTTATTAATTATATAATTAATATGAATAATTTAAAAAAATAATATAAAATTAATGAAGTAATATGAAAGTTAAAAGATATAATTTAAAATTTATTTATATGAATATTTTTAGTTTTTAGTTTTATATGTTATTGTTAAAAATTTAAAATTAAATAAAAATCATCATAAATATCAAATTAACAACAAAAAGTATAAAAAATCAACACTTATAAAAGAAAAAATAGAAAAAAAACTTTTAAATAAATATATATTTTAATTTCAACTAATTAACACAACTAATGTTATTAATTAACTGAAAAATAATTAATTTTAATTTTTTAAAATTTTAAAAAAATGAGGCACAATATAAAATTTATAAATTTTTTATTTGCTTTTAAAAAAAATTATTGACCAACATTTTATAATAGATAGCAATTACAATTTTATTTGACCATTTCTACGTAAATATGTAAAAATAGCTTTGCAATAGCTATTTTAGCTATTTATTTATAATAAAGTGTTGGAATTGTTAAAAAATTTAAAAATTTTAGCTATTCATTTAGCTCCGTTGGAGATGCTCTTAGGCTGCATTTCTCGTGTAGAGTCATAAATTTGTTAATCCATATGCTGTACATCGTTCATCTATTCACCTCTGTTATTATAAAGCAACACACGAACTCAATTATTATTATTATTATTATTATTATTATTATTATTATTATTATTATTATTATTTCTCATTGCTAATTATTAATAACTAACAAAAACGATAAGGGGAATGATTTTAACGTGCAACACTTTTAAAAATATTATTTATTATAATAGTCTTTTAAATTATTGTTTTTATTATTTTTTAATTTATATTTTTTATATAATTTTATTATTTAATATATAATTTATTTTAATCTCGTAACCTATCATTAATTTTTATAAAATTAATTTTTACTGAAAACAAATATATTTTATTTTATAATTTAATATTTAATTAATATAAAAATTAGATTTTATATTTTAGTTTAATTTAATTTTTATAAAATTATCCTGGTTTTATAATTCAGATCATGAATTTTACTTGTTGAGTTAGATAGAATTAGGATGTCTTGCTCTATTATTTTTATTTGCTCTATTATTTTTATATATTAATTTTTTTAATTTTATTATTTAATAATAGATCTATTGAGAATTAAATTTCATGATTTTTTTTATTTTTTTTATAATATTATCTCAGTCTAATAACTCAAATTACAGGTTTGACATGTTAATCCGGGTTGACTAGAATAATTTTTTTAATTTATTTTTTATGAGGTTATCTCAAACTTATGACTCAAGTAATGAGTTAAATTAATTAATTCAAGTTAACTTGAATTATTTTTTATATCTTTTTAATTGATTTTTTTATCTATTAAGAAGTATGTTTCTTAATTTATTTTGATTTATTTTTTACAAGGTTATCTGGTACCATGATCCAGCTCGTGAATTTAACAAGTTAACTTAATGTTTTTTTTAATTGATTTTTTCAACATTATCTCTCAACATTAGACTAATAATTAAGAATCAAATTTTATAATTTATTTTAATTTTTTTATATAAAAAGTTGGTAATTTGAAATCGGACTTCGTACTTCATAATTTATTTCGATTTTTTTTATATAAAAAGTTAATAATTAATTAAAAATTAAACTTTATAATTTATTTTTATTTATTTTATATAAAATTATTATAATTTCATGATTTAAATTATAGATTTAATAAGTTAACACAATAATTTTTTTTATTCAAACTGCAAATGATATATATCTTCTTGCATAACAGAGCAAATGATCTAGCAACACCCTAAAAACCAACTGGTGGTCTGATGACTACTGGATCCGAATTTGAAACCTCTTCAAGCCTAATTGAAAATGTGATCAGCAATTTTTACAAATACTTTATATTTAAAAATACATTAAATTAATATTTTTTATTTTTTAAAAAATTATTTTTAATATTAAAATATTAAAACAATCCAAAAACATCCCAAACAAATTAATTCAAAACTAAAAAATTCAAATATTTTTAAAAATACAGTTATGCATCAATCCCAAATAAATCCTTGATACAGGAGGTTAAAGTTACGACCTGGAGCGGTAGCCATTTCCAAGAATTTGAAACAACCACTTCAAGAAAAGTACCCAGCAGTACTGCCACACAGCAAGGGTATAAAAATTACTTTGCAAGAAAGAAACAGGTCCAGCAGCAATGGAAAACATCACTTTTCAAGTATAAACTTAACTGTTGCACATGGAAGAAACATGGTGATTACAAAATTTCGAATCACTGATGTGAGTCCAATTACGATGCCTTTGACAATTAGCAAAAACAAAATGTTATGACATCTATAAAACTAAAGCACCTATTCAAGTGCCACAATCACAACAAATTTCATAACCCGATCTGTCGATAACATATTATTCACTTGGCTCAGCCTTCACTTGAGAGAACTTGCTCTGCTATTACCGACAGAATTCTGAGAGAAATAAACATTACAGCAAATGCAATGGCGGGGTACCAGTTCAGAGTATCAGTCAATTTCCTCCCGGAAGCAAAGAACTGAATTCACCTTCAGTAGCAGACAATGAATTCTGGAGAATATAATTTCAGAGGTTGGCGTCCAGATTAGTAGGGGCCCATGGGTGGCATGCCATAAGGTGGCATTCCCATTCCACCCATTGGAGGAGGTGGTGCAAAACCTCCACTCATCCCTGGACCACCCATTCCAGGCATTGGCGGTGCAGGCAAAGCAAGGGGCAGCAACTGTGCATACATATTCTGCACAAAAAAGAGCGAGAAAAGGTGGAATGAGTTTAACCTGAATACCAATAACACTGCAACTATTTTTACATGTTAGTGTGGATTTCATTATAAAAGCACATTGGCGATTGCATTTCTTCTAAAAGAGCAGAAAAACGAGATAATTTGGAGAAAATATTAACAAGGTCTTTTCATTTACTTATCTTTAAAAACTGTGTACTATTATACATTCATTGATCAACTTCTTCATATTTAACAATCTGCATATAATTAGCTCAGTGGAAGAAAAAAGCTTTCAAGGCACTTTATTTTCATTACATATTATTCATTGAAACCTTGGGAACAAGTTCATCAAAGTTTCGTGAGAAAGACAACAAAAATATAAAGGAAAGGAATTTGTATACTGATACATTAAGGGCTAATGTTAAAAGCATTAAGTTGCCCTTACCTGCTGAGCAACCATGTCCTTCTCCTCGTTCTCTTTAGCCTTCGCCTCATTAAGAGCTTCAAGTTTGCTCTTGATGAGCTCATCTACTTTGCTTGTGTACTCACGTATAAACTTCAAAACAGAGAAGAAAAACAAAATCAGAGGTTGAAGAAAATATTAAAAGTGTTAACAATTAAGAATGAGGGGCATAAAGACTACCTGCAAGAGATATGGGAAAGCAAAATCAATCATATTGTTCATCCAGGCCAGCTCCATAGCAACATCTGGTCGTATCAAATCATAACAAACAAAGAGGGCAGCTGCAAAGCACTCTTTCTTTCCCTGCACCAGCATTAAACAAGATTGTCAATGCAGATCTCCCAATTTGACCAAACAATCCAGCAAAACAAAATTATCACGTGTGTTTCAGGGGTTTCTTTTCTCTTTTTCATAGAATCTTTAAAAATACTGTAGTCTGAAATTTATATCATCCAATGGCTTAGTACTTGAAAGACATTAGAAGAAAGACTAAAAGCAATCTTGTTTTAACAGACATCAGAATCGAATTAGACAAAAATAAGAAAAAATCCAGTGGAAAAAAAGAGAGATTGTGAGGAGCAAGGGGATAGTCGATAGTGCACAGGGACTTCAAGATAGGAAGCTTTTGCAAGGCACTAAAGATGCAAACGGTGGGGAATTGCTATACACACACAAACAGAGAGAGAGACGGAGAGAGAAGAGCTAGAGAAAACATACCTGCTCAATGAAATAGACAAGCAACTCCTCTGAAAGTTCACGATCACCAGACTGTGAACAAGTTTCCATACAATCTTTGTAAAGATTATCTTTCTTTGACAAAGCAATTGACTGCTTCCACCTTCCTGCTTTCTTGTATATATGAGAAGCAACGCGTCTCATCTCAAGAAGCTCATGTTTCTCAATCTGCTCAAACACATTATTAACACTTGTAAATAAAAAATCAACTTTTAGGACTTTCAATCATTCGTTGAAATTTACTAACCTTCTGTGCAAGGCCTATCTGGTCAAAGTTATCATGCAACTCAATAGATTCATGAAGTCTGTCATAGTCCTCCTCCTCAATATAAATTTCATTCAATGCTTCATTCACAGCAGAGACATTGTTGCTCTGAACAGCAACCATGTATGGCTTAATGAGACGGAGTTGACCAGCCTGAAACTCATAATTTGCAGATGTGAATAAGATATTACAGACAAAACTCTCCCTAGCCACTAACTCTCCAAGAAAAGTGGAAGCAACAGAAACATAACATGATAAATGCAAAGTGTACCTTTCGCATTATGTCCACTACTCGAGTATGGTCAACACGAAGTGCAATCACATTAAGAAGATCATTGATTAGGTCTGGATGCTCTTGCAAGTAAAAGTGTACAGCCTTGTAGTAGAGCTCAACATTTGCAACTTTCACTACAACATCTTTGAATTGCATGTGGTCCCATGCTTCCGGAGAGTGGTTCATTATAGTGGTAGCAGCATTGTCAAATTCATCATATTGGATGTATAAGTATGTCAGTTCCTTCCAATGCTGTTGTTCATCACAAGCACGTATTAGCTTGGGGATGTTGAGACGAGTTGAGAACAACTTGATGTGCTCCATAAGCTTCTCAGGGCGGTATCTCGCATATAAAACTCCCAACTCAGTGAAGATGCCCATATGTGCACGCTCCAAACCAAGCCCACTTTCCATTAAAGAGATGAGCTCGCTAAAGCATCCCCTGTTCTGGTAATACTCACTGACCTCTTCCAAATCATCAACCTTCAATGATAGAAAAAACAGGAATCAGAATTTATGAGCACTAGAATACTTACATCTAAGAACAGAAATTCATCGTCTACCAGTGTCACTCTCATTAACAGTGAAAGATGAAGATATAAGGAAAAAATGATCAGGAGCTAAAATGTTTAAGGTCCGTATAAGGAACCATCATCATAACAAATTACACTCAAGACATTGATACCAGACAGAATGAAACTGGAGAAAGGATTAAAAAATAACCACCTGAATGATAATGTTGAGACCGCATATCTGAGCCAAGCGGAATTCCTCAGAATCAACACAAGCAAAGCAGACTTCTTTCCATGTTTTCGAGCTGTTTGCTTTTCGAGCTGCGTCAACAGCACTTTGAAACTCTTTTAGCTTAACATGTGTGACAGCTAGCTTAGCCCAGTTACTAATAAATCTAAATATGATCTTTGCTGCCTCATACAGGGCTTCGTCATATAAACGATCTCCAACATTTTGGAGATTAGCAACATTAGGCATGAGAATAAATTCTTCAATTTCACCCAGTTGATCAATTTTACCATATGCATATATGAGCTCACTGTCAACCTTGGGCTCCTTTGACTTTTGCCTCACCATTAGAAGGTACTTCACCAAGTCATGATACACATTTGCATCCTCAGCTGCCTTTATGACTTCCAAGAATTGAGTAGCATCATCTGCACGGATAAAGGACTCAATTGCTTCACTTACTAGCCCCTCTCGCAGTTGGGCCTTAGCCACTTGGCTCCAGACAGCCTCTTCTTCCACCCGGAATGCAAACTCCACAGCTCGATCAATGCTATGAATATTATCCAGCAGGACATTGACGGCCTGAACATTAAGATTGAACTTCTTGAAAATGGCAAATGCTTCTTCATACAACTGAGCTTCCACAGCCACCTCCCCAATTGCAGGTCCATCAAAGTTGTCTAGCCTATTAATGTAATCCATAACTCTTGATGGATCAGCCTTGATGGCAGTCAAGATAAGCAGGTTTTGCAGATTGAAATTCCCGCTGAAAGCAGAATTTTGAAGAACTATCTTTTCAAGAAGTTCGATCAGTTCATGAGGAAGATCGGCTGTCATGAAAGCTTTAACAGCTGCTGAAACTTGATCAGGACTCTTGCTTTCAGGCAAAGCAGTCGATACAACCTGATCAATCAACTGCCTTCTATATTCATTATCAGGACTAAGGGCTTTATCCCAGAGATCACCATCCATCCGTTCTACAACATATCTGAATGAAACCAATGGGCAATCAGCAGAAGGAAACAAATCTATACACATAATGAGCCACGTCCACTTACTGATGAACAATATGCATACCTGGCCTGCAGTTTGAACAATGAATTCTTGTTTGTGACATTGATTAATTCATCATCACACTGTCCTCTTCGGTAGGCAACAACAGCAAGGGTGGGATCGCGCTTCTCACAATATTTACCAACAACACGTGAATCGTAATAGGGGTTGGTAGTAAGAAAATGCTCTGGATTGTCACCACTTTCAATAATGATTTTACCAAGAGCATTGTGAACATGCACATCTTGACTTCCCTCACTGACTAGATGCTCCAAGAACTGAGTGAGCAAGCGGAGCCGATTTCTGCGAAGAAAATACTAAGTGAAGTGGCAATAATAATGAATGGTTGAACATCATATTCTGAAAAAACAACAAACCTCTTCTCACACTCCTCCACCAAGGGCTCAACTGGCAGAAGAGAACGAACAGACAGAATAAGGCCTTTAATGAAATCTTCAGCACATTCATCATCAAGCAGTTGTCCTACAACTAAAGGAGCATTTCCTGGATTGACCTATTAAACAAAAGAACCAGGGGAAAATGAAAACTGGGACTATATTACAACTTAAGAATGATTTTGGCAATACAAAGATATGAAACATTAAAATAAAACTAAGAAAAAAATTACCTTTTGAACATAACCCTCAATATAGCGAAGCATATTGTTTACAAACAGATAGTGGGTAAGGTCTGGGACAAAACCAAAACGATCACAGACATTGATCAGTGGACGTGCATCTGGAAGCTTGGCTTCCATTAAAAAGTTCTTCGTCTTTTCAGCATCATAGAAGTTCGATTCACGTGTCACACGTTCTACCTCCTTAATCTGCCCAGTTTTAGCAGCTGCTTCAATGTACTTGAAGTGGATTTCAGGATCCTCACTACGCAGAAAGCAAAGAAGTTGCAGCATATAATTTAACAACCAAAATCATTGTCTTTTGGATAAGAGAATCCAAATTATCAAAAAAGGTGTACCTAGAGCTCAAATATGAACCCAAAAAGAAATACAGTCCTTCATATGACTTAAACTGCTCAAAAAGCTTTATGCATGCATCCACACCCAATTGCTCACAGTATTCTTTGGCAGTCTGCATAAGAGATGCCTATTAGCCCCACAAGAAAAGGTCGTATTAGTGATTGCTTCTAAACGGTGCTCTACCTGCACAATAATCTGAAGGTTGCCCCTCAGGTTGACAAGAAGTAGATCTTTCATACAGTCAAGAGCCCATTCTCGAGAAAGAGTACCAAAGAACTCGACAAGAGCCTGAAAAGAAGCAACATTAACATTTAGGAATAATGTTACATTCACTTGGGACAAACTTGTTTATGCATCATGCACAAACCTGAGGCTCAATGGCATGTGTGTTCACAATAACACGTTTAATATCAGGCAACTCAGTATAGTGCTGCATTATATGAAAAAATATTGTTAGCACAGGAAATAGTGAAATTCTTAAGCTAAAAGGTTTTACTTAAGAATTGAGAAGGCATTTTACCTGAAGTGCTCGAATATACAACCCAGCTTTTTCACAGAGTTGGCCAATGCGTGGGCGATCATAGTGACTAAACATACCATTAGCTAATATAGCATCCGCAACATTTGGAAATGTCACAAGATTGATCTCCAAAACCTGAGTAGATATGAACATGCAAACTGTTAAGCCATCAATAGTTATTTCAAGTATACAAAATAAATTAAGGGAGCAAAAAAGGGGTGCTGACCTTAGTTTGAAGGTATCCATGCTCAGGCAAATTTGGCTTCAGAACATCCAACAAAAAAGCTGTTGCCTCACGGATCAAATTCCTCTGAAAAACAACAATAATAATATTAGGAAAAATAAAATAGCCAGTAGGTATAAAGGAACCTTTTTGCACATATTTGAATTATTTTTCGCTTAAAAATAATAAAACAGTAAAACCTGAAGGAATAGATCAGTTATTGTGTTGTAATCAACTGGGCAACCTCCCTCCATTTGAGACATCATTAGAGCAAAATTAACAGCAGCCTGAAATCCAGAAAGTAGAAATGAAGGTGAATGCTAACAAAACTTAAACAAAATAAGAGAACCATCAGCCATTGCATTCTTGGTTGAAACACGTGTATACGAATACCTGATTGTGTGTGAGCACAACTAAAAATAATGAACAGAGAGTTTACGAACCTGAGGGTCTGTCCGCAATATTGTTTGGAGGAGGAACAAATAATCAGGGTTGTAGCCAACCTATACCAGTCAAATAAAAATATAAATCATCAGCACCCAAAAAATAACTAGTAACAAACTCAAAATATTGAATTCTCAACATTACGTAATCTGGAACTTGGCAGCATATGAACAACAGAATTTAATGAACGAGCATGTGAGTGCATTACCTGCTTTGAGTATATAAGAATCTTGTCAAACTCCCTCCTCTCAGCAAATGCTGCAACAACTTTTGGAGTTGCCCTGGCTTTGATATATATCTTCAATGCAAGGTCATTATCAACGGTCTGCAATGAAAATATGTTTATGATATCAGAAAGATGGAAAATAATATGCATTAACAACATAGACAAAGCAGAAAATTATATCCATGTCAAGTTAAACATATCCAAGTTGGACCCAGATGGCCCTACAAGGTTTGCATGCCCAGCCTAAATACCATATTTACCAGTATTGATATCAGAAAGAATTGTTGGATCCCTAGGAGGTCTCTCAATGCCATCTCAGTATTATCAAGTCATTTAGTAGCGTGTAGGACAAATATTAGATAAAAGTTGAAAGAATAAATGAATAAATAGTCCATTTTTTTGCTATTAAAAGAAGACACTGAGCATCACCAGCAATGATAAGTATAACTGACCTTCACAAGATCTCCAAGCTCTTCAGTGCATTCAAGCTTGTCCTCAGCCAACCAGTTCTCCAGAAGATTTTTCTTATTCTGATTTACAACAAGGCGTGATAATTCCAATGATTCAAAAGCATTAAGCTTTCCTCTAGTCAACAGAGTTCCAAAGTACTGCAACAATGGTGGTGTTTGCCCAGCTTGAACTGGAACGCTCTGTAGCACATGAAAAAAACTAGAAATTCAGGACCTTGAAATCACTGCATCTTCATAGATAAAGAAACAAGGAAATAAAAAAAGTAAAAACTGTGAAAACTTTGCACTAAAAAACCTGGAATTTAGCAACAGTATCAGGAGTTCGGAGGATTCCTTGTGGAGATTCTGCGGCAAGTTCTGCAGCCTCCTTATACTTTGATTGAGAAAATAATTCTTGAAACCGCTGGACAACCTGAAAGAGACACGAATGACATTTCATGGAAGAAACTGGACACACACCATACCATGAGGCATAAATCAATTAAAGCATGCACGGTGAATTTTCAAGTCAGCCCATGGTATTTTTCAAGGTAAACTGAAATAAAATAAAATAATGTCAACTTTAAGAAACCATCATAAATTACCTTCCATGGAAATTTCAAAATAGAAGTGGGATGCTTTTCTACCATATTCAAGTTTAAAATGTTCTGTTGTTAGACCCAACAATCCATAGGATAGGATCTAATGTTGCACAGAGTTTTATTTCTTGAAGGTAGAATAATTTTTTTTAACTCTTAAATAGAACACACCATGTTTCTTGTGATTTATATTAGGAAATGTTTCAGTCTTTAGTTTTTCTCCAGTGCAGGGAGAACTTTCAACCTGTGCCGAGTTAGAAACAATTATCTATTCAACTTTAAGCAAAAAATGATGAATAGATGTTATATCAAATGATCACAAGAACATAAAAACAAAGGCAAGAGTAGGATTGACTCCAAAGATCGGCAGAGTTAACAAATGTGTGTCTAAGCTTTTACCAGATTCTCAGCTCCAGGAAGATTTCCTCTTTTGGCAAGATTAACAGCAAGTTCAAGATTGTTTAACTGCCAAACCACCAAACAATGATATAAGATACTTGGTCCTCTTCGCTATAATAGCAAAACATAACAGAAATAGTAAAAATCCAGGAAGCAAACCTGGCCACTAACAAAAGGCACAATAGTTGCTTCATTTACAGTGGCAAGCAAAACCTGTCCTCTCCTATTGACAGCATAGAAGCCACCTACTGAAGAAGCATCAGTAGTCAAAAATATAGGATCTGGACTGATTCGATTTCTATAAATTGCGCTGGCAGTCTCTAAGTCATAAACAAATAGAAGTCCTTGCTTTGTGATCGCATATATTAAGCCATACTTTTGGGATATCTGTCACAAAATAAAAATAGATAAATTTTAGCTTTCAGTGAACCTATCAGGAGCACTACTAATCCTGATAAAAATAAAAATAAAAACGCTTTACCTGCATTGACACAGGAAAATCATCAGCGAAGTCTGGTGGAAAGAACAGGTCTGCTTGCTTCTTGGTAAATGAAGGTTTGCCTGATAGACAATAGCACAATCAGTATCCAACAGATTTCACCGAAAGCCAGTATGAAAAGTCATAGCAACATGCTTCTAGTATCACCAAGCATAAAAACTTCCTTTGACAGCATGAAAGCAAACAAATGAAACCAAGACACAATTACACTGCATATGATGTACATATGGCTAGAGAAGCCAAAGAAAAGTAAATGACCTGGCACAGCACCAAGTTCAATAACATGCAACTTTGATGTTAGTTGTCCAGCATTAAACGACCTTGATGCAAAAGAGATAAGGGTTGAAGGGCTTTCATTTCCTGCAACCTGGAAAAGAAGCAAACGAGTATAATTAAATAACAATACTAGGAGCAACTAGATTAGAAAATTCCTATAAAAAATAGAATCTACAAAATGAAACAAAATTCAGGATTAACATCACACTTTAAATGTGGCAAATGACGCAGCATGTGCTTCAAGAGCCTGACTACGCTGCTGATCCACAGAGAAAAGCTGCATATTCCCTTTGACCAATTGTGGCCTCTGCAACAAATATTAGATCTTATTAACGCTGTTGAAATCTCTGGAAGAATTTTAAAACTCTGCAATCATCAAGGTAGGTGCAACATCAATCATAAAGGAGCGTTTCACAATCTAGAAAATAAATATGTAAGCTTTAAGACAAAGGAGAAGACAAAATATGCCATCTTACATAGTAATTGCCATACCTAATACACCAAAAAAGAACTGGGAAAAGAACAAGCAAAACACAAATGGTCACTGTAAATTAACAGATTAAAGACTGGGCAATCATGCTTTTAATAACATTCTTGCCTGTCTACAGTAAGAGAAACAAGAAGGAGAAGCGCTGTAAATAACCGCAATGTCTTGACACTATAGGAGCAACTTAAAGATAAAAGCAGGGCCAACAAATTTAGTACTAATAAAAACCACGGTCCAAATGAGTTTCCACATATTAAGGACAACATTCAAACACAACAAACTGTTGTCTGATACATGCAAGCTCTCATGTCATACACTAGAGGAAAACTGTGTTCAAAGTCATAAAGGAGGAAACATTTAACCAAGGCAGTTCTCATAAGCAAGATAGGTTAGGCATAAAACAATGCATTATTCTGGGAAGTATCAAATTATCAAAAAGTGAAGCTTCTAGACACTTTGGTCTCAGGAAATGTGCAAGCAACCAAATCTTTTTCACGTAGAAACGTTTTAACAACAACATAGCATATCATCGCTAAATAGTCCCCAATGCAATGAGAGAATGCCAAGTTTTCCATACAATTTATAAGAAGCAAGCAGGGCAAACAACAAAAAAGGAGATAAATAAGTTGAGAGCCCAAAATATTATTTGGCCAAGTCCAAGGAAAAATTTCGCATCAAAAGCATCCAATTTTAGCATGAAAATAGGGCATGAGTGCAGTAAGTTTGCAAATCAAAATTTACCAAGAAAGCATGTGAAGCACCTAACAGCCATTGCGCTAACTAAAATCCAATTTACAAATTCTTATAACATGGCAAAACTCAATGGAGCCACTAACATGAATGATGATATCATGAATACATTAATTAATAATTTACTAAATGTAAATAGGAGAAGCCTGCATGACACACCTCTGGAGGACCTTGAGCAATTCCAATGAGGACCAGCCACTTTTCTGAAGGATCACATCGATAGTTGATTATCTGATTACCTTGTAGATTAGCTGTTCTATCAAACATCTTCACAGGCTCCGAATCACCTGCAAGTATGATAAAATCATAAACAAGAGGAATAAAAACAAGAAAGTCGCAAAATCTTGAGAACATGAAAGATACAAAATGCTCGCCTTCAATTGACCAGTGATAAACTGAAGTCTGAGTTACCAGGGCCAGCATCTTAGGGCTAATCCACTTCCAAAACACAACCTATAGCACATACACACCATGAATACCACAATTTAGACTAGCAATCTAAAAGTTAAGTAGGAAATCAAATAAATATTTCAAACATTGAAACCTGCTCAGGCATTTGATGAGATTTCACTTTCGCTTTCAGTTCTATATTAAATATCTGCAAATGATCCTGCGTAGTTCCCGGCAGTTGAGCTCCGAATCAAAACACCGAGATTCATTAACCATTAGACAAGGATTAAGGCCACAATTTCTTCTATTATTGCAATTATTAACAAATAACAAATGCAGTTCTCTTTTATTCACTGGAAAATAAGCAGATCAATTTAGAAGAAAAAAATGATTGCATTATGTGTTATAAAAATACCTTTGAGAGCCAGAATTCGAGAATTAGGATTCATCAAGGCGGAATCGGCAGTGATAGGCCTTCTTAGAGGCTGCATGGGCATGTTCATGTCGACAATAACCACGCTGTTCTGTGGCGCCGTTTCTCTGATGCATATGTACTTCTCCGATTCCATAGTCACATGCGTGAAGTTTATGAACTGTGGGTTGATACCGAGGCTCGGCAACTAACAATTCAACAACAAATCAAAAAAAATAAAAATCAGCACGAAGACTTGTATTTCAAAAAAAAAATGTAGCAGAATCACGAGATCTATAGAGAGACTGTTGAGGATATTACCGTTAGAGCCTCTTTCATGGTGATTGGGGCATTGGCAGCAGCCATGGTGCCCTAGATCGGAGGTTTCAAGATCAGAAACCAGAGAGAGGGGGGGAAGAGAGAGTGTGTTCTTTTGTGGATCGGTGAAAAACGGGTCTGTGTTTCTTCCTCCTCGATGCGACGAGCTAAAATGCGATTCAGTTGGGTTGTACGTTGACGTAGATCTCCATAGTACCACTAGATATTGGTCTTGGGCTTTTGAAGCCTTGGGCCATATTTAGTCCCGAATAGTAGGTCTGTTCCCGGGAAGTTGATGGCCCGGTGGGTCTAGGTTAGACTTTAGAAGGGCGGGTTGACTTTAAACGGAGCAATAACGATGATTCAAAGGCGAGGTATCTCTCTCGCTATATTGCTTCTCTTGAATCAACAACCACTCACTGTTTTGCTTCGGTACATAAATCAAAGCACGTCTCCCTCTTATGCAAGTGAATAAGTGCTGTACCAAAGCTTAATAGTAAACGAAGAAGAGATCAGTAGTGCGTAGATGAAGAGGAGGAGGAGGAGGTAATTGGATTGTCTGGATTCGGAAACATCGTCGTGTAAAATGAGGGTGAATTGACTTACATAGTCGTTGACTTTTTTTAAAATGATAAAACAGAAACAATTAGGATAAAAACACCTTTGTTTATGGAAATGGAGACAAAAAATAGTTTTAATGTATTTTATATCCGTGAGAGACAGAGAAGACAGACATAAATAGAATAAAGTTAAGTTTTTGTCATAATCCATTTAAATATTTCATAATTTCATCCTTCATTTTTACATTTAGATCTCAACTGTTAATTTGAACTAACTTTATTTTCATCATCAAATCTAAACTGTTAATTATTTATATTATTATAAAATATATTTAAAGAAATAATTTAGCTACCGGGTGAATTATAATTTAATTATATTATTTTCTCAACAATGAATTGTCTTTTTTTATGATGATTGTAAATTTTTCTTAAAAATAATTTTAATGAGTGGAGAAATTATTATTTTAATTTAATTAAAAACATTAATATTCATTAATTAATGTATAAATAATGGTTTATATTTATTATTTTAGACATCGCAAGTTTGATGGTATTCTTAATATACTTTAAACAGTTAGATTTATAAGTACGATAAATTGATATTCTTTTTCACAGATTAATTGTTTCGGTTTTATTTCCAAATTGTAAAATGTAAGTATTTAACGAATATGTATATATATTCACTGAAACAATGGATTATATTTCAATTCTTGAAAGCTTTTCTGTCTTCTGGCTCGCATGCTGCCACTCACTTCTGCAGCTGCTCGCGTACCTCAATTTTGATAGCTACATCACTAACTTCCATACTGTTCTCCTCGAGAGGCACAACACGGCCTCTTTCTCCATTCTGCTCGAGGACTTTCCAGGAAAGCACCCATCTCTGTTCGGGGCACGAATGCGAGACAATACTGAAAACAAAAGGTTGAATTTTGCGATGATATGTTTGGAGAAGTATATGATAAAAGGTGATGCGCATTTTATTTCCTTCTCGTTACAGCAGCTCTTTAGCTCCTTTTTATACACGAGTGACGGTAAATATTTCTTGATGCATTAAACACTAGTGTGAGCAGAGCACTGACAAACATATGAAATGAGTCGAATGAATTTTATATGCATGTACATGGCATACAAATATATCAAATTGAATAAGTAAAATAAAATTAAAACATTGTGAATAATTTGTTTACTTTATTTACTTTTAAATCAGCTTAATTAAATTGACCTAATTAATGAAAGATGGATTGTTAGATAAAAATAGGTAGGTGGGAGATAAGTTGTTTGTATAATTAATATAATATAAATATAAATGAGTTGTTGGCATAATTGATATTATAATTTATGATTTTTGTCTCTTTACTTTTGCTTATAATAAATAGATAATGCATCAAAATCTTAAATGTATATTAAGATAGAAAAAAAAAAAGAGAAATGAAAAGGAGTAATTTTAAAAATTTATGAAGTATTTGTGAGAGAATAATTAAAATATTTTTCTCTTAATAACAATAAGATTCTTAGTTGTTATCCCATTGTTAAAAAGATATTGTAATTCTTATCTTACTTAATAAAAGAAATTATACTTATCTATAAATATAATTTAAATTGGATGAACCATATGTATTTTTATATATTTTATTTTTTATTTTTTATTTTTTATTTTGTTGGATTTTCATGAGAGTATTTTAATATTAATCGGAGAATTCCGGATAAAAATAGAAAATGAAGAATGTTACTGTAAAGGATCAAACCATTTGTTTTGGTGTAAACGGTCTCAGCTTCAAATAATATGAACGAAGAACGAGTTATAGAAGAAAGGCAGAATGGAGTGGAAGACTTGCTTAGCTTGTTGTGTCTTTAACTAACCCCCTCGTCCTTTCACAGAATTCAGGTCTCTCTTTTCCAAAAGCTTTATGCTTTCCAATCTAATTTTTCAATAAGAAATTAAAGTTCTCTGGATTTTTACTTTTCATGGCATATCAATATATGAACCATGTAAAAAACTCGTAATTTCTCAATAAGAGATTAAAGTTCTATGGATTAAAAGTTTTTGTTAATCAAATATTATTTGAAATCAATTTACCACTTATTATAAATAATCTTAGATATATTAATATTTTGTGATGAAATGTTTAAGCTTAAAAAAATACAATTAAACTTTGAATTTTTATATTAAATACATACATTAATCAATTAAAAACTAGTTTTTAAACTAGTTATAATAATCATGTGTGTTTTGGATTATAATAATGGTAATGATTTAAAGAGTTTTTTATTTAAAAATATATTGAAATAAAAAAAAATATTTTTTTAACATTAATATATTAAAATAATATTTTAATTTTTTTTATTTTAAATAGAATTTTTTTAAAAAAAATCACAATATTCCCTGAATGGCTGATATTTTGTGCTATTGCCTGTCAAAACCACGGGCCAACAGTGGATGATTTTTCCTTTGTTTTACCCCCTTACCAACTATAGCATCATTGTCTCCTCTCCGCAACTTTTTCCTTCTGACGTGGGAGCATGTTGTCATTCCATGGGATCTCTTGCCCGGAGTGCGAGACAACCCAGGTTCATGGATTAATCAAGATCGGGCCTTTGGGATACGAAAAAGATCGGCCTTCAACACAGTTCCCTCGGACGGGAACAGACAAAAGGAAGAGAATTAACAATAGACATGCAATGAAATTTCCTGGTTCGGATTAGATTTCTTTATGAACAATTGGAATCTTGGCAACACTTTAATGCGTGCATAGTGTATGAAAGGAGGAGCACCAGTGAGAAGCTTCATCATGTACGCCAAAACTTAACAATCAACAGAATCTCAAGTTATGGGATATCATCAAGAAGAAAATTGCTGGCAAACATGGTAAAATCTTAATGTCGTTTGTTAACAGAGCACACTGCAAAACGGATCTTATGTCCATGAAATGTTGGGAGCACGCAGGAGGCATAGATGACAGGGATACCACTGAAGTCGTTTGGACATCCAATCTTTTGTACGAGTTACAGGTGCTTGACAAATAACAGGTGCCAAACTCAAACGTTTCACACATAAATTTTGATCGAGCTTTTACTATGTTCATGACTAGAACTGGTTGGGTTCCTTTACAACGCTATAGCATCACGGAAATGTGACTATTTCACCACTAGACTAACTGGGCTCGGATCCTTTGAAATTTTTTTTTTAATCACTTGTATCTTGAAAATCGAATTTAAGAACTGGATAACTACGACATCAAGTTGCTCTCAGGGCTCATCTTAATTTATGCCATGCCGCCACAGAGACGTCTAAGAGACACTGGTCATGTGGCATGCCAAAATAAAAGACAGGCAAGAAGGAGCTAATTTAGGTATCATTGATCCCACATCATCTTCAACGTCATTATATTTCATCGCTTTAGAAATATCACATTGAAAATGACAGTGACCATCCTGCTTCATTGGACTATAATAGCTCGAGTGCCCGCTATGTCTTAAATTTTACCTGGCATCCTATAATTCGTCAAAGTCCAGTCACATATTTTTATTGTTTATACATTCAATTCGCGTATCAAATTCATAGAATGTGATTGAAAAGCCGTGTAGGAAATGTGGGAATCAAATAGGATGTCATGTCACCGATTCATTGGAAAGTGTACACTAATTAATTGATTCGTCCAAGTGAAGCTCCCTTTTGTGATGTTTGTAGATTCAGAATTGAGAAATGTTACGCAATCAACCCCCTTGAAACCACATGATTTAAGAAAAATTAGCTATGAACAATATGTGCTCGGTCAGAAAGGGAAAAATTATGATCCGTTGGATAACTTCGATTGGATTTGAGTCTTCTCTTTGATAGCTGGTAAAGACACTCGTGTCTCTTCGAAATTGAATGGTTTCTTGTTGTAACCTATTTAGGACACAATCACTGACATGCACATGATAATGAGAGACGATTCTCCAGCAAGCTGCATGTTGATCCGCATGCCTTGTTTGCCAAAATGGTCTCCATGGCAAACTTATGGTCACTTGCCTTCAGGAAACAAAATCAAGCAAGACTACAAACCGGCGGCAATCTTGCTGTATCTTCAATCTTGAATTGATCAACCACTCTTTCCAATTCTTCTCCTTATTGTCTTGTCACCACAGTGTCCCTGTGACTAATTGCCATGTTCACAAGTTGTTAGTTATCTATGCTCTAGACTTTGACTGATCCTCTGTTTAACTCGTAGGGGGTCAAGATTCAGGCTGTTGTGTGAGGGCAAGATCATATGCTTTCAGATTGAGTCTTTCATAAGAGATGAAATCCGATATTATTTTATCACAAGAAGCATTCACTTGTTCAGTCTCTTTCAAGATGCCCGGTGAAAACAATTACTCTCCAGTTTTATCAAAGTAACCATTTTAGAAGCTATTTTAGACTGTGACGTGATCGCATGAATGGTAAAGATCCCGCTAGGAAATTAATTCTCTTTGCACCTATAAATACATGGCAGCACAAATAGGACACCAAACTATAAAGTGACTAACTATATGTCAGAATAGTAGTTCTACACCCTGTAAAGAGCAGAACGACTCCATAACTGGACTGCAAACACAGCTGGATATACACACATTCACATGCAAGAACTAAACCCAGTAATAAAAGTTTAGAATAAAGGATAAAATTATGTCTTATTGTTCTCATAAATTGCAGTAAGTACAGTAACAAATTACACAACAATATGTGGTAAATCCCTACCAACACCAGCAACTCACACCCCTCCACCGATAGCTCCACCTTGTGTGACCCATAATGACAACCCAAACCACCACCACCTTTCCCGCCCGAGCACACCGCACCACACCAGCAAATTCCACAAGAGATCGACCTGTTAGATCCATCAACGTGTAATTCACTGCCACTGGAATTACAAACTTCCCGTTTTATACACCCTTCCTCACTTATCCAAGCCGAATCAGAAGAATATACCGAACTTGTCCCCAGTTCTTCCTCCTCTCCTCTTCCACGATGCCCGCAACAGCTCCTCACCTCCACCCAGCCATCTTTTGTTTCCCAATTTACCCCCCCACTTGCCACCAATTTACCAATCCTATTTCTAGCCGCAACCTCAATATTCTCAAAACCCGAACTCATCCCAAGTTCCATTACGTCAATATCTTCCTCGCAATCTGAATTAAACCAATCGAGTACGCAACGTGGAGACAATTCGTTGCCCAACAAATTAGGACTCACGGAAGCTAAGAATGGATGCTCCAGTAGCTGATCACAGCTCCACCGCTTTCTTGGTTCCCTCTCCAAACACTTCTTCAAAAAATCCTGACCGAGTACGGACAACTGACTCGGCAACTCGGGCATCTCGTTTGAAAACCCGATTCGACTTAGTGAGTCAACCCCGTGATCCTCCCAGGCCGGTTTTCCAGTGACCATCTCTATAATTGTGCAGCCCAAAGACCAAACGTCACTTTCCGGTCCCTGGTATTCTCTTTTAATCACCTCCGGAGCCATCCACAACGGACTTCCACGGGGCAAGAGAGGCTCGCCGCATGTGGCGTCAATCGCGGACCCGAAATCTGCTAGTTTAACGGAATCGAAACTGTGACCCAATAGAATATTCCGTCCTTTAACATCACAGTGAACTATACCTCTTGAGTGTATGTACTTCAAAGCAGAGACTATACAGTAAGTAAATGACCGAACAGTCTCCTCGTTCACATCAGCGAAACGTTGAGTTGATGAAGCCAGGTCAGCAACGGTGCCGCCGGGCAAGTACTCCATGTGAAGATTCCGACAAGCTCTCGAGTTCTCAAACGATACGTCGTCGCCGAGGAATTTAACTATAAAAGGAGAAGATAGAGAGCTTAGAATCTTGATTTCGCTGTCTAACGCTTGAACTTGATTTGCTTCACTGGCAGTCTTCACGGCGAAAACGGCACCAGTTTGTTTGTTGAAAGCCAAGTTGACGGAGCCAAACGAGCCTTTGCCGACGCACTTTCCTCTAACCCAAGAAACCATGTTGTGTGTTTTTCAGAGAGAACACTTAAAAAAATTATGTGAAGTTTGCTTGAGAGTTCTGAGGGCCCAATAGTGTTTATATAGGCGACAGAGTACGTAGCTGGTGTTGGGAAATAAGGACCCTTTAGTTGTTATTATTTTTTTGAACCCCTTTTTAGTGGCCGACGTGGAATTTACAAGTGGATAATTTGGAAACGGTTTGATGACACGATAAGGGGGGAGTTTTGGCCTTTTGGGGTGCTGAATTGAGTAGACGCAAGGGGGGAGGAGAATGGGGGTGATGATGCTGAGTTTTATCCTTATCCATGATAAAGCGTTGGATTTAATCTGGGCCTTTGAAATTTAGTTAGATCCTGGGTGTTTTTAACTTGTGAGCTTTGTCTTTGTTGTCAAAGGATTGGTTGATTGGTAGAATAATTAACATGTGGTTGTCATGGTAATATAAGATTGGGGTTCGTGGAAGGCAATTTTTGCGGGGGTTTGGCTTTAGTGGTTGTGGACGAGGAATATTCTATACGAGGGTCTTGTGAACTGCGACTGAAAATTCATATCCCTTGTATTTGTTGATGTAATTTTTTTTATAATTATATTTTTTAAAAATATTAAATTAATATTTCTTAGTATTTTTTATAGTTTTAATATATTGATATTAAAAATAATATATATATATGTATATATTAATATATTTTCAAATAAAAAATACTTTAAAAAAAATATTACATGATAATCATTTTATACCCATGAATTCTATATTTAAGCATTAATTAGCTGTTATTAGTGGGATGTACAACCTGATTTAATCTTGGATATTTTGTCAGGACATGCCTGTTATGTTTAATTATTAAAAGACCGTGAAGGGCCGACGTTCATTAATTAACAATTAGAGTTTAAAGGTCTACCCTTTTCTCAGAAAAAAAACATCTAAGTTTTGCCGGTGGGACATTCAAATTTTGAGAGAGTCTATACTAAAAGAAGTTTGGAATAGCGATTTAATTTGAGTTTTTTTAAAAATTAAATATTTTAATTTTAATTTAATTTGTTTTGATATTTTTTATTTTTTATTGTGCTAATTATAAAAATTATAAAATTATAAAAAATAAAAAAATATTATTATTTTAATATATTTTCAAACAAAAAATATTTCAATAAATAACCAATATTCCTATTTTCAACGCCACCTTATAACTATCACTATTTTAGACGCCCCAAATAAAGGAGCACAATCACATCCGTGTAAGATGCACTAATGAGCTAGGGAGCTTTCTTTTTAAACTTTGTAGTTAATAGTTAGAATCTTGAAAGTAATATTTGGATGCAGATTTTTTAAAACCTTTTTAATATTATCTTAGAGAATTGGATCACTGTTAAAACCATTTAATATCACCTTAAAAATACTATATATTGTTTTATCTGAGCAACCCAGTTACTGGTCAAACTAAAGATCAAAACAAGTAATTAATAAATTACGGGTTGAATTCATGGGATGCCCGTTTGAAGAACTCAGTTACCAGGACAACAAGAGATGAAAACAAGTAATAAATTAATTATGGGTTAAGCACATGGTCATGCGTGATTAATATAGTATTTTTTATTATTATTATTTTAAAGGCGTCCCACCCGATCACAGGAAGAAAAGGAATCAAAAAAACAGAGAGGAGGAGGGGGTCAATTTGCCAGATAAGTGGCCAAAAGGCAGCAACATAAATTGAAGCCCCACCAGTTCAAGGGGGCAGGGACAGGCAAAGTTCGGTTGAGAGTGATGTCCACAACTATAACTTTTATGCTTACATGGCAATAAACGGTAGGTCCACGTCTCACAATAGTGAACTTGAGGCTGGCGGTGGAGAGAGAAAGATGCCTGGATGTCTGGATATCTCGCGATTCTTGTGCCTGGCATTTGCAGTGAAGAGTTTCGAGTAGAAGTCCGTTGACGTGCACCACCAGCCTCCATTGCTTATTAAATTCTTACTTGTAAGATTATCTACACGATAATATTATAGAATATAAACGAGGGTCCATTTTATTTTATTTTTTAATTGAAATGAAATCTGGTTGCATGAGAATTACAGGTCCACAGCAACACCAATGCGTATCTTTTAAAGGATCACGATTCAGGAGGACACCTTTACATGATGAACTTACAGGCACCATTTGGACAGTTCATATTTCCTATCTTTTTTTTATATATATATTTCCTAACTTTCTATTACCGGATTGGTTCAGTTTTAAAAAAGCCACAATTAGATAGAAGTTTGGAGCAAGGATCATGCACCTGTTTCGTACGTATTTACCTCTGGATGTTCCTTGCCAAATTATTGGGGATTAAGGAGAGAATTTCACGGGTCTACCCGGGACATGATAAGATTTTGTGCCATTGCATTTTTCCCCGATCAACGCCTATCCTTTAATTTCCTCCTGATGACTTTTCCATGTATTCCCGGATGAATTCTAAAGTAATTTCATTCTTGCCATTAATTTGAAATAATTACAATTTAAAAAACAGTTTCTAAGAGTAGAGGAATTACATGTAATATAGAAAAGCAAACTCATTTGTTTTTTTAATTAACACTTCAAAATCCCATATCAAATTGTCACTCGGAAAATACACACACGCATATATGAAAAAATTCCGATCATGTATACAATGCAACTCGTGATAAGTATCTAGTAAAGGCATGAAGGTAAATCTCAAGATAACCTTTCAGAAGTTATGACAGTGACTGCTGGAGAATGTGGTTGTGGTTAATAATATTTTTTTATTTTAAAAAATTATTTTTAAAATTAATGTATTAAAATAATTTAAAATATAAAAAATTAAATTTTAAAAAAATATGAATTGATATATGATTTCAAATGCTCTCCAAATAAAACTTGCCCCAGGATAACAGCCAAAATATCAGTGATGTAAAATATTTATTTTTTAAAAATATATTAAAAAATTAATTTTTTTTAGTATCAAAAAGCAAAATTATAAAAAAATAAAAAATAATTTAATATTTTTTATATTAAATACAATTTGAAAATACATCTACAAACAAAGTGACCCCATTCAGAAACACAACACAACAAGTATCTGAACTGTTAAATTAATAGGTGAACGAAACTTCTCCTCCCTTCCAATTTCTCAATACGGAGTACGCTGTTCGCTGAGGATTGAAAGTCCTTGTATTTCCATCTCTTCTGACAATATGACAAACATTCCCACGCGTCAAGTGAACAAGCGACCCACGTTGCAACTGTTTTGCAATATTTAACACCTAGACAGTCATCAGGTAGTGTTTTCATGATCTTTCCCGTGATCTGTCATGGTCAGTCGGTATAACGTGCTAAAAAACTGCCATGTGTCTATGTTTTAGGCCTAATTAATTGATTAAGAAGCAATTGTCTCTCCCTAATCATGCCCAGTATGGTATACAACTATACATTGTAAGTTGGTAACAGAGCACTTCAATAATTGGTCCACCGAGGGAACGATCCAGAGGTATACTTAATTGTTTTTTTACGAATAAAAGAAGTCATCTTGGTTTTTGATGAGATGTAAGTATAGATTCCAAATTAATGCTTATACATCTTAATTTAATTTCTCTCGAAGGATAAACTATATATTTAATTTCGCTTCGCTTTTCCCATGGACATATAAGTCGCCATCATTTTCTTCAGAGTAATGCATATATCCAATTAATTAATCTTCATTATCCAATTTAGCTTCCCTTTTCTCAGTCTTTTTTTACAACATGCAACGGCCAGAGAATCCTGAATTGAAAGTCAATGAGACAAGCTCAGACCAAAAAATTTCTCACCCAAACAATCAGGGGTGTGTATTTAAGTAGATGTAGTGAAAAAAAAAAAAGGCAATTTCAAGTAATTATCCCTTATTTGATATGTGTTTATTTTTCTTGCCTCAAATTTGCTCTATACCCGATCAACCAGTTTGGACAGCTCAAATTAATTTAATGTTTGTTTAACTAAAATACTAAAGATTTACAATTTAAGTCCAGTGAAAGTTTTAATTTGCCAAAATCTGATTAAAAAAATAATAACCCCATTAGTTTTTAAAAAAAATTCATATAAAAAATAAAAAAATATAATTTAGATAAATAAGATTCTCCATTTTTTTTTTTAAATATAATATTTGGATTGATTTGGATAACTCTAATACTTAATTTAAGAGTTTTTGTTTTTATAATAGCACTCTATCAATCATCTCTGTAAATGTAGTATTTGATGTTATGGTAGTTGTTATTTTTTAAAATAATTAATATTATTTATTTATTGATTAAAATTTATTTTTAATATTATATATTAAAATAATCTAAAATTACTAAAATATAATTTAAAACAAAAAATACCTCATATTTTAACAAAAACACGGCAAAGCCACTAGCTAAGAAAACCGATGCTTCCAAACCACTCTTCTGGAGTGGTGGGTAATCTTCATCGCTCGAGTCAATGTCATGGTGATCTTGTGTTTTATAAACTGAAAAAATCAACCTATCGCAAAGGGACAAAAGTTTGAGGGATCCCTCATGTGAAAACAGGATTTTGAATCTCGCACGAATACACCACCATAAGTTTTCCTAATTTTAGGGATTGGATCGCAAACACGGTTCGTTTCGGAAGGAAAGCAGGAATTTAGGCCAGGCTCTGGTGGTGCGGAGAATTGTCGTGGTTGAGCAAGACAAAATAATGGCAGCACCGATTAAAGGGCCGACAATCCATCGTGCAAGAACAACAACGTTCCATTTTTCGGGGACTGACATGCAAACATCACACTCTGTTACGCTGCTCTTTTGATCTTAAAGATACTGAACAAACAAGACAGCCAGTTGTTAAGAATCAATGCATCCACAGTTGTGGTGATCATTGATACGTAACCCAACTCCAGCCCATTCTTAATTTGAAAAAATCTCTGAAAAATTGAAGTCATTGGTGAAAAAGATTAAAGAACTTGTAATTGGATCATATTTCGCAACTTGCTCCTTTCAAATTGATAATACAGGGCATTTTCTTTGCAATAAATGCTAATGTAACTACATATATCTGTGGGCAATAAGGAATGTTGATTGAAAATTTAAAGAGGTAGGAACATGGCCAGGTAAAGAGTAATATAGCTTGTGTCCCTCTCATTTTATCATTTTAGATTGTCAAAAAAATGGTTTGATTTCGTAAAAATTCAAAAAAAAAACAAAAAGCAAGTCAAACTTCAGTCTTATATATATAATTTCGATGGCCTAATATAGTGATTGTAGAAATTGAACTTTTAAATCTTATGCATGAAAAAAGAAGCACTTTTTTTTGGTAACTATCTTTTAAAGAATTTGTATTTTATCTCTTCAAAAGAATGAGTATTTTATTGCTTAAAACTAATATTTATATTATACACTACGAAAGGAATTTTAGCTTTGAAAAAGAGGATAAGCTGATCTGATTGCAAATAATTCTTGGGATGTAGTAGCATAATTGAATACTTAAGAGATTATAAGGACTAGAATATTTATACCATTGCAATAAAAGAAAATCATAGACGAGGGTGCTAGATTGGTGACTCACATTACGCTCTGGGCTAGATATTTAAAAAATATATATGTCATGGTGTTACTAACTTGCTTTTAAAAAGCAGGAAAAAATTTGTGGTTGAAAACATAAACCTGACTAAATTTAATAAGCAAACTTTATTCAATTATATGATTAAAATAATAAAAGCAACCACGATAAATCAAATGAATTAAAAATAAACATAACAATAACACGCTTAAAAAGAATGATTGGCAATATTTTCAAAAGATCCCTTCTCAGTATTCTCAAAAATATTATACAGTGTATCTTACATGTTAACAATGGAAAAACTAAATGGAATTAATGAAATAATATCTAAAATATATTTTCCAATTCATATAAAAATAAAAATAAAATATGTCAACCAACAAAATGTTAAATAATAAGGACTAAAGAAAATATTATTTAATTTTAAAAAAGTATTTATAAAAAGATTTGAGTAAACTTAAGTTAATATATCAAATTCACAAAATATATTATAAGAATAAAATAACTTTATATAAAACAAAAAAACTAAAGAAAATATTCAATTTTAAAAATAAATCCATTAAAAAATTTGAATAAATCCGGACTGACATGTCAAATCTACAATATACATTTTGAGAATAAGATAACTTTATATAAAAAAAATATATAAAAAAAAAACTTTAAGGCCCAATTCCAAATCAAATCAACACTAAAGGATGTGAATAAAAAAAAAAGAACAAGTAAAAGACATGAGTCAACTGTTCTAGCCTGCCAAAGATAAATCGTAGGTCGTGAGGCCAATATAACTTTATAGAAAAAATAAGTTCTTAAACAACTTCAACATATGAGGTGAAAACAAAAAAAAATAATTAACAAAAAGGAACAACAAAGAAAAACATTCTAAATTGTGTTTCCATATTGTCAAAAGAAATTGCATATCAAATAATAATTTGTTGGGTATCCAATTTGAATCAAGTTTGATAAAGATCTATAGGATTCCTTCAATCTGGATTGTGCATGGTTTGGTTTTATTTAAACTTGTGTGTCATTATTTTTTAAATTATTTAAATTGTATCACTACATTCGGATTGAATAATAGTAAATAGTTCGATGTTGGCTAGTTTTAGATTGATTTAGGCCATTAAATATAAATGATGGTTCAAATAACAACTTTGAGTTTAAGATGAGTTTTCTTTCATATTCATGGGTTTAAATCCTTATTTTACAAGGATCAAGAAGTCTAGATATCTAAAGAATTCAAATTTAGTTATTCATATATTTTATTTATGGTTTAAATTGTTTTAAAACAAAATATGGATTTGTATTTATTTTTTAACAACTAATTAATTAATTTGAGTTTTATTTGGGCCTTTAGTTTACAACATAATGATCCATTATAGTTATTTGTGGGACTCTTTATATGAAATTTGAGCTCAGAGTTTTGGCTACCAAATAATTAATAAATCATTATATTTATACGAGTAAAACTCTTGGTTTAGTTTCTTTAGTTAACTTTTTTGAATTTATTAAAGAATTTTAACTTTGTAATGCTTTTTCTATACTTTTCATTATTGATTCTTATAATGAACAAGTCAGAGTTTCATCAAATACTTTTGGTTTTCTAATTCAGGTAATTTATTGGTCAAAATTATTATAAACATCATAATTTTAGTTTTTTATGAATTGTTATTAATTTCGTTGTAGATTAAAAGATTCTTACCCTTTAGGTTTACATTAATAACTTCATAAACAGTAAATAAAAAAACATTATAGTGTTTGATTCTCAACTAATCCCAATATAAAAGGATGGTGCCAAGAAAAAAGATCAATAATAAAAAAAACAAAAAAAAATAACCACAGTAAACCTAGATAAGCCAACCAAACCTTGCAACTTAGGTTATGGAAATAGATGGCAAACTAAAAAAAATTACAAAACAAATCTTTCATATCAATAAAATATTAAAAGATAAAACAAAAAAAATATCAAATTAAAAAATATATATTTAAGATAAGCTAAGTCGACCTACTAGTCTCATGACTCAAGTCATGAGACTAAGTTATAGAATAGTTCTATAACAACGAAAATTCAATTCTCAACAGACACCTATTTAAAGGATGAAATAAAACAAATAAATTTAGAAAAAAAACTTAAAATCAATCTAAATTAACCTTCCTATACTGTAACCTATATCACTAGATCAAGTTTACCTCGTAGAAGGCAAGTTGAAAAGAAACTTTAAAACTCAATTCTTACTTAACCAAATATTGAAAGATAGAATTTTAAAAGAAATCAATTGAAAAAATGACCCAAAACATAAAAAATGACTATCAAAGAAGTGATAATTAAATTTGATATAAAAACAAAATATCTAGCCACCTTGCTATTTTAGATGATTCAGTGCAAGAAATTAATAAGAAAAGAGAGAATAGAAAAAAATAGATCAACTTGTTAATCAAACACAAATATTTTCCACTCAATAGGAAAGATCTTGTTGAGGTGCTTCTAATACCATTGTCAAAGACTAGATTTGATGGTGGTGTAAAGTCACACACATCACCCAAACACAATGACTTTACTCACACATGCGTTGCACTCGTCAATTAAGATCTACTTGCTTGCGCACTTTAACCTCTCATATTTATTTTAGATTTCATTATGGTATTTTAAGTCTTAACTATTTTATATCAACAAAATTTTAGTTTGTTTTATCAAAATTAAATAGTGGGTGTCAAAATATTTCATTGGTATTATAATATCACTATATCCAATTAACCAAAATAAATCATTAATTTTAATATCAAATAAAAGACAAGGCTAAAGAATCAAATTAAACAAAAAAAAAAGTTGAAGTATTCTTTGCCCGTGCAAATTAATCCATGGTGGTAGAAAGATAAAAGAGGTTGAATATTTTATAAAAATTTAAATTTGATTCTTAAATCTCATTTTAAATCAATAAAATTATGTTTTATCTTATGAAATTAAATATTTATTGAGTGATGACATCAACACCACAAAATCTCCCTATGCATACATTAAAAAAAATATTATATATTATTGTTGCAAATAATAGAATATTGTTGTAATTTATGATGATCACCAAGAAGAGTTATAATAATTTCGGAGGTAATTTCAATTTTGTATTTATTTTAATATATTTGTTGCGTTTCCAGTTATAAACATTAATTTCTCTTTTTATTTTAATACCCACTCCCTATATTTCTTTTAGAAACAAATCGATTAACATCTAGACTAAAAGTTTCAAAGATAATAACATTAATTTCTCAATTATGATTCATTCGTTGGTTTGGACGTTTTTAAAAAGTTTAACTCCAATTCTTGATTTTTGGATTTCAAATTTTGGCATTAGTATCTAAGAAAAAATATTTTTTTTAAAAAAATATATACAATCAAGACCATATAAAAAAGAATTTAATTATGATGTACGCGAAAATAATATGAAAAATACCATTATTATTGAACTAAAAAACCTTCACACAATTTTTTTTTATAAAAAATGTCAGGAAGCAAAACGGTTATTAGTTCTCCACCTTTCATCGGAAACAACATGCATGCGTTTGACATCCATTAAGCAACTAATTGCATCCTTCATGATCAGTTAATGACGTGCCTGTAAATTTGCCATTAAAATATTAAGTGTGCTTAGTGTGGTAATGGAGTATGCTTTTTAAAAGTGAAAATACATTAAAATATTAATTTTTTATAATAATATATCAAAATTATTTAAAAATATCTAAAAAACATTTAGACCAGTCGGTGGATCTTTACAAAATATCTTGATGCCCAGCTAAAAAATGACGACAGCTTAAGGACCCAGAAAGTTCCTTGGAGCCCATGCCATGTTCAATTAGTTACTTCAGACTTGAGTACTTAGAGTGCATGCATGTGTGCATTTGGCAAGTGTAGTTGCGATCATTTTATGTTTGGCTCGGGGTCCCTAAAATTGGAACCACCAAAACAAGTAACATGAGCCACCTCCGAGAAGCCTAGAACCCAACTTGCCCCCGGGATGAAAGGCCATGGCCTTATCAGGAACATGTGGTGTGGAGAGACCATGGTGCACTTTCTGGGGTCATTGTTTTGAACAATTCCTTGTAGACAACGAACCATGCTATTCATATTTTTGTCGTCGGTTTGAATTCAAGAGATGAAGATAAATATTAACCAGACGGAATAGATGTCAATGTCCAACTGGAATTTAGTGGGTCGCCAGTAGTCGGCAGGAATGAAGGAATATTTCATTGGAATAGGATCTTATTGGTCCCTCAATGAAAGATTTGGTCAACGGATATATAGAGGTTCTTTTCTTCCACATTTTTTCTGGCTTCACACGATGATATTTAATATAGGTCGAGAAAAGTACAATTAAATTAAGGTTATTTCTTGAATGGGTTTAGCAAATTAATTTAAGTTGTTTTATTTAATATGCGTTGATAAAAGTAGAATTAAATTTACAACTTATGGATTATAACTTGCATGACACCGCTTTTTTTTATAAAAAAAAAGAAAGAAAGTTACGTGGTGTTATTTTTATCATTTTTTTTAATGTAAATTCAGTCTAACTCATTTTTATGAAAAATAATTTTAAAATTGTGATTCAAAATTAAAAATAATATCAAACTAAACCTGGATTCTTATTAAGTAAACAAAGAAAGTTTGTTCGAATATTGACCCCACCTTAAGTCGTAATTCATTTTCTTATATATATAAATAACTTATGATAAAATGCGTTGGAATCAATTTAATTTAGAAATGGTAAAAATGATTCCAATTTTTTTTTTCTAAAAAATGTAGTATAAGTCATAATTCATAAGCCAAAAGTTCAAAATTATTTCAATTTTTTAACAAACTTTTGATTTAAGTAAAAAATTTGTTTCTATCCAGACATACTTAAATTTTTTCTTTGAAGTGAAAGTAAAAAGAAAAACTTAAATCAATCTATAAAACTCATATCAAACATAACCTTAATCGTATTAATTCTTAATTTATTATTTCTTAAAAAATAAAAATAATGTAATTTAGTCAGGATAATTATTAATTAAGTCCGCTATTTCGGTGCATTAATTTGTGCTTAAAGTGGGATGCTAATAGAAAATATAATAACAGATATATATATATATATATATATATATATATATATATATATATATATATATATATATATATATATATATTGGCTTTGATAGGTTTTTACTACCCTATTGTATCTCCTCAGGTGACGACTAGTGGCGTGACCGAATCTACTACTCTAGGTATCTTTGTACTGCCCCAGGATCGAAAGTTTGCCTCCGTGTCAAGGCGCTCCTTTATGTCCGACCTGGTAAGCTATGCCTTCTCGTTCAAAAGACAAGAAGGCTGGCGTCTTTACTAAGCATAGAGATGAGAAGCAGTATAGCCTAATGATCGCCCACTGTGTTCCGAAAACACTGGCTGGGATTACTCTTCGTTCAGTAAGTTTTGTAACCCTAGAGACTACGAGTTGAGTCGTGGTTCTCCAGGTCGCCTAGCTTATCCCACGGATGCGGGGGCTGGAAAGAGGAGGTCCCATGGGCAATTATCTAAGTCAGCGCCTTCTTAAGCCTCTTCATAACTTCCATAACTTTGGCTCAAGTCCTATAACGAGGGTTTCGGTCGTTAAGTGCCGGGTTTCTATTCAATCTAAGAGTCAATTATCACGATGCTCTAGGGCTTAGAATTACCGAAACGAACTTAGCTTCTCTAATTCCAACCGGAGCGATGTTGGGAACTCACACTCCTGATAACAGAAGCTATTTGTTGGTTGATTGGCTTGTGGTGCTGCTCTAACCACGCTAGCTGTGGAGTTGAACCACAGTTCTTACTTACCTTTCGCGTGAAATTCCACTTCCCTTTGTTCTTTCTACTACTATTGTAAACAAGCCCCTTTTGTTTAGTACATAGTGATTTATGGGGCCCTATTTCACCCTCCATTAATGGATAGGCTTGCCACTTTGTCTTCGGATAACTGCCAATGACAGAAAGACAATCCGGAGACTCGAAAGGCAGCCATGCCTTCTCCTTAGGAAGAAAGCTTCCTAGCCTATCAAGGAAACACCACCTTTCATTAGGGAATTTCTCAGGTCCCAGGGCCAGTCGCAACGCGGACTGCATGGTATCTATATTCTGCCGTATCTATTTCCAGCTCTTTCTATAGCTGGTAGGTTCTTCCGCAAGTTCTCTAATCTCTTATAATAAAAGGAAGCTGTTCAACTTGTCTCAATGGAGAGAATAGATGGAATAGTATATATGTGGAGCCTATGCCTGGTATGCATCGCTGAGAACTACTAGCCTGGTAAGACTGGCAAGGTTATACCAGAATATGTTTAAAATGGATTGACTGTTATCCCTATGGGAATGACTAGTCTTGCTTGCTGGGAAAAAGGTTCAACACTCACCACTCTTTTTTTTTTGGCTTTAAAAGGTACCTACAGGCTACAGTAATTTATTTGAGGAATAACGCTACGCTCCTGAAGGCCGATGAAAGAAAGTATCTTCTTAACTGTTTGGATCCATCAGGTTCAGAAAAGAAACGAAAACATCTTTGATTACGATTTAAAGGAGCAATCTCACATGGAACAAGATCCAATTTCGGGTCATTTATTGATGAACATAATCTGCCATAATCTCTTCGATTCCTTCTTTTACATGCCAGAATAAAGAGGGATTGGGTAGGAAAGTGGAGGAGACTTTTTTTGTATATGATAATCAAAGGGAGCAGCAACGCTGCAGTAATTCTTTGGAAAAGCCCGATTCTCTGTCTTCGAGCTCTCACAAAGAAAAAAAAAGCTTTTTTTTTTAAATATATAAAATCCGATAACTAATGGTCCAATATTTTTAAAGCCCAACAAATTGGTTTTCAAAAAAATTGTAATGGCTGTTGTTGACTTTGATTTTTTTGAAATAATTAAAAAAATCCAAAACAAACAAATTTTCTGTTTAAAAATAACAGAAACTAAACACGAAAACGAAAGCCAAGACTGCAAACGGTACTAAACAAACCCTATGTTTCTATGCTTAAGAATAACCAGCCAGGGGTATGAAATATCAGCAAATATGATCAATGAACCATGGAGAGGGCAAGGAGAAGGGGGCGTTCTACTAATAAATACTTCAATTTATAACGAATATGGCAGCCATTTGAACCGGAGCTAGCAAGTAATTTGATCCAACACTGAGGCAACAAGGCACCGAGAAATGACAGCCAGGATCAGAAGAAGCTAACAGTGCGCGCATGTGTGATTATACCTTCTTAAGAGCACTTGGAAATTGAAGTAGATTTCCAGATTCTGATGCGTTACAATGCTTTCGAGCATCAAAATAATTAGTGCCTCTGTTGGGACGGGTTGAAAATAACGCAATCATCATTCATTTGATGCTCCCATTGAAGTAGAAAATCCCCATCCCAGAAGTTACATGCCAAGCCACAACGCAGATCAGGATACCAGTTGCAAGTGTATTGCCATAACTTTATTGCGAAGCCTAAAATACAAATCAAGGTTTCTGGGCACCGAGTAATGAATTTCTACTAAAGAATAACTATAAGTGAATGAAATGAATCATTCAAAAGAATATCAGCAAAAGAATCCTACTTTGTCCAGTCTTCAGCCATGGGTGAAATGATCAGGTTCCTCTAGAATTTAAATATCACTCCCACCACATTTATTGCTAGCCTTCAGCTTCCCGATTACAAGGTTCTTTCAGAAAATAAATATCTATCAGCGTATGTGTCAGCTAAGTTCCCGTCTTTAAACTAAGAATGCTTTAATCATACATAGCGTTCCAATTGGATCAGCATCACACTAATATCATCACAAGAGCCTCGCAAAACAGAGAGATCAGCAAGCTTTTTACAGGCAGATAATGGTCCTGCCTTTTCAACCCCTATGCACAATTGGCGAGCAATATCAACAGCTTCTTGATTACCAACCTGAAACCATGTAAAGGACTTCATTTAGATTATTTGAGCTAGTGAAATTCCTTTAAAGGGAAAAGATTGCTAGCGAGAACATACCTTATCCCATAAGCCATCAGAAGCTAAGATTAAGAACTCATGATCTGGCTTAATTCTAACAACGTTTGTGTCAGGCTCAGCTATTACCCACTGTTTAAGATGACTATCTCCAATTCCCCTGGACACAGCCAAGGATCCCTGAATTCTCCAAGTTCCATGGATTAAATCAACATAGCCACCCTGCAAAACAAATTCCATAAAATTCATTAGTTCCAATTCAAACAAAGCTTTTCTCAGACCCTGTATTTCTATGCAAGAGCGTGCATAATATGGTAACAAACTGCGTACCATGGACTCAATCCTGTCCTTCTCGTCTTCCCTGGAAGGCCGGTGATCGGCTGTGAGGGCCTCAGCAACACCTCCTCTACTCATAACAGCACGACAATCACCGGCATTAGATACAACAAGGTTCCCCTTCCTAATTAAAGCTGTCACGCAGCAGGAGCCACCTCTAATATCTTCTTTTAAAAACTGAGCATCGGTATTCAAATAACCATGCTTAACCGCATCCTTAATGTCTTCTTCGTCCCTCCTAGCAACTTCATCTAAAATATTCTTATCTAAATTCCCTGCTGCAAATTCAGCAGCTTTAGCACCCCCATGTCCATCAAAAATAGCAAAGAAAGCCTGCAAACACAATGCATATATAGATTACAAGACACAAATTCTAAATCAAACAAAGAGCCTCAATATTAATCAACACAACATTTAAAAATTTTCCATATTTGGTTCCATGTTTAGTCTAGCCTTAAAATTACCATAACCAAAAACATGTGTCTAGATGATCAAAAGACTTCATTAGAGCAATTACTTTCATATTCTTTGATATATTCCAGAATTCCTTAAATCGAAGCTCGTCATTATCCAATTCCATATTTAATCATTCGCAATTATTCATTGGATTGCATCCATTAACAATATCTTGCAGAAAAGCTCCATTACCACCCTCCGCCCACCACCGCACACAAAATCAATAAACCCAGATAGGTTATTCAACAAAACAATTTTATTTCACATACCAGTCCAATGAATAGCCATACCTAGACAGAGGAAGAAAACGAAAACAGAAACAATTCACACAGCAGAAAACTATGAAATTACCTGCTTGGCATCTCCTTCAAGGTCAACGACGGCAGAAAAGCGATCCTCCATAGCCTCTCTCCTTCCTCTCTTGCAATAAACAGAATAGCCATACCCTTCTCTCTCCACCTCCGCTTCCTCCACCTCCCTGGGCGTCGCCAGCCCTCCTCCAAACCCTATAACAACCGGTATATCCAGCCTCGTCGGCCTCTTCCTCTTCAAGAGCGTCGCGGCCGCCCCCGAACCCGAAGCCAAAGAAGAAGAAGAATTGAACCCAGTTAATGGTTTTTGAAGGCGATATCGAAACGGAGAGGGAGAAGAACAAGAAGTAGTTGAAGAAGATGGAGATTGTGTTGTTGGTTTTGAATGGGTTAGTGTTAGTGCTATTGTTTCTGCTGGTGGTGAAGGGATTGATACAACTGTTTTGCTGCGGAAGAGAGTTGTTGATGGAGAGAATACAGGAGAATTCGACACCGCAACAGAGCACGACATTTTTTTTTTCTCTCGTATGATGTTTGTTTTGAGTTTTACTGCGTTCGCTTTTTGTGACTCCTTTTGTTCTCTGGTTTATTTGTCTATCAATCTGTCGCATGGAAGAAGAGGATTGTTATTGTGGAAATGTTAGGAGGCTATTTATAGTGGTTTTCTTTCTAGTGATCTGTGGCCACTGCTCTGTTCCATAATGTCGATGTTGCCCTTGGATTGTTATTATTATTATTTATTTATTTTGTTTTAGCATCATGGGAAAGGGTCAGAAGATTTTCATGGTCAATGGATTTTCCTAGTAAGGTGGCCTGACTCTTTGACGCGTGTTTTTACCTGTATTTCTCAACATTTCCTAGCAGTGTCCCCGTAAATAGTAGGGCTATTAGTTTTTTCTAGGACAATGCCGAGGGGTAATTTTGAAAATGAATTTTGTTTTATTGTAAAGATTATATAAAAATATATATTTTATTTCATGATTTTTTATTTTTTTATTAATTTATTTTTTATAACTTTTTTATAATCAACTTGTCTTTTGAATAAAGAAACAAAGATTATTAGGATAAATATTCATAAGAAAACTTAATCATTTGAATTAAGGTGGAAAAATATATTATTTTAATTAAAACTCTCTTTATTTATTTATTTATTTATTTCTTTTTTGTTTTGATGATTTTTTTTATGAGAATCATTGTTTTTAAAATAAAAACTTATCATGAAAAGTAAGGTTGAATATATATATATATATATAAAAATAAAAAAACCCATTTTCTCTCTTAATATCTTATTATTTCTTTCAAGACTATTAGAAAATGAAAACAGTTTAAAAGACATGATTGAAATAAACTTTATCAAGATATAATAGAGCTCAAAGGTTAAATGAAGAAAACACTACGTCGAGGGGGGTGCTAAAGGCAAAACAAGGCATGCACTTTTGTTTGCTTCGTTTTTACACACATATAAGCACTTTGATAAATTCAAGACAGCAACCGACAAGTTTATTTAAACAAAAACGTTCTTTTTTCTTATTAAATCTATACAAAACGAATTCATATATCACAATCTCCATGAAATTTATAATCAGAACAATGAAAACTTCTATGGTCAAACTCAAATAATTTTTTTTTTTTACAAATATTTCTTTATAAAAAGTATTTAAGAATGTGATAATTATTATTTTTTATAATACTATTTTTATTTAAAAATATATTAAAATAATATTTTTTTTATTTTTAAAAAATTATTTTTAATATTATCTAAAAACACCAAAAAATATTATTTTAAAATTGAATAAATATAAAAAAATCAATTTTTTTCAAAATTACTTTTTAAATGCAAAAATATATAAGTTTCATTTAAAAATAAATAAGTTTTAATGGGTATTTAAAGGTAGATAACAATTATTTTTTAAAGAGTTTTTTTTAGAAATATATTAAAATAAAAGAATTAATTTAAAATAAAAAATAAAATTATTTTTAAAGTACAACTACAAACCCCTTCTAATATGAACACTCCAACATGGTAGGCCACAGCTATTAATCACCTCGGAGTTTTCGTGACCATCCAGCTATTTTCAAGCCAATTTGTGTGTGTTTTCCAACACGGTGCAAGGTAGTTCCCGAAGATGCTTTTCTAGTTTGGTTTGGCTGAGTGAATCCGCGGGTTCCATTCCAATACCATCATAAGTTTTCAACTAGGTACGAAGGTGGGTAAATATGTGATTCTAAGTTGTTTTTTAAAATAATATTTTAATATAAATATATGAAAATAATATTTTTTAATGTAAAATCAAAATAATCTATGCTAGTAAATAAATAAATTTTAAAAAATAATATTTGAACACAAAAATACATGCCTTCAAAATAGAATTCTAGATTCACGAGTGGGAGCGCATTTCCAGGGAGAGTGAGTGTGAAACCATGATTTTTTTATTTATTTTGTTTTCCGATATTCTAGTCAAACACGTTAAGGATGTGATTGAGACTACGGGAGTGGGAGCGTGAATGGAGTTTTCTTGACTCTCGCTGTTATTATTTTTTTTATTATTATTATCAGTGAACTGCTCTGTCTTCCTGCCCTTCCTTTTACCCTGGACGATGTCGCTGTGAGCAGAACCGTGGGTCCCATCCTGACCTGCTCGAGCGCAGCTTCTCTGAAGTAACCGTTGTTGACAGCGTGTTTCTGTTTGGTGACCGTTATCGCCGTCCGTTAAATATCAATGTCACCAGCGCTCCATAACCAAATTAAATTAAAACGGAAGCTTCGTTTTCTTTCTTAGGGCCTTTTTAAAAGTTTATTTTTAATTTTAAAAATTATTTAAATAATATTTTTATTTTTTATATTTAATATCAATATGTTAAAATAATCTAAAAACATAAAAAATAATTAATTTTAAACAAAAAAATACTTAAATTCTAGACAAATACCATTTTGGTCGCGCTGCACCCTTGATAAATTTAATAATTTTCCTTCTCTTCCATATACATCAAAACTTGCCAATACCATCCCTTTATTTATTTTTTTACAAAACACAATATTAATTAATAATAAAACTCACATGAAATGGAGATCCTGAACAATGATAGCCTTGAAAACAAGATAACTTGAGCATCGTTTAATTTATAGAACTAAATTAAAAAAAAAATATTAGGTGTTTGTTTGATAATACACTATATAGATTTGTGCATAAACATGTCTTCAAATGCTTTTTGATATTTTAATATTCACATATTAAAATTATCTAAGAAATCTTTAAAAAATTATTAAATTAAGTTGATATTATTTCATTTAAGTATATTTTAAAATGAAGTTTCAAACACATTACAGAAGCATTACCATTACCAGATATGAGCTAAGTCTATCACGGCAACAATAGACGAAGTCAGCACAAGTATATTAAACTGTAATACTTAGATAACATAACCTGGTCGGAAAAGTTGTTGCCATTGTTGCCAATCAATTTCCGTCGGTGGAAAATGTTTTTCTCTTTCTGTTTCTTTTTTTTTTTTAATGATGGATATTCTTTTTCGTTGACTTATAAATGTAAAAGATCTTGTTTTTATAAAACGATCACTCTACTAATCTAAATCGCCAATCCCAATTTGTCTTCGACATAACTTGCTGTCTCATCAACAAGAAGCTCAGATCCCTAGGTGTGCATGGGGCTTCCCATCCTGGAATCTGTATACAACATAACCATGACCAAGCTCAAACCTCACAAGAACTTCGATGGCCAACCACATGCCACTCCAATAAATAAATAAAAAATAGATACACAATCCGGATCTAAATGCAGCCTTTTTGGTTCTAACATCAAAAATATTTATGAAGGATATAATCTAATTAAACAAATTATATAAAATCCCCAACGACATCCTTTAAAAGTGTTCAAGAAGAGGAGGGGGTGGTGACCTTGAAGAGAAAAGTTTCTCTCTGTGAAGGCTAACATGACTGGTGCAACAAGACAAATATTACCTCTCCAGGTATGTAAGATTTTAAATATTCGGAAAACACAATTTTTGTGTATTATTATCTTAAATTCCCGTATGTGAATAGTATTTTTTTTAATATTTTGATTGGCTACTCAATGATCAACAATAAAATTTATTTATTTTGAAAATTTTCAAACCACAAGCACACAATAGATCATTAATGACGAAAGTATTTACACAAATAAAATTATCGTATATTAGAGCACTAGTATTTTCCGTTGTCTTTTATGACTGGAGTTCGAACACCTTTTTCAGTGTCATGACCTTTCATGACGGACAATGTTGCTTGTCGTCGGCAGGCCGTCCATGGGAGTGTTTGCGTGGACTTTTAATGGACCGATGATGTCAAATTCAGGCTCTATCTGAACTCAGAAGCAATGGGCCTACCGTAACTAGTAACTGCAACCTCAAATATCAAACATGTCCTATTTTCGTCCACCAAATAAGTGAAACCAGAAACTCCACTCAACCACTGATTGGGTCATAGTTTTTAAACCCGGTCTGGTGGCTAGCCCGGTCCAAGGTTCGGGTTCCGGGTTTTGACCGGGTTACTGAGTTTTGACTGGACCGGCCGGGTCAATTTCTATTTTAAAAAAATTTCAAAAAAACATCGTTTTAGTAAAAAAATAAATAAAAGTCAACGGGTTGCAACCGGGTTTTTAACCGGGTTTTGCTGGGTCGTCCAAGTTTCCGGGCGGCTGGGTCATGCCGAGTCATGGCTCACCTTATTTTTTCATCAACCGGTCCGGTTTGAACCCCAGATCGGCCGGGTCAGGTTTTAAAACTATGGATTGGGTGGTTGAGGCATGGGATATGAAGTTATTAGACCTTCATCAATCAATGGGGTTGAAGGTTGACTTGGTCAAATGTCATAATTGTTGATGTGCATCGAATTTGAAAAAATTAAAAATAATATTTAATTTTTTTTTTAATTTATATTGAAAAAATCAAGAAACAATTTATATATTATAAATAATAAAGTTTAAAAAATTATTTCAAAATATTTTTTATCTCACATTATAAATATATTATATTTTTATTTTAAATAAAAGTATTTAAACCAATAAGATTTCTTATCTACACATTAAAAAAAAAAAAATTCTTATGAACAAAAAAAACATACACATATATATATATATATAAATTTTTAATTTAATTAAAATAATTATGTATTATTATTTAAGCCTTGATAAAACTACCAATCAATAAAAAAATAATCTCAACACCTTTAAAGGTTAAGCTAGGCAAAGCAAGGGAAAATACTTTAATTTTTTCATATGGAGGCAAACCTATACTTTCTATATCTTTTTGTGTAATTTGCTTATCCATCAAACTGAAACTATTATTTTAACACTTTTACATTCTTTGTGTTTTAAGAAGACAAAACCCATGAATATTTGTTCCATACATAAAAATTTCATTGGGCTAATTACAAGTCTGAATTTTGTCCACTTCTAACTGGGCCTTCAGGTTCCAAATCAATGCTACAGGCCATGTCAAGATTGAAACTATGTAGTATATGATGGTCTCAACTTTGGCAGTGTTTGTTTATGTAGATTTATTACTTGCTTTCAATTTTTTTAAAATTCTTATTGATGCATTTTTAAAAATAATATCCTATCACAATCCTAAACAGCTATTCATCTGTCAACTGAATTCCATCCCTTCTGCCCCTCGTTCAAAAGGCAGTAAATTCTATAATGAATTAATCGCAAACTTCTGTGCTAGTATGTGCTTTGCTCAATCTCAACCCCAAACTTCTGTGCTAATATGCTTAGCTCAATCTCAACCCCAACACGCTTAGTTCGTTAAGAATTTTTTGTTTGAAATTCTATAATGAATCAATCGCAGTAAAAAGATTCAAGCTGCTAAAATTTTATCACATCAACTGATTTACGTTCAGCTTCACTCCAACTTTTCGAATATCCAATCTTTATTTTTATTTTTAAAATTGAACGAACAATTCACGGCCAAAGTTCTTGGATATCTATAACGATTAAAAATCGCTGCATCAATCTTAAAATTTCTTCACCGAGCTATTGCAATTCATCACCCCTTCATTTTTTAAGGAAAATAGTGCTATCAACTGACTGCAAATAAGCTAGCAAGGAAAAAAATTTACATTCAATATTGCAAAAATCACAATGTAGTTCCCCGACGTCCAAATGCAATACAAAAGGCAGCTCTGGATAGCGAGGGAAACAAACTTTTTTAGGCTTCACTGATACAAGCGTAAAATTATAAAGTCTTAGTTTTAGCTTGCTATAAAACAGATATATGAAGCCTCAGAAACCCGATAATACCATAATTAATATCAGATGAAATTATTTTAATCTGCAAGACATCAACAATAAAGAAATTGAAAAAGGAGAAGTATTAAAAAGAACTCAGTCCCTTAGATGTTCATAAAGTGTTGCGATCATTACCGCAAGTCATTACAGGTCTGTATTGACTCATCACTGTTCTTTTAATACTAAAACTCCTGATTTTATTTGAAAAAACATTGAAAATTCAAATGGGTAAATGATAAAATTCGAATGTAGTTGCCCAAATGGACTCCCAAAGCAACCAAAAGTAAAAGGGCTGAGGGAGAGATGATAAAAGAGCAACACAACCACTTTCGCTTCTAGGGAACGAGTCATATGGGAATTAAAAATCCACACTGACCAGATAAAGAAGCCTTCTCTTTTTTGGACAAGCAAAGGAAAAAAAACCCAAATTTGGGGTCGAAAATTTAATTAGATTTCTCTTAAAAAACACTAACTTCGGCAGTCCAGAAAGAGGGAGAAGAGCGCGAACACTAACGAGATGTCACTGAAGAGATGCTTTGAAGAGAAACTGAAAGCAGAGCGACCCTTTCTTATAAGAAGAGACGGGGAAACGAGACGGCGGATAGGCGGGTTCTTTAAAGAAGCGGGTCGTGTGTTTACCCTAATTTTTAATTTGAAAATACTCATTTGTCCTCCATAAATGGGCTTTTTTAATATCCCAGGGAACATGTGGGCCTTTTCGATTTAAGCCTTGAACGATGTGTACACTGTGTGGGTTTTGTTCCTCGTTCACTTTTCGGTTTGGGCCAGGTTTTAGATGAGACATTTTTATCATTCTAAACTCGTTTGTTGCCTTTTTGTGGATCGTTGAAGCAGGCCCGTAGTTCAAGAGATTGGTTTCGGAGAAATTAATAGATGTTTCTAGAATAATATTTTTTATTCTTTCATGTATACAAGTGGAATAGTGTCGTTCTGAACCTCTAAGGTCAGCAGGACTCCTAATGGAGTTTGTGTAATTTTCATAGATCAATGTGGCTTTATGCTAGAGAACACTTGAATCTTCATGCTGTAGACCACCAACTTGATAAACATTAAAGAACTTGGGGGGCTAAAAGACAGAGTTCGTGTTTTTCTTGGTGACGTTTAAAAGCGCGTTGATTTATTTTTTTTTTCTATAAAATACTAGATATTTAACTCGTATTTTATTATAAGTTAGAATTTTTTTTTGTAAAAAATTATATATAAATTTTTTTAACATATTTTTGTAATTAAAAAAATAAGTGAAATCAAATTTTTAAAAAAATTCTAATTGAGATAAAAAAATTCTTTTCGTACATGCAATTAAATGAATTGAGAATTACATGTGTTAATAAATTAAAAAACTATAAATGATAACTAAAAATAAAAATTAAAAAAATTAAGAAATAAGTATAGATCAAGATATTTAATTTTACAAGAGTGATATTCACACGGTTTTATTTACTAAATTTTTCCATTGAAATAATTTTTTTATTCAATTAAATAATAATAAAAATAGATACACACATTAAATTGCTTAAATAAAATAAAAAATAATAATATACAAATATTACATATTTGAAATATTATTTGAAAAAATAACTTCTTTTAATTTTTAAAAATAAAATTCATTTATATAAAAAATTAAAAATATATGTAGATTAATCAGAAAAACCTCCTAAAAAATAGAAGCATCATTAAAAAATAATTTTCATTTCAAATAGACTTTTTAAATAACACAAAAGAGAAAAAATATATTAATCTAAATAAAAATAAAAATAAAATTAATTTTTTAAAAAAAATAAAAAGAAAAAAAGAAAATATTTTTTCCTGAGAGACCAGTGCTATCCACAATAAAATTAGAAGGTAAATCCGAATCATAAACTTAACCGAAACTTAACCGAGTTTAATATTTTCTCCCTTTAAATTTATAGTAAACCTAAAAGAAGAAAAACAATTGTCCACGATAAAACACGAGGGAATAAAAAATACAGCACAGCCACGCAATGTTTATCTTGTTTATTTTTCCTTTAAGTTTATAACAAAATCTTTTTTAAAAAAATGATAAGTGTCTTCCATGAAAAGGTGAGTAGTGTATTTTTACAGTATTTACTCTACATGTTTTAATTTATCTAGGGTGAACCTAAAACATGAATTCGGCCAGGTTTAACATTGTTTTTTTTTCTTAAATTTATAATAAATCTTAAAATAAATAAATAATATAATTTATGATAAAATATAAAAAAATAAATAGTTTAACTGCATAATATTCACCTCATATATTTTTTTCCCTGAATTTATTAAAGAAAAAGTGATAAGTGTGTTTATAGTAAAATATACGAGGATGAATAATGAAGCTACACAACGTTAAACCCCCTTTAAATAATATTAATACAAGGAAAAACACTGAATTTACAGGGTGTTTTTCCCCGTACAGTTTAAATTATAACTAATTTATGTTATGGAAAATATTGAAATGACATGTTCTAGATTTACTGTCAAACCATGTTAAATAATAAAGACACTTGAGGGGGCAACCAATAGACCAAAGAGATGAGCCCCGGACGTCAAGCTTAACAGAAAGAAGGCATAATGCACTAGGGCTCCTCGTTTTACTTTTTGTCATGTTTCTTGTCTTTTTATTTAAAAAATAATAAATCAAAACAACGTGTCACTTTCTAGATAATTAAACAAATGATGTGTCACTTGTCTCGATTCTGACAATGGAAGAGGTGGCCGAAAAATCAAGCCAAGGTCTTTTGTACAAAAAAAAAAAAAACAATTTTTAACCTCTATTTGCTTGAAAACACACGATGCATACCATTATAATTTCAATAATTTATTTAATTGTTTTTATTCATGGAATCTCTCCAGCGGCTCGTTTTCCATCTCGTCCACCTCATACGGCAATCGTAACTCTCATCTTTTAAAATTATAGGATTCAAATGTCAACAAAATAAAAATTTTATCTAGAATATAAAAGTTTTAAATTAAATATATTAAAAAGGAAAATAAAAAAAACATAGAGAACAAGTTATCTGAAAGGGCTCCCGATGAACACCCTAAAAAAGGCATGTATATTTTTATTTGTAAAATTAAATATCAACCTAACCTAATGTCAACATATTTTTTTACATTTTTTAATTATATAAAAAATCAAAGTAAATTACTAAACTAATTTACCTGTCAACGTGGAAGGGAGATTTTTTATTTTTAAAAAAGAGCTGGTGGCTTGAGTAGAAAAAACTTCTAAAATAATAAATAAATAAACACTATAATCGACGACGTTTCTTCTCACGGGATCCATTGAATTCTTCAGGGCAATTAGTTTCTTTAAAAAAAAAAACGAAAACGAGTGGCTTTTTGCCTGGTGGCCCTGGTCTCATCTACAGTGTCCTTTACTGGTTGTCATACACGCAACCTCTTCGAGTCGCCGCACGACAAAGCCGGGACCACCACGTTCTGCAGCTAGCCTACCTAACAGGACTTCATCAAAACTTGTAACTAATCAATCTTCGTATATTCATTTTCATTCTTGTTCCCGTATAGTAGCAGCACATCTATTTTGTTTTTAATTAGCACATTAATCTAAAAAATTTGACAAAATAATATTATTTGAAAAAGATTTAACAAAATAATATATGTTTATATTATCGTATTTGAAAAACACAACATTTACTTAATCAAAAGCTATTCTCGACAAGTTAGTTGTCGTGATTACTTAAAAAAAAACAATTAAACATTTTGAAAATCAGAATCTCTCTGCCGGCCAACAGCCGCGCAGGGTAGGGCTCAATCCCAAGCTTGCTCCCATCAAAGAGTCTCCACAGTATACCCACTCTCGAAATTTCACAAGCCCAGAACCGCAAACAAACAGAACAGAACGAAAGGAGCGAAGGTGGCAGTGGCTTTCAGATACCAAAGCCACTTCATGAGGGCAGAAATGACATTCGAGAAAAAACCACCAATAATCTCTGCAAAAATAAAGAAATCTGGCTGGAATTCTCGAGACAACAAGCAAAAAAACAGATGAAACAAAAGCAGCTCGCTCACCTGCTGGTAAAGTAGCAGTAGGAACCGAAGTGACTCCTCCTAAAAACAAGAGCATAATAAAACACAACACCAGCACATTCTTCCCCGTTTCACTCGTTGCTTGAATCAAGCTTAAAGCATTGGAAGAGACCCTAGTTCATATCTGGGTTATTGTTAAGCAGGAGGTGTGGTTTTTTTTTTTTTAAAAAAAAAAAACGTTTCTATACATGAGAAAATGAAAGGAGAAAGTAGCTCCGGCGAGGGGAGGATAGGAAAGGTAAAAGAAGAATAAGAGTTTTAGTACGAGATATTTTTTAAAAGTATTTGTTATTTTAAAATGTATAAAAATAATATTATTTATTATTTAAAAATTATTTTTATATTAGTATATCAAAATAATCTAAAAACATAAAAAATATTAATTTAAAATTTAAATTTAAAAAATTTAATATTTTAAAAAACACTTCTAAAATATAATTTAAAACAAATTCTAAAAAAAATAATTATTAATCAATCATTTCATCGTAGATTATTACTTATTTCCTTGATAACTCAGTTTCCCTTCATACCATATACTATAATTTAATTAATATCACAATTAAAAAAAATACATGTTTTTTTTTCAACCATAATCATAAAAACTATTATTTCATCAGGACTTTTTTTTTATCGATGTGTTAGTTCCTCATTTTCTTTTACTTTCTGTTCTAATTTTCTAATTGCTCAATTTGCGTATCGATTGGTCAATTTTAATAATGGGGTCCTTGCACCACACCCGCCTCACCTTTGTTTTCCTAGCATTATTCTTACCAGCGTGAGTGTTATTGTTATCCACTTGACACATGATTGTGCGTTGGCGATGAGAAATTATTTTGAAAAACATTAATCGTTGATGTAACGCTTTATGTGGACAAATCCCTTGCACAGAGGTGAAGACGAGCTTGCTTACATGAGAGCGGGTACCATGTATAAAGTCAATAATAGTGACCTCGATTATGCCACTTTGTCTCATCGCTGCAATAATTAAAGAAAATTCCAGGCTTTTGAACACAATCGGGGGAAGAATTATGGTGTATAGAGAATTATTCGTGTCATTTTATTAATTAATTACTTTCATGAACTTACTTTGAAAATGATAATGAAAATGGACACATGAAAAAAATAAAAAAATCAAATACATAACTCATCAAAAATAAAAAAATCTCTACTTTACCTTTTCTCTTAAATAACCACGAGGCGAGTTCTTAGAGAAGTTCTTATCCTTGACATGAACAGCTTCCTTCCATGTCCAGTACTGTTTGATTCATGTAGCTTCTTCTTTCCTCCCGGTTCATGGGGTTTTGGGTGTGTCCTGTGTTAGCAAGAGAAGCCCAGTAGGCAGGAGTCCAATTGGCTCCGGGGTAAATCTCCTGGCATGGTAAAAATATCACTGGAAAAAATTAACATGGAAAGTTTGTCGGAATCTGATCATTTACTTTCATTAGTCGTCAACCTCGTCGCAAAAAAATGGCGGAGAGACCTTAAATAACACAGGAAAAGGGAGGGAGGGAGAGTGGGAGAGGAAAAACTGCTTGCGTCCGCGATTCCAATTCCCTCATCGTTTCTCCATCCTTACGTTAGTGCTTCTAGTTTGGTGACACAGCTACCAAATAAAGTTGGAAGTTTAGACCATTGACCTGAAAAGGAAGGTGCATGCGAGAAGTGGCCGGTCAATGCTTTTATATATATATATATACACAGATTGGCCTCTATCTAAATTTTGAACCTGATTTATGACGTCAAGGGTTTAGTGCGGTATTTTAATAATTTGCATTTTCAGACAGATTTTCATGAATTTTGTTTTTGTCCATTTTGATATATTTTAGAAGAAATGTCGAAAAATATTATTTAATTTCAAAAAAATAAAATACTAAAAATATCCCATTTTATTTCTGCTGTCAAAATTAATATTATAAAACTCATCTAACTTGATGGGAAACTTACTTAAATCAAGTTTTTTTTAATTAAAATAATATCTTTTAAAAAAAATTATAGATTCTCTTAATCCTTGTTTATCCAAAAATTAACCTATTTAATTTATAATTTGGATCTTAAACTAAACTCTGAATTCAAATTAGATTTTATAATTTTAATAAATAAAAAATAACTTATAAATTGTTTTCAACATCCCAAACTCAAATGTGTGCTGTTATGTTTTTAAATAATAAAAAAATAAAGAGTAATTTGAATTTTTATGTTTTTTTTACTAATTCCAAATGATAGATGAAAATTAATCATTCGTTCCCGCATACATTAACTGATTCCTGCAATCACTTAAATAAATATAATAAAATTTATTTCTCTCGGTACTAAAATTTATTTTTCTTGATAACAATAATGGTATGCATGCATTTCATTGGATAATTTTTTAAAATAAAATTATTAATGTAGTTTGAAATAAACATACATCTAATTTGATTGGCTGATGTTATAAAAAATTTTAAAGAAAAAACTTTAAATTTAGCCACATGTTAGAATCTATTATTCCATTTTTACTTTATGTTTTTGATCTGGTAAAAAATATTTTTGTGCTATTTAAATGAATCAAGTTTTTATTAATATATTTTTATTAAAAATATAAAATTCAAAAAAATATATAAATATAATTCTTTTTTTTTTAAAGCATGCACATTCAATAAAAAATTACTATACTTGATAATAAGCCAAGCATCAAGATACTGGGCATGAGACTGTGCTCAGTTTCGGATAGCTTGGATCTAATGCTAACTAGATTAAAATATGATTGAACTTGATCACATTTTTTCTTGATATATATAAAAAAATAATTATTTTTTTAAACTATATAAAAAAACGAAGTAATATAAATATGATAAACATTTTAAATTTAATACATGTGAATTTGATATTTAATTAAATTTAAAATATTATAAAATTAATAAATATATTAAACCTAAAATATTTAGATTTAGTTAGGTTTATTGCATTTAAATTTAACTTTTTATTAAATTAAAGATAAAATAAGTTTAATAAACATGACAGAATTAAAATACTTAAACTTGACAGGTAGGAACCGTCATTTCTTATATACATGGTAAATATATCAAATTCAATACATCTAATTTACCGAAAGTAATAACTATCGTACACTTTAAAATCAATAATTAAATATGATGACAGAGGCAGCCAGTATGATATCATTATTGCCAATACTCAAAGGAATTATATACATTCGCTTCATTGTTTTCTCTATCATGCTCTCATCAACAAACACGCAAAAAACCCACGATGCTTTGGTGGTCGTTTTCTCACCCAACATCGAAGGCTTTCGAGCCGTTAACACAAACAGCCACTAAATCAACAGAGATGACGGGGTTGATAATTGCTCGAGAAAACAAAGGCAAATCCCCCTGCATCGCGGATGTGAACAGCCCAGAGTTGGTTTATTAAGAACTATTTAATCGTTTAAATTGATTGTTGCTTTACGAAAGAAATTAAGAGTTGATCTTGACAATTGAAAGCATTAGGAGTTATAATGCATATCTGGGGACTATTTTTTTTCCTCTTTTTTTTTTTCAATAGTTAATATAGACGAGTCACGACTTATCTCATGTGATGTATGGCTAGAGAGTTTCTATCTCTGATCCCATCAATGTCATGTCATCATATTTTATTATGAAAGTTAATTATAATTAGCAACATAGTTAATTCGATAAATTCATACGACAAATGTGTTTCTTTACAAGAAAAACTGATAGAAACAGATGGATAAATTCAAGAATTTTGTCAAATTAAGATTCCAAAGATATACATATACACATCTGGTCGAACACAAGAGATATCATTTACAATGAATGGCATGATTAGCATATTCACCGACCCTCCTCCCCCGAGGGCAATTATTGGCCTCATTTACACACGGTCTTTAAACAAAACACGAGGAGAAAGAGATCATGCATGCTTTATGGCGACCCGTATATCTCAATCCTTATCTTCTTCACTTGTCAATAAAGCTAGGATCTGTGCATCTTCTCTCTTAGGATGTCCTGTTCAAGCCGTGCTGCCGTGTGAGGTGCCGCAAGCTGATTGGTTTCGAGAATGACTTTCTTGAATTAAAATGCAATTTTCTTCTGTTAAAAAACAATCTGTCACCATGTTCGAATGGGATCCTGTCGTCGCGTCATTTTGCCTGGACTGACTTTATGAACTTTTTGATTGAGAAACTGGAACCCTATCTAACCATGATCAACACTTCGTGTTGATCAAGATAAACACTGAGCCAAAGGCCTTGGGATTTTGCCCACTTGGAAGATCACCAATTACATCACAGAAACCAGACACCATACACCCGCACCTTTCCACCGTGCAGTCGAGAGGGGAAAAACAAGTCTCTTTATTTATTTATTTTGTTTTACTATCGACTTTGTATTTAATATTTTTGTCATTTTTACAGACTTCTCTTGTCAGCTAGAGTTACTGTAAGAACCGAAACACGTCACATGCTCACAACGTAGATCTTCAGTTGATGTACTTTTGGTCCTTATAATTTTATTCTGGTCCATTTATTATATTTTTCTTACAAACAAGTCTTTAATTTAAAGATTGAAGAGCAGGTCATCATATTTTGCTGCCATGTACAATTTTGTTATGAGCACGTCACACGTCAGTTTTTAACGATGTTAGTGACCCTAAGAGACGAAAAGATGTAAAAATGATGAAAATATAAAATACAAGATTAATATTGAAAAAATAATAATAAAGGGATATCTTTTTATATACAAAACGAAGGGTACGACTATTGAGGATGTGGATGCAGGGAAGCAGTGATCCAAAAATAATAGTAGTAGTGATATGCCTTCCCCCCCTGTACGTTTCTCTGCTGTCATGCTTAGCCAGAAGAAGCAGGAACCAAGGCACTCTACGGAGGGAGGGCCGCCTAATGCCTTAATGCCACCTGTCATCTCATTTTGTTCTTATGCTGGAACAGGATAAGATCAATAACCATTTTTGATGGAGACGCGGTGGCCTGCCTTTTATCTTGTTTTTATTTATTTCCTTGACAAAAAGAAAGAAAAAAATAAAAAACACAGGGAAGGAAGCAAGATTGGTGTGGGAAAGGGGAAAATACTACTCGCCATAGACTTGGATTCTGCAAACCCAGTTGGCAATCAAGGGAAGATATCCAATAAGCATCTTTCATTTGTTGTTAGTGGTTTGATTAACAAATTGCCTGAAATTGAATTGTAATTAGCAATGGAGATTCTATGCTAGATAGCTAGCATCATCAAGCCGTACCAAGCCCATTGTAAAATGCAGCTAGCTAGATAATAATTGTGATTCTTTTGTTTTAATCAACTTAATTATTGTGATTCTAGCATGTGAAACCCGTGAGGTACTGTTTGAGAGAGTAATTATTTTTTCAAATTTTTTTTATTTTATAAAAATTATCTTTTTACATTATTATATCAAAATAATTTAAAAATAAAAATTAATTTAAAAAATATATAAGAGAGAATAACATGGTTGGTCAATTTTTAATCATGTAACAAAAAGTTATGCTTTCTACCCCATGTCCAGCCTGCATGTCAGCCAAGCTACGTACCTAAAGGATATACACACACATGTTCTTCTAAGAGACAAACACACATGTTGATCGACAGCCGGACAAGACGACTGGGTGACAATAAATCTTATAATTTCTCTGAAGATATGCTCCGTCGTCGCTATTTAAAAAGTCACGGTTAAAACTCCTGCTTATGAGCGTAATATTACGAATTTTAATATATTTCTCAGCGAATCAGATTGAAGATTTCTCGTTTATTTACCCGCGTACAGTTGTCGAACAGCACACAGGCGGGTAATTTTCTATTGCCCTTTCCTATGAATTAATTCAGGTCGGTTATTTGCATCCCTGCCACGCACTCCTCAGGTTTACCTTCAATAATATTGATGTTTGTTTAAGGTTTCAAACAGGTATTTGACACTGGATTTGATGGTTTGTGAAGGAGATCTAAATTTGTTTCGATTAAAAAATAAAGATTTTTGCTAGACCTTTATCGATGATGGAATTTAATGGTGTTGATATCGTTTCAAAGCTCGTGTTCTCAATTCATGAATTAATGATTGATTATCTCCTATTAGTAGTGGATTTTCTCGGACAAATTAATAGTTATCTTTCATAAACTATCTTTTAACCTTGTATCATGAGTCAGTGAAGTAAAAACTCATGGATTAATTTTTACTGGGGTAAGAAATTAACCTTGAAGGTGTAATTTAATTTATTAAATTTTAAATTTATTTTTTAAAAATTACTAATTTGAATTTTATAAATTTTAGAATCAATAAAATTTTTTATAATTATTAATTTTAAAATTTATGAGATTAATTAAATATATACAAAAGATATCCATGTAAATAAATAAAAACGGGGGCGGGGCGGGGTAAATCTACCAAGTGGAAATCCGCCGGTGGTGGCTCTCAGGGAGGTTGAGATAGAGAACTGATAAGTGAGACTAAAAAATTGAACGGAGCTATCCGGAGCCGGTTGCAGGTTTTTTTTTTTTTTTTTTATGTAGACGTGGTTTGATATGCAAGAGAGTGTTGAAGAGAGTGTCCTTGGCATTCGTTGAAAACTAGAATTCGGGAATTATAAAGTTTAGCTCACCTTGACTCACAAACGAGTCCTAGCATCTCGGAGGCACGGACAAGACATAAACTAAAGTTGAAGGTAAAAATCATATGCCCTCGGATGTGGGGTACTGTTCACTGCGATAGGGATAGAACATTTTTGTCAGAAAGCAACCACTGCACGTTAATCATTAAAAAGTTGTCAAGGGTAAATTTGTATTTTTCTATTTTAAAGACAATAAAATTGTATAACTGCTCCCAGGATAAAAAAATATAAAATTGATGAAAAGAAATTTAAATATCTTTTCATTTAACCATGTATCGTAAATTTACAGCAATGCTCTTGCGGTGAGAAGATTGAGTTGTAGGTTAAGAGCCTTTTCTATTTTCATATAGGTTTTCTTTCCTATATTTACCGAGGTAATTTATCTTTTAGTATCAATTAAATATTATTGATTTATATGAAAAAGTTGTTGTTGACCTTACCTCACTGTACGGGTCAATGCATGAGAATTAGGAGTGATTATTTTTTATATATTTTGTTTTTTATCAGAATAATAATTAAATTAAAATGTAAAAAAATTAAAATTAAATTAAAATTGATTTAAATCAACCTGTGGATTTGATTTAGTTTGGTTTTTATAATAAAAACTTGTTCTAATTAGTCTGATTTGATTAGGCTTTTTTGGTTTAACAGTTATAAAACTCAAACCGAACGTAATCGGTTGATTTTTAGAAATTTTAATTAGTTTAACTAATTTTTTAAAAAATTCAATTTTTAAAATTTTTATAATTTAATAGATTTTTCTGTTTTTATACTCATCCATAGAAAGAGATACTTGTATATTTTAAATGATATATACAATACCTCATGGTGTCGGAAAATACCTTCATGTTGGATGCATCACTATATTTTTTTTCTTTATGAGATGTATGTCAACGAAGATTGAGATGGTTTGTTAATGATTTTTTTTTTCATTCTTAGCCTAAAAAATACAAGTTTATTTTGTTTATTATTATTATTTCAGCTTTAGTTTTTGTTTGTCATTGTCTCTTTTATTAAAGTTTTATATTTAATATTTCAATGATAATTTGTTATATATAATATTTTTTAATTTCATTCTTCTTCTCTATATTTCTATTTTTTTCTTAACTTTTTTTCTGTAAATTTTTTTATAATTTTTTATTTCATTATTTAATTTAGATTCATGGTGTGTGTGTGTTTTTTTAATTTGGTGTTTTTCTTGCTCTTTTATTTTGTTTTTTTTTTCATATATAATATTTACAATCTAAATACTCAAGTCATGAGATTAAAAAGTTAATGTTAAATAAATTTTTTGTTTTGCTTATTGTTTATTTAGTTTCATTGTTTGGTATTCATTTTTTTAAAAAAAACCTTGTTGTTTTTTTTAATTTTTTAAATCAAGTTATTCCAATCTTATTACTTGGAATATGAATTTTATAGGTTTGGCTAGATTAGCTCATCTTTATTACCTAGATTATATATTTATTATTTTATCTTGAGTTGATTTGAATGATTTTTTTATAAATTATGTGTTTTTAAAAATATTTTTTAAGTTATTGTTATCTTTTTAAAAGAAAAGAAAACATATTTTTTGTTTGATATCACTATTAATTTTTTTATCATATCATTAAACCTATTAAACTTAATCCAAATTATAACTGAATTGTTTTTTTTTAAACAATTTATAGCAGCTGAACATTTGTTTTTATGCAAATTACACAAAGAAAAATGTGGAGACACGGGGCCGTGTCTAGTAAAAGCCTAAAGCTACAAGACTGGGCCGAAGACTTTTCCGAAGAAAGGAACGGGTGTGTCACCAGTAACCTGCCAAGACACTAACCCACCAATCAAGATGCTCCCCCGACACGTGAAATGTAAAATTCGCACTCTATAAACCACCGCTATAAAAATAAACTTGCACTCAAGTAATCTGCCGTTTAATCTATAGATACCACGGGGGCCTCGTCATCCTTAGTAGATAACAACTCGTTACGATATTATGACTTTTTTCCGAATAAAGAAAATACTTGTTTTTTTTTTTTCAGAAACGGGATAAACCAACCACCCCTCGCCACGTTTAAAAACTAACAACCTTGAATTAACATGATGTGAAGTGTTGTTGTTCAGCTAAATATTTTTTTAAAAAATTATTTTTAATAATAATATATTAAAATTATTTAAAATCATAAAAAATAATTTAAATTAAAAAATTTAATTTTTTTAAAACTACTTCTAAAATATAAAAATAAAGAAGCTTCGGGTAACTTTATGGTGAGATTTTTGTTGGTCGGTCTTTGATAAATTTGATTGGCTTAAGTTATAAAAAAAATAAAATTGAATTCAAACTAAAATATTATTTAATTTTTATTTTTTGAAACTGAAAATTTCAGTATGTTATTTATTTTTTTGTGAAAAATAAAAATTTTTAAATTTAAAAAAATGGTTATAGTTTTTCGTTCCTTAATAAACACCATTTTTATCACTAATTAGATCTTCCATGTTCAATTTGATATGCGAAGATATTACCTTTTAGTTTTTTTCCTTAAAACTCAATTACAAAAAATACCAGTCCAAAAATACAATCGATTGCAAAATAGCATTGAACATAAAAGACAAATAATATAACTAATTAATCATAAACATATAATTTATTTAATAATCAATCCAAGAAAATTAAAAAATAAATAAAGGCTTGAACTAATAGAATGGTTGTTTTATAACTACACAGGTAAGTTTTTGGTTAAGATCAAAACAAAAACTTTCAAAAACTAAACCAAAACAAAAAAGCTAAACTAAATCTGGTTTAATTTTTAGAAATAAAATAAAAAACCGATAAAAACCGAGCAAAATTTTTTAATTGAAATCTTTTTTTATTTAAACCCAATAGTGTCCCTGAGTAATGAAATAATTCAGACCAAGAACAGTTAAAAATAGTTATGCTTTTAAATGATAGCGGACATTAATGGAGCCAACTTTTACTTTGTCACAAGACGCCATTTTTTGTGCTTCATGTAAATATTCATAATTATCGAGATAAAATAATGAAGTGCGGGACCTCATGTCTTCGATTAAATAAAATATCTGGAATTGTCGTTGAACTGTAATTTTAAAAAAATTTGAGTTTATTTTATTTTATTTTACTATTTTAATATATTAATATTAAAAATAAATTTTAAAAATAATAATTTTTTAATGTATTTTTAAATAAAAAATAATTTAAAAATTAATCACTATCTCAATTTTAAACACTAATTAAATATTAAGCACTAATGTTGATTTTGGTGGCCCAGTGAAAAAAAAATCATCACAAGATAGTTATTAGTGCTGGGGCTTTTATGGTATCTAAAATATTATATTTATAATATCTAATTTAAAAAATAATATATATTTTTATTTATTGTATCATGGTAAAATACTTTACTGCCCATTAATCTAACTAATTATCTCACAATGATGATTACTAATATTGTTTTGTAATTTTGAATAGAAAAGAATGTTGTTATTTTTTTTAAAAAAATACCATTCACTTTGCAGCAAGAAAGTGATTATAAACTATTAAATATGTTCATTGGATAAACTATAAAAAATAATCTTACCTGTGAGTATTTTAGATAATTTCTTTGTAATTATGATTAAGTACATTTTCAGTAAAAAAAAGTTAAATAAGAAAAAAAACTATTTAAGTTATAATAAAAAAATCATTTTTAAATGACTCCGAACTAACAAATATTAATAATTATTGCGTTCTAAGCAATTATTTCGTGATCTTTAGTGGCTTTCTTCCCACGCCATCATTTCACGGGGTTTGTTACGGAACTTCAAATTTTCAAACTACACTGTCTTCAAGTTTATGAAATAAGAAAGAAAATATATTACATATAGGTGCATGTAAATATTTATTAGTTCGCAATCACTTTCAAATTATTAATTTTTCTTTTTACAGAAATAGTAGTATTTTTATTCTTCTTCGAGGTCTTTTAAAAAACCGTTTTTATTGAAATTATACTTATTTGTTCATAACTCCATAATTATGGAACAATTAGCAAATTTGTGAAAAGATAAGAGATATATTTTCTCGCCAATCATTCAATGAATATGTTTAACATTTCAACATCACTTACCCGTTACGAAGTGAATCGAATTTATTTCTCCGGAAAGGTACAGTGTACTTTTTCAGTTGGGATGGCACAGTAATATTAGTAACTAGCGTAATCACTACCGTAAATTTGATTAATACTAGTATCATAACTGACAGAATACTCTGTCTATAATTTGTTATGACATACTTTTTTTTAATAATTCCATCACTAAATATCAATAGATTACTTTAATTGATATTTATTGCAAGAATAACAAACAGAATATTTAAAATAAAAAAAATAGTTCATTGTTGATATCTTTACAAGTGATTTTATTAATAAAATCACTAAAGGTTTTAAAACGACAGCTATATATGATGACATAATCGATTCACTATTTGAATTATTAATGGAATCACTAATAAATTCAAATTGAAATTTTTATATAATGGCATGGTCTATTTACCGTCAAATGAGCCGATAGAAGCACCGACGAAATACTTTCATCGGTGAGTCTATTGATAAAAGTTAATATATGACCATTCTACCGATCCTCTCCTCTTTTATTTTTCATTCTTCTTTGTAATCCCAACTTTTCTCTACTGCAAACAACCAGCTCAAAAAAAATCTCCATCTTCTCAACACAACAAGTCATATTTTTTGAAATTTTATGGTCACAATATCCGTATTCTGATTTACCAATTGATTTTATTAGTTTTTGTAAATAATTTTATCTTTTTAAAATTTAACATTTAAATGTCAATTTTATTATTTTTTAGTACATGCATTCTGTTAGTATATGTACACATCTTATTGTTGTTTCTCAAACAAACTTGTAATACATAAATATACAATTTTGTACTTGTTATGGTTTGTTTTATATTTTATAAAATTATATTTGTTTGTAAATTGTTGAAACTTTATTAAATTACTGAATAACATGTGCTGTTTTAAAATAATCAATAGCTTGTTTAACAAGTCCATTGTTATTATTATCAATGGTATTACGAAGTTGTAATTTTTATAAATTTATATGTATTAATTTGTATGAACGTTGATAATTGATAATGAATATTTAATATTATAAGATGTTGTAATCAATTTGTTGGATAATCTTGAGGTAAATCAATATTTTTATAAATTTATTTACCTATTATAGTTAATTAATACATGTTGTCATCATAATTATATAGTGGTTCGATGGAAGTTATAAATGATCATTTATAGATATATCGAGATCCATCCCAAGAATTACAGAGAATGAATTATTGTTACGGGATTTATGGTTTTATTAATTTTGCAATATCTATTATCAGAAATTTTATTAGAGACGATATTAAGTGTCCATACAAGAAGTGTTAAAATAAAAGGTATTTGCATCCAGATGGTGTAATGTTGCATCTTTTACACAAAATGTTTATAGAAAATTACCGGTGTTGGTATGTATATGTAGAAGTATTTATTCGTAATGAAAGAATGGAAAAAAGGATGGTTGTGTCAACTTCTAATGCTATTAACGTGCATGAAGCGACTAATGACAACATTAATCCTTACATGAATATAATTATGGATGCAATGAAAATGAACAAAGGTAATATTATTCAATGTTCAGTCATAGAAGATGAACCTAATGCAGATGCATTTAGGTTTTTTGATTTGTTGAAAGATTCTAACAGACTATTATGGGATAGCTACATGAACCATAGTTTTAAGGAGACCTATAATATTCGACCAAGAAAGAGATATGGGGACGATCCTTCAACCTATTTGGATTTTGATCTGGATTTGTGGATGGAGGTTTAATCATTTGATGGATCAGATAAAAATCGGGTGTATGAGCTCTCCAACACTATTGTCAAGAACTTGCAGGCGACCGTTAGTGTTTTAACTGTTGGGAGCTCTCAATCAGTATCGAGTACCTAATCTAAGCAGTTCTTGTGCTTGGAACAACACACGACTTAGCTCATCGAAAACTACAAGCACTTATCGATGACTTATGAACAACTCTCGATAAATTATGAACAATTTCACCAAACGGTCATGAACATGACATTATAGAGCAGTGATACATGAGAGCCTTTTTTTTTTTTCTGGTCATATAATAATCAACCTCCTCCTCTCCTTCCTTCTTCTCCAGCTTCACCATTATGTTAATTTGTAATGAATATTAGTTCACTTTGATTTTAATATTTTTTTTGAAATATATTTATTTTGTAATGAATATTATTTAACTTTTTTTTTTGTTTTTGATGTTTCATAAAAATCTTATTTGCATAATTGTTTTTTTACTATTAATTTATATAATTTTATATTATTCTAAATATTTTTTTAAAAAAATATTTAAAAATAATCATTGAGCGTTTTATTGATGGACTGCATATATCGACATTTAACAGAGAGCGGGAAATGCCAATCGTATCGACAAATTTACAGATTGAGTGTTTTTGTCTATATTTCACAGTAATTTAGAGCAAATGCAACAATCATAGACAAATTTATAGATGAATATATTCTTTCGGTACTTTACACACTCACCTACAAAGTTAATAAGGGTTATAGTCCATCGACATTTAACTGGGAGATAAAAAATATGCAGTGGATATGCTATTATCACTGATGAAATCAATTCATCGATATATTTCAAGCGGAATTTTTTTTTGACGCACAATTTCTTTCTATAAAATTATTAACAATTATTATTTTTTTAATAAATTGATATAGCGATGAAATTAGATATTACCAACAAAATGAAAGCTAATTGACAATTTCTGTTAGGGATGTTGTCGATAAAAAAATTATTTATAAAAATTGAATTACAGACCAACAGAATAGATACATTAATAAAGTTGTAAAATCTTGTAGTGAATTACAAGGTGATTAATTAAATTGCCAAATGAAAAAATAAGGAGTTATGATATAATAAATAAGAATATTTAATAGTTCATACCTGAAGGCATCATGTTTCCTGTTCCTTAAAGTATCTTTTCATTGCCTCTTGTTTTGATGCTTGCTAAGCTATTAAAGGATGAATAATTTCAATACTCCTTGATTTCATGTAAATAATATACTATTATATTATCACCTATAAATCTCCTATGAAGTTTTGTTGGAAAACAAGTTAACTGTGTTGGCACAAGGAGAAATATACTAACAATAAGCATATTATTGGGTTATTTATATATCATTCAAAACTAAATATTTAATGCAAAATATTTTTATATTTTTTTTCTATTTTTATTAGTATACCTTTCAATTTTTTTTCTGTTGGATGAAATGATTTTTCTATTTTTTTAATTATTAATGCAGTTTTTTAGATTTTTTTTATATATAAAGGATTGTAATAGCATTTACACAACTATAAATATAAAAGAATAAAATAAAATATATTAAGAGTTTTCTTATACTTATATTTAAAGGTTTTTATTTGTAATAATCTTAGTTGTTTTTCACTCTTTTGTCTCCAATTAGTATATAATTTAATGATTTATGATAATTTTAGTTAAAGGTTACAACTAACATGTACAAGAACTTAATGGTTATTGACAGTTAATTGTTAAGTGTTTTTGAATAACTCTTTATAGAAGAGATCATGGAGCAAGGTGTGGTTATTGTAGATGAGATAAAAATATTTTTTTATTATGAAAAAGAAGTTTATTAACTAATTTTTTATTGTTGTCCGTGTCAATGGTTGATGTAAAAATCTAAATAGTGAGATCCATAATAAAATAATTTGCTTAAAAATATTATGCTAAGTACTTTAAGATGACCTGCATTAAAATACGAGGAATCTATAATGAGAAAATATTTTAAATGATAATAAAGATCTATAATAAGATAACTCGTATATAAAGGGATATTCATGGTAAAGAATTATTTTTTATCAATAAATAAACTCAATGATGAGTTTTTTCAATCATGAAAAGACTGTTGTAATGTTTTTTTTAGAAAATATATATTTTTTGTTGTTATTTTCTATTATATACAACCATGATACTTTCTAGATTTTCTACTATTTAAAAATAATATTTTTTGATTTATTTCTTTATTTAATATTATCAAGATTGTTTTAGTTTTTTATAACATACATAAATGAATAAAATTAAATATTTTAAGAATTATTCAATATTATTGGTTTTTGTAGATTTTGAATCATAATAAACAACGTAATCTTTTGCTTTTATCTATGTCAATATCTCTGCGAATGATTTTAAGAATGTATTCCTCATCATTGATCTAATAAAATAAATTGTAGTGTTTAGTGAGTAGTATTTTATTAATTACTTCACATAATTCATTAAAAAATTGATTTATAAAAAAATAATTCTAGATGAATATTCTTATAGGGGATCATAAATTTTATTTCATCTATATTTTCTTTGTACCTATTTATTTGTTTAAAATATGCTGCTTATGCTTCATGGGCATTTAATAAATATTAATTTGAAAAAGAAACCAAACTTCTTTGACTACCGAAACAATTTCCTCATACACTGGACAACAATGACGGCACAACTGACCAATCAAACCCACGTCAATGAACACCCCACGAGAATTTGAGTTTTGCTGACTCAGCACTCCCAATAAAGACTTCTCGTTTCCGGAATGGATAAACCTCACCGTTGAATCCGCAAAAACAGGCTACCTCATATAAAATATCATCGACACCATCCAATAATATTTCACCACGTGTAATAAAACGAGACGATGATTCTTGTCCCTCTGAGGTTCCGGCTTTCTCCGGTTACCAGCAATCACTTAACTAAATTAAAAGAAAATGAAAAAACCGACGCCGTTAAATGGCGTGGCTGCTTGGTTGTGGCGCTATAAATACGAGTGCTTAGAGGAGGGAACTTACTCATTCAACAATAACAAAAACAAAAACAAACTCTTGCTCTACGTGTTGGTGTTTCCTATTAACAGTCCATCTCCTTCTCCTGCCACCTCTCTTTGCTTTTTATTAGATTTTCTTCTTTCATTACTACCCTGTTTCATCTCTATAGTTTATCCATCCATTTTTCTCTATCTTTGTTTTTAAGCTATAGATATCTAGCAAAATCTTCTTTTATCAGCTATATCGTTTTTTTTTCTAAGAAACGAGGATGTGTGGGATACTTGCTGTTTTGGGTTGTTCTGACGACTCTCAGGCCAAGAGGGTTCGGGTGCTAGAGCTCTCTCGCAGGCAACTCCCTCTCTCCCTCTCTTATTTATCTAGCCGTTACGTTTTCGCTAACATTTCCACCCATATTTTATTCTTGATATATATATAAATTTGCAGTTTTCAATGTTTATTTCATAGCACTGGTACTACCTGGCTAGCGTAACAGTAAAAGTACGAAAATGTTTTTCCTCCGCTGGTATATTTCCTAGCGCAGACAATTAACGAAAAGAAGTTAACAGTATTTGGAGATATGGACGTGGGACCAGATTTAAGATGAAAAATATTAAAAACGACCAGAAACCTTATAAAGTATTTAGGATTCATGGACATGTTCCGTTTAATCAAGACGAAGGATAGAAGGTTATCGTTCCGTTAATTTGATGATGATAGGGGACTGATGGGTCCAGCAATACTATTATAATCGACAAATTTGCGGGTATCAAAATTGCAATGGGATGAATAATGCTGTCTGATTATAATTGTAACAGGTTGAAGCACCGTGGTCCAGATTGGAGTGGGCTCTATCAGTGCGGTGACTTTTACTTGGCTCATCAAAGGCTGGCTATTATCGATCCTGCTTCCGGTGACCAGCCACTCTTTAATGAAGACCAAGCCATCGTTGTCACGGTTGGTTATTTTGCAGTTTTTCATTTTTTGGCGTCAGACCAACAGTTTAGTTTCTGTTACGTTAAAATTTGCAAAACAGGACATTATTTTGGTTGCAAATTACAATTAAAATTATGAGTTTTCACTAAGTTTAACGAGTCGTTGGTGTTGAAAATAGGTGAACGGAGAAATTTATAACCATGAAGAACTAAGGAAGCGTTTGCCAAATCACAAGTTCCGAACAGGCAGTGACTGTGATGTTATAGCCCATCTGGTGGGTTGTGCTAACAAATTATGATAATTAGATCGCATGAATTCTCAGTTATATTGAATCCAAAGGACTAATATTGAAGTAGAATGGAAGTAGTTTGCAGTTCTTGGTTCTAACGAGTGACCATGTTCTTGAAATTTTTTGAATTTAGTACGAGGAATATGGCGAAAATTTTGTGGGCATGTTGGATGGAATGTTTTCATTTGTTCTGCTTGATACTCGTGACAACAGTTTCATTGTTGCTCGTGACGCCATTGGGATCACCCCCCTCTATATTGGCTGGGGACTTGATGGTAACAGCTTGTCTGATCCTGGTTTTTCAAATTTATTTATGTCTAATAATGACTTGGATTTTGTTTGATGATTTTACCTTTTCTTTTTATTATTCAGGGTCCGTGTGGATTTCATCTGAAATGAAAGGTCTGAATGACGACTGTGAACATTTTGAGTGCTTTCCTCCTGGTCATTTGTACTCGAGTAAATCGGGTGGATTACGTCGTTGGTACAATCCTCCTTGGTTCTGCGAGGCCATTCCCTCAACCCCATATGATCCACTTGTTCTGAGACGTGCATTTGAAAAGGTAAAGACAAATATATAATTGGGCTTACTGTAAGTTGTTTTTCTTGATGTTAAAAATTAGCAAACAGAAAATTCTTATGGTGTAGCTCATATGTTAAGAGTGATATACGCAGGCTGTGATTAAAAGGCTAATGACTGACGTGCCTTTTGGAGTTCTTTTATCTGGAGGCCTAGATTCATCACTGGTCGCTGCTGTTACTTCTCGCCATTTGTCGAGTACAAAGGCTGCCAGACAATGGGGGGCACAACTCCATTCCTTCTGTGTTGGCCTAGAGGTGAGTGTAAATTATTGTCGTAAGAAATTCAGTATACAGGTCTTAAAGAGTTTGATGGAGTCTTTGATTTTGTCCCTCGTGCTAAGCAGAATTCACCAGATTTGAAGGCTGCAAGAGAAGTTGCAGATTATCTGGGAACCGTCCACCATGAATTTCACTTCACGGTTCAGGTATAAAAATCAAGCAAAGTTTTTAAGCTCAATTTCGTGCTATCATTCTATGAATACCCAAAAGTGTAAACTAACATCTTTGGCTTGTTAATTACAGGATGGTATAGATGCAATTGAGGATGTCATATACCATATAGAAACATATGATGTTACAACCATCAGAGCAAGTACCCCTATGTTCCTTATGGCTCGTAAGATCAAGGCACTAGGAGTGAAGATGGTTATTTCTGGTGAAGGTTCTGATGAGATTTTTGGTGGGTATTTGTACTTTCATAAGGCACCTAACAAAGAAGAGTTACACCGCGAAACATGTCGCAAGGTAACCAACTATATGCCTGTACCACTCTTTTCTGTTGAAACGGAGAGAAATAACAAGGGAGCGTTCTGATAATTCTATTCTGTTGCGTGTATGTAGATAAAGGCCCTTCATCAATATGATTGCTTGAGAGCTAACAAGGCAACATCTGCTTGGGGTTTAGAAGCCCGTGTCCCCTTCTTGGACAAGGATTTTATTAATGTTGCAATGGCTATTGATCCTGAATGGAAGATGGTAAAAAAACCTTTCGTTGAACTTTTAAACATTTTTTCTTTCTATGTATGAATTTTCAAGTATTCATACTCACGATTTTAAAGCCTGTTAAGTGATTCTCTCTCTATCCATCAATTCCAGATCAAACCTGGACAAGGTCATATTGAGAAATGGGTCCTTAGGAGAGCCTTTGACGACGAGGAGCATCCTTATCTGCCCAAGGTCCATATATACTAATTGTCTTCCTTCTAACTCCACAAGCACATTAATTGCTTTAGATTAACATGTCCCATTTGATTTTCTGCAGCATATTCTTTATAGGCAGAAAGAGCAATTTAGCGATGGTGTTGGCTATAGCTGGATCGATGGTCTCAAAGCTCATGCTGCCCAACATGTACCTATCTGAGTTTTTGTTCTGTATCCTTTTGTTTCGTTTATAGCATATTTCTATTGGAAGCTCATACTGCAGAATTAATATTTTCAGGTGACTGACAAGATGATGCAAAATGCTGAGCACATCTTTCCACATAATACCCCTACCACTAAAGAAGCCTATTACTACAGAATGATTTTTGAGAGGTTCTTCCCACAGGTAATCCTACCAAACCTACCACAGTAAGTAAAGGATGGGTTATGCTAATGGTGTCAACACTAATTTGATTATTATTATTGCTCTTCATTTGCAGAACTCAGCCAGGCTGTCTGTTCCTGGAGGAGCCAGTGTAGCATGCAGCACAGCTAAAGCTGTGGAATGGGATGCTGCCTGGTCCAATAATCTGGATCCTTCTGGCCGGGCTGCATTGGGTGTACATCTCTCTGCTTATGATCAGCAGGCAGCTCTTGCCAATGCAGGAGTGGTGCCACCAAAAATTATTGACACTCTTCCTCGGATGTTGGAAGTTAGTGCTTCGGGAGTTGCGATCCACAGTTAGCGCCCGCTGGAGGACTAAGTATTGGTTAATCGATATCTATAGCCTTGGCATTATTTAAACTTGTGTTGCCTTAAATATGGAAAAATCTTATAGGTCGTATGTAGATGTTACAAATAATTATCTGTGGTCCTTCGAACTTTGAAGTCGTGTGTTGTCATTACTTTTGTGGTTTTTGTACAAGGTAATTTATGTATGTTATCAATACCCCCGTAGCTGTTTAAAGCTGTAATGCAACCTTTCCTATGGTTTCTTCGCTTCATATTTAAGTTTTTTCTTCTTCTCATCTTCTTAGTTATAGTATATAAAAATCCAATATCCAATTTTAATCATCGGAAAAGAGGGACAATGGATGTCTAAATTTGTCTCCGCCATGGTACGCACACTATTTAGCAGAAGCCCTTTTCGAATTACTTTTCATCACTGGGAAAATCGCAGACGAGATCCGATGCAGGCAGTGAAGCTTAAGTGAAGGACATGAACAAACCACAAAGAACATTTTTCTTTTTTGCAATGTTGAAATAATATTTTGAGTTTTTATACTGTAACTAAACATTCAAACATGCTACAGAACAAGGGCTCCAGATCCCACATGAGTTGGGCTTAAATGACCACTATCATTCTTGCAGTTCATCACTTCAGGAATAACTAATCCGAGTCCATGAAGGGATCAAGTTAACTAGCAAAAATAAAGCAGCAAGTTTTCTCCCAGTCACCCAACAAGGAATCATCTCTCTTCGTGGTATACAATATCACTAATTTACAAGGTGGGCTAATTGGAACGTATGTATATCTTAGTCTAAAGATCATAAAAAACAATAGAAGACAAGAGGATTGCAAATTATGCATCTCTCCGAACACGTATATCATTAGAATTGGTAGTTAACAAATAACAATAAAATAGACTTAAAAGAACAAGGCAGCGTAGAACAATTGGTTCCAAGTATCAGGCAGTCCAGGAAGGCACCAGTGGCTACAATCCGCGGATCCCGATGGATCCGCCCTCTGCTGAGGGCTCAGAACGCCACTATAAATTGATGGGTGCCCATCTTTTCTCAACTCTGAGAGCATTGTGATGTCCAACAAATATGCAGGATTATGCATGTCTCTGATCACAGTATCCACGACCCTCATTTGATCAGGGTACGCTCCAGGGTATGTCATTCCATTCATTGGTGTTGTCTCGCCATAGCAATTCCTCGTTGTTGTTACTGTCGTCCCCGCGCTCCATTCACTTGGACTGCCACAGAACAATAACCAAAACGGTTTACTGTTAATTTCCAGCTTAGCAGAGTAATACTTAATTCATCAGAAGCTAATTACATGCACGATCATATTAAACGAGGAATAGTAATGCCACTGCCGCTGACAACCGACAAACGATCGGTGTTCTTTTTCAGGTGTCATGAGAACAGGATCACGTGACGAGACCGCTGAAGGATGCCGGTGGATTCGTCTTTCAACTGGGGGCAAATGACCCCTCTCTAAGGTTCTTGATATCATGCATTCTTTAGTCTTTTGTGTAATTAGTTGAACATAAATTTTATTTTTCCTGACACTCTGACTGGACAGATGAAATAATTATGGACACCACTCTTATAAGGTTCAAGGCTCTAAAAAAGTCTTATGTGATGACTGAAAATGGTTTCATTGCAATAGCAGATTATTCCCCGCAGTTGATTCAAATTATTTCATGTCAAATCCATTGTTGGGATCTGTGGGGGTCCACTAATTAATTTGCCTCTTCTGGCATATTCGATCGAATTGCAAGCATATTTATCTTTGAGTTTCAAAATTATTTTTGATTTTTTTTATTTTCAAATCATTTTAATATATTAATATAAAAAATAATTTTTTAAAAAATAAAAAAAAATTATTTTATTATATTTTCAAGACAAAAATACTAAAAAAAACAATCTTACCGAGATTCACCTAATGCTAGTTTCTTTTGTACTCACATTTCTTGGGTGTTCTACTACAGTGTTGAATATCAATGCAATTCTAAATACCCTTTTTATCATATGACTAAAATACACCATTAGATTAAAAAAAAAAACAACTAAACTATTTAAAGTGAAAAAACTCGATAATGGCTAATCGAATTCTCTTGTTCAGACTTCCCAACATTAAAAAATGACGTGGAATTTAAAAATTACAAGTAAATAAAAGGAAAAGAGAAAGAGAGAATAAAAAATGAGATTAAATGAAAGCTCTCGCTTCCAAAAATCTATAGATACTAAAATTAAACCATCTAATCTTCAGATTTAAGAGGATTTGAGATTATGATTCTAGAAACTTTCAAATTGATTTATGTTTTTATTAGTTGTTTAAACATAGTTTCTGGGGTTATAAGAGTATCAGATAAGCGTTTGAAAGTTTTTTTAAATAAAAAAAAAGAATAGTAATTCACTATGTTGCCGACAATCTATCCGGAACACAGCGACCTAAGAAAAAAGAAGATTTGACTGCAGCACGCCTGAGGAAATATCGTTCTTGACTTATAAGAAGATACTAATTTTTCCAGAAGATAATTATTTTCTACGAAATTTTTTATTAAAAAACACATCTTTAATTATTATTTGGAAAAAAATTAATTAATTTAAGTTACCATCCTACATTTTTTAGTTAATTTCAATCAATATTAATATATTGATATTTTCTTTTTATTGTTAACTTATTTTTTCATTATTTACTTTTAACTAACGCGTCTTCATTTGTTTGTGAAAGCGGCTGACAGCGATGCAGAATTTGCATCATCAATATTATTATTTCTTTTTTTTTGTTGCCCGTTCTACCCTTGCCTGCCTTCCCCGTCTATCAGTAACCCGCAATATTCGTTATAATTACATTAAATGACCCTTTTGGGGAAGCACCCATCAATTGCAACTCGCACCTTCCCCATTACCGATTAAACTCTCCATCGTGTTCACATTATTGTTTTTATATTTTTTTAATTTTAAATTAATATTTTTTAGTGTTATCAGGTATTTTAATACCCTAATATTAAAAATAACTTTTAAAAAATAAAAAAAATATTATTTTAAGAAAAAATATTTAAAAAAACTACAACTGCCGCACTCACAGACATCACTAAAATTGGACCCATTTTTTGAGTGCTAAAACCACTCCCAACGGACAATAAGATTCGAAGCAAAGACCAATTATATGAGAGGGAGAGGGGGGGAGACGTACTTGTAATGTGTGGGAGAGATGGACTGGAAAAAGACTCTGGTTCTAGCAGTGTCGATGTTGGAGTCCACCCATTTAGCCCATGTTCTTAGCCCTCTCTCCAATGCAACCAGACGATCCATATCTTGGTAGAATGTACCTCCTGATTCCATGTAATCCCATCTGTCCATCACACGCTACTTTTATTTAACAAATCCTACTGGTACGTACTGTTACATTTATTTATTTTCATCAACACTCAAGAAACATAGCCCATCGACGAACACGAATTGAGTTTTTTCCTTGCCCTAGTCTGACTATGACCGGTTAAAAAGTTATTTTTCAAATTATCACGACTGAAGAACCAGGATTAAAACAAAGACAAGGGTAACAGTACTTCTTACCCTTGGAGAGAACCTTGGTGACTCCACCAGTGACCGGTGTTGAAAATCAGCACATCAGCATTTCGCCAGGCGTTGGCATTCCCCGAAATTTCCTCTAGCCTCAGAACCCTCTTCCCTTGTACCGCATCAATGTCTACCAAATATGGAGCTTTATAGTAGGAAATGGACACATCATAATCCTGCACAATACCAAACCCAGATCAGGAAAATAACCTCCATTTCCTTGATCTCCTTTTGACGGCCGGAATTTACCTTAGCTAATGTGCCGCAGCTGGCAACTTTGGCATCAACGGTGATAAAGCACACCAACATGGTTAGGGTTAGGGCCCCTCAAAACTATGACCACCATATCTGACTTTTCATGCTAGTTGAATCAGTGTAACAATAGGCGTCCGATTTTTATTCAAATCCAATCATGACTAAATGCAGGACAACGACTCACCCATTCCTCCCCTTTTTTTACTAAAACTTGTATAATTCCAGGTTAAAGTTTGAAAAATAGAAAACAGCACGGTAAAAATTTATTCTCTTCCTGACACTGTGATGTTAAGAAAATGACAAAAATGACACTATTTGACCAAGTTCACAATCGGAGTTCGATTGTCAAGAAAAAAAGACCGAGTCCTGGAAAAAAAAACAACGACTTCTTTCATGTTTCGTCCCTATATTGCTGGGCTCAAGATAATGAGAAGACTCCGGCGGGTGCAACATTTTTTAGTGTTCAAATTGCAGCCTTGTAGGCCTTGCAGCAAGCACATGAATCTTATCAATTCGCATATCAAGTAAAGTACTGTGGCAGTAGTGGCTATTTGGAACAGGGGAACTTACCGAGAACTTGAAGATGGAAAAGGGATCTCCTCTACTCATTTGTGTTGAAGTTCGAGGCACCGACGATGAAATCAAGCAAATCAAAGACTCCCATTGATTCCGTCCAAGTGAGTCCCCCACAAACATCATACTTTTCCCTCTCATATTTTGCAAAAATTCAAGCCCATTGAATCTAAACCATATAAAAATTAAACATGAGTCCAACAATTGCATTCACAGCACTAGAAATGTAAAACAGGAGGAGGACCCAAAAGGATTTAACACTGAATGATGTTCTCTGTTACCTTGGGAGCTCACAATTGAGAGGCTGCCATCTGTACTTGAGATAATCAGAGTCAGGCCTCCCATACATTTGGCAGTTGAATTCAGCGTCGATAATGGTTGGGCAATTAGAAGATTGATACAATGGGTATGATTCATCACGAACCCAAGTGCCGACAAACAATGCACAACTACTTTGATTAGCTTGCAGCCTCGGCAATCTGTGCTCGTGGTGGTTGTGGTGGTTTCTCATGCTCATTATCAAAGCTGAAGTTGCAACCTTGGTTTGAAGCAAAACCAAGAAAACAATCGCAAAACATGATGCTAATAGATTGCAAGAGGACAGGATACAAGCAAGAGACATTTTTTAGAGGAGGGAAGGGTGAGAAAAGCAAAAGGAACTAGCCCTAAAAAGCTAGTAAAAAAGCAAAGAGAGAGATTGCTATGACAAAAAAAGAGGTGATAGGGCTTAGGAGGATTGTGTAGTCTTATAACAGAATGGTGGGGTTTTTGTTTTGTTGTGTGCATGTGAAGGTAGCTGAGATGGGTTCACATGAGTTGCATATTGGATTGTTGAAGGTTCTGATTTTAGACTTCTGTACAGAGTTCTACAATTCCATTAGAGGCTATTGATTCATCTGCAAGTTCAGTTTATGTCCACAAATCATGGGGTGCTCTTGGATCCGCTCGTATTTACATGAAACTCTAGGTATTAATGGCTAACACCTACCTCGATAATTGTAAAAAAATAATAATTTTTTTTTATTAACATTAGGTGTCTGGACCAGTTTGCGTGTATTTTGACTAATTCAACAGTCCACTAAATATCCTATAAGTCCAATAAATAAGTAAGACACCATGAGAGTGACAAATATATCACATAAAGAGAAGCTAATAGAAATAAAAAGAAAACCACTTGCCAGTCCCATTACCACTAAAACTTGAATTGAAGTTCGAAAGTAGACGAGTAACGCTTTATATCACTGAATTATACAAGCTACTTGCTAAGAAGCAATAATTTTTAGTTAGGTGTTAAAGATTGTATTTTAATAATAACAAATTTCAATTCTCTTTAAAAATTTATATATTTCAATTATATAAATTAGATGGAATATTAAAATAAAAAAGAAGTAAAGAAGCAATGAGAAAGTATTAGAAGGCAAAACAAGGAGAGAAGCATGACCGACAAAGACTGAGGAGGGGCCGAGTGGGTTTGGAAACATTGTTTTTTTTTTTTTTTCCATATGCTTTTTGTTATTTGAGACAGACACATAGGACAGTGAGGTCATCTTCACCTATGTGTATTGTCTGTTGTTTTTGTATGTTAAAACCATGGGTCGCCTAGAAGTGAGATCCAATCTGCATTGAATAGAAAAGAGAAGCATACCAGCTAACATGGATAAAGAGCAGATATTTTCCTTCCCATCAAAGAATCGATCTTTTGAATGTATAATGTTCTTTGCTTTCCTTCGTGCGCATACACAGGAACATCATTCTGTTCCCTTCTACTTTCAAACAATCTCTTATCACAATACAAATCCAATTACGTAAGTGTGAGCTTTATACAAAAGCTTTTGTGCCTTCCACCCGGAGTTGGTTTCAAGGTGAATGAGAATCTTTTAAAATATTAAAGAATCATTTTTTTTATGGATATGCCTTGAAAGTATGAGCTTCATTGCGTAAGTATGAACCTTGAAATAAATACAATTTTTATTTCATAAAATACAATTAATAAATCTATCTTATTTATTCTTGAAGCTGTATGAACCTTGAAATAAATACAATTTTTATTTCATAAAATACAATTAATAAATCTATCTTATTTATTCTTGAAGCTTTTTGTTAAATGGAAGCCTATCACTATTGTCCAAGAGACGCTTAACTACCTTGCATGAGAAAATGAAGAACATATTTGGGATTGTTGGCATGGATGTGATCACGGCTCCAGGTGCAGAAGCTGGATGCCTTTGGGAGAAGATCAATCTGGAAAAGAGTACAGGATGTGAGGGGGGAAGAGAGCTTTTCTTCTGGAGATCAATTTAACGGGAGCATTTGATATGTTGGCTATATGCACACAAGTAATTTAGTTCAAAGTTCAAACTCCTTTTGAGTTTGTCAATGTCTTCTATATATATTCGAAAATGACAATGAACCATAAGATTGACGGAATATCAGGGCTAAATTTAAAATAAACAAATAAATCACATGGACTTATGAAGAAATTTGGCATGAAAGCTAAATGAGATCACCTTGCTTGTACCAATTTTTCAAAATTTATGTGATCATGCTATCCATTATATATGTATATCTTATTAAAATCTTACTTTTATTACCATCAATTTCATCTCTTACATAATCCATTTAAAAAAACCTATGGCATCTAATAGCAATTTCAAAAATTAATTTGTTTCATATCCCCCCTATCATCCCATTTACTCTTTAATTGTGATTTGATGAAAATATGGCTAGTCTATTTTTTAAGATGGTCAATAAAAAATTTTATTTTACTTTTTCAAAATGAGTATTTAGTCTATTTTTGTACTGATAACTTTAATGCAAATATCAACAAAACCATGCATCATTTTTTTTATACGAACAACTTTATGCAAGCTTTGTTTGAATACCTGAATCAGAATACATAGTCTCCAAAATAAGTATTGGATAGGAACTCAAGTTGTCACAACATAAATACACACATATGACAGTATAAAGACAATGGAACTGACCTCCCTCCCTCCCTCCAATTCATTTGTGAGTTTATATATGTTTTACAACCTCAATGGACCGTATGTTTTAAATTCCTTATAGTGCGTGTGTGTTGTTTAGGTGCAATTAATTATATATATGAAGGACTTTTCTTCTCTTGTCCTTTTGATTTACAACCTCAATGGACTATGCCTGATGGGATTTCCATTATAGAATGTCAGTTTGTTTTGATAAAGCAAAAATCCAAAGTAGTGGTAACTAGTAAATTAAAAGAGAAGGGAAGCACAATATGAGCAGAGTGAAATCAAAGCTTCCAACTTTAAGGACAAAAAAAAAACCACGTGAGAGGACAAGGAGAGGAAGCACCTTGCCGCTGCCACAAATACCAAGCGCAATTGTCTGTGACTAATGAAAGGGACGGCCTTTGTATTGTTCAAAGACTTTGGTCTGCTCTGCATTTATTGTCTTAAATTAAAATTTGCTCAGACGCAAACATCGTCTTCTTCTACACCCTTTCCTCTTCCCTGTCCCAAAATTCCTAGCCACCAGTCTTTCAATTCTGGATAATCAACTAAAAACTTGCCCATTTCTCCACACTCTCTTTCTCTTTCTTTTATAACCCATTTTCATTCATAGCCATTGAAACTAAAAACTGATTCTTTTTTTCAATGGATAATCAACTTAGCATCATCTTCAAATTAAGAATTTTTTCCTCTCCACAACAAAATGGGTCCATCCCCAGTATTCAAGTTCTACTTGTTTTCTATAATTATATATCGAGTTACTGGCTCTAGTAAATTTAAGTAAGAAAAACATATCTTACTGGCCGACCGACAGCAGATGGATTCTAATGCAGGATCACCTGCGCCATCACACAGTTTTTTCGCCATAGGCAGCAACTGTTGCAACATTAGTTAGTTAACTGGTTTTCCAAATATACATTTTCACACATAGCTGACATTGTTATTTGTATGTTAAAAGATTATCATCCTTTTAGCAAATATTCTCCTGACAATTGATGGAGGACCTGTTTGGTGAAGCCATGGCAAAATCTATGAAGCCAACAGTACGGTTGACAACTTGACATACCTGACGACTCTACCACCGGAAACCAGTGTATGGACCAACACCAGCAGAATCATAAGCAATGTCTATTGGACCAACGGAAGTAGATGGAAGTCGGAGTGTGCTCGCATGCCGAAGTGGGTTGGCGAGAGAGACTCCATTGGAAGGAAGCAGGAAACAAAAAGATGAGACCAAGAGAAAAATAGACAGCATGATCTGCATTTTAGAATCGTTTGGAGACACGGTAACGTGACAACACCAATAACATGAACATGTGTTTATAGGAACAATGGGGAGCTCTTGGTTGTTTACCTACTTTACCAAGAGGCTAGCTAGCAGAAGGTGCTAAGGAAAATTAGGCAGGAACTACACAGTCTACACTCCAATTTCCATTACACTTGAATAGCTGATTATTTAATGCATCTGGCCTCGTTCGTCGTTACATTCTTACCCTGAGCTCCTGTCCAAAATAGAGAACCCAAAATGAGCTCATCTTTGTATCTATAGCTGCTATACATAAAAAGCATGCCAACAATGAGAAGCTCCTTTCCCCTTAATATTTCTGTACATGGAAATTTTTAGCGCAGAGCAAAAATTTTAGTGCCGAACCAATCAAAATGGAAGGCTCCACTTATGCCACGGTGAGATAGAATTTATCTCGCTAGACCAGGATAGGGATCTGATCATTCAAGTAAAACGAAACTCAGTTCTGACGGGCTACTGTATTTCTTCTTTGGTAGCACTTTAGGTCGCCCTCATTACAACATCTTCCGCGATTAAGAATGCTCGAACCATTATCAACGACCATGCTTTCCTTCTTAAAAGCAGAATCCTCAATCAAGGACTCGTTGATTTTGCCATTGCAGGGTTGACATTCAAGACGATATGGCTGGTTAACCTGACAAGAAACATGCTAAGGAATCTTGTATAAAAACTGAAGGCTACGTTCCACAAATTAAGACATGATAGAAGATAACATGGCTCTCCGTTTCAAGTACCATAACTTACCGCAACTACTTGATGAACAGGCCTTCCGATTACATCACCGCTATTGCTTGCAGCAACACTGTTGACAATAGCGACAGTCAGCACTCAGCAAAATAACAAGCAAAAACGGATATAGAAATCCTAAGCACAAAATGAAAAAAAAAAAATCATGTCAATTTTTTAAGCCAATTAAATATGGGGTATTGCATGCTCTACTCTGACAAAACAGGAGTTGCCTTTATGTGGTGATCAAAATGTGAATTCCATCTTATTTATAACGTCTAGAAATAAGCAATAGCCATCTCCCCTCAGCATGCTCACCCCGCGGTCCTCTCTTTCCTCCTCATGAATGATTCATTGCTTTCTGTGGCTGCTAATTACATGGTAGATTCCTTCTTGCTGCTTGACACGACGTAAACCCGCTAGGTTGGTGCTAATAATTAAAGCAACTACACATAAAATGTGTGCAAGCAGACAGACCCATTAAACTAGAACCCTGCTAGAAACAAGGATTTAGTGACATTCCACCTGAACTTGATGGGTGGTAATGGTGCTTAATAGATCAAGTGCATGTCATATATAGTGAAGAAGGCCATTGGAACACGAGATAGAAACACAGAAACATCCGCCCAGCATTACCAGTACTTCACCTTGAGTTATTTTCTTTTTCCTTAATCCTCCCTCTACCTTGTTCTAATCAGGTCTACAGGGCAGAGGAACACTAGACAGCTTGCAAAAGAAACACGTGCCATCCTACATAAATCTCAAACTGATCTTTTGAGCAGCTAGCGTGATACTGCCAAGTAGAAGGAAGTCCCTAAGGATTCATTTGCCAGCGCCTTGTCCTTTCTACAAGCATAAAAGCGAACATGAAGTAACTGGAAATCTACAAAACAAATTTTATCCGACCATTTTAATTATCACCCTCCGATAATTCTTAGCAAATTTTATACAAATTAATTACTCAGATTCTCAAATAAAGGCAACTTCCTGGACGGCACTTTTCCAACCTAGCACCGTATCCGGTAACTAAAAAAGTTACTTTTCCCCCAAAATAAAGCATTTTAAGCCCTTGTGTTTTGCTGTTTCCTATAGATTATTTCCTTTCTTTTTCCATTTTTTAATAGAGGAAGTAAGAGACTGGACATACTCCACTGGTCCTTGTTCCATGGTTCCACCGTCCTCATTTTGATCTGTTTCAAGTATTTCAGGGACAGGACTAGAGTCATTGGCATCAACGCATTCACCACTTCCATAAATATCATCAAGAAGTGTAGGTTGGATTTCTGCATTACAGAATACAAGAACATGTGTGATGATTGATATACAAATATTCTTTTTTCACTTGTCCTCAAACAGAGTAAGCAGGCGATATTCAACAGACCTTTCAATGGGCTTGATTGTGCAGAAGGCAACTTCATTAATAGTTTCTGGCATATGACGGTATCCTGAAAATCTAGGAAAGTGTAATCCACAAACTGCAATCTCTCAGAGTCTGTCATCTTTGAAAATCCAAACGAACCAATCCATGTGTTTAGGACACCAGGAACAGCGGGCAAAATCAGTCTTTGGACTCCTAATTCCATGAGCTTCTGAAGGGGAAAAAAACAGAACAGCACTGACAAATTGGGCCAAAATATATCCACTTGTAGCAGTATAGTAGAAAAGAGATCGCTATGCTTAGGACTTCTGTAATCCTTGATAAATAAATGCATTCCTCTCTCAAGTCAAGAAAGGACATCATCGTGTAAGGAGAAAAAAAAAACTCTTTTCAGAAAGCTATTCCTAATTTCCACGACAACGTAAAACTTGGCATTATTTTCATTTTTTTGATGGCATTCAATGAGCGCTTTGAAAAGTATAATGATAAGCGGCCTCATTTGGTAGATTAACACGATGTCTATCACAGCCACTTGATGTATTGCAATTATTGAAGTTTCGAGTGAAGGAAAGCATTACTGGGGTTGCAAGCCAAATCTTCAAAAAACACAAGGAAATTGGGATAAATGAACATAAAAAAAGAAAGCCGGATTACAGACAGGCACAGTGGATTACCTTTTCGAGCACATCCATTAGCATGCGACACATTCCAAGTTGCCGAAATTGGAATCTTGTGCCAACAAGTGGTATTTCTGCTACTTTGTCTCCATGAATCCTTGAACAAGAAACTATCATTGTGAGATAACCATTATCTCACAAAACATAAAGGCAAGGCTGCTCAGCAACTATTTCTAATCCCATACAGACTACCATTGTGTGAATAAAGAGATTCTATGAAGTCACCTCACAGTAGCCACACTAACTAACTCGTCATTCTTCTCCAAAAGTATGGTGTAGAACCCTTGAAAGTTCAAACGGTTAAGTTCTGACCTGCAAAGTCAAATACAGAAACATTAACGATGCCTGACATCTAGTATGGAGAGAAGCAAATTCAAACTAACATAAAATTATGTCAAAATCAAGAATAATTGTCAATCCCCGTAGTCATAACAACTGACACCTTACAAGAACACAGTCCAAAGATGATAAACTGCCTGCCACCAATAATAATAACTCATCCTCACTGTTGCAAGGTAATTATAACTCAATAATCTATAAATTAGGATGTACCAAGAAAGTCCAGTGACTAATCAGCACGTTTCATAAAACATGATGAAAGATTAAGTAATAAATAAGTAGAGAACTGAAAATAATTAGGAATAGTATGAAGAGCAAATTATTATGGGGGTGGGGATTGTTTCAGACTGCTATGGCTGCATCATTTTTATTGAGGTGGAAATAGTGTGAATCCAAACATTTTTCTAAACATTCTTTTTGAAACCATCTTTTGCCTCTGCGCTTGCTTGTTTCTGAAAACTTCCACCTTTTCTGCACTTGTTATAGAAAAACGCATTGGCAGTCAATTAAAATATGCTCAATATGGATTTTGTTTGTGATTTGAGATACAAAAAACAAAGACAAAATCAGGAGCCTCTTGGTTCAGTACTAATATATGATCCAGAATGGTTAGATTTTGTTGTGCAAATTTTAAAATACCACTTTAAGCATGCTCTATGAATAAAATATACCAAATACCATGTAACAGAAAAAACGAAGTGTTTAGGATAATTTGTCTTAAATAATAAATTCTCACCCATTACTAAAAATAACATCTTTCATAAGATCCCTCCCGGTGCGAGGTTCCTCAATGGGCTCGAAACATTCATGCACCACATCAAGTGCTATTTTGAGTTTGCTGTAGGTCTCAACCAGGTCCTCATCATCAAAAGCATCAAGTTTATGCTGATCAGACTGCATATACTTGAATAACGTCCAAGTAAGATTGTCCACACCCACCGGAATTGGTTTTCCTAGAAGCTTTTGAAGGCCCAAAAATATCTACAACAGGGACACCATCATAACAGTAAAATCAAAGTGTGGCAACCTCCATGACATTCCAAGAAGAATATTCATTGAACATATATTTTTGTGGCAGCTATAAGCTACTGGCACCATGCATTATAAGATGGTCTACAGTGAAATTTTATTTATTTATTATTTTATTTTATTATGGGGGGGTAATAGCCTACGAAAATTTAATTCTTACTTGTCTTTGCAACTCGTATACTAATTGAATATTGTCAATTGATCCTCATATACATTAAAAAACAAAATCATCGAGTGTAACCAATCAAGCTGACTAAATTATATAATAGAACAACATTGAATCTCTTAATAGAAAAAAACTTGTAGTTTCACTTGGATCATATAAATCACATCATAACATCTCTAAGAATCTGAAAAAAGAGCCATCCCCCTTAAAACTTGTGCATATAGCCCCTACTCAATCAAAGAGGTGAAGGAGGTGTAGCCAAGCTAAGAAAACAAGGGAAGGGAGGAATGAGTGTAAAGTAAATCGCATTATACCTATTACAAGTTCTGTTATGTTTCTATTGGGGGTAGGATGTGGGGAATTTGATCCAAGTGCTGGTTATGCCTAAGGCTCTAAAGCTTTGTAATGCCATCCTTCCCCCAGCAATATAACCATTTTTTTCACGTTTTTAATTCAGGCCTATCATCCAAGGATGTAGCACCTAAAATGATCTTAGTTGATAGGACAGGTGTAGGTAATCCACTGAATCTTCAGCTTCATCTAAAATGGAATCAAAAACCAGCTAATATGCAAAACATATCGCCGGTATTTATAGCAACGGTATTAAACGTAAATGCAAGCAAGCTTGCCAAGGAAAAGGAATGAGATACATGGATTCAGAAGCCATTAGCATTAATTCTGCCTTGTGAGTTTCAAGAAAACCAATAACAAGGCTACGATGCAAGTGTCAACAATAATATGATATGCTGAATGGTGTATGAGAACAAGTTAAGCAAATAATTCTGATTCTATTTTTCAAGAGCTCGTCATTAATAACCAAATACATGCAAATTTAGCTTGATTGTGCACAACAAGAATAGGAAGAGAAAGTGAGTTTGAAGTACCACTTCACACTTTTTGCTGCAAAACCAATTTTCTTTAGGATGATCCTTCCATTTATCTGTCCATCTGTTACTCAGACACATAATATGATCTGCATCAAGTAGAGAGAGGGAATATTAGAGACATTTCAAACACAACCCTCCATTTGTTATCAGCTTTCGCTGCAAGCAGATAAAATTAACCTACATTGGTGTTCGCATTGAGTGCAATTAAGAACGCCATCAATAAAATCCTTGGTGTCTTTTTTCAATTTGTTTTGGCCACAAATTTTACAACAACATGATGGGCAGAACCAATCTCCATCCGGAACATCCTATAGAAGCATGAAAGAGAAGATAAAAAACGGCACTAAAGTTTAGACTCGCATGAGAAGTCAAATATATAAAATGATAATAGAATTTCTAAATGAACTGAAGAGCAAACACATAACCCACCTTCATACCCAGACATCTTTTATGGAATGAGGAGGGACAGTGATCACATAAAATTAATTCACCACCATAGTGACAAACAGAGCATACATGATCATTACCATCTCGATCCCAACTTCCCTTCAAACTATCAGGTGTCTCTGCCTTGTGATTACTCATCTCCTTGTCACGCATCATTTGTATCTGGCATTCTAGCAGAGACCTCCCATCATCCAGAAAGATGCTGGCAGCTGGCTTGCAGTATTTGCTAGCACCTGACCTGCAAGATTTGATGCCAGCATGAAGTTCAAAGCCACTAAGGGTGTGAACCTTCCCACAACAGCTGCACTTGATCCCATCACGAGCTATGCGCCCTTCCACTGTTGGATTTCTATCCTTTTGGCTGCCGTAATGTACTTTTGTCCTTGGCAATACGATATCATTGTCTATCAACAAAGACAACACAGTGCGAGGATTATGATGTGATGGGTCAGGAGCTACCGCATGCTGCACTCTTTTGCTTGATCGTAGCACACGGACCCACTTAGTATGTTTCTTATCATTTCGTGATCCAGTCAAACCTCTAGATGTTATCCCGCTTCTTGACTTTGGGCGGCTTGTGTTTTGAGCATCTGAATGGGTTTCAACATATAAACTATCCTTTCTTTTCCTTCGAGCCTTTCTAGTGGTTAGAACATTTATTTCGTGAAGGTCATGATGTTTTTTGGAGAGTGAAAAGCAAGAAGACTCTTTAGAACAGTTTTTTTGCTTCTGAAACTCCATTTTACAAATTGCAGAAGATATTTTTTCACAAGAAAACTGTCCCTCGACTGTTTTACTGTCATTTTCCATTTCCATATCTCTAGAAGTATCAGTGCATGTTCCTTTATCAAAGATGTGTTCGATGGCTTGTCTTAGTGACCAGTATGTCCTCCCCATAGGAGATCGATGGTAAAATTCACGCCTCCCATTAAATGTTTTATAGCCAAACACCCATCCTAGGGCTGCGAGGTGCTTCCTAGCTCTTAGTGACATATCAGCTTTCTTAATTCCCCTCAATCTCGTCCCGGATCCATGTTTAGACCAGAGATTACTCCATTCCACAATTGCTTCGGGACAATATTCAGGTTTATAAACAACTGCTTCAGAATTAGAAGAACTCAACACTTGAGAGCAACAATAAGGATCCCGAGCCTCTTGTTGCTCAATAAGAGAAGATGAATCACCATGAGAAGTATGCAAACTTTTTTTATTACCTTCAGAGGTTGGAGAAAGGATCCCTCTGTCAGTTCCACAAAAATCTAGACAAACCTGCCGAAGAGAATGGTACAGCTTCCCGTCAGGTGAGGTGTAACGCATTCTACTTGTGCCTCTATCTTTCATGGATTCAATTTTCCACCTCTGATGTAAAAGATGCCTCCTCACATCTTTGATTAGAGTACCCGTGGGCTTTTTGTTACCTATATTTGCGTATTTGATAATGGCATCTGGGCAAAATTCAGGTCCAGGAACCATGTCTGAGCCAGCACATAGCCAACTGCTTTGAATGCATGCTGAACCCGAAGATGACCCATTGATTTTATTGGAATTGGAGTTAGAAAAACCTTCATCACTGGTTATAGAACTGACAGCAGGAATTCCATCCAGGTTAGAAGGTAAGGCAAACAACGCCCGAGGCTTCATACACACAACTGCATCATCTTCACAGGAAAATTTTGGCACGACCCTGTCAAGAGTTGATTCAACAGTAGGACAACGAGGATAAAACAGCAGACAATCATTTAGCGGGTTATCGACTGGTATCATGGCGTGAGTCTTAACCAGATCTTCTTTCCGATTCATGTGAACATCATTAAAAGGTTTAGCGATCTGCAACGGCTGCTGTGTAGCGTCTGGAATGCCTATCACCTGGAAAAGATGATTCACCACGACTTTAAGATTATCATCAATTGCCCCTAAAACCAACTCTCTCCACAAAACTTTCACGGTAGAAGTCCACCCTCCAAGCTTCTCAAAACTCTCTTTCTCTCGCAAGTCATACCAAAGTTGTTTTATGGAAACGGGAATATATTGTTGTTGTTCGTATTCCTCAATCAACACAAGAAACAACCATTTCCCACGTTGTCGCCAAGTCTCATCAACTTCATTCCAATCCTGAGTAACCCTTAGTTTATTGACACTTGCCATAATTTCGTCTCCCAAATCAGGGAAAAATATCCTCCTCTCCTCTGAACCATCGTCGTGATCAAAAATCACACCTTCCCACCAGGCCTCCTGGTAATGCACATCCACACACATTCCGTATGGAAGACCATATTTACCAAACTGAAAGGGTGGTGGTGCTGGCCTGATGAGGCCGCGATTGTTACACCGGTCATCATTGGCACAATCAGGGTCATCAACGGGAAGTGAGACGCAAGCTTGATCAACAAGATAGTCAGACTCGTCATCATTAAGAATATGATCGTATTTAACTTCATATTTTAAGTTCGGGCCTTGCCTGCGACATGCAATGACAATTCCCGGGTGCCATGAGCCCTGAAATCCATCTTCCTCGCTCCTTACCTATAAAATCTCAAAATTAAACATACAAATACATTATCCAAAGTGAAAAAAAAAAATACAGATATGAAAAACATTAAATTGTCAAAAATAAGTAAAAGCTGCTCGATAAGTCATTACCAAAATTTACAAAAAAAAAATCACCAGTAAAGAAAATTTCCATATAATAACAGGGTAATAACTTGAGAAGAAAACTAAGAAAAAACCATTACATTAACGGTGTCCCATTTGACCAAAAATTTGGTAGTCTCTAAAGAACCCATGATCAACCCTTGCATGTCTGGAAAAGCAAAACATATTGCAAACATTGATGAACAATAACACCGACATAAACCAATAAAAAACCCAATGCAGAACCCATCAAAGCCAAAGCCACCATAAAACTTGACAACAAATTCAAGAATCAATAAACAATACAAGAAAAATCATAAAAAATAGTCAGTCAAAAACAGGCTAGAGAGTGTCAAAACCCCTCAAAAAACCCTTTAAAAAAGGAGTTAATATTTTACCTCTACTTTCTCATTAACAGAAAGCTTTATTTCGTTTCTTTTGCGTTTCCTCATTCTCACAGGTTGTTGTTTCTCCAAGTCCAGTACCATTGAAACAAAATTTTGATGGAAAGTAAAGGCTTTGAAAGTTTTTTTTTTTTTGGTTGGCAAGGCCGTCACAGATAGAGAGACAGACGGGTCCTTGAAAAAGGCAGGGAGCTTTTATATGGTTGCCTTGGGCTTGCTTACTCTCTCAACCCTCAAGCCTCAGCCTCACTCTGTAAACTTTTCCTATTCTTTCTCTCCAAGCAACAAAACCAATCTCTCTCTCCCTCTATAAAAGTGGTCTGGTTTGTTGGCATTTAATATTTTGATTTATTAAGATTTATTATGTGTGTGGAGAATATTATTTAATTTCTAGGGCACGTTGACAGTTTCTATATGTGGTTAGGGTTTAAAGAGAGGAAAAGAACGTATAAGGGCCCACAGTATTGTACGGTAGTACATTGTTAGCATTTGATTAACGGGTTCTAGTGGTCTACAACAGTCCTCAAGATTTTGTGTGGACCCTTCCCTTTTTTATTTTTTCACTTTTAGGCTTCTGATGTGATAATCATGAGTGGGGACAGCAAGGTTGCATGAGTCATTCCACGTTCCACGCACCAGGGATTTGATGGGTGCAATGAGAACACGAATGAGTGTAAACCACTCGAACATTTCTCTTCTTTCTAATTGGTTTCGATAACTAATTAGTGGTCTTTCATAGCTTGTGAAAGGAAATACCAAAAATGTTTTCAGTCGTCAAACTCACATCTCCACGCTAGTGAGTTTCTTCGAGTTAACGCAAACTGGGGTGTTATGTTACTTTTAAAATATTTTTTATTTATAAACATATTAAATTAATATTTTTATTTTATTTTTAATTAATTATTTTTAATATTAATGTATTAAAATGATCTAAAAATATAAAAATATTAATTTTAAAGTAAAAATAAAATAAAAAAATTTCAAACTTTTTTAAAAATATTTTTAAAATACAAAAATAAACACGAAATTAAACATTCAGATTTGATTCTTGCAATTAGAAAGAAGATGAATTTGCCATGTAGAAACTCCACTTTTGTGCTTACAATTTATATTTTATGATCATAAATATAAAACTGTATGCTTTCGTGTTTTCCTGAGCTCTGTAGCTTCATTTCAGTTATACTAGTTTGATTTCCTGTATTACGAGACGAGCTTCTTCTTCTTTTTTCGCAACGTAAAAAAATAATGTGAATGCTGTTAATGGTTTTCTAAAACCATCAAGTAAGGTTTTAACTACTGGTTGAAAAGTTCATACATACCTTCAATAAAATATATTGAGAGTTATGCTAACTAATAAATGATATCAATTTATTGATTCCAATTAAAAATTGAGCTGGGAATCTAAGGTAAAAACATTGATCACTGGAAAAACAAATACTGAATATTTTTTTTTCAATTTAAAATTTAAATTAGATCCTTAAAATGTTATTTTGTTTGAATTTTAAAAAATAAATTTTATTTTGTAAAATCTAGTAATAACTTAATGTTAAAATTTATTTTTAACATTATAAAAATTTTGTATAAAGTCAATCGGAACAAGATATTAAATTTAATTTTAAACTAATTTAATATCAAATAATTAATTTAAAAATAAAAAATAAGTGAAAAAAACATTAATACCTATTGAAACCCATAAGACTTGTATTTTTTGTATGTTGTATTTTCATTGTATTTTTAATACTATACTGGTTAATGTATTAGTTATTTTAAACATTATTTTATAATTTGCAAGCGTTAATTGACAAATCTAATCTACTTTTTTTTTAACGAGAAACAAATGTAGCCAGTAAAAAAAAATAGAGCTAAAAGAAAAAAATTAAGATGGTTTGCTATTTAATATTTTAACATGCCAATAAAAAAAATAAAAAAATATTTTATATTTTTTTATATATAAAATAGTTTTAAAAACATAATACTATATAGAATAGATATTTAGGATTGCAGTTATTTTTTAAAATATTCTTTATTTATAAATATATTAAAATAAAATATTTTTATTTGTAAAAATATATTTTTAATATTTAAATATTAAATAAATATTTAAATAATAAATAATAAATATTTTTAAAATTAATAAAATAATTCCAAAAATAACGTATTTACTGATAAAATAAAAAAGCTAAACTTATAAATTGAGTTGAAATTGATGTGAACGCAGAGTTGATAAAACGTAACAATGACAACTCTATGGGCTGTTCATGCCTAAGCTACCTGCTAGTGCAAGAGTCATAATTACTTCCTCCTATACTGCTTTGAGTGTTTAATTTAATAAATTTTTATTACAGGGGTTGATCCACGTGTTAATAACTGCTAACATTACATGCAGGGCTAGGTCCATGTGTCCACGTCATATCTCTTCTCATGAATTGTTTGTATATTACTATTGTATAAAGAATATAAATAGGATTGGTATAGATGGAATAATAAGATTGGTGTAGATGGATGTAGAAATCTCAAAACACATATAATAATCTAATAATAACTATAGTAATTAATAAAACTATTTTTACTACAATAACTGTACCTTTTGCTACACACTGATTAGATGGTCACAGTTTTAGATACATGGTGGCTGTTATAATTATAATTATGATTTAAAAAAAATATTTTATAAAAAATATTTTAGATTTAGATTTATTTGATATTTATATATATTTGGTTGAAATTATAATTGAAATTGAGGTTGAAAAAAATAATTTAATGTGTTTAATTAATAATATTGTTGAAATTGATGTTATAAGGTAATTTAAAATATATATATATTAATATTAATTATTTTTAATTTAAATATTGTAGCTTAACTATTATTATTAATTATAAAATAAATAATACTTTATATAAAATATTTTTTAATGTTACATTAAACTATAAACAATTTTATTAAGTATGAAATACATACAATAATAATTTCAGTTTTTTTAGTTTTTTAAATGGTCAATAACATCAAGAAAAATATAATTTGGAATAAAATTAAAATTGTGATCAAATTCTGCAAATGTTACTTCGTTAAATAATCTCTATTTAAATTTATATAATATTATTAAATATTATTAAATATTAATTTTTAAATAAAATAAAATTAAAAATTAAAAATTTATTTTTATTTTTTATTTTATTAGATTGAATCCTATTTAATACATGTTGATTTTTGGATCAAACCTGATCCTGGTAGAATTAGTCCGACCAAATAGAAGAGCTAGCTACCTTATTCAGTAATCATGTATTATACTATAATACATGAATACTAAATACCTTATTTAGTATTTATATTAATTATACTATTTACTCAACAGTACAATTAACCGTAAAGGAAAAATTAATTGCCTTTTGTTTTCTCTGCGTTTTAAACATAAAGCATTATAGAATACATAAATAATAAATTAGTTGCACCACCTCATTCCCAAACTGCCTCTATCGGCAACAATGGAGGCTCGAGGAAATATTTCAGGGGGGGTAACTAGGTCCCACTGCAAGCTAAAAAGAACCAAATTTTTTTGGTTGGATTGGGAATTGCAACTGGTACGGCTTGCGTGTCGTGGATCCACTTTTGGTTTTTTTTATAAATTTCGATGTCTAAGTCACTGCAAACGAGTTTTGAAGAAATAAAAATAAATTGATAATTTATATATCTAATAGGTGATTTTATTCTCATTACAGGATAAAAAATAAAAAAAATATAAATTTATTTTATACTTTAATTTTATTTTTTGTTTTTGTTTTTAAAATTCTTTTAAATAATTATATATATATATATATATATTATTTTATTCTATAACTTGAGAATTAGAATTTATTTATTTTTATATTAAATATTTTAACTTTATTAACTTGAGTCATGATTTTTTAATAAAAAATTATATTATTTTATTTATTTTTTATTAAATTATATATTTAAATTTTATAATTTAGATTGTTGGTTTAATAAAATATTTTAAATTAACTTGATTGTAGTTACTTGAGATTATAGGTTTCTCGATTTTTATGTTATTTTTTTTATTGTATATGGCATTTTAATATAATTTATTAAGAATAACAACAACCATAATAATCCAACACTTGTGGCAAAGCATTTACTTTTTAGGGATATAAGTAAAATTAGGTTTAAAATGCTTGACTCATATAGTTATCCATATCGCAGCACCTTAACGCTTGATTCATGCAGGGAATTTCTTATAACGCTATCCTGTCAGGGACAGAGAAGGCCATGGCATTTTTGGCATTTTTCGTTTTAATATTCTGGTTTAGAATAGTTATTTATTTTTTCTTTTTTGTATGTGTGTGTACAAAGTAAAATTTTCAGGAATATTTTAATTTTAATAAAAATAGTTAGTTTTTGAATAATCCGGGAAGATGAAATTAATATCAAAATCGAAGTAGGAACACTGCACCGGGATTTTCTTGGCCGTAAAAGCAAAATAAAAATCACAATAATAATTTTATTCAATACAAAATATATAATTCAGCCCAAATTTACTCCAAAAGCCCTAAAAAAAAGTTATTTAGGCCCACGTACAGGTACAAGAACGAGTCCATCTCAATACAAAGGCTAACAAATCCTCCTCTCTTAAACCATCAAAAACCCTCTCACTCTGCCTCGACGTTTTTTCGTGCTAAAACTCAAAACCTTAAAATTCTAGAGAATTTCTCGAGACTCTGCTATTCTCCTTCTATTTCCTACTTTAGTTCAAACCTCCTCGGAACATCCTTTCCATTAAAATACAAACGACAAGAAGCACAAAAGTCGAGTTAAACAGGTAAAACTCCTCCACTCTTGAAATAAACTTCACACTAGACATCAATGTCTTGAGTTCTTTTTGTGGGTTTTAGGTTTTCAAACTTGTTTTCTTTTTTTCTGGGTTCACATCAAATGTTTTGATTTTCGGATTTTTGCACTGGTGCTTCTGTTTTACTGTTACAATTTACTATCTGGGTTGTCGCTTATGTTGATTTTAAAGCCTGGAATTTAGCTTTCTAGCTGTGTGTAATAGTTTAGGGAACTGATGGGCCTTTATTGTAGAGGAATTTTTTGTTCACGACCAGTCTCTCCAAGGAGTCAGTGGTTTCGGGACTTGACAAAATGTCTATTGGAATAGGACTAGAGACTCTTGTAGATCGTAAGTTAGCAAATTCTATATAAACTCTTTTTTGTGGTTTTGGTGTTTAATCATGGTTTTTACTTTCTACAGGCTAATGTTATAACTCTAGTTGTTTGACTTCCTTTCCTGTGGTCATTAGTTGTTGGGGTCTAATGTAAAGAGCTGACTTAGACATTTTAGGTGTTTAAATGCATACATTTCGGCAGCACCGTGTTCGAGCACGAACATTTTAGGTGTAACGCGGAGCATTTTTCCGAGGTATATAACCTTTGGTATTGTTGCATGCTTGCAAAGTATGCTGAAACAATAATGAAAGCAGGTAGACGTGTAATGGAATGACAGGTTAGATTGTAGAAGCCGACAACATGTGAAACATCACAGAAGAATATTAGCATGATTATACAAACGTGTATATTACAAAACTTGAATTGACCAGGGTTCATTAGGTTCAAAGGCCGTGACAAGGTTCTTCTCATAAGGTGCAGGATTGACAATTTAGAGAGTGACCAAGGGTGTGCGGTGGCTCGTTAACAGTGTAATGCCTAATGAAGAATATTCTTAAGCCTCGAGCTGGGGTTCATAGCAAGCTTTTGAAACAGTCGTTTTTAGGTTTCACTTCTCGATCCTTAATTGCATGCAGTTTTTAGGTCAATGTATGTAGGGTTTATTTTCGTTATTTTCTAAATTTATTCAGTTTTCATCATTTTTTCCTGTGCAGAAACGATTTCAGTTATCACAAATGATGGCCGGAATATAGTGGTGCGCTATTATATTTTTCTAGTGCATTCACATGATCTTTTACAATAACATATTAATTGTAAACGGGTCCCTTTTGATTCAGGGAATCTTAAAAGGCTTCGACCAGGCCACAAATATTATCCTTGATGAATCTCATGAGCGCGTTTACTCCACCAAGGTTTGTATCCTTATCTAGCTTCCAGTTTCATTTTATTCCTTTGCCTATTTGAACCCTAGTGACTAAAGAAAAAAAAAAGAATTTGCAGAAACTTAGATGCATGTAGCAGTTAAATAATCCTGGTTTTATATGGCTGAGCTCAATATGGATGTATATGTAGTTTCTCAGGGCATGCTTAATTTCAATAAGTTTTTTTTTTTTTTTTGGAAAATATGATGTTCTCTTCTGTGGTGTAATGCTTCGAAGAGCTAAAGATAACAAACATGTTTGTGTCTTTTTAGCGCCACAGGCCACATGAATAGTTTGCTTGATTAATTTTGCAGGAAGGTGTTCAACAACTAGTGCTGGGCTTATACATAATAAGGGGTGACAACATGTAAATGCCATCTTCCATTTTTATTTTATTTTTAATAAATTTGTTTGGGAAGGCTGATACCATGCCAGTTCCCTCTAACAATGTTTTTCTTTTGTTGTTTCTTGCAGAAGCATTGTTGGGGAACTTGATGAAGAGATTGACGCTCATCTTGCCTTGTCAGGTCTGAGAGCTCATCCACTCAAGCCCGTCATCCATTGATCTGATAGGAGGGAAGGAAACGGCATCTTTATAGAACACGTGAAGGGTTAAGTACTTGCGAAAGAAAATGTGTATGAAGACTGGTGTGCTTAATGACGAGTAATTTATTGTTCTAATTGTCACCGTAGCAAAATATCATCAAATTATTTGTTTTTATGTTTTATAAAGTAAGGTGTTTTTGAAAAAAATAAAATATTTATTTATTTATTTTGCTTTAATTTATTTATTTTATATTTTTAGATGGTTCTGATATATTAATATTACAAAATAAATTTTGAAAAATAAAAAATATTATTTTAAAAAACAATTAAAAAACCAATTATTATTACAAATATAATGCTGCATAATTCCTCTTTCGACTCTTCAGCTGCATCAAAGTGTAACAATTCAGCGCAGGCCCATATAAGTTGTTTCAATTTTTCAGAACCCTTCTTTCTAAAACAAAAATGTATTCTGCATGTCGTTTTTTCGTAACACAAACGACATGTCGTCTTTCGTTAGCGAAAAATAAAAAGTAAATACTACTTCTAATAGATGATCTGCCCTACATATCGCGCTCGCTGTTTATGCCGAAGCTGAAATAATGGCCAACACCAATCCCTCACAGCTCCTTCCGTCAGGTCAGCTCCATTTTTGTTTCTTCTTTACGAGTTTTGCACTCTTTTTTAATTTTCTTCAAAAAATCATTAGTAACAAAAATGATTTTGGATTTTTTTTTCTTTTCTTAAAAAACAGAGCTAATAGACAGGTGCATAGGGTCGAAAATATGGGTCATAATGAAAGGAGACAAGGAGCTTGTTGGTACTCTCAGGGGTTTTGACGTCTATGTCAACATGGTCCTTGAAGACGTTACTGAATAGTAAGTCATAATGAACTCTCTCTCTCTGTTTTCCTTTCTTTCCCTTTTCTTTTAGGGTTTTAATAGATGCATGCAAAACTCCACTTTTTGTTGAAATGTGAAGGGTTTTTTTTTCACTCAATGTTTCTTTACTCTGGTAATTCTGTTGTTTAATGTCATGGCTTTTTTTTTATTTTTTACAATGATAATGATGGGCAAGAATTTTGGGTATCTGGAATAAATTGCTGCCTTTCATAAGGACAGGTTCTTGGATTACGGTCTTTGCGATTGCTAGCATGATTGTCTTTGATTGCTATACTGAGCTGTATTTGTATGTGAGTGGTGTAAGGCTTGGTTGTAAAATTTTATTGTGCTTTTATTTTTTTCCAAATTGAAGTAAAATTGTAATCACGGTGGTCAGTGATTGTATGGAGGAATTGATGTTATGCTTCGGTAATGTTTACTGCTTGATGCTGATCGAGTGATGGAGTCTTGTGGGTGGTCCCTGCGTTGTGGCTGCACATTTTGTCTGCGACTTCTCTTTCTTGCAAGCCATTAGCGAGTGACTTTATATGGAGATTAGAGTACTTTCCATCCCATATATTCACTGAAACATCATCTTATGCAATACATTGCTGAAAGACTGCTTGTTTTTTAACTTGCTTTAATTTGCTTCTTTATCAATGTTGTAGTGAAATTACAGCTGAAGGGCGACGCATAACCAAGCTTGATCAGATATTGCTGAATGGAAATAACATTGCCATTGTAAGTATGATTGCCTATGGCTTATTTTAATTCTAGTCCAAGCCCATCAAATTACAGCTGTGTTCAGCGTTCCAGTATTTGGCATTTCCTTTTACTTGTGTTTTATGATTTTATTGGTGAGTTACCCTTGTTCTCTCGAGATCCTGGAAAAAGGACACAAGGTGAATTGGAGAGGTCTAGATTGTGTTTTACTTTTTTGAAATTTGTAGTTCTCTAGATATGTGGATTTTCTAATTTTAGTTTGCAATACAGCTGGTTCCTGGTGGTTCCCCTGATCCAGAATGAAAGCACGTGGATGCTTGCATAACTTATTTTTCCTTTTGATGTAACTGTAGCAGATAACTTCTTTTTTTATTGAGAAGTTCATTTGTTAGGAATTCCACTTCCATCCTTTTGCTTTCCTGCAGAAATGTAGCTGAAATATTATGATTGTAAATGATTTTCTTTGTCTAATGAACCGTATTATCGGGAGATTTGCTCTTGCCTTTTCTTTTCTTCTCTAGTTCTTGTTTAGTTGTTTAAGATTAATTCAGCTCTAAATATAGATATACTAGCAGGGCCTAGAATGGTTCAGATATGGCATGAGATACGGTGAGTCAAGGGAAATGAGAAATAGGTTGAATACTCGAGGCTGAACTGGACAGCCCTTACTCTGGTGGATATATAGAGAACATGGTTATTTAAATCCATTGATTGCGATGCCATGATTTTAAACTATCAGCTTGTTAATGTCAGAGACATTATTACGGGTAAACTACCTTGTAAGCATCCATGATGTGGAATGATAATGGCTAATATTTCCTTTCATTTGTGATGATATATTCGTCTATTCCTCTGTTTTTCTTTGGAGTTATTAAATGAATGGTTATCTTGTTTTCATACGTTGTGAGGCCAATATGAGCCTGATAGCAGCACGCCCAGCAAATCGGGTGAGAGGAAACCAATTGGAGAGTGAGATTTGGCTAACATCCTCGTCCCATTTCTGTAAGCCACCCCCAGCCCTTTCGTTTGGAAATCGGAATGGGCCAGAATTCCTTGTCATTTATTGTACAGTAAATGGTATTATTTGGTTCAAGGATGATAACAATCATTGGAAAATCAGAATGCAATTTACCTTATCTTCTTTGGTAATACGAAGACTTATAAATCTTGTTTCTGAATCAAAACCAAAGGCAATCTCGGCTCTACGAGGAAATCTTGTTTCGAACAAGAACCAGAGTATGATGCGACATGTACCTAAAGCCCAGTAATAAACCGAGGCTGTATAGACGTTAATTAGAGTCAAGGAAAATATATTTCTTCTATCAGTCCAACTATGGCTATGAATGACTAATCTTAACATGGTTTTTGAATGACTTGTTGAAGGGGAGGCGTGGAGGACACCTAATCTTAACATGGTCCTCTTCAAAAAGTACAAAACCCTTGCCCCCCAAGGAGTCAAATTTCTCAGGCAGCTTTTTATTCCTCTGCAAGTAATCTACCTAGAATAAATAAGAAATGTAGCTTTCATCTTCTTTTTGTTCCTATCTGCCTACCCTAGCTTGCAGGAGATCAAGTAAGCTCTTTCACTCCATAAATGTTTTTCACATCAGTTCTTCTTTTTATTTTCCTATTTCCTTTTTGTGAGTTTTGGGCTTCGAACTGGTTTTGGTTCTAGTTTTCATGCTTCAAAATTTGTCTTTAATGTTAAACTGTTTCTCTAGTTTCAATTCTTGAAGAAGATCATTATGTCATGCTAGTATGACTGGAAACCACGACATGTCAATATTACTTCCTTTTCTTGTAACTTCTCCTGATCTTAAGACTTTAGAAGTGAAATGCATTCATCTTTGATTCAATCAATATAACGAGAAACCATGAGTTGAATGATATCTTCCTTTTGTGATGGTGGCATAGTTGTTAAACTCATATGAACTTGACTGGTAAAGTAAGTCCTGGTTATGGATTGGAAAAAAGTCAAAAGCTAGTCGTTTTGGAGAAATCTTACACTCAATGTTCATCTATTAATCTTAACTGATGTAAAGTGTGAATTAGGCATTCTAATTTTGTCGAGCTTGAGCTTGAATATCGGAGCTTGGTTCAAGAACCTGATAGTTCACTGTTAATGGGTTATAAATTTCTTGTCTCGTAATCGTTTGATGTAATTGTCTTTGGATTTACACGTCGACACATTTAACTATGAAATATCAAAGAAGGTCCTTGCTCATGGTTCTATTTGGTTATTCTTGTGAATATACAATTCAATTGCAAATTGCCATTTTGAAAATGAGAGTTTTTATCATGCTCACTTGTGCTTTCATACTTTGTTGGTTACAGGCATATTAGAAACTAAGAGCTTTTTGAAAGCGAGCAACATGGCAAAGCATCATCCAGATTTGATTATGTGTCGGAAGCAGCCAGGAATTGCCATTGGAAGACTTTGTGAGAAAGATGATGGGAAATGTGTCATCTGCGACTCCCTGGTGCATCCTTGCACACTTGTGCGAATTTGTGATGAGTGCAATTATGGATCCTTCCAAGGTCGATGTGTTATCTGTGGAGGAGTGGGAATCTCTGATGCTTACTATTGCAAAGAGTGCACACAGCTGGAGAAAGATAGGGATGGATGTCCAAAAATCGTTAATTTAGGGAGTTCGAAGACAGATCTGTTTTATGAACGTAAGAAATATGGTTTTAAAAAAAGATGATAAGCAGCGAGTTACATCTCTAGTGGTTTTTCTCTGCCATTGTTAACCTGAATTTCCCGAGACACAAACAAAATTGATGGACAATGTTGTAGTTCTTGAATTGTATTACTGATTGTTACTGCCAGTCATTGCGAAACGCTGTTGATCATGTTGCCTTTTATGCAATTGACTTGGATCGTACCATAGAGATGCCTAGTATTAATTTTTTCTCCTTTTGTGCTCTCTGCTTACTTCAAATCCCATGTTTATGGTCCAATGGACTTGCATTGTGTGAGGATCTGAATTTAGTATCAAATTCAGATCCTCACCCGTCCTTGGCAGCCTAGTCTTGGCTACAACTGTTGAAAGCTTTGATTTCTGATGGTAGATTTTATCTTTTCCTCCTTTTCTTGGTTGTTTGAGGGGTGCTTCTTAGAAGTGGCAAGATGAATCTAAATTTCTGATGCTTAAAATTTGATTTTCACTTTGTTGAGGTGAAAATGCACCTTATAGTCTTCCGCACAAACAAACATATTTATAGAATGTTTTTAGTAATTACAATAGCTTTTATAATTATAAAATGAAAATATCAGGGTTTTAAAAATATAAAAATTATAACTATTTCTAAATTTAAGTTTTTATCAAAATTTGAGATTAAAAACAAGTTTAAGTAATGAAAATCAAATAATCTCTGAAGTTATAATCAACCAAAAAATATCTTTAATCCCACTACATCAATTTTAAATAATGTTTGATTTTCAATTTTTCATTTGAAATTATTTTTATATATTTTTTAATTATTTTAATTTTATAGTATTAAAAATAAAAAATATTATTTTTATATATTTTTAAACTAGGAATATTTTAAAAATTAACATCTATTAAAATATCAAATACACTATTAGAAATGTAAACAGAGGCTTGCGAATGCTGGCCCAAAATGGGGAATCACGCGGAATGGACAAATAGAAAGTTTCGGTATGTACAGTTTTGAGATAGAGACGCTTAGCTTGGTTGCATGTCCTTGTGAAAGACATCCCGTTCATTTATTAAAAACGTAGAGTAAATTAAACGACTCCATGTGTTCTTCCGTTCACCATGGTCGTTCGCTATGTCTTCTTCAATTGCAGCGAATCACAGTCGAACAGGTTAATCAATGGGACGAAAAGTTCACCACTGGATGTGATTAAGAGAAGTACCTTCACTTTCCAACTTCCAGAGGACCTCCACTATCGAAGGAAAATAAAAAGGAATTTACTTTTTAATCCTACCTATAAATGCCCAATTTTTCAATTTATACGAAAGTTTTTTTTCTTTTGATGAACTTGTCGTAATAATCATATTTCTATAAGTTTTTACATAAATACTTGGAGGTTATTAATTTAAATTTAATTAATAAAATTTTTTATAAAATATCTTTATCAATTCAAATTCAAGCAATCGCATTCAAGTCTAATTTTTTTCAAAGTATATAAACTCAGGTATAATAACTCAAGCTCATGTTAAACATGTTATTAGTTTTATTGATATTAGGTATAGATCACAACATTCACACGAGCTTGGATTGTTAAGCTCAAACCTAAGATACTAAAGTTTTGATAATATATTTGGACTAATTTATTTTTTTTTATCATTAATAGGTTTAAAAATATTGTTCATACCCAACATTGTTTGGAGAATTTTTTTTATAACATTATATGAATTTTTCAATATTTTATATTAATTTAACTTAAAATATTATAAGAATAAAATAATTCTTTAGCTCATTCTCTTTATAAAAAAAAACCTAGGGAGATATATAAATACTCATGAATTTTTCAAATTTTAGGTTTATAAATTCTTTATTCTCAATATTTTTAATATATATATTTTAAGAGTTTATCTATCTAAAATATTATTATATTTTCTTTAAAAAAAATACTTAAACATATGAAATTTTTTAAATTTATCAAAATAAGACCTTTACATTCACTAGACATCAGTCATATTAACTTTTTATGCACCAACCATTAATCATTATAAATATTATAAATAAATTAAATTATTAGAATTAAAAAATTAACTTATTATTAATTACATAAATATTACTCCTAAACATTCTAGATTTTAAGACATTATTGATAACTATTACATAAATTTTGAAGTTCTTCTGCTACTTCAGTTTTATCCATGACATGATTTTAACCTTCTAGTCACAGGAAATACATATTTATTATAACTATATTCTAAAAAAAAGGGATTGATTATATATATACATAACACAGAGAAGGAGTGCATTTCAGCAATTCGAATTTTACATTATCACTACCTTAGGAAGAAGATAGAAAATACGTTAAAAAAGAAACATCGAGAGATTCGCTATTACCCATAAACATTTAGGGCCATCAATTAAAAAAAATAATGTCTCTTCAAAGAAAAAGCTAAACCTTTACAAGAGGAAAGTGTTTTTTTTTTGTTTTTATATATATATATATTTGGAAAACATTTTCATTTTTTTACAAAAAAAACATCTTATAAAAAAATATTTTAAGATTTTAAAATTAAAAAAATATTAATAGATTTTACTTTTACAAGATTATATATCTATAATATTGTATTTAAAATATTTACCTTATATATATAGCAATATTTTATAAAAATAAACTATATATAAATATATCATATAATAATAAAAATCACCATCACACTTTTTATACCTCATTAAATGATCAAATAGTTATATATTTTTTATTTTTTATTCAACTTAACTTTATAACTATTTTTTATTTTTTATTCAACTTAACTTTTATGATGTTACTAAAAATTAGAAAATAATTTGTTTTTTTAAAATTTATTTTTCATAAAAATATTTTTTTAATAAACAAAAACTGATCCTAAAATAATATCATCAAACATAATAATAATATTATAGTATCAAAGTGGATTTAATTATATAAAAAGGAGTTGTTGTTTTTAATTAAATGAAAATGAATCACAATTTAATAGAATCAAACTTATTATTAACTATCTCTCGTTTAATTAATCATATAATATTGATTTTTACACGATAAAAAAATTTATCATAATTAATCTAGGTAGTGACCAAGTGGTAAGGATTTGAGATCAAGAGATTTGCTTTCCCTGTGGTTTTAGGTTCGAGTTCTTAATTACTCATATGATAGTTATTAGAGACTTACATGGTCGTTAACTTCAGGACTCGTGAAATTAATCATAGTACACACAAGCTGATCCAGACACCCATATTTATCACATAAAAAAAAGTAAAAAACCCAGGACTTTAAAATTCCCAGAATTCTTGAAATGCCTAGCGTTTCTTTTCAACACGTGATGAAGACGACACTTCGTTTAAGGTTCCAACCCGCCGACATTTCATTTGTATTTATTGGGGAGACACTAGTTGGAGCCCAGGCCCATCTTCGCAGTCGGCTTAGAATTAAAGTTCGTGTCGTTTCTCGAGTGTTCGTTCTCTTATAAGCCCATCTACAAACTCCCAAACAGAAAGCGTTCTCTCGCTCCCTCTCTGCAAAAAGAGAAGCAACAGTCTCAAATCGATTCCAGCAGGTACGTATATGTCTTTCTGCTCATCTATATTTTATTCTTGTTTTTTTTTTAATATCAGACTTGGTGTTTCGATATTTGGTGTGTTTGGTTTCTTTGCTTTGTAGTGTGGGTTGGTTGTCACAGGTTCTAATTATAAGCTTAGGTTTTTATCTGGGTGGGGTTCTCATAGGAGCACTTGTCTTAATAAAAGAGGACTTTGTTGTCTTTTAGAAGCACGAAATAGCACTTGTCATCTCAAGCTTCTTTTCTGAAAAGCTGACATTTTCAGTCTTGGAAGTCCCCAATCAAACATGAGCTTCTTCAATTTAATTAAAAGGATAATTTAGTTAAGTTTGACCCTCAAAATTGGCACTAGGTTCATTAGCCTGATAGTTCCTGCTAAGGAAAAGCATGGATCTGCTGTTCGATTTCCAGGTCATATAATGTATTCCATTGCTTCTGCTTGTAGCTGATCATAGAAAGTTGGCATGAATGTGTGAGTATACTTATGGAGTCTACTGTTTTAGGATGACCCTTATGAAATTTGATTCATTTTGTGTCATTTTTTTTATTTAATTTGTATCATATATGCTAAATATGAGGCATTGGAATTGTATCGGTTTCTCAGAAAGAGGAAAGAAGAAGATTTTTGCGCGCTGGTGCCGTTAGTTGTTGCAATGAGCATATATAGTGCGCGAATTGTAGTTATGAATATGAGGCGAGATGTTATTTTTTTTACCAAAATGTAATCTACCCCATACTTTGACATATGTTTACAGTTGTGGTTGTCTCAGGTGCAAGTAGCAACACTAAGATCTTGAAGAAATCATGGCGAAGCATCATCCTGATTTGATTATGTGCCGGAAGCAGCCAGGAATTGCTATTGGACGCCTTTGCGAGAAGTGCGATGGAAAATGTGTAATCTGCGACTCCTATGTGCGTCCTTGCACACTTGTGCGAGTATGTGATGAGTGCAACTATGGATCCTTCCAAGGCAGATGTGTTATTTGTGGAGGAGTGGGAATCTCAGATGCCTACTATTGCAAAGAGTGCACTCAACAGGAGAAGGATAGGGATGGGTGTCCAAAAATTGTTAATTTAGGGAGTGCCAAAACAGATTTGTTCTATGAACGTAAGAAATATGGTTTTAAGAAAAGATGATGAGCAGTGGGTCACATCTTTAGTGCTTTTTTCCCCTCACTGGTGCACTCAATCTAAAATGTTGAAACTAGTTATTAAGTCTTGAGTTGTATCTGCTGATATTACCCCTAGTCGTTTTGAAAACAATATTGATTACTGAATTTGTCGCTTAATGCAATGGACCTGGATTGTATTGGAGCCATATCTAGCCTTTTATGATGTCATGAATTCTATCTTCATGTTTATAATCTAATTGACTTGGATTTATTTCCAGGCATGTTGGCAATTAGTAATGCTCCTCTGTCCTAGCAGTATGTTTCATTCACTAATGTTATCATTTGTTCAAGTTGATAACGTGAAGTTCTTGGCTCGAGTTGTGAGCAATGGTAATTTCTTTACCGGGCCTCTGCGGTTACTGTAAGTTTTTTGGCCTTCTGCAGGGATTAATGTTGCTAGTAGTGCCATTTTCTGTTTGCTTAATAGTATTTTCTCAGGCGACCATCATGTTCGTGAGTATTACGATTTGTCATGTCTGTCGACCTTCGATGATTAGACTACGAAATCTACATTGCTGGGAACACGGGTCTTTTCTGGATCCAACTTTTTGGTTGTCTAGCCGCAACCTTTACGGTCAGCATCGTAATTCATAAAGCAGCGGGTAGAGCGGGGATGTTGACTTTAAAGGAAAGGGATGGTTTAAAAACCCAAAAAACAAGTCTATTTTTCATTTGCCTTGATCGTTGATCTGTGGGCAGAGAATCTAGTGTTTTTCATTGTTCTGGAAGTGAAACTTGGAGCCTCTTGCACCACTAGGACGTTGAACTGCATTTGAATTGCACTTGCATTCACGTCCAAAACTGCCGAGATGTCGGTCGTTGCGTATGTACTGGTTTGGATGCTGCCTGCACTACATGATGATAGTGCCACTAGTCGTGGGCCTAATCAGATGACGCCTTTGCATGATTGTATTGACTTTGACAGTCACATACATCCATTCTCCCTTTCCTTGTTTTTTATTTTTTATTTATCAATGTGTTTCTTTAATAATTATGTAAATTCTTAGTAGTTTTAAAGTAATTCAAACTTATAATTATTAAAAAATAAATTAAAGAGCTAAGCTACCTCTTGATTTACCATTCTTTGCTATACAACTGATGTCTTCAACACAAGACACTGCGGAGTGTCATGTTCGGGCATGCAATGGAGGGATTTGAAGCTTTGCACAAATGGTCCAATACTTTTTTATCTATAAATGTGAAGGTCCTTTTGCGGGTGAGGGATGCCTTGTCTGTATTTTTCTTTGTTTTTAACTGTGATGGTAGTTTTAGGTTAGTTTATACTTCAACTTAGATACAATTGTACATTAATTACTGTATGCTAATCTTTTTTGTTCTAAAGTTCGTAGCTCTTTGTTGACCTGTCTTTCAGACAGCTCAGACACATTTTCGAAACATATCTTGGATACTCCACCACCACAGATAAAATCTTACAACTGATTGATGTCTCTCTCTCTCTCTCTCTGCAGATTCTGGTGCTCCTTACTGCGCAACCACGAGAAATTAATTACTGTATGCTAATCTTTTTTGTTCAAAAGTTTGTAGCTCTTTGTTGACCTGTCTTCGAGACAACTCAGACACATTTTCGAAACATATCTTAGATACGCCACCACCACAGATAAAATCTTACAACTGATTGACGTATCTCTCTCTCTCTCTGTGCAGATTCTAGTGCTCCTTACTGCGCAACCAAGAGAAGTTAATTAAGCACTACCATGATTAAAGAAAACACGTTGACATGAACAGATTGCTCAATCTGCGGCCAATTCTGCGCATTTAGACTTATCTACAAACTCTTTATGAAGTGAAATGCGAGTTCAGGGCTTGAAATTACTTGAAAAGGAAACAACACGAACCGATTGAGTTGTACATGCCATGCTCCAGTAAAAAATGCTGCCTACATCATGGAACCAATTGAATAATGTATAAATTCAGAGAAGAGCATTGCAGTGATTTGACATATAAAATCCAGTTATGAAAATACAATATTTGTTCTGCTTACGTTGATTGATATTGTTCCAATAGTTATTTTTTAAAATATTATTTATTTAAAAATATATTAAAATAATTTAAAAATACTAAAAATAATTATTTTTAAAAAAAAATAAAGTTTCATCCACAACGCCAAAAACACGATAAAAACAAGATTATACTATTTCTTTTGATCCAAAACCACTGTGTTGAAAGAATCATACTTGCTTTTAAAATGAAATCAATGGCAGACTCTTTTACTTCGTACGACATCTCAGAAATACTTTGAATAGATACAATTGTTAAATTTTAACCGTGTGGATGTTCTTACAACTGATTTTACTAAATGAGTTTCTTTTCAGAGAATCTTTACAACGTATGCGAGTGCATAAGGTGGAGTTTGCATCACGTGTTGCCCTGATTAAGACTGGAGAATTATGTTAATTGCACACTCGATTTATGCGAATAATTTTAATTGCTTTCAAAGCTGTTTTCGCTCACAAATCACTTTGATAGCAATGAAACTATCAAAGTCAAACCTTTGCTTCAAAACAGAGTATACAAATTACAATAATGGTTTTTTTTTTTTTTTTGGTGGTGCTAAATTCACGATCAATACATCAAATTGTGCCTTTTTAGAAATACTCTCGGTTACCTCCAAGGTTTCCACAAATGTACCACACGAGTTGAGGATTTTATTTTTATTTTTTTATGTTAAGGTTAAATCAATGCATTTTTTTATTGAATTAATTGAAGACATAAAAATGGCATCGAGAATGAAAAAATAATGATAATTTCATTTTTGATGACTCTAATTTGATGTTTACATCAAGTGATTAAAGAAGGAATGTTGAGTTGGTGCTATTGAAACTTTGGAACCATTTTTCTATAAAAAAACTTATAATGTAATACAAACAATTCTTATAGATAATTGCGAGAGAGGGTGTTATTAAGGACATTCTTGCATCAAAGATTATTTTCTGTTTACCATACAATATTTTTTATACAATCTGTTTATTTGCACAGTCTGTCTTTTCATTTTGTTTATTATCCAGAGATGGGTATTTTGTTAATGGGCAACTAGCTATCTAGAATTATATAATTACAAATTTGACTGCAAAAAGCAAGCACCCCTTTCCTTTTCAGGAAAAGGAAGCGAAAGCACCCCGTTGACCGGAAGCTCAACGGTTCTGATGCACCCACGACAGATATCAAAAGTGGCATCCACGTTTTGTAAAACGTCAACTCTCATCTTGCAATCATTATTTGCCAAGTGGAAGTAACACGAGACTCATTGCTGTATAAAAAGGGAGCGTTGTCTGCTTGCCATTTAGAGAGACAAAAGATGGCATTTGGAGTTCGCTTTTGTTTGTGTCTCTTGCTTGTCTTTGCTGTAATATCTTCGGCTCGCAACACCATTTCATTCTCAGGTATGTTTCCTCTGTTATATTTTCATGTAGTATAAATATATCGTATGGGTCATCGTGCAGCGTTTTTTTGTTGAAATCAAAGGTCTAAACTTTTTCTTGATCGATTGCTTGATCGGATGCCCGAAAAACAGGATATGGGCCATTTGACTAGCGAAAATTTCTTTTTTCTTTAGCTATGAAAGGCCTTAAAGAATGCAATTTGTAATGCCATTAATTGTGGTGATGCATGTATATATACACGCGCATACACCATTTAGATCAGCCATGGATTGAATTCCAGTTCCTTAGCATGCAGAAAATCTCCAAGACCCTTCCTGTGTTTAAGTTGAACAGAGAAGTTAATCAAGTCCACAGCACCTCGGATTCCAGGAAATTAAGATCATAGGGATGCCCGTTATCACGTCTTAATCTATGGTTAATAACGTCCATATTATTATTGTATTGTGTGCAATAGGCCAGCTAGATTCTGTGTACATGGTCTGCTCTGCATCGATACTTGTCCCTGCTTACTGGCTATTATCAATATATTACCTCCCTAATCACAGCACTTTCGTAAGAGACAACATCCTTAGTTGTTTCATGACAGACCAAATAGAGGACACAGTACAAGGAAACAATTATTATTATTATTATTATTATTATTATTATTATTATTATTATTATAGCATGTTGATTTGATTTATGCGGATACAAGTTCGAGAAATGAAGAGATTTGTTTTTGGTGAATTTAAACTAGGAGTCTAATATTGTTGACTACTTGATGGTTTCTAAATCATTGATTGTGTTATTATACACGCAGACAATGAAATGGCCCTTGCTGTAAAGGGGAGGTCCTTGAAGATGACACTGAACGATTACGGTGAACCAATGGCAAACCGTGGGCACGATCCTTCACAAAGAAACAAGAACCGGGATGGCCGTAAAGGCTGAGAGATTCCATGGTGTCTTCTTTATTCAGTATCTTGGATTCTAACCTAAATATATGCTGAACGGAATAAATAACACCGGCTCACGTTTTGTATTGCAAGGGAGCTGGTTTATACTCTACCTCTGCCATATTAATATGTATTCTCTAAGGCTTTACTTCCTCGTTTAATTGTCATCTTTCTCATTTTCAAGTTGTTGTCTCGTGTTAAGTAGCTTCACTGTGATCAAACATTATTGTGCCATGACATGAAATAATGTCTTCTCTGTGCACCGTTGTGTTATCAAGAAAAAAGGGTCCAAGGTATATTGGAATTTATTGGAGTTTAAAATATTTTAATTTAAAAATATAGTAGGATAATATTTTTTTTATTTTTTAAAATTATTTTTTATATCAACTATTAAAACAATCTAAAAACACTAAAAAAATATTAATTTTAAAAAATTAACTTTCTTAAAAGCACAAATTAAATTGTATTTCTAATCAAGCCTTGTAACTATAAAGACTTGTCATTGTAGGTATCTCGAGTTCAAATAAGACTCGGCCACTTAAGAATCCGAAACAAAATAGGATTGTAGATGATAATTTTATGATTTTCACATTGCAAAATTCTAATTAAAATGATATGACAGATTTTTTTTATTACATGGTATCATTATAAAGAATCTAAAATTAAAAATGGTTTTCTTGTAGTTAAGTCTCTGCTGGAGGAAACAAAAACATATCATTTTAAGTTTTCTGGCATGAAAATACTTCATTTTAAATACACATAAAAAAAATTAAGTGCTTTTTTGGAATTTTTATGTACTTCTTTACACTTAGGTCCTTACAATTCTAATTTTATCATGAAATGATCCTTGAACTTCATTTATATTACAATAAAATCCCTGAATGTTAAGAAAAGATAAAGATGAGGGTTTTTTTGGGTCTTTAAGGTCCATCAGAACATGTTTTAAGGTTCAAAATGAATTTTTACATATTTTTAGGATGATCTTAGAGTGTTTTAGAAAAACAAAATGTAAAAATTAGGTTTCTTAGAGCCAAAGACAACATCCACCATTTTTCATGACAGCAAAATAATATAATCGTTGAAAGCTGCAAACCGTGACATTAAAGTTACAGAGCCAGCGCTTAGGACCGAGGAGCTGGTGAAACTTTCTTCGGGCAGAATTCATGGCAGTTGGCACCATGAATCAGGCGGCAATTGACAAACTCCTACCATTTGTTGCTTTCATACCCTTGAGAAATCTGCGCGATGGCGACGCAGTAATTAAGTAATTACTTTAGGCCCAAATCCTACTTTTTTTTGGGTTCATGCCCAAGCCTTCTAATTTAATCGCCTTCCATTCAATCGATGATGGGCCTCAGTGAATCTGGACCGACAGTGAGCCTTTGTTATTTTGATCCTAAGTGGGCTCGAGGCAGCATAGGCTTCTTTTAGTGAACAGGTTTAGATTTTTAAGATAAAGCTACCACTTGGGCCTAACGTAGAAGGCTGCAAACCATGCCAATTTTTTTTAAAATTCAAAGTTCTGGGTCGGACTAGTCCTGCTTAGGCACTCAGGCCTAGTTATCATCGGGCCGATGCATGCAAGTTTGGCGAACGCCCAAACCCGCTTTTCCCCCCATTATCTATAATTTTTTTATTCGGTCAATATTAATTTTATTTCAATGGTTGTTTTTATTTTTATTTTTTATACAACCCAAAAAATAATAATTTATTTAAAAAGTAATTATTCTCTATACAAACTTGTAAAAAATTAATGATTAATTATGAAATTGTTAAACAGCAACAGAGGCTTGATAATAAGAAATATTTTTAAAAAAATATATAAGCATTGATGGTAGATTAACATGAAAAAAACATTATTCATATTAATTCCATAATTTTTATTTTTTCCCATTATTTATTATTTGTCAATATCGATTTTTCACAAATATTTAACGATTTTGTTTTTTGTATTTTTCATGAAACCTCACATAAGCAATTATTATTATTATCCAAAACTCATGGTACTGTACACGGTGTTCTCCGCATCAGTTCTTGTCCCTTGCTTACTAGCTACCGTCTTATTATATTACTTCACTAAGAACAGGCCTTTCACAAGAGAGAAACAGCCTTTGATAACGGAGGTAATTGATTGCAAGCAAGAAACACCGGTTCATGTTTAGCACAGAACGCCGCAGATCACCGCTATATATCTCTCTCGAAGAAAGCAGCTGGGTTATGGAAGAAAACAAAGAATGCCCCAGATCACCCCCCCCCCAAACAAAAAGAAGAAGAAGAAGAAGAAGAAGAAGAAGAAGAAGTAAGAAACAGCTAGCTAGAATAATACAATATTTCTCAAATATTCCGTGAGTTTAGCTTTAACAAGCAATTACAGAAATTTCTACGGCTTTGTTATTAGAAAAATCAATTAGATAGCTATGCCTACACGAATGCTGCCCACCATCGATAACTGAGGTCTTAGATACGAAGAGAAGGCATTAACGTAGACGTCTAAGCTAATCAAAGGTAATGTGCACAAAGTAGACAGGCATAGCCGGATTTTTTAAATGAGAAGGTAAATTAATGATTTTTTTATATATATAGACATATACTATATAAAAATCTAATTTAAAATATATATATCAATTCAAGTTAAATAAAATTAATTTAAAAATATTTTTAAAAAATTTATGTTATAATTATTTTTTTGAGATTTTAAATTTTAAAACTACTTCATAATAATTTTATTTTTAATTTATTAAAAATATATTTCTCAATATATACAACAAATTTTTATTTATCTACTTCTAAATCTTTTAAGAACTAGTAAACTTCTTGACAGTAATTTTATGATGATATATAGTATATAACATCTAAAATCATAGTTTAAAATGATTGTCATAAATTAATGTTGTTTTTATTTTGTTTTGTAGAAATGAATTAAACATAAATATTAAATTTTTTAAATTTATCTATTATATTTTTAATTTTTTTAAGTTGTTCTATACTTCATTTTTAATCATTAGTAAATTAATCATCATCATTTTTCATATAAAAATCATAGCAAAATACATATCAATTCATCAAAACTCATTTTAATTCAAATCTATTAGCTAATAATATTACTTATACACATATTAATTCAATAACCCTATAAATTATTATAAACCCTAATATTTCAATAACTATTTTGAAATAAATAAAACTAAAATTAGATAATAAAACAAATAAAAAAATTCCTCTCAAGTATAAAATATTACTTGCTTAATTAATTAATAGTTTAGGACTTGAAATTTTTTTTAATAAAAAACAGGTATAATAATAATAAAAAAAAAGTTTGGATCAATTGGTAATTAGCAAAGAAAATTAATCCTGTGAAGCTTGTTATACTAATATTTTAATACAAGAAAATATTTTGAAAAAAAAAAAACAGGGGTGAGGCCAATTGCGGCTCCGCCTAGTCTCTTATGTACAAATCTGCAGTATAAAGCCAAAAAAACGGCGGTTAATTGAAGAAGTAGAAAGCCTTCTAATTTTTTCACCCAGATAGTTCATTGAAAACCAAATAGACCGTATTCCACTGGTTCGCGCCTGTCGTTATAGTTCATTGAAAACCAAATAGACCGTATTCCACTGGTTCGCGCCTGTCGTTCCAACATCTTTGGTGTCAATCTTGAGACTCTCAAATCTGGAAGGCCTCGGTACTATCCATCCCCAATAATTGGTAAAGTTCCGTGATCCATTAATTTATCTTGAGCCAAGGCATCACCAGAACTAGTCGAGCAAAAGGCTATCAAATCTATGGCGTTATCTTGACATACTACCAGTTGCTGGGATGGCTTCAGTTTGCTGCTTATAATTGCATATCAGCTGATGAGGCTGTGCTAGATCCAACTTCAAACGCTTGGCTTGATGGTGTTCCTCGAGGGCAAAAGGCCGGTCACATCTCTGAATTTTGTCAATGGCATTGTGATTGTGACTAACGTTTGTCCCATCAGTTCTCCCAGTCACTTTCTTTCTAAGTAGGCAGGGGACATAGTTGCTAGGGTTCGGAAACAAAGATTCACCAAGACTGTATTCACGCTTAATTCAGCTGCAACCATCATTCTTCTTTGAGTTGGGATTCTGATAACTTAATCTCTTCCTTGTCCAAGTAATCGTATCAAAAGTGAATGTGTCAATCTTCTTGTCACCTTTCCATGTACCCCCATTACGTCCAACTCGGCGTTTGCTCCTGGAATCCTTAGCACTCCTGCTTTTCAGTTGAGTAAAAAAGAAAAGACCCTCCTCGTTAGAAACTCGGATCCTTCAAAAGCCTCCCAAATCTCCCAAGGTTCGTGATCACCATAAAGATTGCAATCTTTAATCGTATCTGGCAATTGAAGGCCATTAACTTTCCTGTAGAGGTAGCAACAAGCAAGTTCAACATCGGTGGGGCAGAAACTGTATCCCGGAGGTGGTTCGATGGAAGAAACATGTTCTCCTTGCATGATCGCTGGTGCCTAGTTGAGACTTGAGAGTTTCTGATTTCTTGAAAAAGACACCAAAGAGACTAGTATGCATGTAATGAGTTATATAGCAAAGGAAAAACCTAATTAATTGAAAGCAATTGATCAGTAGCCAGTAGGTAAGAATGAGTTAGGTTTCAGTCTAAGGATAAATATATATTATTTTGGTTTCAAGGGATACTTCCTTTATTAATTTCAGATCAATTAAGGGATATTGCTTTGTTTTTGTACAGGCGTTTTTTCTTCATCCTGTCATATCCTGTGAACATCTACATATGAATTTGGTACACTTGATAGATTTGTATCACAACAGCAGGTTCGATGCTTCAAAAATTCCGGAAAGGTCGTCCTTAATAATAATAATAATCATTTTTTTTAATGAAAGCCTCTTGGGTAATGACATATTTAACTAGTATTTAAAAAAGTATTTAGTACCTAATTTTTATTATATTTTTAACTGGATGCCTCGTCTTCAATTCTATTTATTTGAGTTTTTTGCTTTTATTTTCTCTCCATGGAACCACTTTTCCTTGACAAACATTATGTTGTTTTACAATTAATATTTTACTTGACATTTATGTTATTTTCAGTTTTTTTTTTAATATTTATTCATTTCATTAACTTGCTTCATTTCTCAAATTTTCCAAATTTGAATTCAACCAGTTTTTTTTAAAAAACAAAACATGTGGCACAAGATAATAGCCATGCCATCATTTTTGTATGCCTCTGGTGCAAGTTTTGATACATCTTGGTGCTTGAAATGATGAAATCCATCACATTGGGTGGTTAAAACCGATGAAAAATCCCTTTAAAATGTAAAATATGAAAAATTGAGCGAACTCTAGGTATTTAAATTATCCAATTTGCAATTTCATTACTTGTATTACTTCAAATTTATGAAATCTTCATCAGCTTGCACAGATATTAATCTGGGTTGCTAGATTCATCAAATTAGATGGTTTATTTAACCTTTTGGACAAAATCACCACCAAACAAACAAATCAACGAGAGAAGAGTACTTAAAAAGAAGTGATCTTGAAGTTATTTTGTTATGACTCTCGTTTTTAGGTTTATGGCATGCAATTCTATTCTGAATTTACTTACTTCATGGTGAATCCGGCGATCGATCTAATGAAAAACAATGTTATACATTATATGAATAATATACGCTCTTGCAGCACGAGATGACTCCATGGCCCAATGGATAAGGCGCTGGTCTACGGAACCAGAGATTCTGGGTTCGATCCCCAGTGGAGTCGTGATCTAGATTTGTTGATATTTTTTGTAATAAAAAACCTCGAGTCATGGTGTCTGTAGCAGCAATCAGATGTAACCAAGTTCATTATAAGCTTATATTCTTATTGTGAAGCCCAATCTAGCTCGAGGTCCATGAAGGTGTATAGTGACCATTTCGCCCTTTGATTTTACCAGCGCAATAAGCTTGTGATTTTCTTCGGGGGCCAAAAATCTGGAGAGAGGGACTCCAAAGCAGTCTTTTATTACATTCTCAGGAAAATTGAGAGGCAAAAAAATCTTGAGAGAGAGAATAGTAGCATTTTTATTAGTTTTAGTTAGTGTAGTAGGAGCATTCGTTAGTATTATATATATATATATATATATAAATATTTTTTTAATATTAGTATTTTAAAAACACTAAAATTTAATTTTAAAAAAAATAAAAACATAGTTGGATTGCAAAATTAAATACTACCAATTATAAATATAAATGATTGGATTTCTAAATCCATGGAGCTATATTTTTAAGAAAATTATCATCATAGCCACGAAGCTTGATAGGTGTAACTGAATTTCTAAGTAATCTCGACTCTTTGATAAATTCAAAAAGAAAATCATAATAAGATGTACACTCCTCAAGAAACAATTCCAAAGGACCTGTTTGGAATGAAAGGCGTCAGAACTTGCTTGATCAATGCCATGACCCTAGAAATTTCAGAGGAAAGCGTGAACTAGTTCACTGTTGAGGATGTCTCTTACATGTTGTATGGAGCTAAATATGAGTTAATTGTTAAGAGTATCTTCGATCTCTCTTCTTTTCTCGTAGAATTTATTGCAGTGTTCCTGTTTACATGATGTTGCATAATTGTCTTGTTAGGTTAGCTTTTTTACTTATATAATCAAATTCAAGATTAAATAATTAATAAATATAATGTAATAATTATATAAATTAACATCAAGATTTTTATATGAAAAATTCAATGAGAAAAAAATCACAAAATTATAATTCATTTAAATTTTTTTATTATTAACAAATAATAAATTGATAATTATTCTTTTTTAAATTCAACTAAAAGCTACAATATATATTATTAAAAATAACTTATTTTTATAATACAATAAAATTAAAGAGTAAAATATTTGAAAAAAACCCATAACACTGACAATTTTATCTTCTATCAAAATGATTAATTTTCACATCATCAATCTTCGATTTAACTGTTCAAAATAAATGATAACATGTTTAGAAATTGCTTTTAAAATCTTAGTTCAATCAATGATAAACAAGCTAAAAATCAAATAAAAAAATAAATTACTTTGCACCTTGTTATTCTTTTTTTTTTTCATGTTGTTTTTCTTTATTTTTATTTTCTTTTAATTCTATTCTATCTCTCTACCTTTATAGTGGCAAACCATGTATTAATATATGTATTAATATAAAGAGACAATTAATTGTTTCTTACTAATTAATGTGCTGATTTCATCTCGTATAGTACGTGATCACATATAAAAAACAATATTCTATTCATATTTAATATAATTACTATTTCTACTAGTGATTCATTTATTTAACCACAATTATTATTAGCAGTTATGTGAAAGTGCATAATGTTAGACTCTTATTTTTAGTGCATGAATATAAATAAAATTTTAAAATTAAGATGTTTTTGTAATTTTATGTATATGTTTGATTTATAATTTTCTTAGGATAGATAATTATTTACAAATATTTCTTTGAGAATTTAGATGAAATAATAATAATAATAATAAATACCATTGATAAGGTTCATATAGAGTTTTTTAATAGTATTAGTTATAAATGTGGTTGACAAATAAGGGATCCACTTAACATCAACATTGAAAAGATTGATAACTTTTTTTAAAAAAAAAATCTCATTTCAGATAAATAGTATTATTCAATTGGAAAAATGGCTGGAGATTGGGTCACATGGTAAGTAAAAGGTGGGGTATCCTGAGCCGAGGAGCAGACGCACTTAACCCCAAACAACAACACTAGTAAATCCCCCTTCCCAAACAGACCCCATAGGAACCAGAATTTCCCCCATTCCAATTCAAACTCTCAAGACAGCGCCAACTTTCTCTTCAACCTGCACTTTAGAGGCTAATCTCTACCGATTCGCATTAGAGGTACTATTATACTTAAAAATTATTTGATGGGCATTAACGGGTTTCTGTTTTTCTTTTTTGGCTTATTTCTTTGATTTCCATGATTGTTGTGGATTTCACGACATAAATATATGTTCTCGTTTTCTTGAAAGTTTAACTTCAATTTTTTTTTAATTAGAATATTGGAATGCAGAAATTGGTATCTTGATTGTGTGACTTCGCTTGGGCATTTGGAAGAAAAAGACAAGGGCAATGACTACCCGTGTAACGCAGACGCCCCTGATAATCCAGGATGAGAATTTGTGTGTCAGTCGCAAAAGTATTCCTCGGATGTTTTTTGTTATTACATTAGAACTTGTATGATTTTTGTATCCTAGGTTGAGGAATAATTTTCTTTTTTTCCTTCTTTTTGTAGAGGTTGGTTTTGATGGAACTGTTAAGAAATCTAAAACAGCGACGAAAAAAAGTGGAGGATTTGCGTTGGGAAATCGAAAGGCACTCGATGATATTACAAACAAAGCAGTTGTTCGTCAAGAAACATCTTCTCGGAAAAAGAATGTGCAAAAGGAAGAGATCAATAATGTAGCTGAGGAAAGATTTTTGCACGATCACAATAAATGCATTGAGGAAAAGGAGGCCACATTGATTTCTTCTTTCCTGGACTTGGTCCTTCCTGGGCATGGTAACTATATTACGATATGCACAATCATCATGAACATTTGCTCAATTTCATTTCAGTTTTCAACAGTGTGAAAGTTCTTCCCACCAAAAAAAAACAAAGTGCGAAAGTTCTGTGCTTGTAGTTTCTATATTTATTTCCCCTTTTTGAACATAATGGTTACTCTATAGTATTCGAGGTCGTTGGTTAAATGTGTTCATCAATTTTATGTGGTTGAAAGCATTAAGTGGTTTTTTCTTAGTAAACTGACTCAGCTATGTATCTATTTTATTCTAAAGCCATATTCTTCAACTGTAGTTGATTTTGAGATTTATCCCGGTTTTTTTTTGTCTGAACTTTTTCTTTGTTTGTCTGCAGATTCAGTATCATCTTCTGATGAAAATCCCGAGGTTAAGCAGGTGAAGGTTGTCCTTATGTTAAGTTGATTGCCCTCGTATAAGTGATCTAGAAATGGTCTTGCTTTTGCAAAGATCAATATATGATCATTCAATGTTGAGGATGTTATACGTATTGTATCGAGCTAACTATCGGTGAACTGTTAAGATTGTCTATTCTTTCTCAGAGAATTGATAGAATCGGACCTGTTCTGCATAGTTGCCTCATCAAGATCAGCGTTTTGTATTTTTTGCTGATATGTTTTTTTTTTCGTATCCTGTAGACTGATCCTGGTAGCCGCTTCTATCCGGAACAGAAAGAATTGGCGATACCTGTGTTTTCTGATTGGTTTGAGTCTTCAACTCAGTGGCACTCTCCTCCATGCTCTCCTATTCACTGTGACTCTCCACCATGCTCTCCGTTTTCATGGCAATTTGAAGCTGTTGAATATGAGCTGAAGCCAGAAAGTGATGTTTGAAAGTGACTTATTCCCTCCCTTGTATGTCCTCGAGATGTAATCTAGAATTACTGTTTTCAACCGTTTCTTGGAACAGATTAATGATCTGTGTTCTTTTTCTCCATGATAGATGTTTGGTTCTTTTCTGCAAGAGACAATGGTAATCAGAGTCGGTTTCAGTTGGTGGCTGTATTATCCGTTCAATAACGAAGACTTAAAACTGGACTAATGATCAAGTACTTTTGACATTTTGGATTGCCAGGACTATGCAAAAGCAATCTGTTTTACTTCAGCCCTCCTCGTCCCATGATGAAATCTACTTCATATTTGGACGTGTATCAATTTTTTCCTGTTTATGTTTGCTTGGTACATTCGGTGCTTGCTATACTTTCTAGAGTATATAATATCGCGCATTTAACCCTAGAGAGGGTTGATCTAATGATAAGAAGGTTTGCTTTCTTTTTTGTTTTCTTGGTTCAAATTTTGGGATAAATTTCTTGAAGAATTAATTAGATTTTTATAATTATACTAGATCGAGTGCGCTTTTAAAGATCCCTTGAGGAGGGCTTCATCTCAATTGATCCATGAACTGGTCCGAAAGTATTTTCACCATCAAACCAAAAAGAAAAAAATACCTAGAATTTGCTTTTGTATTCACTATATAAGTAGGCGCATTGAGGTCACGGAATTCGTCATCGTAGATCAACAGTATCAAAAGGTTGTAATTTCAGGATTTGAGCCTACAACCTGTTGACTCCCATTGCTCTATAGAATAGCTAAAAAAGGACCTCTTATGCAGCTTGAGCTTGGCAAAGAATCCAACAGTCATTTCTTCACCGGTAAGTGCTAAGCCGATGAAAAACCACGAGCACAAGGACGAGCCCGTGGTGGGATCAGCTCCCACACCTTTGCTGCTGATCTATGTCTTCATTTTCTTTCTTCTAACCTATAAAAGACAAATGCTGATACCGCTTTGGCCATGTAAATCAAATTGTGGATAGGCCTGTAGAGACAACGAGTGCCGCTATCTTAATGGAAATGGAAAGGGCAGTTTCGAATATAAGAAAAGACAAACGACTACGAGGGAAAAAAATAAATAAACAAAGCAAACATCAAGGTGTCGGACACCTATGAAAATGGCAATAACCAAGAAATTTCACAAGACTACTTGTTAAGCTGCTTCTGAAACCCCAAAACATCATATGGGAAATTTTATGTTGAAAGAGAGAACTACTCGCCACTACAAGTTGCATCCATCAGCTCGAAGGTAAACGAAGTTGAACCACATATCCTTGTGACAAGAAGAATTTGTTCATGCTCTTGGTTCAACAAATCAATATGACTTCCCACAATGTATCAAGCTCCCGGCGCCCAGGAAGAGACCAAAAATGGCTGCACTACCAAGTGTGGTTTGTCCAATGTATCTGATCTTCAAAAGTCCTGGCACCTGCATTTTTCCAAACTAAATAATTAACTAATGAACACTTACGAGGGAATGCAAAGAAAAACAGGTTGTTTTACATTTAAATTCCTTTAATACAGCATATCTAAAACAAGATGATCTGCAAAAATAAATCAAATGGTATTTTAATCTAAAAAATTGGCAGTTAACATGGATTGTTCACTAACTGGGCAGTGGGGAATCTTTTTTAAGGCAGCCAGTACCGTATGACACCACTAGTGGCTATCGACGGCCTTTGAGGACTGTGGGTTTCACAAAATCCACCCTGGAATGCAAACAGACACCCAGCACCAGTGGAGGCACCAGGCAACGGATCTTTCTAAGCATCCCAGGGCTGATTAAAACCTCTAACCCGACTGGAACAGCAAAATGAGGGTTACAAAAACCAGGGCACACCACTGTCTTTTGGCAGTTTCTGACTCCCTGTTTTAATTCATAGTTTATGGCAGGGGATGAAGGGGATGCAAGTAGAGAAAAGGAACATACATACATGGAAACATGAACTTAAGGGAAGCGATGGTCATAAAATTCAAGTTTCGAGTTGATGTTCCATCTCTTTCTAATAGTACAAGTATACTTAAAAAAATTTAATTTAAGTTAGCAAGCACAATATGCAAATAAATTAGGGGTTGTTTGTTTTTGTGGTTGAAACCACGTTTTGTGATTTTTTGAAAAGAGTTTTTTTTGCTAGAAATTATTTTTTTTTGTGCATGTTTTTAGATCGTTTTGATGTGTTGATGTTAAAAATAATTTTTTTAAAAAAATATATATATTATTTTCATGTATTTTCGAGTGAAAATAACTTTGAAAAACAACCGCTATTATACTCTCAAATATTATCTAAGTAACATAGAAAATCTCATCCAGAAAATCTCATCCACTCAGATTATATTTCAAAAGAAAAGGACAACATCAGGGTACATAATTTCTATTTCAGTAAAGAAAAAATGAGTGGTCAAAAGCATATTTAACAAGGTCTCAACACTTAAAGTGTGAATTTTGGTATCAGGTCAGACGATCTACCTTATACCTGACTGCCTCATATGTTCCATAAACAGCACCTGCAGAGAAATTACATATATCAGATGGATAGTTGAAGCAAACCAAACTATAGTTTCAACAGTGAACCAAAAGGATAAATATATAGGACAGAATCTGTATGAATTGAAACTATCTTATTAAGATTGTCCACTAGTTAATATATTTCTTTTCAGCATATCCACAAGGAAATCAATGGTCATGGCTTAAGGGGGAATTCCAAAGGTATAATGATGATGATAATGGTGTGAAAAATGCAAACACCAAGATAGTTAAAGTTCCATAATGTAAAGCATACAAGTGCACACTTTTAACTTGCACCAGTGAACTAAAGCTTTTCCACAACGTTTTTCATCTTTCTAGAACATGTGTCTGCCCTCAGCAGGCAGGTCAAACCACAATAACCCTATAGTTACAGTATATAATGTTTACACTGAATTGTTTGCTACAAGTATCCCTAGAAATAGAAATTTAAAACTTAAGCTACAATCTAGCTATTTTATTTCTCTCGATTATCTTCTTAAGTTCAGTATGGAATTGTTGCTTCCTTATGATTCTTTCCAGGTATTGTATAATTAAAAGACTTCAGTCACATTTCTATTCAACCAACTCTAGTCCAGATTTATTTCTTCCAGTTCCTTCATAACAACCTAATGCAGGAGCTTGCTAATATATTATTATATTCATTTTGCTTAATGACTAAGGAGATGATGCAGCATCTTAGATTATTTATTATATTTGTTTTTGCTTAATGACTAAGTAGTCACCTTTACTTAATAGCAAAGTTGTCTCAGTGACAAAGAATCACCCTAAAATAGATAGGTTGTGAACATGAGCTAAAGGGAACTTTTGGTGAAATTCTACAGTATGCATCAAAACTTGAGGCTCTTATAGCCTTTTAGTTTAAACCATCCCTGTTCCAGCTCCATTCTTACTTCTTTCTAGCCTTTGTTGGTTAGGTTATTGGTGTTTCCTCCCAACTCACAAGCACTTATAGAGACTTTGCACGGGTAAAGCCAACAAAAATTAAACGTGCTATTTTAGCTACACTTGTCAAGCTTCAATTGAAGAACACGGGAGCCTCTCAATTTCGAATCAAGAAAGCCACCACTATTAGGCAGCTGGGAATATCATCAAGGGCGTCCCCATTTTGCAAACTATCCCATGACTTCCATCCAATACCATCTTGTAACAAAAACTCATCTGCACAACTCCTGAAATCACAAGTCCTCTCGATCTCAGCTCTCAGTGTCTTAAAACCAGTCTTTTCATTAAAATCATGCCCTTTATAGTACACCTAAAACCAGTCTACATCTTCTGATGCGCGATTTCTCTCACTAAAGCATTGCAGAGAATAGTGAAACAAATGACATTAAAATCAACTTTTGCACACATTATCAGGAAACAGTCCCTCAATCCTCCTTCCCAAAATCAAGCAATAATACAGATGGTAGTCCAAATATTAAAATTTTTAACAGGGTTGCGATGCCTTAATTTAATTCAATTGGCTTCACGGGTTTTGTGTGTTTGTATGATAAGATATAAAGATAGACTTTAGAAATTGAAAATAACAACAAATTAGGGGCATTAAAGTCCCCATAAGAAACAATACGCCGATAACAAGAAAAACTTATATTAATCAAAAACAGAACAAGAATATGTTTTAGGGTTTATGATGTAAGAACTCACCTACGGCGCCACCAATAGCACCTCCAACCGCAACGCCAGCTGTTACACGAGCCAGACAAGTATCCCTCGCCATTTCAGGATTGCGAGAGTTCGTGTTAATGTAAGTATTTGATTGACTGAGAGTGAAACCTTCTTGAGGTTTGGAAACGACTCTGGATTCAGTGGTGACTATGTTTATATATGTTTTTTTTATCATATGATCGTACTATATTATTCAGCTATTAAATAATATTTTTTTCAATATAATTGTTTTGAATTGCTTTAATCTTATAAATGAAGTAAAATTTAAATTTATAGATGATATAGAATAGAAAAACAAAGAATTTTTTTTTATTATTGATAAGGTTTAATCATGGTAATAATGTGAAATAAAATAAAAAGAAACATGATGTAAAAATAAAATGACAAATGAAGAGTAAATAAAGAGAGAAAACAAATTGATAAATAAATAAAGTAAAAGGAAATGAGTGTCAATTTAATAATATATCCATAACACGTTTATAATTTTCAACAAATTGATTTGAATTATCTATAAGTAAATATTTTAAGTATTTATTAAGTTAAAATGTTTGGTTTTTAAAATCTGAATAGTTTTGTGTAAAGCCTGATATATAGTTTAGAATTAAATTATTTTATGCATTTTTAAAATATATAAATAAATCCTGATTAAATATAGTGTTAGTAGCTAGTGTATGTGTATTTGTTGCATATATATATATTCTTCAAATAAATACGGCTGTGTTTTTCAATTGAAAATTTTGATTTTTTTTTTTAATTATTAAAAAAACACTGCCCATCCTACAAATCTCTCAAAATAAAAGATTCCGTTGCCGGGAATCGAACCCGGGTCTCCTGGGTGAAAGCCAGATATCCTAACCGCTGGACGACAACGGATTTGTTTATGTAATGTCTATTTATTGTTATATAATATGTTATTAAATTGAATCTACGCATTACCATTCTTGCCAGCTAGTCATCAACTATATCCTTAGGATTCATCTTTATCTTCTTCTATTTTGTTTATTAAATTCTGGGTGAACATATATATGAATGGTGACTATCCAACATTGAAAAGGAATGAAAAAGAAGAAAGAGATGCCTATGTATAAAACGTATCTATAACGCACTGCCCTAGATTTTTGGATTACAGGTGGTTTCTATGTGAGCTTCTGTGCTTGCAGACCAGTATAAACATGGAGGTAAATGCATCTTCCCGAACCTATACAACTCCCTAACAAACTGGTATCAGAGTTAAGGGTTTGGTTTTGGATGAGTGATACTTGTGGGTGGGCTCTCATCGCTCTGTCGGGTTCTCATGAGTGAGCATGGAAGCTAAGCTCCACTTAGTTCCGGATATCATGTTCAAATATTCCAGACATTTATAGAAAAGGAGATTTGTTAGGTTTATGTACGAGAGAAAAACTATCTTACGTTCAAAATTAATGAGAAAAGAGAGGTGTTTACATGTAAGATGGATACATAACTCATTAGTTCTAAACTTTTGAATTGATAAAAAAATAAAAGAACTATATGTTGATAATTTTATCGGGAATGTATTAGAAAGAGAAAAGAATAATATAATGATAGGTACAATAAACATTTCAAATCTGTTTTTATAATTATTATACGATAACAACGGGTAAAGTTTAAAGATCTTGGAAACAATCGGATCAATGATGTTTTTCCTTTCTGGTTAAGAGTACTTCTGAATCTGAAGGTTCTCCTCTCGTCATCTAACCAGTTCCATGGCGTAATAATACCGAAGTGTGACGAAACAGAGTTGAGTTTCAGAAGTTGGACATCATTAATGATAGAAACCTGGGTTCCATGGCGTAATATTAACCTTTCTCGAAATAATTTTTCTGGTCACCTCACTACATCCTCAAATGGATAGAAACGAAGACAGCAGAAGCAAATCAATCAGCATATACGTACAAGATCTCAACGATAAACAAAGGTACAGAACAAGAGTTTGGCAATATCTTAGATTTCTTCATGGCCATTGATCTTTCCTTCAACAAATTTGAAGGAGGTATATTCCACAGCTCGAATCATTGGACCTTTCTCGAAACAATCTCCCAGGAGAGATTCCTAAACGAATGGTGCAACTTAATTTCCCTGCTGTATTCAATGTCTCTCACAACCACCTTAGCGGACCCATACCACAACGGAAGCAGTTTGACACATTTCTGAACGATTCATACGAGGGAACCCACTTTTGGGGTAAGACCACGTAGAACGAGAAGATGAATTAGAGGGAGGAGACTCAGAAATGGAAATTCTAGTTTCTTGCATTAGAATAGAAAGATGGAAAGGTCCGCGAAGATCTCCATTTATTGCCAATAAAGATGGCTAACGGCAATTTCCAGGGATGATTGGCGGTCATCGGACGGACCTTTCTTGCCTGCTAGCATCTCTAGAATCCAAAATCTCAGCCTTTCCAGTTACAGTTGAGACGGACTTGATTGAGTGATAAAAGGCGCAATGGCAACGATTTAGCAACCACGTCCAAGTATGTAGCACCGGACAAGAGTACTCTTGGATAAAACTGAAGAGTGCAGGTAACAAAGTTTATAATAAGAAAATAACAAAAAGGATAAGCGTGCCCAGAAGCTCAAACTCAAATTTAGGGTGAATTAGTTTCATCAATTTCATTAGTGATATATTTGAGACTTACAACAAATCGTGATCTTAGATTCTTCGAAACTTGAACTCAAATAAGACAAATCTGAAGAGACATCCAAATAAGAATGTGCATGGCATCTACTAGCAACAAACCTGAGCTGAATTCATGAACCAGTTAAAAGAAAATTCCTGTAGTACGTTCTCTTATGAATTTACATGGCATCTGCTTTTTTTCTTAAACATGAGCAGCAACCTAATAAGAATTTACATTTCTCAACGTCAACTCCCCAAACAACGTACATATAGGGAAAAAATTGGAAACATGAAAAAATTCAAAACACAGTGGAAAAGGACTAAAAAAATGACAGAAACAAACTTTTCAAGAGCTCCCTCTTACACCAATACTTGCTGCTTGCTTTTCTAAATTCATTAGAAGGATGGAAGACAAATCTAATTAGCGTGGAGATGCCCATCCTTTAGGTGAAGCGCAGAACTGGAAAACAATCTGGGTTTCATCTACAGAGATTGTTTGTGCATGCTAATGAGTCAAATCCTCGCTCCCAACACCAACGCTTGACTTGTCAATCATACGCACATTGTACTGTTCATATACCCTTGCCCTATTTTCTGTCCACCATTGTTCCGCTTGTTTCTCAGTGAACCGCTTTCGACTGCATTTATAAATTTGATCACAATTTAAAATTGCACCACTGGAACCATGACCAAATTCATTTCTAGAACTCAATTAAGATGTCACAAATTACTGGGAAACTGTATGGTTATGATTTTTATCAAAAAACAAAAACATGAAGACCTCCAGATTTGTTCCATGGCATATGCAAGAAAAGAATGCAAGGTTGATAGGACCAAAAATTGTCTAATGTCTTTCCATCACAACTCAATTGTGGGATGAGACTGCTATCAAAGTTGTTTTCAAGTTGAAGGCGGAAGCTTAATTAAGCAACCGCACTAAAATAAGAACCTGCTTTATGGCAAGTTAGAATTTAATAGAGACAAATGCGCAATATGCTATTAGAGGTGAGAGCCTGGGCATGTAACCACTGACTATACAATCTAATTGATCAGAGACATTTGGGTAAGATTTGGATAGCCAAACTGGCCTGAGAACAACGCACCTGAATCGCACTCGCTTGAGATCCTTAATACCTCCAGGTTGGGAGGTGAGTGTTATATATACACCAGGCTCATCTTGCTCGACCCATTCAGCTTCATGTCGCAATTCACCTTCTTTGGTTCTGCTTCCATTTTTTGTTGTTGCTTCCAAATGGCCTTGTTTGTTGTGACCTGCAATGCGGTTGCTGGTGAACTGGTTATGCAATCCATTTGTGTCTGGTTCTTGGCATGTGATTTGACCATTCAAACGGTCAATAGCAGAAACATCGTTGGAAGTAGGACTGGATCCAAATGAAGTAAACAAAGGTGATTTGATGCTTCGGCCCATTCCCACAGGTAGTCTTTCAGCCATGTCTTTTAACTATTAAGCATATAAAACAAAATTAATCATCAGCAAAAGATGCATCATTAACATAAAGTTGCTACAAGCGGGCATGATTAGCAACTATCCAACTGAGCATTGTCAAACTACTTCTTGTTGCAAGTACAATAGACAATTGTTTTCATGCTAGTTATGATAAAGCAAAGCATGCAAGTATTCAATTTTCAGATCGATATTTTCCAAACAGCATTTATCTTCATTTTCATTGGTTCAAAGTTGCATTCCATGAGCTCCTATAAAGAAAGGTTAATTTCTACAACTAGGAAATGAGAAAACCCGATTAAAAACAACAAAGAGAGCATAAACCAAGTAAAAGAAAATCTAGGTATGTTTAAGCAATCCATAGTCAATCATACTGATGAAGATGAAATCCATCTTACTTGTGCAGTAAGAGACTTGATCACTTCTTTTGCTGCTTTGCATTTAGCAGTCTCTTCTCCAGCAATGGCTATTGCTTCCTTCAGCTCTATGGTTGTTCTTTCCAGCTCAACTTCTTGAAGCTGGGCTTTTCGATTAAGACTTTCCACCTGAGAGACCATTTCAATAAGGTATAATAATGAACAAGAAAAATAACCAAGCACATGAAAACACTGAAATACCAGAGGTTTTAATCTTAGGTGCTCTCAGGCAGAAATTCCAAAATATCATAATTAGGATTTTAAATTTTAATGGCTGATAATCTAGTCACAACAGAAACAGCCAAGTCAATCCCTGTCATGCCTGTTGTATGAATGACCATAAACTAGTCTGCAATTATATACTACGTTTCCTTTTGAAATCAAATGGCAGGTAGCTTCGAGAAACATAGACTGATCAACATCAGAGATCACTTATACAGGCAGGTAGCTGCAGTGAAATTAAAACCACTAGCATTTCATGTTACTTGTTTGTCTTTCTTGGCCTTCAACAGTGATAAAGAACACATAGCCAAGTTATTCACTACACAATGGCATAAAGTTGGATGGAGATTTGAGGTTCAGCAATACAGAGCCGGGCAGAAAATGAATGCAGTAAACAGAGCATGCTTAACTAAAAAAGTTGTGCCATTTTGATGATTATCAGCTATTGAGAAAAATATAAAACTGAAACACGCAGTCCTTTGTGTTTTCAAACAGTATCTAGTACATATGGTTAGCACAAACCATGAATGAAAAAGGTTATACTGAAACTAGTGCATATGGTTACCACAAACCATAAATAAAAAGGTTATACTGAAACTAGTGCACTTTGTCATATGTACTTTCATACACTTCCAGAATGCTTCACCAATTTTTGAAGGAAAAATAGAAGAAAAGTCCTCGTAATTAATTAAATTACATGGATATGTGATTGAAAAGAATGAAAGTACATACCTGTGCTCTTAATTTAATAACTTCTTGGTTAAGGCTCTCATTTTTCCTTTTAGCATCATCCACAACAATTTTTGGTGAGGTGAGTCCACCCAGAGTTGGGGTTGGCGTTGTTGATCGTGTGGGGCTAGGTCGTCTAGATATTGGTGATGTTGCTCGAGAAACAATTCTTGATCCAGGAACAGAAGCAGAAAAAAACTTCTTTGATGAACCAAACATAGGATTAAAAGATTTAGAAATATTAAGTGCTCCCCACTGGGAGCCTCCATTTGGAACAGGTGACACCCTGCTGCTATTGAATTCAAGTTTTTTGTTTCTCTTGGATCGGCTTTCTGCTTGCTTCAAGGATTCCATTGATGAAAATCTAGCTAGTTGTGCACGAGACCTGAAGTCCAACTTCTCATCTTTATCAATAAACTCGCTTGGCCCTTGATTGACACTGCCTCTCCTACTCACAGAAGATTGAGAAGAAGCATCAGTCTCAATTGCTTTTCTTAGTTTGTTATAGCAATTATCACAGACACGGTAAGCTTTGTTTGGATTTGGTGCCATTGAAGCCTTGAGAGACTTCTTGCTGCTGCATGAATGGCAATAAACTAGTCCACAATTATAACAATTATGCCGTTTCCTTTTGAAGTTAAATGGTAGGCGGCAGCCAGAACACATAGACTGATCAACACCAGAGACCCACTTATGAAGGCAGATAGCTGCAGTAAAACTAGTACCACAAGCAATACTTTTTACTTGTTTGTCTTTCAGGGCTTCCACCAATGATGGGGAATTTCTATCATCTGTATCCCCATGGCCTAGTCTTCCATTTGCTCCCTTGCCCCAGGTGTAAACTTCAGTTTTTGAAGTTAAGACTGCAACATGATAAGCCCCACAAGCAATTTCCTCAACAAAACTCTTGGAGAGTTTTCCTTCAACACAAGTTGGGAGCTTTCCGTCAGCTAGTGGATTGCCCAACTGACCATAAACAGGACTGCCCATTGTATACACATGGCCAGAGGTGGTTCGTGCAACTGTCAGACTATGTCCACATGCAACTTGGCAAAAATTGGGATCAACAAGAGCAGCAACACATGTAGGAACCAACTTTGCTTCCTTGTCACCATGCCCAAGTCGACCTTTATCTCCATCTCCCCAAGTAAACAGTTTCCCTGAAGAGCAATTGCTGGAACTTGAATTTCCAACCATAACTTCTATGACTGCAGCAGTATGCCAAACACCACAGGCAGCTTGGACAGTGCGGAGCCCCTTGAGAGATTCCACTTCCTTTGGTATTGAAACGCTTTTTCGATCTCCATGACCCAGAACACCAAATGTGCCATCACCGAAAGTGAATAGTTGCCCAGCAGAGGTCACCACTGCAGTATGCCAGGGTCCACAAGAGATGGAAGAGACATGTATGCCTTCCAAGGGTCCATTCACTCTTTTTGGAACCCAGTGACTCACCTCGTTTCCATGTCCTAAAAGACCAAAATTATAAGTTCCATCACCCCATGTGTACAGATCACCAGAAAGTGTTACAGCACATGTGTGGTACTCCCCACATGCTACGAGCTCAATATTTGTATTACTGAGGGCTTCAATAAGTTTAGGATGCAAAACATCAGAATCTACACCATGCCCAAGCCTGCCCCCAGATTCCTCACCCCAGGAGAAAATCTCTCCTTGCTTGGTCACTAAGGCTGCATGATGTCCACCACAGGCAATGTTCTGGACATCAAGTACAACTGCAGATTCCAGAGCTTTAGGAAACAAAGAATCCATTTTTACACCAAAATAACTTCCAGCTCTATGAGTTCCACCGCCTAGCACACCATCCCCCGTTCCTTCACCCCAAATGAAAACATCCCCCAACGCACCACCATCATCATGACCAGAACCTTGGCTCAATGAGCTAACAGCACTTGATAGGCTAACTCTAAAAGCATCCATTGCCATTGCCTTCATATGACCATGTACACTGTCCGAGCCTCCAGATGATAAAGAATGTACTGAACCACTAGCAGAGTCTGAAGGGAAAATACCTTTTGGGGGAACAGCATATAATACCACATCAGAAAATGCTTTATCCAAACCATTCTTGGGGGGACTTTCGTATGGACTATGAAGGCGGTGGTGATCTGCATCCTGAATAAAGGTAAAGAATATCCCTTGCGTCATCAACAAATTGAAGTTGGGTGCGCACAGGGAAGATGTAAAGTAGAGAAGTGTACCTTCTGCGAACCGTCATTACTACCAAATGGAGAATTCAGAGGGGAGCTTCTGCGAGTATACGTCCTAGGGCTGTTTGCCTCAGATGGAATTCCATCACTCCTTGATTCCGTTCTCAATTTTCGGTTATGACTGCGTGAAATTAATGCTTTTAAACCACTAAACCATACCTCAGCTTCGTCTTTGTCCTTGCAAATCTGGTAAGAAAGATCACATCATCAGATTTACAATAAATTCAAAACTAAAAAGCTGTTTAAAAATGTTCCTACCCGTCATGACAGGTAAGTCACGGTAACGATCAAATGGATAAATAGGAGTAGAAATTAACTCATAAATAGAAGAGTGACGACAGCAAACAAATTCTTACCAAATCCAGTGATCTGTCATTATAAATAAGAGAAAACGACTGATACTCCTTCTCAGGGCGTGGATACCTTTGAAAGATTGGCTGGAAAAAATGGACCATGTTAATCAGTACAAAACAAGAGGAGGAATTCTTCTGTGGATTCATGAAGGCATATATGAAATTTGGAAACAAACTATTCTAACACAAACAATTGCATGGGAATAAAATTTGTAGAAGGAATTGTCATGATACTGCAACAGATGATCCTGGTTGAAAAGCATAGCTGACTGGTTGTGGTGCACCGAGTGGGGAGAAAGTTAAAAAGGAGAATACTTAAAGGGGGCACTAGTTTGGCAAAATATAGCAAAAGGGGCTTCTTCTCTGGTGCAATGGCAAGAATCCTGAACCATGAAGTGCATGCCTTAACCTCAAGGTTATTTCAGGCAGATATAGTGAAAGATGGGGCCACTTGCAGATCACCCTAATGGGACTCCATTTTATTTGGACCAGCACTAGGTAATGATGTTTTATGGACAAAATCAATGAAAAATAAAAAAAAAATACTCTGAGTGAGCATTTGCATATGTGGATTAAAGATGCAATAGTTTATTATTGGAGCACCATAGCCAGCTCTATGTCAACCAGGATAAGTTCTTGACAACAAGTAATATTGCATTTAGAAAGTTCCCTATACATTCTAATAATGCTCTAATTAAATCAAAGGGCTTTCAAAGGAAGAAAAGAGAGAGAAGCAAGAGTAACAACATTAGATTCACAGGTAGCTCTAAAAATTATAACAAGCAGTCTGCATGTAGCTGCAGTCTATAAATAATGTCAAATTCAAGGAAGAGTATCTAAGTAAACCACAATAATTTCAAATCAAGAACTTACTGTTCGCTGCCCGGATATGATTCTAGATACGTGAATTAGTTGGAGAAATTTCTCCTGTTTCCCAGAGAACCATATCAAAACAGACTCATCCTGAAAGCAATGCACATTCAACCATTTAGAATTTCTAGTAGGAAGAATCTAATTAAAAAAATAAGGCAAAGACCGATTTGCATCAGAACATGCTGGCTGCGCCCTAAATGAAAAAAAAGGGAAAAAAAAAAGATTAAATTGTTGAAGACAGATGTACCAGCACCTTACAAGAAAACCTAATCCCCTGCCCAACTGGGCCGACCTCATAAATAAATTAACTTACATTACAAATTTCTTGCACGGACAATATAATGGAGGTTTAGTTTTTGTTGAGTTGATTGTCAGACTAAAGCAATGATGATAATGAAAGAGAAGGGCGGGGGGTTGGGGTGCATGTATCAAGAGACAAATATTAGTAAAACTTGGACCAAACTTACATTGGAAAGGCGGAATGGACAGAACTTTGGCTTTCCCCTTCTTCCATACTTGAGCAAGTAAGCCCCTTTCTTTAAAGCTGTGATGGCCTGTTGTAAAGATCATTCAAGAACCTAAATTATGCATGTTCGGCACATTCTTAAGCATAATATTACTAGCAGAAAGCTAAATGAAAGTGAAATAGTAAATGCCATATTCAAATGGCTAAAAGAAATCCAAAGAGATTCATACAGATTTGAACAAGGTTGGAGGGTGAAAATGAACAGTATGTCTAACAAAAATGCACTTCACAATCATTTCAAAAATTTAGAGAGACAGAGAGAAAAGAGACTAAAAGCACAGCACAGCAAACCATCTGGGAAGATGTCAAATCTAAGTCTTAGTGTAGCAGCTCATTTTGCAAGAGATTCAATCTAACCCGTCAGCCTTCTCAATCAATATAAAAGCACCAGTATAAATTCAGGATATCAATATGTTTTTCCTTCACTGCCTGAATAAAGATGATTAACAGATTTGAACCCAACCTGGATTACTCTCCTAGGACATATATTTCCACACCACACTTAACCTGATCACATCTATAATACCAAAAGAAAAAATTACAAGAGAACCTAGGATTGGACAGGAGATGAGAAATTCAAGTTTTTCACTTCAATGTCAACTAATTATCTTCTGATAAATGTCCTCATAATTTGCATTGACTTCTCCCTGTCCTAATTTCAACACCCATACATTTCTTAATTTCCTACTCGCTCCACCACCACCAATTCCTTGCCCCTTCATCCTTTCATTAAGTTCTCAACAACAAAGCATTTCTTTGCAGAAAAATCTAGAGTAACACCACCATTCCAGCCCACAGTTGTTTAACCATTCGGATTCTAAACTCTCTCCTCAACACTGACAAAGCCATTCAGATTCATGTAACAAAGCAAACAAAGCCTTATCTAACCATGACCCAGAAACTGTCGACATACAATAAGCATTTCTCTTAATCCCACGAAAAATTCTGTTAAACCATTAATTTTCATAAATCACCTTAATCATCCAAATAAATTCAACTAAACGATAACAGAATAAAAAAAAATAAAAGATAAAAAGATAAACACAAAAAAAAAAATTAGAAGAAATACCTGTTCGGTGTCTCTTTCAACATGTCCAGTTCTACCAAGATCCGAAGCCATATCACCCCTTAACATTAAATCCCCAACAATAAAAACCCAAAAAAAAAAGAATCTAGTATTTCAAATTAACCATTTTCAAAAAAACCAAACCCTTCCATCCAATTCAATTGAAAACCCTAAGAACAACAGAAATCCACACTCACAGCCAACTCAGCTCGACCATCAAGATCACTCAATGGCTGAGTCACCAGCTCAATCAGGTCCAAAACTCACAGAAATTCTTTCACTTCAGAGTAACTTCAATTTGAAGTTCATAACAATAAATGGGGTTAATGCTTAACCAATCTGATAAAATATAGGAGAAAAAAGAGCGAAGTCCAGTGATTTTGGAGCTTGAAGATAAAACTAAGTGTCTATTTCGATAAAGAGAGAAAGTGAGGGAAAATTTACGAAAGCAATATATATATTCATCTGATAATTGAAGTTTCTATGTGTAAGAGAGAGACCAGAAGCTTTTTGCTACTTTTTTTTTTCCTCTCTCAAGTGAGGAGTAGTGCTTTTATTTTATTTTATTTTATTTTATGGAGCTCAAGGGAAGACTGAAGAGAGAGAATAAAGAAATGGCAAAAAAAGTGGAGTGGGATAAACCCTCAAATTTAATTTGACATTTAGTTTTTTTCCGCTAATTGATGTTAGTTATGCTATTAGTTACTGTTCTTGTTTTCATCTTCTTTTTCTTTTTGTTGTCTGTTTGGTGTCTGAGAAAGTGAAAGCTCGGATTCTATTGACTAAAAAAAAGTGAAAGGGTACTGAACGCTTTGCTAGTGAGCAGTATTTTACATGAACAGTCAATTTGAATTATCCTTTTTTTATTCTTTTTTATCCGTTTTTCACTGCGATTAATGCTAATTAACTACTAGTCTACTTCTACTCTACCAGAAAAGCGGGTGTTAATTAATCCTCACTGGTTTTTTACCTAGATTTTTCCACTGGCGATTGTAATTTTTTTCTTTTTAACTAATTATAACAAAAGTTAAAAGAGATTAATATTTTTCTGTATATATTTTACGATGAAACTATGATTTTGCCCTTGATTGGCAAAATTAGTTGGCTTTGTTTTTAGGGCTGGGAGGCATTTTGTATAGTACCCATTTGTTATTACACGAAAGAATGAGGTTAGATTGTTTTTTTGCATTTTTATTTACACAATATAATTATTTTATTATCCTTGATATCAAAAACATATTAAATTTTTGTCAGGAGATTTTTTAGTTATTGACTTAATTTTTAAACAATTAAATTACATCATTTCTCTTCCAATGTAAAACACTTTGCCTTTATCTTGTACGTTTAGTAATTTTAATAATTGTTTGGTGTCATTAAAAATACTATAGTAATATTATAAATAAGTAAAAAGATTTGTTCAAACGACATATGTGACGTTATCTTATTCTCAAAACCTTTCTTATAAAGTGACTATCAAAATTTCTTGATATTTCTTTCATGTACAGGCAGCATATGTAACATAATTATTATTGATGGGGTGCATATAACCTTGAAAAAATTCAAGTTAGTCCTTAAAATTTGTTATCCTTAAAATTCCATTCTTTTTCCTATTTATTGCAATTTTGCTTATTTACAATAATTTATGAAGTTAAAGATTTTTTTTAGTTTCACCCTAATAGAAATATTTTCATCTATTATATTTGGTTGTCATTTTCTTATCACTATTTATTTTATTTTATATGGTTTTTTCAATTTCATCATTCTTGAGTTTGTTTCTATCAAATTCTTTATTATTGTTATTGTTGTATTTTTTTTCCTTACAAGATTTTTTAAAATTTATTTTTTTATTATTCTATCCTTTAACATTTAATTAATTGGTTGTTTAGCTTATTAATTGAATATAAATCTTGAATTTAACAAATTGTGAGTTTAAAAGATTAACATTAATTTACGAAGTTGACAAGAGTTTCCTTGCTCTTTTTTTTTTTCCATCCTTTGGCATTTTGTTATTTTTTCTTTACGTTCTGTGATATTTTTTAATCATTTTGAAAATAATATGGTCTGTCTTAAAAAAAATATCTTTATTAAATTTATCTTTTTTAGAGGAATTTTATTTTAAAATTAAATTAAATTAATTGATTTCACCATCCAACATTTTATTTTAACATGTTAACTGTTAAGCTTTTGAGTTAACTAAGAGTTGAGAATTTAATAGACTGCAGGTGTAAGAGTTTAATCAAACTTTACAAAGTTCACATAGACTTACCTGTTTTTACTTGTGTTTTTAAGTTATTGTCTTCGACTGCATCCTCCAACATTTTCTTCACTTACTTTCTATTTGATTTATCTTTATTTTTTAAATAATAAAGGTTGCCTTGAGTTTTTTTAGATCATTATTAAATTTAGTTTTTTTAAAATAATTTTTTTTAACTAAATTAAATTTATTAATTTCATCATTCCACAATTAATTTGGTGGGTCTTGAGGTTCCTAGTTTAGTCCATATTAATAATTTAATGGATTACAGACTTGAAAGATTAGCTCATGTTTACAAAATTTACTTGGTTTTTTTCAATTCTTCCTTCTTCTTCTTTTTTTGGTTCCATCCACCAATATTTTGTTATTTTTATTTATTCACTTTCCATTATATTTTTTAATGGTTTTGCAATCAACAAAAGTTAACTTGATATTTTTTTCTCGACCTTTGTTAAATCTAACTTTTTTAAAAGAAAATTTATTTTTTAATTAAATTAAATTAATTGCATTAGAGTATTCATATTTTTTTTTTTTGGTTTGCTCATTGCTCAGACAACACGTGTAACGTATTTCAGTTACCAAAATTTTATATTTTTCATACTCCTTTCAAAACATTGATATTACATAACACTCTTTTTTTACATTAGCACAAAATTATGTTACAAGCCAGTTATCTGCTACAATTTATTAAGTAGTATTTGATTATTGTTTAAAAAAAAAAGACAAAGACAATGAAAATAAAAATATATTTGGTTTAAGAAACAGCTATATAAAAATAAACATGTCATTTGATCAATTTTATAGTGAATTTATGTATTTCCAAAACACAAAGTGCAAAGGGGACATGTTTTTAAAAAATAATATTTGTTTATTTACTATTCTTAAAATATATTTGTAAAAAATTTCAATTTTAAAATTTTCCAGCTAAAAGTAAAACATATTATTATTATATTTTTATAATCTAACTTGGGAGGTCGATTTGAGACAAAATCACTATTTAAAGTCTAGGTTATAAGTTGGGTTAACCTGGGTCAACGTAAAAATAAAAGTTGTTATTGTCATAGTTATAAACCTGATTCGGGGATTGACCCGAAATAAAGGTCAGGTAATTAGTGGAGCTGACCGTTGATTTTAGTTAATATAATGATAAAAATAATAATTTTTATAGTTTCAAAACCTGACATAGAGTCAACTTAAAGTAAAACCCAGATCATATATTATGAGAGTCAACATAAAATAAAAATGATCATTATTAAAGTTTAAAAACTTGATTCAAGAGTTAAACATAAATAAAGCCTAAATCATGAATTAAGAGGTTAAGTTAGGTCAATGTGGTAATAGAAATTATTGCCATCAAGTCTTAAAATCTAATTCAAGGGTCGGCTAAAGCATAGTTCAAGTCATGCACACACAAAAAAAAGTTAATGAGGGTTGATCTAAGTCAATATAATGAATAAAAATAAATATTATTTTGATTTTAAAACCTAACTTGAGAATCGATATGAGATAAGGATTAGATTATTATTCAACAAGGTTAACCTATCTAACCTAATTTTTTATAAAAAAAATCAAAACAACTTTGATTTGGCCATTTTGTTTCCAAAAAAATAAAAGGGTTTTTACCTTTGTTTTATTCTAAGTTGACCTGAGTTTTTTACTAGATTATATTAAGTCAATCATTCTTTTATTTTTTTCTCATTTTCGAATCAATCCAGGCCCTATATCAACTAGTCAAGGTAGTCCTGGTTTTATAAATATAATTATTATAATATTATTAATTTCAACATTCAAAACAAACTAAAATAAAAATAAAATATCTATTTTTTTTATATAAAAAACATGCTAGCTTGACAACAATATCTTAAGAGTAAAATAGATTTTTTAATATATTTTTATGTTCTTTTCCATCATAATCAAACAAAATACGTGGATAATCATTTTTTTTAACATTATTATCAAACATAATTTTGATTTTATTTTATATTTTTATTTTATCTCCTTTATTTTTATTATATTTATTTTTTTTTCAAGATAATAACCAAACGCAACCTAAGAATTCTTTCTAGTAGTTTTGAATTTTATTTTTTTATTTCTAATCCTTGTGTTATTTTCAAAAAAAATTAGTGTGTTCTTAACATTGTATTATTGTAACAGAACATGTTTTTTCAAAAGTGTTTTGAATTAAAAATATATGAAAATAATATTTTTTTTATTTTTAATATTAAACCATCAAAACAATAAAAAAAAAACTTAATAATCATTAATGTGGTATTTTATAAACAAAAAAATATTTTTTAAAACAGAAATGATTACAATGTCAAACGAATATTTAGGGATAAAAATAAATTCCTCACTGTTCGAAGCCTAGATCCATCCATGCTCTAATATTAGTACTTTTTTTTTTTTGTATATATATATATATATATTATTTTTTTTTGCTAGAAGGCAACCTATCCCCCACCAAGCCTCCAAGAGTCGCCTGTCCGGGATTTCTGGAGAGCTATCTTTCCTCGATCGAAGCAGTTGATTTGTTTCTGTCTCTGATGGAGGAAGGGTGGTCTTTATAACTGAATTTTGTTTTTTTTCAAGTCAGTAATCTGTTTTGGTGAATTAAAATTCAAGTGAAAAAATATATATATATATAATTTTTTTATTTTTTTTAAATTTTGAGCAAGTATTTTCTGCTAAAAATAAAAAAATATTTTTTTTAAAATCAAATTAATTATTCTAACTGAAAAATATTTTTTATTTTTTAGTAACAAAAAACATATAAAAATTTAAAAAATTATTTTTTACAAAATAAAGGAGCGGAGTAATACAAACGAAGAATCTAGCACGAAAAAACAAGAATTGAGACTATAATAAGCAATTTCTCTCTCTGGCCATTGACTTATACAAGCCTGTCTGGAAAACCAATCAACTAGCTGATCCCAGGCACGTGGCATCAATCTACTCAAATGAATGTAAGCCCTTTTCTCCTTTATACAAGAAGATGATCATGAACCTGCTGGAGGGAATTATTTTTATTTTATAGTTAAGGAGATGAAATTTATTTTGAAATCTTATACATTTAAATCTTAAAACTAATAATTTGAATAGACCATATCAATATAATATAAAAAGAGTGACTTTAATGTTGTCTGAAAAGGAAGTTTAGCCTCCAACTATCAATTAACGGGAAAGCTAGAATTTTTTTTTAAAAAAATCTCTAAACGTCCAATTAAAAAAACCGTTGTATCACTAGAAAACACAATGTTGCGACAAATGTCTTTGAATTTAGGATCTGGCTTGATCAAACACATGAAGCATAAATTTTAGCAACAATCTGACAATGTTACACCAAATTCCAGGTAGAGATCCAATCCAACTTCCAAGTGTCCTGACATTATCTGGAAAAAAGCGAGATATGGAGTGGTTGAGCATGCAGAGATGACCCAGTTCAACTTGGAATTTGACAAGTGTGAGCAGCACAAGAAAAAAGAAGTATTCCATTCCCTGCTGGTTAAAGAGCTTGTGCAAAGTGGCTTGAACTTACACGGATACGTCCATAATGCCCCTAACGACAGCTCCTTTCCCTTTCCAAACCCTGTTGATCGGGACCAACATGACAGTGGGTGCACTTTTCAGAAAAGCAGCCATTAGCCACACAAGTCAGAGAAATTTCTGGCCCCCTTTCTTTCTTCTGCCTCTATATTGGTCCTACCTTGGTGGGAGATGATGAGCTTATCAGCACGAACCCAACGACCACGTAAAACACTCAAAAAGACCAAGTCATGCAAACCAGGAGACAGAGGAAGGCACCTTTTAATTCATTTGGAAGTATAATTATAGTTATTTTTTAAAATATTTTTATATTAAAATAATATTTTTTTATTTTTTAAAATTATTTTTAAAATTAGCACATCAAAACAATTAAAAATATATAAAAAATTAATTTGTAATAAAAGCTTAAATTTAAAAAAAATAAAATTTGCATTGTCTGGACAAAGTAGACGTGTGGGATACAAAGAATCTTGAAAGCTGTTATAAGCTTATTAGCTGTTAGTTATTATTATCCTAGTTAGCTATTAATTTCCTAGTCAAATTAGTACTTGCTGTTATAAGTTTATTAGCTGTTAGTTATTTTATTCTAGTTGGCTGGTAGTTTCCTAGTCAAATTAGTATCTGGTCTTAATTACTTATTAGATTGTAATTCCTTAGCTGGAGGGTATTTAAGAGGAGAACAGGACAAAAGATAGGCAGTTACCTATTGTTCTTCTTAGATTCAACGCGAGGTTGAACCAGAGAGCATTTACACCACCAAGCCCTGGCCTCATTCATTGCTCCATATAGTGCCCTGCCGAACCCCAAATCGATGGCTGAAGTTCATATACGAACTCAAACTTAAAACCACCTCTTAAGAGTTCAGGTGTAAACGTATAATATGACATCAATTTCAGAGAGAACAACCCCTACTACTCCTCCGAGTTGAAATGCACAATATTTTTCACTTTAGACTTTCTGCTTTTATTGCTCAATTGGTCAAATATAGATACAGTGACTTTCTTCTGTAAATGATAAGGACTCCTCCAAAATTATTGAATGTGCATGCCTATCTGGTCTAGAGAAGCAGGCACACGCATGATGTAAAATCTTTTCAAGGAACCGTGTGGTATAGGCTCTCATTGATTAGGTTCATCTTTTTGGCCAACTGGAACTATGACCCATAACAAGGATTCATTTACTTCTCAGAGGATTTCCTTTGGTGAAGTTAAACCATTTCTAACATTGAATCATGCGCTAACTACTAATGGCATGATCGTGAGAGGATCAGAACATCATCAGGTTCAAGCAACGTGCCTTGCTGGAAAAATATAAAAAACAGCCAAATATGGGCTTCAATAACCAACTTTATGTGAAGAAAAAAAAAAAGGAAGGGGGAAATTCTAGCATTAATAGGTGGATGTGATACAGTAGAATTTTGATGCTAGAATTTCCATTTTCTCTTCTTGCTTGAAGTTGGTGTGATTTTTTCAAGAAATTAAAGTCACAAGTAGGACCGCTTCGGTGAATTAACAATATAACCTATTTTAACATGAACGAACTCTGTAAGCAAGCCCTACCTTAATGGCTAGTGTATATAATCGTAGCAGAAATGGTGAGGACAGCAAGGAAGCGAAGACGGTTCCTTGGTTTAAAACATACTGCTGCATCAAGAAAGACTTGCGTGTGAATGAAATGAATGGTTTTTTCCCGTTAGAATTAGAAAAAATATATGGACTTTGGACGCTAGAGGATTAATTAAGTTTCAATTTGAGGTTTCTGGATGGCCTTTACAGTTTTGGGACACTCAAAGCCCAGAAAGATCATGAAGACATGCTGGGCCTCGACGTTCATGCTCCCATGAATCAAAGCATCACTCACTAGGTTTCAAGGTGATGTTAGTGTGAGTTTTGAGTCGTGTTTTTCGGAAAGGTCCACCACGCATTTCGTTTCCTAATGATAATGCATCGATTTTGTGCTGCCTGCTGAGGGCGCAAAATTGTTTCGCAAACACACCTTTTCTATTCGCTGTAGCACCATGGTCCATAAAGATGGAAAACACAGCACCCTCCAAATTCACAAAGGAATCCTGAAAGGTGCTAATCACATGCATTACACCAACATGGCCGAAATAGCTTGATTTCTAGGCTCCATGATTAGACTTTATCATAAGCAATCACTTTAATTACAGGTAAACTTATTATTATTTTTTTGGTTATATAAGAATTGGATTCGAGTCTATTATATGTGATTTAATTTAATTATTATATCGTAATTTGATATTTCTATCCACACATGGCTAGGCCGCGCACCTTCTATACACAGCCAGCAGTCCGCCGTTTCCGACTCCACTTTTGGGCTCTTACTAGACATATTAGAAGAGGAGAGATGCATGTACCGATTCCCAAATTAGGAACCGTAACACCACGTTCCAAGAACATGTATAGGACGATATCTTTCTCTCTCTTTTTTTAATAAAAAGGAAAAGAAAAACACTTAATTCCTTGTCTACTCTGGATTCCCTTCTTAGATTGGATTCCGCGTTTTGGACCAACTTTCTATATAAAACATACTCCAATCACTCTCTTATTGAACATCACTGTTTTTTTTTCCCGTCTACTTTCTTGCTTCGTGGTGCTCTTCTTTTTGCAATCGCAGAAGCTGAGGTTCTTAACGGGGTGAGCAACTGGGGCTATTACTCTACATTCGATGGCTCTTATGACCCTAGAAGTTTCAATGGAAAGCTTGACAAAGCAGAACTACAATTTGCAAAGTCAGAGACAAGAACACAGCAGCTAGCAATGAAGCGTGCAAGTGCTACAAATCGTGATTTTCACACTGTTTTGGCTGAAGTTGAGCTTCAGGTTAGGGTTCAGCTTGCAGGGATTTTGGCGAAAACTATTGATCCGGTGCCTGGTCGATTGAAGAATTAGGTGATCGATGGAGGAGGGGTTTGTCAAGAAGAGCTGGAGATTGGAGAGGAAGCTAGGGTCATGGAATGCATGCATAAATTTCATTGTTCTTGCATTTACAAGTGCTTGAGAAGGAAGACAACTTGTCTTTTGTGCAGATACCAGATGGAAAAACGATGTATAGAGCTTTCAGAATATTTTTTTTATCTGAGTGATCTTTCAAATGATTTTTTCATTAGTTTGCATAATATATTCGTGATCCATGATATTCTTAACTCTCCTTTTTCTCTGATATTTGAATCCTCTCCTAAAATAACAAAGAAAGAACTGGAGCAAAATATTAATACAACTTGTCTTTTGTGCAGATACCAGATGGAAATACGATGTATAGAGCTTTCAGAATATTTTTTTTATCTGAGTGATCTTTCAAATGATTTTTTCATTAGTTTGCATAATATATTCGTGATCCATGATATTCTTAACTCTCCTTTTTCTCTGATATTTGAATCCTCTCCTAAAATAACAAAGAAAGAACTGGAGCAAAATATTAATACGAACCGTACGCAGCAACCTGAAGGTGACATCTAGCAGGCGAATTCCTTTCCCGCCTTCTCTGTTATGTGAATTTTATCTTTCAAGTTCAGGAGAAAAAAATATATTAATGAGGTTTCACATTTCATAAGGGGAAAAGAAGGTCATGTCATGTCATGTCATGCATGATTGATAGAAACTAGAAAACAGCTTTATAGCAGTCTTGCTATCATTTGCCTTTACAAAAAGCACCACGGGCATGCTGTGCTGTCGCATGATGTCATCGACATTGTCTGGACAGCCATTGCTAAAGGGACCCTGCCTAATCTGATTTACAATCAGAGATCAAGAATATCTCCAGAAAGAATTTTAACATCGAGGACAAAATTTGTACAAGCTACAAAGTACACACTTGACGACATCAAGGGCAAAAGCAATTGGCTGCCACGATGAACTAAACGTCTTTCCACGTAGCAAAGGAGCATCACTAACAAAAGAAATACATTCTCTCAAACTGTACAGCCTTGTACAATCTTCATCAGGTGAATCGGCAATCGCTCTCTTTTTGAGAGGTGATCTCACGAACCACTATACCATCTCAATCCATTAATTGCAAGTTCCTCATTCTGCCGATAAAACTGGTTTCTGGAGTTTCCTCCTCGCTGAAACTAGATGGCCTCTCCATGGCAGACATGCAGCAGACACAAAACATGAAGAATGTCAACAGAATTTTTAGCATTAATTGAAAATTTGAAGACAAGATTCAAAAAAGGGAAATAACAGCATGTTGGCAGTGCAGGAAGCACAAAAATATTTTGACAATTAATCATCTAAATGAAACAGAGCTACATGTTTATAGGGTTTGGAACACAAATATCTAAGAAAACTGAAAACAATGTCAATTAACAAGTCAGCATCCCGACCAAACATGGGCACACGGCATCCTCCTTTACAAGCTTGGACGCTAGCATTTCCTGAACTTTGAACTTCACAACGAACATAACATAGCCTTGATGTGACAGGAGAACAGTGTGAAGTCTCACGATCAGAGGGTTAACATTCTGCATCTTACAAGAGGCGGCTTATATCTTATTTAACAATCAGCCAAGTTATTCGTGAAAACAAGCTTAACCAATGTTTTTCACAAAAAAATTATTCAAACAGCTATTCATGACAAGTCTGTGAGCATCGATTTGTTTCAGATACATACAACCTCCCAATGTCTATTGGCACATCCAATGCTCCTACAACTTCAGTGAAAGCAATGCCCGTGGCCATGTTCTCTGGATTCTAATGCACTTCTATATATGCTTGATAGATAATTGGTACTATTGGTGCATAATTAAAAAGCAATCTGCCTGACACTTCTCCCTCTCTTTTCACCCAACTCTTCAGAAAAAAGGCTTTGCGGGGCCATGGACCCTGAAATAGTTTTAAATAGCGGTTGCAACTTTCCTATCTGCGCTAGCTATCATGACAACTAGAGGTACTCATGCCAGTTCACTTAAAAGGAGAAACAAAAAAAAAAATTACTAACCACCACAACTGTGCCAGTGATGTAAAACTACACTAACCATCTACACAATTATTTCTTTCAATCGAAATAAAACAACTTACTTTGGAAATTGAAAATTTGCTAAGCGAAATGCATCATCAGACATGGATAATGTCTTCTAATTCTCTTTTGTGGAAATTTGCAGATTCATTAAAGATTTTAAGCCCATCAAATTTGAAAAAACATGCACAACATATCCACACAACACGCTACACTAAGAACATAAATAAGAGTGCACAAAAAAAAAAAGATAACATAAAATTATTTTTGCATATAGAAATGTTTACCAACCATTTAGTCAGATTTGTCCTTCGACGTATTTCAGAAAACGATGCTTTTGCCACATGTTCTTGCTGTGGAAAGTCAACTCTGAATCTTTTTGCAACCTTCAATATTAAGCCAAAAAGGAGGTATCAAAATCAATGTACATATAAAAAAGAGTAATGTGTGATTTAGATGTATATTGGAGAATGTGCATGCAACATATGCAGGATTCATTCAAAATATTCCCATAAGTGATCGACATCATAAACTCACAGTTGTTTCATCTGTTGGATGCCTCTTTACTCTAACTGGATCGTGCGAGCCTTTCATTCTTTTCATTTCTCCATGAAGTTTGTCCTCCTACACATACCCAATGTGCAACTTGATATTAAGCTAAATATGTTAGCATGGATCTGTTCTACAAAACCACAAGCAGAAAGATGTAAAGTAATAAGACAACCTTTTCCATGATTGTACACTGTGCTCTCTCCTCTGTATCAAGAGATTTTCCAGATCCACGCATCGAGTGTGGATGCTTAGATGTGTAACTATTCCTTTGAACCATCTTAGGATTGTCATTATCACAGTCATGCAACCAAGCTTCTGTCTTTTCACTATTAACTCTCCTACCACTGGGAACAAGATGGGTTGAAAGAGAATCCAATCTTCTCCCCTCAAAACCATGCTTAGAGCTCATCCTATAATGTCTTTTGTTTACATAGGCTGATGTTTCACCAGCAAGATCGGGCATATCCATGGCAGAGTTCCCACCAGCATTAGAATTGGAACCATTATAGGTAGGCTTCTGTTCTAGAAGTTGATGAGATTTTCTATCATGAGAATCAGAGGGCTCGGGATTACAATTTGCTCCCTCTGTATATGAATCATGAGAACTCATCTTGGTGCTATATACTTCATATCTCTGCAAGGGAATCAAACAAGTATAATAAGAGATCATGTATCAAAGTGGTAAGAAAAATTCTACAAAAATGGCATTCCATTTCAGATGCAATTCAAGCAACATGTGATTCCATGAAAGCACTGATGGAGGTGTGACTATGAGTTCTCATCAGAGCTTCAGAAAAACTATTATAATTTCACCACTGCGAGCATACACAGGGACTATAGGGACTCATTTGAAGTACAAGATATGGAAGATGGTGGAATGGAGTCTGCAGAATCATATAAAAAAATACCTTGTTCCATAACATTTTAAAGTCTAACTGAACCTTTCTTTGGAACATACCAAAATGAGGAAGGAAACATGTTGTGAGCATAATTGCTGGTGGTGCTGGTGCATGATTGGTGGTATATTGGCAATAAAAGTAAAGTGAAAGTCACAGTGGTGATAAACATGGGATGGCAAACATCATTGGAAGTGATGGAGAGGCGGAGGATATAAAGGTTTCCAGCATGGATCAGCAGAACTTGAGCCTCAAACTAATTTATACCAACCATCATACCATAATTGTCATAGTTATCCAATTCCAGAATCAAGTTCAGCATAAAATTACAAATGACAACTATTCCAGATTTCAATATGTAAAACTAGTTGCAGCCTAATTAGCTTTTATCTGTCAAAAGTGACTGCCAACCATTTTGTTTGCATCATATAACTCAACTCAACTCAACTCAACTAATTCTCCATGCTATCAATCCCACTACATTGGACAAAGCAACAGGTAAAAAAAATCTAACCCTCATTTCCGTAATGATTAATGTGCTAAATAAGTGTGCATAACATAATAACAATATGTTGCTAGACTCTAAGGCCAACAAAATGTATTGGAAGATCTACTCACAGCGCCAAGACTGGATTGCTTTCGAACCCCAGAAACATCAGGAGAACAAATCTGAGCAAGATCTCCCACATAGATTGGTCCTGGAAAAATGGTTGGCAAGAAACAGCATACAAAAGTGAACAAGATTCAAGTGTACATAGTTATAACTAAGAAAAAGGAGTACTGTTATCAAATTATACTGAAGTATATGCCAACAATGTGAGTGAAGTGAGGACTCAAAGCTTCCTTTAGCAGTTGCAGAAAGCAGGCATCAAGAGGAAACCAAAAGATACACTACAGCACCCAGCATCAAACGTAAATGTCATGGCAAGCCATTTCCACTGAAGAATGTATAATGTATATTGGAAGTCTAAGTAGGTACAGAAACAAATGGACTATTAGCACGCATCAGAAATTTACATTTAATGCAAATGCAACTGAAGTACGTAATGCTGTTTTTAAAAAAGTAAGAGGTATCTTATCTGCAACTGAACCCATCAAATCATACAAATGGAATCAAAAGAATTCCCATTTTCTCATCACAACACCTTCCTCTAACTAAGACACTGAGAATCAGAGAAAACTTGAAAAGAACATAAACTAGAAAAGCAAAATTTATTTGACATCTCCTTCTGCCTGCAGAAATTGCATGGAATGGAAGGAGGTTATTAGAACTTACCATTGACTGGATCTCTAATTGGGGATGCAAAAGCACCAGGAGGAAGTGGCTGGAATTCAACACCTAGTGGTGGACCATCCTCCTTATAACACCTGCCCAATTGCATCTTGACAGCAGTAATAGCAGCATTCTCAATTTCACCCTTCACTTTCAAATATCCAGATGGTTTATACCCAAAACTATCAGTACCCTTAGGAATTAATGGCTTGGCAGCTCCATTCTGAGCTAGGTACTTTGGGGTTTCTGCATCATAAGGATCCTCTCTTTGACAAACAAACTTATCTTGCAACGATGAGCTACTTCCTGAAGATATATTATCAATGCCAGTAACATTCCCTGTATAGCGACTCGTTCGTTCATAGGTTAGATCAGCAGGATGAAAATCTCGACCATAAAGTCTCTGGCTTTCAACTTCCCTTGGATCAAGATTCCTATAATCACCTTGTTTGGTACTGCCACATGAATCTTGCCTCAACCCACTCCCTCGGTCCTGAATAATACCGCTAGATCGATCTTGTCGTCCATTAGTGCATACTTCATCTCTCAATCTTTTATCTTTTAGCCTTCTGTGGCAAAACCAGCTAGATATTTGCTTTTCTGTCAACCCTATTTGGTCTGCAAGTTCTGATTTCATTTCCTCGGTGGGATATTTGTGCTCTGTGAAAAAGCAAAAAAATCACTTCAAGAACATAATGGCTAGCATCAGTGGGTTAAATAAATTTTGTGAGAGAAGCAATAGTACCATTATAAAAGTTCTCCAAAGCAACAACCTGGGCTGGTGTCTTGACTGTCCTTTTCAAATTCTTCTCTGGAGAAACTCTATTCTCTCCAAAATGCACTTCACTTGATTCTGAACATTGATTGTTTTTTTTTACAAGACAAAACAAAAAATGAACATATACAAGTAAAGAGCAAAGACACCAAATGGCACGTATAAGTTTCCCTATAGCTGCTAGGGTTGTACTAGAAAATCAAGCCATTGAGTTGAAACAGTGATGTACGGATAGGGATATATCAGGTAAAAAAGAAAAATAAAGAAGCTGTAGAAATCATGCTATGGTGTATGAACTGAGGAAGGGACAACACCTATTTAACACAGGAAAACCGAGTTAGTTACTCAAGTAAGCTGTAGAAATCTACATTCGCAATATTTCATCAGAAACGATATTAAATGCACAATTTTGTGGAGAAGGTCATATAAATGGGGTTAATCATGGTGAATGATGAATCCCAGTTTGACTAGAGTGGATTTGGCCAAGCAAAGGAAGTAGGTCGCATGTGGCTTTAAGTAACAAAGCAAACATAAAATGCCAATGTTTTCTCATGAACCATTCAGAGTACTTTGAAGGGTATTTACAATGCTTTTGTTTGTTCAGGGAAAGCAAGCACCTGATTTCATAGATGTAAGCCATAACAAGATAGCCAAAACCGGGTTTACTTTCAGAACAATTGTGATTCAAGATAACTCTCACGTTACATTCGGAACAATCATATTTCACACTCATATTCTGTGTTCACAGAGTAACCCAGTTGGATTCTCTATAAATTTTTCCAATTCCACATAATTATTCAAGGAATTCTCAATCAGCAAACCGAGGTTAATCTTTCACAGTATCTTTGAAGAGCCATACGTTCCATCCAAAACCCCAGAAGCATTCGGAACACGAAACACACATTATTACAAGCATCCAACCTTAAGATTCCCAAGAATTTTTTTTACTGGAATGACAAAATTCAGATGTGTGATAATTAACAATGAAAAACTTCTTGCTTCACCGGAAAAAATTGCCGACATGTTTTGTTTGCAATCCAAAATAGGAACATAAATGGAAAGGAAAAGTTCAACTACATATAGCCAAAGTTTCCATCATCTGGGACACAATCAAAATCCCATTTCACACACAATTCCAGTTTCCTCAAAAACCAAAAACATGCTTAGAGGAAATTCTAACAGTTAGTTTGTCTTGCTGATCCCAACGTAACCCTTGTTGTCCGTGCAAGAAATATTCTAATAACCCACAAAAAAGAAAAAAGAATATTCAACAAGTGCATGAAATGATCATACGATTGGGGAAACTAGAGTGAGATAGAGGTATATATTAGTTTACCTTCCATGGTTGTTGAATTTCAGGGGATTCTCTCTTCCTGTGGCTTTGATTGACTCAAAAAGAGAACCCCATTAGACCAATAAAGTTAGAAAACACAAACTAAATGAGAAAATGCAAAATGGGTAAGGTTCGATTGGGTGGAACTCCAATCTCTTCTTTGATAATTTTTGAGAGAGAGAGAAGGGTGGCTTTGGTAGGAGACGGAAAGGCAGACTTGCAGAAAGAGGGAATTGAATTCACTGACTCTTTCCCTCTAATTTATTGTTGTTCTCTGTAGTCGCGTTTGATTAAATTCTCTGTTCAAAATTAAATTAAACAAATTTGTATTTTCACATATTTTTTTGTTCGATTCAATTATTGTCGTGTTTATACTTTATCTTCCTTTTCCCAGTCTCTTTTTTCTCCCAATCTTTAAAATCAATCCTTCGTGAAGCAAAGTAAAATAAAATAAAAACACGCTAATCTCCTGTCCTGTCCTGTCTGCACTGCCTATTTTCTTCTGTTACGTACCAGGCGTGCTTTAATCGTAGGTCGGATAGAGAGGGTTAATAGGTTTTTTCTTTTTAGTGTTTTAAAAAGGATTTAATTGTTTTTATGTTGTTATTTATTTAAATTTAATTTTTTATATATTTTTAAATTATTTTAATATAATGATATTAAAAAAAATTAAAATTTTTTTATTATATTTTCAAGTAAAAAATATTTTATAAACAGCTGTTATTTCAAATGTTTTGAAATACATTCATAACTGTTTTTTTTTTTAAATCTTTGTCTAGAATTAATTTTTTATTATTAAATTATTATAAAAATAATGTATATATATTAATTTAATATATTTTTAAATAAAAATATTTAAAAAATACCTATTAATATGCTCTTAAACACCTTTTAAAATTAATGGGTGATGATAAATTGATGAGGTAGCTAATTTTAGATTTCTTTTGAATTGTGAAAATAGAGAAATAGGACTCCAGTCCTCTTGCATTCGCCGGTTAAACATGGAAATGCTGAATAATTACAAATAAAATTTAAAGACTTCAGTCTCGTAGATTGTGCACAGTATAGTTCATTGTAAAATAATTGATGCTTTCCATAAAAAACCAAATAAGTGAACGAACACTCAGAGATAATTTTATATTTTCATGTCTTTATTTTACAATATAATTACTCGTGTATCTTTGGAAAAAAAAACACAATTAATATCTAAAGAATGTTTTGAAATTTCACATTTTTGTAGAGCATGATTACCCCGGTAATCTTTGGGGTAACTTTTCTTACCTAAAATAAAAGAGTATTTTCAATTTTTTAACATTGTTTGTTTTTTACAATTATCGTGTAGTGTTAAATATATTATATTATTTTATAGATAAAAAAATAGTATGTGTATCATCTCCAAATAACTATTGATTGTTGGTGTTTTTCATAAAAGACGCCCAGGGCAATGCGCTACCCTTTATATTATAGGATAACACATATTAATTATAAGAACACGACAAAGCTATAATGATAACTTCTTCTTTTTTTCTTAAAATGTGTGCTTGTCTTCAAAAATTATAAAATGATAATCAATTTTATAAATTTATTAAAATTAATTTAGTTGTTTTTCAATTTTATTCTTTATTTTTTAATATTTTATTTTTTATGTTTTTTCTTATTAAATTTAATTTTTATTTTTTTTATTCTTATTTTTTTATTTCATCTCTAATCATTTGATTATATTTTTTTATTGAATTTAATTTTCATCCTTATTCTTATTATTGCAATTCCTTTTATTTTTTTATTTTTTTTATTAATTGATTATTTTTTGACAATTTAATCTCATTGTTTAATATCATTGAATTTTCATATCATATTTGGTCTCTATTTTTTTATATATATATATTTTTAAAACTCAGCTCGGGAGTTGACCCCTACCATATCTCAGGTCACAGATTGGGTTGAATGATCGAAGTTATCAAGATCAAACATATTTTTTTATCATACATGAAGTAAAAATGGCATCGTTTTAATAAAAAAAATTATAAAATAAAAAATTAACGAGTATTAACATGATTTCCCCTAGCTTGTCGCTTCATTTTTTATTAAATTAAAAGGTAAAAATGATATTATTTTGAAAAAAAAATAATGAAAAAAAAATCAATTATAATTCTTTTTTTTTACTGGTCTTTATTTGTTTTAGATTTTTTTTTAGTTTCATATATTTCCATTTGATTTTCTTTTGTTTATACATCAAATACAGTACCTTTTCTTTTAATTATTTTTTTATCATTTTCTTGGGTTTTTTTTTTCAATTTTGTCTCTCAATATTCTATTTTATTTTTCTTTTTTTAAGATTTAGTCCCTTTTTTTTCTTTTTTTAATCATTTTCTTATTTTGTTTCTTTCAATCTTGTCCCTTTACATTGTATTTCACTTGTTTTTTAATTCAATTTTGGCTATTATTTTTTAATTGTTATTTTTTATCCTTTATTTTATTTTCATTGAAGTCACTCATTATTTTCTTTAACTAGTTTTTATATTAATTACAATACTTATTGTTTTGACTATTATTTGTTTTCCTTTTAATTTATTGATGATTAAGAAATTTCTTCTAGATACTTTTTTGGTATTTTGCATGGTAATTTTGGTCTCATTGATGGAGTTTACAGTTGAAAAAATTAGCTCGATTTAACTTTATTTTTTTTATTTTATCCTTCAATATTAGATTATTGATCTTAAATTTTTTATTTTTTTCCTTTCCTTCATCCGGACTATCCTAAATCATTAATCGGTGAAGTTAACCCGAATTCACTCAGGTTATTACTGAGAATCACATGATTATTTTATTTTATTATTTATTAAAGATAAAATAATCTCTCCAATTTTCTTTGTTTTGACATGTATACAGTCTCTTTTATTTAGGTTAAGTTAATATTTTTTGAGTAATTCATTACATTATATAATATAAATGAAAACCTAGCTTCTTTTCTTTATTTTTTTAAGATTATTTAATAATTATCATTATTTAAATATTTTTTTATATTAAAAAAATTAACCTGCCTTGCAGTCTAACACCTTAAAAGAAAATATATCTATATAGTAATTTAAATATTTTTTTGGACCTGATATGATATATTAATAATTAGTACTTTGCGCAGTTGCCTTGCTTGTTGATGAGGCATTTTTAAGTGAACATCTATCATACAACAGTTTGCAAGATAACTCTACAAAACAAAACAAATTAAAGCCAAAAAGAATTGGAAAGATGAACTGGTATTTGAATTGTGAAGATGAAGGGAGTGTTTCTTTTCGTAGCTTATCTTTTTTTTTTTGTTTAAGTATTTTCTAAATAATATTTTATCTAAAAAATTATTAAATTAATTATTGAGTAATTTTTATTAATTTTAATATGCTAATATCACAAAAAATTAAAAAATAAAAAACAATCAATTAAAATACAATTTTATAAAAGCATCATACATGTATTACCAATACATGAAGTAAAGGTGAATCATCCCTTCACTTGCTACATCCGGTAAGACCGTATCGAAATAAGATAAAAATTATGTTTAAAAATATTTTTTATTTAAAAATATATTAAAATAATAAATTTTTTATTTTTAATATAAATATATTAAAACGGTCTAAAAAAACAAAAAAAAAACATTAATTTAAAACTTAAAAAAAATCAAAAGCTCTAAATTAACCCATCTTCTTTCAAGTCCTTCTATGGAGTTAAATTTTTAAACAACATTATCTTCTTAAGGAGGAGTCAAGATGTCTGCTGTCCATGTAGGATTCTGGATATGTGAAGTTTCTTTTAGATTATTAATTATGTGATTAATTGAGTCATTACACGTGGTTGATCTTGGAAAGAACGAATATATATATATATATATATGATTATATTGAATGACGAGTATAGACTTGCTTACGGGACAAGAGAACTAAAAAAAATCAAGGCGTCATTACTGAATTAAGTTTACATGTGATAATAAGTTTTTATTATCATTACAAACAAATAGATATTTCTTAATTCAAGAAAGATAATAATTTTCCAAAATCTTTACCGATATAATCAAGTCATCCCCTGTAATAAAACAAAACCTCTTCCATTAATTCTAGATTAAAGTGTTTGTAATAAGTACTTATAAGATTGTAATTCAGCTAGTTAGATTTTATATTTAATTTTTAAATTTTATTAGGTTAAATTTTATAAAATTTAAAATTATTAAAAACTTTTATAATTATTAATTTTACAATAAATAAATTTTTTAATTATTAAAAAGCTAATAAATATTTTTTTTTCTCATTCTAAAAAGACAATGCATTTGGATTATTTTTTTTGGGTTACTAGTTAAATGATGCTCTCCAAAAATAAATAAAAAACTCTTGCTCCCATGCTCTTCCTCGTAAATCTCTCCACATATGTTGCATGGGAAATTCTCATGCTGATTTTTTTCATGATTGTACTCTTTTTTTTTTTCATAATAAATCTCATAGTTCTTTTAATTATTTTTTGTAAATAGATAGACCGTGGTCTCTTTACTTTTTAATTTTGTGTTTGTGTTTCATATTTGTAAATTCAAGTAAATTCTCTATCATAGTAAATATAAAAGAGACGCTATTTTATGTTTTCATATCATGTGCTCGCATGTATATCAAAACTTAGAACATGGTTTTGAGTTCTTCATGATTATGCATGATGCATGATGCATGATGAAGAGGTCTAAAACACTTGTAAAACAAGTCTCTGTGGTAGATTAGAGACTCTTCAATGACCATGTAAAAATAGAACTATGAGCTTGGAAAGACAACGAATCTAGCCTGATAAATTGTGATGCAGTAAAATAATGAGATAATGGGTGTGCGTTTCTAAAAACAATTTGATTTTTTTTATTTTAAATTATTTTTTTTATATATGTTAAATTTTTTTTGATGTATTGTATCAATCCCTAGACCTTATCCTAAAGCCCATGCCCCATTTTATTGCCACGAAAATTTGTCTAGTTGTATGGGGAGCAGGGTAGAATTATCTATTCATTTATAATCAATAACTTCATAAATCGATTAGGAGGTAAATGTCTCAAACATTGATGGGAGGATGTTGGATATACATGAGACATCATGGTCGTTAATAATTAGACAAAAACAACCCTGGAGACATTCATGTATTTAATGAGTATATATTAGATGTCTTAGGAACTTGAATGAACTTCTCGGACAAAGGATGGGGGTGAGTCGCCCATACATCTCCTTTGATGGCATAGCTGCCTAGACATTCAACTTTTGCTTGAGCTAAGTGTGCCCTCCTCTCTCGTGTATTCGTTTCCGTTGTATGAGCTCGATAAATTAAACTACTATTTTTACTAGTTTGGGTTAAAAAAATAATTAATTAATTTAACTAAGAACTTGAGTTGATATGCTGACCTGCTCAACTTAGACTTAGACGAGACCCGCAGAACACACCCATCAATTTATTATTATTATTTTTTTAAAAAATTGTTTAAGCCTCTTAACTCGAGACACTTTATAATATGCAAGAGTAACTATATATATATATATATATATATATATATATATATATATATATATATATATATATATATATATATATATAAAGGAGATTAGAATGTCTCAACCTAGATTCTATCTTTACGATACCAGTTTCTGTCTTTAAAGTAAACACAAGGAAACAACTCAAATAATATCACTAATTACGAACACCATAAAGTTACTCCCCGTAACTTGGGTCTTATCTCACATAGGTTTTTCGACTATGACGAGACGGACATTGAGAAGAAAGAGATGAACCAAAGATTCAACTCCCAGTAGCAAGCAACCATGGCAAGTGTAAGGATTGAAGACAAGGCTATACAAAGTCCAATTAATTAAATTCCCAAATCCCTTCATGAGCTGGTGGTTAAACCGTTTGGTCCGTCAGACCTACACGGCAGAAGAGCAAGCAGCTCATCCCAGAGAGTCAAGCCGAACACCGCCACATCGCAAGCAAGCCTTTCCTCTCAAGGCCTCTCGAAGGCATAAAGAATCGAATAAAATGAACAAATGTCTAAAATGGTCCTCCTTTAAAGAGGATAAATATGTTTTTATTAATTTTTTTTGCTTAATTCCAAAATCTGTTACACTGGTGTGCAGGTTGCATAAGTTAGCAAAAAGGTTGACAGTTACAGGATTTTGTGTCCTGATTGAAAACAAACATATTTCTTCCCTGGCTCTACAAGAGTTTCAGTATCAGACGTTTTTTCCGATCATTCCACCTTTTTGCTAGAGCTGGTTTCACTACCTTCTTGAGATGATGCAGCAGTCTTGGACTCGTCAAACTCCATTAACTGCACATGATGTCCAAAGAAATTACTATATCAGACAACAAAGTATTGTTAAGATGAATTAGCAGGTGAAGAAATTTCTTAAAAAATAAAATAGAATAGAATGATGGTCAATGCAAGCAACAGAAATAAGGTCATAGAGGGTACTGAACAAACCGGCTTGACTTCACCATTCCATATGACGTGAGCGGCTAAGAAGCCTATAGCAGCTGGTACAATATACAAAAGTGCAGGCTGAAAGTAACAATACAAAAGCATGGCAGTGATTAAGGGATGATAATCCTGACCACATAGAATGGAGAAGAAAAACAAAATAAAAGATCAAGTCAGGGCACCTGGGCAGCTTGGAACCAGTTCATGACAATAATCGTAAGGACCAAACCAGCTGTATATCCAAGAAAAGCACTCTTAAAATACTGGCTGTCTTTTCCTCTAGACACATCAAATCGCAGTGCCAGAGCTACAAAAATACCTGAAAGGGAATAAACATGCAAACAACCAATGTAAGAACCTAAAAGTAGATGATCACTCTATAGTGTGCTTACTATTAGCAGCTATTTCTGTAACCAAAACAAAATCTATTTGGCCCCGTGTCTTCACCTTTCTGATGCTAAAATCAGAATATTGGCTGCCTTTTATACATGCAACTGGTATAAAAAGATTATGCAAAGTTCTCTGTCTAGCTACAGCACAGGGATTTTTTCAGTTATGCAGTTTCTTTCAAAGATTCAATCTGATTTCTTTCAAAGGAAAGACCCAATAGAAGACCAACCATATGTTTCACTAAATTTTTATTATTTAACCTGAAAAAGGAAATTCAATGAACAAAATTTTCAACTAATCATAGAGATCAAATACAGCTGTTTATCATGATAGCATGCTGAACTCGACACCTTACCAGGAATCACAATGTCACCAAGTCCAAGCATGGAAAATGGTCTTGCCGTATCAGCTGTGGGGAACAAAAGCTACAAAAGAATAGAATAGGCGTGTAATTAGACTGCTGCATCAAATCATATCAAAAGCTTCAATATCAACAAACACCATTTTTACAGGAAATTTTGATATCAGGCAAGACATATAAGCTAAAAAACAAACCTTTATAGGAGCATCAAAAGATTTTGCAACGCTAACCATAACAGGAGTGAAGAAAACCCAGAAAATGTCATATACAAAAAGTCCAGCCTGCCATAAATAAGTATAAAAAGATCAAATATCAGAAGAATTACTAATTGCATGGAAAAAATGACCAGGAGGTAATTCGTAAGGCAACAGATTCACTTGCAAGTTGGTCTAATTCAGCAATCATATATCAAGAAACCCACCATAGTGTCATCATCGGAAAGAACACTTACAATATAATATGGCGATAAATGATAAAATCAACCTCTGTTTTGAAACTCATGACAAGGAGTTGAGGACCAAGAAATGTTAAACTTTCCAACTTTTGGATTATGCATTCAACAATTCTGAACATTTTATTCATTGCTATATTTGACTTTTCAGAAGGAAAAAGGAAGGAAAGGGAAAGTTACATGACCATTCACAACATTTAATAGGAAGGGTCATGCATTGTGTCATAGTAATCTAATGGAAAATGGCACTTCCCTCACCTGAAATAAGGTTTCTTTGGCCCATTAAGAGGCATAACTCATACACTAATTTAGAGGTATTGTGGCTTATAAAAGGATAACAAGAAAAAAGGATAGAAAACTTTCCTTTCCTCTAACATTACTTAACAGAACATCAGAAGATTTGAGTGCAAGTTTTCAAATCATAAACCACATATAGATCTTCAAACTTAGGTATTGTTCTTTTCTTACCTTACATCATATGTTAATCAAAATAAATTGATTAGTATGGTAAGAAATGATAATACCTAAACTTGAAGATGCATCCATGGTTCTAGGGTTTAAAGCATCTTCTTAAATCTTCTATTTTTTTTATGCGAAGTAATGGCATAATGAGTGAGAGAAGTAAAGTTTATTACCACCCACTACCGCTTAATCCAATACTACACTAACTTAAACTTTTGTACAAAATAAGATCACACGATAAGAGTCCAGGTTATGGTCTCTTGATGGACTAGAGAGACACTATTTAATGTTGAGAGTGGGGGCCTTATCCTCTAGATTACATGAGGAAAATGCAAGCACCTTTATTCTGAGGAAATAAATTCTCAAGTAAAAGATATTTAAGAAACACATGAAATTTAAAGAATATCTACATTCTGTAACTTATGCAGCGTATAGACATAAGTTAAGTTGACTAATGTAACAAACCAGCTACATCTGTAATTGTATGACCAATAGTAATCCAGAAAATATATATGTGAACTCCACAATCAGACAACTAACCAAGAGGATGGCACCAGTCTTAAAAGAACCAAGGGAAAGCATTTCAATCCCCTGCAAAAGAAGCATCACAAAATCAAATCGCTTAAAAGCAGTCCATATTTAATAACTATATCAATCACAGTTACTTTTGCTGAAAAATATCTCACAGATCATAAGTAAACACATAATAATCTCAATAAAATCCTATTTCCATGAAACATTGGAATTTTGTGGTGCACATGCATAAGCCCTTAGCAAGTGCTAGTGTGTACAAGCATGGATGTGACTGCTATTAAAAGCTTCACCCACTATTATGACAATTCTGCTAGCATGACGGCATTTGGAGAAATGCCTTAATAGATATATATTAGATTATATCAAGTATTCAGGGGAAAAGGTTGAAATTTATGAAACAAGCATACCCAAAGATCTAAGCAATTTCAAGATGGTGACCAGAAGATATATAATTGGAAAGTTGAAACCTTCAATAGCAAATAACGCACACTATAAATGATTTTATTCAGTATCCATTTCGATATGAAGCAAAAGAAAGAAATTGCCAAGAGGATATTCTACAAAACATAAAAAAACTTCCAAAGCAATTGGAGATTAAAAACAAGGATAGGAAGACAATTTTTTTCAAAAAGAGACATTAGCAACAATGAGAAATCTACTGACTGAATGATGCCAGACCTGAATGCAGAAAGCCAAGCCCAGAATATTGTTAGCAAGCCAATGCTTCTGGGAAGCATACCAAGCACAAAAGAATGTTCCAGGAATTGCCGCAACAATTTGAGATCTTGTGAACTCAATCTCCAAAGCTGGGGAAGAAAGGTACAAGGAAAAACATCATTTTGCATGATAAAATGAAGACATCAAGGGAGCAGAAGACCAGAAATGCTTTATCATGCAAATAATCAAGCATGTACAACTTGCAAAGCACCCATGTAAAAACTGGTCAAGAATATCCCAAAACAACTCGTCATCAATATACCTAAAGTACAGGAAGCAATTACAGCTCCAGGACAATAAGAACCATGTTACTTTAATGGCCAGATAGTCATGCATGTACAAGCAACTAACTTGTTAAAATCCATTTTTTAAGACTCGGGGATTGGGATCCAAAACAATGCCACTCACTATGAGCAGAAAGGATGTTTTCTCCTCATCCTTTTCTTCCACATGTACAGAAATAAAAAGATGGTCATTAAACTGTGATTTTACTTGTAAAAAAAGATATCAAGAACATTCCCTTCCCTGCAAGCTAAAAACCAGTAAATAAGCCTAAAATAAAGCAGCATGTTCTGAAAAATAAATAAAGCAGCATGCAAGGACAATTAGCTGGAATTCAGTATTGAGTCAGGAAGCATGTATTTGCAGTTGAAATTCCAAGCTGCCACAAATAAACAACCCAGCAGTATAGTATTTGATACCGTGGTTATAAAATAATGATGGAAACTATTTGAATTTTCAGAATCATTTAAGTGGACTTGAAATGTCTAGAGGATTCACAAGAACATCACATACAGCGGAAATAAGGAAAATGCCAGGAAATGACATCATCATTCCAATGCTTAGGCAAATAACGTTTTATAGCTGGTAATAGTGTTGCCCTGAAAAAAAATGAAAATGAAAATGAAAATGAAAACAAGAAAACATGAGAATGATATAAACACTAGAAGGAAAATAATACTTCAGATATTTTGAACATATAAATTAGTAAAGATCAGGTGGAAAGAACATACGAAAGCGCAACAATTCCAAGCACAAAAAAGTAACAGGTCAGTACAGCATTAACCAGATCTTTTGAAAGAAATTTGAAGAGTAAGAATAATGATAGCAGCATAGCACTCCCGACAAAGGGAAAGCGCATTGCATGCTCATTAGACATGGTTTCCTGCAAGATTAAACGCGATGAATTTCAGTCAAACACAATCTGGATCAGCTGAACAGGAAATACAGAGGAGAAAGGTATAAATGATAATGCTTGTTATACTTACTGAAGGTGGCGTAGGCTTGACAGATCGATAGCAGCCGACATAAACTGTCAGGCATGCAGTCAAGATCACATTTAAGTTGGGATCTACTTTCACAAAAAGTGGTGCCAATGTTAAACCTGCATTGAAGATCAGACACATGGGACCAACATCGAGTAAAATTTCCAAAACGTAACAAACAAAAGGTGCTACCACATGCATCAGATTCTTGAAACAAAGAGCTATCATGTTCAGAAACCCCTTCTCTTTTTCTTAGGCCAGTGCTTCTGAAAAAGTAGCCCACCTATTCTTTATACACATCAGAGTCAACCCTACATTTCCCACCATACTAGTATTTCTGACATCCAAACTCAAAAGTTACGAAGAGTCCCCGGGAAAATAAGATAAGCAAACGTTTAATATGAAAGATGGGAATTGACTAAGGAAGGCAATCTACAATGAGTAACACATTACTGTCAAGTCTGTCAGAGTAAGAAAAAGGGCAATACCTGCTAAAGCCAAATTTGCAACTCGTTCACAGTTCTTCATGTTCGTATTCTAACGAAGCACTTTGTAGATAGATTATTAAGCTAATCTACCACACTTCAACGATCAATTGCGAACCTATTGCCTCTTTACCATAAAAAAACCCTGCAATTTAAGTAAGGATAAATAAAAATCAGAAAACAACCATTTAATAGGCTGATAAAATTTAAATAAAAGTCGACAGAGAGACCAATTTTTTTCAAAATGGGATCAACAATTATACTCCATTTCAGTTACTAAATTTACAGATAAAGATAGAAAATGCTATACTGATCCCGGTTCAAATGTCATGTTAAACTGTCACTGTAAGCAGAAAAAGAATAACTGATGTAAATCCCAAGATTTATAGCTTCAATTCCATTTTCTCCGTAAAAAATCAAAACGTTCTCTCTGTTCCTCGATTTTCTCAGCAACCAAAAAGGAAACAATAATCATAAGCATAAATTTAAAGACAAAAACACGTATAGTTTGACAGAAAGAGATGTACCTGAAGAGGCTCTCTCTCTAACGGTTACTAGAGATACAGATCGGAGGTGCATGGAGAGGGAGAGGGAGAGGGAGAGGGATGGAAATGAGATTTTATTTAATATTTGCAGAAAGAAATAGAGAGAGAGAGAGATAGGGTTTTACCAAAAGAGGCAGGTCAACGTGTAGTCAAACGAGATAGGGGTGAAAAATGCTCGGTAAAAAATTACTGCCATCAATCATCCTACATGCCTGTCAAGTAAACTTTTATTGGCAGCCAATGAAATTAGGAGTTTAAGTGGAAGGGAATACTTTCTGGATACGTGGCTTGTTATTATTTGATTGTTGTGATGTAATAAGTGACGGGCCATTATGGATACGCTCGAAGTAATTAATTTGATACTTCAGAAATAAAGAAGCAACGCCACCAGTCATGAAGTTGTTTGCGTATTTCCTTTAGAGGGCCACGTATGGTGAGGTTTGTTATCCAATAAGATTTTCCCATGTCAGCAACAAAAAATAATTGTCTTGCTTTCATTCTTGTTTCGAGATATACAGTATTAATGGGTGTTTCCATTTTAAAAGTATATATTTTTTAGAATTATATTAAAATAATATCTTTAAAATTTTATTTTTAATAGCAGTATATAAAAATAATCTAAAATTTTTTAAAAATAAAAAAATATTATTATTTTAATATATTTATAAATAAAAAATATTTTAATTAAAGAACACTAACTGTTCTATAATCTAAAACTCTTGTTGTCTTTGTTATTTTCTAGTATTATTTTAGATTTTTTTCAGTTAGATCATCATGTAAATAGGAAACAAATTGTATAAAATATCTCAAATTTATGTTCAATGTCTCATTTAGGTTATTTTTTAAGTTGATTTCTAGAGAAAACAAATTATTATTTAATATAAGAATTTATTGGAAGTTGTCTTTCTTAGTTTATTTTTATTTGTATAATATGAGATTATTATAGTTTTATAAATTAAAATGTAGACTTGATATATTAACCTCAATTAAATTAAATTACTTTAATGTATTGTTGTTACAATATTATTTTTTAAAAATATTATTTTAAATTTTTCTAGTCAAATTATATTTTTTATAATTTTTTTCTGTTATTCAATTTATCTTTAAACTCAACAAGTTGCTTGATCACAATAAAATTAACCCCACAAAATTTAAATTTTTTTATCTAACAACAAATAAATAAACACGCTTGGATGTTTTTTAATATTTTAAAAATTATTTCTTATACAAATAGCATCGTGAAGGACAATAATATAATCCAAATTAATCTTATCTTTTGTTGAAATGAGACGATGCAACACGTTATGTGCACCATATTTTACAAGATCAGTTTTTTGAAATCAGACCCACAGCGTAGAACACTTGGATTTTAGAGTGCTGGTATAATTCGCTTTTCATAGGTAAATAATATATTTCTTTCTTTGAAAAAAAGAAAAAACATAAGATGATGTTTATGCTCTTAAGGGAAAAAATCAAAACAACATTTCATTTATTCAAATAAAAAAAAAGGCAAAAGGCTTTTTTTTCCCCTTCAATGACGACGTTTGCACAAGAAAATATTGATGTTTTACCAAAAATTAATTGACTTGCTGCAAATTGCATCAGTTATGAAAGTATCGAGGGATTATTTAGGAATCTAATTGTAGTTATTTTTTAAAATATTTTTTGCATTAAAATATATTAAAATAATAATTTTTTAAAAAATTATTTTAAAGTTAACACATTAAAACATTTAGAATATATATATATATATATATAAATTTTAAAATTTTGACAATCCACGTTCCCAACGGTCTCTAATTCCCATGGTCCCAAGCCACAACAAATACGATTTTACCTAAGACATGAAACAGGAGGAATTAAGAAACTACCCATACTTTTGCTTAATCAGCCTGAGGAGCTCCCAACGGCAATCAAAATCAAAATGCTTCAGGTATGCAACTGGTACACATGGAAGCTAATTTCCTTGGTGTTTCATGGATCGATCTTACTTAACCTCTCAAGCAACATGTTTTGCCACATCCATGATATCATCTAGGCGTTGCAAAGTCTGAACTTGACCACATGATAAATGAACCCTTGACTGTTACTTTTGATTATTGATACAGCTAAAGTCAACTCATTTCACTTAAAAGAGAGAGGAGAGACGGGCTTCAATTGAAAGTTAATTTACCCTTCATAAAAAGAAAAGAAAACAAGAACCATCATGGTCCTTCTGTGCTTCCAAGTTCTCACAATCTGAAAACATGACACAGAAGACACATCTAGTGAAAATAACCAAGAACCTGACCTCCCACATTCCGACTGATAGCCTCTTCATGATCCAATATACCATCCGGAGTTGTGATCACTACATAACCCCACTGGCGTGTAGGAAGGTTCCGCAACCTGTAAGCTTCTATATCCTTTGCCTTAATGTCTTGCCTGTAAGTGAGAGCTCGACAATCAGTAACCCTGCCTTGTAATTCAACAGTTATCCTTCCCACTCTGTGTGGATCGTAAACATGAAAGTTTTTTATATATCCCCTGTCTTTCATGATCTTAAGAAAAGAAGACATGACAGTAGAAATGGGCTGTAACTCCACGGTAATTTTACTTCTCCTCTCTGCGTTCACTATTGCCCTCAAGGCATCGTTCAATATCCTCCTCCCCATCTTACTCTCTCTTCACAGCAAGCTGGACAAATTAAATGCAAAGGAACTGTAATCCATCACACCATCAACATCAAATGTTGAAGTACACAATCATTAAGCCTGACCCCATCCTGACCCAAATCTGAACCCAAAAACTATAATTTCACCACTTACTATCACAGAATTAAGCAAATTATGAAATTTACCTACTAGTTTGTTTTTAACAATAATCCTATAGATATCAAGAAAGCATACAGGTGGATATAGTGCAGAGAAAAGGAGAACAGTGGACAAAAGTGTAAGTAACCAATTTTTGACAAAAGTTAATACATTTGCAACTGAGAAACTCATACAAAACCAGAACCTTTGTGCAACTTTTTTTTTTGGAATAAATTAAGGTGAGATTAAATAAAACCAGTAATCTTTGACTGGACCATTGTCTTTCTTTTCTATTTCTCTTGCCATCCATTCAAAGAGGATATATTGACACCACTAGTTCCCAAACAAGGAAACGAGTCAGATTAAATTTCATTTCAATAAATTTATTCCAGGTCATCAGCCACACTGATGCCGCTAGTTTCCAAGCCGGGAAACTAGTCAAATTAAATTGCATTTCAATAATTTTATTCCTGGTCACCAGTCACACTAACACCACTAATTTCCAAACCAGAAAACTAGTCAATTAAATATTATTCAGTACTCATATTCTTGTTATTATGGACACCTACTGTAATCGAAGCAATGATAATTAGTATCAAGGATTTAGGTAAAATTAATTGACAGAGGTGCAATGCACCTACCTCCTTCTCTGACTAACCGGTTTCCTCCTGTTGCAGATGATCCTGTTCCAAGCACCTCTCATGCTTTGAATCAAGAGGTCTTATTAGTATCATTTCATAGCTTCACTATAATGTGAGCTCTCATATCATTGCGAATTCCATTCACATAAGTTTATTTCCACAAATTAATTGAGGTTTCCATTTAGTTTCCTTCATCTAATTTTCTCATTACAGTTTCTACACCAGTTATCACTCATAATCAATAACCAATGTTCAATATTTTATTAATAACTAACATTATAGACCTCGGGTTTGGGTGTGGCTTGACTTTTTTAAAAGCTAAGATATGAAACTACAACTTTACTGAAGGGATGAAAACCCAGTTCCACCATTAACATACTCAAAATTACCCATTGTCACACTTTATACAAATCTGTCCAGCAAGATTCGGTTAGACTTTTCTTCAGTTTTTAATCCGTATCTGTAGTATTATAACTCAAAATTAAATAAGGTCAGATTTGTTTGAAAACTAACATCCCTAGCTACAACTTCCAAGAAACTTATTTCTGATTCTATCATTTTCAATTTCTAATCTCATTGGGAAGTCAGGTGACTAAACTGTCCAGCTTCTCAATCTATGGATTTGAAAATCAACCAAGTATTTTCATTCCATACTCCCTATAGAACCTTTAAGCACAATCCTCCTATTAACCAAATCCGTCCATCCCTAATGTTAGGTGTTTTCTCTTGGTTTTTTCAATGTTTAACATAATTTCTTCTAGTTCATCCCCTTCTCATGCTAACTTTACCCATTTACTTCAAAATCCTCATTTTCCAAAACTTAGCTTTTCATCCTTGTTAATTCCATTACAACATTTTTATATTCTTCTCTCCCCCCTAACCTTATGAACTTGACCGAATGGTCCCATTTGTTTTTCTTTGGATGTCCTCAATTTCACATGTACATGTACAAATTTCACACTAATTCCTCTAATTCATTAACACTTGTTCATGCACTTAATCTCCATTCTACCATCCATTTTAGCAATGTATTGATGCTTCTAATTAAGGATCAATGGCAATAATTGTACTTACATCACTATACCACCGTTCACCCACTTGTTAACACTTCGCATTATAATTTTAACTAAATTTCCATCCCTCCTTTTTTATCCCAAATCTGGCCAACACCAATATGCCCACTCATCCAAGTTCTTTTATTCCAATTACTTCATCTTTTTACATCATTCCCATATTTTCACTCTAAATATTAGTTCTATGCTTTAAAGATGTGTTTACAACAAGTTCCTTCCTAGTCTTGCGCCTGAACAACCTTTCATGTATACAATAACACACAATCCTTCCATTTATCCAAAGTTCCATTTTTAATCACAACTTATCCTACACAAGGCTTGTTAAACATTTAGCATTTCCCCTTTCAAATCATATTTATCACTCCCTTTTTTGTTCAAGGCTGGCCGGTTCTTAGGTTAGGAATTTCTACTTGATTTCTTTCAATTTTCTTCTATAGTTTCTTTAGTTTTGTGTCCTTCCAATGTTCACTTAACATGTTTGTTTCATTACACCTCTATTTTCAACATGCATACAAACCCTAAGGTTATAACATTTGGGGTTTTTCATCATCTCCATCAAATGTTACCAATAACACAATTTAAACAATGAAAATCATCTTATCAATTGAATTTGAGCCTAAGTTGTGGCTTCCTTGACAACTTCTTCCTCTTCCTCTTCCTCTTCTCTTCTTCAAGCTCACTTGAATTTTTTTTCTTCCTTACCCTTCTCTATCCGTCCCTCTCTCTCTTTCTAAATGTTTTCTAGTGTAGCTTCCTTCCTCACAAATTTACAATCTCACAACCATTTTGTTTTGCAAGGACATGCAATGGATTTGGTGAAGAAGAACAAAGGGAGTGGGCTGTTCTGGCCGGCACCTCTTAGAGAAGAAATGAGTTGATTTTTGTCTTATTGTATTTATACCTCCCCTTTAATTACCCTAGGCCTTTCCAACATCTTCAGGCTAACTTCAGGAATCATTTTTATCATCCATAATACCTCTTTATTAAATCTTTCTTATCAAATTTTCACTATGTTTCCAATCATCTTATTTGATTTATCGGAACTTTACAATCAGGTTCCACAGTCATCGGTTACTGTATTGATAATGTACCGGGATTTCACACATGTATTGCTCAATTCTGGAATATAAAAGTTATCGAGCATTCCTTATTTCCCTATGATAGAGAAATCTCCAATTTAACAAAGCATCAAAAAGTTATCCACATTTCACAGTATTCATAAACCTAAAACTGTCGAAGCTGATTTGTTTAGCAAAGCTTCTGGTTTCTAAAATGCGTACTCCAAAAATCACAAGGAAGCCATTCGTAACAAGGGAATCCCAACACTGCCATGTCCTTGCCCACCCAGAAATAAAATCAGAAAATAATCATTTAACCGTCTGATAAAATTTACATAAAAATCGACAGAGAGACCTTTTTTTTTCAAACTGGGATCAACAATTACACTCTATTTCAGTTACTAAATTTACAGATAAAGATAGAAAATGCTATACTGATCCCGATTCAACAGCCATTCTAAACTGTCACGATAGGGAAAAAAAGAACAACTGATGTAAGTCACAAGATTGATAGCTTCAATTCCACTTTCACCGTAAAAAAAACAAAACTTTCTTTCTGTTTCTCAGTTTTCTCAGCAACCAAAAAGGAATCAATAAGCATAAGCCTGAACTTAATGACAAAAATGCGTAAAGTTTGAAAGAAAGAGATGTACCTGAAGAGGCTCTCTCTCTAACGGTTACTGGTTATACAGATCGGAAGGGCGTAGAGAGAGATAAAAATGAGATAAATGTTTATTGAGATAAAAATACTAAATACTTGCAGGATGGGTGATTATTGAGATAAGAAGGGAAACTAACTTTTTTTTAGAGAAAATCCGGAGATAAAAAAGACAATGGGGATTGGACCAAAACCCTTCCGTTTTCGTGTGTCGTCTGCTGGCAAGTGATCGGCGGTTGAAAGAGCAGAAACCCTGGGGTCGTCATTGATTTTTTTTTTAAATATATCTCCTTGGTGTAAATGTGATTTTGTTAAACTTTAAGGTCATTATTGACTTTTGAGTAATGTTTTGGAAAAGATAATGGAGTATCATATTCCATACCCAGCTTCTTACCTTCAAATTTTAGGCTAAATTTGTTTATGTGCTGCGTGCATTTCACCCACGTATTTAAAAATGTTTAATTAATTGATATATATTAAGATTTTATATGAATCTGCTAAAAACTCTTTATTAGAATTTTATTTAAGAAAAAAAATATCACTTATAATTTTTAAAAAGATTTTGCATGTTTGGCATTATGGTCAAGACATTATTTATTAAAAAATTAAATATTTTTGTTTAAAATTAATTTTTTTAGTTTTTTTATTTTTTTATATGTTATTACATAAAAAGTAATACCTTTTATTTTTTGTAAAATCTTGATAAAAAAAAGTAAAAAATATTATTTTATATATTTTTAAATAAAAAATAATTTAAAATGAAATATTTATCAAACTCTGAAATATAAATTAAATTTTTAAACTATAATCATATAAAAAATACTATAATACCAACTACACAATTAACTGAACCAAACACGAAATATCCATAAACTTTACTGTCCATTCAAGCGGGGCCGGCATCCATCCGGTGCAAGTGAAATTGCCAAACCAAACAACATTTTCCACGGTATCTCAGCAGCGAGCCGTCCACCCGCGTTTTTAAATGCGGGCAACCCATATTTTTAAAAAAATTATTTATTTTTGTTAAAAATTAATATTTTTTTTATATTTTGTATTGTTTTAATATGTTATCCAAAAAAAATTTAAAAAATAAAAAAAATATTATTTTGATATATTTTAATAGTAAAAATATTTTAAAAAACAATAACTATACTTTCAAATAAATTTTAAAAATATTTATAGGTTCACAAGCACTATACTTTTTTTAATGAATTCCCTTCTTCCATTTCCAACACCTTTATTTTATGCACAAAAACACACATTTTTTACGAGAAACTAGCATTTGAAAAATTAGACAAGAAAGAGCCAGTTGGGAAATTTCCGATTTATTAAAAATGAAACGGGGAAAAATGAGTTAAAACGAATTTGAGTATAATGAAAAACTCCAAAGGAGATCAATATTTTTCTATATTTTAATGTAGATCTGTATAGTGTAATTATTATTTTATTCTTTCTGCAAAAACTTTTTATCTTTCTAGTGAGATAAAATGGTATTTTTTAAGGGATCTAAATATTATTTGAAATTTGAATGGAAACAATTTAGTAGTTTATATTTTTTTTACTAGTATAAGCATAATTAATTTTTATTAGTTTTAATTTTTCTAGTCAAATTATATTTATTATTTGATTTATTTTTAAATCTATTAAATTAACTTGGTTATATTGATTAACTCAAACATGATTTAAAATTTTTCCTAGCAAAAAATATATAAGTAGCTCTTGGATATTTTTTAAAAATTTTAAAAAATAAAACAATAATGCAACATGTACAAATGATTTAACCCAGACTAATCTTATTACCTTTTGTTGAAGCTTGTGTTTGATGTTGTAGTAAATTTCATGATTGTTATTTTTAAAAAAATATATGCATTTAATTAAAACTATAGTTAATATTATAATTGAATAAAAAACAGTTAAAAGATGTTATGTCAAAATTAATGTTGATAAAAAATAACTAAAAAGACATGTATTCTATAATGTTAAATTACATAAATATATGATTATCCATGCATAAAAAATATAGCAAAATAATATCAAGGTTCTCGTGGACTATATACTAGATTTTGATAGTAATATGAAAACAAAAACAAATATATAGCAAGAATAAAGAAATATGTATGTGTGTGTGTAAACATTGAAATAAAACAAAAGCTTGCATGAATATAATAACACGAGAACAAGCATGGGATGGGTTTGAAATCGCGACTTGTTGGTGCAAAAAAATGAGTTTATTCTTGTCGAGTCGTGACTTTGTTGACATCAATGAGCTCACATGAGGGTTTGTTCCTTGTAATGCCAGGCAGAGTAACGAAAAATAATCATTTTCAGGCTCAGCAAAACTTGTGAATGCACGACGGGTTTGTCCTGCCTTGTTTTTTTAATTTCATATAGGTTCGAGTACTGATATATATATTTGTTATTTTTGTGATATTTTATATATTTATTGAATTTATAAAATATTTAATGAGTTGTGCGGATTAGTTGTAGTACGTGCAAGTTAATCCAAACATCTTATGTAAATAAATAAAAAAAACCTTGTGAATGGATATTAATTTTTAAAGGGCTCACCTATAAATTATATATCAAATTCCTAACCGAAGAGAACAAGTTTAAATCATGATCAAGGTAAAATGAAGCCACAGCTACAATATCAAATGGACCCATCAGACAAACGTTTTTTTAATAAATTATGGTTAAGGTAAAATGTAGCCACAGCAAGTATAAAATATTTTTTATTTAACTGCAATATCCATTATAGTTTAATTTTAAGAGTATATAACCCAACTGGTTATATTTTAAGTTTATTTTTAAAATTTATTTTAAATTTTATAATTATTAAAAATTTATATAATTATTAATTTTAAAATTCATAAAATTAAATGTATAGCAACAGTTCAATATTTGTTTACATATAAAAATACTCACACCATCATTTTGGTCTGCACTGGCTCCCTTGAGATTGGGTTTTACAAGATGCATGTTCGCGCGATGCAACGGGGACCAAAACTTTTTTAAACATGAAAAGATATCAGGCGAGAAAATCATTTGATAATTGATATTACTGATTAAAAAAATAGTTGTTTTCTCTTCATCAAGTTTTTAATTTTAATTATTGTTTGTGTTAAGAAAATTATGATTATTACAAGTTAATAAAAAACATTAAAATAATATATTCATGTGTTTATATGTGATTGAAAGTTAAAAAAATATTAAATACAATAAAATCATATTCAAAATCTATTTAAAAAATAAAAAAAGTTTGAATAAATTTTTCTTGAATAATTTATTATTACTATCATTTTTCACAACATATACATAATAATTAAAAAAAACAATTCAGAAAATATTTGCATCCACCAGAGCTTGAGCCCGTGACCTTGCCAACCACACGCGCGCAAACCAATTAAAGTTACGGCAGGGAATTGCTTCAGTAGAGTCTTCATTTTTTTATTTTTTATTTAAAAAAAAAAAGGAATTATTTCCTCGAAGATTAAGCTGCTTTCATCCTGCTCAACATGAAAAAATAATAATCTTCGAGTATAGATGTAAAATTCAGTCGGTTTAATAAGCTTGTAATTAATCTGGTTAAATCTGATGAATTATTGGGTTAACCTAAACCTATATGACTTGAATTATTAAAACTTGACTTTTGCTTTTTTCTTTAAATAAACCAAAAACATATAAAAATAATTTGTGAGCGCCCTTGTCTTCACATATTCACACATATTCATATTTTTTTTTTAACTTATATCCCAAGAAAAGTTTTAAAATTTTTTATGTGAGATATATTATTTTTTTTTATTAAATATCTATATATATAACCTGGATCTATCTATCTATATATATATATACACACATTACTTTTATATGTAAAATAACTATATATAATCTATATTCACATGAAATATTTTTAATTTTTTAAAACATTAAAATCTCAATTATTTTTAAATTTTTTTTGAATTAACATAATTGATTCAAGTTAATCGCGTTACTTCGTGAAAAAAAAAAAATATAAGATAATGTTAATGCTCTTAAAAGAAAAAAAAAATCAAAACACTTCATTTATTCAAAAAGAAAATAAAATAAAACAAAGGGCCTTTTTTCCTTCAATGACGTCGTTGGCACAAGAAAATATTGATATTCTACCAAAAAATAATTGACTTACTGCAAAAGGCACAAGCTATGAGAGTGCTAATTCCCATGGTTCCAAGACCTGAAACAAATACGATTTTACCTGAGACCTGAAACAGGAGGAATTTAAGAAACGAGGAAACTACCCATACTTTGCATAAACAGCCTGAAGCCCTGAAGAGCTCCCAACGGCAATCAAAATCAAAATGCTTCAAAGTATGCAACAGGTACACATGGAAGCTAATTTCCTTCGTGTTTCATGGATCGATCTTACCGAACCTCTCAGGCAACATGTTTTGCCACATCCATGATATCATCTAGGCGTCGCAAAGTCTGAACTTGACTACATGATAAATGAGCCATTGACTGTTACTTTCGATAATTGATACAGCTAAAGTTAACTCATTTCATTTAAAAGAGAGAGGAGATACGGGCTTCAATTGAAAGTTAATTTACCCTTCATAAAAAGAAAAGAAAACAAGAACCATCATGGTCCTTCTGTGCTTCCAAGTTCTCACAATCTGAAAAGATGACACAGAAGACACATCTAATGAAAATAACCAAGAACCTGACCCCCCACATTCCGACTGATAGCCTCTTCATGATCCAATATACCATCCGGAGTTGTGATCACAACATAACCCCACTGGCGTGTAGGAAGGTTCCGCAACCTGTAAGCTTCTATATCCTTTGCCTTAATGTCTTGCCTGTAAGTGAGAGCTCGACAATCAGTAACCCTGCCTTGTAATTCAACAGTTATCCTTCCCACTCTGTGTGGATCGTAAACATGGAAGTTTTTTATATATCCCCTGTCTTTCATGATCTTAAGAAAAGAAGACATGACAGTAGAAATGGGCTGTAACTCCACAGTAGATTTACTTCTCTTCTCTGCGTTCACTATTGCCCTCAAGGCATCGTTCAATATCCTCCTCCCCATCTTACTCTCTCTTCACAGCAAGCTGGACAAATTAAATGCAAAGGAACTGTAATCCATCACACCATCAACATCTAATGTTGAAGTACAAAATCATCAACCACGCATTTCAATCAAGACCATACCAATGACGTTAATTGGATGTACAGAATCACATAATACCATATTATGACATAATTATTCAACAATAAGTATAATATAATAGTAGAAGGAAAATTCTCTGCATACAAACAAATAGCAGCGAAACACGACCAGAGGTTAAGGGTGGCTAAACCATGTGATATAAACTCAAAATTGGGGATGGCAATGACTATATATAAGTCAGGTTTGGTATTATTCATAACTAAACCCGAACCTAAAATTATTATCCATACCCAACCATAAAAGTGACGGGCATGGATTTTGGACACCTGAACCCAACCTGACCAGGTTACAGGTATTCATAACCCGACTCCAAACCTGAAAACTATAATTTCACCTGTTACTATCACAGAATTAAGCAAATCATAGGCTATGAAATTTACCTGCTAGTTTTTTCTAACAATAATCCTATAGATGTTAAGAAAACATAAAAACGGACATGGAACAGAGAAAAGGAGAGCAATGGACAAAAGTGCATGTAATTGTAACCAATTTTTGTCAGAAGTTAATACATTTGCAACTGAGAAATTCTAGCAAAACTATAATTCCCCCTTGTCAAGGTTGCGTCATTTTCCTAAGCAAAACGACATAATTGGTTCTACGAACTAGCTCGCTAGCCTGCCTACCAACCCCAATGATTATGCCTTACTCAGAATTTCAGAGACCTTTTTGTAATGTAATTCTATTATTCGACTTAAATATCTACACAAAACAAGAGGCATGTATATACCTAAGCTGTAATTCGGAAAATAGCAACAGAAAAATATTAAATCATAAATCCAAACCCATGCCATTGATTACCCAAAAAAAAACTCGAGAAATTCGAAAAATTGAAATGCAAAGCAAGGGGTGCAAAGAGAATAATAGATTAATAAAATGCAATGATTACCTGCTAATAATATTGAATTGATGGAGAGAGAGAGTATTACAGATAAAGTGAGAGGGAGAAATGGCCAGAGGGGTTTCTGAGAAAAATGCAGCAGAGCGGCGGCAGTGGGCTTATTTTGGGATTGGGAATGAGAGGGCTTAGCGTAAGAGGTTTTATTTTTTATTAAAAGGAACCATGTAACATTTTCCACGTTAAGTCTCAGCCATGACCCATCCACCAATTCTCATTTACCTTCACAAACTTAGACATCTCTCAGTTGGATCTACAGGAACCAAACTTTTTTCTTAATTGAGCCCCTTCATCCATTTCCAATTACTTAATGGTATGCACTAAAACAACACAATTTTGCTGAGAAACTTGGCTTTGGATATCTCCAAATATTAGAAACATCTCAAAACCCAGATAAAGAACCCAGCTTTTCTTCAACAACACCACTACCTGATTCTTTAACGGTGGAGTAAATTCTCTTCTCTTTAAAGCAAGGTAATGTAAATTATTTTCATCCACATCAACTTTGCTTAAACCCATCAATTCTAGTTGATGCTCTATGTCTTTGTAATGGTAATTTGCAACTGGGTCAAAGATTTATTGATCGCTTATCTTTAAAAGCTACAAACTTTAAGCATTCATCAACTTCATTGAGTGCAATGGTTCATGTTTTTGTACGTACTACAAGATTATCTGAAGCCCAAGCTTTTATTTTTATAATGATTAGGAGAAGTGGGGTTTCGAGGGTTCAGGTCTTTGAGGCTTTGGTGTCATCAATGTGTAGCAATCGTGGCACTAATAATCTGGTTTTTGATTTGTTGATAATAACTTCAATGTGCAAGCTAGGAGTTAAGGGAAGGAACTGAGGCGTTTAGGATTTTTACGAGTAAAGGCTGCTCTGTGCCTATAAATTATAAAATCCTGTAAGTCTTCTTGGAGGGTTAGTGAAGATCATAGTTACAAAACCCGACCCGGTATGGATCTTGTGGGTCAACCCGGATAAAAAACCAAGACAATCACTGGCCACTTTCTCGCCAATTTGCATCCGAAAGTGTTTGTTTAATTGTAAATGCAAAATGTTAGCCGTAGGATGTTAAATCCAGTTATTTCTCTGCGTTGAATCTAATGCAGGGATTTTTTTAGGAAGGCTAAAATACAAAGACCCCTTGGCCATGGGTGCCTGTTGCTAGACGCAGGCTTTTGCGAAAACATTCTCTATGGTTTGTAGAATGAAAGGCAATCAAAAGGTTGCCTTTCAAGTTTCAGATCTAGCGCCCTCTGCATTTTTCCGTTCCTTTTTGGCTGACAAATACGAATAATTTCTTGTTCTTGATACATTGCAAATTCAATTGGCCTTGATGCAAATACAAGTAAGTCCTAAACAAACACTCTGAGCAGAGTCTTGAAAATTGCAGGGGCAAGAAAGATTTAAATCACAGCATTCATGGTTCTTACCTTGGTTTGAGTTGAAAATTCCGTTAATCTCTGCTTGAAGAAGCTAGATGAGACCAGAAGCAGGCATCTCTGATCTACTGATTCACCACTGAACGGCTGTGGCTTTCTTCTTCTACTCGACCGTAATTAGGGCAGAATACATTGTTATTGTCTGTTAGTAGTAAAGCTTATATACATATATATATTCCGGGTCTCTCCCGGGTTCGACCGGGTCATGGGTTAACAAGGTGGGTTGACCGGGTTTTACCGGTTTCATGTATTTTCCAGTTTTTTACCTAACTCAGTCTAGTCACCAAATCAACTAGTTCTTGGGTCAATTCATCTGCCAATCCAAGTTTAATAACTATGATGAAGATGGGTTGGGTTGAATTGGCTCGGGAATTGTATAGGGAATTTGTTAGAATTGCAATTGGATTGAATCTTAATACTTTAGACATTATGTCAATGCGTTGTGAAAAAAGGAAGATATGCAACAGCAGAGGAAATTTTGATTGAGATGCTGAACATTAGGTCGGGCCCTGATACTACTATACATAACACACTGCCTGTTGGCAGCTGTAGAAAAGACAATTCTTCTGAAGCTGAAGAAATTTTTGGTGAAATGTTATGTCGAGGTGTTGTTCCTGATTTAGTTAGCTTTAGTTCCCTTATTGCAGTTTTTTCGAGGAACAAATATCGTGATCAGGCATTAGTGTATTTTGGAGATATGAAGAAATCTGATTTGGTTCTGGAAAATGTGATTCACACTATTCTTATAAATGGTTTTTTTTAAAAACTGAAATATCCTGGAGACTTTGAAGAAACGTGATGAAATGCTAGAGTAGTGTTGTGTTTTAGATGTGGTTGCATACAATACACGGTATTAAATGGATTGTGCATAGAGAAATGCTCACAGATGCAGATGAGCTGTTCACTGAGATGGCGGAGAGGGGTGTGTTCCCTGATCTCTACACCCTCACCACACTTATTCGTTGCCGTTGTAAGAACGGGAATATGAATAAAGCACTGAGCTTTTTTGGGGCAATGACTCGAAGGAATATCAAACCAGATATTACAATACATTAATTGATGGGTGTTGCAAGATGGGTGAAATTGTGAAAGCTTATGATTTATGGGATGGTGTGAACTCTAGGAAAATTTTCCTCAATCACATTACAAATGGCATTTTAATAAACACGTGTTGTTGTGTGAGCCATGTATCTGTAGCCTTTAGATTGTGAGATGGGATGATTGAAAAGGGCATTAAACCCACCCTTGTCACCTGCAACACTGTTATAAAAGGCTACTACTGGTCAGCTGATGCATTAAAGGCTGATGAGTTCTTGGGCAGGTTGATTGCAGGAGTTACTCCCGATAGCATTTCATATAGCACCCTTACTAATGGTTTTGTAAGATAAGATCATATGGACAAAGCTTTTCTTTGGATGAATAAGATGGAAAAAGAAGGTCTGTTGCCTGATATCATTTACATATAATGTAGTTATGAATGGGTTCTGTAGGCAGGGTAGGATGCAAGAGGCTGAGTTGGTCTTGCGGAAAATGATCGAGAAAGGGATGAGTCCAGGTAGGTCCGCATACACAGCTTTGAAAAATTGACATGCCACCCGGGAAAGCTTGAATGAGGCATTTCGATTTCATGATGAAATCCTGCAAAAAGGATTTGTCCCTGATGATGTTTTTTTTAATTTGATCACCGTACTGCTGCCTCTCATTGTTAATAAAATCCATGTGACCCTGGACACCTTGAGAGCTGAGTTTCATGGTGAAATGCTGCTAAGCAGATCCATTCCAGCTGATAAATCCTAATTATTTTGATCTTACAGGTTTTATACTTGCTGGATTCAGTTGTCTCTGTGCCTGCCAGGTGGGATATCCTATTTCTTATTTTCTTTGTTCTATTTTCTGCAATATCATTTCATGACCTATGTTACTGAATTCATTTGTGTTCTTTATAGATGTGCTCAGAGAATTTAGAAAGCAGAGGTTGATTCCATTATTGTGGGGTGTTCCATGTTGGTTGGATTATAGATGCTCTCGACGAAGGTATTTCAAATGCTTTTGTAGTTTTCTTCCTTGCTCTCTGCTATGTTGCTAACTCCTTGCTATAATTTGCATGCTGATTTTTCTATTTCAGGTTTAAAGAGCGAATAGCTTGTCCATCAGGTGTGAACAAGTGTATTTTTGTCAAGCCGGGGAACTATAGCATGGCTGATAACTGCCATGATTTGCTGTGGGACCAAGAAATGAGTAGTACTGTCGCCAATACTCTAAACCCAGTTTGTGGATTAGGATTCGGGTAAAGCTAAGAACTGATGTTCTAAAGCGGAAGAGTCTGCTTTTATTTCCATTCGAGGAGATATGAAGGGCTAGTAAAAGTCGTAAAACCATTTGCTTACATTTGCTCATGTTTCTCTCCATGACGAGTTCCTCGGAAGAGAAGATTTTCCTCCGGCAGCCAGAACTATTTTTTTGCCCCGCCTTAATTTTTCTTCGAATTGATGCAGTCTTATTTGGGTAGCTTAGCAAAAGGATTTAGACTGGATGGATAATTGGCTTTTACTTGTGAATTTTTTGTATGATTGAGATTGTAATATAAAATATTTTTTAAAATAGTTTTTTATTAAAAAATATGTTGAAATAAACTTTTTTATTTTTTATTTTTGATATTAATAAATTAAAATCATACAAATATATTAACACTTTATTTTAGATTATGGTGTAAGATGTTTTTTTAAATAGTTTTTTATTTAAAAATATATTAAAATAATTTTTTAAAATATTAAAATTATTTTTAACATTAACATATTAAAATTATTAAATATACTTTAAAAAAATACTATAAATATTTTCAAAAGCAGCCCCCATTTTCTACCACTTGTTAAAGCAATTTACATTCATGCTATACTCTAATTTTGAAATGACTTTTGCACTGCATGTTAATTGTGAACTGGGTTCAATTTTTAATTTTTTTCTGTTTACTGACAAAAAATATTGGCATATATTTTTATTATGATATAATTAAATAAAAAATATTAAAAATAAATTATTTAATCATATTGAGTTCATAATTTGAGAAGAGATATTTAATATATTAATTCAAGTTAATTTAGATTGATCAAAAATATTATTCATTTAAAAAAAATAAATTATTATTTATTATTTTTTTAGAATTAATATCTATTTTTATTCGTTTTATTTAAATCAAATTATTTATATAAAATTAACTTTTGATAAAATATAATTTAAAATTCAGATAAGATAGGATATCGAGTTATAAGATTTCTATAACAATTTGTTATAATGAATTTAATGATATTATCAAAAAGTTTTTATCAATAACTTACAAACAATACATGGTATTATTTTTAGTATTTTAATATTTATATCAAAATTATCATAACTGTTTATAATTAAAACTTTCATGATGATGATAAGATCTGTATTCAAGCAAAGAATTCTAGGAAAAAACTGAACACATTAATAAGAAAAAAAATAATGAAAAATACACCTTTTTATCCTTATTTTAAATCAAGTATTAGGACATGTGAGTTTTTTTTTGAAATGTATACGGATGTAAAAATTAAAATTAAACGGGAAACATAAGCTGCACAAATAATTAATATTACTGGATTACGTATCCTTAGCTGGGTCATGAGCCACCACTCGCCGGATCATTTTTTTTTAGAGTGTTCTAATGTTCTTTCAATTACCTTTCTGACAATATGGGCACGATTAATTGTATTTAAAAAAAAATCTGACAGGTTTCTTAAGAATTAAATTTGACCCGCATTTTTTTTTTTTTAACTAGATTAGTGTGAATAAATAATTACCCCTTGAATTAAAGAGTGTGAAATGATTGAGGGATACATTAGACACGTCTCTGTTATTAATAAAAATTGAGATCAAGGTCGATGAAGATGGACATTTTAGCCTACAATTATAAAAGAGAAAAAAAACAGAAAAAAATTGCTATTCTAAGTCTCTATTATTTGTTTTTTAGCTGAAAAGTGTTTTTGTAAAGAAAAAGATTTATTTTTCTCAAATTATTTTTTTATTTTTAAATTACTTTGATTTCCTAATTTTAAAAATAAAATAAATATTATTTTAAAATATTTTCAAACTAAAAATATTTTAAGCTAGATTTTCAAAGATAAGCATGGAGGTGATGCAAATAAAATGGGAGACGGTACAATTCTGGCTAGATTATTATTATTGACTCAAAGCAGGTCTCTTCATAATTTGTTTTTGGGTAAAATTTGCACATTAAACTTAAAAATTTAAGGAAATGATACTGATTGAAAAATATTTGGCTAAATGATATAGATTGCTCTTGTCGCGTTTTGAAAGCATTACATCTATTAAATATTACATTTATAAAATACAACAACTACATATTATATTTTTTAAATGCAATATTAACTAAATAAATCCGATCATGATATTAATAAGTCTAAATTATTTAGTAAATAACATACACGTAGATAAATAAATGAATTATATTTATATATTTTGAATTTTTTTAAATATTATAATATTGAATTATTTTATATTTATTTTTCCTATATATATATATATATATATTTATTTTTCTTTTTGTATTTGTAGAGCTACTCGTCATCATCATAAAATATGAGAATATGTTTAGTTTAAATAGAATTTATTAATTGTGATTTTGTGTCTTTTAACAACAGAATAAAATTTTAAATATTCATTAATTTAAATACTCGATCTAAAAATAAAAATCTAGAATGTAACCTCTCATATATATTGGGTTAAGTTCTCTAAATAAATAATAGCTTACAGATCCCACAATTGGATTTGTTATTTTCTTCTTTGGGTGAGCTCAAAGAGAGATTATTTGTGATTCATGATTAATTATTTAGCAAAAACTGCTTGATTATTTAAATTACTGATTTTGTGGTTTTAGAAGAGATGTCTTTTTCTTTTTCTTTTTTTTTTCTTTAGGAAGCTCATCCTTATCCTTGAAATTATGGATTCATGCATGGACTAAAGCAGTATAAGAATATGCTGAGAAAACTAGAAATAAATAATTGAATATCAATCTGGTCAGAATAATTCATAATTCGTAAATTTTAATTTTTTTCTTTTTTTATGCAATTAAAATCAAGATCAAACAATCAACAAATATAAAACAATAACCACACAAATCAACACCAAGATTTTTACGTGAAAAATCCGATACGGGAAAAACCACGAGACCATAATCTACTTAAAAATCTTTACTATCAACAAATAATGGATTTACAACTGTTTTTCCTTGAATTCAATTAAGAGCTATAACACACGTATAATAAAAAACAACTAATTCTTAAAATATAACAAAATTAAAAAGAGAAATATTTGAGAAAAGCTCACAACACTAATAACCTTGTTTTCTATCAAAACGGCTAGTTTTCATATTATCAATCTCCGATCCAACTGTTTAGAATGAAGAGTAATGTGTCTAGAAGTTATTGTCAAAATCTTAGTACGATTCAACGGTAAACGAGTTAGGAATCAAAGAATTAAGACAATCAATTTAGTTGTTTTAATTTTTCCTTTTTCTTTTATTTTTCTTTTCTCTCTTTTAGTAAAAAATTGCTATCGCATCTATAATATAATTATATTTAAATTAAAATAGATAACTTATAATAATTAATATAGTAATCCCATCATACATGATATGAAGCTAGACACAAGAGGATGATTTGCTAAATCTTTTATGGCACCGTGGTCACCTCCAAACCTCAAGAAACATTATATTTTCATCTAGATGCGGATGAAGATGAAGAGAAAGATTTGGTCTAAATTGTTCCTACAACTGGCCATAGAAAGGCACCGTTCAGTAATTAGTGAAGGCAACCATAAAAAAATTATTTACTTGAAAAAAATAAAATAAAATCTCAAGGGCAATAGCGAGACCCTACTTTCTTTCATTTATTTTCTCCTGTGCTTTTCTTTTTCCGTTTCTTTTAGAGATACTATTACTTGATTAAAAAACACCATATAACTTCTACTAATTTACTAGTACATATTAGTAGACATTATATATATCTATCTTTTATACGCCAATAACAATCCATCTCCCACACTTTTTGAGCAATCTCATGATTAATAATTATAGGTTTCCGAACTTTGTTTATTATTGCTTTTTGATAGCCATACATTGTTTAATTACAATATAAAATTTTCTTCACCTAGAGCTGGTAAAAAAAATAAAATTCTGGGAAGCTTTCATCATGAAACGCGAGCTGCTTTGAATAAAAAATATCATAATAGCTTGACAATTCTCAAACGATCGTCTGTCCCTGTCATTATACCTAACATGGCCGCTTTGTGTATGTATTTCATGAGCTTTCACACACTGCCAACATAATTAAAAGATTTTTATTTTATTATTTTTATACATCACGTGCTAAGTTATATATATTATTGTGGCATCAATGCATGCAGAATCCCCCCCTCTCCCCTCAATTAGCAAGATTTGCTCAATCAATCGATATTTCTTCACTCTTTAATTATCCTTTCCGTCCATATGGATGCTGGCCTGATTAATTAAATTGAAAAAAAGAAGAAGATTCTGACAGGTTTCTTAAGAATTAGGTTTGGCTCGCATTTAAATTTCTTAAACTATATTAATGTAAATAAATAAATACCCCTTGAATTAAAGCGTGTGAAATGATCGAGAATACATTAGACACGTCTCTATTATTAATAAAAATTGAGATCAAGGTCGATAAAGATGGGCACTTTAGCCTTCAATTATAAGTTTTCAAGGGCAAACACGGTCGAAAGATGATGACGATACGAATAAATAAAATGTTAGACTGCATAATTCTGACTACATCATTGTTACAAAGTAGGTTTTTCCACAGTGTAGGATCCTCTGGTTGAGTGACTCGAATTTTGTGGTTTAAAATCAAGAATGTGGTAATGGAGACAAAATTAACGCTCCTGAGATTCTGGTCAGGTTTCGATTTGGACTAAATCTTTACCATTACCGTTGACTGTTAACTAATTTAATCATCCCAAATTAAGATTTCAAGACAACGTGGCCAAATCATGCATTACGTGTTATTAATTGGATATATATATATATATATATATATATATATATATATATATATATATATATATATATATATATATAAAGACACAGCGAACGTTGCAAGAAATGAACGATATCTGCAACTTGCAAGTCCATTTCGAAGGTCTCCTTACTCCATCTATACAACTTGCAAGTCAACCTGCAACTGGACTGTCAATAATAAGAATTTGAAACAACGAATTACGAGATTGATAGCAACTTTACATGTTTGAAATGCCAAAATAGCTCAGATACTTGTATGCATATCGGTAAACGCCAATTTGGTTGATGTCACAGGTGATGCCATTTGCAAAGTTTCAAACTTATTTCAAAAATATTTGAGGGAATCCACTTGGATCAGTCACGGAGACTGGCAACGTCCAGGAAAAAAATTTGCGCCACTTTTCTCCGCAGATGATGTTGGTGATCAAACATGTTTAAATACCACCATAATAATTATGTTTAAAATATTTTTTATTTAAAAATATATAAAAATAATATTTTTATATTTTTTAAAATTATTTTTAACATTAATATTGCTGAATATTTAAAAACATACAAAAAATTAATTTAAAATAAATAAAAAATAAAATAAAATTTTAAAAATAAAAAAACAAACAAACACTTATTCCATCAAAACTTTGTCCACATTATGGTTTTGGACGTCAAACAAGTTTTAAAAATTAGAAGGTTGATAATTTGGCCAACCAAAAGAGCCAACCCAATTTGTGAGAGCATGGTTAAGGCTACAACTAAATTAAGTCTTAAGATCCATGCATTCTCTCCAATTTATCAAAGAGAGAAAATAATAGCTAATGGCATTGCACCACAACAATCCTCAACAAGCTAACACAATTGTCACCTTGGGTGTTTTTCATCATACGACTTCTAATTAAAGAAAATTAAACATACGACTTCTAATTAGGTTTTAGTCTTTTCTAATTCGATCTAGAACACATTCTAATTAAATTGGGTTAATGAGAGTATTTGCGTTGTGTTTAATTGACAATAACTGGAAATGGCACATGCATGCATCAGTAATCTTCTTACCCACATATAAGTGCTGTTCAATGTTTTGATAATTCATGAAAATAAAATTCCAATAAGTATTGTTCAATGTACTGGACAATAGCATGAACTTGACTTTTGGACTGCTCTTTATACATAACTTTCTAGACAAAGTCGTATCCTAATAAATACTTTGCATTGTCAAAATCAGGATTCAAGGTCAATTTTGTCGCCGTTAATATTTTCTAATTTACCCTCTTTGGTTCTGTATGATTCAATCTTCGGCAGATATATGTTAAATCTGTCACAGGGCCAAAACTATAAGAGAAAAGATGTTAATTTAGTTCCATTTCGGCTCGAATGACCAGCATATATCGTATCAATTTAAAAAAAAAAACAAAATAAAATGGAATAAATCACATCTCATTTAGGATCTCGACTTATTCTGTATTTCTCGACCGAATTATGGCTAAAATGTTCAAAGTTTGTTCCATGTTTTCTGTTTCTGTTAATATCTTGCTAGACTATTTTCATGTGATCGAGGAACTATGATTTCTCCAACCAAACCCATGGTGGTTGCTCGATGCTGCAACAAAACACTCCGAGATGAGAAAAGGTATCAGGTTGTCTCACGGATCCAAAGCCGAGAAGATTCGTCAACCTCGAGCACGATAATGTGGTACAAAAAGTCTAGCAAGTGGGCATGTTCTGAAAATAGCTACCGGCAATCTCAACATTGTCTTGAGTTGGGTTGGAGAGAATACATTTGTTTTCTTTATGAAAATACCTTTTGCCAGGACAGCAGTTAATGAGCATTTCTTGGTGACAGTTTTGATGCAGTTAAATTTTGTGGGCTTTTTTTATATGGTTTCTGGACAATTACGATTTTTTTTAATTTAGTTTTTATTACTTTTAATTTTATAGTGTGCCAATAAATTTTATAATGGTGATGCTATAATTAAAATATTTACAGTATTGGAAGAAAAGAAACAAATATGAGGAAGTGAAATTTTAATACATTATTTTTATGTTAATTATTAAGAAAATGTTTGATGTATTTTTTTATTTGTATTAAAAAAATTTATTTTCTTAATATTTTAATATTTGTTTGTGTTGAATTACTTTAACTTTAAGTTAAAGTTCTTTTTAGTCCTGACTCTTGACTTAAGAATGTTAAAATTTTAAAATTATATTTAGATCCTTTATATTATATGTAAAATGTAAATTTAATTTATTTAGATTTGAATTAAAATAATAAATAATAAATTAATATTTTGAAATATATATATATCCTTATGGGTGCACAAAATCATAGAAATGACAAAAGTCAGTTTCTTTGAATTTCTCTTCTTCCCTTCCATGTTCATGCAAAATTTACTTCAAAAGTCAATGAAGAAATTGCTCAAGAAATTTAGAAAATCGTATTTCAGAAAATCTTAGAATTAACCGTAAAAGCTGTTTGATTTTAATCAAAGCTCTTTCGTTAAGCTAATAAAGCCGTTTAAAAGCCATCCTCTTCGTTTAATTTGCTAAATGAAACTTAATTAACCTCCAATCCAAGGATGACATTCATCTAATCAGAAGGACTCTTAGCATATAATTAAATATTAATTTTTCATTATGTAGAGGCAGTAAACTAATTAAAGAGCAAGAGTTCACAAGTTTTTCCTTTATTTCAACAACTCAAAGGGCAGTTAAATTAAGTAGCCAAAACTCTTTCTTTGTTGAGGGGTAGAAGTACTTGAGATAAGAGATTGTATAAACGTTTTAGCAGAATGAAAATAGAGGAAATTAATGCCAATAGATTAACCCGGAATATATAATATTCATTTCCTCCGGTTGGATTATCATTATATTTAGTAAATACATCTCTAAATTAATTAATTCAACCTTTCATGAATGCATATGAATACACCTTTAAATAAAGTATTAAATCTTTCCTTCCATGCATGTGATACTCGTTTTTTTATCTTACACCTTTTTAATTAACTCTAATTTCTAGCCACATAAATAGTTGACCTTAAGTGCTTCTGCATTTTCAATAAATCTAGGGGTGGAATGTTAGCAAATCCACATGACCACCACCGATATATATCCCTCCGGCCGTACCCAAGGCATGGATAGCATAAGCACTAAGCTAAAGATATATATTATTATGATCCAACCAATAACTTCATGTAGAACCATTTGTTATGGCAGAATTACCTAGCTTGCTGGCTAAGTGTTATAATCAAGAGGGCTCAGTTTAATAAAAATGTTGCTATGGCCATTTATTAGTATGGTTGCGTCAACCCACGTCTTTAATTTTCTGTAAGACCATGATCATATCGTATCTTCATTCATATGATGAGGTCCCCGGTGGTCCGCCCTATAAAGAAATAAGTAAGAGGGCACATGTTTATTTATGGCTATTGAATTATGACCACATATATCATTAATTAATCGTAGATTTACATAAATATAGATAAAATGCATGGTTAGTGTTCAAAGTTTTGATATATAGCTTGGCAGGCGAGGCCTAGCTTCATATCACCGAGCTTTTAACTTATATGTATATAATCTGATGTTATTAATTGAATCAACACAAACCTTATAAATCCTTAAGGAAAAGTAAAAAAAGGCCAGGAAGTTGTCCCAATTTCTCGTAATCATGCTAATTAAACAAAAAAAAAAATTCAATAAGATTTCAACTTTGATCATTTCATGTTACGAAAAGATGATGCTCAAAATTATATATAGATCTGTTTTTTTTTAATAAAATAAAACAAACTTAACATTTCCAACGTGTTCAAAAACAATATAACAAGTGAAGAAACATTGGATGCGATGCTAAAACTATACTATGTATATATTTTTTTATCTACTACGGATCGCTAGCTAGCTAGCATATTGACTTTCTCATCAGCACTTTCGCCAGGGTCAGTTGTAACCACCAAGCCTTTTTGGAAGTTTTGAGACCATGAAGCTGCGAGAGGATTGATATATTTAGATGTTCAAAGCCGTCATGGCTGACCACCGACCCATCAAAACCCCTTTAAGAAACATTTACCTAGACTTTATCTTCGTCAATCCTTAATCAGGCTCCCTTGTATATTTAACCCCTCCTCTATCTTATCTTCTCCATCCAAAACCCAAAAGTACTCAAGCAATCCAAACTTCATATATTTTATCTCTGTCTCTCTTCAGATGGGATATGCAGTGTTTCCATGTTTCCATCAAAGCTCGAGATCTTCGGTGGTGAAGCTAATCTTCTGGGAAGGAACCACAAGAATCTTAACTGGCAGCAACAAACACATAGCTGGAGAGATCATGTTTCAGAATCCAGACAAAATGGTCTGCCATGCAGATTCTTTCTTCATTGGTCATCCTGTTCCATCCCTAGCCATTGATGATGAGCTCATGCCAGGCCAAACCTACTTTGTCCTTCCATTAGATTGCTTTGCATGCAATGTTTTGTCAGCTTCTTCTCTTGCAGCCTTCAGCTCTAGCCCTAAACGAACCCCTATTGATTTCGGAGAGTCCCCTTTCCAGTACATAAAGGGTGCTGAGGGTAGGGTTTTGATTAAGGTTGTGCCGGAATTCATAACGAGGCTTATAAATAGAGGCGGGGATCAAGAGCAAACTGCAGGTTCTACTACCCCTGGTAATAGTTTTCTTTGTAGCACTCCAGAGTTGAAAAAGCATTATGAACAGCTGGTTGGATCAAAAGAACAAACATGGTCACCTAAACTTGAGACTATTTCAGAGTACAAAATAAGGCACTCTCCCTGCAGGTTTACAAGGTTGAAGTGGAAACAAAACGAGAAGGCATAAATTAGTATTGTACAATTCCACGTAGCTAGAGTATGCAATTACTTGGAAGATAGAGATGGATTAAACAAACATACATTAGTGATTGAGAAGTCTAATGCCAAACTAAAAACTGGTAATTTTCTCCTTGCAATTTGATCATCAACTGTACATAAAATGTGATCAAATATATTTGTGTTCAAGAGCAAGTACTTTCTGCGCCTGCAATAGTATTGATTGTAGTTAACCTATAAATATATATATATATATATATATATATATATATATTATGGTGATATGGAGGGATAATGAAAAATATTGAATCATTGTAAATTGTAATGATCAGCTTATCATTCCATGGTTAATTAAGTAGCTAGCTAGCAGTATGTTAAGGGTACCCTATCCAATCGAATTAAGTTTTAGGTCAATAGCTGCTTTGTTTTTTCCCTTTCCGAACCAAAGACCTCTTAAGGGTGGAAAACATAGGTGCTATATATAATTAATAGAACTACAAGCGCATTTGACTAACACAATCAAGCATTGACATGTATATGCAATTTTATGCTGTCTAAATACTTTAGTGGAAACATGAATTTCTATACCCGGCTGTTAGAAAAACCATAGATCTGCTTTTAAGTATTAGCTCTTTAGTTAACTTCAGAGATTGCTATACTCGGTGGGAGCGTGCTGTTTTTATTGCTTGATTAATTAATTAAAGTTTGTTTCTCAATTGTTATATATGTGAACTATAATACGAGAAGAATCCTTTGCATAGAGGAGATAAAAAATGCTGATAAAGGACAGATGCAATTTAATTAATTCAAGGAATTTGGTTGACTAATTAACAATCTCCATATATATCTACTCGAGAACATATTAATGCATGTGTGGAATGCAAGAACACCAATCTGATTAAAGAGAAGAAATTAAGGATAGACAGTCGATCTTTGAACCACTGTAATCAGCCTGTCCAAAGCTTCCAAAGGTATGCCTATACTCTGAACTCCCGTAATTAAAAGAGATGATATGGATACCTATACATGTGTTTTGTACTAATTGATTAGAATAGACAACATATTATGGACTCCAAATTGTTTCATTTGTCTTAATACAATTAATCTATTTTGATTCATTCATGACAAAAGTCACAATTTTCATATTATCTTGCAAAAGAGCTATCTTTAGGTTTGTGGTAATAACAAGTATAGATGATCTATAGCCGAATGTCAATGGGCTAGCTAGCAAAGCAAGTATGTAGCCTTTTCTCTTTCTGCAATAGTACGTACGTTTACTAGGAGAAACACTTAAATCTCTTTTGTTTCTCTGTTCTTGAGATTGTTTGTTCTCCGTCCTAAATGGTTTCTTGGGGAGTGCTTTTCTAACGTATCCTGACCATGGAGATTTTCCCTCCTTTCCCCGAGGAGGTAGTTGCTCTCATTTGCAAGAACCTTTAGGTTCCCCATTAATTTAGGAATTTTCCCTTGAAATCTGTTGCTTGAGAGATTAATGGCAATGAAGAATTCGACGACCTCCACATGTGATATCTATTTATGCCCTTGTTGCCATCAACTGTTGTCACGGACGGCAAGTTCACATCCTTGATGCCTAGTTATGGGCGGAGGTGAACAAGGAGGAGGGGCGCATTGTAAGTGTTGATGGAATTGTATTACTGCTTTTATCTGTATAGTCCAATTATTGATCTGTCAAGCCATTGTAGCTGCCAATTACCGAACTCATAAAATGGAAACTTCACAGTGAAAAAGATGTTAAGTTTTGATAATTGGAACACTGAACTGTTTCAGGAAACAGTGATTACAGAGATTTTCTTCCATGTATCTATTCCAAGCTTTTAAGTCTAGACAACTCTGTGACTGAAATGGTGAATTGTTTATTCTCCATGATCATGAAGAAAAACGGTTCTCTGTATATATCTTAAAAAATCGTTAGGATAAAAAAAGAAGAAGAAAGTTTGGTCACTAAACAAATCCTCACCCGGGCCAGAAAACCAACATCTAGTCTATGAAAAGTAAACGGATAAAACATTCACCAAATTGCCTAGGGTCTTAAAATTGTAATAATTCTGTCCCTGTAGGCGATACAGAAGCCACTTCCATTACTCAAACTATAATGCAAAACCAGATGTTTTCACATGGAACAGTCATTCTGCTCATCTAAACCTGCCCAACCGACGCAAACGAATAAGCGTGAACAAAGGGGAAAAAAGGAAAAGGAGTGCAGAAATACCTATTTTACATCATGGAGGGAGGATCTTGCCTAAGAAAATTTCAATCTCTATGCCTCGATTGTGCTGGCTCTGATCCTTCTCATTTTCTGTTGTGTTGTGCTAAAGATCTCCAGCAACCATTCACGTTTCGTTTTTAAGGCAATGTCCCCAATAACTGCTCCAATTATAAATCCACTGGCATGCCCCATAACAACTGGTTTCCAACCAAATTCAAATGAAGATTCTGACTCGTGATCTTCATCGAAGCTTGAAGGTGATGGCGATGTTTCACATTTCTTCGATAAAAGACATCCACACGAGTTTCCCTCGTATGGATTGTTGTTAGGCGCACTGAATTGCTTTCCTTGTGGTGTAGAACCCATGAGGTCCTTACGATAGTACATATCAAAGAAAGAGAGGAAAGTCGGTTGTGTTAACTCCGAGGAATTTCTCCTGAGAGTTTGTTCTGTGAAAGGTCCAAAGCATAAAACTTGGAAAGATTACCTGGCGTTGAAGGGACGTGACAAGTTACAAGGTTGTCAGCAAGAACGAGCGAACGAAGACCCTTAAGTTCTAACGTTGTCGGCCCGGAAGAAAGGGAAGGTTCTGAATAATCGTGTACAGATTTGGTATTATCATATGGCGATTTATCATAAATGAATCGCGCATATGGTTTAGTAATCACATTTATCAACATGTGGGATAGAGTTAGATTTTTTCCCCCCACATCAAACCAATAATTTGATAATAAAAAGCTATAATTTTTTATTTTATTATTAAATTGAAGTGATTCTAAAAGCTTAATTTATCAAAAAATAAATAAATTATGTTAGCCTCATCAAAAACCTCAAATTAATCCTCGGAGATAACGTTATGTTAAATTTGGAATATTTTATCTTATCTTTTTTTTTTAGAACTATGACTTTATTATCTTATGAAGGTTTGTTTTAAACCTATCTAAGAAGTCATAAATCTTCTAAAAAGATAGATAGATAGATGAAATATAAGAATTATCGTTAGAATAACTATGAATTTACTCTCTCTTTTTTAATGAGCAACCCTTTTGGGTCAATAACACTTTTCTTCTTGTTTATTCTCTCTTTTTGTCTGTGTTTTCATGTATTGCATGAGATATCAATGGTATAAGAAGAATTCTAGTATCCTGCAGTGTTCTTAATCTGTTCCTTTGCTAGTTATTTTGTAGCACGAGTAATCGCTCTAAAGCTGGAGAGACTGGTAAGGCAGTGTTCATACTCGCTTCCTTCTACCCAAAGACGTTTACTTTAGCTACTTGCATGGCATCCCGATTGAGGAAGTGTTGGGTCAACTGACCTGAGAAATTGCCCTGGGAGAGGTCAATGATTTGCAGTTTCGGGAAGCCATAATTGGTTACGTGATCTTCATCATCATCAGCAAACACACCATGAGAAATCGATTAGATCACAGAACGAGAACCTTCAATTCTTGGAGCTTATTAAAAATTAGTATAAATTGTACAGATCATTATTAATATTCTATTTATTTTTATATTTTAAAAATATTTTAAATTTATTTATTTATTTTAAATTAATATTTTTTGATATTTTTAAATTATTTTAATGTGTTGATGTTAAAAATAATTTTTTTAAAAAATAAAAAAAAAATATTAACTTGATTCATTTAATAACATAAAATATTTTAAAATTTTATTATTACCACATTTCTAAACATCTTTTAAAAAGCTACGATAAACAAGTCTTTTAAACAGAGGGATTATATTAGGTAGTGTTGGATTATATTAGGTAGTGTTTGGTAGAGTGATAGTAATTAATTTTTAAAATGTTTTTTATTTAAAAATATATTAAAATAATATTTTTTATTTTTAAAAAATAATTTTTATATTAACATATCAAAATAATTTAAAATAATTTTTTTTAATTTTTTACAACTATTTTCAAAACTTTAGAACAAATAATATTTATAATAATATCATATTTACATAACTGCCAGATTTAACACCATATCAAATAACATTGATAAAAATTTGTATATAATAAAATAATCATTATAAATAAAAGTCTCACATCATTATAAATAAAAATAGAATAATCAAAGTACAATAGATAATTTTAGAATTATAATTATTAAAAAATAAATTTCTATACATTTTTCCTTGAATTATTTGTGGATTTTAATATATGATTAAAAAGTAATGTTTCAATAAAATTTGATCTAGCCAAGATAATATACTCCATAGTTACATTAAAGATATGAGATAATTTAATATATTAATAAAACTTTTAACAAATAGAGAATGGGATTAATGTTTCATGGAGCATGAATAATACTACTGTTACCTATTTTGTCAAGAAAATTACATTCATTTTAAGAAACAAGGGTATCATTTGATTCATCATTTACTTAATTTTTTTTCATTAGTTACAATATAAATGAGAATTTTGTTTCATATTTTAGATATTTTTTTTTATGAAAACCATATTCTAGAATAAAGATGAACAATGGATATGAATAATGAGGAAAATAGGAAAAATTGCTTTCTTTAATAATAAATACACCTTAACTTTACAAGACTTGTCGTTTTATTTCCAAAACGAATAGTTGCCTGCCGAGTCGTTCTTGCAGCAAGCGCTAAATATAACAAAACAAGAGCGACTTGCTCTGCGCGCACAAACAGTGTTCCTCAGAGCAAAAGGAGACAAAAAAAACTCGACGCCATGAATGCCCCTGATCGCTATGAGCGATTCGTCGTCCCTGAAGGCACTAAAAAGTATTTTTCACCCTCTTCCTCTCTCTATCACCAATTTCGTTTCATTAATTCGCTTTCTCTTTGCTAGGGTTTCGTACGAGAGAGATACGAAAATTATCAATGCGGCGTCGTTCACCGTTGAGAGAGAAGACCACACCATCGGCAACATTCTTCGCATGTAAATTACCCCCTATGTATTTTTCCAAAAAAAGTTGTTTTCGTGAATCCTAGCTTAAGCAAACTCTAATAATTTTTTTTTTTTTAATTAGGCAATTACACAGAGATGATAATGTTCTTTTTGCTGGTTACAAGCTGCCTCACCCTCTCAAGTACAAAATTATCGTTAGGGTTAGTAATTCTAAGCTTAGCGTCTCTGTCTTTTTTGTGTGTGTAGTGGAAATGTGCGTTCTCATGTTATAATAATTTTGAGGTTTTGATTTCTAATCGATTTGGAATGTGGGTTTTTTGTAGATTCACACGACCAGCCAGTCATCGCCAATGCAGGCGTATAATCAGGCCATCAATGATCTAGACAAGGAACTTGACCATCTGAAGAATGCTTTTGAGGTATTGCATTCTTGTGATTCGGTTTGGGAATTTATTGTTGGAATATGTGTTTGATTTGAATGCTTGTTAGGGTTTAATTATAATGAAGCGTCTTTGTTTGATGTAATTAAGAAGCCAGCTTTGCTCTGTGATTCTATTTGGTATGGCATTGCTTAGAAATGTCTGGGCTTTAGCTTTGCTGATTTCAATCAAGGTCTTGTGTAAGGTGGCGTGTCAGTTCAAGCAGGCACTTTGTGGCTAGGTTGTCTATAGACAACTGAAAGAAAATATTCCTGGAAGTTAAGTGTCTTCATATTTGTTGGTTGAAGTGTTCTTGTATATATGCTGGGAACATGATAGAAAAGCATCCCAGGGAGCCTTTTTTGAATGGCGGAAATGCCAAATGACCAATCCATCATAGATTGGGTTGGTAGAGAGAGTGCTTTTGACACTTCAGGGGAGTCTGAAGTACGACTCCTCTCAATCTCCTCTCTCCTGTTCAAAAATAAAACAGAAGAGAAATGCCATGTGGTCATTATGGCCTTGTTGATTGCATATCCTAAAGCTGGTGTAGAGTGATGGAAATATCACATTTTGAGGTGTCCGTTTGACACAAAGTTCAGTTGCTTTTTGAAATTTTAATAGTTGTTACCTTTTTGGTGCGATATGCTTCCTAGATTGTTGTTTTGGGATGGTTTTATTTCTTTTACTGCTCTTCCCACCCGAAATACTTTCATAGTAAAACTAGTGCAGTTTTGCCAAATTTCGTGCTGAAATAGATCCAAAATAACGAGGGGGGTGTATTGCTGTGGCATAGGCTCATTTTAACAGATTCAATTTCTGATTCTATACAGCATATTAGCACGCATCATCTAGTTGTATCTTCAGAGGAGGTTATGATCTGAGTGTTGGCTTGCATTTTCTGCTAGAATGTTGGATCATGCACCCATTGCTATAAAATGTCATGTGCCTGCCCATGTTTACTCTAGAAAGCCATGGTGACAGCAGATTTCTTTCCCAACTGTACTTGTTCTAGGAACAGGTTTGGTTGCTGTGAAATTGGAGTCTAGCTTACTACATGAGTTTGCTTTGTAGGGTCATTACTTCACACCTTTAGTCCTAGCCACATGGCAATTTTGGTAATCACCTTATGATCTAGTAGGAATTTTTTTTAGTTAAATCATGTAATTTTTTTTAGTTAAATCATGTGGTGTGCCCCATGAGTTTAACATTTTAGCCTTATTCAATTGTTGTTTCCTAATAAGGGCCATGACTATATCCTTGCTAACTTACACTGGCATTTGCTAGTAATTTTAATGTAATCTGGTTGGTGATATTGCTCTTTATTATTATCATCAAGAAATTAGTGTTGTTGCTTTATTTCAATGGTTTTGTATCAAAATAATGTGTTCTTGCCTTGTAATATATACCATGGGATCACTTTGTCCCGTCATCTCAAAGAGGCCTGAATCATCTTGTCACTGCCCGATGTTGTGGTGACTTTTTAAAAAACAAAAAAGAACAGATATCTAACATCATGTTCTTTGAGAGGAAAGGTCTTGTTTAAGAAGTCGTCACCCAGTATTATGATTGCTAAAAACTCTAATTGGTCAACATTTCTTTTATCTCTCCAAAGGCTTTGTGATCTGCTCTCAATGTAGAATCCCCTCCTTTTTGTCTCTTAGAATGTGTATTTCTAAAATCATAAAACAACAGTCTTGTAGTCCCAAACAAACTCAAACGCTACCCTTTTTTAAAAAATTTAAATTTGATTCAAAATTGAAAATGAATTTATCTTATAGTTTGTTTAAACAAAAAACACACTATAGTACCTAGTCTTTCCAAAAGTTCGACAAATCACACCTTTAATAATTCTTGGTCTATGATCTTTTAATTCATAATTTTAGCTCCTTTAAGAAATTAAATTACAAGCAAATAGATCAAAATTAGGTTATGGCACTTATTATTTTAAACTATTTACAGAGTTAATGTTGAAGCCTAACTATTGTTTAGTTTTGTAGCAATTAACTACATCTATAGAAACTCAAGATATTCGTATAGAGAAGAAAAGGATTGTCTTTGCTCTCTAGAACTCCATTTTACTTACTAAAAGTCAACTATTATGTTTTGATTTTTTTTTTTTTTTGTAGGCTGAGCTTGCAAATCGTCCAGGGCAGTACTAAGCTTGTGTGAATTCAAAGAACCATCTGTGGTGGTGGTGGAAATTGAGGGTCAAGGAGTGATATCAGGCTACTATGTTGCTGGTTGTAAATTAACTAAGACTTTTACAGATGTGATGAACAGTGTGGAGCCAATGTTTCTTTAGAAACGGCACCCTGATGTGTTTTCTTTCAAGTAGATCGCTTATAATCACAGTTATTTCGTACTCTTGAATGCCAACGTTGTGCGGAGCCTTGATTCCTGCATGCTGTCTTTTCTTCCCTTGAATGCGATGCTATGCCTCATGTTAACATGCTATTGTTTTCTGGCATCTCATGTTCAAATTGGTTATCTCCTTTCTACCAGCTAAAATCTATGACTGGTTTCATTTTTGTATCGTATTGGTGTTGGAAGTTTTGAGCATCTCACTGGACATTTAGCATGCCAGTTGAGACTTTCCTTTGGATGAACAAAGTCGAGGTGGTGATTGAGATCAGGCCTTCTAAGCTTTATTTTATGTATTGCTGCAATCGGCGAGACATCTGCTGCACTTCTTAGTTCTTAGGCTCCCATCATGAAGTTGTCATCAGGCCGGGCATCTTATGTCGAGGATAAAAAATGTTACAAATGCATAATTCGTTGTGTGGAGGGGAGGGTTCAAGAATACGAGTTATAAAATTAGTGGGATTTACCATTGGATCTCAAGAGCATGATTGAATGATTCCCAGTCTCCTAGAAGTTATTCAAGTCAGGCTCCGGCCATGACTAATTTCACTCCGGAACAATAAATTGTTCTATTCAAAACCCAGGAGCGATTGCTTTCTAGCAAAGTATTGTTTTGGGCCCAATAACTTCGGAAACTCAATGCAATGCTTTTTTAACAATTAACAGTACGGCACCACGATAAAAAAAATAAAATGAAAATCCTTAGCTTTCACGATCGCACCAAAATACAATCTTCAGTGTAATCATATATAATTACTCTAGTTTCAGACATCGCAAGAAAATGAACATTTCAAGAAATTCTTGTTTACTTCATCAATGAGCTTGATAAGCTCTTGTAAGTTGATTTGTATCAGTTAGGATATTATAGACTTGCTTAAACGAGGTAGGAGTTTAATTTCGATGTACTTAGCTAACCCTGATTCTAAATGACAGTCAAACAATGAATGTTTTGAGGGACATTACACCACATTACCGTTATTTGAAATCCTTAATCTAGATCAAAATGATATCAGCTATGCACCATTATCTCTTGTGGAAATTATGTGTCAGTAATTACGAGGAATTTTTTTTCTAATGGTTACAATGTATTTGCCTATACTATTAGCAGTGTTTCTCTCTGTATTCAATTAAAATATCAGGAAATTCATGAAGATCATTGTCTAACATCCATGAAGTCCCGAAGTCCCCATTTAAGAACATGGTTTGAGGATGACATTCTTCTGCCATTGTATCCTTCCCGGGAAGTATCTTCTTCTTCTTGTTGTTTCTTATATTATTTTATTCATTTTTGTTTTAAATATTTTCTGTCAAAATCCAAAGTGCCTAACTATTTTGTCGCAAGTGGGCTAGAAGCCTAAAATTGAAAAGCAAAACGGGCCCAAGCAAGCCGAAAGTACTTCTCCTTCCATCTGCCTGTCTTCTTCATTCTTTTCGTGCTTTACTTTTTGGAGTTTGCCACCGAAAAATCTCAAGCTCGTTTGGCTGGGGTTGGATGGTGGGGGGCCATGGCTTCCCCTAAGCCTGCAAAGCTGCAAATCCCTATCAACTGTCAAATGTATGTCATTTTATTAGATAGATGTGTGATTGGGGGACCAGTTCTCTTCATTGTAGACGGGGGGACCTTCCGGTTTTTCAACAATAGCATTCTTCAATGTGCTGCCTTGATTTTTTTTTAATTTAATTTTTGTAGTTTTATTAGTATTAAAAATAAATTTTAAACAATAAAAAATATATTTTTTAAAAAATACTTTTAAAAATCAACCTACACTATATTACCAAATTTATATTTAAAGTTTGGTACTTGAAAATATGTCTATTAAGACAATAAAATCATGAAAAATCACATACAAAACATTAATTTAAAATTTTTTAAAATAAAAAATATTTTAAACAATATAAACCAACACCCTATAAGGTTTATAAGAGATCTAAACCATGTGATAATTTAAGAAACCAAGAAATTAAGCCCAGGTCTATTTTCAATAGGTAATATGGGCTCATCTCACCCTCAATCGTGTTGGTGTTTTGTAAAGAATTGTTTGGAAGTATATTTGTTATTTTTTAAAATATTTTTATTAAAATATTTTTATTTTTAAACAAGTATTTCAATATTTACGTATTAAAATAATAAAAAACACTAAAAAATATTAATTTAAAATAAAAATATTTTTAAAAACTAATATTAATTTGTTTTAATAAACCATGTGCCATTATGTTTAGCCGTGCTTTTATTAAATCATAGGATGGGAGTTTCTTAAAAGAAACCGAAGAAAATCACCACTTGCTAATTTCTGTAAGAGAAATAAAAAAAGAAACAAAAAATGATTTAAGAAGATTTAAGGAGTAAGATCCGCTGGTGAGGACTTTAAGGAGAGTGTAATAGTGAATTGAATGGGCACAAAATTCTTTTCCTTGACAGAAACAAAACAAAAAAAAACAAAACAAAAAAAAGATCTGTGGAGCCAATGTTGTTATTATACCTTTGCACTGGAAATGTTAAAAACTACCGAATCAGGAGCGACCGCCCTTAACACTCCCTTTCCTGTTTTTTTACAGGACCATACGTCTCGAGACACGTGTGCGTGTGGAGTCCTTCTACCATGGGGCTCTGAGCTGTGGATTGTCCCAGGCTTCTTTTTTCTAGTTCCATTCCGAAATCCAACATAAATCTTCTAGACCCACGGGCCAGACCCCATCCCAGAATTGTCTGTCGGGTCAGGATATGATTTCGATCAAACCATTCTCTCTTCTTTAAAACATAACATGGTATATAAAGTCTCTGTCTTTGAACGAGAAAAACCCTGATTTTTCCCCTTCTTTCTTGTAATAACCCAGCAGGGTAGATAGATAATCATGCCTGCGTGCATCCCTCTTTTCGTTCATGCGGCCTCTTCCATTTTTAAGCCTCGTCGGAATTTATTTCCATTTCTTGCATTTATAAATCAACGCCCAAATTAACATTTGTGGATATGAGCTAATTTCATATTCCTTGCATCGTGATCCGACTGTTGAATTTTTTTATATTGTTTTAATGTTATGGTATCAAAAATAAGTATTATAAAATAAAAAAATATATATTTTAATATATTTTCAACTAGAAAAATATATTAAATAATAATATTCACTGCATTCTGATATATTTAAGCCTCTAAACTTGTATAAAAAACTCTTGCTAATCTGAACACGTTACAACAGAGTGGAAATAACTTTCTGCTAAAAAAAAGGGGTAATGACGGAGTGGATGGAGATATTTTTGCTTTACTTTTTGCTATTTTTTTACCACCTACGAGAAGGGGGGAAGTTGCTCCCCTTAATTTGTAGCTAGACAGGAAAAGTAATCACTAATCTATTGGAGGAAGAAGTTTTTAATACTTGTATTATAGCATTTGACCTCTTAATTACCTCCTCGATATAGAGAGACATGAAGTGAACTAGAGCATAAACATAAGCTGAGATGCCGGCATCGCCCTGATATCGATGCAAGTTGATGGTAATAGTAATATTTTAAAAAAATAAAGATTGCCAATGAGAATTTGAAAGAAGTGGATGGAAAATTAATTGTTTTTGTTAGAATTGATTGTGCCGAGTGTGGAAAGCAAAGACACAGAGCGTGTATGGCGGAGAAAACAAGTGCGCGTGCTCCATGACTCATCGTCGTGCTAGAGGAAGGAAAAAAACAAAAAGGGAGTCCGAAGAAAACCGCAGAACTTGTAGTGACGTGGAGAGGCTAGGGTAGTATTAGTGGTTAACTTAGCCTCCGAACACAGGGCTCGAGGGAAATTAAGTGTCAGCTGCCTCGTCATGTGTGTTACCTTTTCCCTAAAAGCTGTCTCCTCTGCTTCTTCCCTACTTCCCTAGTGTATCTGTGCTCTCCTGTATTGCATTAATATCACCTAAAACCCTACAGTACTCTCACTCTGCCCTCCGATGGTTTTAAAAGCTGTGGATCATTAAATTAATTATTTTTAAACGATTTTATCCTGGGTATAGCAAGTGAGTTTCTTCTTTATTAGTAAGTCTATAGTTATAAGAAATACCGTTCTTTGATCTTATTTTAAATAATTAATATTAACGATGGAATATTGATTTCAATTCTCAACAGATGTGGTGTCGTTCTCGATGAACTGGAATTGAAATTGGAAGGGTAAGCAAAACAAATCTGGTCGATCCAATCAAACAATCTTTTGGGACTGGATTGTTGAAACACAACTGGAAAGAAAAGCAAGAAGCCTCACGCCGTGCATGACAATGCGCTTGTTTTAGAATATGTCATTTTTTATTTTTATTTATTTGAAAAGTGAGAGTGGGTGACTGGCTAGTTATGCCTATAGATTGAGCGACACAAGAACAGCAACGAGTAATAACTGGCTAGGAGAAATTTATGAACGATCGCTGCTGTCAGAGATATGGAGATAAAAAAGAAGAAAATATTCAGAGAGTGAAGGAGATAGCAGGCGTGGCGTGTAGAGAGAGAGAGGATCTGCGAGCGCCGCTTTCTTTTCGAAAAAAGTGGATTTTTTTTTTTTCAAGTCTGTGTGTGTGTGTGCTTGAGTTTGTGCGTGTTGGGTCTTGAGGGTGACTCTGTATGGTGTTGTGATCTGTAAATAGTTTGCCTGTCTCCTCTTTCTCACTCCGTTTACTTTTTTTTTACTGTTTCTTCTACTCTAATTCTCTCCCTAGCCGCATGCCGCGGTAAAAGTCGTCCTCCCTTTGGGCTGCCTTGCCTTGCCTGCCTGACAATCTTCTCTCTCGCTTCCACGTCGATCGCAGAACTCCCTCCCGGCATCTTTTTTTGGTTGAACAACCACAACCCGTATCCTTCTAGGGATAGAATAAGGTAGGCCGAATGTGTGAAAGAGAACAACAAACGACCCATTTTGGGTGTACTTGAAATTGAACCATACGGCTAGCTAGCCCAAGTAGTCGAGCCCAACTCGTTTATTATAGGGTCCAGCTGAGGCTTGTCCGTATAAAGGCGACAAGAGCTCCGAGGCAAAAAGAGAGTTGTGCGTGCCCAAAACGTTAATGGGAACACGAACAATAAATCAATCACTGGAGTACACAAGTAGCAGGGACTAGAGAGTACAAACACTTGAATGTGGAATTAAGAGTCAGCCCTTTGCAACCATTTTGTTATGAGTTACGAATTGAAGCTTGGAACTTAATTTGAACCGTGAAAAGCTAAGCCATCGGCACCACAATGGAAGCCCTTGATTTGTTGTCTCAGGGTTCCTCATTAGATCCACTTTTAATCATTTGACAATTTGCACGATATATATGGGATGAACAGAGAAAAGGCAGAAAAGGTTGACAGTTTAATGAGAAATGATGTTGGTCACAGCTTAAAATGCGATTGACAAGTGCATTTAATCACGTTTTATCTGAAAAGCATGCTAGCAATGGAAATACGAGTGGAGTTCTTTGACAAAAGCAACAAAAACCGAAAAAAAAGGGAGATTTGTGAGGGCAGACAAGAAAAAACCTTTGGAGGGTTAATTTCAACCCTACGCATTGAAATTGTTTTCCTTAATCAATTTTTTTTAAAAAAAACATTTTTGTTTGTTTTTACATTTAAAAAAAATTATTTTTTTTATTTTTTTCATTTACTTCGAATTAATATATTTTTAAATTATTTTGATATAATAATTTCAAAAATAATTTTAAAAAATAAAAAATATTATTAATATATATTTTAATATAAAAAATTATTTAAAAAACAATCAAAACTATACCTCAATAAAACTTATAAGTTCAGTATAGGGTGATGGCCAACTTTCACACATTAAAGCCAAATTAAAAAATGAAAAAAAAACCATCTAATATAAATTTGTCTTCACTTTCACTTTTCTTCTCTTCTCCCCATGTAAATATATTGAACCACTAGCTACCTGTTCCGTTATAGAGAAGATATCTGTATTTATTTTTTATAATGAGATGTTTTGGAAGAGTTTGCACGCATTCATCACAAAAAGTCACCAATGATTGTGCTGGCGGATTCGCTAAGAAAATTCTCGAGCCCCATGTGCTTGCCTGGATTGCGTTTTCAACTGCTTTTGATTTCATCATCTTTTTAAAATATATTTGTTATATTTTTTTTAATGTTTTTTTAAAGATTTTTATGTTTTAATATTTGAAATAAAAAAATTATTTCATACATCTTTTAAGCAAAAAAAATATTTAAAAAAAATACTTTACTCCACAGTATAAATAACACAGTAAAACTTAAAAATAACAGTCATTTTTATTAATCTTATATATGGTTCAAATCTGGTGTTCCGTCAAGTCAAGAACATTTGAAGTGCAGCTTGCGTAGCTGATTAATTGTATGATTTGTTTGGTTATATCGTGTTTATAACAAAGTGTTTATTTTAATGGATTACATGCAAAATATTAAAATAAATATTTCTGTGCTTGATATCGATAGATTTTCTTTCATAATCAACTTGTTTAAAAGAATGCATTTTTGTTTTTTATATATTTTTCTTTAAAGTAGGCATTAATTGTATCTAACATTTTTATTTTTGAAATGCAATCATGAGCTGTTTCACGCAAGGGAAAAAACAGGGGGCTAACAGGGACCCAATCCCTGCAAGAATTTTTTTTTCCAACCTCGCTTTTAATAATATTTATAGTTTTAGTTAGTTTAAATAATAAAACAATTAAATTTTTAATTTTTTTAATTTTATTTTTTAGTTTCGCATCTGGTATATCGAATAAATTACAAGTTACAACATGCTAATCATCCAAATTATACTGATTGACATGGATTAGGTCAGATTGAGTTCTGAATCGTTTACAGGCAGCGGTCATGCTCCATGCAAGTGCTTTGGATCCTGCATGCCTAGTAAATTAACGAAAAGCAATGCATAAAATTTGCTGCTGGCTTGAAATTCTCAAAATAACACATCTTCCAACTTGGATGTGATGTGCTTTGAAGAAAATCCTGGTTTTTTTTATACTTGTCAAGATTTATCTCCATTGATAAAAAAAAATTGCCTCGCCAAAAAACAGACAGCAGTGTATCTTCTATCGCATGCAAATATGAATGAATTACAGATAATATTTATTCGATTTCATTCCTTGAGAAAACAGTAGTGAGTATGCCCCCTGAAAACAATTAAAACACTGTCATTTTGTAATCAAGAGAAGAACGATTACATCTTTTGAATTTCTTCGCAGGAGTCCTTTGATGTTAATCTGGGTAAAAGTTTCTTTACCTTCTAGCATGGCGACTCTTAATTTTAAGAGTATAGTCAAGAGCTTGTCTCCCTACAATGTTTTTTTTTTTTAAAAAAAAAGACTGGTATCTGCAGACCTGAACACTTGGGATGCCGCATTACACATTATAAGAGGATTTTAAAACCCAGTTTACCATACTGTTCCGTTTCAGCTTTTCAGTGCTAGAAGGTTTGGTTTCAAAACGTACGTACTGAGCCCTTGGCAGTAAAAATTGAAATCCAGCTTTTTCAAGATTAATCGGATGTCATGTTCGAATAAATCTGTAACCTAAAGAAACTAAATAAGTGGTGGCAGGGAGGAAGAAGCACGGCTGTTGAGAATATACAGCACGAGAGGAGTAGTTTGTATTTCAGGCTGAGCAGTTTCTGGGTTTTCATTTTTTTTCTTGATTCATTATAGAGACCACGATCATAGACGAGCGATGAGGTGGAATATAAAGGGGAAAAGGATATAAATTCAGCAATAATTTTCACCTTCGAAAACTTCGTATGCGAGGAGGGAATACTTGCAGGCATAGAAGATATTATTTTTTAAAATATTTTTTATTTAAAAATATATTAAAAAATATTATTTTTTAAAAAATCAAGATTTAATAAATAAAAAAACCGGGTTAAAATGCAACCCAAGAGAGTACAAACCAAGTTTTAAAGTGGAAGTGAAAAATAACGAGAAAGAGGGGTAAAAAACAAAAAGGCAGGATTCCCGAAGGATAACATAGAAGTGGCTCATGTGTACGGACATGGCCATGGTCGGTGATTAATTTAATTGAGGCGACCTAAAGAAGCTGTATGCACGTGATTCAGAGAGATAAACTCATCAACTTTCTCTCATGAAGATATTTTAAATTAAACAAAATTACAAAACAATTAAATTATTAATTACCCTAATGATCAGTAAAGCAAGGAACTAGTAATGGTAATTAACAATTAATAATCTAAAAGAGAAAGGGGCAGACAAGGGACAAGGCACGGTGCTCGAGAGAAAGGCGAGGAATAATAATAGAGCGGGACCCCTACCAAAATTAACGGAGGGGGCATGAATCCGTACATCTTATGGGTCCCAATTTCACCTCTTCAGGCCTCCAATAATTTCCCCTTGGTAAACACGATCCTTCGTGTTGATGAAGATTACTTTTAGATTGTATTTTACGATTTTTTTTATTTAAAAATAAAATAAATCAATATTTTTTTTATTTTCTTAAAATTATTTTTTACATTCATAAATTAAAATGATTTATAAATATAAAAAAATCATCAAGAACATAACTGAACTGGAGTGGCAAGCATGATCTAGTAATTCAGTACCCCCGCCACCTTTCGTCCTCATTATTATCTTTTAATTACTTTTACTCTTTTTTTTAATCGTTCTCCATTTTTGTATTTCAGAGGAACTAGCAACATGGAAGATCGGCGACGAAGGTTAAGGTTGTTTACATGGGCGAAACAAATTGTTCAGACGTGTAATTGTAGCACGTTGAGTGATTTCTTAACCACCAGGCTGGACCACAAATTTATTGTCTTAGGCTTGCTTACTTGTTAAGAATTCATATTAAAATTCTCTGCATGATCTGAATAAATAAATAAATTTTATATTTATTTTTCAACGTGGGATTGTTAACTGTGTTTGCATGTTCCAGAGATGGCATTAAGACCACGGGACCAAAGATTTCTTGCACCCACCAGCACACGCTGCTAGATATCTCTTGTACGCAGTTCTAATTGAATGAATGATTGTGGAAATTAAGCATTTCTCTACCGATTTAGAATATTTTTTGTTGTCAAAAGCCTCGCAGGTTTACTAAAAAGAAAATGTGGAACCTGTTTTTTTCTTTTTTTCCCATTTTTGCTCTCGTTCGTTATACGAGGTTGTGAGAATAAGTGTCTTTTTTAGTATTATAGTAGTGGTTTTTTTAAAAAAAAAATATCTTTAATATTGATACATCAAAACAATATAAAAACATTAAAAAATTAATTTAAAAAAATTAAATTCCTTTTATTTTTATTAAAAAGCTTTTGAAATATAAAACAAACAAATTCTTTTTTTTTTTTTTTTTTTGATTTACGTGGGGTGTCCGGGCCAGCTTACGCGCACCACGACTAATCCCCACGGCCCACTGAACACCCTGCAAACCCAGCAGGCAGGTAAGGCAGCGCGGGGCTGACAGGCATGCAACTCCAAGGCTCGAACTCGTGACAGCAGAAGGCGCAAAGCGCCATTCCACCGCTGAGCCGGTGCCTTGGGTGCAAAACAAACAAATTCTAATTAGGCTAATCATGGTAAATAGATTATGTGTAAATATGGTGCTTTTTTATTTATACAACAAATCAATAGTTTGTTTCTTATAGTATTTTTTAAATATTAAATTAATTTTTTAAAATGTTTCTTGATAATTTTAATTTTAATGTTTTAGTGTGAAAAATAATAAAAATAAATCTAAAATAAATATCATTTTAATTGAAAAACACATTGAAGATATATATTTCAGCACGGTACCAAATACAAACTTCATTATAAATTTACAGTGTAATGTTGTTTCCCATGTGGTAGGAAAGAAAAGGGGGCAGGGACTCTCTTCTCCTGGTCAAGTTCTAGCTAGCTAGGTTAGGTTTCAAAAGTAGCCGTAAACAAGTTCTAGAAGGATGTTGATCTTTATGCAATAATAATTAAGCATGATTGCTTCTAATGAGGGAGTTTTGTTTAATTCAAGTCCAAGAGGAAGGAGACACGAAGAGATCATATCAAATCGGTGATTTAAGAAATTGCACTTTACAGTTTAGCAGGTGTGATTAGATAAAACTCGGTGATTATTTGAAAATCACAAAAGAGGTGGCTAGTGGGCTGCTTCTAGTCTTTTCTAATTTTGGAAAGCTATTCTCTCCCCATTTTGATGGTATTTGGAATAATTCTCAAGAACCCCTCCTCTTTTCATAGGGCTGAGTTGGTAGAGGAGGTCTGGTCTGCTCTCACTCTCAGGTCTTGGATTCTCAGTCTACGCAGCTACTATTGATCGGAGAAAACTAGATCACTGTATATGATCGGTTGCGGGTTATGTTAAAGAGAATAGTGTTTTATGTGGTGGTGAACAGTAAAATTATTAATTCTTTTTTGTTTATATAATAATTATAAATTATCCTCTTTAATTAGTAAAACAAATTATATTATTTTTTTAATTTTTAAAAAGTAATTAATGAGTCCATCACATTAATATCATGCCTTGTTCCGATTTTTGTTTTTGTTTTGAGAAATAGAAAAGGTATGGAGATAAATAAATAACATGAAAAGGTTGGTGATGGAATTGGAGAAATATATAAATATTAAATCAAGCTTGATAAATAACAATAAAAATACTACTTAATTAGTTTTTTAAAATAATAAAATTATTTAATTTATTTTACAAAACTAGAAGGACCGATTTATGATGATGTCATGACAATTCAATATATTCAAGTAACATTTTGTTTGGTATTTAAATTAGTGGTTAGTCAAATGTTTGTGTCTTTATTTCCTTCTCCTTAGCATAGGAAGTGCAAAACTCCATGATACTAGTTTTGTTTTTTTGCAAAAAATCAATCTATATTGGTGATCTTTAGAGACCTTTTAATGATAAAATTAATAATTTTTTATGAGAATAATAATAAATAAAAATAAAAGCTTTAAATTTCAAGGAAATGATATATATTCTTGATATTTTATAATTAATGTTCTAAAATATATAATTTTTTAGATTAGAAAAAAATCAACCTAGATGGTTTAACCTTGTCATCTTTAGAAAATAAAAAACTAAAAAGTTCTTTGATTTTGATGACAATAATAATAAAAAATCATTAATGAGATGAAAAAAATATTAGATATATTTATAGTTTGTTTATACATATGAAATGATAAATTAAAAAAAACAATTCATGTAAATATCTCGAAGATAGAACTTTGTGACCCTAAATGGATTTTTAAATCCAGTTGGGTGTAGTGTGCAGCTATAAGCTTGAGCCCTATTTGTTTGTTGTAAAGTAGTTTTTTTTATAAAGTGAATTCCGATAAAGTAAATTATTTTCTGATATTTGATAGTGTAATAAAAAATAAATTAGAAAATACTTTTCAGTGTTTCATTATGTCATGGAAAATGAACTGGAAAATAACTTATTAATGTTTTATTTTTTTTCAAGTTTATTAAAATAATGATGAAAAAATCTTATAAATAAAAAGGTTAAATGAGAATGAAATTGGAAAAAAAATATAATTTAATAATTTATTTCAAATAAAATAAATAACAACCAAAATAATAAATAAAAAATCTAACAAATAAAAAAATTGAAAGATAAAGAAATTATAATAATAATAATAATAATAATAATAATAATAATAATAATAATAACCATTTCATAAATTATTTCAATTAAAATAAGTAACAATCAAAAGAATGAGAACTAAATTTGATAGATAAAAAATTTCAATTAAAAAATAATAAGGAAAAAGCAAATAACAATTATAAAAATGAGGACCAAAGTTTAATATAAAAATTAAATTCTAAAGGATGAAATTGAAAAACAAATATTCAAAACAATATATATATATATATATATATATATAGCAATCAAAAGTTTTGAGAACTAAATTTGATATAATCAGCAAATAATATGACATTTCTAAAATTTTTACAACTTCTAGAAAGTGTTTTCAGTCCAAATTTTTAAGGAAAATACTTTTCTGAAAAGTGAGTCAAATTTTTCTTTGACTAAAAAGTATTTTCTATTGACCAACTTTTTTAATGATAAATAAATATAAAAAAGTTTAAAAAATAATTTTTAAAAAACCACTTTCAGCCAAACAAACACCTCCTAAAAAAAATAAATTTGATGTCTTGGAAGAACCACTCTTACTTGATCTCACTTATTATTGCAGTTAAATATATTACGTCTAAACTAGTCATATTATTATTTTATCTTTTAGGTATATATACTCACTCAAATATATGATATCATAATAAAAAAAATTATATTGGTATAAAGTTAATATATATACTTATACCATATTTTAAGTTTAGTTTCAAATTTATTCATATCACTTTAGTTGCTATATCCTCTTAGTTCATTTTAATTTCATGCAAAGTAACCAGTGAAAATACCCATGTGTGAAAAACTCAAATCCAACCTCATTTACCGGAAAAAATAACCATGAAATAGAAATGGTTTTGAACATCATATTATGATTTGATTTTTTAAACTATTTTTTAACAAATTAGGTGGAGATTCGGTATTTTTGTCAGATTGCATTGAAATATCTACCAAAAGGATTACCAAGGAAATTCTTATGAAATCCTTCGAGTTGCTTGTCTTTGATGGAAGAGAGTACAATCAGCTAATAATGTAACCCTAAAGACATATGACCGGAGAAAAGCATACCAACATCCCCGACGAGGACTTAAATGACCCGCCGTATGTGTGTGTGTGACGAGTCATTAGTTTTGAACAGAGCTAGTTCTTTTTTAAAAGAAAAAACCGGTTTTTATTTGAATATTGAAAGAGAAGAAAACTACATCAATAGAAATGGATGGAATTATAATGCTCAGTTTTTCACTGAAGCTTCGTATTAAATTCGAATGAAAGTTATAAATTCAGTTGTTAATGAATTAATATTCTGTTTTGACATCTATTTTGCTAAAAGTCATGAGCATGTTCGATTAGAAATAATTATTTACTTGAATAAAAACTATACAACAAAATTAAGTTGAAATTATAATTTAATCAATTTTTTTATCTTTTAACTTATAGATTACAACTTATATTACATAATTTAGAAAAATGATTTGAATTATTTTTACCAAACTTACTTCTAACTTGAAATCATCTGAACTCTTTTTTTTTAATTTTTATGAAATTAGCTTTTAAATTATGATTCAATAATAATAATAAAATTATTATAAATTATACCAGACAGGCTATAGATCATAGCACAAGCCAATAACAAGAATGGCAACCTATATAGCTCGTGTAAAGCTATTTTGTGGAATGAAAAGAAATTGCTAGACTCAGTACTGTCCATATTAAACTACCATATTGTTAAAATGCACCGTGTGTGTATTAGCCGTGAGTCCACTCGAGGATCAGCTTTATTTGAAAGAAATTTGAGGTTATAATCACATACTAGCTCGACAAAACTGATATTTGAGTTGTTATAGTGATTATTTTTTATTTTATTTTTATTTAAAAATATATTAAAATAATATTTTTTATTTTTTCTTAACATTAATATATCAAAATAATCTAAGAGTATGTAAAAATTAATTATTCAAAAATTAAAAAAAATACCTTTACACTGCAAAGACAAACGGTACATCAATGGCTGTTAGAATCTGGCATATGAATTCTCTTTTGGAAACTCAATTTTCACATATTATGATACATGAAGGGATGGAAATTAACGGTTCATAAATGAGGTCATATCACTCACTAATTCATGGATAAATTAGCTAACCGTGAATTAAATCTCTGCTATAACTTTTTTTTTCCAACAATAAAAGTATTCTTATATCAACTAGCATGTAGATCAAGACTAAATCCTTTCTTAAAATAGATCAGTCAAAACTAAGATTTAAATATGTAAAAAAACAGCAAATTTTCTTAACTACCAAATCATCCTCCTGAATTACTGCGTACATAATTGGGACGTCTTAATCCACATGCCAAATTCGCAAAAAATAATCACAAGGCAGAAGAAAAGAAGTGGGATTAATCTGTTAAAAATTATTGAACTTTTGATCAATCTAGCCCATGATCTCTAAAACTCTTGATTTTGGTCCTTGTACAGTCTCTTTTGGGAATGTCATCCTTCGATCGGGGCTCCATTCATAGGGGTACATGCTCGTGATCCTTTTAAAATTCAGATTAGAGAGCTGTAATCAAGGGACTAAATTATAATCAAGGAGCTTTCTGTTTAGTTTATCCTAAATATAATTATTAACCATGGCATTGCATTTTATACTAAAAATCAACGATTTTTATCAAACTGTATTATATTTTAAAATCTATCCTAGCCGGTGTTTTGTTTGCCAGAATTTTCAAACAACTTTTGTCGTTAGCATTTGACCTTGATGAATGACAGTATAAGTAATGAAGTAATTCATGATAGAGAGGCACAGTTTCCTAATTCCAGACGATGATCAAAGAAGAATGTCACAAATCTCAAGGAGGTGGTGGCAATTATTCTCGATTCTTTCTCTTTATTTGTCTCGTTTCGGAACAGTGTTCTGGTCAACGGTGAACATGGAGTGGACGGTGATGAGAATTTGATGGTATTTTCGATTTAACGTTTTGATGTGACTAGGTTGAATGTGATGGCCAACTGGCTCGCTTTCATCTATTAGCTGCAAGCATCAACATCTTCTGGTGTTTGGTTCTACTATGTATCCTGTTCTGAACTGGAATTCAGTCTGCGTTTGGGTCTTTTATATATATATATATATATATATATATATATATATATATATATATATATATATATGAAATTGCAATGCTAATTCTATTTCTAAACTACACACACGTTAATTAGTAAAAACATTCGAAGTTGCATTCTTTTCTGCCTTCTTGAAAGTTTTTCATATCTTGTAATGAATAGTTATTCACCTTCAAATATTTTTAAAGATAATAGCAGAGCAACAAGGCTTAACAAGGCTTGTAGCTTAATGATTTTGATAAAGTTTTTTTATTTATATATTTTGGGTTCAAGCCTCAATCTGCATATCTGTCACTTTCATGATATTTTATTTGTCTATTAAGCTTGCAAGATATTCAGTAGGTTTAAAGATTAGTCATGATACGCGTAAACTGACCTGAACACCCTAAATTATATATATATATATATATATATATATATATATATAAAGCATAAAATCAGCTAAGAGTATTATTTGTTATAGGCATTGGATTAGTAATGATGTTAGGTGGCTTAAAAAAAAAAAGTAAATAAGTCGAAGCCTTTGGTATAGAAAAAAATAGCAAGCAAATGTGCTTTTACTCAACATCTTAAAGGTAAAGAAAATATAAGAAAAGGAATATTATTATTATAAAATAATTATATATAATAATCAAGAGATATACAAATAAAAATATATTGTGAGATGTTAAAAGTATCGGATCGAGAAGTTAAGAAAAGTTAGCATTAATTTTCATTAATGTATAAACAGTGATGTATATAGCATAATAAGAGTTCCTTTATTATCAAGTAAACTATTATATAAAAAAAATTAAAGTTAAATAAGCTAATTCCTGGAAGTTATTGTCAGGCTAACAAATTAGTATCTAATTTTATGAGATAACTATAACTATATAATATTAACATATGATAATACTCCATCTCAAGTTGGTATAAAGACATTATAGTAAATAATCATTATCACATATCTGGGTATATCTTTTAGTACTAAAAATGTTTTTTATAGTACTTCATGAAACAACTAGATTGATATTTATTAGTGAACGTATTTCATGAAACTACTAGAATGATATTTAATAATAAATACTCATTGATAACCAACATATTTCTTATATTTAGTAAGAGATATAATTTTCTATATGGTATTTTTTTAACACTGTCATCTTGACATTCATGGCTTTAATCCATCAAAAAACCTTCAAAATCTCGTAAACAGTATAAAGAACTTGTACAAGTACTGGATTGTAAACAAAATTTACATGTTAAGGTGAGAGTTATACATAAGACATATATTGACAAATGATATATCATGTTTTGCCTTATAGAAAATAACAATCAAGTGGTTGTCCTCATGTTGGTCTAGATGACAACAAATAACTATAATTAATATCATAAACATTAATCATTGTATATTTAAAGGTATTTACAAGATGTATATCTTGAGAATATATATTAAATACTGATAGTTTATATGTAATGTATGAAGATATATCTACTATGTCGATAGATTTGCCAATATCAGGAGTAGTAACAATAGATTGATGATAACTGATAGTAATATTCGAAGCAGTAGCAATATAATAAGGATAAATGATAGCCTCTGTTTTTATGATAATAAAGTCTATTATTTCAAGTGGAATAGAGCACCATGGTTGTTCATATGTGATGGAATGTACACTAGAAATAAGAAAAACATGCTTACTAAGCAAAATATAGAAATCAAATTCCACAAATATAACATTCTTGCGAAGAAACTTTCCACCTTTATATGGATGGTAACAATAATAATCTTTTTTTATAAGAAGTGAAATGAAAAAAGACACATTTAACAACCTAAAAATTCGATTTACCATGTCATGTCTTATGGATATAAGCATATACTTACACATCTAAAGATTCTTGAAATAAGAGCTAAGAATGGCCAAACAGAGATATAATTGAGCTAAGGTTTCCATTGGGAGTCTTGAAATCCAAGATTCAAGAATGTATTTTTTTTTCAAGAGGTACACCATATATATAACAGTTCCAGACTAAAATAATTGTGGAGTTAAGGCAACAAAAAGAGAAGCTTGAGAAGTTTTTAAAATATACACATTATTGTGTTTTGCAATATTATTTTTGTTCAAAAGCTACAGACATGTAGTTTTATATAAGATCTTATGGTCTTGGAATAAAGTAAATAAGACAATATTGACAATTTCACCACCATTATAAAAGTAAAAAAATATTGATAAAGGATTTAAACTAGGTATGAATTATTTGATAAATATAAAAGTAAAAAAAATATTGATAGAAGATTTAAACTAGATATGAATTATTTTATAAAACATATGAAATATGCGATTAATATCACTCTTATTTTTTAGCATAAATAATCAAGTCATATATATACAATTATATATAAAAAAAAATGTAACAAAACATCAAGTTCTATTACAGGTTTTGACAGGGAAATGATCCTAAACATTAGAGTGAATAATAGTAAATAAAGTATCATTTTTATTAAAACTTAAAGAATAAGATGCTTGATGTATGTGTCAAGATATAGACTTTATATTTGAGTTTAGCTATACAAACATCTTTAAACAAAAATGGAAGAAAATGATGTAAATAACTAAAATAAACATTTTCAAGGTAGCAATACCACAACTAAATATTTGAATTGTATCACATTGTACATTAGACACATAATGAAACTTACTTGATTCTTGACGTAGTGGACACCTTCCTTATTAATATCATATCTAATGATCACCTTTGTTTAGATATCTTGTTACAAGCAAAATTATAAAAACATCATAACAACAAAATTCAGTTGCTTGGTAAGTTAACTAATAGGTAATAAATAATTTGATAAAGAAAAGGAAAAAAAATATAACGCAAAAAGATAAAATGTGTAAGATTAATAAAACCAATTATAATCACATTAATTTAATCATCATTGGAATGACCACATACTCATAAAAATAAGGTTTCTTAGTATGAAATAGAGACTTGTCATACGTTATGTGATTGATTGAACCATAATCAAATATCAAACTAGTAATATGAGTGTCAGATGTATAAAGAGTCTACCTGGTTGAGTAGAATCAAGTAAAAAGTCTATCAATACAAAACATGAAGAGAGAGGTGGAAAATTTAGGATATGGTCATTAATGGAAAGCATTGTGGAGAAGTTAGTAGTTATGAGGACAATCACACTGTGCAGAGAATATGGTGTCAAACTAAAGGTGGATATGCGTGTAGTCCGACCAACCTTAAGTTTCTTGTCGTGATCCAAATACCATCGAGGAAGCTTCCTAAGCTTGCTTTGTTCTAGAAAGATGATCAGTCCGAGAAGGTTGAAGAGAAGAGAAAACATATCAAAATCTCTCTAATTTAATCACTGAGCAGTCAGATGACTTTTCAGTAACCCATGATTACCTTGTAGCTTTCTTCTTTTATGATATTAAAAGTTAGAACAAGATGGGATGGCTAGGCCTGATCTCTTTCCTTTTGTCCTTGTCAACCAAGCAAGGTTGCTTTTTACATTCTGACTAGCCCAACCCTCTCAAATTCAAAAAAAACCGTTTCTGAATAAATCCTTCTTTCATGCCTTACAAAAAAAAAAGACATCTATACCTCTTTTAAGAAAGGAGAAATGGAAGATTGTTTAGGAGTCAACATGATGTGGAACTTTTATATCTAAGATTTAAATAGAGAATAGACGCTCTTGCATGCTGAGCGAGCTTCTTTCCTCTCTCACTAGTCATTGCTTTCGAACTCTCCTTTAAATCCATTCATTGGTGTCCCTTAACAATTCAAGCCATCTTTATCTATTGATCTATAAACAAATGCCTTGGATATTACAACAATAATAGGGTTAAAAAGTGAGTTACATGAAGAATAACCACCAAACATCATGGTTTGACCCTAACTTTCATGATGAGTATAAGAAAATGCTTTGTTAGGTCGTGCTAAAAGTTTAATCTATAGAAAATCATAACAAAATTTATCAAAAACATCATATATGTATATCTATTTGAAAGAACAATAGTAAGGAGATGACCAAATCTTTCATATGAAAAATGACTACTAAGGAACCAAACATGGACCAATCAAAACAAGGATTCTATTCCATTAACAAACTAGTAAGAAAGTCATTGATACGATATTTTATAATCTCTTATTAACGAAGCTTAAGATCTTATGCATATATCATTTTAATTGGATGATATTGATCAAGTTCTTGCTGAAGATATTTCAGGCCAGCAAAATATAATGGAGTCAATCTACCTCGTTGTTTTTATATCAGTTGCTTAACAACATAATTTATAGATTTGAGCTTCATCAAATATATCAAAAAAACATGTGAGAAACATTATTTCAAATATCATGTGCAATAGACAAAAAAATAAAAAATGTTATAAGATTCAGTAGGGGTGAGCAAAAAAACTGATAAATTAATTAAGCTGAGAAAACTGAAAAAGAATAATCGAAAACCAAACCGATTTAACCATCCATCATTTAAAAAAAAAGTATAAATATAATATTTTCTAACCGTAAAATAACATTTAGCCGTCGCCCTTCCCTTGCTCCCTGCATATCTACTCCCTTTCCCTTTGCTCTCCAAATATCTCTCCCTTTACTTTCTGCTTTGATTTTTCTCTCTATCATTTACTCTCTGCTCTGCCTTTTCTCCTTCCCTTTACTCTATGTAAACCTAAAGTTATAGGTTTTATAGGATATATGGATAATGTGAGCAAAAGCCAAGTGTTGTATTTTTTTCCTTTCATTCCCCTATTTTTTCCCATTGCGTTTCTTATTTTTTACTGGCTTATATGGCTAAGGGTTTGGACATATTTGTTCATATAAGTTTCAACTAAAAAATATGATATATTTTTTGTATTGTGCATAGTAGAAGCTTTGGATTTGAAGGCTCTTATTTTAATTACAGCGGTCAGGGCACACAACATTAAAATGTCCAAATAAAAAAGATTTTTAGTTGCTTTTTTCTATGTAGGGATTTATTCTAGGACTATGAACAAGTTGGAATAATTTTGGTTTGAATTAGCTTGGAAGGAAAAAAATATAACCAAACCAAATAAAAATTAATCGGTTTGAACTGATTTTCAATTTGATTTGGTTCAAAAATTAAAAAGAATTTAGTCTAATTAATTATTTTAATTCAAAACCGAACCAAATAAAAAATACTCAACTCTAATATTTAGCAACCTGTCTCTAACAATGGCATATTTTTTACTCTATTTTGAAAACTAGGATCAATTTCGTCAACAACAATAGTTTTGTCAATCAATTAACTAAGTTTATGTTGCGCAGCAGCTTGAAGTTCCATCATCTTCAATCAAAGGGTTTAGTTGGAGTCATTTAATTTGAATCCAAACAATAAGGTAAAGGAATCATGCTGTACAATAACAATAGGGGTCGTGACAAGGATCGTGATAAGGTTGGTAGGATACGAAGACATAAGGGGTAGGGGGTATCATACGCAAGAAACCAACAATGATGATGGCGACACAAAAGTCTTGTTTCTTTTTTCGAGGGGGTATAATACCATACTGAGTCGTGGAGAATTGCATATATTATTCATGTATAAGCATTGTTATATACAAGTACAATAAGAGTTCCCTTCTTACCGAGGAAACTATTATAAAAAAGAAATAAGTTAAATGTGCTCATTTTAGGGAGTTATTGTCAGGCGAACAAATCAACACCTAATTTTAAGGGGTAAATATACAATATATCTATACAATATTAACATATGCTACCACATATGAAATACAAAATATGTAACAATATGTACGTCGATCCCTCCTTAGAAAACGAAGTTAAAAAATTTAGATTGTATTTTCTTTTGTTCTATATGACGAGTGCCCTTACATTTAATACTTCTAATCAATCATGGTATTTTTTTATTTAGAATTTTTTGTGTTATCTTAGTATTTATTTGATGTCTTTAACGAATATCATTGATTTTTATTCAAATATTGATTTTTATTATTTTAACACAAATCAACCACAAATCAAGTTTAATAAATACACTCTAACAATGTTTAATGGTTGCACTGGGGGATTTATAATGTAATATTGAGAAAAAAAAAGATATTCATATGCAAAACATTGAAGAAATGATCTTTTCATTTCACTCATGGAGTAAACATTAGTTAAAAATTAGAGAACGGATGGTTAGATTTGTTTATAATATAATCATACATTAAAGAAAATAATAAAAATGTCAGATCGGATATGAGCTGGGCAGTAGATGAATCCTTCGTCGATTAATCTCGGGCAAACGAGATTAAATTCTTACTCGGTCTGATTTCACTTCGGTCAAGCGGGTAAAACCTTAATGCGAATAAAAGAGATATCGGGTGCCACTTGTGAGTCCATGACATTGATGTCTTTCCAAGATCATTATCAACGCGGGCATCGCAGTCAGCAAGAAGATTTGTTTTGAGATACACTGATGTTACTTATGTGCACGTATGCCAATCGATTTAACACGCTCGTGATCAAAGATACTGTCTCTCAGAGCAGACACTCCTGTATGGAGAAATTCGATTTCTTGCCACGAACACCTCCCTTTCTATTAGCTAAAGCTAATTTTAGATTTTTTAACAACTGAAAGAATATGTGGTTCACATGAGCAACCTCATACTGTACCAACAAAATCCAATAAATAAAGGAGATTTGTCACCTTCGCATTTGAATCAAGAAAAGAAAGGGGGAATTTCAAGTTGAAAAAGGGTTTCTGTACCCTTGCAAGCTAATTTGAAGACAGCACTTGCCCTTGGACGTACAAGATGCATTTAAGGAATAAGGATTGAAGGACCTATCCAACTAGATAACAAATAAAAAAAGTTAACTCGCCGTTTGATTGCTTGCACCGTTTCTAGGTCGCAGGGACCCATTTGAGATTGTGGTTCTATTGCCTCTAGCCAAAGTTAGATTGGATAGTGGCTTGCCTCTCTGGCTCGCCTAGGCTAGCTCTAGCCTCTACGCGCAACATGGTTGGATGCCCCGAAGGAAGTTTATAGAGTAACTGCAGCATTTTCACGTCCACACTCTTTGTAAGCATTGCTGCTCTAATTACTCGGTATACCTCACAGGCATAATCAACTGAAGCATAGTCATATGTTCAGTAGTGTACATCGTTTGCCTTTATTTTCTCTTCTTCTCTGTGTCCTCCACCGATGCTATTTACATTCGATCTCAACCAGCGCGCGCTGCCTTAATTTTCCTATTACGTTGACGAAGCACCTGTTATATGTTGGCACTTTTTTTATTCTTTGGAGATCGATGCTTGGTTTGCTCCACAGCGATGCAACACGGTTTTGGAAAAGTTGGGTTCCAAGATAAACAATAAACAACATGATGCTTGACAGGGGTGGAATCAGATATTTAGAATTGGAAAAGCGAAAAAGGAAATATTAGTTTTCAGTACAGATGTTTAAGATCTTTGGACCAGGGAAGATTTTTTTAAATCTCGAGGGTGCCATGCGTCTCCCAGGTCAATGTAGTTCCGTCGTGATGCTTGAAATCTCACTTGCATGATTTATTTTCCCCTTCAATTCTGTAAACAAACACCTCCTCGACGAATTGACATGTCAAAGCTTTGTCCAACACCAGATGCAAGAGGTGATCAAGTTAAAACGAGTCGGATTTAAGTTTCTGCTTTTGAAGAAAGAAAGGGATGCTCTTTTTCCCGATGCTGAAAACACAGATGCAAACTAAAAGAATTAGGATTTAATTTTATGCCTTCGGTTGATTGTTGATGGGGGCGTCGAGCACATGCTTTCTCTTTATCAAAAATCCTAATCAGATGGCTTTTTCTTCTTTCTTCTTCGATGCAAGTAGCATTTACACTATTGGGTGCTAAATTGAAAGTGCAATGATCAATCTCTCCGCATCACGAACTGATTTATCCAGAAACAAAAGTATGAATCGAAGTTAATTTTGCGAGAATCTCGCTTTATTTTTATCTTTGTTCCACCAGCTTTAATTCTTTGCTTTTCTTTTCTACCCAGCCCTTTTCTTTTTCTTTTTTTATGCATGGGTTGTTTGTATTACTCGTGAGCAAATAATGCCATAATTGATATAATCATGTTCAATGAACCTCATCCCTTAGCTTCTTACTTGACAATTCATAATAAATGTTATGGAGTCTTTTACTTTCAAGGAGAAAGAAAATAAGAAAAAAAAATTGAAACTCCAAGTTTTAGATCAAGATTAATTACGGTATATTTATTATTTTTTTCATTTAAATCAATTATAAGTTTGCATTATATATAAACTTCAAGTTAAGAGGCATATTGAATGTTTTTTTTATTGAAAAGTAAAACTATAAAAAAAACAAAGAAAATAAAATCATGCTAGATCAATCCTTGTTAAAGTCTTTTAAATTGTAAAACTTTATGATAATACAATAGTTGAATGAGTCTTTTTTTTTCTAATTAAACTCTTCATTAACAAAATGATGAAATCAAGTAATATGATTTTATAATATTTCTCTTCTTAATTGAATAAGCATCGATCGAAAATATAAAACATATTATATATACATATCTATATATGATTTTTTTTCTTCTTAATTCATGTCAACCAATATCAATTGATGAATGATAATATTTAAATTAAAAGTTTAGTATAAAATATGTTTTGATCTGATAAGAACATCATTTAAATAGTTAATTTCTTAGCACACAACATTTGCTAGCCTACTTTTTAAACCTTGGTTTTCTACTTTTCAATTTGGGTCAATTAAGCATCCACTATCTGATTTGATACTGTTTCCATTTAAAAATATCAATATTAATAAATAAATAAAATGTATCAATTAGTATAATGTTTTAATAAGTTTATAAAATTATAAAAAAGAAATATGGATATACAATTATGTAATTGTAATGACTTGATAGAAAGTAAAAAAGTGATTATAAATTGAATCGCAAATAACATGCTTATGTAATTTGAGAATTTACTATTACTAAGTTAATTATACATTTTAAAAAAAATGATAATGGAACATTTGCCTAGCGAGCAAGCATACAGCTGAGTTTTGATTAATACTACTAATCTTTACATGAATTTCGCAGTTAACTTTGCCTTAATTACCAGTAATACTTTTATACTTTAGGGAAAGCTAGAGATCATAATAGCTAACGCCTCAAAGGGTATCTATCTATCCATCTATCTATCTTCATCATCATCTTTCAGTCTACGATTCACCTGTGGGCATAACTCTTGGACTTGTCACTTTCTAATGCAGTTCCAGCTAGCTTCTTCTTCTTCTTCTTCTTTTTGTCACATGTTATTTCTTCAAAAATTCTTACCTAAATTTCTCTAGTTTCATTGTCAGTTCGCTGGTTTGGACAGCTAGCAATCCATTAATTTAAGAGTATTTATAAGGGGAGTACTTCTTTGGACGACCTTCTTCTTTGACTGTCCTGTGTACAGCTAGCTTTACTTCTTCTCTATCTCTCTTTAATTACCAGATTAAAAAAAAAAAAGACTCCTTTCCTTGTTGAACAAATATGCCGCTTGACTTTATAAAATTCATCACCTATCTCCACTTTTTGTATCGATCATAAGGGTCCTGCACATTTCATATTCATCTACTCAACAAAGATAATGGATTGATTTCCTTTCAGAAAAAAAAAAGAAGTTATTGGCCCCTCAGTTTACACATCTTCTCCTTAATTAATGAGGGATTAATGGAGAACGTATTGTTCGTTGTTGGTCACAGGCCAATTAGTCTTTGAATTTTCCTCCATGATAAAAAAAAAGAAGCACTCATTAATAATATCCGTAGCTTGATGATAAGATAAAAATTTACAGTGATGGATTCATTTGTCTCTACCCAGTTTTTATTTTTCTCTGCTGCGAGTGTGTATTGCCCAAAAGCCACACTAATCGCTTGATGGATTACTTAAGGGACAGGACAGGATCAATGACGGAACTTTAGCTGGTGAAAAATAAGCTAGAAATTAAATGATGTTATTTAATATTCCGTACTACAGCAATATTTAAATCTCTTAGAAAAACTGACACAGGAACCTGGATGCTAAGCCGTAGCGTATCACCAGAATAAAATTGATAAGCATGTAGTGATCATCAGAACAACGAACTGGAAATCTGCCAAATGTATGTATAGAAAGTGATCAATCCTGCCACGATCAGAGAACCAGAACAAGAACTCGAACCAGCACCAAACGATCCCTTATCTTTTTCCTTCCCCGAAAACCAGTGGAGAAAATGATAATCATGGCTCACGGGTGCTGCAGCAATACTTTGTTTGGTATACTGTTCAAGATCAATTTTATTACTGGTACCATGTAGAAGCCTAACCAGGGTGTTCAAATTCTTAAGATTCTTTTTCTTCATTATGATTTGAGTTGAGATGGTTTAAATTTAAAATAATGCTCTGCTGAGAATACCATCTTGTTAAAAATGGAGTTAGCACTCATGCTTTACTAAGAGAAGCCGGATTAGCTCCTCCATAACCCAACATGCTAATGAGTGAAACTCAAAAGGAAAGTGCTTTCCAAATACACGAACACTTTGAAAGAGAGAAACATGAGTGTGCTTTGAAAAAGAGACACTTTATTAGCAACACGCTTATAAGAGAGTCTTTGATAAGAATGAGTAAGGTGAGGGAAGTGAAGGAAGACCTTGAGAGAAGAGAAGTGACAAAGGAGGAGACTTAAGACGAGATTCTTGGCCCCATACGGCATGCCAGAGGACCCAGAAGAGCTTCGCTTTCTCGCTTTCACGTGCCCTAAACATTCAATTATTTTTGACGTTTTCTCAGAATACAAAAGTTATACACCGAACCACGCTTTGAAGTTACTCTAATTATGGACACTCGTCTACTGTTAAAAGCGAATTATCCGAGTTTATGTCAACGTTAATCAGTTGTTATGTTATGATAGTGTTTGTGAACATGGACGTGGTTACGATTTCTAAATAGAAATTATTAAAAATATATTTTTCATCTGAGACCGTGAATACAATAGTAGTTTCGCTCGTATTTTCAAACAAAACTTTAATCTAAACGCTAATCCTAGATTTTTGTCTTTCCAAGTGCATATGACCTCCGCGTAGTCTTTACATGGATACCATGAATGCGCCCCCATGTAATAATTCCAGTAATAATCACACTACTTTACGTCCAAGACTTTGATACTTTATGGGGTTAAAAAATTTAAATAAATATTCCAAGATCTAATACAAGTTAGTCCTTAAAATAGATAACCCAAGGACTTGGTTTTTAATCTCATCTAACACATTTATACGCTTATTTGAACATAAATTATTTTAACATCTATTTTTTTTAAATATAACAAAAATATCTAGGATATAAAAAAATATTTAATATTTTTATTAAATTTAATTCAACAAATCAACCTTCAAATTTTTTTTACCTACCTTATTAAAATTAAATTGTGTAAAAGTTATCTAGCTACCGAGTCACATTGTGAGATCCAAAAATATTTTAAATAACTAATAATAAACTCATGAGAATAAAATTTAAATATATATATATATATATATATATATATATGAAATTTGATATAAAAACCTCTCTAATCTACTTTTTGTCTTATTAAAGTTTGGAGTTAAATTATATGTAAATTGCTCATAGATTCAATTAATTTGATAAATTCAAATATAATTTGGTTGACTAATAAAATGTAAAGATGAAATTAAAAAAATAACATCAACTCTATTTTTTTAACTCAAGTCTAAAAATAAATTATATAGAGGTTATTTTGACGCAATCTAATCAACTTGATTGATCTTAATATAACTTGAATAATTGTTAAAAATTTAAGACTAAAATTAAAAAAAAAAAATTAAAAACAGGGAATTAGAAAAAATGAAGGTTAAATAAAAAAAACTTTATAAATAATAAAACTCCATAAAAATTACTAAGTTTTTAGTATACAAGTAATTAACCCTCAAATTATTATATTAAAAGGGCATGATCAGTGGCGGGGCCTCGGTACCTAAAAATAAAATAAAATAAAAACTTAATAATATCCCTCCTATAAATCCAGTGAGATTTAAATCTTAGAGCTAAAAACTAGGAAACCTAGAAAAATCTTTCTAGTTTGTCCCTCTAGAAATAATTTTGGCTCCGCCCCTAGGTATGATAATCAACCTGAAAAAACATAACAGACAGGTTCTCACTCTAAAACTGCTCCCAGTCAAGGAATTCCTACCCTTCTCTTTCCGATCTTTACTCTCTTTAATTAATCACTGTATTTCTTTCTCTATAATCCATTTTTCCGGGTTTAATTTGCTCTATATTGCTGTCATAAAGCTGCTCAGTTAACAACTACGTCCAGAAAGAAGGCGTTTATATTCCGAGAAGCTAATGAAAAACAAAGAAAATCCAAGTCCCCGTACTTCCTCGGTATCATTGAAGTTGCTGATCAATACAACAAACAAAACTTTATTTTTCTTCTAGTCGACAAGAAAATTGATTTTTTTCAACCAACTCCAATCCAAACCTGGAACCTTTCTCCTTGACCCAATCTCAACATTGCCGAATAAAGCAAGATTTTTAAGTACTTTTAATTTAAAAAAAAATATAAATTAATATTTTTTTAGTGTTTTTTTATGATTTTGATATATCATAAAAAGTTCTAAAAAAATATTTTACTATATTTTAAAAAAAAATTATTTTAAAAGATATTACAATTCAAAACATCTCCTCGGAGGAGAAGGAACGGCAGAATAGCGGGCTTATAGAGCGCTCTTTGAAAAGCAATCATCCATCCCAAATTCATAAACACAAGCAAGTCCCATGCAAGTAACAATCCTTCTCTTCTCCCACAGAAAATACACCGTCACATGTGAAAACAAGCAAGAACAATTTCAAGCATGATATTCAAAAAAGTGATTTGAGTATTAATTAAGCCGTGGAGACTATGAGTTTTATAAATACTTTGTATTAAGTACTTCAGTAAAATATAAAACCACGATAACTTTAATGTATAAAATGGATTCACATGTTGGCAATAAATAAGGAGGAAGGTGCGTGCTGTACTTGATGAATAAAGAAAAGAGGAGGAGGTTGAACACCGGTGAGTATTTTTGGCCCTTATAATGGCGGATGCAAATTGCTACGTCCAGTTTTGAAAAGCTCTCCCGTTTATCAGACAAGAAAATCCAATCCAAACGACAACGAATCAGATATATGGTTTTGTGGAGGGGCGACGGAAGTCACTCTACCTTGGACTGACTTCTTTATTTATTTATTTGTATTTGAAAGACAAACCTTGGATGTGCAGGAACGTGCAATACACGCCCTGTGTAGGGCAATTGAAACGTGGATCCATAGTATTTTTTTTAATTGTTATTAAAATAATATTTAGAAATACGGTTCAAATTATATTTTAAAATTTTTTTATTTTTTATTAAAAATAATTGTTTATATATTTTGAATATTTTTTATGGCTTGATTTCAAAATATTTTTTAAAAAAATAAAAAAATTATTATTTTAATGCATTGAAAAATATTTTGAAAAACACCCGCAATTACATTTATAAATAGACTAGTCTATATGAATTCAACAAAATCGTACCTCTAAAATTAGATATTTTTTGATATAGTCCTCTATACTCTAAAATTTAATATAATAGTTAATGAAATCTAGACGAAACTTAGTTATTTTTATATTTTCTTTTATTTTTATCTTTATCTCTCCTCTCAAAACCTTGTCTTATTTGATAATATCCCACAAAACCTTTGGGGTAAAAAAAACCAATAAAATAAATAAATAAATAAATATTTTTTAGTTGTTATTAGCTACTTAGTGACTAAAAATTGAATTGGAACTTTTTTGATAACTATATAATTGATATAGAATGATTTTTTAATGACTAGATAAAAGATGGTGATATGTTTATGTGTATGCACATTTTGTGTATATAAGTAAGTTGTACATAGTCTGGTTTTGATATTTCTCCTATTTGATTAATAAATAGTGATCATTATTAACTTTATGATTGATATAAGATGATTTTTAAAAGACTAACTAAAATACAATAATATGTATATGTCTGATTTGTGTGTATAAGTTAGTTTTACATGGTCTGGGTTTAGTATTTTTCTTATTTGATTAATAAAAAGTGATTATTATTAATTTTATGATTGATATAAAATGATTTTCAAATGACTAGATAAAATACGATGCTATATATACATTATATATATTAAAAAAGAGTGATTGTTGTTAACGTAAATAGAATTGAATAGTTGGAATTCATGTAATTTAGTACGACATCAATTATCTTTTTAAACAATATAAATTAATTAATTTTAAAAATAATAATTTATGGGTCAATTAGGTATATGATATTTTTTCACTTATACATAAAAGAGTTTTAAAAATATTTTATTTTTATTTTTTAAACCAACTAGATTTTAAAAAGGTTGAATAGTTTTTTACTCAACTACATTTAAATTATCGAGTTTGGACCTAACTAACTGAAATATTGTGGCAATTATAATCAAGTTACATAATTTAGTGTTAATGTTAAAGATTTAGTCTCGTAGCATTTAAAAGAACAAATTATATATTGTATTTAATAATTTAAATTTTTAGATTACAAAGATTATTTGATATGACATTAAAATTTTATTTTTTAAAATTCTAATATTTTTATTTTAATTAATAAAATTAAAAAGGTTGTTAAATATGATATAATTAATAAATTATATAGGTAAAAATTCAACTGATAGTTTAAATTTTTAGGTTAAGATTGTTCTTATTAAAATTTTTTTTAATATAATATTAAAATTTTATTAACTAAATAGTCATGAGTTCAAATATTCTCATCCTATTCTAACTAATAATATTAAATATAAGATAGTATAAATTTAAAGAAATGTAATATGGGCTTATTTGTTAAAGTTTTAAACCTAAAAAATTTGTATTTGAAAAAAATAACATGGGACTGGAGGAATGTATTAAAAAATAATATAAGTTACATATCAAATAAATTATTATTAGACAAAGATAAAATTCAATTGATATTTTAAAACTTTAGGCTGGGATTGTTTTTATTAAAAAGGTTATTTGACATGATATTAAAAATTTATTGACTAAGTGATCTTAAATTCAAATCTTTTCATCTCATTTTAAGTAATAAAATTAACTACAAGATAGTGTGGGCTTGAGAGAGTGTAGTATGCGCTTATCCATGCAAGTTTTAAACTTTAAAATTTTATATTTGAAATATATAATATTGGTACGAGAAATTTATTAGAAAATAATATAAATTATATACTAATAAATTATTATTCAACAAAGATTTTTTTTTTAGATTAAGGTCCTATTTGTTTTTTGCGTTTCAAAAGTGCTTTTGAAAAAAATTAATTTTTATTTATTTATTTCAAATTATTTTTTTGTTTTTAAATTATTTTGATGTGCTAATGTCAGAAATCATTTTTTAAAATAAAAAATATTATTTTAATGCATTTTCAAGTGAAAAACACTTTTAAAAAAACCACAATCACACTCCTCAAACATGTCATAACAGGGTCAAGAATAATCTGGCATTTGTCCTTAACACAAGAAAAGTCAACTAAATCAAATTTAACAAACTTGAAATTAAGAGAGGTTCAACCTAGCCCTTGTTAAGCCCTCTCAACAAATATAAGTCGTTGATTTTTCTGTCATTGTCATTGAAAAGGGTAGAGCATAAACATAAACCTTTGAAAGTGGCTAATCCTGACTCTATTGATTTAATTATCAATAATAACATGATTTTTACTATCTTAATAATAATAATAATAACTTGAATTATCATGTATGTTTTGATAATAAACTCATACAATTAACACACTTTAAAAATAGTGTAACTCGAACTCATTATATTATAATTAAAATTTTCATTTCATATAAAAGAATCATCTTAATTTAAAATTTTATATTGTAAAACAATGCATACCAAATGGATCTATATTAACAACACCAATCACATACGAAGGAGAAGCCATCTTTGTCAGTTGATAGTCATTTTTCTAGTATTGGTATTTCATTGATTCTTGTCGGCTCTTCCTGATTCAAATACCTTGTTGAAATAAGATCTTGTTCCATTATACCTGGTTCGGTCATTTTATTTTTTATTGTTAAAAAATTATATAAATCATATTATGAAATTTCACATAACAATTTAAGCTATTAGGTTGATATGATTCTTTGACATGGTATTGAGATCTTGTTGACTAAGCGGTCATGGACTTGAATCTCATCATCTCTATTTATTAGAATTAAATACAAGGTAATGTGAGATTGTACAAGTTTCAAGCCTGTAGTGCTTTTACTTGAGGGTGTGTGTTAAAGAATTTTATAAATCATATCGTGAGACCTTACCTCACATCTTAAACTATCAGGTTGAGATGGTTTTTTAACAACCATAACATTGCTTGTTGGGTCAAGCTTTTAGTGTCTAGTTAGACTTTAAACTTATTGTTTGAGTGTTTCAAACTCGTGTAGATCTTTGATGTGGAATCCTATCATTTATAATATCAGCTTTAGGCTGACTTTAAGGAAAAACAAGCTCTTATCGGTAAGGGATATGTTGTGTTTAATCAAATATGTCCTAAATAATTTACCCATTTACTTTCTCTCTTTGTTCCCTATGCCTGTGGTGATAGCAACATTAATTGAAAAGAAGTTCAGATCCTTCTTGCAGTCAGGAAAAGAGGAAGACAAGAAACTGTGTAATGTTAGCTAGTCTACTATTTCTCCACAATAAAGTGCTGGTTGTCCTGGAATTTGATCTTTAAGGAATAAAAACAAAGCTTTATTGTTTAAATGGCTATGGAGGTATAACTTAAAGGAGTCGAACATGTGGGAGGATGTGATTAAAATCATTTACAATACTAAAAACTCCATTCTTATTCTGCGGGATTATATCTCAGGGATTGAAAGTACATGGTCTTAAATTTTTAATCATTGTATTAAAGATAGTAGACTGCAAGATATTGTGAATAATCAACATGTGGTGCTAGTTGGTAATAGAAAAAAGGATTAAGTTTTGGCTTGATGATTGGACAAATAATGATAGCTTAGTGTATCGGTTTCCTATACTATTTCAGTTATCAAATGATAAAGAAGCTAGCCTTAACAAGATAGGAATGTGGGATGGTCATGTGTGGTGTTGGTTTGCCTCTTGAACTAGAACTTTGTGTGGAATGAATAGTGGACTACTTGATGAAATGAATGTTATTCTTTTGAGGGTGCAATTGGACAAAGAAGCAAAGGTTAGGCTTGTTAGGAAAAACAATAATACAAAAAGATTCTTGGATAAATCTCTATATAGGCTTTTAAATCTCAATCCCTCAATGAACATTATTTTATCTTTTATTAGGATTTGGAGAGGAATCGTTTCCCCTAAATTAGAGGTCTTTTGCTGAATGATTATCATAAAAAAATTAACACTTGTAACATGTTGGTTAGAAGAGGCATATTGGATACCTTAACTGCTAACTGCCATATCTACTTTGTTGAGGAAGAAACAATTGACCAGATCTTTATCCATTGCTACAAGTACTGGATCATTTAGTCCAAAATCATTAATTGGTTGGGCTTAATGTGGTGTTGCCTAAAGAACTTGGCATATTTGTTCTCTCACTAAGACTCTTTGGTATATGGCAAATTTCAGAAAAAAGCATTGGTGATTTTGTTCTTTTTAGTGACATGGTCTCTTTGGCTTCTTTGTAATGATATGATATTTAAGCAAAAGATTTCAAACTATGATACTCTGTTCTTCCTTATTATTACTTGGCTTTGATTATAGATAAAGGCTGTAAAACCTAATTTCCACTACTCCTTTTCATATTTACTAAGATTCGCAGAAGGTTTGATTCGATAAACTGATACTCAAAATTTCAGGATTGGTGTAATGTGGTCCCTCTTATGACTAATAGCTTTAAATGGCATGTAGACAGATCTTCTCTCGGCAAACCTGGCCTATTGGTATTGGTGGTGTTTTGCGGAATCACTATAGAACTTTTTTAGGTATTTTTTCTTAGACTCTAATGTAGCTGAGTTAAGAACGGTCATCAAATGTATTGAATTATCAGCCTCTAGTTGTTTCCTACATCATAAGCATATTACTATTGAATCTGATTCTATCAATGTCATTAGCTAGATGAATAACCCTTATAAGAGGCCTTGGCTTTATCATAAACTTTTCTTTTTAGTTAAGCATGTTTTGATTTAATCATCTACACTTACTTTTACCGTGAGAGTAATCATATAGCAGACCACGTGGCTAAACAAGGAGTACACATAATATTTGATTTTGCTGTTTGAATATGAATCAAATAGATAATCTATGGGTACTCTGTTTTCTTTTGTAGCTTGTGGTCTTTGAGGCAATGGTATGTTTCTTAGACAAGAATAAAGATTCAGTTGCTTGTTGACGACCAGATGTTAAAAGGTAGAAAGAAATGTCCTTGAATGGTGTGATATGTTTCTTAAAGGTAGGATTTCAATCAGTTAGTTCTTATCAGAGGTGATCCGAGATTTGTCTGCTCTTTTATCTTGATCTTGAATTCTTAATACGAGACGCTCTATTGTCCATAACTTTTCTGAAGTTTAAGTTCCTCTAACTAGATAAATTATTGATTTTGCCTTTCTTTCTTATGTGATATTATGTTTGGTTTTTTGTGATGGCAAAACAAACTTATATTCTAATTAATTATATCAGTTGCTTAAAAAAAAATCACCTTAATAGCTTTAAAAAAGTGAAAATATATACGAAACATAATTACATTATGAATAATTACATAGATAACTTGACATGGTCATCAAGGGAAGGTATAGTAAAAAAAAATAAAAATTACAAACCTTAAAATTGCATCTACAATACAGATAAAAATCTGATTTAATAAGTTTTAAATCTCACAAAGTCTTATTCAATCAGATAATAAATCAAACCTTTCTCGATTATAAAGAAAATGAATAAAAAAAAACAATAAAAGTAGAGAAAACCATGAAACAGCAACTACTTATCTAATTTGGGCATGAAAATAAACTCGATAATTGTATAGGAAATTAAACTAGTATAACGTGCTCATAAAATTTTAACTTACTTAAAAATCAAGTTAAAAACTATACTCAATTGCTTTAGTAGAAAAATTCGTTTTACTTGTTCAAGCTGCTTACACTTTAACTTATCAATATGATCTAGAAACATATATATTAGATGTTGCATGTCAATTTACAATGATTGAAAATTTAAGGCCAGAACTGATGGAACATGCAGTGAATCATCAAAGCTTAGCAATGCTAAAAATCAAATTTTAATTTTAAAAAAGAAAAATAAAAAAAAGGGAACAAACACAAGCGGTGTATCGCAGCCACCTAACCTGAGCACACAAAACCATTAGAGGGTTTTTCCCTGCTCGAGCTAGCCTCTCCTCTGGTCACCTTGAATGATGTTTTGGAAGCTGTTTTAATTAAATGGAAAATTTATAAATTGAAGCTCTTGAATTTTACAAAGGGCTTTTGAATATTAATTTCTTCAGAATCACTTTTAATAATATATAATACGAACCAATTAGATTCACGTGCTACCATGCAGGATAAAACTTTTTTCTCGATGAAAAACAACGTATGCATGCTTTATTAATATTTTTTCTAACATCAATAAAAAATTTAACTGTAAACTAAAAAGTTTATGTATAATAAAGTAAATAAAAAATTATATATATTGATAAATGATAATAAATTTATTATTTTTAATCAAAATAAAATGAAAATTTAAGATAAAGATATTATTTTCTAGAAAAAAATAATTTGAATATTTATTTTAATTTAATATTAGATCCTTAATTACTTGAAGCGATAAAAATAAATTTTATTGTATCAAATTAAGTATTAGCTTTATATCAAAATTTATTTTAAAATAGCTAAAGTTTTATACGAAGACAACCAAAATAAAATATAAAACTCATCACAAAATTAGCTAAATGTAAAATGATTAAAGTTTGAATAAGAAAAATGACAAAAAAAAACATTGTGGGTGATTATTACAACACAGAGTGGACTGTGTTTTTTTCTCCTTTTATATTGCATTTTTGTTATTTTTTTCTTACATCTTGCATTGCATAGCATATTTATAATTTTGTAAAATAAAATATAATTATAAAATAAAAAACAATAAAACTCGATAAAAAAACGATACAAATAAGGAAAAAAGTCCCATTGAAAAAAAAAAGAAAAAAGAATTAAAATCTTTACTGTTTATATTATAAATATTATGAACAGTTTTTTCACCTCAAAATTTTTTAATGTTTTTGTTTGCACCTCTACATCAACAACTCCAATCACAATAAATAATAACCAGAGTCAAAACCGGCGCCTGTGCTGCACCGGATGGACCCTAGAACAATCCCAGCCGGTCAATCAAATTGTTTTTCTTCACATGTATTGAGTTCATCCGCAACCAAAAAAAATAAATATTGTACGATGGATAAAATTTTTTAATTACAATTTATTGTTTAGAAAAATAAAAAATAAAATAATAATTTAATATTTTTAAATTTAGTTAAATATTAAATTCAATTATGTATGAATTATTAATTCACTAGAGTAAACTTTCCTAGATTCGTATACATATTGGCTCAATCACATATGAATATCACCATTTAGAATACTTAATTTCTATAAGCTTAGTCTCAAATGCCAAGCAGTCTAGATTTGGACTCAGTCATGTAAGTGTATCCATTTAGTATACTTAATTTTTATAGACTCAACTAAATATTAAATCTAATTATATTAAGTTTGATGATTTATGAAATTTAACATTTATACAAATTCAATTAAGAATCGTTTTCTATGACCAAGCAGGGGATATTTTTTCCTCTTATCAAGTCAAAGATATTCACTTTTTGACAATGAATACAATAAGCTATAATTAGAATTCTTATAAAATGATGAGATAACAATTTTTATTCTACATGGTATATTTATTTTTAAAATATTATTATATTTTTTTTAAAAAATACTTACCTAAAAATAAAATAACTCTGAATTCACCAATTTTTTTATATAGTTATTAGTCACTTAGCACATTAACTTACCAATATCAAATATTAACCATAAACCATCAGATAATTAAAAAAAAGTTTATCATTGCCAAAAAATTACTTATTATAAATAAACACTGTAAACAAACTACTTAGAATTTTTTCGGGAGAAATCACAGTAATTATCGCGAAACAAATGGCTCCATCGCAGGTGCAAAATTCACAACAAATCACCCAATTGGATCGATCATATGAATGAAAATTAGCCTCGTGCCATCTTCAACGCTGGACTCGAATCCTGCTCTCCACCTCCTTCAACTTCAGTCTAACTCACGACACGCGATGGTGGAAGCCTATCCACGCGCAGTGGGAGAAAGTGGAGAATGGATGGCCTCGTAATACTTCTACCACTACATGGATAGAGAAGAAGTTGCCCAAAGTGAATGAAAGGTGTCATGTGACGTTAGAGCCTCATAAAATTACAGAAACTAGAGAACAAAAGTCTTTATACTCTTTCCCCTCCCCCCCCCCTCGCTCTCACACACACTCTCCCCTCCAATAATAATCACAATAACTCTATAGTATCGAGAGAGCAGAAAGAGAGGTGGAGAGGAACCCACCACATTTCTCGCTTTCTAGGAAACCATTTTGAAAGAAAGATAAAGCTGAGTGAAGAAGAAGAAGCAAAGGAGAAGATGATCGTGAAGAGAGAGATAGATACATAGAAAGGTCGGCAAGACAGCAAATACTACTAAATACAACAACAACAAAGAGGGAGTCTTTGTTCCTTCTCACAAGTCTCTCTCTCTCTCTCTCTCTCCTCTCTCTCTCTCACTGCTCCCATCTTCCAGAGAAATCTCAGTCATCTCTCCCTCTCAATCCCAAATTCCTTTTTTTTTTTTTTGGCTCTCACAATCTCACAAAAGCCAAAGTGACAGTTGTGTTTAGCGTAGTATTTCTATTCTATATTACCAACAGAAACCCCAGAGCCTAGCAGCAGCAGCAGCATCATCCAGTCCTGCCTAGTGAAAGAAAAGAAAAAACGAAACGAAGCCCACCCCAACAAACAAGATCTCTTTCTTTCCACTCTTGTTCTCTCTCTACAAATCTCTCTTTCTCTGATACAATTTCAGAGTTCTCGACCCCACTTCGCTCACATAACACCTACATACACACATCCTTAGATTTAGTTTCTTCTAAAAATCTATCCTCCCTTCTCTCTCTTCTACAATTATCATAAAAACACTCGTATTGTATACTTATAAATATAAAGATTCTGTCTTTCTTATATTTCACAATCTGATAATTTTTCACAAAATTATCAGTTGTGGCTACTACAAGGAGTAGGCAGCTACTATCAGACACTGGTGCCTTTGCTGACTGGGCCACCTCTAACTCCTCTGGTATCCGTACCGCTGGTCCAGACGACCTCTCCCTCGGCTTCAATGCCGGTCCCACCGGCGGCGGCCAAACATCCGGTCCAACATGGCCTAACTCAGCTCGGCCCATCAACTACGGCATCTCTCCAGACATGGGCATGGTGGGCCTTCGCGATGTCTTCGTGGTGGCTCCCGCTGCCTCCTTCAACCCCCATCACCAGCATCATGAGCAAATCAATCTTTCAACAGCAGATCCAATCAATGCTTCCAATGCTACAGCTCTTGGTGTTGGTGTAGGTGTTGGTGTCATTCCACTCCTTGCTGCGGGGCCTTGCCTTGCGCCCCAAAACATGGATGATCAAGATTTGTTGAATAATGGTCGAAACAAGATTAACGGAATTCATCAGTTCTGGCAAAACCAAGGCTCTCAATATATCAAGAAAGCTTCTAATACCACTCCTTCGATTCTTGATCATCACAACAATTCTTCAACAGCGAATTTTCTACTACAAAGCGGAAATAGTGCTGGGAATGGAAGTGGAAGTCTTGGAGGGAATTCATCATCGTCCGCTACAACTACGTGTCAAGATTGTGGAAACCAAGCGAAGAAAGATTGTAGCCATAGAAGGTGTAGGACGTGTTGCAAAAGTCGTGGTTTTGATTGTGTTACTCATGTGAAGAGCACGTGGGTACCGGCTGCGAGGAGGAGAGAGCGTCAGCTTATGGCAACTGCAGGTGGCGGTGGCGGTGCTGGTTCTACTGGGTCTACTTCTGGTGTCAAGAAACCTAGACTTATAAGCTCACAAACTACAACTTCTCATACTTCCACTTCTAATACTACTCCAAGGAGCTACGACACGAGCTCTAGTCACCAAGGTTTTGAGTTTATCAGTTTATCATTCTCTATTTTACTTGCCTTGCTTTATATGAGTATGAGAAAATTTTAGGGTTGTTAATATAGAAGTGAAACTTTGAGTAGGGTTTTTGTTGAATTATGTTTTCTGATGCAGGTTTTAAAGAGAGACTACCGGGGCTAGTAACTGCACCAGCAACCTTCAGGTGTGTTAGAGTGACGGCAGTGGAAGATGGTGAAGATGAGTTTGCGTATCAGGCTGTGGTGAAGATTGGTGGTCATGTTTTCAAAGGGTTTCTATATGACCAAGGAGTTGAAACAAGAGATGGGTTCCCTAACATATCTGAACTGCATTTGGGTGGTGGTAGCAGTAGTGGTGGCAATGGCGTAGGGAGAAATGGGGCCTCTTCCCCGATTCTCGATCCTTCAGATGTTTATGGTGCTGCTTCCACTGGAGGGTTACTCGGAGGTCCGGGCTATGGCAATCCAATAAATTGAGGTCACGTTCAAGGTTTATCAAGGAGTGACATTCTTGTCTAACTTTTCTTATGTCCACTAATTAATTATTATCGATAGGGTTTTGGTAAGTTGCTCCTTAATTTGTATCTTGTTAACATATGCTCTCTTTGAAAATTCTAGCGTCTTGGTTTAAGTATTCTTGCTTCTTAATTCTATTTGCCTTGTGTAATAGCATTTCGAGGGTCATCATATGCCAAAGAAGCTGCATTTTCTCACTGTTGGAGCAATTCCTGTATCAAATTTTAGAAAAGATAGTAAAGTCTAAAAATCCTGTTCTACCAGATATATTAGTTCTTAAACTTTGTGATAAAAAAATAAAATAAAAATCTGTTTACTTTCTTGAAGTTGTAGCCTTCTTTTTTATCTTTCTGTCCCTCTCTTTTGGTTTGTTAGAAGTTTTTGTTTGGCAAAGGTGAGATCTACAGTGTAAAGTATAAATGCATCATCAAGAAGCGTTCTGTTATGAACTTCAATTTTTTTGTGTAGTAATTTGTCACTGCTTTACAATAGAAAGGATCTTAATTTGTTCTAAAACTGCCCCATATATATATATGACCAAGCCCTTTTATTTTTGCTTGCTTGTTTTCTCACAATCTTGTACTTTTACGGTGCTAACATTTTGTTGCACCAGTTCCTTCCTATTGGGTTGGTTTGGTTCCATCAACTACAAGTAAATGTGGTATTCATCATTATTGTGCTGCTTTAGACTTTAGCATGAGAAGTAGTTGCTATGTCACCATCATTTACTGCCAAACAAGAAAGAGCATTACATGGATGTCTTTTTCCGCCCACTTCTCGTCATGTAACATTTTCGTAATACGGACAACCATTGAATCGCATGCACACATGAATACATGGTGTATTTGCTACTTCTGTTATCCTTGTATTTGAAATGCATCCTTCTCGATTAGAATATTGAAACTTTTTCCGACTTTCATATTTTCTGAGTTTTAGGAAACATTCATGCACTTCTTTTGTGCGTAAACCATGGTTTAGTGACTTGAACTTGTTAATACAACTTAATCGGTGTTCTTGATTGAATTACTGTCTCCTCGTGTTGTTCACTGGCCCAGTTGTAAGGAAATATACAAGCATAGAAGAATATTTGAACAGTATTTTATTTAACTGTGGGTTTTCTCGTGCTGTCAATCTGCTAGTCGTGTCATTTCTGCCCACCGGGATAATTACTGTCGGGATGTCTGTATGGGTTGCAATGATAGTTTATTTTTTGAGATGCTTCAGATATATGTGACTTATCCTTTTGGCTGTAATCTTGCGTGCACATGTTGACTGATATGGATTAAATAAAGCGTTTGGTATCTATTTAATTCTTTGCTTGGCCTTTTTCCTTTCCGTCCAGACATGTTGTCCCCCATTGGATCTCGTAGCATAGTTTATAAATGGATGTATTTTGTCGTGTAGATCGTTTTGATCTTTCTTCTTTCCATATTTAATGTTGTGTGTTTTATAAACTGCATGCCGCTTTTGTAAACCAGCAACCTGTATGGAACAAGGGCAGTCCCATGAAGATTTTTTCATGTTACACTTCATATACATTGCTGGTGGAAATACGATGCCTGTGTGCATGACTGGCATTGAAACATGTCCTTGTGCTCACTTTTGTTTGAAAGATTAGTGCTTGTTCTGAGGTATGTGAATGCACGTTCTGTTAGTTTTTCAATAATCGAACATTGATATAGCCACTTGTGTGCATTTTTTTCCTAGCATATCGTGGAGTCCCTTTAGTTGAGTTATGATCAGTTCTTTTCTTCCATCGATTTTCTGTGTAGCTTTTTCTGAATACACTTTATTTATCTATGTTGTCAGTTCCTATGAATATTTTTCATTCTGAAATGCTATTGAATAACGTTTGGGTTCTATACTAGTGAGTATTAACATATCTTGCTGAATAGAATGACAATTGTTTTGTGAAAAGCTGACTTGTCAATTTCACTCGAGTCAAGTGTTCGTATCACTAATTTTACTTGAAGAATCACTGTATTTTATGTCTGGCTAGCATTACGGATGGTCCTCTATTACTTGTTACCCGTGTTTCGATCATATCCTTCAATCTGTCCCTGTACCTTATCCGTATTTAGAAGGAAGAAAATTGACTGCAACAACGAAAGTTCAGTACTTGATTCGTTGGTCTGATAAAATTATGATCGCTGTTCGTGATGAGAAGGGCTGTAACTGGTTTTGAATGTTCTGGTATATAACACAAGGACCTGTAGTGATTTGAGGCTGTTGTGCAGATGCTTTGCATCAATGAAACATAGGTGACTGAGAGATTAGGGTTTTGGACTGCGCATGTTGTGTGCATTGGGCGCGTCTTGTGACAATCTTTTTGCCATCTTCATATGTCTGCATCCAGATCAAAGGCGGGGAATAAAAGCCTTTCTCACTTATGTCTTCTTGCTTGATGTTGAAAGTTTCTGGTTTTTCTGCACATACAAGTGTATAATTAGGTAGCAAAACCAAGGGAAAACTGCAGGGTGAGACTTCAGAAGTGCTGTTTATGGTTTTGATGCGGTAACCAGAAGTGTACTGCGGTGGGGTTAGGTTAGTAGATTCTTTCTTTGGTTGGTGGCAATGTTTTGAACTTCATTGAACCAGAGAAACAGGCTTACAATCCTATCAGTGTTGGTGTTTCACCTGGTGGGAAAATTTGCTTGGAAAACTTATGTGGTGCGTTTAATTATTGTTAAGCTCATGCATTTATTTCTTATCATAGCACATGGGATGTTTGGAGCACGCATTTCATTTTGGAATGTACTGATCACTGACAATTTGACATGTGTGATCTGATCTGATTTAATGTGATTTGATCATTTGAAAAATCTTGTCACTTTTTTTTCTTTTTTTTTCGAGGAAATATGCGATCCATGACTTCTCTATTCAAACTGTTAATCTACCTGTGGATCGGGATTTCATCATGATTGTGCCCTTACGCCACCGCCATTACTGCAGCAATTTTTACTTGCATGAGCTCTTGTCGTGCTGTCGTTCGTTTATTGTCTGTATCCTAGTTCCTTCCCTGTCTGTTTTTCCCCAATCATTTATCCTGGCCTCATTAACAGAGTCCTCGCTTTGTTTAAATGTCAGATTTTCTTGATTACCAGATGCCAAATTGTTGCAATTGAGTTGTTAATTTGTTACGGTTGAGTCTTACGGGGGCCTGCTGCTGCTGCGGTGATACTTGTTCTTTATTGCTTTAATGTGTTATATTAAAAATAAATTTTAAAAAGTAAAAAGATATTATTTTGATAGATTTTTAAATAAAAAACATTTTGAAAAACAATTATCCAAACTTCAAAGCCATCCCATCCATTCTAATGGATGGATGGAAGGGATGGTTGTTTCTCTTTTTTATATGTAAAAATAAAATAAATATCGTCCATTTTATCCGAGATTATTGCAATGAGAGTTGCTTGTCACTGTTATTTTGTTCCCAGTTGAAAGCTGATACGTGAAGAATGTGATTCCGTCGCAGCATTGCTTATGAAATACAGGTTTTTATTGATATCTAATGATAGTATTAATCTACCATTAATTGGATGGAGCAAGGAAATGTCTGCGTGAAGGTTTTATTTATACTAGGGTTCTAAGTATATCCTGCAAGTTTTGTGGAGTTCATTTCTCATGATGGACATGTCAACGCATATTTCATGGCACCCAGCAGGACGCAGTTTATTTTCTTCCCCCAGCATGTGAAAGATCATGATTTTTCTGAGAGTTGCAGTGGCATCACTACTGCTAGTTCACTATTTCCTGTGGATGATGACACCAGAATTTCAATGTCCCTTGTATCAAGCGGTGAATACTGATAGCTTTAAAATTCTATTGGCAGAACTTGAATTTTAATATTTTCTAGTGCATTTGAGGTACACATTTCACCCCTCGAATAAACCTATAAAATTATTGCATCCCCACCATTAATATGCAAAGAAAGAAAAACAAGGATTTCCAAGTTTAGTGGGGCTTTCTTTTTGGTTGAATGGTCGGTCCGTGGTTTGTATGTTTGAGACCAAAAACAACAAGAAATAAATAAATAAGATGGAGGCTGACAGTTTATCGTTTGACTAGCACCTGTTCAGTAGTGTAGTATGTTTGTCTAAAAATACATTTTACAGTACTTTTATGATTTTGAAGAATTACTTATATTAAAAAAAAAAGAGAATATTTTAGTATATTTCTAAGTATTTTCTTTTTTAAACACTCAGTACTAAATACTTTGTCACAATGGGATATTTGTACATGAACAAATAGACAGTGGTGAGGAATTAACCTAACAATGTGTTGGAGACCCAAATTATCTAAAACTTGTATGCTCTTTTATATTTTCATAAATCTAAGAATTTTTGCTTCCATTATATTATTTACTCTACTCACTAGAATTGATAAAATTCGAAATTATACAGGAATATACATGAAATATTCTTTCTTAGCTCTCGTTAACCCTATATTTCTTATCCTTAGGAGGTCTTTCTCTAATAACATGTTTTTTACTTTCTTTGAAAACTCTATTTATTCTGGTGTAGGTGATAGGTAGACGTATATTTTTTGGTTTCAATAAAACTTCTTATGAGTATTTTTTTTATCTACTATTATCTAAAAACAATCAAGTAATTAATGATCGGATAAAACCAAGAAAGATGAAATGAAATACTAGTAAATAAAGGAATCAACTTATTTGAAATTTCTTCTCCATACAGAAAAATAAAGGGAATTGAGTTACAAGTTGTAAAGTATGGGGTTTTCTTTTTTCTATGAATATTATTTTTCAAGTTGTCATTCAACTACTAAGCAATAAAAGTTGTTGTTGATGTTTTAAAATATAACATATCAAAAAATAAAATTATTTGATGTTTTAATAGTGGTTAATTACACATTTAGATCAATATTTTATTCTCTAGAACTTAGAAAATATATGATTGATGGTAGAAATCTTAGCACAAGAAAACAATTATTTTTATGGGGTTTATGAATTTTCTAATCGTAAAGTTAGTTACTTTAAATAAAAGATCGTAATAAAAAATAAAAAAATAACTTTAAATTATAAGGATAAAAGTATGATGAATGTTGCAATTCATCAAACTCACATTTAATCGAGTTATGTATATAGTTAAACTTAAATATATTGGGTCTTATAGCTTGCCAGATATATACTTACTCAAGTTTACTGTATGGCCGAACCCAAAGAGATTAGGTGTGGTAAGTCGCTATAATTATAATTATTTGGGCTCAAACCATGGTTACTTGGACTTAACATGTGGCAAACTCTAAATATATTTGATTTGTTAGGTCACTAGACCTATACTTGTATGAGCTTAATATGTGGTTAAATTCATGTATATTGTATTTGATAATTCACTAAATTTATGTTTATCTTGACTTAGCACGTGATTGAACCCAAATATATTATGTTTCGATTCCAAATATATTATGTTTGATAGCTTATTAAATTTAATATACGAGGGAGTTATCTCACATTTTTTAATAAAAATTTAGATTTTCTTGCAAAACAAAAAAATATTGATTCTTCACTTGTAATACGGATTTCTGTGTCGTTATCCAAGAAAAACCTAGCAATGTCATTTTTTGTTCAGCTATTTTTGTTACTTTGTTCCAGAGGGAAAAAAAACCTGTATCTTTGTTTGGAATTTTCTACTTACATGTCCCTAGAGCAAAAGGTTGCTGGAATTTATTTATTTATTTTATTTCCAATGGCCTTTTGATGGGTTGTCAAGTGGAATTGTGGCAGTGGCAGATTTCAGTTCCAGGCACTATAAATGTGATTCAAAGACGCTCATTTCCAAAGTGGCAGTCTCCTGAAATGGCATTCGCTCACTAATAGTTTTAATTGTTTATGGTCCCAGATTTCCAAGTTGAAAATTCCTAAAACTGGTTCTTGATTGGTTTATGACACCATGTCAATTAGGATTATATCATATATCTATCCAGCTTACTGAAAGTTCTCTCATTTCTGGCAGCACCACATGACAGCATTTCCATCGACAAAGTCATTGATGTATCCATATTTCAAGTATACTGGTCATCACTTCAATCAAAAAAGGAAGCTTTCCGATTGAATTCTTTGTGAACTGTGCTTAGGAATCCAGTGCGCCATTCAAATACCAAAATATGAGAGATTGCAGGTATGCTGTCTCTTTCAAACACCATCCCGTTAGATTCTCTCCATGCTATTTCCCAGGGCAGGTGCCCTTCAAGTAGAACCCCTAATTAAAAGCCAATTCATTTTTATAGAATAAATGAAAGTCAAGTTAATGTTTCCTAGCGTATATAGAGGCCCTCTTGTATACCTACTTGTGGGATACCCTCACTGCCATGGTACGGTGTTCACGTTGTCAATTACCATATTGTCATTTGCTCTTATTTGGGACCTGGGTTTTCAGATAGCGGGTAGCTATTTACTTTCATTTTTATGGTTGAAAAAAAATGGAATGATATGAGCAGAAAACCAGCAAAGCTCCAGCCCAGGAATGGCCTGCATTTATTGGAACAAACCCTGTGACTGTTACCTTGTATGAGAGCAGCTTCCACTTCTGGGTTTTGCACAGAATTTGCTCACAATTTTGTAGTGGTGGTCTTGCAAACTAATGAATCGAGTCGAAACAATGAGAACCAGCATTAGCCAGCCGAACTTTTCTGAGAAAGAAAGTGGCAGTAATGATTGGAATCGCAGAAAACTACTGGTGAACACAAGAAGAAGAACATTTGTAATCTTATTAACATTCCATTTATCAATATATTAAGGGTTAGCATAGAATATCGTAAAAGTTCCTTTATGATGGTGGTATAATTGATACTTTTGGTGCTCATATGCACTGGTATATAAAAATGTTCTATAAATCACTCAGCAGTATTATTATAATTACCTGACTTTTAGTGCTCAATTGCACTTAGATGTATATACTATATTTTATGTAAATGTGCCGTGGAATCTCTTATTATGTCCCTATTTCCTAATCCCTAGCTAATACTAAAATAAATGAAAAATCAGGGACGTGGGCCAGAAATCGCCATGGTTTTTTTCTTGAAACAGGAACTGAGCCTTCGTGCCATACAATAGTGATCAGGGAATGCATGAACTATTTGTTTATTCTGGACAAAAATGATGAGGAACACTTTCAGCAACTCTAAAGGCGAAGAGTGTTCCAACTACATGAATACAAGTAAGCTTGGATACTCTTTATTTTTCCCCTTGAAAAAAAAAAGATAATTGGAAAAGGATTTTGGGCCAGCAATGTTTAGCAGATAGCCTTCTTTAGTCATGATTTCTGTTTATAACAAGTTCTTACACCAGTGCTGATTAACTCACCAGTTAAATTAATCGATGCTTATACTCTAAAACATTAGGAAAATTTATTATTTATCGAATGTCTTAAAGCATTGTGATCGTGGGTTCATTCAGGTGGGACCACAAATCAGTGGTGGGACGAATTCGAGAATCCCATTTGGGTTTCCAAATTCTGTTAAAGCAGGAATGCATTGTTCTCAACTCCAACAACTTATCCCTAAATTTTCAGTCCTGAGAAGAATCCCTACTATAATCAATCATAAACTAAGAATAATTGATGCCTGCAAATTAATCTATGCTTACTTACTGTTGAGATGGTGAGAGTTTTCAATAAGGTGTAATTAATTCATCCATAGCTCAGGCCTGGGAGCACATCTTCCCTGTGAAAATCTATAACATGCATATTTTTAGACCTGCTATTTTATATCTTTGTTAACCATGTAAGATCACGAGGCCCCGTATTAACAATCTAAATAGCGGTCCTGCGAACAAAAATAAGTATTTAGGCCTCAGGCAGCACCCTTTTTTTTTAACTGATGCTGCTCTTACAGTTTTTCCCCAGGATCCTCTTCTAAGCGCGTAAAAGCTTGTCAATGTTCGAACTGGAGAAACAATCATTCGTATTTTTTTTTTTACCATTCAAGTATATTCAGTGCATTTTTCCAATCAAGGCTCTAGTACATGGCGTCCCATAGGTTGAAACGCTCAAATTCGAATTCTTAGTAACCAAACAAATTGAATACTTTCAGCACTTGATGGTTTGGCTAATTATCCTCAAACTGAAGTGAAACTATGGTTCATCGAAAATCATTCATGAATGTTAACCAATCAACTGCTATCATAAGTGCGAGGAGATGGAATCTCTACTCTACTACAAAATTTCTGATTAATTTTTGGACCGTATTATAGATTCTCCATATCTCTTTCAAAGAGTATGCATTGCGACTTTTCTGTACATTACCAAGCAATAAATTATGTAAAGACGTCTCGATGAATCTCAAGAGGTCAAGAAGTGAATCATATTCATTCATTCCTCCAGTAGTATCATCTGTAAGTGCCTGGCAGAATCTAAGATGCTTCCAGCCACCTTTTACATCTTTGTCATCCTAAAGAAAACCACACAAAATCAGGATCAAATCAAATAAATTGTCACTTGATTTTGCAGGAATCAAAGATTATCTGTGCACCAGCTATGGCATTCGAACCAAATTTAAAGATTGCAATCCATGAGAGAAACATGTACCTGTAAAATATTAATCGGATTACATTTATCACAGAAATCCTAGACTAGGAAACTGTAACACCTGCAAGTTCCTGTTGTGCCACAGCTGCATTAATTGCATCAATAACATCCAGTTTTCCCCTAGTAACAGCTTCATCCATTGGAGTCCGTTCATGGCTGAAAACCATCCAGTTATAGATTAGAGAATGTTTGCATACATGAGAGAAACATAGAAAAAACTCCGGGCTGCAGGTTTGAATTACACACCTATTAAGAATGCCTAAACTCGCTCCTGCCAGAATCAATTTCTTAACAACCTACAGATCCCAGTATTTGTTAAAGAACCTAATCTGATGCATAACAAAACCGACATGGGAAGTGACCATGATAATTACCTCTATATGACCATTGAGACAGGCCCAATGAAGAGGCGTATTCTTCTCCTCATTAGAAGCATTGAGGTCCTGCTCAATGGATACTTCAAACATTTAATAGGTCTTAACAACACATTTAAATAGCGGGTTCAATCCAGGGACAAAGAAAACAATACAAACATCCTCCAATCCTTTACTATCTTATTAAAATGGAGGCAAAATACTATAAGCAACAAAGAAAGATGAATACTGAAGGTGTCTGCTGGTCAAAGCTAGAATAGAGCAATATGACCAAGTAAATTTAAGATTAAGAAAACTTTGCAGCCAGTTTACACGCTGAAGCCATAAAAAGAGAAGTAACTTGGAATAAACATAAAAATATTCAGCTACAAATGCTTCCAGGAATTGCGATTTTGCCTTGCCCTTATGATGTTGGAGGTTTTAATCAATCAAATAAGGATCTAATGTATTTAGACCGTGTGAAAAGCCTAACATATACATCTTTGAATCAAATAGAAAGGTCCAAGCCCAAGAAGAGACCTAATAACCCCTAACATGTCATACAAAAACAAGCATAACTTCTTATTCGACTGTTGAGTTGGACTCAAATTTTTTCAGAAAACTCTACAAGCCCAGTTTTATAACAAGTCGACTGATTGTAATCAAAAGATGTCAGGAAGGCTTTCAAATGAAGCTCAGAAGAAGAAGTTTCTGTTGGTTTTATTATTTTTATGTTAAATTCTGGATTTTTTTTATTTCTTCCATTTGTTTAAAGATTCTGATTTTACTTTCTTGTAAGTGTTGGCTTCAAATATATTTAAAGGGTTGTAATCCTTTTTGAAAAGGCAAAGAATTACGGAGAGAATTTATACAGTAATAAAACTATGGTTATGGCTCTTTTTGTTGAGACCTCTTTCTAAAATTCTATCTTCCTTGTTCTTTGACTTCTATTCTCCTTAATTCCAGCTGTGTCACCTTTCCATAGCAGCCACCAACACTCCTCCACTCAAAACCCCAAGTCCCCCAAAACTTGAAAAGGAAAACAAGCATGGACTCTTACCACTCCTTGATTGATAAGATACTCCACAATGTCAAGATGCCCATTAGCTGCAGCCATATGGAGGGCTGCAGTTACAAATCAGTAAAGCAAAGTCAAACATCCATTAAACCAAGCAAAATTCATAAAAAAAAGAAGCAAATTCAAGCAATAATAAATAAAAGGATAATCAAGAATCAATAATAAACAATTTTCAAAATTTCAATTCATCAAAAAAACTCTATGGCCTGCTTGGAGTGCTGCCGTTACAAATCAGTAAAGCAAAGTCAAGCATCCATTAAACCATGCAAGATTCATAAAAAAAAGAAGAAAATTCAAGCTACAATAAAAAGATGATAATCAACAATCAATAATACACAATTTTCAAGATCTCAATTCATCAAAAAACTTTATGCCGCACCAGATTGTAATTTTAGATTAAAAAACCCACTGTATGTTTGAACAAAAAATTAACAGAAGTGGAATTCTTCACACTATATCTCTGGAAATCTATAACAAGAGGGAAATTGGATAAAAAAACACCTAGAAAAATGTTCAAAAAACATAAATGAAGCAATCTTGTCCCAAAGGATGCTGTGTTATTCAATCTATTCTAGAGAGCAACTTCACTGCAGATTCATTGGCAAAGGTTAGGCCTTGGCACGAAATCAAGACATGGCTGCTTAGAGATGGAACTATATTTCTAACATGCCTTCAGCTTCACTCTCAAAATTTCTGTTTCTTTGCAACTTTAACACAATGGTTTAAACTCAACACTATTCTTGCATTTTCTTTAATGTAATCTCTCTCGTTATCTTATGAAAAAAAATAATGAATTGTTTGAAATACATTTTTCACAATCTAAAAAAAAAGGAAACAATGTTGTAACACATTACCTATGTCCGAAAAAGCTACAAATATTGATCTCCTATTGCAAGTTATTTTCCAACATTTCTACAACTAGTAACCCATTAATTGGATGCCGAGTGGCTTCAAGAAACAAAATATTTTTAGAGGTGAATAAGGATTGACTAAATCAGAGTTTCGGAAGGCTAATCAGAGTACATGCCTGCATGGGATGAAAGAAATTGAGTAAGTAAGCTTCTAAACAAGCAATTTACTAGACCCTTAATTGTTATCTAAGAGCTCGTTAACAAGAACAAAATAACAGAAGCAGGATGGAAAGTCAGAATAGAAGAAAGATAAAATTGATCATAACCTGTTCTGCCCTGCGAATCTTTGGAGTCAAGAGGAACCCCAGAAGATGCTAAACTTGTGATATCCTCAAGATCATCATATCTAGCAGCCTTTGAGAAGGAAAAAAGAAAGAAAGGAAAAAAGAAAAAGAGAGCAATGTCAAAAAAAAAAAAACTGAGTTTCGCAAAAAATGAAAAATTGGGTATTGTGAGAGATACCTCAAGTAAAGCATCAACAATCTCCGGCGTTGTTTCGACTTGGGTTTGCCGCTGTGCTTGGTTTGTCGCCGTCCCCATTATCAGTTTCTAGGGTTTGGGAGGGAGGGAGGGAGCGCAGGGTTTTAGGTTTCACTCTTCTTCTTTGAGGGTTGAGCACAGTAAACATTAGTGATTTAATTCAAAGAAAGGCCATGTTGGCACGTGGGCTACGAGCTCTATTTTCCATAGGGCACTGAATAAAGCCCATGAAGAAAAGCCAGGCAGCAGGCCTAGTGCTTGATTGGCTCCACGTGTGTGTGTAATATACATGTGCCACATGTACTGAATTTATTTTTCTTAAATTCATTTATGACAATTAAGGGGATAAAACCCCTGCTCTTTTTAATTTTATTAGGATTCACTATTTCAATTAAATTATTGATCAGCAAGCAGAATTAGAATATCATATTAATTTTTATATATATATATATTCATGAAAAGTTAAATTCATTTATATAATGTAATAGAAAAACAATTTATTCAAAATAAAACTTCAAAAATCCATGTAAATCTCTCTTTGGTAGTTGTCACAGGCATAGGAAGGATATCAGAGTTTTACGCTCGTTTAGATTGCGATGGAGAAAAAGAAGAAGAAAAGAATTTGATGTGTCCGTCTTTAATTTATAATTTTATAAGATACTTTCTTCTCATTTACTTGATAGTTTTATAAATACTTTGACCAAGAACAAAATTGAGGACGAAGAAGACACGTGTGCTTGGAATATGCCTCGCGTGACACGGAGTGGTCCGGTGGCACAAGTCACAACCTTAGAAATTTGGAAAAAAAAAAAAAGAAAAAAGAAAAAAGGAAAATACCCACCGCCATATAATATTTTCATCCACATCAAAACACTCTCGTCTCTTCCGTGACCCTTTCGATGCGAAAGAGGGTCCTCCCTCTCCAACTCTCCCTCCCCCTCTCTCTCTCAATATACATATATAGGAATCTGGATAGAATCATTCTTTAGACTGCTAGCATCTTTTCCTTTTCTTTTTCTCTCTCTTTCCCTATAAATCTCTTTCTGTATATATTCTTTAGATTATATATTTTTTTAGAGATTTAGATTAGTATAACAAAAAAAACAAAAACACAATTTAATTTCTTGTTGTTGTAGACTTAATTTAATTAAATTGATCAAAACCATGACTTCAGTCATCAGCATCGACGGTCAGCAGCCGCTTGCTCCTGCCCTTCAACATCAGGTACTTTCTTTCCTGACCTCTTAGATCTACCTTTTTAAGGTCTTTGATCTTCACAGAGAATTATAAAGAAATTGAAGGAAATGATGAATCCAATGATATTGTTCATGTTTGGTAGCTGAATTCCTAGTAAATTGAAAACAGAAGGTTGGCAATCTTTGGTGACTGATTAATGAATTAATGAAAGTGCTTATTTACAGCTTGGAAAACTGATGTTTTTTTTATTGTAATCAGAAACCCTTTCGGTATATTTGTCTGACTGGGGTTTGCTAGCTTGTTCTTGGTGCATGATGATTTATCGGACCTTCTTGCTTTTTGAGGGAAATGGATGGGATTTTTAAGTTATTTTTTAATTTTTTTGTGGGATTTTTTGGTTTCAGGGTGAAATGGAGAGTAAAGTGGAGAGTTGCGAAAAGGCATGTGGGAATCATGGTGGGATTTGTGCCATATGCTTGGATAAGATTGTGCTGCAGGAAACTGCTCTTGTTAAAGGTTGCGAGCATGCGTACTGGTTAGTATAGTTAATCTCAACTTTTTACTGTTTCTGCTTCTGAAACATGATTGCATTGGTTAATTTTGAAACCACTTGATTGATATGATTGGGTGACTTAACTAGCATTTTGGCTTCTTGATTGGAGTCTTTTGTTGTTTTTTTCCCTTCAATTCGTCTTATTTGATCACGGAGGATGATATCCCATACCTGTTTTGTTAAGATTAAGAATGTGGAAGCTGGAAATGTGCTCTGCCAGAATTCGAGTGGTTTAGATTGAAAAATGAATGTCTTTGTGGTATACACTGGAATGATCTTGTGTTGAGGACAAAATGTAAAAGTGATCTAGAAACAGGTAGTAATGTGTATGTAGAAGTATTTTTTGTGGCATTTCTTCCCTGCTCCTATGTATTCATGTTTTTCCTAAGTTTATTTGTAAATAATTATCAAGAGAATGTCTTAGGAATCATATGAGCAGGTGCAGCTGATATTTCATTTGGTTTCCGCTGTGATGAGGCCATTGTGCAATTTGTTGGTGCTGGCTGCATTTTTTTTATAAAATAAATTAATCGATTTCTTGCTATGTTTTGTTTGTTCTCTCAAGCATCTTTGGGTTGTGAGTGGGTAGAGCTATGTATTGTCATTTATGAAAACAAAGTTCCATGGTGAAGAAGAAATTGCTTGAGTCTGGTGATCTCAGTGTGAATATGGGTTCTATGCTATCTTCTGTAACTTAGTGTTCTGCATTATTTTTTATCATGCATGACGTTATGGATTCTAATGGCTGCATGAAATTAATTGTGTGCTATGGCATTCGTTTTTATTCATTTTTCATGCATATATCATTTCTTTTCATTTAACATGTTAGCTAATTTGCTACTTTTACCTTTTCTTGTTTTTCAAAGAATTTGTGATGACTTGCATCTGTGCTATAAGGTTCACACTGTGCCTCACTGTTGTGGAGTAAATTAAACTCCCTTGCTTTCATTATGGCCTTTTGAGACCTGAGTTATAGTAGTCAGGTTGCTGGAATTAATAGAGGTATGTTTATCCTAATCTCTCTGCCAGCTAGTATTAGATAGTTTCCAGTCACTTAGGCTTGTTCTCTGAATAAACCTTCCTTTGGAACATTGTTTTCATTCACATGCTAAGATATACATTGCAATAATCCATTCATGTGCCCACTACAAGCCTTAACAGTCCCAATTTCAGAGCTTCTCCTTATACTGAGTTCTATATGTAAATCATGTTCTAAATTTTGTCAAATCCAATCATTAAGATCATAATTCTTACAGGCATATATGGATGGTATATTAGTTTTCAGATTTGAGTTTAATGCTGTCTTACATTTTATGCTCTGGCTCATTTCTGCTATTAGGTTCTAAATTTGCATCGAACCATCTAGTTTCTGTGTCTTTACATCATCTTTTCAAATTATTTGTGCACATGCATCATTTATGCCTTGTAGTTATTGCACTTTCAACTATTCTTTCTGCATTATAAAGAAATATCTGTTGAACAGAGTTTCTCCTCCTAAATCCTTTATTTGTATAAATCTGCCTGCTTCCTTTTCATGCAATGTAGTTGTATTTCATTTGTTTTGAAGTGGGTTTGCTAATATGATGCTGCATGAGTTCTTGTTTTGGTGTTGAAGAATTGCAGTGATTTTTGTTGATGCAAGAAACTGATTGATCCACCTAATTATGCTGTGGACATTTTTCTCATCATCATAGCTCTGTTGAGGTGTATGCTTATATGGTGTTCTCCAACTCACTAATAATTGGTTTGAAGAAGTTGAATTTTCTAGCTTTGCATAACTGCAGAAGAATCATGGCTGATTATAGCATATTCCACGTACTTATTGAACCTCATGCACGCATTGATGATATGTTGATGATTTCATTTGACATGGATGTGAAGGCTATTTTAACAAATTTCAATACTAAATGGCTTGTATACTAGTATTCATTGTTCTTTCTGTCCTTTGTTCTGTGCAGTGTGACGTGCATCCTTCGATGGGCCACATACAGTAAGAATTCAACTTGTCCTCAGTGTAAACAGCCATTTGAGTTTCTCAATGTTCACCGTTCTCTTGATGGCAGGTTGAAATCTTTTACACAGTCATGTATTATGTTCTGAATGCGGTCAGTTAGTGGTTCATTTGATCAAAATACTTGAACTTGGCTTGTATAAGCTTAGTGAAAGTATTGCCATTTGTTTCTCTTTTGCTGAAATGAGCCATACTTTAGGTTTAACAGATTTTTGTTTCTTTAACAGCATCCAGGATTACATGTTTGAGGAAAGTGTGTGCCTCCTCCTTCGAGCTGCATGGTTCGTGCCTTTGACCGTGGAGGATCATGAGGATTTTTATGAAGACCCAGATGATTACTATCCATATGAATATGAATATGAATATGAAGATGAGGATGAGGATGATGATCTAGATGGAGTGTACTTGAGCAGTTCATCCAATCTTCGCATTGGAAATCGCAGGTGGGGAGATAATGGCTATGTTAGGGCAGGGCGTCAAGAAGCAAGGCCAGTGCATCGATCAAATTTCAACGACTCAGGGGCCGGCTCTTCACGTGAACCTAAGAAGAAAGAGGCTGCAAAAGATAAAACAGGGAGACGGGCAAAGAGGACACTCAAGCGTGAAGCGGCTGACAAGGCTGCTGCGGTGAAACATCAGCAGCATTTGACTAGGTTGGGCCGTAAGTGATTCCATGTTCATTTCTGTTTGTTCTTCACAAGCCAGAAACAGCGAACCTGTCACCTGTACAGTATTTCCATGCTTTAACTCTGGAATAATAATGACATGGTAGTTGATTAGCATCTAGGAGAAGGGGGTTAATATGGTGGACGATGACATGACAGTTCCATTACCCTTTCAAAATTTAACGCTACTCAATTCAACTCACAATGAAGTTCATAACTTCATGTTGCAGTTGCGAACATCGGGTATTTCTTTACGTTGTCATTGATTACAAGTTGACTGGGATTTGCAATACTCGAGAAATTTCATTGCGTTGTTTTAATGGCTGTTATGAAACTCCAGGTGGAGCTCATATTTCAAATGTTCGTTCCGGTGATTGGCATTTGGATAAATTCTGCTCAACGGTTTTCATTTGTTTCTGTGGCTGTTGGTAACCAAGTTTGAAATTACGTTTCACGGAATTATTTGCAGTGATGGATCGTCGTTTCTGTTGAGGTATCTCTGAGGTTGATTAGTGCGACGAGAACCAAGAATTCCAATAATCTCAAGCGAGTGTAGAGAGGAAAGATTGCAAAAGACTGGCGAGGATGCTTTAGTTGAGCTTCCTTCATCTTCAGCGGAGACGGAGTGAGAGCCGATCTATTCTGTCGAGCTTTGAGCTTCGCTATAGCTTCTTGTCTCCGGTATGATGCCCCATTAAGAGCGCAAAATAATCAAGTTTTGAAACCATCATGAAAGGGCCGTGGGTTTGTAAAGTTTCGCAGTTTCCCAATTGATTTTTTATGTTTTGGTGTTTTTTTAAAAAGAATTAATTTTTTTATTTGAGAAAAATATTAATATCAAAAATAATATTTTAAAAAACATTATCTTAATATATTTTCAAATAAAAAATATTTTAAAAAACAATATTTATTAAAAAAATTACTTAAAAATTTATAATATTTTCCAGCTAATTTTTGGTCACCAATCCACCTAATATATTTCATGATATTTATGGACCACTTGATTCCATGCATATGACTTAGAGCGTCAATTTTTCATGATTGTTAATTTTAAAACTAATGAAATTAATTGAATTACACATAAATTAATTTATATATATATTTCATCAATCCATCAACTCTTTAACTACCAAACTTCTAATTACCTCGGAGAACGATTGAACATAGAAGGGTCCCAGGATCAAAAAGATTCTAGCCATGCATCGTGTTCTAACTTTTTGATCACTCGATAATGCGATGCAATGGCGATTGGATGAAAGCGCCATCATGCCTGCAACTTCCAAATTCCTTTGACATATAACCTTTAGGAACAAGAGAAAACAAAATTTCCATTTTCCAGCTAGGCTTAAAAAGGATTTTTCCCCCCTCATCATTTCAGAGAAATGAAAAACAATATCACTGCACGGTCAAACAAACAAACTTACTCCCAATTTTCTCACTTTTTTCCTACGTTAAAATTGCTGGTGGTAGTCGAAACATCCTCTCCGATAATTATGAAGAAATTATGCAATACTTCTGGACACCTCGTATAAATCATACTGATAGAATAAAGCCATTTTAAACATTATGGCGTCTATTACTATGCTCATAACTTCCATACTAATCTTGTTCTTTCTCGTGAACAGCAGTGCTGCACATTACACCCCTCGTAGTGAATCTTTCCGTCACTTAACCCAGGACAAGAACTTCTCAAACTGCAAGAAAATGACCAACCACTTTAGGAGTTGAATTTGAATGGGAAGTCAATGAACACAATGGAAGCCAAATTGACATTATCATTGGCATAAGGCTAAATAATGCAGATACGATGTGGCTAGCCTGGGGTGTGGATCCATAAGACAGGTCACAGATGATTGGAACAGGAACAATCATAGGCATTATCCAACTAAAAGGGCTAATTTACTGCCCTCACCTATAATGTCTGGATAGCAGGAACGTCATCTAAGAATGGTAAGAAACTAAAACTAAAAATGCCGATCCCAGATGGTACTAAATACATATTTATATAGCTAAATAATGTTACTTCTGATGATCAGGTTCATGCTATCTTGAACCTTGTAGGGTGGGGAACATTCTTTCCTGCTGGTGTGATAATTGAGAGATATTTCAAATATGCGTTATCATTAAAAATCATTGGGATTATGATCTTCATATCGACTGCCAAATTATAGGCTACATTCTTGGCACAACTGGGTGGATCGCTGACCTATGGCTAGGACATGCTCCTAGATACTATTCCTTCAAACCCACCGTCCTTTCGGCATGCTGATATTTATTCCTTGTTCACAACATTGCAAGTAAGCCTCTCAGTTATTTAATTATATATGCATGAAGGTTCATGATTAAGCGCAATGCAACCGACATGTTCATGATTAATCATATATATTCAAAGAAAGCGCATGAAATGCTTGAGTATAGGAAGTGCTCATCCATTTCAGAAGTCAAGCAGTGATGGATTATCGTTTTTGTGGAGCTCTGTATCTCTGAAGTCGATTAGTGTGATGAGAACCAAGAATCCCATATCTCAAGCAGGGTAGAGAGGGAAAACAATGCAAACGATTGTTTTTTTACTGAAAGCCGCGTGGCAATTATGCTTCTTTAGTCGAGCTATCTTCCTCTTTTGCAGAGAGAAGTTTGAGAGCCTCAGGACTGGGCGGGGAACCTTAATGATGGGTCTAGTGAAGCCATTCTGTTGCGCCTTGGGCAACGTTGGGGCTCCTTGTGCAGTATGAGGCCCATTAAAAGCCCGAAAAAGTCAAAATTTGAAATCATCATGAAATGGCCGTTGGGTTTGTAAATAACTAGTTTACCTCTTCTTCTTCTTCTTCAGTTTTACTTTTACAGTGATGGTATATTCCATCTATTTTTTTGTGCATTGAGTCGTGACAAAGTTTTTTTTTTTTTTAAAGAAGCTGATCATGGATGTATTCTTCTGAAAGAAAATGAATAAATTTGATTTTAAGCAAACATGGCATTTGAATAAAATATCTCCACAAGAATCAAGATCATTAATATATTTTATGAATATTTTGTGCCAAGTCTATTCACAATGAATAGCAAGCAGTACTTCTTCGTTATGCAATTAATCGAAATTATTGAGATTCATACCTATTTGCTATAGTAAATTAATGATAAGCATTCATTAATCTATGCCTACTTGTATTTTTTAATAATGACAACAAGGGATTTTGTCTTGGAAGTGTAATTGATAGCGAAATAAGAAGGGTTTGCATTCTTAAGTCGAAGCCGGCACATCCATCCATCCATTCACTCTGATAGAGTGGTTGGGACGGTAAAGTAAAAGTAATTGTTTTTTAAAATGTAAGAAAATCATTCTTCAAATTAGTACATTAAAATTATTTAAAAACATCAAAAATAAAAATTAATTAATTAATTAATTTTTTCAAAAACTCCCCGTCTCGAGATACTATCTCTTACTTCCCAGGGAGGATGATTGAGCGAAAAAATCAAGAGTCATCCATGATGTGCTTATTAACTATCGCACGACTTTTTAATCGCTAAACATAAGGCCCTACACCTGCCATTGGATGAAAGCACTTTTCCACCAACTCGCTCCATTTCAAAACCCTCGACAAGTGTCCTTTCTAAACAATGAAACTCGAGTGCCTCTTCAAACTCCATTTCGAGACGTTCACAGGGATAAAAACAAATAATTTATGTCCCCGACTTATGTTTTTTATAGAGGGAAATCTCTCCACAAAAAATATATTCCAAAACAGAGACAATAACAAACATGTTTCTCTTCCGAGAGAACACTAAAAACTGATGAAACAATTTCGTCGAAGAAAAGGAAGGAAAGAAAAAGTTCGCGTTTCTCCGGTAGAAATAAAAAGGACTTTCTCAAATCTTCGGAGAAATGAAAAACAACAATAAGACTACGCAGTCAAATTAACGTCGCCCCAATTTTCTCATTTTCTAGTTTAAATTGCTGGTGGTAGTCAAAACATACTCCCGAGATTGCCAAGAAATAGCCAAGTTGAGGACTTCGTTTCGAGTTTGAATCCTGCACTAACTACCATCGAGAAAGATGCTGCCCTGAGGTCATGTATCAGACCCTGTAACCGATCATGGCAATCTTCTTTTGGACGAACGAATTCATTGTCAAAAAGTTGCCTTTTCTTTCTCCTTTTCGTGTTTTGGACAGTTTTGTCTATGAATTAGACTAATGTCTCGGGCATTGCTTATTTTGTTTTATTAAGTGTTTCTCTTGATTACTGAGTGTGTACACACGCATCTTATCCGTGTATGTGTACATGAGTTAGATAAAATTTGTGAAAAAACTTGAACGCATTAAATATGTAGCATGACAAAATAAAACCCATAATTTTAAATTTAATTGTCAAATCAAGTTTAAATTTTACCATACAATTCTATAGGCTTAATTCTGTCCAAGTGTTAACTTATTTTAAATAGTTTAGATTCGAAAGACTCTCATACTAGAAGATATTGTTTTTTCTATTTTAATTATTTTTATAATTAATTTTGATTTCTGGTTATTTTTCTACTTAACCTTGAATTCTTTTGATTTTAACTTCTATATTAATAGTTGGTGTGTTAATTTTTATCAAATTATTAAATTTTAAAATTTTCCAAAAATATCAACATTCTATCGAATATTTAGGTATGCAATATCCATTCCTTTATATTTACATAATAAATCACCATATATAAATTTGAAGAATTCTAATTTTTTTTCATGTTGTCAACAAATTTAGGTATGCAATATCTATTCCTTTATATATACATAGTAAATCACCGTACATAAATAACTTCGCTTTCATATATATGACTGTCCATGGAGATAGATACTCGATTCGATCAACCAACCAAGTCAAAGAATTTATTTAAAATTAGTGGAGGTAGAAATTTTTTTAGTTTTTTTTAAGGGGGTGGATGAGTAGAATATCCTGAGATGAAAAAAATCTTTCATATAGGTGTATAAAATACGCAGGCCTAGCTCACAACCACAAATCTTCGTCAATTTTGAAACAAAACTTTTTTTTTCTTGGAAAAACATTCATTAAATCTAAAAAACTGTTTCGAACTCTAGGACGTCCACCGGACCTCTTGGCTCCGCCACAATGTAAAAGATTCGCAATTAATGAGTTCGAAAAAAGGTTTTAGGAGAAAATGAGTTTCGATTTAAAGTCATTTCCTACAATTTCCTGAAAGCATTACAATTATAATATCATTTTACAAACCTAAGTTCTTGAGTAATTAAGCTTCAGCCGATCTTAGTATAAATTGGGGAAATCAACTCATGATTCATACAAGATAGTCAAGTACCCGGCTGAAACTGCTTGCCACCTGAATCCAATAAATTCCAAGAGCTTTCATATTAGATTTTAGTGGGTGTTATTAAAATTTTATTAAAATGATAATTTTTATGTGTTTTTTATTTTAATATTAACATATTAAAACTACATATAGATATATGAAAATATTAATTTAATATATTTTCAATGAAAAACAATTAAAATAATTTATAATTTGGTAGCGTATGATATCACGGAACTTGTTGTTTATTTAAATATTTTTTATTTTATTTTTAACAATAACATATAAAAATTTTAAAAAAATAATTGTAAACTTAAAAACTCAATATTTTAAAAACTTCGGCGCTATGGATGGAGACCTTAGCGTGGGAAATCAGATCATCTATAGTTCCATTCAAACTTAATTAGGCAAGCTGGTATACACGTACTAGAATTAGAGCAATCATATCATTTTAATATTCAAGATTAGGATTGACCATGCATACATGGTGAATCAATGAAGCTTCCCCTCAAATGACTTTTACTCTACAAAATGGCATTCAAGCGAAACAGTTAAAGGATCTGAATAGTTTGCTTGAAGTGCTTTATATATATTTGATTAGTTATCCTCGTACGCTTCGCCTCGATGCCAAGGAATTCTAGAGGGGTAATTAATTTGTATGCATCATATAATTTATGAAATTTTTTATAGATGTTTTTATTATTGAATATACGATCAAAATCTTATATTTATTAAAAATAAAAAGGACCAAAGATATATAAAAATAAATAAATATTTTTATTGGTACGGGGCTTTTTGTGTATAACCCAAAAGCAAATGCATTAGAGCTTAGGTCCAAAGTAGACAATATCATACTAATATGGAAATAAGTGGTGTTCATAATCCTTACAAGCGGTATTAGAGTCATGCTCTTGAGTTAGCCATGATGGATGAATTCTCGGAATGCCAAACAAAAGGTGGTGAACCCTAATTAAATCACGATAGAATCCATGGATTAGCTCTATTGGATAGGCGGTCTGCTCCGGATGTTTCATGGACGTGTCCTGATTCCAACACGGTGAAGAGGAGTTGACCTAAAAAATAGCAAAAAACTCTTAAGTCAGGTAGTGCTCTCCGGATACTTCATGGATGTGTCTTGATCTCAACACGATGAAGTAGAGAGAAGTAGAGAATCAAAAATCCTGGTTGGTAGAGAGTAGATGGATAAATGATCGTTTGAAGAGAGGCTCAGTGATCTTTTGTTCGAGGGAAGAATTGTTGGGTATGTAATCAAAATCCCACATTGGTTAGAAATGTGGAGAATCAAGGGTATATAAGGATAAACAAATATTTATCTTTATTGATATGAGGCCTTTTGGATATAACTCAATAGCAAATCTATGAGAGTTTAGACTCAAAATGAACAACATCATATCAATGTGAAGATAGGTGATGTCTATAATCCTTACATTTACCAACACCTTTTTTTTTATTTATGGTTTTATCGGATTATGTTTTCCAACATATATTCTATAACATAAATGGAAAATTAATTAATTATAATTAAACTTGAATTAATTATGCCTTACTGAGTCCTGACCTCTTGCGTGAATAGGGTTTGAGGGACTTTGTTTAAAAAATCTGTGCTCTCTTGGCAACTTTTTTTCCCCCCCTTCTGGTTGCAGGTTTTGTTGCTGTAAAAATATATTTTGACTGAGTTTTATTGTTGCTGGATCTTGGCCGGAAATGTATCGTTTTTATTTAAATATTTGGAGGTTAATTACATTAAAATCTTTTGCATCAATTAACAGCCTTAAAAACTAATAAATGATAAAATCCACGATAACAATTTTTCTTTCATACCTTATTTTAACCCAAAGTTTTAGCAGTAAGTTCTTCTATACCTTGTTCTATATTTATTATATACTTTCTGCTATATCCTGCTCTATTTTTTTTTAATATATTATTCTGCGTTTTACTGAACCATTTGTTACATTTTCTTCATCATGCTGGTATGGGATCACGGAGACAATTTCTTCCCATAAAGCCATGAACGAAGTAGGGGAGGACAGAAGGGATTATTTTGTCTTAAAGCTTAGGAGCATCTGCAGAGGGAGATAGGTGGAGAGAGTGATAATAAGAGTGGGGCCAAAAGGTGGGACCTACAATTACATCAGCTGAGCACAATAGGTCCACTGGAAGTGGAAGCTGCAATGCCAAGCAAAGCAAAGCCTTCAAAAATCTCGATCCCTCACCCACCACTCGCTGTAGAAAAAGAATAGAAGTGGCATGTGAAAACAAGCCACAACATCAGCAGCAGCAGCAGCATCATCACCATCTTTTTTTGATTTTATCTGTTGATTCTTACCTACTACCACACCTACCTCTTCGTCTTGCACAAAGCAAGCTTTTTTATTCCACTGTGAACCCCTGTTTCTCTCTCTCTGCCTGTCTCCTCTTTCTTTTCTTTTATCTCTAGTCTTTTCCTTGAATTCATGGATCGATACTGCCAACACAAGCCAGAAGCCAGAAAGGATATAGAAACTAGAGAGAAAGGCTTCCAGTGCATTATAAGCAATCAATTGACTCTCTGAAACCTCCTTGTTTTGCTCTGTTCTGTTCTATTTTCTTCCCCTTCAAAACATTCTTCCCATTACCAAATCCGTTCACTAATCTTCTAAAACTACTTGAAAGAGTTCAGTGATACTCGTAAAGGAACAAGACCTTATCACTGATGCATAGATTGTTCTTTGAGTCAGCTCTGTTTTTGTTCTGTTCTCTCATATATAGGAGCTTTCTCGCCAAACCTGAACCAAATAGGATATAGTCTTGAAACTCCCGTGAGGCATCACATTTGAGAATTAACTTTCTTTTGATGGATTCTTTCAATGAATCAACTAGGTTCAGGTACAATCCAAATTCAAACACGATGGTCGATGCAGATGGCGATTCTGAGTTCTCCGGGATTCTTGAAATCTATGTTCATCATGCCAGGAATATTCACAACATATGTATCTATGATAACCAAGATGTTTATGCAAAATTCTCTCTAACTTATAATCCCGATGAAACCCTTTCAACTAGAATTATCAATGGAGGCGGCAAAAACCCAGAATTCAATGAAAACTTCATGATGAAACTCACTCAACTTGATGCAGTCCTCAAATGTGAAATTTGGATGCTTAGTAGAGTTAGAAACTACATGGAGGATCAGCTTCTAGGATTTGCTTTGGTCCCTATTTCACAAATTTCTGGCAAAGGAAAGGTGACTCAAGATTACAGCCTCTCCTCCACTGACCTCTTTCACTCTCCAGCTGGCACTGTCAAATTGTCTCTTTCCTTAAACACATCTTTGCCTGTTAATCCCTCAGCAACAGCTGCCAACTCGTCAATATCATCAGAGGTTGTGCTTCTTGATAGAAAGATATCGGAGGTTATTTTGGAGCCAGTTGAGTATTCGAGAATTGAATTTCCTGATATCAATGTTGTTAGAGAGAATCAGCAAATGGTCTCAGAGTATTTTGATGGCATGGGTTCCAGGCCTGGCTCTTTTCTTTACCTTGGTGCCTCTCCACAACCTGCTGTTCATGACTATGAAATGACAACAAATTCCTCCGAGGAAAATCAAGGAGGTTCAGGTTCTCCTAATGGCAGCATCCAAAACTCCAGTTTCTTGAGCTCTACGACAACAAGCCTGAGCGATGACAGAAATTCCTCCGATTCATTTGAGAGAAAGATTCGTTTAGGTGGTCAATCATCAAACTCTCTTAACGTTTTGATCACCACAGAGGCTAATCATAACTCCTGCGCTTGCCCTGACACTCCAACTTCAAAGAAGGGAAATGAAGTCCGAGATGAAAAGGAATCAAATTTTACAAACAAGGAGGAGGAGAGCAATAAGGAAGGAAACATGAGTTCTATTAAATTTGGTCAAGTATTTTCAGCTCCACTAGGAAACATCAATCTTGAGGCCGAGCAGTCTGCAATGCAGCAGCAAATAGTAGACATGTACATGAGGAGCATGCAACAATTCACAGAATCTTTGGCCAAGATGAAGCTACCTATGGATCTTGACAAACCGGAACCTGAGGACCGCGGTGACGTGATTCAAAGTCACAGAAATGAACCAGAGCTTGAGAAGAAGAAAAAGGACGGAGGTCGAGTGTTTTATGGTAGCCGGGCATTCTTCTAGTCAATAATCCTTGCCGCTGCGCATGTTACCTAGGTTTGTTCCACCAGGAAATGAAGTTTAATTTATCGGCTACTTCAGTGGTGTTTATGACTCAAATCAATAACCTTAGTGTTGTTTAACCTTTCTTTTTTATCACTACAATTTCTTCTAATATGTCACATGTTTCAAATTATGCAAGAATAAATGTGTCCGTATTGAAGAATCGCCGAAGACTTCTATGTTGTAGAAGGGGATCTTGAATCCTCTATAGCATCTGTACTATTTGCAGCTTGTGAACACAGAATTTTATTTGTAAGATTACGTATATAGAAAGTGGTATGATATTCTGGGAAATGCCAGCCTTGCATGACAAGCAGGCCTGTGTTTCAAGTCATTAAATATTTTTGTATCTTAGATAAGAACGATTGTGGCTGCATGACAAGCAGGCCTGTGCATCAATCTGCTTATCCCCGTTCGCAGCTATTCAGTTCTTCTTTATACATCTAGTTTGTGATAAGGTTAATTTTGATGGGTTTTTTTTCATTTCTCAGCTTCTCATCAACAAGTATGAGCTTTTGCATGTTTTAATTTATGTTTTGAATACTATTTTGTTGGCTCGCGCTATAATGTAGGGAAGAGCAATTTTTTTTCTCAAAGTAAAAAAACAAGTGAGAGCATTGTTAATTTTTTTAACATTAAAAAAATTTTAATTTTACTTTTTAAAATTAAGCATTAATTTTAATAAAAAATTATTATTAAATCACGAAAACTCTATATAAATATCAAAGTTAATTCAAAGTCAACTTAATATTAAAGAATCAAATTGAAAAGAAAAAATCAAGTGAAAAAAAAAAAGAAACATTGTGGGTATATATTGCAATCAATATTTGATTGTGTTTCCTCCCAAGTTGCATTTTTATTATTTTTTTAATAATTTTTTCATTTCACATTATCTCACATATTCATCATTTTAAATATCATTTCATGATTTGCCGAGCATAAAGTTTTTTTAAAACAAACTATAATTATTGTTAAAAATAATAAAAATAAAAATTAAATTTGACATAAAAAGCATTAAAAGCGTTAGGTGTAGAAACTAAGAAGATGAGAAAGAAAAGAAAGTGAAAAATAAAAAGATTGCTGAAGCCATATCAAAGGTAATTTGTCTTCATGCGCCACCGAGCAAAAGGCCCTCGTCATGATAACTCCATTGGTTAAATTTGTGGTCGTGTTTAGAGCTTGTAGCCACTGTATGCGTCGTCATAGTTTTGGAACCTTTTTGAGTTTTTGGCACACATTTTCCATGCAACAATTCAATCCATTTCCTAATTTGAAAAAAAAAACATTGAATATTTGTTTTAGTTTTAAATCTATACTTAAAGTTTTAGTTATTTTAAATTTATAATATTAAATTTTATTATGCCTAATAAAATATTAATTAAGCATGATAATTTTTTTTTAATATCCTAGAGTCTCATATCAAGTTAAATAGAACAAATCATTAAATTAAAGATAAAAAAAATTATTGTTAAATAAAAAATTTTAAGATTGAATTTAAAAAAAATAATCAAGCATTAACACCATAATTTTTTCTCAACATTTTGAGAATCTCGTAACAAAATTTGAGATGTATCACTGAGATTTTAGTTTTTTAATATGTGGGTTTTTTTATTATCATCAAACAAATCAAATTAATATTTTTAGTTGGTAGATCTCGATTGAGAATTTATAAAAAATTAAGTTTATTATTTTTATTAAAATAATAAATTTTTAATTTAATGTTTTTTAATTTTATCAGGTCAAGATTGACCTCTAAGTTATTAATATTTTTAAATCTCAACTTGTAAAAGATGATAATTAACGTGACATCAATTTTTTATATGAACCTTTTGTATTAAAGTTCTATTTATTATTTAACTTCGCAATTTGTCTTAATCTAGTCGTTGGGCGGTATAAAGAAATTTAAAAGGCCCCTTTTCTTATATTAGCATAAAAAATGATTATAAATGTGTTAAAAACAATGTTTACATCATTACCATTTATCTAAAGCTTCTACTACAATTTAAGCTCGTAAACTCTTCATACTTCAAAGAGACGCGTACGTATTGTGGATATAAAGTACAGATGGAACCTGTACGAATTCTGCCATAGCAAAACAGCTTCTTCTTCTTCTTCTTCCTGGATTTCATACAAAGAAGGAGTATAGGCATGGAAACACGTCCGCCCTCCATAAGGATAGTTTCCTGAAACTCATACTTGACTATATTGGCTAAGCAATGAGTCGTAATTCTACTGTGTTTCTCTCCTTCTACAGATAAATTTCTGAGAATTGGATGCTAAAAGTAGACCATCCTCGCAACACTGACAGATAATCATTATCCGGCCTGCACTTTGATAAGAGATTGACAACCTGAAGACAGTCATCAAGTATTATATATAGGAGATTGGCCTGCCGGCCCTGCCTCCTTAATTTGCTGAGAGGAGACACGATACAATATTTGCAGCTCTAGTTTTTTTTTAATGCAAATCAGGGCGTAATGCTCTGTAGAACTAAATTAAATATGTTAATACGAAAGCAAATATAAACCCATAGGGATTCACTAATAATTGAACAATAGTGAATAATTGAATTAAATTAAGCTCTAGTTTCTTCAATAGTTGTACGAGTCACCTAAAATAACTTGTCCACAGCTATTGAACAATAACGTTTCTTCAATAGTTTCTTCAATGATTGAACAATAACGTCTGTTCCACAGCTAAAGCGCTGTTTCTTGATCGCAAGAAAGATTTATCAAATGAATTCATGAAACTCGAGAATTTGTATACAAAATAAATTGAAAAAAAGAAGAAGAAAGATTTAAACCAAGTTAATTATAACTCGAGCTATAAAATAAAAAATATATATATATATAATAAATTATAAAATATAATTTTCAACTAATAATAATTTTTTAAAAAAATTAATCTAAACAAAAAAAATATAATAAAACAACTTGAGTTAATATAAGTAATCCATTAAACTTGCAATATAAATATAAAATTAAAATAACTACATAACAAATAAAGACAATCGAATCATAAATCTCAATATCTATTAAACATAATGCTTAAAAAAAAAGAATTCTTGCAATAATAAAAGCGTCATCATTTTAGTTTGTTTTGTAAGTTAATTAATACATCTTGCTTAGTGGTCACGTATTTCTAGCACTCATCAATGCTAGTACGGAATCCTTAGAAGCATCTCAGAATCACCGGCAGTTTTTATTAATAATCAAAGTGGTTAGAAATTTGACTTTCTCTTTGAACTCTTTTTTTTTTTTTATGTTGAGGTCTAATGTGGTATATAATTGTTTTATAGCTCTTAACCCTTCTTCTTCTTTCTTAATAAAATGCTATTAACTCTATTCTTTCATATGACCTATGCCCCTTTATTTTCCATACCAGAGTCAATAACCCTAACAATAACCCTAATAATAACCCTAAGAAGAAGAAGAAGAAGAAGAAGAAGAAGAATTGAGGATGCCCTCATGTTATAAGCTGGAGTAGTGATTTGCTGGATTCATGCATGCAAGTAGATGATGGAGATATTTTTGCTAAAGCCACAAAATTTCAAAATTTCTTGGTGGATATCATTGTAATGGTGGGGCAGATTAGACCATTTTTCCACACATTGTGCATATTCTTCAAAATAAATATACAAGGCACGTTTAAAAAGGGTCCTATGAGACTTGGAAATGGTAGGAATCCAAGGTGCCACTTGTATATTCCACTGTGATATATATAGGGTTCATTTGTTTGTCTGCACACCCGTAATAGTGCTCTTACTCTGAATGCTGGTGTGTTTTTATTTATTTATTTATTTAATAAACTGCACCTAACTCCTACAACCCTTAGCCATCAAGCTTCCTTCCCCTCATGATTAGTGAGGTGATTAATTCCAAACATGCTTGACCATTCTTTTGGTTTTTTACTATTGCTATTAACCAGCGATAATCCTACAAAAATTATGTTTTTAATTACGACGAGAATTTTATTGCTTTCATGAGCAGACTTGGAAATGCATTCTTTCAATCAACAGTGTTCAAAAATCTGAAGTAACACGGTATTACTATTTACAAGCATGCTAGCAGTTTTTTTAAAAATAAATATATTAAAATAAATTTTTTTATTTTTTAAAAAATATTCCTAGCATCAACACACTAAAACATTTTAAAAATAAATAATTAATAAATAAATAAATTTTCATCCCTATCTATTTAAGCCAAGATTCCATATTGGGCTTGATAGCAGAAAAGGTAGAGAAACAATAGTGTCGTTCTCTGTAGCGGCATGGTACTGGTGTCTTGGATGCCCAGCTTAGCTTTTAGGCTAGATCTTAAGGCTTGATTCGTGGCCCTGGAGAGTTATTGCTCAGCCCATCTAACCATTTTTTTAACTAATTTTATTTAATTACAAAAATATCAATAAAAACATAGTTTGAAAATTATCTCGTTAAGATGGTATCCAAGCATGAAAAAAACCCATCGAAATTTGTATCAAGTCATCACTCTTTCTAAGCCATAAAAAGAGAAACATAGAGGATACGATTGCATCAAATATAATTCCTAGCACTGAAAAGTTTTCTTTGTATCTATTTCTTTTATAAATAAACTCAAATAATAAATGATAAAATATTATTAATTATTTATTGAACATTTGTCCATCATCACTCCTGTATATTTTATAGTGGTGGTAAAAATAAAATTATATATATATATATATATATATATATATATATATATGAACACTAACTATCATCGCTCCAAAGAATGCTAAATGTTGCAAATTCGATGCCAGAATAAATGTGTTGAGTTTTGCAGAACATTGGATTGTAGAATTCACTGTATAATTCATAAAATGAAATTCAAAGGAGTTTCATAAATCCAGTAATCCAGAATAGTATATAAAATTTATAAAGTGAGCCAAATTGTTTTTAAAAATTCGTAAAAAACCTGAACTTCGTATCTAGTTTACTTAATTTGTATGTATTTTTAATTGATATTTATGTAAAACATCAAATACTGTATAATATTTAAATCTTTATCTTATTTTAAAGTTGTTATTTAAAGTATTTTTTATTTAGAAATATATTAAAATAATTTATTTTTTATTTTTTAAAATTTTTTTTTTTAACATCAGCACATTAAAATAATAATAAAAAACCTCAAAAAATTTAAAGCAAAAATAATATATTTTTAAAAAAAGATACAAATAGTGTCTAAATATTTATAAATATCAACTTCGCATGTTTTAACTAGTGGGTTTGGAAGCATTTTGATGTTTATTTGGTTTCACTGTGATGAAGAGCCGGACAATGAATCTAATTAATTGTTAAAACAAAAAAAAAAAAAAAGAAGAAAAAGCAAAAGACAAAATATAATGAAAAGAAAATGAGATATTTCATGGATTTATGAAACATGAACGAACATACAATATGAAAAACACTAAAAAAATACAACTGAACAAAATATGATTTATGTATAATTTTTTTTCTAGAAATATAACCAACAACACCTAAATTCTTTGTCTTTTTAGATTATCAATTATTAGATTCTACATTGTAAATGAAAATCATTCTATTTTAACTTTATATTTTAAAAATATTTATATTTTATGTTTTATGATTAAATAATGTTAATAAACTATCTTAATCTAATAATTTAAACTGTTAGATAAGATTTCAGGATATAATTTATATTATTCTGTAATACACTTTTTTTAATGAAAGTCGCTTGAATTTAAAACTTGCATATGCTTTTTTTTTGGATTTTAGAAAACTCTACTTTTCAGAAAGCTTACTTTGTGGAACTAGATAAGTAGGTAAAACCTCAGTTGTCCTAGATTCTTACAAAAAGTGCATGCCTTAACTTGAACTCGAGATTTGTTATGCAAATTTTAAGCTTTTTATTGGGAACAATGCTCATTTTATATTGTATTTAATTTTTATGAAATAAATAAAAATAATAAGATTCAAACTCGTGATTGCTTAGTTATCAAAGCTCTGGTATCATATCAAAAAATTATCTCAACCCAATAACTTAAACTATCAAGCAAGGTTTCAGACTATAATTTATATTATTTTTTAATAAATACTTATAAAAAAAATTATTTTACTCGTGTTTTATTTTATTTTTATTATTATTCCTCTCAATTCCTTATAAATGGTGTAATGTCTCTCAAAAACCAAATTTAAAAAAACAGGTTATATAGCTATTAGAGCTAAAACTGGAACTGTAAAAAAAATTTAGAAAAGTAACATTGTGAATTTTAAAACTATAAAAATATACGTGAAGCATTAAAAAGTCAAAATAAGTTTTATCCTTGAAAAAAATTCTTTTTAGTAATATCTCTCCCTACCCTGACGGGAAATAAAATTCTCTAAATGTTGCAGTATCTCTCTCTACCCTTGCGGGAAATAACCACGTCGATAATGGTTTACACCATAGTTATTGATCATGGTTTCGGGGTTGTTCTGATGAAATGTGAGATTTTAATATTTTATATAATACTTTTTTAAAATAATACATATGAACATGACTATATGCTGTTAAAAAAATAGGAAGAATGAAATGTAATATAGTTATTTTATTTTAAAAAATTAAAAAAGATTTTATGTAAATATATGTTATAAACAAATATAAGATATGAAGTATGATAAAATTATTTTATATAGAAAAGTTAAAAAATAATCTAGATATAAATTATAAAACAATTAGTCATAAAGTGTATTATAATTATTGTGTATCAAATCCTCAATAAATAATTCATGTAATAATAAATTATATATAAAAAAATGAGGCATGAAATGCATTATAATTATCTCATATTGAAAGATTAATAAATAATCTATATAAATGCAGGTTCTATATAATTATTTAATATCAAAAAATTAAGAAATAGTTCATATAAATATATTTTATAAAAAAATATGAGTTATTATTACATCAAAAAATAATAAATAATTAATATAAAAAATATTCTAAAATTAATTTTATATTTTTAATATTTTTTAAAAATATATTAAAAAACAACATGAGTTACCGGGTTTTAAGTTGACCAGACCAATTATATTTTCAGGTCTTTATAATTTGAAACCCGTCCATAACCCCGGGTCTCAAATAAATGTGAGGTTGTGCCAGGTGGCATAACCGTGCCTTATACCACGGAAAAACAAGGGAGATTGGCTTCCACACCATGACCCCGTTGTTTAAAACCCAAATCGGTCCTCCGGGTCAACTTGGACCCGGCTGACTTGAGAGGCTACAAATTCTGGTCTTGTATTGTTGCCTGGACTGGCCCCACTATAAAACGATACCCCACATTTTAGAGAGCTTTCACCCCTCTCATGTCTTCTCCAATCCAAGTGCACTGCATTTTTCCCTCTCTAAAAGAGTTTCCCTACCTGTCTTCCTTTGTATCCCAAAATTTTCGGGGTCCCACAACTCAAGACCCTGCTGACTATAAAGACAACATTGAAGAAACAGGGTTTACCTGGCTCCGTCCATTTCCCTATCTGTCTCTCATCCTCAACAAAATTCTCCCCATGAAATGGCAGATCACTTTGGAGGCGCAATCTCTCTCTCTCGAGAACTCCCCAACACCTCTGATGACTCCTCCTCCGATCATAGCCCAAGAAGTGTCCCTACACTCTCCGCCACTCCTGTAACTGCAGACTCTCCATCAAGACTTGGTCGACCCCACAACAATACCTCTCCTGATGATCACATCCACCACAACAACATCCAATCAGTTCAGATCCAGAGAAAGCCAAGAGGCAGACCTCCGGGCTCAAAAAACAGGCCTAAACCACCCATTATCATCACCAAAGACTGTGAATCCTCCATGAAGCCAGCCATCCTCGAGATCTCCGCTGGTTCTGATGTAATCGAAACCATCGTCAACTTTGCTCGTAGAAACCATGCGGGCATAAGTGTTATAAGTGCAACTGGGTCTGTTGCTAATGTTACTCTTCGCCACCCAGTATCTCATACTCCTTCTCTATCTCTACATGGACCGTTTAACTTGCTTGCATTGTTTGGCTCTGTTGCTGGTTCTCTCGCAACAAACAAAGCATCATGTGCTTCTTCTCCTGGTTCTGCAGTGCATTCTTGTTCTTCTTTTGGGATATCTCTTGCAGGGGCACAAGGGCAGGTTTTTGGAGGGATAGTGGCTGGAAAGGTGATAGCTGCAACGCAAGTTGTGGTGGTGGCAGCTACTTTCTTGAACCCTACGTTTCACAGGCTACCAGGTGAGAATGATGAGGCTGACCAAGAGACTAAACCTAGTGTTGGCGGCGGCGGTCCTGCAAGCGAGTCTTGCGTTAGTACTGGCATGTCCATGGCTGTTTATGGTGTGGCTAATCCAACTCCAGTCAATTGCCAGATGTCTCCTCCTGAAATTATGCACTGGCCGGGTCCTCCCTCGCGCCCATCTTATTAGGAGAAATAAAATGTTCACCTTTCTTGGGCAAGGATTTAGGTGCATAATCGAGTTAGATGACTTGCAGTTTGTGGTAATTAGTTTTACAAAATTTTCTGGGTGGTGTTTAAGAAAGTGAAATTTAGTTCGAGAATTTTATTGTTAGAACTTCAACTAAATTGATTTGTCTTTCTCTGGATGTCTAGCTTTTGTTCTAGTTCTTGGATTTTTGTTGTCTGGTGTTTGTTGCTAATTTTAGACTTTACCTTCTTAATTCTAATATTTATGAAGCTTCTAAATGGACACGAGCCCTTTCTTTTCCTTGTTTTAGTTTTGTTGTTCCATCAATGGCGGATATATGCTTTTATATTTCTCTAAAAGTTAATCTGGTTCACAAGTATGTTTGTAAATTTGTTTGTAATCCTGAAGAAGAGGGGTGACATTTGCATGCAGGCAGGTAGTGCAGAACCCTCAATGGTTTAGGCTATTGTTACCATGTTGTTTTCTGTAGCCAATGACCTGATGCCAACGTCAGATCTTTGGGAATTCAATGCCAGGGGTCCTTAAACCCCATGGGAAAGGTCCGAATTTCACCTTCTCCCAAACAATTAAAGCTCACATGCAGATATGCCTTATTGGAAGCAAGAAACTCTATCCAGAGCTGTCAACTGGTGCTGTAGGCTATAGCCTAGCTAGATAACTAGACTGTATTTCTATTATCATATCTGGTAGCTTTCCTCACCGAGTCATCTTTTCTTTTTTGTCACGGTCAACAACCCAGTTGATCCATCTTCGTTTTCACATGACAACTGGTTTTCATTACAACTGGTTAGGGCTTATGGAACCAGAGCCTAACATGAATGTACTTAAAAGTGCATGAGTACAAAAAATTGTACTTGTTCGAGGCTTCTTATCTGAGAATGTCTAAGTTAAAAAAAAAAATTGGTTCGTTCGTGTACCTTTTGTAGTATGCATATTAAATAAAACTACTATTCTATAGTAGGTGCGTGTAATTTGTTTGCCAATATTATATAGTATTTGGCATGAACTTTTTTGATATCTCACACGATATAATTAACGAACAGATATCATATAATATCTCCTGCTGTTAGCTAGCTAGATACATTCCATCCGACCTGTACCAAGCACTCGTACATTCGTCTTCCATGGTGATCTGTAGGAGGCTTTGCTTGTTTTTTAGCTGCTGTGTGTTTCTCTAGTCCATGAACCATTTTCTTCGTATTATAAGGGAGTCTCTAATACAAGAGCTAAAAGTAGAGCTAAAAAAACAGATAAAAAAAACTTAACTTTAATCCCTCATTTGTATAGCTCGAGCATACTGTAGGAATGACAAGCCATGACATTGGTTCAGTCAAAATACACAGTACATACTTTGCTTTCAGACGTGACAATCACTGCATTTCCCGACTTAACAACCCCCCCCCCCCCCCCCCCCCCACCTTGTTAGTCCTCCATGGAGAGGGAGGGAGGGAGAGAGAGAGGGGTAACTTTTTTTTTTATGTACTCGGATAAAATGATGAAAGTTACTCAGTACCGTGGTGAAAACATGGGTCAAGGTGACTGCAAGGACTGAGAGGGTTTAGGCCAAGTGGGTGCACGCGGGGTCAGTAATGCAGTGAGCAAGTCTGAGGTTTGTACACTTTGTCAATCTCTTATTGGCCAAGTATTTTCACGAGCTATGTAATTGTTAGAAAGGAGGGTAAAAAGCTGGTCTCAATTGGGAGTATTTATTTCCACCTAGTCTAATATTTAAACAACCATGCCGGGATTGCTATTTTTGTGCCTGGATTTGCTTTCAAAAGGGGTTGAATGCGCAAATATGAAAGGCTTTTTCATGTGTTGGGAATTGGAACTTGGTTCCAGTGTGGTGAGCTGTATGCATGTAAAGTGGATCTTGTTCTTGTTGCTTCAACCACGTCCAAGAGTAAAGTTTAGGTTAGGGCTTAGAGGGGCCGTTGTTTGGCTAACGTTCTCCAATGCAAAGGCTGGTTCAAGTCTGTACTTCGAAATTGAATACGGAAAGTGTGGGATTGACAGATAGAGTTCTTTGTCCGTTGGTTCTCTTTTGGTCCCCAGTACATATCCTACGGTTCATTGCAATCTTCTGCTGCATTTCCTTTCTAATTATCGATTGCTATCGTACTGCACTATGCAGTCATTAATTACTTTAAGCATAATTACGAATTACGATACCTCCTGGACTTCGACGGTTCGACCGATTGGATTTAGATCCTTGTTCTTTCAGACATTGAATTTACACCCCTTGAAGGCTTGAACTCTTAATTTGTTAAATTAGATGCTTTTTAACACACTACGAGAGAGTTGTCTTAGTTTGTTCATGCTAACGTTTCCTTCTTGCGTACTTGATTTTGATGCATGTTCTGTCCAAATCTCAAACGGATTATATATATAACAGCTCGAAAGTGCTTGCCATAAATTCTAAATTTGGTAGCTTTTCAGACGAAGATGCTAAGAATTAAAGAAAAAGAATTCAGCTGTGCTTGCTGAAGTTTTGAAATGAGAATCAGATGTGCATCTAGTCATTGGATCCTATCTTGACAGATTTTCGACAGTTGATCTCCAAACAGCAAGAGGTTCATGTGTGCTACACTTTACGCAAAAACAATCGTCGTATGGACTAGCTCGTTAGCTAAACTTGCCCATAATGCGTGTCACAGGGACTCTAGCCTCACTGCACAAAGCCTTTTCTCACCCTTTTTCTAGCTGGTGTTTAGCTACAGTGATGTGTTTTTGCTCATACAAAAAGTTTTTCCACACTTTAACTCATTGTAATTAAGCAGAATTAACATGAACAACAAGATAGAATAATGCACGACATGTACAGTAAAATTTGCAACCTTCGTTATTATCTCAACAAATTACAAGGCAAAAACTATCATAATAGTATGAAAAAAGGATTGTCACTTTCCTGCCGAATTCATTGCTGTCAATGCAAGGCTGCCACTGTATATTGCTACCAAATTCTAGACAACTTGCATTCATAGACGCGTCCTCCCGCCTAGGCCTCTTAACACTATGCCATTGAGATGACATTATTATTAACCTTATTTTGTATGATGATACGGTCGAAGTTACTATTCCTCGTGGACCCGGTTCAATCCTCTTCCTGGACTTAGATGCCCTTCGTAATAATAATAATAATAATAATAATAGAGAAAGAATTAAGAGAAAGCTTTATTAAGGAATATAAGTTCAAAGTCTGAAAATCTGAGATGAGTTTCTTAATATTCAGTCTTTAATTATACACTTCCATGGATTCTTCGTTTTTTTACTGAGAGCTTTATTAACGAGAAGAGATTTTCTGTAAAAACATTATATTACAATATGGATTTACGAAATTGTAAGTAAATTTATAAAAAAGTAATTAGAACTTTACTACTTAATTTTTATTAAATAAATAGATAATGATATTCAAACTCTTGATTATTTAGTCTTCAAAACTTTAATAATATATTAAATAATCATCTCAAGTCAATAATTTAAACTATTAAATGAAATTCTAATACATAAATTATATTATTATCTTTAAGAAGAACTGATTAATTTTTTAAGTAATATTATTGTAAAGATATCAATGGCTCTATCAAGTGTCAGAAGATTAGAGAGATTGATATTGTTAGAATGTTGTTAATATTTTTTTGTTAGTTAAATGAATTTGTTAGCATTGTTTCAATGAAAAAAAAAAGAGCAAATATTATGTAATATTTTTCTAACACTCCATATATAAATTGAGATTAGTGATATGAATATTTAAGGAAAAACAAATAATAAAACAGTGCTAAAATTTATCTTTTGCTTCTTTATATAGCAAATTCATTCCTTGTTCTTCTTCTTTTCTACTCTATGCTCTTTTTTTTTTTATTTCTATTTAGAAGTATAAGAATTACTGTTTTTCAATTACAAGAAATATAATTATTCTAATATATATATATATATATAATTAATTAATTCCTGTATTTTTTTTTAATTCAATACCTCTTGATTCGAATACGATGCTAACTAAAGATGAAGTATTAGTAAAAAGTTACAGAGATGTTGAAATATTGTGTTTAATCATTTACAAGCAGGATCGAGCATCATGCCAAATTGTAATAACTTGGAATACAACACGAATAATATATGTGACCTGATCTGGTTGATTATATAAAAGAAATAATGTCGAGAGCTTTGAATTTATGAAAGAGTTCATGCAACTAATTCATGGATGCTTGGATAGCTTAATTCTTCTTCATAAACGACGGCTTGCGTGTAAATATGTATATTAAATATTTAGACAAATTAAATATTTGTAAACAATCGAACAAATAGTAGTTATTTTTATGATGACGTAAGTAGTCCTAATTCAAGCGCAGGACACTGTTTTTCAATTTTATTTTTTTTACAGGGCCATTGGAAAATATATTCAAATACTATACTGTGGAGTTTGAAGAGTTTTTTCCTAGACTAGCTTAGTATAAAAAATATTTTCTAATCAAGTATAGTAAAAAAATAACTCTCAAATTAGCTTAATAGTTGATACATGCATAGTATACGTCATGTGTTACACGCACAAAATATTTAATTACACATATGTTACATTTGTATATAAATTATTGCGTTTATTTGTGAAATATTTTTCAATGTTGTGAAAAGAACTCGGAATGTGAGCTAATTCGATCGCTGGACGCTCTAGGGATTTTCTTTTATGTCAGTTCTGACTTGACAATCAAGTTTGACATTTCCATGGAATCCAACTTCTTTTCACCGGCCATGACATGAACATGGTTTCTAGTGAAGTCGTGAAAATTTAAGACATGAATGATGTTTTCATTATTTGTATAATTGTGTGGGGGTAGTGTGTATTTTTTAAAATTATTTTTTTATTAAAAATAAATTAAAATAATATTTTTTTTATTTTTTAAAATTTATTTTTAATATTATTACATCAAATTAAATAAATAGTAAAACACTAAAAAAATAATTTAAAACAAAATATTTTTTAATTATTTTTAAAAGTATTTTTGCATTGTAAAAATAAACAGCATCAAATTGTGTTTCAAGTTCTGTTAATTGAGCCTGAATCTAGATTTTTTTTTCTCTTAAGTCATGTCTCTTACAACATAGGTTTTTTTTTTGTAGAAATAAGAAACTCATTAACGTTTAAATTAGTAAATGTAGGGGGGTAAAATAATATATAAAAATAAAAACAATCTTAGGAGTACAACGCAATTCCTTGTAGTGTACTGTTGTTGTTGAATTAACAGAATTTTAGCTAGAAATCTTTTATATTTGATCTGCAGCAAACTACAGTGATGGCAGACTCGTGGGCCTTCAACGTGCTACAGGAGAATTGGATTCATAAAGATACGGACAAAAAAAAACGTGTCTCTCTCAGGATTAAAAAAAAAAATAGAAATAAAGCATTTAATGTTCAATAAAAAATGGTGGGTGAAGAGAGCTGCTTCTCAGCTTATGACCTCACGAGTCTAATCAGTAGCATTCAATTCAATTCGCAACCCTCTGATTTTTCCCCCCTGCATTTCTAACGAGATCATGTGATGTGTTGAGCCTGACTGAAGGTTGACCTTAATTTCATGTGATACATCGCTTGCTGCTGATGATTTGTCAAATTAAATAAATTTTGGGCAGAGATGGTGTACTTTTCTAAACTAAAATACAGATCCTAAGTAATTGAATGAGATTCCATTGTATACTCCTTCCTAGCTTGGGTTCCTGTAACCCCAGATTCCCAACATTTTGGATCGTTGATCATGACTGGAATCACTGGATTAGGTCGCACATCAGAACATCCGATCTATGCCCGAGACACGGTGGAAGTTCCGAGGAGTGGGCGTATATATATTTATATACAAAATGCATATGCGGGTGTGTGTGTAATAAGATCTTAACAAAGCAAAGCTTGTTGAACCGAACAAAGCGAATAGATGAAGCAAGTTTTATTGAAATGAGTAAAGCAGTAAGCAGCAGCAACTGGCAGGCTAGCTTTTGCCTAAAACAAGGAACACCAAGGAGGAGGGGAGAAAAGTACAAGAGGAAACAGCACTAAGAAAAGCAGTACATATGACACATAGAGGGATCAAGCAGGTTTGCCAGTGGACAGAGGCTTCTTTGCATTGGGTGGGAAATGAGAGGCTTGATCTTGATTGTGTTGATCGATGGGAGGATTACTTTTGGATGTTTCATTGATGACAGCGACAGTTGTGGCTCCAGATGAAACATGAGTAGTGCTATCACCACCTGCAGTTGCCTGTCCGAAGTCTGCTAAGGGCTCATTGCCGGTGAGTATCCCTGGTGGGAGGACTTGAGATGCTTGGCGTCTATGGCGAGACATGAGTCTTTGCTGCTCTTCGATGTTTGTTTGAGGGGGGAAGAGAGACAGAGAGAGAGAGAGAGCGAGAGAGGGAGAGGGGGAGGGATTGGTTTGAAGGCCACGGATGAATCATGGAGTTTGAGTCTTGAGGTATATATAGACTTTTTTTCTTCTTTTTTTTCGTGGTGGTGAGCGTGAGCTTTTTTTCTTTTTAATGTTTCGGTCAGATGATGTTCTCAAGGAAGTTAAACCCAGATAAGATTAAAGGTAATTAATTATTTATGTCTACGAAATGAATTTATTTATTATGCCATAGTATTTATTTTCCTAATTTCATTGATTACCTCTTGAATTGTAATTGTAAGAGGGTGTAGTTACAACTCACAAAAAAATATAATTCCAAAATACAACAAAAAAACAAGAATTCGGATTTTCTTATACTCTTACAAGAACATGTCCGGTTCATGTTTAATCTCACAAGTAGTCCGTTTTGAATTCAATTATTTATGAATTAAGGTTTAATCATGTCTCTTCTTTCATGTTTTGTCATTTCTATTAAATCTAAATACTTAAATTCAAATTAAATGGAGATTGTTTAGTGCGAAACAGATATGACAGAAGTTTAACTCTTTATTAATCTATTTCTCTCACCGCATCTAAATCATAGATTTAGATTCTCTTATGATCTCATATAAATATGTTCGAAATCTCACAATTAGATTTGAATTCAATAATAATTTATATAGGTTTGGTAAGTGAAATAATAATTAAGGAAAAAAGTTAAATTGTTGCCATTTTTATGATATACTAAATCATGTATATTTAATATGAATTCAGTGGTTTGATTTCGATAAAAGCTGACGAGTGTATTTAGGGCATCTATTAAGAACAATCTAAATGCATTTATTGTACTATATTTATTGTCAGATCATGTTGAAAACATAAATATTTAAATAAAAATACTGATATTATTATTGATATTATACAAGTGTTATTACCAATACAATTAATTAAAAATCTTGGGTTGTAAATGTTGTTTATATTTTTATTTTTTTCATTCTCATCCTCACAAAATTTTAGAGGAAGCAATAATATAGTATAGGCCAAACCTGAAAAATATCATACAATTATATATAACTTCTAATGTTATAATCAAGTTATTTTTTATATCAATTTAATTTATTGAAAGACTTTTAGAAATTCCATATATTTTTAAGGCTTTATTCTATATTTTCATCTCACTTGTGTGTTTTATATATATATAAGAAACAACATCATTTTGTGAAGAGATGAATGTTTTCTATTAGGTGATTCTAATAAAAAAAACTTAATTAATTAATGTTAATTAATTAACACATGAAGATTTTTAGGAAAAGGTATGTGTTGTGGTAGTTATTTTTATTTTTTTTTAATTTAGTTTAGAAAACGAAATACTATACTTACTAAATTTATTTTTTTAATTGGTTAAAGACTTTTATTGTTTTTCTTTTATTTAAGTTTCCTAGTTATATAGGTTAGTTTTGGATTTTTTTAGGGAATTGTAAAAATAAAATATTTAATAATAAAATTATAAATTAAAATTTCATATGACAACCCTATTCAGCTTCAATTTTGTCTTTCTAGCATGCTATCTTCTAGTGTGTTATTTTTGTTCGAGTTAATTGATATTAAAACCTAGCAATTCTAGTGGTTATTTATTTATTATGTGCTAGAATAACTATGGTTGGAAGAGATACTCAAAAATAAAGTGTTCGTCTAGAAGAGGATAGGAAGGTTTATCCTTGATAGAAAAATATTCAGAAACTAATAATAGAAGACATATAGATACTAATTGTAGAATTAAAAATAAATGTTTAGAAGCTGGTGATAAAAAACAAGCGGAGATGAATTGCGGAATTAACCTATCAATTGGTGGGAGTTATGACTTTGAAGGATCATGAGAAAAATGATCAAGGATCCATAGTTAATTTTGAAAACATGTTTCAAAGGCACAAGCAAAGAAAACAATTTTTTAATCAAGATAAATATAATATTAAAACTAAAAGTTTTGATGATTTTAGTTTCTTTGTGGATTTGAATCAACCACCAAAACTTGATGAGGATTGTAAAAATGATGTTAAAGGAGAAGATTTGGATCCAAAATTCTTGACATGTGATGTCCGTACAAATGAAATAAAATTAGATGTGGTTATAAAGATAATTTTTTTTTATGAAACAAGTTGCGAAAAATACACCTCACATATATTTAAAGGAAGATTTTAAAATTGATGAGGTCAAGATTGATGTTATTGTACTTTATATAAAAGTTGCGTGGTAAATTTTCAAATCTCCTTCTAACATTAAGATTGATTCCGTTGTTAGATAGACTTAGCGTGACAAATATGATATTTCTAACAAAAACATTGAGCACGTAAAGGGTTGGAAATTTTTTATTGGATATTTATGAGATTGAGACAATAATAAATTAAACTCAATAATGAGTTTTTTCAGACTAAGAGAGACCACTGCAAAAGGATTTTTAGAAAGAAAAATTTGTTTTTCTAATTAATTTTATTTTTCCTAATTAGCTTAGGAAATTAAGTATTATGCCTAATAATATTTTTCTCAATTTGTTTAGGATTTTTAAAAAAGAAAAAATATTAATGATGCACATGAAGTAACTAATGATATCCTATTAATTACTATTTAAAGTTCACTTTATAGGTTGTTTGGAAATCTTGTGATTGAATTCAATTTAAATGGTTAAATCAATTTTTATGTTTTGAATTCTTTTAATGATATAGTTGGCCCTTCTAATGATATAAATAACAAAGAAAACTCTATAAATTTTTAATTTAGCTTTCTCTTATAAAAATATATTATATTTAATGCATATACAACAAGAGAATGGATCATATTATTAGACTCATTGGTCTAAGAATTTAAAATTATTGATCGTTGTTAATTAATCTTTTCTATATAGCCTAAAATAATCACCAAACTCTTACTTAAAAAAAGAAAAATCACTATAAGAAACAGTAATAAATAGTACGATAAACAACTATACAAATCTAAATACAAGATACAAATTTATAATTTATTTTTTTTTTAAACAAACCAATAAAAATTAAAAGCAAAATAGTTAAGAATGGTAATTCAATTTATTTCCACATGTATTCCAAATACTATAATGTAATTCAATTATATGATTTAGCATTTTATTCCAAACATGAAAATTATAATAAATTATCAATTGAATTCAAATTACACGTTAATTCCATATATGATTTCGTTCCAAATAAAATATTAAAGAAAGAAAGAAACATAAGAATGATAAATAAAATAAAATAAAATCTATAACCCACTAAAAATGATTACAAAATCTATACTTATGATTTCTTTCTAATCCTTATATCTATTTTTTCTTTATTGCCTAATTAGAACCAAATCACATGTGGAATTAAATTAAATTCCACATATGATTTGAATTCAATTAATAATAAATTAAAATTATTTTTTAGAATAAAATACTAAACTAAAAAAATCAATTCAATTATTTGAAATACTTATAGAATTGAATTGAATTGAATTAGCAATCTTAATAATTTACCTTTAATTCAAATATTATCTTTTTAGTAAAAGGAAAAATATTTCTTTATGTTAATATGAAAAATAGAATCCATGAATTATTTTAATGGAAGAAACCATCTCTATTAATTTTTTCCTTCCAAGACAAACCTATTTATATAGTTGTGGTTAAAATAAGATTAATCAACCATTTTCCCTCTTTTTATGTTTTTTTAGTGATTTTCTCTTTCACTCCCCAACATCTAAAGAAACAAATGTAATAAAATAAAATTTTGAATTGAAACATAGCAATCTAAATCAGAAGGATCAAACATGTATGATTTGAAACTTAGGGATGAGATTGAATTTTGTACATTTTTTAAAGACAACTCTTTTTTTTATCCATGTAAATATTCTTGGTCCTATTTTTTCAAGGTTCTACGCAATAAATTTAATTTATATTTTGCGAAATAAAGCTTTAGTTTAATGTTAAAATACTTTATGACACATGGGACACACAATGAAATACAAGTAAAAATAGACATTAATATATAGAATATAAAATCACGATTTAAAAGTATGAGGTTGGAAAGAAATACACAATGATTTATTTATAAATAAATAAAAAACTTTGAGGTATAAAATTAAAAAAACCTCGGCTATATATAATATGAGAAGATAAACAATGAGCTAAAGTGGTTTTCGGTTTTCTTTGTTAATCTTGGTTTAGCATTTAAATACTATTGAAACATCGAACCAATAGAAATGGTTTTTTTTATATATCTTTTCTTTTATTTTCTTTTGAATTCTGATGAGATAGCATTTAAGTACAATAATGCACGTAATCTAATAGAAGGAAATACAAATACGAAGAACATAGTATAGTCTATTTGTTGGAGGTGTCAGCAAGGCCATCGCCCATGTGAAGGGAATAATGAGACAAATGACAAGAAGATGTGTTGGAGGCCTCAAGACCACTTCCTCCTCTTGGGGTCACCACACCACCTAAATTACGAAAATTACAATTCTCTTGTTGCACCACACATTTTATGTCATGAGAAAAGAAAAGGGAAGCCACGTTCCTTGTTCAAGTTCTATGCTTATTCCCCCCACGTTCTTTCTCTCTTTTTCTACCACCTCGCTTTCATTCCCTCTCCTTAATTCTTTTTTTTTTTTTTACTTGCAAAGAAGATATTCGAATTTTAAACTCTTCAATAAGAGATGCAAACACTAATTCTATGATTATTTTTTTATTAAACGGTAACCATTATATGGTTGTCATGTTGTTTACATATTTAAATGGTGATTGGACACAAACCAGTTAAGATGATCTTTGATCATAGGATTATAGTGATCAAGATCGAGAAAAAAGTTGGTGGACCGCATGGCATGATTTATTTAAACACGTATAGAAGATGGAGTGAAATCATGGTATGGAGAACTTGTATCTCGAAAAACGTCTTCATAAGCTTAGCTTATTAACTCCCGGATTTAATGTGAATTGTGCATGTCTCTAGCTCGCTGATTAACTCTTTTGGTCCTAACAACTGAATCCAAACGCAGTTGTTAAAAGAAATTCATGGAAAAACCCGGACTGAGTTGGCAAAAAAATCGATTTAATTCTTCATTTATTTGGAATGATTTAGTAAAACCAGGTTAAAATCTAATCGTTCATTGCATAATAATATATTTTTTAATCTATTTATTTACAATTTTTTAAGAGATTAACTCATATCAACCCCACCTTTCAGCCCATTATCTTAACTTTATCGTGTATCGATATCTTATTTGGTTTGTATAACCTTGGCACCCGATGCTCAAATTGAAAGATGAGCGAGAGGTGATAAATAATTTAAGGTAAAAAGGTGATAAATCATGCATTCTCCTCCCAATCATTTCTTTTTGGAATGATTGTAGAGTACAAGGATGAAAGCAGTGAGGGAGGACCCTTCATATTCCTCTTCTTTACACACAAGTCCAAATATATATGTCTATTTCCACCAGAGAAGGCATAGTGTAACTGGGGACAATAATTAGGTTCTGGAAAGGCCAGGACATTGTTTTCGATCATGGGGATGGTAATGCCTAAAAGATTCCTTCGATCCATGAATAATTAATGTTACTGTCTTAAATGCAGGACAAGCGGGGGGCATTGCTTGACGTAAATGATATCTCGAACATGGTAAAACCCCAGTTCCTTGCCTTCTATGCATTAATTTATTGAGTTAAAGCTTAAAAAATGCCCTTGTTTCCAAGGACCACATGGCATCCATTTTTTATCTACATTTTTCAGATCGTGCAGATCACGAATTGAAAAATTATTAACTTTAACGTTAATGATCAACAAACAAACAAAAAAAACTAAACAAATCGCACCTTCACGGTAGCGTTCTTATCCATCCTTCTTATAACTCACTATTCACAGCTACTGTTGTAGCATTGTTTTGGAAAGTATTGAATGGCTGCAAATGATAAAATTAAAATAATGTGGACTGAATTTGAAATTGAAATAATGGGTACCCTTTTCTATTTTTATTGTTCTGAAGGGGTATAAATCTGCACTTCAATCCCTCAATTTTAGTTTTTCTAAAGTTTGGTCACCTTTATCCTCGAATCTTTTATTTAGATCTCAAGCTTCATTTGTTTTGTGTTTTAATTCCTGGATTTCGATGGATAAAAGAGAAAGTCCAATTATTTTATCATTTCTTAATGATAATTGTGTCTTCCAATGTAATAATATATGAACTTGATATGCATGATTTTACAAAAAAAAAAGAGTACATATTTTTAAATTTTTTATATAACTCTTCTCGATATTATTATTATAACTTTTGAATACTTTTGCATTAAAATCATTAATTTATTTCTGGATTTATTGCTTTTAAAATCATAATAAGTTTTTATTTTTAAAAATAAAATTTCCAATAAGAAAATATTTTATAAAAGAGGGAACTCATTGATAAGGGTGAGAGTTTTCTACTAAAAAGGTACAATCCTTCATACTTATGATTGTTAGATATTTTATAGATCTTAATTTAAATTGCTTATGGTTTCTATGCAATAAACAACACATCTAAAAGAAACAATATACATTGATAAAAATATATTAATAAAAAGAGAATTTATACTAACAATTATATATTTTCTTAATAAATTAATTATTGCATCTGCGTTGAAGATTCATTTTTTATTGCCATACAATTAAATAAAAGAAAGATTTGAAGAGCGTTTATACGTGATGAGATCAAATAACAATACACACGCACGCACACATGTAATACCCAAACGTATCTTGGATAAATGACTAATATAGTTTAAGTCATAAAAAAAGAAGTCATTTCATTAAACTTGAGCGATAAAAAAAGGAGAAGTTCCGATAAATTTTGAGCACGCCTGCATATGGATAACTTCTGTGGAAAACATCAAATGGCTACCTGTCAAAAATTCCCTGGTTTTTGGAGCGCACTATAACTATAAAGTCTCTGATCCTTGGGCAAGTACGTACGGTCTTGGGACAGACATTGATATTTGGGCAGCTCATTTATTATCAGACACCACAGGATCACACATGGTGTGCATACCAAAGGCTGTTCTTTTTACGCAATCAGTAGATGCATGGATTTATGTGGGATCTCAGCTCTTCCTGGCCACATTCATGTATGGGAATCTGTGAACTGAATCCACATGAACGGCACTGCTCTGATGATGTGGGTCTGTGTTTGTCTTCGACAGCCTCTCGGGACCCGGCCTTTAGCACGATGGATTTATCACTGTGATCTGGTCTTAGTCCAGGCCATCGTCGAAAAAAATAAAAATACCACTCCAAAGAGTTCTTAGCATGCATCATTTTTCTTTCAGTGATTGGAATTTCGATATCTAATGTAGCTTCAGCTGCTTCAATTTGCTGGTAATCCTGTTGCCCCTTCTTCAGTCTTGTTGGATCAACTAGTTGTTGCTATAAACTGTTAATTGGGCATTACCTCAAAGGTAGTAGATGTGTTTCGAAAATTATAAAGGTCATGTGTTTTTAAAGTAAAGTTGTAAATAATAGACGAGATTGGAGAATCAAGTTTTTTCATGTATTTCATCTAGAAAGTGGACAAACAATGTGAGATACTCTCAAAAGAAAACGTGAATGAACAAGGATATAGTTGATCACTACGGACTACCTGCTAGAAGAACTTACAGATATGCTTCACCCTTGGTAATTCCTTTTCCATTTTTTCTTTTAAAAAAATTATATTTCCCAAGCTTTTTTTTTCTTTTTAATATTTTATTTATTTTAAATTAGTTATTATAATTTATTTTCTATAAAGTTATCATAATCATAAATAAATATCTTTATATTTTGTCAAAACTCAATTTTTACATATATTTATTTTTGTTATCGTATTATTTAATAAAATAATTATTTTAAAAAATAAAATTTTTAAACCTAATAAAATTTATAATTCAAGTATTGAGATTTGCATTTTTAACTTTGAGATTAAATTGATTAAATATATTTTTGTTTTAATATTAAAAAAATATTATCTGAATTTTTTTTTAAAATTCAAATTATACTTTCATTGAAGGTACAGGTTATCAGAGTTTTAAACAAACATCACAATATTTGATTGATATTTAATTTTATAAATATTTATTTTTGTTAATATATCATTAAGTAAAAGGTAGTTTTTTAAAATAAAACTATTAAGTAGAGTTTATGATCTGAATTATAAGATTGATAGATTAAGCTGTAAAGCTTGGGCTGATCTAATTTTTTACCATTTTAATATTAAAAATATATCATCTTGAATTTTTTTATAATCAAACCATATTTTTTACTGGTTATTTATATTGTTTTTAAACTTATCAAGTTAATATATTATTTTTGAACTTATCAAGTGAACTAAATAATATCAAAATAATTACTTTTATATAATTTAGTTTCAAACCTGAATTAGATAAAAAAACTAGTTATAAATTTTTAAAACTAACTTGCTATATTATATTTAATAACAAAACTAAATAATTTATTAAGACTTAAAAAAAATTAAATTAATTTTTTTATTCAGCCCCCATCATAAGCCAGTGCCGGGAAATTAGTTTAATTGCCAAACTCACTTGGCACAATCCATCTCTACAAGTAGTTTAAGATTACTGGAAAAAATAAAATAAAATAAAAACTAGCTGTTTATGATATTCTTTTTTCTGGTCGATGAATTTTGTATCAGCTAGCCTGTGAGATTTTGTGGCAGGATTTGCTTGTAAGTTTACTTGTGAAAATGAAAAGTTTCCCTTCATAGAAAAGGGATTTTTTTTTTTTTAATCTTGATAGAAAAGTTTATAACAGTCCCCGTTTCGTGTAGCATTATTTCTTATTAAGAAATTCTTGGCTTTTATGTGGTCATGGTTTTGGAAGATGAGCAACAAAATGAAATTTGGGCAATAATTTGAAAATGCACAAGACTGGGAAAAATTCAAAAGGAATCTTAGAAAAAAAAGGAAAAATAAAGATAGTTATTATTAAAAAAAATCATATAAACCTAAAAATTTTAAAACCTCATCAAAGAATTATTTCAATATTCTACAAACCTAAGTTATTATTATCTTTGGGTTGTGTTATATACTAACACAAATAGAAAAAACAAAAGAAAAACAATAAAAATACATATTATAAAATTCTTACAAAGAGTCATGACAGCGTATAAATGTTAATTCAAAATTTTATTATTAAATATTTTTTTTCAAATAATCTTATCTTGAAGTTTACAATTCTTTAAATATATTTGACTTAAACAAACTAAAAAAATAAAAAAAAAACCACAAAAATAAATTATACTATTCCTTAATACACATCAAGTATACGGAAATCATGACTTAATTTCACGAGATAGGATCGCACCAGCTAGCGTCCTCATTGAGACATATATCTCGGCTCGGTGATTTTAGCTTGGAATTCCGATTTTAAGGTTCCAAGTTAACAACTAACTGAAATAGGTCGGAGGTTCCATGAAATGAGATTACGAAAACTATTCGAATCTTCCTGTCTACCAAAAGATGAGCTTATGAGACTGCTATTACGCCCTCCCTACAGTATACATACATGTACGTGTGCGACCGAACTAGGATTTCAAAAGGAAAAAAAATAAAAAAATCCAAACTTTGAGTTGGTGGATAATTAGCATGACGCAAAACAATATAATTTTTTATAATTTGGATGTGAGCAAAACAGCATGCGTTAGATTAATGCACGTTGAGCCAACTTTTGAATCAAGTATCTGCAACCTATCAAGTAGAAAAAAATACTCATGGAATATCTCCTTTATTTGTTAGATCTGGGCAAGAAACAGAACTTAGTCGTAATCTACTAAATGCCTTCTGACATTAACCAATAGTAGGAGATGAATATCTTAAAGCTAGCTAGCTTCATGTAGCAGCAGCTTGAACAAGTCAATCATGAAAGTATCGATGAACAAATGAGTTGGTGGTCTGGTGGATCAACCTCACCCAGATTTTGCCATGTTTAGATATTCTTTCCATTCCATTTTCTTCTTGTTTTTACCTTTTACTTTTCACGCGCAGTATAGATCACTGGAAAAGTCTCGAGCAATCAACCTGAACAGAGTTAATCCCGTCAAGGGTCATGGGCGGCATCCATGGCCTTTAATTGACACTCCTAGAATCTTGTTTTCATCAATGGCGTTAGTCTTGATAGGTTCGTTCCATGGACAAAACGTATCTACGAAATGTCTAGATTAAAATGAAGTTGCCACAAGCAATGTTCCTATATTAGTCAACTTTCTTAGATCACCAAACACTGCCAACTTCTACAACACTCGCCGACATTAAAGAAACCTTCTTTCACAATTATCTTGGTTGGTCCAACCCCCATATCTCAACCTGGCTAACACTCGCACTTCAAAGCTGCCTCCTTTCTACTTCACATGCATGCCCCTCCTGCAGAAAATTAAGCTCAGAAAATGGCATCTTGTTTCCAGCAACCAAGTGTTGAGGAAGACTCAGTGATATTCTTCTCAACTTCTAATTCCCCAGAGGAATACTCCACCAGCCCCTCCTCTTCTTTCATTCCCTCACCACCGCCACAACCCCATCAACATTCACGAATATATTTTGAACTTTCTGTAAGAAATCTTTCCTATACCATCTGTCCTAACAGGTCAGTATGCACTTCATTTTCTCACTTGATGCAAAAGCCTAAGCCTATCAACATACTTAAATCAGTTTCTTTTGATGCGAGAGGCTCTGAAATTCTAGCCGTTGTTGGTCCAAGTGGCACCGGAAAATCAAGTCTTCTTCGGATCATATCAGGCAGAGTCAAAGATAAGGATTTTGATCCAAAGAGCGTGTTAATAAATGGTCGCTGCATGGCTAGTACAGCTCAGTTGAGGAAGATATGTGGATTTGTCACACAGGAGGATAATTTGCTTCCTTTACTGACCGTGAAGGAAACACTTATGTTCAGTGCCAAGTTCAGGCTCAAAGAAAAGAGTTCAAAAGAGAGAGAAGAGAGGGTGGAGAGCTTGATGTGTGAGCTTGGCCTTTTCCATGTTGCAAATAGTTTTGTTGGTGATGAAGAGAATAGAGGGATATCTGGTGGAGAAAGAAAGAGGGTGTCAATTGGGGTTGACATGATTCATGATCCACCAATTCTACTCCTTGATGAACCAACTTCAGGCCTAGACAGCACTTCAGCACTTCAAGTGATCGAGCTGCTTTCATCAATGGCAAAAGCAAAGCAAAGGACAGTGGTGTTATCTATCCATCAACCAAGCTATCGAATTCTTCAGTACATTCCCAATTTCTTAATCCTCTCTCGTGGTTCGGTTGTGCATAATGGCAGCCTGGAATCACTCGAGGAAACCATAACCAAGTTGGGATTCCAAATTCCATTGCAGTTGAATGCTCTGGAGTTTGCAATGGAAATTATCAATACATTAGAAGATGCAAAATCCAAAATGTACACGCCTGCTCTAGAAAATGAACCATATTCCTACTCAATTTGGCCCCAGGAAGAAATTGTCCAAATCCAACAAGGTTCTGATACCAAATACTCAGGCTTTTGTTCCTTCTTCAATTTGTATGAAATTATATTTCTCTGCTCAAGATTTTGGAAGGTCATTTATAGAACAAAGCAGCTATTCTTGGCAAGAACAATGCAAGCCATTGTTGGAGGCTTTGGGTTAGCCAGTGTATATATCAAGGTGAGGAAGGATGAAGGAGGGGTTGCTGAACGATTAGGCCTATTTGCTTTCAGTCTTAGTTTTCTCCTTTCTTCAACAGTGGAAGCTCTTCCAATATACCTTCAGGAGCGGCGTGTTCTGATGAAGGAATCTTCAAGAGGAGCCTATAATATCTCCTCCTACATGATTGCCAACACCATTGTCTTTCTGCCTTTCTTGTTTGCTGTGGCTCTGCTTTTCTCCATCCCTGTGTACTGGATTGTGGGACTTAATCCTTCCATCGCTGCCTTTGCATTCTTCGTATTTGTGGTCTGGCTTATTGTCCTGATGGCTAGTTCTCTAGTGCTTTTCCTAAGTGCAGTCTCCCCTGACTTCATTTCAGGAAATTCTCTCATCTGCACAGTGCTTGGAGCATTCTTTCTCTTCTCTGGATACTTCATTCCGAAAGAGAACATCCCCAAATATTGGCTGTTCATGTACTATGTTTCCCTCTACAGGTATCCATTGGATTCGCTGCTTACAAATGAGTATTGGAGTGTGAGAAATGAGTGTTTCTCTTGGCAGGGCCAGGATCATTCCAAGTGTGTGCTTACAGGAAATGATGTCTTGAAGAGTAGAGGACTTGACAAGGATACTAGGTGGATAAATGTGGGAATCATGTTTGGTTTCTTTGTTTTCTATCGCGTGCTTTGTTGGATGATTCTTGCTAGAAGGGCTTCAAAGACAACAATATGAGATTGTAGAAATTCTGACATAAACATGAAATATTCACTTCAGAATGACATTTTATAAGGATTGATTGCGCCACCAGGGGCATAAGATATTTTCCTCCATTTATGGATGTTTTGCTTTCTGTTTCTGCTCTGGATACTGATGATTGAACTGTAGTTAAACAATTAAAGACTATAAATATAAGGTTTATTAAACAAATAATGGCAGTTGGAAAGGTAAAACGGAACCAAAAATCAACTCCTAGCTTGTAATGAGTTAAGGTTTGAAGTATTTTTATTTCGTCATTGATCTGCAACGGCGGAGTCATCAACAATTTAGGCTTGTGTGATGTTTGATTCAACAAGAGAACGCAATTCTTGTAGATCATTAATATGGATAAGCTCTCTGCAATCCAATTTCTCTAGAGATTCGCAACGTTGTACCCCGCTTGGAAGAGCTCTTAATCTCAGATTCCAAACTATCAATTTCTTCAAAGAATATTTCAATTCTCGGAAATCACCATGAATTGAGATCAACTCATGGCAATAAATTATATCCAATTCCACCAAAGCTGTGCAGTGTTGTACGCTTGAAATGGACGCCAGCTTTTTCTACAATCTCGTATCCTCAAGAACTGAAGAGACGTGAAGCCAAGAAATTCACCAGATATAAATATCTCTGTTCATCACAATCTCCAATTTCAAAATTTACAAGATTGCATGCATGGCAGATCCACCAGAATTCACAGCAACTAACTCCGGTCTCCCTTTAGGTTCATTAGGTAGACCCACATAATTAGGAAGAAGAGAAGTTTTTTCGGAATCTGATAGTGGGGCAGTCCCGAAATCATCTGTGCTCTTTTTCCTCTTATAATCTACAGCACCTCCAAAAGGGTCATTAAACAATTCAAGAGGGCCTCAGATCTTTTTCCTGTTGAATAATACGTGGGCATCAGGCCTCAACCAAAACTGGGCGTAACTGGAAAGACAAAAAAGAGGGAGAACAGAAAGAGGCTTGAACACAATCGCCATCGCAATTGTCTACGATGGGAAATCTCTCTGCCCACTTTGTTTTATTCTCCTAAGGATATGCCCCAGCTTTTCAAGAACCGGAATTTCAACAGGTAGATATCAAATTTAAACTTCAGGAACGACGGGTCTAGGGATCGATGATAGGTGTCCAATTGTATAGCTTGAGATCGAGTGGACACTTGATGAATAAATGCAATTCCTTCTTTCTCGAGAATCAATATCTTTATGTTTTAGGAATTAGTTGGTCGCCATATTGAGTTGACAAGTAAGCAAGTCCTGAGTCCTTCTGGATACAACTCCAAAATGATGTTGCGAAATATTAAGTCCCCGTCATGGCTGTGTTATTAGTATTATTTTGTGAAATTAAATATGTTAGATTTTTTTCATAATGAATTATTGTATTATATCCAGAGTAAAACTATTTGATAATCTATTATTATACTGTTTGAATTAAAATTATCATCAACAATATTTAAAAATATATATATATTAGAAAACACATAAATATCATAAACAACACAAATACTTTGCACGTGTGTGTGTATATATTACATTAAAGATAACTTAAAAGATTTGTGGATTATGTTATAGCTCCCCTCTTATTTCATTGTTTACTAAAACTTAAATTCTTTTTTTTTAGTTATTTAATTTTTTTTTTGTTATTATTTTCCTACACCCTTATCAAAATTAATTTTTATTATTAATATTTTATTATTTTTTATGATATTATTCTTATCTCATTCATGATTTTAAAATCAAGCTTGATGGGGGTGACCCGAGACTCAACTAATCTAAGGAAAATTAAAAAGGTTTACTTAGTCAAAAACTTAATTGCAACTCATTAACTATTTTTTTATTTTTTTTATCAAAATAATATTTTTTTAATTTATTAAAAAAATAGAATTGACCTGATTAAAATCGGTGACTCGAGCCTAAAGCCAGGTCAGCTATCAAATCGGGTTTAAAAACATTGCTCTCAATAAAATATTTTAACTATTATATTGATTTTTAATTTTTTTTAAATATATATTTAATTTTATTATTTGCACTGGATTAAAAGTTAGGAGCCAAAATTAAAGGAAAAAAAAAACCCATTGTATATTATTTATCAAATTCTTAAAATAATTATAAATGCATTTAGATATTGATTTAATCAGCATTGAATTTTTTATTGTGTTTTCTAATAGAAAAATAAATTAATTAGAAATTGTTCTTTCTGTTCAACCCATTGTTATTTGTTTTTAGCTTATTCAATTTCTTTGTTATAATTTTTTTATTTTTACTATCATATAATTAAATAAAATTTATTTTTAAAAATTACTAAATTTAATAAAATTTATAAACCAAATCATAAATTTAATAAATTAATTTGAGTTGACTTATATATTTTTAAATGAAACTAAATTTTAATCCGTATTATTATCAATACTAGATGATAGCAATATTGAACAAGACCTGAGCTTTTATTATCAGCGAAACACCAGAAACTTGAATTGACACTCAATAAAATACGAGTCATGTTAACTTGTACCACTAAAAAAAATTAGCTATTGATTTTTAAAATCCCTACCAAACATATTTTATATCTACTTTTAGTTGTTTTGCTTTAAAGAAAGAACAAGGGTCATACACGCTCAAATAATATGCCAAATCACCTCTCTTGTAGTTACCCAAATCCTTTTTTTTCCCGTAAAATCCCAGACCGCCTAGTTATGGACTAACATTTGTGATGATTAAAGTATTTTTATTTAAAAATATATTAAAATATTTTTTTATTTTTTAAAATTATTTTTAATACAGATTTAAAAATATTTAAAAAATATTAATTTAAATTAATAAAAAATAAAAATAAACATGCCGTAACATCTAACCGTACTTAGTAATGCAATTGACATGTTGCTTTATTGGGATGGGAAAAAAAAAGTACAGTAAATTGACTACTTTGGACAGCATTTATTTTCTTATAAAAACCGGTAACAAAGCAGTTTCTAACCCTTATTCACAGGTGAATATTTATTGGAAAAGTTTAATTTTTTTAATATATTAAAATAAAATATTTTTTAATTTTTTAAAAAATATTTTTAATATCAATACATCAAAATAATTTAAAAATATAAAAAATTAAAATTTTAAAAAAATACAATTTCAAGTCTCGAACCAAGTCTTTGTTCGTCCATACGTGATCATGACGTGTCAGGATGCTACAACACAATGCCCAAGAAGACCCTTTTAAACCCCAATCTTAATCCTTTTATTTTGTGAGGGTCAGGTTGTCGTTTGATTGATAGCTTGTAGGAATTTACGACTATAATATCTCATGCTGAGCCCTCTATATAAATTTAATAGGTCAAAATCAACGCCCTCAGTCGGTGGAGGTCATTTTCAACTCCAAAAACACCATTCATTATCTCGAGACAAATCTGAAATTCGCATTCACAGGAGCAGGGCTCTGCGATCTCGAAACCCCTCTTGTTTATCGAGAAAAGGGAAACCTAGCCTCCGAGTTCATCATCCTTGTGCTAGGCTACTAGCTGATGATCCTCCTATCCAATCATTCTTCCATCTTCATATTATGAAGTGGTTTTTGTTTTACAACAAAATTAGGATTCGAATAAGACTGGGACAAATTTAAATGCGCTAATTAATAATTAGAAAAAAAATTCATTAGGTAGTGTTTGTAGGGTTGAAGGAATTGTTTTTTAAAGTATTGTTTTGTTTGTAAATATATAAAAATAATATTTTATTTTTGTAAATTGTTTTTGAGAATAGTGTATTAAAATAATCTAAAAATATAAATAAAATTAATTTAAAAAAATTCAAAACTTTATAAAATACGGTAAACACGAACTAAATCCAAATGCTCGCCGCCTCCTTAAATCCAACCATAGCCACATCAGCTTCCACCTAATTAATTGAAGGACAAGTATTAAAAACGCCATTATTTTTATTCTTTAATACTCACAATAAATTAATTAATTTATTAAGCATTCAGTTACCTTCAACTCTCTCTGTTTCGCTTGTTGTCAAGCAAACCTTCTCCGCGTTATTCATTTAGCAAAGAGTTGACAAAACCCAAAATCTCCTCTTTTGCTCCTCTTTGATCAGGTAAACAAAAAGGAAAAACCCTTCAACAGATCTGTGTATATTTTTATATTTATTTTGATGAGCATGAGCTCTGATTCTTGCATGGATTTTCATTTTTTGACGTCTGGGTTTTGTTTTTGCATTAGAGTTATCATTGTTTGACATCAAGACTTATGCTTTCTTTTTTGGTTTCATGTTTAAGCTCTGTTTGATAATGAGAACAGGTTGGTATATTATTGTGTTGTATTATTGACTCGTTGTTTTTTGTTTAATTGTTATTATAATGCAGATTGGTTCGTGGCTTTTTATTTAAGTTTATGATTGACCCATTGGATGTTTTGAAAAGATAGTGGGGTTTTAGCTGGTGAAATTGTGTGTTGGAGATGTTAATTGAAGTGGTTTAAATATGTTAATATCTGGATTTGTATTTAAATGCTACTGTAGATAGCATAATTGAGGTTTGATTGACTTTGTGAATTGTGAAGAGAGTTGGAATTTAGTTTCTGTATATTGGGGGGGGTTCAAGATGATTGGGAGAAAAAATATGGGGCGAGCTTCGCCATTGCTATTGGTGCTTTTGGCACTAGGGTTTTTCTTTGCCACGTATAACTTGTTGACTTTGGTAATACAATATAAGGATTCTAGTACAGGACTTGGATCAGGGATTTCTGATCCTGTTACAGAGATGCCAGCCAATTCTCGGAAATTAGGGAAGTCAAATTTGAAATTCCATGTTGCTCTGACGGCTACTGATGCTCCTTATAGTCAATGGCAATGCCGGATTATGTATTATTGGTATAAGAAAATGAAAAGCATGCCAGGATCGGACATGGGGAAGTTCACTCGTGTTTTGCATTCGGGAAAAGGTGATCATTTGATGGATGAGATTCCAACTTTTGTTGTTGATCCTCTTCCGGAGGGCCTAGATCGGGTGAGATTTTCTTTTTTCACGTTCCCTGTTGCTTATATTTATTCACCGGCTTTTATTCTGTTACATGTTGATTTTCAAGTTAAAATTATTGTGAACTTGAATTTGCTTTGGGAAATTTATAGGTCTCAGATGTTTTTTTTTTAATTTTTCTTCTAGGCTTACATATTGTAGTATTGTGAATTTAAAATGTTATTGGTAATTTATAAAGAGATCCAGGAGGTGTTCTGTGCATCAATAGCATGAATTATATTGAGGTAATTTTCATTTTATTCAATTATATCTCTGGGGCATGCCATCAAACTTGACATTTCTTATGCAACGTTGTTTTAGATTGACTTCTGTGAGCAGTGATGCTGACTCTTGATGTGTTTCCCAGCCAAATCGCTGCCTTTTCCAAATCTTAGAGGAAAGCAGTCACTGCTCATGGTTTACTGCTATCAGTAATTAGTTAATTACATAATTTGCTCATATGGCCATTTCACGCTATATCCAGGGATATATTGTCTTGAATAGACCATGGGCTTTTGTGCAATGGCTGGAAAAGGCAACAATTGAGGAAGAGTAAGTTCTTAAAGTTATGGTCCTCATTTTCTTCTTTTTTTCTTGCTTTTGCTTTATGACATCTGACAATCGGTGATTATAAGACTGATACAGAAGCACTTTGTGATAAAAACAGATACATTCTAATGGCAGAGCCTGACCACATATTTGCAAATCCTTTGCCTAACTTGGCACGTGGAGATAATCCAGCAGGGTTTCCATTTTTCTATATTAAACCAACTGAACATGAGAAAATTGTTAGAAAGTTTTATCCTGAGGAGAAGGGTCCTGTGACAGATGTTGATCCAATTGGCAATTCCCCTGTAATAATAAAAAAGGTACAACTCTTATTCCAATTGCAGCCAGTTTAAACCAATTGAACTTCTGAGAATTTTCTGTTTCCATGTTTGTTATCAGAATCCCAATATTGTGGGAATATATTTTGAAATTCAGTTAGAAACCCATAGTGCTAATCATTGTTTATACAAAGCACCCCAATATTGAGGGAATATAATTTGAAATTCATTTAGAAATTCATAGTGCTAATTATTTTTTATACAAAGCACCACTGTCCTTGTTGTCAGAATATCACTATTATCGTGATCATTGAGATGGACTATTTTTGTTTACTTGAAACAATATTTCCTTATTAACATTGGATGAACTACCTGAATCTTCACAGTCCCTGCTGGAGGAAATTTCACCAACATGGGTGAATGTTTCGTTAAGAATGAAAGATGACCCGGAGACTGATAAGGCATTTGGTTGGGTGCTAGAGATGTGAGTAATATATAATTGGATTCTTTCTATTTTGCTAATGAAATTTAATTCTTGAATGGTTGGAATACTTCAATGCTGCTCACATGTCTCTGTTGATATAAGGTATGCCTATGCTGTAGCATCAGCATTGCATGGTGTACGGCATATACTTCGTAAAGACTTTATGCTACAGGTATGTATGGCATATGCTAATGCTTCTTGTATCTCTCTATTTTGTGAAGTCACTTTTAAAGAGTTACCTATATCCATTTATGTTTCAGCCCCCATGGGATTTGGAAGTTGGTAAGAGATTTATCATCCACTATACTTATGGATGCGACTATAATATGAAGGTAAAGAAAGGGATCTCTCTCTCTCTCATATTTATTCTTATCTTCTCTGATATTGATGTTTTAACTTTATTCTTCACCTTCTATTTCTGTTTGTTTGTTTTTGATTAGTTTCATAAAAACAACCGATATTTGATTCTTAGTTTGTTTACCATAATTTGTTAATTTTTCAGGGAGAATTAACATATGGAAAGATTGGAGAATGGCGGTTTGACAAGAGATCCTATCTCAGTGGTCCTCCACCAAAGAACCTCACCCTGCCCCCACCAGGAGTTCCTGAAAGCGTGGTATGTTCACAACTAGATTTTTTACAAGGGATAATTGGGGAAATCATATTATACAGATGTCAAAAAATTCATGTTTGATGAGCGGGATTAGAGGAAAAATATTGAAATTAAGTCTACCTGGAACTAGACTACACAGCACTTGCGGATGAAACTATGATATTTTGATAAAGGTTGTAATAAGTTGGCCAAGTTTAACTTTCTCAAAATGGCCTTCACACAGACGCAATTATTTGTTTACTTGCTATATTGGGGATGCTTGAATGCATAGGTTGAAGTTGCTTTTCAAGGAGTGTACGAATTATTTGCCAACTGGGCTTTATCCATGCACTGGAGATGTACAAGAGAATTGTCATCCCTGTACAGAAGGAAAAAAATTATATAATGAATTGATAATTTGTAGAAGGCGTTACTGCATTGTCCATGATGATTTCCCTGAAAAGCTGCATATAATAAATTATTTGATGCATCGATTGGAATTGTTTACATCAACCATTTATATTGTCAAGGTTTTGGTTTACATCAACTTGGCATGCTAACCATCCTGATCACTGGCAATGTGAAACTGTCAATGTTATTATGTAGTATAGAGCAAAAGCCTTGTTTGCTCTCCATCCAACACAATGAAAAACTACGTGGACCTAACATCCTAGGTTGAAAGAAACCAAAACATACATGCATTAAGTTTATCAAGCATTCTTGGTCTCTTATGTCATCCTTATCCGGTGTGAAATAAAGGGTTCTGTTATATATACTGTTTTTGGTAGTCACTTATCCCATGGGAACTGATAGTTAAGATGATGATTGATATCTGGAGTACAAGTCATTATACTATACTATATTTCATTTGCACGAAACATAGACCATGGATACGAAGGCACTTTATTTGCTCCCCGACTCTCTGATTGAGTTAACAATCCATTCATCATGATTCTCTGCAGGTGAGACTTGTAAAGATGGTGAATGAGGCTACAGCTAACATTCCAGGCTGGGACTCATTGAACGGTGGCTGAGATCTATATGTGGATCATGAGCACATTGATTCGTGGTTCAGTGTAATATCCTCCAGTAGAGATTCACTCATACGATCTACTCGGTAACAAAAGAGTGGTATATGAAAATAGGAATGCCTTCACAAAAGAGGGATCTTTGGTTAGTGACACGTTGTGATTTAATCAAGGACTCTGAATTCTTTTTGTACACATATCTGCTACACTTGAGATAATGCTGAGTTAATTTTGAATATTTCAGACCTGTAAATTGAGACTTTCTTGCTTTCACAGTTTGTGATGCTCATTGCTGTTTATGAAACAATGGTGAAGAAGTTGTCTTGTGCTTAACCGTGGCTGAAAGCCAAATGGGCAGGTTAATTTTATAGATAATACTCAGAGATAACTAAAAGCATATATCTAATTATTTTAATAATGTATTGGTATCAAAAAATAATTTTTAAAAAATAATTGTAACTACACGTACAAATATATTTTTAGTGGTTCTGTGTTTCATCAGGCTGGCATGGTTAAAGTGAACCCCATAGAGCTCTTATCCTGCAAGCTTTAGGTTTCAATAGCATGAGTCCTGGACTGAGGATTAAAATTTCAAACCATCTCTATGGCTATCCAATTGCGTTTTGTTAATGTGTCGGCACCGATTAAAACTTTTTAGGGTTTGCAAGGGTAATGGATTTTTTGCCTGTGATCTTCTAGTATTCCTTAGCTCAATTTCATTATAAAACACTATCAGTAGAGTAAGAAGAGAGATTCTTTTTTCTTTTTCTTCTTTTTTTTTTTTTTGAGCTGTGGATACAATAGCTAATGTTGCCGAGTATGTAACGAAGATCTTCATGGATGATTGGTTGGTTTGGATGGTCTTGTAGTGAGGGAGGGCCTCATTTGAACAATTTGTTCTTCATCAACTCCCATGCTTTTAGCATAAAGTCCTGCTTCGAAGAATCGTTTCAGTGCATCCTCCATGTAATCATTCCCTTGCTTGACTGTCATTTCCCTCCCTATTTTGTCAGGGTAACTCGTCAAAATATGATCTCCTTTTAGCACAGCTGCAAGCTGTAGTAGCTCCTGCTGGAATTCAGTAAGCTTGGCATCTTCATTGGGCTCGCTCTTCCTGACCTGAGTTGGAGTTGGTAATTGCTCTATTCAGAAGTGAGGATGAGAACATAAACAGTTAGCAAAAAGCTAAAGAAATCAGCTTGGAAAACGTGTTAGGTGACTGACCTGGGCAATCAGTTCTGGGCTCAGTCCGAGTCTGTAAGATTCCTTCAAAGGTACCCGCCCATTCATCCCTCCTTGTCAAGAAAGGAGAGGGCATGTTAAAGAGCTTCTTCACCGTCGCAGGAATGGATGAGTGTTCGTATTCAGATGTTGAAAATGGTGACCCATTAGGTCCATGGACAACTGCATCACCATGCCGAAGTAACATTTATCAATTTTTGGTTAATTTTTTCATTTGACAATAATCAGCAAAAGCAGGGCATGATGATGCTATACATTGATAAATGGTCATGCCTTCCATTCAAAAAACTCACCCTCGAGATCTTGAGTTTTCAGAAAACAACATCAATCGCTACAAAATGATCATAATCATAGGAACTACCTCTGATACCTAACGTCATGCCAAGAAGCTTGTAATTTAGGTCTATTTTTCGTTCGAGTCCCAGTACTTTTGGGTTTTAACATGGGCCCACAATATGACGGACTCAATCTCGAAAAGTAAACTAGAAAAGCATGATTGGTGAAGATCCGTGCTCATGTTAGGCTACCTGTTGGCTTGGTTAGTGCTCCATATTCCTCGATCTCTTGCACGCAAAACCTTTTTCGGCAACAAAGCAGAAATCCACTAACCTTTCCGCTCTTTCTTTCAACTACATGCAACTTTTAAGACGGTGTAAAAAAAAACTTGCACCCAGTTTTCCCGAAGTTTCTGTCCAAACGGGAAAGGACTCAACGACACCCTAACCACCCCATAATTAATTTCCTCGCATGTTTCGTTGGTTGAGAAAAAGAAGAGAAGTGACAAATTGGCAGCTCTCACTTTTTGCTAGCCTGATTTTCATCCACAAGGATTTCGTTTCACATTGTGTATGTATATATATACATTGACAATGGATGAGTACTAAAAACACGAGAGAAGTGGAAGGTCACCTGTTCTCTTTTCGTATCAAAAGCAGTGTGAAATAGGGAGCACATATTGCACATAAACTAACAGTTAGTCGTAAAGGTGATGCTGAGAGTAACATTCAAGTAAAGTAAGCCATTAATCATACATGATAATGCTAGGAATATAATTCCCACGATGATATTATCTTGTTCGGTAAGCTAAAATCCCTAAAAAGGAAAAAAAAAGAGATGGTTGAAATTTGAAAGTGATATGCTACTTACCGGTTCCCTTCTCTATCCAAGGTGAGACCACGATTGTAGGAACTCTAACCCCAAGTCTATCAAACTTGAACAAAAATGGCTCAGGGCCCACAATGTCATCGGGACTAGGGACCCCACTCACAGGTGTAGCCACATGATCATAGAACCCACCATGCTCGTCATATGTGATTACCAACAGAGTTTCGTTCCATTGTGGACTTGCCCTTAGTGTCTCGTACACCTGCAATATTGACAATCACAAGAACATCTTTGACAATTTGAGAAGGAAAAGAAAAGTAAACATACATTTTAAGAGAAACTATAGCTCAGAACAATCCCAATAATGAGGTAGATTCTCTAATGAAAGATTAATTAATGCAATCTTTGCATACTTGTGAATGTGTGTATGAATTATATGAATACGCACGAATGACTTCAATATATATATATAAAAAGTTTATGAGTACCTCTTTGACAAACATTTGCCCTTGATAAACATCATGGGAAGGATGATCGTCGTTGGCAGGAGATATCTTGATGTCCATGTACCGCTGCTCAAGCACGGCATAACCAGGAAGCTTGCCTTGTTTTGCATGTTTTTTAAACGACATGCCATAAGGATGGAATTTAGTGATGTACTTGAGCTTCCTTAAGTTCCTATAAAACAATGTGGCGGGAATGTTCTGATAGTATATTCCCCAAGATATTCCAGCATCGTCAAGGTTCTCGAAAATTGTTCTTTGGGGGTACCCCTTAACGAGCAATGCCGGAATGTTGCTGGTAGCTCCGGCTGATGTGCCTGAGTGAACAAATAGACGGTTGGGTTGTGTGGATGATGGCACAGAAGCAAACCACCTGCCAAAGCAGGATTTTTTTTTTTGTTAAATTAGACATTGCATGTGCTTTTACTAGTAATCGCGAAATCATGGCAACAATATACAGATGTTTGTGCAATAGATTAACCAAAAAGTATAGCTAAGTGGATATTTCGAAGTTTATAAATTAATTTAATGCTTCCAAAAAAAATCCTCTTTTTTCCTAAATAAAAGATATACAAGTATAAACACGCACGCATATTAATTTGGAGGATTAAAAACGCCGCTTTATTTTCTCAAAATAAAAAATAAAATTCTGTGTCATGTTCAAAACACTTGCAATAATTGTTTTTTAAGAGAAAAAAAAAGAAGAAAAAGAAAAATCGGATTCCTACCAATTTCAACATGAAAACCATATCCATCAAATACTCTCTCTCTCTGTGATTTGTTGTTATGATAAGAATTTAAGCTGAAATTCAATCTAGTTGCCATTGGAGCATTCCTGAGACTAAAAAAGACATCAATGAATTATATTTTCGGGTAAATATCAGTATCTTCACATCGAAATCATTGAAAACGGAATCTTTATGTAGTAAATTACTTAAACGTGGACCGACAAAAAAGAAGCTGTACCTGTCAAAGACAGAAAATTCAGATACAAGTGTCTTGTACACAGCTACCATATCAGGCTCAAATCCATTCATGACATCCCGAGACAAGTTGGTCGATGCGTCCATCGAGAAAGCCTGTTGAGCAAAGCCATTCATGGGAGGAGGATTCTTGGATGTGTCTTCAGACCCAAATATTTGCTCCCTTATTGCTTGAAAAGAGTGGCCAGGATCAGGGTCGACATACTGAGCTTGGTTATTGGTGAAGAATTTCTGCGAACTTGGATCGCTTATGTTCAATGGATTCCACTGAGTGCCATCAACACCATTGATTTCAGGGTTGATTTTCTTCATCCAACCTAGCATGTGATCAAAAGAACGATTTTCCATCACTACTACCACTACAGTTTTTATCGGGCTTGCATGGATTCGGTCATGGAGGAGTACAAGGAGGAGGAGGAGGAGAAAGATGGCAGTGGGTCTTTTTGTGGACATGTTTTGTTGCATTCGGAGATGGATCAGAGGGGAGAAAGGAGAGGATGATCTCTCACCTTTTGGTTACGGCTATGTTTGACGATTTCTGTAATCAAGCCCGTGACCTTTTTTATAGTGTGCTCGTTACAGGGGCAGTCGGTTGTATTGAATTAAACTTCGATACTGTTTGTTTTAAACGCGTGGTTGTGACAATTTATTTATTTATTTTTAAATTATTTTAATGTTGCGATATTAACAATAAATTTTTAAAATATATTATTTTTATATATCTTGCAAAGAAATTATTGTTATAATATTAAATAGTATCTTTATGGATGGTGTTGCTTCTTTGTTTTGCTATGGGGATCGCTTGTTATGACACAAATATTTGAGTTTTTTTTAAATTGCACATTATTTAAAAATATGGCAATCTCATTTTTAATAAACACAGTTTGATAAAAAAAAAATACTTGCAAACTATAATTTTTAAAAAACTTGTAATTGGAGAGCAGCAATATTTTAAACAAATTGTTAAAATTATATACTTGCAAACTATAATTTTTAAAAAACTTGTAATTGGAGAGCAGCAATATTTTAAACAAATTGTTAAAATTATCTTCCATAAATTTTAAGAAAAATAAAGGAATGATAAGAGAAAAGAAAAGAATAAGACATGAAAATATAATAAAATTCTGATTATAATATTCCATGTATTATAAAAAATATCTCAACAGGTAAATTTAACTTCCATGAAAAAAAATCGTCAATAATTATTGAAAAGGATTACACATTAAAAAAAAAAAGAATTAGCCACTCATTTCTATTCAATGACACTATGATTCATTTTGATCATTATTAATGATTTTTATTAATATTATTGGATACATCTCATAAGAAAAAATTGATGATTTTAAAGGTGTTGTCATCAAACTTTTACTTATCCATAGAATCTCATTTATTCATTCTTTTTTATTCTTTTTTCCTTTTTGTCTCATTAAAATTTATTTCGGCCATTTTAACTCTATGTTTAAAATGCCTCACTTTCCAACAACTACTTTTTAAAAAAACATACTTTTCACTGATGATTTTTATTAAATTGTGTTATTTTTCTAAGAACATCGTACGGTGCTAGTTTGCCAAAATTTTAAATTACATTCAAATTAAACCAAAACAAATTAAAAAGAGGGGAAAATGTAAATTTGCTCCGTATTGGAAGGTCTGAATCTTGGCCACTCAAAAGCCGGTAAAGAAGCTAAATGTTTGTTCATTTGGTATTGTGATGTCGGTATGGTTAAAAATGTTTTTAGACTGAGTATAATTTCAAAAGTTATTTGATTTCTGTGGCTTAAACCTGCTTTTCATCTCAAAAAGCTATAATTTATAGTGTTTTTTAAATTCATTTTTTTAAAATAAAAATTACCATAATATCAAACACATATTATAATAAAAACAAATTAAAAATAAAATCAAAAACACTCTTAAAAATGCTTAAAACTTTTAAGTAGAATCTTTTTAATTTCTTTATTGAGTTAGCTCGTATAAGTCGAGGTATCCAATGATCGGCTCTTTTATCTTAAAAATGTTTAAAACTTTTAAGTAAATTATAAAGCATTGTTTTGATATTTTTATATTAAAAATAAATTTAAAAGTATATTATTTTTATATATTTTTAAAAACCATTATTATAATATCAAACATTATCTTTATGGAGGGTGTTCCTTTTTTATTTATTTATTTTTAACTATGGGGATAGTTCTGTTATGACACAAATAATTGAGTTTTTTAAAAAATTACAAATTGTTTAAAAATATGGCAATCTCATTTTTTTTATTTTTAAAAAATAACACTGTTTGATAAAAATTATAGGTGCAAACTATAATTTTTTTAAAATCTCATAATTGGAGAGCAGCAATATTTTAAATAAATTATTAAAATTATCTAACATAAATTTGAAGAAAAATAAAGAAATGATTGGTGAAAATAAAAAAATAAAACATAAAAATACAATGAAGTTTGTATCATGACATTCCATATATCATCAAAAATATATCTACAAAACAAATCTAATACCCATAAAAAAGTCATTAATAATGATTGGAGGGGGTCACAAACACTATAAAAAGACCAATTAGTCATCTACCATCATTTGACTACACGTAAAATTTATTTTGATAAATAATAATGATTTTTTTTAGTGTTGTTAAATTTATTTTATCAAAAAATTTTAAATAATTTTATGATATTATCATTGAAACTTTTGTTTGTCCATAGAATCTCATTCATTTTTTTTTCTTTCTTTTCTTTTTATTTTATTGAAATTTATGTTAGTCATTTTAACTATTTGTTTAAAATGCCCCCACTTTCCAACAATACTTAAGAAAAAAAACATAATTCTCACCTATGACTTTTATTAAATTGTGTTATTTTCCAAAATAATAAAATTACGGTGCTAGTTTACTAAAATTTCAAATCACTTTCAAATTCAACCAAAACAAATTAAAAAAAGGAAAAAAAATGTAAATATGTACCATATTGGAAGGTCTGACTCTTGGCCACTCAAAAGCCAATAAAGAATCTCAAAACATTATTTGTTTAGTATTATAGTGGGACGTGGTTAAAAATATTTTTAGAATGAATATAATTTTAAAAGTTGTTTGATTTTTACTGCTTAAATATGTTTTTAATCTTAAATAATGATAAAAACATAGGTTTGAGAAAAGCTATAATTTGTAGCATTTTTTAAATCTATTTTTTCTAAAAAAATAATTATAAAAATTACCACAATATCAAATACACATTAAAATAAAATAAAAGTTAAAAAATAAACCAAAATGGTTATTAAAAATGCTTAAAACTTTCAATTAGAATCTCTTTAACTTGTTTATAAGTCAAATCACAAGAGTTGATCTCTACATCGGTTAGCTGAAAACTAGTTAGTTTTTTTATTTGATAAAAAAGATAATAAAGAATAAACTATAAAGTCACTTAATTAAATTTACTTAATTGGTAGAAGATAAGTTATTGGTATAATTGATGGAATATAAGTGGAGATGAGTTGTTGGTATAATTTGACCATAATTAGTATTATAATTTATAATATTTTTCTCCTTACTCTTTTCTATAAATAAACAATGCATTCAAGCCTTAAAGGTACACCAGGATAGAGAGAAGAAGAGAAGAGTGAAGAAAAAGTAATTTCACAAAATTCTAAGATATTTATAAGAGAATAAATGAAGTGTTTTTTTCTTAATAATTGCGAAATTCTTAGTTGTTCTTTTATTATTAGAGAGATATTGTAATTTTCACATTACTTAATAAACTCCTTCTATATTTTTCTGTGAACATAAATTAAATTAGGTGAATCACGTAAATTCTTATATATCTTATTTTTTATTTTATTCTATTTCTTATCTTTTATTCTATTAAATTTGCATGCCAATATTTTAATGTAAACAACAATAATAAAAACCAACAGAATTATCCATAAGCAAGAAATCATCAATTAAGAGAAGACTAGTAAAATTCACTGAGTATAATTAGAGAGAGAGAGAGAAAGAGTAAATTTGACTAAAAAAAAGAGACAAACGAGTAATTGGAGAGTGATAGAAACAATGGAGGCATGGGGCAAGGAATTATTATGAATAATAACAGAAAATTAATTAACAAGAACAGGAAAAGAAAAATATTGAGTTTTGTTTTTAGGTTTATTTTAAAATTATTTTTTTATTTAAATATATAATAATAATAAAATATTTTAAAAAAGCCTATAATGAGTTGCAAAAAAACAACACTTACTAATATTAAAAAAATATACACAAATAAGAAAACACTATAAAAATTGGACAATATTAAATACAATAATATCTAGTTAGGTCACTCTCAACTTTGAGATGTTTTTTCTAGTAATATAAAACTTAAAAAATAATTCAATTACATTTCTCCTGTCAATGAAAACACTTGACTCCAAATTTAGTTATTTTATTATTGGGATCTGACCAGCCAACCCTTTTCTTCTTTTTTTTTTAATTATTTGTCAACTACTCTTTCTCCTGCTTGAGCTCAAAAACTAAATACGAAGAAAATAAAGTTTTATGTCAAAACATATAATTGTGAAACTAAAAAAACTAAAAAAAAAATTGGACAATTTTAAGGCTAGAAAGCATTGGAACTATTTTTGTTTTTAAGGGCTACCATTCTTATTCTTTTTGAATTTTGGTTCCTTAATTCTAAATATCTTGCAAACAACAAATTTGATTTTTGTTTTTTAAAATTAAGCACTAACTAGAAATTAAATTTTTTTTTTGAGATTGTGATAACCTAATATAAATCAAAACAAAACAAGTTACAAAACTTGTTCCCCATAAAATTAAATTGAAAAGGAAAAAAAATTTAAAAAATGGATAAAAGAAAAGGGGATTTTTGGACAATTTTTAAGGCTAAAAGTCTCCTGGAACTGTTTTGTTTTTTAATAAAAAGGCCACCATTCTCTTTTTCAATTTTTATTCTCAATCTCTAAATCTCTTGCAAACAATAAAATTGATTTTTATTTTGAAAAATTAAGCACCAGCTGAAAGTCAAATTATTTTTTAAAGACAAATTACAAAAATAAGTCAAAAAAATAAATTGAAAAAAAAATTAAAAAAAAATTAAGGACACAAAAAAACATGTTGTGTGAATTTACATTACTTGTAAGGGTATGGATAGTGTTTTCATGAGTTGAAATATATTTTTTTAATAAAACAAATTATAAAATTCAATCCCATAAAATACAATGCAAAGGACTAAATCAAATAAAAAAAGTAGACAAAACAAAAAAGAGATTTTTGGATATTTTTTAAGGCTAGAAGGCACGACTACTTTTTTATTAAAACAATTATCATTCCTCTTTTTTCCAATTTTGATCCCTCAACTCTAAATCTCTTGCAAACAACAAAATTTATTTTTGTTTTATAAATTTGAGCAGCGGTAAAAATTCAAGATATTTTTTTAATATCACAATAATATAATATAGATCAAATACAACCAAATTATAAATTTCAATTCTAAAAAAATATAATATAAAATGAGTTAATTAAAATAAATCAAATAAAAAAAATTAAAGGAATAAAAAAGTTACTGTGAATCCATAGTAACTTGCGAGGTGAGGGTAGTGTATGAAACTAATATAACTTTTGAGGGGATGAACAATGTTTTTTTTTTTTTAGATTAACGTGGGTGTCCGGGCCAGCTTGCGCGCACCACGACTAATCCCACGGGCCCTGAAGTTAACGACCATGTAAGCCTCCAGTGGCCATCATATGAGCAACCAAGGACTCGAACCTGAGACCACAGAGGGAGCAAACCCCTTGATCCCAATTCCTTACCACTTGGCCACCACCTAGTGGCCATCATATGAACAATGTTTTTAAGAGGAGAAATAGATTTCTTCTTAATAACCCAAAATAAATTAAATAAAAAAAATTACAAAACTCTTTCTTAAAAAAAAAAACACAATTTCAAAAGTTTAAATTAAAAAAAAATTAAATAATAAAAAAAGGACAAAAAAAAAAAAAAAAGCTACCATGTGAATGTACATTAACTTGTTAGGGTACAAATAGTGTTTTCAAGAGTTGAAATAGAAGATTTTTAATAACCCAATATTTAAAAAATGACAAATTCAGTAAACAAAACACAAAGACCTAAATTGAAAATAAAACAAAATAATAAAATATAGAGCAAAAAAGAGATTTTTGGACAATTTTAAAGCTAGAAGGTGCTGGAACTACTTTTTTATTTAAAAAAATTGTCATTCTTCTCCCTTTTCAATCTTGATCCCCCAACCTAAATTTCTTACAAACAACAAAACTAGTTTTTGTTTTGCAAATTCAAGCACCAATTAAAAGTTAAGATATTTTTTTATATCACAATAATCCAATATAGATAATTTACAAACAAATTACAAAATTCATTCCCAAAAAAATACAATGTCAAATGACTAAATTAGAAAAAAAATGATTCGAATGATAAAAAAAATACAATATCAAATGACTAAATTAGAAGAAAACAAAAAGTTTGAATTCACAGTAACTTCTGCGGTGAGGAGCGTACATCTATAATAACTTTTGAGGGGATGGCCATGTTTCCAATAGGAGAAATAGATTTCTTCTTAATAACCTAAAATAAATTAAATAAAAATAAATTATAAAACTCAACCTTCCAAAAATAAAATAAATAAATGTCAAAGGTTTGAATTGAAAAAATTAAAAGAACAGGAAAAAAATTATCACGTGAATCCATTATAACTTGTGAAGGGATAAATAGGGTTTATAAATTGTTTCATAACTGGTAGCCTCATGGAAGTTCTCTCAAAGAGAATTTATTGTGCGTGAGAGACCTATAAAGAACATAAATTTCTCTCCACCAATCAGAATAGATATTGTAATGGTATCCCTGCTGCTCGGAACATGAAGCCACCGTTTGTTAATGAGGTAAAAATAAACGGCGCCGAATTAGACGCACGTTTTCAAACAATCAACCCCCAAACCCCAACTTATCCTAGAGCAAAAGATGTTTAAGAAGGCCAAATTATGCACTTTTCTGCGATATTGAAAAGATACCTCGTAATAAATCCAACAGCCTGCACAGATGGATATCCATAAACAATTAACATACCACTAATTTCATAAAAATAAATTGGGGGTGTTTGGAAATGTAGGAGGTTGGTAAACAGTTATTTTTTAAAGAAATTTGTATTTAAAAATATATCAGAACAATATTTTTTATTTTTTAAAATTTATTTTTAATACCGACATATCAAAACTATCTAAAAACACTAAAATAATAATTTAAAAAGAAATCAAATTTTCATGAAAAGCAAGTTGAACACAACCACAAACAGCCACTGAGGAGAAGAGCATAAAAAAAAATTGAAAGATCTCATGGCAAATGCACAAAAGAAAATGAAAAATAACAAAAGCTATTGAAGCGAAATCCAGGAAAGTTCATCGCCCCAATAAAGCAACACGATCCTTCTGTATTGCCTGAGACAGGTTGATGTCAAAGAGCTCGCATCGTATAGGCATCTCCATCTCATAAAACGGGTTCTTTAGGACATAATCCGTGTACAATTCATATATGACTTTCAAGAGGCCTTCCATGTGCTGTGTTCCAGGTTCACACACCACAAAGAATTTTGTTCCTGTAGAAGGGAAAAACCCAAGTAAGTTTAAAAAGAAAATTCTAAAGTATTCAACGAGGAACGAAGAGCTTGTCACTACAAATTCATGGTTTAAAAAACATGGACTTGAGATACTTTTAAAGAATAAAACAGCCACAAATAAATACTCAAGTACCCAGCCCATCTACCTTAAAAAATGAGGCATGCTAACTAGAACCAAAAGTTAGGAAATAGCAAGCAATGCTCAGAACACTATAATCCATATGTTACAGAACATGGCAGTTTCCTGTAAAAAAATTTGGATCTAACAATCAGCTAGCTGATAATAACCTTTGAAAGGGTTGAAGTTCATTAAATTAAGAAAAGTGGTGTCCAAATTCCAACACAGAAGAAATTGACAATTAAGCATAAGATGGCAGGCTTATCAATAACCAAATAACTAAGAAATTGATACCTTGGTAAATTATAGAGCAATGCTCTTTCTAATATTGTACCTAGTATGCTTGCAAATAAATAAATATATAAATAAATAAAAGGGTTGAGGTAGCCACCAGTGAGTGATTGGAAGCAATGAAGATCAAAGGTATCAGCTTCAAGGAGTTCGATGCCTAAACAACCAACAGTTGGTGATAGCTGCTGAGAGATGGCATGCATTGAGTGCCATAAACTAGCCACTCGTAGGCTATCATTTGTATCCATCCGTCCAGAAGATCCATAATCCTATATTTTTTTTAAAGAAAAAAAATGAAACAGTAACCCAAACATCAAACATCACAAATTGTTATTATTAGCAGTAGTCAGTCACTTGTATTGCTTTCAATCATGATCCAATCAAGCATCACACCCCAAAATGCCCTTGTAATCGAATTGAAGGGAAGTAAACATCTTACCTTGTAGAAGATCAAACCACCTGATTTGTTGATGATGTAAAGGCTGTAAATTGCTGCCATTCCCAAGGGCTTTTCAGATTCACACAAGCCTTTCTGAACTGTTTTTTTTTCTTTTTCCTGAGGTGCAAAGAGAGGAAATGAGATGGGACGAGAGACAAATAGTTGCATCACTTCTCTTGTTCAGTAGTAAACCAATAAAGGAGATAATTGGAGTTAATGGCTAATGACTCTTTATAGTTTATCAAAACTAAGCAATTAGTCTCTGTGGTATAGACAATAATTAAATAACCCCTTTACTAGAGTTGACCTCTTTACCATATTCAATTTAGAACGTTTTTTTTAAAAAAAAAACAAAAAAGTACCCAAACATGTCTTCTTTCTTTTCCCATCTTACCTGCTTCTCTTCTCTTTTTAATTTTTAAAACAAGAAAAAACCAAAAAAAATGAAAAATAACATGAACCTGAGACGAATTTAAGAATGCATGGATGTATACTTTATGAACCTATTAAGTCTAGATGATTAGTTTCATTATACCCTGATTTGTATAAATTATACCTAATTGAAATAATTTATCAACTCAATGGTAACAAGGACCATCCAGAACTTGACATCAAAAAAAGGCTTTTGATTCTGCTGTTCTATCATACAACCCATCCATAAAACTGCAGTTGCCGGTTTAGGATTTGTTTACAAATCCTTATTTTGAGTGTTATTAAACCATGGAATATTAACCTTAAAACCCCTCTCAAGTTCGTTGATAAAAATAAGAAATCAACATGTCACACAATTAAGCCACCACAGAATTGATTTTCTAGTAATTTCTAGTATTATCAGAATCTATCATACAATTAATTCATTCATTAAAAAAAATCCAGTTCAACTTATTTCAGTCCTTACACTCCACAACAAATTCACTTCTCCCTCATCCAGGCATAGAAAACACCATTTGACATTCAACACAAAACTAGAAGAAACCGAATAAGACCAGCTAAACCAAACATTAAGAATTCATGTCCTCCTAATGGATTTGCACAGCACAACCCACGATGATAATTCAAAAATTATTGTCACATATACAACATTATTGAAATGCCACCTAGTTCATCCATATCAGTCACTAGCCACTTGTTATCATATTTAAAATAATAAAAATGAAATCATATTTGAAATTTTCAGAGGATCACCTTTTAAAGAGAACTCACTAAGTGGATTGATTTGATTTTACCTGTGATTTTCAAATTTCACATGCTTATGGTCAGTATTTAAGTAGGAGCTTTAGAGATAGTGAGGTACCAGCTGCCATAAAAGGTGCTCGGCAGGATTTTGTTCAAGTCAATGAGCAAATAATCACTAATCCCATAATATTAACAGCATCTGGAAAAGCAAGCTAGTAATGAATATAATAAAACCATATTCTTGAGGTTTTATCCAATATACATCTTAAGTTTTTGTGTTGAGATGTGCTTGAGATATTTAAAAATTTCAAATTGTATTGTTGAGAAATGAGCTAAATAGGTTGGCATCTAAAAAACGAAGTTTGGGTAAAGTTATGCCTAATTAGCTAGAAGATGCCAAGAAATTTTCACAACTTTACCACTGACAGCTGTTGATCCTAAATATTGCCTGTTAGATTTAAATACTTGAGTGAAGGAAATCCACACAGATGTGATAAAACGCTATCGTTGAATCTATTAAAGCTCAGGTCAAGGTTCTCTAGCTTCTTCAATTGTGATGATAGGAACTCAATACCAGCAAAGGAGTTGTTGCTATATGTAAGTCTCAATGCCCTCACCATATGCAAAACAAAAGGTAAAAATAAGCTACCTCTACGCCAATTATACATAAAAAGGATTCATTAAGGCATCTTTAATCGTCACATTCTCAGAACATGCACTAAATTAAAAAAAAAAAAATCCATAAATGAGCGGCAAAAAAAAAAGGTGCTTTCAAAATAAGAAAAAATAAAACAACAAGTACTAACCGATCCGCAAAGAGTAGATAAGCAGAGCAATAAAAAAAAAGTTAATAATCAATCAATCAGTTAGAAACCACAAATTCCAAGAAACAAAAAGAAACAGACAGAGCGGAGCAGAGCAGACCTGACTAATCAGATCTGAGAGTGAGAGAGAATTTCTTCTTCTTCGGATCAAAGTGAAATTTGATTCTCAGTGAGGGTTCGTTCGCTCTGAGAAGGGGGTGCTTTGGTTTGGAGGAGACGATGAGACTACCACTTAATTCTCCGTGATTTCAATTCCCTTCTCTCTCTTTGCTTCTTTCTTTCGGGCCGCATACCACTCCTTGAAACGCTGCCGTATTACTCACTATTCAATTCTTACACATTTATTTGCTATTATTATTTTTGTTGATTAATTTTCAACGATTATTCCTAATAATTCCTTACTTCACGCTCCATGCCACCGGAGTTTCCGTCACCCTCCAATTACTTGCCTCCCTCTTCTTTTGCGGTCGATCTTCACTGATCCTCTCTTACCCTACCCGCAACTTATTTTCAGAAAATGCATTTTTTTATTGATTCTAACTTCTAGCAATTTATTTACGCAAGAAAAACAAAATGATACCGGGATAGAAGTACAAGCAGCAGCAGCAGCACTCCTGCCATCTCGCTATGGGGATATAGTTTCCAATCGCTCTGTTTCTAATTTATCATAAACCAGATGTAAGAGTTCAATTCACGGGTCCAAAACCTGAACGTTAATTAGGATTAAAGTATCATTAAATTACCTTTCGGGTCCAGAAGATTTCTGTTTTTTTCAAGGATTAGAGTAAAATTGCTTTGGATAAAAAAATATGAAACTAGCCGGTCCACCGAAATCAAAATGCATAGAGGCTGCCCCATGCTTCAAACATTTATAATTACTTTATTTTAATTATGTCAATTAAAATCGAACACCTGCCAAACCAGGCATGCCACATATGCTTAACTAATCCATTTTAATTAATCTAAGTTTAAAATAATGCAAGAAAAAAAAGATATAAAAGCTGAAAAAATAGGGGGCCAGGCCCCTGCAACCAACCCGTAAAAAGAGCAAAATTGAATATTTGCATTACAAGCATCCGACCACCACTATCCGCCCATGTTGTCAAATACAAAATATAGGATTTTTATATTAAAAGGGGGGGGGGGGGGGGCTTCTCTTCCAATGTGTCTCTGTTCAATACATATCTCCACCTACTATTGACACAACAGGCAACACTCAGTTTTGTTTACAATATTTTGTGACAAGAACGCAATACTACGGCTGAAAGAACACTTGATCATTATGAATTCAATCATACTCGCACTAGAAAAATGCCCGCAAAAAAATATTGGAAACAGAGAGGGAGGAGGAGAAAAGAAAAATCGGAGGTAAGCAAGGGTGCATGAGATACAACTATATGCAACACTGAAGAATGTACAAGAACGCAATCAATTTAGTGAGCATCATCGTCTTTGGTCAGTTCCATGGAGGGGATGACGGTCTATAAATAAAATCTTGTGAAGACGTTGTGCCATAGTTCAGATCAAGGTTGTGGAGCTGTTCCATGAGCTGAGAACGCCTTTCCTTGAAGAAATCCAGTCGACTTGTTAGTTCTACCAAAGCTGAAGATGCTGCTGATGGATGTCTTGGATAGTCCATCACCTGCAACAATGGTGAATGACAATACTGGTATCTAAGCGGATCATTTGCATGGTATTATTAAAGAATCAGGTTCCTCAAACATGCAAGTTATGGGACCACGTGATAAAATAAGGTTTTCATATAGGTCAATGCATCTGTCTTTTCAGCTTAACTCTCTAGTTGTCCAAATAATTGTGGGCAAACAGTTACCTCTACCGCTCTGGAAGTAGAGGGAGCAGAATCAACACCACAAAGCTCATCCATGGACATGTTCGTCGATGCCTCCGTACTTTTTGAGTCACTAAGATTTGCTGATTCCACGAATTGCTTTCGAGAAGGCTGCCTGCTGCTGCTTCCAGTTGCTAACCCTGGTCCTTTAATATGCTTCCAATCGGTACCCAACAAGCCCTCCTGTAGCATAGCAGCCATGTTCCATATTTAACAGCACATGTAGGTATTATTTGAAACAAGAGGTGAAACAATGATGAAAATAAAAGACTTCAAGACAACGGGTTCTAGAGCTCAAGAGGAATTAATCGAAGAGGCACCACATCATAAAGGAAATACAATTGATGCATCACTGGTCATTGTTTCCTCCTTATTTTTATTTTCCAATCAAGATACCCTAGAAAAGGAGCTTCTCCATCTCCTTGATCAATTTATGTTCCAGATAATTATTTCAACCTTTAATGATCCCTAACTCATGCAAGTTAGCAATCAATGTTGTAGTAAAACCACATCAGAATCTCTAATGCAACTTATTGCCAGGATATCATGATCTTGGGATCTACAATCAGCAATAAAGCTTTAGCAAAATGAGTAGAGGAACATATGAGTAGTAATAGTAGTTCATTTGAACACTAGTAAGCATTGCATTCAATTTTTTCTTTGACATGCCATGAACTTTAGTTTAAACACTCTTCCCCATAGGGAAGAAAGTTGGATGATTGTTTGGCAGTCACCCAGGCAGGTCATCCTTAAAATACTGAACATCAACTAAATCACTGGTCATTTTGACCACCAATGGAGGAGCACAAGTATGGGGTAAAAGGTTGGATATGGGAAAGGATAATAAAATATGAGCTGGAATAATCTTTCTCAAGCTCATAACATATGTTTTTTTATGTGAATCTCATAAAGGCAATCAACTGGGAAACAGAGCTCCAAGTACCTCAGTTCTCTGTTTCCTCTCATGATTAACAACAGCAACGGTTGTATCAAAATCTTGCTGCAAAATTCTCCTGCAGAAATCAAACACAAAATGGGAAATACAGTAAGAATATGATAGCAGTGAAAAAGCCCATCTCATCAAGGCCTCTTCCATCTACACCACTAGGTGAAACAATGTATCTCAATTCCTAAATAGTGACAGTATGGAAGTTCTGTTTAACAATCCTTGTTAACTCAAGGAAAAGGGACATGCAACTAATTGTAATTACAGCCACCTTAAGAAGAGAAATTAAAAAACGATAAGACTTTGCAGACTCACTGTTGAGGGTTATGATTTTGAACATGTTGAAAACAATCACTTGCATCCGAAAGGGAACCATAGTGATGCTGTCTTTGCTGATTAAGTTGATGGTGGAGCTCTGCAACTTTTTGCTTCAACCTGGCCACATCTGCTTCAGCAAGAGCAATCTCCTCAAGCTCAGCCCTCGTCTTCACATCATTTTAAATCATAAGAATGGGTGTTAGTCCAGATTGGAAGGAAAGAAAAGTGGGGAAAAAACCAAAAAACTGCTAAGGATCTATACATACTTTAGAATCCAAGCCGTGAGAACTGGAGAACTGTCCTGAAGACATGCTCAAACCTACTTCCAATGCAGCTCTAAGATCTCTTTCAGCTTGCAGCTGCTCTTGCAATCTTGCAACCTATGTGGTCATTAACTTTCAGTCAACAAAAACAGTGTAGTACAAAAATGCTATTAATTTTACTCCACATGCAAATACAGTTGCATAGGCTGATTAAGTATGCCCACAGAAGCACAAGAAGCTAATGATCCTGATGTATTTCCAGAATACTAGAAACATGTGATAAGGTGTACCATCAACACAAACTGGTACTAGAGATAGCAAGCATAGAATGCCTGCCATTACTCTGCCAAAATTGCACAGAGATTAACTAAATAGTAGCATTTTTCCTTATTTGTTCCATTCTTGTGTGGTGGAACTGGCTTGATTTAGTTTGCGTATTTCCCCGCATGTCTACTGAAGTAAAAATAGTACATTCAAATTAAGCAGGACTAAATTTCTAGCAACAATTTTAACATTCAAGGTGAAAAGCAACAAACTGATAAAACGTGGTGAAACATTGGAAAGAGAGAGCAGCATGTGACGAGCTAAAAATAATTACATCTTGTTCAAGTGCTAAGCGACGCTCATGCAAAGCTTGCTTTCTCCTCTCTAAGCTTGCTTGTAAAATGGCATTTCCACGAGCCTGGACAGATGGAATCACCAATCCTATCAGGAAAACATGCCAACATTCCATAATTGAATAGGAAGCAGATTTAAAGAAAATATTGAGACCTCCTTTGCAATTCTGTGCCTCAAGTCATTCTTTGTTATCTCAAGCCTCTGAATAGCAAGCCTGAAAGCAATACAACTCTATACAGTTTAATAGAATAGCACCAAATATGGATCGAATTAAAAATGAAAAAGTTAGTGACAGTTGAGCTTCAAAGAAAACTCAGAAGATAATGCAAGAACCTATCAAATAATTACTTTTGAACTAAATAAGACTGTAAACAGTTGAGTATGTTCATGTACTGAGGCAGGGATATGGAAGGAAAGCAAGAGATGCAATTCAGAATAATTTTGCCAGCTTTCTTAAAGAGAAACGGAGACAAATAATGAAAATAGAATCATAATTAGCAAAAACATAATCCAATGCATGCTACTTCTGTAAGCACAACTCTTTACTAAGATTCCAATATAAAATTTCTGATTTCACATTTCCCTGCTCAGATTCAACAAGATGAGATATGTTTCTTAAGAAGCCATATAATATGAAATGCCAAGTTAGACAATGGTGTCACGCAAGAACTTTCAAGGAGAAACGAGAAGGAAAATAACAATCATAACTGAAATGAGAGGACCAGATCACATTAAGCCCAAGTGCAATATATACCGATAACTAATGCCAATGATGTACTTATTACTTGAACACTAAATGTTGCTTTCAGGGAGTGCACAATATCAAGGCAGATACATTCTTTAAACTTGCATGGCAGCATGGGTAATGAAAGATATGGATAAATATGATTCTCAGGTTTAAAATGTCAGAGAACATGTATTAGTGCTGTAGAACGCAATGCATAAAACTGAGTATCTCACTCCTCTTCCCCGGAAGAATCAACTGATTCCATTGATGGTGTCTTTCTTGCCTGCGTAAAGACAAGTAGCATTATTAGGCTTCTAATTACAATCTCCGAATATAAACTGCAAGAACTCAATTGATACAAAATCACACTTTCTTCCTTCCCAAGAGAGAAAACCTATGCCACCCCACTCCCCCACTGCTATAAATATTAGGAGCAGGAACATTTTTTAATGGGTGGGGAACCAATTTGAAGCAATTGCAACGCTCACTGCATACATCCTTGAAGGCATCTTATACTTTCCTTAGAAATTATGATCCACACATGACCGTTATATGTATATAACCACATCAAGTTTACAGCATAAAAATATGACAACAGTCAAATTGTGTAAGCCTGTGATGGTTGTCCCTGCTTTGCATTCATTTGGCCCCTTGAGTTGATCTTGCAGTGCTTGATCCCTCAGAAGAAACTTAATCAGTTCCTTTTGAAACTTTAAATTCATAATCAAGATGTATTGCTCTAAAAACCTTTCACCTGCCTACCATTAAGGGTGAGGTTTTCAGATAAATATCCTCGTTGGAAAATTTATCAGGATATTCTCAAATTGAAAAAAAAAAAAAAGTTATCATTGACTGCATGTGATTTTGGGGTTTTTGGTAGTTAATAAATGACAGAAAAATATCAAAAGATGATAGCTTACATTACTTCTTCCCCAGAATGTCGATCGCTTCCCATTGAGATTAGAGGCTGCAACTTTACCTGCCGACTTCTCAGCAGATGATTCCACTCCAGATATGGGCATGGGAGACACAGGAGCCACTGAGGAGAGAATTTCACCCATTGACCGGTAAGATTCACCAGTTGGTAACACACTTGAAACATTAATCTCATTTGCTGAATTTTCATTTCCTTTCTTTGGTTTACTTTTTTGTTCTATGGGTTGAGCATTGGAATCTCTTGTTTTTACAGGATCAACAGATATATTTGAACTCTCAGCTGGAGCATTATTGGTTCTAGGTGATCCAACATCTGAATCATCACCACCAAAAGCCTGCAAGAGTACAAGATGAATATATGCATTGGTCAAGATAACTATAGCTCAACACTGGCAAGTATTTGAACATAAAAACTATATGGGATGCCAATATGAAATTTAAACAATTTAAAATCTATGTTCCATTACTTTTAACCTCGCAGTTAGCAAAACAAAGGAAATTTAAGACAAGTCACCAGATGGTTGCATGGGCCCCAGCAGCAGTAAGAAGAAAGGAAAGATCCTTGATGACCATAACCCAATCAATTATTAGGAGATTTTTATTCACACACTTTATAGGCAAAAGGCAGGTGACGAATGCATAAATCCCAAATATTCATGAAAATGCAACTGCCTCCACTGCAATGAAACCCATTCAAATACAAGAATCTTCCTACAACAATTCTCCACTTATTGTCATCATAATGACTAAGATACTCTGGATAAAAGAAAGCCGGAATCCTTAAAAGTTTCTCCACAAAACCATCCTTCCATGAATTGTCCATTATTTCACTCGTCAGCAAAAAGTTTCAAAACAAAATCTAAGAGGAGCACCAATTAGGAGAAACAAGGACCATTCAAATCCCAATTATCACAATTGTGTGCATGTTGATGACATTAAGTGCATGTTGTCTAACATGTGTTGATGTCATTTAAAAACAAACATAATGCAATGATATACCAAAAAATCACAGGATGAAATTGAAGACACCAGCACTCATCACTCCCCACATAAAATCCAAATAAAATCACTACCCCAGTATTTGTAAATGACAACATTTATAAAATCACCAGAAGCAGAAAAAAGACAAGTTATCTTTTCCCATCTTTTCCAGGAAGGACAGAAAATCTAACACAAATAGTTAAACTGATTATAACATCCCAGCAATTCCAGGCTGAAGACATCATCTTCCAGCATCATGTGATGGGTGCAGAAAATTTCATTTTCCCAGATACATGATCACAACTTATATCATTAGTGAAAGGGAGAGAAAAAAGGTCAGAGAGATGCAAGTGTTTATAAGAGAACCTTATAATCATAGAGATCACTGTCAGCAGAACCACTGCTTTCACTTAATTTTCCACTTAGTACACGTTCAGGGTCATCATCTGAATCTTGATCGACTTCATTTTCTGCATCATGATAACCATTTTCTTTCATGTCCATATTTTCATCATCAGTTGAATCATCACTCCCACTGTTTTCTATCCGAGAATCAGCTGAAATAGAGCACCTGTGTAGATTTTCATCCTGAAACAATACAATTGCTAAGCATCATTCTTCATACAAGGATCCATGATTGTCAGTAATCCTCAATACATAATAATCGCACACTATTATCCATTTATGCCTCTTTTTAAAAGGACCGTTAAAAGTAAAAATGCACTGATAGAAATATGGTGGGAAAGAAAGATTGTTGAACAATGGTGGCTTGGAACAGCAATAGACCAAATGACTTACTATTTTCTAGAATGAGTTATTATCATGGAGTCAATCTTATCCATTGATGAGTCAAGTTTCATATCTTATCCAGGTAAACACTAAATTCAGGTGTCCTCCCTATACATTACAAGAAAAGTCCCCTTAAACAAGCTGAAACCAAAAATCTAACTTGACAAAGCATGATTGCGTGCGTAAAAGAAAATTTAGCAGTATTTTGAGTTTCATAACAGCAGCACACTTTGTATCAAACACGGAAATTGGAATACCAGAACCCAATTATGAAACAAAGGAACTGAGAGTATCTTACATCGAAAATATTTTCATACTCCTCCAGAAGTGTTGTAATAATGGCTTGAGCATTATTAGCAGCATTTGCAGCAGCAAGCAGCTGGGAAGAATTATCACCATTAACATCAAAGTCATCCTCCAACTCGCATTCACCAGCTAATAAAGGACGCAGCAACAAGGGTGCCATGCAAGCAGCAACAGCAGATGGATTCATTCGATTTTCATGAGCATGTGAAGAGATTGTGTGCATCATCTTCAGAATTCTGCAATAATGACCAGCTTAGCAACTAGATTTTTTTTTTTTTATCAACACTTAAGGTACTAGATTGAAGCAAATATAAAATAGATGTACAGAAAACTCTGATGAGAACCTAACAGTCTTCGGTCACAAAACAAATAAATTTGAAGTGCAATTGCAAACATAGAAAGATTACCTCTGTAATAAACGCCGATTTGGTTCCGGAAATGTCTCCACTATTGCAGAGCGCATTGCATTAATCCGAGCTTCCTTCCGATCGATTTCTTGTAGAATACAGCAGCAAAAAAACAATATCAGTATCTAACAATACAAATAAAGTTCTAGTCCACTAATAAGATAAGGAAATACTTCTATGCTGCACATGAAAACATATACAAAATAACTTCTGGGAAAAGATCTAAGAGGCTTTTATTTTTCCATTTTGAAGACTTATTTATTCAGACACTTGACTAGTTGATTTATTTTTATGAACTCAAGAATAATCTGATTTCAGGTGCAGGAATAAAAGGAAGGTTTTAGCTTGATAAGTAATTTTTTTAGCTCATCTTTGATGAGATGAAGGTCAGTACTTGGCATCCTTGAATTACCCAACACTTAGGAACTGTGTAATATGTAAGCATTTTGCACATTCATTCAACACGAACCACTTTAACCCGCTTCTTCAGATTATTTGGATGAAACATTACGTTATAAACCAAATCTGAGCTATCTATCTGGGATTAAGAGGGAAAACAAAAACTCAAATTTCATGAATGATGGACATGAAAGCTTTCCTATCATTTGAAAAGAAGTTTGATTTAGAATATCGATGAATATGGAATGTTGAAATGATTCCACAAAATTATTCAAGAAACAACATTTACGCGATAATGCAATACAATCATAAATTATAAAATAATAAATGAAGGGTGATACAGATTCAAACTTACTATAAGCCTCTAGCAATGCGGTGCAGCAAGATGCAGGAACTGGAGAGGAGGGCAGTTCCCTTAAAACATGCTGCATTTCAAAAAAAAAAGTGGGATGAATAAGCACAAAGTGTATAATCTAAAGGCACAAGTTATATCATGCAAAGCCAGAAAGTACCTTCACACAATCACCAACAACATGAGCATCCTCATCTGGTTCAAATTCATTCTTGCCTAGAAATGATCAAGAAAAATTGAGCAGAGGTCTCAGTTTAGAAGGTGTGCAAGCATTTTAAAACAAAGGAAATATATATTAAATTAAGCTGGAATCTTCCAAAAAAGTACAAGAGTTCTCCAGTTCATCAAAAGCATTAAAGAGAATGCTAACTTGAAAGGAAATGATACCATGTTCATATTCTTGAACTCTGCGGTCAACTTCCTCAACATCCGCAGCTTGACGTAAGATTCCTTCAACTTTAGTTCCTGATAGAAAGATATGCACCATAAGACAGTGAGCAAGCACACCACATGTAGGAACAATATTGGTCCATAAATTTTTTTGTATATATATTACACCAAAACAGCCAAATGTTGTGTAACCCCAAAGTACATTGCAACTGCAAAAGATACATGATAAAAAAAGGAAATGAAGCAAGAAAGACTAAAAGAGGGGTGGAAAAAGTTAAGTCCAAAAAACTGCTGTCCTGCTATTTTGCACCATTTTTGTAACCGTGATGCCACACTTCTGCAAGGCATATTATCATCAGGTTACACATGCAAATGCTAGTCACTATTTGATAGTGTAGCCTGTTACATATGTATTTGTCTGATGCAATCATTTTTTTTTCCTAATAAAGAAAAAAGGCATTAATATAAAACACCAGGTTTCCTACCATGATAAATTACAAATACCAGATTTAGGGAAGAAATAAGCACATAAACTTAAGAAAATGACAGAAAAGCCGCATTTTTCATTTCAAGAAAATTGCAGATTATAGAATAATAAGCTCAACACAATTAGGGATTATAACTTTACCAAAATTTTCAAGAAATCGGAGAGCTTTCTCAAGGAATGAAGGACCACCATCAATATCTTCAAGGGCAAGTAAAATGGGTCTTCCAACAACCAATGACTTAACTGGACGTTTATCCCTCCCTAATCAAAATATGATTTTAAGTGAAAAGGCAACAGAGAAATTAGCATGTGTCTGGCTGAATGAAGATCATTTCTGAAAGAAAGGGAAAAGGGAAAATGATAAGATTTATGGTGGAGAAGAACAAACATTGGTGGAAAGACCCTTCAATAGCTTCATTTGTGTCATTTCGGAATATCCCATTGTGTCTCATTACAAGGGCAGGACTTGGTGCTTGTGCAAGGGCAAGTTCAAGGGCTGTCTTCCACTCATACAAATCCTCTGACGTCTCAGCCTGAAATTTAGAACAGGAAAATCAAAAAGGGCCATAAACATTGAGTACACTTGAAGAAATAAGCAACATTGAAAGGAAAGAAAAAATGACATGCCTATAAAGAATCGAGCTAGAAAAAAGGAAAAGGGATAAACGAAGCACCTTAAGGGTGAAAGCTCGGCCATCACGTCCATCAGGAAACAAGACAGTTAATAATTTCTTATCTTCTCTAACGACAACACTGAAAATAAAAATAACAACTATTATCAATAGTCTTCAGAACACAACTACACGTAGTATTTAGTGACCAGACTTACCTTCCAGAATTGTTCAAATCAATGCCCCCTAAAGTAAGATTTACTTCACCACCTCTTTGTGGTAGAGCACTCTGCATGAAAACAAAATATGAGCATTGTTACAATTAATTCATAATCATAAGAAAAATCAAGTAAAGTGAGCCAAGTGGTATAATGAACAGGAGATGACACGTGTTAAAGCATCAGTTATTTACAAAGAAACTGGATATACATCAAATGCTGTAAGAAATGAAACATCATTGCAATTATATTACCAAAATGCGTAACTAGATCAAACCTTATTTTACAACTCCCAAACAGTCACCAGATTGTGCTAGAATATGACATAATGAATTTCTAATTCATTGAAAAGAAAGGATTTATGAAAAAGAAAAACTACGTATATGAAGACAACAAATAACACATGCCACATGAAAGTTCTAAGCAAAATTTTCAAAGATACAATTCCTTACATGTGACAACAGAGTTCGGCAATTCTTCAATTACAAGAGGACGGGGGACAAGAGGGCATGTTCAGCTTAGTGTATGGGCACAATGACACATAAAGTTAGATAAGACATGCTGCCTTTCTTTGCCTATCATTAAATTGAGCTTTCAACAGTTTGCGGTCTTTGAGGTGTAACTCAAACAAGCACCAAAACAATGAAAATGTTTGTGTCAATATAGGTTTCTGCTCACACCTATATTTAATGTTGAGAGGGGATAATCTACATGCAACCCCCGTCCATCACAAATACGGGCAATTGCAAAATGACTATAAAACATACATACATACCAAAACATATATAAAGAGGGAGAGAGAGAAGATGGGATGAAATAAATCATACTGACAGGGTCATTTCTGAAGAACACCAAGGAAGTGCGTGTGAGGATAAACCACCGCTTCTTCCATGACTTCCAGCCTATTCCTGCAGAAATTCAACATTAACTTAATTGAGTAGCTGTAAAAGTCTCAACAAGCTCTAATGATAATTCAATAAATAAAATAATTACAACTAATACACTTCAACCTGTATTGATAAAAATCCTTTGCTAGCAAAAGCCTTTATACAATTAATAATTAAGAAAATATCTTTAGCATCTAAAACAAATGTAAAGCTAATGGGTGGGAAAAAAATGTGATTGTTCAAGCTGAGAAAGCATGGATGAAGAATTTGGGAATTTTTAGGTAGCATGTAATTCTACCTAATATGCTATGGTATTGAATATCCAGTTCTCAAGGTAGATGTAAAGCATTCTGAAAATGAATGTTCACAACACCCAGTACTCAGGAAATTGGTAAAAGCACTTCAAATTCATGCCTACATCTATCCATGTACTTCATTGAAGAAAATCATTGCAACTGAATGCAGCAACTGCACAGAAGCCAAGTGACATAAATATGTACTTAAATCAAATAAGGTATGATATAAAAAATTTGAGAACCTAATCAGGACAGAGAAAAATGAAACACAGATTAACAAAAAGAAATTTTACCAACCTTTTGAGGAAATGAAAAGTGGGCCACTCTTGAAAACCTGTGAATATGTCACATAGAAGATATAAATTATTAATAATTGCCTAATGTATACAGACAACTAATAGGAAATAACCCGTGCACTTGCTGCATTCCACAATGATATCATTGAGTGAACAGCCAAAATACTGTATGAGCTGCTAATAAAATACATATAATTAACATAATTTTGGTTTGATAAAGCATTTATTCCCAGAAAAATCATGTAGCAATACATTTATCTCGAGAGTTGAGATCTTTCTACTAGCTATATAGTGAACAACCACCATTTAGCATCCCATGGTTCACGGTTGGCCATCTAATTTTAGAGTATGATGTACAGCCACAGTTTGCATAGAAAGCAACTCTAGTTAAACCTTAATAATATCAAAATTCCATGTAATATTGAATGGTTTATTTGGTAAATTGTACAAATTGCCCATTAAAATTTGACACAAAGCAAAGATATTTCAGCATGAAACATCTAAAATACAGGAAATCGAATCATGTTCTATTTTCTCGCTATAAAATTTCAAATTGCCAAGTCTCAGCACTACAGCTTCTAACAGAATTAAATAACCAACCATCCTGATTTAATCCTTGATCGCAACTACAGAATTAAATATCCAACCATCCTGATCTAATCCTCGATTGCAACTACAGAATTAAATATCCAACCATCCTGATTTAAACCTCGATCGCAACTACTTATCTAAAATGAAAATGAAAGAATGATTCATCCTTTGACAAAGCAAATGAAGAATAAATTAGCTTCAAAACCCACATTATGTCTGGGATGAAACCTGGTGTCGTGTCCCTCCCACTGCATTGTCAATCGTGGGTTCATTTTCTAATGATTACAAATTTTAAAAAATGTTAACATATTTTGCACCACAAAAACTCCTATACTTTTTCAGCTTGTATAACCATTACAGTATAAAACAAGCCAATCTTTTATCTCCTTATCTCCATTATTTCTCATCGAGACAAAAAGAAACAAATGCAATTCAAAAATCTATTGCCAGGGAAAATATATATATATATATATATAAAAAAAAACCTCGCCGAAACAGAAAAACCCAAAAATAGGAAAAAAATATTTCAATTTCAACCTAGACCAGAAGAAAATATATTACTGTTTCAGTTATTGACTAAAACAAGGATCCAAGAAAAAACCAACTCACATTCAAATTCAACCAAAACAAATTAAAAAGGAGGGGGGGTAAACACGCACCGTATTGGAAGGTCCGACTCTTGGCCGCTCGAAAGCCGCTAGAGAAGCCGAAGACATTTAAACTGAAGTAAAAAAAAACCAGAATAGTCCTTGAAAATGCTTAACATTTCCAAATAGAATTTCTTAACTTCTCCATTGAGTCAACTCGCAGGAGCCGAGTTCCGCATCGAAGATCGGCTCTTTATCTTGAACTCAAAAGACAGTTCAAGATCTGACTGATTATTCGAAACTAGTTAGGGTTTTTTTGATTTGATAAGAAAAAAAGACAATAAAGTATAAACAGCAACAACCAGAGCTACCAAGCAGCGGGCAATCACTATAGATTTATTAATGATTGTCTCTTTATTTATTTATCTCGTCTGGTTAAGATTAAGCTTTGATGAGTGTACTGGTTTTAGGTATTGGATTAGGTAGGGACTGGAGAGAAGGAGGGTAGCAGTAGTGGTTGTGCAGTAATAATTTTGTAATCTGTGTGTGTGGACGGGGGGGGGGGGGGGGGGGGGGGGGGGGGGGGGAGAGAGAGACTTTGGCCTTTGTCTTTGCTTTTCACCCACTTCTCTTGCTGGCTGGGGGGGTGTTGGTCAGATCAGGTCAGGGTCCAATTAAACTCTGCCACGTTTACGACATTTGAACTTGTTTTGAAACCGCTAACCTTGTTTATTTATTTATTTATTGTTTAAGCATTTTTTCTAAAGTAAAAAAGAGAAATGCTATTGCTTGCTTTTTCATTGAAAGAAATCGTATTATTTTTCGGTTTAACTCAGCGTCAAATTGTTTTTTATGATTTTCCATGAGTGAAGAATTATTATTACTACTTCTCGATTATATATAATAAACTTCTTGATTATAAGTATCATGTTATTAATGTTATTGACAATATTTTAAAATTCACGAGGAAAGTACTGGTTTTTTTTCTTTTTTTTTTAGTTTTTTTTTATATTTTTTTAGGCTTTACATTTTTTTTTCTTTTTTTTTGTTTTTATATTTTTTGAGTTATCTTTATTGATTTTTTTATATTAAACTAGTTGAAATTTTTATTATTTAATTTTAAAAAATATATTATAAATAACTACAATATTTTTCTGTATAATTTTTTATTTTTTATGAATTTTTTAAAAAAACATTATAAATTATTACAATATTTTTTTATATAATTGTTTAGCTATAGTGTTTTTTTATGTATATTTTTCAAAATTATTCTTATTAATTTTTTTTTTAATATTGAGTTCGTTAAGAGTTCAGTTTTAACTTTTTCTATATGTTTTTTTTTCAAAATTATTTTTTAAGAAAAATTATACTTTTTTATAAAATTATTTTTATTGTTTTTATTTTTTAATATAAAACTGGTTGAAAATTTAGTTTTGTAGTTTTTTTAAAAAACATTAATGTTTCCTTACATAATTTTTTTTTAATTTTTTCAAAACTTTTTTTATTAATTTTATTTTTTTATATTGACGTGGTCAAGAATTTAGTTTTATAGTTTTTTTATTTAAAATTCCATGAATTGCTATATTATTCTACTATATGATTTTTATGTTATGATTTTCTTTAAAATTATTTTTATTGATTTTATTATTTTTAATATTGAGCTAATTAAAAATAATTATTGTAGATTTTCTCATAAAATATTATAAATTGCTACAGTACTTCTCTACATGTTTTTTTTATGATTTTTTTTAATATTTTCTTTATTCATTTTATTTTTTTAAATATTAATCTATTTAAGACTTTAACTTTACAATTTTTTTCTATAAAATATTATAAATTGCAAGAAAAAAAATTTCCATAACTTTTTTATTTTTTCTACAAATAATAACAATATATAAACATGTCACAAGCTCACAATATCATACGAACATAACATCTGGTAGTTTCGACACGATGATTTGTTAATGTAAACCCTATCTCCATGCTTGTTAAAGAGTTCGAGAATTACACTACAATACAGATAAAAAAAATATTGATGATTAAATAATCCAAGGAAGCTGATTCATTGGGCACGCTGTTTATCAATCACCCATGAAAAGTTTAAATATCAAATCACGTTACAAAATTTCATTATTTTTTGCTTGAATGTGCTTTTTTAAACTATGATTAGAGAGAGATAATAATTCATTATTTTCAAGCCCAGCTAAATATCGAGCTTTTATATATATATATATATATGTATATATATATATAAAAGCTCGGGTGAGCAGTCATATTTATTATTTATATGATGAGTGTTTAACTGAACTCATGTTTTTTTTACATTATAAATATTTTATCTTAATAATTTAAATATATTTTATTAATTGAAAAAGGTGTCCGAGGACTGTAAAAATAAGAGAGGGTTTCCTTTAAAAGAAATGACGTTGGTTTCAAACACCCAGCTTTAAAATATTACTTGAAAGAACGCGGAGGAAAAAAAAAGCTGTTGCCTGAAAAAGATAGATTACAGTAGGAGGTGGCGTATGGCAGCATTATTACTCTCAGAACGTGAGAAAACAATAATGCGATTTGCGGTATAATTTCAGAATCCAAAACCCACAATAATGCGAGTTGCGGTATAATTTCAGAACCCAAAACCCAACGTGTCCAGTACAGGAAAAATATTTATTTGATAAACCTCGAGATCATCTAATGATCATATGATGATTTCGGTGTGTGTGTTTGTGTGTGTGTTAAATAGAAAAAAAACAGCTTAGGGCTATTGATTATTTTTTTTCCTCTCGAAGAACCAGTAGTTCAGTACTATCGGGTTTTAATCACGCACGACAACAATTTTTTCTCTGGCTCATTTATTTTTTGCCAAAATAACAACAACTCTTGCACCTACTATATTAAATAACAGCACTTGAGGTTATGTGATAGTAGAGAAAAGGATTTGTTTCTTTTGTTTTTTTTTATCTAGGTTTGACTTATTTTGTATATTCTTATTATTTTTATGATGCTTTACTTGTCTGTCAAGGTTATAGAGTATTCAATAAACTTAAAAATTTGTTATAATACATATAAGCTTGTTCAAACACTTCAATATATATATATATATATATATTGAATAACAAACTTTAACTCAGGAGGTATAATTCAATGAGTTAAATTCTAAATTTATTTTTAAAAAATTATTAATTTAAATCTCAAAAATTTTAGAATTATTCAAACTTATATCTGAAGGTAGATAAAATTAGTTGTTGATAATATATACACACACGCGCACGCCATCGTACCATACCATTGCAGTAAAAGGAAACACGAACAAATTGAAAGCCCACACGTGATTTCGGTGACCTGGCATTCCTTGACTGGTAACTAGTCCATTTAGTTTTACAACTACCAAAGTCCTCTCCCTTCCATCAAAACAGAGAACCATTGCCCGTGTCTCTCTCTCTTTTAAGGTGTGTTGTTGTCGTTACAGTCTAGTTATATATATTTTTTTTAATATTTTTTTTTATTTTTAAAAACTATTTTAATATACCGGAGATGAAAATAATCTCTGTTATTTTCTCAAGCAGCCACTAACGCGAAGGACGTGTTTTATTTACTTCCTCTAATCTATTTACTTCTCCGTGTATAATTTTACATGCCGGTGAATATCACGTGCACGCGCTGCTCTTCACGGGACGCATAGCAACATATCCTGCCCTGGGCCCCTATTACCCCGTGATCCACTAATCTCTCCTCTGATAGGGGCGTGCAAGTCAGATTCTAGTTTTGAGAGTTTGCATACGGAGAGGATGCATCATGTTACCGAATTATGCCGCCACAGGTCTCGTGCCTCTCTGCACCGGTTTGTCTATTTCGGTTGAAACAAAAACTAAAGTATCCGATGAAACATTACCTTAAAGTTCCGTGTGCTAATGGTTTTATATTTGAAAATGTATTAAAATAATTTTTTTTAATATTAATATATTAAAATGGTTTGAAAAATTTTAAAATATAATTTTTTTCAAAAATGTTTTTAGATGTAAAAATAAAAAGGATTTTATTTTTAGAACCCGGTACACCTGTACAGCAAACGCAGCGGTCCGCGGTGGTCCTCTGATGACTACACTGTATCAATTTTATTGGACCAATTGGGTCTTGGCCCAAAACAAGTGCCCTGTACGAGCATTGAATCCTACTAAGAAGTTCTGAGCTTTGTCGGACCATGCCAAAAAGTTTTTTTGGGTCCATGTAAGGCCCAGTAACAAATCAAATCACTGGTCCTTTGTTGTTGAAGCCTCTTACTTGGTCCCAATCTTCTTCTTTTTTCTATTTTTTTATGGTGCTAAAAGCCTAAAACGATTAGAGTGAAAGTAGCTGAGTAGATATTTTACTTGTGGTTTGCCCACAACTGGATAATTTTTTTCAGTAAATAAAACAAATATACGGGCTATTATATCTAACTTGTTTTTTAATATAAAAAAATCAATACTCGTAAATCAAAATGTTTATATATATAACTAAAAAATAACTAGGACTAAAACATGTACTCAATTGTATTTAATACTTTTATTTTTTTATAATAAATTTTTTATTTAATCAAATGATTATCCATGTCAATAAAAAATAAAAAAATCATTAATGGATATAAATTAAATAAAATTATAGAGTTTAACTTTGAAATAATTTAATATTAAAAAAATAACAAAGGGTATTGTATAAAAATACAACGAAGGTCTCAGCCAAAAAAAAATCATTGAATCTTAATATAATTGTATCATCTTTGGTTTTGATTATAAGTGTTACGGATAATAATTTAAAAATTCAAGCATGGACATGAATTTCCTGAAACATTTTTTTAGTGAGGTTTTTATTATTAATATGAATATTTAAATATATTTTAATTAATTCTATAAATTTTAAAATTAATAATTCTATAAACCTTCAATAACTTTAAAAATACTTAAATTTTTAAATTTATAATTATTATAAAATAAATCTAAAATCTAATCAATTAAATAAACAGCAGCTACACTAAAAGCAAATAACATGAATTTTACTAGTTTTTAATCCAAATCATTAGAAAATGATTGTAAAAAATCTCATGCCCAAAAAGAAATCTAGGATTCAAATTAATAAATTGATGAGTTATTATTTTTTTATATTTCAATGATTTTTTTAAACTTATTTTAAAGTGTTTGTTTTATCATTTTATTAGTCAAAACAAAGTGCCAATAATGTACTATACCAGGGGTTATTTTATACCATTTCATATTTTTACTAAAGATATCCTGACGCTAGCATGCTCCTCTCCAGATTATTTAAAGAACACACTCGTCACGTCATCTGTGTTTAAATGAATTCAATTAAAGCTCCTGTGACGGCCTCCGTGTTTGAAGTCTAATAAAAAATAGGAAATGAATTTCTTTAACCACCAAACCAATTTTAAAAAGTGAACAAAATATTTTATTCGAAAGCTGCCGGATATTTTTCACCACCACTCGGCAAATGCACGACAATCCATTGGGTTTATTCGTTGCTTCATCCGGGCAGGAAAGAAAAAACTATTGAAAGCTCTCCGAGCGTGGTAATACTTTGACACTAACATTTATATACGGGGGCAGCAACTAGATTCTAATTCTAGCAAAAATATTGAAATGTCCATGTATATAAAACTACCCACTAACATTACTACGTCAATTTTTGTAAATCGGTCTCTCCCTTTCCTCTATCTCTGCGAATAGACCAATCCAGTATCGTATAGAAGAAATCAATCACAGGCATGAATAAAAATCTGACTTAATTTAAAAGGATATAGTTTAATTAGTTAGATTTGAGGTTTGTTTTCTAGATATTATTAATTGGATTCTTATAAATTTTAGAATTATAGAAGACTTATATAGTTATTAATTTCAGGACCTGTGGAATTAATTGGATGCATGCAAGCTGACTCAGACACCCATATTAATAAAAAAAACTACTTATTTATTTATTTTCAAGTTATTTTTTTGAATATTCTTTATAGTTTTAATGTGCTAATATAAAAAAATTAAAAAATATTATTTTAATATATTTTTAAATAAAAAAATAATTTTAAAAGCCGTCACAATGACAAATACTACCATATTTAAAAAAAAAATATAATTTACAAGATAAAGGTTTTGTACACCTTTAAAGTTCTACTTGCATCATGTGCATCGGTAAATTTATGAAATTACAACAAAAGTTAAATAATATAAGAAAATTATTGTAAATCAAAAAATATTTTATTATTGATTGTAATAGTAATTTTACTCTTGATTTTTCATTTTTTTGCAAGCAGTTAAATGTTTCTCTGGCTTTCATAAGGTTATTCAGGTTTTTGCAATTTCAAAGTACAAACAAATAGCGATTTTAGCATACAAAAAATAAACTCTTTTTTTTTGGTCTTTTTTTTTGGTATTTTGGTGTTTTTATATGGGTATTTTATGTAATTAAAATGGTCATAGGAGTGTTTTAGTATTTTCATGTTGTATTTTTTTTATTTTTAATCAAAAAGTTGTTGATGCATGTTCGACACGCCTCACCAGGTATTTTTATGTTGTATTTTTTATTTTTAATCAAAAAGTTATTAATGCATATTCGACATGCCTCACCGGGTGAATAGTGCCCGCGTCATTAAAGAAGTGTATGAGATATTTTTTGGTGATCAAATCTAGTTATCCATCATATAACTAGATACGTAATCGTGTCCTTTATTACATGGAGTGATGCGCGTAGACATGTCATGGTTGAATTGTCCATAATAATCAATTATTTGAGTTTTTTCTTTATTTTCTCTTTCTTTACAACTAAAATATATTATTGTGCTTTTTTATTTATTATTTATTTTAGCCTGGCATAAATTATCAGATCTATATACAAGTCCAGGCACAAGTCTGACATTCTTATATTAACATTGTAGTGTGTATACACAGTAGTGTGTGTAATGTGTGTGTATAACTAAGTAAATTTAACTAATAATAAAAAGATCATTATTAGTAAGAATTTTGAAAGGAGAGTTCTTAATTTATAAAAATTGACAATTTTATAATATGTAGCATAAAATACAAAGGTTATTTTTTAATAATGTATGTACCATATAAAACTCTAAATAATACAAATAAGCTACTTCACAACTAAATTATATAGTATTATCGTTATATTTTATTTCAATTATCAAAACTTTAAAAAGCTTTGAAAAAATCAACAAAAATATAAACATTAAAATTTGAAAAATAATTATTTTACTTTAAAACTCATCAAAATAAAGTGAACTCTTTATTAATTTTTGTATAGGTTATTTTTTGATGCTATCTTACGTTGTTTTTACTACTTTAATTAGTTTTCCACTATCAAAACACAATTTACTGAGGAGCACATAATATATTAAATTACAGATAATAAATGTACATTATCACTTAAAACCATAGTTATCAGACCCGACTCGGTAGTTGACTCGGTAAACTGACCGGGTCACGGGTCTTGTGGGTTGACCCGGGTCAACCCGTATCAAGAACAAAAACACACATTAATATGATTCTTTTGACATAAAATATCACATTAATATATATGCTAGCATAATTAATAAAAAAAAAATATCACATTAACATATAAAGTATCATAATTAATTAGCATCAATAGATTAGAATGTGCATTTATCTTCAAATAAACAAACATTTAACATAATTTAAAGATAAAAATAATAAAATAACAAGTTATTCTAGAGATATATAATTTAACATAATTAATATAAGGTTACAACATTCAAACTCTAGTTTGCATTATAATCCATAAATCAACATTTTAACTTCATTTTGCATTAGAATCCATAAATCAACATCTTCAGCTGCATAAAGAAAACAAAAGATTTTAGAATATGTTGAACACTTAACCCTAATATAATTAAAAAAAATGGTAAAGTATAAGACCTCACTGAAATAACCACACTTTTTTTACACAACATCTTTACCTTGATTGAATATAGGCATCAAGTTCTTCAGTATCCATAGGAGCAAAATTTAAATCAAATACCAATGGAATTGAGCCAACCTTATTAATGCCTATCGAAACATCATCATGCTCTTGTGTATCTTCATCATCATAGTCATCTTCAATCTCATTTATATTTATCAAATCTATAATTGAAACATACTTAATCAATACTTTTGTTTTAATCTCAGATTATAGTGGACATAAACTAGATCATTAAGTCTCTGATGCTCCAATCGATTTCTTTTCTTAGAGTGGATGTGCTAAAAAATACTTCAATTCCTTTCGCATCCTGAAGAACTACAAGTTTGACTTAAAACTCGTATAGCTAGCTTTTGAAGATTTGGAGCACAAGTTCCATATAGCACCCACCATTCATCTAATAAGTTAGATTATATCAAGATAATATTTTTCAATTACTTTGAATATAAAAATAATAATATACCTGGAGGTAAAAGGGTGCGATCATTTTTTATAGACACTCTACCAAAGTCATGTTCTGCATTCCTAAACAACTTCATTTCACTTGTAAGCTTGCTTAACAGAATTGTATTTCCATTTGCATACTTCTCAACAACATCTAGAAGTCCAGAAATGGTGTTTATATATCTATCCATTAGATTGACATCATACTGAAATCGAGGATTCAACCAAAATCCTACTGCATAAAGTTTCCTATATAATTGTCCATCCCATCTATTATTAATGATGTCTATGAAAGGTTGCACCTTAGTTCTTTTCTTTTGAAATCTCCTCAACATTTCTTCCTTTGCAGAATGGATAGCCTCATATAAATATCCCATAGGAGGTCTATCATCACTATCAACAATTCGAAAAACTCAAACCAATGGTTCGGACATTCGTACAATTGATGCACATTCTTCCCAAAATGTAGAGTTCAATACACTATCAACAAACCTTTTTCCTTTGCTATCTTTACCATAAGCAGAAGAGACCCATTCTCTAGATGTCACTATAGCTCTCAAATTATCTTTGTGTACTAAAATGTTTTGCAAAGTTATGAAATTAATAGCAAAGCGAGTAGGAGCAGGTCGAAGTATTTCTTTCCCTCCAGTAAACTTTCTCATCAAATATAGTGGATAACAATGATTATAAATATACTTTGTAATACTAGAAGCATGATCAACAACATAACAAACTGATTGTAGCTTACCAACATCTTGGAGTATGAGGTTGATGCAATGAGCAGCACATGGAGACCAAAATATTGAAGGAAATTCTTCCACCAACAACTTGCAAGCAGCAACATAATTAGAAGCATTATCAGTCACCATATGCACAATATTTTCAAGCCCAATAAATAAAACAACCTCTCTAAACAATTTATGCAACAACACCGCAGTCTTTGAGGCCTCTGATGCATCAACTGTTTTTAAAAAAATAGTTCCTTTAGGGCAATATACTAAGAAATTAATTTAAGTTCTTCTCTTTTGATCTGTCCATCCATCAGCCATTAATGTGCAACCGGTCTTCTTCCAAGTTTCTCGATAACTCTCAACAAAAATCTTTACTTCATCAACCGCCTTTGCTAGGTAATAACCACGAAGAGCATGGAAATTTGGTCCTTTATAACCAGGACCCATAGCTGTTATACCATCTATAACATGCTGATAGTAAACAGAGTTTGCAGCATTGAATGACACACATGCATCAATCATCCATTTTGCTATAGCAAGATCACATCGTTCGATAGTTTCTTTGTTTTTCCAACAACTTTGAAGAGACTTTTGAGCACCATGAGTTGTTCTTGGAATAAAATATGCTCCTAATGTTCTATTTTCTTTATCTTTTCCATAACTTGCAGATGATTGTTTAACAATACCAGTGATTTTACTCTTTCCTTTATTGGTAACCTTCGATGGTAACGTTAGCTTCTTACCATCAACTTTAACATCATCATCGTTATTATCATCATCATGGCCTTTACAATCATCTTCTAATTGTCTAATCATCCTCTCCTCATGCTCTCTTTGTTTAACGCTATATGGATTGAAATCTGCTTCCATTTCTCTAGCTCTTCTTTTCTTTTCAATATTCCCCTGAAGATTCAGAAGCATTTGATGATGAACATCTGAAGGACATTTGCAGCATTGTTCCACTTCTCCTTTAGTTCCAGCTAAATGTTGCTTGAATCAATTAATGCCTCCACCCGCAAAAACTTTGGCACAATATAAGCACACTAATTTGGTTTTCTTACATCCCACACTGAGTTCAGGAGCTTCTCTACAATGACCCCATGCCAAATCTGTTTTTCCTCTTATACCACTTGATGTTGATATGGAAATTGAAGGTTCAGATGATTGAGTAGTTAAAGGAGTGCTATTTGAAGTGCTACCATGTTGAGAAGCCATTTTACAAACCTATAGTAAATCAAATCAAACTAACATGATGAATAAAAAGGTTGCATATATTGAAAGTGATAATAGCAGTATGCAATGCATATGAAAAAACTTGAATTAGTAATGTGACAACATATTTCAGAAGAAAGAATGCATTAATCATGTTCAACTAATATTTGGATTTAAGGATATAATAGTTCCAAAACAATTAATCTATCACATGATGAATAGCTAGACATACCAAACATTATTGATGAATAATAATTTAGAACAAAAACCAGAAGTAATTATTCAATATGGTGTTAGATCAAGAAGTGTTATATTCGAACCATATTATTGTGATTAATTGGCTAATCAATAATTATATCATAAAAGACAAAAACCAAATCAATATGAATGAGAAATAGTGAGCACAACTGTTTTACAGAGAAATAAGAGCTTACTGTGCTGGCTCTCGCTTACTTTCTCAAGTCTTAAGAATCATGAAAGACAAATAATTAGCATATACTTTCAGCCACAAAATATACTTAGAATAATTCATTTATGAAATTAAATGATAAAGAATTAATTAAGTCAATTAATCTACTGCCAACATTCACGTGCATTCATGTTTGAAAGCTAAGTTTATGATTTAAATAAAATAAATCAAATCAAAACAATGAAGAATTAAGTGCAAATAATAAGCAGTAATAATATTAGTTTAATAATCTTTCTCTGTAACAATTAACTCAATTTAACAGCTGTAATATTGTAAAATGATGAAGAACCTGGCTTATAACAGTGAAATCTGGCTTCTCATTTGTTTCGAGCAACTGGTGTAGATTGCAGCTTTTACAAGACAATGACAAGATCCAGTAACAAGAGGGGCTACAATATTAAAAGAAAATAACAGAGAAATCTAGCGGAGCGACCAATAAAAGATACAAGCAGAAGAATATAATTTGATTGTTTGAACTGCAAAAAAAGAAATTAGGGTAAAAATTTAGCTTTTCTTTTACTTTCCCAATTTTCCTGAGATAAGTTAGTATATATAGGCCGGGTCACACTTGGGTCAGTCCGGGTCAGGCCGGGTTTGGCTGGTTTTTTCCTTGCACCGGTCTTTTGTATTGCCCGGACCGCTCTAGGTCCTGGGTCAATTAGGTCCCGGGTCAACCCGCCAGGCTGGGCCGGGTTTAACAATACTGCTTAAAACAACATAATATTTTATTAAAAATTAAACAAATTGGACACCTATCCATAATTCTCCACGAGAATATGAAGTAGATGTCATATCCAATCGATATTCCATAGTAATAGTTTCTAGTACAAATATTTGTCTATTATCATTACCATATAACCTAGATGAGTCATTTGCTTATGATGTTTGTTTAGTTCTTTGAGAGTTAATTAGAAATTGATTAACTTCATGTTATAAAAGTTGTTTTATCTTGATCTATATTTAAATATAGCTACAACATTTTTATTAATAAAATATAAATTGATTAGCAAACACTTTAACTTATCAAATTAACCGGCGAACACCTACACCTGTATTCATCAAATTCTAGCACTATAACAAAATTATCAAACAAATTCAGGTATTTCATGGTTAACATTATTATTTTATACAAAATTCAATGTAATCCATAATTCAACATGAATAATTACTAACTATCTCATTTGAGATACGTAATATTTTTAATTCAAAATAAATAATAACAAAAAACATTGATTATTTAACAAAATAATCAAACCAACAACTAAAATTATATCTAATTAACCCTATTTTTAATCTAACCTAGATGGACACTAACATTTGAAATACATAATTGTATTAATTTATAATCAACAACAACCTAAAATAAATGATAATTAAACAAAATAGTGCAATTATATATATTCTACAACTTCAATTACATTTAATTGACCAAATTTATAATTCAAAACCATAACATTCAATAAAATCAAGTTAACACTAAATAAACATAAATTCCATCAAACTAATTAAGAAAAAATATTTAACATACCTTTGTAATTGAGATAAGAGTAGCGAGAGTGATCGAGTAGCAACTGTTCTAATCGAAAAATCCAACACTACTGCTGAAAGAAAGAGAAAGCTTGGCTAACACGGTTTTTGCCAGAGACGAAGAGAGAAAGATGAGTGTTTTAAAGAGAGAATAGTGTTTTAAGACTGTCAAAGAATGTTTTTGGTGGGAGAGAAAGATATCAGCCAGTGGTAAGAGGGGTGAGAGGGGAGGATTAGGGGAGAAGAAGGGAGGAAAGGAGAGAAAAAAAAAAGATGTCTGGTTTTTAAATTAGAAACAAGTTGTAAGTGGCATCTTATGAATTGTTTAAGTATGTTAATTTACAAAATATTTTTTCAATTTGTTACTTTATTGATTTTTTAATTGTGTTAAAAAACAAGAAAAAATTCTAGTTGTGTGATGACAATTATTTTTTTAAATACTTTTAATTTGAGAATAAATTAAAATAATATATATATATATATATATATATATTATTTTTAACATTAATGCATAAAAAAATTTAAAAACATAAAAAATTTAAAATTTTTAAAATCAAAACATGCCGCAATATTAAGTAAGGTAAGGTTTAAGATGTTCAGCAAACTTAAGATGTTTAGCAAACCTTGTTTTTGAAATTTTCTACTTGCATATTTTTTTTTATGTTATTGAATTTTTTTACAAGTTAATATTAAAAATAAAATTTAAAAAATAAAAAAATATATTATTTTAATATATTTTTAAATAAAAATATTTTAAAAAACAACATTTATTATACCGTTAAACCAATCTTTAGAGCTTGTTTGAAAATCAGCTCGTTAGGCATTCTTAAAATTTTTGATTTTTTTAAAAATAATTTATATATATTTTTTAACTTGGTACTGTTAAAAATAAAATTTAAATATATTTTTAATAAAAAGATATTTTTTAAAACAACTTTTAATAAATTACCAAACACGCTCTTAAGAAGCCCCGAAACCGACTCTTCTCCTAAAACCCTTTCTTCCCCTTATGTTTTCTTGAACTGTATTCACGTTTTGCAGTTACAGGCGATGAAAAGATCAGTGTATTCACACACAAAAAGCTGTTTTGCCTTTCCAAATTACCTTCTTCACCCCAAGCTATTCTCTTCAGTTTCAGATGTAGAAGCCCAGTTGAGAAGTCTTTGTGCCAAACCCGATAACTTTCATCCAAATGAGGCAGTTTCTCTGATTCACAAAGCAGTCGACTCAAGTCCATTGCTTTCTCAGCCAGCTTGCAATTCTCTGATGGAATCCCTGGTAAAGTCCAAACACTATGAACTGGCCTTTTCTGTTTATAGTAGAATGACTCATGCGGGGGTTTTGCCAAGTTTTATGTCATTGAGTGGTTTAATTGATAGTTTTGTGTTTGCCAAGAAGCCCCAGTTAGCTTTAGGGGTTTTGGGGTTGATATTTAAGCGTGGTTTTATTGTTGGAGTGTATAATATTAATGTAATATTGAAGGGTTTGTGTAGAAATAAAGAGGTTTACGGAGCACTGGATTTGTTTGATAGAATGAAAAGGATTAATATTTTGCCTGATATTGTTAGTTATAATACGATTATAAACGGACTTTGTAAGGAGAAAAGACTGGAAAAGGCTGTCGACTTGTTAGTTGAAATGGAGGGGTCAAATTGTGAACCGAATTCCTTTACTTATTGTATTTTGATGGATGGTCTTTGTAAGGAGGGTAGAGTAGAGGAGGCAATGTGTTTGTTGGGGGAGATGAAGAGAAAGGAATTGGAGGTGGATGTCGTTGTTTATTCTACGCTTATAAGTGGTTTCTGTAGTAAAGGATGTTTAGACAGAGGGAAGGCATTGTTCGATGAGATGTTGGAAAAGGATATTTCTCCAAATGTAGTTGTTTATAGTTGCTTGATAAATGGTTTTTGTAAGAAGGGGCTATGGAGAGAAGCCACTGCTGTGTTACATACTATGACCGAAAGGGGGATTCAGCCTGATGTTTATACTTATACGTGTATGATTGGTGGGCTTTGTAATGATGGGAGGGCTAGGAAGGCTTTGGATTTGTTTGATTTAATGACAGAAAAAGGTGAAGAGCCTAGTACTGTGACATATAATGTTCTAATCAATGGACTCTGCAAGGAAGGCTGCATTGGAGATGCTTTTAAAATCTTTGAGACAATGTTGGAGAAGGGGAAGAGACCGGAGGTGGTTTCTTACAATACCCTAATAATGGGACTCTGCAATAATGGAAAGCTTGACGAGGCAATGAAACTTTTTAGTTCACTCTTGGAGGATGGGAATTATATTGAGCCAGATGTAATCACATTCAACACAGTGATTCAAGGGCTGTGCAAGGAAGGACGTCTTGACAAGGCTGTGGAGATTTATGATACAATGATTGAGAGGGGGAGCTTCGGTAATCTGTTTACTTGTCATATTTTAATTGGAGAATATATAAAAGCAGGGATTATTGACAAGGCCATGGAACTTTGGAAACGTGTACACAAATTGGGGCTTGTTCCGAGTTCAACCACTTACAGTGTCATGATTGATGGATTTTGTAAAATGCACATGCTTAATTTTGCAAAAGGACTATTTAGTAGAATGAAAATTTCTGGGCTTAGCCCTACATTGTTTGATTACAATACTTTGATGGCATCCTTGTGCAAGGAGAGTAGCTTGGAGCAAGCGAGAAGATTGTTTCAAGAAATGAAAGAATCAAACTGTGAGCCTGATACCATTTCTTTCAATATAATGATTGATGGGACTCTGAAAGCAGGGGATATTCAATCTGCCAAAGAATTACTCAACGACATGCAACAGATGGGTCTGACTCCAGATGCTTATACTTATTCCTCATTTATAAACAGGTTATCAAAACTTGGACAAATGGAAGAGGCAAAAGGTGCTTTTGACAGCATGATTGCCTCTGGCATTACACCAGACAACCATGTATATGATTCCTTAATAAAAGGCTTTGGTTTGAATGATGAGATAGAAGAAGTCATAAACCTCCTTCGTCAAATGGCAGACATGGGTGTCATTCTTGACTTAGAAATAACCAATTCCATCCTGACATTTCTCTGTAATAGCGCAGAGCATTTTCATGTAATGGAGCTTTTGCCTAATTTTTCCTCAGAAAGCTCAGGAGGGACAAGCATCTCTTGTGACGAGTTGTTGATGAAAATACAGAAGTTTAACCCAAAACTCCAAATATCCGCTGCTTGATATTTTTTCATCTCTAGGTGATCACTGTTGCTACAATCCAGTCACATGATACTTTGTATGTAAATATAATACCGTAAAGCTTAGAATTCTTTTGTTGTGTGCTTCATCCACTTTTGTTATGAAAACTCTTCCCTGAGGATTCTATAAGAAACGCTTCATATTTAAGCTTAAGCACCGAGGAGTGTTTTTCCATTTTCATTTCTTTTTGTTTGGTAAGGATGAAACTTTAAGGCTTCATAGAAGTCAGATCTTATTAGCTTCGTTAACATGTCTGTCCCTGCAGCGTTCTGGTTTCTTTTTATTGCCCCATATTTGCTGGCCCCCTTTCCCTTGTACAATTCATGATACATTACAACATATTCTTATCATTATTTTCCTCCATGAATTTCTCACTTCCATGCCTGTTTCTTCATCAGAAAAGCAAGTTTGTTTCTAAAAGAAAAGCTTAATGCAAAAATAAGAAACCAGAGTGGTTGTATTTGGAAGTTATTTGGAGTGACTATTGATTGCACCAATGAATTAAGCCACTGAATTAATGCTGTGGGTATGGTCTGTTGATTACTGGAATCGAAGGTGGTGAAAATGGTTAAGAGGTGGAAGTAATTTTTGCAGTTACATGTGTGGGAGGAGTTGGGAGCTCCATCTCTCTCCTCATGTTTTTCTGCGTATAAGTCAAGTGGTATTTGGGAATAAATGTGGAAGTTAAGCGCTTAACTCTTTTCCTTTTTAGTTTCGATTATTGCAGCTATAATTTGGTATCTGATAGTTCTTTTAAGATTCTTGCAAATTAGAATGTGAATATTATGTGGACCAGGCGCATATGATGGATATGTGAACAGCCAGGAGCAGCGTTGGTAAATGGATATACAGGAATGCCAGTCCTGGACGTGGTTTTGATGGGGCGAACATGGCTGGGAGAGTATATGAAACAGGAGAAAAGGAAAGGTGGGAGAAGCTTTTGTAGGCAATATGATACTTCAAGGACACAGAAAAACTCAGAAAGGAGAACTCTGCTTGTGGATATCTTCGTCAGTTACAACAAAACTGGGTCAGTGAGGGTGCTGTTAAAACATTCTTTCCTCCCACGTAAAATTGCCTAGGAAAATTCATCTTTGCCAGAAAACCAGCTATAGACCTGATCTATGTGGTTTCTTTGCAACTCCGATCGATTAGTTTCCTCTTTATCGACATAGCTTTTCCATCGGAAAATATGTGGTACTGTTGCTATTTAACCCGGGATACAACATCAAACCAGGATGCCGGACAGCTTAGAGAGCTTGATGAACAAAACCGAGCATGAGTCCCGAGAAACACTAATATGGAGACACACGGTTCACGTGTAATGATAATAAAAATACAAAAAGGGACCAGTCGATTCCATGTTAATTGTCCGGGGAAGAGGACAATCGTTTGATATATTCACGGACCAAAGAATCAAAATATTTGTTGTGGTTAGGAAGAAGTTGAAAGCGGTAGTTTTTAAAGTATTTTGTATTTTAAAATATATTAAAATAATATATTTTTATTTTTTAAAATTATTTTTCATCTCAATATTAAAATTATCTTAAAAAATTAAAAAAAATAATTTAAAATAAAAATATAAAAAATAATTTTTTTCAAAAACATTTCTATAACACAATACCAAACTTAATCCCCCGTCGCTAACGACTACGGGAAAAAACTGAAATCCTTGAGCCACCCAAAAGGATAGGGCGTTTCCCTATTCTTTTTAGACTATAGACCAAAGGAAAATATTCGAAGATCTTGCTGGGCAGATTAGTACATTTTTAGCTCTACTTTATCAGTAAGAAGCTTCCTCGCTTTATCAATAAAATAACTTGCAGGTGATTGTTAGGTGTATTGGTATCGAGTTTCAACCAGTTTTTATTATTTTTTTTTAAATATTTGCTTTAAATTAAAATTTTTAATTTTTTTTTATATTTTTATTATTTAAATGTGCTAATATAAAAAATAAAACAATATTATTTTAATACATTTAAAAAAATATTTTAAAAAATAACAGCCATCACACTTTCAAATATTCTCTTAGTGTATTTTTATTATTGTGATATTATATGCTATACAATTAAATATATTAAATGATTTTTTTTATTTTAAAATCATTCAAAAACTTTTTAAAAAATATTGATTTGATATTTTTTTTAATAAAAATTAATTTGATAAGCATATTGTAATACAAAAAATAAACACTCTAGGAAAACGAAATCATGTAAGTTGAATTTCAGGCCAAGTAGTGAAAGAAAAATAAAAATTCAAGGTGTTTAGCGGACGCAAATGTCCTAGAGCATATTTGTTATTCCGGTAACAATTATTTTGAATTCTTGACAGATATTATTTTGATTGCAACACACAGACGCAATTGTCTTTGCATGCTTGCCAATCCAACCAGCCACACGCGCGCATGTGCGAGCGAATATATTGACTAACTGATTTATTTTTTATTAATTTATTGTGGATTCTATTGTTTGAATAATTTGACGTTATATTTCTGTCAGAGAGAAATAAAAACAATGGATTTATCGGTGTCATTGATTCGCAGAAGACACACTTTACAAGGATATTGACGTCAACAAGTGTCCCCTGGTTTTTTTAAAAACAAGCAAAACGCCACCGCTTGCTTGCCAAACTTCGCCTGGCAATCCTTGTTGCAGCCATCTGGCTGGCAACCACCTCCGTGCAATGGTTTCTTGCGGTGAGCATTCACCAACATTTGTTCATTGCATATATATATATATATATATATATATATATATATATATATATATATATATATAAAACACATAATAATGTTAATATTTTTAATTTACATATTCAACTAGCCTTGAACAGGGGCCCCATCCCTTCTCCGAGAAAAAAGAAAGCTCTCTCTAGCCTTGAAACATCACGAAAACATCACAAGGAAAGCAACTCACAAGCTACAAGAGAGACTACAAGCCCCTACAAAACGAAGCCAGAAACGATCTGGTTTTTGAAGAGGAAAGTGGTTTTTGAATTGTTTGTCGTCAAAAACGATCTGGTTCTATTCACCTGGGTTGTATGGATGGGTGCTATTACTTATTAGGGAAAGCATTTGTTGCATTGCTGGGAATTTATTTTTGAATTTAAAAACACATAAAAAAATAATTTGAAATTAAAAAAATCAATTTTTTTAATAAATACGGTCGACCGGAATGCTAAACAAGGCAAAATGGACGAAGCTTGTTCATTTTCTGTAAGTATACTGGTGCAGTAGTCTACCTGAGCATCTAGCGAGTGCTTGTAGCTGATGTGTCTAGTTAACGAAGTTTATGGCTGAGTTTTGTCGCATGCAAAGGTAGTAGTTGCTAATCATAGTACAAATTCATGGCCTGTAATTTATGCACAGGCTGCCTGAGATTTGAATGCATGTCGTGTCCTGTTTTGTTCGTGTACGAGCCTGGTGTTTGAACATTTTCCTTTTTTCTTCTGGGCCACCAGAGGTTGCTTCACTTTGGCTATCTGTTTTGCCATTTAATTTGGTGGGTGGGTTTATCTTTTCAGTACTCTGGCTCGGTCTCGAGGAGCAGTACAGGTTTTGAGAAAAGATGCTCCTGTACAAGTGTGTTTGCTCAGCTTCTACATCAGGCTTGAATCTGCTGCTTTAGGCATTTGTTGCTGTCCCTTTTCTGATGAATAATGTTTTTTGCACTGCTAAAAGATTTTGGAATTGAAGTTTTGGTTTGAACTAGTTCATTAAATCCATATACCAAAAACAAAAATGACTGTGTGGCTGCTATAAATTAAAAATTCAAATTTTAATTAAAAAAAACATGTTGAAATTCGCTCCAAACACCCTCAAACAAATGTGCTGATGTAACTAATGACAATTTTCTTATAGTTTTGGCATTTTTCATGAACATTAACTGCAGTTGCAAAGTGTTACTACTAAAAATTACAGGATGCCAGCCATCATTCAAGGATGCAGAGTAACTTATGAAACAGACAGGATGCTCATTGCATTTGCTAGAAATAGAGGTCCTTTTATATATAACTTTCCTAATGATTTGAATTTTCTGATGGATATGAGAAATTCTTCAGTTTAGACGAGGTTAAAATTACATGGATTGCCAAGCCTGCGGTTGTGAAACTAGTGAAAAAAGAGACAGAGAGTCATGCACATGCAGGCATTTGACTCTGCCAGTGCTTTGATAATACCTCTTCCTTCTGAATGTTTTCACAATCTTATTGGACAACACGATACATTTCAACAGACGTTCTATTATTCTTGTGTGAGCTACAAGTGGATGATCAGAAGCCAAAATTTTGTTTGGAATAATTCTCTCTCTCCTCTCTCTCTCCCCTGACAATATGGTAGCCCAATTATTTCAAGGGCAAAAATATTCACACTGCCGTATTAATTTGCATTGATGTTTACAAGTATTTCGCATATCTTTCGTGCACATGCGATTTTTATTGATTTAGGATCTGTGTGTGTTCTTCAGCTATGCAATGTCCTGCGCAAAGAAATATGGTATCATCGGCCAGACATGTTCTCTTTCAGGGACATGATTATATATAATGCTCGCAAGAGACAAGTAGGTAGATGAAGCAGAGCAGGTCTGGCAAGATTTGAAGAGAGAGGAAGTTTTGTTAGATCAGCATACCCTTGGGGACATAAGGGCCTTCTTGGATAATGGATTGCCCTCAGATCGAGGCGATGGACATATACGAGGAAACGAGACAATCGCCTGCCGACCCACCAATATCTTTGCCTTTTCATGTGATCTTGAAAGGGATGATTCCATTCCCAGAACTAAGAGATCAGGTAAAAGACGACTTCCTGAAGCTTTTTCCTGGCATGATTGTGTATAAACTAGCCGAAGACTTGTTTGAAAATCAAGATAGTGAAGATGACTAAGGACGGAGTGATCCAGCTCTATGATCTGCTTCACAAGGAATGGTGATTTAATCATCTGCAACAGCTAGAAAAGGTGGATGCCTAGATCGAGAATTGTAGATGAATTAATCATGGCAGAACTCGTTCAAGTTTCTTTTATAGCCATTGGTTGCCCTTCAAGTTAATTTAGAGGGTGTTTCATGCGGTGGTTGAGGTGTAATTTTATAAAATTTTAATTATTTTTTTAATTTTTTGAAAAGCAACATCGTTGGAAACACCCTACATTCACCCGCAGGTAATACCTCCTCCAACAGACTACGACAGATGTAGCTATTATATTTAATTATTTATTTATACCACTCTCTCCTTCCTTGGTGTTTCCCCCCTTTTCAAGTGATTGATTGGTTCTGTCTCTTTCTCCCCCCCCCCCCCCCCCTCAATTCTATTAAAAATCCATTTCAGAGAAGACAAACAAGACGATCAAAGATCAGCGCATCAATATCCGAGGACTTCGAACTCTCAACCGCCGGAGTAACCGTTACCGTCGTTTTTTAGCGGTGAAAGAGCGTTCCCTTTATTCCATTGAATCAAACGTGTCAAGGCATGATCAAGGAGAAAATCTGAAAAGGGACATTTATTGTTTTAGAAATTAATGAACAGTGCTGACATACATTGCATGTATGAGATCTAAATAAAATAAAATAATATTTTTATTTTCTCTGATTTTCATGTGCATGTGTTGTTTGGGATACAAGCCAATTATTCACTGGGAATCGATGTTCATAGCATTTAAAAATTGGACATTGCAAGCGATGGACTCTAATTTAATTTAATCAGAATGACTATAATTAGATACAACTCAAGTGCAAAACAACCGCCTACATGTCAACACCCTACTTCTTCATGACTTCTATCGTTTTAAAAGGATGCACAAGTATTTTTAAATATTTTTTATTTAAAAATATATTAAAATAATATAGATATTTTAAAAAAAAAATATTTAATATCATCAAATTAAAAAATAATTAAAAAAAAATCTTAAAATTTTACCCCAACGGCAAAACTACCCAATCCACACCAAACATGTGCTGAATCATTCTGGAATTGACCTCCGCTTTGTCATCGCAAACGATAAATGGCTCCCTCTTTCAATTATTATTTTTGTTAAATATTCTCCTCTCTTAAAAGCATCCTCTCTCGCTGAGCAATATATAAACACCTAACCTTTCTCATTTCCCCCATCACTCTCTCCCTCCCTCCAAATTTTCGCTGCTGTCTTCTATTTCTCGACCCACAGAATCATTATTTAAAATCATAATGACGTCATGTTTCCGGCGGTTAAAAACGGGGCCCACGCCACCAAGCGGACCGGCACAATCAAGGAACCGAAGTACGGCAGATATTCTCTCTCTACCTCTAAAACGAATTTCCATAGACCAACAGCCGGGAATTGTCCTGAGATCATCAAGGCAGCACTCCAGATCATTCATGATCGAGGCAGTTGAACCAGGGGACCGATCGGGGGGTAGAAATGAAGCTGAAAAGGCGGGGCCATGCTCGTGCTTGGTGGGAGATCAGATTGTGGGAGGCGTGGTAGAGAGTATAGATCGGACGGTTGAGATTAATGGAAAGAGGACAATAAGCGGGAGTGATAGCAGGAGTAAGGAGGACCGAACGGTAGAGGTGGCGGTTGCAGCGGCGGTTACGGTCGTGTTGGGGGTAGGGAATCGGGTGCTGTATAAGCTGGCTCTACTTCCTCTCAAGCATTACCCCTTCTTTCTAGCTCAGCTCGCTACTTTCGGGTAATTGATTTTTTTCTGCTAACTGTCTATTTATTCCTTTTTTTTTTCATTTTCAGTGCCGAGTCTTCAAATACTTTCTTTTATAATTTTTTTCAATAATAATGCACGTCCAGATTGCATATTTAGCAAAATAAAAAAGTAATTTTCTTAAATAGCACAAGTGAATTAATATTTGGGAGTGAAATAAACATTTAAGAAGCTGGGGGAATGGATCTGAAATTAAATTGGGGGCTTTTATAATTATTACAAGTGTCACAGACTGAGTCCCAGTCGTAATGTCTTACACAATTACACTTGTCCTTTACCACTGAGCAATAAGACGACAAGTTCAATTCAATATTTTGCTTCATTTGCGTGTGGTTTCTGTCTATGTATTTTGACCCTTTTTCACCGACCCTTCATTTTTTTTACTATCCTTTTCCTTGGATAGATAACCTCAAATTATTGTGTGGTTCAATTACTTCATTTCAAGTCACTTTCAGGAAAAGGAATGAACTACGTTTTACTCTTGGTTTTTTTAATAACTTCATGAATTTAAGAGCAAAACCTAGAATTAATAATTTATAAGACGTGTTCATGAATGTGGACCGTGGGGATAGCAACATCGTTATAGGACATTATAATTATTTTTGTTGACCATTTAGGGAGTGTTAATTTATGGGTGGAGCATTTGAATTTTCTCGCCGTATTTGGTTTGAGGGGTGGGTTTGAAAGGGAAGGAAAGGGAAGGGAAGGGAAGGGAGTACAAATTTCGAGACAACCAATCATATTGAGAGATTCGCTATGATAGTAATTTATTTTGATTATTTTACAAGCTGGGTGTTATACACGGGATCATTTGCTGGATTTTATATTTAATTTGGACTTGTTTGAATAATTTTCATATTATCTTATGTCAAAGATGTATTTTAAAGTATTTTATTTTTGCATATATTTACCTTTATCAACAACATATCATTGGTCATAAGCTAGCCTCCTTGATTTCTTTCACTAATAAAGTAAAAACTTAATAATAAAGGATATATTAGTAATTATGAAATTAAACTTCCCATCCCCCAACCAAACAGGAATGAAGTTCATAACCTTTTCTTTTACAAATAAGTTCACCACTTTCATTTTCCCTCATTTTTATCTAAATAAGGGGACGGTTCATCCTCCATCTTCTCACACGCAAACCAAACATAATGCACCAGCCTCCTCTTTTCGTCCTTTTCTTCCCACAAATTTTCTGACCATCGAGGCCTACTAATAAATAAGAGTCATAAATTTTCAAGGTTTTTTTCAGGCTAATTTTCATTAATGGAGACTAGATCTTTCATATTTTTGACTCTTGTGTGCGATAATACTGGATGCCCAACCTTCTGAACCAAATAAGAATATTCCCGGTTGAAAGAATGATCGAGCTTTATAATAGTGTAAGAAGCTGTGCTACGTCAAAAATGTGAAGATGCTGGAGGCTTTATTTGTCTTCTGCACCTTTTGAATGTGGTCGTGACAATCATGCTTTAATGGAGAATTGGGAACTCTCTTCTCTTTCTGTGAAAATTATTGCTGCTTTATTATATAACAAATAATTAAAAAGAACAAAGAAAACGAGACTTTAGGAATCTTGGAGATATTCTCAGAGCTGCAAAAAGAAAGAAAAAATGGGTTTGTGCACGTAATTGTGCCTTGTGGGTCCAATGCGAATGAGAGCCTTACATAATATTAGAAAACGTTTGTTCATCGCCAGATAGATTTCCATGACAGAAAGAAAGCAAACACTATCATCATTCATCACCGGCAATTTCTTTCTTCTTCCACAGCTCCATTAGACGCCATCATGTCAGGGGGGCACTTTGACACCATTGGGTGGGCCATGTGATCTTCTAATTTCATAGTCTAATCCCGCTCCCTTAGCTTTTGGTTTGTGGTCCGGAAACAACTTTTGCATTTCACATCATGTTTGTCAAATTGCACATCTGCCCTTCACTTCTTTGAAAGTCACGCTAACCCTCCTGACGGGACCCTTTTCTTGTGGGTTTTTTGGTCCTTTAGCTAATGGGCTTCATAATTTCAGGGTCCCATTAAAATTTAGTGGTTTATTCAGCCAAAAGGAAAACAGAAGAAAAGGAAGGGATTGATATTTGATGGTTTATCAACTATCGACCACAATCATAACAAAAAAAAAGAAGGAAAAACGGAAGAAAACATTCCACATTCCATCATGAAACTTCATTGATACGTAGCTTGGCAATTAGTAACCAAAACTATAGGGTTCTTACTGTTAAAATGTGGAGCATGCGTCTTCTTGTTTCCTAGAATTTTAGACGTGGCGTAGAAATTAACGATTGATTGTGGATCCCTGGCTTAATTAGATAAATGTTTCAAGAATTTTGCATAGATGAGTGATAATTTACTAAGAAATGTATGAGTTTGTCCATGAAGGTTTAAAGAAAAACATATTTCAGAATGTACAACGCGATTTTCTTAATTATTCCTGAAGTTCCTAATGCTAACAATGAAGCATTATTAATTATGATGTACATTTCTCCCTTTTTGAATTTTTCCAATCTTCATTTCTTATGATTGATTCACAAATCAAATTAAAATTTAGGAGCTTTAGTAAAGAAGTCAGGAGCATTTAGATGTAATTAATGACATTGCTCTCAGGGGTGATTAAATTTTTTGTGCCTTCAAAAATTCAGGATGAACTCAAATGGATCTTATTTTGTTCAATATTTTTCTTTTTCCTTTTTCTTTCAGATATGTTATTGTATACTTCACCATCTTGCATATTCGGCACCGTGCCGGCATCGTTACAGATGAGATGCTTTCTATGCCAAAAGCTCCGTATATTCTTGTTGGACTCTTAGAAGCTCTTGGAGCTGCAACTGGAATGGCAGCTGGAGGTATTATGTCTCATTATTATCTGATGATTTTTCACCTCATTGTGATACTGTGATGCTTCCAATATAAATTTTATGGTTTAAATTTGATTTTTTCTATAAAATTTGTCATCCTAAACTGTGGCGCGGCATCCCTCATAAAAAAATTGATGTACTAGTAGACAACAATGACAACTAAGCCTCAGTCCCAAATTAGCCGGGGTTAGCTATATAGATCCTTTTATGCTATTCAGCTCAATCACTAATCTGCACCTACTAGCATACCATTTGGATTTTTGTAATTTCAGACCTGTTTTAGCCTAATTCTTACACTTTGTTCATTTAAAGGAATCAGCGAATGCACATTACATATTTGAAATAATACAAGTATAATATCCCATCCTACAAGCAAGATATTGTTCGTTTTGGCTCATGGGCTTTACGGACTTGTTCTTGGCAGCCATGCATGATCCCAAAACGTGTTCGATTAGTTATAATACACCTCCTTTAAGAAGTCTAATGACCTTGTAGGCACCGTCGGACAGCCAACAAGCCAGGTTCTAATATTAAATATAACACTCTACCCTATTAACAAGATATTGTCCGTTTTGGCCCATGGACCTCACGAATTTGTTCTTGGCAGCCGCGCATGACCTCAAAAAGTGTTTCACTAGTCAAAATGAGCATACTCATCTAAAGCCCTCCCTCAAATCTTCACTCAATGATATGAGATATTACAATGAGCTTCTTGTCCATTAATGATTGAACTTCACTTGTTATATAAATACCAAAAAACATATCTGATGCTCAATCTCAGGATTCTATACATATGTTATTGGAGTACACTTCAAGATATTTTTCTTTGACTGCTAACACTATCTTCTCTGATTGCTACTAAAACAATTTGTATCTAGTTTCATGAGTTTGTTGTGGGTAAAAATTCTGTCAGAATCTGACCCACTCTATTTGTAATCTTCTGCCTCGAATCAGCAATTCTTTCTGGAGCATCAATTCCAATTTTGTCTCAGGTAAGACTCATTCATTAGATAGCTTGTTTTCTCTTGAGATGGTAGGTTAATACTTGTAGAATCCTTTTTTTTGTTCAACCAATTTAGCTACTATTTTGTTATTCTTGAAGAACACGCTTTAAACTAAGAAAACTTCGAGAGCTGAAGGCTGAAGTTGGAGGCTAAAACATTAGAAGTAAGAAAGTAATTGATTTTAATGCAAAAGGTATCCTGATATAATAAAGCAAAATGTATACTTCATACTATAATGTGATGAACTCTCTGTTAACAAAATTCAGAAGCTCACAATTATCTGAACCATTCTTGTTTTCAAATGGTAGATTATCAACAATTGGGTAGTTAATTTTGTCCATTACTTTTCCTGCAGACCTTTCTTGTATGGCAGATTCTCTTGTCCACTATTTTTCTTGGAAGGAGATATAAAGTCAACCAGTTGCTTGGATGCTTCTTAGTTGCCGTTGGTGTAATAATAACCGTGGCAAGGTAAACTTCTATATCCAAACCGAGAGGCATGTTAATTGTAATCTTGTGTTTAGAAATCTACAAATTATTGTCTGATTGCCCAGAAGGATACCAGTTTGCATCATTCACCAGTTGTAGTTTGAGTATTTCAATTGCATGGCTGTGTGTACTTCTGCAGCGGACCGAGCGCTGGTTCGTTAAGGGAAGCTGGTATATTCTGGAGTCTTTTGATGATGTTCTCTTTTTTCTTACAAGCCGCAGATACAGTGCTCAAGGTTGGCATTCTAAACATTTATTGCACTTAAGAGTTCCATGCATGTATAGCTGTTCTGTAACGAACCGTAATTTTTTTATTTGTAGGAAGTCATTTTCTCGGATGCTGCTAAGCATTTAAAGGTATGTTCTAAAATTGATAGTGCCTATTTGGTTTCTGAGACCCATCAGGAACGTTTTGGCAACGGAAAGAAGTTGTATTCAACTTTTATTTCATTTGAAGACACTATTGATGTGCTTTTTTTTTTTTTGCTGGGAGTTGGGGGGGGGGGGGTTGTAAAATTTCAACATGGCATCAATGTTTTCAAACTCAATTTCATTTTCAGTAATGGCAACAGAAAACTGATTCAGTCGCTATCTTAAAAAGAGATGATCATTGTCATAGGTGATTAGAAGCTGCCAAATTATCTTGTATGCATGGAAATGAAATTGGATAAGTAACTTCTGCCTCTTTTAGTACCTTTTCTTTTAGATCTTGATGTTATATAAAGACAATGTTGTTCCATCAATTGCAGGGGGGTTCTGTAGATCTGTTTGTAATAAACTCCTATGGATCTGCTTTCCAAGTAGGTACTCAGCGATTATTTAAAATCCTCAGTTCTTGCTATCACTTAAACAGTTGTCTTTTGATTGCAGCATAAGTGTAAGTCTAAATTTTTTGTGTCTACATGTTCTGTAGGCACTGTTTGTATGCCTTCTTCTACCATTTATGTCGAAATTATGGGGTATACCATTTAGTCAGCTTCCAAACTATCTTAAAGATGGTGCAGTTTGCTTTCTAAACATTGGCAGTTTATCGAGTGGTAAGCTATGATTTATTAATACACCATCTTATTGATTAATTTTGTTTCAATGTTTGTCACAGCTAAAGTCAGTATAATGTGTCATAAACGTAGATAAATGTAACTTAATTGGATGCATTTAATCATGTTTGAGAGATTATTGAGAGGAATTAAAGCTGCATTGTATTATCTGTATCAAGAATTTGTTTCTTCATGTTCTATCTCAATTATAACATTGTTTTGAATGATTTGAACAATTGAGGTTACTTTACTGCCTTGGTTATTTATGTAAATATATTTATTGAAACTATGATGTTTATCTGTATGATGTATTTTAATTCTCTCTCTTATGTGATTGCCACTCAAGCAATTACTTTTTATATCTCGGGATTTGGTGTAGTATCGGGTAGAATGATGCAAAAGGGTCTGTACAGCTGACCCCAACTAGTTTAGGATTTAGGCTTTGTTGTTGTTGTTGTATTAGAGGTGAAAATTTAAAATATAGTTAAACATGCATGTGAGGATAGAATGTAAATACAATTGTAAAAACTTGTTGAATTTATTTTATACATATTAGAAAAGGCATCCTCTTAGATTTATGTTCATATAGCTGATGCTAAATGGTTAAGCTTATACATTGCAGAATTTTGCTTTCTGTTAATTGGAATGTGATATAATGCTACACCTCATCTCATTCTCTCACTTTCATGCATGGGAGGGCTCATTTCTACAGTACCGCAACAAGCATAAGAGATGTATTTTTGTAAAATATAGAGAAGAGCATAGCATTGTGACATGAATGAAGTTTGAAATTGGGCAAGCTTTTATAATCTTCCTTTTTCGTAATGGTACAGTTATAGTCTAATGCTATGATGATGTAACATTTTATTTCTTTTAAACTTGTTTGTCCACAGGATGTGATGGTGCACCTCTGCTTCCTTTGTTGTTTGTGATTGTCAACATGGGGTTTAACATCTCATTACTTCATCTCCTCAAGATCTCTTCTGCTGTTGTGTCTTGCCTTGCTTCCACCTTTTCTGGTATTTTTCTCTCTGTTTTCTTTCCTCATCAAAGTAGCTGCAACTTTCAATAACCTAATCCAAAAGTTTGCAAGCCTATTAGTCACCGAACCCAAGAAAAAGGACCACACTTGCATTTGGATCCCATGTTAGATGTAATTTGATGGGATTATTGCCCTTTTTTTCTTTTGGAGAATTTGGAAGGGGCGACAAACTTTTCACATGAAAGCCCTCAGCTTGAGCCATTATGATATGCAGTGTGAATGGTTGAAAACTGTGCAACATGTGTTCCCTTAGCCAATCATACATCATTTTGGGCTTAATGGTTTTCCTCGAATGACCTAACATGGCCATTATGATACCACTTTCTGTTCTAGAAAAGTTATATGATCGTTGAGGGCCTGTTTGGTATTACCAACTGTTTTTGCTTTTCGAAAACCAAAAAACAACTGTGCAACATGTGTTCCCTTAGCCAATCATACATCATTTTGGGCTTAATTGTTTTCCTCGAATGACCTAACATGGCCATTAATGATACCACTTTCTGTTCTAGAAAGTTATATGATCGTTGAGGGCCTGTTTGGTATTACTAACTGTTTTTGATTTTCGAAAACAAAAAAACTGTTTCATATCTCAGCACGAATCACTAGTTAGTCTATTAAGGGAAATGAACATCTACTTTTACTGTTCATAGGGACACTCTTCATCCTGTCAATTTGGGATCTTGGGAACAAGCACCATAACGATCCATGTTAAACATTGCCATCAAACAACACTTCGATCAAAATGCGTGGCTTCATTTAAGTGCCAATACAGTCGCATAACGTACTCCTTAAAAGTGCCTTTAATCTTTATGACACTTGTCGGCATGGTACTTGGAAAGTAAATGGAGAGGTTATTTTGAATAACTTTGCATAATGGCTCTTCTATCTCACCATTTACTATATTCTGCCGCATAAATACAGTGAAGATAGCTTTCATAGAGGTTTGCTGCAACTCCATGAAGCTATTATCAGAGCATAATCGTTCAACACTTCCTCATGCTGATTTGTATCATGAATTTATTCAACTGATAATTGGTTTTTCCCTTGTGTTGTCTATGGCAGTACCAATAGCTGTGTATGTGTTCACATTGCCATTGCCATATCTTGGAGTCGCATCCTCCCTTCCAACTGGCTTTGTCGCTGGAGCCATCGTCCTTGTTTTGGGGTTGCTCATCTATGCCTGGACGCCATCCAGGTAGAGCTTCTTTTGGTCACCCAATTACACAATACATCGTTGTTTTTGTCTTCATTTACGTTTTCAACCTCAGAAAATGGTGTCCACTGGATTTCTGGTCACAGATAATAATCGGAAAAAGAAGAAGAAGAATGCTGACATTGTCGTTGTAATTCCTTTTGTTGTTATAATAGCAAGTGCAATTTTTTGGTCAATGTAAAACTGCTAATGCACATCCATGATAAGTTCTGAGCAAAGATAGCATTTGGTAGAGGGCGAAGGCCTTTCAGGGAAATTGCCCACCTTATTATTTTAGGGAAAAAAAAGCGTTCTCCTAGTGCAAGTACTATCTCAGTGTTTATAGTTTATTGCACTTCAGTTTGTTTATGCTTGTAAATTTGTTCAAATTTGGAAGTCTTAACTAACCAGGAAAGAGAAGTCAAGACTCACAGTAACAGAAGGGGACAGCAACTCAACGAAATAATATCCTGTCACATGGACCCTTGCTGTCTCTGCTATCTGTGATGACGACATGCATTACTGATTGAGAATCCACCTCCCTCGAGAAGCCCCTTGTAACCGTTTCTACCCCGTCTCAAGCCTGTATTTTGCCGCCAGCACCGTCTGTATTCAACTATACCCAGCCTTCCTTTCGGGGAGTCCAATGAATATAATTTACCGTTACCTAAAGACCACCTCAAATTATCAAGTTCAAGACCCAGTTCTTGTAAACGCCAAAATTCTTAAATAAATAACAAGAATATACAAAACCAAATTAAAAATTCAAAGAAAAGGCAATGCACTTTATCTTGTTCATGAGTAGGAATTATATCCACTCTATCTTCTTACTCACCCCTGCACACATTCCTTGAACCCATTATTACCAAAATGTATAATAGAAATCTTGAATTTCGAGATGTAGAAATGGGTTTTGCCGCTTCGCATCTGGATTTTGATGAAGCTTGTGCGAGATTCCAGCAAGCAATGAGAAGAAATGATCACACTAAACTGTGAAATCATGAGAAAAATCAATTACAATCACTAATTTTTTTTGTTTGACTTGGGTCCGGGAGGAGAGATAAACTAATTTTTCTGGAGAAGATTTTCAATCGATTGACGAGAGAGAAAAATGATGTCATTTGGGTTGATATATATATATATATATATATATATATTGGTTTTTTTTATTAGATTTGAAATTTTTTGTTGCCCTAATTTTTCAAAACACGACAGAAAAATGTAAAATCAACTAAATTATAAGATATTAAGAATAATTTTCCGATAGATTTATTTTTTTGACACTAGATGCTATTTGGACACCGGTAAACATTAAGATGGATGAGTGTTTGCTTTGTTCTTGGGATACATTTTAGTTTGTCTTTATTTCAATTTCATCAAAATAAAATAGAATAGCAGAAAGGAGATTGATTATATTTTGGAAGACGAAATTATGAACTTACCAGATGTTTAAAAAAATTATAAAATAGAGGTACGATCTCTTTAAACATATTGGCACCAAACCATTTCAGGTGTTAAAGATATAAATTAACTTACTTTTCGGCACAATCATTGGGAATTTTAGAATGGATCGAGATGTCTGTGTTAAAAATTCTATTTTCTCTGGGATTCATGCATATTATCTCAGGCTTTAATATGACGATTCAGCACTTTATATATGAGACTATATACTTACTGGCCATTCCCCTGCCATGAAGTAGTTCCTACAAACGAGGCTTCTAGCTGTTCTGGAGAGGACGAGAGGCGTATCGAAAGCTCTGTTCGCTTAGTGTAAGAGAAGTTAAAACGTTGGTAGTTTTGCAAAAATGTCTGGTAATCAGCCTGGCTTACAAACCAAAAAGGTCCTGCAACTTATCCTGTAGCAACCATGGTGTAACAAGAGACAACAATGACAGACAGTGAGCTCGGCATAGACATCATCATCGTTAATAGATAATGTTGTGCTAATTAACCCGCTACCATTCATAATAGCCGAAGGAAGGATGGGATTCATGTTCATGGAGGTCAAGAAACACGGAAAAATTATGCAAGAGTATGGGCTCCTCGAACAAGCCCCTAAACCAGGCCACATCCAGTCAGCATGGGCCTATTATCTCAATGGGCTCATACAATGATCACTGTTTCTTTTTCTTTTTCTCCTTCGAACTCATCACTTCCATTGGCATTGTCGACCCATTATATTGCAGGATGACACGCACGATTCCCTGCCTGTTGTCTATCTAACTCGGAAAGCTTGAAAAAAGGACCAAAAAGAAGCAATGTTAAGAGCATCTCACATCCCACCGGTAGCAACACCAGCACTCTCTTCTCTCAAAATCTGTCTGATTCCCGCCCTCTCACTCTCTTCTTCAGTTCCTCACCTTTACAAACTCTCTACATTTGCTCCACTTCATAATTTCCTTCCAAAAACAGCACCATCCAGTTCATCTCCTATCTCCTTCAAAAGGTTCTTACCATTGTTGGGTCACCACTCTTGTCCCAAAGGTACATCTGGGCAATTCTATCAAAAACCCTATGTTTTTTTTTTCCTACTTTGGTCTGTTAAACATGCATAATGGGACTTTGCATCGAAAGTTTTGATTATTTTGTGCTCTGTTTCAGCTTCTTTTAGTTCTGGGAGCGGCACTGGAGGTGGAAGAGAGTTATTGGTGCAGCACTTGCTTGTTAAAGAAGATGACCTCAAGCTTTTGTTGGAGCTTCAACAGAGAATTTCAGGAGGTTAGTCACTATTATACATTTGATGTACGATGCAGAATTTGCTTCTTGAATTGATGTTTTATTTTTATATCAAGATTGCATTGATAATTTATTTGACGATAAAAGGTTTTATCTTTCTTTAGAAAAAATAGAAAAGAGTGTGTGTTATGCGGTTTAAACTATTATACAAGATTTATTCTAAAACTAATTTTTTTATTGTTTTTTTTTCCATTCTAAGGAGGAGAGGATTTGAGTGACCTTGCAGTGGAATACTCATTATGTCCATCAAAAGAAGAAGGGGGGATGCTTGGCTGGGTTAGAAAAGGGCAAATGGTATGTGGATTGCGATGAAATTCATTTTCATGCGCGTTGAAAATTTTAAATTAATTCCTTAATTGCTGGTTGGTATTTTGTATTCACTAGTGGGAGGTTCACCAGGGAACACATGATTTAACGAGAGTATGGTTTTTTAAGTTGCATTGCTGTTCCATTTCTTGCCAGGAAGATAGGAGCATGCTGTTAATAAGTTTAGTGGTTATATCATAGTTGGTGGCCTCATCTGCAAATTTGGCAAACAAGTCCTGGTACCTTAGGAAGCTCAGGTTTTAATGAACTGCCCAATGAATTCAATGATTTTCCTTAACATTTTAAGTGTAGATGGATGGATTGGCTTTACTCACACTCAAGACACCAAAGATACGAATAATTCAAATTTACCTGGCGATTACTTTGATAATTAATGTTCAAGTGTCACAGGTACCAGAATTTGAGGAAGCTGCTTTTAGTGCCCCTTTGAACAAAGTTGTAAGGTGTAAAACTAAATTTGGGTGGCATTTGTTGCAAGTTCTTTCTGAGAGGTATGCTAAAGAATCCTATTCCATTTGATTTCTGTGCCAAAGAGAAGGCAGTATTGGCACCTACTCGTACTTTTCCATGAATTTGTTTCTTTTGAATCTGTAAATTGTGCTACCAGGGAAGAATCTCTACTTGGGGAAATTCAAGCAGATGAGCTCCATGTGAAAATCCAAGATCCTACATTTGCCAAAGAAGCTCAATTGATTGATGTTCGAGAACCTGATGAAGTGTATGCTCTCTTTTTGCATTTTGCTCTCCTACTCAAGCAGCCTTTTTTTTCCTTCTTTCTGAAATTAAGTTTTATTGATTACTGACATGTCCTCCAAATTCTTGATATTTTTATCCTTCATGATTTTACTGTGTTTATAACTATAGCATGTTTCAGTTCGAAATCTTGTTATTATTCTTTGGGTGATGATTTAAATATGAGCATTTTTTTCCAAGTATTGTGTGGATTAAAGAACTTATAGGTTGATATTGTACATCTTACAATCATCCATAGTAAATGAAGAATTGTAAGCATTGTCTGCATATTTAGGGATCTTGCGTGAACTTGATTACTTTGCAGTATTTTTTTCTAGAAAGGGATCTAATTCACCAGCCAGTTTAATTAGAGGATTAAGAGGTTTGCTTTGTGGATTATACATAGCAGGTCTTCTTGCAATTGCCAACTTGCGAGATAAGGAGTTATGGGTAAATGTTTATAATCCATGAAATTGAGGTTTGTTCTTGAGCAAAAAAATCTGGTTGAGGGGAAGGGAGGCAGCTCTCACCATATCTCCTTGTTGGGTGCATGACAATATGTGTGTCCTAAGATTTTTTTGGTATCCTTTTTTTTTCTTTCTAATTTGCTTGTCATTTCCTTTTTGTTTTGATCCCTTTCCAGTGATTTGCATTTTAAGTTTTAACTGCTCTGATCATCTCTACATGATAGGGCCAAAGCTTCATTGCCAGGTTTTGAAGTACTTCCCCTCCGTCAGTTTGGAAGCTGGGGACCAGAAGTTACAACCAAGTTTGATCCTGAAAAGGATACTTATGTTATGGTGCGTATATTTGTCATTTAGTGCATAAAGTTACCTCTCTATTGTATAATCTTATTTCATACAAATGAAGACATGTTGTGATATGAAGCATCTTATCTGTACTGATTTTCCGATTATATTTAAATAAATAGGGTTTTTTTTTCAATTTTTTATGCACTTTCCTATTGATAAGAGGGAGAATTTTTTTGGCGTCTTCACTATTTTTCTTAAGAGCATTGCTGCTAATGGGTGTTCCAAAGTTTATAATGTGATGCATAGCCTATAGTCTGGACCGAGATTGTCACTTTTGTGGTAATCTTGCTGCAGTTTTATATTCTTTTGTATTTTTCTAATGGCCTTGCCATATACTTTATTGATCTTCCTGGAGTGCTGTGACAAATGCCTTTAATTTGATTGGTATGAATTATAGAAAAATCTATTTACTATCGCAGCAATTTCTTTTGTTGAGGATGCTTGGTAGTATTACTAAATTATGTCTGTTCTTAGAAAATCTCAACTTTTGAGATAGAGCAATTGATCTGGTTAATATCTTTTAATATCTTTATGCTGTTCGGTTAATTTTCTCCTAATCAGTTTGAACATAGATATACTTGAATTCTGTGGTTTTTTATTCTGCCGGACCTTTTATTTGTTTTTTCATCATGTACTATCCAAGGCTCATATGTTGTATATTTCCCTTGTATTTTAACCATAATTTTTCTTTCTTTGCTATTATATGCTTTTCTTTTTCTGGAGTTCCAGTTTTTTTGCAAAAGCAAATCTCTTTGCGGAAGATAAAAGCCACTCTTTAGAATGCTAAGTAATGTTTTGTTTCCAGTGTCACCATGGGATGCGGTCACTACAGGTTGCTAAGTGGTTGCAGTCTCAGGTAAACTTTATCTTTTATACTTCTTTTCTTTAGTAACGATAAATAAATTGTTGTAGGGGTTGCGAGCTATCACAAGGAAACAAGCATTGTAATCTTTCTATTTCACTGTGTTCTTTTTATTATGTTGTGAAGCTTATTTCAGAAGGAATTATCAGAATATCATCTCAGCACTTGATTTTGTCATTTATAAATTTAAGTTGAAATGCCCTTTTGGGAAACTCCATCTTTCAATTTTGAGGGAAAAGAAGCCATGATAATTTCCTTATCTGATGCTCTGTACCATTATAGCTTGCTTCTGTCTTCCATGAAGTCTTTCTTTATTATGTTCTAGTACTTCCATGCATCATCTTCCTTGAGTTTTAATGCAGCAATGACAATCTTTCTGCGCCATTCACGGGCATCCTTTGTAGTTTTACACATGAATCTTTAAAGTAACAGTGCATTAAGCAGGCTGTGCTGATTTCCCTGTTTTAGAATCTGTACTATCAAATTAAAGATGAGCTTGGATTTTTCTCATACGTTTTCTGGTTGAATCCCACTTCAGTCTATCTTACCAGTCTCTGTGGTCCACAGGTGTCATTCTATCCGATCACTAGGGTCTGCATTAGCCCCTACATGCTTTGGTCCCGATCAGTATTTGATTGATCCTGTATTAGACCATGCTGATTTTCCTGTTTAATGCTCTGCATTATTTAGATTGTGTCAGAAGTGTCAATTACACCCCTCTTGTAGTCCATAGGAGTGATTCTTCTTCATTTTCTGGGACAACCTTGTATCTTTCCCAAAAAAAAAAAAAAAACAGAATAAGAAGCCAGTGATCCTTTTTTTTGGGTCCAATTGGTTGTTCTGTGTATTTCAGCAAATTTATTACTTTCCTTCCATTTTTTTCTGCAATATCCTCAACTTTATGCATTTACACGCTACTCTGTAGTCTGTACGGGTTACAAAAGGCATTTTTTCTGAAGAATTTCCCTTGTTTTCAACTCCTTGGAATTGATTCTTCGACAATTTTTGCACCTAATTGTATTTTTTTAATGTGGTTCAGATTGTAATCTCACTGTTTCATTGATTCTTGATTATTCAGGGTTTCAAGAGAGTATTTAACGTGTCCGGGGGCATACATGCATACGCTGTAAGGGCCGATCCATCAATTCCCACGTACTGACAAGCCCATTTTTGTTAATTGAGTTACGTTGCTTCAGTTATTGCTCTTCTCGAATCCATACTGTTGTGATGTTGTATGCAACAGCTATTGGGGTTTTTTGAGAAAGAACATGAGATAAAAGGGTTCTCTATAGAAAATTTTCTTTCGAGTTCTGCAGTTATTCCCCCAAGAAAAGAGAACAGAATGAATTTGTCTTGTTTTCTCTATCATATTTAATGTAACTAATACCAGAAATGGAATTTTCCACTCAGAAGGCGTCATACATTTGCCACTGAAGGGCTATGGAAATGAATTACTTTTCTCCAATAATTTAACAGTAGAGTTGAGAAACATCTATGAAGGAGGCCTCCCTCCTTCGACTTTTTTGGAATATGATCTGTTAAAAAGTAAATTATAGTGGGTGTTCATTCAGCTGATAAACACCAGAACCTACGCGATGGTGCGAATGTGGTTTAAGTTGTGATGCTTGCGCATTGTATTTTGATGAAACAGGGGCAGTGGCGTTTAATTAGTAATTTTTGACTTGAAGTTGCTGTGGTTTCAAGGGGTTGAAACCCCATAACTGTGGTCCCGATCAAAAGAAGGAAGAAGAAGAAATACATAAAAAAAATGCATTATGCTGCAAATTATGGCAACCTGGTTTTGTTTTACTGAAAAGGTCAGTCCAGAGAGAAGCGATCTAATATTTCTGTTTCATATGACCGCTGTCAATAAATTTTCTGTATAATAAGGCCAGGGCAATCCTTGAAATACCTGTCGCGGCGCAGCGGAGAACAGTTGATAAGTTAGCAGTCTCCTAACAAGCGAAAAAAATCCAGCAATCTACTTTCATTGTGGGTAAGTACAGAGGTATCTGTCCCAGCATTTTAGCAAGAGTGCTAACTATGACATTAGCTGTGCGATCTATTAATATCTTCACAATAGGGAATACTAACTAAACTTTAAAAGGATACAACAAACGGTCATTTAATTTTCCCGGGAAACTCTCTCAACCAACAATGGTTATTTGCTTCCCACTAATTTCAGAACAAGCGCCAAAAATAGACTCATTCAACACACTATGCACACGCCAGACCCTAAAATCCCTCACTGTCAATCCTCTTTCAGTCCTTGCACCAAAATCCAACCTGTTTCCACTCATTTTCTCCATAACATTTTTATGACTCTTTCTAATCCTCTCTTTCCTCACACCTCTTCCCTTCCCCCAATCAAAAAAAATTAAGGGACTCTCTCCTTAATCCACCACTACCGCCGTCGCCGCCACCCATTTTGTTTCCCTTCCACAATGGGCAACTGTTGCTCCAGAGGTGGTGCCCAGGATGCCTCAGCTAACAAGGAAGACACCACCGAGGGTACTAATCGTACCAATGGTCAGCTGGACGCTCCCTCCACCACCCCACCTTCACCCCCTCCAATAGCTTCCCCTAAACCTGCCAAGGTTACCCCTATTGGACCTGTCTTAGGCCGTCCGATGGAAGATGCAAAATCCATTTACACCATTGGAAAAGAACTTGGTAGGGGACAATTCGGTATCACACATTTGTGTACTAACAAGGTCACTGGCGAGCAATTCGCATGCAAAACAATAGCCAAGAGAAAGCTTGTTAACAAGGAGGATGTGGAGGATGTTAGGAGGGAGGTTCAGATTATGCACCATTTAACGGGTCAGCCTAATATTGTGGAACTCAAGGGAGCCTACGAGGATAAACATTCGGTTCATTTGGTGATGGAGTTATGTGCTGGAGGAGAGCTCTTCGATCGCATTATTGCCAAAGGTCATTATACGGAGCGTGCTGCAGCTTCTCTACTTAGGACCATTGTTCAAATTGTGCACACCTGCCATTCCATGGGAGTCATCCATAGGGATCTCAAGCCGGAAAATTTCCTTTTGCTCAACAAACATGAGAACTCCCCGCTCAAGGCTACAGATTTTGGCCTTTCTGTGTTCTACAAGTCAGGTTGCAATCCTATTCATGATACCTTCTCGTTTTTTTCCTCTCCAGAATATCGACCGAACCATGAACGAAGAAAGGGATGGGAGAATAGCAGGCATGTCATTGGTACAGGTGTTAACAACGGGTTTTTTTTTGCTTTCCTTCCTGACAGGAGAAGTATTCAAAGACATTGTTGGGAGTGCATATTACATTGCACCGGAAGTCTTGAAGAGAAGATATGGACCAGAAGCTGATATATGGAGTGTTGGGGTCATGCTGTATATTCTTCTAAGTGGTGTTCCTCCTTTTTGGGCAGGTAAATCTTGCTTTACCAATTTTCTCTTCTAATCATAGATGGTATCAATGAAATTTTTTATACTAATGTTAACCTGCCAGAATCGGAACACGGGATATTCAATGCAATCCTACGCTGCCATATTGATTTTACCAGTGATCCTTGGCCTTCAATATCACCTCAAGCAAAAGATCTTGTTCGGAAGATGCTAGCTTCAGACCCCAAGCAAAGGATGACTGCCATCCAGGTTCTCAGTAAGTGCGCTTTAGCTCTACCATCTTCAAATTATATGCAGTAGTGATTTCATAAGACATCCAGTTTGTAATAATGCAAGGATATTATTCACCCATCAGCAACTATTGAGCAGGTTTCTGATTTAGTGTGTTTGGTTTTCATTAGGTCATCCATGGATTAAGGAGGATGGAGAAGCTCCTGATACTCCTCTTGACAATGCAGTGTTGAGTAGGCTCAAGCAATTCAAAGCAATGAATAACTTCAAGAAAGTTGCTCTAAGGGTACTACAAAATTTCACCATTTTGAAATAAATTAAACATGTGTTGCACGAACTTGTGCTTATCTTTCCGTCTTCACAAAACGGGATTAGGTCATTGCTGGCTGTCTATCAGAGGAAGAAATCATGGGATTGAAGGAAATGTTCAAGGGCATGGACACTGACAACAGTGGTACCATAACTCTTGAAGAGCTGAAACAGGGACTTGCTAAGCAAGGGACGAAATTGTCTGAATATGAAGTTAAACAATTGATGGAAGCTGTAAGTTCTAGTCCATCTCGATGCATGAGATCGAAACATCATGTTGGAGAAGATAGTCGTGCAAAATTCTGAATTCTTTTATTTATCTTCAGAATCTGTTAATGATTTCTCTGTTGTTTTTCCTCCTATTTCCTCCATAAACAGGCTGATGCAGATGGCAATGGGACCATAGACTATGACGAATTCATCACAGCAACAATGCATATGAACAGAATGGATAGACAAGAGCATCTTTACACTGCCTTCCAACACTTCGATAAAGATAATAGCGGGTAATAACATTAAAAAATATGAAATTTGCTTCATTAGATTTTACATCATTTTAGCAGCCTTGGTAATCTAATACAAATGCTCATTTCTATAAACTTATGCATATACGTAGGTACATTACAACTGAAGAGCTAGAGCAAGCTCTGCGCGAATTTGGCATGCATGATGGAAGGGACATAAAGGAAATCATTTCTGAAGTAGATGCTGATAATGTAAGCACCAAATTAAATTTTAGTCGATAGCTGTAATCCTATATTGTATTTTCAGTTTGTGATGACAAAATCCTGAATATTTTCTCAGGATGGCCGAATCAACTACGATGAATTTGTAGCAATGATGAGAAAAGGAAACCCCGAAGCCAATCCAAAGAAACGACGTAATGATGTATTTGTTTGAGTTTGTAGAGGGTGAATGGCAGGGAAAACAGAAGTACTATATAAGTTTGTTTTCTTCTAATGGGAGGGGAAGCTTTAGGATATGCAGAAGCTGCCAGCAGAAATTTGGTAGTTCAATGTGGATGTATACCTGTGAAATGAGTGTGCTATTGTCTCTCTCATCTCTAAACAATGTAACTATTCAGAATGAATCATTGCTTACAAAATGTTTAGGGAAGTAAAGGGTGCATTTTGTTTTTCATTGTATTTGTTCCTCTCCAGTTTAGGAATGTATCTTGTGATTCTGGTTGCTATAGAATTTCTAACAAGAAATTTGATGTTGTTTTTAGGAACTCTTTGTTCTTTTGGTAGAATTTATGCTTCCCGTTTTCTCTTTAGCACAAGATTCTTTTTGCGACAATTCAGATTAAGAGATGAATAGAAGACATGCAGAAATGATAAATATATACACAAACAATTGGCAGACATTCAAAGCACATCATTTTTCATCCTTTACAGTAAAACTCGGCTGAATCTTTGGTACAATTTGAGCGGTTCCAATTTCAAAAATCCTGATGCATTCATGTTCCATTTCGAATTCATAAATTCTGTTTCCCCTTGTTCACAGTGAATCAACAGCACAGCATCTTCAATCCATTAGAAATGAGAGATTAATGATATCAAAACTCAGCGTTGTTAGACATCCATAAGTTGTGGTTGTGCGTGCATTGCATATATGCAGGGGGGAACCCGCCAGTATTGACACGATTTAAAAAGCTTTGAAGAACTTTTAGAACTAAATGAAAGGTTTGACCCCCTCAAGCTATCTATCATCTGTGTGCTGTGCCGGCATCTTCGTTTTTCTGTTAAGCTACACAATCACGGTACTCGGTTTAATTTTTCTTTACTTGGTTTAATTTTCTGTGAACCGTTGGAAATAATTATTAGTCGGTTTTTCTCTTAATCAAACCATATTAATTTAGAAATACACGAGGCTCAGTGCCCGTGAATCGCCGTTGGAAATAATAATGTTAATGTACTGCAAGCATATTTAAAAAACACAAAAAAAAAATATAACTTAAATTATAAAACTAACTGAATATAATAATAAGTTGATTTTATTTAAATTAAGTGACTATTTTTTTATACAGCTGCGATTACGGTTATTTTTAAAGTAAATTGCAGATATTAAATGTTTGATATAAAAAAAACCATAATTTACTATTTATGTAGGGTTGGTAACAATATATTAAAACAGTAGGTTTATGAAAAGTAGCTCTCTGCTACTTTCATTTGAGTGAACAATGATAAAGTTACTCTCCATTATTTTTATTATTGTTCTAGATCAATTGGGTACAATTTAAAGTTAAATATATTGAATGGAGTCTAATTTGGTTAAAAAAATTCAATATTTATTTTTTAATTATATTTCATTTAAAAAAATTAGAAAAAGATCGCTTGATAACATAGCATTTATATAATTTAATTGTAATTTTAATTTTGTTCTTGCCGAATCCGACCCAGTTAAAAAAAAATCAGTTTTTATTTTTATTTTTATTTGTGTTTTATTTAAAAAATTAGAAGGAAATCATTTGATGACATAATATTTGCAAAATTTGATTGCAATTCCAATTTTGTTCTTGCCGAGTTTGATCGAATTAAAAAAATTTAGTTTTTATTTTTTAAAATTATATTTTATTTAAAAAATTAGAAGGAGATCGTTTGATAACGTAACATTTATAGAATTTGATTGCAATCTAAATTTTATTCTTAATGATTTTTTTACCTGATATTGTTGCGCGCTTAGTAATCATAGAAAATATAGTTCTCATTAGATAGATTTCATATATGATGAAATTGCACATAATTTAATGAAGTATTAAAAATATTTGATATCAATATTATTTATTTCATGATATAATAATAGTAGTTAAATTTATAATATTTAAATTACAAACTATCAATATTAATATATATATATATATATGTATGTATATATATATATATTTTAATTATTTTATAACCTCAATTTAAAAAGTATTTTTTCACCAAATATATTAAATTATTTTTTGTTTAACCTCAATTTCAACCATAGTTTAACCAAACATACATTTTTCCAAACCAATCTCAACTAAAAATACTCAAATTAAAAATAAAAAAATAATAATAAATGAATTGAATTTAAAAAGAAAAGAACATAGAAAAATCTAGGAAAAAAATTATTTTTCTTAAAAGGAAATAAATCATGTGTCTCAATTCATAGCTCATTAAATACAGAAGAACAAAATAAGGTAAAAAATGACATAAAAATCAATTATTGTCAACCTAACTTAGCATATTAAACTTATAACCTTGTTAATCAGGGTCGAGTCAACCCAGAATATCTTGTTAAACCTATGACCTAAATCATAGGATTGAAATAACTTAATAAAAAATAAAAAGAATTATAAATATTTAAAAAAAAAAACTCAAGTTAACTTTTGAAACATATGAATTAAGTCATTAAATCCAAAGAACCCTATCTCGAAAAACTATAAAATACAATTCTCAATCAATTAAATATTAAATGATAAAATTAAAAAAATAATTGCATAAAATTATTTTTAAAAATAGTAATAAAAAAATAAGAATTAAAATTAGAATGCAAAATAAATTTTATATTGGATTGAAGGATAAAATTGAAAAGAAAAGTCAATTCAACAAAAGGACCAAAACAAACTTAAAAGAATGATGATATAAATTGATATAAAAAATTAAAATAATTTTTTTATTAAAAGATAAATTTAAAAAGAATAATAAAATTTATAAAAAGACCAAAAAAAATCAAAATAAAAAAAAATAAGGATCAAAACATAGCACTATCAATTTGAATTGAACGATGAAATTAAAAATCAACTAAATTTTTATAAAGAAACAAAAAAAAAATTATTAAGAAAAAATATTACATACCAAATTGTGATGGAATGATAAAAATAAAAATAAATAAATATTTTATAACATAACTAATAAAAAATTAAAAATAAAAAAAGTAACTGAACTTGGAATATCAATAACAATCAAGTCCATTTGTGTAATTTGATTATAATCTATATAGATAGATAAATAGATAGATAGATAGAGTAAAGTTTATGATCATGGTGATGCCACGTGGACGGAACCATTGGTGGCCTTGAGAACCTTATCCAAAGAAACCTACACAGGAAATCTCAAACTTAAATCCCATGCGGGACCCAATTTTCTCTCACTGGTCCTGCTTCTTTCGATGAAAATCAATTCTCTGGTTTTTTCTTTTATATGATTGAGAGATTTTCGTTTTTGTTGTCACGCAGTATTTTTTTTTTGTTTTAAAAATTAATTCATTTTCTCCACTCAATTATATGAACAAAAGCGTTCGAGTGACTTCCCTATAGCAATCAAAATGAAGCTACTGTTGATCAACAACGCTGTCCTCTGAAGTCAAACAAATTAAATATACACACGCGAGAGTTGAAAGGAAGAGGAATCTCAGACCCCCGAAGTAGTATCTTTTTTGAAAGGAAAAGAAAACAGTTAAATCTAAACTCGCAGACAATGATTATTGTAAGGTTCGAAAGTCCACCGCACAATATTCAATACATTTTCAGCTTCCATCAAATTTTGTTATCCTCTCGAAGGCTTAAGATTTCAATGTGGTAACAATCATAGATGCATGCTTTTTTAAGGCATGGAGCTCAAGACAACACATCGGGAACCGATTCAACTGTACTATTCTCGAGGCGTCAAGTGTACTATTCTCGAGGCGTTGGTGTATCTCATCAGTGTATTTATTTTCTTACCGATCATAATTAAAGAGTGGGCCAAGTATAGACAGATCAGACAGATAAAAAACTAGGAGCATCATGTGTGGCAGTCCGATTGTTTGTGTTTTTTAAATAATTTTTTTATTAAAATATATATTAATAAAAAAATTTATTTTTTAGATATTATTTTTAATATTAATACATTAAAATGATGTAAAATATATTAAATTTTTAAAAAAATTGAATTTTTTTAATAACACTGGTTTTGCATCGCATTTTCAAAAATACAATAAAAGAGGCAAGAAATGAGAGAGAGTTCGACCATAATTTTATTTAATCCCGAATGGTTGAGGAAACGTACACATGCGCTCCTTGTACCAAACTGACAAATCACTCCATATTAAGGAAAGATCCAAGGCTTCCAAGCCAACTAACAACGTACATAAATATCACCAGCATACAACTAATTAAACAACATGAATACTCATTACCTGATAAACACAGAAGCCTCGACAGATGCATAAATTCTTAAGCAAGATATGCGTTAGGCTCCAGGCGTGGATTAACCATGGCGGAAAGGGGTACTGCCTTCTGCAATGCAAGACCAAAGACCTCATCCATGTTGAGCTCAACATCTTTTGGCAATTTCCAATCAAAAGAGTGTACCAATGTGCCTAAAATGTACTCTACTAGCAAAATCCCCATTCTAGTCCCAGCACAAATTCTTCTTCCAGCTCCAAATGGAATTAGCTCAAAATCATTTCCTCTAGGGTTAATTTTCGCATATTTCTCACTAAAAAATCTCTCTGGAGTAAAGTCTAGTGGATTGTCCCATACATTAGGATCCCTCCCTATTGCCCAGATGTTGACACTCAGTCTACTGCCTTTGGGGATATAGTATCCATTCACTTCACATGCTTGGTCTGCTATCCTGGGTAAGTTTAGAGGTGTAGATGGGTGTTTTCGGAATGTTTCTTTGCATATGGCTTGCAGGTAGGGAAGTTTTGGTATGTCAGATTCCTCTAGTCGCCGATTCCGACCAATGACTTGATCCATCTCATCCTGAGCTTTTTTAAGGATGCGAGGGTTCTTCAACATCTCAGCGAGTGACCATTCGATTATGCTAGAGGAAGTGTCAGTGCCGGCTGTGAATAAGTTCTTCCAAAATAAAACAAAAGCGGATGTAAGTAACGATTTTCTTTTTGGATATATATAGATATACACATACAAAAAAGCTCGCATGCATGGTAGATCACGTGCAATTTATATGTGTAAGCACAAAATTTAGGTAGGTACGTAATTTGTAATTAAAATGAGACGGGAGAGTGAGACATACCAAAAGAAGAGCCTTAATGTTGATAAGGCTAAGCTTCTCACCATCCACATTTTCTTGGTTAGTCATGAGAACGTCCAGAAAATCCGGCTTTCCCTTGCGTTCATGAGCCGTTGCCATATGATCCTCCAGCATTTTTGTCAGTAACACATCAAACCTTCGATGTAATCTCTTCATCCCACGTTCAATTCCTTGCAAATCCATCCAAGCAACCGACGGTATAAAATCTCCAACATTGAATAATCCTGCGCTTGTCATGAGCTCCACTACCATGTCCTTGAACTCATTAGACTCTGAACCTTTAGTAACAAACACACGACGACTGAGTATAATTTGGCCTATCATATTTGCCATGGCATAGGTCAACATTTCTGGCACCACCACAGGTTCGCCTCTTCGGCTAGCCTCGCACATGGCTCGAAGCATGTGCCCTAGCTCGGTTACTCGGACTTGAGCCCAGTCCTCCAGAGCCTTACCACCTAGCATGTGTAGGTTACTTAATTTGCGTAGCAATTTCCACCTTGGTCCATAATCTGCAAAGACCATGTCTTGTGCATTATAGGCTAAATGAGTTGCACCTGCATTTGGGGGACGGTTTGAGAAATTTAGGTCAAGGGTTTTGAGGAAGGCTCGAGCTGCGTCTGGGGTGGAGGCCACAACCATGTTACAAGTGCCCATTTTTAAGTACATGACGGGACCGTATTTTTTGGCCATTTTGGCTAAGGTGGCATGGGGCATGGCTCCTAGGACGGGAATAGCACCAATGATCGGCCACCCTTGGGGGCCTGGAGGCAGTCGACGGTTGGACAGTTTTCTGATCAAAAAGCGAGTAAAAAGATAGTTAATAAAGAAGAAGAGAGCCGCCATGGTGAGTTCCCAAAGAAGGACCATGTTTAAGACCATGGCGTGATCGAGATGGTGCAAAAGCAACAGCAGCTTAATAACTAATGACCACTAGCTAGTGATAAATAGGGTATGATCATATGCATGGTTTGCGAAGCAGTAATCGATTTATATAACGATCCGCGCAACCTGGAGGGAGGGGTAGCTCGGGCACGTGGGGTTGAGCCCTCCACCTCAAATTCCTGACCAAACAGCTGCGCGCGTTGAGACAGCCGGAGCTATTGATATATTTTTTGTCAAAATGGGTTAGGTCAGGCACGTGAGGCCGAGCCTTCCACCTCAAATTCCTGACCAACCAGACGTGTCGACCCAAATGCAGGAACTGGTAATTTTCTGCAAGTTTTTTAGCAATATGTGAACTTAAACGCAGCTTATTTTTTATCATGCAGAGAAAAGTCTCGAACACAAGATTTATAAAAAGAGAGACATTATATAGTTTTAATTGAGCTAAGCCTATATAATTTAAAGGCCGATGAAAAGGCATATTTCTCTCGAGTAACTCCAGTCATCCATAATAGCCTTACATAATTTACCTGCGAAGAAATTATCAACTATGAGATTTATCAATGAAACCCACTTATTTAATGCATGTGATACCTGTAATATTCTTTAATACATAAATTATATTACACTTGAAAGAGATGTGCATCTCTTGATGATGGAGTTAAAGTCGAAACTTTAAATGTATTAAATGTTATTAATATAGCCTTATTATTCTTAATTACCAGACAGCTTCATGTGCATTTAGGCGATGTTGCAGGGAAACAAAAAAGTAATTGCAAGTTATAAAAAATCGAGAGAACATCGCACCTGCATTGACTGAACATTATATTGTAATAATTAAGACATATAGCAGCTTTTTTGGCTTGAATGAATTTCCCACTGAGCTAAAAAAAAAAAAAAACACAGGACGCATTTAACTCCATTAGGTACTATGCGTTGTCCTTATTTTATTTTTAAGGAAAAGAAAATCAGCTACGTACGTACCTGCACATGTACTTAAATGGTAAGATATATAGTTCTTTGAAAATAATAGCATATCTCAAGATGAACTGCATGTTTCATACTTAAAATGGAAGTTGCAGGAGTTTTTTTATGAAAATAATTGGGACCGTAGAAAAAGATTAACAAAATAATATAGCTTGAAAGTAGTTAATTAGGAAAATAGTGCAAGATGGTATCCACACCTCTCTGAAAAATATATAATAATTACAGTAAGGATAGTATTTATTTATTTTTAAAGGATGATATTTTAAAAATAAATAAATATAATCCCCAAACTCATGTTATTATAAAGATGTAGTATTTAGTTAAATTTAAAAGATATTAAACTGCTAATTAATATGAGACCAAACTATTTAAAATAAAATACACCCTCACACGCAGCAAGCAATCGTTTCACAAGTGAGATTTTCATTCCAATATCCCTCCCAGACAACGAAAGGAACAATTTTAGTTTAATACTCAAAGCAATTGACTAGAGCAAAGCAAATTAAGTGACGATGGCTGGTTTTCTCCAAAAAAAAATAATCAATCAATCACTAATTAATCACGCACGTTATGTTACATTGCATTCTTCTTTGACACTATCCGTCGCTGGAAATCGTTGATACAAGAAATCTTTTGGCAATTTTGCAATTCTAAAACATTATCTTTATTGTTATAATATTATTTTTTGAATTTATCATGTACGTAGTCTGTTCGCCCTCACCGTATCTTTTGAATTTAAATATATATTATATTTACCGCGGTTTATAAATAAATGAATATTTTATATTTATTTATTATTTAAAACTAAAAATTTTAAAAATATCTTTTAATAAAATTATATCTGCCATTGTTTTTAGAGAGACGCATAGCTAGCATCTTGTATTTTTTAATAAAATATTGTTGTTAATATCTGTGAAAGCATATTTTTTTTATAAAAAAAGAGAGAGAAAAATAGATAATCTTGAATTTTTATGAGTTAAAGCTTTTAAGTGATTACTATTTAAAAAAGTCGTAGCATGGCAGGAAACATGCTACTATTTCATCTCAATCATTTAGGAAAAGATGCAGACTATATTTCCAACATCAAATTATGTAGAGTATATATGGGGTAAAAACCATTTTTCTCTCTCTTGCTCTCTCGTAGCAATTTTCTCTCTTGAATTAAACTTGATATTCTCTTGGCGCAAAGAGACAGTAGCTGTTCACACAGTAGCCCATTACAATGACATGAAAGTTAAATGATTTTGAGTAATTAACAACAGTAGGTTAGCCATAGCACGTGAGGCTGAGGTCCTCCTGGATTTCCACCTATTCCACACAAGAATAGTAAGGACAAGACTCGTCGACGTCAGTCAATGGAATATAGTAAAATTGTTGCATTAATTTATTATTACATAGTAATATTAAACAGTTTTACTAAAAGATTCATTCTATCAGCAATTTATCAGTAATATTTTTATTGATAATTGATAGGTGAAATGTATAATTGTAGAAAATTAATAATCATTCCTTAATTGTTTATATTAGAAAACTAATTTTTATTAGCAATTGTAATGCTAACAAAAATACATGTAGTATTATTCATTTTGTTTCCTGTTATTACTGTAAAGCTATATATATATAGTCAAGCTCATTCAATAAAGGTGCATAAAACATATAGAATTACAAAGCTTTGATTTGTCTGTGATTAAAAAGTTCTCAACAATTAGTATTAGAATCGCAGCTTTGAACCATCCTAAACATAGAGTGCAAAAGAAATGTCTAGTAAAGGAAATTTTATGTAGCCTTTCATTCCTCGGTTTGATGGTCACTATGACCATTGAAGCATGCTTATGGAAAATTTCCTGCGTTCAAAAGAATTTTAAGGACTTGTAGAGATTGGTTATGATGAGCCAGCAAGTGAAATTGTGCAAACGGATGCACAAAAGAAGAAGATGGATGAGTTAAGACTGAAGGATCTCAAAGTAAAGAATTATCTCTTCCAAGTCTTAGATCGCACAGTTCTTGACACGATTCTAAAAAAGGATATTACTAAAGATATTTGGAATGCCATGAAGAAAAAAAAATTGAAGGAAATGCAAGAGTCAGGAAGTCTCATCTTCAAGGACTACGACGAGAATTTAAAACCTTGGATATGAAATTCAATGAAGGAGTGATAGAATACTTTTCTAGAGTCATGACAGTGGCAATCAAGATGAGAGTCTATGGAGAAGAGATAGAGGATGTGAAGATTATAGAGAAAATCCTTCGCATCCTTACAGAAAAATTTAACTATATTGTCTGTTGTATAGAGGGGTCAAAAGACATTGACAATCTTTTTGGGGATGAACTTCAAAGCTCGTTAATTATGCATGAACAGAAGTTTCAGAAAAATCATGGTGAAGAACAAGTTTTAAAGGTTTCTCTGAAAGAAAGGAAAGTTTGAGGACGAGGTAGAACTGCTACAAGGGTAGAGGAAAAGGAAGGGGCAATGGTAGCAACAGCTTCAACAAAGCTACAGTTGAATGCTATCGGTGTCATAGACTAGGTCATTTCTAGTATGAGTGCCCTTCTTGGAACAAAGAAGCTAACTATGCCAAGGATATTGACGAGGAAGAGGAGATGTTACTAATGTCATATGTAAAAGAAAACAAAGCTAAAGGAAGAGATGCATAGTTTCTTGATTCAAGATGCTCAAACTACATGTGTGGAGATAACACCATGTTCAGTTGGCTTGATGATAGTTTTCGGCAACTGGTAAGGTTAGGAAACAACACCAGAATGAATGTAATGGGCAAAGAAAGTGTGAAGCTGCATTTGAATGAAATCATTCTTACTGTGACTGAAGTATACTATGTCCCAGAACTCGAGAATAATCTCTTGAGTGTAGGGCAGTTTCAAGAGAAGGGTTTGGTCATTCTAATTCAAAGAGAGGTGTGCAAGATCTACCATCCTCACAAAGGCTTGATCACTAAAACAAATATGAGTGCCAACAGAAAGTTCATTCTGTTAACTTAATCATAAGAGATATCCCAGCAACACAATGAGTGTTTCCACACAATCTCATAAAAACAACAGAATCTGTAACAACTTTCGCACCACAGATATGGACATCTAAGCTATAAAGGTTTAAGGACCCTGCAGAGCAAGAAAATGGTACGTGGTCTTCCCACATTTACTGTCTCAGATGAATTATGCACAAACTGTATCATGGGAAAGCATCACCGTAATTCTATACCAAAGAAGAGTTCTTGGAAAGCAAGTCAAATATTAGGTCTCATTCATGTAGACATCTGCGTACCAATTACCCCCATGTCCTATAGCAACAAAAAAATACACACTGTGTTTTATAAATGACTATAGTAGAAAGTCATGGATATATTTCCTGCTGGAAAAATCAGAAGCACTAAGTCATTTCAAGTGTTTTAAGAAGATGGTAGAGAATGAGATAGGTCTACCTATCAAGTGTCTCCGAACAGATAGAGGAGGTGAATTCACCTCACTTGAGTTTAACAAATTCTGTGAGCAAAATGGCATTAAACGACAACTGATGACTGCTTATACCCTTTAACAAAACAGTGTAGCTGAACAAAAGAATAGAATAGTAATGCATATGGTTCGTGCAATGCTATATGAGAAGAAAGTACCAAGAACACTTTAGGTAGAGATAGTGAACTGGCACAACTATATGTTGAATAGATGTCCAACCTTGATGGTAAAAAATATCACACCAACAGAGGCATGGAATGGAATCAAGCCCTCTACTACTCATTTTCGTGTCTTCAAGTGCATAACACATGTTCATGTACCAGAGGTACAAAAAACTAAACTTGATAATAGAAGTGTTAAATATATATTTCTAGGTGTTAGTGAGGAATCCAAGGTCTATAGGCTATTCAACTCGATTACAAAAAAGATAGTAGTAAGTAGAGACGTGATATTTAAAGAGGAGAAACAATAGGAATGGGATGAAACATTTGAAAAATAGATGTTGCTGGATTTAGAATGGGGAGATAGCGATGGAGAAGGAGTAGATAGTGTCAATGACAATAATTGTAGTGAGGATAATGAGGTAATAATACATGTGCAGAATAGAGAGACGGTGAGGATAATGAGGGAGATGTATACACTAATAATAGAGACAATGAAGATAATGAAGGAGCTACGAGAATGAGAAAACCTCATGTATGGATGAAGGACTATGTTACCAGGGAGAGCCTTGGTTCTTTTGAAAATAAAGATTTAGCTATAATAATGTCAAGTGATCCATTACATTATGAAGAAGCAGTGACAGATGCAAACTGGATATTGGTTATGGACAATGAAATCAAGTCTAAAGAAAAGGACAAGACATGGATATTAGTCGTGTTACCTGTTAAAGTCAAGAAAATTGGAGTGAAATGGATTTATAAAACCAAATATAATGAGCATGGAGAGTTTGAGAAGCACAAAACACGTTTTATGGCAAAATGGTACACACAAAAACATGGAATAGATTACACAGAAGTGTATTCTCCGATGGCAAGGATTGAAACCATGAGAATGATAGTGGCTCTAATAGCTCAAAGAAATTGGAATGTTTTCCAGATGGAAGTGAAGTCAGCCTTTCTCTACGGTGAACTTAATGAAGATATATATGTTGAACAACCAAAGGGCTATGAAGTCAAGGGAAGTGAGGACAAAATCTACAAGTTGTATAAGGCATTATATGGCCTAAAACAAGCTCCACAAGTTTGGTTTAACCGCATGGAGAATTACTTTGTAAATAAGGGTTTTGAAAAATGTCCAAATGAGCAGACACTCTTCACTAAACAGAACAAAGAAGGGAAAATGCTTATTTCAAGTGTTTATGTCGATGATCTAATATACACTGGTGATGATGAAAAGATGACGAGTAGTTTCAAGTGTTCAATGATGCAAGTGTTTAAGATGACTGATTTGGGAAAAATGAAGTTATTTATTGGTATTGAAGTATCATAACAAAGTGATGGTATCTTCATCTGCCAAAAGATATATGCACTAGAGATTTTGAAGCGTTTTGGAATGATAGAAAGTCATAAAGTCAATAGCCCGGTTGTTCCAGGTTCTAAGTTAAATAATGACGTAGATGGAGTTGCAGTTGATCAATAGTTCTACAAACAAATCATAGGGAGCCTTATGTATCTCACTTCAACTCATCCAGACTTAGTTTACAGTGTAAGTTTGATTAGCAGATATATAGCCAGACCTACAGAATTGCACCTACAAGCTGCCAAGAGGATACTAAGGTACCTAAAGGGAACTTTTGATTATGAAGTTATGTACAAGAAGAGAAGCTCAAATGACCTGATTGCTTACACCGATAGTGACTATGCTGGTGACTTAAATGATCAAAAAAGCACTTCAAGTTACGTCTTCTTGTTAAGTTTAGAGGTAGTGTTTTGGTTCTCAAAGAAACAACCAACTATTACATTGTCAACCATAGAGGCAGAGTTTGTAGCAGCTGCAAGGTGTGTAAATCAAGTGACTATGCTGGTGACTTATGGGAACTTAAAGGGAACTTTTGATTATGGAGTTACAAGAGGATACTGAGGTGCCTAAAAGGAACTTTTGATTATGGAGTTACAAGAGGATACTAGAGAAGCTCAAATGACCTGATTTCTTACATCGATAGTAACTATACTGGTGACTTAAATAATCATAAAAACACTTCAAGTTACGTCTTGGTTATCAAAAAAACAGCTAACTATTACATTGTCAACCATAGAGACAGAGTTTGTGGCAGCTGGAGGGTGTGCAAGTCAAGTGGTATGGATGAGGAAAGTTTTGCATCAATTGGGACATGTTCAGAAGAAGAGCATAACAATTATGTGTGATAATAGCTCCATTATTAAACTATCAAAGAACCCTGTCATGCATGGGAGAAACAAGCATATTGATGTCCGTTTCCATTTCTTGAGAGAACTTGCTAACGATGAAATCATTGAACTGCTGCATTGTGGATCATAAAAATAAACTACAGATGTAATGACAAAACCATTGAAGTTAGAATCTTTCCAAAAGTTCAGAAGTTAAATAGGAATGTGTACAACTACTAAGTTGAACTAACTATGTGTCACAGTTAGTTTAGGGGAAGGATTGACAGGTAGAATTTATAATCATAAGAAATCAATAACCGTTCCTCAACTGTTTTTGTTAGGAAACCGTTTTCTGTTAGCAACTATAATGCTAACAGAAATGCATAGGGTATTATTCATTCCGTTTACTGTTACTACTGCAAGGCTATATATATAGCCAAGCTCATTAAATAAATGTGCAGAAAACATATAGAATTAAAAGGCCCTGATTTGTCTATGATTAAAGGGTTCTCAACAATAACATCATTAACAAAATCCATCAATTAGAATATTAATTATTAATAATTCCCCATTTTATCGCTATTTCTATCAAAAATTAAAAAAAAAAAACACTGACAGTCTTACAGGCAAGGAAGCACACTAAAAAATATTTCTTGTGAGAACTTTATCAACAAAGTCATTTCTTTTATATTTCCAATAGTAATCACCAATGGACTAACCATTGGTAATTATGGCATGAACAATAAATATTTAAGAACTTTATATAAAATACAGACGGATAAGTCTATCACTAATAACAATGGTAAATACCGATGAAATATATTCGTCGATGATTGTGGTATGAGAGGTAATTTTTTTGCAGCTCTTGATAAAATACCAACAGCCTGGTTCCATCTGTAAGGCCATCGATATTGATTTAAAATATTTTGAAAAATTATTTATTAATAGTAAAAAAACTAAGCAACCAAATGAAATTATATTAAATATTAAAAATATAAAAATAATATTCATCTAAATATTCATTACAAATTTAATGTGTTTTAAAAACAAAAATAAAACTAGAATAACGGGTGGAGCTGGAAGAGAATGAAAAGGCTGGCTGTTTCTAGAATTATATGGTGAAAAAGGGAATGTATATGTATTATCATTTATCCTTGATCTAATTTCCATGATCATTTGATGGAGTTGATTATAATCCACCAAGAGTTGTTCAATATAAAATTAAAAAAAAAATAAGAATGAATATGAAATTTTTATTATTATTGCTATGAATTACTATGGTGAAATTTACAGGGTTTCAATAGATATATTGTAATTGTTTATATAGGAAAAGTGGTCAATTTAATCTATTAAAACGGCAATAAAAAATCCACCGGAGGAGGATATGGTGAAAAGGAACAAGTGGATCCTCCATTATTTTCAGTAACTTTTCTTTATTTATGTAGTGAATTGTTTTATTTCTTTTATTAAATTGTTTGGGTTTGTTTTAAAATAAGGTGTAAAAAATATACATAAAAACTTGAGGAAACTCTAGGTCATCCCCTTCCAGTCTGATCATTCTTCCACTTTTATTACCATACTTTCAATGTTTTTAAAAAATCTCGACCATGCATTTTAGTATTTTACTATTAAACAAATAAGGAAAAATAAAATCTTTCCACATAATTTCTTTTTTATTTTTTCCCTATCATGTTATAGCATCTTATACAAAACACTTAAAAAATTAAACAAAAAAATTAAATTTAAAACTAGGCTGTTTAATGATTAAATATTATTATATATATATATATATTGGTTTTTTTTTTTCTTGTTTGGAGGGGGGGGGGGACTGTAAAGGTGAAAAAGAAACATTTATAATCTAGAAGACAAAACAATACCAGAACTGGAATAAAGATATATTTAATAGCGTTAATTACTTTCATCGAATGACGTGAAATACTATTTAAATTCGGTACCAACTCCACTAGCGACCCAGCCAAAGATAGAAAAGAACGGAATCTTAAACCAACCATCACATCGGAGACAGTGAGGGTCCATTGCACGGATATATATATAATAACCACCCCCTTCCTGCTCACACGGCCACGGGATGTACGTGCCTTTGACTGAGTTTATTTGAGAGTATCCTAACAGTAACAGTTTAAAATATTTTTTATTTAAAAATATATTAAAATAAAATTTTTTATTTTTTACATTAACATACCACACTAATTTAAAAATAAAAAAAATCATTTTAAATAAAAAATTTAAATTTTTTTGAACCCATCTACCTTTTCCTTGGTTTAACAGCTCTATTCTCCTTTTTCACTTTAATTGTTTTCCTTGCATCTATCAATTAAATTTTCATGTTTAATTTATTACTGTCTGCATAAATCAATAACTATTAAACCGGGTTTATAGTGTAATTAGAGTGATTTTTTATTTAAAAATATATTAAAATAATATTTTTTATTTTTTTAAAATTTATTTTTATTATTAACTCATTAAAACAATTTAAAATTTTTTTAAATAATTCAATAAAATTTAAAATTTTTAAAGAGGACGGCTGGCCGCAAAAACAGATACAAAAGGCCTCTTTTTCCTCGTAGATGAAACACTTTCCACTCATATTTCTAGCTTCTTTCCCTGATTTTATAATTTGAATATAAACCCACACATGCAAGGGTGGTTATGCATTCACTGTATTTTGTCCTCCTGCTTCACCAGGAATCATGCGTTCTGGATTTCTACCTTACAGATAGCACGAAAACCCTTGCTTGTAAGACTACGCTCCATCTGATTTTTTTTTTTTTTTTATATATTTGCAAGCTATCATCAGGTTTACAGATGGGTCATTTTATAGTGTTCAATTTTTCTCTGGGAAGAAAGAACTCCTTCAACTTACCAATGGAGTAAAAGGATTGTATGGAGTAAAAGGATGGAGTAAAAGGATTGTATACGTCCTGATTGGAGAACAGGGACAAGTGAAAAGCAGTGCTGCATCATTGATTCATCACAGCGCTGCTGCACCGCTTGCTTGTTAGCTAAGTTATGTCGTCGAACAACTATTTTTGTTCTTTTGCGTCCCATCATTAAACAATTGCTAGCTTGCTAGACATACCAGGCTTTGCAGAAGGTGGAATTAAGATATCTTACAGCCGTAATCCCGGACCCACCGGAAGATCAGCGCAGCCGTGATGCTTATGACGGTGTGCAGGAAATTAACTATTATAAACTAGACTCACGCCTCGTCCTTATGTCGCCGCTGGCTCAGTTTATCTGAATTATCAATTCCAATTCTGATGTAAATTGTACGACACAGTTTACATATATATATTGGATAATATTTTGTCTAGTCAGCCTATGTAAATTACTTCGAACATAAGTAACGAGAATGGAATAATTTTATAAAAATAAAATTAAAAAACATTATTGAAAAAATTATATATAACTTAATAGTAATAAATCAACTGATTAGATTTTAAATTTATTTTTTAAAAATTACTAATTTAAATCTTATAAGTTTCACTACTAAAAACTTGTATCATCACTAATTTTAAAAACTGTGATATTAATACATGAACATATAAGTTAGCCTGAATATTAACATTAATAATAATATATATATATATTATCATTGAAGATTATTATTTTAAATTTTAAAAATTTTAGAGTCATTAAAAATTTACATAGTGATTAATTTTAAAATTTATAAAATTAATCAAAGTATCAAACATTTATATTAATAATAGTAATAAAAAAATGTAGTGCCATCACCCACACAGCAGCCAATTCCCTCCTATTTTCTTTTAAATAAGTCCAAGAATTGTCCAATTTTGAATTTGCCAAGAAGTTTTAAATCAATACAACTGATTTTGTATTTTTCTAAATTAAATACCGATCAAGCACCATATATATATATATATATATATAACACGAGAATCCTATGTGAAGCCGATCATCAGGCACGATCCGAAATCAACCAAATACACATAACATAAATTTTTTTTTAAAAAAAATTGAGCAACCGAAAAAAAAAATTAAGGGCATGTAGATTCACTTTTGTGGTTATGAGTACAAGGTTACAATGTTGTTTGCTACTCTAATATCACGAACTCTTTTAGTTTTTTTTTTTCAGTAAAATAATAATTAATACCGACAGTTGTTCGCGCGCTGCGTTGTGATACAGCTGCTCTATGACAGTTAAATGCAACAGAAAGGACATGTGACGTGGAATTGTTTAGAAAGGTTCTTCCTGCATTGCCAGAAGAACGTGCCTCTTGGAACTCTTCTGTTACCCCGTGACGCCGCCGCCTCTTTAATTCCTTCTTTTGTTGTTTGAGCTCTCTCTTGCAAACATCACCTCTTCTTGCTGTAGAGATACCACCAGCCAGCAGGATGTTCATGGTTTCTATAAAATCAAACTAATTAAAATATACACACGTAAGAGAAATGGCCTGGCCTGGAGGTTCAAGAACTTGTACCTAAACTGATATATAGTCTGATGTTTTCTCAAAAATTAAACCATACTCCCAAAAATTTGATAGCCAACAGTTTTGAAGTCTATATATATATATATATTGGAATATTTTTTGGGGGGCAAAGGGTAGCATTGGAATTTTGAAATATAAAGGTAAAAAATAAACATTTATAAATCTATAAGATAAAAGGACGAGACAAAACAAAACCAAAACAGGAATAAAGATATATTTAATAGCGTTAATTATTTTCATCATATGACGTACCCACCCAAAGATAGAAAGGAACGGCAAAGCTTTCATCTTAACCCAATCATCACATCGGGGACAGTGAGTGTCCATTGCACAGATATATACATATACATATACATATACATATATATATATATGACCACCCCATCATGCTCACACGACCCCAGGATGGACGTGCTTTTGACCCTAACGAGTGAGTTTATCTGAGAGTGTCGTAATAACGATAGTTTAAAATATTTTTAATTTAACACGTTAAAATAATTTAAAAATATTAAAAAAATAATTTTTTTCAACCAATCTACCTTTCTTTCTTCTTGAATTTAATTGTTTTCCTTGCATTTAAATTTTCATATTTAATTTATTACGGTCAACATAAATCAATAGCTTTTAAACTAAGTTTACAGTGTATTTAGAGTGATTTTTTATTTAAAAATATATTAAAATAATATTTTTATTTTTTAAAATTTATTTTTAATATTAATACATTGAAAAAAATTTAAAAATTTTTAAAAATAATTAATTAAAATTTAAAATTTTTAAAGAGCAAATGACTTTTTTTTCCTCGTAGATGTAACACTTTCCACTCATATTTCTAGATTTCTTTCCCTAATTTTATAATTTGAATATAAACCCACGCATGCAAGGATGGTTATGCACGAAAACCCTTACTTGTAAGACTACGCTTTATCTGTTTTTTTTAATATATTTCCAAGCTATCATCATGTTTACAGAAGGGTCATTTTAAAGTGTTCAATTTTTCTCTGGGAGGAAAGTAACTCCAACTTACCACTGGAGTAAAAGGATAGTATATGTCCTGATTGGAGAACAGGGGCAAGTGAAAAGCACTGCTGCGTCATTGATTCATCACAGCACCGCTGCGTCATTGAGTCATCACAGCACTGCTGCGTCATTGAGTCATCACAGCACTGCTGCGTCATTAGCTTGCTTGTTAGCTAAGTTATGCCGTCGAACAACTATTTTTGCTCTTTTGCGTCCAGTCTTCAAACAATAGCTAGCTTGCTAGACATCCAGGCTTTGCAGAAGGTGGAATTAAGATATCTTTCAGCCGTAAATCCCGGACCAACCGACCTGAAGATCAGCGCAGCCGGGATGCTTATGATGACGTCGTGCAGGAAATTAATTAGTATAAACTAGACTCATGCCTCGTCCTTAAGTTGCCGCAGGCTCAGAATTTTTTTTTCCCAAGAAAAAAAGATGACTGAATTATCAATTCAGAATTTGATGTAAATTGTACGAAACACTTTATATATATATTGGATAATATTTCATCTAGTCAACCTAGGAAAATTAATTTAACTTGAATCACAAGCAATGAGAATTAAATAATTCTATAAAATTAAAATTAAAATAAATTATAAAAAAATTTATGTTATCATTACCTATAAAAAAATATATTATTTCAAATACTACAAATGAGTTATTAAAAATTTATATAATTATTAATTTTAGAATTTATAAGATTAGTTAAGAAATATGTAAGTTAGCTCAAATATCAATATTAATAATAAAAAAAATATGTGTTATTATTAAAAATTATCAATTTAAATCTTAAAAATCTTAAAATACTAAAAAATTACATTATTATTAGGCAAGATATGAAATCAATCAAATACAAATAAGATAACTTTTAAAAATAAAAATAAAAAGTCTGAGCAACCGAAAACAAAAATTAAAGGCATGTAGATTCACTTTTGTAGTTCATAGTAGTGGTTATGAGTACAAGGTTATAATGTTGTTTGCTACTCTAATATCACGAACTCTTTTAGTTTTTTTTCCCTTAAAATAATGATTAACACTGACAGTTGTGATCCAGCTGCTCAATGACTGTTAAATGCAACAAAAAGGACATGTGATGTGGAATTGGTTAGAAAGGCTCTTCCTGCATTGCCAGAAGAACGTGCCTCTTGGAACTCTTCTGGTACCCCGTGACGCTGCCTGAATTGGTTTATACACACACACACACACACACATATATATAGTGTATGCAGATGAGACATTATCTTGCATCTATAATCTGAATTGGTTTCGTGCATTCTGTTATTTGCACGACAGTTCAAGTCTTGGAAAGAAGCTGAATGGGAGGAAGATAAAATGGAAATCAACAATCAAGCTATTGATGTACAAGGCCTGTTATCAAATAAAATTTAGCCTGCTTGCTTACATGCTTCTATCGTTGTTAGATAATTGGGGAGATTTAAATGTATTTTCCCAGGGGCGGAGAGACGGGAGGCTGGCAGGGGCCCCGCCCTGCAAGGAAATTATTTTTTCAGTTTTCTTTAAGTTTATTTTTAATATTTTTATAAAACACTGTATAAATCACACATTTTGACTCCCTTTAATTTTATATTTTGGTTCCGCCTCTGTAATTTTCCCACCGTGAATCCTTGATTTTTGATGAAAAATCTCTTGGGCAGCTTCGGCCTGATAATGTTGAGCCACTTTACTTAATAAACTCCCCTCCAAGTCACCAACTTTTCTGTTGACGTGTGTTGTGCCTGTCAGTCATTTTGGAAAGTCTTCCTTTCAGGTTATGCTGGTATGGAACTTGCATTATGTTAAGAATCATGAAATCATTGGCAAATTCGTGGGATCGGCAACTAAGATTCATAAAAACAATTTAAATTCTTCATCATTGTTGATATTCACGTGCATTTATTGACTGTTTTCTTCTGTACTTCCTTAAATAGATGCATTCTGGGAGAAGCTTAAGTTGGCAGTTGAGAATAAGGTATGATTTGTTGCTTGCCATAGTATTTGCTGGCTTTGAATGAATCATGAAGCCTTCTTATGGGTACATTAGCATATTCAAGGCATTTGGTGCCCTTTAGAAAATTCATTTTTCAACAACAGTAAGTTTACTTGGTGTGTCACTTGTGAGTCAGAGTTGAATTTGTCGAGATGCCTCTATCTTACTCCTGTTTTTGGTTTCTCTCCACCCTGCATCCGTGATCTGTTTGTGGATAGATTGTTTCTCATTGAATATTGTACCAAAAAAGTCTAGCTGATTTAAATCTGTTGGGCCTAACGGCGGAGCTATAGCGGGGATTAAGAGGGCACTTGACCCTTTAATTTATTTTTAAATATATTTTATATTAAAATTTTAATATAATACTTTAATAAGTTTTTTTAATTATTGTTTTTATATTTTTTCTTCTATAATTTAAATTATTAATTGATTAAGTAAGTAACCTTTTTATACTTTATATTTAATGTTTTAGGCAAGTTTCATTAATTTTTTTTATTTTTTTTATTGTTTAATTTTAGTTTTGTTTCTTAATAATATAATAATTTATGAATCTGTTAAATTAGTATATTTATGTATAATATTATATATACATGAATATGAATTAAAATAAATTTTGATGAAATAATATGTATTTTGTTATGAATTTTATATGAAAAACAATTGTGATTAACATACTAGTGATTACAAATAACATACTAAACAATTAAAAAATTCGAGATAGAATAAAAAAATATATTTATATTTATATTTAACCTACTTAGTAAAACAAAAAATTATTGTTAATAATTTTACTAGCCCCTACAAGATTTAGAAATAGATAAATAAAAAATTCATTGTATATATTAAAAAAATATTTTAAATAAAATTAATAATGAAATCATTATTAAGTAATTTTAAAATATAAAAACTTGAAAAAAAATTATAATATAAGTTTTTTTATTTTAAAAATATTCTTAAATTAATTTTACTTGATATAAGTTTGTACATAAATTTCAATTTGATTTTTTTATATACAACACCTATCTATATAATATATAATATTAATTACTTATAATTCACTCTTTTATTTAAAATTTTCTGAATCCGCCACTCCTGCTGGCCATCATATTATTCAAAAAACAAATCTGTTGCCCCCCCATCCAAACAAAGCGGCACAGCAGACTTGTTGTTTCCTAGTAATAGGGATAAATGAATTTTTTGTTGATGACGAGTTTTGGAGTGCTCTTGTGGATATACAGGTGGGTGCAGCAGAGGCCGAGAGATTTTCGAAGGCTTTCCATGAAGTTCATCGGAAACTTGTACGCATCATTATTTGAAATCATTTACATTTGCTGCTTAAGATTCCATTTTTCTATTATTGATGTCTGAAAATTCAAAAAAATTCATTATGTCCAGGTATACGAAGATCTGAGTTTGGATGCTTCCTGCAGGTTTATAAGCTCATCAAAAATTTCCAGACAATAGTTTTTTGGCTGGCTCTGTACTTGTTCTAATATTTTTATTGATATGTTACCTATTTTAGTTTTCAAGGAAAGAAAGTAAATGGATCTTAATTTAGAACCAAGCTGTATGGCATCTTTGTTTTGTTAGTGTGGTGGCTTTCCTTTTCATTTCTTCCCCCCATAGTGGATGATCGGAGGGATTTTAGCACCTGATGTTACTCAAAGCTGACTTGTAGAAATAAATTATGTGGGAGTCTTAAACGGTTTGAGCACAGTTTAACATACTTGCGGTATTTCTCATTTATAAGCTCGGCAAAATTAACCATAGTTTAGAAACTAGCATGAGAAGGTTTGTTTTTTATTCTATTTGCTGGTTGTGGTGGGTGGCGCCTGGCGGGGTAATTGCACAATCAAATTTCAGCCCTCAACAACTGAGTGTGCGGTACATGTTATTTTGTAAAGTGTCTTTGGACTGGAAATGCATAAAATTGATGATAATTGATGTTTTCAATCCAAGTGTTGGTCAATTTGTGCGCTACTAAAGCCATCATTTAGCAGGCAAATGTGAAGTTTTTGACCCATCTTTCTCAGAGCTCAAGCCACTGCTTTGTCCAGGGCGTCCAAAGGATGGACTTTTCCCTTTATATTAAATATATGAAGTCTATGAGTTGTTTCGAAGAAAAAATGTGTTTAGCTAGGCAGGGTAAGATTGTTTGGTGCCATGCAACTTATTGGCAACAGCTCATCTAGGCACATCACAAGGTACTAGTAAGTAGTAACTACCAAGTCGAGCTGGGTTGAACCCTATGGGTTCGGGCAATTTATTTGTTCGTTTGGCTTTTGGTAAAAAAAAAAAAAAGGAGCGAGGGAAAAGGGCATGGGCAAGATGGGCAGCTGTAGAATTTGACAAACAAAACATTAAACTCCTCGTTAAACCCTCCCGGCATCATCTCGCTTGTATTGGATCTCCAACTCAACAAACCCATTTAAAGTAGGCCAGAAGTGGTTTCAAGTACTCACTGTTCCGCTATCACTCTTTCTCTCTCTAGACTCAGTCAGTGCGTGCGAAGGCCGAAGAGGAGTGAAGATGGCAAAGCGTTTGATCCCGACATTTAATCGCATATTGGTGGAGAAAATAATCCCTCCTTCCAAGACCAACACCGGTATTCTTCTTCCTGAGAAAACCCCCAAGGTCATCCCTTTCTCTTTACTTTCATTCCGTTTGATGCATGCGACATTGGAACTACTTGCTACTGTGCGTGATATGAAGTGTAATGAACTCTTTTATTTGGGAGGGATTCTCTCAACTCTAAGAGGCATTAGTACGTGGTTAATCATAGCTAAACTAAACTTATGTCTACGATTTATTTTTGTTGCAAATAGTTGTATTGCATTACATTTTGAGTCTCAAAACCTACGGCAACCACAAATTAGAATCTGGGTTCTTTATGTCACCCCCCACAAATCCTCCAATTGAAGTTTTGAACATAAGCAACGTTTGGCTTGTAAAATAACTTTATTCTGGGCACTAAAATCTGAATTGGTTCATGCACGAATCTGAAACTTCAGCTTCAGTTTAATTGCTAACAGTAACGGTTAAGTGCTTTAGCTCAATTTTAAATGGTTTTGTTGGGATTGGGAGGTTCTTAGTTTCAATATACGCTTCATTGGAAATAAATTACTAGCATTCAAGTTCTCACGACTGCTGTTATTTTTTATTCCATTGTAATTGGCTCACCTTGATAGTGCAGCATGCTCAACTTATGTGTATTTGTTTCTTGCCAGTTTCATAAATTTATGCCTGACAAGAAAATCGAAGACTAATTCTTATTTGTTATGCTATGATGTAAATCTACGTTTATTCATTTGTTTGATTGCTGGATACATGAGATGATTACTGATTGTTTTTTGACCTCACGATTTCTTTTAATGCTTCATAATTCTAGCTGAATTCTGGAAAAGTTGTTGTGGTGGGTCCCGGAGCTCGTGATAAAGACTGCAAGTTGATTCCTGTTACTCTGAAGGAAGGAGATACTGTTCTTTTGCCTGAATATGGAGGCACCGAAGTGAAACTCGGTGAAAAAGAGTGAGTTTTTACTGCCTTTTCAAATTTGGTTCGAGTTTCTGGTGGATGTTGTGCAAATTGTTTACTAGAGTTGGCATTTGTGTGTTAGCTTACTTATTTTGTCTACATGGTAGTATAAAAAATATCGTGGTCTTATCTCTTAGCTATTCCGTGGCCCTTATTACTTGACACTAAAATTTGGACAGATCAAATTATATGCAGTTTGAGCTGGCACCTAAATGCTCAATTGAACCATGTAGCTTCTAGAAGGCATACGCCTGACTCATAGATCCATGTAGATTTAATAATGCATGATACCTCATCCTATATGATTTAAATTTGTTTTGCTGACTTTAGAATTTCTAATGACATAGAATGCATGTTTATATGTTTGAAGGAATACCTATAATGGAGGATGATTTGGCTTGATACATTTTTTGAAATGAACCAGTTAATTTTCAGTACCGTTTGCTTTTCTGCATCGGGCATTGTTGTTAATAACGTCTGCAGTGTATTTGACTATAGTGAGTTGATATATGGAAATTGGTTTTTTGCAAATGCCTTGAAATGGCATTGTGATGTGAATGAGATCAGGATGGGTATTCTAGGGAGCTTGGTTATCTGTTCTTCTTTTGGATTGCATGCATTCCCTTACATATTACAATCATTAGATCAATCTTGACTTAGAAGAAATTTTATCCTGCAGAAATAAGATCCTTACTCAAATCATGAAAGATTTGACCCATTATGCTGTCCTTGAAAAGGTCATTGCTGCATAAATGTAGATTTTGTGATTTTTCTGATAGTCTGTTGCTTTCTTGTATTGACTTTTTGGTTAATCTTGGCTTGGTTTTGCTACCCAAACGGGATGTGCATATGGTAAGAAGGTACAATAGGGAACACTTGTTGGATAATTGGAACTTCAGGTTAAATGCATGCCTAAACACTAATTTCTTTTCTATGACCTTTTCATTGGCAACCCCATTGGGTTGGCCTAATGGAGAAGAGTTGGGACTTGATAGTTTGCTCTTGTCCAGGATCCCAGGGGCCATTAGACTTGGGCAAGACCCATGAAGTAACCATGGTGCACTCGCAGGAAACTCCTTGCCGAGGGCATGTGCATCCTTGGGATTAGTCGGGCCTTGGCCTGGATACCTGGTGCTAATAAAATAAAAAAAATCTTTTCATTGGCTGGAAAAATTAAACAAGTTTGACAGCAACTCAGAACGACAACTGCTTTTCTTTCTGCTAAAACAGCCTGTTACACAAATGCATTTATTTTCCTCTCATTAGACGATTGTTCAATACAAATACACAGTTTTTGATGATGTTTCGTTGTCGATTTATGCACTGTTTTAGGTATTTTCTATATCAAGATGAAGATATCATGGGAACTCTTCATGACTAACTCAAAATGCTCCATCACATTAAAGACTTCAAAGCTAATCGAGTTACTGCCTGTACTCTTTATTGTTTAGATTTTGGTTATTGTTGGTTCCTATCATTTTAGCCAAGCTTGTATCAAACTTGAATGTCTTGTTTATCCTTGAGGGAACTCAGGTTGGAAATAAGTGTGCTGCCCGGAATGGAAAGGGCAAACTTTTGTGACTTCCCATTTAAGGCATCTTCATCACTTATCACTGTGAGCTGTGCTTTGCTTACGTTTCACAGCCAGTTGTATTGGGAGGACTAGAGGATATTTAGGGTATGTTTGTGAGGGAAGGATGGACGCGGGGAGAGGGATGAGAAGTGAAGGATTGGGTATTTCCTTTGCTTGGTGAGAAAGATGAGGACCCAGGAAGAATTGGAAAGATCGCTCCCGACAGACCCTTGAAACTATATTTTGACTTTTGAGTTCAAGCATCTCAGAATGAATCTTACAACGCTAGAAACATCCCTTTGAAGGCAAGCATAACAAGGATCAAGCGTTCTTGACATTTGACATTGCAGAAAATGGCAAGGCAAGAACACAAGTTTGGAGCCACCACGGACAAGTTTCGCTTGGTCCTTGCTTCGCAGTTGACGCTGTCATGCAATTAACGGGCGTTTGGATTAGAACTAAACATTACTTTCGCCGTTAATTGTGTAATTTTTAAAAGGGTTAGGAAACTAGAACAAAACTGCAGGTGAGATGGTCAGTTGTGATGTTACGCTGCCTACTCTTTCGGAACTTCGTGGTCACCAATGTGATGTGTACGAGGAAGCTTCGTAATCATATAAAAAGGTTCGGCAACTCAGTACTGCAGTTTTCTCTAATGTTTTTATGCTACTGTGCACTTCCAACTTTCAAGAGGACGTGATCCAAAATGCTGGATTTAAGTTGTTCATGGGCTTTTGGTCCACATGTATGAGCTGCTTTGTTCCATTCATTATGTTTTATGCATCGTAAATGCAACAACTCACAGCCCAGTACCTGGACAGAAAGCTTCACAAAGTTTCATGGGATGAGCCTCCAAGACCATGGGATCAAGAAAATTGAAGAGATCGACCATCTCTTTGGATAAGATAATGCCTTTTGCGATGGATCATACGAAATAAAACGCTTGCTCTCTTTGCCGGGCACAGAATCAATTGAAAGGAGAAGGAAAACAACAGCTTTATCTTACGGATGAACAACTAAGCAAATGCTTTTAAAGAAAAGGAATTCAATCTAATCTTATGCTGTCTGCAGTCGAAAACCACCATGATTTATGCAGTGTAGCTCGATTATACAGAGCGTTGAGGAACGTGATGCCATCGATGAATGAAGATACAGCATATATATGTGCAGTTTTATCTATCTAAGTAGTTGTTTTTAAGATACGACCCCGACATGAGGGTTCTAGACTTCAATTTTTTTTTAAACGACTGCGTCAACATCATTGCTTTGGTTGATTAATTCACGAAACAACCGAAAGTGTTAACCATGTCATTATAACAACTTCATTAATGGCGGCAGTATCATGTTACTTTATTTCAATTTTCAATTTACAAGTAAATACTCCATGGAGTCATATATATATATATATATATATATATATATATATATATATATATATATTCTTTTCATTACATTCCAAATTAATCAATTTTTATATGCAGAAATCTAAAACTTTTATATGCATTTAAACACTGCTTGATACAGCTCAATATATACGCGGACAACATAAAAGCCAAGCATTAATTGATATGATCATTACTTAGCAAACAAAAAAAGCTTCAAAAATTAGAAAACCACATGGCTTCATATATATATATATATATATAAATGAAGATTAACAAGCTTTCACTAGCTAAGTATTACCTATTGTGTAAAGGATTGGGACCCGTATAGACTTTCCTCTTCTCATCACCCAAAGTTGCGTCACCTTCTTCATCTCTGTCTCCTCTTAGGCCACCACCATGAGATTTAACAGGACCCGTTGACTGAGCTGTAGACCCAGAGGTCTTGAAGCTTCCGTATCTGGCTGACTTATCAGGAACAGATGAAGTTTCTAACAGCAGAAGTATCAGAAACAATAGCGCTAGGCAAGCCAACTCTTTTCTTAAACCCATCAGCTGCCTCCTTCTATACTTATATGTATCTCAGACCATGCATAGAATTCTTGGCCCAAAACCCTCCAAAAAGGAACGGAAAAGGAGGGAGGAATTTCCTTCTTGGATCTGATTTAAAAGGCCCTTAAAAAGGAAGCTCAACAAAAGTAGAAGAAAGGTTGTAGTTTGGAATGGGAGACTAAAGAGCTTTTGCTTCTTTGTTTTGGCTCTTTTTGGGTACGGTTTTTTTTTTCCAGTGTGTCTCCGCGGGGTTACTTTTAGAAGTTTGAGCCTCTGAAAATGAGGCTAGTCAATGAGAGGTAAGAGTCAGAATGCATAGGGTTTGGTGCCTGTAAGGAAACAATAAATATGGTGCAGGGAGTTTCTGGATGCTGATCTTCAGAGCCCATGTTAAGAAACCTTCATACATGGACCAGAGAGAGAGAGAGAGCTAGAGTTGCAGTTTCCGTTGGCAGATTTTTGTTATGATGCATAAACCAACAACAGGGGAGGGAGGGAGGGAGGGAGGGGATCAGATGGGTGTTAATCTAACAATTTATATTAATACTCCTGGCTCAGGTGATTATTGATACAAAATTTATTTTCACTTGGCTGGGGGTGTCTTTTGCAAGAAGCTAGCTTCTTTTGCTTTGTACTCATGATAAAAGTGCTGGCAAGGTTTCCTAGCAGTAGGAGGCCTTTTGTGTAGTGACTGGTTAGTGGAGAAGCACATGTTAACATCAGGAAAACTAAATCCAAAAAAATTGAAAAGAGGGTTGTTGCTTTCATACCATACATCATTTCAAATGATCTTATTTTATTTTAAGAGATCTCCTTAATTATCATAAGAAAGAAGATGCATGAGAGTTGAGTGCTATTCATTTCTTCAACAACAAAATATGTTTTTTGCAAGATCAATCCATTGTGCATGTTGTTGGAACACACACACACACACACACACACACACACACGTTTCTTTGTCACACAAGCAAAAAACATCAAGCATTGAAAAGATAGAAATAATATCGATTGAATCACAAACTCTTTGATATATTATTATTACACGAGCAGTCACAGACCATGCACCACCTCTTCCACTACATGGACTTCGATCACTCCCTTCAGATTTTTTTTTCCTTTTCTCTCGGTCTCGAGTTTAATCAAATAAAAATGGTCAAACTGGTAGGAGCTGACCAGTGGGCCTTGAAGGTAGAGGGAGAGTTGCATCCATGGAGTGGCTTTTTTCCTTGGAAAAAATGATGCTGTCTTCCTTCACTTTACATAATCACACAAAGTAAAGCTAATATACGTGAAAGTCATGAATAATTGATGTTAGCACCTGCCAAAGAGGGCCCAATTAGTGACCTAAAAAACTTGATTAGAACGAAATTACTGAAAAAATCTGTGAAGAAATTAACCCTGCATTCTTTCACCATCGCTTTTTAACGCACGGCATGGATTTTGTAAATAGCATCTTTTCCAAACTTTGAACTCTGAAGGCATTAATTATATGCCTGATATATATCTATCGTCGAAAATTAGGGGGTGGAGTTTGGGCGACAAGGCAGGCAGGTCTCCACAAAAGACAAAAATATAGAAGGTCGTGCATGCAGAGAATTTTTGTTTTTGTGTGGAAAAATAATCTTGAAAGAGTTTGATTTTTTTTCTTATTGTTTTTAACTTGGTAGTGTTAAAAATATTTTTTAAAAAGTATTATTTTAATATATTTAAAAAAATTAAAAAAATCGCTGCTATAATACTAATAAGCAAAATTAATGCTTGGTTTTAATCTATTTTGTCTTTTGTAGCCGAGAAAAAAGAAAAGATCGGAGACACAGCACCGATTGATCATCCATTTTTTTATTACTTCGTCCCCCTCCTGTACCTGGACATGATTTGTCGACTTATGCATACTTCCAAGATCCTGGAATAATGGACGCTATATTTTATTTTTCTTCATGTACAAAAGCACATTTGTTCTTAAGAAAAGTAGAAAATTATTGTTCGAAAGACTTATTAGGACTTTTGAAATTTGCAATCTACATGTGTTTGTCTCTGCAAATGTCCAATTATAATTATGAATCGGGGACTCTTTTTTTGACTAATTAACTACTACAAACTCCATTAGGATAACAATATTCGTGTGGGAAGGTGACATCCCGATCGATCGAGTCCTGTTTGTTGCTATGAGAGAGAAGGTTAATTGGCGGTTTCTAATGTTCGGAATGTATTATTGATGTTTAGTCAAGAACATTATAATTGACACTCGAGATTCTAATGCAGTCAGATTTAGATTCTTAATTAATCATCTTAATTTCTTTAATTTACTTATTTCATTTTTTATGGATAGACAAGGTTGAGTTATCAAATTTAGATTCTTGATTAATCATATTTGTTTTTAAATTAATTAATACATTCTTGCTGTGGATATTCCTTAAAAAAAGAAAATATATATACCAATGAGTACATGCATGCCGGATTTCTATTACATTAACGAGCTTCGAATTTAAATTTCATAAATACTGGTATTTTCTCGTCTATGTATTTCCTTCCCGTCGCTAGAATATACAAGAGGATTAACTACAAAAAGGTTATGAATTCCATGTGAGTCCACGATGCAAAATTCTCCAACCAAATGCCTACTTATTAATCCCGTTGGCTAATCTTCTCAATTCAATGAGTTAATGAATGCCTAATTAATCATGCAAGATCCACGTGCGGTACTCTAGCTTAAACAATTGTTAATCTTATAGTTTATTAATAGGTAATGACGAGGGCATCACCTGTTGTGTGTGTGTGTGTGTGTGTGTGTGTGTGTCTATATATTAAGGAAACAACCTGCTGCTATTGGTACGTTAGAGTACCTTGCAGTCTTTTAATGTCCATGCAGATCTGTAAACTGCAGCTACTTGGTGGAAAAGAACAGGGATGTCCTCTCTGGCTTGAACACCAGGCCATCAAAGATTCAGAATTCAATCCATAATTGAACTCCTCGGCTCCTTCATCTCTCCTTGCAAGCTAGCAAGCATGCATTGTGACTGATTAGCTGGGCATTAATATTGGGGAATATTGAGGGAAAAGCCACGCGCCCACCACTCTCCGAAGTTGAAGCTGCGGGCAAAGCGAACACTCTGAGAGTGCTAAATGGCTTTGACTGAATTGAGAGCAGAAAAGAATTACACGATCAGACAGTCTGGCTTATGAGTATACTAGGCATCATTGAGGCAGAGAAATATATGTTGGTGCCTTGGTGGGCAATCAATGAGAGTCGTCACTCTCTTTATTTGTTTGCTTTTCTGTGTGACTTTTCTTGCTGGTCAAGGTCACGGTGCTCTACCATCATTGGGATCTCAACTACTTTCATAAACTCTCACACCTTGTAGCCCCATGCGCCTTATTTCTTGGCCCATGCAACTCTCGACAAGCAAAGCAAAACCGATCCAAATGATATCATCACAGAAAAGGTGAGCAAGTTCTAGAGTAATATGTTTTCGAACATCTTTTTGTGTAAAAGTGACTGACATGGGAGCAGAGCTCAAGATGATACCTTGGTATGTATACGGTAGCCAGACAACATGCGTCCATTTTATAAAGCGAAAAGAGAGTGTCCGACCCTGACTGGGATTTGCTTAATTTGCTATTGCATCAACTACTGGGAATATCTGTAATCATCAATGGAAAATTAACTTTTATGGCCCTAATTTACAACCTCGTTCTTGATTTCTTATCATGTTATCAAGGTTAGGCAGCCGGGACGACAGGGACCTCTTCCTGTTCCTGTTCCTCTTCTTCTTCTTTGACTAGCTGGCTTCCACATAATTATGTTTCTTAACCACTACCTTTTGTATGGAAAAGGTTGATACGCAATATGTATGTATGTATGTATTCTAATTACAAAACATTTACACACATATGATTTTAAAAGATAAAATTATGTCATTAAACATTACTCCGCTCTAATTAATAATTAAATCATTTATAATCAATAATATGAATTATTTAAGATATCTCTTATGTTTAATTAGAATTGTTTATATCATCTTGAATTATATTCTTATAATTTATTAATTGACTTATATCATATATACTTTGAAAAAGAATGCATCTATAACTATATAACTAACTTACATCATATATATATACTACCTAGTAATTGATAGATATATATTATACATAATACCAAAAGACACTAACATATTAATCTTACATATTCATAATTGATAATCATTAATTATTTTTATTTTTATTATCATATAATCTCAATAATAAATTAAACTTTAGTTATAAAGTAAAATTAGAAATTTAAATTGATTTTTATATGGTCTGCAATACATTATCATGATAATAATTATCTATATTGAAAAAAAAAGAGGAATTTTTTTTCATAAAATAAAACTTAGATAAAAAAATAAATAAACGTTAGATTATTAGGTTTGTTTGATAAAGTTCATAATAATTTTATGTGTTTTTAAAAAGAATAAAAAGAATTAAGTGAGGTATGGGTCAGGTGATAAAACAAACGAGCCATTTATCCTTTTCTATACTCTGATCCAGGTGAAATCAAGTTGGATTTTTACTATTTCTGCTTTGCCGCATTCAAATCAAGCAAGAACTCAACTCAATTGAGTTGAGTGGAATGTCGGATATTCAATGACTCGTAGTTGAGCAAGGAGCATTCCCAGCCTCACGTTAGCATTGAACTGTTGCCCATTGGTCTGTCTGATTACTTACACGTCTCCTCTTAATATTCCCCGATCTCGGCTGCTTTATGGTTCTTTCCTCTTTTATGGCTGTCCTTATCGAGCAAACCGCGTGATCATCCACGGCGAGTCTAGCACAGGCAATCTTATCTACCATTGATTCTTGAGATTTTTATGGAGCTTGATTTATTTATTGATAGATATTTTATTTAGCGTGTTATGTTAAATTTTATTTGAATTTATTTGTGAGTTTAATTTAATTATTAGTGGATATTTTATTTAATAAATTATGAGCTTAATAATAACCTATTCTGTTTAAAGTTTTAATATTTATTTATTATTTTTTAAATGTTAGACAGGTTTGATGATCCATTCTCTCTCTTCTTCTGCTCTGCTTTTAAGCTTCTTCTCTTCTTTTGTTTTCAATTCTTGATTTGTCCTCCATCAACAGCCTTCCCCTTTGTTGAAGTTTATAGATAGTCCGAACGCTTTTACGATATTATGAGAGGAAAAGAAAAGGATACATTTTCTATGTGCTGCAGTGAGCAGCTTCTGCTCAGAAAGCAGATATTACAATGCATAGAATATTTTGCTACAAAAATCATAATTACTGAGGATTTATGGCCCTAGGCTTCTTTTATTCTTCTTTGTATAGAAAGTTCACACACAAGACACCTGAACAGCTTCTGGTATAAATAGGCACACAGCTGAAACTCCTTATATCTTAGAGGCATCGGCTGTAACTCGGCTTAAGGCCATGGCAGTCTTTGATCCAGATGGACGACCTAATTGCTTGCAAATGAAATCCCCAGCAGAGAGGAGTTTCGCCAGATCCACATTGGTTCTCACACCAAGCCCATGAAGCATGTAGACAACATCTTCAGTAGCAACATTGCCTGATGCTCCTTTAGCATATGGGCATCCACCCAAACCCGCAACAGACGAGTCCACTACGCTAATCCCCATCTGTTTAGAATGCGAAAGAGAGTTGTAGAGACAGATCAGATAGACGACGGCAAAGGAAAAACATAAAGACAAATTTTAAAAAAGTTGTGTTGGATGCAAGTATACAAATCCTCGACAGATGGGGATCAGCATTTTAGTCGCCTACGCTAATCCATTTTAGTCAAATGATTCTTTGCAAAAGCATATTTGCACATATTTAGCTGACCAGATTAGACTATCTGTTCCATCAAGATGCAACTGTACAGTTGTCCGGTGTAAAGAGTACAACATATCACAAGCAGTCCGATAGTAGGCTTCCCTAAATACAGTGCTGCCACAACAAGGTTCTGAGTAATACAATGCTTACCTGGAGAGACACCAAAATGTTGGGAAGAGATTGCCCATAAGTATCATGGAAGTGGATAGCAAGCTTCTCAACGGGAACAACAGCCATTACAGCTTCAAGCATGAGAGCAACAGTCCCTGTATCAAATAGATATGAACACAAGGACAGGAAAACGAAAAAAAAAAAAACGACCAAACTGGGGGACTTAACTGGTCATCTTTTTCTTCCCAGGTGTAGAGCAAGGTCAGACAAATTTTTTTTATCACAAGTTCAACAAAATTTTTGAAAAAAAAAAAAACATTGTTCAAATATATTGCAATAAAAGTCACTAGGTACACTCTAAGTGATGCGGGAACTGAAATGAAAAGGAGGAACTAAGGAGCTTAAACTAGGATATAACAAAGTAAAAACGTTACCAGGTGTACCAACACCGATTGTATCACCAAGAGATATTTCAAAGCAACCCATGTCATGAAGTTCTTTGGCCACATATGCTACTTTTGAAGGATGTATCGATCCTTCCTCAGGACACCCAATAACACATGATACATACCTATCAAAGTTCAAAACAATTCATTTATTCAGAACTGGATGAAGGCTATAATATTCATCTTTTGTTTTCCACATTCGCATTAAAATGCAAGTACCTACAGAGACAGTTATGCCTATATACCATAAAATATGCATTAGCACTTAGGTGTACATGTATTCTGCGACATTACTAAACTGGTACAGCACCCATTCAAATTTTTGGAAGCAACTTATTGTGCCTAGATTGAAAGATCATGATAACTTATACGAGTTCATGGTCATGGAACCTCAAACTTTTTATTGATTAGAATATCAATCATGGTGCTAATAAAACATCCAATAAGAAACAAAAAACTACGCAGCAACCAGCATAATGACTGGCAGAAAACAAACTAGAAACACATCCCAGTAATTGGGATTGAAAAAAGACAAAGGATAACCCTTATATATATATTCATGTACACTAAAATTATCTTATCAAATTATTATGACTTCATTTTCTTTGATCAAATTGAGAGCACAAAGATTAGTTCATAATGTACCAGTCAAGCAGTAGTTTTCCCATCCACTCTCAATGCAGACAGTACAAATTAACCTCCCAAAAAATCACAAGTAGGGCAGAGAATTCATGGAAAAGGATAGGGACATACCCACGAACAGGAATTGAGAGCTCTTTAGCAGCATGAGTTACAGCACGATAACGAGCAAGACTTTCTTCAATGCTACAATTGATGTTTGACTTTGAAAATGACTCAGAAGCTGATGCAAAAACAGCAACTTCCTTAGCACCAGCTGCAACAGCTGCTTCAAAGCCCTAGGAAAAGTCACAGTACATCAGAAGATTACTCCAGGACCAATATGATATTGCCAGAACTCTTGCAGATGTACAAGGGGTACCCACTTTTAAATTAGGTGTCAGAACAGGCAACCTGGAGGCCTCTAAACCATGAACTGCTTCCATTACATCTCTTGCATCTGCTAACTATAAGCAGGCAACAAAACAAGAGGAAAAGAAGGTCAACGAATAACAGGAAGGCAAGAAATATTCAAGTTCAAATTGAATATAAATAAACTATAACCAGACGAGAGAGAGAGAGAGAGAGAGAGGTCATGGCTTTTGTGCTACAATCAAAGAGCAGAGTCACAAAAAAAAAAAAATTATTTGTTTACTGAAGACAAAGTAGATGTTTCTAGAGGATAATGTTTGTCTTACAACAACAGTGTTGTTAAGAACCATTAATGCGCCCCAACCCCCCCCCCCCCCCACAACAACTCTCCCTTGCCCCTCTCTTTACTCATTGTCACTCCATCTATTTCCCAATTGTAATTCCACCAGTGATCCATGACTTCGTTTCACAAAGGAGCAATATCGTTTGCAAGGGGACTCTACACTAGATGCTTCACTAACATCACAGAAAGGAAAGGGATATTAACAGAATATGTGAACCTAAAAGACTATCCAAGAATTGGGTTATGCCAATAAACATGAGATAACCATGCCAATAACCAATGTTGGTGTAGTAAGATTCAGACACAAGTGCATGCTTGCAAAAAGATAATATTATAAACTGAATAATCACAGCTTGCTGATAACAGCCAATTAATTTTTAGTTTATTTTTGCAACGGTAAGTGGACAAAATAACTGGTAAAGACTATGTGCAACTTGGTGGCAGTAAACAAACTAAGGCAATCAAAACCTTTTGGAGTCTGGTACAAAAACAAAGGTAAAGCTTTCATCACACCTTAAAAGAAAGATCAAAACTTGAAGAAGCTGGTTGATGCCAGCAATTCACACAAGTATTTTCCTTATTATATAATCTATATGACTGCTTATATTCAACTTATTTTTTACATAGACAAATACTCTATGCTTATTACAGATTGATCAATATACACCACATGAATCTCCTTCAATTGCACTATAAAACATTGACAAATAAGATAAACTTGAAGTTACAATCAAAACCTAATCAAATTACCTGAGGTACCCATTTGGGCGAAACAAAACTTGTGGCCTCAACAACTGGCAAACCAGAAGATACTAGTCTATGAATCAACTCAACCTTTACATCTGTAGGAACAATATTTTTCTCGTTTTGCAGTCCATCTCTTGGACCAACTTCCACAATCTTCACAAACTTTGGTATACCTTTCAAGAACTGCTTTTCCAGATAAAAGATAAAAAATCATGATTACAAGTTACAGGAAATTTAAATGGTGGACCATCAGACAAATGCAACAGCCTAAAAAAATAAACAAGTGAACTTTATCTATTTTACCAACAATAATGACTACAATCATTTAAGGTCAAGATATATAACAAAATTATAGTTCTGTTTCAGATATGAAATCACCTTATTTGTAATACCCCGTATGTCTTTGTCATTGGATTTGGAACTATATTGATGATCTGGAAAATAGCGTGAATCACAACTACTTCCAGACACCATATTTTTGCTGCCTGAGCTCGTACTCCTTCGATTTCCTTGGCATGAATCTCTTGTATGTCTTTTCCAAGGAAAAGTCTCTCTTGTATACTCATAATCTTCCCTGCAAAGTGCAAACAACGTTGACCTTTTTAATGAAATTATGTGAGAAAAATTACTACAAGGGTAGCTTAATAAAGTAGAAAATTCACTTTTCTCTATTTTCAGTACCACCCAACGCAGAATCTAGTTTTTAGTTCGTGACATCATTATTATAATAAAGTAGAAAACTGGGCATCGAATGGAAACTATCAAAGAGGCCTTATATTTTGAGAAAATGCCTAATATAGGGGCAGGAAAAATTGGTATTGCAGCTACCCATCTTCCAGACACTATAATAAAACCCCTGCATTGTGTGATTATAAAAAAGGTAATCGTTCTTCCACATCCACAGGATCTTGTGCTAATACAAAGTTTAATCATGGATTAGCACTTACTCGCAACTGTTGGATGAGCTGCAAGTCCTTCCCTCAATCCAGCAATGTCCCATTCCCATATCATCAGCCCGGGGTCGGCAAGCACCAGATGAGAACCTTTGAATTCGCTCAATAGTATTCATGCTAGGCAACTTGTCAAAACCAAGCGGCTCTTCTAGACTCGACATTGCTGAAATAGATGCAAATGGAGGAGGAGCTGCAATTCAGGCACAGAACAGCTCAGTACTCTTCAATAAAACCTTATTAACTAGATAGTTAAATTTTGGAATAATCAAAGGCAGGAAGAACAGACAGGACATCACCATTGAAATCCAACACAGCTAACACAATGTTTTAGCGCTGGATTCACCGACATACAGTTATAAAATTATCATCAGATAAGTTCATCAAAAACCATAAAAAAGCTGTATATTGTTAATGCAATAGAAAATTCCAAACACTTAATTGAATTGTTCTTCTATTTCAATGTGAATAATTCACAACTGCCTCAGTAAAATGCACCAGAAAAACTTCAAATTCTTGGCAAGAAATACAAATAACACTGGTTCAAAAGATTAAGCGAAGCATTCAAAACTTCAAGAAAACATCATCATAATTAAAAGCAAACTATGCTTGATAAACCAAAATAATTCAATCAATCAAAAGCTGGAAAACAAATTGAACATCAACTCTTCCGTAAAAATCCAAACTTTCTTAGCAAGAAACCACGAACAGTGTTTTTCTTTAAAAAAAAACAGATACCATTAAAAATTCACGTTTGCTTCTGTTTCAGTTCCTTCGGTGAGGAAAACAAACCAAAATGGAGTCAAATTGACCAAACAAGACAGAATTGGATTCCTATCAAAGCTTCAATTTTTTTTCCTTTCCTCGAGTTTCTTGGAAACCAAACAGAAGGTATGCAGAGCCAAACAATAAAACAGAGAAAGAAAGAAAGCAGACCTGAATTACAGAGAGAAATTGGAAAGGAAAAAAGCCCAGGGTTTCTGAGAAGACAGGGAAACCCTAAATTTTGGGAATTAGAAGCGATTGTAATAAGTTTTTTTTTTCCCGGGAATGCAGGAAGGTTAGATGGCAGAGAAGAAGTTAAACACAACCACGTGAAGGAGTTGTTTACTAACCTTCTAGTTCGCTTTCTTCGTTAACTTTTGTTTGGTGGGAAATAAATAAAAAAATTATATATATATATATATATATATATATATATATATATATATATATATTTCTGGTAAAGAAGTATATAAAAAAATTAATAATAAAAAAAAGGGGGAATTTGCTTAGAGTGAACTCCTCCACCATTGAAAGCAACAATAAAATAAAAATATAAAATAAGAAAAATAGAAGAAAAAGACCTGATACCCAACAAAAAACTACCTCCACCCATCCTCTCTTTCTCTCGTTTTCAAATATCTCTGTAACCCATAACAAAAGAAAAAAAAGAGGAGGAGGAGGAGGAAAATCAATTTAATTTTATATATATATCATTCAAATATTACACTGATTTAATTATTGGAGCATGATTTTGTAGATAACTCCCATTTCTCTAGCCTAGTTTTATCCGCAAAGACAACCTAGGTCTAAATGAAGTTTTTCTGAGATTCATCGCCGTTCGGCATCATAGAGACTAGCTAGCATGTATATCACATTATTTTTATATTTTGAAATTATTCATCTATAAAAAAAAAAAATTGATCTGGTGATAGTAAGTTTGGTTATATCCGCAAGGCACCGTCGATGTAAAGGGCACGGGAGTTCAGATCCCTTCGTTTGGAAAGATGTCAGAATAGCTATTTGATAATGACCATCTTAATTCACAAGCTCCCTTCTCCTGCCCTCTCAAACGAGTCCTCTGTTTTGAAAGAGGTCAAAGCAACTTACTTGATAATGACCATTTTAATCCATTGACCTCTCCTCTTGCTTTATTAAGTATGTGTTTCTTATTAATATAGTTTGCTTTCAAATTAATTTTACTTTAAAAATATATTAAAATAATTCCTTTATATATATATATATTTAATGTTTTATATTATCACATCAAAATTACAAAAAAAATCATTAAAAAAATTAATTTAAAAATACTTGGAAGCAAAAATAAAAACATTTTTATACCTCCACACACACACACATATATATATATATATATAATATTGTGATAGTAGTTGTTTTTAAAAATAATTTTTTTATTTTTTTAAATATTAATTTAAAAATGTATAAAAAAAACTTTTATTTATTATCATATAAAAAAAGCATTAATAATAACTGTTAGGTAGAAGCAGGCAGGGCTGTGTTTGGGGGGGCGTTACAGCCGCAGCTTTCTCACACAGCTGCCAGCAGCCCACCTAACCACAATTAATTTGGGCATTTAAATATTCACCGCCGGAACCAGAATTAAAAGTCCCGGTGTGGACGGAGAGGTGATGACCACATTTTACACGCACACGTTGCTCGAGCTTCTAGAACTTCTAACATTCCAGTACCTGTCCCCAGTCTTTGTCGTCGAGTGGCGGCCAACTGGCATGCGAGAGGAGTTGCTCAATTTCTTTTTTATGTGCATCTCCATGGATGAAATATATGAAAAGTTATAAATAAAAATAAAAATTTAATTTTCCAGACTTATTTCATATCTTTTAATAAGAATAGTAAATAAAATTTCAAAATATTATTTCTCTTATAAAAATGTTATCCCTTCCTTTATATTTTGAGAAAAAGTTAAAACTATACAAAATACTATTAATTATAATAGTATTTTATTTTTTTATTTTTTTCTCTGTTTTTAAAATAAATATTTTTTTTATTTTATATAAAATTATCTTGATTTATAATCTATATCATAAGTTCGAGTTTACTTAAATTAATTTAGATTATTTTTTAATTAATTTTTTTAATTTTATTATTTAATATTAAATTAATTAAAAATAATTCAAGTTGTCTTTAAATATGTCAAATTAACTCATTTATATCATATTATTAAAAGAGTTGTGTATTGAATATATTAAAATATAATTATTTTTTAAATAACTTTTTATTACTAAAATATCTACAAATACACGCACTTCAAAATCAATGCTATCTTTTCTAAGTAGTATTTAGGTGATGGTTAGTGGTAAAAGATTAGGATTAGGATGTTTATTTTCTCTGTAGTTTTAAATTTGAGTCATGTGTTTGTTTATATGATGACAATTAAAGGTTTATATGACCGTAAATGTTAGGATTTATAGAATTAATTGAAATATGTACAAACTGATTCGAACATTTATGTTAATTTAAAAAAAGAAAAAGCTTAAATTACTGATAAATAGTATAAATAAAAGAGAATAAAAAAACAAAGAAAAAAATCTAGGTTCATGAAATGGAAAACACCACGTTTGTGAGCAGAAATGATATGGTTGTCCTCACATTCCCACTCTTTAGAGGCCAGGGCGTAGGAGGTTACCATCCTCGAATGCTCCAGGGCCTCGGGCATGAATGTAATGCGGTCGTTGAAGAAATGAACAGAATGATTGGTATTTGATGGTGAGAGGCTTGTATGGCAGGTAAACAAAATTGCTATGTTTCTACGCATAAGAAGATTGATAAAAAAAAATGAAGAAAAGCACCCATTAATTGATGAAATTACTCGGAGATAAGAACGATAGGGTTAACTGCCAAATCTAGCCTTAAAATGGAAGGGACGATGACATGCAAAAACACAAGACTCCATGAAAGTGATGATCATCTAGACTGCAAGCAAAGTGTTGATTTGTACTTACTATAACAAGACTTCTGAGAACGTCATCGATTCAAACTAGTATATTTGCAAGAAAATTATTTGTTTTTAAAAATGAATTTTGAAAAAAATGAATTCTGAGAAAATAAATTCCAATAAAAATGAATTTAAAAAAAAATAAATTCCTGAAAAGTAAAATATTTTCTAATATTTGGTAGTATTATGAAAAATGAACTAAAAAATACTTTTCAGTATTTGGTTATCTCATGAAAAATAAACTAAAAAATAATTTATTAATATTTTATTTTTTTTCAAGTTCATTAAAATAACAAGGAATAAATCTTACAAATTAAAAAGTTGAATAATAATGAAATTGAAATTTTTTTTCATAAATTATCTCAAATAAAATAAATAATAATCAAAATAATTAAGATCAAATCTAAAAAAAAAGATGAATAAATTAAAATAATAATAATTAATATTTTTAAAGTATTTTAAATAAAATAAATAACAATCAAAAGAACGAGGACCAAATTTGATAAAAAAAAATTTCAATAAAAAAATAATAGGAGAAAAGCAAATAAAAATTATAAAAATGAGGATCAAAGTTAATATAAAAAATAAATTTTAAGAAATGAAACTGAAAAATAAATATTCAAAACAAAATATATATAGCAATTAAAAGTTTGAAGATCAAATTTGATATAATCAGTAAATAATAACATTTTTAAATTTTTCACAACTTCCGGAAAGTGTTTTCCTCTCAAATTTTTCAAGAAAACATTTTCCTGAAAATCAAACCAAATTTTCCTTTGACTAAAAAATATTTTTTGTTTACCAACTTTTCTAATAGTAAACAAACACAAGAAAGTTTGGAAAGTGATTTCTCAAAAACCACTTTCTGAAAAATAAATATAAAAAAGTGTGGAAAGTGTTTTCCTGAAACCACTTTCCAGAAAACAAACACAGCTAAAAATAAAAATACTTTCCTGAAAAGCAAGTCAAATTTGTTTTTGACTAAAAAATATTTTCGTTGACCGAAAAGTGTTTTTCCTTAACCGGAAAGTGTTTTTCGTTAACTAGAAAGTATTTTTTGTTGATTAGAAAATATTTTTTGTTGACTAACTTTACTAACGACAAACAAACACAAAAAAGTTTAAAAATTGATTTCCTGAAAACTGTTTTTCAGGGGACAAACATGGCCGAAAGCGTTCCCAGACAAGATTACATGCGTGTTTTAAAAAAAAAAATTATATTTAAAATAATTTTTTTGTTTTTTATTTTATTTTAATGTGTTAATATTAAAAATGAATTTTAAAAAACAAAAAAAAGAATTATTAACACATATCTCGCTACGACATAGATGATTATTCGATAAAATCATGTGATAAAATCCTTAAAAAGTAGATCCGAGGGGGAAGAAGTAGATTTGAGTTGGTGGACTTCTCATTTGCTAAAATCCTTGAAAAGGGGTCCTCGTTTTGTTTTTCCTATGATTATTTTTGTGAACATGAGCTTCTTCATCAATTACTTACATGTCGGTGGAATATAAAAGGATATCTTTTCAAGATAGACCTTAAAAGGATGTTCATTATAATTAAATACTTTTTTTTAATAAGAATATTGGAAAATTATTTATTGTCTTCCAATTACCTGCCTATACTGGTATATGATCCAGAGAATGGTCTCCCTTGAGTCCTTGTCACCCGAGGATCAGGAAAACAGAAGTTACCAAGATGTATAAAGGCCAGAATCAGTGGAAAACACTCTTTTAGCCCAGTTATATTTTGGGCCCCCAGGCCCAACATGTTTCTGGATATCAAGCCCAAAAAAAGTAGAAAAATTAAGATTAAAAAAGCAAAATAAAACGGGACAGCAGAGAGCCATCGAAAACCCTTGTCATTCTCCGTCGAAAAAAACCGTTGTTATTATTTGGGAAAAACAAAAAAAATGAATAGAGAAGAAAAGGAAGAAGAAGAAGACATAGTTTGCCTAGACGAGTCCTTCTTCATCAATGACAAGTAAACAACTGCTACTCTATCTTTAGTTCACCCCCCCTCTAAAGTTTTGTTCTGTCTCTTATATATCATGTATAATTTATTTTATGTGCAGTTACCAGTTAACCACATTCACATTCGGTTCTCAAGTTATTGAGCTCCTTTGTCTTCATTCTGCTTCAAGTGAGTTCCTTTTTCAATAAATTTGATGCAAAATAAACACAACCCACGTCTCTTTTTTCACTTGTTCTGATGCCTGATTTTATTTATTTTTTGTTTAAAATGTTTGTATGCTTGTCTGTGACCCAAAGGTTTGAATTTAGTTAATATTTGTATTGAAAGACCTCATTTTTAAAGTTCAACAAGTCCATTTTACTGGTTGCAACTTGGACTGATGTTATCTGGTTGCTATCTGTCAGTTGCTTTTGGTTTTTTTCGCTAAACCCCTTAAACTAAATCATCCATCTTGAAAGAAGCGGATTCCTAGTAAGGACTTGCTAGTTTGCTGTTTGATTTTATCAGTCTGTTAACGGTCAGTTGGTTCTTTTAAATGGGGCCAAGATGGAAAGGAAAAGGTGCAGAAAGAAAAGCTCTCGCAGATCCCATGGCAATGATGTTTTACCAGCTTCAATCTTCTCTTATTCAATCAAATTCTGGCAGGTTGCTCTCTGGATGTTCTGTGCTTCTTGCGGTCTATGCAAAAAAGACTGAACTTTTTGATTGTGCATGTTTTGGAGGACCCCTTATTGCTGCTGAGAAGGGTAATCATTGGTTTCAATTGGGTTTTGATGAAGCATTTTAGTTGGGCTGTTGTTTAAATTGCCTCAAGATTGTTGGTGAAGATAATTATGTGAAAAATGAGTTATTTCCCTGATTCTTGCAAGGCATACTCTCATTTTCGGATGTAAAATTGGGTTGTGAGGTCAGGATCCTGGTATGGCGCAGGCTTTGTCACCTATCATTACCACCATCTCTGCCTGTGATTGTTTTATCAGAAGGAGATGGTGACATGAATTGGAGATTGAGGGGTGGTCTGATTTTCATTGTGCGCTGAGACTTTGTAGAAGTGTTGCAAAGGCATTATTAGTTCTCATCACCAATAAAAATGGTCATGGAACTGTCTTTTCATCTTATTTGGAGAGATACTCCATCGAGGAATGTGCAATCACAAGATGGAGTCAGCAAATAACAATCAGAAAGCTTCTGAAAATGGAAGCACAAGTCCTATGGAGCAAGTTTTATAAGGACCCTCCATGAGGCTAATGATTTTGCTCTATGGGAGAAGAATCGCTCGGCTTTGAAGGTTACAAGAGAAAGGTCAGTAGTCTTTGCATGCCCATGAAGGATGCATGGTTCGTTACATGATTAGAGCTGGCACCAAGAAGGAATGAATTGTGCACTCAAATCCCTCTTCAGAGTTTTAGTGTGATATTGGGAAATGTTAATTACTTTTTTTTTGTCACCTTGACATATTGACCGGTATGGGATTATCTTACAATTCAGACCAAGTTTATACTGACTTTTGTGAAACTGATTTATTTATCTTCAAATTCTCTATGCTTTCCTGATCACTTTCATACAGCAAGTAATTCCGTATGCCATGTAGTTTTTGCATGTCAACAAACCAATTTGTTATGATTGTGCACATATATATGCTTAGACACTGATGAATTCAAGAAATGTTCACTTTTATTTCTGCTGGGGTTTTTGCTCAAATTTCAAATGAGAAGTTCCTAAAATTTTACACTTAACTATTTGCGAGGCAGCTGATTTTGATTTGACTGGGCAACTTGTATGGCCTGGTGCCCTGCTTTTGAATGATTATCTTGCAAAAAATGCTGAGATGCTTCAAGGATGTTCTATTATTGAGCTGGGCTCTGGTGCAGGTGAGTGATAAGTCTAAGCTATTTTTTCTTTCCTTCTTTTTTTTTTTTTTAAAAAATTCCTATTTGTGCTTCATAATTTACTGATTCTGGGAAACCAAATTATTGCAAACAAGTTGAATCTGTATTCTTGTTTTAAATCAAAGTATTGCTAACAAGACAGGAGCTATGCCTCTTGTTGATTTTCTAGACAAATCAAATTGAGAGAGGCTTTGCAATTAATTGATAGATTGACTATACTTCATTTTGTTTATTAGGGCAATAAATCTACTTCTAGTATTCAAAGAACTGTTTCTCTATAGTTGCATCACACAAACAATCCTTTTTAGACATTCCCCTTTGTCTAATTTTTTTTTGCTTTCTATAAATTCTATTTTTCCCTACATTAAAAAATTCAGTTTTGAAAACCCCATTTCTGTTTCTTATCTAATTTTGATGTGATTGATTTCTCGTGAACTGCAGGAGTAACTGGAATACTCTGCAGCAGATTTTGCCCTCAACTTCTGTTAACTGACCACAATGATGAAGTGCTTAAGGCAAGGTTGCAGGATTGATATAGAATGTTAAACTATAGAAGTTTATTTATCTAATGTTGTATTGTGATGATGTATATTGTTTATCCATTTGCAGATCCTGAAGAAAAATATAGAGCTCTGTGCATCTTCTGAGAATCCAAATTGTTGTGCTGGTAAAAGGGGAAAGCAAAAAACGCAAAAGGTGGGCAGATTTTCATTTTCAGACACTGACATCTTTCTTCTACATGCAGAGCTTGCAGCTGAGAAGCTAGAGTGGGGAAATTCCGATCATATTGATCAGATTTTACAAAGATATTCAAGGGGATTTGATCTGATTCTTGGAGCTGACATCTATATCCTTGTTGCTTTTCTCTACTGTTTTCTAGAAAAATAGCAATCAGTTTTAAAAAACTAGCCTGTTCAACTTTTGACGATTTAAAAAGGGATTGGATGGACATCATTATGCCTTCCGTCAATCATCTGATTTGCATGTTAACATGGTGCTATCTCAGCCTATCTGGTATCACTATGTTGTGAATTACCTTTTGTTATTGATGCTTAATTTGGCATGGGTAATATGACCAGCACTGAATTTATTAGTAGTTACTGTGGCGCATCTTCACATGTGTAGCATGAGTATTATGGATGGTTCCTCAATGAGGCCAAAGTATTGAACGAGACAAATAATATTAATTACCAATGTAGCTGGTTAAATAGTTTTTTTCCCCTTCTTCCATGTAATCTGCTGAGAGTTATATATTCAAAAGGAAATCCCTTGACAACATGTAAGCTTTCAGCAGTCAAGCGTTCCTTTGCTTTTCGATACGGTGGAACAACTACTTCATGTTCGGGAAGGAAAATGCAAATTCATACTGGCTTACGTATCCCGAGCTAAGACGCAAGTATCAATTTGTGAAAGTTGCTATATTTTCTGGATTTTCTTGCCTTATAAATAATGTTCTTTTTACTATTGGATTGTGTTGTTGAGAAAATACAAATCACTTGGAAGAATTTCATGCTATGAAGCATAAACCAATGTTTCTTATTATCTTTTGAGCAGTTAATTCGAATATGCCCAACAAGAGTAATGTTTTTATTTTGTTGGCATTTTTACGTTACTTCTATCCTATGTCATGGAGTTTCTTATATTGTCTGCTTCTAACTTGCTCAATGTAGCATATACCTCTCCCTAGGTTGTTCAAGAGCTACTGATTATCATTATATGCCAGGGCTTTTCTTTGCAATGCATATTGTTATGATCATATTTATATGGCTGCTTTTTTCTTTCTGTGCAGCATGGATTCATTGATTATGAAACAAGCTGCTGAGCATGGAATGAGGATGGTTGAGGTTACTGGGACTCGTTCTGTGGTTGGGAATCTTGAAGGAGTCATATTTGAGGTTGCCCTACAATAAAATCATCAAACATGTTCAGTTGCGAACTTGTAAGTCGAGGGACAATGCAAGGCTGGGAATACTTGGAGAATCTTGTCTGCGCATAGCAAATGACAAAAATAATGACAATGAGCTGTATGAATCTTAAACTGAAAACCTCTTAGCCAAAGCTAGGTGTGCACGTTTCCTCTGTAATGCACTGTCTTCAGAATCAGGATTCATCCTGGATGTTTTACTTTGTTTTTGAAAGCTCATATTGAATCAAACTAATGTTAGACAGCGATGGGGGAGGATGTAATTTGTACTGCTGTTTATCGAGGCTAATAATGGTGCAATATTCTGTGTCCTTGCTGATCATTTTGAAATTTGATTTCCATGATGCCATTGAAGGAAGATATTTCCTGGATGGATCATCTGCGATTCAGCTCTTAATAGCTACGAGGTCCAAAAATCATGTCCTTCATTCGTATCCGTGGCTCTACAACGTGTTTTATGTTTTCTATCCTGATTAAAACACCAATTATAAACTCTTAACTATCATGTTTGGATTTTGTGATATAATAGAAAATAAAGACTGTCAAATTTTTCTGTGTTATAAGAGAAAATATGGACACCTTGCCAAATTTAATGTTTTCAGATACTTCCAACTTTTGCAGCGCGTGTGACAGACCGAAATTTATGATTTTATGGTCAAAATCAAAGGAGGTCCGTAACTCGTGCATGCGGGACTCATTGACGAAAAACCATCCAATTTCATCATCTCTCGCCATAGAAAGCTTTGCTTTTACAAAATGAGCGTAATTCCCAACAGAGACCAGAAAATGAAAAACTGGGCTCTGTATCTGTGATATGGCATCATTTCGCAATTGATAAATATCATTCAATGGAGTTCCAATATATAATTTCGCCATCAAATTCTATAAATAAAAACGGCAAAAATGCAATGAATTGCCACAGGGATCACACAGAGAAGAAGAATAACATTTTTTTTTTCATTTTCAATCTTCGATTTTCCATTATTCTAACCCATAGGGCTTCGATTTTCCATTATTCTAACCCATAGGGTGTATGACTCCGGAAAAGAGTGGCCATTCCAGTCTTCAAGAATAGTATTTATCAGATGTCTTCAAGAATCCTGTCGCTTTTATGTTTCTTTGGACTTCTGGATTTGAGACTTTGACAGGCGAAATTCTTTAAGCTGCTCCCACCATCTGTCTTCACATCACGCAACTTGTTTTACCATTCTCTTCCAAATGGTTATATGCAGCAGGGAATAAAGCTGCACCTGCTGATGGAAGTGAGCGGCCACACAATTAGCCACTTTCACGGCAATTCATCAGAAGGTGAGTTCTTCAACTTCATGCGTTTTCCATATGCAGCAATGAGTAAAGCCTCAGCTCTTCCTGCAAATATGAGATGATGTGAAATAAGTCCTAATTAAGCAAAGGAGGTCTAGCACAAGTTCAAAAAAAAAAAGAGTCATTTTTCTCTCTAGCACAAGTTCAACAAAAAAAGAGTCACTTTTCTCTGACTGATAGCAGTATTTGAGGCTTCTTTAACAAGTAAAATGATAGCAACAACTGCATGGGGGTATGCTAGTGATATAAAAGCAAGCTTCTTTAACAAGGAGCATTTTGTTGTTTTGGCACAACAGACAACTAAAAGAGCATCGCAGGCTTGTTGATGGGATCCATGAAATGGTAATATATCTCAGAAGAAATCTACCATGATCCTTTTTCCTTTCCAGTAAGGGACTCAATGATGGAAATAATGTTGATGCGATTCTTCGGCTATCATCCTGTCAAAATCCAGCATTCAAGTAAAACAAACTATCAGACCTGACATAAAACATGAAAGCTGGTAAGAACAAGCAAGAAAAACCACATCCTTCCATATAGTGGCTGAGGCCAGAAATTAAATAAGCCTTGCATTTTTTTTTTCACTTAAAAAGACAACTCCATGGCCAGGTTTGCATTATAATTTTACTCTCAAGAAATCTCCTGGAAGATTATAAGAAAAGTTCTGCATAAAATTTTGTAACCACCTTAGATAAATTAGGAAAATAATTACTACAGCGTGAATTAAAAAATACTAAAACCTTGGTGCACCTGCACCTTATATAAGTTAGGAAAAGAATTACTACAGCGTGAATTAAAAAAACACACAGACCTTAGCACACCTGCCTCCAGCAAGTTCAAGATCACTCTTCCATGTCATAGATGGTACTGGAACTACAGAGAATCCTGAGGCAACTAACACCCCTATCCATAATCCATAACCAAATCCTCCACTCCACCATCCCTTCATTTAAGAACAAGAAAATATTTCAGTATTTGATCCTTCCTCATTCCTTATCATTTTCTTTTCAGGGTTATGCCAAACCAGGTAAACATTGCTAATGATGTTATCTCAGAGATGCAGTTACACTGAGCAGAACAAAGTTTTGTAAGCAGAAAGAAAGAAACAGATGTCATTTAATAAAGAATACTAAGCTCCAAACATATCTAAGGAGTCATACTAACCTGTTTCCCATCTTGTGGGAATGGGGTTGATTGTTCTACATATGCAGTAGTTCCTGAAATAAGAGAAGTGTGGTTTGTCCAACTTTCTCAATGATGGAAAAAAAAAAAAAGCAGAAAAAAGTAACTAAGACACATGAACATCAGAACCACATATAAATAATACCAAATTTGGGTATACTGGAAAAGGAATTTTTATAAAAAGGTTGGTTATGATCCCACCAAAGGGGCATGTAGGGACATTAAATTGCAACAACTTCAATATCTAATTGATCTGTAGTTTTAGTTCCATAGATCATAAATTCAAACCGGTATTTCATGTGTAAATAATTTATGTTAATTCTTTATATTAACTCATGATTTTAATTCAAAAATTTCAGATAAAATCATGGCAACTATCATTTTATGATTTATTCATTACGTTTCTAAGGAAACACTGCCTTTAAAAGTCTCACGTTCGCCCTTTGTCCCAAAATCAACCACATCGCACAACTTGGATTTTTCAGATCAAGTTCTGTAAGGCCCTTTCCCTTAATTAAATATTCAGTTTCTGTACAGCAGTCAAGAGATAGGAATTAAGTCCACCTAGCCAAGGCCATTAAAATAAAAAATAATCTAACAGCTGAAAAGTATTGTGAAATATAAAAACTCAACTCAACTAAGACTCAATATCAAACAAATCACAACTCAACTCAACTCAATTAGATAGACATTAATAATCTCGAACCGGTTGCAGTAGGCTACGATGTTAGAAACATGAAATGTTCATATTGACAACAACATCAAGATGACAAAAACAATTATGGAGTATTGCCTCATTGCACCAAATAACAATTCCAACAAAAATTTAACAATTTTTTGGAAAAAAAACTAGTCACGTACCAATTGGAGCATCAAAACTACGAATCAATTGAACGATAGACTTAACATCTAATCGCTTCCGAATTCCTTTTCCAACCATTACTTTCAAGTGAGGGGAATCAAACACCTACCAAACAAACCATCAATTAACACAAGACGTTATTATTATCCAAAGAAAATGTCAAACAAACGTCTCAGCCCAAATTATTATCCAAAGCAAGTGTCAAGAATCATCTCGAACCATAAACTTAGGCTATTATATGAGGCCCGCCTAAACATTATTATTATCCAAGGGCAGTGTCAAAAAAACTTGAGCTATTACGTGAGATGATTTATATTATTCTCTGACACATATAACTTCAAAAAATATATTCACCAAATTTCTTCAAAGCAACATTCTGTGTCAAAAACCAAAATGGATCATCAAAGAACAAAAAAATTACCTGAGCAGAGCAACCTGACTCATCGATTTTCAATAGTGCCAAAGCACCGGAAACATCAGGGTCAACACCAATAACCCAATTGGAACCCACATTATTCCGGGTCAAATCATCTCCGCCCAAATTTGTAGTCTCAGTCTCAGTCTCAGTCTCGTTAGGTAAGGGAAAAGTGAGAGAGTCTAACCAATTCTGTTTAAGTTGGGCAGCATCGGCTACTTTTTCCCTAACCTTTACTCTGTTTCTTGAAAGTACGGTCTTTTTTAGAGGAAGAGGGGTTGAAGAGTTTGTAGTGCAGAAGGGTTTCGGGGTTGATAAAGAAGGGTTCAAGGGTTTGATGACGAGTCTTAAAAAGCGTGTGTTCATGAATTTGGGTTTTAGAGATTGCAGGTTTCGTGGTCTAATCTGGAGGGTTTCCATGCGATTGAATGGTTTGAGAGCAAGAAATTTGTGGAGTAAACGGAAGAGGCAGGTAAGTCTGAATGTTATAGGTTCATTGTTGGATCCACTTTTTTTCCAACACAGCCCTGACCTGAGCCTGGAGGCTAGGGTCTCTTTGGTTTAGAGGTTGGACTGTAACTGTAGCTTTATCTGCAATGGAGGTGAATGGTGATGGCGAGAGACCAGATTTGTTGGCTTTTTTTGTAGGAAAAAAATTAAAAAGAAAAAACCCACCTTAACTTTCGTGCCGTGTTGTTCTTTATTTTTATTTTTTATATTTTAAAAATATTTTTAAAAAAATTTATTTTTTTATTTTTTTATTTATTTTAAATTAATAAATTTTTAATATTTTTAAATTATTTTTATGTCCTAATATTAAAAATAATTTTTTTAAAATAAAAAAAATTCACATATATTTTGAATATAAACAATTATTTAAAAAATAATTACAATAATATCCTCAAACAAACAACTTTCAGTCACAACAAATGATAATTAATAAAGAAAAATTATTAAACAATTACTATGTTAAACGATTACTATGGCAAATTTCCTTGAATAGTAAACTAGACTAAATAATAATACATTTTTTTCTTGAATAGATTTTTTTTTTCTAGATAAACAATTACTATGTTAAACGATTTGTGTTGTTTTCAACCGGAAAAGTTGGGATGTGTTTAAAGTTGTTTTTTGGAGTATTTTTTTTTAAGTTTTAAAAATTTATTTTTAATATTATTATATTAAAACAATAAAAAAAATTAAAAATTCTTAAAAACATGATTGTCGTGCTTACGAGAATCTGGGATAGCAATCAAAGGACCTGCCGATGCTCAAATATGGGTTGAAAAAAAAGGGTTTAAAAAAAAAAAACATCTCTACATGATACATCTTTATTACGTCAAAGTCATGAGACAGTATCTACTTTAGATTTTGGAAGAGCTTTCCTTCTCCCTTAGAAAATGGATGGTGAAACGGGTCTGATTGATGAAAACAGTACACTCATGCACAAATATAACTTTATCCCTTTAGTCTTATCAACTCATTCAGTCAATTATAGATGAATTTGTTCATCTGTTGTTTGTATTTGAGAGAAAAATGCTCTGTGCTTGCATGATTTGGATTCTTATTTCTAAAACCATATGTGATTTCTGACCCATAGCAGAACTAATCGTGAACTGTGACCATCTTCTAGTTTAGTTAGCCGTACACTTTTTGCCAGAAAATTGTCACGAGCCTGTTGTTGACCAACCCATCTGGGACTCAAAACTTCATTGTCTTTCAACCCTCGAGCCACATTTTAGCCCGTGACTATAAAGACTAGGCATATTGATCTGTTAGGGAGAGGCATTAAGACAAATCATGAAGAAGCACATTTTGTCATGTAATACTAGAAAAACGTCGAGATTAGGTATAATCTAGTAGGTGACCGAGGATATATAGTGTAAGAAACTCGGCATGATGCCCTTCTCATTCTGCAAACTATAATATGCCAATCCTGCATCAAGCGGTCATGCATGGACGTGGTAGAAGCTGACAGGATTGTAGAGACAGTCACCGAGATTTTCTCTTATACGTTCAAAATCTTTGGAGGATAATTTGGAAGCTAGAGGAGGCCCAGCCCTTCATATGCATATGCAACAGTAGCGTCTGCCCTCTTTCTGGAGCAAAACTCTCCTCACTCTCTCATTTTCAAGAAGCCCGCCCTTGTTAAAAAGGAATTATTTCTTTGGCATATCCAAGGCAAGGCCTCTATACTGCCCACACAAACCATGACGCTTGAAATCTCAAATGATTGCTTCTTTACGAGTGCACCACAAGTCCACGAGGGTTCAACCTAGACAACAATATCTGTTTCTATAGAGCACCTAGCTACTAGTCCTACCAAAGGGACGTCCGATGTTACATACGATCTTGAATCCAAGCTCACCACACAAAATATATGAAGATGCAAATCCCAGAATGGATGACTTTGAATTCGGAAACAGTCGACGTTTCAACATCGATGATATTCACTCGGGAGACAGTATGAGATTTGACGATGCAATGGAAGAGCAACATAAGCACCGAAGACAACATAAGGAATCATTTCCTGCCATGGCATTTGCGGATGAGTTATTTTGTCATGGTAAGGTCATGCCACTAAAACCTCCGCCATGTCACCAGTAACCCTACTAGTGGAAAATTTGGTAGTCACAGCTCAACTCCGACATCCCCCGAGCCCCAAAAAGCTAAAATTAAAATTTCATTTCCACAACGGAATGTGTGGAACGATGATTTCGATCCATTCATGGCAGCTTTGAAGACTGTCAAGGGAGAAAGGAAGGGAAAATGGCAGAAAATCAACCATAGACGGGCTCGGTCCATGTCGCCTCTACGAGCCAGCAGTGACTTGATCGGCTGTATTTATCACCAGTGCGAACGATCGGGTCCTACCAGGCCAATTCTGTATAATCAACAGAAGCCTGATGGGTTGCCTCCTCGCATATGGATTCCAACTGTAACGAAAGCAGGAAGCCCAAAAAGGCTAGCTGAGCCGAAAAGAGTTCTGTTTGCTAGAAAAGCTAGACTTGTGAAAATAGACCCCGAGTGGCCAAGAAAGCCCAATCAGACAACTCTTCAAGAGTCCATGGTAAAGGCAGGAGACAATGCCGAAGAAAGTGGAGAGCCTTCTGAGAGAGAAAGCAAGAGGCAGAGGATGAAAAACTTTCTTCACGGGAGTTTATCTTCGAGGAGAAGTGATGAACATAATAAGAAGCAAACAGAACAAACTGTGGAAGTTTCAAATCAGAAAATTATAAGGAAATTAAGCATCAAGTCTGTGGGGTTAGTGGTACACAATGAGGAGAAAGGAGTGTCTAAAATAACCAAAGGTAACACCAACACATTTTATGCCAAAGCCGTCTTTGTGCACGGGTTATGAAGCAAAATGTGCGGAGTGAAAAACCCATTTTGTTTTCTGTAGATACTATGTTAGAAGGTTGTCCCATTGTGTTTATGGAGATTATGGTGTTAAATTCGGTGTATGAATTACCTTTTTTCCTCTTCCTATTGTTTGTTTATCATAATTAAAACTTGCATTGCTTTACTGGCTTCTTTAATGGAATAATGGACATGCAGACGTTTTGGAAATTGGTTTTTTATTTTTCTTTTTCCCCTTTCAAGAGCTGTAGTTGTCTTATTTCTTGCTCATGATCACATTGAAATTGTACATTCGTTTTCATTTCTCTGGTTATGTGATACTAGACGCCGGTCCATGACTGAGAACAGCACAGGAACCACAAGATAATCCCAGAAAAGATCTGTATGATCAAAGTTGGTACTGCAAGGATTCGAGTTCTAATATTGAGCTTATGAGAGCTTTGATTGAAATTTTTATATACCACTTCGTAAATGTTTACATAATTTGCAGGATCACATGAAATGGCCGCCTCGAAAAAAGCATGGAGAGACTAGAAACACGATGGATAATGGCGACCGCATTCATGGAGGTAAATTACAAGTCCTATTTTCTTCTTTTATATTACGGTTTTAGCAAGGAAGAAATTCATTTTTGGATGAAATGGAGGCTTTATATTTTAAACTCGGGTAGTCAGTCGTGGAACTTTCGTGTTGCAAATAAATGCCTATTCCAACACCTCAGTCGGCCAAAGCCTCTTCCACCTGGAAATTTCTTCATTCTTATATAGCTTTCTAATCACTCCATAAAATCCATCTGCCTCATTCCCCTCCTCCCGGTGCTCCTTCCTGTTGACCGTAGTGCTTCTCCACCGTGAGCCGGGAGTGTACTGGTGGAATTCCAACACTACAGTGTCTGCTTGCAGAAATTTTATGTTAGGGACTAAAACGATTATAAGCAAGCCAAAATTCAACTAGCATGCAGTAGCATTTCGCCTCAGTTGTCTATTGTGTGTTTGACAATTATGATAGCTCCTGTAATTTCGATCTAAAAAAACACTTTTAGTGGCAGTTTTAAGTAAATAAGTTTAAAAAAACGGGTTTTCTTAAAACTGTTTCGAAATGAATTCTTGCTTGCAAAATAAATAAACAACAAGTCTTCTTAAATTAAAAAAAAGTTTGAAACACAATTATCTATGGAGTCCAATGCAAAAAGTAAAAACTATTTGACTAACCAAATAATTTTTCTAAGTGAATTACACTAGCTATCACAACACTAAATACATTACATACAACTTCATTAAAAAGTATTAGATTGTTCATTTGTGTGTGTGCATGCATGCTTTTTTTTCTCTTAGTGACTGGTGATACAAAATTTGGAGTCAGAATCATAATTTATGCACTTAAAAAAAAGAAATGGACCACAAAAAAAAAACGTTAGATGAATTGATATCATTTTTCAAATATAAAAAATAAAACCACTAATTACTAGATTCTTTATGATAGCTAAGCAACCAAAATCAAGAATTTCATTAGCATGCATGCATGATCTATAAAAAGCTAGGAATAAATTTGACTTTTGTAAACACAAATTGAAAACCTATCATTAGAACAGAGGACTAGAACACCAGGAGTTTCAACTTTTGTCAATCATCAAAACAAATGGATAAGAGTTCTACATCCAGTGTAAACTTAGACTTCATATTTGTTTAACAAAAATTATATTCTTTGCAGTACAAATAGACACATAAACAATTTTTTTTTATCAAAGTTGCAACTAATAGGCCAAAAGCTAAAGTGATGTATTTAACTTAAAGACAACAAAGTCCATTAAGCTAATAAAAAGGTTAGAAAATTGAATGAAAGATTGAAAGCTTACAATGAGAAATTTATTGCAACCCCAGCTAGCTATTCATACTTAACAAACAAAAAGAAGCCTCTAAAAAAGACATTAAGTTCTTTCTATATGGTTGGCTATAAATATTCCACTAGACAGAGGTTATCAAAATATTGGTGGAAACTGTGACATTTTGATAGGGATTTTTTGTTTGGGACCAATCAAATAATATAACTTAGTGGTCCATAGACTAAAAAATCGAACTAAAAAAAAGGAGTTGCCCAAACCCAAAAACAGGTCCAATCAGTGAAAGTAAAATTTATAATAATCTCTTACATATTTTAAAAAGAAAGATGTTAATTGCATCTTTTACTAAAAATGAAAATATTATTCAAGTGCACTGCTTGAAACTCTTTTCCATTCTCTATTCAAAATGTTTCACCTAATGTTGGTAAACATGAAGTCGGATAAAAATTGTGTTATTTTTGTGTTAAACAAGATGGTTGAGACATAATAAAAGTAAAATTCCTCAAAATATTATTTTTTAGGCAATCACATGGAGTATAAAGTGGTACTTGATACAAAAAAAAAAGATAAAATGAACTTACCGCTATTATGACACCAACAATAATTTTCATTTCCATCACATCATTTCAAGTGACCTATAACGCCATACCACCAACCTACAGATATTCATGGTAATATTTAATCAATCAATAACATTAAATCGTTTCAATTATGATTAATATAATTAATATATTTAACATACACTTGTGTCTACATGCTAAAAGGATTATCCGTTTATGTAGGCAAGTTCTATAGCAAATTCAAAAGGAATGACTTGAATATAAAATAAGTTTGTGGCTCCTCTTGACAAAAGAGTATTTTGTATGATAAAAAGTTTCCCTAGATTTTAGAGATCACCAATATAAAATTACTTGTCTCCAGCTCTTCTTTGTAGTCAATAATGAGCCAATTAAAGTTGAATAATTCTTCTTTTAATACTCTAATAATCAAATATATAACTTTGTTAAAACATAGAGAAATTTTGATTAGTAGCAAATTATTGGCATGAAGAACAAACCATATGGAAATTCTTTATTTCTTCTCCATTGAATCTCAATGTGATCACTAGGGAGTAAATCATGCAAGCAATAAGAGATATATAGATTATGCGGAGATGTATGAACAGATGGTGCTCTAAGTCTTTCCTATGGCACACCGCTCTTTATGAAAATTGCTCTCCTTCCATGTGGTGGGTACTTGAAATAGACAAAACATATAAAATTCAATCCACTGAATACACTTATCTTATCACTATTCCTTTTGCCATTCATTACTTTTACATCAACATCTTTTACAGAAAAAGCTAATTTAAGAATCAACAACGCCCTATGGATTATAGCTATGATGTTTATAAGTAAAAAATCTATTGAGAATCATGGTTATAAAGAAAATTATTTCGATCACCTGGCTTGAAATGTATCCGTTTAGGGATCATAGTTAAGTTTAACATCATAACATGATAACATGAATCCAATATGCCTGTTCTGGAATACAACACAAGAATTTTTACTACCAGGGTTGACAATTCATAAAGCGCAACACATCAATCCTCAGGAGGCTACTGAGTTAAGAGCAAAATTATAGATTTTATAGCATTGAGGAAAAAAGAATTATATAGTTTTTAAGTAAAATTAAAGCTAATTAATTAATGAAAACAAAAAAGAATACAACCATGATCAATACCTCACGGTTAAAGACTTGAGCAGGGAACCAGTACTTGCCAGTCTCAACTGCAAGGTACCAGGACATGATTGAATTAACAGGTAACAAACTCTTCTGCCTACTATTGTTAACAAGATTAACCTTAGGTGTACTCCATGAAGAAGACCAAAAAATAGACAAAAACCTTATAAACCTTTTTGGCTTGCATTGTTTACAACTCCCGAGATCCTTTCTCGAAGCTAAATGCCATCGCCCCTCCCTATCAGTAGCAGGGCCAATAACCCTGCCCCATTCATGCTTCATATGTTTTTTCCATAAATGATCACTCACACATCTTTTCTTTAAAGAAGTACAGACACCTGCCATACTGCAGAGCCCAGCAGGAGGTAATCTCTCAAGAACACATTCCAAAGCCAATTCAGGCAAGTCCAAAATAGACATCCCTTCGGTCTCATCATCAAGAGCGCTTTTTTCTGTTCTTGCACTTGAACTTAGACTTATCTTCTTAATTGATTTCTTTAGAGGAATTATATTGATATAAAAAACTTTCAAAAGGGTATTCCTCAATGAACCTAAATAAAAGAAGAGAAACAAGTTCTTCAAGAACTAGCATGACAACAATCTTATTTCACTTGCCCATTAAAGAAAAGGCTTGAAGGGGAGGGGCTTTAAAAATAGGATGAAAGAGAAATAAGTGATGAAGAAGTAAAGTAGCATTAGAGATAAAAGATATTGTATTACGGGTCAAACTCAAGTTTGGCATAAATTGTTAGATAAAGTAGTGGAAGATCAATACAAGAACCAATAATAGGAAAAAGGCAATAGTAAATAAAATAGAGAGAGGGGAAATTAAAGGAAACCCATTTATGTCTTCTATACTCCTTCCTCTTCCTCTAACAACAACACCTGTATTAAAAAAACAAAACAAGATTGATATTAACAAAGTAGGTCTTCCAAAAAGGAATAATTTTTTCTTAAAATGGGGTTTTATTGGTATAAAGAAAGCCCACCAAACCCACCAGTGGGCCTTCTCCTTCATAAAAGTCTAAATTAGATAAAAGATGAAAGCTTTTTTCTATCTATAAACACCTCAAAAAACATACTTTCACTTGTGTGATATGTCAATTGTCACATAAACCAATTCAAGAATCCAAAATGAAATTGTGGAATCCTCAACTCTTATCTCCTTTACGAACACCAATGCACCATAATATGCTAGTTAGTACAAACAACTTAAACAATTGTCAATAAAAAAAAAAAGATGAAATGGGGGTTGTATTAGATGAACCTAAGATGAGAACTAATGAAGGTGGTGGGGTATTCAGATCTGATATGGGCCTCTAACACATGGAGATCCCAATAAAAATATAAACTTGAAAAAAAAAACTATTACCAAAGCAGGATAAGAAACGCTAGTTATAGAGAGCCATATCTCCCTAAAGATTTGAAATCTGGTGAGTAGAAACACGAAATAAACGAGCTTTAAGCTTTAAAAACAATAAGAAGTCATGAGATACAGATCTAGTTAGTTGAGATAGAACCACAATTAGGTGCACCCAACAAGCTACCCAAACCTATTTAAAATCTAAGAACCAAAGACACAAGAAACACTAGTAGAAAATAAAAGGATGAGAAAAAGATGCAGAGGGAGAGAATTTATTGAAGAAGATGATTGATAAAAAATATGGGGTCCCCTTTATTCATCATAATCCATCATGTTCTTTCATCAAACTCTCCTCTACCTCCCATTTTAGAATCTCTCTCTCCTCCCTATATAGCAAAGTACTAGCAATGGATAATATTTATATGATCGAGTGAACGAGAGGTTATTGTTAAACTATTAAAATTGATTTCTTTTTTGGACATGGATGCGAAGGAAAACTATTACTCAAATCCATCCTTATTTCTTTAATTGCTATATATTCTTTTTTCTTCTTTTTTTTAACATGAAAAAAAATAAAAATGGAGGGAAATTTACGTGATCAAGAAAAAAACAGTTAGGATATCAAGAATCAGAATATCAAATATGTAGTTAGTGGTTTAACAGGTTTGTGGATTGTCATTACGCAAGCGAGCAAGGCTTCTTAACATCTGCCCTATAGGTCAAGGATTTTTTTTTAATTATCACAGTAAATGTAAGATAAATTTAATAAAATAATAAAAAAAAAATTATATTCTCTTGCTTCTAAACTGTAATATTTAGTAAATATAACATTTCAAAAATATAGAATTAATTAAAGCTTAAATTTGTGTCTGAAAAAACACAATATTATAATTAACATCACAATTAACAACAAAGATATTTAGATAAATAATGATACTCTAAAATATGAAGAAGGTTTGTTTATTTTATTATTATTTTTTAAATTAAAATTTAAAGTTAGCATTTAGAGAATTTTATTAAACCAATATATAAGAAATGAGATTTAATCATTATTGATTGATTTCAAAATATATCTTATTGTCAGGGAAAAAATAATAAATCTCAAAATTAGAGAATTTTTTTTAAATCTCCTCTGGCATCCTACATTCCACGACATATTTATAGTTACATTACTATTTATGCATCTCTTGCACTTATATTAATTGCCAACCGTGGTTAGCACCAACATTCTGAAAAAATAGCCCAGGCGAGTCATGCTCAGATCCACGCGTGCTTAAACTTTATATTATTTATTTTAAAAGTGTATTATTTACTTTTTATTAAAAACAGATAATATGTCAATTATCTATTTAGATGTTGTGATTATAAAATCAGGGCAAACAATTTCGCTTAAAATTCTATTTTATAACCTATTTTAACAAAAAAAAATTATAAACATCCCCTCAGCATCTAAAAATTAATTTATTAACCAACCTATAAAACCTTAAAATACAAAATTAAACTAGATTAGAATTTTTTTCATTAACTTTTAGGTAATATTAAGATATGAACCGACTAGCATTACTTCTTTTATTGATTGGAACTCATGTACAACATTATCAACTAATTTAGTTTACTCTGTTATGTTTATTTACCTATTTAAATTTGATAGGTCAACGAATTTAAGGGTTTGAATCCTGAAATTGACTTAATAATGAATTAAATTAAGCTAATTAACGTCATCTCCCTCTCAAAAGTCAAAATTCAACGATGAACAGGATAAAAATCCCCCAGCGTGAGATCAACTCTTTGAACATTCTGTATTAGAATTTGCTTTTTTTAATTTGGTGTTCCTCCCATTGTTTTAACATCTGAAACCCTTCAGCTTCAATTTGACTCGAGAAGAGAAGGCCGCTATATATAAGATTGCATGCGAGAATGAGGATTTTCAAATGCAATAACTGAATGATTTGAGACGATGTGAAGGCAATCTTACTACACAACAACGAATATCCCCAGCTATATTTATTATCCAAATTAAAAAATCACAAAATACTCCAAAACCATTATGAATCAACTATCTTGGAATTACAAAATGTCATAGAAATCTCATTTCTTAGAATTTACAATAATAAGCCCGTTGTGTTTCAATGAAAATTGGTTAAAATTTAATTATTTTGATTTAAAATTAATTTTTTATGTTTTTAAATCACTTATATAAAAAAATAATTTTTAAAAAATAAAAAAAATATTATTTTAATACATTTCTAAATAAAAAAACATTTTAAAATATAAACACTACTATACTTTCAAATACACTATAATAATATCTAAACAATACAGGAACCTGGGTTAATAGGTGGCCGTTAATAAACGTATTTTATTGATGAATCCTAGGGAATTTCTTAATTATGATGGTGGGTAAGATACCAAGATCAAGATGACCACTAGAGCATGGTTCAGGACAAAAAAAGAGATTTATTTCTAACAAATTGATCTTTGAGTGGGGGTTTATGATGATGACAGATTAATAATTTGGATTCATAATGGAGAACAGATGAGATAAACTTGATGCTTAAAGCACGGAGCTTGTCTACCAGTTCATCTCAGGTCTTTTTCAGCAGAGCTGCAAGTGTGTATCCTTTCTCTATCAGCAATTGCATGTTGCAAATATAATGAAATATTTTGTTTAATCATGTCGACACTAAGAAATTACAAAACTATAGGGCTAGTGCACTTTCTGCAGGCACGGTCACAAGGAACAAAATACATCTATTCTTTATTAGCATCCTAGACAGGAGCTAAAGTTATAATTAAGAACACAAGGCTACTTGTTGTCATCGAACCAGGAAAGGCACCACCTGATGGTTTATCTACCTAAAAGACCACTTGTTATAGAATGACTCCAGCATCTAATGATCTAATAAACAAGTATTCTTAACATCTCAACTTTTATGGCCTCGGCATGATGTGCTTAATTAATTTGTTTTTTATTTGTGTCCACTGGGAGCATATGGGTGACGATCAATTTGGAGTGGATCATGGAGTGGTCAGACAAAAAAGTTTGATAACAGAACTCGAAGGAGTTGGAATGGTGGATAAAGTTAGACCTACCAAGTTAGAGTTCCAAGCCACAAGCTGGATTGACACCATGAAAAGCAACATTTCATAGGTGGGTGTACTGGTTAGCTGGTGATGCAATGTGATATTAAAGAAAAACACAGCACAAGGTCATGGAAGCAAGTTGACGTCAAACTAGATATGGTATAAATTGCAGCATTTCTTCTGGTATGGTATAAAGAGCCATCGATGGTAATGGTGGGGATCGAACAAACCATGACATCTTGACACCACCAACTTCTTTTTAGCCAATGGCATACAAAACCAAGACGGGTGTCAATGTGGCATTGAGCCAAGTAGCATAAAAGAAAATCATGAACCCTAGGAATCTTTTCTGAACAGAAACCCAGTTTGATTGCCTCGAGTTCTTTCCTGCTGGAATATATGACATACCTCTCAGTGAAGTGGGTTTTTTCTCTTCTTTCCCTCTCGCTGAGACTCTCCATGGATGAGGAAGCAAATAGCATATGAGTGGGAAAGAAAGACGTGTTGAAGGTGTCATCATGCGGATATCGTAGATGTGGTAAAAGGGCGTTTAGTCATCTTTTGCTTTAGTTACTTGAAGATTTCCATAAGGTACATAATCTTTTGATGCTTTGTCCCCTAAAGTTCAAGCATCTCATCCATCAAACCCATCAGCCTTTGAAGAAGCTACCCCACCCATTTTGGCAATACAAGTGATCGCTCGTGTACCAAATACCATTGAATGAATGCTGCTTAAAGTAGCATTTGGCAAGGGTGGGAAAGGACCATCTTACCTAACTCATAGTCGGGCTTTCTAGGTTTTCCTTTTCCTTGTCGGAGGTCCAGTGGATGGAGGTCGATCTCCTCTGTTGTTAAATCCCACTCCATCCTTCAAGGATTGGAAGAGAGATTTCCCAACAAAAATCTCGAGAGGTTACCGAATCTATATTTCAATAAGAATCTCCAATCAAAAATTTCTATTTTCTAACAGTGTAGTTCTTCTCCATTATTGAGTCCCGTTCCACTTCGAGACCTCCCAGTAAGATATTTCCCCTCTTTTATTGGTCTTCACAAGTGGGAGGAGTGATGAGATGCGGTCCATATGAGCTTCCAAGACGCTAATCCATAGCCCATTAAGAAAAAATAAAAATGTTGACTCCAAGTCCGTTCAGATTGAAGGCCGTCCTAGTTAAAACTCAATCGAGTTAGTTTCAAGCCCAGATCCGAAATCCATCTGAAGATACACTCCAGCAATTTGACAAGACAACGTTAGATTTTGCCCTCCCTCGAACTAATCGACTACGATGTCTTGGCACCCACACTGTAGTTTTCCCAAGGAATGATGCTGGTTGAGCACTGAATCGACTAGGTTTAAAATATTTAAGTTTAAACTTGATTTGGATTCGATTCTAGATCGACAAACAGCTAGATTTACCTGCTAGATCAAGCGAGGTTCTTATGGATCACTGAGTCAGCCCATGATTGATAAATAGAGAAGGCGAGTCTCTCAGTCCAAAAAAGTCTAGGATTAACATGATTTGTATGCAGTTTCTTCATCACTGGCATGATCAACTCATTGATAAGGAAGAAAATAAGTGGTAAACAAGATTGCACGAGGTATTGCAAATTTACTGTTATGGGCTAAGTGCTAGGCTGCAATGCATCACTGGGAAAGCTCGGTCACGAATTTGGGCCTTTAAGCTTCTCCAGCGACAGAAAATATAAATTTGTTCGGGCCTCAGTTATTCATATGTCGTAAAATTACGTAATTTGAAAAGGTTGCAGGGCTTGCAGAAAACAAATACCACGTTATTGGTGGAGGATTGATGAGAAATAAATATTATTTTTTGAAATACATGAAAATAATAATTTTTATTATTTTTTTAAGTTTTATTTTTTGTATCAATATATTAGAATAATTTCAAATGATAAAAAAATTAAAGGCATTTTTTGAATGCAAAAACAAAAACTCTTCCTAATACCCTTCAATAGCATCGCTCGAGACACAAAGTATTCCACATGGCGTCAAACCGCATGCTTAAAATATTAATAACAAACAGTTTAATTTGGACCGAGTAGTTCGATCGAATGTTTAACATGTTCGGTTCTAAGTTGAACAGATTTCTACTAAATTTTCTGAATATAAGCCAATGCTTTTTATTTGAAAGAAAAGCAAAGAAACACTATCAACCTGAGCCACCGTCCTAATGAACCTCAAAGAGAAGGCGTATTTATTATGAGGCGAATATCTTTCCATATTTTTTTCCAATTGATTTAATTAAGCCATCGACACGACACAACTCCATTCGTCGAAGAGGTAAGATTTAGGTTAGAATAAACACGAATAAAGACAATATGTGAATAATAACAAAAAAAACAAAAGATATTGCGTAAATACGATTGAAATAGAGGGACGACTAATATGATCAATTATCAAAACTACAGAGACACAATTTGGATTAATCCCTTAATATACCGGTAAGCTATAACAATATTGTTACCTCAATCATCCCACAAAATTCGAGCATAGTCTAATCCTTTTCCACCAAAAAATAAACTTGTAAGTTTGGATCTCCATCCTCCAAGCTCCACATTATAGAAAAATTATGACTCAGATTTTTTGTTACATTGACTCATAGCCATGTATGTTTAAAGTAGAGAAGGATGGGGCATGCTTCATTTCAAGTTCTGGTAAGAAAAAGAAAAAAGAAAACAGCATTAGTATAAAAAGGAAAAAAAAAACAAAAGCTTACACAGGAAGAAGGGAAACAAGTTCGAGGCATGACAGAGAATCGCATTATAGAACAATCCCAAAGCAATCTTTAACCGAAAATCTTCCTTTTCCCCCTCTCTTTATACATTGCCTGAGCCAATGGCTAAACGGGTTACTATTTTCACCTTTTTTTTTTTATTTATAATGGGCCTCTTTTCTTCTTTTTCAGATAAAAACTGAAGGTAAATCTCTAGATTCCACATGATCATGAATGTCAAACTTAAAGCATGACATGATTGCTCAATTCCATCCTCCACTTATATTCTCTGAACCCTCTCTTTCATTCTTCTTTTTTCTCCTTTTAAAGGAAGAAGAATAATTGATGATCAGTGGTCAATGGCCAGTGACCAAATACTAATTTCTCTCTACTGCAATATTTCTTTCCTGTTTCACTTACTTTAAGACGTTCTGCACGGTACAGTATTCCAAGGAAAAGCTTGAGTGAATCGTGAAACTAATATTTCACGTTTCTTTATTGACATTAGCATTTCTTTTTCCCGAGATAGATGAAGACAGACAAGCATTCCTTGCGTGGAAGACAGTTAATAAATAGAACAGGCAATAAAAAGCTTCCTAGGGAGCTAGATGCCCTTGTGAATTTACTATAGAGCATTGACCAAGAATATATATATATATATATATATACACACACACACATATAAAATTAAGGCAGCGATGTCCTGTATATGTGATTAGGTTAAGATGAGAAAACTAATTGGAGTTTAAGCTCTTAGTTGCTACATTACCATTCATATACTTAGTTTTTTTAACACATTGAAAGTTTTTTCTTCTGCTCTTAATTAATAGATATAGTGTACGTAACATGTAGTTCTTCAAGATAACAGCTATCCAATATTTGATCAAGGAAAAGTTAAAGGATTTTGGAAGAAAAGGAAAACGAGGCTGATAGAGTACTCTAGCTAGTTCTTAATTTGTAGAAATATCAATATCGGATTACTCTAGCTAGTTCTTAATTTGTAGAAATATCAATATCGGAGAAGCCGATATTTTGCTTCAGATCTGTGAGGGGAAAAAAGAAAAGAAAAGAAAAAAGAAGAAATTTCTTCTTTTGCTTCTAATTAACATGAAGTAGCTTAAATCCAACTGAACTTTCAGCTACTTGTGTGCATATGTAGCTCCTCTTCCGATAACTCTTACTGACAACATCTAGATCCTATTGTAGAAGCTAATTAAAGGAGACACTACAATATCATTCCTGCTATTCAATCGCTTCTGGATGCAGCCTTTTGTTATCAATGAGAGGGACTCCAAAAAGCTTCACTGGACTGGATGATTCCTCAGTACTAAATGTTAATGAATGCTTACCCAAAACACCATTCTTAGCCCTTTGAACGCCAAAACAAATGGTTTGATCTTGACATGAAGAACCCGGTTCTATAAGCTTAGGTACTGTATCGTAAGCTTTTTGCTCATAGGGCACTGGTTTTACATGGTTTTGGATGAAGTAGATAATGTCATTATAGAGATTCTTCATGTGGGAGAGTTCTGATAAAAGCATACAGTTTTTCCTTCTCAGTCGCTGGTTATCTTCTGAGAGCGCAGTTAGGATATGATCAACACATGGTTTTGGAGATGGAAATGGAGGATCAATCCAACCAAAACCATGATCTTCTGATTGGAGAAATTGGGTTGCTTGGTCAGGGTAGTGTTGGTGCTGGTGCTGGGATGTTTTTCTCCTGTGAATCTCAGATAGCAACTGCTTTGCTCCTTTTCTGAAGTGCTCATTTGCGAACTCCCATCTGTCAGTTACTACCTTCTTGAATCCCTGCAAGGTATTAACAGAAGAATAAGAGAAAGACAAGAAAAGAAAGATTCTCAAGTAAAATTATTAAACCGGTTTCGTGAAAGGTTTATTTAGAAAGCTTTGTCATCTAATATGGATTACCATATATTAAATACTAACACACTATATCTTGGGCAGAATGTTTATGGTTAGCTGGGATTGATATGTCCTTCAGTATTTTGTATTTTGGTGCTCTAGATCATATATAGTGCTTATGATCTTCAAAAGAAGAGTGTATAGGATGAAGAGATTTTGAGAGTAAAATTACAGGTAGATGTCATGTTATCTAAAATGAGAGCGACCCTACTTGGAAAAACTAAGAAACTCCCTGGAAAAGCAGCCATGTTAGTTAGTACAGCTTTTACCTTGCTGCTCATTAATTAGTAGACTCTAGAGATGATTTTAGAAGTACCCTTGACCGAGTGAGATAGAGGGCGAGAGAGAGAGAGGGAGATGCTCACGTAGGTGTTGAGCTGCCTGACAAAGCTTGAGAAGTTGTTGTGCTTGAAGTAATTGGGGAGGAGTTCCCTGGCAAACTCAGGAGGTCTCCACACAACAAAGGTGGTTTCATCATCACCCCAAGACACAATGTGGTCTGTAAGAGGGTCATCAACTAGCTGGTAAGTTTTTGTTAAGAAGGGTGCAGGAACTGCCTTCTGAGACTCCACAGTAAACACCATCTCTTCACACCTGTCCACTGTAAATGCCATTATCAGCTGGGAATTAAACTAGAGGAAGCAGATGATATGCACTTCTACAGGTACAATTTTTACCCTCAATATTCACAACTGCGAGTCCAAAGTGTTTAAAGAAGCTCCTCTCTCTCTCTCTCATTATAATTTTCTAACTTTATGAAACAGAAACATATGGCCATGTCACTAAAATAAAAGCCACTCTTTGCTCTCTCTTTCTCTCTCTCTCATTATAATTTTCTAACTTTAAGAAGCATATGACCATGTCAGTAAATTATAGTATTGAACTTTTCTCGAATTACTATAATTATAAGATCCAATATGAGCTCTTAATTAGCTATTGATTGTTCCTTTGCGCCTTGGCTGCAGTACTATTAGCAGCTAGCAGTTGGGAAAGATGCATCGATCCTTTTTTCTTTTTTTTTTGAAGTGAGTGGAGGAAGATGCATCTTGAGCTCATGAACTTTTCTTTGATTAGGGCACCCCCAAATGATGGTTTAGAATCATTGTCTTTCCATGCAAGGACAAATCTGTTCCTATTTGATGTTCACCATAACACATGTTGCCATACAATATAGCAACTTCTCTTAGTATCCGAAAAGAATTTTTGAAGGTTTTTGCTATGTTATTCCTTACAAAAAAAGAAAATAGAAAAGTAGAAGTGCCCAAATATATATATATATAGATATAGCGAGATTTCATTTTGTCCCAGACATAAAGATCCAAATTCACTAGCTGGTTTAGAAAATTAATGATGTTAAGATATGGTTCCTCCACCCTAGGAGGGACATTATATTCTCCTCTAGAACTGAAACTTGGAAGCTTGCGAATACATATTTTGAATCTCTGAATCTTTAACCCTTGCTGTCATCAAGGAACACTATATTCTATTTATTTATCGGAGTCTTACATTCAACAGTGACCAGTGAATCAAAAATTAAAAAAAAAAAAAAAAGGCTGTATCGAGAAGGCCTAGTTATATATTTAATCTGTGATTGCACAGAAGTCGTAATTATGTATTCTCTGAAATAATGAATCAAAAGGGTTTTCAACTGGCTATGAATTCTGGCTTGTTATGCATGTGATCAGTGAAGGGAGACAAGCAAGTTGGCACTCACAGGCTTTTATTTATTTATGTTTTTTTCCAGATAAGCCTTGGACAATACACCCTATAGCTAGCTTGTTAAAAATTTATTACGAGAGATCGATCAAGATATATAACGACATGAGCTGAAGCTCCCCCCATTAATTATTTAATGAAAATATAATAGGAATATATGTGTGGTCGGAACATTCCTCAACTTTAGTAATTTATTTCTTTGTACATTACAAGACTGCCCACCTTTAAAATAAATATTTCAAATTATGTTCGTGTAGAGAACTTACTCAATGGAAGATTGCTCGATCGGCTATGCACGGTTGTTCTGCACATCTTTAATTTGAAATATTTTACAAGACTTCATGAATTTCCTGGCTTAAGACTCTTATATCTGGTTTTTGTAAAGGATTTAAAAGTCTTATTTTAGGGTTCCTGTTTCTTTCTCTGGTTTGGACATTAATTAATGATTGCCATATTTAGTATTTTTCCATAACTTAATTATAAGTCTCTAATTAAGTTTTTGCTCGGCATTGGAGTAAACCTCTAAGATTATTGGCCGATTATTCAACACAAAATCACAGTTATTTAAATTAATTTATGGTTCTTACAATTGATATAAGCGTTCAAGACTTATACTTAGATTGAGTCTTCATAGTGAAATCCAGCACTAATATGCATCCTTTATAATTCGAATGGTCTTTGTTTATACACAATGACACGTATTTATACAAAATAAATAAGGGTGATTTTATTTTTAATTTTCTCTGTTTATATATATATACTGCTCGGAAGACTGAACAAATAGTTGCAAATGAAATGTTCTGATGCCGATAATATCATTTTTATTGCGAATACTACTGTCATGATGGAAGTAAATGAGTGCTGATAGATCTACGAGCAAGTAATATATATGCTGCAAATTGTACATTAAATTAATCCAATGAAATTAACTGTAATCAAATTGAAATTAATTAGTCTAATCTGTTTTGCTCACTACAAACAGAAAACAGATAGCGAATGTTTCTCTTTTTCCTTTCAATATATACATAAAAAAAAAAGAATTTTTTTTTTTAAAAAAAGGGGTGGGAAAGGTTCTTTTCATTTTTCATTTTTGCTTTTCTTTTCTAATTTTACGTGTTGCTTTTCTTGATAAGTCCATTTCCAGGGATTGGACATGCCTGGGAAAAATAAATGCTATGGATCCATCATGATACACAAAGCATGCAAGCTGTAGCCCCTCTTGCATGCTTGTAAAGAAATGATTGGTTGGTTTTCCGGATAGGAAACCTTGGAATTTCGGGCAGGGGTGGTTCTTTGGAGCTCAAAGGTTCCAGTTTCTGGAATGCAATAATAAACAAGATTCTATCAAATTTATGACCGACCTCTCTCTTCAATATATTCAGAGTTTGCAGTGGACATGCCATGGATTACATCACATGATCTTTCTCTATCTCCATGTGACCCACAACATAATTTGCCCTTTTCACACCACAAAGAGTGATCAGAGGGGGGGGCTAGTTCTTTGTCTTATGGGAACACAAATCTAAATGCATAACATGTGACTATGAGCAATCCTGAATTGTGAAGAAACAGAGGGGATTTCTGTGAATTGTGTTTCTACTTTAAAAAAAAAAAACAAATATGGTTTAAAAAGTTTAAAAATCGTTTAATTCTCTAAAATTACAATTTTTTAAAATCGTAAGAAAAAAAAAACAATTATAGTAATGATTCCAATTTTTACTTAAAAACGAATAATAAACAAACAAATTAATTCTTTGGATTTTATTTGTTATTTTTTTATAAAAAAAAACAAACAAACAATTTCAAAAGATGTTCTAAAATTTTTATTCACCTAGATTTGTATCATAATTCAACCTTAAAAATTCCACTCTTTGGGACGCATGGTTATTTTAGGCACCACTTAGCTAGCCACCAATTGGGATAGTTTATATATATATATATGATCAACCACTGAAGCCAAAAAGAGAAATCAAACACCTTATAATCTCCGTGACATCATGGAAATGCACATGCAAGGATCTAAGCCAAACTTTTACAACGTATTCCTAAAAAGAAAATAGATTTGCATCTTGGATTTTCAAATCATTACCTCTCATGCCGTTGTCTCTAAAAAAGGAGGGATCGTACCCCATATATAGAGGACGGCAGTCCTCTATCTTCCTTTAAGGATCTCCGAGGATAAGAGTGGATCCCATGCATCCATCCAGTAGTTCTCCGAGGATAGCATATTCATCAAGTTCATCCTTGAAGTCTTATACCATAGTGAAAGTAAGTTTGAAGATGCTTGAGAAATCCGATGAGAGTGAGGGGAGGCAATAATGCCATATTTATGAAGCCTTTTGATTTTATTGAAAAAGATAAAGGTGAAAAAGGATACTCTTTGGTGATGGGTGGCCTGGAAGACAAAAAGTACTTTCGGGAGGAAGGAACATCTCGTCTTCTTTTCGCCATTGAAGAGACAGCAACATGGGCCACGCTCTGTCGAAGCATTAGAAAATTCATCGATTGTGGTGTACCTAAGGCTGTAATATTTTATATCAGGTCTTTCATTGCCGTTTCGTATGCTTCTAAACCATGTTTGGTTTGAAATGGTAAATGTTATTATAGTTTAAAATATTTTTTTTATTTTTTAAAAATCAATTTATTATCAAAACTATATAAAAATATAAAAAATTAAGAATGAAAATTAAATTAAAAAAAAAATATAATTTCAACCATATTTCCAATCATGATTTTTAATTTAATACCGGCAATTTTTCTTTTCAAAACTAATAAGAAATTGCATGCTCGATCACTGACCTAGATAATAGTCAATTTGTTGGCTGGACACGACACGGGTCAAGACTGTGTTCAAAGAATAGACTCTACTTGTCTGTTTTTTCATGTATTTAATATTAATTAAATGTATTATTTAGGAAAGACAATTGATCCTAATTTTTTCTATTGGATATTTACTTTGCTTCTAGGTAATGAATAAAATATAGATATATTAAATTTGATCTGAATCGATTGAAATCTAACTCAAGATATATATTTGTATTATATAAATATTTATGTTTTTTATTTAATATATATATATATATATATATATATATATATATATATTGATATTAATATAACACGTACCAGAGCATGCACGCATACATGTGTATGTGATATTTATTATTTTACCATTTAATATATACACACACATTCTTCAAGTATATAAATTGCTATTTTTTTTAATGTTAAATAATAGTAGAATAATAAATATCTATATAGATAGCCGAAACCAATAAATAGAATATAAATATTTAAATTTTTTATTCGATGAGTAATTAATGGACAGGAAATGGAAATGAAAAAAAAAACCTCAATTCATGGATTTCGTTATCATCACTAATATTGCGTCTTCTGCTGTCACGGGTTCGAGTTTTGGAATTGCATGCCTGTCAGCCCCGCGCTGCCTTACCTGCCTGCTGGGTTTGCAGGGTGTTCAGTGGGTCGAGGGGATTAGTCGTGGTGCGCGTAAGCTGGCTCGGACACTCCACGTAAATCAAAAAAAAAATAAAAAAAAATGAAGTACTAAGACAAGGAGAGAGAGAAAAAAATGAAGTACTAAAACAAGGAGATAAAAGGGAAATTTATTTTTGACAATGTCAGGGGAAGACAATGTTATCCTCTCTCTTGTAAGAACCCAACTATTGTAGAGGAACGACAAGGGCACTTTGAAATATTGCATAAATTGAGAATGTCGACAGTAGCAGCCTCACACTATGAGATTTTTCAAAACCTTTTAAGCTATACTAAAATGATACGAAACATACCCTTAAATATTTAATGTCACAGCTTAATTCAAAAGACACAAGGTATTTTTTGTAATAATCAAAGAATCAGTCTATATCTCGACCATGTATTTAATTTTCGATGGATACTTATTGAATCCTAAACTTCTAATTAAATATATGGTCCCTCACGTTCCATACATCATCAAAGAATCAGGCTTTTAGCTTTTAGTGTGTGATGATCACTCAAGGATGTTACAGACTATTAAACCTCATGAATGCGAGAAATCTTAGATAATGTTCCTGTGACCCATCTCTTATGATTCACAGCCACATATCAAGGTCTAAGGTGAAATTAATTAATCTTTTAACATGATATTTGAGAGAGTATGGTAGTGATTGAAAATAATTTTTTTTTTATTTTTTAAAATTATTTTTATATTAACACATAAAACAATAAAAAAAACATTAAAAAAATTTAAAAATATATTTTTTGGAACATAGTTCTAAGCAGCCACTCAACATATTCAATAGCAATCTAACTAAATGGATTATATAAAATCTTTTTTTTTTTTCAGTATGAAGGATGTGTTTTTAGCTTTTCTTAATGGTAAGAAATCAACAAAGTTTGGTTTGGTACTAAATACAGGGCGAATTTTCTTCCAAACTCCAATACTCTTGAAGAACGATTCCTTCCATGATATACACGTAACATGTACAGATGTACTGCTTTCTTGGTTTTTGTGCTAATCATACATCTGTACGACCCACAATCACCTGTGTACTAAAACCATGCATCCTTCATTAGCCTTCCTACAACAATATCATGCCCATTTGCTGCTCCATAGCAGTACAATGGGGCTGGATCTGGGAGTACAAATTGTATGATAATTCAACTAAAAGATCCACATCAAGTACTACCAAATATGGTGATTCCGTGTAGTACATTCGAAAGGAAGTATTGGGTTTTTCGTGCTATATAACAAGGAATGAAGCCCCAGCTAAATTCATCGCCTAAGTTGAGCAAACGGAAGACACAGAGGCGTACGATTGTGGAGGATTCCTACAGGAGCGACCTGGAATCACATGTGGGCTGCACCCTCCTGGGTTCTCTTGGGCAACATGTGTTCTCAGGTCGCCCCTGCCGGGCTTTCCTCCATATGCTAGTTACTACATTTCAGTGGTGGGCCCAACTCTGATGGTGTGCTTTGCACCATGGGATCTTCGCCTTGTTCCTTGTATTTTTTGTAAGTCTATGTTTTTTTGACGTTATTAATATTTCGAGTGTTTTTTTACTTCTAATCGTCTAGTTGCAGCATATATGGGCTGCTCTCTTGTTAAAAAATTGGAAAGTATCAAACAGCACTATAAACAAGTAATTTCAACATTCACAATCCACGTGATAGAATGCTAAAAGAGTCGGTACGTGAGACCCATGAAAGCAAAAACTCAAGGCTTGCTCTTTTCGATTTTAAGTTCTTTTACGCAAATGGACAGGTATGGCAATGCAAGCTCTTGTTATTTTTTTGCTCTAGAAGTCATGCTCCTGTTGTGTTGCTAATGCGGCACCTTGAACAAGATAAGAGCAATTGCCAGCAGAGTACAGCCAAGAATGATGGGAAGCGAGAACAAACCTGAACAAAATGCATCACGAAAATATCAAAGTTGATGCTAGGCCATGTTTCCTCACAGCATGCTCCACTCCCATTGAAAATTTATCACTTTAGCCAGGAGTAATAAAAGCGTGCCGAGAAACCAGTTTGAGCCATGCCAGGTTCTTTGCGGAAATTCCAGTAATTTCATTTCCCATAAGAATGAGGTTGTTAAAGGGTTGCAGATGAATATCAATGAGAATAAATTGAGTAAATAGGGCACCATAAAGAAATCAAAAATGTTATTCTGGGGAATTCTACACCAAAATCCTCACATCAGACATAATAGCAAGCAGCTCTTCTTCCCCGATTTTCTTCCAAACCCCGTTTATCATAAGACAACCTTGGTCATCTTTTGACAACAAAAGATTCTCGCCCTCTGATTCAAAACTGTCTGCTGTCTCTCTCATCTTCTTCACACTTGATTTATCCAATAAATAAATATCAGAACCAGCTTCTCTCTTGCTACCAGTCCTCTCGACACCAGTGTAATCTGATAAAGGAATATCAACACCAGGTTCTCTTATGCTACATTGTTTCTGTTCCCAGATCTGCTTCCTTTCTGATGCATGCACAGGCTTTTTACCGTCGTCATCACAGTCAAGAACAGGAAGACAGCCAGAAGATCCAAGGTCACGAGGCAGCATACCAATTGGACATGGGTTCCATGATTTTGCCACAACCCATCTGCCTGAACTACCCACATCACCATCTGTTCTCTTAGCAACTTTACTCTTTTTTCGGCAATGTTTTACAAAGTCTAGCTTCTTGGTGGCCTGATGGATAGATTGATCTTGCTGGGTAAGAAAGCTATTCAAAGTCAGGGGAGGAGACTTCTCTTGGGTAACATCTGGGTCTGATAAAGCTAGCAAACTTAGTTTTTTGAGTTTATCCATCACAGAGCTATCACCCATCAACTGTGCAAGATGCAGTGCTGAACCCATGAGCTGTTTATTGCCATATGAGGACACCAGAAGGCATTTACGAAGAACCTCCATCAGGATTGCATTGGATAAATTCATTCCTATTGAAGAGGCTAAGCTTTCAGCTGCAGGTTGTTTACAGCGAAGAGGCTTTAGACCCTTGAGTTGTTCAACAAGCCATGCAAACAAGGAAGAAAGTCGATCAATCTGGCGATTCTCTGTTCCATGCTCCCATGATATGAGATGTGTTCCTAAACAAGATTTCAGAAAAGGTCAATAAAGAGAACATTAAATCAAAACCATTTATGTGATTATTATTGCATTGAACCTTTTTGAAGCTACCATGTATAGTTATAGGCAGCTATATGCCATTCCGCATCAAGCTGACATTCCTTGTAAACCAGGTACTTACATGGTTAATCAGATATAGCTCATAAACAGGTTGAAAAGAGTTCAACAAATATGAGGCTGGGCATGCCTAATTCACTAGCTCAAATAAAGACAAATGATCACAAAAGTTGGTTCAACGAAGAAAAGTTCACAAGTGGGTTTCAAATGCAAAAACAAAATGCCTATTGAGAGTTGATGCCAAATTATAGCTAACTGAAAGCAGTAGCATTTGGAATTTTGTTGAAGGTTTGGAGAGAATTTCTGTTACTAAACCTGTATCTTCTGAAACTTCTTGCTAATAAACCAATATACAAGTAGTGCTATTTCTGTGCTTCTTGTGAACAAACAAAAAAATATTAACCCCAAGCACGGTGAAAATGGAGAACATTAGCAGTTAACAACTACTAAAGGTTCTGATTATCCTAACAGGACCTAAAAAATAAGCAAACAATAGCTATGGAACACAGGAGGACTGAGTTTGTGGTTACCCATTTCATATTTCATGGCTTCATGAGTATCAATCATATTTAGAACAGCCTTAAGAAGCATAAGGAGTACTTCTGGTTCCTTCTTTGAGAAATTTGTTATTACAAGCTTCCAATCATCCAACAAAGTACACACGCCTTCGCCAACTAGGCAATCTTTTGGAAGCTCCACCAAATTTGAGGAATCCAAAGCCTTGAGCAAGAACTCCAACAAAACTGACAGTACTTCTGAGGAGAAGGAAGAATATAGACGAACCAGATTTTTCAAAGTCTTGGTAATATTCTTCTTAGAACCTGAAGAAAGAAGTTTGTCAGCAAATACATATAACTTGTGTGTGCAGATATTTAGGTCATCTTCCATGCATTAGCCACGACTCCAAATTTCAAACAGTATCTGTGAGAATTCCTACGACATCAAGAACTATCCTCAAAAGTTCTTCACTAAGTGTTCATAATGAACTATATTGCAACCAAGAAATATCAAGAATGAAAGAACCATAAATTTGAACCTTGCCTTTATTACTTCTTAAAAATAATTGGAGCATATCATCTCACCCCTAGATTTGAATGAATATAGTGTGCTGGACACAAGTGAGAAAAACTTAATATGGCCAGAAGGTTGTTCACAACATCTGCCACCTACAAAGGCTGCAGTCAATAAGAACGAAATTCTATAGCGGAAGCCATTAAATAAGCTTTGAAAATCATATAACCAAAAAATGCTATCTCCTCATTGGGATGAGTAAAAAAATACATAAGTTTACATTTAAACTAGCCTTTTTTTAGCTTCAATTTTATTTTTTTATTTTTTTTTGTATTTTTCAATCATTTTGATATGTTAATGTCAAAAATAAATTATTTTTTTTTATGCATTTCCAAGTGAAAAGCATTTTGAAAAGCAATCTCCATCACACCTCTAAACAGGGCAGTTTCAGTAACAATTCCAGATAAGAACAAATCATGCTTTTTATGAACTGACAAAAAATTGTGGAATGGGATAGCACATCATGACTCGGGCCAAGGTATCACTGTTTCAAGAATTAATCTTTCCAAACAAAGGAAAAAAGAACATGTACTGAATACATAGTGGTGAAAAAAAAAAGAGCCAATGTTCTTGCAGGTATGAAAACCAAACATGCTGCATGGACAACATATTCCCAAAGAGGATTAAGATGAATACTAATATCAGCATCTACATCTACATCTAATTTGACAAGACCCCTCTTTCACTCACTATGATTTCTTGTTTTAGCTATCCTCTTCATGTTAAAAGGGATTTGCCCTTCTCTATGTTTAGTCTTGGAATAACAAGTTCTTTATTCCATGGAAGGGAAATGCAGTGGAATGCTGGTTAACCAGTCACAAAAGTTAAAAAGGGGAAAACATGTTAAGCCTTCATGAATATTTGGTCATGAACTTTATTTTGAATCACATTATTCTAAGGCCTGGCAACATCAAAAGGGAGAAAAATAAAATTGTGTTGGCCTTATAATGTCCAAAGAGAGAAAATAAAAGAAACTAAAATTTCATACGCACGTTTTGCTTTGATTGCTGAAGAACCGGGTTGGGTACTCTTCTTAACTTTCAAGCAGGAAGTTAATTCACAGAATTTAGATTTGATTTCTTTTCTGATGTCAGCACTTCCATCTCTTTGGAATGGAATCTGCCTTGTCTGAGGCTCCCAATAATAAGATTTCAACCAATCAATTGCCTGAAATTTTCAGCAGCAGATGTTGTAAGTTAACTTTTACAGACTTCAAAAACAAACATGGTTTGTTAATTAAATAATCATGTGGAAGCATGGTCCGCTGATTTTCCAAAAAAAATCATGAAATATTGAAACAGGAGTTTTATCAGACTTAAATGGAAAACTGTTAGAAAAGAATCTCAGGATAAAGGATTGCGCTATAGATTACAGAAACTTGCATGGACAATATACCTTAACAGCAGAATCCCGAACAAGTGCAAGAGCAGGAAGATCACGGTGAGAACCCTCTACAATCAAAGCAACATCAAGAAAAGACAATGCAGTTCTCGATTCAGTCCAGCAAAAAAAAAATCAAGAATATTTCACCGCAAATTAATGAGATATCCACCGGATCTGCCACCAAAATTACAATAGCTCTGCTAGCATGTATACAAATATTCAAGTACTTTATGCTAGATCCTTGTTTGTGGATCAGGAAGAGGGATGCAGGTTGGCTGTTGATATGGGATAGATTTGGACCAACAGGAATTTGTGTATTTGCAGTGAGTTAGCTTGGTTAAAATGAGGAGTTCAGGGGTCAGGATATAAGAATTGAGGTTTACAGTTTAATGTTGAAATGCACTGCTGACTAAGAGTGAAGGCAAATGAATTGCTTTTACTGGATGATACAAAATTATGCTTTTAAGATTCTCAAGGCATCAACATAGCACCGAGATTATGGTTTATTCGAGTGGCTTAATTAGTAGAGCAAGAGTTGGAAAATGATGGAATTAATATCATGTAACAATAAGGTGAATTTTAGGGATTGATTTTAGTGATAATAAGGGAAACTTGGAGGCTTATAGGTTGATGATGACTTATTGCAGATAATTGAAAGAGGAAGGGTAGGGACGCAAATAGGACAGGCTAAGTTTCATTTCTTGGTACACTGGTCAAGAGTCTTGGACTTGCAACCGCAACAGTAGATTTAGCAAAAACCTCAAGGATTATGTATGTGTTCAATCGTTTCCTTCAAGTGGACAGTAAAAGGGCAACATGCCCAAATAGAAAAATTCTCAGCAAGCACCAAATAACTTGAATTCAATGACAATAATCCCAAAAAAAGTTCAAGATTCTTAATGACTCTGTACTTGTAGATACCAAAAAACATGTGCAGGAATTGCCAAAGTTAAGATTCTCCTTTGCATATAAAACCAACAATATAGAGCAACTAGCTTATGCAAAGAAAACACTAACCATGACGAATGTCGATCAGCATGCGTGGAATACCTATTGCACCAGCTGCCTCAGCAATCGACACCTCTGTTTTCTTCCTTGTCTTCTCAACAACACAGTTTACAAGCCTTCAGTAACAACACTTGGCAATGTGAGCCCACTATTTTTCCTTACTGCAATTCTATGTTTGCAGGCATATACAAAATAAGGCAACTTAACCAGATACGATCTTTAAGCATAAGACCTCTTAAAATTTGATGTAGATATACTGTCCTAATTTCTAGGAAAGTTACACAGAAACCAGGATTAATTATAAGAATCCAAATGAATTATATGTCGTTTGTTCCAACTTGATAAATGACAAGTGTTTTCGTTGCAAAATATTTCAGCATATCTTAAAATGAAAAGAAATTTTTGAAAATTGAGGATAGGTAAACTTGATAAATGACAAGAAATTTTCATTGTAATTCTATGTTTGCATGCATCAACATGTTTCAAATTATTCTAGGTGAATAGGGTTAATATGTCTCTATATCTAATTTTCATTGTATTAGCAAAATCCATTTCCAAGATGTTTTGCTCCAGCATCTTCATAACTATCAATGTAGCATGATTTATTGATGCATCATCATACAAGCTTTTCATGACCCAGCCTTCCTGGTTCTTACCTCAAGATTTCCATACGATATATCAAAAAAGAAGCCACCTGAAAAATACTTGTAAATTCCAAATACATATATGCTATTATTACATAAGTACAACAGCAAGGCTAGAGAGAATGATGAGATTCTAGTTGAAGAAGAAGAAGAAGAATGCAAGAACAATTTACCTCAAGATAGCCATACAATATAGCATTGCCAACATTTGCTCGGAATGTATAGCATCATCAGGTAAGTCCTTTCTACAAAGAAAGAAAAATGAAACTTTTAGAATAGACAAAAAAATGGATTCCAAATATATACAATTATAGCATAGCATCACACTCGAAAAGAGTTGTCAATAAGTCTGCTGTGGCACATTGGCAATTTCAAGTTATACAGGAAATCCAGGTTCAAATCCCGGCATCAGAAACCTTCTCTTTTTATTCATAAAAAGAATTAACATAGCATCACAGTCTCACGGAAGAGAAGAACTAGCATGGCCATTGTAATTTAAGGAACTGGCATAGGCCATTTGAATCAAGCAACCCGTTTAAAACAGAAGGACCTTGGGCATTTGAATCAAGCTCACCGAGACTGGGAACAAAGAGTTACCTGTACAAAGGATCCTTCTGTTGAACTTCAATGATCGAAGCTGTAACATCAATCACAGCCGGTAAACATCCTCTGCTTCGCCATGTTGAGATCTATATCACAGATATATAAGTTAAAAGTTAAAACTGGAAAAACTAGAAATATTTTTATTGGCAGCTAAGCCACGAATTTAACATAATGAAACGACAGACTGGTTAGAAAAGGTTTTTTCACTTTTAACAGCTGAACCGAAACAGTGAAAAGTATACGATAGCAGCCGAGATCACATGCTGTTTCCCCTAATTTCTCAGGAAACAAACAGAATGAATCTTAGCAAGAAGTTTGAATTCATACTTTGAATGCCTAGACATTCCAAATTGACTTTCTAGGGAAACAGGCAGAGAAAATGTTGTGTGAGAGAGAGAGAGAGTTCTGTCTTACTCTAGTAATAGCAGAGTGAATCTTCTCAGGAGAATCGGAGAAGAGAGAATCTCTAACATATTCCCATTCATTCCAGTTTAACCACGGCACTAATTTGTAGCCGTACGATGACGATGACGATGACGATGTTGATTTCTCTTGGTCATCTCCAACAACGGCTATCGTTTCGTCTTGGAATCCTAACAGTGCCTCCATTGATGAAACACCAGCTAATCCGCTGCCACTGGCTTCTTCAAGCAGGGAGAGGGAACTGAAAGTATCAAGATAGAAACCCTAATTTATCTTATGTTGCGGTTGAGTGGAATAGTATTTTTATGGAGAGATTTTAACTCTGCAATGCAGCTTTACCACCGAGGCTATGGAGGGAAGGGCCTGTGCGGTTACGGGGCTGGTCTGTCTAAAATCTAATATTCTAAAACCCTGGAGATGCTTAGGGCGGGTCAGATCCGGGTCGATATGGTGCGGTTATTGGGTTGGGAATTTGGGATAAAACTTAAAGAATGTTAAGGGCCTATCTGATGATAATGAAAAAAACGGCCTTATGAAAATTTTCAATTTAGGCCCATGGATCTATTTTACTAGAGACCAAGAGGATGGATGGTGGCATAAGGATTTGGGTAAACGATGTTCTTAGAAGTTAAGAGTGTCTGAATGAATCTCTACTTTCGAATTTTAAATACTTCAAATCTTAACATATAAAATAATTTGGAGGGTTAGTGCAGCAGTGGAAAGGATTTATTATATATATATATATATATATATATATATATATATATATATATATATATATATATAGGTTTAAGTTTTATTAGGTATGTTTGTCATTTTTACCATATTTTATATATTAATTAAGTTTACAAAATATTTAATGAATCATAAAATTAAGCATGTTATGCATAAAATTCCAGACATCATGTAAATCAAAATAATAATAATAATAATATTTATTTGATATATTTTATATTTTTATTTTAATACTACACTTTTGTTTCTTTTTAGTTGAATCTAATAAAGTCTAGCAAGGTGATGTTTGTTATTATATTTAAAGAAAAAAAATTAAATGTATTTTTTTGTTTTGAATTAATATTTTTATATTATTTTAATATATGGATATTAAAAATAAATGTTTTAAAAAATATATTATTTTAATATATTTTTGATAAAAAAATATTTTAATAAATAATTATAAACACACTCTCAAATATATTCTAAATATCTAGATAAATTTAATTATTAAACATGTCTAAAAAAATTAGAAAATATATATATATATATATATATATATATATATATATATATGATGATGTCTCTTTCACTGTTTATAATGAACAACGAATCACCTGATTTTATTTTATTTTTTCCAGTCAGCCTCAAATCACAATATTTTCAAGCAAAGAAACAATAAACAGGAATGAAATCATAACATAAATAATAATCTAAAAGCTAATTTATCATGCAATGATAGTAATCTCAAGAAGATACCCAAATAAAACAAGAAATATCAGACAACATTATTCAATAAAACAAGTATCAGACAACATTATTCATTATAAGTTCGATTTAAAGTGAAAAAACTTCAATTATTTAGGAATCTCAGTGTCACCATCAGTAATCTCCTTTTGCAAGCCCTTCGGATCCTTTCCATTAACAATACAGCCAACTGAAACACAAGTTCCTAGTATCTCCTCCGTCGTCCTGATCCTACTCGCATCACCTTCGTTATCTCTATCACATGGAGAGAGGGATACTCCCGTTGTGCTTTGTATTCTGTCTTCTTTTTATCTCTCCATGGCCCCTTAAGCACCTTGATTACCAGAGCTGCTGCTGAGGGCACCACGGCAACTTTAACCTAACGGTTCGGAGGGTGATCTTGATGGCTATGTGAAAGCCCTTCAAGTCCTTGGCAGTTTATTTGGTGATATCTTCTCTAATATATATTTTTTTAAATTATTCTGAATGTTAATACATTAAAATAATTTGAAAATACTAAATAAAATTAATTTAAAGTTTAAAAATATTTTTAAAACATAAAAATAAACAAACTTCCACTTAATAATTAAGGATAAAATTGTTGTTGAACGAGGGAGATTAAACTATTTTTCTGTAGAAATGTAGATAATGGCCTTCTATACTAAAACAACTGAAAACAACTTTATAGTTTTGTATGAACAGCCAGGCTGCTCTCCTTTTTTAGAAAAGAATTCTCCTTGATTTTTTTTATTCAATTATTTTATATCATAGTTACATGAAATAAAGTTGTAAATTGTAGTGAAAAAAATAAAATAAAATATTTTTTATATTTTTTTCTTTATGTTAAACCACACTTCTAAATTGTATTTGTATTCGCATTGACTAAATCATGCTTTTAAACTTGATTGGATCATAAAGTTTAACTGCTTCCCTCCAACCTATATTTTTTTAACATTATTTATTTTTTACTTGACCTGCATCGTTGAATGAGTCGATAAAGTAGTATATAATAAAATACATGGGATTCTGTCCTCGGCGCTTTACTGTTCACCTGATCTTTTTTTTTTTCCCTTCAATTTTTCGAACATTTTTCTTTCTTTGTTTAATCCTTCATAGTCTAATCACATAAAATCAAGTTTAAAAGCATGGTAAAAATATAAAAATTAAAAGAAAGAGGTCTAAAATGTAAAAAGAAAAGAAAAGAAAATACAACTACCCCGCATTTGCGGCCAATTTTATTTTGATTTAAAATTTTAGTTTTTCTACTTTCAGCTGTTGAGATAGAGAACCGAGAGAGAAGTTCTTATGAAAACATCGAGGAAAGAGAGAGTGGTATGATTGGTTACTTTTTGGCGCCACAACTTGTTTTTCAGGGTGTGGAAGGGTTTATTTTATTAGAATAATTTGATGGTCATGGTTTTATCTGTAAAAATAGCGTAGGCGCCGTGTGTGTTTATTGAAAATATTTTTCTGAAAATTATTTTTTAATTATTTTATTTATTTATTATTAAAAAATTGATTAATAAAAAATATTTTATAATCATATAAAAATTTTATTTTATTTTTAGAAAGATATTTTCACTTTATTTTAGACAAAAAATACTTTTTATAAATTATAAAAAGTTTATAAATTTAATGTTATTTGTTAATTATATTAAATTTGATCTTCAAACTTATAATTAATAATATATTTATTTTGTTTTTTTTAATTTTATTCTTTAAAATTTGATTTGATTTTATTTTAATATTAATTTTTGTTCTTATTTTTATATTCTTATTTTTATTTCTCTTGTTTTTTTAAAAAACAAGATTTTTATCTATTAAATTTAATTTTTATTTTTTTATTGTTATTTATTTTATTTAAAATAATTTATAAAATTATTATTATTATTTTTAATCTCATCTATCTTTCAACTTTTTTATTTGTTAAATTTGATCTCCACTGTATTGATTGCTATTTATTTTATTTGATATAATTTATGAAGTTAAATTATTTTTTTAATTTCATTTATATTTAACTTTTTAATTTTTAATTTATAAGATTTATTCTTTTTTATTTTAATAAAATTTTAAAAAATAAAGCACTAATAAGTTATTTTTCAACAGATTTTAATAATATGACCAAACACTAAAAGATATTTTTTAATTTATTTTTTATAAAATTATTAAATATCATAAAAAAATTATTTAAAAAAAAATTATTTTCTAACAATCAAATATAACTTTTTTTTTAAAATATATTTTATTTTAATTTTTTAATTCAGTTAATTTTTATTTTTTAGATGGTTCTAGGGTGTTATGGGATTGTTGGTGGTTTTAAGTGGTTTTATTTTTTGATTGTTAAGTGATTAAGAATATATTTTTAATTAAAAAACTTGCCTTTTAATTCTTGACCACCACAATGTGGCCGGGGATTGAATTACGAGCAACAACAGGAACGCGTCAGTTGTTGTTGCTTGTTTTGTTTTTGTAAAAAATCAGATGACATTAAAAAAAGAAAAAGAATAAACAAGGTCTTGTTACGTTGACCTGTTTTAGACTTTGTAATTTTTTTATTTTTTAAATTTTATTATTTAATATTATTTTATTATTTAAATTTTATTAATTTGTATTTAATTAATTTTTATTTATTTTTATGAGATTATTACTATTTCAAATAATATCATGATATTTGATTGATACTAGATTTTTTAATTATATATTTTTTATAATACAATCAAGTAATTCTTTAAAAAATTATTAAATTTATTAGAGTTCAGATCCGAACAAATTAGATGGATTAAATTGTAAATTCCAAGTTTATTTAATACATGAATTTTATAATATTTTTTAAAAATACTATATTTAAATTTAATGAATTAATTATTTAAAAAATAATTAAATACACTTAAAATAATAATTAATTAATTAAATTGAAAAGTCTTAAAATAAAGTTTTATTAAGCTAAATGTTTTGGTATTTTACTACTTTAAAAGTTCATGTTATCTTACATATCAGATTAATTTTTTTATAAATATAAACAAAATATTATCTAAATTACAAAGAATTATTTGACCCGTATAATCAATTAATTTTAAAAATTTAAAAATTAATTTATTTTCAATTGATAATTTAAAAATAAATCATATGAGAATCATCTCACACGAGTGTCTTCTAATTTGTAGTATAATATATTTTAGTTTGCAGCATAACATGAACACTGGGCTACACGCCATGTCTTTTAGTTTGTAGTATAATCTTTTTAAATACATTTTAAAAAATAAACCTAAAAAAGGATTACCGCAACGGTATCCTCACAAATCCAATTATCCAAATTTGAATTTCTTTTTATCATGGTCTGCAATATCCCCACGTATTCAATAAATATCATGCTGTTTCCGGTGTGAATTATTTGTATACCGGCACGATATGGATGTGGAGGCATTTCTTGTTCCTTGCTTCCTAATTTCTCTCATATCAAATCAAATAAGATAGTGTTTAAGATTGACGTGGATGATAGTTTTAATTTTTTAATTAAAAATATATTAAAATATTTTTATTTTTTATTTTATTATCAACCCATTAAAATAATAAGCAAACATTAAAAAAATAAAAAAAATAGAAAATTACAATACAACCGCACTCTCAAATGAAATGACACTTAACGGTCAACGCGCCCGCTGGAAAAGCCAAAAATAGGCCAGCGCAGGACATCTTGTGTGCCTAGTGCGAGACAGGGATCTCAATTGAAAAATGGCTTCTTGTTTCTATCTCTTCTTCTCACTCTCTCTTCTTCTCCTCACTTATTCTCCTTCAAATTCACAATCCAACCAGGTAATTCATACCACTACTAATTTCTTATCTTTGAATTTCCTTATTTGCTTCACTTGATGATTGGTTTCTAAGTAAATTTGAGTTGACTTTCTGTTTGGTCGCCGAGAAAGTGAAAAACGCTATTCAACTTTTTTATACTGACTAATCAATCAATCAAGATAAAGTATTATTACTTGCAAAGAGAAAAGGATTTGAAAATTTTGGTTTTTTTTTTCACAGTTCTGCGAAGCTGGGATTGGATATGGTGAGGTTGGATGTGGACTTTCATCATCAACGAAGCTGTTGATCAAGGGAGGAACTGTCGTGAATGCACACCACCAAGAGGTTGCTGATGTTTACGTAGAGGATGGGGTTATTGTTGCTGTCAAGCCTGATCTCAAGGTTTTTAATATATCTACTCTCTCCTTTTTTTTCGTTTGTATCTGTACTGTAGCTAAGGCTTTACTAGAAGTTGGTTTAATTTCAATCTTTTTGACCCAAAAACAGGCGAACATAAATTGAAAAAAAAAATCAGATCTTTTGTAACTGTTTACAAGTGTTGGATTTTTTTTTTGCCGATTAAGATAGAATGAAAATAGTCTTAGTAGAAGCCATCAATGATTTTTTAGGAAGAGCTATTTCAAGTTCTTTGATGAAGTGTCTTGGAAATGGTAGGAGATGCTTTCTCATTTTCAAGTTGTTATGATGTAACATATAGCAGCAGTTTCAAACTTGCCAGTGTCGTGACAGTTTACTAGCTAGCACCATAGAAAGGAGAGGAAAGTATGATGATGTTGATTTGTTATCCTTAATTGAAGCAAGCAGGCAGATTTTATATGTTTTACAGGAGAAAAAAAATCTGATTGAGCAAGATGTATTCCTATCTATCCACCTCTTGAATTAGATTTCCTCAGCTTAAGGAAGGTTTGAATTTGGTAGAAGTCATATCTTACGAATTCCACTACTGAGATAAGGAACGCCAGTGCAAGGGACCACCCACCCTTTTGCCTTGCCCCTCTCACTCCCTAAGCTAAGGAATGAGAGGGCCTAACTCTTTGATAAGAATACAAATAAGATCAATAAAGGCTAGGTAAGCTATGCAATAGCTTTGGCAGAACCAGAAAAAAAGAAGAAGAATCAAAACAAATGAGGTACGGAAAAACTAATAAGATCAGGCAGCTTGTTTTAGTTCTAGCCAACTTCACAAGGGCATTGATAATGGGCTTGCATCGATGAAAAGGGGAACAGATTATTCTAAAACTAAATTTTAAATGGATTTCAGTTCTTCTGACAGGAAAGTTCATATGATGATAAAGTTTGGTCACGAGGGGATTTAAATTATTTGCAATCTCATATCAATGATACTTGAAAACTAACATCAGCAATTCTGGATTCCCTGTATGTGGATACAGATTCACAATTTATTACGTGAGAATTCCAAGGAGTAATATTAGTTAGACATGCTGGATGTATTTCATCAAAAAATTCAGGCTCAGCAGGGCATTTTGGTTGCAAATACAATGTAAGCCTACTGAACTTGCTAAATAAGTTACATAAAGTGCAGGATTCTGGGACACCATAATACTATAGTCTTAGCAGCTCACGGTTCATAGCTACTTATGCCCGCCTGATACCTGTCTTCATGTTAAATCTGCTTTATTCAGAATGTGATTTAAATTCATTAACCTCTCACGTTGCTAAATGATCTGGTTTCTTTAATGCTTTGTTTTGTCTCTCAATGCTCGGGCTTTACTTTATGATGTCTTTAATACTTAGTTTTCAATTGTTTGGTTGCTATTTGCAGGTTACTGATGATGTTAAAGTAATTGATGCCACTGGAAAGTTTGTCATGCCAGGTTAGTTGCGGTATTATCTCTTCATGATAGATCAATTTTTGTGTTTTAACCTTTCTAACAGCAGGATTTTGTATGCTTCACAGATCCCATACACTAGGATTTCCTTCTATCTCTCCTTTTTCTTTCTTACACCAATCTTATTATAAAACACAAAGCTCTAGAGATATAGCTATCACTTGTCTACTACTCTTTCATGCATTCATTGTTGCAGTTCAAAGAGAGTTTTGGAATCTAAACGAGCTAGGCACATTAATCACTCTCTATGCATCTTTTATAAATCTAATACATCTTTATAATGCAAGAATCAGCTCTTGGATGCTTCCTTTCAATGTTTCCTTTCTGCACCGCGCTTTCAATGTTCATATTGTGAATTCTTTCCTCTATGTTAGAAGTAATTTGAGTGCGTAGTGACTATCTGGTTAGCTGTTAATACCAATACAGGGTTTAAAAACTTAATGCAAATCTTTCCATTTTATGGCTGCCATCTTCTCCTTGTAACATCATCAGGTGGAATTGATCCTCACACGCACCTCGCTATGGAGTTTATGGGCACTGAAACTATTGATGACTTTTTCAGTGGTCAGGCAGCAGCATTAGCAGGTGGGACCACAATGCATATTGACTTTGTTATACCAGTAAATGGCAGTTTAATAGCAGGTTTAGAAAGCTATGAGGAAAAGGCAAAGAAATCATGCATGGATTATGGTTTTCATATGGCAATCACTAAGTTTGATGACAGTGTTTCAAGGGATATGGAAATTATGGTGAGGGAAAAAGGTTGGTATTTTTGTTCAAGGTCATCCGTGGATTCTTTCAAGTATTTTTTTTTTCAATTTATATCGGAGAAACTGAGAAACAGCAACCTCTGGCTATTTATTTATTTTTATTTAAAATCTACATGCATTTAAATCTTGCAGGTATCAACTCTTTTAAGTTTTTTCTAGCATACAAGGGGTCGCTTATGGTCAATGATGAGCTTCTATTAGAAGGACTGAAGCGGTGCAAGTCTCTTGGTGCATTGGCCATGGTCCACGCAGAAAATGGAGATGCTGTATTTGAAGGACAGAAAAGAATGATACAACTTGGTATTACTGGTCCAGAAGGACATGCTCTTTCAAGGCCCCCACTGGTAATCCTTCAAATATGCTCTCCGCGTTGTAATGTGTGCCAACTAACTAAAAAGTCTGTAATTGAGAAATGATCTATGTGCTTCACTCTAGAATTTGTGTGAACCCCTACCCACCCATATCATACAAATAATCTTCTAGTAGCCTGTAGACCAAATCTGCTGTCCTTAAATTTTGTGAATTAGTTGTTCCAGTTGTTTTTAGTCATTTTCCTTTCTTGTTCCTCTATGATGTGTTGATTTTTCCTGGGAGGATTTAGTGCTTAGGTTGATGACCAATATGTGAGAGAATGTGGCAGACTGCTTTTACCTTTTTTGGTTCACTCCCTGTCTAATTAATCTTATGTGGTAAGAGATATGTGCTGTTTTTTATGATGTTATTAATGTGATTATCACAGGATTTTTCAATCGTGTATTTGATCTGCAGAAACAGCCTGTGTCTGATCCTTTAAGAATGAATTCTTGAGCTAATAAGATTAGCTTAGCGCAGCAATTTTTTTACTTTTTTACTGATCTCTGATTGATAACCGTTCGTGCTAAGCAGATATTTATTTGTATTATAAGGTATTCCATCTCCTTAAAGATTTTTTGAAGTATACATCTTTCTTTTATAATTTAGCATTTAGTTTGATTCTCGTGCAGCTGGAAGGAGAGGCAACTGCTCGAGCAATTCGTTTAGCTGGTTTTGTGAACACACCTCTCTATGTAGTTCATGTGATGAGCATTGATGCCATGGAAGAAATAGCCAAAGCTCGAAAATCAGGTTTAAAGTTTTTAATATTTCATTTTCTTGTTTGTTGAGGAAGTTTTACATGACCGCAGTAGTCAATTACAGTTCTCACCATTGTGAATAGAGTCTAACAAACATATAAAAGACACTATTGCTTACAGGGCGGTACATACTACATAGCCGTGAGTTTATAAGAGAACAGGCATTTTCTGTAACAGAACGAAACAGTTAAATTCGTTGCTGTCATCCCTTATATTTCATTTTTTTTTTTTTTACCTTTTCTCTTAAATTTAATATTATTAAGACAACCAGATTCAATAACACGCCAACATTGGTGTAAGATAATGGATAATGTCTGAAACAAGTAAATCAAAAATTTGGCTGGAAAGAGTAGCGGACTATAGATGAGATAGATAGTAATACTTCTGGAATACAAGCTGGACAAGTCATGTTTAATAAGGATGTTCAAGTAATAGAGAAGATAAAATAGTCCGCATGCCCAGTGAAATTGATCTTAAAAAACTGGAGTGGCTATAAATCTTTCACATGATTATTAAGTTAATTGATACCATGTGTGAGTATGAGAATAAGGATGATGTCCCATTTGAACCATTTATATTTATTACCTGACTCCTTTATGTGCTTCTCGCAATTGTGCCAGGCACTGTTGCCAGTAATTTTGATGGCTGCTTGTTCCTACATGCAATTGATTACTTACTGTAATCAGCCACTTTTATTCCCATCTATAATCAAATTCTACCCTCCCCTTATTAACACCCACTTTTGTGTATCCTGGGTTTCTGCATGATTTAGTTCCAAACTTGCACCAGCTTATTTCCCTAACTGCACTGCTTTATATCATCCCCTCTGCAACCTCTCGCTTTCTAAAGGCACTCAAAACCTTTCCTTTGGGACTCTAAACAGGGTTGTAAAATGTATTTCAACTGCCAGATTCTCTTTAAGACATTAGGTACCTAACTTGTTCTGTTTATGACTTCCCTGGTGCTATGTCGCTTCGATTTTATTTTTGTTCTCAAACCATGAAAGCCGGATCACTTTCTTCAAACTGCAGGACAGAGAGTTGTAGGTGAGCCAGTGGTTTCCGGATTGGTCCTTGATGATTCAGGACTTTGGGATTCTGACTTTGCCACTGCATCAAAGTAAGAGCCAGCACTCTGTCCATTATCACTATTATTATTGGATGGAGAGCGGAGGGAGGTGAACAAATTTGATCAATTTGTCATATATATTGATGGCCAAGCATTACTATATTCTCATTTTTCAGGTTTGTCATGAGCCCCCCCATAAGAGCAGCAGGACATAACAAAGTCCTGCAAGGTGCCCTTTCAAATGGAGTTCTACAGGTTTCTCTCTTGTCATTATAAAGATTGACTGGAGTAATAGTTCATACCTTAAAGATACTTGAGATCATCTAATTTCTGTAAAGCTAACTTCAGTGACAAATTAATTTCATGTTCTGGAAAATGGGGACATGTAGTCTCTTAAAGTTTGTGATGGTGATTATAAGCTTCAGATGCAATGTATAAATCTAGATTCACTGTTATTTTGAATCATCCAAGACTTATTAATTAATTTACTCATTTAAGAACAATCTCATTATTTGTTTCTCATGCCACTCATTACAATTTGCAGCTGGTAGGAACTGATCATTGTGTATTTAATTCCACACAAAAAGCCTTCGGGATTGATGATTTCCGTAAAATTCCTAATGGTGTCAATGGTAATAAAAATGTTATTGCTTAAGTCAAATCTATTCCTCTTCTTATTATGTTGACTCAATTTTAGCGATTTTTTCTTTTTTCTAAATCTGGCAAATGGAAACATAGGTATTGAGGAGAGGATGCATTTGGTTTGGGATACGATGGTGGTAAGGTTCTGTGACTCTTTGCATAATCATTCCTACGTACTATATTAATTTAAATTGTTGTCCTCATAATGGTTGTCAACTAAAAGTTGAGCACTTTCAGGAATCTGGCCAAATTTCTATCAATGATTTTGTAAGGGTCACAAGCACTGAATGGTATGCTTTGACCAATATTCTCTGTTAGTTTAGTGTCTATTTGTGAATCATGTTATTCAGTCTCAGGGTTAATAATGATAAGTATACATCATGTACAATCTGATGAATCACATGATTTAGCTTCATGAAGTGTGTAAAATCATTTTGATCCCTATGAATTTTCCAGTGCTAGGATCTTCAACATATATCCAAGAAAAGGAGCAATTATTGCTGGATCTGATGCTGATATAATTATACTCAACCCAAACTCAAGCTTTGAAATAAATGCCCGGTCTCACCACTCTAGAACAGATACAAATGTTTATGAGGGCAGAAGGGGGAAGGTAATTTTTTTCACTATAATTTAGTTCTCTTTTGTTTCATTAACAAGTAGAATTCAAAGTACCTGTTAGCCCTTCTTACATAAGGGGCCTCACACCAGTTTGACCGTGACTAAAGCAACAGTGTCCTAGGTTTTAATTGATGTCTATCATCTTTTGATTCTTCCAATCTAAGTGCTTGGTGTCTTGCAGCTATAGTATTCTCAGCATTGTTTCAGTTATATTTGTTCTATTCAAAATATTGCTTCTAGAGTGTGTCAAAACCATGTTAAAAATTAAAAATATTGTTGCTTGGGTTCAGGAATTCATTATGAAAGGTTATGTTTTTGTTGAGAGCCTGGAGTCACTAAAATACTCTACCTATTAAGCATTTTAGGAGAAACATAGCCATGTTGCAACCCTTGAGTTTTGATCCAGGATATCCTGATTTGTTACCACCAGAATTCATCCATACCTTGAGGCTATGCTCACATTTTTCATATTTTGTTAAATACATGGTCTTGTCCAATAATCTTTGGTAGAAATATCACCATTATATTGGCTGGGAAAACAAGATTAGAAAGGAGAGAAATATGCTGGCACACAAGTGAGTATGCATCTGCTAGTTACCTGTGGTGTGTGAGCGTGCACTGGTGCGCACTTTCACACTCACCAGCATCATGTGCATGTATTTTCATATTCATGTTTTTACCTAAACCCTTTCACTGCATGTTGGGTTTTGAAAGTTCATACCATCTTTTCCTCAGGGAAAGGTTGAGGTGACGATTGCTGGAGGACGAGTTGTTTGGGAAAATAATGAACTGAAGGTTGTTCCTGGCTCTGGCAAGTACATAGAAATGCCCCCTTTCAATTATCTTTTCAGCGGAATTGACAAGGCTGATGCTTCATACCTATCCTCCCTGAATGCTCCAGTAAAACGTTCTAAATCTACAACTTAAAGTCGCTGGTACTCCTACTAGGATTCTTCCTTTCTATTATAGATTGCATATAGGAGACTTATACACAATACCACAATGTACAAATTTGACAGCCAACTCCACCACGCTTCAATTCTAGACCATACTATAATAAACTTATTTACGAATTATGTAACACTAAATAATGGTAATGTTCAAATAATAAATGAACTGGATCATACCATATTCGGAAATGTTCGTGAATGCCCATTAATTTATGTCATATCACTGCTTTTAATTTAGTTCTAATCTGCTGGTATTCTATTTGCTTTCCGATATAAAGAACATTTGCAAGCAGAAAGTCATGCATAGTAACCAAGGCTCACAGCAAAAGATTACAAGGTTTCGAATTCATGACACGTCTTGTCTATAGATTCACAAAATAGAAATTTATATTTTAATACTTGAGAATTACATGAGTTGATGAACCCTAGGTTCTTGTGAAATCAAGGCCTAGTACAGCAATGAATGTAGGTCAAGATCTTCTTTCTCTTCTGCACGGCAATACATATAGAGAAGAATTAGAAATCAGAACCTCGTTGTTTGTTGTTTATTTTTAATACCCCCCCCCCCCCCCCTTAATTCTTTTTCCATGTGATTTATGTAGCTTCCCTCATTAAGTCATACTCTGCCAAGTAATGATCCATATGCGTTTACCAAAGACCGAGGGGACATGGACCATTACAGGCTGAGCATGGTAACAAATAACAAATGAGGAAGCGCAAAATTTAATCAAGCAAGCACAATAATCTCGTTGCTAAACTAAACTGTATAAAGAAGATAAAAGAGTGGACTGTAGACTCACAATGACAGGTTCTTCTTGTTGGCAAGCAGCAGCTAGTAGTTCCCTTTCATTTTCAAGGCTGGCGTGCCTGACGTCGGACTTGTGCTGCTTCCTATTAGCGCGAGCTCGTGTGAACACCATGGAGTAGTTGGTAGGTACCGGGTTCTTGGAGTCCCATGCTCCAAACTGAGGAACGGACAGCCCTCCATTTTTCTGTAAACAAAAAGAAGTCAAAGTGATCAATATTTTGTCGCAGAAGCTTACAAGGTCAGTTGCTCGGAATATAAACATAATTTAAATAACATGAATTTGGGTAGATATACTTGTAACCATTGTTAATGTTAAGTGAATTTGGGGAGGAATTCAACTTCCATTCTGATCTTGTTTTGGTTAATACCCCCTTGGTCATTAACGCGTATTAATCAAAACAAGATCAAGGACCCCACTTACAAAAATAAAAGCTGGTGATTGAATGCTAAAGTAAATGAATGATTTTGTCTTGGATATCAAAACAAGAAAACTCTCCCAGTTCCCATCTATCTCTAACTTTGCTCTTGGTAGTTTACAAGAAACAAGAATTCTTGTTGGAAAATAGCAACATCAGAATCAAAACACAAAGGAAAATCGAGAACAAATTATGTCCCCTTGAACTTCTGAAGCTGTGCACTTACCTCCCCCATTGCCATGACGAGACGAAGTAAGATTGTGAATAGAGATTATCAGTACGTAAGCACATACGTACAAGTCTATTTTAAGTGAGATCAGGGCTGCTCTGTCAAATGCCCTATTTTACTGATGGATGGAAACAATCAGTGACGGTGCCACCCTATTTTCGTGGGTGGCAAGCGTAACACTAGGCTTAAATTAGACAATGGCAGTAGAAAAGTTGAGAAAGTACAGTTTTTTTCTCTCCAAATTTAGAGTATGGTTACGTGCTGGATAGAGATTTTACTTTGTAGTGAGTGGTTATCCTTGACCAGCGGCCTCAAACAAAGGAAGAAAATCTAGAGGTGGGGGTGGACTTCCAAGTTTAATTCCTGCCGTTCACTTGAAAAACGATTAATGAAAGACAAGCCATTGTTCTAGTTCGAATGTTAAGACATGTTTGGAAAGCTTTGATTTTATTAAAATTATAATTAGAGATTTTTATACGTTTGGTAGTATTAGAATTAAATCCATTAAAAAGTTGTGGACAAATCTGTACGATTTTAATGCTTCTCCATCATAGAGCATGCAATTTCCAAATCATACTGCTTTCACTGGCAAGTGCTGACATGAACAGTCAATTATTTTTTTTTAGTGAGGAGACTTTTGTTTTATTTTGATACCTATTATTTTTTAAATAATTTTTTATATTAAAATATATATCAATGATTTTTTTAAAAAAAAATATTTTTAATCACAACATATCAAAACGATATAAAATATATAAATTATATTAAATTTTAATAATTTTTTTAAAATTTTTAAAAAATACAAATTAAATCATGTTTCTAAACAATTTTTTAATATGTTTCGAAAAGTTTTTAAAATTAGATTTAACTGATTACTCATATTTTTTCTACAAAATAATTCACTTGTGTGGGATAAGTAATCCTCAAATTAAAAGTAAAAGAATGAAAATTAAAAAAAATATTATTTTAGATAATTGTGCATGTAGATGTCTTGTTTTACATATATAGTAATCTTTGAGTATTTATACATTACAAATTACATGAATCTGCACATTATCCTACTCATAAGAATTATGTGGGAAATAATTACCTTGCCACCACATAGCTTAATTTTTTATTTTTTTTATAGATTATTTTTTTTATGTAATAATATTAAAAATAATTTAAAAAATATATTTTTTAATAAAAAAATATTTTAAAAAATAATTATTACTGTGTCTCGCAAATTACTCTAAAAATAAAGGAATAATAGGCTCCGTTCGTACCCTTTTTTTGAATTATTGGGGGTGGCTTTAAGCCCATGATTGGGCTCGGCTTTAGCCCTTCTTCCTTATGGGCTCTGTTTTGTAGCCCATAGTTTGTTGATGTTGGGCTCCGCTTTATGCTAACATTATCTAGGTTTTTTTTTCATTTGTGATTTGACTGGTAAAATTATATATTATATAATATTACAAGTTAAGGCAAATTTTACATGCTAAATCGTTCATAAAACTTAAAAATAAATAAAATCAGCGTGTCGACCGACTATTAGCATTTGATTGCAAAAAAATACTATTATGTTTCTCTATCAATTATGTGACCGTACAAAAATTTATTATGCTCAGTCATGTTTACTTAAAGAAGTAAAATAAATACATTGAGTGATGATGACTTTCTAGTGACCTTGGGTCGGTAATTACTTGATGTGTGGCATCATCAAGACAATATATATATATAAAAGAGAATAGTTGTACGATAGGAAATATAACCATTATTATATATATTATATTTAAAATAAACTGTTTTATGTTTATTTAAAAAAAATTAAAGTATTTTTTAATTAAATTAATTGAATATAATAATAACTATAAAACCTGGTATTTTTTGTATTTTAAAAAAATTAATTCAAATAAAAAATTCAAATCAAGTTAGAATATTATGCATGCATTTATTTAGTTGTGTTAATTGTTTTATTTAAAAATTTAGTTATTTATAACAACATGAAGGTAGAATAAGAAGCAAAACATAATAGTTTTTCATCAAAATTTGAATTGAATGTATAATATTTTTATATCTTATAAAAAGAATTATTTCAATTCAATTTACACAAAGATATATTATGTACCTGGTTTAAGTATATTGATATTTATAGGTGAATTTTTATTATTATTATAATAGAAATTAATATAATTTTAAAAAATCTCAACCTTAATCTTAAGTACATAACAAATTACTATTTTATCAATAAAAATTAAATTAAATATTATAATCTTAAAATTTATTATAATTTTACAATTTGTTTTTTCAATTCAAGTTTGTTTTATAGTAACAACCTTCTTTCTAATGCTTTCTCACCGTTTTTCCTCGGAAAATTGAGTCCACGTGATCATATCTCATAAAAATACATGATAATAATCTCCCCTCCTTTCTATAGAAATCTCCAACTCGGACTGAAAAAAATTCCTCAGGTAACTAACTATTCCTCACTTTCTCAGCACCCATACACCGCCACTAATGGCGCAAACAATCAGCCTCCGCAAAGGCAACACCCGTCTCCCACCTGAGGTCAACCGCGTCCTCTACGTCCGTAATCTTCCGTTCAACATATCAAGCGAAGAGATGTATGATATATTCGGCAAATATGGAGCGATTCGTCAAATCCGAATCGGAACCAACAAGGACACGAGAGGCACTGCTTATGTGGTTTATGAAGATATCTACGATGCCAAAACAGCGGTGGATCACTTGTCAGGGTTTAATGTGGCGAATAGGTATTTGATTGTGCTGTACTATCAGCAAGCGAAGATGAGTAAGAAGTTTGATCAGAAGAAGAAAGAAGAAGAGATTGTTAAGATGCAGGAAAAATATGGCATTACTACCAAAGATAAGTAGATTTTTTTTCGTTAATTACTTTAGTTTAAGAAATGATAACTCCTTTTGTTTTTTGGAATTGCTAGGTTTGTTATGGATGTTATTGATTAATAACAGTGCTTTAATTTTGCAATCTATTTATTAATGTATGCGTAATTGATTGATGTGTTGTTTAATTTAGTGCAATTGGTGATCTTTGATTAATGATTTTTAGGATTGTAAGTGTGTTTGTGTGGCAAAAATGACTGGATAAATAAAGAATTATCAAATTATAATATGCTGTGATTTTTCTAGTGGAATTATGTTGTAAAGGCATGGAGAGTTGAATTGAACTTGGTTTACATTTTACCTTTTGGTTTTTGAATAATTAGAGCTACAATAGGTTATATTGAACATATCATCTTTTAGTCTGAGTTTGTGAAGTATGCAGGAGATTTTTTTCTTCTTGTTGTTGTAGGAACTTGGTATTTCAGTGTAAATAGTACGTATGCATTTGTGGGTATGATGCTCTTTTATCTTGTCCGATTCTTCATCTAGATGTAGTAGTACTAATTGAATCTTGGATAAGTGATCGATGGTCTTCTTTTTAACTTTCCATTCTTGAGAATTTTGCTTGTGCTGGTGATAAGATTAGGGTTTACAGTGGCTGCCTTATAGGATTTTTTTACAGAGGAACGGTTATTTGATGGAGGAATTAGGTGCGGGTAGCTTTGGAATCTTTATGGCTGTACCTGGATTGGGAGATAATTGTGAAGTTTTGATTATGCAGAATATTTATATTGATTTGACATGGAAAAATTATCCTGAGGCAAAAGATGGAGAAAAATGAAAACCATAACCATGGTTATTCAAGATTGCTGGTGCTGAACTTCAAATTACTTGTGAGGATTTAAGGGCTAGCAGTGGATGTAATCCTTGTAGCTTCACATTTTTTGGAAGGCTGGCAAATTGTTGTGGAGGCTGCATGGTGTGAATGAAGAATCTGATACTGAGATTTTGCTGTTGTTCAAAGAAAAATTTCTCGGTATAAAGAGTTTTGAAAAACAATGGCGAGGCTCACTCTGAGGATTGGAAATGCAGGTAGGAATTACTAAATTCCTAAAAGTAAAAAGGATTATAAATATGTTTAAGTGCACGTTAATTAATCATGGAGGCGTAGGTGAACAGTTGGATGTTATATGGTTGGTTGATCAGGCAACTATTTTGCACGTGTCTGACCTTCAAGACCATATATACAATTCTTGAGAAGAGAGAGATTGCGTGACAAATGAAGAATTGGATTCTTTTTCCATGAATTGCGTGACAAATGAAGAATTGGATTCTTTTTCGATGAAGCTCTAATATTTGAGTTAGGTTATATCAACTAAAACTAACATGTTTGGGTGAAGATTTAGAGAAGGGGAAGGTTCTCTTGATTGCTTTATTTGATTTAGCTGATGAGATTTTACTTCAAGGCAAAAGGAGATTGTAAACCTGAATCAGCAGAGACTCACCACGCGACCGTTGAGATGGTGCTCCTTTTGCTAATTGTATGTGCCTGCTTGTATTCGTGGAAAGGGATGACTGCCCTGCTTAAGATTGGATATGGGTGCAAGTAAATTCATTAGGCATTAGGCAGCTTTCACCTGTGATAGATAGATGGAAACGCTTTTGGTTGTTAATAATTGGTTTCGATCTTTTTTTTTTTTAAATCTGGATTGGATCAGTGTCAAAATTCAGACCATGCACCTACACAATGACAGAAAACAAGGAGTAATGATTTAGTTGTTACTCCTCGAACTTTTTATTATTTTTCTGCATCACATTTCACATAAATAGTGAAAGATACACTGGAACTTATACACTGGAACTTTAAGTTGCATCCAGGAGTAGGAATTAGCAATATCCATAATAGCCAGCGCCATCCTTGGCCAATCCTTTCTTGCCTTCATCTTTTTGACATGCTCCTCCATTCAATGGTTTCTCTCAGTGGCCAGCAACCCAACTTCTTCTCGCTACCTGCACTCATTAAAAAATAATCAAGTCATCGAAGAAATCTTGACATAATCTTCATATATTTAAGAGCACTGCTGCCATGTCTAGTGATAGAAACTTAGTATAAAATTTAGAATTTTTCAAGCATTTCCTGAAAAGTGCACAAATTTAAAACATGGGTGTGTTAGTATCTCTATGACACAACACTGGAACGTTTTATCGAAGGACTTAGAAGTTAGAAGTGTGAATTTCGATCAGTTTTTAGTGATTCTATCCTCCTGTGAGCAAATAATTTGTTATCTACCTTAGCCAACAAAAAATAAAGCAGCACGGGGCTTAAGGAGCATTTTACTAGAAGAGGTAAAGAGAATAAGAAAAAGGAGGGTGGCAAAAACTGAAAGGCTCTTACAGGCGTCCATATTACCTAACTGCTCAGTGTATATTACAAGATATTTCAGTAAGATTTGCAGCTTCTGATGTTGTGTAGGAGGCGGCATTTGCCAATATTTATATGGAGCACTTGTGCCTAGATTTCTCAATTTTTTGGTTGAATTATTGTTTAAAAAATGATAATAATAAAAAAAGGTTGCCAAGTTTTTAAGGTGTTGCCATATTATATGATAAAACTGCCACGTAGCATAAACATTGCCGTAAAAAGGAGATATATGACTATTTTCCCAACAATTTCCCCAGAAATAACTTAAAGTGTTTATTGATAAGAGAAGACATCCCTAAAGAACACTTGCCTAAAAATAGGATTTCGGATCCTAAAAGCACTCGGATATGCCTGCAAGCTGGGGGGTAATGCCCTAGAAACACAAAACCAATTGATACAAGACACATTGGATTACACTGCAAACTTATTAAACGCACGAGCATGAGATATTAAACCAAAACGCTTAGGCCCAATCCAAGCCCAATTATCTACCACGATTTGTGACGCGGCATCGTATTACTTGTGAATTCCTCCACAAAATTTCATGTCAGTCTTAACCTTGCATTAAAAACTAAAAAGACCCCCAAAACCCTCAAAATCTCGAAAGTACCCAACGAACCCAATTCCTTAAACCCTTCCCAGTTCACTCACCCTCTCTCCGTCACCAAACCCGACCCGCCCAAGACGATCCACGGTTCGTTCAATCTTTGCAAAAGCTTGAAGGCAGTCGCATTTGAGCCGGCGACAATAAGAACCCGATTTCGAAACGCCTCTGATGAGAAATTTTGTTAATGTTGTAGCGAGATCCTTCTTTCTATCAAGCAGCCTCCTTTTTCATCTTCACAAAGTTCGTTTCTTCCTTCGAAAGGTTACTTAATTTGACTTCCCATTTCATTACTGTTATTATTCTTGTTGATGAGTCTTTTTCTGGAAGTTTCTTTATAATTTTCTTTTTCTGTTGTTTGGCACCTGATAAACTGGGATTTTTCAGTTACATTTGGTTAATGGTGATCAAGTCACCTCTACTCGAAATGGGTTTTTCCTCTTTCTTTTTTGAAATTAGAGCTGAAATAACATCGAATTAGTTACTTTTTGTAGTTATGAGCTTTGAAACTTTGCATTTCTGACCGAGTTTAATTGTATGTAGTTTGCAAATATTATGGACGGTTTCCTTTTCTTTTTCTATTTGGTTTTACTTTCTAATGAGAATTTTAGTTGGTATTGATTATATCTCTAATACAGAATTGTATCACATCCATCCCAGTTGGTTCTCATTGGATTTTGCCCCACTTTGCCACAATTACTGAAGTCATTGGTCATTACAAGCAACTCACAACACGAGCGCCTTTTGATGAAGAGGAGATCAAGGATGATAACTTGAATCAAATGCTTGAAGCTGTTGAAAATGCCCCAGAATGCACTGCTAGGAAAGTCGGAACAGCTTATGTCCATAACTTATGTAAAGCTGGAAATCTTTTTGCTGCGGTTAGACTGCTGCGATTGTTATGCAATAAAAACATTTTCCTTGGTCCTAGTGCATATAATATAATTTTGGTGACAGCTAGTGAAAAAAACGATGTTGAGATCTTGTCCCAGGTTTTCAAGGATTTGATCTTGTCTTTTCAGTCATTGCCTTCATCTTTGTATCTGAAACTTGCGAGGGGTTTTGTGAAGTCAAACGATGATGTCCAGCTACTGAGACTTGTCAAAGAAGTTTCTGAATTGACATTCCCAAGTAGCACGAAGGTTGTAAATAGATTTATCTTTGCCTTTTCTGAATGCGGGCAGTTTGACAAAGCCATTCTGATATTTGAGCAGATGGAGAATCTGAAATGTAAGCCAGATTTGGTTACATATAATACTGTTTTGGATCTTTTAGGTCGTGCAGGTCGGATTGATGAAATGCTTGGTGAGTTTGCCTCCATGAAGGAAGCAGGAATTCTTCCAGATTTTATTTCTTACAATACTTTGCTAAATCAGTTGACCAAAGTAGGAAGATTGGATTTGTGTTCAGTGTATTTCCGAGATATGGTTAAGAATGGAATTGAACCGGATTTGCTTACATACACTGCATTGATTTGGAGTTTTGGCCAATCCGGAAATATTGAGGAGTCATTGAGACTCTTCAATGAGATGAAAACAAAGCAGATTCGTCCCTCAATTTATATATATCGATCATTAATTGCTAGCTTGAAGAAGATGGGAAAGGTTGAATTGGCAATGACCTTTTTGGAGGAGATGAATGCATCAATGTCAAACCTAGCTGGTCCCAAGGATTTCAAACGAACACACAGATAGTCGCACACAGAGAAGGAAGGGTTTTTGCAATTCAAAGGAGAGTACTTGGTGCAGAAGTTAGCTCAAGCTAGGTAACCAGTGGAGGTCCTATACCTGTCTTTATGCTGATAATGGCATGCTGTTATTGCTACTCTCTTTCTGATTTACCTTTCTTGACAATTTCTAATTGCTCCCAGAATCCATTACCTTGGCAGTCTTATATGTTTCCATGCTACAAAATAGTCCTTGTTAGTGTCATCATAATCATTGAATTTGTGACTTGGGTTTAAAGAAGTAATGTCTAGAATTACATATTTATCTACATTGAAAATCAAATTGAAAGGATTCAATAATTAAAAACTTTATTAATAATTTGTTATTTCTGACTAGTGATTGGAATTCTCATCAATAAGTCGATCCATGTGCACTTGAGTTTGTGGTATTTTGAGTCAATTGATACTGATGTACATTTCAAGAGTTGGAGCAAAATGTGCTGTGGATGTATTATGTTCTTAATACACTTAATTTATAATTCCTTCAACACTATTTATTATGTTCATTGAATGTGAAAAATTATGTTTCAATGCCTCTGATCTTTCCTATTTTCTTTGTCTGAAACCTTGCAAGCTTTTGAAGCTGGGGTTGCTGACTTGGTATGGTTGTCTTGTCATCTGAATCTAAACACGTGATTCGCTGAATGTTCATACAAACTGTTCTCCTAAAACCTGGAAGTGGCCAATTCATCAAATGGTTGCTTAAGTGTAGTTGCATAGACCAATTTTGACAAAGCATCCAAACTATAGAATCACTGGATAATTTTCCAATTTTTCCGTATCTTTATGGAGTATTTCTTTTGCATATTCAATCCCGGAGAAATCCTGAGTAAATTGACTAATCATGCCGTTTATTACTGCTTTAAATATCGTTGCTTTTGCTTTCCATCACATTATATATTCCTACTGTTCATTTTCATTTGCAAATCGTTGCTGTAGTAGAGTTTTGCTGGCCTTTTCTGTTGCCAATGCCTTCCATTGAATAATTGCCGACTCATCTCAAGGCCAAGGCAAGAAGACGTTTCTCAAACTGGTTTGGGTGGCGGCCTGTCACCAATTCTTCACGGTGGGTTCCTTGGTGATCCTAGTCAGGTGATTTGAGTGCTATTTTTATTTTATAGTGCCCCAGCTAACTAGTTGGTGCCTGCAAGTGATTCACAAATTTATTTATTTTTTCATTTGGTGCAAGTGACTCATAATACTTGACTGCACAGCCCTGGTAACTTGATCATGGCCTTGGGTCCTAATAGAAGAAATACACGGTCTCTTTTGTTAGACCAATCGTATTTAATGTAAATTTTCTATACATGTATAGATGATTGCAAATTTGTTTCATAAGCTAGCTAGCTTGTGATGATAGGAGGCAGCACATTTAACCTACCTCTTTGTTTGGTTATTGTTGTTGGTTTCTCACTGAAGAAAAGCTGTGATATCTCAATGATGGAAATCCCCAGCCAATATCTGTAGAAGACTCCTTAACAGTTCATGTGTAATAAGTTTTAGTGCATTGTTGTCTCATACAGTCTGTCTAGAACAACCATTTATAGACAAATAAAAGTATTCATAACTATATGAATGCTCTGTTATATAAGAAAAGCCTTCATCCTGAAGTTACAAACCCGTCATGTATAAAAATATGAACCAAGAAATTAAAAAGGATAATAATAAAAAAACTGATCAAAACATGTAAACAATCCCTAACAAAAGCAAAATCCCATGCAATTTCATGTTTAGGAATTTCCCATATAATGAAATAGATCCAGAATCCTTCTTAACATCAGTGTCCTGCTCATGAGGATTATTGATGTCAAAGGGCACAGCGGTATCTGGAGTCGAGTCATAATCGACAGCATTTGGGGCCGGGGCCTGATCGGATGGGTCTTTCAGACTGTCCGGCAACCCTTTTCCATGAGACACGGTTATTTTGAAATGCTGACCATTATCACATTGCTCCCCATCATAATCCCCGGAGAAGAAATAGGTTGGTCCTTGAGCAGAGGAACTGCCACCGTGACTCCCTGCGTAAGAGTGTTGGATGGATTGGCGGATGACCATTCCACGGTGTCATTGTCTACGGAGTTGTCATAATCACACAGCTTGTATGTGGTGAAATTGTATGTTTGAACTACTGAATGGTTATTATCTGTGTTGAAAACTGCATTAACAAGAAGAACACCCATGAACACTATGTGACTGTAAATAAATTTAACAAAAAAATAATGCCAATTCAATGATAACCACACCATACTGCATTACTAAAGATCTTTCATGCTTGTAGCATTCAAATCACAATTGACTAATAGATTCTACTCAGATGGAACAGATTACATCATTTTCCTCTCAGCAAGGACAGGCAACGAGTTCCCTGTTTCAAGGCTCTTTTCTTTTCTTTTCTTTTTTTGAGGTGGGAAGAGCATGTTTACTGATGTTCATGACTGAAAATTAAGGTGTTGCAGTTGAGAATATCCTGACGGTTATTTCAAGAAAACCTAGCAGGTTCTCTTTCTTCTTCTTGCCGACAAAATCAATCATATTATGCCAGATAGAAACAGGAGTGTCAGAAGGAACTGGATACCAGATAAGCCTGTCAGTCAGCGATATATCCGTACGACACCTATACGGAAGCTCATCTGCTTATTTTCTTAAAGAAAAATTAGCAAATCAAGATAAAAGTTTTTTTTATCTGGGGTGGAGTAAAATTTAAAAAAAATATATTGATGAATGATATACTTTTATATTATTATGTTTTTGAATCTCAATACTTACTAAATATTGTTATTTTTAATTGTGATATATACTTTGAAATAACATAATTTTAAATTTTTTATATTTTTAAAGAGTAACAACTTAATAAGTAACTACTAATTTTTTGACTTAATCAGTTGATCAATAATCTAATTGTATAAATTGATTTATCATTTTAAATAAAAATTATAATTTTATGATTTTTCAAAAAATATGTTTTTTTTGTCAACATTGTGTACTAAAAAGCAAATTTCAATTGAAATTTTAAAAAATTATTGTTTATATAATAGTTATCTTTTGTGTTTTAGTGCTAACAATGCAGACTTGCAATTTCAGAGCAATTAAATATGGATTTATAACAACTAAATAAAAATATATTTTAGATAAATTACTTGTAAGAGTAAGTTGTTTATTAATGCATTAGCAAATATTTTTTAAATTATTTTTTATTTAGAAAGATATTAAAATAATATATTTTATTTTTAAAATTTTACTTTTAATATTAGTATGTCAAAAAATTTAATTTTTAAAAATATAAACACAAACATTCATGTGGTAACCTGTGACGTGAGTGTGACAGGTTTGGGATGATCGAAAACCCACGTGCCTACTGTTACCTTTATTAGAAATACTTTCGTCTATGCTTTTTTCCTCTCTCTTTTTTTTAAGCCTAGCTTTTGCACTCACATCTATGCAGGATCTAGGCTTTTCTTGGCAAAGCATCCAACCATCATGGGACAATTGCATTTGTAAGTACTCTAACTTTTGATATTTTTTCAATTAAGCATATGAATTTTAATTTCTTTAATTTGGATATATTTTTTTTGTCCAAATTTTGTCAATTATTCCATTAAATAATGATGGTGTGTCCTTTACCTCATACTGTTAAATTACAACTTTGCTCTTTGATTCCTGGAGAGAACTTTAGCTCCTAAATTATTATACACTTTTCATATAGGATTGTACTTACATGGATGTAATTATCTCAATAACCGTGTACTTTTAAGTTAACTAGCTCTCGTTATTAGATGCCTCAAAATGAAATGAAGGAATATTCCCAATTCCATTTACTCCGAGAAAATGAGCTTAGCCTCGAAATATTGGCTGTATTTTGATTCCCTCGTGATTTCGAGGGCGAACAAAACAGTCAATTAGAGACACTCTGCTACTGCTGCTACTGTGTTAATAATTATTTTTTAAAATAATTTTTATTTAAAAGTATACCGATATAATATTTTAAAATTTATTTTTTTAATAAAAAATAAAAAACTAATTATTTAAAAAATAAACATGTTTAATGCTTTTCCTAACGTATGTATGTCAACTAAATTATGGGTTCATAACTTTATTATAGCACGATTTAAAAACAAGAAAGTTGGGAGCTCACCAAAACATTAGATAAGGTGACATGAGATCAGATTCATGTGAAAGAGTTTAATGTTGTTAAGGTTAGCTTCATCCATTTGGCGACCAAATCTGATCTCCTGATTTTTACTGTGAATTCAAACAAATAGTATGTATTTAGGCCAAAAGGAAGAAATGAAGATACAAAAGGAGATGCTTCGAGATTTATTAGATTTCTTTCTACTGGTTGAGACTAGCTAGAGAGAGAACTTCCCTCTTTCGGTGTAAATTTACTCTAAGTTCACAGAATTGTGGCATCGCTTAAAGTAGAAACTCAAAATATATAAAACAATGATTAAGATTAAAGACTCAAAGGAGTGACCACAAAGCATAAGGAGAAAGCAGAAAGAGACGAGCTATGGACAGATAAATGGAATTTTTATGGTATGTTCAAATCCCAAAACATACGCTAGTTGATAAAGGACTTACTGAGGAAATCTCCCAAGCTGAAGTTCTTGCCAGCAGCCCATTTTTGGTAATTGACATTGGACTTAACAGTGGTGTCATACCAACCCAAGGAGCCACCCACTGTGTAGTTCTTGTAAGCATCAACAGATCCCGAAAAAGACAGTAGAATAAGGCTAGAGAAGGAGAGGAATAGGAGGCCTGTCCTCCGTTCCATTGTTCTTGGGTTCTGCGAAACTTGGTGGATGTGGAGAACTGTGTGGACTGAGGAATAAAGGAAGGGAATTATGGCAAGTGTTATGCTCCAAGGCCTTATATATTTCTGCCACTTATTTTCCTTTGAATGACTAACATGGTCATACCTGTTCCTTTAACATGATAAAAGAAAACGAAAATCAAAAGGAGATGATATTGGGTTTAGTATAAATTATTTATTTTCGTTTTTTTGGGCCCTGTGTTCTGCCTTGTTCTGTAGGAAAGGGTCGATCAGAACCCTAATTAATCTTAGACTGAGATATTATTTTGGATCATTTTGGTTACTATCTCACTTCTAGAAAATGTAGTCATTAGCAACGGACTACTCCGTTGCAAATAATACTAAAATCCATTGCTAATATAATTTAGTAATAAAATTAGCAACGGCAAATTTCGGATGCAGATTTGTCGTTGCTGATTCTTTAGCAACGGATATATCCGTTGCTGATTTCCCAGCAACGGAAATTCCGTTGCTTACAATTAGCAACGGATTTTCCGTTGCTAATTTTAGCAACGGATTTTCAACAACGGAAATTCCGTTGCTTATTTTGGGAATTTGCTGAGTATATTAATTTTATTAAATTAATTTTTATTTATTTATTGAAATGATTTTTAATTTGTTTAATTAATTATTTATAGATATTTTGAAAGTTGTAGAATATATATAACCAATATAAATTAATTTTAAAAATAATTGTATAACTAATAAAAAATAAAATAAAAATAATATTCATATTATAAAAATTTAGTCAAACTTGCATTAATACAATTATGTCGAAATACAATTAAAAAAAATAACAAAAGATACAATCATGGTGGTGGTTGCGAAGACGAACCATGATATTGGGGATCGACACAAGATTGATCAGGATATAGTGATCGAGGTGTAGGTCGATAAAGTGGTTGAGATGTGGGACCCATAGGTGTCATTATCTGGGGAGCCATAGGTGAAGGCATACCTTGGCCAATATTTGATGTCCCACCACGGTATCCAAGATTGTTCACAAGATATTCTTGCATAGAATCCATCTGCCGTTTCATTTCAAGAATAAAATCATCTTTTTTCTTTATCTCCTCTTCTTTATCCTTTATCGCTTGTTGCAACGCTCGATACGATGAACTGGAATATGATGACTCCACCGAGTAGGAATGTGATGAAGAACTTGTACTAACTATAGATTTTGGCATACGAGGTGCACCATATACCCTACCTTTTGTAACTCCTCCTGAAGCCACACACCAAGCTGCTCCATCAAATGAAGGATGATTTTCTCGATTAGTTCCATACTTTGAAATCATCTCCTTTTTATAATTCTCCTACAAATAAAATACATGCATCAATAAATTCATTTGAATGTTAAATAATACTTAAGTTATATTAAGAAATAATCAAATAAAAATACATACAACCACTTTTTTAGACTTGTTGTCGACGAAGCTACCAGACTGCTTAGTACTCTGATGCAAAGCTGAAAAGACATCATCCCATGGAGGTTCTTTTCCACCAGCTTCCTCTTGCTTTCAAGATTAATAAATATTATAAAAGATAAATATATAAAATTTAATTCATTATCTTAAGCATAATAAAAAAAATCATTACCATGTTAGCTCGATATGATGCAAATGACACTGTTCCTCCAGAATGAGTGCTTATTTTACCATCTGTTTTGGTTAATCGATTCCTCTTAGCAGATTCAGACCTCCTTTGAAATTCAGGGGTGGACCAAACATCTTTGATCATTTGATTCCAGTCATCATTGTTTATCCAAGCAGGACCTTTATCAAGGCAATCTATAATATTTGTAGTGTTTTCTTTTGACATGGCTTTCTTGCGAGCTCGTGTCAATTGCTGATTCAAAGCTATCCTAGCCTTATCTTCCCAAATATTACGAACAATCGACTCATCTTCCTCAGGAAAGGAATATTTTTTCTACCAAATAATATATATACCAAGTTAAAAGAGTGCACAAAATTTCAAATTATATAAAAAATTAATCATATTGTTATCTTGTTCCGAATTTGCAAGATGATATAATAATTAAAGAAATTAAATGATATTAAAGAGTAAACAAGAAATAAGAACAAATTTTCATAATGCTATATTAAAGTGATCAAAATTTAAAAAAAAATGACAATTAGTGTTGGTTCTTACCTTAAACTCTTTAAAGAGTTCATCCCTGCACATTGAATCTACTTTTTCCCAAGAGTGCCATGCTCCTTTAAAATTGGACCTCAAAATATCTCCGATTGCACGTCCACACGATGCGTTATTGAACCTGAAAATATATAATAACAAACTTATAGTAAACAAATAATTACATAATAATAAGTAATTTTTTCATACCTGAAAATATAATTTTTTTCAGTTAATTTTTAAAAATTTAAACTTACTCTGTTGTTCCATATAAACAAAGCTCTTTTTTTCTTGTAATTGGATCCATTGGTGTGTCAAAACCCTTCCTTTTAACATTTTGATCATAATTGTATGGAGAAGATGTTGAACCGTGGTTTGATGGCACACCATCTGCATCCTCATCACATACACCTCTCTCATTACTACCGTCTCCCTCATCTTCATCTCTAATGTTCACATCATCACCATCACCATCAACTCTCCCATAACTCCTATATGAATTATGTCCTCCATAAATAAGTTGGTTATCTCGAGGGAAACCTCCTTGAGTTTGAAGCAAATCTTGGAAGCGAAAGCCCTCACAAAATTGATATGCTTCAACCCTCCCATAATCACATTGAGGAGGATGTGTACTCCCCAAAGTAGGTATATAACACTCATTTGCATTTTGATACACAAGTTGCTGAAATGTAGATCCTTTGTTATTATGCCTTGATATAGTTTGAAATGATTTGGATGAAGTGGACCTGTCACTCCTTGAAGTGGACCTATCACTCCTAGAATCTAATATGGATCCTCGTCGAGGCATGCTAAAAACAAGAAAAAACATAAACATTATCATATGAATATATACAACATAACAATAAATTAGCTCATAGTCAAACTTTCAATAACAAAAAATTCACAGATATTTTTCCAAGAGTGCCATAACTAGAATAAAAACAAACTGTTAAATCTCATTAAGCATTCATTGCAATAAATTAGCTCATAGTCAACGTAATAGTCATAACTTCAAAAAATATTATACTTCAAATAAAATAATTACTGTAACAACAACAAATATATAAATAACATCAAGACCATTTCATTAAGCATTCATTGGAATAATAAAAATCAGCCATGAAGTTTATATTGTCAAAAGCCAATTAACACAAACAATAATAAAAATATAAATCTAAATAATTACTTGATAGGAAATCAAAATTATAAGTATGCTTACCTTAATGTTTGTTCCTATAAATCAAAACATTGAGTACGAAGAACCCTTTTCATTAATGCTCCAGTATCTATCAGCAAGAAAACAAATCACAAAATAAACTATAACATCAGAATCACAATTTAAAGATTGATACTTCAAAGGTTAGAAATGGTTTCAAAGGTCAATGAAAATAATACATGTAATGTCATCCATAACACACACTTCAATAAAATAATAAAGAAAAAACATTGAAAGCCTAAATATTATCAAATAATATAAAATCATCATACATATAAAAAAAAATATTCATTACATATACTACGAAATATAATTAACCTATGCTACTCATTATTATCATCACTGCTAACCATGTCATCATTATCACACAAAACCATGTTTTCATCGTTGTCATCACCACCACCATAAGAATCATCGCCATCACCATCACCATCGCCATCGCCATCGTCATCGCCATCGCCATCGCCATCATCATCATCATCATCTTCTTCTTGTTCTTCTTCTTCTTCATTGTTTCCCCAATTTATGTCAAGTTGAAGCAATTCATGTTGACTGATTTCTTCATAATAAGATGATTCAACAAGTATATTTTGATCATCAAGTGTTTGGGTAGGAAGGACACGACATGGTTGATAAATCTCATCTGATTGATCAACATCAAATGATCGCACATTGTTGGCATCTTCAATAAATTCACCCATGTCAACATTATAACGACTTCTAGCAGTAGTCTTAATAACCGTCCACCATTCAGATGATTTATTACCAGGCGGATATGTATAGTAGACTTGTTGACATTGTTGTGCTAGAACAAAATCTTCATTTCCATGTAGTCGAGATGTATGCTTGATTTCAACCAAACCATTCGAACGATGTACTCTAATCCCTCGCTTTGTATCATACCAATTACATTTAAACATAAATAACTTGCACTTACTCCCCAAGTATTTGAGCCGAACAACTTCTTTAAGCATTCCATAATAATCACGTTCATTATTATCATAGCAACTTCCCTTCACACAAACTCCACTATTCATTGTCTTTTTAAAACGCCCATAACTTTGAGTATGAAATTTAAAACCATTCACATAATACCCATTATAACATTTCACTGAAGTTGAAGGCCCCATAGCAAGTCCAAAGAGTTGATTTCCAATTCCGTTACATTGGTATTCCACCTAGCATAATAGTTAACTTCATAAGAAATAGTGATTTAAAAGAGATTAGTAATCTTTTTAAAGTAACTAATTGACATAAAATATAAATACTTATGTATACTTACATTATTTTTTAACCAATTTGGAAAGATCTCTTCGCATAATTTTTCAATTTCAACATCACTCACATGTGGTTATTGTGACTTTAGCTCTTGACGACATTGCCTAAAATTTTCAAATATTAAAGTTAATAACAGATTATTATAAATTAAGTACAAAATAATATTTTATACTTACTCTAAATAAGGCTTAAGTTCTTGACAATTGAATATCACATAGTTATGTGCAACTTGCATTTCAGCATGGGACAACTGTCTTCTATAAAATCTTTTGGATAATTTTTTCCCTGGATAGGAAAAAATAGAGAGACATCCATCTACAATGTTAAGGCCACCATCATCATTCCGTGGAACTCGATTCCAAATTGTTTGCACGTCATCACCAAAATAATGAGATGCAAAATTGGTGATTTCATCAATCAAGTATGCTTCACATATGGAACCCTCAACTTTAGCTTTATTGGTCACTTTCTTCTTCAAATAAAACATATACCTATATCATTTCTTAATATTAGTTTATTTTTTTAAAATAAAAAGGGAATAAAATTAACATAGTATAAAAACATACCGTTCAAATGGATACATCCATCGATATTGAACTGGTCCACCAACTTTTGCCTCATAAGGTAGATGTATCATCAAGTGTTCCATGGAGTCAAAGAAGGATGGAGGAAAAATCCTTTCAAGTTTGCACATTATTTCAATTATATTCATCTGCATTAACTTCATATGCTGGGCATTTAAATTTGTTGTACAAATATCTCAAAAAAATACAGACAGTTCAGTTAATGCCTCCCATAGTGGCCTAGGTAAGTAAGGTCGGAAAGCAGTTGGAAGAAGTCTTTGAATGAAGACATGACAATCATGACTCTTCATCCCCGAAACCTTACATTGTGCCTCTTTCACACATCGTGAAATGCTTGAAGCATAACCATCAGGAAATGATAATTCCTTCAACCATGACAAAACTTCTTGTTGTTGTTTCTTGTGTAGACAATAAGTGCCTTTAGGTTTGTAAACCCGACCACTCATATCTTGTTGCAAATGCAGATTTGGCTTCTTACAATACAATTGAATGTCCAACCTAGCCTTTAAATTATCCTTACTTCTATTAGGACAATCCATTACTGTATAAAAAATATTGTCGAAGACATTTTTCTCAATATGCATGACATCAAGATTATGACGAATCAAATTTGTATGCCAATATGGAAGCTCCCAGAAAATGCTCTTCTTCACCCAATTGTGTTTAACACCAAAGCCAGGAATTTTATCATTACATGATGAACTTCCATTATGTCCCTCAGTATACTTGGACACTTCATTTAACATTTCCAAACCAGATGGACGAGGTAAAGGAGGGAGCCTTTCAATTACTCCTTTCAAAAACTTATCAGATTGACATCTATATGGGTGGTTCATGGGTAGGAATCGTCGATGACAATCAAAAAATGTTGTTTTCCCTCCATTTTTTAATCTAAAAGCCTTGCTATGCTCCATACAATAAGGACAAGACAGATTTCCATGAGTACTCCACCCTGATAACATACCATATGCTGGAAAGTCACTAATGGTCCACATCAAAGCTGCCCTTAATTGGAAATTTTCCTTTCTGTATACATCATATGTTTCAACACCAACTGACCACAAATTCTTTAACTCATCAATTAAAGGCCTTAAGAAAATATCAAGCTTTTTCCCCGGATTCTTTGGCCCAGGAATCATCATTGTCAAAAACATGAATGGTCTAGTCATGCACTTCCACGGAGGCAAATTATAAACAGTAACAATTACTGGCCAACAAGAGTATGTATTTGAAGACATGTCAAATGGACAAAACCCATCAGTGCATAACCCTAACCGAACATTTCTCGGATCTGATGCAAAGCTTAAGTGGACACGATTAAACTCCTTCCATGCCTCCCCATCAGATGGGTGCACCATAACCCCATTATCTGACGTATGAAAATGATGTCATGTCATATCTTTGGCATGATATGGAGACATGAACAGTCTCTAAAGCCTTGGTGTCAAGGGAAAGTATCGGAGTTGCTTCTCAGCCTTATTGGAACCTTTGCTAGTAGGATTTTTAGGTTTGTATCGTGAACTTCCACAAAAATCACAATTAATTTTCATAGCATCTACTCCATAGTATAGCATACAGTAATTAGGACACACATCATATTTCTCATAACCAAGTCCAAGTGGCCGCATAAATTTCTTGGCATCATAAAAATTGGATACCAAATTTTCATCATTAGGCATGCAACTTTTTGTAAAATCAATAAACTTGTTGAAGGCAGTCTGAGTCAAATTTAAAGTTGACTTCATATTAAGCAATTGTACACAAGCAGATAATTTGGATTGCTTGATACACCCATCCCACAAAGGCTCCTCCGCAGCTTTCAAAAGCTGAAAAAATTTAGTTGCCTCTGGATTTGGAAGTTCCTCTGCCACTACAGGACTAAACACATTATCATTATAGTATGCATCACCAACCCCCATTGCATCCATGACCAGATTTCTATATGGATTTTGTAGACAAACATCATTCACAACATGACTAATTCCAACCGATGAAGGTCCAACCAATATTGGTTGTGCGACATAAGGCTCCCCATGTACAGTCCAATTTTCATAACAAGGTAAAAAACCTTTTGTCAATAGATGCTTACAAACATCATCTTCCTTTAAAAACTTTTGATTTTTGCACCTAACACAAGGACATCTAATTTTCCCCCCAGATATATTTTTATCAATTGAAAAGGCAAAATTGATAAATCTTCTAACACCTGTAATGTATTCAGGACGAAGACGACCATCCATAAGACGACGATACATCCACGATCGATCATCCATGTTAATCTAATTAACATGATAACACCAATAAGTATTTTTATAAATAAGCATACTGCTTTAACTACTAGTACTTAAACAATCATTTAAATTAAAATATGTTGTCTAACCAAATAATCAAAATGGAATTTGGCCCTCTAAATGCCTTCATGGTTTTGAAATTAAATAAAGAAGACCGAGGCTTGTTCTTATTCTTTTTAAGAGGAAAATTACTAAAAACATGAACTTCAGGGAGCAATATGTAAAAGCAGAAATAAAAAGGACAGCACTATGGCTAGAAAAGTTAATTGAATATAATCCCAGCATCATGTTCACATAAACCTCCAAACCTAGGATCTACAAGGAAAATAAATTTAAATATAAATAATCTAATCCCAATGAAAAGCAGAGTTCCAATTAATTGAAAAGATTACAATAGGCATGCCCAGCAAACAAATTAAGCATAATCTAATTAAGCAACCATAAAAAAATGAAGCAAAATAGACTTACCTAAGCCCCAATAATCAATGACCCAAGGTGGAGATTTCCTTGTTGCAACTCAATCAGACTTAGCCAACTCTATTGATTTATATTGTGATCCAATAAGCCATTTATACTGCTGAAAAAGTAAAAAACATAAACAGTATGTTATACCTATCCACCTATATCAATTGCTAGTCTTTAAAACAAATGTAAGTTCAACTATGAAAAACAAAAAGAATATCCAAGTTAAAGTACTGTTTAGTTTTTATATTTTCATGGCAATTGTTTTGTCATAACAATTTTTTTTCTTCTAAGATCTAACCTAAAAATTTTCAATCTTGAACAAGATTACAAAGTTATTTTGAAATTTATTATCAATAAAGAATAAATGTTAGAATTACCATTGCTGAAAGAGCACATCAATAAAGCATAGAACTACCCAAGAAACACCCACTAGCATATAATGTTAGAATTTTTTTTTTAAAAAAAAAACATGGTTAAAAGAGCAAATTTCAGAACAGATTTAAAGTCTGTTTCATATGAAAATTAATTTTCAACATAAATCCCTTGATATGAAATATTATATCTTATGGTTTTCAAAAACATAATGACTAACTTATAAAATCATAAATAATGCATAGACTAAATTATAATGTACTCTAATTATTATCTCTTAAAACCTATAACTTAATAGGAATCTATATGCTTAGGACATAATTTTTCTACAAAACCAAGCCTTTGCATAAAATGAAATTCCAATGAGATGCTTTTTCAACTCAAAGAGCAGAACAACAAGGTACAAAAAGTATAGCATAAATAACTTAGCTATAAATAAACCTAGCTAACAACAAGTCAGATCAAGAGAAAATCAGTTCCAAGACTAAGAATTCACAGCAATGAACTACTGACTTCCCAACAACAATCAAAATAAATTTGGAGTTAATTGATATATTATTTAGTCATCTTCAGATTTCATTTTGGTCTCATAATTTCCATCTAAAAAGAAACTTAATATCAGATTCAATGAAAGAAAATCATTCAATTAATTTTTTTATATACAAACTACAATTGAATAAGGAAAAGAAAAATACAGTTCTATGTCCTGAAAAGTTAATTGAATATAACCAATATACAAACTGGAATTGAATAAGGAAATAAAAAAAAACAGTCCTATGCCCTAAAAATTGAAATATGCATATTTAAATTTTGATACAAAAGAATCAATACATACCACTTAATCCCGTCTTTGGTAGTTATTGCAATATCTGAATTTTGTTTGCTGAAAACAGGAACTCCATCAACCCTCCTACTCCCATAGCTATGTGGAATAGTCTTGAGAAGTTGGTGTGCTGCCTTGACTTGTGACAGCATAAATCAGATAAACAGAATTATGAATGTATCACAATAAACACAACTTTATGAATACAATAAGTGTGTATAAGTTTTGCAACTAAAACTAATAATTGCATATTTTGAAAAAATATTTACAAAAATCAGCAACCACCACATCCTAGTAAGTTGGATTGGCTGTGACTAAAAGGCAGCACTAAAACTTTGCAAGCATGCTCAATCAAATTACAAGAAGAAGAAAAGAAGCACTTGGACTGCTACAGAAGAAGAAAATCATCACAGGTTAACTAGTTGCTAGACTCTATAGATTTTAATAGCATCCATACACTGCTGTAACACTTAAAAATTATAGAAGTAGAGCATTACAAGATAAAAAGTTGAAGCAACAGGGTACATCTCAGTGAAAGCAAAGAAATTGAACTAATGCATAATTTCCATCGATCACTCTTTTCCAAACATATGAATTACAAGCATTAGTCCAGTAGCCTAAAGACATTCAATTTATGAACTATAACCCTAAAAATTAAATTGGGGGTTTTGATAAATTTTCAATTAAACATGCATAATTAAGTTATAGATTATGTTAAAAACATTTCATAAACCCTTATATTATCAAATTAATAGCCTAAAACCAGCATTCAAAGTATCGAGGAAAAAAATGTTACCTGTGTTCTTCAGTTACAAGTGACCGAGATGGATCTACAGGACAGAAAAAAACCTGAGATTGGAAAAATTAGGTGAAAGATTTTTAGTGTAAGTTAAATTGCAACAAAGAAAAACAAAAACCCTAAATTTTCAATTACCTGAACTATTGAAGAAAAGCGTGAAAAACCCAACCCGTTTACAATGAGAAGGGGTAAATCAGCATGTTCGATAGTGATAATGCTGGGTCTGGTTCGATGTTGCCATGGGTCTGTGGTTTTGGTGGTTTACAGAGAAAGATTGAAACTGTGCAGATGAAAGAGAAGAAGATGAAGGAGAAGAATTACGGGTGCTGAAGACACGAAAAAGATGAAATGTTTGGGATAAAGGAAAATCAAATCGATGAAGAAAGGGTGATTTTTCTATAGTATTGGATCGATGTTATTAGGGATGAAGGAGACTGGCAGAGTGAAAGTTCATTAATTTTCATCTGTTGGTTTTGTTAATTGGTCTCTGTTTGCATTTTGGTGTGGGGGGAGAGTACTGATGTAGATTTACCAAAGCCAGCAAAAAACAAACGGTTGAGATTTTATCCTAGTAAGTATAATCAACGATGTTTGTAATTTTAGTTTTATATTAAAATTTAAATAATTATTTTTTTAATTACCAACGGAAAATCCGTTGCTAAATTCAACGTAAAGTTTGCAACGGATTTTCCGTTGCTAAAATCCGTTGCTAACATTAAAAAAATAATATATACGTAATCTGTTGCAAATCTGTTGCTGAATTTAGCAACGGAATTATCCGTTGCTAAATTCAGATGTTAATAGCCCCTGTTTTTAGTAGTGTCTTCTTCGTTTTGCTTTTTTTTAATATATATATATATATATATATATGTGATGGAGATTATCTTGAGCAGAGTGGGGCATATGATCATTTCTCATCGGAGTGAAAGTGATTTTCACTACGCAGGTCATACACAGGGTCATGAAGGATCTATCCACTTCTACTTTAGTTGAACACAGCAGTACTCTTGGCATTTGTGTGGTGTATGAAGGCAAACCTGTTGCCTGTAACATGACAAAGAATGACAACCCCACGCTTATGATAACTTGGCAACAAGTTATTTGATGAAACATTTGGAAGAACCTCCATTGAAAGGAAAGAAGCTGCTGCTGGAAATGCTTCCTTTGAGAAGAAAATAAAGGACGAAAAAACAGCTCTAAGATTGTTATGAAACCCAGCAACCTGAAGAGCAATTATTACACATCGCCACCCACCAATCTGATCTAAACTTAAAGAGTTGGAAACGAGGTGTCAATTAATTGGTTAGTTTTTAAATTTAAAATTTTGGATATATTTTTTAAAAGTTATTAATTGAAGTGTTATAAATTTTAAAAATTTTAAAAATATTTATTAAATTTTAAATTTTTAAAAATTAATGAAGATACATATAAATTATTATAAATAAATAAATAAAAATCTCTCGCTCTCCCACGTGGCTAGAAAAACCTTATAGCACTAATAGAGGTAGACTTCTGTTATTATTATATTAAAAAAAAAAAATACATTAACATTAGTTTATAAACAAATACGGTGAGGTTTCTTTAAATGTGAGTGTGAGAAGACATGATTTTTATTTTTTATCAAATGTTTATTTGTATACTCATTTAATTTTCATAAAAAAATACCATGTGAGTTTTAGTATTTTTGTTAAAGTGTTATGAAGTGTTTGGTCAGTCGCAGCGTTGCCTCCTTTACTTTTATTTATTTCACCTTTATTGACACACGTGGAAGGGTGATATGAAGTGCTGGACCGTCGGTGGGATCTATAAATATGATATGATTAATGTGTAACAGCTGGATGATAATTGCTTTTGCGCCTGATGACATATTTCTTAAACCTGATTGGGAGTTGACCGATTAAAAAATTAGATTGCAGGATTTATGGTCAGCTCGAGTTAATTTAAAATAATATAAATTAATTTATAAAAAATTTAAAATATATTTAGAATTTTAATATTATATATAAAAAAATTAAAAAAAATCTATGTAAACATAAACTATATATATATATTATAAATAATAAAATTTTAAAAAAAATATCTCATATTAAAAAGATATTATATTAAACTTTAAAGTTAAAGTATTTAAATTAAAAATATTTTTTTATTATATATTTAAAAATTAATTTTTTATAGAAATATAGAATATATATATTAATAAGTTTCAAATTCTATATTAAAAAAATATAATTTTTTTTTATGAATATATATAAAAAAAACTTTAAATTCTATATTGAAAAAATATTATTTTTAAGATAAAGTATTTAAACTAGAAAGTTTTTTATCTCATATTGAAAAAAATATAATTTTTTTTTTAGAAATATACTAATAAATTTTAAATTTTATATTAAAAAAATAAAAAAAAATTCTTGAAAATATAAAATATATATACTAATGATTCTCAATTTCATATTAAAAAAATATAATTTTTTTCATGTGAATATAAAATATATATATATATAAAAGAATTTTATATTGAAAAGATACTATGTTATCTATTTAAATTAAAATATTTAAATTCATATTCAAAAAATATAATTTATTTTATTGAAAACATAAAATATATATACTAATAAATTTTATATTTTATATTTAAAAAAAAAACATAACTTATTTAGAATGGCTCCAGTCATGAGTTGATTTATTAAGTCAATTAAATTTTTTCAAGCTATTAACCCGACTAATTTTTTATTAAATTTAAACTGATCTAAGTATTTAATTAATCCATAGACTAAACCGAGTTTAACAAGCAGACCCGTAGGCTAATACCTTTGTGGGGGTGATACCATGAAGACACCCCGTCGATTATCTTTGAAGCCATTGCATCAGGGCTGTTCGTTTACATGATGGGTTAGTTTTTACTTATAATTATATTTAATACTGATTTCTGATATTTTATAAATTATAAACCTAATTTATTTACTGTTTTAAACCCAAGCGTGTTAAAAATATTAAGTTAAGATAAATTTTTATAAATATTATAGATATTTATGTATTAGATTTATATGATTAATTCTCTTGGTGCTTAGAAACGGCTGTGAAATATAGAAAGCAGGTGTCATAACACTCCAATATTAGATTTAATTTTATACTATACCATTAAACTTTAGTAACTTCTCACATCACCCCCAATAAATAGAGAAAAAAAAATTTTGTGATGTGAAATAAATCTAAAAACATTAACTAGAACTTTGAACTGAAAATATTTTAAAATAAAATAAAAATAAGTACTTGATTTATAAATTATTAGATATAAACGCAAAAGGGAATATAGGGTATGTGGGTGTGATAAAATCGATCGAGTTTTAAAAATCATAATCCGTCATAATATATATTTTAAAAAAAATTTAATTTATTATCACATTTAATATTTATATTATCTAATCTTAATGAATTAAATCAAGTAAAATAATGCAACCATTATATATTTTATTAGTTTATTAATATCAATACTTTTACTAGAATCATGTACTCCAAAAGTGCCTTTTCTCTTTTTCTGAGATTCGAAAAGGTGGTTTTTCTTTATGTAGAAGTTTATTATCTTTTTTAATCTTTTAAATTCAAATATTAGGATTGAAATTTTTATCAGATCAATATAAAGATACATTATTAAAATAATCTAGAAAGAGATTTAATCTCAATTGACGTACAGATTCACTTGAAATAACTTTTATCAAGCTCCATATCTAACAAAAAATCCATCAATTTTTAATTGAAGAATTGGTGAAAATAATCATTTAAACCTGGTTATTTATAGTTCCATTTTAAAAAGAGGATTCTGAAGGTTTTTATCTCAAATATTCATCAAGAAACAATTCTCTTTTAAATAATTTTTTCAAGTATTTTGATCTCCTGATTTATTTTTTCAACAAGCAAAGAGAGAAGTGCTCGAATGAAATATCTCCAAGAGTTTGTTTTATCCTAATATGTCATTGATCTTGTGAATTTTTAAATTTAAATGCAGTAAAAGGTAATCTGATAGGAGAATTTACAGTATTAAAAAATGACCATAAAAAATCACAGAAAGGTGTGTTTGACACTACATTTTAAAAATATTTTAAAAAAAATTTAAAATTTTATTTATGGACTCCCTCTTCTTCACCAATTTTCAAACCCATTCGTTAATATATTGTGGAAAAACTCAGGTATGTCTTGAAACTGGGGTGGAGTTAACTTCAACCCATTGTAGATAGAATATTGTGAATTATAAATATTCTAAAGTTGTCGCCAAACAATATTGAACGTGACGAGTTACAGTTTCCTTTCTTTTCTAATTGTCTCATCATATGACTTTAATATCTACTTGATTTTGCTGTTATAACGAGTTTTTTTAATAAAAAAAAAACCTTGACTTTTTTATTTTTATATCATTTTAATACATTAATATCAAAAATAAATTTTAAAAAATAAAAAATATTTTAAAAAACAATCATTACTACAACAATAATAATAAATAAATAAAAACGAAGTCGTTCATTACTACAAATGTGCATTTTCTTTTGACATTTTAGTAGAAAATCAGCAGCTATTTCTCCCTTGTGCCAAAGTGAAAGCGTAAAACAGAGATAAAAGGAGAATTTCGTATTTTCCTACGGATATCGGCAGCCCATCCAGCACAACCCCAACTCCAAGGCAATATTCCACGTGGCTTGCTCCCTCGCCAGGTACAATCAAAATTTCATTGTTTGGTTTAGTAGTGAAATGTAATTGTTTTTTTTATTGTATTTAGATTTGAATTCTTGTGTGTATATTTGTTATTTTCGTGATAACTAATAATTTTGAGTAATTAAGTATAAATATGCTATAAATAGATATATTCTAAATAGATTATATTGATGATCTAGTATAAATATTTATAAATCAGTAGAATATATTTAGATCCAAGTAGAAATCTTGTTGAGTAAGATCAAATATTGACTCAAAAAGATTATAGTATTCATATTTTTATTCTTATAGGATTTTTCCTTAAATAGCTAACAAATTGGTATTTTGATTGTCAAATTTTTAGATTTTAAAAATCTGGAGTTTCAGTTTTGGCAATTTTATGATTTTTACGGGTATTCTATTGAATGCTGAATGCATGTTTTATCCCCGTGCTTTTGACCCAACCATGATGGAAGCCATAGCTTTATGAGAAGGAGGCTCTTCAAAATGAAAACTTTCCTGCATTACAGAGGGTGATTCTCATGCTGTGATTTCTGCTACAAAGCAGAGATGTTTCAACCTCGGTGATCTTCACTTAGTTCTTAATGATGCTGCTCACTCGGTTACAACTTGTAGTGATTGTTTTTTTTTTTTTCTAATTCTTATATCAAAAGAGGGTGTAATTGGATTGTTCATGATGTGGCGTACAAGACCCTCACTGATTCCTTTTCTTCTAACAATGCTGATGGACTATCTGACTGAGTCCGACATCACTTGGAGTATATCCATCATTCTTCTTATTCTATAAGAATGGCCTTTTTTAATATATATATATATTCAAGGTCCAAACTATATCCTATCCTTCATATATATTTCGTATAAAAAATTTATTTACTTCTCAAAAAAATCATCATACGCCTAACATTTTTTTTCTTTCAGTTTAAGAAAAAAAACCGATTTACATCATAGCCCGGACGAGTATATATGAAGCAAGGAGCGTGGCATTGGATGTTTAAATGCTTTCCGTCACTAAGTCTTTCTGCTTTCCGTTTTGGCTCATTACTCGAGTTAACAAAAGACTCCATTGTGACAGTTTTTTTCGAGCCTTGCCTCGTTTATCAGTCACCGGTGGATCGGCATCAGTTCAGGGTGTTTTATTTTTCAGAACTCTTTGCTGGGTTTAGCATTGAACATGTTTAATGGCCACCCCTGGTTCCCTGCTATGCATAACAATGAGAGGCAAAGCAAGATAAAGGGACGGAAAGAAGAAAAAGAAAAGGAATTCGGAAAAATAAAAAAAAAAACACAACACATAATCCTTGAAAATGACTGGCGTGATAATCACATCAAAGGACACCGAGATTTAAATGATTGATTATAGGAATAGAAATAGCAATCGAGTTAGAATTCAAACATGAACACCAATACAAAACTTCTCACATCAGCCACATGGCTTAATATTTAACTACTGAACAAAAATTTTCCAACTCTAATTACTATTCAAACCGCCCAGACAGTGAAACTCACCACGCACATTTCAAAGCAGTAAAACATAGAATACGCTGTAAAAGCAAGTAGCAGATAGCCTTTGCACAAATAATTACATCCCGGCACCATCTTCTTCCTCCTCGTCCTCATAATCATCTTCTTCATCAGCTGTTGCATCCTGGTACTGCTGATATTCAGAAACCAGATCATTCATGTTGCTCTCAGCTTCAGTGAATTCCATTTCATCCATGCCTTCTCCCGTGTACCAGTGCAAGAAAGCCTTCCTCCTGAACATGGCTGTGAACTGCTCACTTACACGCCTGAACATCTCCTGGATGGAGGTTGAGTTTCCAATGAAGGTGGATGCCATAGCAAGTCCTCTAGGAGGAATATCACAGACACTAGACTTCACATTGTTGGGGATCCACTCAACAAAGTAGGATGAATTCTTGTTCTGGACATTGATCATTTGTTCATCAACTTCTTTGGTGCTCATCTTACCCCGGAACATAGCAGAGGCAGTTAGGTAGCGACCATGGCGTGGGTCAGCAGCGCACATCATGTTCTTGGCATCCCACATCTGCTGGGTGAGTTCTGGGACAGTCAGTGCCCTGTACTGCTGAGAACCACGTGAGGTAAGAGGAGCAAATCCAACCATGAAAAAGTGCAGACGGGGGAAAGGGATGAGATTCACTGCAAGCTTCCTAAGATCAGAGTTGAGCTGGCCAGGGAACCTGAGGCAGCAGGTGACACCACTCATTGTTGCAGAGATCAGGTGGTTCAGGTCACCAACTGTCACAAAAAACAATAATTCAATTTTAATCCAGCATTTAAATCCTTGTTATGGTGCAGACAAGATGCAAAGACCAGCAATAGAAAAACACAAACAATCCCCATGTCAAAAGCCCAGATCTATGCCTCGGGAAAAAATACAGAGCCAGTGGGGAACAAACAAACAAATTTGCATGCATACAGAACCTAAAACTTCTCTTTTCATGGTTACATCACAGTGTCATATTGCCTTAAATCAAATTATCCCAAAATCAGTAATATCATAAAAGCTGCCGCCAAACGTTTGGTATTTCCACAGCTTATCAACCCAAAAGAACACCTAGCTGCTAAAGATTGACATCTGAGAAGAATCGTGTGGGATCTTGCAACATGGAGCCCACATCCCTCATTCAAGTAGACATGACTTGTAAGATATGGCTTGCCAGCCAAAAGATATAAATCAAGTATCTAACATAAATGAGGGAAGCAATGAACCGCTACTAAACATAAATACAACTGACACCTGACCAAGGCAGGTTGACAAAACGTATAGAACACGACCAAGGAACAAACAAAAATGATAAATTGCTCATTCCTCAAGACAGGCTGGACCAAGGGTATGTAAGCAAAAAAAAAAAACAGAAAACAAATAATCAAAGCAGGAGTTTCTATTCACTTTCTTATTTGTCATTCCTTCAATAAAATATACATTTTACATAATCACAATCATAATCATATAATAAAACTCCACCCCCACGGACCTGAAAAATTCAATTACTAGATACTTTACAGCAATCTAAATATGCAAGTTTCCTCGACAAGCATGGTACTGAATTTGAGTAGAAGTTATCAGCAAACCACAAAACAATGTTTTCGTCGGACAAAAGGGAATAAAAAATATCATAGATAAATGCCAGAGTGCTCTTACAGCTAGGAGTTGTTAACTTGAGAGTCCTGAAGCAGATATCATACAAGGCCTCGTTATCTAGCACCATACATTCATCAGCATTCTCAACTAACTGATGAACTGAAAGGGTAGCATTGTAAGGCTCAACAACAGTATCTGAAACCTTGGGGGATGGGAACACAGAGAACGTAAGCATCATTCTATCAGGGTATTCCTCTCTGATCTTAGAAATCAGCAGAGTCCCCATCCCGGAACCAGTTCCTCCACCGAGCGAGTGGCAAACTTGGAAACCTACACACACAAAACCACATATATAACTAACAATACAAAAATCAAATTGCCAAACATTTGACAACATATACCTTGAAGGCAATCACAATTCTCCGCCTCCTTCCTCACAACATCAAGAACCGAGTCAATCAACTCTGCACCCTCAGTGTAATGCCCCTTAGCCCAGTTATTTCCAGCACCAGACTGCCCAAACACAAAGTTATCAGGCCTAAAGATCTGGCCATAGGGACCGGTCCTCACACTGTCCATGGTTCCAGGCTCAAGATCCATAAGCACAGCACGAGGGACAAATCTCCCACAAGAAGCCTCATTGTAGTAAACATTGACACGCTCCAATTGAAGGTCAGAGGTTCCAACGTATTTTCCAGTGGGATCAATTCCATGCTCATCGCAAACCACCTCCCAAAACTTCGATCCAATTTGGTTACCACATTGTCCTCCCTGAATGTGAAGGATTTCTCTCATTTTTTGTTTCGCTGCAAATGAATAAATGATTGAAATTAGTGGTAAGAGGAAAACTAATTAAAATTATTTTACAACAAAAGGAGAAGAAGTTCTACTTTTGCAAGGATTTAGTTCCAATTCACTACATAGTTATATTTTAACCTATGATAAATATTAAGATAACAATTAAGTAAATAAATAAAGCTTTAAATAGAAGATTAACAGACAGTATAGTTACAGATCCAGCCTGTTTGGCTGAAGAGAGAAAACAAAATGCGATAAGACTGCATAAACAAAGTCATTCACTCAAAACAAAACAAAAATATTCACTAATTCTCTCAGTTTCCTCAGCTTTCTCAACATCCAAACGGACTAGAAAAAAGAGAGATCAGGTCTAGAAATCACACACTCACCGTTAAGAAATCGTCAACAGGCGTTGTTGATGCAGTGTCACCGGTGAGGTTCTTGGCAATCGACCTTTGAGAGATGCTCGATCGGGGAAGAGTGAGAGTGAGAGTGAGAGTGAGAGGAGGAGATAATTTGGTTTGTAAATGAGTGGTTTTATAGAGGGGGAAATAGGTGTGTGGATCGACGGCTGTTGTGGTTTCCATCGTTCTAGACCGTTGGATCTTGATGTTTCAACGGTGTAGACGGTGGTTTTGATTTGACTGGGCAATGATATTTGATTTTTTAAAATAGGGGATTTGTAGACTAATGACCTTTATTAAAACGACTTAATTGTCTCTGTCTCGACATTTCTTGTCCTAAGTGTTTTTTTAGGGGAAATTACAAGTTGGTATTCTATCTTAACAGAAGATTGCAATTAAGTGCCTGAGCCTCTATTTTTTTAGATTAATATGAGCATTCAACCAGCTCCTCTCGGACTAATTTTATGAATTCTAAAATTAATAATTATATAATTTTTTAATGATTTTAAAATTTATAAAATTTAAATTAATATTTTTTAAAAATAAATTCAGAACATAACTAGTTAAATTATATTTTTAAGAATTATTTAACTGAAAATCTAATAAGGTAGGACGAGGAGGATAACAGATGGAAGGAGTGAAAATATCGAGAGAGCAAATTATTTTTCAATCAATGTGCTAAAATAAAAACGAAATGGATGAGATTAGAAAGAAATTCGTTGCATATGTTTTACAAAGACAAAAGAAGGAATTAAAGAAATTGTAAATCATAAAAGAAAATGAATCTCTCTCCATGTTTTCCTTTCCAGCTAAAATCATTTCAACACATCCCTTCCTTCCAGGAATAACATAAAAGCTTTAAACTAAACAATATCATCCCAAATCATCAAAGACTATCATACGTTACTAATATGATCGTTGGCTCTTGGGCGCTTGATGGGCATTTCACCTCGCAACACTCATCAATGGTCATTCCAGAACAAAAATGGCAGGTTTTTTATTTTTTTAATCTTATTTCTAATATTTATACATCAAATCAAAACGATATAAAAACATTAAAAAAATAATTTGTACAACCTTGAGCCGCAATCTAAATAACAGGGGTCAAGTATTGTTGTGAAGTTAAATGATGGGATTATAGGAGAGATGCTGGTTTGGTTGGTGCAACTTCCTTCAATTAGCTAAAAATGAAAAATGAAAAGGTGGGGGAGAGCTCTGCTAGAAGGGCCAAAAGAGGTGGGGATGTCCCCATATGAACTGTCAGCTATTCTCATATCTGATTTTGATTCAACATCACACTCACACCCACAGGAGTCCAAACTCTGTACCTAAAACATAATTAATACACCTTCCACTTAATCTTGACCATTAACAGGAGCCGATCTCTTGCTTAGATTTAGAGTCAAGCATGCCACCAACGTTTAGGTCTCCAATATGACAGTGATTATTTATCCAAAAGGAGACTCTCTGTAGTGCGATCTAGATAGAAATAGCAGTGGTTCCCAAATTGCTTTCTCGTTTTACATGTTTCTAGACATTCTCAGTCATTAATATCTATTTTAATCAAATCTACAAAAATATAAGATTAACTTACAAGGTCTAACTGTTAACAATAAAATAATATTTTTTCTATTTTTCAAGAATTAATTTTAACATCAGCATTCCAAAACAATTTAAAGACATAAAAAAATATTATTTTACAAGAAATTAATTTCTTAATAAATGTTATTTAAACCATGTTCTCAATAACGATTAACTATTTTGATAATGTACTCCAAGGTCCATAAAAAATCTCAAATCAGCGCCTCGTTGAAGGGGAGTAACTGGCTTCTCCCTTTCTAAATTTCAAAACGTGGTTAGGAATTAGGATTTGGATAAGCAAGCAAGCAGCCTTCAATGGTTGAAGCACAAGGGCCCAAAAGTGGTGGAACTTGTATGGTTTGGGGCTCCCTGTATAGATATTATTCTCTGTTGTTCATCCAAGCTATTATAGCTGATAAAATGCTAGAGAATTCAAACATGGATGGTAACGCAACCCTTATCAACCACATTATATTTAACTACTACAACTAGAAGGTAAAGCAATAACTTTTCCAACTCTACCATTCATACTACACAGAAAATTCAACACATGACAAATTTGAAGAGTACAAATTAACGCAGCATAAACTGCTAAAAAAAAAAAACAGTTGCAGGACCGTTTACACCTCATCACATCTCAGCCTCTTCTTCCTCCTCATCCTCATAATCAACTTCTTCATCAGCTGTTGCATCCTGGTACTGCTGATATTCAGAAACGAGGTCATTCATGTTGCTCTCAGCTTCAGTGAATTCCATTTCATCCATGCCTTCTCCGGTGTACCAGTGCAAGAAAGCCTTCCTCCTGAACATGGCTGTGAATTGCTCACTTACACGCCTGAACATCTCCTGGATGGAGGTTGAGTTTCCAATGAAGGTGGATGCCATAGCAAGTCCTCTAGGAGGAATATCACAGACACTAGACTTCACATTGTTGGGGATCCACTCAACAAAGTAGGATGAATTCTTGTTCTGGACATTGATCATTTGTTCGTCAACTTCTTTGGTGCTCATCTTACCCCGGAACATAGCGGAGGCAGTCAGGTAGCGACCATGGCGTGGGTCAGCAGCGCACATCATGTTCTTGGCATCCCACATCTGCTGGGTGAGTTCTGGGACAGTCAGTGCCCTGTACTGCTGAGAACCACGTGAGGTCAGAGGAGCAAATCCAACCATGAAAAAGTGCAGACGGGGGAAGGGAATGAGATTCACTGCAAGCTTCCTAAGATCAGAGTTAAGCTGACCAGGGAACCTGAGGCAGCAGGTGACACCACTCATGGTTGCAGAAATCAGATGATTCAGGTCACCAACTGTAACAATCATTCACAATCCAAAGTTATTACAACATTTTTTTAATCTCAATTGAAGCAGAAAAATACAAATAAATAACCAAGCAATTCGAAAATAAACAGGACCCAAACTTTTGCTTCCAGAAAATTACCCCACTACACACCATCAATCAAATTTTCGAAATTGACAATGTCATAAAATCAACCACCTAAACATTTGGCACAACCACGTTTCATCAACCAATGCAATCACCTATGTCCTACTAAATACATATTTAAGATCCATGGAGACTAACCCCACATTGCAACTCAGGCAGACAACGATTAAGATACAGATTGCAACAACTCACAATGAAATAATTAAGTGACTGTCAACATAAGAGTAAAACTACAAAAAAAAAAACCACTTCAAAACGTCAATGCAGCTAATATTTGAACAAGGCACCTTGTTAGCATGTGGAGAACATAAACAAACAACATGACCACGCGGCGTGGACCAAAAGTATAGCAGCAAGGAACAGGGGCACGTAGTTAAAAATGCACCTCTACCTCGATTCTGAGATCAAGCCATGATAAAGATATACATTTTGGACAATAGATGAAGAAACCCAAGCCCACCAACCCAGCAAAATGAGGGAGCTTATGAAAACAAATTATGACTTAATCACAGATTGCTTCACCAAAATCTGAATGCATTATGCACCAAAACGAAGCATGGTACTAAATTTGGGCAACAGACAAATAAAGCTAGTTTCAAGCCAAAATGCACTTACAGCTAGGAGTAGTCAACTTGAGAATCCTGAAACAAATATCATACAATGCCTCGTTGTCAAGCACCATACACTCATCAGCATTCTCAACCAACTGATGAACAGAAAGGGTAGCATTGTATGGTTCCACGACAGTATCAGAAACCTTAGGTGATGGGAACACAGAGAAAGTAAGCATCATTCTATCAGGGTATTCCTCTCTGATCTTAGAAATCAGTAGAGTCCCCATTCCAGATCCAGTTCCTCCACCGAGCGAGTGGCAAACTTGAAAACCTGCACATACAGAAAACCAATTAATAATTACTTAAAATTTTAAAATAGAATCACAAATGAAAAATAATTAGCGATAGAACATAATATACCTTGAAGACAATCACAATTTTCGGCTTCCTTCCTCACAACATCAAGAACCGAATCAATCAACTCCGCACCCTCAGTGTAATGCCCCTTAGCCCAGTTATTTCCAGCACCAGACTGCCCAAACACAAAGTTATCAGGCCTGAAGATCTGGCCATAAGGACCAGTCCTCAAACTGTCCATGGTACCAGGCTCAAGATCCATAAGCACAGCACGAGGGACAAATCTCCCACACGAAGCCTCATTATAGTAAACATTGACACGCTCCAATTGAAGGTCAGAGGTTCCAACGTATTTTCCAGTGGGATCAATTCCATGCTCATCGCAAACAACCTCCCAGAACTTGGAACCGATCTGGTTCCCGCATTGTCCTCCTTGAATGTGAAGGATTTCTCTCATTTTTTATATTATATTTCTGCAGAAAATACAAAAAAGAATAAAGGGAGCTGCATAATAAATAATTAATCACTAGTAAACCGGTTTAATTAATTTGCAACACAGACATCAGATCTGAGACTCTATGTAACACTGCGATTTGGAGTTTGAACTCGCAACAAATTTGCTATCGGCAAATAAGGGAAGATGATATCAGTAAAGAACAATCAAATAACTAAACAGTGTATTGTCAGTTGTCACAGATCTAGTTTCTGAGCAAATGAAATACGCAGTTGCTGAGCAAATAACGCATGATGCACAAGTCGGGAAGATAAATCAAATGGTTTTAAGCTTTTGATTATTTCTCTCCGTCATTTCTCGGCATCCGAACAGACTTGAAAAGAGAAATTGAGATCAGATCTAGATATTAAAACCCACCGTTGAGAAATCGGAGACTGGCTGTGAAAGTGCGGCGCGTCCGGTGAGATTTCCGGATATCGAGCAAGTTATGGAGAGCAAGTGGAGAGAGTGGCAGTGGAGCCAAGCAGAAACAAGTGTGGGTATATAAGGAAAAGGCTAGGGCAAGGTGTGTGAATCAGACGGCTTTGGTTGTTTCCCTCTCTTTTTTCTGTGGACCGTTGATGCCGTTGGATCGTGATTGTTTAACGGTGTAGATGCGGGCTTGATTTGGCTTTGTCATCGTGCTTGATATTTGAAAATCAGGGTTTGCTGACGGTGATGACATAGTTTGAAATGACTTGATTGTTCTTTTTTGGCCTGCAGTGCTATTTGATTATGTTTCCTTCTAGTGATTTGTTTAAAATGTAGATTCAACCTATTCAGTAAAATAAATATACAATTGATTATGTATGGACCTAGATGTTTTTGCATGCAGGAAAAGAAAAACGCAACAAAATACTGTTTTTTATTCATTATTTATGATAATTATATTATTTATTAAATTGTATAATTAATATCAACAATTTAAATTAATATATTATTCGTATAAATAGTATAATAAAATTATATTATCCACTTAAAAATAATAAATAATATAATTTACTTAGATTGTTAACAAGTAAATTGCATTGTTCACTCATACTCATAGTGTAATATTAATTTTATATTTGATAATATTTTATTTAATTTTATTACACATTTAAAAAATAATAAAAACTATAATTCTTATCAGATAAATTCTATATGTAATGAAATTATAAATAATTTAATAAAATAATAAAAAATATTTTAGATAGAGCATTATTTATTTTATGACGTAACATGAATAATTATTTTTACAATATTTAAATTTAAAACTATTAATATTAATATATATTTTTAAAAATTATTTTACGACCTCAATTTCAAAAGCATTCTTAACCAAACATATTAAATTATTTTTTCTTTAACTTCAACTGTAATTATAATTTTAACCAAACAACTATTTTTTCTAACCAACCTCAATCAAAATTATTTTTTAAAATAATTTTTTTAAACCACAACCATAATAAATATCCAACACAAATTACATGTCAATCGTCCATGTTTATTTTATCACAAACGATCCTAAAAATAATAATTTCTCCAACAAGAATTATTTTTTTATATTTTATTAAATTATTTTTAATATTTGATTATCTATAGAAAATAAATTAAAAATAATAAATTTTAAGTTATTATTTTTTTCAAAAATAATTGAGTTTTATTATATCTGATTTGAAATATTTGCTTATTACACAGTAAAAGATTATTTTTATGTTGAAAAAAACTAGTATTCAAAAAATTAAATTTATTTACTTACCATACAGTAAAAGATTATTTACCATTTCATAACTGACTATTTGTATCACAATAACAATAAAAAATAATTATGACAAGAAAAATATTATTTATTTCATAGAAAAATATTATGACTAAGAGTACATGCGTGATAGCAACATTACTGCGTGTCGTGGATCTTGATAAAGCCACAGATCATGAAGTGCAAGATTTGGATCTCGACGATTCAAATGCACGTTGACTCGGTACTGGTGAGTGGTGACTCTATCCATTTTTCAACCCACGGGACATGGCCCGCATGGGTGCATGATGGCCTTCTCGCCCAAGACATTATCAGCCGTCAGTTGACAGAGTATGTTGATACCAGTTGGATCTATTTTCTGTTAACAGATGCAAGTATACTTGTCAACTTAATTATTAAGCATCATGGTTATTGACTAACCTCTTTGATTAAAAATTATTGTTAACTCGAAGAAGTGACTAAGGAGAGAGGCTTGCTTGGTGCATCGGCCTTGGATTGGGGGAAAAAGGACAGCCTGGAAAAAAGTGAGAAGGAGCTTCGCTGGCAGGGGCACATGAGATGGATGTGTGGCCATGTGACATGTCAATCACGCCCATCGCGTCTCGTTTTCCTCATTCAATAATATTACACTCGCTTCATGGTTAAATATATGTTTTTAGATACACCAGAATGAATTGATTTGATGGTTAAAGAATTATGTTTATTTAAAAAAAATAAAATATTATATTACTATTTAAAAATTTTTATTAAGTTCACTTAAACACATCATGTTGATATTTTTTAAATGCTGAAGGGTAAAACTTAATCTTGATTGAATATAAATTATTTCAAGAATTGTCAAATTTAAAAAAAAACGAAAAATTATTCGCCGCTTAGTCTTGAATATATGACATGGCCAATGAGGTATTTGTCAGGGTGATAATGAGGTATTTGTAATTATCATAATGATTATTTTTTAAAATAATTTTTATTTAAAAATATATTAAAATAATATATTTTTTATTTTTAAATATTTATTTTTTATATCAATATATTCAAATTATTCACTAGATTAAAAATATTTATTTTAAAATAAAAAATTAAATTTTAAAAAAACTCTAGTAAACACGACACCACAGAACAAACACTAAAATTCAATTATGAGAGTTATGCTTCCATGGGTTAGACTAGTGTATCACTGGATTTATGTTTTTGTTTTTAAATGCTTTAAAAAAATATAAATATAAATAATTTAATATAATTCTTAGTGAAAATTTATTTGTTATAATATCACCACAATTTTAAAAACGCCATTATTAAATACAAATGTTAATGGCAATTACCCAACAATAAAAAAGAGTGGAAAAAAGAATAGGTGCTTTATATTTATATATAAAACCTACTTGTTATAATATCCAATAATTAATCTATGCTCTGGGGTCGGAAATAATGTTCATTTTTGTACACAAACTCTAATTATGCGACGCCTGCTCAACTCGAACACGGAGTTCAGTTCATCTTCTCGAACGTTTAAAAAAAACCCTCCGGAACAAACTAAGATTCGTAGCCTTATCGCTGTCGTATTTTGGTCTGGAAAGAGAGTTTTAATTAAGCCAGTAGCCAATATAAGCAAGTGAAAGCTATTTTCTTCATTTGACAGGATTCCACTTGGCTGTAGACATGCTTTGCCTCTCTTGTTACATTTGACATTAGAGGATAAAAATCAGGTGGAGCTTCTGCTTTTTTAATGCAAGCTGTATGGGTATGATTCCCTATCACTTCTTGATCCAAGTTACAGTGTTCATGGCTGCATGAATTGCTGACAATTCAGCAGGGAAGAGATGATTTTCACATGGAATCTATCTGTCTTACAAGATTCATAGCTAGGCCTTGCTGTCTTGAACATTAATCTTCCTTCTTTTCTCGTTCCTTCAGATTTTGCCGGGGACAAACAAAGCAGTGCCTGTGTATTTAAACACCATGAGGGCACATTGCAGTTCACCGTCTAAATGAGCGGCACATACAATCTAAACACGGCAGCCAGTTTGAAGTCTAGGAAAAAACATCTCAACAGGCGATTAGAAGCATCAGGTGGTCCTTTTTTAGCAGCTGCCTTCGGAACATATGTCCTGCCCGAAAAACATACCACAGAGAGCAGTGGATGACCTATCACGTGGTCCAATTTCTTGTATCAGAAGGCAAGCCTGACCCCCACCCCTGCCACCGCCCTCCTTTTTTTTCGGTCGCTAGAAAGGCACCTCACATGTCCCGCTCACATGGCGTCAGTGAATGTAATTCTCTAGATGTAGTATGCTTTCAGTCCAAGCATGTGACTGCCTTTTTATTGATTTTGTTGCAGTGCTTTGCCATTTGTGACCGTGTTCCTTTGCCAGATCCAAGGATTAGGAACCAAATCCAGGGAGCCATTGGTCTCGGATTATACTCCACTAGTGCGCTTGTGATGTTGACATTATCAAATTAAATAGTTATCTACAAGGTTGCTCTTGGTCTCTAATAATCAATTTTTAAAAAGTAAAAAAATTATCAAGTGAATATTATATAATATTGTCATTGAATTTTACCTGAGGTAAATATTTAAAGGTTTCAACCCAATATCATTATATGTTGAATTTAAATTTAAAATTAAATTATATACAAGTTATCACAATATAATTCAATCTACCTAAATATAATTTAAATAATTATTAAAAAAATAAATTGATTTAAAAAAAAATTAAAGGTGATTTTTTTTGTAATACAAAAATATTAAGATATTAAATTGACTTGGTCTAAATAATATAACTCATCAAATTCACAATTTGAATAATGAATTTTATTGGTGCCAAGAACTTTATTTTTTAAAAAATATTTTGACTTTATTTTATAATAATAAAAATAAATATTTATAAAATTCAAGTATAAAATAAATATTATATTGTTTGCTTAATTATATAATAACAAAAATAAATTATATATAACTTGATGCAATAGTTTTTGAGGATCTTTAGTATACAAGAAATCATCATCTCTAGCTTAACATGTTTTCATTGAAAAACAATAAAATACTAATATCAATAATAATAATAACAATAACCTCCGAATCCTTATTCTCAACTAGCAAAATATGTTTTAATTAATTAAAAATCAAATAAAATAAAAACAAATATAGTTTTAATTGATTCTCTATCTTCTCTTCATTTTTTTTATCGTTCCCTCTCCTCTCTCAGCTCATAAGTACTTAAATATCAAAAAATGATATCTTATGATTGAAATGTTAATTTTTTTAACAAATAAGGACCAAAATGTATTAAAAAAATCACTTCAACTATTCAAATAAAGAAATGACTTTTTTTATTTCTTATATCTTGTAAAGAAATTGCAAACGCATGCTTTTCTTAACATATTTTTGTATATTTTTGTAGTTAAAATTTTCTAGATACAAATCAAGACATTTATCCATATATATAATCAAATAAATAGAAAACTATTTGTGTTAATAAATTAAAATAAATAAATATAAAATTAAAAAATAAAGAGATAAATATAGATCAAAATATTTAATATTATAAAAAAAATTACCCAATTTTATTTGCTAAATTTTATTTATTAAAATAATTTTTTATTCGATCAAACAATAATAAAAATAAACACAAATATTAAATTAATTAAATAAAATATAAAAATATATCATGTAGAGTTTTACGTATTAACAATAATATCTAAAAAATAAATCTCATCTATACAAAAGATAAAAAAACACATCAATTAATAAAAAAAAATCTCTTCAAAAATTAAATACACACAAATAATTTAAGAAAGGTTTCCATCCAAAAAGGATTAATAAAAAAATCAGTCACGAATAAATAATATTGATTGAAACATAAATTTTAAAAATATCATAAAATATATTTAAAAATATATTAATTTTTTAAAAATTAACATGAATATCATAACTTAACTTGTAAGACATGTAATCTAAATCATGAACTTAGCTGGGTTAAATAATTATATATATATATATATATATATATATATATATATATATATTAAAAAAAACTCACGTGTGGCCGAACACCCTCGATTGATACAAGAAAAATATAGGCATGTGGGTGAATCTTCAAGTCTAAGTCTTCATGCATAAGTTTGTTTTGATTTATTTATTTTGTTTTTTTAAAGAAAAAACTTATTGTTTATTTTTATTTTTTTAATAAAAAGAATCTCTAATATTTTTTAAATAAATTTCAAATTAATTTTCAAATTATCAATCTCAATTTATTAAAGAAATATTTATAATTGATAAAATTCATGATTAGTTTGGAATCAATGTTGATGGGTTTGAGAGTCCACGCCCTTTATCACAAAATTCATGTCCCAAAATACGCTCACATTAGTTATTTCATGATGAACTATGAAGCTCACTCTAGAATTTAGAGCTTGAATGTAGTTCATGGATTCAAATGTATTATTTGACCCATAACACCACTAGATCATAGAAGGTTTAGTGAGCTTCTTAAAAGCCCCACTAGGTCGAAAAGGTGACAACTTCTAGAATCCGTTTGTTTGCAGGAAAGTTATTTTATTTTTTTAAGTAAACTCCGGGGAAAGTAAATTTCTGGAAAGTGAATTCCAAAAAAGTATTTTTCGATATTTGGCAGTGTTATGGAAAATCAACTGGAAAATAATTTATTAATGAATTAATTTTCTAAAATTTTTATCTAATATATATATATATATATAATATTTAATATAAATATTTAATATAAATATTTAATCACTTAAAATAAAAGAATGAAATCTAAAAAATATAATGATGAATTTTTTTATTATATCCTATATTCATACGTAGCTTATTTTATAAAATATAACTATATATGTCATATTATATTATAAAGAAATAAGCTTGAGAAATATTTTTTAAGTAAAACCTATTAATATATGTTTTTCAATTTTAAAAGCTTAAAATAAGTTTTTTTTTTCATATGAAGAAAGCCAAATTAGTTTGTGGTAAGACTTATATATTTGGGAATTTTTTTTTGGTATGAATAATTTTTTAAAAGATAAATACATATAAAAATATTTTGATGGATTTTTTGGATAAATATTTTTTTTACGGGTAAAGGCAATAATCTCTTTAATATCCCTTTAATTTATATTAAATAAGCATCTAGAAATAAATATAAATATCTAACATCAAATATAGTCATGTATAAATATTAAGTTTCGATGTCACATACATACATGTTAGTTCAAAGTATAAACATAAATATGCTAGACCAAATTAAACAAGTAAATTTACTTGTCAAATATCAAACATAGTCTGAACCCAAATTAAAAACATAGTCAAACCATCTCAGCTAGTAGGCCTATAGTAGTGTTGGTTCACAAAATTTTGAACCCAAATTTTCCTCAAATTAGCATTTCTTGTCATAAATGTTTTTGCCAACATTTCATTTTGGACCAAATGATCAAATGCATTCCCAAGAATGATCTCATCAAAACCCTCAATTTTCATCACTTCCGTATACAGTGCGTTAACATCAAGTTGATTTTTGCTAAGGCTTTGAATTGCAAAGGCTACATCTCCAATATGTTTAGACAACTTTTCAATACCATCATCTTCATACATGCAATTTCTCTTTCTATATTGCCTCTTTTGTGTACTAGAAAAAGATGTTTCTTTTCCCTTAGAAGTTTCTTCATATTCACCTTTATTTTCAATCATAATTGATTGCTTTTCAGTGTTTTCTTCTAAGTTGACATCGGCGTATGATTTGGCATAATTTCCTGTTGCCATGTCTTTTCCAACAACAATTGTCATTGCCTCATACATATCAAGTTTTTTGATTGAGATACTTATCATGATTGGGATGTACCTGTTCATAAAGTCTAGAATATGCATTTTTTAGTTTATTGTATAACATTTTAGAAACAAAAGTAAATATAAAAATTACAAAGAGTATAATATTTATCATATACATCTTTCGACACTGTAATCATCTTCAAACAATCATCCCAGCCAAATACACTTTTATTTTTAAGTTTGGTTATTATTCTCCATTTTTTTTTTCATAGTCTTGAGATGATTGTCCACATGCTTAGGCTCGCATCGCATGCTGAATTTTTGACTAATTTTTATAGCTACTTTAACAAAAGATTCTGCTTTAAAGGTGGAAGAAGGTTTGCTTCCTTTAAGTGCTCTCTCAACTAATATCTCAAGTAACATGTGTGACATAGGTTTAGACCACGTGAAGTGCTTGCCCTTGCATTTTTCATTCTGTGTGGAACTCATTTCTACAAAAAAAGAAATTACAAATTTATACAAAATAAAATCATGTAATATATAGATTTAATAAATTTTATATAAAAACTACAATTAATATTTAAAAGATAATATATAAAATACATAAAAACTTATAATAAAGTCACCATCTACTCTAAATACATAACAAGGATGATACAAATTCAAGAAAGACACAATAAAAACAAACACATAATTAACACTCAATTACTAGTTTTTTTGAGTGTTGTAATCATTCCACATGGTTGATGTAATCATTTCTCCTTTTGTTATCCACTCCCTATTCTCTTCCCTTTCCTCCCGTTGACTTAAGTTGATTGTTCGTCTAATTGGTTCACTTCCCGAACATATTTCTTCTATAAGAAAGTCATAAGGATCAACTCTCATTATGTAGTTATCAATAACACAACATACAAGCACAACATCTACTTGTATTTTATAAGACCAAAAAGATTTTCCATTAATTGATCTAAAACGACTCTTCAAAATACAAAACCCTTGCTCAATAACGGTTCTCAATGACGAGTGTAGAAGATTAAATAGCTCCTTTTTATTTTCTGGTGAACATTCTGTAAACTCATTCAAGTGATATCGAACTCCAAGAAAAGAAAAAATGATTTCTTTTCGAATACCGTAACCAACATCACCAAGATAATATTTTCCTACAAATTAAAAAAAAACTTATTACTATCTTTATGTAATAAGACATTTTATATGTTTATTGCATATAATACATACTTTATTATATACCTTTTAAAATTTTTAGACCATTAGATCTTGATAATGCATCACCTAAAACTCGTGAATTATGAGCACTTCCTTCCCAATTAGCTAAAATATATATAAATTTTAAATCAAAAATTATAGCTACTGAAATATTTTGTGTTGTTTCTTTTTTTTGACCTCGAAACTTTTCTTGAATCTCAACAGGAACATTTGCAGGAACATGAGTACCATCAATTGCTCCCATACAGTCCTATATAAATATGAAAAAATAATTTATAATCTTTTTTGTAGATACAATTAATTAACATATAAAAATATTGGTATTGTTTTCATACCTTAAAATAAGGATAGAATCTTCGATTATTCATTATTTCTGCTGGAACTGTATCCTCTAAATCTTTAATAAGATATCTGTAAAACTTAAGAACTGCTTTTAAAACAATTCTAAATTAACGATGGATAATTTCAACAGACCTATAATATATACCACTAATAACACGAAATCTTTGATTTTGGCCTGCAATTCAAGTGAAATACTTCCAATTATTTTTCAAGAAAAAAAAAGATGGATCGTGATTTGTAAAAGTAAATAATAAAAAAAAAAGTGTTTTTTTTTTATTAAAAAGAAAATATTTTTTTTTATAAAGTGTTTTTTTTATATTGACCAGAGTTAAATTTTTATTGATTACTTTTTTATTTTATTATTAAATATGGAAAAGTAAAGAAAATGAATTCCAGAAACTCGTTTTTCTTAAAACAAAAGGGCACTAACTTCAAGTTGAATTTAGAGTGTTAATTCAAAGAGCGAATGGTTGATTCCGGCGACGAGTTGAAAGAGAGTTGAAACACCCAGTCCATGCAGAAGGCAATCCCTTAATAAACTCCGCTTCGAGAATTAGAAATCAGTTCGTTCTGCTGCTGCCTCACTCTTTCTATGTTCTCACTCTCCAACAATGCAAGTGTAAAAGCTTTTCACCATCTGCTTTCAACACTCTCATGCAAACACTCCTCTTCTTTCTCCACACACGCTAGTCTCCTCTATCTAATCTCCAACGCCAAATCACTCTCCCAAACCAAGCAATCTCACGCCTCTGCACTCCTCAATGCCTTCCTTCCTCAAAGTATCTCTCTTTGTGCCTCTCTCATCCTCAAGTACGCCACTTTTCATGACCCCACCACCTCTCTCTATCTGTTTCATCAAACTCTTCCTTTCTCTCGCTCTGCTTTCTTGTGGAACACTCTCATTCGCGCTTTGTCGGTGGCGCGCGTTAATGATGATTTTAGAACATATAATCAAATGGTTAAAATGGGTGTTAGGCTTGATGATCACACCTTTCCTTTTGTGCTGAAAGCTTGTGCCGATAATTTGAGTGTTCAAAAAGGTAGAGAGATTCACGGGGTTGTGTTTAAACTTGGGTTTGATTCGGATGTGTTTGTAGGGAACACGTTATTATTGTTTTATGGGAATTGTGGGGGTTTGAAAGATGTGAAGAGGGTGTTTGATGAAATGCTTGAAAGAGATGTTGTGTCGTGGAATTCGGCCATTGGGGTGTTTTCGGTTCATGGTTTCTATGCCGAAGCGATTCATTTATTTTGTGAAATGAATTTGAGGTCTGGGTTTAGGCCAAATATGGTTAGTGTTGTGAGTGTTTTGCCGGTTTGCGCGGGACTTGAGGCTGGGTTTATGGGGAGGCAAGTTCATTGTTATGTTGTGAAGACTGGCTTGGATTCTCAGGTGACTGTAGGGAATGCTTTGGTTGACGTGTATGGGAAATGCGGGTATGTGAAAGACTCGAGGCGTGTTTTTGATGAAATTTCAGAGAGAAATGGGGTTTCTTGGAATGCAATAATTACTAGTCTTGCTTATCTTGAGCGTAATCAAGATGCGTTGGAGATGTTTAGATTGATGATTGATGGAGGAGTGAAGCCGAATTCTGTCACTTTTTCCAGTATGTTGCCTGTCTTGGTTGAATTAAAACGTTTTGACTTCGGGAAGGAAATTCACGGGTTTAGTCTAAGATTTGGACTTGAATCTGATATTTTTGTTGCCAATGCTTTGATTGATATGTATGCAAAATCGGGCCGTTCACTTCAAGCATCCAATGTGTTTAACCAGATAGGTGAAAAGAATATTGTTTCGTGGAATGCCATGGTAGCTAATTTCGCTCAAAATAGGCTTGAATTAGCAGCTGTAGATTTAGTGAGGCAAATGCAAGCTGACGGTGAAATACCAAATTCTGTCACCTTCACGAATGTTCTTCCAGCGTGTGCCCGAATTGGATTCCTTCGGCCTGGAAAAGAAATCCATGCAAGGGCAATTCGCACAGGGTCCTCTGTTGATCTATTTGTGTCAAATGCTCTGACAGACATGTATGCAAAATGTGGGTGTCTAAATCTTGCTCGAAGAGTCTTTAAGATCTCCCTTAGAGATGAAGTATCTTACAACATTTTAATTATAGGCTACTCTCAAACAACTAATTGCTCAGAATCTCTTCGTTTATTCTTGGAAATGGGGATTAAGGGTATGAAGCTTGATGTAGTTTCCTATATGGGTATCATTTCAGCGTGTGCAAATCTTGCTGCATTGAAACAAGGGAAAGAAGTTCATGGATTAGCAGTAAAAAAGCATTTGCACACGCACCTCTTTATTGCCAATGCACTTTTGGACTTCTATATCAAATGTGGACGAATTGATCTTGCTGGTAAGGTCTTTCGTCAAATTCCAAGCAAGGACACGGCCTCTTGGAATTCTATGATTTTAGGTTATGGGATGCTGGGTGAATTGACGATTGCTATCAACCTTTTTGAAGCAATGAAAGAAGATGGGGTGGAATATGATTCAGTCTCATACATTGCGATCTTGTCTGCTTGCAGTCATGGAGGGCTAGTTGAAGAGGGGAAGAAATATTTTGAGCATATGCAGGTCCAGAATATTAAGCCAACGCAAATGCACTATGCTTGTATGGTCGATCTCCTTGGCCGGGCTGGAGTTATAGAGGAAGCAGTAAAACTTATTGAAAGCTTACCCATTGAACCCGATGCCAACGTATGGGGTGCTTTGCTTGGGGCATGCCGAATACATGGGAATATTGAGCTGGCTCATTGGGCAGCTGAACATTTGTTCAAGTTGAAACCCCAGCATTCTGGATACTACTCAGTTCTTTCAAACATGTATGCAGAAGCTGGAAAATGGGACGAGGCAAACCAGGTAAGGAAACTGATGAAATCTAGAGGTGCAAAGAAAAATCCCGGTTGCAGTTGGGTTCAGATTGATAACCAGGTTCATGCTTTTGTAGCTGGAGAGAGAATAATGAATGTTGATTCAAGTCTTCTATGTGCAGATCCCTAATTCAATTATTCCATGTTTGAAAATCGAATTCCGAGGTTCATTTTACAAAGGAGTGCCCGATCTTCAAGTGGTTTAACTCTTTCGATTTGGATTTGTTGTAAGAGAGACTTACAACACATCTTGCACAGCTGAGATCCCCGTCAATCCAATGATCAGACAGAATGTTCATGAGATTATTTACATGGCACGACGATTCAGAAGGTTTTAATCAATCTGTCCAAGTTAGCAAGGAGCTCCTGTCAATTGTAAGCCTAGCATGGTCCCAAGACTAAAAACATGTTCCGAACAAATTCCCACCCACCAAGTTTTTGGGTTTCATTGTTCCAAAAATTTACAATGCAACAGAGGTTGCATTTGGTATGGAATGCGTGCAAAAGAATTTCAGAATATTTCTACAGATTGTACAAAGAATATTGGTGAAAAATGGTTAAACAAAATCTGCCTACCACTAGATGCTATAAGCCTATGACTGGTGACAAACAACAGCAGAGCAAGAAGAGTCACCATCCACAACCCACAAGCTCAATTCTTGAAGCCGCTTTTGAATCAAATCCGCACCTGTGCCTGGAAACCAATAAGCCATCTTCTTCCCAGCCTCCAAAGATGATTGATTAGAAGGATCGGCATGAATCTGGATGCCAACGCTCGGCTCATCAACCCTGTGAATTCTCACACCATTCTGTTCCAACAACTTCACCAAGTAAAAAAAATCTGTGTTCTCTCCTTGGAACAAAACATTACCTATTGTGACAGCAACCTTCCTCAGGAGACCAGCCCAAATTTCTTGAGCAGAAGAAGAGCTCCTAACAAAGAAAAATCCCAAGCTCTTCCCAGCATAGAAATCATTAGTAGGATCAATGAACTCTTGAACTTTACTGAGAACCAACATGTTTGCATCCACTATCAAAGAATCATACCCATTTTCTAAACACTTCTTGATTACATAAGCATTCACTAAAATGTTCTTCATCAACTCTGCACTGGAATGTTGAAATCCCATTACTTTCTGTGCTCTATGATAATTGAAAAACTGGTCAGCATCAATCACAGGATGCCCTCTTCTAGCAAGATCAAATAAAAAATCAGACCCAGGGCCAATCAATATATAGTTCCTTATATTTAGCCTCTCAAAGTGGCAAAGCATGTTCCTCGTGATTGTATCTGATGCCCCAAATATATTCACAAGCAGAACACTCTGATCTTCCTGCACGGTCCGAAGAATAGACCCAACTTCATCCAAGGTCCTTCCAACTCTTCCAGGAAGTACTTCTCTGAAGCAGTAATCATACCATTTCAGATTGCTCAAAGGTTGCATTTCGAGTAAGTTGAAGTCAAGAGAACTTCCATCCAATAACTGGGAGTCAGGCCCAGCAGTTTTCCCATAGTTAACACCAGCATCCCTGTGAGAAACACTGAGTGCTCTCTCATGCTGAAAATTTGTATAGATGTTAAAATAACTTCTAGAGTGAATGAATTTAATGAACCAAGGAGTCCAGATTCTTTCTCCAATCCTTTTGTACCATCCATTAGTCACCTGCAAATATATTAGATTTAGAATTCATTTGAGCAAAGAGTTCAAGTAATGACAGAGGAAAAAAATCAGTGGACGTGAAGAAGGGGGGGCATTAGATTACCATCCCATCAAGCAATGGCTTGATACCCTTGGACTTGTGCAGATCATACCACAACCTAAACTCTTTCCAAGGTTTTGGAAAGAGAATCTGACCCCAAGTACCAACCAACTGGTACAAGAAAAGATGCGTTTCACTATCCAATTGTATTTTGTTTCCATGTTTACCTGCAATCAGCAACCAGATAAACCAAAATCACTCTCACAAAGGTAAAAGAATTCTTCTAAAAAAAATCAGGTCAAGGGTATGTAATGAGAATTGTTGAATTAACACAATTTTCATAGAAAGGCTCTAATAAGAGACATAAATATTGGCACTTTCTACCAACAACAAAATTAATGCATGTTGTTTTCGACGTGTCATGACAATTCCTAGACATCATAGTGGAATCAGTAAAGAACTTAGCTCGGCGATGTGGAATCAGCTAGCTTCACATATGCTTATGCAATTGCGAAATACCAAATGAAAACTTTTCAAGTTCGCATCCTATGGACATGATACATATATTTAGGCCACAAGCAAAAGATTAAAAGGATTTCAGCCATGCAATTAACTCAAAATCCAATCCGAGATTCGGTTATAACACAGTGAAAAGCCTCAAACTCTACTTCTAAAGCTAGTTTTAGCATGAGAAGCAACCTACATCCCCGCAAAAACCCAATATAACAAATCAAGAAATCTATAAACCTTTACATTGAACATTAAAACATCCCGTCTAACAAATAAAAAACCTGAAATAAGAGTACCTGGGACAAAACGTGGACGCTGAAGTGAAGCACCATATATAGAAGGACTAAAATTCGACACATTGTAATAGTAATTAACAATCAAACCCCTCACAAATTTATAAAACAACGGCGAAACCTCCAAATCATCCTCCACAATAAACGAAAACTCATGATCTGAACTTGGCCACCAAGCTTCTAGCCATTGAGCTTGCAACCCAACATTATTAGTCCTATAATGCACAACTTTGTTTCCAAATTTCCAATCAAACTCATCAACAAAGTTCAAAACTTTTCGCGATTCCTCAAGTTTTTTATCAATAACGTTAAGGGATTCATTGGTGAGGGCAAAATGATCAATGTGGATGTGGAGGTGGACAGTGTCGCCACCGTAGTTGGCCGAAGAGAGGGAGTTGAGGCACCTGGAGAGTGAGTCTAGGCGGTTGAAGGCGAGAACTTTGATTAGGAGAGTGAAGTTTAGAGGGGCAAATCGGGCAATTGGGGCTTTGATTGGGTTGTTACTGGAAGTAAATTCAGCGCTAGGGATGTGGTGAGTGGATTGGTATAGGGAGAAGAGGATGATGACACCAATGGAGGTGAAAATGATGGGAAGGAGTAAGCTTCTTGGTAGGCCTACCATTTGCTATGCTTTTAGGATTTGAAATAGAAGGACATGTTGGGGTTTAGGGGTTTTTCAATTTGTTCGTGTTTTGAGATGATGCTTGAAGGTGAAGAAGAGAGATGGAGATCTCAGTTTTGTATGCAAGTCAGTCCAGCATGGTGCTTGGCAGTGAGAACAGGAAAGGAAGGCTGTGTTAAAGATGGATTTGAGAAGTAGTGTGAGGCCCAGGAAGGTTCGATTTTGAAGGGAGGAGTTCAATTACGTGCAGTATTGGACTATTGTGGATCTGGGTTTCGCAATTGCAGCAAGAATAAACAGGCCCATGTGAAGAAGATTCACAGTGATTGATATGTTTGTAATGTTACAAATAAATAACCTGTTGGTTTCTTATCAATGCAGCTTGGAGATTCCGCAGAATCTTCGGACTTTGGATGCCATCTTGCGAGGTAATTTTTCACAATTCTAAATTGGGTTCCGAGCGTAGGCTGCGCTCGCTGTCTTCTACTTGGATTTTCCTTTTTTACCTCTTCTGATTTTCTTCATTGCTCTTGATAAGGGATCCAGTATTATTAGCAAGTGATCAGCATTCAATGAACTTGGTGCTGCTCTTTTTTTAAACGAAAGCCTGCTCTTTCCCTTTCTGATTTACTGCATTTTTCCTTTATTTTTTTCCTTAGAGATTATGCTCTGCCGGCTTTAATTACTAGTTGCTGGTAGAATAGGCCTACCACCATAATGTATTTGTGGTTATCCAGCGAATGAGTTTGCAAATTGCCCTCATTCTGCAAGCAAAAAATTCTATGACCCTATCTACCTCAACTTGGCACCAACTGTGCACACTTAACAGATGCTCCAGTGAAAGAGACTGGTGCGGACAGCTTCTGGTAAGCTTAACAGCAAGAGAAAGGTCGGTCCCTTGAGTATACTGCCTGCCTGTATGTTAAGTTGCCCGTACGGAAACATCATCCTCGTCGGCTCAACAGGCCACAAGCTCTCCTTCTTTTGTATGTTAAAACAGACCAATCCTTCCTTTTCAAGAATCAAGAGAGATTCTAGGATAGCAAAGTGTAGGACCCCTCTTGAAAGTATCGAAGTTTTCCAGGCATGACGACACGCATAAGCAGTGTAATTATATTTTTGAAAAATACTCACTTGTAAATCTTAGTTATTGAAAATAGACTTTTTAAGTATTTTTATTTAAATAAATATTAAATTTACCTATCTCAGTTTTTTTTATTTAACATTTTCTTATGTAAAACCACTAAAAAAAAGATGCAATTTGATGTGTAAAAGAAAATAATTTAAACTATAATATCAAATATCATCAACCAGTAAATGAATTTTCTTATAGGTCACAGGGAAGAAAGTTTAATATCTAGAATGAACTATTTAAAGTTTTTAATGTGTTTTGTAATATACTGTATAATATTTTTAAAAGTATTTTTTTATTTAAAAATATACTAAAATAAATTTTTTAATTTTTAATATTACACATTAAAAATATTAATATATATATATATATAAAATATTAATTTGATATTTTTTTTAAAAATAAATACTATAAAAATTACTGCACTTATATACAAGTGAAGATAATAGTGGTTGTGGTCTTTTTAGATAGCTTCAGCCCAAAAAAAGTAAAACATTGATTGTTTTTATTTGATATCATGTTTTTATTTAAAATATTTTTTTATTTTAATATATTAATATTAAAAAAATTAAATTTTAAAAATAAACAACTTTAACACTAACAAAACAATACATTAGAATTCGTTATCAAGCCAACTGGTACTTATTTGAAAAAAAGTAAAATAAAATATAAAAAATAAGTAATAAAGTCATAAGGGCGGCCTTTTCTTTTCCCTTTCCATTTTTTACTTCTTGTTTGCTTTCCTTTTTAAAAAGTGAAGCCTACCCACCTTTGCATCTTCCATTTAAATACATAAAAAAAGTATCATTCTGTCATCCTGTGAATGAACAGTCGAATTCTCTCAAAAAAAAATTCAATCTTGGCTAGTTTAAGTTTCATCTGATCTAAGAATCTCAAAAACCCATCTCTCACCTCTCATTTAAGCTGTAATTTTAAGTATTTTCATGATCTGTAAGTCCCCAAGTTTCTCCCTTCTTCTCTCCATTTTAGCTTTTCTTTAACCCCAAAAGATATTAGTGAGCTAGGGTTTCATTTTCATGTTTCTCTAGCTCTTTACTTTGACTTCTTAGCAGTACTATTGTGTTTGCTTTGTTGTTTCAGTCTTTGCCTTTTGCTTACGTGTATTTTCTCTGATTATGATGTGATTAACCTTCTTTAGGAACTTTTTTGGTATTTGTTTATAGTTGTTTCTGCTGTTTTTGATCGCTGTCAAAACTTATAATAGTTAAAAGGTTTTCCTTTTGATTTCTTGGATGATTGTAGAAAATAATTTTTTGATCTTTAGCTTCTTGCCATTTTTTATGTTATCTCAGCTCTTTTTGTTGACTGTAACTGCCTGTTTGATTGCTGAGAAAAACTCAGGAAAATTAGGAGAAAAATCAACATGAGAATTTCTTTCTTTCTTTCTTTTTTGAAGTTTTGATTCTCATACTAATGAAAGATTAAAAATCTTTTATTTTTAAGCAAGTAAAAAGGGTTACTTTTTTTCTCCTCTGATTAGTTACTTGACTGGATTAATTTCGGTAGGTAAACGCTGACCTGCATTTTCCTTTTTTTTTTGTTGAGAAATCCTTTTATATTGATTATGTAATTAATCCATTTCTGTTAATATTACCTATTTGATTGTCAAACAGGGTAGTCATATTGAGACAATGACCAGGGTAACCCGTGATTTTGGAGATACTATGCAAAAAGACGCTGTCCCAGCTGTATCAGCTGATGTTACATTTGCTTCTAGTCGGTTTCCTAATTACAAAATTGGAGCTAACAACCAGATTGTGGATGCAAAAGATAGCCCAAAAGTATTGTCCATGAAGGAGGTTGTGGCACGCGAGACTACTTTACTTCTGGAACAGCAGAAACGCCTCTCTGTCCGTGACCTTGCCAATAAATTTGAAAAGGGATTGGCTGCTGCTGCCAAGTTGTCAGAAGAGGTTAAGTTTCTTTTAAGTTGTATTTAACCTTTTGTTTTGTTTCTGGAAGCTTGATTTGTTTTGCTTTAGATGGATTGTCTAATTTTTGAATAACTTGACCTCCTCAATTGTCTGTTACTGTACCCTTTTGGTTGCAGAGAAATTTAAGTTTGGTCAGGGAAATAGTTTTCAAACTTATTCTTCATGTTATTTTTCAACCATGCCAATTGGAAGTAATAAATTCAGCTGACTGTCTAGTCTACTTTTTTTCTTATCAATTGAGTGGAGCATCAATTAATTATGGAAAAAAGTTGAAAGTTGGTTGTTTGTTTCTCCATTTCTCAAGCTTTAATACTTTGGAGTTATTAATTTGCTAAAGAGAATGGATGATATAAGAAATCAAATTATAAGCTATTCAACTTTTGATTACAGGCTAGGCTCAGAGAGGCAGCTTCATTAGAGAAACATGTTCTATTGAAGAAGCTTAGGGATGCGCTAGAATCATTAAAAGGAAGAGTGGCAGGTAGAAACAAGGATGATGTGGAAGAGGCTATTGCCATGGTTGGTCTTACTTCACTGCCGCTTTTATCAAATTTCTCATCCAAAAATTTTGATTTCATATGTAACTTAATGAATTGGTTCTGCTGCCATTGAGTACTTAAAGATTTATGTGGAAGATAAATTGTGGTCAATTCTTCTAGGTGGAAGCGTTAGCAGTTCAGCTGACTCAGAGGGAAGGAGAGTTGATTCAAGAAAAAGCAGAAGTAAAGAAGCTAGCAAATTTTCTCAAGCAGGTAATCTAGTCTTTGATGAAATTTAGCTGATTTTTCTTAAGCTAGCAAATTCCATTCAGCAAGTTTTCTTATATATATATATATATATTAATTTGAGAATCTGAGTTAGCAATAAGCATTTTTCTGCCTCATCATCTAGTGTTTGTATCCTTTTTTAGGCTTCAGAGGATGCCAAGAAACTTTTTGACGGGGAAAGAGCTTATGCTCGTGCTGAAATTGAGAGTGCAAGAGCAGCAGTACAGAGGGTGGAAGAAGCGATTCAGGAACATGAACGAATGTCTCGAGCTTCTGGAAAGCAGGTTTATACTAATTATTAGTTATTACAGCTTCAATGGGAGTTTGGCCCTTTGCTAATGTTATAAATTTTAAAAAGATCTTGTTTTATGTGGATATTAGATAGATATCCTCTTTATTGCATTTCATTTTTCAGTACTTGTAGTTAGCTATGAGTTTGGTACTTTTCTGCTTTTGAAATTGACAAGGACAGTCTGACATCCTTTTCTTGTTCTTTTTATGCTCCTTTTGTGTTTGAATCCTGTTAAGTTTGTAGTTTGTGCATTATTTTGCTGCATATTTTTTTTCTTTTTTTCATCTTATTCTTTACAAAAAAATTTGTGTGGCATATTAGGACTTGGAAGAATTAATGAAGGAGGTTCAAGAGGCTAGAAGGATCAAAATGTTGCATCAGCCAAGTAAGGTGTGTGCTGGATATTTGGTGAAAATTTTATTTCCCACCAGACGTTCTAGTTACAAAACTAGATTGTTTCACTGTTCTATGAAATATGGTGAGGTTCTTGTAACATATTGGGGGCTCATGACTGTCCTTTTCAGGGTTTTTATCTATTTCTCTAAGCCTATTATGTGTTTTAACTGCATTTCAAACTAGAACTCAACAATCTTAATTCTAAAGTTGCTTTCACATGCATGTATTTATCCTTTTTGAGCACCAAGTTAAGTCAGAACTGATAATGATCGTTGAAAATATAGTTCTCTTCTACAATGAAAATTACAATGCAGACTTTTTGAATGGGCAATGGTCAAAGTTATGAGTTGTAGGTTATCTGAAATTTCAAAATTCAAGGGAAATTGAGTTTCTAGGATAATGATTTTTCACTCCTCTGCAATGCTTGTGGTGACTGATAACTTTATGAACTTTCAAATCTAGAGACACAAATTCATTTATTGATCACAAGTGAATTGAACATATAATTGTAGGTTATGGACATGGAACATGAGATACGTGCATTGAGGATTCAACTTGCTGAGAAGTCTAAACGTTCTCTTCTGCTTCAAAAGGAGGTATTATTATTGCTTGTAAAGATATAAATAGCTTTTGTAACATCTCTGTAATTCTCATTTTAACTGCCTGTTGTGAAGATGCTTAGTTGTTACTGCTTGCCATTATCCAATCTTAGAATTGTCATTTATCATTTGACTTGTACGGTTACCTCTCCCTGATTGTTATTTTAGTCCTCGCTTTCCAACCCGGTGTTGAGTTCTTTGGTTTCAGAATGTTGTTTAAAATCTTCAAGCAGGTCAAAATATGGAAAGTTTTCAGGCAATAAGTTTAAGTTGGTAGTTTTTGTAATTCAAAATTGAAGTCTTTGAATGGTTTAAGATCTGGCTTAGCCTTTAATTAATGTGATATGCTTTTGTCAGAGCGACTCAATGGTTAAGAGGAAATTCTTTATGCATGCTTCCTTCTAAAAATGTTTCTTGTGAGATCTTGAATTATGATCTCTTGCTTTTCACATGCAATTCTAATGTCCATCATTTTGTTGTTCATTTATACTGAACTTGCTGAATAATATATCAGAGAATTGACTTCTTAAATACACCTCCCCAACCCTATATTTCTCAGCTGGCAAGGAGCAGGCGAGCAGAGCAGAGCATATTTCAATTATTTGAATTGGATGGCACTGAAGCTTTAGGTTCATGTTTGCGGATCAATCCTTGCTCTGATAATGCTCCAGAACTTTCAAAATGTTCCATTCAGTGGTATCGTCTATCATCTGATGGTGGAAAAAAGGAGCTTATATCAGGTTTCTATCTGCAATCATGTTTCTCTTCTGGATGCTTTCAACAATTGAACAAAACACGGTAGATGTTTTATGGTTGATTCTGTGTTAATAGAGGATAGCATTTCATTCCTGCTTAGTGTCTTTAAGTTATTTAGTTTCTGTCTTGTAGATTTGATCTAGCCACTGTCAACCCTTTGTGAGATGATTGTCATTTTGTGAACCAAACAGTTGCTATGAAGCATGAAACCTGTTTGTACATGATTTTGTCGCCCTTTTTGTTAAGCAAGCAACTTGTTGGATGCAATGCTGCTTGTTCTCCAACATTCAACTATCAACAGAGCATTTTTGATTGAGGACATGAGCGGGATCTGAAATCCAATAGCTTGATTGAGATTTCAGTATCTTGATATATGAAGGTTGGATTGGCTGAATCGAGGACCTGTGTTATCTAGCAAGGCTAGAATAGAATATGGGATGAGTTATGTGAAAATGGGTATTTTCCCTGCAAGTTTAGATGAATTGACAGAAAATTAAATGGTTAACAAGTTAGACACTTTGATTTTAATTTTGGGGAATGTCCATGGAGTTAGAGGGTTAAATGAAAATGGATTTTTCCAGTGAGTATTTGTGGGATTCATGAAGAGAATAGCATATTATGGGTTGTTTATGATTTATGCTTAGTTACCATAAATGCTGCATGAAAGAGACTATTGACAACTATCATTAATTTTACTCTCTACAGGAGCTACCAAACCAGTTTATGCTCCAGAGCCTTTTGATGTTGGGCGAGTCCTGCAAGCTGAAATTATTTCTGATGTCCAACAATTTTCTTTGAGCACCACTTGTCCCATTGATCCTGGTCTGTATTTGATCTGCTTCTCTAATTTGGTTCTTGGTTTCCAATTTTTATGGATCCAGCTCAACAAAGCTTTGATCCCAAACTAGTTGGACAGATTACAGAATCTTTTTTCATGACTGTTCTCAATTTCCATTAGTATATGGAACTTGATAATTAAAATTATGTGATTCACATGTCTGTACTTGAAGTTATGAACCATGCGATTTAGAAAGATAACTGGCTGATGTGATTTTGTGAACAGCTGCTGGTCTGGGAAGTTATGTGGAGGCACTTGTGCGAAAACATGATGTTGAATTCAATGTAAGTTGTGCTAAAACTGCTTTAACTTCTCTCTCTCTTTTTTTTGGGTATCTAAACATGTCAAGTTCAATATTTTGGAATTGGTATCTGAACACTGCATATTGTGCATCTTTACAATGGCCATTTCAGTGATTTTTGTTACCCTTCTAAATTGAAGGGTGGGTTGTGGGTCAAGTTCTGGCCAGGCTGACCAATGGTGTTGGTCATTGGTTTAGTTTGAACTCAGACCAACATCAAGTCTCCACGGATGCCTCATAAAGTGTAGACAAAAGTGCATGTGCATATGGTAATTGGATATTTTCTTTTTGTTCATTCTTGAATCTTGAGGGCTTGCTGATGTTTTCATTCTAATGCTCTTACTGCAATATGTTAGTGAAAAGGTAATGATATTTGGCTATTTGCAACTTAGTGCAATGTAGGTTCTTTGACTCTCATGGCCTTAAGAGAGTGTGCATACACATACAGAAAATAGGAAAAGATGTATACTAGAGATTCTGAGGTTATGAATTTGAGGACACAACCCTAGTTTATAGGAATAATCACAATGAGGGATGGGTAGTTGTGTACCTGATTCCTTCATTGAGTTGAAGGGGTATTTTCTTAACCATTGTAACGATTAAGGTGGCATTTACACTCCCAGAGTCTCATTGCTTTTCCTTGAGCATGGAAACATACATGCATTCTAGTCTCTGCCCAGTGTTCCTTGTTATTGCTAAAAATGCTTTGGGATGTGAAGGCATCATAGATTTTCCTTTTCTTTTTGAGATTAGCAATGAACTGATACAGGCAACACTCAAACTTGAGACTTTACCCTCTTGTTTTGCAAATGCCATTGAGCTGGAAGCTCATAGATCAAGGGCATCATAGTAATAACTCTTCAAGGATAACATGTTGAAGTTTACATTCATCTTGGTAAAGTTGATGGAATTTATAGAGGGTGTTTAGCTTAATGTTGTCTCATTAGGGCACAGGGCCAAATAAAAAAGAACTGGACTATTTATTTTTCCATCAAAGTATAAGGATGCTATTATTTACCATTTAATTTTGTTTACTTTACAGGTCATTGTTACCCAGTCGAATGGGGTAGATCATCCATCAGAATCTATTCATGTGCTTCATGTCGGAAAGATGAGGATAAAGCTTCGGAAAGGGACGTCGACAAATGCTAAAGAGTACTACTCTACTTCAATGCAGGTATGATGAGCTGTTCAATATTTTCCTTTGTCAGATATCGCAGATAAGATGGTTTTGTGTTTATGAAGGTCCATAGCCTTCATTTCTTTTTTACCATTATTTCCTTTTGATTGCAAAATATAGTGGTCTGTCCTTTCTGCACACAGACACAAACACACACACACCCCTCTTATGTTCCCACAAAGTTGTCAACGGTTCTTTTGTTGGACATTAGTGTCTTATTTTGGTTTTATCAATAAATGACCCTTTCGGGTCAACCATTTCTCACACTCCTATTCTTCTAGCTGTGTGGAGTTAGAGGAGGTGGGAATGCTGCAGCTCAAGCATTGTTTTGGCAAGCAAAGACAGGGCTTTCCTTCGTATTAGCATTTGAATCTGCAAGAGAGAGGAATGCAGCCATTATGCTTGCAAGAAGGTTTGCTTTTGATTGCAATGTAAGTGCATCTCAAAATCTATCCATAAATCCTTGTATTGAAGTTTTATAAATTAGCGTGATTGATCTTTTTTCTCGTCCACAAATGAAATAATCCTTTTTGTTTTTGCTAATCATTGGAATGCCAGATTATGCTTGCCGGGCCAGATGACAGAGCTCGTTTAGGATCTTAAACCAACCTCCATTAGTCTTCTGTTTCACTAGTTGTAATTAAGTTGAGTTTACAAATGTACGGTAGGTTTGTAATAGTAGGAATTGGCATGCATGATTGTGTTATGGGCTTCCACCGTTCTTTTTTCTTTTTCCTTCGTAAATATTTCCGAGGCATTGTTTTTTTATTGTGCCTTCGTATAGTGGAGATGGATTGTAGCCGTCTCAAATCTCTTAAACATAACTGCTGGTATTGAATGGTTTTTGTATGATGGCTGCACAATTGGTTATTGTTTTAAGAGGTGTGCTATATTTCGTCCAGAAGCTTAATCATCAGTCTAATATGCTATTTAAAGTTTTAAACTGTGCAAGCTGCATGTAATATGTTTGGGATTGTTACAATATGATGATACTTTCATGTAATTGAACAAGCAACATCTTCATGAAGACATCCGTCCATCCAACATGGATGAAAATGTCATACTGATCCACAACGTGGCATTACAATCCCCACAATATCATGTTCACCAGCTATTCTTCCAATATGCAGAAAAAAAACATGTACCCCCGCCCGTGTGCGCCCAGATCAGATTAATATCTTGATTGGATATTGATGTATGATTGACTAGCTGGCTCCTGCGTGCGATCGGGCAAGTTCCACTAAAGCAACGCCACAAATTTGCCAGTATTGAGCTCTGTTATGGTGGTTTCCATATTTATTTCCGGGCTGCTTCTTGAAGCACTAAGAATTGGCAGCAGCTCAAAACACTGTTTGAAAATCGAAGGGGCTGTCCATGAACCTCTCGGAGGTATCCGTCAGGGTGTTTCCAGGTCTTGGAATCTCTTCTTGTTGCCGACGCACCAACCAGTTACTGTGCATTTTAACAGGTTTTGGCCTGGAACAGGGAATGCTCCAACCATTTACTCTTGGAACAAGGAATGCTTCAGGTGAGTGCAATCTCATGGTATATTTCACCACCATCTTGAGGTGAGGAATTTGCTGTATATCCCTTTCAAATGCTATCTTGTTCCAGTAATGCTAGTTACTGTTGCTTCTTGTACCTTTTCCATCAGTCTTCAGTTCCTAGCAAGCTCTGCCATAATCCAGACTGAACAAAGTGTTCTATTAGTGAGGCCGAACTCCGACATCAGTTTCGTGTATATATCATGCCATGGACGAGGGTTCACCCCCTTTGGTCCCAGTAGCCGATCCAACTCCAGTGATCAGATCGGAAATTGTTGAACAATTTGGTTCGTGGATGCTGTGCAAAGGAACAGAAAAGGAGGGGGGAAATCCGTGCTTAAGAATCTCTAGCTCACGGTTAGGGATTTTGGGAGAAGATCTCGCTCGATAAAATGTTGATGGCTTGGAATATCATGCTGATATTTCTTTGCCTGTCCCGAATTCTTCTCCTGTTATTAATTAGCCTCACAATTTCAGGAATGGAAAACCTACAGCTAAAGGCAAATCTGTCCGTTTTCGGTCGGTCAACGAAGGCGCTTCTATTTCTAATGTTAGGCCTCAAGGGTATCTTGTTGTTAATGGACCTCGTAATGCCCTCCCTAGACCAAAACCAAGTGGAGTGATGGCCACACACGAATCTCATAAACTCCAAGACCATCAGACAGTAGCAAATGAAGTAACATGGCCAGTTCTCATCAGTTTTTTGAACGGTATCAATTCTCGTTGTTATGTTGTTTCTAACTTTTTAATACTCCCTCTCATCTTTCTTCCCACTCAGACTCGATACTTCCTCTTGGTTTCCCTATTAATCAGTCTCCTAAACACACCAGATGACTTTGTTAAAGCGACCCAAGAGGGCCAATTTTGCGAGGGTGTCATGTCCGAAGAAATTGTTTCCATGGTTGGGGACTCACAACTTCTTGTTGTTGGAGTTCTAGGAGCAGTGTATGCTAGAGTGGACAGGCTGTCTGACTAGGATTGTGGTTTTGTTACTGCTTGATTTAAGCAGGTTTCCTCATCTTAGCTTATTTATTGCGGATTTTATATTGGAACTGCAGCAAGCTCCAGTTTTCATTCTATTTTAATGGAGTTGCTTCGTATGAACAGAGTTGATATTGTTATTATCGCGGAACCTATAATTAGTGGTAAGAACGCAGAATAGTTTCTTAAGAGTTTGGGTTTTGATAATGTGCTTAGGGTGGATGCTGTAAGGAGATTCCTTACAATTGGTATTAGAGCTACTTTCCAAGGGTAAAGGAAGGTTGCTTTTGTTCTGAAGCTATCAACAATGGTGGAAAACAACGAGATCAAGGCTCTAACAATACAATGGTTGATGGAGTTGCGGCAGAGATTAGTTTCAGTAATGCAGGGACTGAAGAAACAGTTTAAAAGAATTCAATACAATCTCTGTATTTACACAAGAAAGAAAGAATAATAATAATAATAATAATAATAAACAGGGGGGGTTGAATGTTCAAACTGTTCTATACAGTGTGGTTATTCTTTTGTAATGAAACATTGCACATGAAAAATGTGCCAGCTTTTTATCATATTGCCTCTAACAATTGGCATAGCCTTTCAATTGGTACATTGTTGTTGACTTGTTCTATGCAAAAGGGACAAAATAATCACGACTTTACTTCTATTCCGCACAAAATTTTATTTGATTCTCTTTTCACCCTTTTCTGAACTGAACCATCATCAAATACAGCAGCAACTGCAACCTCTCCCTCGGCCAAGCCTATATCGACGGTGTTCCCCAGCCTAAGACTTCTTGTTTTCAAAGTATGGGTCTCATTGTTTTCCAAGGGTATATTTTATCGCTCTATGCATTGTTTTTGAGGACTTCTTGTCAGAAAATATTAACTGGCAATTTAAATCTTAGGCTAAACAGTTTCAAGCTTTCAGCGACTACAAGATTAGCAATTAGGCCAAGCAGGGAAGCAAAGCAAATTCTGCAGTTTCACCGTTGGCTAAAAGCCTCTCAAACCAAAACCATTTTATATGCAGTTGCCAGTTAGCCACCCCATTATCATTGGAGATGCGTTAGCTGAATGCGCAAGATGTGTGCTTTGTATGTTAAAAAAAACACCATGCTTCCATTCTACTCGCCATGAAAGAGAAAAATAGAAGTGTTTAGCTCAGATGGAAGAGAACAAAAGAGTTCCTTTTTTGGGGGTGAGGTACAGAAATAATCAGCAAATTCAGAAACAAGTTTCAGTCAGTAACTCTGCGGGGCCAATTAACACGATCAGCTAGCTAGCAAAACCACGCAATAATTCTGAATTAGCATGTAACCACTCATAATCTAATTGCTTAATTAGAGAAGCGAACACAAAGAATGTAAAAGAATCTTTAAACTAGAATCAAATGAAGCATTTCTCACGTAGTTTGACAGCTGCTTCACCAAAAGGAGCAGGATACTAAATGAACACTACGGATCGTGATAGCAGCATGATCTTCAAAGAATGTAAAAGAATCTTTAAACTATATTCAAATCAAGCATCTCTAATGTAGTTTGACAGCTGCTTTACCAAAAGGAGCAGGATACTACACGAAGGCTACGACAGATCATGATAACAGCAGCATGATCTTCAAAAAATGTAAAAGAATCTTTAAACTTGAATCAAATCAAGCATTTCTCATGTAATTTGACAACTGTTTCACCCAAAGGAGCAGGATAATATATGAAGACTATGGATCATGATAGCAGCAGCATGATCTTCCCTATTAACTAAACACTACTGATATATGGAAGACGCAAGCATCTAGCCATCAAAACATTCAGACTTTCAAAATTAAGAATCCTGTTCACCCAAATGTTACAAAAACTTTTTCATGGCGATTCAGATGAAAGGTTTCTCTGGCTGGGGTAAGAAGAGCCACAGCACCATGATCTGCACTTGAGAATTTCTTGTAGACAGCCTTGAGCTTACACATCAAAACGTCAAGACTTTCAAAAATAGAATCTTGTTCACTCAATTGTTGTATAAAAACTTTTTCACAGCGATCTGCACTTGAGAATTTCTTGTAGACAGCCTTGAGTATACGCATCAAAATATTAAGACTTTCAAAAATATAATCTTGTGCACTCAAATGTTGTATAAGAACTTTTTCATGGCGATTCAGATGAAAGGCTTCTGGCTGGGGTAAGAAGAGCCACAGCACCACGATCTGCACTTGAGAATTTCTTGTAGACAGCCTTGAGCTTACTTTCAGCAGCTGCAGTGTGAAAATGAACCAGGAGCTTTGCACAATCCCTGTTGCGTGACAGAAATAACACATAAAAAGTTACCTATGAGGCATCCAACCAACAACCAACAGTGTGCCAAATTATGGTGTGGTTAAGGTACCTTAACCACAACTAGAGAAGCCTCAGTACTGTGTGCCAAATTATGGCACACCATGATTAGTTTAACTTAATTATGATCCATATTTTTAGTTAAAGAAAAGTTACCTTAACACATCTTCAGTGTAGCCAGTGTGGTGCTTTAAAGTTTCAGTCCAGAAAGGGATCTTATCCAGAGTGCATCGAGCAGCATACACAGCTGATGCGGCAATTGTTGAAGGACCATATTTGACAACAACCGGATATTGCATCAGACCAAGTTCAGACAGGAAGAACACCAGATTCTCTGTCTACATCAGTGAAACATTAGCTTAATTATGATGAGCCATATCTAGGAGGTATCAACATGAAAAGGCAGGGCTTGAAAACAAAATTATAACAATGTTACGTTGGTACCTCTTCATCGGATGGAATGGAGGCCTTGATATATCTAACAAGGAAAACATAGGGTGTTGGAACTGTTAGATACCACTCTAGCTTTCCTAAGATTGCTTTCTCCATTGCCAGAACTTGCTCTCTTATATAGGCATTGTCAGATATGCGAACAAAGTCATTAACCTGTAAATTTGAGAACAAAAGAATCATCATGTCTGGTGAGTGAGTTCAACAGAAAAAACAAAAATGCCAAGGCAATAACATTGAAAAGTGAAGAATACTGCACCTCTGGTGCCCATATTTCTTCGTACTTGCAAGCTATAAGCATTGAGCTGATGCCAACCAACTGAAGTTCCCTCCTTGGTACCACCTTCAATGCTAGGAACCTATCCACAATATTTATGGTAAGGTAGAGAGTTTCTGGCATTAGTAAAAACTTTCGATGAACATCAATCAGCCAATCTACAAGGATCGATCTCATCTTTGCATTGATGTCTGGTTGGAATTGCAAGTAGTCATGTACCCTACTGTCAACCTGCATAAAACTCGTTATGTTAATGTGTGTGTTACAGAGAGAGAGAGAGAGAGAGAGATACACAGATAGATATATAGAGAGAAAGGGGATATCTTTACCTCTGTAAGCTTGTAAAACTCGTACATCTCATCAACGTATTCAACTACTGCCAACTCATTATTAACATCAGCAGCATCAATTTCCACCAGTGTATCCTCAGGCTTACCACAAGCGGCCTAGTGTTACAACCACATCAGTAAATAAACAATCAAAAGGATAGAACAAATTATACATTAATCAGAAGCGAAACTCTCTGATTACCTTGCTTCGAGCAGTGAGGATAGAAGTGAGTGTCTTGACTTCTTTCCTTGGTACTCTGCTAACAGGTTTACTCTTTTCTGTTTCCTCAGAGCTTATCACAATGACATTCTCAGGTCTATGCTTCTCGTTAACCTTCTTTATTGCTGCTGCTGGTACCTTAGTAGCTGCAGGAGCCCTCACATTACGAGCAACCACAGAATCTACAACTTCTGTGATTGGTTTCTGCAAGAAGGTGTTGAATGCATCATTAAGTGAGGTTCCAAAAGATCCCGACTCCCGGTTACAAAATGGTCACACCAAAAAATGTTAGCTAACCTTCCCTCGCAAAGATACATGATCATTCACTAAATTGCCAATATCTTGAAGCACTCTTCTATTCCTTCCATCTGCTGGTGCAAAAGCCTTCTGCTTCGCTTCTCCTAAAAGAAAAGGAAATAAAGTTAATCTAGCAGTGTAAAGTTTACAGAAAACATGTTTACAAAAGAACAAAAAGTTGCAAGACAGTACAAAATTGATAAAAGACACCCATTGTGTTAAAAGATGATAATATCAGCATCAAATTCAAGAGAATACGATAAAGGACACAAACAAAAAATCAATACATCAAAGAAGAAAAGGAAGGACTGAAAGATACTCGTGAAATTAGAATGCCAATGATCCAACCATGGTTCTCATCAAACAAGACAATCCCAATATCAAAACTGAAAATGTGAAAGAATTACTATTGGTAAGGACAGAAATCTAATATGCAAATAGACAGCGAAATCTTAAGGCAATTGCCTATATATTCTATCAATTAATCAAACAACAAAACCGTACTATAAGAGAATATGAAATACCCTCAAACAAAAAAAGCAAAGAAAGAAAGAAAGCAAGCCTCAAAAAAGGAACAGAAATCAATCCCATTTTGCAGGTTCAATAAAGGACTCTTAAGAGTAAATTTCCTTTTATTATAAACCAAATTATCATGCATCAAAACCGTAATCACACACATGAACAAACTATAAAGGAACCAAACCCAAAGAAAGAATCACCTATGCATGCATTCAGACCAGATCATAAAGAACACTTCAAAATACAAAAAGGAAACAAACGATAAACAAAAACCAAAACCCAACAAGTAGTTTTTACCTAAACCATATCAAATACCATGATCAAACCTAAAGCAGAACCAAAACCACAAAGAAATAGCCTTTCACTCAGAAAAACCACAAATAACCGTTCGAACCACAAAAAATGAAACAGAAACGCAAAAAGAAACAAAACGCAGAAAAAAAAATTAAGAAACCAAAACCCAAAAACCGATTTTTTTTTTTTACCTCTGGGTTGTTGTTGATAAGAAACAACAAGATTTCTTGAACCCATTGTGTTTTCTTCTTGATTTTGACCAAAGACTCTTTCAAATATTGATGATAAAAACTCTTGGAGAAGAGTACTTTGTGCCTCTCCTTCTTCAGCGTTATTGATCGTCACCCTTCTTCAAACCTTTTATCTCTCTCTAGAAACCCTTTATCTCTGCAAATTCTCTCTGTTTCTTGTATTTGTTTGCGTCTGGTGATGAGGAAAACGAGAGCGCGCAAGCAAGCAAATGATCAACGACTCAAAGAAGACTACTTTTGAAGAGACGCAAGGACCTCCAACGGTCGATTTTTTGGTTAATTTCCACCGTTTGATTGTTCAGATCTGACGGAGGTTAAGGCGTTTGTTGTTTTTATGGACTTGAATAGATACCATGCGCATAAAAAAAAATTAAGTACTGTAAATATATTTAAAAAAATTAATAACCCAACGTTATAAAATAAAACTGAAAAAAAAAAGATTGTCAAAACTGAATAATAAAATGATGAAAAATAAAATTATAAAAAAATATTAATGAAAATATCATAAAGTTATAAAAATTCTTAATGATAAAATTAAAAGAAATAATTAAGATTATAGATGCAATGATGAATTTAAAATAAATTTAAATTTAATAAAAAAGTGAATAATAAAAATAAAAAATCAAAATATTGAGAGCTAAAATCTAAAATATCATCAAATAATAGATTGAAGGGAAAAAATAAAGATTCCAAGCCAATAAATCATGAAAGAATTCAAAATAAAAATAAAAATTAAATGAGTGAGGATTAAATTAAAAAAATCAAAATACATTATTTAATTCTTAAAATAGTTGGCCTGGCAAGGTAACTCTTTATCCAAAACTTAGACTGGCTTGGTTTTCAAAAGTAATTAAAACAAAACACTAAAAACATTTGATGGTTATATTTAATTGATAAGCAAAAATTCTCATAAAAAAGTTAAACAAAACCTTAAAAAAAATGCTTTAGGTAACAAGTGTTTTTTTATTATTTTAAAAACAAATGGAAAAGCACATAGGAAGTGGGAAAAAAAGTAAAAAAATATCCAAGGATAAAAACAAAACTAAAAAAAAACGTAAACTCGGGTAAATTTTTTAAATTTAAATTAATATTTCAAATTTAAAAACTATTAAATTTAAAACCTAATCTCTTAAAAAGCTCAATATAAAACAAATTCAATCCTGAGATAAATTAATTTAATCAAGAAAAAAAATCTTTCTAAAAATAAAAGATATAATAAAAGGCACCAAAAAGATCAAGATAGTATCAAATCAATTTAATGTTTAAAGATAAAATAAATTAATTTAATCTAATTCAAAAAAATTATTTTTAAAGAGGTTCATCCAGTTTAGACAAAAAACAAAATAAAACAGCCCATGTTCCTGTTAAAAAGCCATAAAAAGTTCCATAAAAAATAAAAATAAAAATCAAATAATAAAAATAAAAATAAAAATACGAGTCAACTCAATTTAACTTTAATAATATGTGACATAAAATATGAGAAAGAGATAATCTTACAGGAAAAAAAAAACAAATTACAAAATTCAAGACTTAATAAATCAATATCAAATAATGAAAATAAAATAAAAATTAATATTTAAAAAAGATTAAAAAAGAACAAAACTTTAACAAGGTTAATCATTAAAAATTATAGATCAGGTCATAATTGTAGAAGACAAATATGAAAAAAAAAATAAGCAAAATTCTCAATAAAAAAAATCAAAAATAAAAAACAATGAGGACTAAAAAATAATTGAAAGAAAATAATTATGAATTGTATTAAAAAATAAAATAATTGAATAAAATGATAAGAAAAAGGAAAAATAAAAAAAGAGGAACAAAATTGGAAAAAAATAAAATCAAATTAAATTCTAAAGGATAAAATAAAAAAATATACAAGGGATAAAAAAATTACAATAAAAAATAAAAACCAAATTATATATATAAATTAAATTAAATAAATACAAAGATATGAAATTGAAATAAACAAAAAAAACCTATAAGAAGCACTCAAATCAAAACAAATAAAAATAAATATTAAAACAAATACAAATCGAAGGACATGACTTAATTTTAAAGACTCAACATAAATACCAAAGCAGGTGAGAGTATAGTTTTGAAATTCAGTGTGGACTAACCCAATACAATTTCTTATTAAAAAAATTAAGATTTGATTTAAAATTTTGATAAATATAGATATAATTTTGTATTTAAATTATTAGCATTTGTTGAGCTATTTTAAAGTATTTTTAGAGTTTCAATAATTAAAATAAGATCTCAAAGGTAATAACTTAAAAAATTATTTTATATTATTTAAGGATACATAAACAAGCATAAAATTAAAAAAATAGAATTAACCTATTTTGTAAAACATATAATTTAGTATCTTTCTTTCCTGTTAAAGATAGAGCTGAATTTACATATTAATTAGCATTGACATGTATTTTATATTGTCATGGACACAAAAAAAAAAGTATTTTGCAGATAAAGAGCAGGGGTCTTTTTAATTTTGGTATGTAAAATTTATTAATTTAAGAATATTTTTGCTAAACTAAACGTTTCAATATATAATTCGTGTTTCGATGTATATTTATAATTATAACGATGTGTGGAATATTTTCCTTTTCGTTCTTTTCATGTAGACACGCCATAAGTTTATACGAGCTGTGCTCTTAGACCTGTGAATCTGACCTCCGTGCTAAAAGTGCTCATAGTCGCCACTTCTTTTAATCAATAGCAGCGACGATTTTTTCATTAGTTCACGACTTTCTCTTCAATCTTCATCAACAGGAGCAAGTTGGTAATGATATAACTAAAAGATTGATGTCTTCTCCCAAGTGCAGGAGTGTCGAAATAATAAATAACCCGGTAAGACCGAGGTCGAACCACAGGGAGGTTAATTGTACAAATTATAAATAAAAATAATACAACAACAACAATAATAATAACAATAACAATAACAATAATAATAATACTACTACTACTACTAGTAGTAGTAGTAGTAATAATAATAACAATAATATTAATAATAATATTAATAAAGAAAAAGAAAGAGAAGAAGAAGAGAAGATGATGATGAGAACTTTGAGATGAAATATTTATGTAACGATTAAACAATGATAATAACAAATATCAAGGTTAGAGGTTCCATTAATGGTATGTCAAACAAGTATAGTATAAACTCTTATTATTCAATTGAAAATCACACACAAAGGAGGTTCCAATCAGATTATATATTGTTAACATGATTACATTAGTCATCTTATTCAATTAATGCTAATACTTGTAAATCTCGTCAAGCATTCATGATTATAACTTATGTTAACAACAAATCAAGTTCCTTTTATAGCTCAGGTGTCGGTTATACCATACATTATGGGCTATGAAAGTATCAAGCATTTGTTGTACCAAGTGTTATACAACATAAATCAAGATTAGTCATTTAACAAACAAAGTATTAAAGAGTGAACAAGATAACAAATATAAAACATGTTAGTATCAAACATTAAAGTCCATATTAAGTTTACATTATACTTATTCTTACACCATTAGTGTAACCTTTTCTCCTTGATATAATTAACTTAGCTAGACATAATGAAAGAAATAAAAATAGATAAACAAAATAAAAATATAAAAGTTAACTAAGTAAAGGAAAGGAAATGAAAGGCATAAACTTGATATTAATGAAAGTAAAGCATAAACATTACAAAAAATACAAAGAGAGAAAGGAAGAGCATGATTTTGATCTGGACACCAAGATGCCTAAATGCATGGCAAATGCCTCCTTTTATAGGCCAAAATTGGAAACTATTGATTTGATGACTAATTGATAAGTGGGTGGCCAACTTTTGACTTAGTGACAATCCTTATCTTCTCTTGTCTACCCAAAACGTCATTGATAACGTCAAAATTGGAGCCAGTTGAAAACATGAAAGTTGTAGGCAATTGTCTCAGCTTTCTTTTGTAAAAAATTGAGCTCATTTAGACTTCTAGAACTCTAGATATGGCCAAAATACCAAACAGTGCTCGGGTTGAAAGACAAATTCAGGCTTCTTTGTTGTTGCTACAATTTGGACTTGATAATGGCCTTTTTAGATCTTGGGCTCCATATGAAAGTTGTAGGCCTATGTCTTATCTTTCCATCCATATAAATTAGACTTAAATCTGAGATCTGTAGCTCCAGATATGACCTAATTACCGAATAGTATTCTGGTTTGGATTGCACCGACATCTCTTTTCTAAGTTTGACCATCTCTTTGCCCTTGCAATTTATGTTCTTAAAGTCATCAATCAATCCTTTCATTTATGTGATAGGCCTGCATTTAAAATGAATATTTACCATAAATTAAAGGTATCTTATATTATTAGATATATTATTATAAAGCATACTTTAGTTAAGGAGTTATTGATACTTCAAGTGCAAAATAATGATATAAAATCATGATAAAAATACATTTTTAAGTACTAATTAGGTAACGATCTCCTTTCTTTCTCATCAACAACAGCCCATAACTTCCTTTTCATTAATAGTAGCAAGCGACATCGCTCTTCTCTTCAACTTTCATCATCAACTGCTTCCTCTTCACTATAAATTGTTTCCCTATAATTATATCTTCAGACTTCAAATGTAAAACTATAATGGTATAATATTCCCCTCATCCCCTGTACAAATTTTAAATATTGATTTTGCCGATATTGATAATGATTTTGAATAATAATTTGTCCATTTATAATGTTTTTATGTCCCTTAAATTGAATTGAATTAATGAAATGATTTTAATGATTTTAGTGTGGTGTGGAGTCAATTATGGACTATGGAATCTGGAATTTGTGTCTGCCTGATTGTATTAATTAGTATGTAAAACTGATATTTTACTTAGTTAATGGAAATTGTGTCTACTTGATTGAATGATTTTAGCATGGTGTAGACTGTGGAATGCGGAATGCGAAAATTATGTCTTTAAAATGTGACAATTATCGTTGTTTGTGTCTTGTATTAATTAGTTGTTGCTGCTTTGTGTCTGTATGGTGCGGACTATGGAGTCTATAGACTATAGAATGATGAAATGATTTTAGGATGTCATTTCAATATATATACTGAAGCAAATTGAAAGTATTATTTTAGTATGCCATTTTATTAATGGAATGATGGAATGATTTTATGAAAATTTTAATTATTTATTTTACGTTTGTTAATTATTAACTACTAAAAAGTTATTTAAATTATGTATAAATTTTTATCTAAATCATATATATTTAAGGTACTTGAACTATGTATATATTTTTATTTGAAACATATATTTTAATGTGCTTAAACTATATATGATTTTTTATTTAAAACATGAATTTTTTGTTGATATATTTTAAAATTCCTTACTATTTTATGATTTTACGATCCGAGTTTATTTTATATTTTTTATGCCATGTCAAAAATGTGATTTTAACAATCTTGATACAAACTTAATTGTGATCATAAAAAGACAGGCAAATGTAAATTTTTAGCATCAACTTGACTAGTCAAAACTTTCATGGTTCCATTGAACTAAGAATATGGTCAAGGAAAAAAAAACACGATAAAAAAACCAAGCATCTCTCTCTCTCTCTCTATATATATATATATATATATATATAATATAATATAATATAAAATGGTCCCGCCCTCTTTTTTTTTGTTGCTTTTAGGGGTAACTTTGTTACATAGACAAGTATAATAGATACATGGATGTCAATTGCATTCATATCTGATATTTATAGTCTTGATAAAATGTTAAATGATATGGATTTAGCTCATTTATTATATTCAATACTTTTATGCTTGACCAAATATTGAGCTCAATAGAGTATGTTTGGTAAGTTATTAGACTTAATATTTTTAAATTTAGCTACATAATAACCTCAAACAAACAAGAATCTGGCATGCTGCTTGACTCATTGTCTTAGGGGTTGGCTATCTACTAAACCTAAAAAAACACAAGTCTAGCTCGTTGTTATAGCAATTAACTGTGAGTTTGATGGTATGCCCAACACAAAAGATTAAATATATAAAGATCGTTATAGGCTCCATCGTGGGCCATAAAGTTCTATTTGGATTTTTTTATGACTATACCAATAAATGTATAAAAAATTTCTTAATAATTTATTATATTTCTATTTTATTAATATTGTGAAATAATATTTATCTTTTATTAATATTATACAAGAGATATTTATTTATTATTAATGTTATCAAGAAGAAAAAGGCATTTCAATCTCCCCATTTCAATGACCTACTATATTTTTCTTACGACTACACTAATAAATATATAAAATATTTTTCAATGACCTACTATATTTTCATCTTATTAATATTATGAAATGATATTTATTTTTTATTATTATTATGCAAAAGATATTTATTTATTATTAATATTATCAAGAAGAAAAAAGCATTTCAACCCCCCCCACTTTATCTAAATAACATGGTTGAGGGGTTACAAATATTTCTTGAACCATCTTAATAAAAGATTGACAATCTTAATATTTACGAATTAAAATTTAAAATTTTAGAGTATTTATTATGCCAAAACAAAGACAAACACTATTATTCTTGAAATTTAAGGTTTATTATTTTTTTTATTACAATTAATTTTTTAAAAGCTATTGAATTTATTATATGAAGTTCTAAACTTCAAAAAAAAAAAAAAAGTTTTGAAAGTGATAAATCTTTTATTTCAACCATCAACTTCTTGAATCATGACAAATAAAATATTAATAAGAACAAATAATTATCTTTTCTCCAACATAAAAAAGAACCTCATTCCTTGACCTATTGAATTTTAAAACAATATCACTTGGTGTGATTGATAAGTCAATGTGGAACCTACACTATTATTGCTAATTAGTATACCTTAAACTGTTCCGAAAATACGATTATGTTTTACGAAGAACACTTACTATCGTGATTCTTCTGACATGTCACATGCATCAATAAGTTAAAAAAGATGGTATTAGAAAAGATGACGTGTTTATTCAATATCCAGCTAGACCAATCGCCAGAAAGTCCAGTTCTGTAAGTTAAGAAAATGTTTTTTGTTTTTTGTTTTGTTTTGTTTTGTTTTGAAAAGGCTACGTCTTGTTAGCTAGCAGTCCAAGCACCTGAACATAAATAAATAACTGCTTCATCTCCTCGCAATTCTCCTCTCTGCTCCACTAAACCCCCCCATAACTCTACTTCATGCCAGAAGGTTGCAACTCTCGCCCCTTCTCATGGCTAATGAAATCTTGCTTCCCAAATCCGCAAGACCCCAGCTCCAACCCTCTATCTCCAAACCCAATCATCACAGTCGCCACCACCACTTTCTCTTCTCTTCCAGACGATCTTCTCTTAGAATGCCTCTCTAGAGTCCCTTCCTCTTCCCTCCCTTCCATTTCCCACGTTTGCCGCCGCTGGTCTCTCCTCCTCCACTCTCCTTCCTTCCTCAACCTTCGCTGTCTCAATCACTCCATCCATCCCACCATCTTCACCCTCTCCGCCCCCCTTGTCGCCTCTCTCCGCCTCCACAATGGCAATGATGCCAATACCGATGACCCTTTGTGGAAAGTTGCTTCGTGTCTTCCTTTCCCTCTGACCTCGTTGGATAGCTTTTCTTACGCGCGTTTGTCTGCAATTGGACCCAGAATCTACATCATTGGGCGAAACGAAATGTTTTGTTATGATGTCTGGAGTGGCATAATTACTTCAAGATGTTCAATGATTTTTCCACGAAAGAAATTTGCTACTGCAGTCCTCTCGGGTAAAATTTATGTCGCAGGAGGTGGGTCACGAGCTGGGGCAGCATTGGAGGAGTATGACCCAGACACTGATACTTGGTGCGTGGTTTCAAACGCGTTGAGGAGGAGATATGGTTGCATTGGGGCTGCTGTTGATGGTGTGTTTTATGTGATTGGGGGACTTAAAATTGGTGGCGCCTTGGGTAATGAAATCACACGAGCCGCTACAGCAGGGACAGAGGCTTATATGTATGCCAGTTCGATGGATTTGTTTGATGTGGAGGCGCGTGCGTGGTTAAGGAGTAGAGCAGTTCCTGGTGGCGGGTGTGTAGTAGCTGCATGTGCTGTGGCGGGCTACGTCTACATTTTAGCTAGCCACGCGGTGGAGCTATCATTTTGGAGCTTTGATGCCCGTAGGCATGGCGGTGGGTTTGGAAAGTGGTGTAGGATAAAGAGTCCACCATTGCCAGCTCAAGTTAGACTAGACAGCACAGTTGGGTTTAGCTGTGTAGGAGTTGAAAACAAGGTCGTGTTAATTCAAGTTAGGGGGTGCATTGATGATTTGTTAAGGAGGAGTGGAAGGAGTGCTAGGGGATTAAAAGAGGGATTGGTCTTGATTTATGATTGTATTAGTGGAGAATGGAGCAGAGGGCCTGATTTGCCGGAGGTGATTCGACGCGGCGCCTGTGTGACTGTGGAATGCTAGAGGGAGTAAAATTAATGCTAAGTTTATGAGGCAAAGCAGTGTTATCGGGGCCACCTTACGCCTGTCGTTTAGATAGCAGACAAAATCATGGGTGTTCGTGACATGTTTTAATTACACTATTTACAATAAAGAAAAAGTGGCGTGGATTCAGTTTTATTTTATTATATTTTTTTAATTGAAGGCATCTTGATTTGATTGGCCTATTTTTAGCTCGAGTAACAGAAGTTGACAAAATTAGGGCGATTGAGTGTTCTTGGACAGCATTATACCATTTACGATAAAGAAAATGCATTTTATAAACATTATCACAAGGAGTTTAATTTGTTGACCAATTTTTGGAGAATTCATTATTGAGCCTTGTCATGGAGTTTAGCACGGAAAGGAATCAGAGCGTGTTTTAGATTCAGAATGAGGTTAATTTAATTATTGAAGTGTTTTTTTATTTTTAAAAATTTATTTTTGATAATTGTATATTAAAAAAATTAAAAAAATAATTATACCAATTATTATAAAACATATATTCTACGCCTTGGGTAAAAACAATCGTAGTCTCAGTCGATTGTAAATTTATCATCAATTATTCTAGTAGCCACTGTTGAAGTTCAAAATCTCAAACTATAGTCGAAAAAAATTATTTCTTCCAGCTTAATACAGTGATTAGTATGATATAGAGAATATTTATTATTGTTGTTGCTGCTCAAAAACACAATATAATATAAGTTCACTGCTCAAAACCGTTTTAAAAAACTGGTCTCAAGAATTATGAAAATTTTATTTTTACGAACCAGGATACTAAATGTCATAACTTATCTCATGGTAAGCTAGAGAATATATATTGAGTCTAAGAAAAAAAATATAAAATATATATATATATATAGACTATTTAGTATGAAACATTTGGAGATGCGGGGGATCGAACCCCGTGCCTCTCGCATGCAAAGCGAGCGCTCTACCATTTGAGCTACATCCCCAGTTCGGTAGCTTTAAGTTAGATTATTTATAATAACTACATCAAGTCCCGTAGAGAGATGACGACAGGCTACTTGAGAAACGACACTCTGCCAATGCTCGCCGCTATAGGTATAGTTTTTAAATCTGGTTTAAAATTTAAATTTAAAGTTTTATTTAGATTGTTCAGGTCTATTTTTATCTAAAAAATCTTATTTTTATAAAAAAATAAAAATTAATAAATTATAACTAAGTTTTTATGAAGTTTTACTATATTATCAAGTTAATTTAAATTAATCAAATTATATCAAATCATAATTTTTTATTTTTTTTAATTCAATTCAGTTTCAATTCTAAATTAGCTAATGAATATAGGTAAGAAACCAAGCTATTAAGGCTCAAGAGTTAAAAAGGAAAGGAGTTACGCGCTTCTCTCTTTTCGCTCCTTTATTATAATATTTTGTTATTTTTTTTTTTAAAATAAAATAGATAAAAAATAAAATTTATAACCCAATAAAAATATTTTTATTATATTTATTTCTTTTTTTTATATATTTAAAAATAAATCAATAAAATAACTAATAAAATACAACTATGTACTCATCAAACACTGTAAAATTTCTCATTCCATGAAACCTTCCCCCCCAAAAAAATTAAAATAAAAAATAAAAACCAAAAAGAACCTAAAACCTCCCCTGTTCTGATTCACTTCCCCCTCTCTTTCTCTCGAAAATAAAGAAATAAAAAAAAATAATACCGAGAGATGGATTTTCAAGTTGTCATCCTTGCCGGTGGCACCTGTAAAAAATTACTTCCTCTCGTCTCCAAGGTTTGCTTCCTACTTTATTCACTTTCTGTATGTTTCTCGAGATAAAAAAATTAAAAATAAAAACCGCTCTAATTGCTCTACCGACGAAGATTTATTTTTATTTCTGTCCTCTCTTCGATTTTATTTTCTTGCTTATTTTTGTTTGCTGAATGCAGGATGTGCCAAAAGCTTTGCTTCCGGTCGCGAACCGGCCGGTTCTTTCTTACGTGTTGGAGCAGTTGGAAATCAGTAATCTTAAGGATCTTATAGTTGTATGCTTCTCTTTATTTGAACTTTTGTTTTTTGTGTATCCTTGTGATCTTTTTGCTTGTTCTGTTTTTCTTTCTCTAGTAGTGGTGGTGGTGGAAGAAAATTGCAAAATGGAGAAGCAAACTGAACTTTATAAAAGCCGCTGCTGCTTCTGTTTTGGAATTCTTCATTCATAATTTAAATTATTAAAGTGTAATTCCATTGTTAATATTATAAAGTGAATTACTAGCAAATGTGTAACATTGATGGCTTTTTTAGTTGCCTTTGGGGTTTAGGGTTTCTTTCTGATAGCCCCCTTTTGTGTTGCTGTATAGGTTGTTGAAGGGGAAGATGCAGCTCTCCACGTTGGTGGTTGGATATCAAATGCTTATGTTGATCGTTTACATGTCGAGGTAATTTTTTTTTCTTTTTTAATTTTAATCTCTAACGCAATAAAAATAATTGTATTTTGTTGGTCAAATTTGATTGTAAATGTCTGTGGTCAGTGCTTGATGGTATGGAGTATGGTGTTTTTTGGTTACTGAAATAACTAAGTAGAATTTGGTAGGAATATTGCTTGGAAATGATTAGGTTAAACGATTGAGAAATGAGTCTTCACTTCGTGCAAACTGTTTAACTAAATAACTAAAACTATAGCTTGGCCTTGACAAATGAACATAAACTATAGTTACTTATTTGGTGATCCATGTGACATGGACGTATGTCAATTGCTGCCTTGGTATGTATCTAAATGTGGAGCTTGCCAATGTTTAGAAGAATTTTCCTTGTAGCAGACTATTCTGTTGTCTGTCACAAAGTATCAGAAAATGGGACTTCAAGCCAGAGTCAGGGTCTGAGTAATATCAGGAAGAAAAAGACTATTATTACAATTCCCTATCACTTGTCTGTTTCATTACAAATCCCTCTATTTTTCTGTTCTTCGCATATTTTGTGACTGAAATAACACGCTTAATGGTAGGAAATTTCCATCTGCTTGATGAAAAAATGAAAAAAGGTGAGAAATGAATAACTCAAAATCTTTGCAGAATTTTGAACTCCATACTGAAGAGTGTTAGTTGATGAACAATGGATTGTTGCGATGTTGGTTTTCAAGTGCTGAGAAAAAGATCTCCTTGATTAAAGCTCATGGCATGCTAACATGCCATCAAATCTCTAAAAAGCTTTTTTGTCACCAAATATGTTTCACTTGCTAACCCCCAACCCCGTTTCTGTTTTTTTTTTTTGGTGACTGTTGGCTTCCTGTCTCATTCCTTATTGGTAGTGGTTGAGACATTTTTTCCTCAATCCAGTGGCAGTTAGTGCACTCGGTGGCTAACTGATGCATTCTCTTCAGTACATTATACTAATATGTGGCCCAGGGGGGCTTCTTGTCAAAAACAATTATGTGAGTCCCCTGCCATTTCCCTTTCAGCCTTTTCCATCCCATCTTTTAGGCGTGTGAAGAGCTGAAAATTAAACATCAATACAGACCACACCTTGTCTTTTTTATGCTCCTGCGTTGTTTCGTGTGAATATTCTGAATAACAACAAGATAGGTAAAAACGTGATTATGAATCCCTCATCACTGTCATTATGGGAAGAGTGATTATTTAGGATACTACAGCTTATAATAACTAATAATAAGAATTTTGTCCTAGGACTAGGTTATGCATTATGATAATTGTGGCACAGGCATATCTTTTATTGCATGACTTTCTACTGTTGAATGACTGATACTGGTGTATGAAACCACAAAATAGTTGAGAGATTGTTGAATTTTTTGAAAATGCTCACCACTTTTAAGCGTACAAGAACAAGTCAATTGAAGTTGAAAGGTACTGTACTTCGATTCTTTGTTAAACTGAAAGCAAACACATTGGTCATGGACCTGGGCCAAATCAGTTTGGAACTTGCTGTTTTGTTAGTTTTTTAGCTTCTTGCTGGAGGCCATATATGCTACCAATATCTTTGCCTCAAAGATACCGTTTATTATATGCAGTTCATATTACTCTCTAAAAAGATGTCATTTCATTTTTCTGCAATCTTACAAATGGAAGCTGGCATCATGTGCTCTGTGTTGCAACATATTGCATTTCGTGAGCATCAATGCTCGATGTAAGCATTGTTATATTTCAGGATTGTTATTAACCCATGGTATTCTTCTTTTTGTCATTCATTTTCTCTCTCTAAAAGTAGACTTTATAGATGCTTTATAATGCTGTAGGTTGCTGCAGTTCCAGAGGATATTGGAACAGCTGGTGCTCTTCGGGCCGTTGCTCACCACTTGACTGCAAATGACATTTTGGTCAGCATTTAAACACCTTTTAGTTTTTGAGTTCTAAGCCTTCAATTATTTGCAGCCATTTATGCTTCAGCTTCCTGCAGGTTGTGAGTGGAGATCTTGTTTCTGATATTCCTCCTGGTGCACTTGCAGCTGTTCATAGACAGCACGATGCTGTGGTGACGACAGTGCTTTGCTCTGCTTCTGTCAGTGGTCCTACAGAGTCAGGATCTTCAGGTGGGAAAGATAAAATCAAGAAACCAAGACGGTACAACATCATTGGCTTGGACCCCTCAAAACAGTTTTTATTACACATAGCAACAGGTTAGATGTTTTGGATTTTGTGTTATTCAGAGTTCCATTTATCTGCTCATAATGCTCATGCTGGGACTTCTTGCAGGAGCTGAAGTTGAGAAAGAGATTCGAATCCAGAAAAGCATTCTTCGTGCTGTAGATCAGGTAAGGGAGAGCCATCTATCTCAATCATCTTATTAAAAACTTCCAATCCTTGTTTAGTTTTTGCGCTTTCCAGAACAGATTGAAATCCCAGCATGTGTACTTCTATTATTTTCATATTTCTAGTTCTTAGTTGTATTTGATGATATTTTGTATGAACTGTAGCTCTTACTCTACTCTTCTTTTCTGTCACTTTGTTAGATGGAAATACGAGCTGATCTCATGGATGCTCATATGTATGCATTCAAGAGGTTGATCTGTTTTTAACTTGTTATCTTTTCCTTGTTTTTCTTATCAAGAGTCCTCCATCACCATCCCCGTGTATCTCTTTCAGGTCTGTTTTGCAAGAAGTTTTGGATGAAAAGGATAAATTTCGAAGCTTAAAAGAGGATATGCTGCCCTATCTTGTTCGGAGTCAGATGGTTAGTCAAATAAATTTCTTGTATAATTGATTTTTTTTGGCTTGCATGTTAATATAGAAAACTTAAATTGGTGCAAATATATCCATTTAATGTTAGAAATCAGAGGTATTATTGAATGGCGCTCCACAAGCAAAAAATGGAAATGAGAAGGTTAGTTCCCAAAACAACCAAGCAGTGGTATCTCGGATCTTGGCTAATGCATCTACTCCAAGCTTCCATGATCTTTATGCTTTGAGTAACAACTCTACTCTGGATCGAAGAATCCATAAATGCTGTGCTTATATTGCCAGCGAGAGCAGATACTGTCAATGCTTAAATTCTATTCAAGCATTCAATGATATAAATCGAGATGTGAGTTTATGCTGCTGATGTTCTTATTTGCTATTATTATAATTTTCAAATCTATTTTTGCAGTTTTTATTGATTTAGTTGAAATTGATTTTCAATCTGTGAAATGTCAGGTCATAGGTGATGCCAGTCATCTGTCAGGCTATTCCTTCTCTGCTCATAACAACATCATACATCCTTCTGCACAGCTTGGATCAAGAACTACTGTGAGTCCAGTAAACTTAAAAAATCTCACTTCTTAAACCACTTATTTAGTTTCAGTAATAATTTATCTTGGGGGTTTTGTCTTGTACATTTGGTCTTATACTTGGATGTTAATTTGATGAGTGTAGGTGGGGCCTCATTGTATGCTATGGGAAGGTTCACAAATGGGTGACAAGTGTAGTGTCAAGCGATCTGTCATTGGCCGTCACTGCCGGATAGGTTCTAATGTGAAGGTATGGAGATTTTAAATCATAAAGATAACACAAGCTAGAATGAAAAAGAAACAGTATATACCATAACACTAGCTAGAATGAACCCACGAGGTCGATTGCTTTGGCCATTGTATACATGTTTCCTTAATTTTTATACATTCATCAAGAAAACAACATATTTTAACTTTGTCGACATGATTGTCAAGACAGTGAATCTAATTACTCTGTAACTGCAGGTTGTTAATTCAGTCATCATGAACCATGTCACCATTGGAGATGGTTGTTCAATCCAAGGTTCTGTGATTTGTAGCAATGCACATCTCCAAGAGCGAGCTGTGTTGAAAGACTGCCAGGTCATCCCTCCCTCCCTCCCTCCCTCTTCTCTCTCACACAGCTATGCATGCACAGCACAGTTTCGTGTGTTTTCTATGTTTTCATTTTTCTGTCTTTGTTCCAGGTTGGAGCAGGTTTTGTGGTTACCGCAGGCAGTGAGCACAAGGGAGAGTCTTTGGCTAGAAAATAAAAGTAAAGAAAAACCCTTGCTTGGAAGAGAACGCCAATCATAGGTAAATAAGAAAAAACCTTGTTTTCTGTCTTCTAATCATAGGTCAGTAAAATTTTTGGTGATTGCTGCCATCGAGTAGAGCAGGTGATACCTCTGCAAGCAAAAAGAATCTTTGGCAAGGAGAAATACCAATCTTAATGAGTGTACTATTCAGCTTCAACCATTTGTTTGTTTGTTCTTACAACTTTCTTTTTATATGGTCAGAGTTGCTTGTATCTGATAGAATCCGTCCCATATATTATTGAGGACTCGGGAAAAAATAAATTAGCGCCAATTTTTTCATATCCTTGTAAAAGGTGTTCAAAGTTCTTAGCTGCTGGATCAAGCATTTATCAATTCCGGGGGTCTCCATTAAGGTTGTTGTAGTGTGTCTGCATGTGAAATGTTTGTTCTTCAGCCTCTATTGTAGTTGTGATGGTAACATTACATTAGGGCAAATAATGTAAGCTGACAAGAACGTTTGATTAGCCAACCAGTAATCATATTTGAAGCATTTGCATGTCCTACTCCACAGATACATGACTCGAGATGCTTGTGTTTCAGCTAGGTAGTGCTAGAACCTGTTTGATCCCGAAGCTTTAATAAGGTGGGGACTGATTTAAGAATCATTTTGTCGGGGCTGTCTTAACAGAGAAGTTTCCCATCTGGGCATTACTAAAGCAATGTTTCGTGTCTTCGGAGAAGACATCTTCCTTAAACTTGGGTTTCTCCCCCCTCCCAATCACTTCGGCAAATGGAGCTATAATCCAATCCGCTCTTGGACTCGAAAAAAGATTGGAATGAAAATCCCGCTTCTGCAATTGATGGTTTATTACATGATGCTCAATGCTGTTGAAGAAACCATTGCTCATTATCTGCAATGTATGTCCTGGATTGACTATAAGAGTCCCCTTAATTTTTGGTGTACGAAAGTTGGTTGGAATTGATTCGAAAATAATTACCAGTTACATATATATATATATATATATATATATATATATATATATAATATTCTACTTACAAAAAAAAAAAAAAAACTAAAAGGTATTACTCTTTTATATATATAATCTTCATATAAATTTTTGATACACTGTAATGATTATTATATCCTTAAAAGTAAAATGACTTAATACCTATTATTTAATTTAGGGGAAAGATCTGATTGTGCAGGGAATTCACGAACTTACCCTAGAAGACAAAAAAAAAAAAAAACAGCGAGTGTGCAAGGACGTTTAGATATTTTTCTTTTGTTTCTGGGTAATTATCAAATTGTGGGAGAAGTGGTTGCATCTTTTACTAGTTATATAATATTATTTAAATTATTAAACTGGAGGCACGTGGTGCTCTAAAAACAATTTGTTGCAGCTTGTACAACCAAGTTATGTGGCTAAATGGTGGCTTTCAAGGTGGCGATGGAATCGTTTTGGTGGTGCCTACATGACCATGCAACGCCTGTTTCCTCTTTGCCTTCGGTTCGCCATCCATGACCTTTTTTTTTCTTTTTTTTTTTCTTCTTCTCTCTCATTATATAAAAGCATGCTATCAACAAAAGAAACTAAATGCAGCCCTTTAATTAATTATATCTTCAAGTCTGATCCCTGTCTTTTTATTAATATTTTTTTATTTTAAATAATTTATAAAAAATGTATTTTCAATTTCATCTGTAATAAATTTTTTTGTTTTTGAAATCTAATCTTTACAAAATTCAATGCCTTTAGTTAGTTTTTTCTCTTAGGTTATGTTTTTGGTCTTTTAATTATTTTTTTTTATTTGAAATAATTTATATATATATTTTTTAATTTCATACATCCATTTTCTCATATGTTTAATTTTGTTTTTATTCTTTTAATTTCTATTTATTTTTGAAATCTAATCTTTACAAAATTCAATGCCTTTATTTAGTTTTTTCTCTTTCTCAAGGCTTTGTTTTTGGTCTTTTGATTAGTATTTTTTTATTTGAAATAATTTATAAATTTTTTTTTTAATTTCATACCTTATGGATTTTCTCATATGTTTAATTTTGTTTTTATTCTTTTAATTTCTATTTATTTTATTTAAATGGTTTATATTTTTTGTTTCATTCTCAAATGTTTTCCTTTTTTTTTCCATTTCTTATTGGATTTTTCATTCTTTTTGAAAAAAAAAACACATGTTACTAGAACCTTTTCTTTTTAGGCTTTGCACAATTTAGTTTTTTTTTTTTAAGATTTTTACTTTTAAATTAAATACAATGATTTAGCATGCTTTGTTCCAAATTCTTTCGCAGGGCTAGCCTAACCTCCGGGTCTCTTGGATCACGAGTTAACCCGTCAAGTTATGCATAGTTTTAAAGTAGTGTATTTTGATTTTTTTGGAATTTTGAATTTTTTTTTCAATTGAGTCCCTTACTCTATTGATTTTTTTTTTTGAATTCTTTGGAGAAGTTATAGCCTTAGGAATTTTAATTTTGCCATTCAATTCCATATTTGATGATATTTGAGGTTTTGACTCTTAATGGTTTGATTTTTAATTTTTATTCTTCATCCTTTTATCAAATCTTATTTTTTTATTTCATCATTTGATTCATAATTTTAATTTTTTTTAATTTTATTACTTGGGTGTGCTGATATTTTTTCTTCTTGATTTCATCATTTTGATTCTTTGGGATTGATAGTCATTATTTTTTTCAGTTCTCTTTTTATGTTATCAAGTCATTATCTTTTTTATTTTTTAAAATATACTTACAATATTTAAGTATTATTTTTTCATGCTTCAAAAAAATTCACCTAACCTGCAGTGAAGCACTTGTAAGCTATTTAGTTGATTGACTATCTGCTGTTAAACACCTATGTATGAGATGCAATTAGGGTGAGGTTTTTTAAGAATAAATATCGGCAAAGCCTTAATTAATTACTTTTATGATGAGGATGAAAATAAATTATCAAGAAAAAAATTAGGGGTGCTTTATATAAATTGATAAAATTAAACTTGAAAGACTTGATAGGTGTGACAATAATTGTGAAAAAAAACACTCTCATACTTTAATCACTAAAGTGTTTGTATATATGAAAACAAAGTGAGTTGTATTTGTGTGTATAGGGAGAATAAATGGTATTCTCTATACTTAAATGTTCTTTAAATTTTTTTAAATCTTGTATTAAACTTGTGTTGTGATAGATTTATACGGGGTCTTGTGTTGTTTAGAAAAATAAGCTCTCGGAATATATGTTTATATAAACTTTTTTAAAATAAATATTATAGATATTTATAGAAATATGTTTATTATATAAAAACACCATAAAAATTATAAGAATAATAGAGAAAAAGGATGAGCAACCCAGGTAAATGCTGGGTTGCCCGATGTTTGTGGGTTTAACTAGGCCCACTTGGAGCTGATGGGGCATAATATATATATATATATATATATATATATATATATATATATATATATATATATATTTCCTACAGAACTTGGTTGACATGCATGGTGGTTTATAATGAAAAAATGGGAGTGACGATGACAGTGACGGGAATGCAAATGGTAGTTGACATTGGAGGTTAAATTGGTGATCAAGGATCACATGTAGCCGTTTCCTGAGTTTTTGTCGTTTTTGCCGAGACTTGGTCGACAAACATCGCTCCGAGAAGAATTTTTTAATTATTGATCATTAAACTAAATAAAAAAAAAACGGCTTTCTCAGTTAATTATCCAGTCAATGAATTTATATGATTTTAGCGTCGCGTCGTTTTTAGATAATGCAAGTTGTTAGTATATATATGTCAATCAATGAAAGCCAAATCGCTGACTTGTACAAAACAATGTTGACTGTGGCTGTAAAATTAAGATGTGACCCTCAATTATTTTTTTAATTTACTTTTATTGTGTTTAGTAGAAATTAAATTTTTTGATTTATTTATAATTATTTTTTATAATATTATTACTGTTTTAAAAATAATATCTTATCATCAAATTAATATTTAATTTTATAAAAGCAATTTAATCTTATAGTTTGGAAGAAATTAAAAATTAGGGATCAAGACTACTAGGCCAAATAGCAAGCCTTATATAAAAAAAGGGCAGAAATGGTACCCATGCTTTTGTCTTGGATTTTACTTTGATAAAGTTATTATTTGATTCTTTTAGTTTTTTTTTGTCTATATTTTGATTTAAAATTTTATTCATTTTTTATTTTTTCAACCTTTAATTTGAAAGAGTAGAGAGAAAGGGTTATTGAAAAAAATAAGAAGAGAGAAATTTATAAATTGACCAGACCACAAAAATAATTATTTTTTATGTTAATGAGTTTTATTTAATGAGAAGAGTTTTATTGAGATGTTTTTTATTTTTTATTTTTTTAAAAAAGTAATTCAGTGCTTGAAAATATTTTTGGATTCAAATTAATTTTTAATTTTTGCATTGATTAAATTATGATTTAAGACTTTAAATGGGTTTAATAAAATCTGGAGGGTGTATTTCTTTTTCTTTGTTGTTGAAAAAATGGTGAGAAAATGGATTTATAAGCTACTTGAGGTCTTGATTGGCTTTGTCGCCACCTCTTAAGGCGTTCAAACAGTGAATTAGTGGGCAACGCGTAGTCAAGGCAAAACAGCTGGCCTCTAAGGCCAAGTTTGGTGGGTGTTTTTATTAGTATTTTTTAAAAAATTAATAGAATAAAATAAATAAAATAATAATATTTTTAGCAAGCATTCTTTTTATAAATTTTTTCGTCATTTTTTTATTATTTAACAACTTAGTATTTGACTAGAATTCAAATTTTTTTAATATTTTTTACACATAATTGTTAATTTATTTTTTATTTAATATATAAAGTAAAATTTAAATTTATGTTCAAAATGTTACATGTAAATAAAATATATATCAATAACACCTGGATATTTTAATTTTTATATTAAAAAAATTTAGTTCAACATATACAACACGGTAATTTTAGTATTGAAATTCCAAACTAAAACTACACTAAAAAACTAAATGAGAGGGTGAATTACTATTCATTTTATTTTTGTGCCACACTCATATATATTGTAGATTATAATAAGTTTTTATTTAAAAAACAATGCTTCTTAAAAAAAATGGTTTTTGTCAAAATGAAAATGAAGTTTATGAAATAGAAAATCAGGTTTTTGATTAAACATATATATATTTTTTTGTGTAAGTTCAAATCACTATAGTTTTTATGATTTTTATTATTATATTTTTTTGTGTAAGTTCAAATCACTATAGTTTTTATGATTTTTATTATTATTATTGCTCTTTAACAAAATTACATGAACTAGAATAAAATGGTTTTTTTTATAAATATTTTCTCCATGATTTTATTTATTATTTTTCTTATGAAAGTCTATTTTTATTATTATCTAATTAAATAAAAAATTATTTTGAAAATTATTTTCGTGATAATTCAATAAACTGTACAAGATAAGTATCACAAGATTGCTAAAAAAGAAGGAGCGAATTTCTCATTTATTTAATAATAGTCAATGAATTTACTCCATCGTCATTTCTTATAATGCAAGCAGGTAGGATATAATATTACGAGCCCGTTCAAGCAGGTAGGACCTAAACATTTTCAACCTTGAAAAAACAGAAAAAGACAAATGTGCTTCCCAGTGAATCAATAAAAGCCAAATCGCTGGCTTTGCGGCAGTCATGATCATCTTGTACTAAACAGCGTGGCAATTAAACCTCGTATTATTATTATTATTATAGTAATTTAAAGTATTTTTTATTTTTTAAAAATTATTTTTCACATTAATACATTAAAAAATTTAAAAAAATAAAAAACTAAATTTAAAAAATTATAATTTACACCGCTTTCTCTCCTTAATTATCTCAGGACCGGATTTCCTGGCTACCACTATGCCTCACGTGTTTGTTTTTAAAACAGAGGATGCATCACGTGGCCTGGTTCGATATTGTGTGCATTTTTCAACTGTCAAAATCCACTGGGGGAGATCCAATATTAATCATAACCCAATAATTAACTAACTTTCAGTAATAAATAAATAATAAATAAATAAACAGAGGGAGTCAAAGATTTGAAGTCATGGCAGCGATCTCGTGACGTACATTACTTAAGTTTCAACTTTCAGTAATGGAAAGGTGACCCTAACCTAGAATGTGTGCCTGAACAAGGGCAAGAATCGTGATAGTACGTACTCCTATTATTGCTATTCTTTTCCACTCTGACTTCCATCTTCTCTCATGTAGAATATAATCCCCACCCATAGTTTTCTACAGATCAAACACAACAAAACAAATAATAAAAAATCCAATCTCTAAAACTTCTATACATCTTGACGAAATTAACGGAAGAGTTCAGGATTTTTTGGATTTAGAAAACCATTCAAAGCAAGCACCATCTCCAAGCAAACCTGTTGCCATTATTCTTATTAATTAGCATTTTATAATTCCTTAATATCCACCTTCAAGATCCCCAAATTAACATCATCTAGTCAAAGATCCATCACGATTCAGTGTTGCTGGATAGGGCTGGTGGCCATTTCTGCGCGCGCGAAGAATGTAGACACTAAAGGTGGTGCAGCGCTGGTTTCTTTTAACAGTGAAAAATTAAATAAATTCTTCCCCAATATATCTAAACCTAAAAACCTAAGGAGTAAGACAATCCTAAGGAATAAGTCAATCCATTAAAGTTGTTAACCACTTGGATGATCCCTCCCGAAAAAAAAAACAAATTAAACTATTTTAATTTCTCGTGCAACTATTTTTTCTACAAAGAAATTAACTAATTGTTGTTGTTTTGTTTAGTTGTTCAATTTATTCTCGGTTGTCTTGCTTTCTTCTTTATATAGAAAAATTTAAGATAATTTTCATTAACCATTCCCTTACCTTATTTAATATAAATTCTCGTAAGTACCTATTCATTTTTTATTTTAAGACTTTCGTACCATGTCGATTTTTTTATATCTTTCATTCATCATTAACATTCAAATACAAAAATCTAGTTTGCAATCAAGTTTTACATGTTCTTTTGGTCAATTTTAATGTATAACAGGAAGCTAAGATAATTTATATGTGGATATTCTACTCGCGTTGTATCATGTTATGGAGAATGCAATAATAATAATAATAATATAATTGATGCAAATATGAAAAAAAGGAACTAATTAGAAAGATTACTAGTTAAATTTGATTTCAAATAAAAAATGTAAAACATGCTAACGATCCCAACAAACCAAAAAAAAATCCTATAAAAAGCTGTTAATTGATACCTATTTAAGGTAAAATAAATAAAATCTCATCCTTAAAAAATTAAAAATTAAATTTAGGTAAAAACCATTGTTTAACCCGTCTTATTATCATTTATTGGTTTAACCCCGTCTTATTATCATTTATTCGATCCTGGCCCTCATGTTAAAAAAATAGTCATTTTTCATTTTTCATTCTTTGTTGTTTATTTTATTTAAAAATAAAAGTTTAAATTTTAACTTTTATCAATTATTTTTTTTATTAATGTGGGCATTCAAGTTATCTTGTACGTATCTTGGCTAATTGTATGAATTTTGAAATTAATGATTATATAAGGCTCTAGTTGCTCTAAAGTTTGTGAAACTTGAATTGACAATTTCTAAAAAATAAATTCAAAACTTAATTAATTGAATTGCAACTCTTAAAATTATCTTTATTAAACATTATTGTTAATGATGATGGCATGAATTTTAAAAATTCAAATATGTTTTATATATGGAAAATTAAGAAATACAAGTGGAGAGTCATGTTACTATAAAGACATGACATTTTAGACTAGTCTATTCAATTAAACTTATATATCAGCATAAGTGTTAAGAAATATGATTTTTTATTTAAAAATATAATTAAAATTATATATTTTTTGAAGTTTGAAATTTTTTTATATTTAAATAATTTTGATAAATTGATATTAAAAATAATTTAAAAAAATAAAAAAAAAATATTATTTTAATGTAACATATATTTCAGGCAATCACATCATTTATTATTCAAAGATTGCTTTGTTTGAAGTACTGTATTGACTAACCCATGTGCAAATTATCTTATTTGTTTGAATAGGAACTTTCCTGGTTAACTTAAGAAAATAATCATAATTAAATAATCTTCTCCAAAATCATCACTTAAAATTTCAATAGATGTGTTTTTTTTTATTGGTATAAGGGTTGATTAGTTTTTTTTTCTAAACTATGCATCCATTTGATGCATTCTTTTTTATTTAAAAAATACTTTTTTTTAAATGTTAATTTTGAAAAACAAAATAAGGAGAAGAAAAAAAAAAGAAGAAAACTTTGATCATCTGCAGTCTTGTTCGAGTTTAGAAGTGTTGCGTACTTTGCTTACATTTTTTTTATCACGGTACAGGCTTCACCATCTTCGATTCTTTCGAAGAACTTAATTTGTCACAAAATATATATAGTCAAATCAATAGTTTAACATCATATGCATTCACCATTCAATTCTAGATCAAATCTTAATATGTAATATTTAAAAACAAATTAAGCTAATTCATCTTTTTTATTTTCCTAAGAAATCGCTATTCATCCTTGCCCACCCATGCAACGCTTGGGTAAAGAGCAGAGTTGGCTATAAATACATAAGAACATAGTTCAAAACACATACTCACCAATTGCATGTCAGCTCGATTTCTCTAAGCGGCCACCATGATCACCATCCAATATGTCCTAGCCATCTTTGTACTATGGGTTATCACAGTCTTTCTTCAATTCATCTTCACGAGGCCCGGCAAGAAACCTGCCGGTTATTGCCCCCCTCCAACCCCACCCACACTTCCTTTGATCGGCCACCTCCATTTATTAACCCTAGTAGCATACAAAGGATTCCATGCTCTCAACAATAACTATGGCCCTCTCCTCTATCTCCGTTTGGCCACATATCCTGCTGTTCTTGTCTCATCCGCTCCACTAGCCACTGAAATCTTCAAAGCACTAGATGTACATTTTACCTCTAGAATAAAATCCCCTTTTGAAAATAGTTTACTATTTGGAAGCTCAACAAGCTTTTTCAATGCCCCGTATGGGGATTACTGGAAGTTCATGAAGAAAATTTGTACGAAAGAGTTGTTGGGGACCAGTCAGATGAAGAAGTTAAAGAATGTAAGACGCGAAGAAGTTGTGAGGTTTTTGAGTAAAATGTTGGAGACAGGTCAAAAAAATGAGGCTGCAAATGTGAGTGCTGAGGTATTAACACTAGCAAACAATAGTACTTGCAGGATGATTATGAGTGCTAGGTGTTCAGGGGAAGATAATCAGGCTGAGAAGTGTAGAGGGCTGGTGAGTGAATCCTTTGATCTGGCTGCAAATCTTGCCTTATTTAACGTTTTTGGTCCCTTGAAAAGGATAGGTACTTGGTACTTAAGAAAGAAAATTGCCGACGTGCCCAGAAGGTATGATGAATTGTTTGAGAACGTCTTGGTAGAGCATGAGGAGAAAGCAAAGAGAGAAGGTCCTCACATGGAGAATAAAGACTTGATGGATATTCTTTTGGAAGTGTATCATGACAAAAATGCTGAAATAAGGATAACCAGGAAGCAAATGAAAACTTTCTTTCTGGTAGTTATTTGCCATCCCGTTCCCTCCTTCATTAGTTAATCTCTCTTTCAAGATGATCAATATTATCTTTCTTTTAATTGTACCTAGAATGAATTGTCAAAATTTAATTAATCCTATTTATTAAACATCCTTTTTAATTTCCGCTCTTTTGTTTCTCTCTCTCTCCCAGGATCTTTTCACAGGAGGTACCAATACCACATCAGATGCCATACTGTGGATCTTAGCAGAGCTTGTCAACCATCCTGCCGCGTTCAAGAAGCTGAGAGAGGAGATAGATTCAGCTGTTGGGACAGAGAGACTTGTGGATGAAGAAGACATCCCAAACCTGCCTTACTTTCAAGCATGTGTCAAGGAAGCAATGAGGCTAAATCCACCAGTGCCTTTATTTGATAGAATATGCGGTGAAAATTGCAAACTTGGAGGATATGATATACCCAAAGGAATCACAATGATAATGAACGCATACTCTATTATGAGGGATCCAAATATATGGGAAAACCCCAACGATTTTATACCAGAGAGGTTCTTGACTGAACAGGACAACGCCAAGAGGCAAAACTTACAGGTTTACGTCCCTTTTGGTGGAGGAAGGAGAATGTGCCCTGGGACCAACATGACCTCAAGTTTGATTAATTGTAGTGTTACAGCTATGGTTCAGTGTTTTGATTGGAAAGTTCTCGGTGGAGATGGACCAGATGGATCGAAGGTTAACATGGACTCTAAATCAGGCGTGGTAAAGACCATGGCTAAACCATTCATGGCCATTCCTGCTCTCCACCGTAACCTATTTTCTGCATAAAACCCGGTCTAAACATTTGTTCTTCTTAAGTTCTAATTCCAAGTATCCACTCTCAATACAAACCATCCTCCTCTATGCCAGGCGGTGGTGCTGTGTTTTTCTTTCCTTTAATTGCTTTGTTTTTTTTCGCATGGTTTCTTAAGTTAGTTAGGACAGGAACGACGGTCGAGATCTGTCCTCTTGCCTTAGCTTTATGAAATGTGGTTTTGTTTACGAGTGACAATCTATCCTCATCAACAATCATGAGATTAGAGCAATATTTGTATAAAAAATTAGTTAGTGATTGTTATCCAGCCAAATCCTTACATCTTTGCATACTTCTATATTACTATTTTCTCCCTTTTTTTTGTTTGTCTTTACTGTTTATATGTGTACAAATGCCAGATAGTATATTCACGTCAAAAGCTTGGTCTCTTTTCACCCATAGCTATTTTTCTGTATAATGTTTAGATATTTTTGTGATTTCATGTTACAAGAAATCATCTCCATCTAGAAAATTAAATTTTTATATAAAATTTTAAAATATAATTTATATTATTTTTAATATATCTTATTAATTTTTTTTTTAAACTTGAAACTCGTACATATAAATATACATATTATTTTATATTTCATTTTATTAATTAAAATAGGGGTATTGAAATTAGAATACATAACTATTTAGTTATTAAAATTTTAATATTATATTAATAAATTATCTTAACCTGAAAATTTAAATCATTAAATATATAAGATTTTAAAACATAATTTATATTATTGTTAATAACTAGTTGTTATTTTAGTGGGTGATTTATGTTTCTTTCTTGGGCAAACATAAAAAAATGCCGCTTGTAACCTCAATATTTCTATCAAAAAAATATTTTATCATTAATGTTTTATATATTTTTCATTAGAAGGTCTTATCCATCACTTTTCATCCATAATTCATTCAAATTATATATTTAGCAAATCATGATTCTTTAAGAACCATTTCAATGGAGGATGTTTATATTGTCATAAAACTAATAAAACTATTAGCTATCATAAAAGTTTAGTTTACAAGCATGTAATATTATACATTATAATAAATTTAAAATCAAAATAAAATATTGAAAATATAAAAGCCTCCATTATAAATTAAAACATAATCTTAGCTTGCATATTAAAACTAGGTCAAGGCTCAACCACGAGCTCATCTGATTTAAACTCAAAACTTTTTTTAAGCACTTAGGTGCCATTGATGTCAAACTTTAATTTTTTATCAAATTAATTTGTTTCGTTCACTAAACCCCATTCTTGTTCAATTGATAAAAAAATTTAAATTTAATTGATAATCTATTATAATTTTTATATTTAGAGTAAAATATAAAATCACATAATTGAATTGAATTCAATTATATTGTTTGGAATACTTGTAAAAATGAATTGAATGATCAATCTTGACTAGTTTACTCTTAATTCATAAATAATTTTTTGTTATAAAAGACCTTTATATTTATTTAAAATGACATAAAATATAGATATTTTAAAAAATATATAAATAGACTTGTCTAATATTAATTCTTTATTAAAATTCAAAAAATATGTATTTGTTAAAAAAGATTCAATCAAATTAATATTTTCATTGGAATATTGAGAAAAAAGAACTCTAGAAAAATTCTAATAAAAATTCTACATTTTACTTAAATCAAATTCAAATAAAATAAATATTATACCAATGCAAATCACATTACCAAAAAAAAAAAACAGTTCAATGACTAATATAATTTTGATAGTGTTAATAATTCATAAAGATACCACAATTCTTAGTTTTAATAATTCGAAAAAAATCACCACATAAAATAAATTCTTGACAATTGTTATATAAATAAGTTTGTTGCTATATATTTCGCTACCCAACGCCACTAAGAAGAACATGTATAATTTCTATGAAGAAAATGAAACCTTAACTTGATGGAGGGTCCCATGAATTTAGAAATAGTTTACTGTTGAAATTCCCTGAAATTGGTTTTTGACAGGTTTTCTACAATGCGAAGACGAACATGTATGCTCATTTGTTCATTGGAAGTAGCTAATGGAAAATAATTAGTTCTGATTGCTTAGTATTAGTATAGGGTGCTATTTTGGAGGATGATTTAAATTTCATGTGGTAATTATATATGTATTAGCTATCGAGCGATACATGCATCGTGTTTCTGGGAAATTGAGTCAAGTCCCTAGTTATTAATTCTTAGAATTGTATGCTGTTAAATAGATTGGAATAAGGCTGATCATGATCTCTTCATCGTGAATAAGTTAGCGTTTCAGTGACCTCATGCTTGTGCCTCTATTACAGATGAACACTCATGCCATAGACCAAGACATCTGCAATCTCAAGAAGCTTTGTCCAATTTAGTTTCTTTATAAAGATTTTTACTTTTGAATTAAATACAAACATCAAATGTCTAACATGCTTTCTTCCAAATTCTTTTTAAAATTGGGCTGGCCTAAGCTCTCGGTTTTCTGGATCACTCCGAGTTTTCTGGATCACGAGTTAACCTGTCAAGATATGCATAGCTTTACATTAGTGTGTTTTAATTTTAATTTTTAATTTTTAACTTTTTTTTGAAATTGAATCCCTCACTCTTTTGATTTTTATTTTTGTTTTGAATTCTTTTGTGAAGTTGTAGCTTTAGGAATTTTAATTTTTCCTTTCAATTCAATATTTGAGGTTTTGACTTTTAATTTTTATTCCTTTTCTTTTATTAAATCTTAATTTGTTTTTAATTTTATTGTTAGATTCATAATTTTATTTTTTTTAATTTTATTTTTCATCATTTTGATTCTTCAGGATTGATAGTTGTTATTTTTCAGTTTTCTTTCTATGATGTCGAGTCATTATCTTTTTTATTTTTTAAAATATACTTACAATGCTTATGTATTATTTTTTCACACTTCAAAAAAAATTGGCTCAACTTCCATCAAAGCGTATGTAAGCTATCTAGTTATGTAACTATATGCTGTAAAGCACCTAGGTATGAGATGCCATTAAGGTGCGATGTGGCTTTTTAAAAATAAATATCGGCAAGGCCTTAATTAACTACCTCCATGATAAGGCTGAACAAAAATTATCACGAAAGAAATTAGAGGTGCTTTTTATAAATTGATAAAATTAGACTTGAAAGACTTGGTGGGCCTAACAATACCAGCAAGAAAAACACTTTCATACCTAAGTGAGTATAGTGCATGTACACGTTGTCATAATCTATTTTTGTGTCCCCGTACAAAAAAACAAAAATTAAAAAGAAAACAAAAAAATAAACAATAAAATAAAATAAAAATATAAAATATTATGATAAAATATAATAGTGAAAAGAGGATATCAGAACGCCCTGAAAATATTCAAAAATTGATTGAGAAGATTCAAAATTACAAAAATTAAAAATTGATAGAATTTTGTTGATTGATAAGAGCCCTGTTGATAAAGAAAATTCAACTTAAGGAAGAAAAGTCTAAAATCAGATTTTTATGAATCAATTAAATTTTATTAAAGGTTTAATTGAATTTATAGAGGGCTTGATTTCAAGAAAAACTAATTTTGGAGTTAATTTGGGCTTTAATTAAAAGAAATTAAAGTTTTAGGGTCAAATTATAATTTTTGAGAGTTAATTTGATCAAATTAGAGACTTAATTGCATAAATATTGAAATTTAATGGCCAATTAAAGACTTAATTGAAAAAAATACAAAACCAATAACTAAAATGAAAAAGGCACATAAATAGAATGACTGTAACTAAACCGAATCAGGTGCCAAATTGAATAAATTAGAAGTTTATTAATCAATTGATAGTCAAAATGCATAACTTCAAGACCAAAAGCCAAAGTAAAAAAAGGGACCAAGTTTAGGGCTACTGTTTGATTTTTGATAGAGGTGCATTTACATTAATTTTTAAATCAAAATTGCAATTTAGGACTTGATTGAACAAATCATAAATTAAAGAATGATTTGTACTTTGACATGAGTTTGGGATCATTTTCATTTAAATAAAACAACACGTTTTGTCCAAAACAGCGTCATTTCATGCATTATAAAAAAAAAAAAAGACCCAAACAGTGTCATTTTGAACGACATTGTGGGTCTTCTTCGTCCCTTTGACGCCTGAAATAGGGAAAGAAAAAGATTTTTTTTCTCATCATTGCCAACTTTTTCTTTTGAAGGATGCCGACCACTTTCCTTGTGTTAGAGGGGCAGCAATACAATAGTCACCTAGTCCGTATGTCTCCCCTGTTTTTTCTTATAAATACGGGGGAGATGAAGAAAACAAAAAGAATAGAGTGCGCAATAGCATAAGAGAAGGGGAAAGATAAAAAAAAACATAAAAAAAACAACAAAAATAAAAGAGAGAGAGAAAGAAGAAAAGGAAAAAACAAAAGGGAAGAAATGGTGAGCACTATCATTGCCAGCACCTCCACCACCGCCAACAACACCATGAGCCACTGCAAGTCAGCCCTATTCCCTTTCACTTTCTTCTTCTTTCTCTTTTGCGTTTGATTCTTCATTATTCACGTTGCATGTGAATTATTAGAGAGACATTGTTTAAATGGGCCGTCAAACTTGGCCAGGCCAAAATAAAAAAAATCCTTTAAAAAATTATAATTTTTCCCGTGTTTTGTTTTAATTTATTTTGTTTAATATCAGTTTGTATCTTATGTTGTAAAACTATAAAAATCATGTATGAAAATACCTGGTTTTCATCAAATCTTCCAAAAACTAAAAAAAAAAATATTTTTTTTGAATTTTTTTTTATGTATACGGCCAAATACCTCAAAGCTAAAAAATCTTGTATTTTTCATACACAAAAAAAAATGTTTTAGCATGTATTTTGGTTTTAATAACCAATTTATTAAAGTTAAGAGAACACTGGCCAAAATATCAAAAACAAAAAAATAATTTTTTGTTTTAGTATCATGGATTACGAATTTATATGTAAAATATATTTCTGATATTAAAAAGATATTTTCTATTGACATTGTAGAACAATTAGGTTTTTACCCGATAAAACAAGCATCTCCTTATAGAGAAGAACTTTTCTTAAATCTATAGACAACCACTAATTAGAAATATTAGATTTTGTCAGACAATAAAATAATCCAGTTTACTTTAGGTAGGACGTAGTTAGAGTGTTAATATCTTCCCTTTACGCAATCAATCTTCGTACCTCATCTCTGACACCTGTTAGGGTTTCTAATAACCAGAATACTAGGTGGTGACTCCCAGTCCATATTTTACTAATAAGAGACAAGAATTCTTCATCTTTCCATATTTGCCAGATAAACCTATTACAGTTTCCCATGAGTGGTGGATGGTTCACTACGACACTGTATACGTACGATACATGTGATGAAGAGAGTTAGTTGTATTTCTGTATATAGGAATAATAAATGATATTCTTTATATTGAAATGTTCTTAAGTTTTGTTTTAGTTATGTATTAAACTTGTGTTTGTGATAGACTTATATTAAGTCTTATGTTGTTTAGAAAGATAAGCTTTCAAGATATGTGTTTATATATACTTTCTTAAGATAAATAACTCATAAATATCTAGATATTTTATATAAATATTCTAAATATTTATAGAGATATTTATGGAGATATATTATTATATAAAAACACCATAAAAATTGTGAGAATGATAGAGAAAAAGGATTGGGTAAATCAGGTAAAAGTCGGGTTGTCCAAAGTTTGTAGTTTTGGTTGGGCCCAGTTGGAGCTAATGGGACATGAGTTTCTTATATGGGTAATTTGAACCCTATCTAGAGCTTAATTAAACTCTGTTGAAAAATTAATATTATTATGTAGTTTTTTCATATATTTTCACTTAATGTCGCTTATTTTTATTTTCTATCTAGTAATTTATTATTTACAATTTAAAATAAAGAAGATGATCTTTATTAAAAGTCTTTTGAAAAAGATAACATTATTTATTAAAACTTGAAAGGGAATTTCTAGTGGCTTCATCCTTGAATTACTAACATTATTTATAAATGTTGGTAATTTTGGTTTTAAATGCACATTTAAATAATTCATTTAACCATTTACTACAATAATTCAATGTTTATTATTCAAGGGTGATTTTTATATTTTTATTTTTATAGAATAATGTAATGAATTTGATACCTCTCAAGAAAAAACAAATTAAACTATCACCTAAGAGTCTTTTTTTCATTTTACTTTATTTATTATAAATTTCAAGGGTGTCTAGGGGCATTATTGTAAATTATATTTATTTAATATAATTAAAAAAAATCCCAGACGGCGCGTGCAATACATGTGCTAGCTTGTAGGTGGCCATTAAGCCATTCAAACAACGTGTGAAGGGCCTTCCAACCACCATATGTCATCTTTCAGGGTGGCGTTTGAAAAATCTTGGCATCCTTGACCTCAAGAGGTTGTGTGTGCCAACATTCATGGCGGTTTGGTGCCAAAAGCCTTTTTTTCCCTCCCTTCTTCTATCTCTTCCTTCCTATATTTTCATGCTAATCTTTTAAAAATTCAAGAACAACTTTTTAATTTGTTGGTTCTTTAGATTTGATTTCTTTTTTTTTTTATCTAAATAATCTATAAAATTGGTATGCCTTTTCAATTTCACCCATTTTATTAAAAAAAATTTTATCTTTCAAATTTGATTTATATTCTCTTAATAGCTATTTAAGCTTCTTAATTGAACTTGAGTTTATGATATAATAAGTTGCAAGTTTTTTAGATTAGACTAGGTTTAGGATGTTCATCCAAATTTTCTTGGTTTTTTTTTTATTTTTAAAATAATATTTCTTGCCTTTTTTGTTGAGGTTTTACTCTATTTTTTTGCGATTTTCCTTCAATTCGGTTAATATTAGGTTATTTGATGATCTGAATAGGCTTAAGTGTGGTTCTTTCTTGCCTAACATGTTTTTTACATAAAAATTTAGATCAACTAGCACCGAAGCATTGATAACATATTTAATAACCAAGTATGACGAAACCACATTTAGAAAAATTATTTTTAAAAAAAAAAAAGGCTTTAAAGATAAGGATCTCTTCCAACCCTATTTGATTTTTTTTCACAAGTAATTGATGATAATAATAAAAATTGAGGGAGGTGAGACGAGTCTTTATTTGATTTTAAGGATATTTCTTTTTGACATGATTTTTTCTAAAACTGATATTGTTTTATTTTTTTTTAGTTTAGTTTTGATTTGATTTTTTTTTTCTTATATTCCATTCTTTTTAGGTGTTTTTCTCTCAAATTGTATACTTATTTTTTTATTAAATTTTTTTGAATGATTTTATTTTTTAAATTAGCATTGAATTATTTGATAATTTAAATATAATTCTTTTTAACCTAACACTTTTTTTATATAAAAATTTAACTTTACTAGCAAGAATGAGTAAGCATGTATCTAGCAATCAACTAGCAGCTACAACAAGACCACAACCAGTGGAAAAAAAAATCAGAAAACTAGATGATAAGAGTCTCCTCCAGCCCTATTTGATTTTTTTTTCCCTACATGACTTGGTTGACATGCATGGTGGTTTATAATGAAAAAATGAGAGTGACGATGACTGTGACAGGAATTTCCAGAAATGGTAGCTGACATTGGAGGTTAAATGGTGACTGGCGGTCCAAGCTCACATGTAGCCGTCTCCTGAATTTTTGTCGTTTTTTGCCAAGTGGTGGTCGACAAACATCGCTCCGAGAAGAATTTTTTAATTATTGATCATTAAACTAAATTAAAAAAAACTGCTTTCTCAGTTAATTATTCAGTCAATGAATTTATATGATTTTAGCGTTGCTTCATTTTTAGATAATGCAAGTAGCTAGTATTGTAAATAAATGAAAGCCAAATCGCTGACTCTGCCGGTAGTCATGACCACCTTTCACAGAACAATGTTGACTGTGGCTTTAAAATTAAGATGTGATCCTCTTTTTTTTTTAATTTAGTTTTATTGTATTTATTTGAAATTAAACTTTATAATTTATTTATAATTATTTTTTATAATATTATTATAATTTTAAAAAATATTCTTGATATTAAACTGTTATTTTATTTTTAAAATTTTATAGTTTAAAAATTAAAAATTAAAAGAGAAATGGACAAAATACCAAGCCTTATTAAGAAAAAGCGCAAAAATGGTACTCAAGCTTTTTCCCTTGATTTCTCCTTAATATTTGTTATTACTATTTGATTTTTTTTGTTTTCTATGTGATATTTTAATCTATTTTTTTTCAATCTTTACTCTTAGAAACTAAGAAAAGAGAAAATTATCAAAAAATAAAATAAAAATATATAAATTAATCATCTTCTTAGTATAAAAATAATTATTTTTTGAGTTAGTAAATTTCACTTGATGAGATGAGTTTTATTGATATGTTTTTTATTCTTTATCTTTTTTTAAAAAATAGATGGATGCTTGAAAATGTTTTTTAATTCAAATTAATTTTTAATTTTTTTAATTGATTAAATTATGATTTAAGACTCTAAATGAGTTTAATAAAATCCTGAGGGTGTATTTTTTTTTTTTTGGGTTGAAAAAATGGTGAGAAAATGAATTTATAAGCTACTTGAGGTCTTGATTGACTTTGTGGCCACCTCTAAAGGCTTTCAAACACTGAACTAGTGGGCAAAACAGTTGGCCTCTTAGGCCAAGTTTGGTGGGTGTTTTTATTAGTATTTATAAAAAAGAATAAAATAAATACAATTGTTTTTATTATATCATTCCATTAATACCATTTAGCTTTAGGTTTGTTTTCAAATAAAATTATAATATTTTTAGAAGCATTCGTGATTCATTTATTAACTAACAACTTAGTATTTGATTAGAATTTAAATATCTTTTTAATATTTTTATGCACGGTTTTTAATCTATGTTTTATTAAATATACACACCAAATTTTAAATTCGTGATCAAAATATTACTTGTAAATAAAAAATGTATTAATAACATTTGCATATATTAAAAAAAAATTAGTTCAATCTGTAATGAATCACGAACTAATTGTGTAGTTTGTTCTAAATCATTTTAGAACTGGAATTCCAAGTTATAACTATACAAAAAACTAAATAATTTACTTTTGTACTAGACTTATATATATTGTGGATTATAATAAAATTTTATTTAAAAAACAATTCTTCTAAAAAAACATCTATTTTTAATAAAAATGAAGTTTATGAAATATAAAATTAGGTTTTTGATTAGCCATACATATTTTCTTTTTTTAAGTTCAAATCATTATAGTTTTATTATTTTTCTTATGAAAGTCTCCTATTATTGTATAATTAAATAAAAAATTAATTTTAAAATTCTTTTCGTGATAACTCAATAAACTTTACTAGATAAGTATCACAAGATTGCTAAAAAAGGAGGAGCGGATTTCTCATTTATTTAATATATAATAGTCAATGAATTTATTCCATAGTCATTTCTTATAATGCAAGCAGGTAGGATATAATATTACGAGCCCTTTCAAGCAGGTAGGAGATCCAATATTAATGAAAACCCAATAATTGCAGCGATCTGGGGACGTCCGTTGCTTAAATTTCAACTTTCAATAATGGAAAGGTCGCCCTAACCTAGAATGTGTGCATGAACATTAAGGGGCCAATAATCGTGATAGTACGTCCTTCTATTTATTGTAATACTTATCTACTTTGTCTTCCATCTTCTCTCATGTAGAATATAATTTCTTATTTTAAAAAATAATTAATTTTTTTATTTTAAATTATATTTTAGTATTTTTAAATTATTTTAATATATTAATATTAAAAATAATTTTTAAAAAGCAATAGTAAACTAACACCATCCCCACCCATCATCTCTTACAAATCAAACACAATAAAACAAATAATAAAAAATCCAATCTCTTTAAAACTTCTATACATCTTGACGAAATTACCATCTCCAAGTAAACCTGTTGCCATTATTCTCAGTAATTAGCGTTTTATAATTCCTTAATATCCACCTTCAAGATCCCAAAATTAGCATCATCTAGTCAAAGATCCATCATGATTCAGTGTTGCTGGATAGGGCTCGTGGCCTTCTCTGTGTGCGCGAAGAATGTAGACATTAAAGGTGTTGCAGCGCTGGTTTCTTTTAACAGTGAAAAATTAAATAAATTCTCTACCAATATATCTAAACCTAAAAATTTAAGGAATAAGGCAATCCTGAGGAACAAGTCAATCCATTAAAGTTGTTAACCACTTTCCAAAATGACAAACCAAAAAAAAAAAATTAAACTATTTTTTCTCGTACAACTAATTTTTTTTACAAAGAAATTAAATAATAATTATTGTTTTTGTTGAGTTGTTCAATTTGTTCTCGGTTGCCTTGTTTTCATTATTTTCTTATCTCATTCAATGTAACTTCTGGCAACTTACTATTCATTTCTTGTTTTAAGGCTTTTATACAATGTAGACTTTTTATATCTCTCATTCATCATTCATGTTTAAGTGATAAAATCCAGTCTGTAATTAAGTTTTGCATGTTCTTCCTGACCATACTTCATAACTGTTTGATCAATTTTAGTGTATAACAAGAAGCTAAGCTAATTTATGTACATGTGGATCTTCTTTTCGTGTTATATATATAATTTTATGAAAAATGCTGCGGCAATAAGAACAAAAATAACAACAATAACAATATAATTAATATAAATATATAAAAAAAAGATTAATTAGAAAGATTGCTCCTTAAATTTTATTTTTAATAAAAAATATAAAAGATACTAATGATCCCAACCAAAAAAAAATCCTACACAAGGCTGTTAATTGATAGCTATTTGAGGTAAAATCAATAAAATCTTGTAATTGAAAAGTTAGAAATTAAATTTAGGTAAAATCTGTAGTTTAACCCCTTCTTATTATCAATTATTTGATCCCTTTTTTATTAAAAAAATAGCCAATTTTCATTTTTATTTGTCTATTTTATTTAAAAACAAAAATTCAATTTTTAACTTTTTTTTGGTTATTCTTTTAAAATTAATGTAAATATCTGAATTAGCTTATGTAGATCTTAATTAATTTCATAAATTTTAAAATTAATAATTATATAAATTTTTAAAACCTAAACTATTAATTTTTAAAAAATAAATTTAAAACATTGTAAGTTATTCAGCTATATTTTTAATTATTATCGTCGACGGTGATGGCATGAATTTCAAATATTCATATATATTTTATATATAAAAAGTTAAAAAATACAAGTGTCATGTCACTGTAAAGACATGGCACTTCATATCAATTTGTTCAATTAAAACTATATGTCAATGGGAGTGTTTAAAAATGTGATTTTTTTGTTTAAAAATGTCGTTAAAACTATATTTTTTTAAAAGTCTAAATTTTTTTTTATTTTTTATATTTAAATAATTTTAATAAATTAATATCAAAAATAATTTTAAAAAATAAAAAATATTATTATAATATAATATATATTTCAGGCAATCACATTATTTATTATTCAAAGACTGCTTTGTTTGAAGTGCATTGACTAGCTAGCTCATTGTGCAAATTATCATAATTAAATACTCCTCTCCAAAATCATAACTTAAAATTTCAATAGATGTGTTTTTTTTTATTGGTATAAGGGTTGATTAGTTTTTTTTCTAAACTATGCATTAATTTAATGCATTCTTTTTTAATTAAAAAATAGTTTTTTTTTAAATATTAATCTTAAAAGATAACAAGGAGAGGAAGAAGAAGAAAACCACAGTCATCATCTGTTGTATTCTTCGAGGTTACAAGTGTTGTGTACTATGCTTACATTTTTTATCATGGTACAGGCTTCACTATCTTCGGTTCTTTTGAAGAACTTAATTTGTCATAAAATATATAGACAAATCAATAGTTTAACATCATATGCATTCACCATTCAATTCTAGATCAATTTGACAGTTGAAAAACCTTCCATGGTTCTGTTTGGTTCAAGCAATCTTTCTAGGCGTTGTGTCTCTGCAAAAAAGCAATAACGATATAAAGAACAGATAGGAATAAGAGTTCGATCTTTTAAATTTTATGGTCTTTGTTTTAAGTGACGAGACCTTTACTTAACACCACACCTCGTTTCAATTTATTTATTTATGTCGTTAGTTATTTTTCTTTTATGGGGGGGTATTTTTTCTTCATAAAATTTAACAGGTGACTTGCATATGTTTAATTAGATTTGATCTGTGAAAATGATTTAGTCCTTTAAAATAAAATGAAAACAAAAAAACTATGAAAATACATCAAACCTTAATCTAATATTTAAAAACAAATTAAGCTAATTAATCTTTTTTATTTTCGTAAGAAATCGCTATTCATCCTTACTTGCCCACGCATGCAGCGCTTGGGTAAAGAGCAGAGTTGGCTATAAATACATAAGAACTTAGTTCAAAACACATACTCACCAATTGCATGTCAGCTAGTTTTCTCTAAGCGGCCACCATGATCGCCATCCAATATGTCCTTGCCATCTTTGTACTATGGGTTATCACAGTCTTCCTTCAATTCATCTTCAGGAAGCCCGGCAAGAAACCTGCCGGTTATTGCCCCCCTCCAACCCCACCCACACTTCCTTTGATCGGCCACCTCCATTTATTAACCCCAGTAGCATACAAAGGATTCCATGCTCTCAACAATAAATATGGCCCTCTCCTCTATCTCCGTTTGGCCACATATCCTGCTGTTCTTGTCTCATCCGCTGCACTAGCCACGGAAATCTTCAAAGCACTAGATGTCCATTTTACCTCTAGAATAAAATCCCCTTTTGGGGATAGTTTACTATTTGGAAGCTCAACAAGCTTTTTCAATGCCCCGTATGGGGATTACTGGAAGTTCATGAAGAAAATTTGTACGAAAGAGTTGTTGGGGACCAGTCAGATGAAGAAGTTAAAGAATGTAAGACGCGAAGAAGTTGTGAGGTTTCTGAGTAAAATGTTGGAGATAGGTCAGAAAAATGAGGTTGCAAATGTGAGTGCTGAGGTATTAACACTAGCAAACAATAGTACTTGCAGGATGATTATGAGTGCTAGGTGTTCAGGGGAAGATAATCAGGCTGAGAAGTGTAGAGGGCTGGTGAGTGAATCCTTTGATCTGGCTGCGAAGCTTGCTTTATTTAACGTGTTTGGTCCCTTGAAAAGGATAGGTACTTGGTACTTAAGAAAGAAAATTGCCGACGTGCCCAAAAGGTATGATGAATTGTTTGAGAACGTCTTGGTAGAGCATGAGGAGAAAGCAAAGAGAGAAGGTCCTCACATGGAGAAAAAAGACTTGATGGATATTCTTTTGGAAGTGTATCATGACAAAAATGCTGAAATAAGGATAACCAGGAAGCAAATGAAGAATTTCTTTCTGGTAATTCTTTGCCATCCCGTTCCCTCCTTCATTAGTTAATCTCTCTTTAAGATGATCAGTAGTTTCTTTCTTGTAATTATACTTGGAATGAATTGTCAAAATTTAATTAATCTTATTTATTAAACATCCTTTTTAATTTCCGCTCTTTTGTTTCTCTCTCTCTCCCAGGATCTTTTCACAGGAGGTACCAATACTACATCAGATGCCATACTGTGGATCTTAGCAGAGCTTGTCAACCATCCTGCCGCGTTCAAGAAGCTGAGAGAGGAGATAGATTCAGCTGTTGGGACAGATAGACTTGTGGATGAAGAAGATATCCCAAACCTGCCTTATTTTCAAGCTTGTGTTAAGGAAGCAATGAGGCTAAATCCACCGGTGCCTTTGTTTGATAGAATATGCGGTGAAAATTGCAAACTTGGAGGATATGATATACCCAAAGGAATCACAATGATAATGAACGTATACTCTATTATGAGGGATCCACAGATATGGGAAAACCCCAACGATTTTATTCCAGAAAGGTTCTTGACTGAACAGGACAACGCCAAGGGGCAAAACTTACAGGTTTACGTCCCTTTTGGTGGAGGAAGGAGAATGTGCCCTGGGACCAACATGACCTCAAGTTTGATTAATTGTAGTGTTACAGCTATGGTTCAGTGTTTTGATTGGAAAGTTCTCGGTGGAGATGGACCAGATGGATCGAAGGTTAACATGGACTCCAAATCAGGCGTGGTAAGGACCATGGCTAAACCATTCATGGCCATTCCTGCTCTCCACCGTAACCTATTTTCTGCTTAAAACCCAGTCAAAACATTTGTTCTTCTTAAGTTCTAATTCTAAGTATCCACTCTCAATACAAACCATCCTCCTCTATGCCAGGCGGTGGTGCTGTGTTTTTCTTTCCTTTACTTGCTTTGTTTTTTTGTTTTTTTGCATGGTTTTTTAAGTTTGTTAGGACAGGAACGACGGTCGAGATCTGTCCTCTTTCCTTTGCTTTATGAAATGTACGTGGTTATGTTTACGAGTGACAATCTATCCTCATCAAGAATCATGAGTTGCAATCTCGAACGCAAATCAGTGAGAAATATCAGAGCAATATTCTATCACAAATTAATCAGTGATTGTTATCCAGCCAAATCCTTGAATTTTTGCATACTTCTAAATTATCATTTACTCCTTTTTTTTCCATTACTGTTTATATGTGTACAAATGCCGTATATGCATATCAAAAGATTTGTCTCCTTTCACCCATAGCTCTTTTATATATATATATATATATATATATATGTATGTATATAAGAAATTATTTCAATTTAAAATATTAAATTATTATATAATATTTTAAGATATAATTTATATTATTTTTAAAATATCTTCTTAAATAAAAATTCTTTAAAGTTGAAACTCATATGTACGCACATTATCTTATATTTATTTTCATTAATTGGAATAAAAGTAATGTGATTAAAATTCTTGATTGTTTAGTCATTAAGACTTTAATGTTATATCAACAAATTATTTTAATTTAAAAATTTAAGTTATTAAATAAGATCTTAAGATATAATTTATATTTTTATTAACACATATTAGTGTTAATGACTACTTGTTATCTTGGTGGGTGATTTATATTTCTTTCTCATGTAAAAATTAAAAAACAATGCCTCTTATGACCTCAATATTTCTATCAAATAATATGTTGTCATTAATTTTTTTATATATTTTTAATTAGAAGGTTTTATCCATTACTTTTCATTCATAATTCATTCAAATTATACACTTAGCAAATCATGATTTTTTTTTTATATAGAGGTTTAGTTTACAAGCATGCAATATCATATATTATAATAAATTTAAAATCAAAATAAAATACTAGCATACATATGAGGCAAATAGAAAAACCTCTATAATAAATTAAAACACAATCTTAGCTTGTATATTAAACAATTATTAATATTATACTTAAACAAAATCACTATAGAATACCTATTTGTTGAACTATTTATAATATGACTAAGCTAAAAATTTATTTTTATGAAAAAAACTTTTTTGTTTGTAAGACTTTATCACTCCTTACTGATTAGTACTTAAAAATGCATTTTTATCAAGGTTTTATGTTATTATTTTGCATTTGAAGTATCAATAACTCCTTAACTAAAGCATGTTTTATAATAATATATCTAATAATATAAGATACCTTTAATTTGTGGTAAATGTTCATTTTAAATGTAGGTCTATCACATAAATGAAAGGATTGATTGATGAATTTAAGTACTGAAATTAAAAGGACAAAGAGATAACCAAACTTAGAAAAAAGATGTCGGTGCAATCCAAACCGGAACACTGTTCGGTAATTGGGTCATATCTAGAGTTGTAGATCTCAAATTTAGGTCTAGTTTATATGGATGGAAAGGTAAGACATAGACCTACAACTTTCATATGCCCAAGATCTAAAAAGATCATTTTCAAGTCCAAATTGTAGCAATAACAAAGAAGTCTGAATCTGTTTTTCAGCCCGAGCACTGTTAAGTGTTTGGCCCATATCTGGAGTTTTACAAGTCCAAATGACCTGAATTGTTTATACAAGAAAGCTGAGACAATTTCCTACAACTTTCATGTTTTCAAATGGCTCTAAGTTTGACGTTATCAATGACGTTTTGGGCAGACAAGAGAAGATAAGGATTGTCACCAAGTCAAGAGTTGGTCACCCACTCATCAATTAGTCATCAAATCAATAGTTCCTAATTTTAGCCTATAAAAAGAGGCATTTACTATGTATTTAGACATCTTGATTTCCAGATCAAGATCATACTCTTACTTTTTCTTTTTGTATTTTTTATAATGTTTATGCTTTGTTTTTATTAATATTAAATTTATGCCTTTCATTTCCTTTCCTTTACTTAGTTAACTCTTATCTTATTTATGTTCTTATTTTATTTATTTATTTTCCTTTTTTTCATCATGTTTAGCTAAGTTTATTATGTCAAGGTGAAAAGGTTACACTAATGGTGTAAGAATAAGTATAGTGTAAACTTAATATGGACTTTAATGTTTGATACTAACATGTTTTGTATTTGTTATCTTGTTCACTCTTTAATATTTTACTTGTTAAATGAGCAATCTTGATTTATGTTGTATAACACTTGGTACAACAAATGCTTGGCATTTTCATAACTCATACTATATGGTATAACCGACACCTGAGCTATGGAAGGAACTTGATTTGTTGTTAATATAAGTTATAATCATGAATGCTTGACGAGATTTACAAGTATTAACATTAATCGAATAAGATGACTAATGTAATCATGTTAACAATCTATAATTATATTGGAACCTCCTTTGTGTGTGGTTTCTAATTGAATAATAAGATTTTATACTATACTTTTTTGACATACCATTAGTGGAACCTCTAACCTTGACATTTGTTATTATCATTGTTTAATCATTATATTAATATTCCATCTCCAAGTTCTCATGATCTTCTTATTCTTCTCTTTCTCTATTATTATTATTATTATTATTATTATTATTATTATTATTATTAGTACTACTACTACTACTACTACTACTACTACTACTACTATTACTACTACTACTATTATTATAGTTGTTGTTGTTATTGCTATTGTTATTGTTTATAATTGTTGTCTATAGTTTATACAATTAACCTCTCTGTGGTTCGACCCCGATCTTACCGGGTTATTTATTACTTCGACACTCCTACACTTGGGAGAAGACATCAATCTTTTAGTCATGTCACTTACTTAGTACAAACACAAGATGCATACAATCAGCTTTCAAATATTCCAGCAACACATTTTTATTTAGATGCATTTCTAAACTAGATTTATGAACTTTAGGAAATTTGGTTTAAATATCTCTCTATAAATACTTATCCTAAGCTATAGAGCATAAGAAAAAACATAGAATGTAGAGATTAAAAACATAAAAAAAAAAATTAGGTTGAAAACAAAGAATGATAAGGAGGAAAGTGTTAAAAATTCTATAAAATTTGTTTAGGAAACTATCTAGAACAATCTTCTTTCATCCCTTTTTATAATGGATTTTAGAACAAAATTGATATATAATTAATTCTGCTAATTACAAGAATAAATTCCCTTCATTATAAGCCTTGATTACTCATCATAAAGCAATATTAAATTTGACAATTTTAACTTTAAATTTGATATTTTTTGTAATAAGAAAATTATTCAAATCAATAAAGAAAAAGACTAATTGTACAACCTTTTTAATTATAGGCCGAACAAAGTAACATATTGACAGAATAATTATAAACTCAAATTCAAGAAAATAAATAATTTTTTTTAATTCAAAAAATTACTTTACAATAAATTTAAACCTAGATCAAGGCTCAACCACGAGCTCAGCACATTTGATTTAAACTCAAAACTTCCTTTTAAGAATTGAGGTTCCATTGATATCAAATTTTAATTTTTTACCAAATATGTTTAACTCAGTAAACCCCATTATGGTTCCATTGATAAACAAATTTGAATTTAATTAATAATCTATTATAATTTTTATATTTATAATAAAATATAAAATCACATAATTGAATTCAATTCAATTATATTATTTGGAATACTTGTAGAAATGAATTGAATTTTCAATCTTAACTATTTTACTCTTAATTCATAAATCATTTTTTGTTATAAAATACCTTATATTTATTTAAAATAATAAAATATAGATATTTTAAAAATATATGTAAATATACTTATCTAATATTAATTCTTTATTAAAATTCAAAAAATATTTATTTGTTAAAAAAATTCAATCAAATTGATATTTTCATTGGAATATTGAGAAAAAAATCGAGAAAGGTTCTAATAAAAATTCTAACATTTTACTTAAATAAAATAAATATTATACCAATACAAATCACATTACCAAATAAACAATTCAATGACTAATATAATTTTGATAGTGTTAATAATTCATAAAGATACCACAATTCTTAGTTTTAATAATTCAAAAACAATCACCACATAAAATAAATTCTTGACAATTATTGTATAAATAAGTTTGTTGCTATATATTTCGCTACCCAACGCCACTAAGAAGAACATATATAATTTCTATAAAGAAAATGAAACCTTAACTTGATGGAGGGTCCCATGAATTTAGAAATAGTTTACTGTTGGAATTCCCTGAAATTGGTTTTTGACAACACAAATCTTGTGAATACCAATTATGGTTTTCTACAATGCAAAGACGAACATGTATGATCATTTGTTAATTTGAATTAGCTAATGGCAAATAATTAGTTCTGATTGCTTAGTATTAGTATAGGGTGCTATTTTGGAGGATGATTTATATTTCATGTGGTAATTACATATGTATTAGCTATCGAGCGATACATGCATCGTGTTTCTGGGAAATTGAGTCAATTCCCTAGTTATTAATTCTTAGAATTGGATGCTGTTAAATAAATTGGAATGACGCTGATTATGATCTCTTCATCGTGAATAAGTTAGCGTTTCAGTGACCTCATGCTTGTGCCTCTATAACAGATGAACACTCATGTAATAGAACAAGACATCTGCAATCTCAAGAAAGAGAGCGAAGAGAAGGATGCTGAGCTGATCAGTATTCTTCAATCAAATAATATGGCAGGTTCTAAGGTATTTTGGACTCACATCAGCAACATTTTTCAACTATGTTTTCTTTGTTTGCCTTTTCCACACCATATTTCTGTCTGATTTATTCTCCAACAATTTTTTTTCCCATGATAATGAAGAACAGCAGGGTTGGAAGGCATATTACATAGGAAGAACGCAAGTAATGATCACAAGACTGAGGAATGACATGAAGATATTACAGAATAGATATGGTGGGGTTAGAAGAAGAGAAGGAAAGAGACATTGGAGGTTTTATTTTTAATGTGTAAAAAATTGTAGCAAATTAGAGGGTTTCTCCAATTATTTGTTTTCATACATATTTAAAAAAATATATACATTTAAATTCTAAATAAAAATTCCAAACATAAGAATTGATTCGTACAGACCACTACTATAGTAGTTATGATAGCCACACCTTTTGTCTGTTATGTGCTCGTAAGTGTTGTGGCAACAAAATGGGAAAAAACGTTTAGTTGATATCTGCTCTCATAAAATCTGTTGACTTGGTTTTGAGAAACACATCGCATACAAAATCCTAAAGCATGGGTCGAAACCTTGGTTTGAATGCTATGCCCTGACAGGAGCAGTGATTATGAATCCCTAATCACTTTCACTAATGGGAAGTGTGATTATTTAGGATACCATCTTTTATTGCATGACTTCCTACTGGTGAATGATTGATGCTGGTGTATATAAAGCCATAAAATAGTAGAGATAGGCTGTGGAATTTTTAGGAAATGCTTACCACTTGCTTGTAAGCCTACAAGAACATGTCAATCAAGATGGAAAGAATGGTGTGCTACTTTGAATATTCTTTGTTAAACTGAATGCAAACACAATGGTCGCCAAATCAGTTAGGAACTTGCTGTTTTCTTAGTTTTTAGCTTCCTGCTAGAGGCCGTATATATTCCTTTGCCCAAAAGATACCGTTTATTAAATACAGTTGGTTTTTATTATCCAAAAATACGTCATTTCTTTTTTCTGCTATTCTACAAATGGAAGCTGCCATCATGTGCTCTGCAACATATTGCATTTCGTGAGCATCAATGTCCGATGCTAGCACTGTTCTATTTCAGGATTGTTATATATTAACTGCATGGTACTTTAGTTTTTGCAATTCATTTTCTTAATCAATAAAAGTAGAATTTATAGGTGCTATATAATGCCGCAGGTTGCCGCAGTTCCTGAGGATGTTGGCATTGCTGGTGCTCTTCAGGCCATTGCTCATCACTTGACTGCAAATGACATTTTGGTCAGCATTCAAACCCTTCCTAGCTTTTTAGTTCTAAGCCTTGGATTATTTACAGCCATTTATGCCCCATCTTCCTGCAGGTTGCGATTGGTGATCTTGTTTCTGTTGTCCCTCCCGGTGCACTTGCAGCCGCTCAAAGGCACAATGATGCAGTGGTGGTGACAATGCTTTGCTCCGTTCCTGTCAGTGAACCTACGGAATCAGGATCTTGAGGTGGAAAAGATAAAATCAAGAAACCAAGATGCTACAACATCATTGGGTAATTTGGGTTGGACCCCTCAAAGCAGTTTTTATTACACATAGCAACAGGTTAGATGTTTTGGATTTTGTGCTATTCAGAGTTCCACTTATCTGCTCATAATGTTCATGCTGGAACTTCTTGCAGGAGCTGAGGTTGAGAAAGATATTCGAATCCAGAAAAGCATTCCTCTTGTAAGGGAGAGCCATCTATGATCCTCATCTTCTTATAAAAAACTTCCAGTCCTTGTTTAGTTTGTGTGCTTTCCAGAATAGATTAAATGTGCACTTTCATGATCTTCACATGAAAGCGACGGCTCAGATTTCAGCTACCTGAAGGCTGAAAAAACCAGGGGTAAGGTTTTTCTTTACCTAAAATTTTATTTTTCAAGATATTTTTCAAGAAAAAACACCTTTAAAACTCTTTAAAAGTCTCTTCAAATCACCTAATAACTCTATAAAATCAAAAATCAACAAAATAAAAGGAATCCAAACCACATCTAATCTTATTTTTCAGAAATTTTTAAAGAAAAAAAAACTATGTTATTAAACTTTTCTCACTAAAAAACATATATTGACAATAATATGTTTTATAAAAAAAATGTTAAACCAGCATTGTTTTAATTAATTTTTTTAAAAAATAAATTAAATTAGTTTATTGCTAGTCGTTTTTAAAAAGAAATTTAAAACTATAATTTAGTCTTTTTAATATAAAAAAAATACAATTAGATCCATGCATGATTGCTCTTAATCATATAATGGTTCATAACGTCGCTTTCTATATATACATATATAATGTAATGAGTCATTACAATTTAAATGGTCCTTTACATTATAATTTTAAAAAGAAAAAAATTATCTAAATATAGAATTCAGTCATTATATATTATATTTACCTTTTTTATTTTTAAAAATTATAATTTCCATTTTAAACTTTGTTATACACTTAACAATTTACATCCTAAATCATCACAAAATTTAATATATTTTACACATTTTAGAGTAATTTTTCCTTTTTAAAAGAATCACAGAGCCAAACAAGTGAATGCAATGGACCATTACATTAACAAACATATAAAGATTTAGCTTCATTAATAAATGCACGACCTCTCCTAGGAGATATAGTAAGAAGAATATATTTTTTTATAACACATCAATTAATTAAAATTAAATTGAAAAATTTTAATTAGTTTTGGTACACGAAGGTCAGTTGGAATTGATTCGAAAATAATTACCTAAAACGTTGTATACATAAACTCATCATAAATATCAAAATATAAGTTTTGAGAATATTAAATTATTGGTATTGCAGGACAAAAAGATTAACTGATATTCGAAATATTTATTCGTCGGTATAATATTTACTTTGTTTTTTCTCCTTAGTTGAAATTGATAAAGACGTTGCCTTCGGTATATATATATGAGAACATTATATTTGACTATTTACGACGGCCACCGCGACGACCACAACAAGAAGTCATTAATATCTGCGGGTTGAAAAGCGCTGCCAAAAGAAGCCAAACGTAAGCTAGCAGCTTCAGAATTTCACAAACAGATCCCTTGGCTGGCTTTTGCATATGTCTGCTGTAGAACGCCCCTGCATGAGATGCCATGAGGGTGAGGTTTTTTCAAGAATGAATATCGGCACAGCCTTGAGTAAATGATTAAAATATCATTATTATTATTTTACTCGTAATTTACTAGAGTTGACCCAAGCGACGCTTTCTTTTGCCTTGCCGGCAACGATTCCACGCGGCTGACTCCTACACGTGTTGACCCAAGTAATCTTGACACGTCATCTGCTTGGTGCCTTCGTTGCAAGCTACCCGATTAGCCTCGCAAGCTGACGTGTATAATCTCTCAGGAAACCCCTGAAAAGCTGTAATTAAACCGATTAGATTTTAGTTTTATTTTTTAAAATTCATCAATCATATCAATTTTAAAATTAAAAACTTATATAATCTGAAATTTAAAATTTATAAAATTAATTAAAATATATACAAGCGCAAACATACACATTAATTAAAAATAAAAATTATACACCAAATAACCCTGCTCACTAATTACTTATATATATATATAGAAACGTGCGCGAGATGATTTTTTGACTTCGAAGTAACATTGTACCGAAAGTAATGAAAATTTAATGAAATATCTAATAGTTTTGTTGATTTTTTAAGAGAGATATGGTCAATGATACATGCGGACTAGTCTTTCATTAAAAATAAAACTTCTTTATCTCTACACTGCTCCACTTCTAGTCTCCTGTTGACAATTCTTATGGTTATTACGTTTTTCTCTAGACTTTTTTTACAGTACAAACTATCGTAACTTATATTTTAAATCCAAATATTCAATATTATTTTCTAGTTTGATAATAGCCAACCATTTAATAAAATTAATCAAGAATTAAATTTATCAATAAATATATTTCTTTTTTTACTGATAATAATTAACGATCAAGTCAAGAAACTAAAAAAATAATATAAATTAAAATATTTAATCTCGTGTGGAATGGAGCTTTTAAAATCTTTTTATTTAGTTATATAAAATTTATTGATTTTTTAAAAAAAAATGAGTTACATAAAGAAGAAATTAGTTTCAATAAACCGGGGATACTTTTGTCATTGAGTTTTTTGAAAAAAAAAAAACTATACTCTCTTATAATTAATATCAGAACCCTCTATCATATGTACGGTAAATTAGAAGTTTTCTTTTTTCCACTCCAAAAGCAATATTAATTGTTGGATTTGTTAAATATCTCAAACAGCAATTAGATTAGTCTCGATGTATAGGTTAACAACTTTCTATTAGTTTTGAGCTTCGAATTTAATTATTTTATAATAAATAGATTTTTCTTTCTTTCTTTGCAACTTTAATGATCTCCGTACAGAACCAAAGGAACTAACTAATTCAACCTTTGAAGCTTCTGTAATATAATTAAATAGATTAAGTAACGACCCATTGACTAGGTCTCCCTTTACTTTTAGCACATAACTAGATTTTTTTACCTCCTTGAACACCATCCCAAGAAACAAAACACAACAAACCAACCATAGATCTCTTTCGGAGGTTTTTTAGTCCACCTTGTATGATCATACGATTATTGAGTAGAATATTCATATGTTCGGCAGCAAGAATGTTGCCGGCTTCATCTCTTGAATTAATTATATTATTGTTTAAGGTTTGAAATTAAAATAATTGAAAGTTTAAAGTGAATACTTTTTTTTTTTTTTTAGATTAACGTGGGTGTCCGGGCCAGCTTGCGCGCACCACGTCTAATCCCACGGGCCCTGAAGTTAACGACCATGTAAGCCTCCAGTGGCCATCATATGAGCAACCAAGGACTCGAACCTGAAACCACAGAGGGAGCAAACATCTTAGTCCCAAGTCTTTACCACTTGGCCACCACCTAGATGGTTAAAGTGAATACTTGTTTGCTGGTTCAGGCAGTGTTTAATATTGTGTTTTAAAAAATTAATTTTTTTACTTTAAATTAATATATTTTTAATATTTTTATATTATTTTGATGTGTGGATAATAAAAATATTTTTTAAAAAATTAAAAAAATATTAATATATTTTATAATAAAAATTACTTTAAAAAATAATTACAATTTCAAGCATAATTTTTATTTTATTTAATTATGTTTGATTTTTTCGGAGGCCTTAGTTACAAAATCTATAGACAAATCAATAGTTTAACAACACCATTCAATTATAGATCAATTTAACAGTTGAAAAATCTTCTTCCATGGTTCTGTTTGGTTTAAGCAGTCTTCATAGGCGCGGTGTCTCCACCGAAGCAATAACGATGTAAAGAACAAATAGGAATAAGAGTTTGATCTTTCAGATTTTATGGTCTTTGTTTCAAGTGGCTGTTAGAGTTACGAGAGAGAAAGAGACGAAAGAGAGAAGTCCTAAGAAACCTGAACGAGACCTTTACTTAACACCACAACTCGTTTCATTTTATTTATGTCGTTAGTTATTTTTCTTTTATGGGAGGTATTTTTCTTCATAATTAAAATTTAACGTGCGACTTGCGTATGTTTAATTAGATTTCATCTGTGAAAATAATTTTACTTTTAAAGATAAATTGAAAATAATAAAACTATGAAAATACATCAAATCTTAATCTAATATTTAAAAACAAATTAAGCTAATTCATCTACCTTTTTTTTTCCCTGAGAACTCGTTATACATCCTTCCTTGCCCACGCAGCGCTTGGGGAAAGGGCAGAGTTGGCTATAAATACATAAGAACTAAATTAGTTCAAAACACTTACTCCCCATTTGCCTTTTAACCAGCTTTCACTAAGCGGACACCATGACTGCCATTCAATATGTTCTTGCCATCTTTATCCTCTTGTTTATCACACTCTTCCTTCAATTCATCTTCAAGAGGCCCGGCAAGAAACCTGCCGGTTATTGCCCCCCTCCAAGCCCGCCCACACTTCCTTTGATCGGCCACCTCCATTTATTAACCCCAGTAGCATACGAAGGATTCCATGCTCTCAACAATAAATATGGCCCTCTCCTCTATCTCCGCTTGGCCACTTATCCTGCTGTTCTTGTCTCATCCGCTCCACTGGCCACAGAAATCTTCAAAGCACTAGATGTCCATTTTACCTCTAGAATAAAATCCCCTTTTGAGGATAATTTACTATTTGGAAGCTCAACAAGCTTTTTCAATGCCCCGTATGGGGATTACTGGAAATTCATGAAGAAAATTTGTACGACAGAATTGTTGGGGACTAGACAGATGAAGAAGTTAAAGAATGTTAGACTCGAAGAAGTTGTGAGGTTTTTGAGTAAAATGTTGGAGATAGGTCAGAAAAATGAGGTTGCAAATGTGAGTGCTGAGGTATTAACACTAGCAAACAATAGTACTTGCAGGATGATTATGAGTGCTAGGTGTTCAGGGGAAGATAATCAGGCTGAGAAGTGTAGAGGGCTGGTGAGTGAATCCTTTGATCTGGCTGCAAAGCTTGCTTTATTTAGCGTGTTTGGTCCCTTGAAAAGGATAGGTATATGGTACTTAAGAAAGAAAATTGCCGACGTGCCCAAAAGGTATGATGAATTGTTTGAGAACGTCTTGGTAGAGCATGAGGGGAAAGCGAAGAGAGAAGGTCCTCACATGGAGAATAAAGACTTGATGGATATTCTTTTGGAAGTGTATCATGACAAAAATGCTGAAATAAGGATAACCAGGAAGCAAATGAAGACTTTCTTTCTGGTAAATATTTGTCATTCCTTTCCCTCCTTCATTAGTTAATCTCTCTTTCAGGATTATCAATACTTTCTTTCTTTTAATTATACTTGGAATGAATTGTCAAAATTTAATTAATCTTATTTATTAAACATCCTTTTTAATTTCCGCTCTTTTGTTTCTCTCTCTCTCCCAGGATCTTTTCACAGGAGGTACCAATACTACATCAGATGCCATACTGTGGATCTTAGCAGAGCTTGTCAACCATCCTGCCGCGTTCAAGAAGCTGAGGGAGGAGATAGATTCAGCTGTTGGGACAGAGAGACTTGTGGATGAAGAAGATATCCCAAACCTGCCTTATTTTCAAGCATGTGTTAAGGAAGCAATGCGACTAAATCCACCGGTGCCTTTATTTGATAGAATTTGCGGTGAAAATTGCAAACTTGCAGGATATGATATACCCAAAGGAATCACAATGATAATGAACGCATACTCTATTATGAGGGATCCAAACGTATTTGAAAACCCCAATGATTTTATTCCAGAGAGGTTCTTGACTGAACAGGACAACGCCAAGGGGCAAAACTTACAGGTTTACGTCCCTTTTGGTGGAGGAAGGAGAATGTGCCCTGGGACCAACATGACCTCAAGTTTGATTAATTGTAGTGTTACAGCTATGGTTCAGTGTTTTGATTGGAAAGTTCTCGGTGGAGATGGACCAGATGGATCGAAGGTTAACATGGACTCCAAATCAGGCGTGGTAAGGACCATGGCTAAACCATTCATGGCCATTCCTGTTCTCCACCGTAACCTATTTTCTGCTTAAAACCAGTCTAAACACTTGTTCTTCTTAAGTTCTAATTCCAGGTATCCACTCTCAATACAAATCACCCTCCTCTATGCCAGTCAGTGGTTCTGTGTTCATCTTCCAAGGTTTTTCAAGTTAGTTAGGACAGATCACATTACGTCGAGATCTGTCCTCTTTCCATTGCTTTATGAGATGTGGTTGTGTTTATGAGTGACAATCAGTCCTCATCAAGAATCAAAAGTTGCAATCTCCAGCGCAAATCAAGGAGAAAATATCAGAGCCAAATTCAAGCACAAATCAGTGATTGTTATCCATCCATCCAAATCACTGAAAGTTTGGCATTCTTGTACATCAGTATATACTCCCTTTTTTTTTTTCCTTACTATTTATAGGTATACAAATTCCATCTATTATATGTTTCTCAAAAGATTAATAACAATTGTCACTTTTCACCCTTGGCTATTTTCTTTATAATGTTTAGATCCTTTTTCTGAGTTCATGTTACATTTGATGACTAGTTGTTATCATTGGTGGGTGATTTCTGGTTTTTTTTTTCTTGGGTAAACATAAAAAATGCCTCCATTATCTCAATTTTCTATCAAATAATATTTTATATCAATTTCATCATTAATTTTTTATAAATTTTAAATTAAAAGGTTTTCATCAATTATTTTTTCATTGAAATTATACACTTGTCATTAAAAAAAAATGCTAGCATCTATATTAGACAAGTATAAAAACTTGCATAAGTAATTAAAACACAATTTTAACTTGTATACTAAACAAAAGTATTTGATATTATACTTGCTTGTTGAACCACTTAGAATATGATTAAGTTAAGAAATTATTTTTTTAAATATAAATTTTTTATCTTTAAGATTTTATTGCTTTTCATTTGACAAATAAAATGTATATAATCATCTTCTTATGTTTCAAACAATACCACTTTGTTTAGAATTACTTTTAAAGAAGATAGAAACTTTAGAAATTTGATTCAAATATATCTCTCCAAAAACTCATCCTTAACTCTAAAGTAGAAGAAAAACAAAGAGAAACCTGAGCTTAAAAACATAAGAGAATAAGAGTATCAAAAATTCAAGTTTAGAACACTTTTATAATGATTTTGAAATTAAAATTGATATAGAAGAAATTCTTGTAATTATCATAATTAACCCTTCCATTATTAACCTTAATTGCCTGCCATAAAACAATATTAAATATAATAATTTTGGCTTTAAATATAATTTTTTTGTGAAGGAAAACAGTTCAAGTTGATGGAGAAGAAAACTAATTTGTTCAATCTTTTGTTCATGTCCTTGATAAACTAATAGTTTTAAAAAAATAAAAATTTTATGGATGAAAGAATTATAAATCAAAATCCAAGCCTATGGATTGGCAGCAAAGAATAATTATTATATAGTGTTAAAAAAATTAATTAATAACAAACTGAAACTCAGATCAAAAGGCTCAGTCATGAGTTGAGCGGGTATAGTTTAAGTTTAAAGTTCATTTTACTTGAAGCTCTCTCATCTAGAAGTTATGTGCAATTTAGATCAACTTTTCTTGGACTATAAAAGAATTAATTTTTAGACTAATAATTATTCACGGTTCATGAACTTAAAAAAAAAAAAAATTAATTTAAATCTCTCTCTACAATAACAGATCCTCAGCTCTAGAATACGAGGAAAAACATAGAGGAATCAAAGCTTAAAAACAAAAGAAACTAGGCTGAAAACAGAGTAGAAGAAGAGTGTCAAAAATTCTGTAATTGTTTTTCTGAAAAAATATTTCTTGATCCTCTTTTTACAATGTATGTTGGAAACAAAACTTATATATAATTAATTGTAATAATTATCAGAATATATTCCATTTATTATCAGCTTTTATTACCCATCATAAATAAATATTAAACATAACAATCTTAGCTTTAAATTGATATTTTTGGGCTGAAAAATTGTTTTACGAAGAAAAAGGCTAATTATGAAGTTTTTTATTTATGGGTTAGACAAGCTAATGGGTTAAAAAAAAATTATAAATATAAATCCAAATCTAAAATTAGATAAAAATATTTTTTTGTAATCTTAAAAATTATTTAAAAACATACTCAAACCTGGATGCAAACTTCGCCACAAGTCAACCATGTTTTAAGTTCATGTTTAGCTTAAACTTAAAGCCTATTTTATTTAAGTCATACAGTAAGAACATCTTGTTTTTTTTTTTTTTTTTGTAATGTGAGATTGAGTTTTTAGGATTCATAAAAATATATCAATCATAAATTTTTTAAAATTAATTTTTTATTCATTTATAATTTATTTTAATCATATTAATATTTTTTGTTAAAATTTAAAAACAAATAAATCTCACTAATAGTTTCACCTTAAATATATTTATTAACCATGTTTTAAAATAAAATTTCCAACAGTTACATTGGATGCATATCCTCACTCTATTAATTCTAGTTTATAAAATTTCTATACATTAAAAGAAAAGGCAACCCACGTATTAAGCACGAATTACATTCAAACATGTAAAAAATTATGCATCACATTCACAATAGATTTTCATTGGAAAACAGACAAAGACATGTTACAAGAGATAAACTTTAAAAAGATCTAAACCAGGAAGGACATAAAGGAAAGACAGGAAGAATAGAAAAAACTGGGTCAGATTAAGGTTTGTAGGGTTTACAAGTGTTGCAAATGCGAAGTGATCGACCTCGAGAACATTAAATATAAAGGTCGTGGAAATGATGGGGGTGAACAATTAGTAAGCCAAGGATCAATTTTCAGATACAGAGGACTGCTGAAGACCATCGAAGGAAGATTTATCTTGTTTAATCAACTGTGACTGTGATCCCATGGCGTCATGTTCAAACTTGCTCTCCATCAAATGACTTCGGGACTGTAGTGCTTATGGAACATCAATAAATGAATAAAAAACTGGATATTACAAATACCTTCTCTAGCATGCATATTCTGGATTAAGTGCCATAGCCTCCTCATAGATCATATCCTTCATTTGCTCTTCTGCCAGGGGTTGTTGCTCAAATTCGAAGGAGAAAGGATCTAAGCAGACTGGTTCATCCGCTATGTCATGTAATCTTGCAAGGTACGGATGAGCCAATGCTTCTTCAACTGATACAGACAAATCTTGCTTTTAGAAATAAACAGATGGAAGTCTTATCTAATGACAATGACATGTGGAGCATAAATTCCTCCAATAATGTATTTGTGATCATCAAGCTAAGGGAAGACCAGGTTAAGTTAAACACATGCAAAATGAGGTCAAATGCCCACCAAGTGAACTCCCAATAATGAGGAAAAATAACATGTATAGCAAGTGGATTTTACTTGTACCTAATTAACAACATCAACGCAGAAAAAGCTTTCATGACCTTTAACAACACATATGGAGAATATTCATCTCAATGAGAGATTCTTTAAATAGTTATCAGAAGATGATAAAAATGAGGGTACCAAACTCACCAGTAATTCTTTTAGTGGGATCGAATGTCAACATTTTATCCACAAGATCAATAGCCAGAGGGTGAACAAGTGGGAAAAGCTCAGCTAATGACCGACGGGGATGCGAGTCAAGTTGCTGGATGTATCTTCTCGCATCCTCATTCCGGACAAAACCAAGATCAGATTCAGTGGGTTTGCCAAGAAGCTGTAGAGAATAAAATTACCATAAAAAATCATTTCACGGTGCACTTAACTTGAATAAAAATTGACACTATAAATTAAACCCTACAGAACAGCTTATCGAGTTCTGTTGAAACACACACACACACACACATATATATATATGACAACATAAAATCAACTAGAACCCTGAATTGTTAAAGATAGATGCAAAGCCAGCCAAGATTAACAGCCCTGATCATATATCACTTTCCAAAAATATTAATAAAGAGCATATATAATGAGTCAATCAGCACATATACAGCAGTAATAATTTCCAACACTATGGCTGCAGCCGAAGTTAACTCCTTTCCCATTGGAGCAGCAAGAAGAAAAAAACGGTTATGATGTATACTCCAAGCTCTCAACCATAGAAAATAATTATAGATCCTAAACATTATCAAGAGATATTCCACATACAAATTAGTAAAAAACATGCAAACAATACTTGTTTCTCTTTCATCTTACGCACCTCTGTCAATAAGCGCATCTGGTGCACATGATCTTTGCCTGGAAACAGAGGTTTTCTATTCATAAGCTCCATAAAGATGCAACCTACAGACCACACATCAATTGCAGCAGTATAGTCTGAGGAGTTGAGCAATAACTCAGGTGCACGATACCATCTGGTGACAACATACTCTGTCATAAACTCATTCTCCGAAGTTGGCCGAGCTAGACCAAAATCGCATATCTTCAAGTCACAATTTGCATTTAGCAGTAAATTGCTGGGTTTGAGATCTCTATGGATAATATTAGCAGAGTGTATATATTTCAGTCCTCGAAGAATCTGGTACAAGAAGTACTGTACAAATAAAGAAACAAAATAGATATGAGTGTCATCAATTAGACTAATGAATCACATTGCAAAGTTCAAGGAGAACTAAAAACTAAAATGCATTACCTGACAATGCTCCTCTGACAAACCTTGGTTGGAACGAATAATTTGGTGAAGATCAGTGTCCATGAGTTCCGTGGCAATGTAGACATCAGTAAATTCTCTGCGTAGAGGTGGAGGAATGACATCTCTGATACCAATAACCTGTTTTTCATTCAAAAGGTTAGAGCTCACGATAACTGATTCTAGCACAAGATAACATTTTACATTCCAAATCCAGCAACTGGGCAAGGATAAGCACGTTATTAATAAAATTGGACCTTCAATTTTTGCTACAGGTATGGATAGTGAGAATCCATAATGCAATTTATTTTCTTTTGCTGAGACTAGTTAAATTTTCCATTATTTTAAAATTGCCAAAATGTAAATGATCTTTTGAATTGTTGCACAGACAATTTTAAAAAGTTATAAGCGGCAAAATGCATGAAATGTTGGCTGGGAGAGAGATTATAGTAGAAATTGCAGGATATAATCAAGCTTATTAAAATTAGTAGCGGAAGAAATTCCATCATGATTCCTAAATTTACACAAAAAGCCATTTTATACAAGTTTTAACATATTAATTGGCGACTTAGTAATGTAAAAACAACAACAACAATCAGCAGCAGCAGCAGCAATAATAATAATAATAATAAATTTATATTTCCTCTCTACTATGGTGCTAAATTAAGGAAACAAACAGAAAGCAGTATAAGCAGAGAAGTCAAAGGAAAGAGCCCAGGCACTCACGTTTTCGTGATCCAAATGGCGAAGCAGTTTAATCTCACGAAGGGTGCGCTTGGCGTCCATTTGATTATCAAAAGCGTTGGCTATCTTCTTCACCGCCACCATCTCGTTCGTCTCCGAATTCAACACAGAGCTTTATTAAACAAATAAAATCCTAATTAATTTCAATCAAACTAATTAAAACCAAGACCAAGCACACCGATATTAATTGATTAACTGGTGGATTAAAAGCACGTACCAGACGATGCCGTAGGCACCACGACCAATCGGAGTGATCGGAGGTCGATATTTCGACGTGATTTCAAAAAGATTACCGAAAATATTGTATTGAATGAATTGGCCGCCACGAGTCGGAATCGCGGGGAAGTCACCATTTCCTTGTGCATAATTCGCCATGTCCTCGGTTTCTTCTCTGTCGTCTGAGTAGACTCGAATATAATTGAGGTGTGAGGAAATAGAGAGTAAGGAGAGAGATTTATATAAGAGAGAGAGAGAGAGAATAAAGACTAAGAAAGAAATTGACTTTGTGTGATTATTTTAAGGTGCTCAAGTGGTGGAGATATGCAAAGTCTCGGTTGTTGAGTAGATGCGAGGAAGGAGAAAGGAAAGCGCGCGAGAGAAAAAACTGACGTGGTGAGGAAAAAGGAATGGACGCCTTGGATTACAGCCGCCTCTTATCCATGGTTGTAGTTTGTTCAACTTTGTCAACGGCCATCTTTCTTGTCTCTCATGATAATAGAAGAAGCTTGCTTTATGGTAGGACCATCAGCATACGTTGCCCGGCTAGCCACCCGCGGGTGAGCGACAGTGGTGCTGCAGCTGCTGCTATCAGCATATTGGGCTATTTTAGTCATCTGCTTTTATGGAAATGAGAGTCTGTACTTAGTAAATATGTACTGAGTAACTCTATTATTTTGGTAAGATGATGGTTAGCCTTTGATAGTTCACATATATATATATCCATGCCCGGAGACGATGGGATGGCCGGAGAAGATATCAATTTTTGATAGCTCCGCTCTAATGTTGTCGTATTTGGATATACTAGTTTGGTTAGGTTTTTACGTTATTTGGAAATTATTTGCTACTCATCCATTCACGCTGAATGTAGTAGACATATGGCTCTTTCAAGCAGAGCTCTTTCAACAATATTTTTAAAAAAAATTAAAATTATCTTTTAATAATTTTATATTATTTTAATATATTAATATTAAAAATAATTTTTATAAAATAAAAAATAATATTATTTAAAAATAATTTAAAAAGTAATCTTTACCACATTTTCAACTATATTTCAATTAATTAAGCATATTTGTTATATAATAAAATAAATTATATTTTAAAATCTTGCATAATAGTTTGATTTTAAATTAAATTAATTTTTTTAATATAATATTAAAACTTTGATAATTAAATTTTCATTAGTTTGAATGTTATTATTTTTATTTATTTAATGAAAATTAAGTATAAAATAATATAAACACAAGTTTCAATTTTAAAATATTTTTATTTAAAAAATATATTAAAAATAAAATAAAATATATTTTAAAATATTATTTAATAACTTAAATTTTTAAATAAATTTAATTTTTATAATGAGATTAAATATTGGTTTCACGGCAACTTGCCACAGCCCCAAGCAAGTCGTTAATTATTTCCGACTTGACTTGAAAAATCTTCTTCAGGGATTGAGTGAGTACTGCCTGCGAAGAATAGCACATGCAAATCAGTGTATGGTTATTTGACTCCATGGATGTGTGGAACATCCGACCACCGAGGATTCACTGTTATGTTAGTGCTTGTGGCCGCCCGGCTTGTGGCAGCAGCAACGCCGCAACCTCAATGTCATTAGTTTTTGCATACATTCCAACCGAAAAAACTGACTTCTTTTCTAATTAAATCGGGTTAAAAAACTATTTTTTTCAGAATGGAAAAGGGTGTTGAAGGACTTTTGCTTTCATAGAGGTGGTGGTGGAAGTATTTAAGAATACCTAACTTTCTCAGGATAGGAGGCGGAGAGGATATACTCCGACCCGACGGGACTCATACTCCAACGGAGACTAGAGGGTATAAAGGTTAAGAGAAATGCTATGAACACTTCATCCCTTTTCTCTCCCTTGCTCGATCGTTTTTTCAAAATAAAAAAATAAAAACAATTATTAAAAAATACTTTTAAAATATAAAATGAAACCATCCTTTATAAAAAAAAGTTGAAGTTGTTCTCTAATTATTACCTGAACTAAATAGAATAGTAGTTTTTAAAGGGGTAATTTTAAATTTATTTCCCTAAATAAATTACTTTTAATCACATAAGCACCAAATTAATATTGTTAAACATATTTAATTAATTACACATGAGCCTATTCAAGAAATAACCAGATAATTATGGTATTGATACACTAATCTCACTCATTTTCTTAACAAGATGTATAATTTTTAATTTTTTTATTTAAATATATCAATTTTCTCAAAACTTTCAATCAATAAGGGGTATTTAGAACCATCTCCTTTACTAGTAAATATAACTTCTTCATAAAAATATAACTTTATATATATATATATATATATATATATATATATATATATAAATAGCTCAACTAGTCAGTTTGAGTTTGCTCTTAAAATTCACTACTTCAAATATTATAAGTCTTGAAATTTTTTAAAATTTATATAAACATTAACTTTAAAACTTAATCAATATATAGATATATAAACTTATTCCGATAATTATGAAAATAAAATATAAGTTTTTTTTCTTTTTAATCAAGCTTACATGAATAACTATACATGACAAGTTTTACGGTACCATGCCAATCCTGGCCGTCGATTTGAACAAGAACATGAGGTAGTTTACTGACAAGGAGGGCGCCTTCCAAGAAAGCACCGTCGCACCACTAGCTATCATGGCAACAATAGACGGCCAGCAGCGTATTAAATAGTTAGATAAAGTCTACAGAGCTATAAACTATAGATAAAAAGCTTTCACACTCATTCACGCCTTTGTCGTCTGCATGCACTATCATCATCTGTGGTGATAGCGGTGCTTGACATTTCACATGATTTTTTTTATTGTTGTTATTAAAAATAAATTAAGAAATAATTTTAAATATTTTATTATATTATCAAAAATAAATTAAAAAATAATTTTTAAATTTGATGAATAAAATTTTTAAAAAAATATAAAATTAAAGAAAATTCATTTTCATTAATTATTTTAAATAAAACAAATATAAATAAAAAATAAAGACCAAATATGACATGTAAAAAAAATTGAAAGAGAATGAAATAAAAAAAATTATAAATTATTTCACATAAAATGAATAGCAATTAAAATAAAAAAAATTAGATTTTATAAATAAAAAAATTATTAAAAAATAGAAGAAAAAATATCAATGAAGAAAAAAATGAAATTAAAAAGAAAAATTAAAAACAAGATATATATAAATTAATAAATAAAAAATTAAATTTGATATAATCAATAAATAAATAAAATATTTTTTAATTTTTTTAACTTTAAAAATTGTTTTTATTTAAAATAAAAGAAAAATAATTTTTTAAATAAAAATAAAATTTTCCTTGACTATTTCATTGATTAGGAAATAAATACATAGAAATTTTAAAAACAATTTAGAAAAACCACTCCCTCTATCTAACAAACCACCGTAATATTGAATTTGTTAATACGGCAGCAGCGGGTCAATATTAGCAGATGCGGAGTACAGCACATAACACGCTTATCATGTTTATACTTTATGTTGGTAGTTTGACTTGAAAAAATCCTTCGTCTTTCTGCTATCAAAGAAAGCAACGAACACGCGTCAATTTCTCGCCCGGAGTAGATTTACTTGTTCTTTATTCCTCCACGTGTGGAAAATGCTTTTGTGTGACCAGTCACCGTTTCTTACAAGTAAGCTGTCACTTCAAGACGTGTCGACACTGTTGCTGCCACCGGGGTGGCTACGGCGCTTCCTCTGATAAGGTTTTGACTGTGGCTTAATTATTTTTTATTTAAAATAATATTTTTAAATTTATTTTTTTCATTAAGATATTTAAAAATGTTAAACAAAGAAAAAAATAAAAATACAAAAACAAACCAGTTACAGAAGTAGCCACGACTGGTATATATACCCCATTATCATGGGAATGAATATTGATTTGTACCCTTCACCTAGATAATGAATCAATTTAGAGTAGCAGGAGAGACTTGAAAATTGTGAAGGTTGCATTGCACCCAGTGATACAGCCTTAATAAAATTTTATTTTATTCTTGAAGATCTACACACCCAGAAACACATAACTTTTATAATCTGTTTTTGTATTTTTAAATTTTGAGTTATTTATTACTAGCAGCACAACTCTTTTAATTTTATTTTTTTTGAAGTTGTGCTGCTGGGAGTAATGCAACCAATTAAATTGCGCTACTCCCAATAGTGTGTCCAGTTAATTATGTTTTTTTTATTTTATTTTTTCCTAGTTGTACTAGCTTGCTCGTTATTTTAGCTAATTATTTTTGCTAGTTGTGCTGTTTTCTAAAATAAAAATAAAATAAAATAAAGAACTCTAAGATCCATGGGGGTCCCCCTCAATTTCAACTTAAAATTTTGATTTTTTTCAATCAGCCCTTACGATAGTAACAAAACATTTGTATAAATTTGTGGAGTAATTGTAGGAACGTGGACGACTGTATTGCCGGAATGAGAAGGTTGTAATCCCTAGTTCCCTTCTAAGAAGTTCTGTGCTGGTTCCAGGAAAGGAATCCATGCAGCACCGTTGCCTCCTAGTCATGAGAGATTATTGCACGAGACCCGCATAAATCATGTCCGATCCACTATAAAATGATTGTGGAGAAACGAGTGGATTCAAGATCAATCACGCTCATGAAATACTTTCTCCATTAGCTTTGCCATTACAGATGGCCAGCAACGTGTTAAACAAGTGGCATGGAAAATCGTACAGAGCTATAAACTAGATAATGCGCACACCTTCCACTGGCACTCGAGAAGCTTATCTCAAGGATTCATCACATGTACACCTTATCATGTAACAAACCATTTTTTAATGGTAAAAATAACAAAATAATTGCCAAAGATGTAAGCCACACAAGAGCCTCTTTTGTAGCTGGAATTTTTATTTTTTTTTAATAATAAAAAAAAACTCAAAATAGAGCGGCAAGCAAAACTAAAGAGGAGACCTCGAACTCTAGTAAAGAAACAAAAAGAGAATCTGTAAAGTTGCATTATATGGTGTACGGAATCCTCTGGAGACTTGACACAACTTCGAAAATAAGCGGCAAGCTAAAAGGCAAGGCCACTCTACTTGAAAGAATCAAAGAAGCTAACAGTGTCGATGAGTGCCTGGATGAAATAATCAACATCCTCTTTAGTGTTGTAAAAATAGAGGCTGGCACGTGCACTTGCATTGATTCCTAAATACCGATGGAGAGGTTGAGCACAGTGGTGACCCGATCTGATAGCTACTCCATGCTGAGGGCAAGTGTGTTAGTTTCCATCAAGAAAATCTCCTCGTCAATGAACAGTCACAAAACCTCTCAAATTGTATATGGCTTTAGAATCTTCTACAGCTCATTGTAAACAGACAAAGGTCCAATAACATCTTTAAGAATGCAAACTTGACAGGTTTACTAGTAATGAAGACCTCATTTGTGCTCATACCTGTTGGTCAAGAAAAGTTGCAAGATCCGTGGGGTGAATATTCTTCACATTGAAAGAACAAAGCGCAGCACGATCAACTCCTTTGGAAGGTTTTGGGCCATAGATACGTATGTTAGGAACAGTAGAGAGGTTTTCATATAGATAATTAGCCAGCTCCATCTGCCTCAAAAAAACAAGAAGAAGAGATAAACGGACAAGATAAAAGAATAGATATTACCCATCATTTCAGACTGAATAGTATTATTATAATTGTTTGTGTATTAATGTAATGGATTAATTAAACTGGCCTTTGTTTTGTTTTGTTTTGTTTTGTTTTACTTTCCTCGAATTTAATGCTGTTTGTTTAATGTTGCTTTGTTATTTTAAACTCAAATCTGCATCTGCTGGTAAAATCAACATGGTTAATTATATTAGTAGCATTTTTGTTTTGATGACTGTTGGGTTTCGATAACTCACCTCATACTCGTGAATCTTTTGCATGCCAATTCCTTGCAAATAATCGATTGCTGCTCCTAATCCAATTGCTTCTCCAATTGCTGGTGTTCCAGCCTCAAATCTAATCCGTAAAAAAGAGTGAATTCGAAACTAGATCATTAATATGAAACAAAATCTAACAATAAGTACCTTAATAAAATTTCGTTTTAATCAGATGTTCAGGCAAGAATGACAGCAAGTGAGAAGAAAGGAGCAAATTCACACCACATCCTTTAGCCCCTTGCAATGATTTATGAGATCCAATTGTTCAACAAGTAAACAACTTAACCAACCTTGATGGAGGTTCTGCATATGTGGAATGATCCAAAAATACATCAGAGATCATTTCTCCTCCACCTATGAAAATCAAAACAAAACATTATGACAAGCTTGAAAGTATCATTTCATACAACTTTTTTCCTAGGCCTACGGAAGTAAACAACTCTAGGTTCTAAAAGTAACTTACCCAAAAATGGAGGCATGGTAGACAAGATGTCACTTTTACCATATAAAAATCCAACGCCTGTAGGCCCACACATCTGGAGCATGGTTATCTCTTTAACTTTATATACATGCCTAAAGCTTATATTTCATTGAACAAGGCAATAACCTAACCTTGTGTGAAGAGGCAACAAGAAAATCAGCATCAAGGTCCCGGACATTGACCGGCATGTGCGGAACACTTTGACAAGCATCTACAAGAACTTTTGCCCCAACAGCATGTGCCCAATGGACTATGTCTTCGATAGGAAGAGAAGAAGCTACAGAAAAAAATTATGTGGACCATGTTATTAGCTATTTCTTCTCCGTAATGATTATCGGAGAGAGATTCATGAGGTAAACATAATATTGTGGCTTGTTCAAGTATTTAAAAGACCTGCAAAGGCATGGACAGTAGTGATATGGAAAACACAATGTGTTGCAAACAGCTAACAGAAAAGACAATTGACATCAGACAAGTATATTTTCTTACTTGAATTAAGTTGACATGTAAAATCCTTATTACAGCAATAATGTGTCATTAGTGCATAAAAGCAAACATCAATATGATAAATCAACAAGTATAATGACAGTGTGTGAGGCTTTCCAAGCTAAGTATACAAGTCAATCAAGGATAATAAAGTTTATATCAACAAGGCGGCCAAGATCTACGACCATTCATTATGAAAAATGTTGTCAAATTTTATACAATAAAGGATAATGATACTCTTCTCACTTGCACATACTGCAAGAATGTAAACATATACTACGAAACTACTAGAAAGTGAGGAGAAAGAGAAGGGAAGCAAAGAAGGAAGATGCCTGCTGGAACGTTGGAGATGAGGAGGGAGGGAGTGGAGGGGTGAGCTTATAAAACGTAATGCCCCCTGAACGTTTGAAGCCCTTTTCTTTGTTTAGATTTTAAAACATGAACTGTAGCACGTTTGGATTGGAACACCTCAATCCATGTTCAGACCGGGAACTTCACTACTCTAGCCACCAAATCACCCCAAAAAAATTCCTTTCAACCTCATAAATAACATTCCAATATCAAAAACCATTTTCAAGCTCAAATCAGACACAAGAATTTAAGGTTAAATTTTTAGATCCAAATTTCAAACCTTAAAACACCCAAATCTGGTGGTAACAGGGTCCAAGATTAGTGTGGATGACTTGCGGCGATGAGACGTTTCATTCAGTGGTAGTATCACTGCAAGTTTTGGCCAAAGCCTGACAGAGGGTGTCCCAATCCAAACACCCCATAATTCATGTATTAAAGTCAAAACAAATATACATGTGTGTGTGGGGTGGGTGGGGGTCAATCAAAATAGGTGAAAGTTTAAGGAGGGTCTATGCATTCGAGCCCAATATTGCATATGAAATACACACTAGCTGGTTGTCAAACTGTGTAAAAACAGAAGCAATCCCTTTATATATTTCATGGCATTTTAAACAAGTATTTGAAACCACATCAGCAGCTAATCAAAATCACGCCGTGGCATAAAAGCTCAGTTCGGTATATAGCTAAAAGACTACTGTGTTAAGCAAAACTTCACCAATATCCTTCAAAGATTTCACTAGAAGTAACCATTCCTCTTGTTCATGATGGTCCATATGGATATTACATCCTGGTCAAATTGGACTACTGAATAGGCAAAAGAGAATTTCATATCATGCACTAAAATTTAGAAAAACCAATTCCTATTTGTTCATGAGCAAAATCACTCACAATTTCAAACACGGTCAATGAGAATGCAGATACTGAGGCGGACAAACATACCGAGTGTATTTGATATATGGTGCACCACAACAAGTTTTGTCTTGCTAGAAATCATTTCTTTCAATTGAAGTACATCCGGAACTTCATCCTCGTTTAAATTAACAAACTTCAAAACAGCTCCGGTCTTCTCAGACACAAATTGCCATGGAACAATCGCACTATGGTGTTCCGCAATGGTCAATAAAACCTAAACACGCACAGAATACTACGTAAGTGCCTAATTGGACGCCTCGTTAGAATTAAAGAGAGCATAACTGAACGCAAAAAATTGAACAACAGGAAACAGCTAGAAAGAAGCGCCCACCTCATCTCCTGATTTAAAATTTGCAAACCCCCAAGTATAAGCAACCAAATTAATAGCTTCAGTGGCATTTCTGGTAAATACAATCTCCCTAGATTCTTCTGCGTTTATAAATGCTGCAATTTTCTCCCTCGCCTGTTCATATTTTTCTGTTGCCTTTGCACTACAATTCCCCAATTTTTTTTAGTAAGTACACATTTTCAATTAAAATCACGCCATTAAACACCAAAATTTGGAGAGACAGAAAATGACAAAATTTAATTTTTTTTGTGTACCTTAAGTAATGGATTCCTCGATGAACATTGGAATTGTATGATTCGTAATAATCTTGCAGGGCTTTTAACACTGCAATTGGTTTCTGTGAAGTAGCTGCGTTGTCCAAATAAACAAGATTTGACCCGTTATTTATCTTCTGCAAACACACACGGAATGATAAAATCAGAATTGCGAATCGTTTTTGATAAACAAGAACCATAAAATAACATGGGGTTGTTATGAGTTACCTGGTGAAGGATGGGGAAGTCGGGTCGGGTTAGCTGACCGAGTGAAACGGAGTTGGAAGCCGGGCCTGCTTCTCTGAGAGTAGTACCCGATGCTGATACGGGAAGTGAGGAGGAGGAGGAGAATTTGCGGAGAAGAGATGGGCTTCGAATGGTGGAGGTGTTAGGGTTTAGGAATTTGAAAGAAGGGAATTTTAAGGCCATACCGTCCATTTATGATTTTCTGTTAGTGGCGGCAGATATTACAGAAATCGCTAAAACATACAGAGGAGGTGAGAGTTGCCGTTCGAACGGTTGTTTTGGCCTTGTGGCCCCTCCTCTTATGTGGGCAGCGGGCCGGTTTGGACTTCGGAGCGCTACTCTTATCCGGTGTCTCGTAAGGTCAATGTTTGTTTAAAAACGCCGATGTTTGTTTTTAAAATATATTGAATTCATTTTTCCTGTTTTTCTCCATAAACGTTCCGAGTCTAATTAAAATACATGTACATGCTGCTGATGGTAATAAAGCTGCAAGAATCATAACAACAACGCATGATTGAAAAGGAAAATTACATTTTCTATGCGAAATTCTGATCACGAACTTGGATTCTCACTCTGGACATGATGTTAATTTAGGAATTCAATGTCGGATGATTTTCTGGGAGATTACAGAATTTGATTGGAATACAAAGTGGAACCAAGTAATTAAACCATCAGGTTATAAATACATCTATTAGCCTATGGGGGTTCCTACCTACGGCTCTTGCCAAGCATGATTTAGGTATGCTAAAACTTAGGAGGAAGAGCATCGAGAGTTGTTTGCCGTGTCTAAATTGTTTTGTTGTTGTGTTTATGTCTCCATTTAATTTATCATGAGCGTATTTATTTGATACTGTAATGATAATTAATTTTTAAAATATTTTTTATTTAAAATATATATTAAAATAATATTTAAAAATATATATATTTAATATCAATATATTAAAACGGTTTAAAACACTAAAAATAAACTTTAAAAAATAATAAATAAATTTTGATCGCAATACAAAACATAAAATAACTTACATTTAGTATTTCAAGGTAAAAAAGATATAGATACTTAAATTAAAAAAAAGAGATAAGATAAAAAAAATATACACATAATTATATCTACTAATAATATACAAAATAAAATTATTATTTATTATAATATTTAGTTGATAGCATGATAAAATATTAAAACCTCTATTTTATTCTTAATCTTCTCAAATGTATAGCTTCATTATGGGGGGCCCGACTTTTTTTTTTTTTTTCAGGACACTGGTATACGAATTCAATTAAATATTTTTCGCCTTGTATTTTTTTTCACTTCCTCGAATTTAAGATAAAAAACAAAAGACATATTTGTATCATCATAGGACACAAATCCTAAAAAATGTTGTCAGTTTTTAAAAAAATGTTGACAGTTAATTTAAAAAATGTTGTCAGTTTTCATCATAGGACACAAATCCTAAAAAATAATTTACTTTTCTAAAATTACTTTTTTAAAATTTATTTTTTTTAAAAAAAGTCAACATTTCCATTTCCAGTAAACAAGTCCTTCAGGCCAGCACCAATTAATTATGAGAAATGTTGCCCAAGATAATATCTGATGAAATTGTCATTTCGTGCTTCCAAATAATTTTCCCCCTCTTGCTAGTAACTCTTTCAAAACAAAACTCGCTTCGCTGGTGAATTGATTCTAGACGAGAAGATCAAAACGCATATAAGCTCATAGAGGGGAAGCTTTCACTGCAATGTGGAAGTACGTATCAAACATACTATACCTATCACTTCTGTCAAATTATAAACCAGGTCCTTACATAAGATTATAGGCAAGCTGATTTGATTTCGATTTCAACATGGTTTTTTAAGAATAAAGTTGGCCGGAGAAGAAACAGCATAAGCGAACCTCGGAACCAATTCGAAGCCTGAAACTCAATCTATGTTTAACCCCCCAAACCCATGGAACACGGCTTTCCATTTGGCTCGGCCTAGCTTGACTCGTTTAATCCTTTTGAAGTAACATTCATAAATAGAAGCAACATTTTCATGCTAGAACAATTTTTTTAAAAAAAAGTTGCATGCGATTATAACTAACAGTGAGCTAGAACTTACAACAATTACAGAACATACAGCAGAATCACAAGATCACGACAATGAGATGAATACATGACTAAACCACTAGCTTGCAACAGATTTTCAAAATACAGCTCAACTCCTCAAATCCAAAAATGCGCAAACTATACTAGGCCTTGTTTACACGAATTGGTTGCCCTTCCAACAACTGCAGTGACCAACAATTATCAGATAAATGAAACAGCCAAGTATGTGATAAAAATATACAGTAAGGGTCTAATTGTGCTAAAAGGTCCTGATAATTGGCTAGTGATTTGAAAGGACGAAGCATGCAGGACACTGCTTTTGTAATAAATAAATACCTATAAACAAGAATGCATGATGAGAGTGTATGCCTCAGATGAACAGAGTGTTGGTGCAGGTGCATGAAGTTTCTGTGATCTAGAAACTCAATCACTAGTTAAATGTAGCAAGGCTGCAAGTAACTCACAGAATTGTTAAAAGATGAGATGGCAACTTCTACATCCTCCTCTGAAGAGAATGTTACAAACCCAAACCCACTAGATTTTGAGGTCCCTGGAACTCGTGAAACCTTTGCACTGAGAACCTTTCCCTTCTTAGAAAAAAGGTTCTTGAGTGTTTCCGTTGCTACTGTTTTATCAAGATTTCCCACATAAACCTTATAAGGGCTGTCAACAAATTGGGATTCATCTGATTGGACAGAAGGCAGATCTAATGACTGCAAAGGCTTCTCTGTGATGTTTACTTTGATCTCACGACCTCCAATTTCCTGCAATGGAAAACCAACATAAAGAATCATTCAGTGTTTGTGAAGTGCCATTCAATTAGATCGAGAATCAGCAATGCTTACAGTGCCATTCAGTTTCTCAATTGCCGCATTTGCATCCTCAGAAGTTTTCATCGTAACAAATGCAAATCGGCGACTCCTACCCGAGTACTTATCATACATAACCTATAAAGGAAACAAGAAAATGAAGTTATCTCGAGAATAGGAATCCTACACATCAAATTCTCTTAATGGGAGTGCCAGAATTATGCATGAAGTCAAAAAAGAGGATTTCAAATGGTAGAAGTTATGTGCAGAGTTTTAAATGACCTATTCAGACATTCATAACCTATAATGAAGTTATAATCACATGCTGGCGCATAGGTGCACACATAATTGCATCTTCCCTCCCCACTTTTCTTCCAATAGGTTAAATTTAGGTTGACCAGTTTAAACTTACCATTTAAGTTCTAGTTATTACCATCGAGCTATTTTTTGACACATGGATACAACTGATAAAATGGTCCAGTGGCACACTAATAGGAGAAACTGACACATCTTCTCAGGGCGCTACCGTGTGATATTAATCGTTTTGAAAATAATAATGCAAGCCGAGGAATATAATGGATTGACCTGACAACGTAAAAGCAGATTGTTTGGTAGAAGAAATAAGTGAGGGAATGGTGTTTGCTTGGTGTAGAAAAACTGAAAGAATGATCAGAGGAGTTGACTTACTGGTAATTTAAAATTAAGGTCGAAGCTTATCCAAAATTGGTCATAGGAAACTCAACCTCAATAGTTCTCTCCCAAGATTTGGTGGATAATGGACTCGTAACTTGTGAAAGGTATACTGAGATGAGGCTCAATGACCTCTAAGAAAAAAAAACAACTGCTTGTTCAGAAATTGTTTTCTGTGGAGTGCTTTAAGGAATGAGTCCCGTGCCCATTTTATGATTTTGTGCACAAATTACTGATTTAGGACGTTATTCTGATACTCTCCATTTATTTTGGATAATCTCAGGATACCTTTTTAAGTCTGAAAAGAAGCCATCTCTAAAAGAAATGATACTGTTTGCGCAAAATTATCACATTTCTTTGACTTCTCAGCATATAAAATCAAGTTCAGACATTCCAATAGAAAGAAATCACAGTTTGATTGAACCAACAGCCTCAGAAAACAACAAGGAAAAATCATCAACGCACGGGCTAGAGCAATAATATAAATTATAGTAAATTAGATCAATTCTGGAAAAAAATAACATTCTTTTTCGATGCTTAGCTGAAATCCTTTTAAAATTTTCCCAAAACCAAAACAAACAAACCGCATCAAGTTTCAATCCTAGAAAAAATCGGAAAAGAATATTTAGGAATTGTTCTATTAAATCACTTCCCCATACTCAACCACTATGAATCAAGAAAATTGCCATCAGGAAAAAAAAAATCCAACACTCATTCCATGTTAATGCAGCTCAGCACAACTCTCTGTCCATCTAATATCCATGCTTTAAGAGGAGACAAACCAATTAAGAAACCATTAGTCCATAATTTACCTCAGCTTTTTCAACAGCACCATGTTCTTCAACAATCTTTGTAAGCTCCTCATTAGTCAGAGTCCTGGGAATATTTCCAACGTACAGCCTCCTAGCAGCCTCTGAAGAAGGATCTACTGCAGCAGCCGGTGCTGTTTCTTCAGTTATTGCAAAGAGCCTTTGGGGGGCTTTGCTGTTTAGAATTTTATGTAAATGTGTGAATTTAGGGAAATGGCTAAAAGGGTTTGCTGGTTTAAGGATTTGGAAAGAGGGTTTTGACTGGTTTGTTGAAAGAGCAAGTTTTGTGGACGTGGATAGTTGTGTTGTAAGAGATGAGATTGTTGCCATTTTTTCTCTATGGAATGAGAGGGACGAGACTGAGAGGGTTTTGTAGCAGAGAGTGGAAGGGTTGGATAGCATATCCGGAAATGTTCTCTCAAGTTACCATCCTGCCCTCCTGATGGATTGGATTGGGTGCTACATAATAATTTTTAAAATTTTTGAATTTGTTTTTGTCAAATCCTTCTATTAAATTTGAATAAATTCACCTAATTTAAAGTGATACTTCAATGATTAATTTTTGAATATAAAAGTATGGGATACAGAGTTTGTTTTGTAATGCATTCAATTCATAATGTTTTTTAGATTGTTTTTCACAAAAAAAACATTAAATTAATAAATATTTTTTTTATGTATTTTTGATAATTTTGATATATTGATATAAAAAATTCAAAAAATTATTTTTACATAATTTTAATTAAAAAAATATTTCAAAAAAATATTAATTAATTTAATAACAACGTGAGTACATAGACAATAAACTCAAACAAAAATTACTTTATAAAAAATAAATAAAAAACTCACACAATTAGATATAAAAAATAAAAGTAAAGATATTTAAATAGAAAAAGTAAAAAAAATTGTGTTGCTAACTCTGTCCATAAGAAGAAAACTATAATATGGGTCACGGCCTATAAAAAATAGGGTTTCAAGAAAATTTCAGGCTCACCGCAAAGCCAGAAACCAACGACACCAGCACAACCCAAAACCAAGCCCATTACCCAGTAACCGGAATGAGGGTTTCTAGGGTTTTTTTTCCCCTCTCACTGAACATCCCTATATAAAACGCCGCATATCTAACTCCTCAAAATTCTCCTTGCTAGGGTTTGTGGCCATTTTTCACATAGAGAGAGGGAGAGAGAGAGAGAAAGTGAGAGAAACCTCATTCGGAATCAATGGCTCCCAGGAAGACACCACATGTATCCAGAAACCCAGATCTGGTTCGAGGGATCGGTAAGTACTCGAGGTCACAGATGTACCACAAGAGAGGGTTGTGGGCTATCAAGGCCAAAAACGGCGGTGTTTTCCCCAAACACGCTCCTAAAGTTAAAGACGCCGCCCCTGCAGAGAAACCACCTAAGTTTTACCCGGCTGATGATGTCAAGAAGCCACTGCCTAACAGGCGCAAGCCTAAGCCCACCAAGCTCAGGTTTACCTTTAGCTATATTGCTCTCTTTATGGATTCATTTATTGAATTTTAAAATGTTTTATCGGTTTCTTTTTAGTCTATTTCATGGTTTTGGTTTGCTCTCTTTCCGAGTTTGTGTATAATGTGGTTTTGAGTTAGGTGTTTCCTATTGACTATCTCATTTTGAAATGGTAGAGATTTATTGTATTAGAAAAGTTCATTTATGGGTAGTGGTGGCTGCTGAAGCATCAGCGATGTGTTATTTAAGGCATGCTGTAATCTATATTTTTGTTGTTGTTTATATGATGTTGTAGGGATAGTATTACCCCAGGGACTGTTTTGATCATTCTTGTTGGGAGGTTCAAGGGCAAGAGAGTTGTGTTCCTCAAGCAGCTTCCTTCAGGATTGCTTCTAGTCACTGGTGAGCTTGATTTGTTTGTTATCTTTTATATCGAATGGTGTCCCCTTGTAATACTGTGTTTTCGCTCATCAAGTATCACTGGGCATGTGCATTACTGATCTTGGTTGGAGAACAGAAATTATATTACCGATGATCTCAAAGCTGTGACTTGAAGATTGAATTTGTGATAATGTCTGTGATATTGGCTTCACAGCAGTACTTGATAATTTACATATTGGATGTTCTATATTGTTATGTAAAAAATTCACGATATGGCTTAGTATGGAAATTCTTTGACTTGATATTGCAGTGAAAATTGTTTTCCTGCCTGAAATTATGAAACTGTTACCATCGCTGCAGGACCATTTAAGATCAATGGTGTTCCTCTTAGGAGAGTCAACCAATCTTATGTGATTGGAACTTCCACTAAGGTTGACATCTCTGGTGTTAATGTGGAGAAGTTTGATGATAAATATTTTGGCAAGAAGGCTGAAAAGAAGAAGAAAAAGGGAGAGGGCAACTTCTTTGAGGCAGATAAAGAGGTGTGTTTGCTGGTGGTCATTAGTTATATGTTGTTCCATTCTATTTATTTATGTTCTCTGTTTAATCCTGAAATTTATGATCTTCTATTCCCAAATTACAGGGTGAGAATGCTCTCCCACAAGAGAAGAAGGATGACCAGAAGGCTGTGGATGCACCACTCATTAAATCACTCGAGTGTGTTCCAGATTTGAAGGCATACCTGGGCGCAAGGTTCTCTCTCAAGGATGGAATGAAGCCTCACGAGCTTGTGTTCTAAAGGAAAAAATTAGGATCGTTTCTCTTGAGCTACTTTCTTATTGTATTTTGTTTGAACTTAATCTTAGCAGCTGCACTTACCTAGTGTTTTTGGCAATATATGAACCTCTTACAAGGCACTGTTTTGTGCAAGTGATTTTTGTTTCCCATTTTTCATTTTGTGGTGCAAGTGACTGCTATTTATTTTTCATGTGATTTGGTTCTTTTGAATTGTTAGTCTCTGTTTTAGATTGAAGTTGCAATGATGAGCCATGTTATTATCTTTGCCTTTGTTAGTAGTGGTTGTTTTTACTGTTGTGCTAGTGATATAGAAACACCGAATCTTCCCTGGGGCTGTGAACATTTTCTGCTTTGGATTAGCTGGAGTAAACAACGGTAACTGACAGTTGACAAGTCATTTCCCCGATCAATCATCTATGGGTATGGAGAATGCATGGAACTGAAAATTCCTGGAACAGCTTTTTCAAGTTTTGCTTGGTTTTTCAAGATGTTAACCGTTTGGTAGGCTGGCCATTCATGTGGCCTTTAGCTGTTCGTCAATGGCATGTTTCGTCGTTTGAAACTTTGAATGCTGTCAAGTTTCTTAGTTTGGTGTTGCGATTGGTATTAGAGTGAGTTTAAATGTGCACTTTTTTGAGATGCTGCTTGGTTGCTACCTTCTCAGAAATTTTAAAAATGAAGAAAATGATTCACTATTGCCCTAAGGATATTGCTTGTTCTCTCTGTTTCGCCTTGGTGCTATACCAGGTGAAGTCTTGTTTTGTTACAGGTCGTCTCTCAAAATCAGACTTGTTGGAAAAAAAAGCCACCCAATAAACCACTCTTTTGTTTCATTATGATACCACGGCGAGTGGAAGTAGGAACAGGAAAACAGAATTTCAGTAAAAGCATGTACAATCAGAAGGAAGCATTTTATGGTTCATCCATGACTACCAGGCTCCCTGCCACCCTGAGCCCTTGGTGTCCTTTCGGATCAACACTCACAGCAATCATCCCTATTTCAAAGGACAGCTTATTGAGAAATACTAGGAAGGCTTTTATTGTAACTTACAAGAAAAGAAGAAAGAAGCGGGTTGGTTAACAGAAAGTAGAAGATACGTGCTCTGAGAACTCAAGCACTACTAACAGGATCACAGTAAGCTGTCTGTTCGAGCTGTCAATCTCTTGAAGAAATTGCTGGGCACAGAAGGTAGCTTGCTTCGAAACCTAGGATGCCGCAAATAATACAAACCAGCAACTAGAGCCACCGCTCTGAAAGGAGTTGCATAGAGCACTACGGCTGCACAAAGACAGAACACAATGAAAAGACTGGTTGCTCTTGGATCTCTCCAGCTGAGTAGAGACTGAAATCTCTCCCCCTGTGTTGCTATGTCTCCAACCACGGTCTGGATCCTTCCGGCAACTCCTCTAAGCCTGTCGTACCTCATTCGAACTATGTCATGGGATTTAGAAGTTGGGAACGTGTCAAATTCTTCATCAAGCTCATCTGGGTGCACTGCTTCTGCCCATGAAAGTTTAGTGTCCATGTGAGATGGGTGTCTTGGTCGGAACCTATAGTTCCATAATCCAATGAGGAACATGTAGAGAAAGAGAGTTGGAAGGATCAACTCTGGGTACCAAATCAATATCAGAAAGAGGATATGAACCAACACTGATGTGATTGGGTTCCTCCATTGGCAAATGTCCACAAACCAATTGCTCATGGTGAACAAACCCGAAATAAGTGACATGATTCTGAAGAAGTTGGCTTTGCTTCTTCTCATACTCCACATGTGAGAATCCACATCTAACATGTACTCCACAACCTCTTTTCTCAGAGGTGGTTCGGCTCGGCCGAGCCTCACAGCTACAATATTCATGGCTTGGTATCGCAAACTGTCTACCTGGTTGACTGTGAATGGGTGCAAGTAGTGCATTTTAGGCAGCAAAGGATGCCCGTAGACATAAATCATGTTAGCTAGAGAGAGGGTGGTGAATCTAACTGCCAATTGGAGCTCACCCATTTTCTTCACACCATGTGGGTGCAGAACAAGAAGTGGATAAGAATGTGTGTAAATCCTGTAAGCTTCTAGAGTTGACAGTCTAATTCTTACCTTTCCAATTCTTGAATCTCGTGCTGCATTTGCAGTATTTGGTTTCTCGCCTCCTCTTAAATTGCAGTTGTCGAAAACTCCCAATGTTATCACCGTGCAGGGATCGTAAACTTCCCAAGTGTACTGCTCATTCCATTTTGGATTGAAAGTCTCAAGGATTGTTCTTGTGCGAACCCATTTCTGGCCGTACTTAGCGACACAGTAGGCATCTGTACTCCCTCGGCCATCCTTCATCTTCATTGGAAGAAGACCTTGTGCACCCAAGATTCCCACTTCTAATATCCCAACTGGTTGCTTCCACAGCTGCCTTGCTGTTGGTCTTTGATCGCTGATGTACATTGTCGATTCATCCAGTACATGGTATCCACCTTCAAGACAAACTCTTAGGTGAATACGGCTTGAAAACTGAAGCTCTCTCCTCCTGTCAGCTTCCAAGACACCAAAACCAAATTTTTCTAAATTGAACCAGCGAGAATGAACAGGCCGGTGATCTAATCGCTTCTCAAAAATGTTGAGGGGCAGGCTTATTTTCCCCAAGACATCATCTTTTAATGGGGTCACTCGATCCTCAATAGTCAGGAAGACCTGCTCCTCAAAAGGCTCAGCCACTACAAACACCAAATCTTCATTCCAGAGGGGATTAGCTGTTTTAGTTGGATGAATCTTTGTCCTGAGAACTTGATTCCCAACTTGAACTTTTACAAATACTTCTGGGAAGCGGCCCCTGTCATTTGACACCACGTCCTGAGCTTCAATCACGTTCACTCTTAGGTACCACAATTTTGGTGATACATAGACTTTTGAGCGGATGTTGAGTGCACCCTCTCCATATACCGAGGCAGCATCAGAGTGCCATGCTTCTGGAAAGGCTTCATCTGCCTGCGTTCCCATCCAAACCGCAAGCATAATGTCTCCCCTCACCTTCCCTTCTCCTCGTCGGTCCTCCAGTCTATACCATTGAGGAGCCAGTGGACTGTCTGGTGGAACTCTAGTTGGAACTTCATTCAAATCGAAAACTACTCTTCCAATATAATCATCTCTGCCCACCATTTCTTTGTCTTTGACAAAAACTTCAAGCACTAATGACTGCATTCGCTCTTTTGAGAAAGCAAACACCTGGTTCCACTCTGGGTTCATTTTCTTCTCGAAATGCCTTGTCCTGCCCTTGTAGTTCCCAAGTTTCACCTCCACATAAGGATCGCAACTTGCAGTGATGGGGCTCGGAGGAAGGTCTTTGGCTTTCACAACTCGAACATATAGGTAAGACATCTGCTCAACAAGGTCAAAAGTGCTTGCATATCTCTCGCCATTCATCCATCCTCTTCCTCCATATGCTCCACCACTTGGCCACCGTTCCCCTAACTTGGGGTTGGTGTCCTTCAAGTCGAAGTCATCTGGATCGCTAGAATGGGCTGGTGGATTAGCAGGATGCATTGTGCAAGGGGTGCCGTTTGGTAGTTTCTCAACCGATAGGCTGGGTTGCTGCAGGATTTGGTGTTGATGTGCGTGTTAAGTGGTGTCAGCTCTTATTTTGCAGGTTCTTTATTGCTCTTCTTTGGCTCCTTTTCAGGAACACCACCAGTGGTTTCGGCAATTGCAGAAATCTTTTTCTCAGGTTGTTCTGTAATAGCTTTTGAGGTATGAAGAGTCCCTGCTTTAGGAAGAGCAGCTAGTGTCTTGAAATCAAGGTCGGTATTTTCTGCAATACGAGTAATAGTGGGGAGAGGAAAACAAGAAGCAGGGGTTTCTAATGGTTTTGGTGTATTAGATGGTGGAGAGGGAAGAGGAGGAACTTTTGTTTCGGATACTGGTGAGGTATAGATTTTAAGGCCAATTTCACCTTTGACAACAGCTGAGGAAAACCACTTCTTTTCTAATTAGAAAGTTTGATAAACCTCGTCACCTTTCTTGATAACACTTGAACACGAAATTCTAGTTATACCAAGGAAGTTTCGGCCAGGGATTGGTCTGCTCTGGTTGTAAACGGAGACCTCAATGGATTGGTGATGGCGGTTTTTAGTTTCGTCCAGATCAAGGAGAAGTTTCTGGTTCCAAACAGGGTTGAGGTTCTTTGGGATGGTTTTGGTTCTACTTAGTGGGTTTTGGAAATCGATTTCTACAGATGGACTAGCTGACCCTTCGCAGTCTTTGGGCACAAGATTATGAGCATCTACTACTTCTACCACTAGCTTCATACTCCTTTTGTTTTGGTTACTTTGCTGGTGTCGGAAGCTTCAAGGAAGTGGCTACCTGCAAGATATCTGAAACTCAAAGTTGAAGCAAAGAAGTTCCAGTCACCAAGTTACAGTATAAATGGAAAGAATAACTGTTAAGGTTCTTTCTCACTCACTGTACTGGCTTTGAATTGTTTGTTGAAGAAAGGAATGCTTTGATGGAGAAGCTACCTTTGAGTTTTGTAGAAAAACTAGGATGGGCAAGAAGAGCAAAATGGAGGGAAAGAATAAGCTTTATTTTAAAGCGGGAAAGTGAATAAAGACCATTCTTTTAGTTTGTGAAAGTAATAAACTAACAAAAATAAGCTTATTTCTCCACGAAATATTATAAACTGTTGTCCTGAATGTAATTAAGAACTCGAAGAAAAAGTAAAATGGAAGTTAGATTTTGATAGGATGAACTAGTGCATGTTAGCGGTCTAATCTTCTCTTGTTTTCTTTTGCTTTCTGCACTCAAAAGTGTCAATCTTTGTCAAGAAAGGGATCAGTCCGGTATCTCTCTCTCCATTTTTTTTTAAATTTTTTTTTAGAATAATCTAATAGCTCTCGATGTAGGTACATGATGCATGATTTTTTCTTGAAGCTGGTATTAACATTTGGAAAATGTGGATCTTAAGATTTGTTCATTGGTGAAGGATTAACTTCTGTTGTTTTCACGTTGATATGATTTTCATGCATTTCACCTATTCTTTCACCTGTAGAAGCTAACTTGCAATAACTATTTTAATTTTATAATATAAATTTTTAAATAAAATTTATATTATTTTTTAATACATCTTTTTAAATAAAAACTCTTTAAATTTAAAATTTATATAAATCCATATTACATTGTAATAAATTTTATCATATAAATAAATATGATAAAATTTAAATTTATGACCATTTAACTATTAAAACTCTAATATTATATAAAAAACTATTTTAATCTAATAATATAAATTTTTTAATAAAATTTAAATAATAATTTATATTATTTTTTATTACAACTTATTCTCTGGTGCCAGTTCCAGCTGTGATCATTACATAAAGCCCTGCATGCCGATTGTCAGAGTTGAAAATTTGTAATGTATTAGGTTTCCTTAACTCTGTGTACTTAGGACATGCCTTTCTTCCATGGTCAGCAACACCCTCGTGAAGAAGACTAGAGGGAGACAAATAGAATGAGTTAAAGGTCATTGACAGAGCTGAAAGAAAGCAGAAGTATAACCTCAAGCTCGGGAGGGAACTCACTCATGCGAGCTTGGTGAAAGATGCCTTTCCTATGCATTATTCTTTCACTTGCTTTAAACCGTATTTGTTATTGCTGTATCCTTCGTTTAGTCAGTTTTAATTTATTTTTAATTTAGAGTGACGAAGGAGTTGGTAAATGAATAAAAAAATTATTTCATTTTAAAAAAAAAATCCTTTTTATAAGTGTGGATTTTTATATATAATAAATTAAGTGAAATTCATGATGAATTAATAAACTTTTTTAGTGGGTTAACTAAGTGAAATTGATTTGTTTTTTGAATTTATTTCTTTAATTTCTTTAATTAATTTTAACATTTATAAACGTTGGAATAAACCTATGTAGTAGTCATTTAATTTAATTTAAAATATAATTATTTCACTAATAATAATATAAGTTTATTATGTTATAATATTAACAAACATAGCATTTTAAGTAAACTTGTTAATATATATACAAGATATAAAATGTATTTTTTTAACTTTTTAGAAATTTAGAACGATTAGTTGTATTAGAAAAAAGTTATACAATATAAATAAATAATTTAAAAATAATATTTTCGTGTTTATAAATCAACTTTTTATTTCTTTCAATTTTTAAATAGTTTCTTTGCAAAACTTCATCGGCTAGACATTCTAAAATACTATTTGAAACTCAAGTTTTTCCCTGATAAAAAAAAAAAGGCAAGATATTTACTCCTGCTAAACATATCAATTCCCTCGTAGAAACAATCAATCAAAATGGAGGGTATAAAAAAATAAACGAAAAGAAAAGGAAAAGAAACACTAAAGAGTAAAGAGGAGGGTATCTATCTAGGGCTAGGAACTCTGCAGTACCCTTTTGCTGGATTTAATTCGAGTTTCCTACTGTTTTGCTTAGTACAAAATACATAACAAAATCCGTATCGGTTTTGCCTGGAGAAGAAAAGGGAGCCTCAGAAAGAATGGTTGTGTTAGGGAGGATCTGTAGTTGCTCCGATGGACTAGTAAAGTTTCAGGCTATTATTTTAATCACAAATACCTTTCACAATTTTGGCATTCCGCTTTAAGATGCAATGGAGGGCCTCGAGCTGCACTCATGTCTCTTGACCTGAAATAAACAATCGCGCATAAGTTCTCTTTGATCAAAGATCACCATGAATGCTACCCTGAGTTACTGCACATTTGCACTTCATGTCGAGAGCAGATGAAAGAAAAGGCGTAGAACGTGTGTTTTTAACGAGTACTCTTTTGATCTTCCATGTGGGTCATCGGCCTGAGCCCTGAAATGATGCATCCACTAGGTGATTTTGTGCTCCATTTTCCTGGACCATAAAAACAAGCCCCTTTTAAGTTGTATCTTATTAGTCAGGGTAATCATGGTACTTTTGGAACTTCGGACCTCTTTGTCGAAGAAGAGGATAGAAGGAAGTAATTCAAGTGCTTTTCTGAACTATTACATGAAATCTTTTCTGTTTTGACTTTTATGAAATAAAGCTTAATTCGCCTGCAGCTGTGCAACTTGTGCTTGGCCATTTTGGTGATTTTGATGCAGATAGATGCTCTGATTTGTGGATATGTAAGATTCAAAGGCTAGATAATAATCTTAAGAAAAAATAAATTAATATTCATGAAGCGCAACAAACAGCGCATTGATGAGAACATCGAAAGCTGACATCATTGTTCTAGCTTTGCCACTTGAATTTTTAAGGGATGATCAGTGCGTTGGATTTGAATTATGGCTCCTCGGAGCTCTAAACTCTTAGTTCGTGTATTTGAACGCGCAAGTAGCTCCTCGCCAGAATCACACAAAATATAAACGCAGAAGGAAAGGAAGGATCCTAGCTCTGGAAAAGACTTCATCGACGGGAACAATGTTATCATCTTTGACTGAGTGATTTTCCTGGTATTGAAGTAATAGCTATGATTTAAAATATTTTTTATTTAAAAACATATTAAGATGGTATTTTTTTATTTTTTTAAAAATTATTTTTAATATTAATATATAAAAATATCTAAAAACATTAAAAATATATTAATTTCAAATAAAAAAATTATTTAAAAAAACTAGATTAAACAATGTTATTATTGAGGCAAGCTTACTTTGTAGTTACTCAAGTCTTAGAAGTTAGTAAAACCAATTCCTGCATTTTTTATTATTATTAATAATTGTTTATATGCATACCTTAACTAATATTATAAACTTTAAAATTAATAATTATCTAAATATTTAATAGTCATGAGATTTGTAGGCAATTCCTCCACTTTAATTTAAGGTATAGTTAAATTAACCATCATATAAATATTTAATAAATATTTAATGATTAATTTCAGGCACAGTAACCCTCACAACTTCAATTGGTAGTCACATGCAATCCATCCACATGACTCGTGTTCATCACATGTCCATTACATGTTTCTTTGAAAGCACATCTAAATCTTACGGGGATTAAATGGATCATAAATTAAAATACAAGGATTGACTTGTTTAAATTTAAAACAAATTGATTTTAACTGGTTTTAGTTTTTTTTTAAATAATCAATTCCGATTCAAACTAAAAATGATCACTTCTATTTTTTAGCATCTGATAACCTCTCTTTCTCACAAAATTTAAATTGGGTTTAATGGTAATTTTAAAAGGAATTTTTTTAATTATCATGTTTTAGGAAAATACTATCTATCCCCTTTGTTTGATTCGACCATTAATATTGATAAATAAATCCCTTTTTAAGAGTTTTTATTTTGATATTTTCAATTATGTTTTTCTTCAAATGGTGAAAATTCAATGCACTCCTATAAATGATTTTAAAATATTTTAAAGTTGGAAAATATTTTTTTTATTTTCTAAATAATAAAAAATAAGATAGAATATATAACAATACTAGGCACACTTAGGTTTTTCTTTTTTAACAAGATGAATCGAGATGTTCAGCTCATCAATACGTAACTTTTTATTTTTTATTGAAATTTATTTTCATCAATACTCTCTCTATTGTTTCAAAATGTTTTGTTTAATTTTTTAAACTATAATTAATCTTTTCGATCATTTATATAATTTCATCTTAAAAAAATATTATAATTTATATTTGATCCTTTTTTATTAAATTTTAGATTAACAAATTGTATTTGAATAATATATTCATGTTACCAAAATCATATAGTCAAGCAATTAAACTTTAAAATAAATAAAAAAAGTATTTAAAATAAAAAGAATATATAATATAAAATATTTGCATGAATATTTATTTTTTATTTTTTTACGTGAATGTCAGCATTTTGCTTAGACATCCAATCAGCGTGAATAATTATATTCATGATTCAGTAGTTTATTTATTTTTAAATTAATTTTATTAAGTGAGAATTCTGAATTTATATTCTTCAATTAAAGAAATTATTAATATAAAAAATGCATCCATAACACTATATTGATACCCTTTTATTTTATATTAAAAATCAACTAAAAACCCCACTAGCAACACAGCGCTGGACAATGGGAACCGTACAATCCAAAGAAATGAAACTATCAAGAAGGCATTATAATTTAGAAAAACGAAGAGGAGAAAATGATGGTATAAAATAAATATTTCAAGGTTTATTGACAGATACAGCACCACACACGTGACACGAGAAGCACGAGTGCAGATATCAACACGCTTGTTGGTCGTAGCTGGCGCAGCTGGACCTGTGCAACACACTTTTAGTTTAGTCTCTTTACTTTGAATTGTCTAATCATGATCCTTTAATTAGAATGGGCTAAACCCCATATTACAGATATCTTTGAGATTATAATAATGACTGAGTATAAAAACACTCTTCATTTAAAAATATATTAAAATAATATATATATTTTTATTTTTAAAAAATATTTTTGATAGCATCCTTTAAATAAATATCATCTATTTTATAATATTGTAATGATTGTTTTTTATATTATTTTTTATCTAAAAATATATTAATATAATATATATATATATTTTAAAAAAATTATTTTTGATATTATAATATCAAAACACATTTTATGATTCATCGAAGAAAAAGCAAATGTTTACAAAATAGAAAACAAGATGATGATGTCAGAACGAGTAATAAAGGACTAAAATATAACAAAAGTATCACGGAGGGACCAAATGCACAACAAAAAGGTACCTGTCTCCAACAAGATTGGCCCGTGCCCTCGTAGCCGTAGGGTTTTGTCTTTCCAGTTTCTAGATTCCTTTAAAAAAACCAACTGAAACAACCCTCTCCCTACCTCTCTCAAGCTCCGAGAACCTTTCCAATCTAAAAAACCAGGGCTATTGTAGGGTTTAAGCCCCCACCCAAAAAATCCCAAAACCGAAAAAGAACCAAACTTTCTAATAATTCCCCAATACACATAAATTGCTAGAAAAATCAAGACTTTTGAAACCCTAGTATAGAACTCACCAAATGGTTCGGTCTCGTGGCGTCAAGCTTGTTGGTTGGCTCGCTCGCCGTTCTCTCCCCTTCAACCTCCTCGAAGATTCTGCTGATTCCGTATGACTTTGATTATTAATTTGCAATTCTTTTCGAATTGCTTTAATGTACATTTCTAATTTGTGTAATTTTGTTTTAATTGCAGGTATACAAGAGTGTACTAAGTGGGAGTTTTAGGAGATTGAGCGGTACTGCTGGGGTTTATAATCCTGTTAGGTCTACTGGCAATCACACTCATAAAAATGGTAGCTTGCACTTGTTTTATTTTCTTTCTTCGTGTTTGATTTTATGGGTTGCTTTAAGATTCTCTGTTTGGTTAGCTGGAACGGTTAAAGTTTTGGACTCTTGAGTTGTTTCAACGACTTGGGCTTCAAAAGCTATAAAATTGTGGTGGATTAAGCTTAAGAGAATCTGAATTATGCATGCGTTTCTCTAATCTGTTCGTTTTCTTTGCAACAATTTTTTTTTTTTGGGGGGTGCGTGTTCTGATTTGTGTGCTTTGAAATTTGCAGTTAACCAAAAAAATTGGTTGCTATTGGGAGCTTTAAATGCAAACATTGGTGCTGCAAGGTCAATTCATGGCTCTGGTATTTTACTTGCTCTGCTTTTAGTATTTTTCTTTTTAAATCTAACCTGACTGTGTTTTTTTTTGTACAAGTTTTGTTTTGTTAACACTGCAATTGCTGCAACATTTGTGATGTTACCAATTACTACTTTTGTATTCTAAAATATTTCCTGGGCATTTTGTGTAGCTAACAATGTACGTTTTAATTTTTTTTTCTGGTCTAGCTCATATGTCCAAAGATTATTATGACGTGCTTGGAATTAGCAAGAATGCTAGTGCATCTGATATAAAGAAAGCTTATTATGGGGTAGGTTTTCTCTCAATTACCTGTCATAATCTTTGCATATTTCAGCACAAATACTGCAACTCTCCCGCATTATTTTTTCTGTAATTTGGTGTTTGGTCCATGCATTCATGTTCTTGCTTTGTATCATGATAAGATTGCAACAATGCAGCTGTTACTTGACAACTTTTTTTTTAAGCTTCATTTATGTTTTCTGATTTTACTTTAGTGCCACCCTGCAGCTGGCAAAGAAGCTCCATCCTGATACAAACAAAGATGACCCTGAAGCTGAAAAGAAGTTTCAAGAAGTTTCAAAGGCCTATGAGGTAAATTTTGCAGAACAGAATTTTGCCTCTTCCTCAAACTTACATAGAATACTGAATGAATAAATTTTGTTGGTTATGTTGCAGGTTTTGAAAGATGATCAAAAGCGGGAACAATATGATCAGGTTTCATATTTAATTTTAATTGTGTATTTGTTGAATAAGTGGAAAATGATTGCCTTTATAGCTCATGACCAAGTGGCATACAATATCAATGAATGATTGAAAACATGCAATAACTGAAAGAGAATTTATAGCTCTTAACTGGGATGACATGCATGCATGTTGAAATCCTCCAATCCATAAACTACAATTAGCCAATAGAGTAAAGTGACATATGTAGTTGTTTACATACATAGTCTGGGATGCAATTAGCAATCCCATTATACAGAGTCTGGTGATGAATGTAGCAACCCATTTTTTCATTAGTCGATCTCAACAATTACTTTTGCTTTAGCTATGTTTTTAGATTTAGGATTTGTAAATGAGAAAGTAAGTAAAAAAAAAAAAGCCATGGTTGGAACAAGCTAAAGTGTTCACTGGCAGGGTTTTTTTTTTTTTGGGTGGTTGGGTGGGTGCTTCTAGTAGTGTGAGAGTGCTGGAGTAATGTTTAGATAAGGTCAAGTGGTGAAATAAAATTGAAAGTTTAGGCAGGGCAAGAACTAATTAGCACCATCCAGAAGCTCTATCGTGGTTTAAATTGAAAGGTTCTAGTTTGTATTGGATAGGTCCTTATTAGAATAATCTAGAATTTCGTTTTGTAGCATCCATTACCATGATAATGCTTGAGTTGTCAACTGTCAACCTGCGAAAGCAATTTCTATCTGTAATTTTGAGAACTGTCAAGCCTTGTCTCTGAACTAGCCCACATGAAGTTTTATTTTCAAATAGGAGTTGCTAACATCTTACCACAAAAACAATTAAGGATCTCATTCTTGCAGAAGAATAATTGCGTCTGCTCTAGCTTGAAAATTGGGCTTACTCTGGAACATTAGGGGATTTTACTGGGCAGATAGGTTAGTTGGTGGGATAATTACATTTTTTTTTTTAAGTTTCCATGCACTGGAACCCAAGCATATGGTAAGGTCATTCTTTTTGCTCAGTTTACTTGAAACCATACCCTCTCAGTGGTGTATGTTATAGATTCTCTCATGTGCTTGTCTTTCTATTCTATACAATATGCGAATATTCTCTTGTTTTCTTTAAATTTTATTATTCATTTTGGCCTGCATTCCTTAACTAAAAGAATGTAAGATCCTGTTGGGGTATGAAGTTCCCATACTTTGCAAACTATATTTTTTAAGAGAAAAGGAACACCAACCTTTGCATGCATACATCTGCTATATTCTCTATCTATCTCTGCCCCCTTTTTTTCCCCCTTTTTTGAAGGCGAGTATCCACAGAATACATTGAAATTCTCTTCATTGCAAGTGCTTTTTTATACAATACATGATTTAATGTCCCTCATCCTCATCTGTTTATATCTGTACTGATTTGCATTATATTTGCAAACTTATAGCTAGGCCATGATGCATTTGAAAACCAAGATAATTATCAGCCTGGTGGACCAGGATTTGAGAGTCCATTTGGTGACTTCTTCAGAATGGAAGATGTAATTACTCTCTATCTCCTTTTTCTTTATTTTGATTCTATCAAACTCAATAGATTCTCTTCAACTGTGAATTATCTCATTATCTCATGGTTTAATTCCTCGTTTCTGAAGCTTAAATTAAATAATGGTGGCCTTTTTCTTAGGGCAAGAGCTTACATTCCATGGAGTTGCAAACTACTGGGGTTGAAATTGAAATTGTTGGCTGAAATGAGCGAGGCTGCCATTGTTATGCCTCTATAACAATTAAGCCAGCAGTGCAATTAAATTGTTGCTGCTGCTTTGTAGTATAAGACTTTATGTAGTATGCTTTCTTATAAAATTTCCACAAAATGGCTGTTTAATGCAATACAAGGAGAAATATATTTGCTAGTTACTTTTTTTTTTCCAGGTTGGGTAGGGGGGGGTCTTTTAAACATTTGACTTTCATAGTTGAAATTAACATTCTGTCTTTATGTGCATGATGCCACCACTTGTGTTGATGGAGATCAGATATTCAGCAATATATTTAGACAGAATGTTGCTGGCCAAGATGTCAAGGTTCTTATAAAATCCTTTCATGTTGATTGGTGCTCTCTCCTTTGGTCTAGAGTTAATTTTGACTTCCATTTTCTTTTTAAAACCATCATGTGTAGGTTTCCATTGAACTCTCCTTCATGGAAGCTGTTCAGGGATGCACCAAAACTATTACATTTCAGACTGATGTGGCTTGTGAAACTTGTGGTATGGTTATTTTCCTCACTTGACAAACAGCACAACTTAAGCTTTCCCTTTTTTGGGGGGATTTGTTAGTTCATAACTGTAGCTCTCCTCTTGTATTTTCTTAAGAGAATGGGCCTAGTCTGATTTTTTTTTTTCATTTTCCCAGGTGGAGAAGGTGTTCCTCCAGGAGTAAAACCTCAAATGTGTAAACGCTGTAAAGGCAGAGGCGTGGTTAGTTTCACTTGCAGAAGTGTTTGATGGTGTTATGTATTCTGGAAATACTGGGTGCTTTCCCCATCTAACAAATCACATTTCCTACACTTGCAGATATCTATGCAAAAGGGTTTTTTCAGTTTTCAGCAGACATGCGATCAGTGTGGCGGAACTGGGCAAACTGTTTCGGTATGGTACTCGATGTCTGTTTTCATCTGGGTTCTGCAAGTCGTCTTTAAGTAATTTTAGGAAATATTGATTTTTTATAAGCAAATTTTTGGGAAGCAATAAAACTTGTTCTTTCTTCATGAAACAACCTGAAGAGGTATTACTTTGTACGTTGGCACCAGTGTAGAAAATTTTATTTTAAAGTGTTGTATATAATTGCATTAATTTTGGCTTCTGAATTCTGCAATCTGGCAGATTTGATATACTGTGGCAACCCCTTTTTTCAAAAACTTTAGGAAACCTTGCTTTCTTGATAAGAAAATTTGAGGAAATTGCAACTTTGTTGAAGTTTTTAATTGTGGGTTTATGGTTTATCTCTAGTCTTCTATATGAACCACAGCTAGCTTGGAAGTTCTTCAGTAGACAGCCTATTAATGTGATTTATTAAATTATTCTTCCAAAATTTGATTATTTAAGGGGACTTAGTCCTTTGATTTTATCTTTTAATTTAATGCATATGCTTCTCTACTCTTGGTGCCAGAGTTTTTGCAGGTCTTGCCATGGACGCAAAGTAGTGAGAGGATCAAAGACAATTTCATTGAACATTCCAACAGGTTTGTCTGTAGATCGTGAAGCATCTTGTTGAATTTCCCGCCTCGTATGATTTTGTGGCCTTATTATCTGTCTTTGGTCAGCACTCTCACATGCTCCACACAACATGGTCTTACAATGGCACATCACAGTTTTTTTTCTTTTTTTAGCTCTTTCTCTCAATTAGGCATTTCATATGAAACAGGAACAATGTGCTTGTTTCTTTGAATGCTTTTCTAGATCTGTTCCTTATGGTACCCAAAGCAGTTAGAAGCTAAATAAGCCAGGGATAAAATTCCATGTCCCTCTCAACCCTGAGTTCTTGGGTGCTAGACTGAACCATAAAGTTAAAGAAACCAAAACTGAATGCTAGATTAGTGCCAAACATTAGATCTAGGTATCTGCTATTTGTGGGATGGAAGAGCCCTAAACAATGATAGCTTTGAGCCAGGGCTCTGATTTAATCTTTGAAAAATAAACTCCACTGAGATCCTCACACCATTTATGAACTAATATGCAAAATTGACATATTTCCTTCGACAAAAAAAAAAAAAAAAACTTGATTAGGCAAGGCTAAATTCAATTCTAAACAAGATCCATTTTGACAACCAGAGAAAACAATAAATGAGGATAAAGCTAGCTAGTTGTCCACCGCTTTCCCTGTGTTGAACAATCAATTACTGCCCAGTCCTAATTTTTCCATCCAGATATGTATTAGGGATGAAATATAGTGACATCCTCAAATGAACTCAACTTCTGATTTCTGGAAACATTCGTGAAAATGGTCTATAGATATGGTTGTCCATTTTCCTGCGTGGAACTTTTTACTGGTTTTGGTGACTGACTTTGAGTTTCTTGGCATCTGCAGGAGTGGATGACAATGAGACTATGAAGCTCCCTAGAAGTGGCGGAGCAGACCCAGAGAAAAATCAACCTGGCGATCTCTATGTTACAATCAAGGTAATTCAACTCCCTCCTTATTTAATACTGTTGTGCTGCTATATTTGCATGTTGTGTTAATTATTTCTTTGCTTGCTTGTGTGATGTTTTACGATGCCATAACGATGAAGATAAAAATATTTTAATAATTAGTAATTTGACATCAAGTCCTCTTATAATTTGTTATGGAGAAAAAGGTCAAGGTCATTTCCTTGCGGCATTATTTACCATGGCATGGTTTTTTGTGATTTTTTCCCTTTTGATTTGCATGGATGGTTGTCACTCTTACTGGATTATCACATTATAACAAGAAGCCTGTAACATTTTAGTTTTCAAATTGCCTTGCTGCTGGCAAACTCTTGGATGAGTTTTGTTATCTTATTTGATTTTAAATGGTTATGCAATAGCCATTGCTTGCCTAGCAAGCTGGATGTGGGAATCAAGATATAGAAGAGTAGTGTGACATGGAGGATTGATCCACCTTGTCTGCTGGATTTAATGCAGGGTAATGACAACATTTGAAATAGTGAAGTCCCGGTTGGATACGTAGAAAGTTGGCATTTTAAGGAACATTTATTGTAGCTGTCCTTTTCCACTGTAATTGATTGTTCTTTGAAATTTTAGCTTTAGGTGGTTTACTTTCTTCCATTTCATTCTTTCTCTCTGCTTGTTTACTTTTTGTGTGCTTAGACTCTGTTTCAATCCGATACTTGTCAGCTTCCCCTGATCCTATTGCATCTATCCCATTTTGTTATTGAAGTCATTATGAATTTCCTCCTCCCTCCTCCACAGGTCCGGGAAGACCCTGTTTTCCGAAGAGAAGGCTCTAACATTCATGTTGATGCTGTTCTAGGCATTACCCAGGTAAAAACTTTTTTTTTCATGGTTTTAGAAAAACACTAAGATTCTAATGAACAGAATTCATTCCTGTTATCTATGTGTTTCAGTGCATTTCAAGGTTCTTATTTACAAATTCTTTCATTATTTTAAGTTATGGGTAATGCTTTTTTTTGTGTACTTGTTAAACAAAATGTAGTACTCAGTTCAGATGGTCTTCTTGTTGAAACATATAAATCTTGCAGCTTTTTTTGTTATAGACCTAAGCCACAAGTCGTAACATAAAATCCCATTTAGCATCCATGCCAGATGCAAAAGTTAATTCGATTGCTCTTTTGCAGGCAATTTTGGGGGGAACCATCCAAGTTCCAACTCTCACAGGAGATGTTGTACTCAAGGTTGCAATCTTTTTGCTTGATTTGATTATGCTAAAAAATAAATCAATTCATTGTTCACCTTAACATGTTTTATATTTTCAGGTCCGCCCTGGCACCCAACCTGGTCAGAAGGTGGTTCTGAAGAATAAAGGTGAGATGAATGCAATTTTTGCTCTCCTTACTCCTGCCTTACATATCTTTCTTTGCTATATGTCTGCTCAAGGTTTTCTGGTTATCTATACTTTAAGCATGTGGTTTTTTTTTATGCATTCCCTTTTTAGTAGATGTTTCACATTGATAAATGATGACGCACACATGCGCACATGCATATATATTTCTTCTTTCTCTTGCTATTCAAGATTGAGTTTTGTGGTCTTGTGGTTAATTACTGCTACTACATGAAGCCATAATCCTAAGATATATAGATTTATGCACATTTTGGTATTCAATATGATGAGGGATAAATAGAATATTGAGGAAAAAGATCATCAGAGATTTTCCTCTAAAGATTAGTACTTGGCTGGATCCCTCTTGTTAGGCTTCTTGTACTTGCATTCTGGATATTTAGAATTAATTTTTTTTTAAACTGGCCTTTGTTTCCTCTTTTAATGTCTTATTCAAATCTGCTGTAATTTTTTGAAAAATATGGAATTAATGACGATAAATTTGGAAAAGCCTGAGCAGTTTTTGTTGTGTTTCTTGGTGATGTTCTTTATTCCTTCATATGTGCAGTTTTGCTGTGTGTTTTGTATTCTTTGTTAGGTCTCTACTACTCTGCCTTTGTCTGAAATAAAGGAAGAACTTCTTGGTGTTTTCTGACAGGGATTAAAGCACGGGCCTCTTACTCATTTGGTGATCAGTTTGTGCACTTCAATGTCAAAATTCCAACGTGAGTTTTCTTTCCTTTGTCAGTTTATTTCACTATGCTTAACTTTTATATGTATTTGCTGCCTGTTCACTACTACTAGAAATGGATGAATGATATGTCGAGATGTTTTCTTCAAGAAAGATCTTTGCTGGTGATTATCCCATGTCATTGTGTTTTTCCCATAATCCACAAAGGGTTCATATGGACAACACAAAATATATTGTAAATATAGCCATCTATATGGCCCGATAGTTCCTTATGTTATGGACAATGCCTTACAGAAAATATTTTTGCTACAGGACTTTGACCCCAAGACAGCGTGAATTGATTGAGGAGTTTGCCAAAGAAGAACAAGGTGAATATGACAAACGTGCTGCTGGAGCATCTGGGTGAGGCCGTGGTAATATTTTTCTTCTCGTGATCATCCCATATTATTGCTTAGAAGAAGATTATTCAACAAAAGAGAATGATGAAGAATAGGAAAAAGATCAATTGTAATAACCGACCTGTTTCAGAGTTTTGTAGGAGAAATGTTGAGATGGGTCAGACTTCTTATTTATCCTGGAAGGTACATTTTTCCCCACCAACACAACCATCGCATGATAATACCCCATCTGAGACAAAATTATCGCTTTCAATTTCAATAGCTTAGTTTTGTATATAATTATACTTTGTACTCCAATGGTCGGTTTTTTTTTTGGATGAATTACTGCAATGATTGTTATGTGGGTGAACCTATGGATTCGGCTTTTCGTTAAATTGATGTCAAGCTTGTGGAAACACTCGCTGATTTATATTTTACATGTTAACATCGTTTTCCTTTTGAAGCTGAGACTTGAGAGTGTTCTACTCCCCGTTTACTTTATCTGTGTTAGAAACTCGTTTGTTCTGACGGATATCGTCTTGAGAAAATGAAGGTTATTTTTTTCCCGTTTGGAAAATGCGTTATCATCAGCTGCACGTTCTCCAAGAGGTTTAATTCTTGAATTATTTCCCACTTACTAATTTCACCTTTTTCGCAATTCAATAAGAAATGGAACACACCTTCATCGATCATGGATTGCACGTTGTTTGGGTTTGGTGGTGGATATAAGAGGACTGGTTTGTCTGATTTTATAGCGCCCTGCTTGTTCTAATTTGGCGTTGCCTATTATTTTTGCTATTCGTTGTTAGGGAACCCATTTTTATGCTCTGTAAATGCATCTTTGCTTGCTCTTCTGCATGGTAAGTGATAGATTCAGCTGTTGGGATAATTTGATCCTGGCTTCATTAGGAGATTGAATGGGTTATCTGTTTGTAATGAGAGGTTTTTCTCTGTTACAGAAAAGCTCCTTTTTTTATATAAAGCATTCTTCACTTTTTATATATATAAAAATTAAAAAAAAATGTTTGTTTGTTGAGAATGAAGAAGAATTTATTCACCGGAAAAAAAAACGTTATTATTACTATTTTCATAAAGAATCAAAGCTATAATTATAATAGTTATTTTAATATTTTATATTTATGATGATATATTTATGTTTTTCTGTTCAATTTAAAAATTATCATAAAAAATGTTATATTTATGAACTAAAAAAAGTTAGAATTCGAATCGTTATTTTTTACTATAGTTTTCCGAAGAATTGCTGAAGACTTTTGCTAAACTACTCTGCGTTCCCTTTCTTAATTATCATTCATCAAATCTAGGCCTAGGAAAAGAAAAATCTCGAAGAACAGCTAAAAACCAGTTATTGGAATTTTCATCTGGTGCTCTTCGCATATTTTGCCTGATAGCCAGCCATGAGAGGATGGATCTTTTATTAGAAGAGAAGTGGGAGAAATTCCAATACGAGGGGCGTTGCCTGAGTTATCAGAGAAACTGCCTTCAGAGCCAATGATATATTGCATGAGGGCACCTTAGTGCATCGCCAGCCTGGTGGGGTGGTCAAACAAGCCCATGCCCTTCCTAGCTGTTGCCTGCGTCCAATTCAATTCAGCTGGATGTTACCCGCTGGCAGTTTGCAAAGGTTTCAACGAATCCATCACGTTTGACAAAAATCTGACACCGCTCCCTAGCACGAGAACACTTCCCACCCAACATCTTTTGCTTGTAGCATTGTAGAGAAGAGAGTTGGATATTGCAGAGCAGCAACGCAGCAAGATCGTTTCAGGGAATCATATTTGATTTAATATTATATGGTCATGTTAAATCTTTCTATTATTTCATCTTACGTCTAAAACTCAAGGGTGTAAATACCAGGTTTAGGTATGCCATGCGTTACACACGTGATTTGAGTTGTTTTCTCTTGCTCAAATGAATATTATTGTTGGTTTGTCTATCATTTATTTTTCATTTCTTTAACTTCTACAGTCATTTTAACATTTTAGTATTTTTCGTATTCTCTCAATAATAATTACCATATGATAGTTGAAAAGGATAGTGTTGTCCACAGCATGTTAGCAAGATTTTGCAAGGAATTTTTCCGAAGCAAAACGGAGCATCTGTTAAATTTCAATACTTTCAGTTGATCTTGAAGTTTCAAATTACTTGGGAAAAGTCACAGTAATTATGAAAATAATTATATATGCATGCATGCATGCATGTAATAAAAAAATTAGTTGCGGGCTATTAATCTTTCAATATTACAGTGCAGCAACAGCGATGGCCTCTGTTAATTTCCATTAAAAGGCTACTAAAGCGAAAGAAAAAATATTTTCACTGACATGTGAAATCAGCAACAATCCCTCGTCCCTTACAAAACAAAAGGAGCCAATAGGAAGCCACCATTGAGAACAACATAAATTTAAAATATAAAAAAAAAAAAAAAGAATTCAAGAACTGAATCAAAACAAAAATGCCTACAAAATCAACTACAAAACTAATTTTGAGTTGAAGTTACAGAACTAACTGGCTGGAAAATTAATCCCCAATTTATTTGGTGTGCTTACATGAGAACATGTCACACACCTCACGATACCCATGCGCGCTACCTCGATTATATCTAAGAGCTTGCTTACCGGGCAAATAGAGGAATACAGATGGTTTTGGCACGCCTCAGTACCTCCTGTTTCTTAAGAGTAGTAGATGGCTGGTCACCACTGAAATTCATTAAGAAATGCTGCCTCTCCCACAGATGGCAAGAAGTTTAAGCCTTGCTACCAATAAATCCAATCTCTGCCTCTAAACTTTAAGCTGCAACTTTGGCTTTGGCTTTCTGTTTCTTGGCATCTAATGATGCTAAGCCTTTGCCCAATCCAACAGGAGCCTGACCTTGCCCTGATGTTTGGTCTTTTTGAGTATCTACCGGGTCATTAGAAGATTGTCCATTAGTTTCCTTCACTCCACCTGCTGCTTCCTCGTTGTTGACTGTATCTGGAGTTGCCCCTGAATTAATGATGTTGAGGAGCTGAGTGAGAGGTGGCACAGCTTGAACAGGAACACCATGTGGACGAGGCAAGAGCCCCCTAGCAGCTGCTTTCTTCCTAACTTCTGCTGCTGCACGAGCAGCTCGTTCATCTACTCCCCTTCCCCGTGGAAGTGTCTCGCCAACAATTGCTGCATTAAGGGATTTGTTCATGGAACCACTGGAACTCCCAGATCCAGATCCTCCAGCAACTGCAGCAGCTTGGAATGCATGCAACAGGTCAGGATTAGCCTGCCACACAAATCAATGTCAGAAAATCCGATCATCTATAGACACCAGCAGACAGTTACATAAGAGACTTCAGCAACATATACTTGGACATGCCTTATTTACAGACAGTTACATCTAGTTAATTAAATTTATTCATGTAATTAGAGATGCATCAGAAAAACAAAGAACGATGAAAGAACACACAAGGCTTTTCAGCACAACTACTTGGGCATGCTTAATGCCTGCATTGTTATAGGGAACCATTTCCACAAGCAAAGAATGACAAAATGCCCATATCCATATATCAATTAATCATCTCATCAGATTTAATCAAAGAAAAAGTAAATAACACTTGCCTTCAATATATCAATCGCCTTTTGAGCAGAAGCTGCATTCAATGCCTGACCTTTCTGCTTCTGTGCATTCATCAGTAAAAGAAAAATTAGAAATTCAGAAAACTTGAGAGACAGAAAAATGAGAACATTTTTGTAACACTATGCATCAACCTGCAGTTCTCGCATCTTAAATGTCTTCATCCAGTTTTCAGAGTCTCGAGTCCTTGAGTCCTCCTCACCAAGCTGTTTGACAAGTATGTCATAGGTTTTCTTCTCATGCTGTGCACAAGAATAAGCTAATTCAGTAATGTGTATTTCCTTTATATCAGAATAAATTAATGCTAAAGAGATGTCATGCAAAAACATGCCTGGTGTGATAGCTTGAATGCGCCCATACAGTTAAATGCAATTGCAAGAGCATGGTAGCATACAGCAGTTTGAATATGCTCCTCTCCTAAAAGCCTCTCGTTCTTTTTCAATGCCTCTTGCAGATAGCGAAGAGCTGTATTCATCTTTCCAATGTCCTGGTACATCATTGCAACATTAATGAAGGTTGCAGCCACATCAGGGTGGTCTGGGCCAGAAGACAAACTCAGTAAGAGCAGCGCACGGGACATATGTCGCAGTGCAAGTTCTGTTTGGTTTAGTCCATGGTAAAAGAGAGCCATGTTTCCATAACTGCATAATTGCAAAACACACGGTGAGCCAGCAATTCAACCTACCAAATTTTAAACAGGTTGCCAACTGTTAATTGGAGCAATTTTCAAAGAATTTAAGAAAGCAGATTATGCCAGACAATTGTTGGTGCATAGCAAAATAACAGCACCAAAGAAAAGGAACTTAATGTCAAGGACACAATGACAAGGAAATAATGCCTGTGGGCAGTATCGGGGTGGTCTAATCCCAGGCAACGTTCATTTATGATCAACTCCTTGTGCTGTTGGATGATTGCTCCAGCCATATCACCAGCATGATACAAAACCATGGCCAGGTACCTGAAAATTTGAGGTCAAGTGCAAATGAAATTAACAGAGAACAGCTTTGTTACCAGAAAAATTAGTAGAAGCTGGTCGTATTATTGTAGATGACATTGCGGTTTTAATTTATACCTAAAATAGTTAAAATAAGCATAATTTTACATGTTCCTAGGAAACAGAATCAGAAACCCAGCATAGTTTGGTTATTGAGTTATGATGCCTACCGACAACAGTTGGCAACCTCCCGATGCATTGGACCAGTCACCTAAAACACGATACAAAATGGTCAAGATATGTATCTCAGACACTTCCTAACAGAATGAAGAAAAAAAGAATGACAGACCTGTTGAAGAATGGAAAATGCATCGGAAAATGACGTGTAGGCTTCACTAAGCATCCCCTGAAGCAAAAGAAAGAAACAGTACTTAATAACCATCTAATGTAGTTCGAGAAACAAATAGCATATACTCCAACATGTTTTGACATTCCACAAAGTCAAATATCATATGATAGACTTGCAACTTGCCAACGTGAAAGGCTATTCAACTTGAAAATAGTGCTACCCATGAATGATACTCCAATTTTGCAGATACTTTCTTTACCAAAAATAAAATTTGAACCTGAAACCTATACCTGTCCTAGAAGAAACATTATCCAATTTAATTCTTGATGATCAACACGGTATGGTCATGTGAGATCACTAATGAGCATGTCTAGGGCATACCTCAGCTAGTTGAACCTTTCCGGTTTCCACAATATCCTTAGCTTCTGAACATAGAGGAACCGAATGCTTTACCACGGGTTGGAGATTCAAGATATCTGACAGTTGGAATGGCATTGCAGCATTGAGATCATATTTGCGAGCTGCAATGGTAATGCCCATCTGTTATGGAAACCACAAGAAGAAAAATTATTAACCATTTAGAATGTCAACGACAAGCCAAAAAGAAATTCATTGGTCTATTCTGCACTACCAGAATATAATTACAATTACCATCCAGAAAGGCAAACACGAGCTGTTTTTGGTTTTTTCAAGAAAACAGTAAAAAGGAAACAATGGTCAGATTGGTTGAGGAAATAAGTAGCATGGGTATTTATGGCCACTGCTCCAGGCGTCACAGGATGAGAAAGACATTGACCAAAAATCATTGTAAAAACTCCAAAAATACAAATACAGTTATATCACTATAAATGGATGAGACAGGAACTGAAGCTGACCTTTTGGCAAAGATTCCGAATAACTGAGACTTTCTTCACTTGTGACCTCGCATCCTCTGGTAACTCAAACTAAACACAGAAGAACATTAGATTCAGGATATGCTACAGTGCAGAAGATCACTTAGATGTTTTATTTTAGCAGAGAGGCAATAGAATAAGGGACCCCACACATGATATGGTATCAATGTTTCCCATACAACAAATAGATAGCAATGTAATAAAATGGACTAATTCAACTTCCAGAGAATCTCTGATTATTCCTATAGTGCACATACCCCATGTAATGGTATAAGATACCTGATATTTGAGCTCTGCAAGTTCCTGAATGTCAGACCATAGAGTTTCTGAGCTAACATTCATATATGAGGATTGGTTCTTTCTTGCAGATGCTCCTTTCCACCTTGTTTGTCCCCTAGAGGATTTTCCTGAAGACTGATTGCCAGATTGTTCCTGTTAAGTGTTTCAAAATAAGAAACCAGTCAAATAAACAATGATGACAGAGAGTCTCTATAGCATTAAACATATTTCAACTTTTAGACAACTCTTCCTCTCCCTGTGAGATTTGACCTATCAAATCTGAGACATGGTATGGTCAACATAGCACATGGGACCTTGAGAAGTGGCTGATAACATCTTAGAACCAAATATAATGCATAATACAGTAACCAAAAAACTATGACTATTAATCTTTTGTGGACATACTTTCTTTGCTGCTCTTGAATGCGGACCATTAGCTGAAACTTTTATGCCAACAGCTTGACAAGTTCCAAAGAAACAGTTGAAAAAATGAGAAATTGCTGGCCCTAGATCATTATCATCTGTATCCCTGAGAAGATCCTGCATCACCAGAAAAATGGTGGGAGAAAGACAATTACTTAGTACCAGACGCAAAAGTTTAAAGGACAATATATTTGTCTGTGTGCGCATGCACTTTTTCATATTAAGCACCCTCTGCAAATGCCAATAAAAAAAAATCAGAAGTTCTTATTATGATTACACACAATAAGAACTGGTTGCACTTTCCCATGCATGATAAAATTGATAGCACCAAACCAGCCACCAATCCCCATAACTAGAAAAGGGAATTTAAATTTGAATATCCAAAGAGATGCAATTAAGAATATGCCCAGTCTACCGGAGACTCCTCAAATTGGAGTGAAAAAATTCAGCCATTAAATCAGTGAACCCTCCAGTGATCTAATAGTTGGTATTTTTATTTTTATTTTTTGGAATGCATCCAGGCTGTGTTCTTCAGTACATATAGCATTGTTCCACAATTTGCATCAAAGATCTATCGCCAATTAATGGCAGACGCAAATATAATTCATTAGAAAAGAATGTGCCAAAGCTACTTCGGTCCCAAACAGGTTTGCACAAGCAACTTAATCACTTGAAGGTTAGATGCCTGACCTGGACAGACTAAATAATTCCATGATTGGAAGTTTCAGTTATCATCTAACTAGTGCTTAACTGGAACAATAAAATCCTAAAAAACACTTCAGAGAAGTACAAAATGCCTCTCTAAGGAAACTGGCCAACCCATTTGCCAAGACACAACAGAAAATGCTGTCAACATGCACATGTAATCTGTATTGTATTAATTTAATGACCTTCAAAAGTTATTAGAAAAATGGAACAAAGAAATGTAAGAAATTTCCAAAGCAATCTGTGGCATTTAAGGAGGTCAGTTAAAGTTGATCACCTTGAGGATGTGCTTTGCAGACCGGACAACAATCTCATTGGAACAAAGATCCCATAGATGAGGTAAGTGTTTTATCCCTTCAGCTACCTGAAGAAATCATCAATTTGTGTCAAATGCTACCCAACAGAACACATATTAAATAAGAGACAAGAGTGACTTCCATGATCACTAATTTAAGTTGAACTTCAAAACTTGTCAGTCAACAAAATAATTGTGTTGAAATCTTAGCACCTCAAATTGCCCGAGAGCATTAAATAAACATATATGCTTACCTTTCCCATGTAGCGAACATTAATTCCATGGGCATGTAGTGCTTCGGTAAGAGTCTGTCCATCCATCGGCGAGACTTCAAGTGTGCAAAGATCTTGAATGAACTTTGGAAGCACAGTATTTGCAAGATATGAACCCACTTTCTTCACATTTTCTTCATCTGCTGCAATCTCCTGATAAATGGAAATGAAAATAGAACTATGAACTCCTAGCTGGTTGGTGTTACTGTGTCGCTGCCGCAACAGCTTTTGGGCCATGATTGGTAACCAAGATATTTGTTCACAACTCAGAAACCGAGCAAATTCAAATGGATACTTTCATGAGATTTACAAAAAGAATGCTGAAAGGTTAGATGCTCACCTCCGGATCACCTGACAACTTGAACTCGGTAAAAACATTGGGGTTAAAAAGTATTTCTTCACAAGATTCAGAGCTTCCAGCAAGAGCAGGAGCACTTTCTTCTACAGTGTCAGCTTTCCCTTCTTTAGCAATCTCCTGTGACCAATGCAAAGAGCCACATGATTCAAATGGTTGCTCACACAATTGTGGGAAAGTTATGTTTGCCTACATATCACAATAAATCACTTGGCATTTATTGCAACATTTAGTTTACACTTGCCCTTCAAAGAAATCCGTAACCATATGTTACCTAATTGAACATATTACTGTAACCATGTATTGATTCAGATATAATAAGAGAATTTCCACACTCAGGCACAATCATGCCATGTTGCAGCATTTACAACCATAATAAAAACAAACATTTCAATTGCACAGGAACCCTCCAGATGACTCCACACGTGCACACTTTTCAATCCGATGAACCTCATGGAGTGCAATTTATGCTAGCTTAAGCATGGAGCCGGAAGTGAGAAAAAAGGTTAGCAAATAATGCTTACTTGATTGTTGATGGAAGCTGCAGCTTCCTCAGGTTTAACTTGCTCATCACCAGCAGCAACTTCTGTAGAATCTGCAGCCACGTGAGCCCCTCTCTCGGATTTTGGTCTACTCTTCAATCTTGCCACAGCTTCAGCCTTCTCCAATAAAAAATAAAGAACATGAGCAAACAAGCCCAAGATTACATAATTTTTTCCATAAGAACATACCTGACAGAAGGCAGAAATTAATTCTGGTCTCAATATGCAAAACCGCGAGCCAGGTCCAGTATAGTTTGCATCACGAGGAGTTGCTCTCATCAAGTCTAGTAGATAATGCCTGGATAGAAGAAACAAAAGACCCATATAATAACATGGTGAAGAATGGCATAGATTAAATACTATGGGGATGTGAATAATGTCATACTGCCTAACTCCACACCAACAGCAGTCTGATGCTGAAAGTCAATTAAATATACAGAAGTACACAGTAATGCAGATGCTGATTTATTTCTTTGATTTTCATTTCATGTTTTAGTGAGAAAAGAACACAACTACAGAATGATCAGCAGTCAAGTAAGGCAGTTAGTTCTCAGACTGATGCCAGTCACCATATAAGTGTCAAGCCTAAGTATACTATAACAAAGGCAATAGAGATGACAAAGAGAAAGGGCTACAAAATGATAAGAGTGAAGAGAACTTAAAAAGATAATAACCAAATAAAACAATCATCTCACCTGTCATCACTACCCACAATGCCCTTGCATTCTACTGGAGCAGCTAATTTGAAAGCATCCCCAGATCCATCTAGGACAGTGTGTTCCTTTAGATGAAGGCGTTTAGCAGCTTCCACTACCTGAGACACACAAAGACCAGTACTTAATGAATAAGTGTCTCATATACACATGTAAGAACATGCTGATGTTTATATTAATAAAAATTAACAAAACTATCTACCTTGATAACTTAAATTCTTTCTCACCTTAGAATGAAAATCTTCATTCCGGCATATTTTCTTTCCATTATCAACAGAACCATATAGAAGAGAGTCTGATTTATCCCCTTGAAGAATGCCAGGTAAGACACTCTACAACAAAATTCAAAAGAGCGGGATGATAACATGTCCAAAAACATTAAAAATAAGTCTAAGAAAGAAAGGACAGGAACAACAAAAATGACTACTGGCTGTCAAGTGAGGCAAGGAGTTCAATGCAATAGGGAACACAACATGGAATAGGATTTGCAATATTGTTCTTTTTTCTCCTAATATCAGAGATGAGCAGTCTTTATTAGCAAAAAAAGTTGTAAAATAACTTGTGCTGACAAAGGAAAAGGAGACTAACAATTTTGTCGAGCAACAAAAATGGGCAATTTGCCTAAAATTGCATTCCTTTTTAAAAGAATTTCAATGATAACTAGATGCATACATGTTAGATCAAAGCTTCTGCGAGTTTGTGTTTCTGTATATGTGGCTATGGTTGTGAGGGTGAGGGTGAGTGAAATCGCATCTATGATACACACCTGGGCTACCACTCTGTGACCCCTGTAATCAATTATGGCCATGGCAAGATTATATAAACCAGGAACATCAGCTTCCTGGTATGCTTTGGTGCCTTTCAGATCATTGTTTGCCGAAGCATATGTAGCTTGTTCACTCTCAGCCAACTGCGGCTCAGAAGATAACTCGGGATGCAATTCCCCCACTTCAATGGTTGATCCATCAGATTTCACCCCATTTGCAATTCCACCATCCCCATGCAAATCGCTGGTGACCTTTTCAGATGAATTAAATGAAGAACTAGTGTTCTCAGTCTTTGAACTCGTATCTGAATTACATTTCTTGGAGAGCTGTTCAAGGTCCATGTCCACAGCAAAACTGAAGAATATATTGTTGTGAACATACCTAGAATAAGAATAAACAAGAACGAGCTATTATGAAAAGGTTTAATGATGATCACAAACCTCTCAAAGAAATAGCATTTTGGCTAGCATAGCCCATCACCATTAAAATACGATGCAGAATTATCATGCAATGCTCAACCAAAGAAAAATAGCATGGACTTCTCATGAGGATGAAATAGAAATTCGGAATTTTAAAAGGTCCCACTAACATATGAAAGCACTCAGGATCAGTTGGATTTATGGGGGGGATACATCTGTTGATGACTCCACTAGCACCTTTAACTGCTGCATCAACAAAGTCTGAAGTTACTTTGTAGAGAGCCCTATCACGCAAAATCCTGCAACAAAAAATTCCTGATAAGGGATAGGGGATGAAATTATATAAAGGAATTGTACATTGAAGAAACAAAACAGCACATAACAAGCATGACTTTATAAAGTTGCTAGCACAGATGACAAATATACCTTTCCTGAGGAGTTGAATGGGGAAACTCCCGACAGGATTGCAACTCCTCATTCCAATCTCTTTGCATGCCAATCAGTTCACTACCATATGAAAGAGTCAGTGCATCCTCTGCTCTGGCTGCATCACGTCTGTGATCTGACAAAAAAACATGAATCTCATAAGGGTGAAATGTCAAAACAAACCTCTAAGTTCCACAGATTTGTCATTCTTATGGATAGTAGCCGATTCATATGAAGGTGCATATTTCCTCCATGCTATCTATAACATGCTGCAGTGCCTTGAATTGGTACTTTAAAACCATTTTCTTTGTTTTGTTTTGATCTTCATTTTAGTAGCACATGTGAATATATTTATTATAAAATTTCACCGCTAAATGAAGTTCTAATTATCTTCTCAAAACAAAAACTTTTCCAGAACAATCAACTAGTTGTAGCAGACTGTTCTTACATTTCAGGCCTGAAAGAAGACAAAATCACATGGGACCTATATAAGTAATTTTTTTCCAAATTTAATCTATTAAGAAAAGCATTATCTAAAAATTATGGTATGAATAACAAATAAAGACTGATAAAAGAAGTGTAAGGAGATACAGGGCAAGGTTGATTTTATCTGATTCCTTTTGGTTGTTAATTCTGTTAAGCTTGAAAAGACTTGTTGCTGTAAAACAGGATGGCTCCCAAGTGGGTGAAAACTGATCAGACTCTGAAGAAAAGCTCTCTTCTCCTTGAACTAAAATTCCTCCTTTCAATTTTTTTCTCTTCAATTGTCTCTTCCCATCTCTCTGTTCTCGAATTATCCCTCCCACTTCTTGCACTGCAATGTTTTCAATGTAGCTACACCACCGTTTTCAATGTAGCTACACCACCATAACACCAAACCCCCCCCCCCCCTGAAAAAAAAAGGGCCCTGGTAATACTTAATTGACGGAGCATTCCTTTGTTTCACCCAGTCATTATTCGAGTAAGCCATCTAGGAATAATGGATTACTGAATATCCCAGTCCACTCCCAAATCAGATGCCTCATCAAAAATTACTAAACCTTGAATTCCAGATTTCTCACCAGCAATGATGAGAGATGGATGATAATTCACAACTTAGAGAAATAAACATACTGTAAAGTTACTTCACTTGAAAAATGTTAACATAAACTTCCTTGATACCTATGATGGGTGGACTGCGTTACTAAATGAACAAAAGAATGATATAAATGAAGGACGAGTTTGAAGCTTGGATGGCACTGGACAACTTTGAGAGTGAGCAACGAAAAAAAAATCTAATCAAAATTAGAATTACAGCTCAAGCCTTATCTCGAAGAAGCCAAAATACCTTTTGATTTACTCTAGAAATTGCAAGGAAAAGGAGTGCATCCAAGTTAACACAGCAAGGTTTCACAACTTCATGAGGAATAAATTGCACGAATATTCAAAGTTACACTTACCAGGAACTGGATATAATCCTAGCCATGAACAAGGTGGCAGGAGAGATTGAACATTTTCAAAAGGGTGTGCAGTGCCCTTATGCTCCAAAATTTCACGAAGAGCTTCAAAACAGGAACACGTGGGGAAAAAAACATTCAAAAGTCAGCACTAAGAAATCTACTTCGAGCCTCAATAAACCATAAATTCTCAATCACATCCTTTTACCTTTTTTGAACTTGGGACTGATTCTCTGCAGGAGTCCAACAAGGGTAGTTGCTTCAGAGGTAGCTTTACTTGGCCTTGGGTCAAGGACATTCCCTGTGCTTGAATTGACATAGAACATCTTTGTGGTGCCAGTAATACAATATTTGTTACCCTCCAATGTTATTACATCCAAATAAATCAAATCCCCAACGAGCCTGGAGAGGCAACCAAGAAAACATTATTTTTCCAAAACACATTCCAAGGGAAATGTCAAATTATTTGCACAATAGTCAAAGAGGAGAAAGAGTGAGAGGGCCAAACCTTCTATGGCTTGGGGGAGGATTGAAGGATGAAAATATAATACTGTCCACACACGTGATCTCCTTAGCTGGGAATGACAACAATTTACCAACCGAACCTGCAACATCCTCCATAAATCCCATCCCATCAAGCTCAGGGACCTCAGTTTTTCCAGTATCTACATTAAAGTGAAATGCACTGTATAAACACCTGTGGCATTAAATGAAGTGCTAGAATGACTTCATAAATAATTAAAGGAGAATGATTGTAGGATGAATATCACAAACCACCTGAACCTAGAGCTTTGTTTTGTGCTTTTTCATACTCTAAAGCAAGGGACGTTGATAATGAAGCATGAAGTGTAGAAAGTGAAAGCAATTCTCTTGTGCGGTGAACATGAGCCCTGATCGATCTCTCATCATAAGGTGCTGCCAATAAAGTTTCCATGTTAGAAATGTCCATAAATGGATCTCTACCACCAAAAGAACAAGCAAAGCTATCAGACCAGCAACCATCTCCAAGGAGCAACCACCAGAAGTAATGTCAGCTACTTCAGATATTTCATTATAATCTTCTAGTTGAAGAGTTGAACCATCCTTTGTGTGCAGCAACAAGTCATAGCATGTAAAGAAACATGTTTCGGGAGCATCAAGAAGGAATTGTCTTACATCCATGACGGAATCTCCTGGGTTCAACTGCGATTGTTTATTATTTATCATTTGATTGACATGAATAAGCAAACGGTGTGCCAAGAAAAGGAGCATGTTTAAAACTAGAGGTAATTAGTTTGTTGACAAAAAAAAACCTTGTGTTGCAGAATGGGGACAGAAAAAAAGGTACTGTGAGGGTAAATCAAATGCACAAGTATCATTCCCATTGAAATTGTCAAACAATAACATTATTTTAATGAACAACTTAGCTCACTTGTAACTCAAGCTTCTCGCTACTTTGTGTTTTGACAGAGACGGGGTAAAGATGAAGATCACCTGCGCTCACAGGGAAAACACAACATGAGAGGTGTGACAAAACAAAAGACAGATTACAAACCAGCACTGCAGCATTTAATTAAGTTCAAGTTCAACAAATGATTGGCATGGTCATTTTGCTAAGTTGGGTTGGCACATAAATAGTAATGTTACAAAACCAAGCTGTTGGTGGAAAGCAATGAGATTTTGGAAAGCAAAAAATAACTATCATGAAGGCAACCTTGCTTTGCTTCACTCGTAGAATTTGCTGTTCCAGACTCCTTTATCTCTGAGGTGCCATTAGCAGGTTCACCCCCAGCTGGTTCTCCATTAACAACAGCTACACCAACTTCTGAAGCAGCTTCAGAAGCGATTATGTCATCTTTCACAGGAGCATCAGATGACGCTGTTGGCTCTGAGGAATTTGTTGTGCTATTGGATCCTCTCCTGTTCCTCCCTTTATTAGATTTCCCAGCCATTCTCACCTCCTAGGTCTTTAACGGGGTTCACTAGCTTTCAAAAAGAAACTATCCAGTTCAGCGATAACTGGAAACACTATCAGTATATCAAAGAACCAGAATACCCACAAGAGAATGCAGTCATTCATTGATATGTCTGTGTGTGTGCATCTGTAATTACTCTGGCATATAAATGAATGCATATTTCATTTAGAAAACAGTGATGTGAGACTTTCAATGTTCCCCCACTTGCTTATCTTGGAAAGCTTCTGATGTAGAGCCAGAGAACAAGACTACCAACTCAACAGAGACGCACTCGATCAGTTTCAAACCTTGTAGCTTAGAAGCCAAAAGGCAATTTCAAGTTTAAATCATTAAAAAATAAACTAAAGCAGCCATTAAGTTACAGTGTCTATCGCAGATGCAACAGACACTCGTAAACAAACTTTAATCCTGTGGCATCAACTCACTTTGATGATTCTATTTTCACTTTCAGATTAAAACTGTGAGACCGGTTTTAAGAAACGCCACAATCCCACCCCCGTGTCGATAAACATAAAAATCAATTAATTCACAGCCCGATAATACATACCACAGATTTCAGGTTACATTAAGAATTAAAATAATCAAATTCCGTGACCAGAAATCAAAACTTTGCCCTCTAAGCACTAATTATACACACAGAAATATCAAACAAATCACGACCAATAAAAGAAAAGGGGTTCGTGGAAAAACATGCAAAATGCAAAGTAAAGGAACCAGAACACAAAAAGACTCGAACTTCATTGATTTTTATTATTACCAATTAAGTGACGAAAAAAGCTTGAATAAATCGTAGCTCTATATCAACAAGCAGATACACACGTGGGTATATTGTTGGTGGTGGTGAGCGTGTGCAACTATATGTTAGTAGAAATGTGGAGAGGGAGGGAGGGGAGGGGAAGGGAAGGGTTTTAGAGAGAGAAAGAGAGAGGCTGAGGTTTTAGCAGGAGGGCTAACAACTCAGGAGGAAGTGGCTGAGAGGCGGCGAAATTTCTCCCTTCTTATTTTAATTGCTTTGCTTTGTACAGACCCAATTTTACTGGGCTTGGGCTTCGTACTTGATTTCTTAAAGGAGTCTTCTTTTTCTCTTTTTTTCAATCCTGTCTTGTTAGGTATTGCTTTGATTTTTTGTTTTCTTTAATATATATATATATATATATATATATTATTATTTTGAATTGTTGTGATTATTTTTCAATGGATATTTTAAAAACATAAAATATTTTAAAAAAAATAACAGAAAGTGGTTTTTAATTTTTAATTTTTCTTCTTTATACGGTATCAATATACCATTACGGTATCACTAATTTTCAATTACCATTTTAATTAACATAATCTCCCTTTTCATTTCGCTTCTTCGCCTATATTAGTACCGTCCTGATTAACGCAATCGTCATTTTATTCAACTTCTTCACCACAGTCGTTATTATTGTGATATACCGTAACCTTTATCATTATTTTTAGCGATATACCAATTATCACCTTGTCATCTTCACCACTGCTGCCATGCATTTTATAGTCGTGTTGCCACGACTCCATTGTCATGATTAAATCACACAGCAGTATTATTTTTTATATTTTTAACCAATAATATATTGCCATATTTCTTAGGATTTTTCCTTCATATATTCTCATTAAAAATGAATAGTTTTCAGAAACACAAGAAACAGGGGATGGTATGAAATTACCTCCATTATTTCTTTTAGCATGAATCCTGGAAGAAAAGAAAAACATTTTCGAGTATATTACCTCTAAACAGTGTTTGAGTTTTAGTTGTTCTCGGCTGTAATAAAACAAAAATAAATAAATAAACACGAGTTAAAGATGCTGTCAAGGACTTGTACTTGCTTTGAAGGGATGAAATAGTTTCTTTCTTTTTCTGAAATCAAAATTAGTGAATAACTTGTTAAAGTTAGTCTTCCAATGAAATTCTGTTTAGACTTTAGAGGTTTGGAAGTTTAAAGTATGTTTTATTTAAAAATATATTAAAGTAATATTTTTTTATTTTAAAAAACTTATTTTCAACACCAACCTATCAAAACAATTTGAAATTATCAAAATAAATTAGTTTAAATTAAATAATAATGATAATAATATTTTTTAAATACAAAAATAAACAATTCAAAAATTAAAGTTGATTGCTGGTCCGATGGCATTGGCATTTTCCAACCATGTCTTTTTTATGCATGTATGGGCGTTGAACCCTACTTGCCCTCTCGGCGACCGGAAGGGCCATCGGGTAAAAAAGGTCACTGGCCTTTCGTTGTGGTTTTGGATGGAATACCCAACAGAATACCCATAATAATTTACCCAGCAGAGTGACCGGAAGGGTATTCTCCTTCTCCAAATCCTTTCAGGTCCCGTCTCTCGAGGTTTGCGTTTACTCCCATGACGGGCACTCCACCGTGCGGTGAATTGGATATAAAGGGAGTGTTTATCTTGGATTAAATTTTAAAAATTTATTATATTTTAAATTATTTTAATATATTGATATTAAAAATATTTTTAAAAAATAAAAAATAAATTATTTTAATATATTTCTAAATAAAAAATATTTTAAGTCATCAACACTATTATAATTCTAAATATATCAAAAATCTTTTCATTTAAATTTAAATTTAAGGTTGGAACAAATGATATATACATTAAACGTGTTTAAAAGTATAATTATAGTTATTTTTTAAAATATTTTTTATTTTTTAAAAATTATTTTTTATATCATGACATTAAAATTCTAAAAACATAAAAAAAATTAATGTAAATAAAAAAAAAATGCAAAAAGAAACATAGTTAGATTATACTCTTTTTGCACTATTATATGATTCCAAGTTAATTCTGCACATAAAGAAATAAATAAAAAAGAAGGTAACGTTATTATATGTGTTTTTTCATAACATGAAATTTGTTAAGTGATATATAGAAAGATGACTCATTTTTTTAACAAGACGGGTGAAAATGTATATTAATGGGCAAATGGAAAAAAAATATATTTAACCTTTGTTGATAGCTAAAATAGAAAGTTAAATTTTCACATGAAATGAAATGGATGATAAATATAAATGAAAATATTTTTTTATATGCATTTTTTTATTTAACTTGGAGATTTGCTATGGTTGTCGTGTGATTCTGGTTTTTTTTATTAATGCATATGGTTGTTACATGATCCTTGTTTTTACAAATGCATATGCAACATGTCTATTTCAAATACAAGAAAAAAAAATTGACAATGAACTATTAAAGATAAAGATACTATGAGATCATGTAAACAATAGCTTGAAAATTTGGTTCGACCTAGTAGGTTAATCCTAGATTCAGCCGATCCGGAGCTGGAACCAAGCCAGATTAAAGAAAAAATAAGGGAAGAAAAAACTCAGTATGATTTTACTGACTCGGCGGGTTGACTTGACAGAACCTGGTCAATAATCGATTATAAATTCGTTGACTTTTTATTTTTTATTAAAATAATGTTGTTTTGATTTAAAAATAAATAAAATCTAACTCGGCCGACTTAATAACCAGGTCAAAACTTGAAATTAAAATCTTAAACCAAACCTAATTTTAAAATTACAATGAAAACCGTCAAATGATAGGTCTAGAAGCCAGGGTCAGGCACTTAGTTCTCATGTTTTTATAGACGAGTAGATGACAACATGTCGTTCTTTGATTATTGTTTTTTCAACTTAGTAGATAGCATGTCAACCGAACAAAAAACATGTCATCTATGGTTGGTTTTCTCGGTCACCTCTAAATATTGAAAGATTATGAAATGGATCTTTGAATCTGAAAACATTGAAAGATTATGAAATGGATCTTTGAATCTGAAAATTTTAAATTTTATCTTGTTTTCACTTTAAAGCATATCATAAAAATATAAAAAAAAATTGTATAAATTTTAGTAAATTTACTCACGTTCCTGAAATACACTGTAAGTGCTATAAAAACCAAAATCTAAATTAAATTTAAAAATCTTTACTACTCTTAATATTATTTTCATGACATGTTTAGGAGAAAACAACACAACTACTAAACTTTTTTTCCCAAAAAAAACTTAAGATTACAATGATTAATTTTATTTTATTGAAACATGGTCAATAATTTTACTTTCACTCTCTTGTTTGAAGATTGGACAACTAAAACATGAAAAAAAAAAAAAACTAAGTAGAGGTTCGAAATGTAAAGCCAAAAAACAACATGGGTTGAATATAAAGATATCAAAACTCAAGGGGTGAAAGTGTAGTTTTACATGCTCCTGTACAATAAAGATAAGGAAAGGCTATTAATTTATGTGAAAGTTAATCTTGTTCCTTGTTGTTTTAATTTTTATGTAATAACTAAAAATTCATTATGTTAAATCAAACTCTTACTTAATGTCTTACCATTGTTTGATGTGCCACGAAAGCTATAGCATTTGCCTTGAAGAAAAAAAAATAAAAAAATACAGGGCCAATGTGATTTCAAAATATGATTTCTGTAATAGAGGTAATCGGTCAATGTGGTTTGGTGGTATGATTGCATTTGTCGCCTATTATTTCTCTTAGAGAGTTCTCCATACCATGCTTTTATTAGGTTGTTGCTGAAATGGCCGCAATTGGTTTTGGTTTGTCCAATGATGCATTTACTTCTCTTATGAAATATGTTATTTAACTTATTTTTTATTTATGTTCATGTTTTCTAATCTATTCTCGTTGATCTATTTTTCACACTAAACCAAGAAAAAGTAAATTCAATAAAAAAATGCTAATGCTGTGATAATTTAATATTTTAATAATACAAAAAAAACTAGTATGTATGGAACTTGCACAAACATGTGGACACCCTCCACCATTTTTAAATAGCGTATGAGGCATCAGACGATGATGAAAAGCCATCTTTCATCGTGGTGTTGGAAATATTTAGGCTTGTGTTGAGTTTCTCGAATAGCATGCATATAATGAAAACAATATAACCAAATTATTCGAGAGTCTTTAAGATTTTGATATATATATATTTAAAGTTGTTTGAAATTTATTACATGAAGATTTAATCTTTTTCAGCTTTGAATAATTCTTTAAAGGTTGAGTTGTTGCAAACAACAAATCATTTACTTGTCTAAACTTCAATGGTAATTCACATGATAGAGCTTTTTCGGTTTTGAATGTGTTTTTTTTAACTAGACTTTGTAATTTTTTTACTTGATAGGTTAATTTTGGTTGATCTAATTAGTTTTTTTTTGTTATTTTTTAATCAAATATATATATATATATATATATATATTAATTTCACCTCCTAGCAATTCAATATTTTTTTACATATTTTTATTTTTTATTTTTTAACATTGATTTGTTTGAAAATTAAATTTATATTTTTTTAGTTTGATTTTTGTTTTGCACTTTATAATCCCACTCTCATAGTTATGATATCTTAAATGAAGTGAGTTGAGTTTGATATTATTATACTAAGCGTAAGTTTGATGGAAAGACCATTAGTATAATCTTTTATTTTTTAAGATCATTATTAATATTTTAAACAAGTAAAAAATAGAAATCAACAATCCTATTTATACCTAAAGTGGAATATATAGTAATTGATGTGCACAAAAATTATAAATAAAACAAATTTTATAAGAATTTGAATTTAATTTTGATCATATAATACTAGTATAATAAGTATGTCTAAAAATCTTATAAAATACTCACATATAAACATATTGAAGTGAAAGATTAATTTCTAAGAGGTTATATGATGAATGATAATATTATACTTGAGTTTGTAAACATCAACTAATTATATTCTTACAAAGCTTTTACGTAAGGATAGCTTTTGTGAAACAAGAAGGAATTTAGGTTTTATTCATGATAATGACCATTGAGGTTTTATTCTTGTGTGGATATATTATAGGAAATAAATTGAATATATTTTAATGATAAAATGTATAAAAATCTGTTTTACTGTAAAATTCGCTACTCCGGGCCAATTTAACCAGCCGACAAATTGCTTCCACAGAACAAACTGTATGGGCTTTCCAGCCTCAAAAAATGTAGAGTGGGCCCAATAAAGGTCCATAGTTCCTTTAGATGACCCGGTGATATATTATTATTAAAAGTCAAGGGTCAAAGTATCCTGCCCATTGTTTTTGAAGGAGATTTTCGTCGTCATATCTCACATGTGAGAAATTAATAAAGTCAGATCAACTTCATCTGATTGTCCTCCAAATGAAAAAAATATGCTTACTTCTTTAATTTATTTTTTAAGTTCAAATCTCTTAATTAGTATCTCTACAAATTTATTAAATTTCTTGAATATATAATATCGACGTGGAGTATGTTTTTAAAATTATTCGAAGAACCAGACTTAATCCTAATTAATATATAAATTAATTGGAGTTTTCTGTTAAGCCTGAAAAAGTCAAGCTGAAGGAATTGAAAGGTCATACGAATATAATACGCTGTAATCATTTAAAAGAAATTAATTTCACAATTTTGATTATGGTTGAAATTTCAAAGATGGTGTTGTTTTAATAGTATTTTTTATTTGAAAATTTATTAAAACAATCTGTTTTTTTATGTTTTAAAAATTATTTTTAATATTAATATATTAAAATAATCTAAAAATATATAAAAATAATTTAAAATTTTTAAAAACATGATTTCAATTTTCAACCGCGCTACCAATGCAAAATTCTCAAAGGCGAAGTCTTGCAGAGACTCGCCATCCTATGATTTCTTGGCATGGTTACCTTCAGCTACGCGGCTTCATGATTATTCCTCTTCTCTCCTTGACCTATATATAGGCCTATTCTTCTCGTTGTTCATCAAATCAAACAAATAAAATAAAATCTCCAGATTTAAATTACGAATTTTCTTTCAATATTTTCTTTGGTGTAAAAGTGAAGATGAAGCTCAATAAAGTGACCAGGATACTCATAGTTGTTTCGATCATTACCCTACTGGTAACATCAATAGCAGCCGCAGGTGGAGGTGGTGGTGGAAGAGGAGGTGGAGGTGGTGGGGGTAGAGGTGGTGGTGGTGGTGGAGGTAAAGGTGGTGGTCCTGCAAGAGGCGGGGGTACCCCAGCAAAAGGAAGTAGCCCTGGGACACGCAACGGTGGAGGCGGCGGTACCAGTACCGTTCCTCGTGGAGCTGCAGGTGGTGGTGGGCCAGTACTGAGGGGTTCTGATCATGCTGGAGGGAGTTCAGGTTCTGTGCCTGTTGCAAGGGATCCTGCTTCCATGTTGCTGCATGTTCTTGTAATGTTTTGCATTTTCTTTGTGTTAATAATGTATTAGGTTTAATTGCTTAACCTCTTCAAATAACTTGTATACATGTATATATGACCAGAAATATTGGTTGTATATTAAATAATTGAGAGGTTAATTAATGATTTCTTTGTTAGTTTGAACCGTGTTCTTATTATGATTTGTTATCATGCTGTCCGAAAATTGAGCCTAATGCGCTTGCAGTCATGAGTTTTGAATTTACCAACTTTATCCATTTTCGAGTAAATTTTATGGTGTTCATCTGTTTCTTTTTTTAGCAAAGCGGTCACGGTAATATATCTAAAAGGATATCACGAGCTATTTTATTTCCCTGCACACGATAAAATTTTCCAGCTCAAATCTTATCAATGGAATCCCGGCTTTTTTCCTAGTCGCTCCCAGTGGCATGATTTCTCAACATTTGCAGAACAATGCTGCTAAAGAGATTATTTTCTTTGAGCTCGCCTTGTTAGTGATTTAGCAATTGGGATTAGTCAAGCTTAATACTTTGCTAATCTTTTCCAATCACTTCTGGCAAATTAAGCCACCACGACTTCTTCCATTGTTAAATGTAACTCAGAGACCTGTAGCTGCGAACGAATGTGTTGAATCCCAAACAATCAGCTTTGAAATTTGCAGTGCGATATGTTTTACTTAACTAATGTATGGTGTTTCTGATGACCACAGACACCCCAAGCCTTCATTATTTGCAAGCAGCGGTGAAGGGAGGGCTACGTCTACACCCTCCTCCAATGCCCATAACGCGTCGGCCGTGCGGCGTTGGTTGTAAAATTGGAGAATTCGGTTTACCTGACGAGACTGCGGTACTAATCAATTTCTATTCCATGTGTATTTTCGGAGGATGATAAATTAATTGTTTGAAAGATTTAGGAAAATAAGACAAGAATTGCTTTGAACTAGTAACTGACATCAGTGTGTAAGAGAGCTATATCGGATAGAAATACTATAAATATTATAGATTGCATTAATAAAAGTATGGTTTGGATAAATAATGATGATTGAAATTAAATGATTAAAAAATTTGGTTCATTCTTGACTCTTAAAGAAGATCAAAATCTACAAGAAATAATCGACCAACTGAAACAGATGGTAAATTAAGCACTCATTCTAAAGATACAGTGTCATTTGCATCATATCGAGATAACATGGTGAAGATTGTTTATATTTGTTATGTTGGACTTCAATTTTTTATATTTATATTGTCTAATATTTTTTTATTTGTTGATAACAAAAAAAAGCAGGTGGAAAGGAACTTCTATGAGATAATGTGTTTTCCGTGTTGTATCAGAGTGCCAAAAAACTTAAAACCTTTATAGATAATAAGTCTAAAAAATTTATTGTAAGTATTTTTTTATGTAATTTAATTATTATTTAAAATTAAAATGAATTTATTATTATATTTAATTTTATTATAGGAGAATTACAAAAAAGAGATGATTTCAAGATATGAAACTGATCGGGAAAATCATCCTTCATTTGATGGAGCAGCTTGGTGTGCAATTGTAGGAGGAGTTATGAAGGGTAGAATATATGGTGCACCTGGTATGCCGAAATCCATGGTTAGTACGAGTGCTTCATTACAATCCTATACAATGAAGTCAACACCTCCTAACTAATCAATTCAAGCATTGAAATAGCAAATAAAAAAAAGAGATGGTCATATTTTATCACTACAACAGGAGATGACTTCAATCAAAAACTTTCTTAGTAATATGGGATACCAAGCTTGGGCATCAAATATGAACCAAGGTATGTCGACACCTATGACTTCATCTATGCCATCACATATGGCTTCACAGATATATCCCTTGTCTAATTCAGTATATCGACTGAGACCTCAACCACAATATACCGGTCCCACCTCATAATGATCAACATTGTTTTGGTTTGTCTCCATCATCACCTCCACCACCACCTTTATGATAAAACATATTTATGAAATTGTGACTTATCTATTTTGATGTAAGTTTGACGAGATTTAAAAATTTATTATGAAATTTATTTTATTTGACTTATTATTTTTGATAAAATAATTTCTAGTATTAATGTATGTTCTTTGTATATTTATCTATAAATTTTTAAATAACCACAAATAATTAAAAAAATTCAATAAATGAAAAAAATAATTTAAAAAATTCATGTTGGATCAACAACGGATATTCTGTTGCTGATCAATAATAGAATATCCGTTGCTAATCAGTAACGATCATTAACAATGGAATATCTGTTGTTGATTTGTACATTCAGTAACTAAAATTTAGCATCTGATATTCTGTTGTTAAAAATTTAACAATTAATAATTCATTATTAAAAAATTAATATTTATTATTTGCATCAGAAATTATTTATTACTAATTCTATTGTTAAATTTTATCAACAACATATTTTAATATCTGCAATGAACTAGTTAGTTGCTAATAGGTTCATTTTTTCAGTAGAATTTCCCTTCAACCCATTTTCTGCTTAATTTTTGTTCCTTTACCGCTTAAATAATCAAGTACATGAATGTCATGATTTTCTGATGTAGGCATTTGCTTTCTCTGTTATTTAGCTTTCTAATCATAAATCAGAACAAACATAGCTTATTAGGCAATGATTTGAGTCCTACTTTCAGATATCTTATTAGGCAATGATTTGAGTCCTACTTTCAGATATCTTATTAGGCAATGATTTGAGTCCTACTTTCAGATATCATCTAACATAATAAACATCAAGAAACCGTTAAGTCAACCAATACTATTATGTCAAGCCTAATGTCTAACGAAAGAAAATGCCTGGGAACCTGGGCTGAAAATCACACAAAAACCAGAACAATAGCAAGAGCCCAGAGGAAGATAAAGAAGGTAACAAACAATAAAACAGGAGGAGCTAGAAGCACATTACCAGAGGGTAAAAGCCCCAAGTCTAACCAGAAACGATGCGAACATGGATGGCAGATCAGAATATAACTGCATATCTTATTAGCAATATCGATGGCGTTTCATCTATCGTTTTCATCCACAACAGATGATCAATTGAATTATATATATATATATATATATATATATATATTTGAAAAACATTGAATTTTTTTATTTTTTATTAATTTCAAATTAATATATTTTTAATATTTTCAAATCATTTTGATATATTAATTTTAAAAATAAATTTTTAAAAATAAAAAAACATTATTAATATATATTAAAAACAATAGTAACCACACTACTAAACAAACTACTCCTAAATATTAATGTCCAGAGAGGTTCTTGATTTCCCTGAATGAAAAGGATAACCGAAGGGAAGGAAAAGGAAGAGAGATTTTAATTTCGTTCCATTTGGCTGGGGAAGGAGAATATGTACCGGTTCAAACATGGCCTTCAGTTTAATGAAGAAACAATTGCATATTTGATGGGAAGGTTTTTGGTGTAGATGGGTAGAAGGTAACATATCAGGCATGACCACTGTAAATGCTCGTCCACTTTTATGTCTTCATGTGATAAACTTCAACCATTTGCTGCTTGAGCAGTCCGCAAACTTAAACCACTTTTTTGTCTAGATTTTGGAAACTTTATATCCGAAATCCAATTGACAGGAATTACTGGTTTTATGCAAAGTGGACACGCAAGTAGGCTATTGGTTTATGAGCTGTATTGGACTAAGCAAATGCTTCAGAAGAATTGTTTTCTTTTTTTTTGCTGTGTTGATGAGAATCTCCCGTGGTGCCAATACATACCATGTATGGAAGGAGAGAAACAATTGGGGGGGGGGGGGGGTGCATAATGTTGGAGTTTTCACTATAGATTTAACACTGAAGAACACTGTCCAAGCTGTTCAGTGTAGGTTACATAATACCACAATCTCGAAGGAAGCCTTGTTCAATTCTAAGTTTCCTGAGACTTGTCATTTGCAGAATATAGCCGATTCTTTTATGCATAGATTTCTTGGTGTATCTGTTAGTTTGTCTTTGTTTCTAAATCTGTTTTCCTGTAAGCTTGAATATGTTTTTTTTCTCCTTTAGTTGACTTACTGTACTGACTCCATATTTTTCAAAAGAAAAGTAAAATAATCACCACAGATATTTAATTGTTTGCTATCGTGGTTACTGAAAGGGCAATGATTAGCAAAGGGATACATACACACCACAAGGTTCCAACAATGGCTGCCATAACTGATGTCGAATACTACTTCATTATCTTCCTCCTTGTGCTCACATCAACCTTAATTCTCCAATACATCTTAAGGAGACTAACGAAGCACAGAACCCATCTTTGCCTCCCTCCAAGTCCTCCGGCACTTCCTCTCATCGGTCACCTTCATTACCTAAGTCCAGCAGCATATAAATGCTTGCACAACCTCTGCTCCAAATATGGTCCTCTTCTCTATCTTCGTCTTGGCTCCTTCCCTGTCCTTCTTGTCTCATCCGCTTCAATGGCCAACGAAATCTTCAAGACACACGATCTCAATTTTGCATACAAACCAAAATCTCCTTTCGAGGATAGTATACTATTTGGAACCTCAAGTTTTTTTCATGCCCCGTATGGAGATTACTGGAGATTCATGAAGAAACTTTGTCTAACAGAATTGCTTGGAGCGCGACAACTAGAAAGGTCACGGGGCGTTAGACGAGAAGAACTTGAACGCTTTTTGAGAAAAGCGTTCGAGAAAGCTAAAAAAAAGGAGGTTGTAGATTTGAGCAAAGAGATAATGACACTAACAAACAATATTACGTACAGGATGGTGATGAGTGCGAGCTGTTCAGGACAAGATAATGATGTTGAAAAGTGTGTAGGGCTGGTGCGAGAATCCCTTCAGCTAGTAGCTAAGATGACTTTAGCAAATCTTTTAGGCCCTTTAAGAAAAGTGGGTGTTTTCTTTTTCCGGAAGCAGCTCTTGGATGTACCAAGAAGGTTTGATGAGTTGTTGGAGAGGATCATGGAAGAGCATGAAGAGAGAGCAAGAAGAGATGGCGGTGAGATAGAAAATAAAGATTTGATGGATATTGTCTTGGAAGCATTTCACGACAAAGATGCAGAGGTTAAGATAAGCAGGACTCAGATGAAATCTTTCTTTCTGGTACCATATAATTTTCCTCTGTCTTTCCATCTTCAATAGAAATCCAGTGAATAATTGTGTCTCAAAAGGTTTTTTCTTCCTTGTGCAGGATCTCTTCTTTGGAGGCACTAGTACCACAGCACATTCGATGCAATGGTTAATGGCAGAGATGATCAATCACCCTGAAGTGTTCAAGAAGCTTAGAGAGGAGATGGACTCTGTTGTTGGAAGAAATAGACTAGTGGAAGATTCAGACATCCCAAGTCTCCATTATTTGCAAGCTGTTGTGAAAGAAACACTTAGACTACACCCACCAGCTCCTATAATTACTAGGTTAAGCCGTGAAGATTGTAAATTCGGAGGATTTGATGTACCGAAAGGAACTCTGGCAGTAGTCAACGCGCATTCCGTGATGAGGGACCCAGAAGTATGGGATAATCCAGACGAGTTCTATCCTGAGAGATTCTTGGTGGCCATCCCCAGAGAAGAGGCCGATGACAAAATGGGAAGAAAGGGGCAAGACCTCAATTTTTGGTCCTTCGGTGGGGGGAGGAGAAAGTGCCCTGGTGTAAACTTGGCCTTCAGTTTGATTAATGCTACTGTTTCTGCCATGGTTCAATGCTTTGACTGGAAGCTTGATGGAGCTGAATACACGGCAAGGGCTAACATGGAAGTTACACCAGGGGTGACTTTGAGCATGGCCCATCCACTTCTATGTCTTCCCGTGGTTCATTTCAACCCATTTGATACTCCTGCTAAAGATAATTAGGCAAAAGATTAAGGGCGATCCAAGTTAATTACGTGTTTGTGCTTCCATTGTTGTTACTTCGATTCTGTTAATTGTAAGCCTCCTTCAACAGTTTCTGGAAATCCTTGTATATCTATGATTCTGTGCAAAATGGAAGTCAGGATTCAAATTAATGATTGTCGATATTTTCTGATCAAGATTATCATCAAATAAATGTCCATCGACTAATATCGTGACATTTAAGTAACTATTTGTTTTTGGGGCTGATGTAAAATAAATTTTTAAAAATAAAAAATATTATTTTTATATATTATTTTAAAAAATAATCACCACCATAATTTTTTTTAAAATAATCACTATCAATTTAATTGAGTAATTAAATTGTTATCTAACCAGCCAACTTGTATCAATAGAAGTAAAAGGAGTTCGTGGTGGATCCGGTCAAAGAGGGACGCCTGAGAGATTTGGCAAAGCAGACAATTTAGTTGTTTTATTATATTATATTATATTTAATTGGGGACCATTCAGGAGAATCCTTTTGCCTCTTTCAGTGCAGTGCAGGTGGGATTTAATTCAAAATTAATTACGAGGATTGCGATCTTATTAATTTTAAAAATCAATTTTAAGTTTTTTCAACGTACTGTTTTATAAAAAATAATCATGGAGACACATTATACAGCGTACTTCATCCTTAGTTAATTACAGTGCCTGCTAATTGTAAGGAATTATTAACACCCGGTCATAATAATAATAATAATAATAATAATAATGATGATGATGATGATGATATAAAAGCTGGTCACTCAATCGGACGGGACATTTTATATGGAAAGAAAGTGTCCTTCACTAGCAAGCCTGTCACATCATAAAGAATAACATTACCACGGAGCAGCACCCGTCGTCTCCCGCCGCGAAAGCCTCTCTCATCTATCCCGCTTCTTTACATATCCCGCCGCCAAATCCTCTCTCATCCATCCCGCTTCTTCACATCTCAATTTTCTAATAATGGCTTGACAGCTGTATTGGTTTTTCTTTTAATTATTTTTTTATTAATAAATATATTAAATATTATTTTTTATTTTTTAAAATCTATTTTTAATATTAATACATTAAACCTGTTAAACAATCCAAATTACACGTAAGAGAGAAGGAATATAAATTTTCATAATTCAAAAAAAGATTATATATAAATTAAATTAAAAATATTATTTTATTTTTAACGAATAAAATAAAATAAAAATATTTCTTAACAAAAACAATATAAAAACACCAAAAAAATTCCATTTGAAGCAAAGAAAAACATTTAATTTATTTTTAAAAATATTTTTAAAATGTCAAAAACAAGGATTATTACTCCCGTTTCAGCCCGTGCTTATATTTTATAGTTTTAGCATGTTTACCATGCGATTTTTATCAAGAACACCGAGTAAATAATACTTGTTGTGCATGAATAAATAAAATTGCATGCAATTTCTCCTGATGCCTGCATGGCAAATAAGAACCGTTCTTCCTCGAGGATGCCGACGAAAATCACAGGCGTCCCTCGCCCGTTTTCTTTAAATAAAATAAAAATAGAAAAGCACGTGTGGTGCTTGGGGAAGATTTGGCCATGGCAGGTTGAAGGTTTTGGCATTTATCTATCCGAAACTTGTTTATTGTTATCCGAGGGATTAAAAACGACAAAAGAAGTTGTCTTCACTCTGTCATAGTGACACGTAGATGATCTTTTATTATTTCTTCCTGCCTTGCTAGATATTATTACTTATCTTTCACTTGTTTTTCTTTTCGTGTGATGCAGTGAGATCTTTCTTAAAACCAAATTTGTCTTTGATCTTGTGGTTCGTAAAATAAATATTTTATTTAGTCAACATTTCGTTTTCTTTGTTATTATTTTTATTTGACGTCACATTGATCTCTTTATCAACAGTTGAGTTTTCAATATAAACTTAAAATAATTAAAATTAAAATTCATAAGAGTTTTAATGATTTAAACTTGGAATTAAAAATGTATTTTTTAGATAAAATTCATTCATTTTTTTTTAGAAACTTCATTCTTCATATAAAAATCTATCGTGATATATGAAGCAATTTTCAATCAATAAATAAAGAATAATTGATTATTTTTTTTACAGCCATATGAAAAATAAAAGAATAAATGATTTGACTTTCATATGCATGATTGTACATAACTATAAAAAAACTGTAATTTTATTTGAAAATCATATGATAATAGGATATTTTTAAACAACATTTTAATAATTTTACTTGCAGAAACAAAATAACAAAAATAAAGAACAAGTGGCAAATGGCCTTTAGAAAAAAGAGCTAGGCACGCATGGCCCGGAAGATAAAAAAGCTTAGGCACGTGCGTCTTTTTTAATGGGCGGACGCTATATAATTCTACTTTGTTTTTTTTTTAATAAAATGAATGAGCCATTATTTGTCCAGCGTGATCCATCAAGGCAGACGATGTTTTACTCGCCGGTATATTTTTTTGTCATCTTCGATAATCAGAAAAATTCGTTTCAAGCTCTTCAAACTCAACCTAATCTCAGCTTGTTCTTTAATAAATTAATTTAGATTTATTTTTTAAATAAATTTTATTTTTCAATATAAAATTAATTAAAAATTAAACTTAACAAATTTATTATTTATTATTTATAAAGTTACCAAATTACTAAAATAACAAACTTAATATATTAATCTGAGTAGATTTAATATATTATTGTTTTGATATTTTAAAATAAATATTATTTTAATTTTTTTAAATTAAATTATATTTTTATCATGTATTTGATTCATCTAATTTATTAAAGTGACCAATTTATATATGTGTGTGTATATATTGTAAAAAAAAATATTAATAAATATATTTTTTATATTAGTTTTTATTTTTTCCGTGTACAGTTCAACAAACATGGGTACCCCAAGACGAATTCCTGAATTATTTATTATACTAGGTATAAAATAAAAAGATATTCTACTTTTGAAAAAGAAGACTGTATTCTTTGCTAATCCTAGTCAATGAATTTATACGGTCTTAGTCTAACGCCATTCTATACTATACAGGCAGCTAGGATCGATTTATATTATATGTGATTCAATGCAGGCCAAATGTGGAAATAACATTAAGAATCCTGACGGAGTTTACCCTCTGCGGCCTTGCTGGGTCTAAAATTAGTTCTAAAAATAAATATTTTATGCTCCAGTCAAACTGATGGCATTGACGTTAGTCAGATTTCCTTTCGCAAAATAATGCTGAACGTGGCTATTGAATCTGTCCTACATTGTTTCAGGACTCAAAACTCCCTAGCTGTCACGACTGACATGAATTTCTCGTCTGTTAATGCATTACAACTGTATTTTTAAATAATTTTTTATTTTTTTAGTTTTAAATTGTGTTAATATTAAAAAACAAAAAAATATTATTTTAATAAATAAAAAACACATTAAAAACCCTGACACGCTGAGGTCCTTCCTCATTAATGATCCCCTGGGAGAACGAAGAAGAGGTCTTTGCAAAAGTGGTGGTGGGTCCGTTGTCGTTAACTCTGCATTGGCCCCCAGGTCCGCCATTATAATGCGAGCCATAAAGAGAGAAGAAGAGGTCAAATTTATAGCCAATGGCGGGCCCTCAGACAAATTCCCATCGACGGCACCCCAATAATTCTACGGAGGAAGTATTCCACTCTCCGCAGAGGGTTTTCCATTGATGATACAGTCAAAGGCAAAAGGGAATCCCTGACCTGACCTTGGCATTGCCATGGACCTGGAACGTGCGTCGATGGTTGGAAGAGAAGTGAATGTTGAACTCGAAACAGCGACAAGTGATCAATAATATGCTCTCTGGGAATCTTTTCTGTATTTTAATCATCAGGGAGCTTAATTGTCCGATTTGCTGGCTTATAAACAAAAATCCCATGTATTATATGAATCTCTCGAGTCTTATCACATGCATGGGAAATTTATGCGAAGCTTTTTCACTCCAAAAGGAACTCAAACGGTGAACAGATTGTGCTTGGTGAATCCTGTGTCAATTCGATGGCCTGGATCTTTAAGCAAACCGTTGGACTCGTTACTTTTCGATAAATTAATTGCTTAATGGGTTTTAACATGAAGATTTCCTCTTCCATGACCCCCAAGTAAAACAAAGGGAATTGACTAAGATGGACCATAACCTCCCAAATGGATTAATTAACACGTTTGTGAATTGACTATGATTTCTCAATAATTGGTTTGAATGATTTTTTTTACTACTATTAAACTAAGGAGACGGGTTAAGTTTTTGATACACGAAGATTGGTTAAAAAACATGCTTTATTGTAAAATTTTAAACATATAATAGTAATCCCACCTTCAATAACCTGGTTTTTCTATGCTTAATAGTTTCTTTATTACCTGCAAATGGAATTGGACCGGGTTTTTTTGACTTGAAATCTTCTTTTTTGCTGAAAAATAATTATTTTTTTAAAAGTAAGTTATTTTTTATTATTTAGTAGTATAATAAAAAATAAATTGAGAAATACTTTTCAATATTTGGTTATATAATGAAAAGTAAACTGGAAAAAAATTTATTAATATTTTATTTTTTTAAGTTTATTAAAATGATAAGAAACAAATCTTACAAATTAAAAAGTTGAATGTAAATGAAATTGAAAAAAATATAATTTTATAAATTATTTTAAATAAAATAAATAATAATCAAAACAATAGAGATCAAATCTAACAAATAAAAAAATTAAAAGATGAAGAAATTAAAATAATAATAACTATCATTTTATAAATTAGTTCAAATAAAATAAGTAACAATAAAAAAAATAGGTAACAAATTAGAAAAATAAAATTTTTTAATTAAAAATAATAAGAGAAAAGAAAATAACAATTATAAAAATAAGAATAAAGTTAATATAAAAATCAAATTTTAAGAGATGAAATTGAAAAAAAAATATTCAAAACAAAATATATATAGCAATAAAAAATTTAAAGACTAAATTTAATATAATTAGAAAATAATATGATATTTCTAAATTTTTAACAACTTTTAAAAAGTATTTTCTATTCAAAATAAAAAAAGAATTTTTTAAAAAATTAAATCAACTTTTTTTTATTGAAAAATATATTTTTCTTTGAATAATTTTTTCAATAATAAACAAATATAAAAAAATTAAAAAGTAATTTAAAAAAAAAACACTTCTCACTTGACAAACAAGACAAAAAAGATTTGAATGAAATGTCGGGCTTGAATTTTAGGTATTCAAAGAGGAATTATACGTAGTTTTTCCTTTTCTTTTTCTTTTTTATTATTATAACTAACCGAGAATATTCAATCACCTCTTGAACCACAAGGTTCAAAGCCAAATTCTGCGTTCACATTTGATAATTTCCAAAGGACATTTACAACGTTGACCTTTTCAATGTAGTCAACTACGCTTGCATTGTGTATGTACGTACGTGTGCAGTGTATTTATCAATTTCACTATTCGAAAAAAAATACGTGAATTGAAAATGACAACAAGGAAATGACTAAAATTCTTTATCTTGGCGAAGTAGTCTTGCTTCCTGAATTTCCATGAATATACGCTCGATTTTATTGAAATTCTTTAGCTTGCTTACTTGATAGAAAATATAAACGCCACGTATACGAACGTACTTATACAATTATACAACAAAAATTAGAATGTATGGATGTACATTGACACAAATCAAAACAAAAAGGATAAATAAATTTATTATTAGCACAAATCTTAAAGATCATGGAACTTTAACCATGAGAAGACTTTTAAAATATTTAATTTTTTATTTATCCCACTTTCCTTACTTTAAAGATTATTATTACAACATTTTTTTTATAAAAGGAATAAAAATCCTAGTAATATTGGATAAGAAAAAAAAGTTATTTCTCTTAAATAAGGAAACCAGAGAAGTCTAATAATATTGAATATAAAAATAAATAAAGAAATTAAATTTCTAAAATGGATAAGAAAAAATAAAAAATTATTTATTTCTGGAAAAAAACCTCTTAAAACTAAATAAATTGACATTGACACTTGAAATATTTAATTTTTATTTATCAAAGACCTCCTCGTTAAAGGTTTATTACAACCCGTTATGTATAAAAAAAATTTAAAACCCTAATAATATTGAATAAAAAATAAAACATAAAAAATACTAATCATAAATAAGAAAAATAGAAAAATCTAATAATACATAATAAAAAAGTAAAAAAACAAAAGATTGAACTTTAAAATGAATAAAAAAAGAAAATTATTTATTTTTTCAAAAACCCATCCTTTATAGATCCATGGAAAGTATGCATTGACCAATACAAAGCTCCTACTTATTCAAACAGGATTTCAACTAATCAATATTGACGACTCCTATTTTTTTTATATAAAAAAATCGTGAGAGCATACATGATTCAACCCTTGGAAGGAAAGATACTGAGAGTTATGTTATAAATGCAGTAGGATTCAGTTCAAAACATAATTTCACCCATTGAATATTTTCTCTGAGCCAAACAGCCACCATGACTGTCATTCAATATTTTCTTGCCTTCTTTGTCCTCTGGTTTATCACAATCTTCCTTCAGTACATCTTCAAGAGAACCGGCAAGAAACCTGCCGGCTATTGCCCCCCTCCAAGCCCACCCACACTTCCTTTGATCGGCCACCTCCATTTACTAACCCCTGTAGCATACAAAGGATTCCATGCTCTCAACAATAAATATGGTCCTCTCCTCTATCTCCGTTTCGTCACATATCCTGCTGTTCTTGTCTCATCGGCTCCGGTGGCTACAGAAATCTTCAGAGCACAAGATGTCCATTTTGCCTCTAGAATAAAATCCCCCTTTGAGGATAATTTACTGTTTGGAAGCTCAACAAGCTTTTTCAATGCCCCATATGGGGATTACTGGAAATTCATGAAGAAAATTTGCATGACAGAATTGTTGGGGACCAGCCAGATGAAGAAGTTAAAGAATGTTAGACGCGAAGAAGTTGTGAGGTTTTTGAGTAAAATGTTGGAGAAGGGTCAACAAAATGAGGGTGCAGATTTGAGTGCTGAGGTATTAACACTAGCAAACAATAGTACTTGCAGGATGATCATGAGTGCTAGGTGTTCAGGGGAAGATAATCAGGCCGATAAGTGTAGAGAGCTGGTGAGTGAATCCTTCGATCTGGCTGCAAAGCTTGCTGTATGTAACTTGTTCGGTCCCTTGAAAAGGATAGGTATCTGGTTCTTGAGAAAGAAAATTGCTGACGTGCCTAGAAGGTATGATGAATTGTTTGAAAACGTCATGGTAGAGCATGAGGAGAAAGCAAAGAGAGAAGGTCCTCACATGGAGAATAAAGACCTGATGGATATTCTCTTGGAGGTGTATCATGATAAAAACGCTGAAATGAGGATAACCAGGAAGCAAATGAAGACTTTCTTTCTGGTAATTACTTTCTCATCCCTGTCCCTTCTTCATTAATTAATCTCTCCTTCTTGTAATTATACTTTAGGATGGACGTAATTGTCTTAAATGATAACCCTGGATCTATATGAAAATTATGATTTATATGCCTTTTAATGAAACTGCTGTTTTCTTCCTTCAAAAACTCAAAAAGAAGTCTCTTAAAAATTTGTTCTCTCTCAGGATCTCTTCACCGGAGGTACCAGTACCACAGCAGATGCCATACTATGGATTTTAGGGGAGCTTGTCAACCATCCTGCAGCGTTCAAGAAGCTGAGAGAGGAGATAGATTCAGTTGTTGGGACAGAGAGGCTCGTGGACGAAGCAGATATCCCAAACCTGCCTTATTTCCAAGCGTGCGTGAAGGAAGCAATGAGACTACACCCACCAGTGCCTTTATTCGATAGAGTATGCCGTGAAGACTGCAAACTTGCAGGATATGATATACCCAAAGGAATCACAATGATAATGAACGCATACTCTATCATGAGGGATCCAAAGATATGGGACAACCCCAATGATTTCATTCCAGAGAGGTTCTTGAAAGAAGAAGAAAACACTAAGGGCCAAAACCTACAGATTTACGTTCCTTTTGGCGGGGGAAGGAGAATGTGCCCTGGGACCAACATGTCCTCAAGTTTGATCAATTGTAGTGTTACAGCTATGGTTCAATGTTTTGACTGGAAGGTTGTTGGTGGAGAGGGCCCAGATGGATCAAAAGTTAACATGGACACTAAAGCTGGTGTGACTATGAGCTTGGATAAACCATTCCTGTCCAACCCTGTTCTCCACCGCAACCTGTTTTCTGCTTAAATCCTCAGAGAAGAATCACTCAATTTATGCATTTTTTCTTCCTAGCTATATTGGTTTTTTGCTTAATTCTAAGGATCCACTCTCCATACAAATCACCACCCTTGTCTATGCCAAGCAGTGGTTCTGGTATCTTTTTTTTTTCTAGGTTTTCAATTAAGTTGTTTGCACAGGAAGCAAATTCGAGACCTGTCCTCTTTCCCTTGCATTATAAGATCATGTTTAGATCTTTTACAGGGTCTATACTTTTGTCAAATAATGTAAATACTTCAAATATAACGAGAGAATAATAGTATTGACTTGTTGATCCAGTTAATGAGTAGTTAGCACCTTGTGTTCGAAACATTTGAAGGAGAAAAGTGAAAATGGGAATATGAGAAGCATGATGAAAAATAAATTTTATTTGTATAAATTTTATTTTCTTAGACTTACAATACTCCAAATATATATTCAGAAAACTTGAAAGATAAATACATTTTTAATAGTTATATATACCTAAAAAAAACTAAAAGACACTTTAAAAAAAAACTTTAAAATCAATTCCAATACTCTTTAATTTCGAAAGTGACACAATTCTTGAAATTTAAAATGTGATGGAGGATCTTTTTAAATAATTTTCAATATCTTTTTTTTTAATCATATTGCATCCATAATTTATTTCCTGGAATTAGCTTTCATCTTTATCTTGGAAATATCTCTCTCGCATCTTTGTCTTAACCACTCCTTTTATCGTGGTTAGCTAATGACATTCCATTGTCATTTCTTTAACTTACTTTTCTTTAATTAATGTTTGTCTGAACATGGCTATTCCTAGCTATTTTTGTCCCTTTATAGTTGTTGCTATAATTATTTGGTTAAATATTTTTTTGTTAATATTTAGCTTTTCAAGTGACCTCTCCATTTTTTTCAGGTTGCTGCCTTCATTTTTTCATGGCTCTTTAGCCATTTTTCATGTTTTGTAGGAAGAGTTCTCTCTTTGGTATCTTTTGAACCACGTCACATCTTTAATGTAAGAAGTTGTTAACTTGCATTAAGCCTTTTTCTTAGATTTTTTTTATTTCTTTTTGATATAAGATTTCAATTCTCTTGTTGAGTATTATTATCTTGCACCTCTATTTTTTTTTGTTGGACGTTACTTGTCCATGCACTTTAGTTTGAGATTTCACACTATTTAATCCATCTAAAAGCTTATTAAATCGAATTACCTCTAATATCATGTTAGAAATATCTGAAGAATAAAAATAAAAATGAAAACATGAGGAGCATGATAAAAATAAATCTTATTCATCTAAATATTACTCAACTAGGAGTGGAAGTCTCAATAGACTTTGACTTAGACTTATAATACTAGATCATACTTAAAAAACACTTTGAATAAAAATTTCAAAATTAATTTCGACATCTTGGTGGATGATTTCTGCCATTTTTTCTTTCTTTGTTTTATCCTGTAAATTCACCGACAAAATATTTTCCGTGGAATTTGAACATTGCAACAGTGGGCACATGGAATACCATGTTCGCATTGAAAAATCTTGGAAGGCATCAATAGCATGGAGATTTTAAAACTAGATCATACTCAATGGATATTCAATAGGAGAAATTTGGACAATTCCACCCCCAGCCAGAGGCTTTTGTTTCAACTTTTAGAACTCTAAAAATATCCATAATTTAAACCTGCAGAATCTGAAAAACCTTACCACCATTTTTACCATTTCTTCATTTCCATTGATTTGTTGCCGTTGGGCACAATTTCATTTCCTGTAAATTTGTCGGGGCCCTTTCTCTGATCTTTTAGAGATTATTTTTCATCTTGAGATTAGGAATGATAATGAATATTTAATTTGTTGTCAATAAAACTAAATTTCATATGCAGGTAGCAACTGTGATATCAACTGTTTTTTCTTTTATTTGATTTTTTTTATTAAATCATATCTGATTTTCCCCCCTGGTTTATTAAAAACAATTTCTGTCTACGTTTGTGGAAGTAAGAGCAGAGCCAGGATTTTTTTCCTCACAAACCTAATCTTTACGGCATTAATTACGCCGCCAAAGAGAAATTGAACTTGTTTACCCTTAGATCTTCAGCTGTGCGATCCGAGACTTGCCAACCATGATCTTTGATGGAGAGGGTCCATGCTTCTCTGGAAATGAGACGGTGCATACTCCTGAGTCTGAACAAGGAATGGGAAGCCATGCCAAAACAGCTAAAGAGTATGATGCCACCGCATGTGATTTCTTCTGGACATAGGAATGCGCCTGTGACTGTTTCAGGAACTCATGTGCTTTTCTGAGAGGAGACCCATATTCATCAACAATCTTGCTTGCGTGACAGCTTAATCAAGGTTAAATGAATCAAACTAAAAAAAAAATAAAAAGAAGAATTTATAGAGAAGCGGGAAGAGACTAGAGGGAGGAGGGGAATTTAAGAAATAAATATTTCAATTTTTCCGTGGCTGATTTGATGCTGACACATCAACAATGAAAAATCCTATCCTTCAATTTATTGTTTCGCAGCAAAAGATTTTTCATTACTAAATCCCTTAATCACATATAAATATTCCGTTATTAATTCAACTGCCGAGTTATTTAGTTGCTAAAATCCAATGCTAAGAGCAATATATTTTTAGCAGTGAATGTTTCTACTGCTTCATCGATCACAATGCCACCAACTCCAGTGAATGATTTTATCTTACAGTCAGAGAAACTGCCAAAATCAGCAAAATTAGGATAGCGGACTGTTTCAAACAGTTGAAATAGGCAGGAGTATTGAACTTGCAATCCTCACTGATAAAATATATTAAAGTATGAAGTGATACGTTTGCAAGAACCTAAATTATATATATATATATATATATATATATATATATATATATATATAAGTTTAAGATTATTGTTTTATTTTGGGTCGGGTTTAAATTAAACATAATTCATACTTTACTCAGAACATAATCTTTTATCTTTAATTTTTATCCGAACTTGACCAGGTAATAAAATTTCTTATCTATTTTAGTGTTTTAGATGAGATTATACATATTGGATTAGAGTGAAATCTTCGTAGCTACTTTAAATTTGTTTGATTATGAAGAGATACGTAGTAAGATAACGTTCATGGGTGTTTAGCCAACTTGATGTCTAAAGATTGTAACTTTTGATGCAGAGGACTTTACTTCGAACCCATAAATTGTTTAGAAAAGCTAATTAAAATCCCCACTGTCATCTAAGAAACTGATGAAGTCAATTTTTAACAAGTTCCAGTAAAATTCATGTTCAATTTATAAGCGGGTAAATTTTTTTAGTACGTTCTTACCGTCAGCGCAACATGCTCTGTTTTCTTCGTCGTTGTGCTGAGAACAGTTCTGGCATCCCCCACTTCTAGTAGTGGAAGAAGGCGTACATTTTTTGTTTGGATTCATTTGCAGGCAAAAGGGCTTGTGGTGCATCAAATGTTCTTGTTGAACATATTCAACGTAGATATCATGTCATGGTGGGTTCATTTTCTTGCTCGTTGTGGAACCTCTAATGGTCAAAATCATCACAGTAACTAGTGCGCCACTGGCACCGAAATTGGTTGCAGGGTTCGTGCTTATCTATCAAAATTATTTACATTGACCTAAACGAACCAAAAGCTAATACAGATAATGTTGGTTGGTGAAGTGATTTCAACGTTAATACAGATAAAATGACTAAGGGGTAAAATGGTGGTTGGTGAAATTGAAAATCATAGAAGGAAAGTGTGCAGTGTTGGCATCTAGAAGAGAGAGAGAGGGTAGCTGTTGGGGCTGAACCAGGCAAGGGTAGAAATTGTGTTTTTATCCCAGTTTATGGAGAAGGAATACAGCACAGAGAACGAGAATAATACGAGAAAGGGATTGGCGTGGAAGAAGCCATTGATGACTAACAATGGTTTTGTGGGACTTGGGAGTGTCTCGCTTTACGAAACCAGCACACTAGAGGCCAATGAAAAGCGAAGGCACAAGCACTGGTTTTCAGGATTTGCTCTTCAATCATTACGTTACAAATGTGACTAAGGAAGGATATTTAAATAAATCTTCGTCTAGGGGTCACGAACACAGGGGTTCCTATACCCTAATAAGGCTCTAGATAGATTGTTCCATATTTGACATTATTTTTCTAGTTAATCTAAGTTTTTTTTTTTGGTTTGGATCTCTTTAATTATTTTTATAACTTTTTTTTATTACGTTGCCTTCCTGATATACAAATAGCCTTAAGAGCTATAACACAGAGTTTTGATTATTGAGGCTATTAGAAGATAATTATTCAGTAATACAAATGTAAATTAGAGTTTGTTTGTGATCTCTTCTTCCAAAAATTCTTTCTTTCCTATACTTTAATTCCTCTTTCTTAGATTCAGTCCATTAATCATTTTTTATAAAATGTCTTATACATGAAATTTTGCGAAAGTGAATGTATTTTTTTTAAATAAGTAGAATATTTAATTTAATTATAAAATATTTCACATAAAATAAACACAAAAAAATTATCTATAATATAATTTTATGCAAAGAACACTTCTGTTAATTTTTTTCAAGGACCATGTTAGTATTAACAGACAAAATAAATAAATGACACTTGTAGAACACAAACAAATTAGAACAGAGAACGTCTAGCTTGCATTGGCAGAGGACTTAGGGAGGTGATTCGCACAAGATTCAAGAGTTTTTTTTTCTTAAATTAAAATTTTTTATTTTAAATTAATTGTTTTTTATTCTTTTAAATTATTTGTGAAAAATAAATTTTAAGAAAAAAATATTTTTTTAATATAGTAAAAAAACATATTAAAAGACAATCTTATCATTATCCTCTGAAAGCTCCGAATTTGAATGCGGCTAGCCCCGTCTAGTGTTCGAATTTGACTAAGAAAAAATAATCTATATGCTGATATAAGAAAAAACTGAATAATTAATTGGAAGGTCCTTCGACGATAAGTCAAGTCAGTCCACAACGAACGATTTAGTTTTGGACAGTGATCCCCCGAACACCGCAACAGTAATTAGGTCCAGGTAAGCATGCAAATGTAAAAATATGTTTGTTTAAAAATATATTTTTTATTTTAAAAAATTATTTTTATAGTTTAAGAATAAAAAATATTATTTTAATATATCTTTAATTAAAAATATCTTACAAAACAACTGATGTGAATTATTACGCTACCAAACAATCCTTAAAATATTAGAGCTCCCATGAATAAAAGGAGAGACAGAATTTCCGTTGTATTAAAATATACTAGTTCCATAATTATTAACAAACTTTGATTTTGTACTGGTCATGGAAATCGGCGCTAATTATTTGGTGAAATATATGATTAATAATCTTAGAATCATACGAACAGTGAACATCACTTAAATCTTGTTATTAACTAATTATTTGGTGAAATGCATGATTAATAATCTTAGGATCATACGAACAGTGAACATCACTTAAATCTTGTTATTAACTAACGTGACATATTCATAATCAGTAAAAATTAATCTTAAAATAGAATCAAGATAGAATGGATATTAACATCCAATGTGATATTTATCATTTTTAAAGTTGCATACACCTATAACGTATGGACACGTTACATGTAATTAAAAAAAAAACAAAACAAAAAGCTCAATAAAGAACTCTTAATAACTTTTCTCATTGTTTTATATTTTTTATTAAATCTTAAATTTAGTTATTAGATTTGATATCCTCAATCAATGCTTCAATTAATTACGAACTTAGATCTAGCTATATGATATTCTAAAATTCAATTTTTTTATACTCAATCATTGATTATTATTATTGTTTTTTTTTTTGTGTGTTTTGCAAGTTTGTTCAAGAATATATGATGCATTAAAGAATAAATTAATTTACAATTATATTTGGGTTTCAAGTTGTGAAATTGTTTGATCTTTCAATATTGACGAGAGGATTTGGTATTTGTTCATCATAATCTTTAATTCTTCCATTGATGGGATCGTGTAGTGCGACCCGTTGTTCAATTAACAACACATGACAAGAAAATTCTAAGATGGAGACACATAGAAAAGTCTCTAATTGTAAACATATGTACAAATTACGACTTCAAATATAGGTACCAAGTGGTAATTACTGTGAAAGAAAACCATACAAGATATTCTAGGAATATATTTTAAGATTATATATGTAAGAGAAAAAATAAATTTAATCTGAATAATTTTACATTTAGTATTTTTTCTGTGCATATAAAAAACACATATTTCATTATTTTGAATTTTTATATACTTGTTACTTGCTCAAACAAACTCAAATATTAACTTAAATATTAAAGTGTATCTTATTCAATGAGAGATTTGTTTTGCAGAACTCACTAACTAATAAAAATTTATTTTTTTATGAAATTATTCTATAATTTTATGAATAACATTGCCGCTGGAAAACTGAACAAAAACTACTCCATTCTCTTTTAACTTTTACAAAAAAAATTTCCCATGAAAAAAAATTTCTCATGAATAACAAGACTCTACATATAGGATAGTAATTAATCTTCTAATAGGTACTTCAATTCTCCTATGCTCCCAACAACTCTTCTAACAAGTACAAGTTCTAGCTATATAAAAATAATTTCACTCTTTCCATTACAATCATTAGAAAAGTTAAGGACTAGAAGCATAAAAACAACTACGGTTTCAAAAAAAAAAAACTAGACAAAACAAACATTACTATTATCTTTTGATTTTTTTTAAATAATGTATCTTTATGTTATACTCTTTGATACACCCAAGAAAATTATTATCTTTTCTAAACATGTCTAAATGAAGACCATTCTCCCTCGAGTCTGTTCTAAGAGAAAAGCTTAATTATCATAAGCTTAAAAAAATAATTTTTTTTAATATATTAAAAAAATAATAATTTTTTAGACACATATAAAAGAATAATTCTCTTTCCTTGAGTTTAGTGTTTAACATAGGAAAGAGCTTAGTTTCTATAGGATTAGTTACATTTGATGTTTTAAACTTTAATTTTCCACACCTTTTAGCTATATAAAAATCTTTAAGGAACTTACTATATTTTTATTAAACACTAATATAAATATAAGAGATATTTATTTTATTAAATGCTATTAGAATAAAATTACATTCCAGACCCTCTATTTTACAAAACGTACAAAACGACAAAACTCATGTGTTATAAATATATTATGAAATTTTTAAAATAAAATTTTACAATCTTAATTATTTAATGCATATATACTTTCATATATACTTTCATAATATTTTTTTAGAATATTCTTATTTTAAAAAAAAAAATATATTTATTTAAGTATGAGACCCTATATCTACCAAAAAGAACTTTTTACTGATTCCAGCTACAAGTCATCTTGACATACCTAACACAAAGTATAAGCTATTAATTTCTTTATTTAACTTCTTTATTTAAGAAGAATGGATAAGATTGTTAGTATTAATCGATTAATCGAGTGTTTAATTTGAAACTCTATTCCTAAATTACTTGGAATTTTTTTTGGAATTTATCACTTATATATATTTAGCATTATTTATATATTTTTCTAATTAAGTAGTAGTATTTGTAGTTTATGGATTGCAATCAAATTTTTAATCCTCAGTGATAAAAGAATTATGAAGGCAACAACTGTGTATACCAGATCGAGTATTTATCCAAATTGAGGAACAAAGCTATTTACTCGAAGGAAAAATCTTTCCAATATTTCAAGTAATAATTACTTCACTTCTTTTGTTTTAAAAAAATAATTAAGAGTTTCTGACTATATAATAGATTTACAGAAAATGAAATAATAATTCATGGAAGATAATAACTCATGAAAGAAAGCATGGTCCTTGCTTTGCATTTAGACTTCTGATTCAAGACGCCAAGCCATCATGGAATGATGTTGCGGGTTAGACCATCTGCTGAACGTTTACTGTATTTTATGCTTCAAGGAACGTACCTGATTAAAAAAAGGAAAAAAAAAAAAAACAGAGGCTGCTTTATTTGTTGGAACTCTTGGGTCTTGGATTCTTTTCAGGCAGCCCTTAGGTCTATTTAAGCATCATCCTTCGCTGATTTTTCCAAACTCAACCTTCACTTCTAATACTTGTGCTATCCTTTGCTTCTCTTTCTCACTTCAATTATCCTTCGAGGGAGAGATAAAGCAAAAGGGCACAAAATGTTGGTAATTGGGTTGGTCCTTGTAGCATTTTTTGTCATATATTACACTCATTTGCTTATTAAATGGAAATACCCAAAAATTAATGGCGTTCGAGTTCAACTCCCTCCTGGTTCTATGGGTCTACCTATCATCGGAGAGACCATTCAGTTACTTATTCCAAGCCATAACTCCATAGATATTCACCCTTTCGTCAGGAAACGAATCCAAAGGTAACATGGGAGTATATATTTATTATATGTTGGTCTGATTTGATTGTCTCATGATCAGCCTCTTATAATAGGCAAGAGTGTAAATCCTTCATCAAAATTTCTCTATCCTCTTCAGGCAATGCATGCCTGAGCTGCCAAAAGCTTTGCTGGTTTTCTTTCATGTTTTCGATCATAATTGCAGGTCTCTGCTGCAGAACTTGGTTAAATATTTTGGTCTCCATTATTTCTCAAAATATTACAATTTTGTTTTAATTGAATCACTTCATTTTTACAAAAAAAAAAAAAACTCTACTTTACGCATCAGAGAACGCATGAAATTAGTGTATAAGGCATATTAATGTTGAATATTTGAGAAAAGAATTCCACAGCAGTTAACTTATGTCGAAGCCCGGAACTGAATCAGAAATTCAGAATTTTCAAGTCCCACTTAAAAAAGAGCGAGAGGAAGTGTTACTTAGCTATTTTTTTCACAAATTGTTCTGAAATGGATTGCATTTGTTTTTTCAAGAAATGGAACGCGTTTCAAAATATTTGGTCTCTATTCCGTTTTTTATAATGCTAAAGATATGGCAGCTAACATCTTTGGCATGACTAACTAACATATATATTTCATTGTTTTTGAACATTCCCTTGTTCCAGGTATGGGCCCATTTTTCGGACAAATCTGGTTGGAAGACCAATCATAGTATCAGCTGATCCTGAAGTCAACAAGCACATCTTTTCCCAGGAAGGCAACCTAGTGGAGATGTGGTATTTGGACTCCTTTGCCAAGTTGTTTGCATTTGAAGGCGAATCCAAGGTTACTGCGATTGGTCGTGTGCACAGATACTTGAGAGGCATTACTTTGAATCACTTTGGTGGTGAGAGCCTTAGGGAAAAGATGCTTCCTCAAATTGAAGTCACAGTAAACAATAACTTGCGCCAATGGTCCGCTCAGGGACCTGTTGAGGTTAAATCAGCTATTTCACGGGTAATTACCATTTTCACTTAGAGCTACTATGTAGAATAACATTGCAAATTTATCATAAAGATCTGATATTCCTCATTCATCAAGTAAGATATACAACTGAGTTGCGAGGCTTAGCAAAGATTTAATTACAGTACTGTTTAGTCTATGCTCTTGATTGACTCGGCTTTCTGGCGTTTTGTAGATGATATTCAACTTCACCGCGAAGGTTGCATTTGGTTATGATGTTGAAAACTCGAAGGGGGAGAAAATTGAAAACTTGCCCAATTTCATTAAAAGTCTCATGTCCTTTCCCTTGAATATTCCTGGCACTACATTTCACAAGTGTATGAAGGTAAGGAGAATATTTGCAAGAATTTGAAATTTCTTTCTCGGAATATTCTCAAGTAAATTAATCAACAAGCTATATTGTTTAATTATCATTCACTCAAATTATTATGGATATTTCGTAAGAAAAACTTACCTCTCCGAAAAGTAATCATCACACATCTTTTTATTTATCCAGGACAAAGAGAAGATGTCGAACATGGTGAGGCATATAATAAAAGAGAGGTTTAATTCTCCGGATAAACGTCCTGGAGATTTTCTTGATCAGGCTATTAATGATATGGCATCAGAGAAGTTTTTGACAGTGGATTTTATTGCTGAACTCGCTTTTGGGATTTTATTCGCCGCCTTTGAATCTGTGTCAACAACACTAACACTAGCTATCAAGTTTCTTGCTGAAAACCCTCTGGTATTAGAAGAGTTGACGGTACGTGTATATAATAATTCCATAAAACCAAATAAACCATGCAAAGTTCTTACTCATTATATTGAAAAAATAAATCCATGTTCTAACACTTGTAATTTATTTTCCAGGCCGAGAATGAGGCAGTTCTAAAGAAAAGAGAGAATCCGGATTCCCTGCTGACATGGGAAGAATACAAAGAAATGACTTTTACACAGAGCGTTAGTACCCTAATCTCACCTGTTAAAATAATCTACCTAAGCTTCAAGTATTGAAATGTTATTTGTGTTTCTTGCTTGGATGTGTTTTCTATGAACAGGTTGTCAACGAGACGCTTAGGTTGATGAATATTCCACCTGGTTTATTGCGGAAGGCTTTGAAAGATATTAACGTCAAAGGTAGGCTACCTCTCTTAATTTGTTTTCTCCGCTTTCAATATTAATTCTTTGATTTGATTGATTTAGCATTTTACGATCTTCACCTTCCAGGATACACAATTCCGGCCGGTTGGACTATAATGCTTGTTACGCCTATTGTTCACCTGAATCCTGAAACATACAAGGATCCACTAAAGTTCAATCCATGGCGCTGGAAGGTGTGCCATTTTATCATGAAAAGCATTCAGGATAAAAACAAAACAAAAAACGGAAATTCATGTCTTTTCAAGAGTTTTGAATATGTTGCGCACGAGTCCTGCTTTGCTGATTTTTTGTATTATTTAACTGGACCTCCAGGATCTTGACCAAGTCACTCTTTCCAAGTCTTTCATGCCATTTGGTGGCGGCACGAGACAGTGTGCTGGGGCGGAATTCAGTAAAGTTTACATGGCGGCCTTTCTCCATGTCCTGGTCACCAAATATAGGTATATATATTTTATTTTATTGAGAAAAAATATAGCCTACCATGGGGATCGAGAATCTAAGATGATTATGCTCCTGTTTATTTATGTAACAGATGGAAAAAGGTGAAAGGAGGACGTATCACTCGAAGTCCAATTTTATTATTCCCAGATGGTGTTCATATTCAGGTTTCACCGAAGCATGACTGAATTCGCAGAGGCTGATTGAAAAACAAATGAATCTCCTTTTCAGGAGAAGATAAAAAAAAAAGAAAAAGACAGAGAACAATCTGTATCCAATCATCTGTAGGTAGCAAGGAAAAAATAAGACAGGGGGCCATCCCATTTTGTTTTTGTCACTTTGTACGGGCAGATACCTTTTTATTTGGTTAGAGAAGTTTAGTGGCTTGTTGCAATGTTATGTTTGGGTACATGTTCTTAAAATGTTTGGCATTGCAGTATATGTTTTTTTTAAATGACTTTTTCTTTTTTTCAAATTAATTTTTGTTGAGTTTTTGGTTTGTTTTGATGTTAAAAATTAATTTTAAAAATATTATTTTAAAGTACTCCAAAAAACCAATTAATTATTTTTCACAAGTCATTTCCTTTCTGCATAAAAAGATTAACAAAGCTATCTATCAATCTATATGAAACGGAAGCAAGTTCCTAATTTAATTCCATAAGTGTTCTCCACGTGTTACTAAAACATTGCTTTAATTTATTTATAAATACTTTCTTAAATTACAAAAAAAGAGTAAAAATTTAAATTCAAATCATAAACGTTTTAATACTTTCTAGTCTAAAAAAATAAAAATAAAATATATTCTAGAATATGTAAAGGGTAATTTTTTCCATCGTTAATTATATATGTCCGTAGAGGATATTTATGTTGAGATTAAGGGAGTCTTCGGCACATTGATCAGCAGGCCAGACTTGACTGTTTACTCTATGAAAAAAAAAAAAATCATGTTATGGGACTAAAGGTCGTGTGGTCGACCAGCCAGCTTGACGTTCATGTTATTTAATTCAATTATTCATTCTTTGTCCCGAGGCTGCTTTTTTTCTAATGAATTTTAAAGTTTCAAACTTTATGCTTGAAGAGCTAGCGGCGTAGATTATTAGATTTTTCAGCAACATGTTAAAAACAAATGGGAAAGGAACATTTTTGTCCCTGAAGTATATAATTACTCAAGATTAGGCTCTTGAAGTGGATATAAATTAACACGGCAGATTTTGAACAAGGCGTCAATTAACGTCTGAGTTCCCAATAGGTTTGAATATTTCACATACATCGTAGCAGCAAGGATTTTAGATGAAAACGACATAAAAAAAGGAGATTGATTGATGAATGTGGATAATGCAGCAAGAAGGGTTTTGTCTAAGTTATTAACACATAATTAATACTGATTAACGGTATAATTAATGAAACATGAAAGATTTATATTGATTAGTGGGATATACAGGGAAACATGGGGGGAAAATAAGTTGTAAATTATCTTTAATTTAGAAAGAAGATGTTAATTAGAAGAGTACTGTAATGCTTTATATCCATAGTCTAAACTAATTTTAGCTTTGTATGACTCCTCCTTTCTACGGACCAATAAGATACTAAGAAACCATATAATTCAGCTGAGAGAGGAATTAAGCGCATATGATATTAATGTCATAAGAAAACATAACCCACAAAATTCATTAATTTAGTCTTTTGTTTTTTTTTCATGTAGTTCCTCATTTTTCTAGTGCCAAGAGAGATAAAAGAGGTTTGGATGGTGGTCGGAGTCGTTCCTTGGCTAGGACTGATCATCACCTTCAATTATCCAGGCATCAATCTTCTTCCACCACAGATTTCTCTTCAATTCTCCATCCTGAAAATATTCATTACCAAGGAATGTAGGTAAGAGAGAGATATATGTGAGCCTAGAGAATTATTACGCGCGGTTTGTATAGAGAAAGAGAACAAAGCATTCTATTGCTTCAGCCCTGACTATAGAGGGGCTATCTGATCTTAGAAATGTTAATATCCCGCCGCTATCCAGCTTCTATGTTGTGCCTTCATCACCACTAGATTATTGATCTGATCAATACTAGCTAAAGAAGTCCTTATGGTCTCTTAAATGCCACGTAAAAAGGTTACATATGGCTCCCCCGATCCATTATGATGAGGGCTTCTACCCCTCATCTCCACTTCTTTAACAAATACGAGTGAGTTTCGTGGCTATTTTAGCATCTAACCTAGTTTCCAAGAGATATGGATTCACAGGTCGAGTGTCACACTTCTAGAAAGTTACAAATTAAGGGTCATGCAACTAACATTAAATGTTGGTATTTACCTGTCAAATTAATGAGGTAGCTGCGAGGATTCTCTGATTAATACGCGCGCGCGCGCGCGCACCGGCACATGCATACTCGATAACGCACGTCGCCTGAGAAAGTAGCAGATCGATGCTCCTGTTTATTATCCAGCAGCCAGAGTTGATCGAAGGGCAGTTTTACTTTTGTTTGTCATCCATTGAGGACGGGTTTTATTGACTCGTAATGATAGCTCCGGTCGACAGAACAGGCGAAAGACTAAATATAGAGTGGATCTGGTTGGTTTCTTGCATGGAAATGGGGGTCCGTTCAAATATCTTCAGCAGCGGAGCTCTTACGCAGAACGTGTAGAATGCTTTCAAGACCACTAGTTGCATTGCTGACATTAGAATCTCCCTTTCGTCGTCTAATAAGTTCCCTTGGGCCTCATTAATTAATAATAGTTTTATCTTTACGCATATCGTCTTGTGTGCATGCCATGTGGCATGACACCCACCCACCCAAAACGATTAACATTTGGGGGATATAAAATGATTTTTAATACACGTTTCTGATTTTTTTTTTACTCTCATCAATATCAAAGGCAATATTAATGTGTGTGTCTGTGTATTCTATAATTCTGTGCATTCTAAAATCGTGCATCTTTATGACGCGTTTTATAAATTATAAATTATTTCCATAAACTAAGAAAGTATATTTAATATAAATTATAAATTGTGAAAGACGATAATTAAGATTTTGACGGCCACTGTATTTTTTTGTTAAAATTATCTTCTGTCATTAATGTAATTTTTCTTTTGGCAATAACATATTTATATTATAAACAACATAGTTTATTGAAAAAAACTAATAACAATTAAAATAAAACTCGTGAAGATTCTAATAACTTCAATTAAAGAGGAAAAAATATATTTCTCTTTAGTTAAGAATTTTATTTTTCTATTCATGTATTTCTTTTTCTTATGAAAATATGTTTCATGAAAGGATTGAATTTTTAATTAAAAAAATACGAAATCATTTTCCAGCACCTGAATAAATAAATCTAAGAACATATATGAGAAAATCATATAAAAAATAATAATGATAAAAATATAAAATAGATTTTCAATTCCGTTGAGGAGATTAAAAAAAATCATTCTTAGATAAATATATAATTAATCATAAAGTAATTATTAATATTATCATATGAAAATATCTAATACTTTTAAGAACAATTGCATAATTAAATAATTTTTTTAATAAATTGATTTAAAAATAATTAATTTATTCTAGATTAAAAGGGGAAAAAAGGGCTAATGGTTGTTAAGAACAGGTCAAGGGTGCATAAGCCTAGAAGACGAGGCATGTGCATCTCATTTCTTTTTAAACACATTGTCTTCCTAAGTTATTTTTTTTTAATAGATCAGACAACACATTTTAATACTGGATAAATGATGTATCGTCTTAGACTCTCATGTGCAAATTCTAACCCCCTCTTGGGATTGAAAAGTTTTTTAAATTAATTTTTTATTTATAAATCATTTTAATATTTAGATATCAAAATATTTTTAAATATTTTTATATTTATCAAATTTGTTGGAATGGTTGTAATCCGGCCCTTTGGGGAAGTGGACGAGTGGTATATTAGGGCGAATCCATGATGGAAATTGAGGGGTTTTTTTTTTTTTTTTTTTTTTAATTCTTCGTTAGAAAAATTATGGAGGCTAAATGTCAAAAGCGTAGTCAAAGAAACATGCATTGGTAAAACATTTTCATGGAAATAATTAACTTAGAAGCCATAATTAGAGATAATTAGAGCATAACTGATGAAACAGCCGTTGAACGTAGGAGAGTAAGCTTTCGCATGTTTGCCAATGAATATTATTTATGTATCACAGTGAAAAAGGCACCAGCTATTTTTGGTATTACATTTCAAATAGAAGTTGGATAAATTTTAAATTTTTTTTATATCTATTGATGTAAAAAATAATTTTTAAAAAATAAAAAAATATTATTTTAATATAATATTAAATAAAAATGTTTTAAAAAACTAACGAATATTATATTTTTAAACAACGATAACATTACATTTCAGATATTTATTACGTGGATAGGATTTGTGGGCCGCCCATGACGAGGGGATGCATAAATCATTGTCTGCCATTAATTACCTTGTGGACTGGGGTTCTAAGCAAGATGCATCACGGCTTTTTCAACCTGTTGTTAAGTCAATGACTGAAACAACCCTTGTCTTGTCCGTTTATGAAACCTTTTTCTCCGTCACCCCAGTTTCTCCTATCCACCTCTCCGAACCTCTTCTCCGTTGCCTCCACAAATCTTGAATTACCGCCGCAGCTGCGTTTGTATGGGAACTACAATTGAGGTCAATGCGAAGGGGGAGAGGAGGGAAGAAGATGGGTGGGGCAGAGGAGAGAGACCGTGGCAGGTGTGTTTTAAAACAGCAACCAAAGCAAATCCTTTAATCAACCTTACAATTTTTTTTTCTTAACTAAAGACCTTTTTTTAAATATTTTTTTCAACAAAAAAAATTTATGTTAATTCTTATATTTTCATGGAGTGAATTTGATTCTTGTAGAAGGCAATTATTGATTCAGGTAAACTCATCCAACATTTCATCAATTTTGATTTTAATTGATCAAAATCAAGAACATAAAAAATAAAACTAAAAGGCATTACTTTACATGTTTTTTACTTTTTATTTTGTTTTTCATATTTAATATGATTTGACAAATCATCTATATCCATGAAAAAAGCTAATATTATTAGAGATAGATAAGAAAAGGTTACAATACACATGAAAAAAAAATATTATTTCACTTAAACTCTATTCTCATTGCTCACACACATTGTAGCAAGGCTGCTGCCCTTGACAACTCCTCTTTCTCTCTTAGTCTCTCACATTCTGCATTCTCACTTTCTCTCATTTTGTGTTGCTTTCTTAATGTATATTTATAGGTAATAATAGTGCCACCAGCTTAACTCATCTTCAATAATGGTGGTTGACACGATCAAAGAGTTGATGTCTTATCCCAAGTGCAGGAGTGTCAAAGTAAAATAACCCGGCAAGACCGGGGTCGAACCACAGGGAGGTGAATTATATAAATTACAAATAAAGAAAAAGATTTAAAGAGAATAATAACAGAAAAGGAGTTGAAGAAAGTTTTGGGATGTGATATTGATGTAAGGATTAAACAATAACAAAACATATGTCAAGGTTATAGGATTCACTAATGGTATTTCAAATAAATATAATATAAACTCTTTTTATTACTCAACTAGAAACCACACACAAAGGAGGTTCTAATCGGATGATTTCTCGTTATTAGCTCATTATAAATTATTAACATGATCATATTAATTATCTTATATAAGTAATACCATACTTATAAATATCATCAAGCATTCATGTTGCTAGTTTATGTTAACAACAAATCAAGTTTCTATCATAATAACGATTTCGGCCGAAAACTATGAAAGATCAAGCATTTGATGTACCAAATATTATACAACACAAATCTAAATTAAACATTTAATAAGCAAGGTATTAAGAATTAGTAAGATAAAAAGATAAAACATGTTAATAACAATCTTTCTTGGATATAAACATTTAAAGCTCATGTTGAGTTTATATTATACCTATTCTAGCACCATTAGAGAAACCTTTTCACCTTGACATAATTAACTTAGCTAAACATTAAGAAGGAGAAAAACACAAATAAACAATATAAGAACATAAACATAATATAAGCTAAGTATAGGAAAGGAAATGAAAGAGCATAAACAAGAGATTACTATAGCATAAAAGAAAACTTGAACATTACAAAGATGTAGAGAGAAAGCAAGAAGATAACTTTGATCTGAAAATTAATATGACTAAATACATGGACAATGCCTCCTTTTATAGGCTAAGTTTCAGAACTATTGATTGATTGAAGAATTGGTGGGCATCCATTGATTTGGTGGCTGGTTTTTGACATTAATGGCTGCTGGTTTTTTGATATTGTGAGCTGATTTTTGATATTGTTGGCTGGCCAAAACGTCATTGCTCACATCAGAATTATAGCCAACTGAATTGTGGAAGCTGTGGGCAATTGTCTCAGCTTTCCATCAAAAAAAAACCAGAGCTCATTTGGACTTCTAGAACTCAAGATATGAGCCAAAAACCGAATAGTGCTTGAGCTGCAGGACAGCTTCCGACGTCTTCGTTGTTGCTAAGATTTGGGCTTGAAAACGGCAGAACTGAGTCTTTGACTTCATATGAAAGTTGTAGGTCTATGTCTTACCTTTCCATCGATATAAAATGGACCTAAATCTGATATCTACAGCTCCAGATATGATCAAATTACTGAACGGTGTTCGAGTTTGGAATGCACCAGCAACACTTTGCTAAGTTTGGCCTTCTTTTTATCCTTTCAATTTCAATCCTTAAACTCATCAATCAATCCTTTTATTTATGTGATATACCTGCATTTAGGATGAACATTTACCATGAATTAAAGGTATATTATATTTTTAGACTTGCTAATATAAAACATGCTTTTGTTAGGGAATTTAATGATACTTTAGGTGCAATATGATGACATAAATCCTTAATGAGAATGCACTTTTAAGTACTAATCAGTGGTCACCTAACCTTTTCCTATTTTATGACTTTTAGTTGCTGCACCAACAGTCCTATTTGACAATGACAGCTATCTTCTTCTAAAAATGGTAGGGTATTTCCCACAATAATGATAATTTTCTAACAATCATCCCCTTTCACCATTTATATAGGCAATTATACTCACTTTTTCAGCATAAGCTTGCATCTTGCAACTCTTCCAAACTTATCATTTGGAGAGCATCTTTGCCCAAATTTACAGGTACTCGCCAATCCTTTCAATCATCAAAATCATCAAAGTACACCCTTACTCACACCAAAGGATCACTTTAACCAAATAGTCTCCCACATCACATCTGAAGAGTGTTAAACGCTTGTCTCTGGGGCATAACTTTCCCCTTCGAGTGTATCAACCATGCTCAGTCTGGAATGATTTTTCAAACCTCACACTAAGGCTTATAACACCCCCTCAAACAGAAATTTCTATTTTCAAGTGCGATAGTCATTATTTGAGTATCTTAATATGATCATGAGCTCACCACTCTTCCAATAGTCTACTCATCCAGGAGTTGCGTCTGCCCTCTGTTCCACCCTAGGAACCACGCTTTACTTCTTCGTGAGTCTCCCACTCTTAGTCTCAAGAGTCTAAGTAGCTCTCCACCTTTAACCATAAGGGCAACCCATTAAATATTGATCCATATCTATTTTAATACTCTGAGTATTATAATGTCATTACCAAGCTCACCACGTTGACAAAAGTCAACTTGTTCCAGGAACCTGTGCTTGCCTCTACTCATTCCTAGCAGTCGCGTTTTAATGCTCCACAAGTCACCCACTTATTGTCCAAGACAAATGTCTTCTAACTTATTGACCTTTAGCATGGGGGCAATATCCATGAAAGTCAATCCAGTATTTGTTTTTATACTCATCATAGCCATTACATTGGCTATCCACATGTCCACTTATATCCATCCATCACATTGGCTCTTGGGTGTTCTGTAATTGGGCTTCTATCATGACCCTCACACCTTCTCCCTAGATGTCTCCGCTCGTCGTCATGTGGCGGTCTGAACCTAGGCTCATATTGTGGCCCGCACACCTTTTCTCCAAAGTGCCTTTGCTTTTCATAAGCAGTTACATCCTCCTTTAGCTGGAATGCTTCATAAATTCTCTATCACCATGTGAACTTAGAAGAGATTGTAGCCACTAATCACATAGAAAGAGAGAGTTGTGATACACTTCTCGTAATCCTACATCTCGATTTCTATATTTGGAGTTTCTACGCCTTTCTACTTGATAGCTCCATCCACAACAACTCTCTTTTGGTGTCTTCACCTTTCATAGACGGTCACCTTTTATCATAGACATTTGTACCTCCTCAATTAGATGCTTCTGCAACAGCTCATCTTTCCATCCTTGGATACATTGGAAAGGTCTTCGCCTGTTGCCTTAACAAGAATACAAAAGACTTCCTATTGTATATCCTTCACATAATCTCTGCTCTAAGCTTCATCTAGGAACTCTTCTTCTCCTTACACCTATTTTCTCATTACAGTACCTCGTTAGATCCTACAGGTACTCCTGCATAATCTTCGTGTGCCCTCATGTGATTTCTATTCTCTAAATTTCACCGTATTCCTTACTTTCATGTTTGGTAGCAGTTCATCTTGTCACAACATTTATCCAAGTCAAAATAAGGTGTCAATCTTTATCCCCTTACTGAATTTCTCTTCCATTATCAGGGTCTTTATCAATTCTCTCTTTCTCAATCACAGTCACCGAATTTACCTTCTTTAGAGAAATCACCACTCCATCAGATCATTGACCATATAGAACCCAATTGTTCCCTTGTGTCATCATCTTGCTAGTCTTCAATAGTTTCATTATAAATTGTTACATATACGAAAATAGTACCGTATGGATAATCCTTCAATTAAGCAAGTTCTCAGGAAAGATTGGAAAGCTTACACTGGTCCCGCTTAAAACTCAATCTCCTGGCCTGAACTTTTTAGGCTATATCTATCTATCGTCCTCTCTTTTCGTATATACAACCATTTGCTACCTTTGTTGCAGCTTTCCTTTACAAGTGATTTGGAATTTTTTAGTTTTATACCTGATCCCGCTTAAAACTGATTGGAAAGCTTGCACTGGTCCCGCTTAAAACTCAATCTCCTAGCCTGAACTTCTTACGCTATATCTATCCATCATCCTCTCTTTTCGTATATACAACCATTTGCTACCTTTGTTGCAGCTTTTCCTTACAAGTGATCTGGAATATCTTAGTTTTATACCTGATTTCTCAATATCTAGCAAGACTTCCAGTGCTTAGATTTGTCAAGATTGATCTTCACCAATTTCCACTATCTACCTCAAATCGTTCACATGATCGAATGTCCAGAGTGTCCCAATCTTACCTTCCTTTAAGGTAATTAAAATTTTCCCACATAGTAGTTCAGCATATATAATTGGAAAAACATATGCATCTTTTTATTCTTCATATCCATCGACCACCATGATGACTTTCAGATGCCTCATGATCGGGAAATCTCTTTTAATGATTCACCACCATAACTTCTAGTCCAAATATCAAGGTTTGGACTATATCATTGCATCTGGAATGATTAAATTAGTTGGAAACAAGTTTGAAATTGTCTAAATCACATTTCATACAGCTAAGATTTGATCAAAATAATTTTGGCCTTATGAGCGATCTAGATTCAATCTCAGATCTGGTTGCATGTAAGATTAACCATATTGGATCCTATCCCTTAGCTCGCAGCTCGGCTCGGCTCGCGGCTGATGATGTGGCATGTGGGTCCCACTGTGCTGACATGTCAGCTGACTAATCGCTGACATGCCATACTAGCTATGCATGTGGACGTCATGCTTACATCATGATAATGTCATCCTACATTTGGGTCAGCCATGTAAGTCCGGTCATTTGGTATTCAAATCGGGTCAACCCATCCAGGCGATGAAGACTCGTGGGACGCGTCTCCGAGCGTGGGCAACTACTTTGTCGACGCGTAAGGGCATGTATGACCATATCTAACATCTGAATATGATCGCCTTTTCCTTCTCTAGACGGTGGTATGGTCAAAACATACTTTTAATAACTTTTAATTTTTTAGTAAAAATCAAACACTATTTTAAACCATATGCTCTGATACCAATTATTGGGGATTCCAACCGGTGATGTACTGATAGTTGTTCATTAAAGGCTAACCACGTTGGCATAATATTTAACGTGGTTTGACAAACTACCTACATCTACAGAAGAAACCAATATTATTAGAGATAGATAGAGAAAGGGTTGTAACACACGTAGAGAAAGAAGATCACTTCACTCAAACTCTACTCTTATTGTTCATACACTACAGCACATTATGGTAGGGTTGCTGCCCTTAGCATCTTCTCTTTCTCTCTTGGTCTCTCATATTTTGCATTCTCACTCTCTCTTATTTTATGTTACTCTTTTGGTATCTATTTATAGGCAATAATAGTGTTACCGGTTCTAACTCATTTTCAATAATAATGATCACCTAATTTTTACCTACTTTATAATTTTTGGTTGATATACCTACCATTCTTTTTGACAATAACAGCTATTTTTTAAAAAAAATAAAATATTTACCGCAATAATAAAAATTTCCTAATAGGCTCTACCACCAGCTACTTTTTTTTGTTTACGGGGAAAACTGAAATAGCTACCGATGGGTAAGGGACGTATCTATCCCTTGGCCTTTGAAGAAGACGATCATTTGCTATAAACAAAGAGGGCAAAAGGATGGTTGTTGCCTCTCTTTTATTTTCATTTCGATTTCATGACTGCTTTTTTTCTTTTTCCTTTTCTCCTACAAACGCCTGGTGCAAGTTTACATTGACTAAAATTGGTGCAAAAAAGTCAAGAATTCAACATCACACCTAACTGCATTTTTGTCCTCCTTCAGGACTTGAACTTTTATATATATATTTTTATTTTATGTTGGTCAAATTAATTTAGTTTCAACGAACATCCTCAGGTGCTTTAGTTGCCTTAATTAAAATAAAGCACCTGAGGATTTAATCTGTTGATAATAGATATTTTCTTTCACCACTTCTTTAATTTTAAACCAAGTCTGTGGTCGCTGTTTTGAACACGACGTAAAGCTTACTACAGAACTGGTGTTGTATTTAAGGCTTGTGGTGACCCAACTCTCCATTCACCTCTTCACTTCTAGCACTGTCTCTTTATCTTTCCTTCTCTAGCTTACATCCATTGCCTCAAGGGGGAGAGAGAGCAAAAGCATGTGGGCAATTGGATTGGTTGTTGTAGCATTGATTGTGGTGTACTATAGTCATTTGATTAGCAAATGGAAGAATCCTAAGATTGATGGGGTTCTCCCTCCAGGCTCCATGGGCTGGCCCCTCATCGGAGAAACTCTGCAGTTCATTATTCCTGGAAGATCTCTAGACCTCCATCCATTCGTCAAGAAAAGGATGCAAAAGTACGTAATATTCTAGGGATTGCGAGGAAGAAACAAAGTCCATGCGTTACTTGCTTGCTTATTAATTTCACTACCATCGAATTGATATATGAATTCCCGTGTTTCAGGTATGGACCGATCTTTAAAACCAGCTTAGTTGGTAGGCCTATCATCGTGTCTACTGACTATGAAATGAACAAGTACATCTTGCAACATGAAGGAACTCTGGTTGAGCTATGGTATTTGGATTCATTTGCCAAGTTTTTCGCTCTTGAGGGAGAAACCAGGGTGAACGCCATCGGCAAAGTTCACCGATACTTGAGAAGCATAACTTTGAACCACTTCGGCGTTGAGAGCCTGAAGGAATCATTGCTTCCTAAAATAGAAGACATGCTCCACACCAACTTAGCAAAGTGGGCTACTCAAGGACCTGTTGACGTCAAACAAGTTATTTCAGTTGTGAGTACACCTTCAGCTGGAACACTAGTATTAATTAACATTTTCTAAATCTAATGCACGCGTCTGCTTAATTATAACCTGCTTCTTCTTTTTCTGGCTGTAGATGGTTTTCAATTTTACCGCGAACAAAATATTTGGTTATGATGCTGAAAACTCAAGAGAGAAGCTAAGTGCGAATTACACAAGGATCTTGAACAGTTTCATCTCCTTGCCCTTGAATATCCCTGGCACTTCCTTCCACCAGTGCATGCAGGTAAACAGAGGAGTCCCTCAAACATCCCTAGAAGTTTTTATTTTGATTTCTACTCATCAGGAATTGGGATTCATCGATGACATGTCTTCTTTTGATTCAGGACCGAGAGAAGATGTTGAAAATGTTGAAGAATACGCTGATGGAGAGGCTCAACGATCCATCAAAGCGTCGGGGAGATTTTCTTGATCAAACCGTTGATGATATGGAGACAGAGAAGTTCTTGACAGTGGATTTCATCCCCCAACTCATGTTCGGGATCTTATTTGCCAGCTTCGAATCTATGTCAACCACTCTAACTCTAACATTCAAGTTTCTTTCAGAGAACCCTCGAGTAGTTGAGGAATTAGCAGTATGTGTTCACTCACCTATTATCAAAAAAAATTTTAAGCTTCCAAATTAAAAATGCCACTCTGTTCACACCCGCACGCACTAATTGTTTATCAGGCTGAGCACGACGCAATTTTGAAGAAAAGAGAAAATCCAACATCCCGCCTCACTTGGGAAGAGTACAGATCAATGACTTTTACCCAAATGGTTAGCTTCCACGTTCTTGAAAATGGTCCTTATGTGTTCCAATTTTACATCAATATTTCGACTCCCTTTTTCTTAAGATGAATCTTTTTTATCGTCATGGAATATGTGGTCAATCATCCACAGGTCGTCAATGAAACACTTAGAATTTCCAACATCCCACCTGGTCTGTTCCGAAAGGCATTGAAAGATTTCCAGGTCAAAGGTATGCCACCAAAACCAATTCTTAATTCAACATTTCTATGCTTTCTTTTTCCAGACTGTTCAATCTAATGGATTGCTTGTGAAATTTCCAGGATACACTGTTCCAGCTGGTTGGACAGTAATGATTGTTACTCCTGCTATTCAATTAAATCCTGAGACATTCAAGGATCCCGTTACATTCAACCCATGGCGGTGGAAGGTGAGAAATTCTACCTTCACAAGATCTCTGGGAGGATCAAAATCGATTCACTGTCACAATCATTTATACGCTTGCCATTCCTGCTCTTAATTGATGTACACTTTTATTTTTTAATTCCTTACAGGAACTTGACCAAGTTACCATTTCCAAAAACTTCATGCCATTCGGTGGCGGCACAAGGCAATGCGCCGGGGCGGAGTACAGCAAGCTGGTCTTGTCAACTTTTCTTCATATCTTGGTCACCAAATACAGGTAGATTTGATACATGGAATATATTTTTTATCACGGAGTTTTTTTGGTTAACTGTTAGGGTTTTATTTTTTGCAATGCCAGGTTTACCAAGGTCAAGGGAGGAGACGTATCTCGCACTCCTATCATTTCATTTGGCGATGGCATCCAGATTAAGTTTACAGCCAAGAACTGAAGTAGTTTTTTCCCCTTACCTCTGGAAGTGCGTGTTCTTAATTACCTTTTCTTATACATGCACTTGTTTATAAGCAACTAGAAAATAATAATGATCCTTCCTCGTCAATGCAAGATTCTCAAACCTCACACCGTGAGGAGGACGAAGTTAACCTTTTTTATGTAGAATATTACATGAACTTTCTTGTATAAGCAGACAGTGTTCAAGAACTGCAATAAAGAATCTCTTTCCCATTTGATCCAGCCTTTTTTTTATATTTGCAAGTTATGTTAATATTTAAATAGAGCATGCAAATTCTTTAGGGTGTCTCTTACTTCATTAGCACCGGTAAAAACCGAGGCAAAGTACGTGGTTATGGGTGTTTTTATATTTTAAAAATATTTTTTAAAAATTTAAATTTTTTTATTTTTTATTTTAAATTAATTTTTATAATATATATTTAGATTGCTATGATATGATAATATTAAAAATAATTTTTAAAAATTAAAAATTATTATTTTGATATACTTCTAAATAAACAATATTTAAAAATAATAATAATTATTACTACTCTCTTAAATCTTCCTCAAATATTATTTCTTACAAGAGAAAATATTTTAAAGATTTTTCTAGATGTAAAAATGGATGGATTGATTTGATGTTTTTTTCAAAATTATTTTGTTTGTTTTTGTATTTTAAAAATATTTTTGAAAATTTTTATTTTAAATTAATATTGTTTTAATATTTTTAAATAATTTTAATATGTTAATGTTAAAAATAATTTTTTGAAAATAAAATAATATTATTTTAATATATTTTTAATAAAAAATATTTTAAAAAATAATTACAAAACAAACGGTTGGAGGTATCATTTAACTTATCAGCAGAGGAATCACTGCTACAGTAAACAAAATACCACCAACACGTGAAACACAAAAGAGAGCTAAAGGGAGTGTTTCTCTATGTATAAAATAAAAATAATTTAATATTTTTAAAAATATTTTTGATATAAAGGCGTCAGAAATAATAATAAAAATATAAAAAAAATCATTTAATAATTTTCAATAAAAAATAATAAATATATTATAAACAAATCATTGCAGAGCCTAAGCAAGCTAATGCTTGACAAATAGCAATGGCTTCTTCTTTTTTTGAGAAGTGATGATTTTGACTTGTTTTTTTATTTTAAAAATATTTTATTTTTATTTTATTTTTTAAAATTAATATTTTTTATGTTTTTAAATTATTTTAATGAATTAATAGCAAAAATAATTTTAAAAAATAAAAATATATTATTTTAATATATATAAAAATAAAAAATACTTTTAAAAAATAAATTCATTTCAATCTATTTGCGGGGCAGGTTAGATTAAATTACACTATTACAGAGCAGGGACTTCGTGCCACCTAAGCATTTCCCGTTTGCTTACGAGTCCAGCAGGAATCCTGCATTAAAAAAAGCTACAAACAATGCTATTAAGTATCACTTTATTATTAAATTATATTAACAAAAACAAAAATGCATGGTGTCATCACTAGAAACCCAACACACTCTAACACCGTACACAAGGTATTGTGAATGGCAATAATATGATGTGAAAGGTCATAAAATAACCATCCCATGAATAAAAGAAATGTATTCTTTTATTAAAAAAAAATACATAAACAAAGAAAGTTAATTTTAACGGAAGAGATTTTTGGCAAATATTCATAGACAAACTATTTGCCCAACTGATTGTGTCTTCATGAATTTTTTAATACAAAACTCTCTTTTATATATATATATATATATATATATATATATATATATATATGCATTATTTAATTTTATTATTATTAATATAGATATTCAGACAGCTTATGGCATCTTAATTAATTTCAGTTTCTAAATTTTACAATTATATAAATTTTTAGTAAATTTAAAATTTATAAAATTTAAATTGATAATTTTTTAAAAATAAATTTAAAATTTCACCAATTAAACTATATTTTATAATTATATTATTCAATACTTTATTAATTATGAAAGTAAGTTGCTCTTATGCATCATAATGTAATCTCTATATAGAGTAAGTAAGCCGGATTATGGATATGTATTAATTTTTTGTTTTTTGTTGGATAAAAAATCTTAAAATTTGAAGATTGAAATAAAAACGTTTCGAACAATTCACCTAATAATGCCTATAAAGGCTCTGGACAATGATAAATGTATAGAAAATATCATTCTATTGACGGACACCACCAGGTTAGTGGAAGTGGCCTACAGAGCATCTGTCACACTGACAACGACAATGAAACATTGTCTTCTATTTCATGGATGACTTAGCTTGTGTTTCTCATGGGAGCGTCTCCCATCTGGATTTTTGTCTTTCACGTTCAACTCGAACGAAACTAGAGTTTCTAAACCATATCATTACAAGGAAGAAAAAAAGGGTGCGCTTTAGTTTCTTTGACGCAGGACATCGAGAGACAATGTATGCAAGACCCACTTAAAACTGTTGTGTACTGTTTGTTAGACGTGAGCACATAAAATTGTTTGTTTTATTTTTGTGGGTTTATTTTGTTTAGTTTATCTTTTGTACTCTATTTTTTCTTTCTTTATATAGATTTTTCACTCTTTATTAATAGCTGGAGGGAGGATGAGGAGATCGTGTAATTTATTTACTTTTAAGAGTTCGAATACAGTTTAATTAATTAAGAGGCATTAAAACTCATTAAGAAAAGATAATTCAATATGGTTTCCATGATGATTAATAATAGATTAACTTTGTTTAAATGGAAGAGGAGTGAAAAATATGATAGGCTTGCTACTATAATTGATTTTAAGGAAATTTAATTCCTTATATTTTTCGACCTCAGATTGATAAAAGGTTTTTTCTTATTGAAAAAAAAAATGGCTATGGTGAAATGGATTCACGAGTCATGACAAGGCCGAAGTCCTACCATCACTGAAGTCCACCAGAGACCACAACTAGATAGCGAAAGGATGGAGGGAAGAGAAAGGGTGGCAATTAGCCCAAACCTGCAATATAAAATTAGAGAACACTACATCCGGCCGATTTCCAAGAATTAGCCCAAGCTACGTGATAAGTTTTTATCTCTTGTTTCGGGTAAATGACGGGGCTTGAGGCCCTAACACCAACACAGAGAACTAATTGCGGTTTCTAGGCTCGATAAAGTTCAGTATCATTTTAGATGAGCAGAAACTGGCTGCAAAGTTCATATTCAAAGAAGTTGCCGGTCTCGAATTTGCCCTCTCTAATTTTAAAACCTTAAATTTAATGGTTGGATAACTTCAAATCCAGTCTAGACTTCTTAGATCACCAAATGGAACCTTTGGACTTTATGGCCGGTATGATTTCAGATTAAGAAACTAGGTGGTGTTTTTTAGACCGAAGGCTAAAAGAGGTATGACTGACACTGACAGAGTTGTAAGAGCAAATGCAACTCTACTGGCGTTTTGTTTTGAGAAATTGACAGATAATGCAAGAACAATGGCCCAGCTCAACAGATCAAAAGTTACAGGAAAATGCAAACAGAAGAAATTTTGAAAGGGCATTGCTTTCGGTAGAATGCCGAGATCAGCACTACAAAATATTACAGAGAAAAGTGTATCTTAAATTATCCTTAAAACTCACTGTCTCCTGGTAACTATTATTTTACGGTAGATCAAAACTAGGTAGCTATGTGCTTGTTTTTTGTCTTGCCATTGTCCTAGTGCTATCTGTACAGAAACTAAAATCAAGCTGAGGGACTTGAATATTGCTGCTGTTTACTAGAACACGTGCACTTCGCTTTAGTATCCGTGAGGGTCTGCCCAAAAAAAGAAGAGATTTTTGGTAAAGGAAGATAGAGGTACTTGAAACATGAAAGATCATGTGAATTTGATTGATGATTAGTATCTTTTGTATGTTACCTTTACTTGTTTCTGTAGATCTTTAATGTGCTCAACTGCCAAATCTAACATATCTGCTGTGTTTGTTTGCTGTCCAAGAAGAAATTGATAATTGTTTAGCATATATCTCTAATGTCAATTTGAATTACTGTTTGAGAATGACATATCTAGAGTCAGAACTACCTTGTCCATGTTTGGGAAAAGTTCTTGCAATTTTCTCATTCTTTCACTAATCCGAGTTCTTCTTACCTGCAATATGCACCCAAGAAAAGCCTTTTATTAGTTGATTACGGGGTTTCCTAAATAACAAGGAAAGGCCATTGATACCATGGCTAAATCAACTAATTGCCATCAGGGACATACCCTCTCTGCTATGCTTCGTGGATGGGTAGCGAAACCTCTTTTGGCTCGAATCTTACATGGAACAGAATTGCCTTGAAAATCCAAAAACTTCTCGATGGTAGCTGTTTCTGAAAGAGTCTTGGGCAAGCTCAAGTGGTGAGTCAAACCAGTCACACGGTTTCCAGAATTTCCATCCTAATGGAGAATTATAATACCATTATCATTTTAACAAAGCATAAGCAGAATGAAGAAAAGCTACAAATTTATCTGCATACTGCACATGATACCTGATTGTCCAGTGTGTTTAGGCCAGAAAACATGTTCTCATCATTATCCCTCTGTCTCTTAAGACCACTCAGAGAAGCACCGTCCCAAGAATCACTAGTGAACCTAGACATGTACCTTGCCTCGCTAACATCGCCTTCTGGACTCCTCCCACCAATACATTCTTCTCCAATTTCAGCAATCTGAGGCAACATCCTTTGCCCTGATGAGAAGTTCACATGCCTTCTTAACTTATTAGTTGGACTCGCTTCTCGATTCGTACCATTTCCAGCTCTGAAGCTGCCACCTTCTCTCATTACAACAAAGCCTGTTAACCATTAAGAGTTGTTCAGCAAAGAATCAATCTTGAAGAGATGAACATAAGATAATTAATTAGTCGTAGAGATTGAACTAAATATTAAAAGGAAACATGTTCAATAACCAAATTTTAAGCAGACCTACTTAATTTGTCATCAAAATTAATGGTTTGGGACGGATCATTTAACATAGTTCATTTGCAATGACCAATTTCGTTCCAGAACTCTGCTCGGTTCTCTGTTTCTTTCACCGACAACATGAGTGATTCAATTAGAAGAAAAGAAATGGGAAACATTTCAAAAGTCAACCTTGTATAAAGTAAAACTTTTGAGATCCCTTCAACTTTCCGGCCAAAGAAAGTGCAACAAATCCAGGAAGAGACCACAACATGTTAGGTTACTGAGAAAGTGAAGAAAAAGGTAGAATGTCTATTCTCCTTTCTTCAAAAATTTTATTTTTTTTTATTTTTTCATCTTGACAAAATAAAACGCCATTTAACAGACTCCTTCAATTTTTAGACAATTTTCTTTTCCAGAAATTGATGACTGATCAACATAAAAAACACAACACAAGGTACTGACTACATTTCCCAAATTTAATAAGGTGATTTCATGGAAAAAATTCATTAATTAGAAATATAGAAATTCAAGAGAGAGAGGGGGGGGGGGGGGGGATAGCCATACCATTGTCAACGCCAAGGTCGGAGAAAAGTCCAGCTGGAGAGCTGTTTTGCCTAGCAAGATTAGATCCGTTCGCGGTACTCATCTTGGTTGCTTGCATAGAATTCTCTAAAGCCATTGAACTCATTACATTGAATGCGCTATCCATAGAATTCCCAACACTCACTGAATTGTCAGTAACCAAATTATGCCCCCGTAAACTTTGATAAACCATCTCCGAATCTCCTCCTTCTTGCTTTATCGCTGGTCTCTCTCCAAATTCTTGCAGATTTTGAGAACTGGAATCACCAGAACCATTACATGATGCCATAAGCCTCGCCAACATGGTATCCATTTCAGGGCTTGAAGATCTAAGATACCGATAATCCCCGCTTTCGATGCCACCACCATCATGACCACTTGTACCATTCACAAGGCTCTCCAGGATTGAGCTTGGTGCAGAGCGATAACGCATCAGACCAGAATTTTGCTGGATTTGTTGTTGTTGTTGTTGATGGTAGTGATAGGGATTTAAATCCATGAATTCTTGACTCCTTCTCAACTCTCCATCTGAATACTTGAAACTAGAACTGTACAAAAGATTCATGTCTTCTTTTGAGGATCCCTGAAAGCCACCAATACCATACATCATTGATCAATTTAATCGCTAATTGATTTCTTTTTGGCCCAGCTTAATTAAATTGCTGGTAGAAAAACACGAGAACCAGATTTAAGCACTTCTAAGTAGTGAATTGCTTTGCTTGCAGCAGTACTCAGACCTCTAAACTTGGCTTAAACTTCAGAGTTGCTTGTCCTTCAATATATGGAATATAAAACCCAAGAAAGATCAACTTTTCCTTCAAAGTAAGTCCAGCCCGAAAGATCTACAGAAAAAAATCAACAAAAATTACGTCTCAGAAAAAACCCAGAGCTTGCATCTACAGAGCTATAAATGGTCAACTCTTGCTTAACATACAATTCAGGAACCCAAAAAGGCAGCTTTTTAAGTGTTGGATAATACTAGGACAGTAAATATGACACGAACAGAAAACCAAGTTTGCTTTAGCTCAGAATATTTCTTTGATTTAGGTTCACGTGCATTGAAAGTGGCATCAAAGCAAAAGAAGCCACAAGAGGGAAAAGACAGGCAGTATACATAGTGCAGTCTTGACTCAAATTAAACACCGCTTTTGAGCACTATCAGGAAAGTACCTCGGCTTTTTTTCTGGGTCTTTATCCAAAATCACAGTCGTTTCGTTTTTACCTGCAAAACACAGAAATTAACAGCAACAAAAGAAACTAAAGGCAGACTCTGAGAGAGAGAGTGTCTTGCAGGAGTAGAGCAATCTTGTAGCCTTCGTTCCTGTCTCTCCACATGGTATATTTATGAACCATTTTGCTACATCATAGCACTCACTTTTTTATATTATTTCATTAATGCCATTCGGTGATGTCATCTGATCCTGGATTCATGACATGGATTCATGGCCGTTGACCAAACTAGCCTCATGGTTATTGAAATTATTAATATTTAGGTTTGTTTGTCGATTTATTGGTTAAGGATTTTATTTTTTGTCAAATCTTGATATTAGCATTTCGAATAATTAATTAAATCCTTTTAATGTTTCAATCATTTATTAAAAAAAGAAAAGAAAAAAGAAGCTTAATCTTGATTAATGTTTAAAGTTATCTAAAGCTGTCTCTTACCTTTAAAAAAAGTTTCAGTGATTTTTTTTATTTTTTATTTGGTTTTAGGGTTTTTGACAATGTTATCCAATAAGGCTTGAAAAAGGTATCGCGTGCTTTCGACTCTAGTATGGCATGAAGAGACAAGTCAGTGTATGTGGGCTGCCGTGACCGTGGGGGCATGAAACGTGGCGTGGCAGATGGCGTGGCTGCCTTTTGGCTATGGAGCAAGGGAAGAGGCAAGTGGCTTGGCTAAGCTAGATGTGTCCACCTCTTCTGGAGGCCTAGATGTGAGAGCTGTTTAGTTTAATTAGCCAGCTAATGGGATAAAGAAATAAAGAAATACAACTTGATAATTTCTTTTTTCCATGAAATATTATTGGTTTTTATTTTATAAATAAACAGTTTAGCTGCTAACAAGTTGATGTATGAAAATGAAAATATTAGTAAAATAAAACAGCTAATATTAGTTGCTTTGCACGATGGTGAAGCTATCAAGTCGAAGGAGTTGAAATTAAATTTTATTTTAAAATATCCAATCATTGAAAAATATAAAATAGTCCATTTTACACACTAAAAAAAAAGCTGTGAGCAGTTGATTAATTCGGTAAAATATTCAGCTCATTATCATTATTTTTCAAAATATGTTTAATTGAAAATATATTTAAATAATATTTTTGATGTTAACATATAATACGTTGAGGCTGAAAGTTTCCGAGTCACGTCAATACGTTGACTCATCCTTCAGCCGCAACTGCAACAGTGGCCGCTCCGGAGAAATGTAAAGCTAAAGGACCATTTTGTCCTCCAACTGTAACAGCGGCTGCAACAGCGGAATGCTAGGTCTCCAAACAAATATATATTTCCAATTACATCACTAGTCTATCGGAGAATACCCAATTAACCCCTGGCATTCCGATTTATAACAAAAACCACGTCATTTTAAGACAAATCAGTTCTCGTCTTTTATGACTTTAAAGACAAACTGATTGGGTAACGTCTAGTAGTAGATGGGAACTCAATTGAGATTTCCTTTTGTTATGGGACAAATGAGAATTGAATGATAATTGAGGGAAAACATGTCATTTTAGCATGGAAAAAGAATTTCCTTTTTGTGGTAGTGAATTTGTTATTGTCACTTCATTGTTTATTACATAGAGACAAAAACAACTTTTTTAATGTGACTCCTGGATGTAGTTAAAATCTTCAAAATAACAAGCCTCATTTTTATTCTAGAAAAAACAAGAAAGAAAAGGTTAGTGTGTCAAGTATTTATGAATTTATTATTATGTTGATAATTTGGAATATTTAGATTAATTTATGTTTATTATAATTAATTATTGGATTCATTAAATACTAGGTAAGTCTCACAAATAAATAAAACACTACAAAAATGATAAACATACACATAAAAATTTGAATCTAGAATGCAAAGGTATAAATTCTCTGCTAGAATTACTAGGCCATGAGCTTGGGTATATAATTTTATTTTTTAAAAACATAAATTATATCAAATGTTTTTTTCTTGTAAATTTAAAATTTAAAATAATTATTCAATGAATCGTCATCCTAATTTTTTTTTTTTGGGTATTCAAGATCATGTACTATGCAAATCACAAATTATTAATAATAATTTAATGCCTTTTTATAAAGTAATGACTTCACTATATGTTAGAAACTAAAAGGCATGGCAAGTATAGATAATAATCCCTATTTCAGAAGTTAGATTCTCTAAAACATATTATTATATTGTAAAATAATATAAAATTTGAATCAAACGATGATAACACAAAATTCTTGAAATATTTTTTTTTGTAATCCTTAACATCATTGTTATTTTAAAAACATTAAAAAAGTAATTTAAAATTACTAAGTGATTAAGACATATTTAATGTGGTCAAATTATTCATTATAGATAGCAGTAGAATGGGAATGACGCCAATTCTTTTGTCCTCAAATGTTTTAATTATGAGCAGTTGGGGTCAAAGTAAACTTATTTATGTCCCCTACATTCACGTGCCCTGAAAAGAATAGAATAATGGCCTTGGTAAATTTATTTTGAGAACGATCGACCTGGAATTTGATTTTTTTTTTCTAGTTTATTTATAGGTTTTATGTATATGGAAATGTGGTAAAGTTTATTTTTAAAATATTATTTATTTATTTTTTAAGTTACTTTCAAACAAAAAATTATTTTTTTACATCAATATATAAAAAGCACATGGAAACGATCAAAACTAAGATATTAAAAAAGTATTTTAAAGCTAAAATAAAATATAAAATCTTTTAAGAATATTGGTGGACCGTAGTTACCGACAAAACTTTCAGCGTGTAATCCTTTCCTGTTAAAACATAAAAATTAACCTATGCAAAACTGTCTTCGCACGTGGTTTATGGGGTTTTTCTACATGGTGGTTTTCCAGGGACTTTGAAGGCGTTGAATATCAATTTCCTTCAATGTGAACATATTCTGTATAAATTATTGACTCTTCCCAGGAGTTGAACCACCGGAGCCAAGTCATTTTTAAATAAATAAAAAACCCTTTCGGTGAATTCATCGGAGACTCGGGAATAAAGACAAGAACAGAGTCTCTTTGTTTCATATTTGTCAAGAAATTAAGAAAACCCTAATTGTTTTATCCAATGATAATCATCATGTACTGAGCTGGATGGTGTTTTATGATATTATTATAGCCCTTTAATGACTGGCAATATTGACCAAAGCCAAGGTAGCTGTGCCCACCACTTCAAATTCACACATGGCTACAGGAAGGCTAATTGCGAACAATGTAAGCAATCAAATATTATTTGATGAATAGATTAATTGTAATCAAATTCCTTGGCGACGGCCTGTTTCAGTTGCTTTATAGAATAAGTTGACCTGTAAGAAGTCCACCCTCATGTCGACAAGGTTTATCCTCCTGGGGTGGACACGGCTAAGACCATCCCCACAAAGTCAAATGACATCAATGGTCCCCGCTACTGAAAATGTGTTCTCCGGGACGCCACATGGATTTCAACTAAATCCAGTTTTTTCAAAGATTTATTAAATTTATTTGAATGTTTCAAGTTGATGTGAAGGTAGTGTCATTAAAATCATCTGAGAATGGATTTATTTCTGTAATTTTTTTTAATTTTAATTTTTTTAAAATATTTTTTTAAATTTAAATTAATATTTTTTTATGTTTTTAGATAATTTTAATGTGATAACATTAAAAAAAATATTAATTTAATATATTTCGAAATAAAAAAAATAACTGTTACAAGATATTTTCAGACACCATCTTAATCATAATTAATGTACTTATCCTCCTCGAATAACAGAGGTTAAAGAAAACAAGGTTAGAGAAAGAAAACTACTGTCAAAATGGATGTTCAAATAGAAAAAGGCATGGAAATTAAATAATTTTTTTAATAACTTGATGGGTTAGTCGAATTAAAGAAAGCTCGTTTCCTTCCTTAGATTTTTTTTAGTCAAACTTGCATGTATTTTAAAATATACTAGACTAATTAATGCACAAAATAGATTTTAAGCTTGTCTGAAAAGAATACTTAGTCCAAATCAATGCATGAATGATATAGGATATTTTAACCATAAAAAAATAAATCACTAAAAAAATAATAAAGAAGATATTACTAGCAACTGATAAATGTTCTCTTCTGAAAGGAAAAAGGGACTGTTCCAGTGGATAGAAGGCAGGAAGAATTTGGCCATTCCGATGCTTTCACTAAAGAACTATTCCCTTCGAGCGGAGGAGGTGACTATCCAGTATGACCGTCAAGGCTGAGCATCTCTTCTCTATTCCTTGGTCCCTACCCCGCTTGGCCTCGTCATGTCAGCGTCGGCGTATAACCTAATTAACCTTTCTTGTTACTGTAATTTTTCTTCAATAAAATCATAATTTGCACCCATCTTCTAAAACAGGTTAGCGTAGCGCTGCTGAAAATGATCAACTAAGAACTTGCCTTGGTTCTCAATTCATCGATCCTAATTTCATTTTTATTTAATTATCTGGGAAATTTCTTTCTCGTTTTCTTGCTGTAAATTCTAATAGGAAATAAACCTAGATACTTGAGCAGCACGTGACCCAGCAATCTTCCTAGTTTCACTGATGATTTTCATGAAAAACCCATCATGGAACCGGTCTCTATAATTGATTAATTTTGTGCTGTTTTTATATATCCCTTTCCTTATCAAAGCTAAATCGTAAATCACTCCCACCAACCAAAGACCCGAAATGAGCCTCATTAGACGTTTGGAAGCTTGTGGTTCTCAGTTCTCACCAACACTGACCTAAAACTGCCATTTTGGGGGTCACTGATTGGAGCACCACATAAATGCACTTTCATCTATCCGTCCCCTCTTATCAGACGACGGGGTAGCTGTTCTTGATTAAAAAAAAAGAGAAGAAGAAAGGTACGATCTTGTTAATTGGAATCTTTCTATATATATATATATATATATATATATATATATATATATATATCGTGTGTGTGTTTGTGTGGAATCAAATAAATACTTTGTTCTCAAATGCCAAAGCATCAGGGACGAATCTACGATTTAGATGGAAGTAAAGAATAATATTTTAGAAAGAAGGAAGAAAAATCCTTTCACTATCGTTCTTTTATTCTTCTATTGTGCAAGAACCTTTTATTTTCTTCCCCGTTTTGTACTAGATAAGCACATTTTAAGCCCGCTAATTAATTTGGACAAACTATAATGTGATAAAACGGCAACTCCTTATCTTAGGAGCCTTTGTTTATGATCAGCTAGCTGTGCTCTAGCTGGTGGAAAGAGGGGCAGCTCCCAGTAGATAGCATGGAATTAATATATATATATATATATATATATATATATATATATATATATATATTCAGTATGATATAAATAATCCACAACTGTAAAATGGGATAAAAAGCAAACCCTACTTTATTGTGTGATATGCCCCAAACAAAAGTTGTGGAGTAATTTATTCGGGAAAATCTGGACATGTATCAACCCAATCCACCTCTTAATTGGTGGTTGCTTCAGTTTGGATTGTACATATGGTCTGTATGGCTTAATGGATGGTGCCTTTTGTGAATGACCGATGGTTGTGAAGTTATCAGTTAATATTTACTGTAAGAAAATAAAAAAGAAAAACCGTAATATTCTTTAGAATATTGTCATAGAATCCAACCATAATGCCTCTAAAATCTGGAGCAACTACAATCTAGGCATGCTGATACGCGCACAGACAGGAATATCCGAACCTATGATTCGTTCTTAACTGTTCTTCGGTGCACTGTTTGTCTATGGATTGGCCATTTTAATTAACAAAATAAAATCGTTTTGCTTCTATAGAGTTATAGTAAAAAAGAAAACAGTTCTGCGTAGCAAAGAAAGAAAAGAAAGACTCTGCTATCTGTGGTTTAAGTGAGGATTTTCACTGGTAAATAACTTCAAGGAATATGCTAGTATAATTGAAAAGGCATGAAGAGGAAGGCACAGGCTTTTCAAGTTAAATGGCAAAAACCAAAAAAACAAAAAGGAAAAGGGGTGGCTGCTGTTTGTTCTGTGGAGGGAAACAGAGACACGTTAGTGTATTTTCGCTTCGATGGTTGGTTGTTCACTCCAAGATTAAGGTACCCCAAAGAATAAGTTCCTGCCTCGAAAAGAGGAGTTTTGTAAGAACCTTGGGTGCTCTGGTATTGATCTTAATTTGAGAAGCAACTTGACCTGTATTATTACAGTTTTTAAGGATCTTAAAAATACGTAATATAATATTCCAAATCATGGCATTTGTTCTAATATTCTTGTCACGTATACATGTGCCGATAAGGATTCACTGCTTGGATTCCGCATATTGCCCTAACTTTTGGCTGCCATGATCGGTAATTTGAAATGTGAAATACGGATGCCTCCATTCTCAAAGAAAAAGGGCACGGCTGATGGCTGGCTGTTCCGAGCTCAGTACACTGGATGCGGCCCTGATCACGGTGGCTTACTGGATGTGGTCCCCACGGTTATAGGTCAAGGTACCTAGAGTCCTTTGCTCCAAACCTCCAACTAGAAGTAGCCATCACTATCGAACACACGGCGGAAAATGAGACAGCCATACTTTCAGAGGCCCACCTACCCAGGGGTCCGGGCCTCGATCCAAGGTTCAACTTACCCAGCGAAGAAAAAAAAACATATATATCCGAGGTCAGTGCTTTATTGAAGTTCTTGATGGATGGACGACTTGACGACACGACAATCAATCTGAGCTCATCCGGACTCTATCATGGTGAGAAAAATGATAAAATATCAAATGCAAAAAATATCTAGAAAAATATCACTTACAGCGAGCAGGAAATATCATATGCTACTATCAAGTTATAAAGTTAATGGCCACGATCCAATAAAGAGAGATGAAAGAGGGGAGAAGGCAGATAAACGAAAGAAAAAAAGAAAAAAGAAATATTTTTTTATTATTGGATTCTATCTTGTGAAGATTTTTTTAATATCCCAGTAGCCTTGTTGTCAAAGCTTTAATCTATCTCTAATATTATTTGTTTTCTCTTCTCTTTGTAATTAGTAAATAGAAGACAAGATAAAAAAATAAAAATAAAATAAAATAATTTAAAATCACAACAAAACTTTGATAACAACATTATTAATATCATTAAAAATATTTCAACAATACAATGAAAAAAACAAATCATTCAATTGCCTTTAAATCACTCATATAACCCACTTCAATTGCTATTACTAATCTTTTTAAATACCAATAAATTTATCTCATCCAGATATTTCTAAAACAATACTGATAACATTATCATTAGAGTTTCAGTACTTCCTTTATTCTTCTTTTCTTCTCTCTCCTCCCTTTATTGTCAACTTAAGAGCGTACAAGACAATTGCAACTCTTAAATAACAAAAATCATCTACGACTTTCCAAACTCTGATATTTTCCTGTGTTTTTTTATTTTACTATGTTATATCCCCAAAGAACTCCAAACAATCTAGCATTCTGTCCCTCAGGTCACAGTCCATACCAGTCCAGATTCTTCTATAACTTAATTTATTTTGTGCACGTAGAGCGAAATGGTAAGAGGATTATTAACAAGAAGAAAAATAAAATGAAGGCAGATCGTTTCCTTCCCAATACTGCACGCAAACTAAAATGAATGAATTTAGATCGTTTCCTTCCCAATACTGCACCCCCTAATATGAAAGCAGAAAAAAGAACAAAACAGAAAAGAAAAGTAATTTATCATTGAACACTGATTTCACAAATAGCAAACTCTAGACAACTTCCATTCTGTCTGGGGACAATCCAATACTCTTCTTCAGCATAATAAGCAGTTTCGACGACCTCTGTTTATTTCTTTAAGACAAAGTCTACAAACAAAAGGCTCGCATGAAATGTTGATCAGTAGTACGCTTTTCGAGGGTTGTTCTGTCAAGATGAAATGGTAGACCATCAGAACAAGGCTAGCCTTGTAATAATTGAACTTGCAATTCTACGGAGGATACGGTGGACAGTTTATTAAACTAATAACCAATATCAAATACATGAAGGAAAGGACAAGAGAAGCAAGGGATAATACCAGAGGGTTTGGCCTGTGACGGTAACCAAGCATCATTCGCTTCTTATACTGCTCGTATATATCATCATCAGGAGACACCTCCCCAGGGTTGTGAGCACCAACACCCAAGTGATCCTTCTTTACATTGCCAGCCATGATCGGATTTGAAATACCACTTCTGGAGCTCCCCAGACCCTCACCTGAAAGCCAAACACAATATTATCGGGCTTCTACTCCACATTACAAAGCAAAAACAAATTATTAAACAAATAGAGAAAATAGAGAAGTCCAACTACATTCTCTGAAATAATTACAATCTGCTCAAGTATAACACACATTCCAAGACAGGCTGCAAAGGAATTCAACAAAACCACAAATGATTCCAACTCTAATCTCATGCTCTGTTTGAGAAGGAGAGACGCACTGGAATAGTATGCATATCATGCATCTCAATCTAAGTATTCCAACACTTATGGTTATTATAAGGATGTTCTAGCAGATCCATTGTGGCCCCGCTTTCTAGTCCTTCGGTGAATAATGATCAAATCAACAAAATTCTTTAGTTCATGTTTTGATTCAAGAAAAAGGTAGTATTCATGACCACACTTTGTTCACATTTCCTTGCTGACCATCATGCAAAAGGTAAGCTGTAGAGTAAGTACACTTTATTAATAGAATAGTAAATGCTCTAATTTTATTACTTTGACTGATTGTTTACATCAGATCTCAGGTTCTCTACACTCCCTATCAAGGGTTCCATCAACAGCCCCTCAAGCAACTAATTAGAACTCCATCTCAATTTTCACGAAAGGTAATGCAAAATGCTATTGATAAATTCCCTGAACTGCTATCAGTAACTCATGAGCACACTTTGATCCGATTTCCAAACTAACTCATTATGCAAAATGTAGCTGTAAGAGCAATTATGGTTTTACTAAAAGAGTAATATTAACTGCTATCGGTACAACACATGATACAAATCAGGCACAGCTAAATAAACTAACGCAGGCCAAACGAACTAGAAGAAACATACTAAGAATAATTTATTCATTCTCTAGCAGGGAAAACAATTCAAATCCTGCCATTCACAGCAATCACATAGTTGAATATCCCATCAAGACAGAATTATTTGATTCATGATTTATAACTTCAGAGAAAATCAGAATTTCATGTGTGCACATGTGTGTGAGAGAGGGGGAGACAAGACTCAGAACCTTCTTTCCAACCCATTTTGGACAAGAGTTTATGGCCAACATTATCTGCCTGGATTCTAGCCCTTTCTGCAGCCTCTTTAGCAGCTTTTGTTGCAGCTACATCATTACAAGTAGCCAAGAATTTCTCAAGCTCTTCTGGTGGGATGTAATCACCCATGTGATGACCTTTTATGGAAGAAGCTGCAGTGCCACCAAAATTTAAAAATAAGACCATTATATGAAGAAGGCATTTGGAGACCACAATTGTTCTGCACATAAAGCATATACCTTGAAGAGAGGCAGGAGGGGGCATCTCATCCTTAGACTGTTTAGGCTGTCTCCTCCTCTCTTCCTGAGCAGCTTTCTTCATGTAGAACTCCATCATTTCTATAGGATCTGTACCTGCTGGTGCACTAGATTCACCTGCAATATGAAAAAGAAGTAAATGCAACACCCAACAGATGGATACAGTTATACATAAAATCATATAATCGATGTGTGTCCTGACATAATGTGGGACTTAACATGCAGACAATTCATCTGTTCACACACGAGAAAGCAGTGATGTACCAAACAGCCACCAATACCTCTACGCAACAATGACATGATCAAAAAAGGCAACTGCTAAAAATCATGCGAGGCTACAACAATTTCTAGACAATCATTTTGATCTGATTAGGAAATCATTGTAGAATATAACCAAAACATATATTCTTTTAACATTGACCAGTGACTTTGGAACAGGGTGATTAATCCAGCATTAATTGGCTTTCAACATCATGCAAACAAATTCACTAAAAGAGCCGTGAAAGAGCCATGAAATGAAGTCTGTTTAGTAGACATTCTGATGTAGAGAGAGATTGATGGATTTGAATGAACCCGAGTCTGAAAGGTTTGTCCAGGTACAGAATTGGTTGATCTAACATTCAAAGGATCTAATTCGATACAATCTACAGACTCCATTCAGTTGACTTTCATCAAGTGCGAACATCTCCAGAGTGCTCAAGTAGCTTCTGTTTTTAAAATAACTTAAAGAACAGATTTGTTTTTCCTGTGGATTAAAAATAGAAATAAACTTCCAAATACATCCATTGTATACTGATAATGTGCTATTACCAGCTCTTCCTGAAGATGTTGACAATGAACCCTTGGGCTCTTCAGCAGCTTCGTATAAAGCTGAAGCGGGAATTTGGTAATTTGATTGCTGCTGCTGTGACCTTCGAGAGCTACCTGTGGATTTAGATGCCGAAGTACTTGTACCACCTATGAAGACAAAGTGTGCTTGGCATGAAAATTTCACTCTAATATCAACAAAATTTGAAGGAAAATTAAACAAAGCAACACAAACAGAGACTCCCAACAATACAAACAAAGAAATGAAGATCCTTCTTCTAAAGTCACATTACATTACTACTTTAATATGTCGAGCATTTTTATCAGTCATAAGATCAGATAAATGCAGTCTTAAGATGTGACATCGTGTCAAGATCTTCAAGCCTGGACTTTGTTACTAGACTTGAGGGCAAGAAACAAAATGCAACCAGGGAAGCTTTAGACAGTCTTAGCTCCCAGACAATAAATATAACTGCTACAAGGATAGCAATCGAAGGACTGACCACTAGAAGAGATATGAGAATCCCTGTTCTGTGAAAGAGCCTTTTCTTCTTCGGCAAGCCTATACTGATAATACTTGAAGTCTGGGCAATTCTCATCAAATAAAAATCTGCAGATAACACAGGCAAAACTTATAAATAAAACATTTAAGTCTCCAATGCACAACTTGAAGCAAAGGAAAAGGATGCCATCAGAATTAAAAGGAAAATCAATGTGTAATGAGACCAGTGTTACTCATGACTCACTTGAAAGGTGTATCTCCAGGATTCTTCTGGCGTGTAACATTCTCAAATTGCCTTCCATGTTTAGCAACGAAACTTGCTAGTTTATCTGCAACATTCTTCACTGTGGGATCACTTGGGGGAGGTGGTGCTGCACATCACTTATAAAACTGATTAATACCAAGAGCATGAACAAGGGAATGCAAATTACTCTTGTAGCAGGCGTGCCACATATGGAAAATCTTTCATTGAACATCTCTTTCCACCAATGTTGATTGGCACTTAAGATATAAGCTGCATTCATGAGACAAGAAACATTCAAGAACGATTTGTTCTCCTCGTTTGCTGGTCAAGATCAGAGTAGGCATTACCCAGATGATGGTTTCAATCGCACTATACTTAACTGGGGGAAGAAACTTTATTCCACAGCTAAAGACTCCTTTTTGAAAGAGATGTGTCCATGTAAAGCTTTAAAAACATGAAGACCATAGGAAATAATGAAGATTGACAACTACTGACAGTCCAACTGTGTGTGAAGGAAGGGGTGAGAAGAAAAATCATTTACAAAAACTTTAACTCTAGTCATCTGTTTTGCAAGTGCGTAGATCAAAGGAAACATTGACTTGTGACATACATGAATACCTTAATGTAAATTCAAACAATAAAAATCAAAAGCCAATGGAGAATGGAGAATAGAGTATGAAAATCTAGCAAGAAATAGGTATAAGCAGAAGCATTCTAGCAGCTGTGTGTGCAAGTGTGATAACTGAGGTCATATCTGACACTACAGCAGCAGACATCTTGTCAGGATGTAAAGCTGCATTCATAAATGACCAATATCTTCTCAAGTATCATCTATCAATCAAGAAGTTAAAACACCAAATAAATCACAAGAAGCTTTCAATGCAACTCAACCAGCTCAGAGAATATCTATATTAGTAGTAATTACCAACATCCAATCGTTTCAATGATTGTTCAGATGCATCCAGTTGACCGAACTTCTGCCTCTTTGCAGACACACCACCTGAAGTATTTACAGCATCTGCCTCAACTTCATCCTCGTCATCTTCACCCAACTTAACTGCAGGTGCCACAAGCTTTGACTTCTGTTTCAAGCTGAAAGCAAGTTTGCCACTGGAAGCAGTCTGGGATGTCTTTGATGCATCATTAGTCTTGAACTGCATAGTTACTTTACCAAAAGAAGGTTTAGGCATCACGGTCCCTGAAAAAATTGTTTTGGGTTTAGAATCCTTTTCTGCAGCACACTTATCCTTTTCCTGTTCCTTCTCATTCCCTTGCTGAAGTTGTTTAAACTTCTCCATAAATGAACCATCATTAACAAACAGACTAGATGGTGCTCCTTTGTCCATTTGCTAAAGAGCCAAATATCCTCAGGTTGTTTACAGGAAGTTACTGTCTGACAAGTAAGCTTTCAAGCAATTTAGACATACGTAGAGACCTTTAGGTCTGATCTTTACGACTGTGAGTCGTGCATTTCTTAATATAACAATGATAGTAAACAAAAAGGAACATGAACAACTACATTATCAATAATCCACCCAAATCCTTTACCAGAAAAATTATATCTTCTGCATCTCAAATAAGACCGGTTATTATCGACCATCCAAACCTGCCTATAATAAATTAATAATCCACACTAACTAGACCAAACCTGCCCAATTACTTCGTAGCTACCGAACCCCTCAACCCTAACCGCTTATAGCCCAAATCCCATTTTTAGCACTCTCAAATTCGTTTCAGCCCCTATAAAAACTTCTTTTAAAAAAAAAAAAAAGTTCAGCTTTCAAATTATAACACTCCTTTAGAGGTTTTCAGGAAAATAATAAAACTCCAAATCATAGAAGAACCCAAATAATTGAGAAATTCTATAATTGATATAGAAACGAAATTTCCCAATCATCTCACGACTATAATCAATCCCTAACTCTAATTAACTGACATTAAGTCAATTCAATTCAAAGCACAGAAAATATAGGAGCCAAAGAATTCCAATTTTTTTTAGATCCGCAAAAATAAGTAATTTAAACAGATAATCTAAAACCCTAAAACTCAAATCTGCCAAACAATAATCAATAAGCTTTAAAATCCACAAAATCAAAATTCGACGAGATTTTAAACTTTTGTATAGATACCTTAATGATTTATCAGAAGCGTTGATGTCAATTTGTGAAAGTTATTTAAGCAATGATTGTGATGATTTTTTGGGCTGGATAGAGAAGAAGAAAGAAAGGTTTTTTCCTTCTGAATTGGGGAAAGGGAAGGAGAGAGAGGCTAGGACTTGAGACGCATGAACGAGAGGATTTCCTTTGCCGTATATGGTTGGGTAAATTGACATTATTGTCCTTGGCGTTTGAGAAAATATGGATTATGGTAGCGTTACTTCATTTACTTTAGAGTTTAGACCCTGGATGTAAGGAGAAAACAAGAAAAAGACCATATTGCCACTTTACTGGTTTTGCGTGATGAGAATGGAAAGTGCATTTAATAAAATTTATGTAGAAAAGAAATGTTGAAAAGTATTTGATAACATTTATAAAAATATATTATTGGATAAAATATATAAAATATCAAAAAATTTGAATGATAATTATATTTTTAATACATTATCAATATTATAATACTATGTTGATTTATCAAAATAAAGATTTTTAAAATCTTTATTTATGTATATATTGTTTATAAGTTCCGTTCACACATATCATATACAATTAAAATTACAAAAAATATTAAATAAGTAATTCAATAATAAAAGTTTAAGATTAAAAAATTTATTCTTCTATAATTTTAGATTTGAGTTATATAATTATTAATATTAATAATTATTATAAATTTATAATTATTAAATTTAGGATTGATGCAAATTAATCAAGATACTACCTCAAACATTTCATATAAAAATATTTATTCTAATGTTGTATTATATTGCTAAAAATTAGTAGGACCATGGCCGAAAACTTTTGTTCGTGTAATGGACTCTCCATGCTTATTAATATAAATGCATATTATTTAAACAAACAATCTTTTTTCTTGCAAGAAAAGGCATTAAATTTTCTTATAACAACATGTGATATAGAAAAATATTTTTTAATATCCAACTATGCTGATAAATAGATTGATACAAATTTAATGGTGATTATTATTTTCAAGAGATCTAATTATAAATAATCACACGCGCATTTATATATCAACTACCAGATCCCTCTTCGACACTATAATCCATGATGTTGGAAGAGAATTCCCATGACTTAATGTTTTTTTTTTTTTTTTTCATGTTCTGATGTCTACTGAAAAAAAACAATTAAATAGACGAACAAAATCTTCTTTCTGTATGAACAAACAAAAACAAGCAAGGAGCTTACACTACCAATTCAACAATTTAGAGGAGCAACATAAAATAAAAACAAACATTACTTACTATCCCCAATTTCTATTACAGCTCCATCCAAGCAGTGCAGCAGAAAGCAAGAAGCTAGACAACCCGCCAGCACTGCAACATAACACGGAGGGAATTCCGTTCCCATGGACACAAGTAGGAGCTTAAAAACATTAAACATCACAACCCCTTTACCTTGCAACTTCCGTTCAAGAGCCTCTCTTTTACGTCCTTTCTGCTTATCACAACTCAAGAAGCATTTCAACCCTTCTCTTCCACTGTCTCAGTGCTACTCTCCTATTTACTCTCAATGTAATACCCTCGTTAACTATCTTTCGCGATATGCTTATGATTTTTTTTTATAATGTTTTTGGGGTGCTTATTGTTTAATTTTGTGGGTGTAGCTGGAAGAGGAAGTGGGAATTCTTTGCCCGATGGAGTGGGTAAGGGAGTTAACGAAGTCTCTCGCAATAAGAAGCTTCTTCAAGTGGTACTAGTTTCTCCTCAGGTACTAGCTATAATCTAAATTTCACACCTTTTTTATTCAAGATATAGTATCGTTGCTGGCTCAATGCAGTGTTTGTGTTGTTTTGGCTCTTAATTATCTAATTATAATCTAAATTTCACACCTTTTTTATTCAAGATATAGTATCGTTGCTGGCCAAATGCAGTGTTTGTGTTATTTTGGCTCTTAATCATCTAATTTTTTAAGTCAACTCATTGATTTTATTAAAGACGAAGTTGATCCATTGGAATTCGGGCGTGTTTATGTGAATTATATGTAATTGTTTTAGTTTGAGGTGTAATTAGATTGCTAATATATCATGTCGGGTGTAAGCCACTGGGGCAGTTAAAATTGAGGCAAGTTTAGATTGTTCAATCTTTGTTATTGTTGCTGTTCATGTTATTCGGTTCAGACATGACAATGGTCCATACAACGAGGGTTGACCCCTCCGGTAACTGCAGACATCCCAGAGAATTGTGATGGTGAAGATGCAACATTAATAGTCTAGAGTATTGGTTATAGACAGTCATGCAAAAATAGACTCACTTTCAAGCAAAAGAAAGAAGATCACCAGAGCATTATCTTTTGTACTTTATGGAGTAAAAGCATAGAGTTGTAGAGCCATTTAGTTTGAAATTGATAACACGAAATAACCTTTCATATACGGCCCTGTCTGTGCATGCCTACTACAGTCCCTTTAATTAAAAAGATGATCAATGAGAATATATGGTTGGGAGTTAGGGGTTGTAAACCATCCGGGTTAAGCTTGTGATGTTCTTGCTGTTGCTTGCTCAATATGTCCAAAATCAACCATTGAATATGATATATTTTGTGTAGTCTGTAAGCATTATCTGCTATAAATGTTCTGAAATCTGATGCTCCTATCTCTCATTGTTAGTTGAAGAGAAAACACAAAACAAGTTGAGCAGAATCCTTAAGTTCCTAGTAATTTGTGGTCAACTTGATGTTTCATGTAAAACGATCTGTTGGTGCTCATAAATTGGGTTGCTTCAATTGTTTGAACCTGAATTTTGAAATTGTGGGTTGGTTGGTTGGACTATATAGTTTGCATTCTGCTTGTTCGTTGTGAACAGTGCCTCTATGGTACCCTGTGTTTGAAACTGTTGTGGAATTTGCTCGTGCTGTTTGAGTTGTGACAAGAAGTAACCTTTTGTTGCTTGCTAAGTAGCTCTTGTGCGTTTGTGTTCACAAACAGAAGGAACATTAACGACTGTAGATTTTCATATATGGAGTAAATTAAATGGCTGTGCATCACATGAGAGCTCGATATATTTTCCCAGTTATTATTTTTTTTTAATCTTTCATTTCCCCTGTTATCAATTTCTCCAAATGTTAGAAGTATTTTGGTATCATCAAATTCAATAGCAATTAAAAAATATTTTTCCTGTTTCTTTTGGGTTGCAGACAACCTCAATTTCTCAAGGCAGCCTCATTTTTGTTGTCCTTGGCAGATTCCTGGAAATACAGGTTGCATTGCAAGAACATGTGCGGCAACGGCGGTTGGCCTACACTTAGTTGGGGTACTAATTCACAATTGATCATTTACTTTGTGATTATCACCTACTGCTCATTTGACATGCCTCTTTCTCTCTCAGCCCTTAGGATTCCAAGTTGATGATGCAAAACTAAAGCGTGCTGGACTAGATTACTGGCCGTATCCTTGCACATCATCTGTCAAGGGATTTTTTAGCTAGACATTTTGTCAGTGTATTTACTTGTTCCATATCCTTGATATGGGACTAAAGATTTATGTGTTTCTGTCTTTCTAAGGTTCAGACTAAATGAGCTGCTTGTGGAACTGCATGTTTTCTTCTTCTTTAACCTTAAGAAGATGGAAGAACAAACAAAAAAATGGTAATTTGATAGTGTTTAGTACTGGAAGAGCTTGACTTTTGTTCGTTGCACCAGACCCAGCCTTTTTAGTTGTTTCTGATTTTAGAGATAGAAACAACATAGATATCTTAGAAGCATTATTCTGCAAGATCATTTAATATTCAAATTCTATTAGCATTAACTTCATATGGATGCGTTTCCTTTTATCAAGTTTCAATCTTAGATATGTGGTTGTGAAAGTTCATGACTCCTGGGCAGAGTTTCAAGGCTATTTCAGGCAGCAGGTTTTGCTCATTTCTGATGGTGTATTTTGGAAAACATGTTTTCTTTCTTTGATTAAGCATATTACTGTCCCTTGATGCATGCAGGAAGGGGATAAACGTCTGCTGGCATTTACTAAAAGAGGAACAACAACTCATTCAGTAAGTCTTTCTTCTTGTCACGAATCATTAAGCAATTTTGCCATTCTTAAGGATCTCATTTGCAATGAGTGAATAACTGATGCATGGGTTTCAAAATCTATGACAGTCCCATAAATGCTTAAAATGAGCTACAGATTTGTATCTCTGTTTGCAGGAATTCTCCTATCGGAAAGGCGATTATCTAGTATTTGGCTCAGAAACATCTGGCTTACCGCCTGAAGCCTTGCTGGACTGCAAAAGCGAAATGTTTGGTGGTGGGATGATCAGGATACCTATGGTTGAAACATACGTTAGATGCCTAAATCTCTCTGTGAGTGTTGGCATCGCTTTGTATGAAGCTTCTAGACAGTTAAACTATGAGCAGCTTCAATTCCCCTCAGAAGATTTTGTGAACGGTGGCGAACAGTCATTTATCACCGAGGATATTTTTGCTTGATATTAATACATCACCAGCAAACCAGTGAGACCATCAATGATTATTTGGAAATTTTGGATAACAACTTGTACTTTTTTGGTTAACAGGAATTTTTAGGAGAGGTAACATTCAATTTACAAACCAAAACAGTATTTAACGTTGTTTTGGTTGAAACTCGTTGCGATGGACCATGCAAAACGTGCGCTTCAGCAGAAATGTTCGTGGATTGTGTTTTTGAGAGCGTGTTGTGTGTGTTTCGCCACCGGAACTCTTCAATCGTCATAATCCAGAGTTATGTTTTGTGGGCCTCCGACCATAACCTTCTCATCCAGTTAAATGCTTCTTTGCTCTTCATGAAACACCAAATTACATGCAGGACGACTGACACTCCCAGATGAATTGCTGACTTCGTTCAATTTTCTCTTAAGATTGGTGTTCACCAGAAACTTGCATTGCAATTCAGAAATTGTAAAAGTTAATAAGTGAAGCTTTTTGTCCAGAAACGGATAAACATGCACGTGCTGGAATCTGAATATCCCAGAAACATGTATTTTTCATCAGCCTTGTCACAACCACCAAGAAGAAAACAAACGATAATAACCAGATAAACAGCAGAGCAAACTTAAAAATAATTAAGTGAATCAGGTGATTAAGCAAGTAGCTACTGAGACTGTGACTCCACCGACATGAAACGGTTAAATTATCTGTCATTATTTCACGATCCAAAATCTCATGGCATTGTCTCCTTTTTTTTTTTTATGAATAGAGGTGTCTGTTGGAGGTTGGCCGTTTCACATGACAAGTCTCAAAACTTTCAATGATTTTCTAATTAGGACAACGCCATGTTCTTGCATGATTGATCATAATCCACTTATCCTTCGTTAGGCCGTTTATACGTTTGGATCTTTATGATCAATGTCTCTCTCTCGCTCTTTTTTCTTACATTGTTCTTCTTTTATATTCCCTTCAAAACTTCTCTAAATGTGACCATATTCCACAAGAGGTCTTAAGCATTCAAAGAACTTGAACCGATAGTTAAAAAGGTGGGTTCATCATAGGCTTTCACTACCTGCTTAATTAACAATTACAAGCCGAAATGAAACTCTTTGGAATCTATATGGTCAATGTTAAGAAGATTTTAAACTATAAAATGCTGAATACAGGGGATAAAATTATTTAAATTCATCCTTTACCTAACCATGTTCATAAACAATTCTGGGAAAAATTAACAGTGCTGATGATAATTTGTTCTACATCCAACAGGGTATAAAGCAGGAAGGGCGCCTATAGGCTGAGAAACAAAATGCACCTACCCATGTGTGCATAGACATGTGCTTTCGTCCTCATACAGCATATAAGATTATTTACCCGATATTGTGAGAGCAGTGGGCCTGCACATTTGATTGATACACTATCTAAAATATCTCTTTGCTTTTTATCACATGATATACACACAAGTTGCTTGTATATGGTGGGGTCATAATTTAATTATCTTGTTCACGGATACACCTTGCCATGTTTCGTATTGCGTGAAAAATAAAAATCGGTTAATTTTTTTTATATAATTTTTTTATATTGTTTTAATATGTTAATATTAAAAATAAATTTTAAAAAATAAAAAATTTTATTATTTTAATATATTTTTCAACTACTGCTACAATTACAAACACCCCTTTGTCCTCGGGCTTTTCATAAAAGAAGAAGGAAGAAGAAATCAACTGTAAAGCAAGAACGGAAGAGAGAAGCAAGATTATGCTGTAGAGCTCCAAGATTACAGAAGCCAGATAGATAACTATGGATTGCATTATCATAATAAATAAATGAAGGAGTCCCTTCTAAGTTTAAAATCCCATCAAGATTTTTGATCAATTGATTACCGAGTAATTGAAGCACAAGGATCAGGAACAGAAGTAAGAGGCACGGCACATTCGAAGATTTTGAAGATCCTGTTAGCATCTGTTTGTCTTATAATTTAAGGATTTTTTATGTAAATTTTTTTTACTCTGATGGGCATACGTTTTCTATTCATGGACACCTAATTTATGAAACATTTACTAACTTGCGTCCTCGCCTGGGTCCCTTCAACAGAACACACTGGCTCCACCATGCCAACCAATCAAAAGCTTAATTTCTTCTTCCAGGGAAGTCGAGGAGAAGGAAGAACAGTTGATGTCACTCAAACCCAGTCCTGTACAAGTCACAGCCCGATTTTATCCTTGTAATGACTTTGAATATAGCACATTGCTTTCGTTGTAGGGACCTTCACTTAGGACGACGCATAACGTCTCCTGTTAGTTGATACAGTACTTTCTTACTTCTTCGCCCTGTCTTTAAATGGTCGCCTCGCTTTCTTCTTCTTCTTCTTCTTTCTAGGTCTATATCTTTCATAACTATTACATGGTTACATACTTACATCATAGCTTGTTCGAAACACTGCCGAAGCTTGATTTGTATGTACATTTGATGTGAGGAGCAGTGACAATATTGCAGAGGCAAAAGATATTCGGACACGGGCCTGCCAGTCATGGGAAAAAGCTTTTTGGTATAGCTGGTGGGGTTTATCCTGGATGAGTCCTTTCGATATCATCATATCTTGTGCCAAAAGTGAGTGCAGAAATCCCCTCACGGAGGAGAGCCCTGTGAGCTGTAAGACTCATTCAATAGTAAAAAGGAAAAAGGAATAAGGAATTATTAGAATGATAATGAATGTTTTTAAAAGTATTTTTATTTGAAATTATATAAAAATAATATCTTTTTATTTCTAAAATTTGCCTTGATAACATCATATTATAATAATTTTAAAACATTTAAAAAAATCCAGAACTACTGCAACACGACAAACACTTTCTGAAGCCCAAATGAAATTCAAGAACTTACGTGCAAAACATAAAATTGAGGTAAGGTTAACATTTAAGAAGATATTAGTTTTTTTGTACATAAATGCGGTTCCTCGTCATGGCATTAGTTTCGGTAAGAATATGGAGATTCTTTCAGGAGGGTTTAAGAAGAAACAAGTTCTCTCACTCCCACATAAACACAGGAATTCGTTGTATCAGCATCACTCATTAATTTTGGGACAATAATTAGGTTGAAGAATTCTCCTCGATGTACTAATGAATTAGCACCGATTATGTCGTTGATTACTGTACTCTATAAATCTTGGTTTATTCGGTAAGATCTGCTTTTGTAAAGTAAAATTTGAAAACAAGAAAAAGTCTTAATCATGAGGGCTGTGATTCTTGTTCTGAAATGATGGTAGGGTCTCTGTAACGTTAATGTTAGATAGGTTTTTTATTAAACTAGGAAAATAAAAATAAAAATTAAACAAACCAAACCGACTAAAAATAAAAGAAGTAAATAGGGTTTGGTATCGGTTTAAGATTTTCCAAATCAATTGAAAAATTAATTATAAAAGATGTTTCATTTTCTTAAAAGATTGCTATTCATGATGATTTTTTTTTTCCTTCCAAAACCTTTAAGACTTGTATATTTTTATTAAAATATAAAATTTATATTGTTTCTCGTGTATAAAGAAGGACATGTTGAATGTTTGGATAGGTTTTATTTGCAACAACTTTTGTGATTATATTTATATATTTTATTTGGATAGGTTAATATTTTTTTCTATCTTTTTATATTTATGTGATTATATTTATATAAATTATCAAGTATATATAAATATCTAATCTATTTTATGAATTGATTTCAATTTATTTTTTATTTTATAAAAATCAACCAGATTCAGCCATAAAAGCTCAAAAAACTCCATAAAAAATCTAAAATATTGATAGGTTTTGTTGGTTTTACTTTTTAGAAAACCAAACTAAATTAAAATGGGTCTGGTTAAACTGATCTTCAATTAGATTCAATTCTAAACATTTCTTTTTTAAAAAATACCGAACATGAACTTTTGCATACGATGTCTTTATTAGATCCAAGTCTTTGTTTTTTTTTGGCATTTCCCAGCAGATAATGTCTTGTGCATAGAGAGCGCACAGCTGGAGGGAGGAGGGCCATTTATATTTTTCCTGCCCGATAACAGAGGAGGCTGTCTCAGGGCCCCGCGGTCTCGCTCACCTATACAGTTCATGGAGGCCTTAACTGGATATTCGATTGCAATGTAATAGTGACTGGGGAGAAAAGGGCACAGAAACCATACTTGGAAACAGAACCGGAAACTGTGATTGTTTTTGAATTTTTCTTGCCGAGAAGAAGGCAAAACTAAAGAGTAAAGACCAATGTCCCACTTTTTTTTTAAGAGATTTGACAAACGAGTGTTAGTTTCGTGAATTTCTTTTCCTTTTTTTTCTTTCAAATTTTTTCTTTAAAAACAGAAAACTAAAATATATTAAATAATCCTTAAATCCTTACGTGGAGTTAGGATTTATAACCTAAACTTACTAGTGCATTTTCTAGCAACTAGTCACATTATTTAATTATCTAGGAAAAATTATAGCGTGATATATGTGAGCATTTAAAATGATTATAATTAACTTATCAATATTTATTTTTTTTATAAATGGACACTTGAACTCTTTAAAAGAAAAAAAGAAACTAAATCATGGGGATTGAAGTTGAACCGTAAATTAGACAATAGATCAAGGACAAGCTCGTCCAAAACAATATATATATAACTCACCTCATCTTCCAGTTTCCAAAGCCTCCTCCCCTCCTCTCTCTCTCTCTCTCTCTGTCTCTGACACAACACTCTCTGCTTTCATTGCCGACATCCTGCTCTTAAAAACACAAAAGCTAATACATTCTAGGAATTAAAGACGCGTCCTCCGAGCAAAACTCAAAATCGCCAGAGATGAGTGCGTTACTCACAACACTAGCTCTCCTCTTCACCCTCATCTACGCAGCCTCTTCCAGCTGCACTCCATCAGACCTAGCAGCATTACTAGCCTTCAAGTCTTCCCTCAATGAACCATACTTAGGCATCTTCAACACATGGTCAGGCACTAACTGCTGCTCCAACTGGTACGGCATCAGCTGTGACCCCACCACAGGCAGAGTCGCGGACATCAACCTGCGAGGTGAATCCGAAGACCCCATCTTTGAGAAGGCTGGCAGGTCAGGCTACATGACAGGTTCCATCAACCCTTCAATATGTAAACTTGACAGGCTCTCTACGCTCATTCTGGCAGACTGGAAAGGGGTTTCGGGTGAAATTCCTGGATGTGTTGCTTCTTTAAGTAATCTCCGAATCTTGGATCTTATAGGCAACAAAATATCTGGCAAGATTCCTGCAAATATAGGGAATCTACAGAGACTTGCTGTTTTAAACCTTGCTGATAATGGACTCACTGGAGAGATCCCTGCTTCTCTCACAGCTTTGGCAAATATGAAGCATTTGGATCTTAGCAGCAATAAGTTGACTGGTCAGTTGCCAGCTGATTTTGGTAACTTGAAAATGCTTAGCCGTGCATTGTTGAGTAAAAACCAGCTGAGCGGAGCAATACCAAACTCTATATCGGGCATGTATCGGCTAGCAGACTTGGATTTGTCTGTTAATAAAATCTCGGGTTCGGTACCGGGCTGGATGGGCAGCATGCGGGTTCTTTCTACGCTTAATCTGGATAGTAACATGATTTCCGGTCAATTGCCAGCATCTTTGTTGAGCAGTACCGGTTTGGGGATATTGAACTTGAGCAGGAATGCTATTGAAGGTAACATACCGGATGCTTTCGGGCCGAAATCTTACTTCATGGCTCTTGACTTGTCTTACAACAAATTGAAGGGTCCGATACCCGGTTCACTTTCGTCGGCAGCATATGTGGGGCATTTGGATTTAAGCCACAATCATCTTTGCGGACCAATCCCTGTTGGGACACCATTTGATCACCTTGAAGCATCCTCGTTTAGTTCTAATGATTGTCTTTGCGGGAATCCATTAAGGACTTGTTAATGTATTAATAAGCCGATAAAGGGTGAAACGGGGAGTCTCGTTTTTCTCCCGAAATACCGGGTTGTTCTAGAGGTGTGCTCAAGTGTCATTATTGTAAAAGTTGATCATCATATTAAGTGTGAGTTATTTCTATATTTTATTAATGTAATTGCAATGTCATGTATGATGATGTTGATCCTAAGCTGAAATGGACACAATGTAAAATAGTTGCATGCACGTGATAACACAGCATGAGCTCGATTGACAGACATTCCTGGGAAAGTGTGATCAAGATCATGCACTATTAATTAATTTCTAAGCATCATTATTATTGCTTAATGATGAACATTGCTGAAATAATTGCAGGACACTAAGGAGAATCCAGACATGAAAAGATGAGGTGAGTTGGTTCTCTCACAAGAGAGGAATGTTTGGCGTAATTCTGTTTGTTTTTAAAGCATATTTTATATTAAAATAATATTTTTTATATTTTTAAAATTATTTTTAAAATCAGGAAACCAAAATGATTCAAAAAAATATAATTTTTTTTAATTTTTAATAAAAAATTATTTTTTAAAAAAACACTAGTTGATTCATGTTTTTAAAAAAGCTTGAGTTGCAGTTATTTTTACAATATATTTTTAATATAAGTATATTAAAATAATCTAAAAACAAAACAAAAATATTTAAATTAAAAAAATTAGTCTTTTCCAAAACATTCTTAAAATCAAAAGCAATACTAAAAGAAATCCAAAGCACTTTCCTTTTTGTTTTTTCTGCTTTTGGATATGCAAAAACAGCATCCACGTGATCAACAACAGCAGGATCATAAAGAGATTCGCATTATTTGTATGAAAAGATTTGCTTTACTTATTATTTTCATAGATGTGCGGTCTATCTTCAAGGCCTTCGGTGCCTGGAGGAACAGAAGTGAAGGCTATATATCTTTCTGCACTTCAAAAAGAAATAATCAATGAATACATAAAGTTCCTCAATTTCTTTAACTGCTAGCACTGTGCACGAAGCGCAGAAACAAATCAACTTCCATTTTTTGCAAGGAGGTTAGACAATAGTTATGATCTGCTGCCCTATTTAAGATACCCTAGCACAATGCATTGGATTTGAGCAAGCTCTTAACAAGCAGCGGCATGAACCAGTTATTGTTTGCATAAGATAGCACATACCCATACTTTCTCGCGTGCATTTATCGAAGATAGAACTTAAATTTCTCACACAGCATTAATTTATGATATTGTTAGGTGGGAAGAGAAGCAAACACAATAGCAGAAGTCAGACTCTCATACAGCAATGCATGTTCCAATGTAATAAATGGTGCGTACCTCATTGATTACAATACAACAATGCTGCTCCCTTCTCACTGATGGTGCCAAATAGCGATATGGGCGTTGGTTTGCTGGCGTACACTGCATGTTTCTGCTTCATTGATGAAAACTCGGCTAGTCTTTATCCTCACAAAACAGAAGAGAAGAGGTAGCATGAACATTTACCTTCCAAAAACTGGCAAACTCCAGTCTTCAATGGAAGGTCGTTAAAAGTTCGTGATAGAAACAGCTTCCAACAACACTGGACGAAACTTGCTATTTCTAAGTTTCTTCTTGGATTTCGGCTCAAATCCAGTTAAGCAAACCATTCACTCGTGAAACCAAGTTACCCCTGGTGTCGTGATTTCTCTCATTGACATCCAGCAAACTGCATCAAGCAGCACTTTTCTAGTGACTGTTAATGTTGTTGATAGAAATCCACCAGCATTGATCTTAAAACCCCTGTTGCGAAACAGGTAGATGATTTTCCGGAACATTTTCTATAATATTTTGAACAGTCATATATAATCCAGAACAAACCATAAGACATGTACTTCTTATCATCATTAAGCTGAATGTTGCAACATCTAGTTTAGTGTTTTCGCCATTGACTGAATTTCGCGAATATCCAGTCATTCCATGATTCGATCGGTCATGACGAAGAAAATTTTAACCAGATTGAAACATCCAATTAAACGACAAGACAGTCACTTGGGTTTTAAAGATGACTAAGTTATTTTTGCGTGTTTTTGAAAAAAAAATTATTTTTTTTATTTTTTTATATATTCAAATCATTTTTACATGTTAATATAAAAATATATTTTAAAAAATAAAAAAATATTATTTCAATACAGTTAAAACAAAACACACACAATTACCACAAACAAGAACCAGCTAGATCCTTGTATCGATAATTTAATCTGCCTGGAACAGTAAATTCCCCTATTGGACATGTCTTTCAATGGTGAACATAAAAAGGAACCTGATGTTATGAAAAGATAATCTTACCTTTGATACACATCAGGTAACGGGGAAGGAGGGCCTTGCAAATGCTCGAAGATATGTTATTTTAACTTCCATTTATTAGTTATTTACCAGATTTGATTTAAAACAAAAAATAACGTGACAAACAGTAAAGGCATCTCAAGCTCAAGAAAATCACATTTCAGATTCAAATCCAATATTCCAAAATCCCTCAGGCGTCATGGGAGGTGCATACTTGTATCGATGCCTAGAAACACCATCATGATGTTCACACCGAACGTTCTGATTATTACCATCAGCAGACTTACCTCCATTATTGGGAAGAACTGCATCATAGAATTTTTTGCACTGCTTGCATTGAACTCCTTTCAAGTTTTGCCGCTCAGCTTTCTTTCGAACTGGTTCAACATACTTGAAACCTCTTTTTCCATCTATTGGAACTGGCACCCGCTGCTCCCCAGGGCTACGATCAACATTTGTATCCTGCGTTTCATCATCTGAACTGCCAGGGTCCATGTTTTTTTCTTTCTGAACTACAACTTGAGGATCATGAACTTCTTCCTTCATGGCTTTGTCCAAGTCTGCCCTCAGGTTCTCCAATGGGGTATCAAGGAAATCGTCGTGAGGGTCAGGCCCATCTTTTCCTTGACGAGATCTAGTATCTATCCAACTAGATGCAGGTCGCTTTGTGCCAATTATTCGAGCGGATTTTACAGTGGGAGGACATTTTGGTGCAGCATAACCAGAAGTTGGAGATTTGATGTTTGCGATTGGAATTGATTTCACAACTTCATTGTCCACCAAGACATTGCTAAATTCATTTTCAGTCTTGACTTCCTTCATCTCACAAGGCGCGGCAGATGCATCAACATTTTTGTTCCCACGGTCTAAAATACCAAGCAATAGAAGATCGGTTAGGATCAGGAAGAAATGCACATGCAATTTATGAGAAACTACATACGCCCTTGAGGTTTTTTTTCTGGCAGGATTTTATAAAGCACAAACATCATAAATTCAGGAAAAAAAAAAAAACAGATTAAACATTCAAAGTACCTACCAGGAAAATTTAGCAATTTATCTGCAATCTACGAAGCTACAACTACTAACGAATCACCACGGAATTAAATTGTCTAGTTCTCTTTACTTTATAGAAACATGAAGTAAAGAATCCATAAAACCTTACCAGTTGAAGTTGTCAGTTGATGTTTCAAGGAACCACTTTCATCTTCTAATCTGTCATTAAGCAAATTCTTCATAGTAAGACCAGACTTTGTGCAGAGATATTTATATTGAGACCTCAACTTTATGTAGAGACCATGCAAATCCCTCATCTTCCTCTTCTCAGCCAGCAACTCACAATCCTTCAATTCAATTCCGTGAAGCAAGTTTTCATACGAAACCTTTCTTTCAGCCTCTTTAACGCTGCTACTGAGATTTGCCCGTAGCTCATTGACCTTCTCCTCTAACCCATTCACTTTGTCTAAAAGTACCTTTTTATCATTCTCAGACTTCTCCAACTGTTCTTTTTGCTTCAAGATTTCCACAGCATTTATTTCAATTTGTTGAAGTAATTCAGCTTGCAATACTCTCCCGTCTTCAATTTCTTCCGTTTTTTCCCTTAACTTTTTTTTAAGTCCACCAAGATTCTCCTCCAGACATTCCACTTTGCACACAAGTTGTTCCTTCTCCTTTCCATTCTCAGTCCTGAACTTCTCGTTATCCTCAATCAGTTTCAATAGAGACAAAGCTTTCTTGCTCAAACTGTTTGCCAACTCTGTTTTCTCTGCTACCTTTTCTGTCTTCGTCCTAACCTCCTCTTCTAGCTCTTCAACATGTTTCTCTAAGCTCTTCACTTTAGCAAGCAGCTCATTGGTCTTCTCCTCATTCGTTTTCAGTTCCCTTTCTTTATCCACAATCATAACTGCCTTCGTTTGAACCAACTGAAGTAACGTATTCTGCAATTCCATCCCCTCATCAACTTCCTTATACTTCTTCATAACCTCCTGCTCCAGCTCATCAATTTTCGATTCTCGATTTCTTAGTATAGCAAGCAGCACATTTGCCTTCTCATTCGGCTCCCCCGCCGACTTTTCCTTCCCAGCCTTGAGAAGCTTGTTTTCTTCAACAACTTCCTGCTTCTCAACCCGAAGCTTCTCAATAAGCTCCAAGAGATATTTTTCCTTTTCTTTCCACACCCCTTCCGCATCCGAATAAATTTTCAGCAAGCTCTTGGATTTCGTTTGATAATTCGGGTAAAGCTGGTTACAGAATATGTATTCTATTTGAGAAATCCTGTCTTTTGCTTCTTGAATTGTTGCTACCAGTATAGCACTCAGCCCTGAGACATCACCGGCTTCTAGTTTCGGGCAACACTCCAGGAGCTCTCCCTTCATCTTTCTAAAACGAAATTTTGTGAATTTTAATTACAAGATCCGCAATGAACAGAAACCAAATTAGTTTCATGATGGATTGGAATGCAGATAAAAGCTTAATTAGGAGAAACTAAGCACCTTAAACCTGAAGTTTTTATATTCTGCAAATGGGGGGTTTTTTTAACCTCGTTTTCTCAGGAAACAAACAGCAAAAAGGAAATGGAAATGTAAAGAAAAAATAAGGAGAGAATTTGGGAATACCTTATATGATTGAAGTGGATGGATAGATCTGAATAGAAGTGGCGTTGTGAATTTGTTGAGCAGGCGATGGCGGCTTAATTGTCCTTTCAAAAAATCAAAACGAAAAGCTTCGCGGGCATGACATTTGCTTTCATGCGGCAATGGACTGGGCCTTTTCGCTAATTGATAGTCCACTATGCAAATTGTATTTTTTTAAAATTTTAATTTGTTTTTATTATTAAAAATTATTAATATTATTTTGATATATTTCTATCAAAAATAAATTTTAAAAATAAAAAATATATTATTTTAATATATTTTTAAACAAAAAATATTTTAAAACATAATTATTATTACAATTTTAAACACGCAACTTCTTTTGAATATTTATATATATAATAGTGGTATTTTCAGCATAAAAAAGTTTTTTTACAGTATTTTCTTAGGGAGTGTCAAATCAAAATGATTTTCTATTAATTTATTAATACATTTTTTTATTATCTTGAAATTCAAATTATAAAAAATAGATAATGAGAATCAAAATTTTAATTATTATATCATATACGTAGTTTAAATCCAGATCATCTTATTAATAAAGAATATTTTTATATTATTTAAAATAATGTAATTCAGAGTACAGACGGACCGATTGTCAGAGAGCAGCCTAGTTGCAAAAACGTGAGCAAGCTTTAACCAGGCCCAAAATCCCCGAGAACATGCCCATCTTAAAAGGAAACAGGAGCTTACAAGGGGGCATCAGAGGTGGGTCTCTTGCGCTACAAAGATCTCCATACCTCTGTTGGCACAAATAGGTGGAAAAGTTGAGCTCATGCTAAAATGTACAAAACGTTTCGACACCAAACTAACATGGACAGTCAGTTCTTGGCGCAACTGAATGACAATGGAAGCATACACGTTATGAACAGCCAAAAACCTCTATTCCACTCTGTTCGCAAGTAAAACAGCCATCGATTTTCTTGTATACATGAAGCCATGCATAGCCCTTTGTGTGGTTATGGTTATTATGTTGTAAGCCCTCAGTTCGGATGCATCAGCAGATACACAAGCACTCGTTGCCTTTGCAGGGGTAATGGACAATAGAGATGAAATGCTAGATTAAACATCAACTACGAGATACTTGAAACTATCAATGCATAAATAAAAAGTCAAGGATATTCTCTGGTAAAGATGCTCCCTTAAAAAACTCCAAAACAAAATGAAATTCGCTAGAATGCTCAAAAAATATGGCCAAAACTGAAATTAAAACACAACGGGGACAGGTTACTTCACTCTTCTTTGTCATCAATGACCATGGTGCCCAGTCCCTTGAATCCCTCTAGAGGTAGCTCTGAAACAGTGACAAGGGAGTAAAATTCTTCCTTGGCATCTTGATCATCATTCCTCTTCCGTGCAACGCGAACACGAACTCTCCTTGGGACACTCCTAATACCACGGCTCCAGATATGCTTGTTTAGCTTAACATCAACTCTAACATCAGTAGTCCCCATGGCCTTATGAGCAAACTTCCTTATTTCCTTAATGGCCTTTGGAGCCTTCTTCTTGAAGGTGCTGCATATAGAAATCAAACATTTTTTTCAAAACAAATCATATCAACCACCCAAGAAGAAAGATGGAGTTGGCTATCAATGAATGAGCACTACTTTGCAAAATCTATTCAATTGCACTAATTACATGCCTAGCAAAGTTTGAACTTCTTAACCCTCGCAGGTCAAAGCTTAAATTACATCAGTTTTAAGAAGATATCCTAGAATGTGAAAATGTCTGCGATAAAGGTTTAAGACAAATAACGCAGCAAGGAGTTATAAAATGTACAGCAAATGCCCAAGATTTGTAATCCCGCATGGCGAAAAATCATTTTATGTAAGCAGGTACAAGAAAATTAACCTCGCAACTCTGAAGAAAATATATTCACATTTATTTCAAGGGGAAAAGGCTGTAAAACGAAGATGAAAACCGAAATCTCAAGTCAATTAAAAGCAATATAAAATGAAGTCGAACTAAAAAAGAAATAGGTTACAAGAAAACAATGCGCAAGAGCATAAGGGCTCTCTTCTAAGAATAGGATATATATATAGCCCTATGATTGTTTCTTCAAGTTCTCTTAGAAGATTCATAAAAGCAACTAATCAAGTTCTTCTTTCAATTCAATAGTAAATAGCCTCTCTTCACGATAAACCAAAAAAATAACTTCAACCTTCCAATCTAATTTGTTGTTTTTCCCGGGAAAAAATACACCTTCCAGTATAGAAATACTTCAATACCTCAAAAACCTAACAAATTCTTAAATCATATCTAAATGAAGAGGAAGAAAGTCAAGTACCATCCATGCAAGCGTTTATGGAGGTTGATGGTGTACTCTCTGGTAACAACCTCCTCCTTTCTTCCTTTCCCTGATTTCTCTGGCATCTTTGCAGCGCACCTATTCACAGAAAGGTCACAACCTTCCTCTTTCTTTCGGCTGCTAGAACTAAACCCTAGCTACTGCTCCACTATTAATACGCTGCCACTCTATAATAAATATCCTCGTCTTTCCGCAAAACTACCTATATACCCTTTCGTCGAGGCTTTTTTTGTCATTTGGATTTCTATATTTTAAAAAAAAAAAAAAGCGCTGGACTTTGTTTCCTGTGTCGGCTCAAGTCTGGCCCCAAGGGGAATTGACATATGGGCTTCATTGCTTGAGACCAAGTAAAAATGGACCAACAGTCCAGACCTTTTTGTTCAAGTTTGACTGGAACTAACGTTGTTTTAGCTTCGGTGTAAAAAAGCAAGCGGGAAAAGCACAGCAGAACAGAAGAAGAGAGAAAATCCAGGGCACACTTCACTTCCCTAAAGAAAGCGAGGTTCTTGCTTCTTCTTTTTTTGTTAATTTATATTTAGTTTTTTTAATAGTTTTCATCATGGATGTGTTCCTCGTTTCCGTGGATGATCCTTTTCTTTTTGTATAACTCTAGGGGATTTTGGATTTCTGTGTAAAGAGGAGCTGCATCATTGATTATATAAGATGGTAATTGAGATTATGTGTTAAAATTTTTAATCTTGTGATTAAGGTTTAATGTGTGTGATCAAATATGATTTCAGTCCGGAAGGAAAGAAACAGTATTGGATTTGGCTAAGTTTGTGGACAAGGGTGTTCAAGTCAAGCTCACTGGTGGTAGACAAGGTCGATACTTTTTACCTTTCTGCTTCTATTTCTATATGTAGATATTTTGGATATGGATTCTGGATTATGATTTGTTTTTGCATTGTTTTGGAGTTCAGTTTGGTTGTTTGGGGTGATTAGGTTAAAGAAAAGAGAAATGAGAGGACTTGAAGTGTATTTACTAAAAGTGAATGTTAGGTGCAATGTTGTAATAGTCAAATTTTCTCAAGTTGGGTGTAAAGGGTCAAACAAGGATTTCCTTTTTTTTTTTGTTTTAGGCATTAGCTGGAAGGCAGATGACTAGTATGGACTATGGAAGGACCATGTTTAAAATGTGGCTCTGGAAATCACCTCGCATTGTAGAAGGTGTATTTCAGGGGATGATGATCGTGTAATAGATGCTCACTTTTGCAATTAGAGATCTGCTAGCTTTTATGTGGTGTTCCTAAGTGTTGTGATTTTAGGTTTTGAATTAGAAGATTTAGGATATAGGTTCGTCATTTGTCATAAGAATATAATACATTGGGGCACAAGCCATGCTTGAAATTGTTTAGTGGAGACGGGTGTGGAACAGATATATGAGAATGAGATTGTGGATATTGAATTAATGGCTAATTTTTGGTCAACAAGTAAGAAATATTTTTGTGTAATTTTTGTTGTTGTTTGCATATACCTGGCAGATTTTAGAAAATTTTCTTTCTGCCACTACTTAATTGAGATAGAGATTCCAGATCTTTCATAAATAAAACATTGTCACTTTCTAACTGTGGCATATAAGGCTAACCTCTTGCTCTTTTGGGCTCAGTGACTGGGAATTTGAAGGGATATGATCAATTGCTAAACCTTGTCCTGGATGAAGCAGTAGAATTTCTAAGAGGTAACCATTTTACGTTGTTCTAGCAATGTATCATGGTAGTTTAGCATCAATTTTTTAGTGCATCTACCCAACATATTTCTGGACTTGTTTTAGAGCATCTCTCCAGGTAGTTCTGTTATCCAGTCACCTAAGTCATGGAAACTAACCATTTTATTCTATTTAATTCATGTTAACAACAGCCATCTCCTTTACACTATCATTTCATTTGGATGGGTTGGATTATGTAATAGTGTTAGCTCTAGAATTGCACTTTGGGGGTGGAAAGAGCTCGTCATTGAGATCATCTTGAAATGTGTAATAGTTTAGTATCAAGCATCAACTTGTTTTAACTTCTGCTAGATTTTTTTTGAATTGTGCAACTGAAGTTGCATTGGCACTCACTGAATGCTGAAGTTTTATCTATATAGTTATGTGTGTGCTATTTACAGTTTCTGAGAGAGAATGCATAAGGATTGATTTTGATTTCTTTTCACTTGGGTTGCAGATGCTGATGATCCACTAAAGACCACTGACCAGACAAGGCGCCTTGGCCTGATTGTATGTTTTTTTCCAATCTCATTTATTCTATTTATACATTCACAAAAAGGGTCTAATTTTGTATGAACCCAAACTGGCACTTATGTTTTGAAATGTATTATGACCAGACGTGTGGTGTAGGATTGCTAGTGAATTACTTGACCCAAAATTATCGTATAGAATGAGTTTGGACCAATATTTCTTTTGAAAGTCCAAATGACATCGGTACAAATTTTTCTAAAATTTTGGCATGTGCTGGACAAGATGTATCGAGCTGAACCTTCAGAGCAGTATTATTTTCTCAAATTGATATAAAGGCAGGGCTTATTGTTGTTGAAATGATTTTTTTTAAAAGAAAAAAAGTTGTTTAAATTGGACTCTTGAAGAGGTTTAACTCCACACTAATCCAGATCTTTTATATTTTAGAGATTTGTCTTTGTTAGATGTTATACTGATGCTCTTATTACTACAAACTACTCGAGTAGTTAAGGTTCCTATTGGATCTTATAGTTTTTTCATAAATTTGTTGTCATTGTGACAAGCCCGTAATTTCTGCAATTCGTCTCCTGTGAGATTTTCGTAACAATTGCCTGTGTTTTCACTGCCACCATCATTCTGTTGTCACCTGTACTTCGTGACATTTCATCACTAGCTGAACAAAAGATTGGTGAAAATTTTATTTTCTACATTTTCAGAGCATTCAGGCACGTAGAATTTAAAGTAGAGTCCTTGGCCTTGCATTTTTTATTCTCTCACATTGGAAGTATGAAGATAACGAGTACAATGTTTTGTTGCGCAACAGGTTTGCAGGGGAACTGCAGTGATGCTGGTTTCACCTACTGATGGTACAGATGAGATTGCCAACCCTTTCGTCCAGCCAGATGGAGCCTAGTTATATCGTTGTTTATATTCAAAGCCGCTAAGTTTGAATCTCGATGCTCTTTTGGCTTGCTTCTCATTTTAATTTTGAAAATTGCCACACTACTGGGCAGGGAGTTTGTGGTGAGCTTTTGTTTAGTCTACCCGTGCTCTTGATTTTTTTTTTTTTTTAATCTTCAATGAACTCGAATGGTAAAACTGTTATCTCGCCCTTTTACTTAGTTGGCTGAGTTGACTAAGATACCGTATATTGCACGCAGTAGTTGTTAGTTGTGCTTACCAAGTTATCCTTCTTACCCAGAAAAGGACAGTGAAAAATATGTGTAAGTGTTATTGAAATCCTTGATGTTATTTTAATCTAGTTGAAACATGAAAAGCTATTGATCAGGTGGTTTGAATTTTTCTTTTCCCTGTTAAATCTTTGTCTGTTCTCCAAAGTTACATGCAAGGATTCGTTTTTGGGCCCTTCTGCTTTTGTTTGGTACACTTTCATTGGACGATTTAAAAAAAAAACCCTCAGGACGACCTCATCCACCCAGTGAAAAATTGTGGGTTTTCCGGTCCATATAATTTATGGCAAGGTTATTGGGATTTTATTGGCTTAAATATCTGACCAGAAAAATCAAGCTGAGCCAAAATCCTGATTTTTCTATTAAATGGCTAGATAAAACCAAGGTAGTGGCTCATGCATCTAGAGACTTGTAAAAGGCAATTTTAAGGTGGTTAATTATATGATCTCGTGATGCTTTTATTCATTGAAACCGAGTAAGGGTCACATGTGGGCTTATGGTGGGGGTAACCCACCACCTCCTCACACTTTCGGTCATCTTAAGCTATCTTTCTGCAATTGAAAATTGCTGCCTAGTTGTGATGTGGCCATTTCCTCTTGATTTTCATTTCGATTCTCGTTCAATGTTTATATAATTAAATCAGTGTTGATTTTTATTTTTTTTAACTTCTTCCAACTGGCCACGCGACTTCGTAAGCTTCAACTTCTTCGATGAATTATGAAATTTCCATCGTAAATCTTATACCTCCCTGAATATCCTGATTTATTTACTTTATTTTCTTGGGTCTGTTTAGTATGTATATATTTTTTTGGTCATGAATGATGAATTCTTGTCTTTGAGATGTCGTAGCTTCTTGTATGCTGAAATTTAAGAGTGTTATAGTTACCAAATTGGAAACAATCTTCTTTGCCGAACAGTTGATGGCAACATCATCGACAATCTTCTCAGCTCAATTGAGAAATATTCCTCTCAGCCTTGGTGCCACTATTTTCCTGATCGCCAATATTTTATTCCCCGACGGACATTCCAATGCTTAAAATTTGGTGTTGCTCTTTAAAATATTTAACCTTAATTATATATTGGAGTACAGATTTAGGTTGGTGGGAAAGCTACCTCTCGGCTTTATGGCAAAGCGAAGAGAAATCCTCGCCCATTCTACCTTGACATTGTTGAGGGATGCTCCTTGCCGTCAAGACAGCTCAGATCCATGCTGACCATAAAAATCCCAGGTTCTTGAAATGCACAAACAGGTCTGATTTGTACAGTCGAACTATCGCAACTATACCTTGCACGAGCCAAAATAATTATCAATAAATTGTTTTTTTAACCTACACATATATCATCTTAGGACAGATTAAGAAAATCTATTAAATTATTATAAAGATACAAGACTCATTGCCATGCATTTTTCCATACAATTCCATGCTTGCTTCAAGCATATGAAGGAGTCTTCGTTGTACTGCTTTGAAAAATGCAGAAGTCATTGAGTTAGCGCCTGACCTAAGAAATATGAGTCGTTCACCTAGTCTCGTGCTCTTTCTTTCATGTCCGCCTCAACAAGCTTTTGTATTTCTAGCATACTTTTAGACCCTAATTTTTTCCCCCCTTCTTGGCATCGTAGGGGATATTTTCATATTAGAAACCAGAAAGCAAATCCCCACTCACCCACCCCATCCTTTTTCTTTTGGGCATAAAAAATCTCTAGATAATCAGTCGGCCACAGGACAACATAAAGAAAACAAACAGGGCCGATCCCGTTCTTGTCATCGTTCAATCATACACCAAACAAGTTCTCTGTGACTACAACAAGACCTGACAGGCAGAAAAAATATTGTCGCGCCATCGATACCATACATATTTAGCCTCTTTTCTTGTCTTCCCCTCACTTCCCACTGTTTTTTTATCGGGAGTAGGAATACCGAACAAGCAAGAACCTTTCTCAGTTATGTCTTGATGTGTATGTTTAACATCATCCCCTTTCAGTTAGGACCACGTATCAGCATTTTATACCACGAACTGAAAAAGATAAAGGAATGGGATAGAATTTTCCTACACTTTTAACTCTTATTTTTATGACTCGAAACAAGGAAATTGGTAAATCCACAGAATGGGTTCGAAGTCATGCTCGAAGTCCATGACGAAGGAAAGCGACTTGATTCTTATCAGAGATATCAGTTCCCTAGAGATTATCTTACGTGTTTGGATCTAATCTTAAGTGGAACATGTGGGATATCTACGAGGCCTATCTGTCACCTCTTTTGTGGTTGGTTTTGGAGTTGCCGAGCAAGTTTTAGCATCACGGAACCAAACCGAATTTCCTTCTTGCTTTCAGCAAAAAGTGGGCAGTCTTTTCGTTTTCCAGGCAGATGCCTGTTTGTGTGAAAAAAAATGTAATCGATATGAGCAGTAGAGTTGTGCCCATATTTTTAAACTTGTATAATGTTTTCCGATACCTAGTTATAGCAATCGCTGAAAACTAGTTTTATGAATAGTTCTAATTAATTCAATTTAGACGAAACAAATAATACAATTCGGGATAAAATTTCACCTCATCAGGTAGAAACTAGAGACCCGCCCCAAACTACTGAAAAAAACCTGATTTTTATAACGAAGTTGGAGGTATTTTTGTTTGAAAAAATGTAAAATTAATTGTTTTTGTACTAGTTTGATTCTGGGTAATACGCTGAGAGATGAAGTTTTTTTTTTAATCAACGCATAAAAACAGTGAGGACATGGTTAAAAAAAATTATCATGAAAAAAATTTAACTTTAGACTAAAAAGTTTATAGGTATATTCAATAAAATAAATTAAAAATTATGTATATCATTAATAATAATAATAAATATGTTGATTCAACTAAAAATTGAGTTAAAAAGTAAGATAAATATATTGTGTTTTTTTTTTAATTTTAACTTGCTTAAATAAATAAATTGAATTTTTCTTTTACAAACCAAACATTAATTTAATATTAAAATTTATTTTTAATATCATAAGAGGCTAATATAAAACCAACCGAAATAAAACTTTAAACTCAATTGCAAGTCCACTTATTATAATAAAAGAACTAAAGCATGAATAGAAAAATCATAATATATATATATATAATATATTGAAAGTCAACTTAAGAATTATATATATCATCTCTAATATATTTTTGTGGTTTTGATATTAATATATCAAGAAAGAAAAACAATATTTCTGTCCATCGAAAAGCTTTTTAAATCTCATCACCAGATGCAATCTCCTTATGGGGTTTTGGTGAGAGGCAAACCCCACCGGACTCATAGCCATCATAGAATATCCTCCCGCAACCAAACTAAAAAATAAAAAAAAAATTGTCACCATCAGAGCCTATAGCAAATGTGACATTCTTATTGGTTTATATTCTGGACAGCTTTACAGGGCATCGAAAGGACACCTACCCCGCCACCCCCCCCCCCCCCCCACCCCAAATTAAAAAAAAAACAATTTGGGCTCTAATTCCTAGTCCATTCCATCCTGTACCCGCGCCTCCATGAAGTCAGTTACATGCCAATCAACCACAGCCATCCGATCATTACTTCTTCTCGAGATCTCAACACCTACATTATTATTTGGCAAACAAACGCAACAACTTGCGCAAATGTCCCCGTCACGCCCAACTCCACCTCACAGCCTTTTTTCTTCCTTTTCACAATGCCAATCATGTCAAGTGTCAGCTAAAGTAAACTTATCACGCTATTTTGCCACTACCCCAGCTGGCTTATTAAAATCTCACGATATATTAAAAGAACACAACAACACATGTCATTACACGTGGGGCCCAGAACTTTCCAAACCTTACAACTGAAAATTCCAAGTCCACATGTAAAATAAATTGACATAAAAGCCCTCACGTTTTGATCCCAATTTACATTCACATGACATTGCCATCATCGACTTTCCAGAAACAATCATGTCCAATCCAAGCTCTAACAAAAACAAAAACAAAAACATCAAGCACAATAATACGCATCATAATATTAATTAATCTTTAATTTCTAAAAAAAAGTAAAAAAAAGAAAGTGAATGAAAATCTATAGATTGATCCAACAACACGGAAGAATTTGATCTTGATCTCGGTGTTTAAACTCTTGATAATCTTGAAACCCATGATGATTCAACGATATCTCTTGGTAGAACGTACTCGGTCGAGATCTCTTTGGTTTGTATCGAGAGAATCGATCACCCTGAAATGCACGTTTTTTTTCTTGATTCAAACTCTAACAATTTTGGCAGCTTTAACAACAGGATTCTCTCTCGCGATAGCTTCGCGACCTGCAGTTTTGTAATCGTAGCTACAATCATGTCGATCTGAGTACCGATGCTCCCAGCAAAACAGCTCCCCACACCGACACCGGAATCCAGTCAATCCCACCCTTCTTCGGCACCCTGAGCACCTGTTCACCTCTTTCTTCGCCACATGAGAAGCACAGGATCTTTCTTTATCCGATGCTGTTTCAGGTGACTTTTGTGGATCTTTCACCAGCGAACGAGATATGCTGGATCTCACCGACTTCTCGCCGGTGAATTTTAAGATCTCGTTGTTAGATACGCTGGTGGCTGTTGCTGCAAACGTCATGCTAGCGGAGGTGGAAGAGGAAGAAGAATTAGACGTGCTGGTGCTCGCGTTGAAACATTTCTGACACATGTTGTTAGTTGCAGGATTACCCGTAACTCCACAATTATTGATACATGAAGTCAAGGTTTCTGGTACCTTGAACTCGGTCTCTTCTTTCTCTGCTCTTTGAGCCATTTCTTGATTAGTTTTTTTGCTTTTCAAGAATTCGGAATCGAAGAACTCTTGAGCTGTTGTGATGGTTTCTTGTTTTAGTTTTGAGAGAGAAAGAAGAGAGAAAGGTTGGGGTTGGGTGCTAGTGAAGAGAGAGATGGGGGGGGGGGGATTTGAAGGGATTGAAAGGTCGGTTATGGCGAGGAAGAATATGGGCCTCATAGAGACGCGTATCAAACATTTCTTTTTGGACTTTTTTTTTTCTGAAGTCTCGTGACAGATATGCCCTTTTGAATTGTGTGGAATCACAACTCGAGAGATGTTAATACCACCATCGAGAAAGTACATGATGTGGCTCTGCTTATTTTATGCAAATTAGTGTGGACCTATAATTCAACTACTTGGATGTCCTGCTTCTGCTTCGTTAATTCTCTATGCAAATTGCTCATTCAAAAAGCTTTCTTTGCTGGCTGGCTAGACTCGTTTTTGTTAAATATTGCAATAGTTTCCGATAGATCAGCATGATAGATCAGCATTTATTGTTCTTGTTTGAATCTGTCTTTTAGAAGAATGATTAAAGAGAGAGTAACAATTCATTATTTCTAGGTACAATCAAGTATTGAGTTGATACATGTATGAATCCGTGAGTTATCATAACATTATATTTAAGTGTAATTTTTATATTTTTTTTAATTTTAAATAATTTTAAACTCTCTATTTAAAATATAAATTAGTGGTATTTTATCTTGACAAGTTAGAAATATTTTATTGACATTCTAACCCTTTCTTTTCAACAAAGAATACTTATAGATTATATAAAAAAAAGGGAGATACCTTCATAGTTTTTCTCCACTGCAAAAGGCATGTTTATTTTTAGAGTTTTCTTTTAACAAAATTTTTTAAAACAATACTCATTTATTTCCAAGAAAAAAAAATCTTTTATCTTATTTAAAGATGATGAATCATATTATTAAAATTAAGAGATTAACTAAATATCTTAAATACCAACTTGGTTTACAAATTCATGGAATAAATTTGGATCTCATCAATGACACCATTCATAAGAAATAATAGAAAAGCCATTGATTATTCTTTTAAAAACCGGGCTATTATCATCCTTAATTACTATTAAAGTTGGAGTTCTAAAGTTTTGAAAAGTTTTTAACGATTTTAAGAGTTATTCCAAGTCAAGGATTTCATTCAAATTTATGAACCTAGCAAGGTAGGCTATCCTTTACTATTTTTATTTTCACAATAATACAACAAAGAATTACGTAGATATACGAGGAATATCTTTGACGATCACCTAGAAAACCTTTATTAAAAAAATATCATTATCTCCTCTCTTTAGGGTCGAGACTATAGTCTCAATTAAAAAAATATTATTTTGGTTTATTATACCTCAAAGGAAGATAAAAATATATTGTAGTTAATGACTAAAAATGTAAGTTTCTTATATATGAATTAAATTATTTAAAGTAAGCTTTCAACTCTTCAAGTTTTCCTTATGACACAAGCCTCCCAACCTTCTAATGATAGGATGGACTCACTATTTCTAGTGCGATAACACATTTATTTTGAAAAGAATGTTCATCTCTTTAATGCTATAAAAAAAATTACCTAGGAAGAAATTGACACAATATTCCTAATACAATTACACATTTCTCTAAGGATGGGATAAACATTATCCTAGCAACAAGGATGAATATGTTCTCTCTAGAGTACAAGCCCTTCAACCTTCCAATAATGGAATAGACCTACTCTTTCTAATGCGATATCACATTTACTTTGAAATAAATAAATGTTTCCCTGGTGTTATATCATAACTTACATCGAAAATGATTGGTATGGTTTTTATAGTATAACCGCACATCTCTATAAAAAGAGTATATGATCCACGTCACCTTGACAAGGATATTTTGTTTTCCTAAAAATAATAACTATAAGCTCTTTCATGAATTAAATCTGAAGCTTCTCAGCACAACTTCCTATATGGAGGTTTATTAGCAATCCATAATAAATACATTCAAACTAATAAAAGAATACCTACAAATGACATCTCTTTAGTTCCAAGAAAGAGAAATCCTTGTAAACCTTATTAAGGTTAGATGATTTGTCACCCACTATTAAAAATGCTTAACCAAGTATAGGTATTTGACTCATAAATAATTAACTAAATATAAGCATTTGACTGATAAATATTTAACTAAGTATTGGTGTTGGACTAAGATTTTTTACTCAAGGAATTTAGACTCTTGAAAATCAATACTAAGATAAATGATTTCTACATAGGGATTGAAGGGATTATATCAAAAAGATTAAAAAAAATGCATATTGAAATGGCATTGATTTCTATTTTCAAATGACATGATAGTTTTTGGGGCTTTATCATAATTATTAGGCATTCATTTTTGTAATTTCAAATTCTAATTTTGTGTTCACGTCAAAATATTTTCTAAAATTTATTTTTGATTTGGTTAATGAAATGTTTTAATTTATAGGATGATTTTTTACTTTAAATTTTAAATTTTCAATGTTGAAGAATGATATTCTCTAAAAGAATAAACTTTCATGCTTGATTATTCAATGTTTTCTATCTTTTCATCCAAAGTGAGGTATATTTGATTTTGCATCAATAGAGATAAATCTTTAGAAAAAGAAGGATGATGAGATGAAATACAAAAGAGAAGAAAGATAAATTTTGTTGTTTTTACTTTGGTTTGATTTACTTAAATAAAATAAAAACTAACAATAAAAGATTATATTGAGATGTTGGAGTATTGTTTTTTATACAAGGATAAAGAGATAAATCCTATTTTACAAAATAAAAGTTGTATATAATTTTAGCAGGATATATCTTTACTATATAATGCATGTTAGTTATACAAAATTAATAAATTCGTTGTTTATTATCTGGTTCTAGACTTAAATCATAAACTAGATGAGTTAATTCATATTAATTTAAGTTAATCAAAAAAATTTAGTTTAAAGAAAGAGATTTCACAAAAAAAAAAAAGAAGTTATAGGTTGTAAGTTATTCCATTAAGGAAACCAAGTCACTTCAAAGTGATTTGTTAAAAAACCTAACCTAGGTGGACTTACAGAACTAAATTTAATAAATGTAATTTGTATAATTATAAAACCCTTTAAAATACAAAAAAATAGGTATTTTTTAATCTATTCAATCAAAAAAATATTTAGGAAATCACCTTTAATGTTGTTTATCTTTGTGATCTAATTGTGAATTTCACAAGATTTGATTTTTTAAATTAATATTTTAGTATTTTTTATCTTTTTGATATATTAATGTAAAAAATAATTTTTTTAAAAAAAAACACACCTTAACATGCAACAACCATGTTATGAAGACAATACCGGACAAAAATTGTAAAAAGATAGGTGTGAAAAGAAGATGGAAAATAATATCTCTACCATTATAAAGTTATAAGAATTTCCTCACTTTTGTTTTTCTCGTGTTTTTTTTTATTATATTTATCTTTCTCCTGTGCCGAGCAAGGGAAGTGGTATTCTCGATTATCGACTCCCTAGTGCTGCATTTTTCAGAGATTAAATAATGTTTGTAAGCTTGTAACAAGGTTTTGTCGTGTATAAGGGCAAAGTGAAGGAGCCATCGTGGAAAGTTTGATCAGCTATCCTCGACGCTGCCTCGCTGTTCCCGAATTTTCTTGATGGGTGGATTTTTATACGGAAAATATCAATAAATCTTTACATTTCGAGCTCAAATATTGGATCATCATTATCGCTGGAGTTGGCATGTGACTTTCATTTTATTTCTACTAGTTCTTTTGTTCCAATAATTTTCGGCCAGTTACAATTTCCCCATCCTCGATGATAGCTCGTCAGACGTGGTATTCTGGCCGATGCAATTGGTTTTAAGTACTATGCTTTGAAAGAGTGCCGAAATAAAAGAAAGAAAAAGGAATTGCTAAGGCTTTCAGACTGCATGAATGATTCCATCTTAAGATGTTTGTGACTAATAATAATCCCTCGAAAATTCATGCATGCTGTTTAATTATGTTTCCTTAATCTGTGTAGGACTCCGGGGTTAGGCATGACGTCCATTCATCGATGCTTTTTCTTCCTTCCATTTTTTTTTTAATATCAAAGAAAGATGTGACAGGGAAGCACAATTACTCCATCTACATGTACAGGCTGGTTGATAAACTTGAAGCAGCTCGAGGAAAGCTAAAAATCTAGATAGCTTAACATCGAAGCGACCTTGCCCCTCGAGATCAAATACCCTGATCTTCAATCTATGCATATCTCAAATATTTTATTTTTCACCTTCCCCCCTCGATCGGATTTCAACTCGATGTGGCCTGTAAGGACCGAGGATAATGACTTTTAGAAGCCAACGACAAACGGAGCTTGGAATTACTGAGTCAGCAAGCTGTTGCCCTTGTCTAATCTTTCCCACCATCATCAACCTTTTGGATTGGACTCTTGCTAGCGGTAACATACACCTGGTTGACACCATATCCTTATCTCTTGCACCAGAAAAAACCTGTTTATCCACGCGTTTCAAAAATCTTGACGGGTGGTAAAATTGGCATCGCAGACAATGTGACGGACCCCCCTTGGATATTAATGGTGACAGGGAGGCTTTAAGCCGCCCAAAAGGACTGACCTCCCCCACCTCGCCTTTTAACTCTACGTGGCATACACGCGTAGGTCCCTGTTACATAATCGCCTGTAACACTCTCTGTACGCGTGTGATCTAGCTTCCAAATGTGCAAAACGTGAAATTAGCATGGGCTGACTATGGCTAATAACAGTATAATGTTACTAAAAAAATTGCGATACGCTTGAAAGAACATGTGCCAAGTAAAAACATAATCTAATTAATGAGGTCTCTTGTCTTGTTACGGCTAATATGAAATTAAACTCCATCTACATTTATTTATTTTGAAATATTATAATTTGCGTAAAATTAATGAGTATTATTTCACGTGACATCTAGACATAAAAAAAAGGACTGAGAGACCGGTGAGGGTGACCATCATCCCCACTCACACGCGGCCACGGCTCGATAGAGGTTTTAACAAAACCAGGAAAAAAATGCAAAAGATCAGTCCTTGGTGTATACTAATAATAGTAATAACGTTGAATAATATTGCAGTTTTTTTCATCAATTATTAACGTGTTTCCTTGTTTTTGACATTTCCTAGCTCGGTAGAGACACCATCATTCCATGTACATGCACTCCGAACCTGTTCTAGAGTATCCAAGACGACATCTTTTTGTGCCAAAAGGGGGAAGAAAAGATAAGATCCTTCAATGATTGAAGATTTTGATCTTCAATTTAACTAAAAAAACTTGACACAATACATTTATCTCCCATGTCATGTCCTTTGATTTCAATCCTGCTTCGTGTTGTGTCAAGTTTTAAGTTGAAACTATCATTAGCATAAAACAATGTTTTCATCATTGGATGATGAGTTCTTAAACTTTGATTCAAGTGGGAAAAATTGGATCCAAAATAAATTGTTTTTTTAAAGTAAAATATCCTTTTCTAATGTTATGTTTTGGTAATAAAATAATTTATGAAACTGCATTGCTCACACAAGAGTTTTTAGCAAAATACAAAGTCACGTACATATAATAATTTTTTACTAGACTAAAAATATTTTTCATAAATTTTTTTATGATGTTTGGTGAATAATAATATATAAAATATGATAATAAAAAAATATCTTTAATGATTAATAGTATTAAAATAAGAGTAACTGTGATTATAATAACGACAATAGTATAAAAAAATTGAAATAGAAGTGGCGGATGAGACATCCATGATAAGATAATAATTATGGTTATGCTTAAAATTATTAATAATATTATTAATGAATTATTTTTTTATAAAATATTATTTTAAAACTTCATAAATTAAAAATATTTTTCAACTCATAAACTTGAAATGATTAAGAAATATTTTGCATTGAAAATTTTTTATGAGATATTTTACAACATTACCTAAAAACCTATTTTGTCCCAGCAAGCAAAATTTTTTCTCATTCTCCTTACATCAAACAAACTTGTTATGTGAATGCTCTAAGCTTTTAAATACCCTTTATTTTCCTGGATTTTGGAGTTTTTTCCATATATCTCATTAATTTACAAAACATAAAATTTATGTTTCTGGGAAAAATAAATTATTTATGAAAATGATACAAATAATTTAACTACTTTTTTAATAAATATGAGTCATAATAAGAAAATAATTTAATAAAGATTAATAAAACAAATAATTTTAAAAAATTCAAGAGATTGAGATGCTAAATATTAATTGATGTTGGTGCAAATAATCAGGCTGGAAGCTAATTCGAGGATCAATTTTTTTTTTTTGTTTTTGAAATATATAAATGACATAAACTTTTAGATTTTGAGTTGAGATATTTAAAAATATGATAATTATTATTTTTAAAATATTTTTTATTTTGAAATATATTAAAATAATATATTTTTATTTTTTAAAAAATTATTGTTTATTTCATTACATAAATTTTTATATATATATTAAAAAAATAATTATAAAACGCCTTTCGGAATCCCAAACGGCGCCGAAAGCTTTGTTTGACATCAAGAATCATCTTACGCGGCTAATCAACTCTTAAAAGGCTTGGAAGGTTATCGGCGGGTCCACCACTTGAACAGGTCAACTGATGTGACTGTCGCTGGAAGTCAAACCAGAAGCGGGTTTGAACGGTTCGGATTCATATTCTTGCATCACTTGAACCACACGTGGCGGGATCGTGTTGAAGGATTGAAAGTGAGGCAATATGGTTGACTACACGTGAATGTGGCACTAGGCTGGTTTCCTATCTTAAGAAGAGTAGAACCAGCAGGGGGTCGATGTGAAATCGTCATCTGGTCGGCCTTCGGACAAAATCGATTCAAGTCGCTTTAGCTAAACCTTAAATCAGTTCACAAATTATAACCCAAAATTCGATCGAGATTCATAGAATTTTTTTGTTTGAGATTCCTATAACTTTAACGATGTTTATTTAATTTGAAACAGTATTTTTTTAATAAAAAATATATACAATTTAAATAGTACTAACAGCTCAATCGCCTCTAATATCTTTATCAATACTAATAAGATAGGCCAAAATAAAATCCTATCAGCCACAAACATCTCCTCTTCGAGTACCCTTTAAAACAAGGCTTCTCTAATTTATTTTTTAAATAGATATTTTTTTATTTTTTTCATATTTAATATTTTTTTATATTTTAAAATTATTTTAATATTTTAATATATAAATAATATAAAAAAAACAAAAAAAAATATTATTTTAATATATTTTTAACCTTTCTAATCTACAAAAACATCCGCTAAACCTGAGCTCGAGCACATCAGCTCATGAGAGAGGCCCCATATATCCATTTGTCAATAAAACTGAATTGTATGCTTCAGAAAAATCCAAATGTGTCCCTAACAACGAGGAAGGACTAGCCTACCCCACCGGAATTTACTTGTTTTTCTGGTAAAAGACTCACCTCTCTTTATTTTTATATTTTAAAATGTTTTTTTAAAAATTATTTTTTTATTTTTTATTTAAATTAATATTATTTTAGTGTTTTCAGATAATAAATTGAAATTTAAAAATAATTTTTTTAAAAAAATATTTTAAAGAAACAAAAAATAACTATATTCCTAATCAGAATTCAACAAGATACGTCTAAAAGTATAAGCAAATCAGCCATGCACATCTCATCTTCGAGTACCCTCTAAAACGAGCAAGACCTTTTCTTATCTTGAGCCCAAACATTCCCATGAGAGAGGCTCCATGAATCTGTCCTTAAAACTGAGTTGGGTGCTTCAGAAAAGTCTAAATCTATCTCTAGCAACAGAGAAGGACTAGTCTACTTCAATGGAATTCACTTGTTCTTGCATCGGAATTGCCTTTACTTTCAATTACATAAAAGGAAAATGAGCATACATCCAAAGGCAATTATCCTCCCCAGCACAAATCCACCAACACGCTCGAGACCAATGAAATATGCACATGCGCCTCTGAACCTTCCATCCCCCAAACATGCACAGAGACATCAAGAGATGACCAATGACAACCTGAATTTATAATCAAAGAAGTACACGGAAAAAACTAAGCAAAAGTAACATGATTTTTTGTTTGTTAAAAAGATTACTATTTGTAACAAGAAGAAATTGAAACAAAAATAACCTCACGACAGTTGATTGTTTGGACTTCTAGGGCTCTAACCCTTTGATATTTGCTAATCAGATTCCTTGTCAGTGTACACATCTACTTTCCAGGTACCACAAATTTCTTCAATATGGTAGATTTAAAAAGTGGAGGGGAGGGGACGAGAAGCAAGTTGCTTGAGAATTTCATTCGTTGAGTAGGCTGCTACGTGCCTTCATCATTGGTTTTGTGTGCTGTGTGAACAAGAAGAACACATGCACGGTGGTTGTTTCATGCCTATCTAAGCCAGGAATCATGTTTACATCTTTATATATATACGCACTAATTAAAACACGTCTGACTCTAGTTTCTATTGCAAGACACACATCCTTACCTCGAAAAACTAGAGTGAGAATATAGGAGACCAAAATCTTTGAAAAAACTGAAGGGGGCATTCAGAAAGTTTTCCCTGTTTTCTTTCGTTATGACGTGAATCCAAACATTTTCAGCATCATCCGTTCGATGAACATAACCAGGTATCACCAAAACCTCGAGGTGCTAATGTGATCGACTGTTACGGCAACTTATCAAACCATATCCTCTAAGCTTTTTGCATGAAACAAAACTAGAACAATTTAGAATCTCAAGCTATAACGGGTGCTATCTGATCTGAATGAAGTTAAATCAAGTGACCTGGAATCAAATCCGAGATGAATGGGATCAAGAAAGGTCTGACAGCTTACGATATCCAAAGTCTAATAAATTTCTAATAATAATAATAATAATCTTAAGCAATCGAGAAGCATCAACAACTGCAGGTCAAATATGATTATCTAAAGCAATCCAAAACCAGCAAGGAAATCTAACTAATGCATGAACTCTGATAGGACCACACTAACCCAAAAACAAGGTGATGGGTTGATTTGAGGTTAAAACTTACATCATCCACGATCCAACACAACAGCTCAAATTCAACAAAATTTATGTAAAATCAAGAAATAAAGCCACATAAATAAAATTTGTTTTTCACTGAATTCAACTACAACTATTGAAAATCCAAATACTTAATTAATAGTTTCAGGAGTGTAGAAGTGACGAAAACTTTACCTTGGCACAGGGAAGATAATTTCTTAAAAGCCGTTACCTATGGTGACTCCAAATCCAAAAAAAGTCACTCAAAGGTGAGAAATCCCAAACCCCTGCAACAACAAACCATAAAACAGAGTTAAACTCTGCTAATTAAGTTCACTTAGAATATCAAACACGAACAAAATTCAGACTGTACACGTAGAGTAATGGAACACAAACAGATAAATGTTTCACTACATAAAAAATATATGAGATTAGAATAGAGAGAGAGCCTAAAACAAACAGGAAATCGTGGTTGGTTAGAACGGAGGACTAAAACAGGAAGATTGAGGTGGCGTATATGTCGCATAGAAATGGTGGCAGAGTAAACGATCGCAATGCGCCAGGTTCTATCGAGAAGGTATGCGTGGCAGAATGTTATTTGATCAGAGTAGAAGTCCAGAGTTTAAATTTTGATTGATTGATGGAAATTCACGGTAGTCGTAATAATCGTGTCATTGGATAATAAGAAGAAGTGAGAACTTGCGATGTCCTTGGTTTTAGTTTCCATTTTTATACAGCTATTTGTTGCTCTCTTATTCGTGAACGAGTCAGGGAGAAGGGAGATGCGAGACAGGTGGGCGTGTGTTGCATGCCTTTGCTAGGATGTTTCCTTCCAACCCCCCCAGAAATCTTGGCTGCCCGCGTACTGTGTTCTGTGTAAAGTAAGTTAATACAGAAGAGTTTCCGATTATATTTGCGCGTGGAAATTAATAGATAGGTGATTCTCTGGCCTTGTTAGGATCGTGTGAGACTTGTCCATAACGAGGCCAGACGTTGAGCAGATTGATTAGCTAGCTAATCACACCCTTTTCTTTTGGGTTTTCGTCTGCATTATTTCTCCTCTACTTTGCTAGGATGTTTGTCCACTGTCATTGAAGACATATATGGAATTAGTTTCCTGTTAGGACATCTTAGCCCTCTTCCGATCTTAAAAGAACATGTGCGTGTGTATTTTCCTCATCACCTGCACCAACTCTTTAAAGGCACATAGGAGCATTATACGAGGAAGTGTGAGATATTACCCAAAAGAAGTTCACTACAGATATGATTACAAATTACGACAGACGAGCCACATGAATATACATTCTTCGGGCACAGGGAGTTTCTAAATTGAGAGGTTTTTCTAATTTTTGTGGAGTTTTTTTTTAAAGGTGTTTTTTAGAATATATTAAAATAATATTTCTTTATTTTATAAAAATTAATTTTAAAATTAGTACATCAAAACAATTCAAAAACATTAGTAAATTAATTTAAAATAAAAAAAATTCAAATTTTAATGAAAAATAAATTCAATCTCAATTTCTAACGGAATAGATCTATGTGATCATATAAGACTCAAATCATATGAGCAAACGTTCTCCCAGGAAAACATATCCCTTTTATAGTATTTTTCACTAGAAAAAATGGTAAAAAAATCTTAATTGACAGATCAAGATTTTTCTATTGGGCTTGAACACCAACCCAAACATGACAACCTAAGCCAGGTGCTCGGCACGCCCAGCACCTTTTGTTGAGCTCCGGTACAGCCCGAGCTCGAACCTAGATTCTGAGCATGCCCAGCACTCAAGGCAAATGCTGCGCGCCTTTTGCATCTTTTTGCGTGCTTGAGCACACAAGTGAAAGCTCAGCCCTCAAAAAATATGTTTTGTCATACTTTTTAATCCTAATAACATAAAAATGTGTTTTGGCATGTTTTTTAAACCTAATAACATGTATTGAGTGTTTTTTTCCCTTTATTAATGCCCATGGAAGATATGTTATTCTCTATTAATTATGTAAAGATATTTTGTTTTTTATAAATATTCTCATGGTAAAATTATTATTTATAAATACTTTTTAAATTACTAGATAGGAGGTGAGTGTTTTTTTGCATTAAAAAAAATTCAAATTCAACATAATAACAACCAAAATCTTAAAATTTAAAGCTTTTTAAGTGTATTTATCATCTCCTTTCTCTGCCAAGTTTTTAATTTTACAATAAAAAAATGAAAGTATTTTTTGCAAGTTTAATTTAAAATTGAAAAAATAAACTATTTACAAATACACTTATCTAGTCTATAATTCAACCACTACTAAACCTTAAACTATAAATACTTCTATTTTGTGCATCAGTAACCATTGCTTTCTTTTTCTCTTTTTTTTTTGTGAAATAACTCTTTATTTTTTTCATCTAGGTTATTCCATAAATACACGCCGATTAATTTATATGTTCAATAAAAAAGGATCGAGTTGTTGTAAATTTTTTTTTGTCTCCATCTTCTTCTTGGGTGAAGCTTGGATTAGGAGTAGACACATTAGTGATTAAAAAAAAATTGTAATAAATAACAAATATTAGCTTCAATATTTTCTGTATATTTATCTTTGCACATCACCTTTGGCTTCTTCGGATTTATAAGCTTTTATTATTTCTTTTGAGAGGTTAAACAAGTATTAAAAAAAAGTTTTTATTCATTGAAAAATAAAAAGTATTTATGCTATATTTGTTGGATGCTATTTACGTAAACTTAAAATTAAAAATAATTATTTAAAAAAAGTAACCAGTATTAAATGCTACTACCATCATAGCAACCTTTTCTTTATACCATGCACCTTACATGTCTGTACTTCATACTTATTTAAGCAAAGGATATTTTCAATAACATTGATTACAGAGAAGGAGACATGGAATTCTTGTAATGTTAAAATATAGATATTAGTATACGATATGCAATGATTGATCAATTTTCCTTGTATTAACATTTTAATCAGGATTTTTTATTATTATATATGTATAGGTGTATGCATGAAAATTCATTTATATGCTCATTTGATCCAAACATGCATGAAAGGTTCAACATTAACAATGCAACAAGCACATATTTTTAAAGACATGTTTAAATTTTGTATAAATAATTTCTATTGTGTTGTGCTGCCATGCTGTTGTATTGTAGGATAAAAATAGTGTTTGATATTTAATTATTATATTGTATTTTTTTTTAAAATAAACTTGGTTAAATATATTATTGGACTTTTGAAACTGGTGATGTTTTTAAAAATCTAGCGAACATGAGAATAGAGTTTCATGTTGTACAAGCAATTAATCAATTGACTGTGATAATCCCTTTCATTTTTCTTGAATAAGGTAGTTGATAACTTGAATCTGATTGTTAGTAGATTAAGGCTATATGTGGCTGGAATTTATAAATTTAATATTTTTAAAAATAGAAATTCTTCGATATTTAAATAAATAAATTTTTTTAAAAATATAAAAAATATTTTTAAAAAGAGACTCGAAAAACATACATGTAATAGATAATGAATATTATGAATATTTATTCTAAAGATCTCACAGTGTATTTATAACTCATGAGTTTTGTTATTTTATAAAAAGAAAATATTGCAATGTAATTACCTTAATAATATTTAATAAAAAATAAATATTCTTTGTATCTATGTTAATGTTAATGTTAAATGAAAATATAATAAGATATTAAAGTTTTTTTTTTCATATTTAAAAAGATACGGGAGAGATTAAAGTTCTAAGACATCAAATATAATCAAACCTACTAAAATTGACTTATTTCTTGACATTAGATTCAAGAAAGGTTAGTTGTTCTTTTAAAATTATCATTAATTTAAACTTTGTTATTTATCAAGTTTGAATGTATTAAATTAACATGTTTTTCATATTTATATAACCTTAGACTTAATAAAATATCAAATTTAAGCGTCTTGATATAGCTGATTCTCAAGTCCAAACAATTTAGATTTGATATGTTTACTAAAACTATATAATCTTATATTTGATTAATTGTTAAATTTAAATACCCTAACTATGTCATATTTATCATAATCATGTTATTAGATATGACACAGTGTAGATTAAAGTCTTTTAGTTTAATAAGCACGTATATTTATTGCATCTAATAAGCAAAAAGTTAAATATATCATTAAACAACAACTTTTTTATTATTATTATTATTATTATTATTATTATTTGATAAAAAAAGTAAATAAATAATTTTACTGTTTATTTTTTAAAGATAAATTTGCAAACGGGTAAGTGGAAAAGACTAAACTGCCCCTGCACCAAGATTCCCTTGTCTTTTCCTTTTTTAACTGCGAGGCAAAATTTCGCTATAACAGTGTCCAGTGCAACGTTAAAAAACCCATGCCGTTAATATTTTGTTCATAATATATATACAAACGCAGTCTCGCAACTTCAAAATTTATTAACCATCTAGATCGTGATAAAAATTTAGAATTAAAAGTTTTTTTTTTTATCTTAAATTTGAATTTTTAATTACCAGTGCACAAAAACTGCCCATATCTATATTAATCTAAAAAAGATTTATCCCTTTTAAAAATTCTACACCCCTGCCATAACTCCGGAGATTTAAAATCCTCTGTGGTTTTTTTATTTCCATGAAACCCCATAATTCTCCCCCACTTTCCCGAGAGAATCTTAACCCATACGCATTTACTTATGACACCATCTCTATCAATGTTGAAGAATTTTTATTGCCGCTTAAACCCTCAAACTTAGGTTTTGTTTTCGGAATCGTAGACTTTCAATCATTGGTTTTTGGCGGGCGATTTAATAGCCGGAGAATTTAATCAGGGTTTCTGATTGTTTGAGAGAGATGAGAAGCGTGGATGGAAAATTTAGGGTTAATTTCAGTGTAGATGGAGCCGCTTTGTTGAGAGATAGAGTTAGCGAGAAGCTTAAGGAGTTTATGGGCGATTACACTGACGATGTTCTCGTGGTACGCATTTATATATGAGTACATGAATAATAAATTTCGTTGCTTTTGTATTCTTTGAAATTTTGATTTTCGCGTTGCAGTGAATCTATTCTTTAGGGTTTAATTTGACTGGCTAGTTTTGGAGTCTAGATATCGTGTTATTTTTTGCTTCCTTCTATGAAATGATGGGGTTCATTTTATCCCGACTAGTTTGGGATCGAGTTTAGCTAAGTTGAAGTGAGTTTATGCTGTTATGAACTGGTCCAGGGGAGGTATTTGTGGAATTTCATTCTGTGATTTTTCATGTAGTGGAAAATGCTGTTGCTGGGCTAACATTAAGAAAGGTAAAAATGACATAAATTTAGAATCTGTTAGAGCTGTTACTTGTTAATGTCAACGGTCATGTGGACATGCACGGTGAGATAATTGGTGATAGCGCGTAGGTGAGAAGATAAATGGTGAAACTATAATTGCTACATATTTTCTTTTGAACCAGAGAATGTTCAAAATTGTGTGAGGGAAATGTGCCGAACATTTTTGTAAATTGACCTCATTTTCGACGTGCACAGTTTGTTGAATGCTGTCCAACCCTCTGGGTGTTTTTAGGGATTTTGCATTTTGGAATTTTATCTGAGGCTATTATGATTCTGGATGTCTCGTTGATGGTTGATATTTTATCACTGCAAGGAACTCTGTGGGTGGATTGCATATATATTTTATTTGCAGTGACATATTTTATTTCCTCACGTGGGCTGAGGTTAATGAATTTGAATACCTTGCAATAAAGCAGGGTTACCTCCAGGAAATTGGTTAGGTGTAGATTGTGGGAACTTTTAAGGTTTTGCTTTAAGGTAAGATTCACATGAATGACTGTGCACATGATAGGGCATGGTCTCATGGGGGCTGAGCATGCTACATGATTATTGGAATTCTGTACTATATAGAGAAGTTAGCAAAGGCAATTCGTTATTTAGGAATATGAAAACAAGGTAAGGAGTATCAAAACCTTGCAGGATTTAGAATTTGTACTTGAGATTAATTTTAGCTGCTTGGCCTTATTCACATGGACTGTTCAGTTATTTGAGTGGACTTTATCACGTGAGCTGGCATTTAGCTGAATGAAGTATTGATAAATTGGTTTTGTTGTATCATGTTGCTCTCATTGGTGCTCAGGTACACGTAGGAATTTAATTCAGACTGGACATGGAGTTCTGAGTTGGTTCTTTTTTTCTCTTTATAAAAAAAATAAAAGGATCCTTTTGCTTTCATTTGTTTTTTTGGGTGATTTGACTATGGGACTAATTTTCTGAGTTTGGTACAGTTGTGGGTATTAGGTCAGGATCGTTTACAGTTTGAGCTGGACTCTGGCCAGAAGTGGGAAGCTGATGCACTTGTGTACTTTTGAGATGTATATGTATGTTACAGGGCATGCTTTGAGAGATTCTGTGACATAGGTTGAGAAGAGAAAAGCAGTAAAAAACAGCATTTACAGCTGAACAATGGTTAAGATATGAACAAAATTGAAGCTGGAACAAGATAATTAGGTTTAGGGTTCACCAAGAAACCTCTAAAATCTGAACAGATTGATAAATATAAAAATGGTCCTAGCAGCCTTTTTAAACCAGTTAAAGCCCTAGATCTTTGCAGGAAAATGATTCACTAGTCTTATTATCAATGCAACAAAACTTAACCTCGGTAAATATTTTAGAAGTCACATGGTAATACTCTTAATAATAATTTCAGAAAATAAAACTAATTTTAAGACCGAACCTGTGCTGTTTTCTCTATAAATTTGAGTAGCATGGAACTACCTCCATCTTTTTTCCTATGTGGTTTATAAAGATTCAATCCTAAAAGTTCTTCGCAATGTCAGTTCTATACATCACATATTTGTTTCCAGAGTGATGTTCTTCTGTTATTGATACTGCATTTAGCATGTTTAAGTCCTGTTAGTTATTAGTTGGGTCTTAAAAAGCACATTCACAATGCATTTCTACTATTACGATATTCCATGGTTCATCAGAGGGTTTGACAAATTTCTCCTCCATGCTTAAAATATAAATTTTTTGGCAGGAATATGTAATTGTCTTGCTGAGAAATGGCAGGGATAAGGAAGAAGCAAGAAATGAATTGAATGTTTTTTTGGGGGATGACAGTGAGTCTTTTGTATCCTGGTAATTTGATTCTCATTCCAGTTATTGATGCCTTTGATATTGTAGAAAATATATTATTGTTAACTCTGTTTTAAGTCATTCCCATTTGTATAGAGAGATCACTTGTTTTTTAACAGGCTGTGGGATCACTTGGCTACAAATCTGGATTTGTATGTACAACCTCAGGAGACTGGCACAGATGAAGTGGCCAGAACAAATCCCACACTGGTTGAACAGACTGGGGGGAATGAATCCCATCATATGGATTCTGAACCCCAAAAAGTGAAGCCTGATAACTCATATAGAGGCCAGCATAAAAGAGAATGGAAAGGTGTAGTGAGAGATCTAAACCACCGGCCTCCTCTTCGAAGCTCTGTGGTTGTTAATATCCATCAGGAGGAAAAAACTCATTGCAAAGTCATTCGTGCAAGAAGATCTACATCTCCCCAACCTCCACAGCAGAAGAAAAGGAGTCAGCATGATGAGCGACAACATGTGAAGGTTTGGATTTCTAGTTTTTCTTTCATATTTGATTGAGTAGTATGGCCTAAAAGTAAATTACTTTTATTTTATCTAAATGGGCATTAACAGGTGTTCTTAAAATCAAGAATGGAAATTAGGAGATTTATGATATAATCCAAAGCTACCAAAATCATAATAAAACTCTACAGAAATTCATGTTTTGTTGGAAATTAGGAGATTTATGTTTCTGCTTTGCTTACAAACTTGAGGCCATAGTTTTCTACCATCACTCAACCTATAAAACAGCTTCCATTGCACATTATGCTGCACAGGGTTTCCACACTAAGAAAAAAAAAACTTCAACTGTTAAAGTGAACTTACACAATAGATTAAATAATTCCCTGTGGTTCAGACATACCTGCTCTCTTCTTCTTCTTCTTTGTTATTGAAAATAAGTGCTTTGTCCCTTGATCATCAAATTTTACATCCACTAACAAGCTTTTTAGCAGAGGGACACAGTTTCTCAAGCAACCAGTCGTGCTCCTCGACGACTACTTCAGTTTGCAGTGAGAGATGCTGTCAGAACTTTGAGACCATCAGGCATGGTAAAAGAACCCTCACTGAAGCGTCTTCGTTCAGTAGTGTCTACATCTACTGAGGACACATCATTGGTTGATCGTCCTAGGAGGCTCCAGTCAATTGCAAGAGTTCCAAAACCCATGGCTACTGTATTAAAAGCTGTGCAAGAAGCTGCTGAAGATGTAGTAAAAGTTAAATCTTTGGGAAGCGTGTTTGATCGGCTTGGTCGTGATATGGATGCACCATTGACCACTGAACAAGTTACTGAATTTAGAGATGCTGTTGTTGAAGATGATGAATATGAAGAAATTAATGGAATTCAGGAGCAAAACCACTCAAACTATCCTCACAGAAGCAAGTACTGTGGACATGCAGGGGCTATGAATATGATGGAGCATGAAGCTGGATTGACTTCTGATTTGATGTCTGATAATGAAGGTTATGATGATGCCAATGTTGTGGATCATAGGGTTATGGATGTTTCTCAAACTGGCACATCTTACAGAAGCAAGGGCGAGGATGCACTTATGTCAAAATACAATGTAGCTAAGGATCAGGATATATCTGTTTCAGCTGCAAACACTTCTCTTAAAATAGTAAACATTTCCGTGAATGTGAACACATGGAGGCCACCTCATTATGAAGAACCCAGGGATGCTGCAATGGATAATCAGAAATCGGTTCAGAATAATGAAGGAAATGCTGGGAGATTTGATGCTAAGCTAATGAAGGAGGTTAGCAAGACTGTCTCAGTTGGTAATGGAAATGTAAGATACTCTTGTTTGCCTGGGTTCTTTATTCTTGCCTTTTCCCTTATGAAATCACTTGCCATTCCTCCTTTGCATTGACTGATGTCACTTTTTTTGTGGCGTGATGATGAACAGGCAAAACCTGCTGGTGATATTCAGCATGAACCTCAGAAGCCTCTATCATCTGCATCCGGTCAGTTCTATAGAATCTTCTAAGTGCCACTGAACCTGTTGTTCTAATATGAAATGAAATTTATGTGAGTTTTGTTGCAACTTATGGAGTTACCCATTTGGGTGTTTTTCATGGTTGACATCATCTCAAACTCATCTATGGCAAGACGGTCACCATTCTGATATGTGTCCTGCTTGTTTCTTATGGCCATTTTTCAGTAATATTTAAATGAGGTTGTTTTGGATGATTCTTCAGGTCCATATACTGCAGGTTGCCCCTTAGAAGATGCTGATTCTCGAACCATTTTTGTTAGCAATGTAAGTGCTGATGTGCATCAAGCTGTAGCTTTGAAGGATCATTCATCACTGTATTCTGGTAATATTTTCACCGCTTTATTCACAGGTTCATTTTGCTGCAACTAAGGACAGTCTGTCTCGGCATTTTAACAAGTTCGGTGAAGTACTTAAAGTGGTTATAGTAACTGATTCAGCAACAGGACAACCAACAGGGTGAGTTGTTTTACACTAGTCAGCTCTGTTTCCTTGGCAATTTTGGGAATTGATTTTTGTTGGGGCTAAGTCAACATGATTATGCAGGTCAGCTTATGTGGAATTTATGCGCAAAGAGGCAGCGGACATTGCATTGTCTCTTGATGGCACCTCATTTATGTCACGTATTCTGAAGGTGATGAACATAGAGACCATCTTAATTTGCTACAAGCAGTGGTCGTTTCTGTGTTTTTTTTTTTTTTTGCTTGCATGTCTGTCAGCTGAGTAGTATGTTCTGTGCACTTTCCTTTTTTCTTGAACTTTGTTTATTGGTTTGATAGATAGATGAAGTTGCCAAAATTTGAAAAAGTTAAATCAATGGCTGCATCAACTGGAAGATTTTTTTTGTTATGATGTCAATATTGACGATGAAAAAAACGAACCATGCTCGTGTGCTTTTGCTCCTCATCAGCTGTGACTTAGTAGTGGTTGTTTTGCAAGTTTTCTTGCGGCCACTATGTGTGCTCTTCTCATGCATGTGGGGGCTTGCAAGTCCCTGTGTGCCTGCATGCATTCATAAATGAAAAGTATCGCAAAAGTACATGGAATGACTCCATGATGGAAAGTTGTTGAGATTTGTTCGGTTGTATATATTTTTAAAAGGCCTGAGTTCTTTTACAAGCATATATTGAGCAATCAAGTTTGAGTGCTTCTGATATCTTAGGAGCTTTAGATGATTTTAGTAGGTAAAATGATAATTGTGCAATGTGGTGTTGTTTCACAGAAGTTACGTGGTCCAAGCTGGTAGAGTCTCACATTCCTGCTTGTAGATGAAGTGCTAAAACTGCAGTTTTCAATTCCCATTGATAACAAGGAAGCATCTTATTTTCTAAGGAGCAACCAGAACTTCAAGCATGCTTTCATTTTAGCTTGAAAGGATGGTAGCTATGATTTAGATTTCATAAGCAATTTGTTGGAACCGATGCACATTTTATTACTTTCTTAGGAATCTGCTCCAAGATTTGGTAGGCATCTTAACTATATTTTTGTCATGCAGGTCATGAAAAGAAGCTCTTCCAACCAAGAAGCTAATCCTATTACAACATGGCCCCGCATTGCCCGTGGATCTCCGTATACTGCTGGTAGGTTTTCTAGAGCGGCTTTTCCAAGGGGCACTCCTGCTGCTTTTAGGCCTTGGCTCCATGTGAAACCTGGTGCGAGAAGTTTGCAGTGGAAGCGAGATGCTCAAGCTACTCCAGCTGGGAGTAGTGCTGCAGTCTCTGGCAGCAGTGTTATCTCCCCATCTGCTCGCAGTCTCACCTATGTTCGCACAGAACCAAAACCAGATCGGTATTCGGGTACTGCTGGAGTTTGATAGCTCATGTTTTCTTTTCCCTGAACATCCAGATTTTGATAGTTACAGGTTGCATAAAAATGCCTGAATCGTAACTCTGGCAGAGTTTTTGGTTCTAGGAAAGAGATGAATCCACAGATCCTCATCCTCGGATGAAGATTTTTCTGTACATGGAGGCATATGCTAAAATTAGCGAATACTTGAGGTGTAGTGAATAAGGAGGGTTTCTTATAGCAAATATTTTGGGGTAGTCTTTTTTTAGAGGCTGGAATTTGCTGGATCTGAATGGGAAAATACCTGGGAGGCTGGTACTCTCGCACAGCTGTCCCACCCGAGTTACATACACCCATTAGATTTAATTTTGTGAATAGGAAGGATATGTAGTCTTTATTTTTCGCTTTGGTTGTGTTTTTTTTCATGGCGTGCTATCCATTAAATCAAACTTGGTCCAGGAAGCCATTACGTGAAGCAGGCGGGGAAATCATTCAGTTAGAAAAGCCCCTCGTATAATTCGTTGCCGAAACTTCGAAAGTTCCCGGATCTACAGCAACAGGTTACATCTACAATAGCAGTGGCACCCAGATAGGTGCCTGGCTGATCTCTTGCGTAGCTCCTATAGCCACTCTTCACGTTAAATCTGTGACAGCCCATCGCATGTGCCTCTACTTGCACAGTAGGATCGAGAACTGCCTTTTATCATGCAGCAACCAAGCCTATGCCGTTAGATTTAGATAGCTAGGTGGTACCAGTAATTTACTTTGTACCATTCTTCCTCGGGGTTTTCATACAAGGCTGTTTGGCTATGAGAGTTTCATCCTACAAAACAGTCTGCTGGTGGGGTTCTTTGAGCAGGGAACAAAGTCGTAGCATCAAGGAGACCCGTAACATGATCTATTAGATCATGTTAGGAGAGATCTGCAAGGTAAAGGGGCGTAAGTTCCATATGATGTTGCAAACTCGCTCAAAAACGAGAATTCCCCATTAGATGACACCTTTTCAGTTTCTGCTCCTATCTTCAAGTGTTCTTTTGATCAGCAAAACATCTACTCTACGAAGAAAGTTTCTTCTTGTTGGGTGGCTGTATAGAACAATTTAGAATGCACGTACATGGTGCTTTTTACTTGAAGTGGCCGAATTTTCTGCAATTCAAAATTTTCTGGACAGCGTTGAGATTCAATTTCTGCACCTAAACCTTGATCGTAAGTAAAGCTTAACAATTACCATCAATATACGATGTTGTTAGAATCAACAATTCATGGATGGAACTGGTTTCTAGCAAATTTAAATGAAAATAGTATATCATTAAAGTATAGTTATCACTGACAGTTTAAAGAACATTCCTGCGTCCAACACTAGAGCTAATGGCGGATGCAAGAAAACGTGGTCCAGTGTAGACAACTGTCGGCAATCGCTCCCCAAAACCATTAACCCAACCCATGATCCTTTCTAGTCCCTCTTATCTTTCTGCATTGTCCAACGCCAGAGCAGGTTTATAGGGAAAGAAACTATTTAAACCTGTTTGGATGTTTGAACAACTGACTAACAAATAATGACGATACCATTCAGACTTCCCTGATAGCTATCAAATCATTTCTTCCATGCTCAAAATGGCGATGATGGCGAATCTCTTACATAAGAGTTGTATTCAACAGCAAAGCCCAAATAGACCTGGCCAAAATTAATAGGCACATTCGTACCCAAAATCGCGACCACCATAACATGAGTTTTCTGTCTGGGACATCTTATGAAGTATAGCAAACACAACAATGTCAGACTCTTAAAGAAAATCTAACCATGAGAATCAACATTTATTATTATGATAACTGAGACTTGAAAAATCAAAATGGAAGAAATCATCTTGACAACGAAGTAATCAACAGCCCAACTGACATCCCCGCAATGCACAAAAAGGAAACCCCACGAACCCTCACAAAGAAGATATTCAAGTTTTTAGCTACCTGAAGTGTTAAAGTCAAAATCTGCAACCTTCCTAGTTCCTCCATCTTCTTAAAGAAGTACATTGGCTTCAATGATTGCCTCAACATAAAAGCCAAGGTAAAAGGGAATCCGAAGGCCACAAAACTTTGAATTGACACCTCAGTCATGGGAGTTGCTTTTGTAACATAAGAAATCAAGGCTCCAAGTCCTAGTTGAACCAGACCCAGCACAGCAACAGCCCTGCTCAGACCATAAATATTCTTCATCATACTTTCCAAAACCTCTCTGGTCTCATTGGCTAAAGCTGAGAGATCCCTCTCTACAGTTGGTCCCTCAATTTCTTGGTGTTTGAGATCAGGGATTTGGCTTGGATGCTCGCTTTGGTTTTGGGACTTATCGGATTCTGATGGTGAATTTGAACTTGAAAAATATCTGGGTTTAAGGTTCAACAACCTAATAAATCTAGAATTTTTCAGCTCACTATCCAAACTAAAATCCTTGGATTTTGTAAAAATAGAACCTTTTTTATTGAAATCAGGGGTTTTAGCTGGATTTTGGGCTTTTCCAATAGCAGATGCGGAAAAAAAACTTGAACGAGTAAAGTCGTGACCTCTGGTTTTAGTACTAGAACGAGAGTACGATCTAATAAAATAGAGAGTAAGATTTGGGGGTTTTGGATCTATTAGTGATTGGTGTTCCAGAGTGGAGTAACGAGCAGGAAAGCTTGAAAAGGAATTAAAGATATTGAGATTAGTTTTTAAGGTTGGTTGTGGAGAAAGACTAGAATTAGAATCAAGGGAAGGGTGGTTTTGGGGTCCATGAGAGATCAAAAGGGAGGAAATAGACGAGGAAAGAGAGGGTTTTAGTAACTTACGAGAGAGCTTACGTGAGATCACCACGGAAGCCATACTGGTGTGGTGTGCTCTAAAGTCTAAGACCAGAAATCTTGTAGTGGCTATTGATTTGCAGTGCAGACATACATCGGGTAGCGATGGTGGTTGGTGGAACGAATGGATTTTGACTTGTTGCAGAGGTTGAGGCCATGCCCGATTCTTTCTTTTTCAACCAATCCAGCCCAACCCAAATCTTCAGATTCACTTTCCCAAGAACTTATTCAATTGACGAGGTTCTACCGGTAGTAAATTATAAAATATAGCGACACCCGCACTCAAAAAGTTGGGCCATGGAAACCCTAGAGCCCGGAATTGAAAACTGAAAGCTCCGTTTATAGAAATGCCATAAGAAACTGTCGGGCTCTAAGATACTTGGGTCGATTCTTGTTTTCCATTTGATACTCTCGCCTCCAATGTTCTACTTCGAGTAATTTCAACCTTTAATTTTTGCTTAGATTTTCTAGGTTGTGAACAACACTTTCGATTTCTTGAATAGCATCAGAAGATCATCCTAGTGCCAAGCTACGAAGCAATAATCAGGGATTCGAGTACTTCATTATCCAGCGAAAAATATTGTAACATTTTCATAAAATACATTGAAGTCACTACACAAACACACATTCTAGCTACGAAGAGTCTAATGCAGGATGACCCCAAATACATAGAACACAAGGGAAAATCCAATTGCAGCAACCGAAGCCGAATAAGAAACAGCCGATCCGGCAGCCATTAGCCGTTGCTGGCAAGGGAGCCAGAAGCATCCTCGAAAGCAAGGACAGTGATTTTTTAGCGCACCATTGCAAGAAGCACAAGAGAAGAAACAGAAGAAAACTTCATGCAGGCCATTGCCAAAACTACTTGCTGCCCAGAATAAAACTAAAAATATACGGTATCCTTGCTAGTTGCTACTTCAATGCGGGTTATTAATAGACCTTGTGATTACAGGGAGATATGCCTGATAAGCCTATTTCATCTCTCAACGCATGGTTCGCATGCGTGCACCTGGATGAGTCCAGGAGGCAGCAGACTGTAATTCGTGTGAATAGTTGATCATGGCACGTAATGTAATGTTATCATTGTTTAGGAATACAATGCAAGCTAAAATTTACTTTTTTTATTAAAAATTAAGCTTTTATATGATTTAGATTGTTTTAATATACTCATTTTAAAAAATAATTATAATTTTAAAAATTAATTTTTTAAAAAATAAAAAAAATTATTTTAATATATTTTAACATAAAAAATATTTATCAGGAATACATTTATAAGCAGACACTTAATTGTCTCCAAAGAGCGTGACACAAATTCCTTTGTTTTCATTGATTGCACAATCCTCTGTGAGCCTGGCGCCCACCAAGAAGCTGTCCTGGCACTAATGGTCTTAAATTTCAGAAAGCATGTGCCGCAAGTGTTATGGGCTTAAAATGTTGTTTTTTAAATTATTTTTTATTTAAAAATATATATTTTTTAAAAATATATTTTTAATATTAATACATTAAAATAATTTAAAAACACAAAAATAAAAATATAAAATTTAAAAATACTTTTAAAATATAAAAATAAACAGCTACAGATACAATTTAAATCTCGGAGGGCATAATAATTCGTTCCCCACAGACTTACAATCCAAGAAATAGTAACACTTTATTAATTTACATGAATCCGATTAATAAAAAAACCTCAACTATATGAACGAATGATAAGGCAGTGTTTTAAGAAATAACTTGAATTGGCCTCCTATTAGATGATAATAACTGCCCGTGCGCTTGCATATCAACACTGATGTTAATAGGGTAGAAATTGTGGTATAAAATGTTTTTTAAAGAGCTTTTTGTTTAAAAATATTTTAATATTTTTAACATTAATATATTAAAATTATAAAAAGATGTAAAAATAATTTAATTTATTTTTTAAAAAACATGGCTGTACAATCTAAACTGATGCTGTGAGAGAGAAAAAGCTCAAAAACGCAAATAATAAAAAATTTACTCTTTTTTTTTTTTCTCTTTGTTGTTTTCTATATAATCAATAATCAAGGAAATTAAAGTAATAGCCATCAACCCAAATACCCAATACTTAAAATAGCACAACAAAAGAGAGAGAAATTGAGCACAGAAGCGTATTATATTAATCCAAGATTAAATACAATAAAAAATGAATAAACTTCCACCAAAAGTTGGTTATTTTATTGAATTCTATAAAATTGATAACATGAGAATCAAACAAATCAGAAAGAGGAGAAATTCTCCGCAATTCTTTGCATGGAAAAAGAAATTCTAAGAAAATAAAGCTAGAACATCTTGATACATGCATCCTTTTACTCTCCTCTCTCTCTTGAAACTCCTCGATTCCCCATCTCCTTCTTTAATTGGTTTGAGGTGTGGACAATTTACTGCAAGTACAAAGCAATGAATGAAGCAAGGGAGGCACCAACCAATGAACCACCGATCGGTAAGCTAGCTGATGCACCAGTACTTGCTGGTGACGGGGCAGGAGCAGCAACCTCATGATCAGCCATCACTGTACTCACGGAGGCAGCAGCGAAGAGGATAGCGCATGCAATCTTCTTCATTTCCATAGCTGTTTTTCAGGCAGTGAACGGCAAAATAACCTCGCGAAAACGATAGAAAAGACTTTGCCGAACCTGCTTTGATACAGAGCTTGCAGCCTGAAAAATATTCGTGGCATGGTGGTGATATATATATAGGGCCGGTGTTGGGGGTGGAGCTGTTGTTGGAAGATAACAGCTGTTTTTGCGCACTAATCTTGGTCAAACTTATATAAATTAGAGGTTTGTTTTTGTGATTTCTTAGTGGCGAAGCTCCTTGTTTTGAGCGAGTCTTGTGCTGTGGAGGATATTGTGTGTTTCTCCAAATGATATGGCAAAGAGAGAATCTAACAGTTTTAACAATTCAACTTCGTTTTTTGGATTAATAGATATAGAGGCGCATTTAATTTTGGATTAAAGGGTTTATGTAGAACTCCATCGGAATTCCTGGTATTATTAATCATATCATACGATGTCTACAGAACTATTAACCATGTTATTTAATTTAATTTTTATTAATTATATTACTCAAGTTTATTTTGGTGTTTGTTTGTTTGTTGAAAAATAATTTTTTTTGTAAAATAAATTTCAAGAAAGTAAATTATTTTCTGATATTTAGTATTGTAATAAAAAATAAGTTAAAAAATATTTTTCAGTATGTAGTTATGTTATGAAAAATAAATTGAAAAATAATTTATTAATATTTTATTTTTTTCAAGTTTATTAAAATAATAAGAAATAAATATTACAAATTAAAAATTTAAATGAGAATAAAATTGAAAAAAATATAATTTTATAAATTATCTCAAATAAAAAAAATAAAAGATGAAGAAATTAAAATAATAAAAATTAAAATTTCATAAATTATTTCAAATAAAATAAGTAACAATCAAAAAAATAAAAATCAAATTTGATAGATAAAAAATTACAATAAAAAATGATAAGGAAAGTCAAATAATTATTATAAAAATAAGAACCAAAGTTAATATAAAAAATAAATTTTAAGAGATGAAATTAAATAATAAATATTCAAAACAAAATATATATACAATAATTAAAATTTTGAGGATCAAATTTGATATAATTAGTAAATAATATAATATTTTTAAATTTTTAACAACTTTTCGAAAGTATTTTCCGTCCAAATTTTTTAGAAAAATACTTTCTTGAAAATTAAGCTAAATTTTTCTTTAACTGGAAAATATATTCTGTTAATTAATTTTTTTAATAATAAATAAACATAAAAAAATTAAAAAAAATCATTTAAAAAAAAATAAACATGTCCTCAATGAACTAACTAATTGTTCATTCCAAGTCTGTTCATTATTCTCAGGCTTGTATAATAGGGTAATTATTTCATGTTTTATATTATGTAATTAAATAAATAAACACATTAAATTAAATTAAATTAATTAGGTTCATTTAGGTTATTTTATTTCCACCGAACTGTAATATTGTCTGGGTCAGGACCTTATGGAGGATGGGAGGTCTGATTGGGATTAAATAAACGGGAACACGTAAAATCTTGTTGCTGGTTGTTGATCAGTGGACCAGAAGGGTGGGTTTTAGGCATGGAGGGATCATCACAGAATTCCTCCAAAGATCCGCAATTAATTTCATATTCAGAGGAGCTCACAACCCATTGTCGTGCCAAGGAAAACTATTTAGAAGAGGAATTGGAGAATCGCCATGGTGTCAGATCTGTCTGTAGCAAAAGGAGACTGCTGAACGCCCTCTCTTCTTTTTTAACCATGCCAAGGGCAGCTGGTTTGCATGTAGCTTAGGGTCCAGACCTGATAAAAAGTTTGTTTTGTATTTGATAGTTGTTGTGATTATAATTTAAAAAAAAATATTTTATAAAGAAATATATTTAATTAAGATTAGTTTGAAAAAATAGATATTTGATTAAAACTATAATTAAAATTAAGATTAAAGAAAAAATAATTTAATGTGTTTGGTTAACAAATCTTTTGAAATTGAGGTTATAAAATAATTTTAAAAAATATATATTAATATTAATAGTTTTAAATTTAAATATTATAGAATTAATTACTCATATTATATCATGAAATAAATAATACTTGATATAAAATATTTTTTATTATTTTATTAAACTATTTATAATTCTATCATGTATAAATTTCATCTGATAAAAATTATAGTTTTCATGACTTGCAACAAATTCATAAATATAATGTGGTGTTTTATGCGCACCAACACATTTGGTAATTTTTTATTATTTCATTAAAAACATAAAAAATTATAAAAAATAAATAATTAAAAAAACACAATTCTAAATATCACAAAAACATATTCATAATTACCACTTAATTTCAATACATAAATCAAAAAAACACACAATTTTAAATATCACAAAAACATATTAATAATTATCATTTAATTTCAAAACATAAAGCAAAGTGTTAAGTCCACACATATAATAAATTATATATATATATATATAATAAAACTAATTAATTATTAATATCTTTTTATTTTAAAAATTATTTATTTATTCTCTATGTATTTTTTGGAAATGAATTAAAAATTAAAAAATATTTTTTTTATAGATAATACACAAAGTAAATTAATTTTTTAAATAAATTTTATATGAGAAATATATATCTTTTCTAAGTTATCATAATTTTTTCTAAAATAGTAATAAGATTATATTATTATCATACTTATTTAATATAAAAATACAATAAAAAAATAATGACATCAACTAATTATTCTTTGCATTCAAAAGCTTTTCTTTCTTTATTCTCATTCTTTATTTTTCACTTGTTTTTAATATTTTTATGTTTGAAATGTCTACTTATATGGGACCCATGCATCAAAACGTGTGTCCTGTTGTTAATTAAACACATTGTAATTGTAAATACAGTTAAATCTGTTGTTAATTAAACACATTGTAATTGTAAATACAGTTAAATATGGACGCAATCACGTCAAAGAGGGGTTCACCAAGTTTGCTGACTAGTGGTTTACTGTCAACGCTAAATTGGAGCCAAGCTACTCAAGGGATCTAGCTGCAAACCTTGCTTGTTTGTTTTGGGAAATTTGGAAGGCTAGGAATAGTTGCATTTTCCAGGGGAAGGCTACAGTCACGAAGAAAACAACTTCTTTAGCAGCAAAATATGCAGGGGATCGAGTTTAATCAAGTGCTCAAATGTTTGAAACCGGGGAGAGGCCTCTTTATGGAAATGTCCCGAGCAATCAAGTCTGGGTCCTCCATCTAGAAATAATCTGAAGGTGAATCGCGACACATCCTTTACAGACTTTAATGTCTAAACCTGTAGGGATTGGTGGGCCCTGTCGAAAGTACACCAGGGCAATAATTATAGACGGAAAATCGATCAAGAAATCGTGCAGGTCTCCGCTGCAAGGAGAAGCACTAGCTAGCACTATTCGAAGGTTTGAAGGTCGCTCATCATAGCAATAAATAAATAAATAAATAATCAAGAAAAAGGATACCAAGCACTGGATCTACTTAAACAGAAACTAAAACGATTCTACAAACATGGAATTGAGTAAAAACAAAAATAGCAAGGGGGTAGGAAAATAAAAGGGGAATGAAAAAAAAAGGACGACGAAAACAAAGAAAAAAAGAGCACGTGTAAAATTACCACCAACCATTACGTAATTAATCACAACGAGAGACGCTAAATGATTAGATTTAGAAAGTGTTTGGTTGATTCCTAAAAAAAAGATTTTAAGATTGATTTAAGAAATATTTTTAAATCATTCATGTAATGATATTCACAAAATTATTATTTAAATATATTTTCAAAAAGCAATCCTTTCCACGTTACACTTGATGTATCTCCTGCCAACCAGGAAATTAATTCGGCCCTTCAGAGCAATCACCAGCCAGTACAGTATGGAATGTCCCACGAGCACAAAACTAATTTATAAATGCCAATATATCTGTACTTGTCGGAAGTTGTCGGTTGGTGAATGAACGGTGTTTGTGTTTTTTTAATTGTTTTTTATATTAATATCAAAAATATTATTTCAATATATTTTTAAATAAAAAATATAAATTCTATTATAATCTACATTACTGAAAAGATGACAGGCAAAATTAGACGCATTGCTAGGGTATTTTTTCATTTTTGTTTAAGACTAAAAGGTATTTCCTACTAATTTTCGGATGTCAATGCTAGCTTAATCCATCCTCAAATCTTATTTTAGATAGGCTCTCATGTGTGAAGAATTATTGCTTGTTCTGGTTTTTCTGTAGAACTAAACCCAACAAAGGAAATGAAATCCTCTTTCATATATAAGACAGCGTGTGCTTTTAACTGAGAAAACATGATTATATTGAGATAGTGCTGATTAGATAAATTACTGTTGGCCAACATGTGGAGCAGAAGTCGTCTTCTTCTTCTATTGTGGCTGCGGGCGAGCAGCCACAGTTTTTCTTGTTTGGTAATAAGCAAAATTCATAATTTTGTTTTGGGTAAAGCCTATCCTTTACAAGGATGTGCTGTAGATTTATATGGAGTAGCTTTTTATTATTTTTTATGTTAAGAATTTACTCATAAATAATAGAACATAAGGAGGAGTAGCTTTTTATTATTTTTTATGTTAAGAATTTACTCATAAATGATAAAACATGATTTATTATTCATGAGTTTTTTTTTTAATAAATAGTTGAACATATTTTTACTATTTATGTAAACAGTAAAAGATATTTTTTATTATTCAACTGGATCAATCCGATGCAAAGTTAAAAATATATTAAATTTGTTTGAACCTATAAAATAAAAAAAATATTTTTATTTTTAATTGTATTTTATTCAAAAAACTAGTTTTAAATATTATTTAATTACACTATATAAATTAGATGAAAATCACTTGATAACATAGTATTTGCAGAATTTGATCGCAATCTCAATTTTATTCCTAATTAAATTTTACTTAATGTTATTGCTTTATTAAAAAATTTATAAACACTGTAGTCATTGTCGAATGCATTTCATACATGATGAAATTGTAGATAGTTTAATGGAATAATAAAAAATATTTCATATAAAGTATTATATATTTCATAATATAACAATAGTTAAATTTATAATATTTAAATTAAAAATCATATATATATATATATATTATTTTATAACTTTAATTCTAAAAGTATTTTTAATCAAATATATTGAATTTTATTTTATTAATTTTAAAAGAATTTTTAATTAAATTTATTAAACTATTTTTCATTCAACCTCAATTTCAACTATAATTTTAATTAAATATATATTTTTTCAAGCCAAATTTAATTAAAATTATATTTTATAAAAATATTTTTTAAAATTATAATCATAGTAACTATTACAATATCAAATATATCCCGGAAGGTAAAGTAAGAGGGTAACTCCGGATAAAAATGGCCAGATTGACCACGCTTCGTATCTGTTACTCTGTTTTAAAAATGAATGACTGTATGTAAAATAAATAAATAGATAGATAGACAAGAATGATTGCTTTTAATTAATTAATTTATGGCATCTCGACAGTTGACCACTATACACCATTAAAAATTAATAAAAAGAAACTCTATTAGGCCACAGCTATCCCATCTTCTCCCATTAGTTTTTTCATATTAATAAAAAGTAAAATTAATTAAAATATATATAAGCTAATTCAAATACTTATATTAATTAAAAAATATTAAAAAATTTATGAAATTTTTTATTAAAATATTTTTTATTTTTATATCAAAATAATAAAAAAATAAAAATTTATTTATAACTAAAAGTAAAATAAAATTATCAAGAATTGTATGGTGATGCAAACTAAGTTCTACTTAAATTTTAAAGAAAAATAATTTATTTAAATTTAATAATTTTTTATATTATTTTGTATTTTGGTGTTCTAATATAAAAATATAAAAATTATTTTAATATATTTATAAATAAAAATTATTTTTTATAAATTTTAATAATGTTATCAACGCCCTCTAATAAATCTCTGTCAGGTAAATGGCAGAGTTCACCCGGAATCTTTGAATACGATTAATTTATCCATGTATAAATACTCTAGCTTTGAGTTGTAGCCTGTAGGAGCTAGCTTACCTTACATCAAATTTCCTTAATTTTTTTCGCAGTCTATACGCTATAGCTAATCCGTGTTCTCTCATGGCTAAATCCTCCACGGTTAGGGTTGTAGAGCACTGCAAAGTCTCTCCACCGCCCAATTCAGCTCCACCAACTATTCTTCCACTAACTTTCTTGGATATACCATGGCTATTTTTCTCTCCAAGCCAAACTCTCACTTTCTATGGATATCCACACTCCACCTCTCACTTCCTGTCCACCACTATCCCCAAGCTCAAGCACTCTCTATCCCATGCTCTCCAACATTTCTTTCCTTTTGCTGGAGACCTTGTTTTGTCCCCAGCAGGATCCAATAAGCCTAACATTGTTTACAATGAAGGAGATTCTGTCACATTGACGGTTGCTGAGTCTAGTGGTGATTTCAGTTACTTTACTAGTAATTATGCAAGAGATGTCAATGGGTTTTACCCTCTTGTGCCTAAACTGGCTACTACCAGTTCTGTGGCAACTGGCACACAAGAAGTGGTTCCACTGTTTGCCGTCCAGGTTACTGTTTTCGCAAATTGTGGGATTTGCATTGGTCTTGCTTATCATCATGTGGTTGCCGATGGAAGGACATTCAACAATTTTATCAAGGCATGGGCCCTATTAAGCGCACATGACTGTTCTATCTCCATCGCTTCATTACCATCTTACAATCGGTCAGTGATAAAAGATGAACATGGGCTCGAGAAGATTTTCTTGAAGGAATTGTGGAAGAAAAAATCTTCACAAGAAATGGTTCCAGGACCTGAAGCCCAAGTTGATTTGCCAAATATGGTCCGAGCGACGTTTGTGGTGAGATTGGCAGACATGGAGAGGATCAAGAATTGGATAGTCGTTCAATGCAAGAGCAAGAATCAACCAGAACCTGTACATTTATCTCCATATGTGTTAGCCTGTGCTTTTCTTTGGGTTTGTTTAGTGAAAGCTAAAATTCAGAGGGGTGGAAGTGAAAAGCACTGCTACTCAAGGGGGGAGGATCCGATTTATCTTGGCTTTATTGCTGGTGGTATGACCCGGATAGACTTTCCGTTGCCCACCACATATTTTGGTAACTGTGTTGGGTTTGGTCGGACCACGGCAACCAGGAATGAACTAGTGGGAGAAGATGGGATAATTGTGGCTGCAAATGTGATTGGAAATACAATTAGAAGGTTGGATAAGGCAATGTTTGGCGGGGCAGAAAGATGGATTGCAGAATGGGAGGTAATGTTTGGGTCGGTGATCCATGTTATTGTTTCTGGGTCTCCGAAGTTGAATCTCTATGAGACTGATTTTGGGTGGGGGAGGCCCAAGAAGATAGAGGATACTTCGATCGATAAAATGAGAGCCATTTCACTCATCGAGAGCAGGGACGAAAAGGGTGGAATTGAGGTAGGCTTAGCCCTCCCTCCAGTTCAAATGGAAGCTTTCAAGACTCTCTTTATTCAAGAACTCGAGGCTCTTCAATAATGGTCCATCCGTCCTTTGGCATGTCTGTTTCTTTTATTGAAAGGAGTTGTTCGATACCGATTTGCTGTTGACATTGGCAACACATTGAAGATTTGAATTTTGTATGAATTAATGGCATTTAATATGAGGTTCTGTTAGTCTGAATCGTTATTCAATTTTTATTTTTTGTGGTGGTCTGAAGCAGCCTCTTATTTTTGCGGCGGTCGGGAACCAGTTGCTAGGACGCCGTTGATTTATTCATAAATCGGGTCGGGTTATAAAAAAAATTTATCCAGAGTTAATCGATTAACTCAACGAATTAAACTAGGAGCTTATCGATTGTGGCCAATTTTTTCTTAAATAAAAATCATGTCAACTTTGTTTTCTTTTAAAAAGCAAGCACCAGTGCCATGCGCTATCTTAATAAAGTGCCACGTAAGTGAATTAATTATTAAAAGTGAGCTTAATTACTGCGGAAAAGACAACCAGTTTTTTTTACTCCACTATCCACGTTTTCTCTATGAATTTCTTTGTTATGTTGTTTCTTTCTCGCAACAGCCCAACCAGATTAGTGATTTTTTTTTAATTGTTAATTTGATAAATCTTCATAGTTTGAAGAGTTGCCATCTATATATGATATATCCACGTCTGATGAAAAACTTATATAATAATTAAATATTAGATATTATAGCAAACTATTTTTTAAAAGGTAGATGTGTAATGCTATTATGTATAAAAAAAGAAGAATACCCAAATACCCTTATCAAACACCACTTATTTTTTTTTTTAGAAATATTTTAGTTATTTTATTATTTAAAAATATTAAAATAATAACAATATCCCTAAATAAAATAATAATAACTTGTAAACTCTTTAAAAATATCAAAATACTCCTAATCCAAAAAATCACTATCAGAAATTCGGTGAAAATCAATGGAATTATCGATAAAATTTTTCCATTTGTAATTTTTATTGACAAATAATTGTCTCTACTTTGACCAATATATATTGACAGAAAATATTCGTAGGCAATACAGTCAGTATATAATAACAAAATACATCTATAAGTATATAATGATTGTATCGCTGATAGATTATATAGTTTTTTTTTTTTTTAAGTTGCAACAATGTGATAACATAGATTTTTTCAGATGATTTTACTGATAGAATGACTGATGGATTCAAACTAGGATCTCCGTATAGTGATGTGGCACGGTCACTGGTGGATTTACTGACGGAAACATTCTGTCAATGATTCCATGGTAAAAGCTAATATATATATTCACCTTGCCGACACTCTCTTTCTCTATTTCTTCTTCTTCTTTTCCATCCCAACTCTTCCTTTCCAAACTGCAGACAAACACCCATCCGAACTCTCCCTTTCTTCTCAACACAAGCACTCGAGTTTTTTATACTTTTATACATGGTCAAAACATCCGTTCTCTGAGTAATTTATTATGGATTTTGTCGCTACACGACGTCGGGCGACGGCTCCACTCCTTTTTTTTTGTTTTTTTTTAAACAAAAGGAATTTAGTTTTTTATTTGATTGGGGGGAAATAAAGATTTTATTTGGAGTCGCCATCTAGTAATTTGAGGGAACTAGAAATCCAAAATTAGACACTGGTCCCAGAGATTCGGATACTGGGTTAGTTATGATTAAGGGAAGGTAGACACCACCCTTAAAACATCCTTTCAGAGAAAGGTTACCTTTACTTGTGTGTTTTTCTTATTTTGATTCAAATGCTATTATATTTTGAGCTTATTTGTAAATTTTTAACATATTTAACGTCGGTCCCTAAAAATAGGAGACGCGTTAAAAATGACATCAGACCCTAAAATTAGGAGACTTTGTCTAAAATGTCGACGTTTATCCCTAAAAAGGAGAGTTACGTCTGATTTATCAAAATAAATAATAATGGACATAATCCATATTTGGTATTTAAATTTTTGACATCGGTCCTTTTCTATAAATAAAAGAGACGTGTCGAGAAAATTTATTTTATAAAATAAAAATTATTTTGATATCATTCACAAATAGATATATCAATTCTTGAAAATTGGGTTTTTGACCTATGAACAGTGATATGATAAAATGGGTGTTAAACCCGCGTTGTTATTTATTTTGGTTTTCTTTTGTTTTTTTTTCTTTACATGCAAAAATTTACAAGTATTTATATACAAAAATATCAAAAAATACCATAAAATATCATAAAAAATTACCTGAGTACCCCTGTATAGGTAAAAGACTGAAATACCCTCGGATTTATCGAAAATGCCACTGGACCCGCGGTTACTGTTCACGCACGGTTACTGTTCACGCACGGTTACTGTTCACGGGTGAAATTTTCCGGCGAGTTTCCGGCAAAAGATAGTCGATTCTGGTAGATCTGAGGACAAGGATTCTGATGGTGGTGGTCTCGTTGTCCGTTGATGGCTGAGGAGGGAGAATCGACGACTTGAAGGTCGATTGGTCGATGTCGGTCGCGGCCTTTTTCCGGCCACATTAGCCGGTGAAAAAGTGTGAAAAGGCCGGGGTTTTGCTCAGGGGGAGGCGATGCACAATTCTGCGGTGGTTTCACGGCTTGATACGGCCGGAAATGGGAGATCCGTGGAGAGAGAGAGAATCGCCGGCGAGAGGAGAGAGAAGCTCTGGGTTTTGATCTGGTGTGGACGATTGTATGGTGCACTCATGCGTCTGAAGGCTGTGAACCGCTGGATCTTGGATGAACAGATCGTGCGGCTGTGATTCGTTTGATCTCCAAGTTGATCGGACGGTCAAGATTGAATGGGCTACGATCTGGTGTGGCGCGGTGTACCGAGTGCTCGGTATACCTACTGACGTGGCGCAACCAGATCGAAGGGCAGATTATTTGAACGGCTGAGATTGATTTGGATTTTAATCTGGTGTGGTAAAGCCTATTATATCCTAAGAAATCAAAGGCTCAGATCTAAACACTATTAGATCTAACGGTTGGGATATTTTTGGTATTTTTTAATTTATTAAAAAAAAAATTAATATCTTACTAGGGTGCAGAAAAATATAAGAAAAGTGAATAGTAATTAAATAGTAACCCAAATAGTATACGTGAGAATTGAGAATCAGAATTGAGAATTGAATTTTTTAATCTTTTTTTTTCTCCTGTCTTGAATTCATTGGCTATTTATAGCCAATGAATTCAGACAACAATTCACGGATGAATTGTTAGCAATTCACGGATTCAAATTTCCACCGATTACTATTTGTCTTATTATATATAATAATATTAAATAATAATATAATAATACTAAATAATAATAATAATAATATTTATTTACAGGGGTAAAAATTAAAAATTCAAATCAGTATTATAAAAAGTTTTTCATCCGCTAAAAATTAATTTTAAATTACAAAAAAAACTTTTTTATACGGGTATCAACTCGGTGGACCGGGTTTTTTGACCCAAAAATACCAGTTTTGACAAAAATAGTCCGAAACTCATTTTTTATCGCGGTTGGCATGGTGGGACCCGTATTGACCCGGTGGACTCGGTTTTGACCGAAAATGATAGTTTTGACCCGAAACAGCCCGAAACTCATTTTTCACCCCGGTCGACATGGTGGGACCCGTATTGACCCGGTGGACTCGGTTTTGACCGAAAATGACGGTTTTGACCCGAAACAGCTCGAAACTCATTTTTCACCCCCGTCGACATGGTGGGACCCGTATTGACCCGATGGACTCGGTTTTGACAGAAAATGACGGTTGACTCGAGAAAATATATTTTAAACTCTTTTTTTTCTTCTTTTTTTTTTACTTATTATATTTTTTTGTCATGAATAATAAGATAAAATAACATTCCTAAAAAATTTTAGTTAATCCAAAATTGGGTTACAACAGTTGCCCCCTCTTTACAATGCTTACGGTGCAAAGACATTAAAAAAATCATTTTCTTTTGACTTTGCATAGGAAGTATTGTAAAGAAAAATGCTGGAGATGTTGAAAAACACATATATTTTCAGTTGGTCTAATTCTTATGGGCGACCTACCCAAGTGAAAAACATGAAAATGTTTTCAATCTTGATTTAGTAAAATACATGAAAGTGATTTCAATAATGGTTTGGTGAAATACATGAAAGTGATTTCATTGATGGTTTCCTGAAATACATGAAAGTGATTTCAGATTGTTTTACATGAAAGTAATTTCATCCTTGATTTTGTGAAATACATGGAAGTGATTTCAACGATGGTTTTCTGAAATACATGAAAGTGATTTCATATTGATTTTGTGAAATACATGAAAGTGATTTCAACAATGGTTTTCTGAAATACATGAAAGTGATTTCAGATTGATTTTGTGAAATACATGGAAGTGATTTCATCAATGGTTTTCTGAAATACATGAAAGTGATTTCAACAATGGTTTTCTGAAATACATGAAAGTGATTTCAGATTGATTTTATGAAATACATGAAAGTGATTTCATCATTGATTTTCTGAAATACATGAAAGTGATTTCAGATTGATTTTGTGAAATACATGGAAGTGATTTCATCAATGGTTTTGTGAAATACATGAAAGTGATTTCAATAATGGTTTTCTGAAATACATGAAAGTGATTTCAGATTGATTTTATGAAATACATGAAAGTAATTTCACTATGATTTTCAAAGTTAATGAAAACTTCTAAAGGAAGTCATATTTGTATGACTCAGATCCGATTTGTAAAAATTGATCTCAAAGATGATGAAAGCTTCTCACGAAAGTCTTATATCTACGGTTGAGATCTGATTTGTGAAACAATCTTAGAGATGATGAAAGCTTCTCACGAAAGTCTTATATCTACGGCTGAGATCTGATTTGCAATCTATTTCAGAGATAATGAAAGCTTCTCATGAAAGTCTTATATCTACGGTTGAGATCTGATTTGTAAATCGATCTTAGAGATGATGAAAGCTTCTCACGAAAGTCTTATATCTACGGCTGAGATCTGATTTGCAATCTATTTCAGAGATAATGAAAGCTTCTCATGAAAGTCTTATATCTACGGTTGAGATCTGATTTGTAAATCGATCTTAGAGATGATGAAAGCTTCTCACGAAAGTCTTATATCTACGGTTGAGATCTGATTTACAATCAATTTCAGAGATAATGAAAGCTTCTCATGAAAGTCTTACGTCTACGGTTGAGATTTGATCATCTATTCAGAGTAATAGTAAGAGTAGAATCCTTATAAATTACGCAGTTTTTTGGTGACAAACATCATCAACTTCTTGTATTTCAAGCTTTTCAAAGTTCCCAACTCTTGAAGCTTTAATCATGTCTTCCTCTTCTTCCAATGTTAACCCAAATCTTGTTCCTGCAGTAGAGCCTATAGTTTGGCGTACTACTTTTGAAGTGAATGGTCGTCCAGTTACAATAGAAGATACTGTAATGGACAATGAAGATACTGCTGTAGCCGTGGCTAGAGACATGGTCCTTCCCCGTGATGAAACCATGCTGGCAGCTAGAAGCGATATTGAAGCAGTGAATCAGTCACTTGCTCTCAGTATCAGAGCTACTTCATCTCTGGTGAACGTTGCAGAGCGTCTTCATGCTAGAAGACTTGAGCTGAATACTCAGGTTCTTGATCTCCATCATCTGATTGAGAATTTAAGGAATAGACTCCGTGATGAAAGACGTCAGAGAAATGACTTGGAGAGGAGGAACCAAGAGCTGAATACACGTGTCGACTTTTGGAAGGACTATGTTAACACACGACACCTCGAGTTTGAGGAAGAGATGGAGAATATGCGTAAACAATTTGAAGAACTTCGAGGCTTAATTAATGATCAAGAGGACAATATCCCTGATCGTCCTCGCACTGTTTAATATTTGTACTTTTAAACCTTTTGTCATGAATAAAAATCCATCTTTCTTGTCTTCATTTATGAATTTTGCTTTCATGAAATTGTCATATTTGATGTGATTAAAATGACTTCATTTCGTCTGAATCCCGTTGGGAATTTTGTTTCAAGAAATATCTACAAGACAAATATGCAATGTTTGTGAAGTTAGATGATATGAGATGCATCTTACCTTTTTGAAATATAGATCCCCCATTCATCTTGTCTGGCGATCTTGAATGTTAGCAAACTCTTTTGATTCACGCGTCTTTCAAATCTACTCAAGCTGACCCATGTTGTTGAGTTCTCCAAGATAAACTTTGTTTGAGTTTCTCAATAGTCACTGCCTCTTTCTCCATTGGATACTTTATTGAGAGCATTAGCTTCTCCCTGGCCTGACATCGTGTTGTTGAGGATTCTTTAACCAATTCACATGGTCAATATATGAGGATTATCCCACTTCACCTAGGATTTCCATATCCGAAGATGTATCAGTTATCATATTGTCTAACTGATCATATTACGAGAAGCAAAAATCTCATTTCATAGAAACTGCATAATCATGCTATTTCAATCCCACTCTGGAAGAAATCTACAGTTTTATCATCTGTATCTCTCACTAGGGAAGCAAATTTCTTTGTGCCATTAGGAATCTGGTGACTGCTTCTCTGCCTCTGGAAGATTTCTTGTGATTGCTTCTCTACCCTTGGAAGAAGTAACTGTCTCTTTTCATTTCCTCATTTACTCTTGTTGTCGTTAGAATCTCTGATTTTCTAACACTACCTCTTGGTGTGTCATATATCTGTCTTCTTCACATAGAAAACCATTTTTTTCAAAAATGATTTTTTAAAAGATCTCTTTTGTTTTTGAAAACTGAAACTCTCAATGTCTGTTTATAACAATGTTCAAGCAACTCTAAGGATTTGTAGTAAATCTCTCAATCTCAAATAAAGGTAAGTGATGAGATGACCTTCTGCTTTGGTTTTCAATGTGTTCAAGCAATCTTGAATGTATTTTGAGGGAAAAGGAACAATTTCCCTTTATTCATGACTCTTTATTCATAACAATTTCCATTTTTAGAAGCAGTCCTTTTATCAGCATGAATAATAATGAGTAATTATTTGCTATATCATGACTCTTTATGAAAAAGTCTCTTATATTTTGGGAACGCTGTTTATTAATTCAGGTTGCTTCCTTGATTAGAAAGGACTTTAAAGGCATGTAATGTATTTATGGCTCAAGGCTGTAAAAGAAAGAGGATTTCATAAGCTCAAAGAAAGTGTTTAAGGGTTTGAAAACTATAGATCACTGTTATCTTATCTTCATCTTTTATTTTGCTATCTTGACAACACAATAATACTAAATATTCCAAATTAGGAATTTTTTCTATTTGTTGGGAATTCTCTCAATTATTTGGAATTTTTTATTTGAATTCCTTGTTGTCAGACTTCATAAGCTCACATGTCTTCAAGATGATTTCCATGATCATTTCTTTCGTTTTGCCCCCAGTGTAGGGTGTGATCTTAGTTAAGGTTCTTATGAAAAAAACTTTAAATAGACTTGGCTCAAATTGGGACTGCAAAGGATAATTTTAAAAGAAAGTGAAAGGAATATCAAAGATGGCCTTTCTTCATTTCAAGTAGGATCGGTTAAAACCAATAAACTTTGTCCACATCCAGCGTAATGTTTTGGATTTATAAGATACCACATTTTTGCGAGTCCATGTCAAGCTAATGTACTACCAACCATTATTCATGCTGATAAAATGTAAGTCCAGGACAGAATTTAAGTGATAGTTGTTCCAATTGCGTGTTTTTGACTTGTATGGTCATCTCTTTTAAGAGAATTGCTTTGAACATTATCCTAAACAAATCATTGATTTATTTCATTGAAATCATAAACAAAATCAATTCTTTTAAAACCTCATTTAAGAAGAATGGGTTCTCTTGTAAAAAAAAAACATTTGAAAGATCAGATTGTTGAGCCATTGAGATCATGCATGGGCTTTTTGGTGAGGTATATGCAAAGAGAATTTCCTGGCCAAAACTTCATTTCATTTGATTTTAATTGGATGAAATACATCATACATAATACTTTTTCACAGAATCAGAGTTCACGGGCCTAGGTAAATCATCTCCATCCATCCTAGTTAACAACATAGCCCCTCCGGAGAAAGCTTTCTTCACTACATAGGGGCCTTCATAGTTTGGTGCCCACTTGCTTCGGTCTTCACTTGGTAGTGGTAAGATTTTTTTGAGTACAAGATCCCCTTCTTTGAATTCTCTTGGTCGGACTTTCCGGTCATATGCTTTGGCCATCCTTCTTTGGTATAGCTGGTGATGACAAATTGCAGCCAACCTCTTCTCACTTATCATGTTTAGCTGCTCATATCTCACTTTAGCCCATTCAGCTTCTTCTAGTTCAGATTCTATTAGTACTCTCAAAGATGGAATTTCTACTTCCAAAGGCATCACCGCCTCCATCCCAAATACTAGTGAATAAGGTGTAGCTCCAGTAGACGTTCTGACTGCTGTGCGATATGCATGTAGAGCAAATGGAAGCATCTCATGCCAATCCTTGTAATTAACTACCATCTTCTGGATAATCTTCTTGATATTCTTGTTTGCAGCTTCGACAGCACCATTCATCTTTGGTCTGTAGGGAGATGAGTTTGAATGTTTAATCTTCCACTTCACGCACAATTCTGTGATCATTTTTCCATTAAAATTCTGGGCATTGTCGGTCACTATCTTCTCAGGTGAACCATACCGACAGATCAAATCTTTCTCAATAAAACTCTTTACCACCTTTTGAGTTACATGGGCATAAGAGCTGGCCTCCACCCACTTTGTGAAGTAATCAATGGCTACTAAGATAAATTGATGCTTATTGCTGGCTTTTGGGTTGATTGGCCCAATCACATCTATTCCCCACATTGCAAATGGCCATGGTGATGTCATATTAAATAGAGGAGCTGGAGGTGCATTTATCTTATCACTATACACTTGACATTTATGACATTTCCTGACATAATCGATGCAATCTTTCTCCATGGTCATCCAGAAATACCCCGATCGTTGTAATTGTCTAGCCATCATATGCCCACTTGCATGAGTTGCACAAATTCCTTCATGAATTTCTTGCAATGCTACCTTAGCTTCGATTTCATCTAGACATCTCAGTAAAGTCCCATTGAATGACCTTTTGTATAGAATTTCTCCATCCAGGTAAAATTCCAGAGCTAACCTTCTCAAGGTCTTCATATCTGCTTTGGATGCCCCCAAGGGATACTCTTGATATTGGATAAACTGCTTGATGTCATAAAACCATGGGTTCCCATCTATTTCTCCTTCAACTGAACAACAATGAGCTGGAAAATTTCTAATCTCAATGCAGATTGGTTGTACTCTTACTCCGTAATCAGTTTTGGCCATAGAAGCTAAAGTTGCCAAAGCATCAGCAAACTGGTTTTTGTCTCTTCCCATGTGGGAAAAATCTATCTCATCAAAGCCCTCAGTCAGTTTCGAGAGATATTGTTGATATGGTATCAATTTTTCCTCCTTGGTCTGCCATTCGCCTTTCACTTGACAGATTATTAACATTGAATCCCCATAGACATCAAGCTTCTTTATTTTCATCTCCAAAGCAGCTTCTAATCCAAGGATACAAGCCTCATATTCAGCAGTATTGTTAGTGCATTCAAATTGTAGTTTGACTGAGACGGGATATTGCTTCTTGTCAGGTGAGATTATCACAGCGCCTGCTCCATTACCAGAAACATTCACTGCCCCATCAAAATACATGATCCACCAATCATTCTTTTCTTTGTCCTCTTCTACTATCAACACATCCTCATCCGGGAAGTCAAATTTCAAAGGCTCATAGTCATTGATAGCATTATCTGCTAGATGATCAGCAATTACACTTCCTTTTACAGATTTTCTTGTCTTGTATACAATGTCATACTCAGCCAACATCACTTGCCATCTTGCTATTCGGCTTGACAAGTAGGGTTTCTCAAAGATGTATTTAAGAGGATCCATTTTTGAGATCAACCAGGTGGTATAATACAACATATATTGTCGAAGACGCTTCGTACTCCATACAAGAGCACAACATAGCTTCTCAGTCACAGTATATCTGGATTCACAATCTGTAAACTTCTTACTCAGATAATAGATAGCTTGCTCCTTTCTTCCAGACTCATCATGTTGTCCCAACACACAGCCCATTGCTACCTCAGTTACTGTCAAATACAAGATCAAAGGTCTTCCAGGCACAGGGGGCACGAGTAAAGGTGGATTCTGTAAGTATTGCTTTATTTTATCAAAAGCCTCTTGACAATCTTTGTCCCATATACCAGGGTTCTTTTTCCGAAGTAATCGAAAAATTGGCTCACATGTTGTTGTTAACTGAGATATGAATCGAGCAATGTAATTCAAACGTCCTAAGAAACCTCTTACTTCTTTCTCAGTCTTAGGAACTGTCATAGCCTGAATTGCTTTCACTTTATCAGGATCGACCTCTATTCCTTTATTGCTTATCACAAATCCTAGCAACTTTCCAGACTTTACCCCAAACGAGCATTTTGAAGGATTCAGCTTCAACTGATACTTTCTTAGTCTTTCAAACAATTTTCTTAGAACCTGAACATGATCTTCTTCATTCTTAGACTTGGCAATCATATCATCCACATACACTTCAATCTCTTTATGCATCATATCATGGAAAAGTGTCACCATTGCCCTTTGATACGTGGCTCCAGCATTCTTCAACCCGAATGGCATCACTTTATAGCAGAATGTTCCCCATGGTGTGACAAAAGTGGTCTTCTCTTTATCTTCTTCAGCCATTTTAATCTGGTTATAACCGGAAAATCCATCCATGAAGGAGTAAGTTGAACTTCTAGCAGCATTGTCTACCAGGACATCTATGTGAGGCAAAGGAAAATCATCCTTCGGACTGGCTTTGTTTAGATCCCTGAAATCTACACATACTCTGATTTTATTATCCTTTTTTGGTACCACCACTATATTAGATACCCATTGAGGGTATTTAATAACTTCTAGAAAACCGGCATCCCACTGCTTCTCTATCTCTGCCTTGACTTTGAGCACAATATCTGGGCGAGTTCTTCTTAATTTCTGCTTAACAGGTTTACATCCTTCTATCAAAGGTAATCTGTGTACTACAATATCAATGTCTAAACCAGGCATATCTGTATAAGACCAGGCAAACACATCGATATACTCTTGTAGTAATGAGGTTAAACTGCATCTTTCTTCTGTAGTGATCAGAGTTCCAATCTTTAACTCTCTTTTATCTTGCTCGGTGCCTACATTTATCACCTCTAGTTCTTCCTTCGCAGGTTTCCAAGCATGCTCTGACTGTTCTACCCGTCTAGCAAACTCTTCATCCCATTCCTCTTCATCCATTGCAATCTCATCCTTATCAAAGTTTGGCCATTCATTTTCAATGCAATATGTTTGTGGATTTATGGAGGATTCACTTTCAGAATTCCTGAAAGCGGAAGGTGTTTTTTAGTGTGAATGCATATCTTGTAGCCAAACAAAATAAAAGGAATTCAACAAATACTGATGAAAATGCTTGATCTCAATATTATTTTAAAGGTTGACTCAACAATTATGAAAAGACCTTATGTTATCATCTTGAACCAAGATTTCCAACTAGGTATAAAATCACAAAGCAAAGTACAATGCAAAGCACATAAAAGCAAATATAAGTAGACACTTAATCATTACTTCTTGAAAACAATTGGGGCTTCTTCAATCTCCCAATTCTGGAATACTTCTTCAACTGAAAGATTTCGCACAAAGGCGTTGGTTGGAGCTTCTTCTAGAGCATGGACAGTTAACTGTGGTAACAGTTCATCACAGTTCCAGCCTTTCTCTTCACCTTCCTCTACATTGTTGATATCCATGACAGCAGGTTTTTGTCCCGAGACTTCCATCATGTTCACCCCTCCACTACTTGTAGCATGATTGGGTAAAGGGTTGGAATTCACATTCGGTGCATCATCGAAAGTTATCCATCCAGCTTTTATCAATTGCAGAAGCTTGTTTTTGAATGCATTGCAGCTTTCAATGTTATGCCCAGCAATGCCAGCATGATACTCACATGTCATATCAGGCTTATACCAATTTGGGTATGGAGGTTGTAATGGGGTTAAGGGAACAGGGGCCACTTGCCCAATACTCAACAACTTCGAATACATTTCTCCCAAGGGAAGTGGTAATGGTGGCAACCGTTCTTGGGTTCTTTGAAAATTCCTTCTTGGAGGATTAACAATTTGGTTACTTTGTTGGTTATTTAGTTGACTTTGTTGGTTGGTAGGGAAAGGTTTAGTGAAGTTTACATTTGCAACTTGTTGGGTAGGTATTTGGAAGTTATAGTGATGGTAATTTTTCTTATTACCCTTGTACCCTCCTTCCACATTGTTTACCTCAGACTCCTTCTTTTTCCCGATAAAGCCTTTCTTCTCAGTAGGCTCTAACATTCTCCCCATTCTTATTGCTTGTTCTATCCTCTCAGCAATAGTTACAGCATCATAAAAATGCTGAGCTGAACTACCCACTAGGTGTTCAAAGTAGGGAGATTTAAAAGTGTTGGTGAACAGAGTGACCATTTCTTTTTCTAACAAAGAGGGTTGCACATGGGATGCTTTTTCACGCCATCTCAAAGCGTATTCTCTTACAGTCTCTTTGTTGCCCTTCTCCATGACTAACAAGCTTGACCTGTCCGGGGCTACCTCCATGTTGAATTTGTACTGCTCCACAAAAGCTTTAACCAAATCTTTCCACTTTCTGATCTTTGTATTATCTAGTCTTGTATACCAGCTTAGTGCTGATCCAGAAAGACTGTCTTGAAAGAAATGGATGAGAAGTTTCTCATCATTCACCACTTCTGCCATCTTATTACAATAAGATTTAAGATGAGTGACTGGGCATTCAGTTCCTGTATATTTGATAAATTCCGGTACCCTAAATTCTTTAGGTACAGCTACATTTGGGACTAAACACATCTCTGCAGCATGAACAGGATCATATAAGTCGGCCCCTTCGACTGCTCTCAATCTTTCTTCTAGAGCGGTCAGTTTGTCATAATCAACAGGTTTAGAGTATCTCATCTTATGTGAGTCATCAGCTGTCAAGTTTATGATCGGCACTTGTGCTGGTGGAACATTGACAGTGAACTGCTGTTCAGATGAAGAAGGATTTGCTCCTAGATTTTGAGAAGTGAACACGAAAGGAGCTACTGGCGTAGATGCAGATGGAGTTGCCACTGCTGGCTGAGTAGAGGTATCCTCTCCAGACTTGGATGCCAGGGCCTGCTCGAGTAGACTTGTAAGTCTTGCGATATCATTTTTCATGCTCTCCAACTCCCTTTGATAGTGAGCCTCTAGATGTGCTCTTTCTTCGTTCTCCATTATCTTTCTTCGAAGTCGAGTGTAATGAATTTTATGGTCTTTTAGGGGACCTATATTTCAGCCTGAATGAATGCAATAAAAATGAATGAAATGCACAAATGGATGCAAAATGCCATATGGATGATGCATGCGTGTTATTTGTTTCAGGCTTTCTTTTAACTTATGATGAGGAATAGACCAGATCAGATTCTCTTAAGAATAGTTCTCACTGAGGACTCCAAACCTACAGGAACTTGAACTGATTGAGGGAAGAAATTTGTTGCCTTAATTTTGATCTAGTAAAAAATTCCTCAATAAATTTGGTTTTTTTTTTTCATCTCACACTTCCTATAAGGATCGGTGGAGATATAATGAGAATATGGAATGCATATGAAAATGTATGTTAATGCATTGACATTTATTCGTGTCTTATATCCTACTTGATAGGATTTAACTCATAAGGTTTGGCTTAGTTTATTCTATCCTTAAAGAAATTATTTGGTTCTTAGATTGCCCGAATTACTTGTGAAGTAATCAGCCTCTTAACCTTATGCAACATGAGTATGGGAGAAAATTCCACAATACCCGTTACATAGGGTGAGTTACAATCCAAGCGAAAGTCCAAATGAGCATCAGTGGACATAAGTCACACTTGCCACTTGAATCTTTCTTTTCTAATCTTAAAAAGGACGAAGCTCGGGTCCAGAGCTTTTATGGGTTCATCGTGAAGTGTGTGAATACACAAATAAATATCATGCATGCATGTGGCCAATATGAAAAATTGAAAAGAATTACAGTAATAAATAATGTAAATAAAATAAATACCAGAAATAAATAGCATATAAGAAAAAGCATATGAAAAGCAAACACAAGCAGTTGGTTCAACCCTAAGTCCCCAGTGGAGTCGCCATTCTGTCGCTACACGACGTCGGGCGACGGCTCCACTCCTTTTTTTTTGTTTTTTTTTAAACAAAAGGAATTTAGTTTTTTATTTGATTGGGGGGAAATAAAGATTTTATTTGGAGTCGCCATCTAGTAATTTGAGGGAACTAGAAATCCAAAATTAGACACTGGTCCCAGAGATTCGGATACTGGGTTAGTTATGATTAAGGGAAGGTAGACACCACCCTTAAAACATCCTTTCAGAGAAAGGTTACCTTTACTTGTGTGTTTTTCTTATTTTGATTCAAATGCTATTATATTTTGAGCTTATTTGTAAATTTTTAACATATTTAACGTCGGTCCCTAAAAATAGGAGACGCGTTAAAAATGACATCAGACCCTAAAATTAGGAGACTTTGTCTAAAATGTCGACGTTTATCCCTAAAAAGGAGAGTTACGTCTGATTTATCAAAATAAATAATAATGGACATAATCCATATTTGGTATTTAAATTTTTGACATCGGTCCTTTTCTATAAATAAAAGAGACGTGTCGAGAAAATTTATTTTATAAAATAAAAATTATTTTGATATCATTCACAAATAGATATATCAATTCTTGAAAATTGGGTTTTTGACCTATGAACAGTGATATGATAAAATGGGTGTTAAACCCGCGTTGTTATTTATTTTGGTTTTCTTTTGTTTTTTTTTCTTTACATGCAAAAATTTACAAGTATTTATATACAAAAATATCAAAAAATACCATAAAATATCATAAAAAATTACCTGAGTACCCCTGTATAGGTAAAAGACTGAAATACCCTCGGATTTATCGAAAATGCCACTGGACCCGCGGTTACTGTTCACGCACGGTTACTGTTCACGCACGGTTACTGTTCACGGGTGAAATTTTCCGGCGAGTTTCCGGCAAAAGATAGTCGATTCTGGTAGATCTGAGGATAAGGATTCTGATGGTGGTGGTCTCGTTGTCCGTTGATGGCTGAGGAGGGAGAATCGACGACTTGAAGGTCGATTGGTCGATGTCGGTCGCGGCCTTTTTCCGGCCACATTAGCCGGTGAAAAAGTGTGAAAAGGCCGGGGTTTTGCTCAGGGGGAGGCGATGCACAATTCTGCGGTGGTTTCACGGCTTGATACGGCCGGAAATGGGAGATCCGTGGAGAGAGAGAGAATCGCCGGCGAGAGGAGAGAGAAGCTCTGGGTTTTGATCTGGTGTGGACGATTGTATGGTGCACTCATGCGTCTGAAGGCTGTGAACCGCTGGATCTTGGATGAACAGATCGTGCGGCTGTGATTCGTTTGATCTCCAAGTTGATCGGACGGTCAAGATTGAATGGGCTACGATCTGGTGTGGCGCGGTGTACCGAGTGCTCGGTATACCTACTGACGTGGCGCAACCAGATCGAAGGGCAGATTATTTGAACGGCTGAGATTGATTTGGATTTTAATCTGGTGTGGTAAAGCCTATTATATCCTAAGAAATCAAAGGCTCAGATCTAAACACTATTAGATCTAACGGTTGGGATATTTTTGGTATTTTTTAATTTATTAAAAAAAAAATTAATATCTTACTAGGGTGCAGAAAAATATAAGAAAAGTGAATAGTAATTAAATAGTAACCCAAATAGTATACGTGAGAATTGAGAATCAGAATTGAGAATTGAATTTTTTAATCTTTTTTTTTCTCCTGTCTTGAATTCATTGGCTATTTATAGCCAATGAATTCAGACAACAATTCACGGATGAATTGTTAGCAATTCACGGATTCAAATTTCCACCGATTACTATTTGTCTTATTATATATAATAATATTAAATAATAATATAATAATACTAAATAATAATAATAATAATATTTATTTACAGGGGTAAAAATTAAAAATTCAAATCAGTATTATAAAAAGTTTTTCATCCGCTAAAAATTAATTTTAAATTACAAAAAAAACTTTTTTATACGGGTATCAACTCGGTGGACCGGGTTTTTTGACCCAAAAATACCAGTTTTGACAAAAATAGTCCGAAACTCATTTTTTATCGCGGTTGGCATGGTGGGACCCGTATTGACCCGGTGGACTCGGTTTTGACCGAAAATGATAGTTTTGACCCGAAACAGCCCGAAACTCATTTTTCACCCCGGTCGACATGGTGGGACCCGTATTGACCCGGTGGACTCGGTTTTGACCGAAAATGACGGTTTTGACCCGAAACAGCTCGAAACTCATTTTTCACCCCCGTCGACATGGTGGGACCCGTATTGACCCGATGGACTCGGTTTTGACAGAAAATGACGGTTGACTCGAGAAAATATATTTTAAACTCTTTTTTTTCTTCTTTTTTTTTTACTTATTATATTTTTTTGTCATGAATAATAAGATAAAATAACATTCCTAAAAAATTTTAGTTAATCCAAAATTGGGTTACAACAGATTTGATCATTTTTTGTAAGTAAACCTATCATTTTTAGTTTTAACATTTAAATGTCAATTTGTTTTTTTAGTATATGTATTTTGTTAACGTATGTACTTGTTTGATTGTTATTTATCAAAAAAACTTATAGCATGAATGTATAATTTTGTAGTTGTTATAGTTTGTTTTAGATTTTATCAAATTATATTTATTTGTAAATTTATTGAAATTTTATTTGAATTACAATGAATTAGATGTGTTGTGATGAAATAAATAATAGATTGTTTAACAGGTCTATTTTAATTTTTATCAATTCTATTACGAAGTTGTGATTTCTGTATATATATATACATTGATAATTAATAATAAATATTTAACATAAGTTTTTCTTAGTTTCTTAAATAATGTTAGGGCAAACCAATATTTTTGTAAATTTATTATGTAACATAGTTAATTAATACATGTTGTCATCGTAATTTTATAAAGATTTGATAGAAGTCATGGATGATCGTTCATAGATGTATTGGGACTCACCCCAAGGATTGTAGATGATGAATTATTGTAACGAGATTTAAGGTTTTATTAATCTCACAACATTTATTCCAAAGAATTTATTTGATGTTGTAATGATTTATCTTCTAACCAAAGGGTTCATGGAGGATTACCTGTGCTAGTTTGCACATGGAGAACTATTTGTTTCTAATGAGAACATGGTAGAAAGGGTGGTTGGGTCAACTTCTAAAGGGTATGCCATGTGGGCATTCCCGTTACAAACCTAGAACTGGCAAGGAAGACTCTCTTTGCATATAAAAAACTTAGATACTTTCCAATGACACCTAGACTGTAGAGGTTATTCATGTCATTAAGGACTGCTGAGCACATGAAATGGAACCAATCACATCATACGGTTGATGGAAGGATGATACATTCTTTTAACTACAAAGCATGGAAGCACTTTAACAATATTCATCTTCGCATTTCAGCTGAATCAAGGAACGCGCATTTTAGGTTATGTACAAACGAATTCAACCTATTTAGGTCATTTATTGTTTCTTATTTTGTTGGCTAGTCATAATGACAATTTATAACTTATCACCGGGGATGTGTATGAGGTTGGAGTTCATGATCATACCAGATCTGAGCAGTCTGGGTGGAATATAGATGTTTGCCTTCGACCATTGATTGATGAGTTAACGCAGTTGTAGCCCTTTAGAGCTTTGACTTATGATATCTCATAGAAATAAAATTTTGTTATGAAAGCGGCTTTGATGCGGATTAATGAATGATTTCTAGTAATAGCATGCATGAAAAAATAGCATGTCCATATTATATAGAGAACAACAAGGCATTCATATTAACAAACAGGGTTAAAGCTTTTATTTTTTTATTGTCACTATTGTTTCTTACCATAGAATCACAAGTATAGAAAGAACAAAAAAGATTTCTTTGTTGGTAGAGTAGAAAAAGATGTTGCACCCTTGTATCTTTATGGTAAATAATTACATAATATTGTGTCAGAGTATGGTGACATTGTGTTTGGTCTCTAATCAGGTTAGCAGAAGTTTTCTAGCTTTAGTTTGATCTATAATTAGGTAAAACGAAGGATCTTTTGAGATCTTCTTTATTGAAAGGCCAATCTGCTCCGTCATAACCGTGACATCAGACACATTGAAAAGAACATGTTTGAGAATATTTTCAACACCATCATGGATGTGAAGGAGAAGATAAAGGACAACATTAAAGTTAGATTGGATTTAACGTTGTTTTGTAACCATAAAAATATGGACTTGGTTTGTGATGAGTCACAAGTTGTAAAACCAAGAGCAAGCTTCATGTTAGAGAAAAACACATAATTACTAGTCTACAAATAACTTAAGAGTTTGTGTTTTCCCGATGAACATGCCTTGAGTGTATCAAGGTTGGTTAATATGAAGGAATGCAAATTATATGGAATAAAGAGTGATGACTGCTAGCTGTTTATACAAACACTCATTCCATTAGCTTTTCGTGATTTGTTATCAAAAGAGATATGAGATGCACTCATAAAGATTAGTCATTTCTTCACAAATATATGCTTAAACAATTTGAATGTTGATCACATTGAAAGGCTTGAAACGAATATCATCGAGATAATATCCAAACTTGAGATGATATTCTTGCCATTATATTTTGACTTAATAGAGCATCTACCCTTACATTTACCGTTTTAGGTAAAATTTGAAGGATAGGTCCAGTATAGATGGATGTATCCATTCAAGACGTTAGATATTACAATTGCTATGTATTTCATAATTAAGAATGAGGATAAAGCGTGTTCCACTACATCATGATGGTGGTGATATTCTCCAATCCTAGACCATTTACACCTAAAAATGCTATCAGGAAAAGATATTTGTCTGAAATAGAGTTTAGATAAGCACACAATTATATTTTATTTAACTATGATGAGTTGAGATCTTTTATTAAATAAAAAGATATTTGACTTAAACTTATATAATTTGAAACAACCTTGCAGGTAATATTGATGATACTTACTATCCAATAACTCACAGTTGACTAAATCCTAGATATTTTAATTACAAGATGAATCATTTATCACGTGGTTTACAATACATGTAAGTCCTATCACAGATTCATTATCTTTTAAAAGGTTATTAACTATACAACAATATTACAAAATATCTATTTATTGATTATTATTGTATTTGATATATAAGGTTTATCAAATGGGAGGTAATGCTGATTTTTCACTGTCATTACTAAGCCTGAACCCTGAAAGAAAAGTCAAGTGTTATATTGAGTATTTTATTAATAGATATGTCTTTCATACTGAAGAATACAGGCATGAAAAAAAGACATATAACGACGGTGTTTGTATTAAGGGATCGACTTCTAATAAGTGTGAAGTTGACTACTATGGTAGATTGGAAAAGGTCATCGAACTACAATATCATAACAAACAGAATACAATATTTTTATTCAAATGCTACTGATATGACACAATTGACAGAGAAATTAGAGTAGATCTTACTATTGTCTCGTTGAGATGAACTCAAAAGCTAGAAACCGTAACATTAACGATGTCTTTGTTTTTGCAAGACAATGCCAATAAGTTTATTACATATACACTCATTTTTTTAGAAAGAATCGATCAAGAATTGATTAGTTAATCATTTTAAAAACCAAACCAGGGGTCGTGTTGAGGTTGTTCAGGATGACAACGAAGACACAATTGTGGTAGATGAAATCTTTCAAGCTAGTGAGTTGGTTGAACCATACTGAATTGCTCATTCAATTGACTTAGAAGAAAATTTAAATTTTTATGTTTTTGATAATACTCTTGTTAATGTTGATGTGAAGTAGTTAAATGTTGTATTGACCTCTAGGGGTCTAAAGAATGTTAATGAAGAAGATTGTAACCACATGGAATAGTGTGATGAAGCTAATAACAATTTAATTGATCACGAAGATGAAAATTATGACTAAATATGTTTGTCGCTACACGACGTAGGGCGACGACTCCACTCTTTTTTTTTGTTTGTTTAACAAAAAGAAGAAGTTTTATTCTTGATTGGGGGGAATAAAGATTTTTATTAGAGTCGCCATCTAGTAATTTGAGGGAACTAGAAATCCAAAATTAGACATTGGTCGTAGAGATTCAGGTACTGGGTTAGTCATGATTAAGGGAAGGTAGACACCACTCTTAAAACATCCTTTCAGAGAAAGGTTATCCTTACTTATGTGTTTTTCATTCGATTCAAATGCTATTATATTTTGAGCTTATTTGCAAATTTTTTAAGATGGTAAACGTCGGTTCCTAAAAATAGAAGACACGTTAAAAATGACATCAGTTCTTAAAATTAGAAAACTTTGTCTAAAATGTCGACATTTGTCCTTAAAAAGTAGAGTCACATCTGATTTACCAAAACAAATAATATTGAACATAATCCATATTTGGTATTTAAATTTTTAACATCAGTCTTTTCCTATAAATAAAACAGACGTGTCGACAAATAATATTTATTTTATAAAACAAAAATTATTTTGATATTGTTGAAAAATAGGTATATCCGTACTTGAGAATCGGGTTTTGAACCCATGAACAGTGAGTGACATGATAAAATAGGTGTTGGACTTATGTCGTTATTTATCTTAAATTTGTTTTTGTTTGTTTTTACACGTAAAAAAATTTACAAGTCTTTATATATAAAAATATCGAAAATACAATAAAAAATTACTTGAGTGTCATTGTATATGTAAAAGACTGAAATACCCTCAGATTTCTTGGAAATTTATGAAAATGCCACTGTCGGCACGTGTGCCTCATCACGGCTACTGTTGGAGGTGGCAAAATTTTTCGACGAGCTTCCAGCCAATAGATGGTTGATTCTGGTAGATCTGGGGGCGAGGATTCTGATGACTGTGGTCTCATCTTCTGCTAATGGCTGATGAGGGAGAATCGTCGATTTGAAGCTTGGTTGGCTGATGACTGTCGCAACTTTTTTTTGGTCAGATTTGGCGATGAACATGCATAAAACAGTTGGGGTTTTGCTTTAGAGGGGACGATGCACCTTTCTGTGGTGTTTTTCCAACTTAAAACGACCGGAAATGAAAGCTCCAATGAGAGAGAGAAAATTATCGAAGAGAGAAGAGAGGGAGACTCTAAGATTTGCTACGATGTGAACGCGAGTATGGTGCACCGATGCGTCTAAATGCTGTAAACCGTTGGATCGTGGATGAGCTACTCGTGTGGCTGGGATTGGCTTGATCTGCAAGTTGATCGGACGGTTTGGATGGGCTGAGCTTTATTCTGGTGTGGCGTGGTGTACTGAGTGTTTGGTAAACCTGATGATGTGGCACAACAAGATCGAAGGGAAGATTATTTTAAAGGCTGAGATGAATTTGGGTTCTAATCCGGTGTAGTAAAACCTAATGTATCCTAAAAAAATCAAAGGCCCGGATGTAAACACTGTTAGATTTAACGGTTAGGATATTTTTGGTATTTTTCAAATTATTTTTAAAAAAATCAATATCTTACTCGTGTGAAGAAAAAGTAGAAAATAAAATAAACAATGTAAAATAGTAACACAAATAGTAGCTCTCAGAATTGAATTTCTCTTCTTTTCTTTTTTTTTTTTTCTCCTCCTTGGTTGGGTTGGTTTTATTGGCTATTTATAGCCAATGCTAGGGGACAAGGAATCACGGATTGTGCAAAATTTTCAATGTACAACTACATCGCCTACCATCGGTAGAAATCCTCTGCCTATTGTGACAAAATTGTATTATTTTTTTGTTTTATTATATATAATAATAATAATATTTATTTATAGAGGTAAAATTAAAAACTCAAATCAGTATTATAAAAAGCTTTTCAACTGCTAAAAATCAATTTTAATTACAAAAAATATCTTTATACGGGTATCAACTCGGTGGATCAGGTTTTTTACCCAAAAATAATAGTTTTGATCAAAAATAGCCTAAAACTCATTTTTTTTATCCTAATTGACATGGTAGGACCCGTATTGACTCGATAGAATTGGTTTTAACAAAAAATGATGGTTTTGACCCGAAATGACCCGAAACTCATTTTTCATCACGGTTGACATGGTGGGACCGATATTAATCCGGTGGACTCGGTTTTGACTGAAAATGACAATTTTGATCCCAAATTACCCGAAACTCATTTTTCATCCCGGTCAACATGGTTTAACTCGTATTGACCCGACGGACTCGGTTTTGATCAAAAGATGCAGTTGACTCAAGAAAATATATTTTACTTCTTTTTTTTATTATTACTTCTTTTTGTTTTTTTTATAATGAATAATAAAAAAAATAACATTCGAAAATATTAATGAATCCAAAATTGGATTATAACAATGTTGTAAAGCTTTTTTTTTTTATGATGTAATATTATGGATGATGTTTTAGAACATGAAAGATTTATTTCATAATTGTTTATTTTTGTTGTTATGCTGTATGTGTGTTGTAAGGTTGCAATCCAAGCTTTTATATAGGAGGATAGATAGGTGATAAAAAAAAGCATGTAAAAGCTTAACACAACATTAATAGATAGATCAATGGATTGTCACTTGTTGGTATTTCACAGAGAATTACAAAAAAGTTATAGCATTTTACTATAATTAGTTATAACTATATTAATGGAATGATAACCGTCGGTATTTTACATAGTGTTGCAAAAAAATTATAGTATTTTGCCCTCATTCACTGACTGTTATTCCAATAACATATATCTGTTGGTATTTTACTTAGAGTTATAAAAAAATAACAGCTTTTGTTATAATCACCAACACGTTTAACAATAACATCACCGATAGAGGTACACATTCTAATACGTGCAATTGACAGACTACTTGGTCCGTCAGCATATTTATCGACAAAATCATTAACGGATGTGGCAAATACAATGTGATTGTACTCTGACACACCATTACTGATGAATTTCCGAACCTTGAAAAATCTAGAGGTATTTTCAAAAGTCTAGTGTGAATTTTAAAAATTACTGATGGTATTCAATTCCACCGCCTAAAAAAATATTATTTTATGGCCAAGAATGAGTGGGGTACTTCCACGTACCCTCTAGTTCCTGGGTATGAACATGCTGCAACGGAAATCTTTTAACTTCTTCTTCTGTATCTTGATTTTCATTTTAAACATTTTTCCTTTATTTTTTGCTTGCACCAACATTTTCTGTTCTGAGTTTCAACCTTCACAAATACTGATCAAGATACAGGAGATTGTTGGGCAATACAGCTGACTATTTATCGCTGTTAAGCCAATACAGGATATTTAAATTTGATTCATGCATTGCGATTAAAGGTTTTAATTGAATTAAATTAAATTGGCAATCCAGGCATGAGATTGTTGGGCAAGTGACAGGAGTAGGAAGCAAGGTTGAAAAGTTCAGAGTTGGAGACAAAGTGGGGGTGGGGGGCATGATTGGATCATGCCACTCTTGCGATAGTTGCAGCAACAAGCTTGAAAATTACTGCTCAGAAGTGATAATCACATATGGTGCAAAATACCAAGATGGAACCACCACAAACGGGGGCTACTCGGACATTATGGTCGTAGATGAGCACTTCATAGTTCATATTCCAGACAACCTATCTCTTGATGCTGCCGCACCTCTCCTATGCGCTGGAATTACAGTGTATAGCCCCTTGAGATTTTACGGTCTTGACAAACCAGGTATGCATGTGGGTGTGGTTGGGCTCGGTGGGCTAGGTCATGTAGTTGTGAAGTTTGCAAAAGCTATGGGGGTCAAGGTGACAGCTATTAGCACCTCACCCAACAAGAAACAAGAAGCCCTCGAGCATCTTGGTGCCGACTCATTTTTGGTTAGCCGTGATCAGGGTCAGATGCAGGTATATAAAAATGACTCAGTGCACCTTCCTTGCATTTGTAAACTAATTAAACATTAAATCAAATCTTTTATCCTGTACGTTTGTTTTACGATCTAATATTGTTTGTTATTTAGGCTGCAACGGGCACAATGGATGGAGTCATTGACACGGTGTCGGCTATACATCCTATCTTGCCTTTGATTAGTCTATTGAAGACTCAAGGAAAGCTGGTCTTGGTTGGTGCGCCTGAGAAACCACTTGAGCTACCAGTGTTTCCTTTGATCGTGGGTATGTATAAATGCATGTATCTCAGTATGTGTTCTAAATTTATCGCAGCATTGATCTTCTCATGGGTAATCAAACAGATAAATATTAGTAACAGCTGACGATAACTACCATGTTATTGGCTTAACAGGAAGAAAAATAGTGGGTGGGAGTGCTGGTGGAGGAATGCAGGAAACACAAGAGATGATTGATTTTGCTGCTAAGAACAACATAACAGCAGATATCGAATTGATTTCTATGGATTATGTGAACACTGCCATGGAGCGGCTATTGAAAACTGATGTTAGGTATCGATTTGTCATTGATATTGGCAACACATTGAAAAATTGAATTCTCTCCCTCGTATATATTTGTATGAATAAAATGCATGTAATGTGAGAATTCATGAGCTTGAATCATCTTCACTTTTCGGTACTCTTTAAGCACCTCTTACTTTATATAAATAGATGAACGTAGAGTATAACTTGTAATTATTTTATTTTATTTTATTGATAATTTAAGGTATTTAAACGTATTACAAATCTTATAAATTTAAAAAACAAGTAAAGTAAAGCATCGCAGGGTAACAAGAACACACATAAAAAATCAAATATAAAAATCACACATATAAAATCAAATTTAAATATTAAAAAAAGAAACGAGTTCGACCACTAAACTACAATCTCAAGTGTACTTGTAATAATTTTTAAAACTTATATTATTGTAGTTGATATTCACTAATTCAACTAAATTTAAAATAAAAAAATTATAGTGTAATATTAAAGATAAAAAACATTATAAATGCCCAACTCAAATATTTTAGACCAAGAGTGAATTTATTACAATAATAAAGTGGAGATTTTTCATTCATACCAGAATTATTAACTCTTGCATAGAAGATAGAATAGTCTTTTTCTAATAATTGTAAAGTTATTTATGAATTGTACAAGGGCAATAAGGTTTTTATATATTTATTTAGCATAATAAAATTACTTGACCATTTTTAAAAGCAAAATTTTCTAAACTTGAATCTAGAAGTTTCATCATTTTAGATTTTTTATAGCTTTGGTCCACAGGTTTTTATATCTTTTTTCATAGTGTTTTTGTAATAGTAATATTATTTGACAGGTTGTTTGGTATTTGACTTAGCATAGATATTATTAAAAAAAAAAAAAAAAAGGCTTGCACACATGCCAGCATATGAAATGTTACTAACCTTTTTAGGCTATGCATGAGATGTCGTGAGGTGGTGTTCTGGTGGCTTCCAAAGTGGCATTAAATTCGTTTTTTCTTCCTCTTTATCTAGGTGTGACACGTGTTTTATTTTAAATGGACATCTAATTCAGTGGATGCAACACTTTTTTGGTCCTGGAGCTTTCCCTCTCACCTTGATTTTTGTATTGATTTTACAAAAAAATAAAAGCAGCCCTCTTCTTTGTTATTTTTTTATATTTAGTTTTATTTTATTTTATTTTATTTAAGATAATTTATATAAAAAAAAATTTCAATTTTATTTCCTTCAATATTTTTTTTTAATTAATATTTGTTTCATTTGAGATTATTTTTTAAAATTTATTTTTTTATGATTTCATTTGTTTAAAGTTTTTTCTTCTAATTTAATTTTCGTTATTTTATTTACTATGTTTTTTTTCTTTGAAATTTTTTATAAATTGATCTTTTTTTTTATGATTTCATGATCCAAAATTTAATTTGTTAATAATTGAACTTTTTCATTAAGCATGAGTCTAGAATTTCAAGAATTATAAATTTAAAAAATTAATTCAGGTTTATAAATTTTGCTAGGTGTTTTTTCTTTTTTTAACCTCATGTTTTTTCATTCTCCAATATTTATTAAATTAAAGATTGGACTCTGATATTTTTTTTATAGAATTTTTCATTAATTTTAATAATAACTTGAGTTATCTCAAGTTTTTTTATTTTTTGTTTTTTGTTTAATTTATTTTTTTTATAAATTTATTTTTAAATCAAATTAAATATAAGCATGAGATATTTATCTCATGATATTTTAATTAGTTTATTTTCTAATTCATTTCTCTAACTATACGTGTAGCCTCTTTTAGTATTAATATAAAACTCTTCACTATAATATTTGAACTGTCTTAACAAGTTATTTATGAAAAATGAGTATTTTTTATATATTGATGACAAATTGTTTTTTTTTTGTTTTTTAAGTATAATATTATCTTTTTTTATTCATATTATTTGTAATATTTTTATTTATAAAATTATATTATTAAATTAATTATGTTTATTAAATCTTTTGAAGTTAATAATCAAGTATCATGTTTTTCTTACTTCTTTTAAAACGTCGGTATCATCTTTTTTTTTTCTATTCATGTTAAGAAAAGTTTCGTATCTAATGTGCACTATATCATATTTATCTTTTTGGAACATGTCCGATGTTAGCAAAAGCCATTCATAGTAACCAAATTATTAAAATGGTATTTTGAAGACTATATATATGGTTGATTGTTTTCTTATATGCAATCCAATAAAAAATATTATTATAATAACTTATTTATATTATGTTTATCTTTTTGGAACATCTTCCATGTTAGCAAAAACCATTCATAGTAATCATTTAGATGCTGGTCAAATGGTAAGAGTTTAGAATCAAGAAGTTTGTTCTCTCTGTGGTTTCAGGTTCAAGTCCTTGGTTGCTTATATGATGGCCATTGGAGATTTACATGGTCGTTAATTTCAGGACCCATGAGATTAGTCGTGGTGCGCACAAGCTAGCCCGGACACCCATATTAATCTAAAAAAAAAAAGCCATTCATAGTAACCAAATTATTAAAATGGTATTTCGAAGAGTATACATTTGGTTGATTGTTTTCTTATATGCAATCCAGTAAAAAATATTATTATAATAACTTATTTATATTTTAATATATTTGTTATTAATACGACAACTTCCCTGCGACTAATTTAATTAATTTTTTATAATAGAATCAAGTTATTAATTATGATTAAAAAAAACCACGTCAATAACATCAAAAAAGTTTCTTCCCTCTCCTTCTCATCACTACAAGGAGAAATCTTGGAAAATCACAGCCCGCCTTTCTCCCTCTATCTCGCCCAATGCTGTCTCCACGCTATTTTGATGTCCTTGAGATCTGGAGGCTTGGGACCCACTCAGAGATGGGACTCTCTTGTTTATGAAGCTTTGGGAGACCGTGATAACACTGCAATTTTCTTTGTTAAGAGGCTTTTAATCCACAGCCGAAGAAGCTTTTTAATGCTTCAAGGTTTGCGAGTGTATGGCTGGGTTTTTAGGAGATCCAAGTTTTTGCTCCGATCTGAAGTCATATCTCAAGAGATTGTGAGAAGAAAGACCCCTTTCATTATCCCACTAATGGTCAACAGTTCTATTTAATTATTTTAAAGGCGATGAAGAGCAGAGAGTTGAAGAAGAAAAGTAAAAGATTGAATTATTCTAAAGGCGATGAAGCAATGCAGCCATGTTCATATCAGGCCACACAAATCTAACTGTGAAACAAGTAAAGCTGTACAAAATCTAACCATATATGAAATCAAAAACTAATAAATTGAAAACCACACAAAGACTATGAGAAGAGAAGATGAAGGGAAAAAAAAAGGAGAGGTAATGAGAAAAAAAAGATGTAGAAATGCGATGATATGATTTATTTATGAAATTAAATCTATATTTATGCTTTGAAATAATATTTTAAAGAGTATCTTGATTTGTTTTTAAAAAGCTTTTATGAGGTATTATTTATGTTTTGATGTAATAAAGTTTTGTTAATTGCAAACTTTAAGCTTAGATAAATAAAGCTTTAAAGCTTTTCACAAAAAAGTTTATTTATTTGGAATACTTGTTTTAAAAGAAATTTTTAAATTTTTTTATATATATAGATTAAAACTCTCTATTTATAAAGAATTCTCAGGTTTTTTTTTATAATGTTACATGAAAAAATATCTAGAATATTTTATCCTATATTTCAATATTTTTTTTAATTATAAAAGTAACTATCATGAAATTTGAGGGATAGAAAATTTTGATCAGTACAAAACCCATCCCTCAGCTAAAAACAGTTGGAATTGATCTCCTGTACCTTTGATCCGATTGAAAGTGGACTCATTTATCATCCTTTTCTAATTAAAGGACTTTTACACATATATATATATATATATATATATATATATATGATATGTTATTTTATAAATATTAACATATTTTTTTACACTTTTCAATTAAAAAACATAGTACAATGAAACGTATCATTAACTCTGGTACATTTTACACTATTTTAAAAATCAATTTAGAAGTTAATGTGTCTTAATCAATTGTTGACACATCACCATGCCATATCACACGACAAGAGATGTGATGACACAAATGGAGGGATATCCATATTTTATTTATTTTTTAATATGGGAAATCTATTCAAATAAAATTTAAGCATCCTCCAAGGAAACATAAAAGTTCATGCATTAAAAATCACATTAAGTTTTCCAATATATTATTTTACTGGGAGGCACGCAACCATTGGTTTGGCGGCCGGAGATTCACTTCTTCTTCTTTTCATAGTTAATTCACGCAAGGAAATAGAGTTGAGAGTAAGCGACAGATTACTTGAGACAGCTTTAGTACTTCTCAGCCGAGAAGTCAAGGTAACTATAACTAGCTCATGGACAGATGGCTTTTCTCTCAAGGAAATTGATTAGCTCACGGATGAGCGACTAAAGGTGCTTAGCTCACCCAGTATGTCATCCCTGCCCATTATACCATTATAGGCAATGGGACCCCACCCGCCGCTATAAATAGGTGCACCATGCACCCTCTCTCGGCAGTACCAGATAAAGCAAAAGGAGGGGGAAAATGGCAGAAAAATCTTACGAGGAAGAACATCCTACCAAGGCTTTTGGATGGGCAGCCAGAGACCAATCCGGGGTCCTCTCTCCTTTCAAATTCTCCAGGAGGTTATTCCCTCTCCTCCATCTTGTTGCTGCTTTATTTAATTATGGGATTTAATTTTTCTTTTCGTCTAGCTCGGTTTACTTAGATCCATTTTCTTCTTGTTTTTCTGAACACCAACAAGCATTCAGCGCAGCCGCAAGATGGGCTACATCAGATATATGGCAGTCTTTTATTTTTAATATGTGAAATAAGTTTATTTGAATCACATGTTTAAGGCTCTATATTTGTAGTAATATTATTGTTGGTGAATGGCCATCTGATTGATTTTCTACCTATGAATATTTCCCATTTTCACTTGCGGTTTTTGCTAAGCAAGAAACACCTCTTGCAACAGGTCTACAGGAGAGAAGGATGTGCGATTCAAGGTGCTGTTTTGTGGAATATGTCACTCAGACCTTCACATGGCCAAGAATGAGTGGGGTACTTCCATTTACCCTCTAGTTCCCGGGTATGTACACACTGTAAGAAAAATCTATGACCGTATATGTAGTTATTCATTTTTTTGCACATAAACATTATGAATGGCAATTGGCAGTCCACGGAAAATGTTTGGAGGAACTTTGACAGGAATAAATTCATCTATGCATTGCATCTGAGGCTTAATTAAATTAAATTGGCAATGCAGGCATGAGATTGTTGGGGAAGTGACAGAAGTAGGAAGCAAAGTTGAGAAGTTCAAAGTTGGAGACAAAGTGGGGGTCGGGTGCATGGTTGGATCATGCCACTCTTGCGATAGTTGCAACAACGATCTCGAGAATTATTGCCCAAAAATGATACTCACCTACAGTACCAAATACCACGATGGAACCACCACGTACGGAGGCTACTCAGACAGCATGGTCACGGATGAGCACTTCGTAGTTCGTATTCCAGACAACCTACCTCTAGATGCCGCTGCACCTCTCCTATGTGCTGGGATCACAGTTTACAGCCCCTTGAGGTTTTTTAATCTTGACAAACCGGGTATGCATGTGGGCGTGGTTGGGCTTGGTGGGCTAGGTCATGTAGCTGTAAAGTTTGCAAAGGCCATGGGGGTCAAGGTTACAGTTATTAGCACCTCTCCCAAGAAGAAACAAGAAGCCCTTGAGCATCTTGGTGCTGACTCGTTTCTAGTTAGTCGTGACCAGGATGAGATGCAGGTAGATAAACATGGTTCAGAGCACATACCTTGTATATTTCTGTAAAACTAATTAAACATCAAATATAATATAATATTGTTTGTTATACAGGCTGCAATGGGCACAATGGATGGTGTAATTGACACGGTGTCGGCGATGCATCCTATCTTGCCTTTGATTAGTCTATTGAAGACTCAAGGAAAGCTGGTCTTGGTTGGTGCGCCTGAAAAGCCACTTGAGCTACCAGTGTTTCCTCTGATCATGGGTTTGTATACATGCATGCATCTCTCAGTATGTGTTCTAGACTTATTTTGGTATTGAGCTGACAGCGACGAATTCTATGTTGTTGGTGGCTTGGCAGGAAGAAAAATAGTGGGTGGGAGTTGCATAGGAGGAATGAAGGAAACACAAGAGATGATTGATTTTGCTGCCAAGAACAACATCACGGCAGACATTGAGGTTATCTCGATGGATTATGTGAACACCGCCATGGAGCGGCTTTTGAAAACAGATGTCAGATACCGATTTGTTATCGACATCGGCAACACAATCAAGATTTGAATTCTCTACCTCATAAACACTGCACGAATAAAACGCATGTAATGTCGGATTCGTGAGTTTGAAAAACTTGAGTTTTCGGTGCCTCTACAAGCCCAATTTAATCATGGTTTGAAAATTGAAGCAATGACGTGACGTGATTTAGTACCTCCATGTCTGTTAAATTTCTGTTCAAGTATTTCAGCTTTTACTTATTTTGTTTGAGCGCCTCACTTTGTTATTATTTATCAGAAGAGCATCACTTTATATGAATCATTTCCGCTAACCCAGCCCAATTTAGGATAAGAAAACTGCAATGTTTTTCTTTTCACGCGCCTGTGGTTCAACGTTAGCTGTTTCAGATTTATTTTTATATGGACATGCTTTTACTCAGCACAGTGGAAAACTATTATATTTCAACAAAGAGAGCAGCCCTGTTATTTGCAGACATGACCTTATTCTTTGGACAAATTATCACTAAGTTCTGTTTTAACAAATATAGGTCGTATTAATCTTGAACTTTCCAATCCCACGCATTAATTTATTTCCCTTCATCATAATTACTAGAACCGCCCTAAGCGTCAATTTAATCATGTTCTTTTCAATTCCACACATTGAATAAAATTAATTTATTTCCATCTTTTCTCCCTCTAAAAGAAAAACACTTTCCTGCTTTAATTATTTGACGTGAGAGAGAACTACTTCTCTCTTAATATTTTATGAGTTTGGTGTTGATTTTCGCTGTACAACCACCGCTTGGATGAGTTTAGAATAAAGGACATCAAACATGGATGAAGAAACTCTTATAATTAAGAACATTAAGATGTTGAATTGCTAAATTAATTAGGTCACTATCCTCTAACCCATGATTCAGGATTGATAAAACAGATCATGTGTGTGGAAGTGGGACATGGAAAACAACTGCTTTCTGTCTCACTATTTTTTGATGCATTGAATGTTGAACAAAAACACTAATTTGAAGTTTTTAATCACCATGTTACCTTCCATTGCCGGCTCGACTGCAAAGATATAGCTCGTAGTCTTTAAAAAAACGGATAAATGATCATTTAAAAATTAGTTTTCCAACTTTGATCTCCTTGAATTAATCCCATTAATTTGAAATCAATTTTTGGTGTTAACTTTCCATGTTAACACAGATTACGTTGAGTGTTTGACATGGGGACTAGTGTTAGGTTACGGTTTATTACCAAGATAGGGAAATAAAATCAGGACTCCAAGTGTTCGCTGACGTTGATAAAAATCAAATTATTTGTAAGCGCCAGCCGCTTTATTGCCGGGCTCTGTGCTTATCTGCCTCAACGTGTCTCTCCAGCTGTCCACGTTATCTATGACCCCACACGTTTTTTTGGTGAAAACCTACACCAACCCTCACTATATAAACACCCCTTGCCACTTCGTCCTCCACATCACCACCCTGGATCAAGAACACCGAGCAATATTCAAGATTTGGCTACGCTCTCAGTATATCTCTTGAAAGGGTTTGTTTTCGTGTCTTGACACCCGATTTTGTACAATGGCATTTGCTGCAATGAAGTTGTTTGCTGCTGCTGCTGCTGTTATCATGGCAATGCTTGCCGCTGTTGCTGTTTCCGCCCAAGATCTTGGAGAGTTAGCTCCAGCGCCAGCTCCTGGAATGGACAAGGGAGCTGCTTCCTTTTCTCTTGGGATGTCTGGGGCTCTTATCTGCTCTTCTCTCTTCTTGTCTATGCTATCTCTTTCGAGGCACTAGGTGGTTTTTGTTATCTGAGATTCTCTCGGTTATTTTTATGTTTACTGGGATGGGATTTATACATGTACTCTTTAATTTGAGAGTCTTTTCTTGAGGGATTTTTTTTTAGTACTATTAATTATTGATGTTTATACGGTGAAATAAAGGTTTATTCATTATTATATATGGGTTGTCTTGTGGTTGTATTATTGTTGAGAGGAGGGGCATGTATATATCGATTTATCAGAACCTTGTGTATTTTCTTCGATATTAATAAATTATTATTTCGTTTTAGCAACTCTTTTAATAATATTCATTTTAGCAGCTTAAATGGGCTTTGCTTTTTTTCTTTTTCTTTTCCTAGTTTTTTTATGGATATATTATTTTACCAAATTAATTTTTAATTTTAAGCAGTGTTAATTTTTAAAAAAATCAGGGAATTTTGGAGCGAGATCAACTTTTGTCTGCTGGTCAATTACTAGCTAGAGTACAAAAAAAAAAAAGAAAAAAGAATGGCGATTAATAAATCATATATAGTTAACAGATAAATCAATATCTAATAATCTTGTTAACTACGGTTTCCTAATAAATTTAAATCTTGACATAAATATCTAATACGAGACGAGGAATTAATTTATATAGTCTGCTGCTGCTACTTTTTTTCTGCAAGGATAGGGTTCGTGGTCTCATGTCGCTCCCTCGATTGAGATTTTTTTCAGAATTACATTTCTCTGTCTTCATTGATTAGCTTTCAATTTTTATTTTGTGGTTTGATATCTCGAGAGAAGTTCGTGGTCTAATGTCGCTCTCTCGATGGGGATTTTTTTTCTCCTCTTTTTATGGACAAAGACAGACACGAAAGGAGGGCATGAAAGACATGCTTACATGTTTTAACACCCAATTAATTGCTGATTAAGTGATTACATGTGTCATGGTTTTACTGGGAGATTTTGATGAAAACACCTTCGTACACATGGAAATTGACGAAATTAGTTTTAGTTAGGACAACATTTTTTTTTTATAACACGTGCAATTCATGATAAAAGAGGAGGATTCAATGAGGAATAAAATTATATAGTTGAAGCCTATTTTTTAACAATCGGGAGCCACCACCCGAAGTCCATAGTAGCCCCAATATACCAGCATTTCTTTCAAATTAAAAATATTATTTAAATGTTAAATTATTTTTTTATTTCCAATCATTCACATAATTAACAAGCAACCACCAAAAGTCTAAAATACATTGAATGCCATAACTATCAGGAGCCACCACCCAAAGTCTATTTTTAAATATCAGGAGCCATCACCCAAAGCCTCTTTTTTTTTTTAATTGAACGCCATAAACCTGGCTCGACAATTATAGTGAATGGGGAATTATCTTTATAGATACAAAGAAACCCCATCTCTTTTAAGTTATTTTTTATTATTAATTTTATTATTATTATCATTATTGTTGCTAGTATTATTAATATTAATACTATTAATATTATCATTATCATCATCTTTATTATGATTATTATTATTATAACAACAACAACAACAACTCTACTATTTAAAAACAAATATTGAAATGTTGTTGGCATATTTCTTAATAAGAAAAATCAATTATAAACTTAAAAGATAATTTATATTGAATGATATTTTGTTTAAAATATTAATACAATAGCATATTAAATTGTTTTTTTAAAAACATTAAGATAATTACATATTAAATTAATCCGAATTAACTTGTCAAATTCACAATATAGGTCATGAAATTATAACAACCCTAAAAAAAAATTAAAATATATAATGAAGGTCAATTCCTAATCAACTCAATATTGAAGGGTGAGATTTTAAAAAATAATTAAATTAAAAAAAAAACTACTCAAGTCAACTTGAGTTAACTTGTAAAACTCATTATCTCAGCCATGAGATTAAGATAACATTATAAAAGTAAGTAAAAAAACTTGTGAAACCTAATTTCCAACCAACCTGGTTTTAAATGATTAAATTAAAAAATTAAAAAGGATAAAAAATAACTCAAGTTAACTCAAGCTAACATGTTAAACTTGTGATCTAAATCATAAAATCAAGATAACATCATCAAAGATAAAAAAAAAAAACTCATGAAGCTCTGTTTTTAATAGATTTAATGTTGAAAGTTAAAATTTAGAGAGAAAAAATTGAATCCATAAAACTGGGATAACTCTATAAAAAGTCAAATGAAAAAAACTTACATAGCTAAATTTTTAAACAACTTAATATCGATAGATAAAATAAAAAAAATATTTGAGTTGTTGAATGGTGAAAGTTTTTTAAAATTTATTAAATTAAAAAAAACCTAAAAATGAATATAGTGAACTTGATTTAGCATGCTAAACTTGTGATTTAGATTATGAGATTAAGATAATCCTATAAAAATTCAAAAAAACTATAAAACCCCAAGTAAAAAAGATAAAAAAAAAATTAAACAAAGTCAACTTGCCTATCTCGTAAATTGCAATCCGTGGAATGAAATCGGAATAACTCTATATAAAATAGATAAAAAATAAAATATAATTTTTAATTAATCCAATATTAAAAAAAAAATTCAAGCTGTAAAATGTGGTTCAAAATTTCAGCATTATATTTTAGACTCAGCACACGAAATCTTAGAAGGGCCAACAATCGTGACAATTCAGAAATTGCACTGGCTAACGTCGTTGTCACAATCTGGGCCCAAAATCACCTTGCAATTGATGTTTGATTTTAATTTGATCACGACACGAGAAAGAAACTTATGGACTGAAAAAATACAAAGAAAGGGCGTAGTATTCAACGTCCCACACTAGAAATTTCCTTACAAGTTAAGGTCCTTGGGATGGAAGCAGCTTAGCTTAACCAACCCAAACCATGTGGCTAGCACCCACAAAAGTTGATTTTACTTGCTGGACTCAAAAGGTTCTCACATGTGAACATGGCGCAGGTCTTCCAAGTTCTGTTCTGGGGTCCCGCAAGCCTCCACAAAACCTTATAAGTAGCCCTCGGGTCTAAGCTCTCTCAGAGCGCACAGACAGGACTGATCAGCACGCAGTAAGAAATTTAACAATACTCAGCAAACACCAGATTTTTCTTGCACCTTATATTTTGCTCTGTCTCTATGACACCATTAGTGTGTACATTCAAGGCTATGGCCATCTTCTTTGTTGTGGCCATGTATTTTGCAGCCGTTACTGCTCAAGATCTTGAGATGGAGCCAGCACCTGCACCAACAATGGACAATATAAAGCCAACCACCTTAGTCAAAAATGGTGGGAGAAGATGTAGCCATTTTTTTACACCTTAATCAAAAATTATATGCACCAAATTGATGCTATTTGCCTAACCCCTTGTCTTTTGCATGGATGCTTGCCTATAAATAGACAATGCATTCAAGCATTATACACACCACAATAGAGAAAGAAGAGAGGGTGAGGAGAGAATAATCCTACAAAATTGTGAGGTATTTGTGAGATAGTAAGTGAGGTGTTTTCTCCAAATAATAGAGAGATTTTTGTTGTTCTCCTATTATTAGAGAGAAGTTGTATTCCCACATTACTTAGTAAAATCCTTCTATACTTGCCCGTGGACGTAGCCAAATTGGGTGAACCACGTAAATTCTTGTGTGTCATTTCTTATTTTATCTTGTCCCTTACCTTTTGTCTTATCGGGTTTGCATGCTAGTATCCTAACAGTGGTATCAGAGCCTCTTGGTTGGTGTTGTTAATACAGAAAATTTATTTGTGTATACGGTTACTATTCACCTAAACGACACTATTCATCCATACGGTACTGTTCACATACGTTGTTGTTGGCGTATATAGAAAGTCCATGCGGTGATTAAATACAGTTTAGGAAGTTCTGTCTAAGGAGATTGAGTTTTAAGCGGGACCGTTTGTGACCCCTCCAATCTTTCCTGGGAACTTACTTAGTGAAGTATTATTCACACGATACTATTTCTATATACGTTACAGATCTGTGAAACGGTGATAGCTGAATAGATCTTGGTGAATACAATGGCAGCAAAGTATGAGATTGAGAGGTTTAATGGGAGCAATTTCTCATTTTGAAAAATGAGAATTAAGGCAATCTTAAGGAAAGACAATTGCTTGGCAGCAATTGGAGATCGACCCGTGAAGATCACTGATAATGCAAAATGGAATGAGATGGATAGCAATGCTATTGCTAACATACATTTAGCATTAGCCGATGAAGTATTATCAAGTGTGGCGGAAAAGAAAACATTTAAGGAAATATGGGAGACTCTAACAAAGCTATAGGAGTCCAAGTCTTTGCACAATAAGATTTTCTTAAAGCGGAGACTTTATACCTTTCGAATGGCAGAAACCACATCGGTGACTGACCATATCAACACAATAAGAACTCTATTTTCACAACTCACTACATTGGGTTAGCAAATAGAGGAAAATGAACGTGCAGAGCTTCTACTTCAAAGTCTTCCTGATTCGTATGATCAGCTCATTATCAACTTGACAAATAATATCCTCTCAGATTATCTAGTCTTCGATAATGTTGCAGCCGCTATCTTGGAAGAAGAAAATAGGCGCAAAAACAAAGGAGACAAAAACAGTTCAAACCAAGTAGAGGCATTGTTGGTGTCAAGAGGAAGATCAATAGAGCGTGGCTCTAGTGGGAGTCAAAGGCAGGGGGAGGTCCAAATCAAGAAGTAAGAAGGCTGTGAAAAGCTACAACTGTGGAAAAAGGGGGCACTTCAAAAAGGATTGTTGGTTTAAAAAGGGTATAGAGAATTCTGCAGAGTCATCAAAATCTCAAGGATGTGTTGCGAGCACCTCAGAAGATGGAGATGTTTTATATAGTGAAGCAGCGACAATCTCTACAGATATAGAAGAGCTCACTGAGGTCTGGCTAATAGATTCAGGAGCAACATGGCATATGACTCCTAATCGAGATTGGTTCCATACATATAAACCTATCTCTGGAGGCAAAGTGTTCATGGGTGATAATCATGCTTTAGAGATTGTTGGCATTGACACCATTAAATTGAAGATGTATGATGGCTTAATTCGTACTATTTCAGAAGTGCGACATGTGAAAGACTTAAAGAAAAATCTTTTGTCCATAGGACAATTTGATAGTCTTAGCTGTAAGATCCAAACAGAAAATGGAATCATGTAAATTATCAAAGAAGCGCTAGTGGTTATAAAGGCAAGAAAGACAGTTGCAAATGTATTTGCATTAATGGAAGAAACACATCATGAGGTAGAAGCGTCAATCGCATCAGCCAGTCCTGCAGAAGAGAAGACGATGATGTGGCATCAAAAACTAGGTCACATGTCAGAAAAAGGTTTAAAGGTTCTCTCTGATCAGAAGTTACTCCCTTGGCTTACAAAGGTTGCCTTACCTTTTTGTGAGCACTGTGTTACAAGTAAACAACACAGATTGAAGTTTGGCACATCAACAACTAAGAGCAAATGCATCTTAAATCTGATTTACTCTGATGTTTGGCAAGCACCGGTTGTATCCTTGGGAGGAGCAAGATACTTTGTATCATTCATAGATGACTTCTCCAGGAGATGTTAGGTGTATCCAATTAGAAGGAAGACAGATGTGCTTACAGTTTTTAAAACTTTCAAAGCACGGGTGGAACATTAAATCTAAAAAAAAGATCAAGTGTTTGAGGACTGACAATGGAGGAGAATATACGAGTGATGAATTTGATAACTTCTGTCAATATGAAGGTATCAAAAGGCAGTTCACAACGGCATACACTCCACATCAAAATGGAGTGGCAGAGCGGATGAACAGAACTCTGTTAGAAAGAACAAGAGCAATGTTGAAGACTGCAGGTCTAGGAAAGTCATTCTAAGCAGAAGCAGTCAATACCGCCTGTTATGTGATAAATCGATCTCCATCAACCGCAATTGAGCTAAAGACACCGATGGAGATGTGGACTGGAAAACCAGCTGATTATTCTCGATTGCATATATTTGGAAGTCCTGTGTACGTCATGTATAATACACAAGAAGTTAGCAAGCTGGATTCAAAATCCAGAAAATGTATATTCTTGGGATATGCTGATGGAGTGAAGGGGTATTGCTTGTGGGATCCCACTGCCCACAAGGTAGTGATCAGCAGAGATGTCATATTTGTAGAAGGTAAAATACAAATGGAAGAACATAATAGCATTCTAAAGGAGACTACAGCAGTCCATGTGGAAAATACTCAGAATCATGCTTCTTCTAAAGCTGTACCAGAGCATGAAGAGCAAGAACAAATAGAGTCTGAAACTCCTGAAGTTCGGCAGTCGACTCGTGAAAGAAGACCACCGGCTTGACACTTAGAATATGTTACTGAAAGTAACATTGCATACTGTCTTCTAATAGAGGATAGAGAGCCATCAACTTTCCATGAGGCTATTAAAAGCATAGATGTGTCTATGTGGATGACAGAAATGCAAGAGGAGATTGAAGCTCTGCACAAGACTAATACTTGGGATCTTGTTCCGCTACCACAAGGAAGAAAGACCATTGGCAACAAATGGGTTTACAAGATAAAACATGATGGCAATGATCAAGTGGAGCGGTATCGTGCAAGATTGGTGGTGAAAGGATATGCTCAGAAAGAAGGAATAGACTTCAATGATATATTTTCTCTTGTGGTACGACTTACGACAATCAAAGTAGTCTTGGCAATGTGTGTTATATTTAATCTTCACTTAGAGCAGTTAAACGTGAAAATTGCATTTCTTCATAGAGAACTTGAAGAAGAAATTTATATGCTCCAACCAGAGGGTTTTTTGCTGAAATAGGTAAGGAGAACTTGGTTTGCAGGTTGAACAAATCTCTATACGGTCTCAAACAGGAGCCAAGGTGTTGGTATAAGAGATTTGATTCCTTCATAATTAGCCTTGGGTACAACAGACTCAGTTCAGACCATTGTACGTATTACAAGAGGTTTGAAGAAGATTTCATCATTTTGTTGTTGTACGTGGATGACATGTTGGTGATAGGCCCCAACAAAGATCGAGTCCAAGAATTAAAGGCACAGTTGGCTAGGGAATTTGATATGAAGGACTTGGGACCAGTAAACAAGATTCTAGGGATGCAAATTTACCGAGACAGAAGTAAGAGGAAGGTTTGGCTTTCTCAAAAGAATTATTTGAAGAAGATCTTGCGACGCTTCAACATGCAAGATTGTAAGCCAACTTCCTATTAACTTCAAATTATCCTCAAGTATGTCTCCTAGCAATGAAGCAGGGAGGATGGAGATGTCTCGAGTACCGTATGCATCAGTAGTGGGAAGTTTAATGTTTGTCATGATATGTACAAGACCAAACATTGCACAAGCAGTGGGAGCAGTTAGTCGATACATGGCAAATCCTGGTAGAGAGCATTGGAATACTATTAAGAGGATCTTGAGATACATCAAGGGTACCTCAGATGTTGCATTATGTTATGGAGGATCAGAATTTACTATCAGAGGATATGTTGATTCAGATTTTGCTGGTGACCTTGAGAAAAGGAAGTCCACTACAGGCTATGTGTTCATAATTGCAGGAGGAGCTGTGAGTTGGGTTTCTAAACTTCAGACTATTTTAGCATTATCCACAACAGAAGCTGAGTACATGGCAGCTACACAAGCTTGTAAAGAAGCAATATGGATGAAGAAACTTATGGAGGAGCTCGGGCACAAACAAGAGAATATTCTTTTGTATTGTGATAGTCAAAGTGCTTTGCATATTGCAAGGAATCCAACTTTTCATTCAAGAACAAAACACATAGATGTTCAGTATCACTTTGTTCGCGAAGTGGTGGAAGATGGAAGTGTGGATTTTCAGAAGATTCACACAAAGGAAAACCCAGCAGATGCTTTGACGAAACCGGTTAACACTGATAAGTATATATGGTGCAGATCCTCTTACGGCCTAGCAGAAACGTAAGCAGCATGAAGATGGCAAGTATAGAAATGATAGAAGAAGCTCAAATGATCAAGTGTGAAGACTTGATTAAATCATCAAAGTCTTCAAGTGGGAGAATGTGAAGCCAACCACCTTAGTCAAAAATGGTGGGAGAAGGTGTAGCCATCCTTTTACACCTTAGTCAAAAATTATATGCACCAAATTGGTGCTATTTGCCTAACCCATTGTCTTTTGCATGGATGCTTGCCTATAAATAGGCAATGCATCCAAGCATTATACACACCACAAGAGAGAAAGAAGAGAGGGTGAGGAGAGAATAATCCCACAAAATTGTGAGGTATTTGTGAAATAGTAAGTGAGGTGTTTTTTCCTAATAATAAAGAGATTTGTGTTGTTCTCCTATTATTAGAGAGAAGTTGTATTCCCATATTACTTAGTAAAATCCTTCTATACTTGCCCGTGGATGTAGCCAAATTGGGTAAACCATGTAAATTCTTGTGTGTCATTTCTCATTTTATCTTATCTCTTATTTTTTATCTTGTCGGGTTTGCATGCTAGTATCCTAACAGACAAGGGAGCAGCCTATTCTCTGGGGATGTCGCGGCTGTGTTTTGTTCATTCCTGTTGTTGTCTCTGCTTGCTTTCCTTAAGCATTAAGTAAATTTGGTCATCGCGCTGCTCTTTTGGCTTTCTTTCTGAGGGACTTTGTATAATTACTTTGCCTGTTGTTCTTGATTTTATTATCTGTTGATGCAAAAAGAGAAAATGGTTAGCTGTTCATGATTTTATTTATTATTTTAAGAATCAAGATTTTATTATTTGTTGATCCATGAAGAGAATAAATAAAATGTGGTTCATATAATATTGTTTTTGGTGAATTGGTTTATTTTTTGCCATTATTTGTTTGCGTTCACCTGATCTGGCTACCAGGCATACTCGCATCTCTTTTATGAATGCATAACGCAGTAGCTTTAACCATCAGTGTGCCACTGTACATCCATCACAATTTATATGAACTAGGACAGGGAATAAATGTTCATGAACACAGTCTCTGTCTAAGTTTAAGCCCTACGAAATATCTCGTAACAAAACTTGCTCATGACTAAAGTTGGAAATGGATTAAAAGCATGGCCAATCCACATTTTTTACTCTAGAGAAATGAAAATTTTGAGTTTGAGTTTCCTACAATGTTGATTTTGTTTTCAGTTTTGTCAGACCGAAGAAATTTGTAAATTATGACAAATTGTTAGCTAGGAAAATAGAATGTATATATGATCAATTGCTATGATGTATAATGTATGATGATAGAAGCTGAAGTTCATTTTTAACAATGGTGTTATAAATTGCGGAAGTCGTCATCTATGGATCAAGATTAGTATTTATGAACCAGAGTCACTCTACACACGATAATTAATTTATTGTATGCCTGCTTTGGGGGATTTTAGTGGCAATCATCTATTAATTTTGGTAAGGAAAAGATTTATTTAAATTTTTTTAAGAAAAAAAGAAAAGGAAGGAAAGGAACAACAGTACAGCACCCCTCAAAATGTTGGACTTAAAAATACAAGACAAAACCTTGGTTGACAACAAAAGCTGCATATTTCCGAGGGAGCCAGCCGTCGATATCGTCATGGGATTTCCATTAGGAAATGCTCAAGAGTGGGATTCAGTCATGGTAAAGGACCATTTTGTTGTATAGCCGAAGCCCACCGTGTCTTCCGATGAAACAAGCCCAACAAACAAAATATACATGAAACTCGGTGGAAATGCTAACCAGTGCAGACGACCTTTTCTTTGTTTTTGTTTTTACCAGTGCACATGACTCGTGCATATGAACAATAACATGAGCATTAACACCAACAGAGATAGGATAATCTGGCTTACAACCAGCCGTGATGGTTTGTGCTTGATTCAATCCATAGCCAACAGTTCAAGGCTGGTGAGAGGGAGAGCACCCAGAAATAAAGAGAAGAAAAGGAAAAGAAGATATCTGGCTTCCAAGGAAATCTAGCATCAACAACTATTCCTTTTCCTATAAGAAAAGAGTACTCACATTCTCACGCTAGAAACTACGAGTCTGCAACCTACTTTTGCATTAGATTCCACGCATAAATTTCAGCAATTCGTGCAAACAAATCGCTCTCTGCAGCAAATAACTCAACACAGAGTAGGGCCTTGAACAAGAAATTGCATAGACATGGAGGGAGGGAGAGAACCCAACGAAGTTGTAATCGTCACCACAACATGACAGTACAGTGAATTGATACAAATGAGCTCCATTGTATTAAATCTCATGTATACCTCAAAAGTTCAAAACTTTTATACAGTGGCCACTCCAGCATGATGCAACACCACATCATGACATTGCCATCAAAAAATCAAATCATCACTCTCTTGTTTATGAAGCTTTGATAGACCGTGATAATACTGCAATTTTCTTTGTTAACAGCCTTTTAATCCACAGCCGAGGAAGCTTTTTAATGCTTCAAGGTTTGCGTGTGTATGGCTGGTTTTTTAGGAGATCCAAGTTTTTGCTCCGGTCTGAAGTCATATCTCAAGAGATTGTGAGAAGAAAGTCCCCTTTCATTATCCCACTAATGGCCAACAGTTCTATTTAATTATTTTAAAGGCGATGAAGAGCAGAGAGTTGAAGAAGAAAAATAAAAGATTGAATTATTCTAAAGGCCATGCGATGAAGCAATGCAGCAATGTTCATATCAGGCCACACAAATCTAACTGTGAAACAAGTAAAGCTGTACAAAATCTAACCATATATTAAATCAAAACCTAATAAATCGAAAACCACAAAAAGACTATGAGAAGAGGAGATGAGAAAAAAAAAGGAGAGGTAATGAGAAAAAAAGAGATTTAGAAATACGATGATATGATTTATTTATGAAATTAAATCTATATTTATGCTTTGGAATATGAATTTGAACATATTTAAGATTTAATAATTTAATATTTTAAAGAGTATCTCAATTTGTTTTTAAAATATTTTTGAAAAAATTTTATGAGGTATTGTTTATATTTTGATCCAATAGAGTTTTGTTAGACTTAAGCTTAGATAAATAAAGCTTTAAAGCTTTTCACAAGAAGACTATTTATTTGAAATGCTTGTCTTAAAAGAAAATTTTATATTTTTAAATTTTTTTATACATGTATAAATTAAGACTCTCTGTTTATAAAGAATTCTCAGGTTTTTTTATAATGTTACATGAAAAAATATCTAGAATATTTTATCTCATATTTCAATATTTTTTTTAATTATAAAAATAACTATCATGAAATTTGAGGGATAGAAAATTTTGATTTCTACCGTTAAACTCTGGTTCCAGATTACTACAAACATTTCTGAATTTTTAAATCATTACAAAACCCATCCCTCAACTAAAAAAAGGTGGAATTGATCAAATGTACCTTTGATCCGATTGAAAGTGGGCTCATTTTTCATCCTTTTCTAATTAAAGGACTTTTACATATATATGATATGTTATTTTATAAATATTAACATATTTTTTCACACTTTTTAATTAAAAAACATAATACAATGAAACATATCATTAACTCTGGTACATTTTACACTATTTTAAAAATCAATTTAGAAGTTAATGTGTCTTAATCAATTTTTGACACATCACCATGCCATATCACACGACAAGAGATGTGATGTCACAAATGGAGGGATATCCATATTTTATTTATTTTTTAATATGGGAAATCTATTCAAATAAAATTTAAGCATCATCTAAGGAAATATAAAAGTTCATGCATTAAAAATCACATTAACTTTTCCAATATATTATTTTACTGGGAGGCACGCAACCATTGGTTTGGCGGCCGGAGATTCACTTCTTCTTTTTTTCACTATTTAATTCACGCGAGGAAATAGAGTTGAGAGTAAGCGACAGAATACTTGAGACAGCTTTAGTACTTAAGGGAACCATAATGGACAGATGGCTTTTCTCCCAAGGTAATTGATTAGCTCACGGATGAGCGACTAAAGGTGCTTAGCTCACCCAGTATGTCATCCCTGCCCAATATACCATTATACGCAATTGCAGACCACCCGCCATTATAAATAGGTGCACCATGCTCACTCTCTCGGCAGTACCAGGTAAAGCGAAAAAGAGGGGGGAAATGGCAGAAAAATCTTATGAGGAAGAACATCCTACCAAGGCTTTTGGATGGGCGGCCAGAGACCAATCCGGGGTCCTCTCTCCTTTCAAATTCTCAAGGAGGTTAGTCCCTCTCCTCCAACTTGTCGCTGCTTTATTTAATTATGGGATTTATTTTTCTTTTCGTCTAGCTCGGTTTACTTAGATCCATTTTCTTCTTGTTTTTCTAAACACCAACAAGCATTCAGCGCAGCTGCAAGATGGGCTACATCAGATATATGACAGTCTTTTATTTTTAATATGTTAAATAAGTTTATTGAATCACATGTTTATAGCTTTATATTTTTAGTAATATTATTGTTGGTGAATGGCTATCTGATTCATTTTCTACTTATGAATATCTCTCATTTTCACTTGCGATTTTTGCTAAGCAAGAAACACCTCTTGCAACAGGTCTACAGGAGAGAAGGATGTGCGATTCAAGGTGCTGTTTTGTGGAGTATGTCACTCAGACCTTCACATGGCCAAGAATGAGTGGGGTACTTCCATTTACCCTCTGGTTCCCGGGTATGTACACACTGACGAAAAATCTATGACCGTATATGTAGTTATTTCTCTCTTTTTTCCACATAAACAGTATGAATGGCAATTGGTAGTCAACGGAAAATGTTTGGAGGAACTTTGACTGGAATAAATTCATCCATGCATCGCATCTGAGGCTTAATTAAATTAATTTGGCAATGCAGGCATGAGATTGTTGGGGAAGTGACAGAAGTAGGAAGCAAAGTTGAGAAGTTCAAAGTTGGAGACAAAGTGGGGGTGGGGTGCATGGTTGGATCATGCCACTCTTGCGATAGTTGCAACAACGATCTCGAGAATTATTGCCCAAAAATGATACTCACCTACAGTACCAAATACCACGATGGAACCACCACGTACGGAGGCTACTCAGACAGCATGGTCACGGATGAGCGCTTCGTAGTTCGTATTCCAGACAACCTACCTCTAGATGCCGCTGCACCTCTCCTATGTGCTGGGATCACAGTTTACAGCCCCTTGCGGTTTTTTAATCTTGACAAACCGGGTATGCACGTGGGCGTGGTTGGGCTTGGCGGGCTAGGTCATGTAGCTGTAAAGTTTGCAAAGGCCATGGGGGTCAAGGTTACAGTTATTAGCACCTCTCCCAAGAAGAAACAAGAAGCCCTTGAGCATCTTGGTGCTGACTCGTTTCTAGTTAGTCGTGACCAGGATGAGATGCAGGTATTATAAACATGGTTCAGAGCACATTCCTTGTATATATCTGTAAAACCAATTAAACATCAAAGATAATATAATATTGTTTGTTGTTCAGGCTGCAATGGGCACAATGGATGGTGTAATTGACACGGTGTCGGCGATGCATCCTATCTTGCCTTTGATTAGTCTATTGAAGACTCAAGGAAAGCTGGTCTTGGTTGGTGCGCCTGAAAAGCCACTTGAGCTACCAGTGTTTCCTCTGATCATGGGTATGTATATATGCATGCATCTCTCAGTATGTGCTCTAAATTTATTTTGGTATTGAGCTGACAGCGATGAATTCCATGTTGTTGGTGGCTTGGCAGGAGGAAAAATAGTGGGTGGGAGTTGCATAGGAGGAATGAAGGAAACACAAGAGATGATTGATTTTGCTGCCAAGAACAACATCACGGCAGACATTGAGGTTATCTCGATGGATTATGTGAACGCAGCCATGGAGCGGCTTTTGAAAGCAGATGTCAGATACCGATTTGTTATCGACATCGGCAACACAATGAAGATTTGAATTCTCTACCTCATAAACACTGCACGAATAAAACCCATGTAATGTCGGATTCGTGAGTTTGAAAAATCTTGAGTTTTCGGTGCCTCTACAAGCCCAATTTAGTCATGGTTTGAAAATTGAAGCAAATGACGTGACGTGAGTACCTCCATGTCTGTTAAATTTCTGTTCAAGTATTTCAGCTTTTACTTATTTTGTTTGAGCGCCTCACTTTGTTATTATTTACCAGAGAGCATCACTTTATATGAATCATTTCTGCTAACCCAGCCCAATTTAAGATAAGAAAACTGCAATGTTTTTCTTTTCACGCGCCTGTACTTCAATGTTAGCCGTTTCAGATTTATTTTTTATATGGACATGCTTTTACTCAGCACAGTGGAAAACTATTATATTTCAACAAAGAGAGCAGCCCTGTTATTTGCAGACATGACCCTATTCTTTGGACAAATTATCAGTAAGTCCTGTTTTAACAAATATAGGTCGTATTAATCTTGAACTTTCCAATCCCACACATTAATTTATTTCCCTTCATCATAATTACTAGAACCGCCGTAAGCGTCTATTTAATCATGTTCTTTTCAATTCCACACATTGAATAAAATTAATTTATTTCCATCTTTTCTCTCTCTAAAAGAAAAACACTTTCCTGCTTTAATTATTTGACGTGAGAGAGAACTACTTCTCTCTTAATATTTTATGAGTTTGGTGTTGATTTTCGCTGTACAACCACCGCTTGGATGAGTTTAGAATAAAGGACATCAAACATGGATGAAGAAACTCTTATAATTAAGAACATTAAGATGTTGAATTGCTAAATTAATTAGGTCACTATCCTCTAACCCATGATTCAGAATTGATAAAACAGATCATGTGTGTGGAAGTGGGACATGGAAAACAACTGCTTTCTGTCTCACTATTTTTTGATGCATTGAATGTTGAACAAAAACACTAATTTGAAGTTCTTAATCACCATGTTACCTTCCATTGCCGGCTCGACTGCAAAGATATAGCTCGTAGTCTTTTAAAAAACAGATAAATGATCATTTAAAAATTAGTTTTTCAACTTTGATCTCCTTAAATTAATCCCATTAATTTGAAATCAATTTTTGGTGTTAACTTTCCATGTTAATACAAATTAAATTGAGTGTTTGACATGGGACTGGTGTTAGGTTAAGTGTTCGCTGACGTTGATAAAAATCAACTTATTTGTAAGCACCAGTCGTTTTATTGCCGGGCTCTGTGCTTCTCTGCCTCAACGTGTCTCTCCAGCTATCCACGTTATCTATGACCCCACACGTTTTCTTAGTGAAAACCTACACCGACCCTCACTATATAAACACCCCTTGGCACTTCGTCCTCCTCATCACCACCCTGGATCAAGAACACTGAACAATATTCAAGATTTGGCTACGCTCTCAGTATATCTCCTGAAAGGGTTTGTTTTCGTGTCTTGGCACCCGATTTTGTACAATGGCATTTGCTGCTGCTGCTGTCATGGCAATGCTTACCACTTTGTTGTTTCTAATAAAGTTTAAGATGAAAATAAATATGAAGTTTATTTATAAACATAAAAATATTATTTTTAAAATATTTATTTGTTTCACAGATAATAATTCTAGTATATAACTAAACTCTCTAAATTTTTAAAAGAATGAGAAGATAAGACCAAGAAAATAATATATGTATTTTTTTATAATAACATGCTTTTATAGATTTAAAACATAACGATAAAACAATCTAATTATTTATCAAATAATATGATTATTGATGAACTACCATGACTCTTCATCAAATAATATGACTATTGATTAAACATTATGATTATTCATCAAATAATATGATTGTTCATCAAATATTATAATTATTCATGAAACAGTATAACTGTTTATATTAAGTTTCAACTTTAAAATTTCAAATATTATCTTTTGATATTTTAAATATCCATATAATAACATTAGAAAGTAAAATAAAAGAGTTTGTTCACCATAACTTAATTTATTACACAATAAAAACCCATACTTAGAAATATTAAAATAAAATATTTCTTTCTAATATAAAATAAATATTTTTTTTTTTCATTTACAAACTACACTAATAATTTTTGTCCAAGATCTTGAAGAGTTAGCGCTAGCGCCAGCTCCTAGAATAGACAAGGAAGCTACTTCCTTTTCTCTTGGGATGTCTGGAGCTCCTGTATACTCTTATCTTTTTTAATTTATATTTTATCTTTTAATGTATTAGATGGTTTTTGTTATTTGAGATTCTCACAGTTAAATGAGATTTATACATGTGTTCTTTAATTTGAAAGTCTTTCCTTGAGAGATTTTTTTTAGTACTGTTAATGTTTATATGATGAAATAAAGGTTTATTCATTATTATATATGGGTTGTCTTGTGGTCATGTTATTGTTGAGATGAGGGGTATGTATATATTGATTTATTAGAAACTTGTGTATTTTCTTTGATATTAATAAATTATTTTTTTTTTTAGCAACTCTTTTAATAATATTTATTTTAGCAAGTTAAATGGGCTTTGCTTTTTTTCTTTTTCTTTTTCAAGTTTTTTTTATGGATATATTATTGTACCAAATTAATTTTTAATTTTAAGCAGTGTTAACTTTTTTTAAAAAATCAGGGAATTTTGGAGCGAGATCTACTTTTGTTAGCTGGCCAAATACTAGCTAGAGTACAAAAAAAATAAAATTGAATGGAGATTAATAAATCATATATAGTTAACAGATAAATCAATATCTAACAATCTTATTAACTACGGTTTCCTAATAAATTTAAATCTTGACATAAATATAATAAATTTTGAGAAAAATACAATAATTCTTGTTGGATGTATAATAAAACTATTAAATATCCATTTTTTAACCAAAAAAAAAGAGAGGCTAGCATGGACTCATCAGCATTCATGTGATCTATCATGTATTCTTAGAGAAAAGACAAATTATTCCAATAACTTCTTAGTATATACGAGACGAGGAATTAATTTATATAGCCTGCTGCTGCTTCTTTTTTTTATGCAAGGATAGGGTTCGTGGTCTCATGTCGCTCTCTCGATTGATATCTTTTTCAGAATTATTTTTCTGTGTCTTCATTGATTAGCGTTCAATTTTTCTTTTGTGTTTTGATATCTCGAGACAAGTTCGTGGTCTAATGTCGCTCTCTCGATGGGGGTTTTTTTTCTCCCCTTTTTATGAACAAAGACAGATACGAAAGGAGGGCATGAAAGACATGCTTACATGTTTCAACGCCCAATTAATTGCTGATTAAGTGATACACGTGTCATGGTTTTACTGGGAAATTTTGATGAAAACACCTTCGTAAACAAATGGAAATTGACGAAACTAGTTTTAGTTAGGACAACATTTTTTTTTTATAACACATGCAATTCATGATAAAAGAGGAGGATTCAATGAGGAATAAAATTATATAGTTGAAGCCTATTTTTTAACAATCGGGAGCCACCACCCGAAGTCCATAGCAGCCCCAATATACCAGCATTTCTTTCCAATTAAAAATATTATTTACATATTAAATTATTTTTTTATTTCCAATCATTCACATAATTAACAAGCAACCACCAAAAGTCTAAAATAGATTGAATGCCATAACCACCACCCAGAGTCTTTTTTTTATTTATTGAATGCCATAAACCTGGCTCGACAATTATAGTGAATGGGGGATTATCTTTATAGATACAAAGAAACCCATTTCTTTTAAATTGTTTTTTATTGTTAATTTTATTATTATTGTTGTTGTTGATATTATTACTAACATCAATACCATTAATATTATCATTATCATTATTATTATTATCATTATTATCACAACAACAACAATAATTACTACTATTACTTAAAAATAAATGTTGAAGTGTTGTTGACATGTTTTTTAATAAGAAAAATCAATTATAAACTTAAGAGATAATATATATATTGATTGATGTTTTGTTTAAAATATGTAACATATTAAATGGTTTTTTTAAAACATTAAGATAGTTATATATTGAATTAATCTGAATTAACTTATTAAATTCGTAATTCAAATCATGAGATTGTAATAACTCTAAAAAAAACAAATCAAAATATATAATGAAGGTCAATTTATACTCAATGCTGACCCATGAGATTTAAAAAAATAATTAAATAAAAATAAATAAAAAAACTACTCAAGTTAACTTGAGTTAACTTGTAAAACTCATTATCTGAGCAATGAAATTAAAATAATACTATAAAAGTAAGTAAAAAAAACTTATGAAGGCTACTTTCCAACCAACCTGATTTTAAATTATTAAATTAAAAAAATTAAAAAGGACAAGAAATAACCTAAGTCAACTAAAATTAATATGTTAAATTCGCGACCTGAATTATAAGATCAAGATAATATCATCAAGGGAAAATTAAAAAAACTCAAGAAGTTCTATTTTTAATAGATTTAATGTTGAAAGTTGAAATTTAAAGGAAAAAAATTAAATCCATAAAACCAGAATAATTCTATAAAAAACAAATTGAAAAAAAATTACTTAGCTAAATTTTTAAACAGCTTAATATCGATAGATAAAGTTAAAAAAAACCTCAAAAAAAAAATTGAGTTGTTGAATGGTGAAAGTTTTATAAAATTTATTAAAATAAAAAAAAAACCTAAAAATAAATATAGTTAACTTGAGTCAACCTACGAAACTTGTGATTTAAATCATGTGATCAAGATAATCCTATAAAAACTCAAAAAAATTATAAAGCCCCATAAAAAATGCTCAATTAAAAAAGGATAAAAAATAAAACAAAGTCAATCTGAGTCAACTTACCCAACTCGCAAATTGCAACCTGTGGAATGAAATCAAAATAACTCTATATAAAACAGATAAAAAATAAAATATAATTTTCAACTAACCCAATATTAAAGAATAATTAAATTAAAAAAAAAACTACTCAAGTAAACTTGAATTAACTTGTAAAACTCATTATTTGAGCCATAAGATTAAAATAATACTATAAAAGTAAGTAAAAAAAACTTATGAAGGCTAATTTCCAACCAACTTGGTTTTAAATTATTAAATAAAAAATTAAAAATAATAAAAAATAATCTAAGTCAACTCAGATTAATCTGTTAAACTCACAATCTAAATCATAAGATCAAGATAACATCATTAAGGGCAAATTAAAAAAACTCATGAAGTTTTATTTTCAGTAGATTTAATGTTGAAGTTGAAATTTAAAGGGAAAAAAAATAAATCCATAAAACTAGAATAATTCTATAAAAAGAAAATTGAAAAAAAATTACTTAGCTAAATTTTTAAACAACTTAATATCGATAGATAAAGTAAAAAGAAAAAACTAAAAAAAGGAGATTTGAGTTGTTGAATGGTGAGTTGTTGAATGGTGAAAGTTTTATAAAATTCATTAAAATAAAAAAAAAAACCTAAAAATAAATATAGTTAACTTGAGTCAACCTACTAAATTTATGATCTAAATCATGTGATCAAGATAATCCTATAAAAGTTTTTAAAAAATTATAAAGCCCCGTAAAAAATGCTCAATTAAAAAGGGATAAAAAAATAAACAAAATCAATCCGAGTCAACTTGCTCAACTCACAAATTGCAACCTGTGAAATGAAAATGGAATAACTCTATATAAAACAGATAAAAAAATAAAATATAACTTTCAACTAACCCAATATTAAAGAATAAAATAAAAAAAATAATTAGAAAAAATAGCTAAAAAATACCCGAGTCAACCTCAATTAACTTATTAAACCCGCGATCTGAATAAATCTATAAAATAAACAAGTTAAAAAAATTATAAAACTTTACTTTCAACAGATCTAATATTAAAAATGAAAATCAAGAAAAAAAACAAAATTCATAAAAATAATATATAACCCAATATAAAAAAGAATACAAAACAGAATTTCTAACCGCTAGATATTAAAATTAAAAGCAAACCATAAAGTGATGGTTGAATTATGATAAAATTAAAAACTTAAAACAGTACTATAGTGAATAAAATCATGTGAATATGACTCTAGTGCTTACGAGGGTTTCCTTAACCTTAAACGTGTTTTAACATGGGCCAACTCAAAGAAAGATTGAAATTCAAGCTGTAAAATGTGGTTCAAAATTTCAGCATTGTATTTTGGACACAGCTCACGAAATCTTAGAGGGGCTAACAATCGTGACAATTCAGAAATTGCACTGGCTAACGTCGTTGTCACAATCTGGGCCCAAAATCACCTTGCAATTGATGTTTGATTTTAATTTGATCACGACACGAGAAAGAAACTTATGGACTGAAAAAATACAAAGAAAGGGCGTAGTATTCAAAGTCCCACACTAGAAATTTCCTTACACGTTAAGGTCCTTGGGATGGAAGCAGCTTAGCTTAACCAACCCAAACCATGCGGCTAGCACCCACAAAAGTTGATTTTACTTGCTGGACTCAAAAGGTTCTCACATGTGAACATGGCGCAGGTCTTCCAAGTTCTGTTCCGGGGTCCCGCAAGCCTCCACAAAACCTTATAAGTAGCCCTCGGGTCTAAGCTCTCGCAGAGCGCACAGACAGGACTGATCAGCACGCAGTAAGCAATTTAACAATACTCAGCAAACACCAGATTTTTCTTGCACCTTATATTTTGCTCTGTCTCCATGGCACCATTAGTGTGTACATTCAAGGCTATGGCCATCTTCTTTGTTGTGGCCATGTATTTTGCAACCGTTACTGCTCAAGATCTTGAGATGGAGCCAGCACCTGCACCAACAATGGACAAGGGAGCAGCCTATTCTCTGGGGATGTCCGCGGCTGTGTTCTGTTCATCCCTGTTGTTGTCTCTGCTTGCTTTCCTTAAGCATTAAGTAAATTTGGACATCGCGCTGCTCGTTTGGCTTTCTTTTTGAGGGACTTTGTATAATTACTTTGCCTGTTGTTCTTGATTTTATTATCTGTCGATGCAAAAAGAGAAAATGGTTTGCTGTTCATGATTTTATTTATTATTTTAAGAATCAAGATTTTATTATTTGTTGATCCATAAAGAGAATAAGTAAAATGTGGTTCATATAATATTGTTTTTGGTGAATTGGTTCATTTTTTGCCATTATTTGTTTGCGTTCACCTGATCTGGCTACCAGGCATACTCGCATCTCTTTTTATGAATGCATAATGCAGTAGCTTCAACCATCAGTGTGCTACTGTACATCCATCACAATTCATATGAACTAGGACAGGGAACAGATGTTCATGAACACAGTCTCTGTCTAAGTTTAAGCCCTACGAAATATCTCGTAACAAAACTTGCTCATGACTAAAGTTGGAAATGGATTAAAAGCATGGCCAATCCACATTTTTTACTCTAGAGAAATGAAAATTTTAAGTTTGAGTTTCCTATAATGCTCAGTTTTATTTGGCACAATGTTGATTTTGTTTTCTGTTTTGTCAGACCGAAGAAATTTGTAAATTATGACAAATTGTTAGCTAGGAAAATAGAATGTATATATGATCAATTGCTATAATGTATGATGATAGAAGCTGAAGTTCATTTTTGACAATGGTGTTATAAATTGCGGAAGTTGTCATCTATGGATCAAGATTAATATTTACGAGTCACACTTTACACACGATAATTAATTTATTGTATGCCTGCTTTGGGGGATTTTAGTGGCAATCATCTATTAATTTTGGTAAGGAAAAGATTTATTTAAATTTTTTTAAGAAAAAAAGAAAAGGAAGGAAAGGAACAACAGTACAGCACCCCTCAAAATGTTGGACTTAAAAATACAAGACAACCTTGGTTGACAACAAAAGCTGCATATTTCCGAGGGAGCCAGCCATCGATTTCGTCATGGGATTTCCATTAGGAAATGTTCAAGAGTGGGATTCAGGGATGGTAAATGACCATTTTGTTGTATAGCCGAAGCCCACCGTGTCTTCCGATGAAACAAGCCCAACAAACAAAATATACATAAAACTCGGTGGAAATGCTAACCAGTGCAGACGACCTTTTCTTTGTTTTATTTTTTTTTTAGATTAACGTGGATGTTCAGGCCAGCTTGTGTGCATTACGACTAATTTCATGGATCCTGAAGTTAACGACCATGTAAGCCTCCAGTGGCCATCATATGAGCAACTAAGGATTCGAACCTGAAACCACAAAGAGAGCAAACCTCTTAGTCCCAAGTCTTTACCACTTAACCACCACCTAGATGGTTTCTTTTCTTTGTTTTTGTTTTTACCAGTGCACATGACTCGTGCATATGAACAATATCATGAGCATTTACACCAACAGAGATAGGATAATCTGGCTTACAACCAGCCGTGATGGTTTGTGCTTGATTCAATCCATAGCCAACAGTTCAAGGCTGGTGAGAGGGAGAGCACCCACAAATAAAGAGAAGAAAAGGAAAAGAAGATATCTGGCTTCCAAGGAAATCTAGCATCAACAACTATTCCTTTTCCTATAAGAAAAGAATACTCACATTCTCACGCTAGAAACTACGAGTCTGCAACCTACTTTTTCATTAGATTCCACGCATAAATTTCAGCAATTCGTGCAAACAAATCGCTCTCTGCAGCAAATAACCCAACACAGAGTAGGGCCTTGAACAAGAAATTGCATAAGACATGGAGGGAGAGAGAGAACCCAACGAAGTTGTAATCGTCACCACAACATGACAGTACAGTGAATTGATACAAATGAGCTCCATTGTATTAAATCTCCTGTATACCTCAAAAGTTCAAAACTTTTATACAGTGGCCACTCCAGCATGATGCAACACCACATCAGGACATTGCCATCAAAAAATCAAATCATCACTCTCTTGTTTATGAAGCTTTGATAGACCGTGATAACACTGCAATTTTCTTTGTTAAGAGCCTTTTAATCCACAGCCCAAGAAGCTTTTTAATGCTTCAAGGTTTGCGTGTGTATGGCTGGGTTTTTAGGAGATCCAAGTTTTTGCTCCGGTCTGAAGTCATATCTCAAGAGATTGTGAGAAGAAAGTCCCCTTTCATTATCCCACTAATGGCCAACAGTTCTATTTAATTATTTTAAAGGCGATGAAGAGCAGAGAGTTGAAGAAGAAAAATAAAAGATTGAATTATTCTAAAGGCGATGAAGCAATGCAGCAATGTTCATATCAGGCCACACAAATCTAACTGTGAAACAAGTAAAGCTGTACAAAATCTAACCATATATGAAATCAAAACCTAATAAATCGAAAACCACAAAAAGACTATGAGAAGAGAAGATGAGAAAAAAAGAGGAGAGGTAATGAGAAAAAAAGAGATGTAGAAATACGATGATATGATTTATTTATGAAATTAAATCTATATTTATGATTTGGAATATGAATTTGAACATATTTAAGATTTAATAATTTAATATTTTAAAAAGTATATCAATTTGTTTTTAAAATATTTTTGAACAACTTTTATGAGGTATTGTTTATATTTTGATCCAATAGAGTTTTGTTAGACTTTAAACTTAGACAAATAAAGCTTTAAAGCTTTTCACAACAAGTCTATTTATTTGGAATGCTTGTCTTAAAAGAAAATTTTATATTTTTAATTTTTTTATATATATATATAAATTAAGACTCGCTATTTATAAAGAATTCTCAGGTTTTTTTATAATGTTACATGATAAAATATCTAGAATATTTTATCCCTTATTTCAATATTTTTGTATTATAAAAATAATTATCATAAAATTTAAGGAATAGAAAATTTTGATTTTCAAATTACGACAAACATTTCTGAATTTTTAAATCATTACAAAACTCATCTCTCAACTAAAAAATGGTGGAATTGATCTTGTATATCTTTTTTTTTTAGATTCACATGAATGTTTGAATGAGTTTGCATGCATCACGATTAATTTTACGGGTCCTAAAGTTAACAACCATTTAAACCTCCAGTAGTCATTATATTAGCATCTAAGAACTCGAACCTGAGATTACAAAAAAAGTAAACCTCTTAATCCTGAATTTTTACTACTTAACTACCAGCTAGATAATTTGATTTGCTAAAACTTTGATTCGATTGAAAGTGGGTTCATTTTTCATCTTTTTCTAATTAAAGGACTTTTACATATATATGATATGTTATTTTATAAATATTAACATATTTTTTCATATTTTTCAATTAAAAAACATAATACAATCAAACATATCATTAACTCTGGTACATTTTACACCATGCCATATCACACGACAAGAGATGTGATGACACAAATGGAGGGATATCCATATTTTATTTATTTTTTAATATGGGAAATCTATTCAAATAAAATTTAAGCATCATCTAAGGAAATATAAAAGTTCATGCATTAAAAATCACATTAACTTTTCCAATATATTATTTTACTGGGAGGCACGCAACCATTGGTTTGGAGGCCGGAGATTCCCTTCGTCTTTTTTTCACTAGTTAATTCACGCAAGGAAATAGAGTTGAGAGTAAGCGACAGAATACTTGAGACAGCTTTAGTACTTAAGGGAACCATAATGGACAGATGGCTTTTCTCTCAAGGTGATTGATTAGCTCACGGATGAGCGACTAAAGGTGCTTAGCTCACCCAGTATGTCATCCCTGCCCAATATACCACTATACGCAATGGCAGACCACCCGCCATTATAAATAGGTGCACCATGCTCACTCTCTCGGCAGTACCAGGTAAAGCGAAAAAGAGGGGGGAAATGGCAGAAAAATCTTACGAGGAAGAACATCCTACCAAGGCTTTTGGATGGGCGGCCAGAGACCAATCCGGGGTCCTCTCTCCTTTCAAATTCTCAAGGAGGTTAGTCCCTCTCCTCCAACTTGTCGCTGCTTTATTTAATTATGGGATTTATTTTTCTTTTCGTCTAGCTCGGTTTACTTAGATCCATTTTCTTCTTGTTTTTCTAAACACCAACAAGCATTCAGCGCAGCTGCAAGATGGGCTACATCAGATATATGGCAGTCTTTTATTTTTAATATGTTAAATAAGTTTATTGAATCACATGTTTATAGCTTTATATTTTTAGTAATATTATTGTTGGTGAATGGCTATCTGATTCATTTTCTACTTATGAATATCTCTCATTTTCACTTGCGATTTTTGCTAAGCAAGAAACACCTCTTGCAACAGGTCTACAGGAGAGAAGGATGTGCGATTCAAGGTGCTGTTTTGTGGAGTATGTCACTCAGACCTTCACATGGCCAAGAATGAGTGGGGTACTTCCATTTACCCTCTGGTTCCCGGGTATGTACACACTGACGAAAAATCTATGACCGTATATGTAGTTATTTCTCTTTTTTTTCCACATAAACAGTATGAATGGCAATTGGTAGTCAACGGAAAATGTTTGGAGGAACTTTGACTGGAATGAATTCATCCATGCATCGCATCTGAGGCTTAATTAAATTAATTTGGCAATGCAGGCATGAGATTGTTGGGGAAGTGACAGAAGTAGGAAGCAAAGTTGAGAAGTTCAAAGTTGGAGACAAAGTGGGGGTGGGGTGCATGGTTGGATCATGCCACTCTTGCGATAGTTGCAACAACGATCTCGAGAATTATTGCCCAAAAATGATACTCACCTACAGTACCAAATACCACGATGGAACCACCACGTACGGAGGGTACTCAGACAGCATGGTCACGGATGAGCGCTTCGTAGTTCGTATTCCAGACAACCTACCTCTAGATGCCGCTGCACCTCTCCTATGTGCTGGGATCACAGTTTACAGCCCCTTGCGGTTTTTTAATCTTGACAAACCGGGTATGCACGTCGGCGTGGTTGGGCTTGGCGGGCTAGGTCATGTAGCTGTAAAGTTTGCAAAGGCCATGGGGGTCAAGGTTACAGTTATTAGCACCTCTCCCAAGAAGAAACAAGAAGCCCTTGAGCATCTTGGTGCTGACTCGTTTCTAGTTAGTCGTGACCAGGATGAGATGCAGGTATATAAACATGGTTCAGAGCACATTCCTTGTATATATCTGTAAAACCAATTAAACATCAAAGATAATATAATATTGTTTGTTGTTCAGGCTGCAATGGGCACAATGGATGGTGTAATTGACACGGTGTCGGCGATGCATCCTATCTTGCCTTTGATTAGTCTATTGAAGACTCAAGGAAAGCTGGTCTTGGTTGGTGCGCCTGAAAAGCCACTTGAGCTACCAGTGTTTCCTCTGATCATGGGTATGTATAGATGCATGCATCTCTCAGTATGTGCTCTAAATTTATTTTGGTATTGAGCTGACAGCGATGAATTCCATGTTGTTGGTGGCTTGGCAGGAGGAAAAATAGTGGGTGGGAGTTGCATAGGAGGAATGAAGGAAACACAAGAGATGATTGATTTTGCTGCCAAGAACAACATCACGGCAGACATTGAGGTTATCTCGATGGATTATGTGAACGCAGCCATGGAGCGGCTTTTGAAAGCGGATGTCAGATACCGATTTGTTATCGACATCGGCAACACAATGAAGATTTGAATTCTCTACCTCATAAACACTGCACGAATAAAACCCATGTAATGTCGGATTCGTGAGTTTGAAAAATCTTGAGTTTTCGGTGCCTCTACAAGCCCAATTTAGTCATGGTTTGAAAATTGAAGCAAATGACGTGACGTGAGTACCTCCATGTCTGTTAAATTTCTGTTCAAGTATTTCAGCTTTTACTTATTTTGTTTGAGCGCCTCACTTTGTTATTATTTATCAGAAGAGCATCACTTTATATGAATCATTTCTGCTAACCCAGCCCAATTTAAGATAAGAAAACTGCAATGTTTTTCTTTTCACGCGCCTGTACTTCAATGTTTAGCCGTTTCAGATTTATTTTTTATATGGACATGCTTTTACTCAGCACAGTGGAAAACTATTATATTTCAACAAAGAGAGCAGCCCTGTTATTTGCAGACATGACCCTATTCTTTGGACAAATTATCTGTAAGTCCTGTTTTAACAAATATAGGTCGTATTAATCTTGAACTTTCCAATCCCACACATTAATTTATTTCCCTTTATCATAATTACTAGAACCGCCGTAAGCGTCAATTTAATCATGTTCTTTTCAATTCCACACATTGAATAAAATTAATTTATTTCCATCTTTTCTCTCTCTAAAAGAAAAACACTTTCCTGCTTTAATTATTTGACGTGAGAGAGAACTACTCTCTTAATATTTATGAGTTTGGTGTTGATTTTCGCTGTACAACCACCGCTTGGATGAGTTTAGAATAAAGGACGTCAAACATGGATGAAGAAACTCTTATAATTAAGAACATTAAGATGTTGAATTGTTAAATTAATTAGGTCACTGTCCTCTATCCCATAATTCAGAATTGATAAAACAGATCATGTGTGTGGAAGTGGGACATGGAAAACGACTGCTTTCTTTCTCATTATTTTTTTATGCATTGAATGTTGAACAAAAACACTAATTTGAAGTTCTTAATCACCATGTTACCTTCCATTGGCGGCTCGACTGCAAAGATATAGCTCGTAGTCTTTTAAAAAACAGATAAATGATCATTTAAAAATTAGTTTTTCAACTTTGATCTCCTTAAATTAATCCCATTAATTTGAAATCAATTTTTGGTGTTAACTTTCCATGTTAATACAAATTACATTGAGTGTTTGACATGGGACTGGTGTTAGGTTACGGTTTACCAAGATAGCGAAATAAAATCAGGACTCCAAGTGTTCGCTAACGTTGATAAAAATCAAATTATTTGTAAGCACCAGTCGTTTTATTGCCGGGCTCTGTGCTTCTCTGCCTCAACGTGTCTCTCCAGCTATCCACGTTATCTATGACCCCACACGTTTTCTTAGTGAAAACCTACACCGACCCTCACTATATAAACACCCCTTGGCACTTCGTCCTCCTCCTCATCACCACCCTGGATCAAGAACACTGAACAATATTCAAGATTTGGCTACGCTCTCAGCATATCTCCTGAAAGGGTTTGTTTTCGTGTCTTGGCACCCGATTTTGTACAATGGCATTTGCTGCTGCTGTCATGGCAATGCTTACCACTTTGTTGTTTCTAATAAAGTTTAAGATGAAAATAAATATGAAGTTGAGTTATAAACATAAAAATATTATTTTTAAAATATTTATTTATTTTAATAATATTTTTAAGATATAACTAAACTCTCTAAAGAAGATAAGACCAAGAAAATAATGTATGTAATTTTTTATAATAACATGCTTTTATAAACTTGAAATATAATGATAAAACAATCTAATTATTTATCAAATAATATGACTGTTGATGAACTACTATGACTCTTTATCAAATAACATGACTATTGATGAAACATTATGGTTATTCATCAAATAATATAATTGTTGATGAAATAATATAATTGTTCATCAAATAATATAACTATTCATGAAATAATATAATTGTTTATATTAAGTTTTAAGTTCAAAGTTTTAAATATTATCTTTTGATATTTTAAATATTTATATAATAATATTATATTAGGAAGTGAAATAAAAGAATTTGTTTACCATATAACTTAATTTATTTCACAATAAAAATTCATACTTAAAAATATTAGGAGAAAGTGTTTTTTTCTAATATGAAATAAATATTTTTATTTATTTATTTACAAAGTACACTAATAGTTTCTGTCCAAGATCTTGGAGAGTTAACGCTAGCCCCGGCTCCTAGAATGGACAAGGAAGCTGCTTCTTTTTCTCTTGGGATGTCTGGGGCTCTTATATGCTCTTCTCTTTTTTAGTTTATACTTTCTCTTTTAAGGTATTACATGATTTTTGTTATTTGAGATTCTCTCAGTTATTTTTATATATACTGAGATGAGATTTATACATGTGCTTTTTAATTTGAAAGTCTTTTCTTGAGGGATTTTTTTTAATACTATTAATGTTTATATAATGAAATAAAGGTTTATTCATTATTATATATGGGTTGTCTTGTGGTCATGTTTTTGTTGAGATGAGGGGTATATATGTATTGATTTATTAGAAACTTGTGTATTTTATTTGATATTAATAAATTATTATTTTGTTTTAGCAACTCTTTTAATAATATTCATTATATCAAGTTAAATGGGCTTTGCTTTATTTCCTTTTCTTTTTCAAGTTTTTTTTTATGGATATATTATTGTACCAAATTAATTTTTAATTTTAAACAGTGTTAATTTTTTTAAAAAAATCAGGAAATTTTGGAGCGAGATCTACTTTTGTTAGCTGGTCAAATACTAGCTAGAGTACAAAAAAAATAAAATTGAATGGAGATTAATAAATCATATATAGTTAACAGATAAATCAATATCTAACAATCTTATTAACTACGGTTTCCTAATAAATTTAAATCTTGACATAAATATAATAAATTTTGAGAAAAATACAATAATTCTTGTTGGATGTATAATAAAACTATTAAATATCCATTTTTTTAACCAAAAAAAAGAGAGGCTAGCATGGACTCATCAGCATTCATGTGATCTGTCATGTATTCTTAGAGAAAAGACAAATTATTCCAATAACTTCTTAGTATATACGAGACGAGGAATTAATTTATATAGCCTGCTGCTGCTTCTTTTTTTTATGCAAGGATAGGGTTCGTGGTCTCATGTCGCTCTCTCGATTGATATCTTTTTCAGAATTATTTTTCTGTGTCTTCATTGATTAGCGTTCAATTTTTCTTTTGTGTTTTGATATCTCGAGACAAGTTCGTGGTCTAATGTCGCTCTCTCGATGGGGGTTTTTTCTCTCCCCTTTTTATGAACAAAGACAGATACGAAAGGAGGGCATGAAAGACATGCTTACATGTTTCAACGCCCAATTAATTGCTGATTAAGTGATACACGTGTCATGGTTTTACTGGGAAATTTTGATGAAAACACCTTCGTAAACAAATGGAAATTGACGAAACTAGTTTTAGTTAGGACAACATTTTTTTTTTATAACACATGCAATTCATGATAAAAGAGGAGGATTCAATGAGGAATAAAATTATATAGTTGAAGCCTATTTTTTAACAATCGGGAGCCACCACCCGAAGTCCATAGCAGCCCCAATATACCAGCATTTCTTTCCAATTAAAAATATTATTTACATATTAAATTATTTTTTTATTTCCAATCATTCACATAATTAACAAGCAACCACCAAAAGTCTAAAATAGATTGAATGCCATAACCACCACCCAGAGTCTTTTTTTTTTTTTATTGAATGCCATAAACCTGGCTCGACAATTATAGTGAATGGGGGATTATCTTTATAGATACAAAGAAACCCCATTTCTTTTAAATTGTTTTTCATTGTTAATTTTATTATTATTATTGTTGTTGTTGATATTATTACTAACATCAATACCATTAATATTATCACTATCATTATTATTATTATTATTATCACTATTATCACAACAACAACAATAATTACTACTATTACTTAAAAATAAATGTTGAAGTGTTGTTGACATGTTTCTTAATAAGAAAAATCAATTATAAACTTAAGAGATAATATATATATTGATTGATGTTTTGTTTAAAATATGTAACATATTAAATGGTTTTTTTAAAACATTAAGATAGTTATATATTGAATTAATATGAATTAACTTATTAAATTCGTAATTCAAATCATGAGATTGTAATAACTCTAAAAAAAAAATTAAAATATATAATAAAGGTCAATTTATACTCAATGCTGACTGGTGAGATTTAAAAAAATAATTAAATAAAAATAAATAAAAAAACTACTCAAGTTAACTTGAGTTAACTTGTAAAACTCATTATCTGAGCAATGAGATTAAAATAATACTATAAAAGTAAGTAAAAAAAACTTATGAAGGCTACTTTCCAACCAACCTAGTTTTAAATTATTAAATTAAAAAAATTAAAAAGGACAAGAAATAACCTAAGTCAACTAAAATTAATATGTTAAACTCGTGACCTGAATCATAAGATCAAGATAATATCATCAAGGGCAAATTAAAAAAACTCAAGAAGTTCTATTTTTAATAGATTTAATGTTGAAAGTTGAAATTTAAAGGAAAAAAATTAAATCCATAAAACCAGAATAATTCTATAAAAAACAAATTGAAAAAAAATTACTTAGCTAAATTTTTAAACAACTTAATATCGATAGATAAAGTTAAAAAAAACCTCAAAAAAAAAATTGAGTTGTTGAATGGTGAAAGTTTTTTAAAATTTATTAAATTAAAAAAAAACCTAAAAATAAATATAGTTAACTTGAGTTAACCTACGAAACTTGTGATTTAAATCATGTGATCAAGATAATCCTATAAAAACTCAAAAAAATTATAAAGCCCCATAAAAAATGCTCAATTAAAAAAGGATAAAAAATAAAACAAAGTCAATCTGAGTCAACTTACCCAACTCGCAAATTGCAACCTGTGGAATGAAATCAAAATAACTCTATATAAAACAGATAAAAAATAAAATATAATTTTCAACTAACCCAATATTAAAGAATAATTAAATTAAATTAAAAACTACTTAAGTAAACTTGAATTAACTTGTAAAACTCATTATCTGAGCCATAAGATTAAAATAATACTATAAAAGTAAGTAAAAAAAACTTATGAAGGCTAATTTCCAACCAACTTGGTTTTAAATTATTAAATAAAAAATTAAAAAGGATAAAAAATAATCTAAGTCAACTCAGATTAATCTGTTAAACTCACAATCTAAATCATAAGATCAAGATAACATCGTTAAGGACAAATTAAAAAAACTCATGAAGTTTTATTTTCAGTAGATTTAATGTTGAAGTTGAAATTTAAAGGGAAAAAAAAATAAATCCATAAAACTAGAATAATTCTATAAAAAAAAATTGAAAAAAAATTACTTAGCTAAATTTTTAAACAACTTAATATCGATAGATAAAGTAAAAAGAAAAAACTAAAAAAAGGAGATTTGAGTTGTTGAATGGTGAAAGTTTTATAAAATTTATTAAAATAAAAAAAACCTAAAAATAAATATAGTTAACTTGAGTCAACCTACTAAATTTATGATCTAAATCATGTGATCAAGATAATCCTATAAAATTTTTTAAAAAATTATAAAGCCCCGTAAAAAATGCTCAATTAAAAAGGGATAAAAAAATAAACAAAATCAATCCGAGTCAACTTGCTCAACTCACAAATTGCAACCCGTGAAATGAAAATGGAATAACTCTATATAAAACAGATAAAAAAATAAAATATAATTTTCAACTAACCCAATATTAAAGAATAAAATAAAAAAATCAATTAGAAAAAAACAGCTAAAAAATACCCGAGTCAACCTCAATTAACTTATTAAACCCGCGATCTGAATAAATTTATAAAATAAACAAGTTAAAAAAATTATAAAACTTTACTTTCAACAGATGTAATATTAAAAATGAAAATCAAGAAAAAAAAAACAAAATTCATAAAAATAATATATAACCCAATATAAAAAAAAATACAAAACAGAATTTCTAACCGCTAGATATTAAAATTAAAAGCAAACCATAAAGTGATGGTTGAATTATGATAAAATTAAAAACTTAAAACAGTACTATAGTGAATAAAATCATGTGAATATGACTCTAGTGCTTACGAGGGTTTCCTTAACCTTAAACGTGTTTTAACATGGGCCAACTCAAAGAAAGATTGAAATTCAAGCTGTAAAATGTGGTTCAAAATTTCAGCATTGTATTTTGGACACAGCTCACGAAATCTTAGAGGGGCTAACAATCGTGACAATTCAGAAATTGCACTGGCTAACGTCGTTGTCACAATCTGGGCCCAAAATCACCTTGCAATTGATGTTTGATTTTAATTTGATCACGACACGAGAAAGAAACTTATGGACTGAAAAAATACAAAGAAAGGGCGTAGTATTCAAAGTCCCACACTAGAAATTTCCTTACACGTTAAGGTCCTTGGGATGGAAGCAGCTTAGCTTAACCAACCCAAACCATGCGGCTAGCACCCACAAAAGTTGATTTTACTTGCTGGACTCAAAAGGTTCTCACATGTGAACATGGCGCAGGTCTTCCAAGTTCTGTTCTGGGGTCCCGCAAGCCTCCACAAAACCTTATAAGTAGCCCTCGGGTCTAAGCTCTCGCAGAGCGCACAGACAGGACTGATCAGCACGCAGTAAGCAATTTAACGATACTCAGCAGACACCAGATTTTTCTTGCACCTTATATTTTGCTCTGTCTCCATGGCACCATTAGTGTGTACATTCAAGGCTATGGCCATCTTCTTTGTTGTGGCCATGTATTTTGCAACCGTTACTGCTCAAGATCTTGAGATGGAGCCAGCACCTGCACCAACAATGGACAAGGGAGCAGCCTATTCTCTGGGGATGTCCGCGGCTGTGTTTTGTTCATCCCTGTTGTTGTCTCTGCTTGCTTTCCTTAAGCATTAAGTAAATTTGGTCATCGCGCTGCTCTTTTGGCTTTCTTTTTGAGGGACTTTGTATAATTACTTTGCCTGTTGTTCTTGATTTTATTATCTGTTGATGCAAAAAGAGAAAATGGTTTGCTGGTCATGATTTGATTTATTATTTTAAGAATCAAGATTTTATTATTTGTTGATCCATGAAGAGTATAAATAAAATGTGGTTCATATAATATTGTTTTTGGTGAATTGGTTTATTTTTTGCCATTATTTGTTTGCGTTCACCTGATCTGGCTACCATGCATACTCGCATCTCTTTTTATGAATGCATAATGCAGTAGCTTTAACCATCAGTGTGCCACTGTACATCCATCACAATTCATATGAACTAGGACAGGGAATAAATGTTCATGAACACAGTCTCTGTCTAAGTTTAAGCCCTACGAAATATCTCGTAACAAAACTTGCTCGTGGCTAAAGTTGGAAATGGATTAAAAGCATGGCCAATCCACATTTTTTACTCTAGAGAAATGAAAATTTTGAGTTTGAGTTTCCTTTAATGCTCAGTTTTATTTGGCACAATGTTGATTTTGTTTTCAGTTTTGTCAGACCGAAGAAATTTGTAAATTATGACAAATTGTTAGCTAGGAAAATTCTGACAAATTGATGTATAAAATGTATGATGATAGAAGCTGACGTTCATTTTTAACAATGGTGTTATAAATTGCGGAAGTCGTCATCTATGGATCAAGATTAGTATTTATGAACCAGAGTCACTCTACACACGATAATTAATTTATTGTATGCCTGCTTTGGGGGATTTTAGTGGCAATCATCTATTAATTTTGGTAAGGAAAAGATTTATTTAAATTTTTTTAAGAAAAAAAGAAAAGGAAGGAAAGGAACAACAGTACAGCACCCCTCAAAATGTTGGCCTTAAAAATACAAGACAAAACCTTGGTTGACAACAAAAGCTGCATATTTCCGAGGGAGCCAGCCGTCGATATCGTCATGGGATTTCCATTAGGAAATGCTCAAGAGTGAGATTCAGTCATGGTAAAGGACCATTTTGTTGTATAGCCGAAGCCCACCGTGTCTTCCGATGAAACAAGCCCAACAAAGAAAATATACATGAAACTCGGTGGAAATGCTAACCAGTGCAGACGACCTTTTCTTTGTTTTTGTTTTTACCAGTGCACATGGCTCGTGCATATGAACAATAACATGAGCATTAACACCAACAGAGATAGGATAATCTGGCTTACAACCAGCCGTGATGGTTTGTGCTTGATTCAATCCATAGCCAACAGTTCAAGGCTGGTGAGAGGGAGAGCACCCAGAAATAAAGACAAGAAAAGGAAAAGAAGATATCTGGCTTCCAAGGAAATCTAGCATCAACAACTATTCCTTTTCCTATAAGAAAAGAATACTCACATTCTCACGCTAGAAACTACGAGTCTGCAACCTACTTTTGCATTAGATTCCACGCATAAATTTCAGCAATTCGTGCAAACAAATCGCTCTCTGCAGCAAATAACCCAACACAGTAGGGCCTTGAACAAGAAATTGCATAAGACATGGAGGGAGAGAGAGAACCCAACGAAGCTGTAATCGTCACCACAACATGACAGTACAGTGAATTGATACAAATGAGCTCCATTGTATTAAATCTCCTGTATACCTCAAAAAGTTCGAAACTTTTATACAGAGGCCACTCCAGCATGACGCAACACCACATCATGACATTGCCATAAAAAAATCAAATTATTACAAACCATTGGGGCAAAACCCAGTAGTTTTCACTGTCCTTTGCGGTGTGAGGGAAGCAAATTCTAATCGCAAACATCCATTACTCAAATCCTTTTCCTTGACGAGTACATAATTTATCACCTCTTGGTATATTTGTTTCACGCCTAGGCATGTTCTTCATGATATTATTTCAAAATAACTCAAGAGGCAGCTTATTATAACACACCTGCACGCCTTTCAACTTCCTGAAATCAAGTCTCCTCCAGAAAGCCACCCTACATTTGGTAGTAAATTTTATATTGAGGATTTTCAGAAACATGAAACAATATGGCCTAGTAGTGAGAAACTAGATAAAATGGGTATAGCAATATGGCCTAAAATAATACCATCTAATAAAAGTTTATCTTAGAGAGTAACTCAAAGCACCTACTTATTATTCAACCACATGGAAAATCCAAGTAATTCTGTGAACTTTAAGCTTATATTAAGATGGAAAATAGTTTTCTCCAGACAGAATTTTATGCACGCCACCTGCAACCCCACAGGATCATTTAAGTACATAGAAGAGAACAGACCAGAACAGAACCCACAATGTGAATGCAAGTACTGAAAAGTATAAAAGGAAACTTCACAAGGTTAATGAAACCCTATGAACATATGACAATTATGCAGTATGAACCATTGATTGATTGACATAAAGTATAACTATGCCATAAATCTTCATAAAATCCCATCAGGTCTTCACAAAGAAAATCCAAAGGAAGAAATGATGAAAAACATAGGAGCTGATGGTTAGCAACGAGAATATATCACAGAACATGCTGAGTTAGAACAGGAAAGATTTGGAGAGCATAAGATTCCAGGCAATTTCACCAGAAATTTATAAATTAAGTCGAAGTTAACTTAAAAAACACAGAATTGCATTTTCAAAAACCAAAGAACAAGTTCATCATACAGGATAAACTGACGAGTATAATAATATTCGCAGAGCAATTTACCTCGCAAACAACTGGGTTTGGCACCAGAGATCGAAGACCTTCCACAATAAAGTTGAATAAATCTCTTGACATTGACAGATATCCTGAATATTTTGGGAAAGTTAAAGTGCACAGTAACTTTGGGAAAGTTAAAGACCAATGCAAGCATGTATGTCTGTGCACACACACAAGCCCCGTGCACGTGACAGCATGCTTGGGCATGAACAGTTCAGAAATCAGTGATCCCTGAAAAACCTGAAATACTAACAACTTGAAACTTACATTTAAATATCTGAACACCACCAGTTCACCTTATTTGCAAGCTACCAAGGAAATCAGACAGCCTGAGGCAACAATAAATTAATTGAAAGAAGAGATTAAACACATTAATAATAGACAAAAGACACTAGTTTTGTCAGCTAGTTATGTGAAACATTAAGTTAGCAGGAACAAAGCAAACCTGATATTTTTAGCTATCACACCCTGTCCATCTTCAGCTTCAAGATGACGTAAAACCACTTCCTCCAACCGGCCATCTCGATACGCATGCTGCAAATTGAGAATAGCAATGATCAAAACTTTATGAGACAAGGTTGAGAAGTCAATAGAATGGCATGCAGAAAAAAAGTAACATGAGAGATTGAGAAATTGTCCCTATTAGCAAAATGCATTCATGATATCTCATCACATGTTGCTTCTTATGGTCACATACTGTGCTATCTTCTATGGCCCATCCATGCAACAACACAACTTCATGAACCTACCTTGCTTTGTTTTTTCTATTTTGGCTAATTACATCCTATCAAGTCCAAAGCAACTTTTCACCAGTTTGCTACCCTTCTACAACAAAAGAAATTATAAATAAAACTTAAATTGTTTTCCAAAGTATTTGAGAGTAACTAGTCAGCAAAACTTTAAGAGCAACAAAAGTACTTTCTAAAAACACAATCTTTACGAAATTCACATGCATTAACAACAGAGTCTTTGCTTTCTTATTACTAATACATAACAATAGCGAGTACTTAAAATTGTCTATTTACAATAGCACATTAACCATATATAGAGACATTTCTGAGCTGGTTAACTTCCAAGTAGAATTGCAAACATACAGAGAGAGAAACAAAACATGTGCAGAAAAAACGACATTTCAGTTACGATAATTAGCATGTTACAAAAGAAAAACAGTTACGAAACTCTGAGTAGTTTCGTATTTTCTGATGTGATTAAAACAATAAGCTGCTAGAAACCCAATGGGATGGTAACTAACACTCTGGCAGAAAGTAAGTGCTCCCAGTATGCTACATTGAAATAGACTCAAAATAGATAATTGTCCTGATCACTGAAAGTGTAGCCTGATCTAAAATCTAGATGCAGTGCTAAAAAAGCCATTTCCCTAGTCATTTAATCTTCATCATTTAAATCCTCGGGATAAGAAATGTTTAATTAATCATAATCATTTAAGTCCTCGAAACACATAAGATAATGCATCCATATCCAAAACATAGGATGCGCATCAGCATGGTCTCCAACAAGGGAGTCTGCAATATACACATATGCATGAGGCCATTACAGTGCATGTGAACACAATACATCATCATATCCATTAAGAGTTAAAAAGCTAACAATATCAATGACACCCCTTTATGCATGCAAAAGAGAGAGAAAAGAGAACTTTAGGGCTTGAAATCTAATTCTAATTTCTATAGACGCCCAATTTCACACTTTCCTGCTGAATTGGTAAGGCTGCCACAGAGGTAAATATATGGCTGCCACTAAATACATGAAAAGCAACATTCAAGACACATACGCAAAAAAAAAAGGAAAGCAAAGGGAGTGTTGAGCAGATCTGACGTTGCTGTCTGACAGCACATGCCAGAAGTCAATATAAGTAGGGAAAAGGATTTTAAAAAAAAAGGAGGGGCAAACAAAGCTACAGATGATAGATCGTTTTTGGTTGGCTAGCATTTAATCAGCAAAAATAGAGTTGAAAAAACAAAATTGTCCAAACTACAGCGAGAATCCCCGCATAACATTCCAATGAACAGACCAAGAAGGCACTTTACCTTGTAAAAGCAGCTGGTTCCAAATGGGCAGTTCCCATTCCCAAAGTCAAAGTGTTTGCAATCTATTGACCTACAAAAGTTAAAGTAAATATATGATTATTCGACAACTTCAAAAATCTTGAGTTCATTGGTTATCTACCTGGTTTTTAATCACAAGTATAATTTACAAGATGAAACTTTACAACCTACATTATCACAAAATAACATACCAATCTCCTAGGAGAATATGCAAGATTATTCTTTTTTTCATTTTTCACCATATGAAGAAAAATGACTGTTATATGTTGAAACATTTCAAACATTTTGTACATAAATTTTGCAAATTCTTCAAGACTGATCAAGAATATATTGATGATCCAGTATTTGGGTAGCAGATATGGAAGCAGAATACATTAGACAAACGATTACCTGAGCTTTTCCTTGTAGGTATCCACTATTTCCAGTTTTTCCTCTTTAGTGGAATACCAAATGACACTTGGGATAACAAAGTATGAAAGCTTGCGACATATTGGGCAAGCCCTCAATGAAGAATTAACATCCATTCCAGAGGTTGGGGAACTGCTACGCCAATTCCTGATACATGATATGCAGAATGGATGATTGCATTCAGATAGCAGCCCAAACTTCCGCTCAGCTGCTGTGGGCTTTGAAAGTACACGATCCAAGCATACACTGCACTCTATTTCTTGACTATATTTTAATAAGTCAAGGTTCTTTTGCTTCTTCTCACATGCTTTCAAATGCTCATTTCTTTCATCGGGTCTGAAAGGATGCAAACAATGCTTCCCACAATAGGCACACAGGTCACCATGAATATGAGGACATTTATCTCCACGAGGACAGCTACCAGCAGCAGCAAATGAACAGAGAGATCGATCAGCTGGTTTAACATTCCTAGGCTGTATGACCTCACCATCACCATCTTCTAAGAAGTCATGTTGCACAGACTCCAAATCCCATGCTGGCGTAGTGGGAGCAATAAAGGGTCTACTTGAAGCCGAAAGCTCTGGAGGAACCGCCAGTACTGCCCTCACCCCACTTGATACAGTTCTTGCAGGAAGGGCCAGGGAAACAGAAGTTGAGGCCAGAACTGTCAAAGAAGATGACGCTGTAGATTCCGGCCTAGAAGGTTTAACATGATCATATCGGCATCGACTGCCATACACACAGATACCTTTTTGATAAAATGTACAAATCTGCATTAACATACAATTAAAAGGCAATAATTAAAATAACCATGTATGAGCAACCAAACAGGGAAAAAAAAAACAAAAATTAAAACCATGGCTAAAACATGGTATTTACATTATTTGGAGGATCTTTCCAGTCATGTGAAAATTCACAATGTTCCCCTTTTAAACACGCCCCATGAGCAAAGAACTTGCATAGTAACCTGAAAAAACACAAAATCATGATCAACAAAAGTTCCATCCTCTGCCTTATTACATGCCCTTATCATCATTCAACTGACTAGATGCATCAACATCAACCATATCAAAACAAAAATTCAAGCTTGAGGGGCAGAACCTATCCATTGATTCAATAATAAATTAACAACTATTTTAATCATTTCCCTACAATTCAATCAAAATTAGCACATCATAGTTGGAAAAAAAATACATTGATTATGAATTAATAATCAGCAATCAAACATATACGACCATGAGCAGAATAAAAAGAAACTATCAAGAAGTTTAGAAGATTAATTACCTTTTAGACATAAAGAATGATGTTAATTAATTCGAAAGAAAACGAAAGCGGGTTTAGTTTTATTTTTTTATTTTTTTAGGAGAGGAAGGTGGACGAATAACTGAAACCCTAATCTGGAGATCGTATTAACCAAAATGATTATTGTTATTATAATATTATGAATAACAGTGGAAACTGAGAAGAACAGGAAAATAAGAGGAGAGGAAAGGAATGGAAGCGAAATAGAAGGGTGTCAATCACGTGAGGGAGTTTGCCAAATTTTAAGACGAAAGGTGCCTGTCTCTCCTCCACCTATCTTCCGCTCTGTCGCCTACTACTTGCTAGGTAGAGGACCAAATATGCTTTAAAACAAAATTGATAACTGGCCAGTTTTGAGGGGCAGAAATTAAATTTTAACAAGTATAGGGGTATTTGTGTGATTTTCTTAGCTCTCGGGCAGAAATTAAGTTTATGTTTTCTTTTTCTTTTTCTAAAATAATATCATTTTAAAATAAACTTAAGTACGAAGACTATGACTTAGGGTAAGCTTAGAATTTATTTCCTTTTTTATTTTTATTTTGCAATAACTTAATTAATAACATGCCTCTATTATCAAAAGATTATTTGGAGCTTGATAATTGTTTTGGTTGCAAACTCCTTAATGTGTTAATGTTCTTTAAGGTAGATAAATGGCACCTGTCTTCAATTCAATAACTTGAACTTAGGACTATAACGTAAAAATTATAGTATCATAAACTTGAGTGCGGCGGCTTTAATTATCAATCACTTTAAGCTTTTCTTATTTTTCTGAGCTTATCTTTAATTTTACGGATCTTGTTTACATTGTAACGGTCGAGAGAAATTCACAGAGATACGATTTATTTTTAACTCAAGGGATGTTCACATTCAATTCAGAGAAAAAAAAGTTATAAATTCTTTATTTAATACCAATTATGATTATTGTAAGAAGAATCTATGTACGAGAAACATAAACATAACACCTTGTCACGTAGAGAACTGAAGGCAGGATTGAGGTTCCCTTACCATGCATCGAATTGAATTGCGTTCGAGACATAACAGAGCGGAACTATAATTGAAGTATATAACTTAAATCACGAAACGAGAAATACAGTTGTTCAATTCAGTCAACCTTTTTGGTGAAATAAACACACCCGACTCAATATCCTCGGAAATAGGTAAATTGAACTAAAAATAAGGAATGTTTATTTAATTATACATCTGTGTTACTTACATCGGAGGGGATGTAGCTCAAATGGTAGAGCGCTCGCTTTGCATGCGAGAGGTACAGGGTTCGATCCCCTGCATCTCCACTTCTGTCCATGTTTTTCAATTTTTTGTTGCTAAGAAAATAGATAAACTTAAATGGGTTCCCATCCAAAAACATCCAAGCAAAACTAACATGACCTGGCAGATGTCCATTGGTCGAACACCTTATGAACCTTCTCTCTCCTCATACCTTGATTGGATAAGAAAAATGCTGAATTCAAGATACAGCACAAGAAAGCACCTTACCCACTATTAGCCAATCCCATGGCTACCATTCTTTCTTCATCAGCCTGCCTCTCCTCCACCACCCCAAAACCACCACAAACCCCATCGCTGTCCAAAACCCACCTGCCCATTTCTCCGCCCAACAAGCCACACCTTACAACACTAGCTGCCACCATTGCAGCCACCACCATATTAACTGCCACCACTCCTTCGCTGGCAGACCCTTCACAAACATTCCACATCTACTACGGCACCGCAGCCAGTGCCGCCAATTACGGCGGATATGGTGGTAACTCGGACAAGAAAGCTTCTGCTGAGTACGTCTATGATGTCCCTGATGGATGGAAAGAACGTTTAGTCTCCAAAGTTGAAAAAGGTACTAATGGAACTGATAGCGAGTTCTACAATCCAAAGAAGAGAACCGAAAAGGAGTACTTGACATATCTTGCTGGTTTCCGGCAGCTAGCTCCAAAAGATTCTGTGTTAAACAACTTGGCCTTGTCTGATGTGGACTTGCAAGACTTGATATCTGGTGCAGATAGTGTGGTGAGTGAAGAGGAGAAAGATGGGAATGGACAGCTGTATTATGTTTATGAGATTGATGGGGTGGGGAAGCATAGCTTGATCAAGGTTACTTGTGCTAACAATAAGCTATATGCTCATTTTGTCAATGCACCAACACCTGAATGGAATAAGGATCAAGAGACTTTGAGGCATCTTCACCAGTCATTTAAGACTGTTGTCTAATGTTAGAGGGGGGGTGAAAGGTTTGGTTTAATACGAGCTGAAGCTTAATTGCTTGTTTTGAGTATGTTTGATCTTAGAATTTCATGTAAAGTAAAGACTTCTTGTTTTAATAAAACCTTTTGTTGTATCTTATTCATGTATCTTTAATAGTGGATTATAAATTTATGTCTGGAATTGTGCCCTTAGGAACTCAGCACCAACAAGAAATGGAAATCAAGCTTGTGAAAAATATTCTGACTTGTGGCAATGTAATGATATATGTTATTTGCAATATATATACAGCAGGGAATTTTATATGAACAGCTGCCCATTGCGATCATGACAGTGAACATTTCGGTAATCAGAACGAGAATTAGCTGCTGGATTGAAAACATGAAAGATAAACCTGGCCATCTCAAGTGATCGTTAAAAGGTTGATTTGCATGATGTTCTGTTTCATAGTGTTGGCCCTAACAATACCATAGTTTAGGAATTCACCATGGATATATAGCTCTTCATCAATTGCTTCTAGTATTCAGATTAAGCCGTGTGAATGAAGGATAGAGACACATTACTCTGCAACATGAGCTTTTGTGCTGGACAGGCATGCATAATTGTATGAATTCTCCGTTCTCTACTGGCCTTTGCATGACCTCTGGTTTCTGCTGCAATTCTCTATCAAAATGCATTCCGACAATGGTAATAGCATCATTAACTCAGGTAGCAGGACACATATTTACAGATTGTCAGTGAATTTTGTGTCTTTGATCACCGGGTAGCCTGAAAGCTTAAATTGTGGATATCCCGAAATAGAAGACTTTGAATTCCAGCTTAAATGTAAAGCATATTCATCCTCAGATAATATTATATCAGTTCCAAATACAACTTGCAAGCAATCGTTGCTGCTGAACACAACAAAAAGGAAAAATCAATCAAATTGCTCTACCTGTCCACAAGGAAAAGAAAATGTTCAGCCACATGACTTTTGAATGAAAAAACAAGACAGGGAGCTTAATATCCAAGAAAATGATATTTGTTAATCATAGTGTAGATAAATAGAAAAACACAGGAAATACTTTAATGTCCAAGCCTAATTTGTCTAAACATCAGACATTACCCAAGCAAACTTTATCGATGCTTGCATTTCCACCTCATCCTAAATTGTATCCTTGATTTCTGAATTTAGCTAACAGCACATTTTTTGGGTTAATACAGAGTGAAGCCATCGTCATATGAAACATGACATCCCCGTCTACAAGGTGGAGCATTTTCATCATACTCAGCACAGCAACTCCATCTTTTCTTCCAATTGACACTTCCAGTATTTGGTCTTTTATTCTTGTCATTCCATTTATACACTATCACTCCAGAGCGGTCACTCCACTCTCCGTCAATACCCTGGTGTGGTGGAGCCAAAGCGTATAGCCCCTTCTCCCCTACACAAAACATTGTAAACATAAAACTCCCATTAAAAAAAAGAGAGAGTGAGAGACTGGGAATTCATTTAGGTGAGGTGGGGCACATACCCGTGGTGTGGCCATGGAAAGAGCAGGCAGTTGGGGAGTTATCTTTGTCAAGATAAAGAGTATTGCATCTCAAGCAACGTTTCATGGCTTGGATTCGATTGATATTTAGTCTTGTTTCATCAATTTTTGAAGATGACCTGATTTTTAACGCATTTGATGGCTTGTAGTGAAGGGTCTGGGAGAGAGAGCATGCCATAGCCATGTTGCAGGTGAATTCACCACAGAGACAGAGGTCATTGATGGGGCTCGTAGCTAGACCCTTTATAATAAAGCTCAATTATACCAATAGCTTCGATAATTGTCCAGAATATAATAGTAGCCCATGAATTTTGATCTGGAAACACGGGCCCATGTCATCTTTTCTCCTTCTATTTCTTAGTTCTTTCCATCATCAAGTCCCTGTTTCAAGTTTGTCGAGTAACAACGATAAGTGAACCTTTTGCTAATCAAAATTACAGGAAAAGTACTTGCATTGTAAGATTGGTTCTACAAACTAGTTTCTTAATCTCAGAGGACTTGTACGATCGGTCTAAATATTAGCTCGAGTAGCTAGCTTGTCAAAGATAATTTCTTCAAGCTAGAGAGACTGTTGTTGGACACCAACACTGTGTGCAGTTTTTTTAATACTCTTGACGATTGATCCTTATCCGCTCTTATAATCAGAAATGCTGTAGTTTAGGGTTTTTAACAGGAAGAGAAAGATGAGATAAATCCATATTGAGTTATTTGTACCACAATAATAAGTCTTCAAAACGCGAACAGCAAGAACGAAGAGAGTAACCCGGAAGAAAAGCGGCATATCCATCATTTGTCTAGCTGTCCATACAATACTTTCCAAGTTCTCCATGACCTGCTTGGTCATGAATTTATGCGTAATAACTAAACTCTATATGATAAATATAAAGATTAATATAGTATTAAGTTAATGTATCATACTGTCCGGAATTAATAAAGATAAATGCATCACTTGAAATTAAAAAAGATAAAGGGTCATGTCCATGACCTCAAACAATAATAATGGGCTCTTGCTTCTCTCTCTCCTAAAGTATTGTTATAGTAATTTCATCACTCATCTCAAATATCAGAAGGAGGGGTATTTGTGTTAAATCTCTGAACTATTAGTTAATATTTTTGTAGATATTTTTCATTTCATTCTTATGATTTTTTTATTTTTTTTAAATTTAATTTTTATTTTTTAATTAATTTTTATTTGATCTATATTATTTTTTATTTTTTTATTAAATTGCATACCCTTGAATTTTTTTATCAATTTATATTAGAATTGTGCTTATTAATTGAATATGGATAAATAATTTAACAACATGCGACTTTTAGGTATTAGATATTGTTTTTTTAACTTTTATTTTATTATTTTTTTGGTTTAATTTTCTTTTTTTAATTGTTTTCAGTTTGATTCTATTGGGTTAAATTTTAATAATATTTTTTACTTCACCGCCTATCATTTTTTAATTTATAAATAATATATTATAATATAGATGATTTTTAATTTTATCCCTTGTGATTTTTTTAATCTTTTAAGTTTAGCACTAATTCTCTTAATTGAAAATTTTCTTGTTTAGAATGTATTTTTTATCTCATACTCGTTAGGTTTTTTTCTATCAAATTTTAGCTTCATTTTTTTTTGTTATTCTTTATATCTTGCAAGTTTTTTTTATTATTTTTTTAATAATTTTACCCTTTAAAATTAAATTAAATCATATTTAACTTTTTATTTAAACTCAGTCTCGTAATTTAACAAGCTCCAAGCTTTTTAAATTAGATTAGGTTTAAAAAGTTTACGAGTTCCACCTTTTTAAGATAATATTTTTTAATTTTATTTTTAATTTTATTTTATTTTGTTAGATTAATATTAAATTATTTGGTAATTCAAATAATTTTATATATAATTTTTTTATTAACAACTTATTTGTTGTTGTTGTTGTTATTTGTTTTATACTATTTAAATTGTCATTTAAACTAATAACTTAAGATTTAATTTTTAAAAAAATTATTATTATTTATTTAAAAAAATTACTCAGCTCGCAACAACACGTGTTTAGCATCCAACCTACCAATTATAATAAGGAAATCTGAAGCCCCTGACGAGAAATTTAAGGAGCTTCAGCTAGAAAAGTCCCTAGGTTTTCCATTGATTTGAATCATTAGCATGCTATTTAGCTGGCTAAAGGCTAATTTTCTTTGTGATCGTCTATTTCTTTTATCCGTGTAAAACATAGCCAGTACTATCAATTGTTTAATAAATTTAAGAGTTTCATGATTTACATGAATTAAATAATAAAAAATGGACACGTTAAGAGATGGCTCTAAAGAAAAGAACATGTGCAACCTGAAATGGCTAGATTAGCTAGAAATAAAAGAAAATCAAGAAGACGAGAATCACGAAAGCAGCTTAAGGAATCCTAGTCTTACGTACTGTTTATTTTTAGTAAAACTATGCTGTCAATATCTATCCTAAAGAAATGGCCTGCAATAGTTTAATAATTACGTAAGTATGCTTGTTCCCAGACAAAATAAGCAATTAACATCCCAGTAATAATATCGTAGTATGCACTTATCAAAGCTTTTACAGCACATCCATTGAAGGCGAAATTAAGAAGAAGAATCTACACACAATACACTAGTAACGAAACTAGTTTATATATAATTAACAAGGCTTGCACCAGCAAGCACTTATCAAAACTATGCGCTTAATTCCATTTGACCATCTGAGAAAGATCTCCACGCACTAGAGAGCAATGAGGATAGCTTATATATATATATAATAAGACTTGCACTGGTTTAATTAGTTTCTTCCTTGTACGTGGGTGGAGTTTGACAACCTGGTCTAACATGGTTATGGAAACTAATTAAAATTATGCCTAGAAATGCGCAAGCGAGAAAAATCGGGCAACCAGACAAATCAATGCACCCCCATCATGAGAAATATAAAGTTTAAGCTAAGGATATAGTCATAAAGGTGCATGGGAGGATTCACCTAAATTAAATCCTATTGATTACATAGAGGATTCACAATCATGTTCGCTTTCAGATGCCAGTTCATCCTCTTCTTCAAAGCAATCAATGCCAAAAGCTGCATGGCCATGGCCAAAGGCCTTAATGTGGTCTTTCAGAGACCTCTTGTGCTTAAAATCAGACCCGCAAATGCAATACCATATTTTCCCACAGTTCTTTTCATGTGTTCTCCAGTCACCTTTCACTGCAAATGACTTGCCACATTTTCTACACATGAAGGGTTTGATTCCATGCTTTCTTTTGTAGTGTGTTTGGAGAGTCCTAAAATCTTTGAGTGGTCTTGCTCTTGGATGATCAATATTGTGTTTGCAACCTTGTGCATAACAATAACATCGAAGTCTTAGCATTCCTGTTGGTTGGGTTCCTCTTAAAGAGTCGGGTCCTTTTCTGTACTGAGATCCATGTCCCCACATGTGCATCTGCAATATTAACCAAAACCCAGCTGAGCTAGATATAAAGAGAGAGAGAGAAACAAACAACAAGCGTTGTGATCAATGGCTATGAAAGGAATGCCCTGGGTAGAGGGGCATGACATTTGATCCATCTGAGATGCGTACTGGGTCCTGGGTCATACAATGTATATAAGAAACTAGGCAAGATTCACTACAAGAAAATGAAAGGATGGGAGATCAAACTCTAGCATCCTCCTTATAATATTCAAAGGGACTGGTAAGATTTAGATAACCTTGAGAGATTGTGCATGCCAGGTTTTAAGCTTAACTTAGGGTTGCACAAAACTAGGATTAGTTGTAACAGACATTAGCATGTGCCTTTAAAGGTACACAGTGTTCGGGTTGGGAGCTGATCAGTTTTTCAGTAAAAACAACCTGAATCTTCGGTGAACTCTTACAGACATGAAAGGGATCGGAGCACTCTGAATTTCACTGTTCAGCAAAGCCATATCTGCAGATTTTTCAGAACTCTGAAGCACTGCATTTGTTTTTTTAAACCACAGCAGTAGCTGACCTTAACCTAATCTTCAAAGTAACAGAAGCACAAGGACGTCTCATGAAAGGTCAAATCACACAAAAAATCTCAGTTGGAACTCGAAAGAAAAATCAATTATTCACGACAGATCTAACATAGTTAAGATATATGAAGTTTATGCAAAATGGAAGTCAAACAAACAAATTAAGGTAGACAGAGACCTTCTGTACTAGGCTAACGTCCTATGATACTACTGCAAGAAGTTAAATAATTATTGTTGATTAATAATGAGAAACAAAATACCAAGACCAGCTGATAATGGAGCAAGAAAAAATTAAGTAGATAAAAGAAAAGGAGAAACAAGAAGAGATTAAAGAGACATGTTTCGAGAAAATATGGCATGCCTGCAAGTTGTTGTATCTGTTAAAGGTCTTGAAGCAAAGAGGACATGAAAATTGACTTGGACCAATGAGAATCTGGGAAGGTGTAGGAATCCAATACTGATCCTTGTTTAGTTTCTCCAAGGGGTACCCTGAAACTGCACTAATATCTTCCTTATCTGGTCCATTTGCAGATGGGGAAACCCCGAGTACTCTCTGCAGATCAGAACTAGGGTTAGGGAGGCCTATGTGCAGAACTACAGACACTGGCTTATCATTACCATCTGCAGTACTAAAAAAGAGGTTCTCATCATCCTTTTTCATGTTCCTGTCCTCCTCCATGGAACTACTCGAGGACTCGAGGTGGTCTTCTTGTTGTCTTATAGGGCGTAAATATTCTACAAGGGGAGGTGCTTCTTTTTGAGGCTGGGCAAAAGGAATGGATGATTTGGTGTTGAACAAGTGGTTGTTTGGGTAAGAAGTGAAAGCCGTGTAATGAGGATTAAGAGGCATGAAGTTGAAAGATCCAGTGATGAGATTGAAGCAAGGGTCTGCCATGGTGAAATCAAGAAGCAAGAGGAAGGAGAGTGTGATTTGGCTCTTTGGCTAGTAGAATAGACTGTGCTGCTATATATAGCACCAAGTAGGGGCAGGAGAGATGGGGATCGAGGGTGTACAAAAGTCAAGAAATTACCCTCTGCTTTAACTGAAGAAACGTATGGGCATGCATGAAATGACAATAAAGAAGGAAGAAAAGAAGAAAAAGACGGACAAAAGTCACAGATTGGACCTGCAGATGGTTGTCTCCGAGGAGCGGATTGCACCACGCATTCTGAGAGAAAGAGGTGGTGACACTCTGTTGTTGTTGTTATTTAAAAAAAAAAATTGTTTTTTATTTATATTGGGTGTTTAGTCAGGTTAGGCGTATTATAACTAATTTATATACATACCAATACTTAAATCTAGATACAGTGAAATACTATTTAAAATCTTTTTTATTATTATTAGATCTTGCTTGAAATTAACAGCTGCTAGCCTCTTCGCCATTTGCTTTGGTGGTTGTGTTTTTTGTTTGTTTACGCGTCCAAGCTTTGCCATTTTCATGGGAAGGGATGCACCTTGCGATGGTCCGGGTTTTATATTTAAAATACAGTCTCATGACACGAAGCATTAGGCAAGGTTAAGCCTAAAATTTTAAGAGTGATGGAAAAAATAGTAATTAATGACTTTTTATTAGTTATTTATTGTATTCATTTTAAAAACAAATAAACATTACTTACTTTCAAGCTCTGTCGCTGGTCGTAATAAAGAAATTAAGTGCAAAAAATATTTTTATATTGTACCACGTATTCTAAAAAAGTAGATTTCAATTATGAATTGAATGATATTAAACTAGAAAAACACTTAATTGACTTTGATTGATTGGACTAAGATTTGTGGAGATAATCTTAAAAAAATAAAAATAAAAAATTTAATTTTAAATTAATTTAATATTAAAAAATAAAATTAATAAATAATAACATTTTATTAAAAAAAGTAAAGTAAATTTATTTTAATTAAAAAAACTCGTGAAAAGAGTTATTCAATAGTTATATATGTTATTGGATTCAATTATTTTTTATTTAATTATACAATAATAAAACTTATAATAATTTTTTTACATGGAAGATATTTTTTTAAAAGTGAAAAAACTAAATAAATAAACAGTTCAAACGTTGTGGAAGAATAATCCAGTCCTTTTATATTTGCAATCTTGGAAGAAGAAACTCATATTTAATCCAAGATTCAAAACCACCGCTTCTTCTACCCTTTTTTTCATTCTAGAGTTTTTAACTTCGTAAACTCTAGAGTGCATTCTCTTAACATCTTCTTCATTATAATACACACACTATACAATCTCGAGGACTTCATTGTATTCTTCAAAAATACACACACTAATAATTGAATAAGTCGTAGACTTTGTTTTTTTTTTCTTTTTAAAAATAAAATGACTTCTGTGGATTCAAATACTTGAAGAGATTGTGGGATTGGAATGGCCCTTTTACCAGCGGCAATCTTTAGCCCAGTCAACAAACTCGTTAAAGAATGGTGTTGGGTTTTGATATTGTACGATATACTGTGTAATCAACCACTTTTTCTCGTTACGTGCATAGATGGGGTGTTTTAAAGTTAATGAGGTGACACATATTGACAAATCTAGGACTCCATGCATGCTACCATGTTAAGTCACATCATTATAGAATGGCTTGCACTGTGTCAGAAGATGATGATGAAAAGGAAGCCAGAATATAGTAGTGAATTCTACTGTACGTGCCTGTCCAGGCTCGAGGATTTGTACAGTGTTCTTCGAGAATTTAGGCTGACCGGTTAATTGTTAAGATAATAGGGGTCATTTTCAATTTGTCGTCCTAATCTTCCAAGTGATTTGAACCTGTACACTCGTGGATTTATGTGTTTAAAAGTCAGGGCGAGACGTGTGTTCGTTTCAAGAAGCCACTATCAGATGTTTGGTTCGAAGAAGCTGGACACGTAAGAGATATGCATCAAATTCACGGTAAATTTTTTTATTTATTTTTGTGTTTTTAAAAAATATATTTAACTTAATTATTATATAACAGGACATATACTAGCAAAATAATAATAGTAACGATAATAACAATACTCCTCGTTGACACTTAAGAATGATAATACTCTTGCATGTTTTTCATATACAATTCTTTATTTCCTTACAATTAATTATAATCGTACGAGGACTTTCTTCTTGTTGATGTTTTATATATATATATAAAAAAAAAAAAACAGGAGGAGCTAGGTCTCTTATTCAAAAACCTATAGAAACACGTGTTATTGCACGTATCTTCTGGGAAATGGTAACTAAAGCTAACCTAAGATCAGAAATTCAAACCAATTTCACCGTCAATACATTAAAAAAAAAAAAATAAACGAAGGGAAGCGTGATTTTGAATTCCTCAAACCATAACTATACTTGGTTTTGAACGAAGACTTCTTTGGGAGCTATGTTGACTATTAGATATAAAGAGCGTGCGTTTCATCCCAACTAAAATTAATTAAGAGTACCAACTTCCTAGTTAGAATCAAAGAAATTAAGAAAATATATAATTAACAAATTGCACTTCCCAGATTCATGTTCTCAATACATGGAGACTTTATGTGCGGAAGGGTTAATTTCCTCAATAAATCTGTACTCTTAGGATTTCATTCGTGAATATCTGACACATGCACTTGTTGAATAAATCAGAAGGTGTTGGAGGGGGTGTTGAGCTAGCTCTACAACTGATCACAGAGGAAGACGAAATCATGTCAGCTTGCATCAAATATTTTACTGAGCATTAGAACTCCTGAGAAATCTGTCCATCTCGAAAGGTCGATTTCGTTGAGGAACGAAAATCATGTTTTTCCATGTCTGTAAGCTCTCTTATTGGTTATATTTTCAAATGTTGTCTTGGAGTCTTTAATCTGACCACAGCCCATTTCTTATAATTTTATGTCTCCAAGATTGCACGAGTGTGTGCCTACGGGAAATCGGAATTATGACCTTTCGAGTCTCCATGTCCAAGATTGTTTTGATAATACCAACCAACTGCCTCCGAAATTGAAAACCCAATAAAGTCCAAATCAAATCACAAATACTGTTTTTTTAACTATATTTTGCTTGCGGTCTCTGACCAAAACAAACAAATAGATTTGCAACAAAATTAAGTAAAGTTTATTTCCTGCTTGATATTGGTTGCTGTGCCTTAGGCACAAAATATTGTTCCCTCTTCCACCGATCCAGTGGTCAAGCATTGCCAGTCCTTGAGCACGCAACCATTATAGTCATTTCAAATATGGTGCGTGTCCGAGCACATCGTTAGTTCTGAAACGTAGTTTCAACAATGAATAATGCTAATTTAATCTTTCCCGAATTATTATCTTCGAAATAAGAAAGAACAATCTCTTTCATCGAATAAATGGAATCAGATGGTAGTCCTAGCGGATCTCACAAATTCAATGGCGGTTATATCTTGCAAGTATAGTCGTAGTCTCGATAAAACAACATGACTGTTGTACAATTAAACTAGATGATTTAAATCCTGTTCCAAATCAACTGTACGTTTAAATCCTGTTGCACATGCTATGATTTCCCCTCTCACAGAACAGTTAAATGATGATGACTCTTGAGAGGTTGACAGCTGAGGTCCTCCAAGGGTTGTTTACAAGCTGGAGGAATCCAATACCATGATTGGATCTCACTGTTCACGAACTTTTGTAACATTATTGTTTCTGACCATTTTCTCTCATTTGCTACTTTGCTTAATGGATGAAAGTGTTATAAACATTACAGCAAGTACGCTAGGAAGGCTTTAATCTCATATTCTTGACAAGTGTTGCTCGTCACATTAATTTCAACTGTATTTTACTTGTCATGTACTTGCTTTATTACAAAATGGAACCTTGGAGGGCCTAACAGTTTAATTGCAGTAACATTGTAGAACCTAACAGTTCGATCACTGCCTATCTTGCTTGGTGGCTTTCTTTCATACTGGCTGCAGGTTCATACTCTGCTCCCTGATCCGGAAAGATCGTATGTCAATGTTCCCCGTGTAGGAACTTCCACTTTTCTTAGTCGGAGTATGGGCTTCGGTTCGGGACTCTGAATTGATCAATCGAATGGGAAAACTGTCCTCCTATTTCTTTTCCCTCTTCCTCCCCGCTCCTGATCCTGTGGCTTACCTTCCGGGGGCATGAAATGAACCCTGAGGTTACTCTGTCCTTTTTTGTCTGGCCATGAATTGTGACCGGGACCTCGTGTTCGCCGGGTAGCCATTCCTCGGCCTCGGGCATTCACTCTTATCTGTGGCTGCCCGACCCCTCTTTCCTTTCCCTCGCTTTGTCGGAGATGACTTTTGGATTGCCGACCTAAGCTCACAAAGCAGAGAAGGACTCCTAGCTTTTTTGTCTGTAAGAACCGATCAAATTATGCAAAGCGAAGGGCACTGGTCTAAGCAGGGCCATGGTTCGAAACTTGGCATCATAAACAACCCAGAAATTCGGCCTGGGCCCGTCAATTATTGTCTTCAGCCGAACCAAACTATCAATTCCCTATGGCATTCTTCTGAAAGCTCGGACTCCATTTTTAATTAAACAAAGAAATTTCTGCAGATTGACTAGATGACCTTGCCTGGTAAACTAAATTAAGGCAGGCGAATTTTCAACACAAATTAGTTTTCAAAATTAATTATGCTTTTCGCGGGCCAGGAAAAAAGAAAAGCTTGCTTTTTACAAAAGTGGTGCTGTAGACAGTGTGAGAAGTAAGAAAAATATTGATAGGTGAAATAGAAGCCAATAAATGGCAAGATTGTAAACGGCCACCAAAGCGATTAATTATAGCGCGACTTGTATGAATCAAAACCCGCAGAGATCAAAATAAAAGCTTGCATGACAGGTGATTCAGCCACGTTTCGAGGTTCATGTTGATTAATTGATAATGAGATAATGTCTAAGTTTTTGGAGACAACTCAATTTAATCTAGAATCTACATCCTAATTATCAAATGAGTCTAAAATCTCTAATTAGATCTCAGACATTTCCAAACAAAATCTTAATCAAGTTTTTTTAACGTTCACAAATATTTTTATCATTTTTTCTTCAAATTAATGTCGTTTTAGTGCATAAATATATACAATAGACCAGAAACGCCAACTTCAGTAATTTTTTGTCGAATTTTTCTTTTAATCAGTATTATTTAGTGTGTAAGACATCAGAAATGAGATATTAAAAGAAACCGAGTAAAAGGACATGCTTGAGAAACGTGGGAAATATTTGGAATTTAATTGATAAAATTTATAGGTCTGGGCTGCAAATGAGAAATGAGAAAGGAGTATATTGTTTCAGGTATAGTTTTTAAATTTAGTCTGATTTAAAGTTCGGGTTTTAAGTTTTAATCGAGTTATTAAATTGTTTAGGTTAAATTTTTTAAATCAAAATAATATAAAAAAATCAGTGAATTATAATTATAATTTTTTTTTAAATTCAACTCGATTTTAGTCCAGAATTAGTTAAATTCCCTATCCGACTGACTGGTTTCAAAATTATAATTTTAGGACTAGATTGAGGTTTTCGTTTTTTCAAGGGTTTAAAAACAAAACAAAAAAAGGTTAAAAAAAAAAGATAGACTCTCCTCGAGGCCCTGTCCAGACTCCAAAGGCTAGCCTCGGATGGGGCCTCCAACGTCAGATAAACCACGGCCCGGACCATTTTTAGCATGATAGCCTTTTTGTTGAGCCGGGGCTGGACTTAATATTTTAGCACCTACAGAAATTTGATTCCGGTCCATAAGTAGTCTGGGGCCCAAAGAATTCTCATTTGCATACAAAAATAAGGTTAAAAGAGCTTTGAGAAAATGATTAAAAAAAAAGAAGCCCAGTTTGACCATTCAATCCGTTGTCCACCGCTCAAGTCTCCCGTAACGAATCACGCCTCACCAGCCGCATAGGACAATGGCGTTGGCGGACCGGCCACCCCATCACTCCACCAAAAAACGCTACCTCTTTTATAATAATAAAAAATTAAATAATGCACCTTTCTACTTTCTAGCATGCATAGAATATATATAAAATCTTGCAGAAATAAAAATAACATGGGGCGGTCAAGTTTAGAAGATCTTATGCTGCCAATTTGATATTCTTCATACTTAGCTCTAAATCTAAATCTTGATCCTGTTATTTTCTCCACGCCTACCGCTCTATTTCTTTGAAAGTAACCAATTTCTTCTAGGGCATAAAATATTTTTTTAAAAAAAATGTCTTAGTTGACCGAATTAAAAAAGGGTGACAGCTGCACCTGCATGGTCTTCCCCAAAGATTGGCGAGGCAACAAATCAGAACCCACCCAACTAGCCAGTCACATGGTAAATGGTCAGCAAAACACAGCTAAAAAAGCTCATTGGGAGCACCAATTAAATAGGGGATAGTTTCACTATTTTCGAAGCCTCTCCTCCTCCACACATCTCTCTCTTGCTTTTGCAATTTCTTTCAACTCTCAGCGAAAGTTGGAGAGACCCCTGAAATTCTCTCTCGATAGCCTCCTCCAGTCTCTCACACACAGCCACTGATCAGGTAAGTTAGTCTTCAGATCTACTCTCCTTTGTCGTTATTATTCCTATCCGCTTTCTCTCTCAGATCTCTGGATTTCTTCCATCGAATGATCTAAATTGTCAGTTCTAATCAGTTATTGTTTCTGCTCTCTGTTTTACTAGATCTGTTTATGTATTGATTGGTTTTCTGGATCTGATATCCTCTTCTTTTCTTGTTGCGCTCTTGAATTGTCATCGCTATCTCTTTGATTTACTAGATCTGCGCTTTTACTTTTTGCTTTTCTCTCTTTCAATTTTCTCAGATCTGTTTAAATACTATTTTCATGCTTCGAGTTTTGAAAATCCACTTCGTATGCTATGAAATTACTGTTGAGATCTGCTCATGTGTTCCGGAGTTGTGTGGTAAAGTATGTTCCGATGAACTGTTTTACTTTACTACTTGGGATTTATTGCTGAAACTCTTCACACCTTTTTTTTTTCACTCACTCCGTTTTCTATTCTCATTTGTTATTTTTGTTTTGATTCAGCGTTGTTTTAATAGAATCTAGTTCATTTTTAGATAGATTTGTTTCAACAAATTTATGTCTATTCAAAAGTTGGCAACCCGTACCGGATTCTCTAATTTTGTTGGTTGTGTAATAACAATTGTTTATTTTTATCTATTCGGAAGTGGGCGATTGATTAGATGTTGACGGCATTTTGATTGTTGTTTCTTATTGTTTACTTTTTTTCTACTTCTATTCATGATTTGATGAACCGGTGTTGTATAGGATGATGAATCCTTTCCTCATTGCTTGGTCTTGTTTTTTAGCTGAGGTTTGCCAACTTGAGCAACCAAAAAACGAAATATACATTTACTTAGGAAATAATATTTTTTCATGTGGAAAGTTGTTTCCTAATGGTACGTCCACATGTTTAAATTCTATTTCTTATACTTTTAGATGAATTCAGTTGAGCTGTTTATTTAAACTATTGTTGTGTTTATTAGTTAGTTTAAATTATTTGTCTTTTAATCCTTTGTCTTTAGCTTTTTCTGATTTATAATTCTGTTCATTTGCTTGCTATCAATGCGGGATTGGTGTTGGACTTTTTATCGGTAATCCTCAATAGAGTACTTGGGCTATTTGAATTTATGTTGCCCAGTATTCTGGGGGAACCAGAAACTATTTGTTTCTCTTTATACCAATGTTCCCTGATGTGATTTTATGCACGATACATTGGCTGCTTTGTAATTTGATTTTTATAGTCTGCTTATCCTATTATCTGTATCTCCATTTGTATTGGCCTAAACACAGTTTTCTTGTTAATTTTACCTTTAATATAAGCTGTTTTTAACAGCTGGTGCTGCCATCTTTGCAGGAAAAGTCACAATGGCTGAGCAGATTCAACACCCTTCTGTTATGCAGAAAGTAGCTGGCCAGTTCCTTCGTTCCAGTGTTTCTAATGATTTTGGTTGTGATGGGGCTTTCCAGAGGCCTGCTCTGCACCGAAGGTGTGCTTATGGCAACTACTCAAATCCTGCTTTCCAGTACCCCATGGGACGGGCATGTGTAGCAGCTACTGAATTATCTATTGTTCCATCTACTGCATCATCTGTTCTTGTTCAAGCCCCATCAGAAAAAGGTTTAGCTAGCTTTGCTATTGATTTCCTTATGGGTGGAGTCTCTGCAGCTGTATCCAAAACTGCTGCTGCTCCCATTGAGCGTGTTAAGCTTTTGATTCAAAACCAGGACGAGATGCTTAAAACTGGTAGGCTCTCCGAACCCTACAGGGGCATTGGTGATTGTTTTAAGCGAACAATAAAGGACGAAGGGTTTGGTTCATTGTGGAGAGGGAACACTGCCAATGTCATCCGTTATTTCCCTACTCAGGTATACAAGCATTTTCAAGTTGATTTTCAGTTAATATGATTATTTTTTTCAATTTTATGCTCATTGTGTTTGCGAAACTGTCAGGCCTTGAACTTTGCATTCAAGGATTACTTCAAGAGGCTCTTCAACTTTAAGAAAGACAGAGATGGCTACTGGAAGTGGTTTGCTGGGAACTTGGCCTCAGGAGGTGCAGCTGGTGCTTCTTCCCTTCTCTTTGTCTATTCCTTGGATTATGCTCGAACCCGTTTGGCCAATGATGCCAAGGCTGCAAAGAAGGGAGGAGAGAGGCAATTCAATGGGCTCATTGATGTCTACAAGAAGACAATGGCTTCTGATGGTATTGCTGGGCTTTACCGTGGATTTAACATTTCTTGTGTTGGAATTATTGTCTATCGCGGTCTTTATTTTGGGATGTACGACTCCTTGAAGCCTGTGCTTCTTACTGGAGACTTGCAGGTTAGTGGAAACACTTCTGATATGCTTTATTTGTCTGATGATTACATGTTTGCAAGATTATGTTGCCCACTAGCTTAGGCTTTACACTTTAGCAACTGAATTTTATTCCCTTATGGAGACATTCTTTTTTCCATGGTAAATGTATCTAGTTCTTTTGTTTTCTAAGCATCATAAAACCTCTGACATGGTTCTGCTGTTCACAACCATGTGCTTCTAATTTTTTGTGTTGGGAGTTCTAGATTTTTTTAATTATATATACACTGCAATTAACTCATTGAGTGCGTGCAAGATTGTTGCTTTATCTTATTATTAATTTTGGAAATCAGATTGCAAGTTCACTATTTTTGTTTAAACTTCTTGAAAGTTTTGTTGAAATAGGGGATTTAGTTTGGCTTTTTCAACATGTTTCCTGTTTGTGATTTTTACTTGATAGTTTCTTTTAAAGTTCTGTTGAAATAGGGGATTCATTTTTGGTTTTTGTAACATGTTTTATGTTTATGATTTTTACAGGATAGTTTCTTTGCAAGCTTTGCCCTTGGTTGGCTCATCACCAATGGTGCTGGTCTTGCTTCCTACCCTATTGACACTGTTCGTAGAAGAATGATGATGACCTCTGGTGAAGCTGTCAAGTATAAAAGCTCACTCGATGCCTTCTCTCAGATTTTGAAGAATGAGGGTGCCAAGTCTCTCTTCAAGGGTGCTGGAGCAAACATCCTCCGAGCCATTGCTGGTGCTGGTGTGCTTGCCGGTTATGACAAGTTGCAGCTGATTGTATTTGGCAAGAAGTACGGATCTGGTGGTGCTTAAATGGAAGCTATATCTTCATTCTTGTCGTTTCAATTAGGTTAGATGGTGATGAAAATCTTGACTTCTGAGAATTTAGTCGGCGAATTTTTCCACAAATAATTCAGTTTTAGGGGGAGTTACTCCCTGAACCAAATTTTACTTTTTGGATGGATTTTTTTAAAAATATTCAGAAGAAACCTCATAATAGTTGTGGCTAATGCCTCAGCTGCTTCGTGAAAGTTCAGTTATATGATTTGAGGAATGCCATTCTATTCTACAGGTCACATGATGTCTTTATTTTTTTGGTAACTAGCTGCATGGTGCTTGGAACCTTTTGTGTTTTTGTTTTGCCTTGCAATAATGTTTTTCATGCGATTCTTGAGCCTGGTAGATCCAGTGGCAATGCTATTCCTGTCCAGGGCGGTGTTACATGATGGTATTGGTGTTTGGCTTGGTGCTGTTGTCCTCAAATTGTTGTTTTTAAGGGTATTGTAGTCTTTTAATAGTAGTGTTCAAGAATATTGCAATCAATCAAAAGTTTTTAGGGAAGTCATGTTTCTAGAAGTGGGTTTGAATTGTTTATAGTTTAATGACATTTCTGCCCGTTCTGCCCCAAAACTATAAAGGGGCGCGTTAAGGTTTGTACTATCAATTCGATTAAGTTTATCCTCGAATTATAATGTTTTAGGCAAATAGTCATTTAAATTATCTATTATAATTGATAAAAAAAATCCTTTTTAAAATATAATATTTGGTATTTTTAGCTGAAAATCCAATCAGCTTTTAGAAAAAATATTTTCTGATGGCAAGCAAATTTTTTTTCTTAGATATTAAAATAATCATAAATAAATAGAAAATAGTTTGAAATGATCTTAAATTTTATCGAGGGTCCCAAGAAATCATATAAATTTATCTGCCTAGTCTTAGTATGATTCTCAAAAAATTTGCAAGGTCAAACATGCAAAAGCTTAAAATAGGTTAGTTTTGAGAGCACAAATGCAAAATGTTTAAGAACTGTACTAGTATTATCTACGAAGATTCATATGACCTCTTTAAGACTAAGAAAATTGAGATAATTCCATCTTTTTTTATATTTTATTGTATTTATATATTTAACAAATTAAATTATAATATTAATTTCATATTTCAAAAAAAATAAAATTTATTTGTTAAGGTGGATTGAATTTTCTTTCGGATCTATTAAAATTCTCAGTTAAATACTAAAACATGAAATCTTTTAAGATGGGTTTTTGATCATACTTAACTATCAAACCAAACAGAGGGACAATATCCGTTGAAAATACAATAATTTAAGAACAAAACTAACTAAATTGATAGTACAGGTTTCAATGTGTTACAACCTCAATAGTTTAAGGGGGGGAAACCGCCATTAGACCCACTATTTAGGACAACGTGCTCATCCATTTTAACACCGGAGGGAAGCGGACTTCGGAGTTTGGTCTGGAATAAATGTCTCCAACAAGAAATTAAAAAAAATCAAATTAAAAATATGGAAATCATAGCTGCTTGCTTGAAAATGGAAGGTGCTAGTAGACGTTAAGTTTTCTAGTGTGTTTTTAAAAAAACTAGAGTGCTTCGCTCTCCGTGTTATCTCATTCCTATTTACCTTTTTCTCCGTTTGCAACGCCGTTTCTTACCATCTTTTCGGAATTTGAGTTAAATTGTTATAAATTCTGGTTCATCTTAATTTCTCCTTGGTTCTGATGCACCCGGGATGCATGTGTGCCCGGGGACCTTTAGGTCTCACCAAGGTTTTGAATTGTTACTTCTACTTTTAGTTTTTTAGTTTTTTTATTTATATTTTCCTTGAAAATTTTATGGTTTTCAATTTTATTTTTCAAATGAAGTTTATAGATTTTGTTTTTTTAATGATAATAACAACAATTCCAATTTAATCTCTCTTTTTTTTATTGTTTGTCTTAGCTCTTTTATCATAGTTTTTATAGTTTCAATTCTATTATTCAAATCAAGTTCATGACTTTTATTTTTTCAATGATAAAAATAATAACAACAATAATAATAATAGTAATATTAATAACAATGATTATAATGATGATGAGGAAAAAATAATAATGTTAGTTATAATCAAAATAGTAATAGTAATAAAAAAAATTAAATTAGTGACAATAATAAAAATAATAGTAGTGGTAGTAATAGTAATATTAATATTACCGCTGCTGTTAATAATAACAATAATAGTGATAATAATGGTTGTGATAATAATACTGATGATGATAATAATTGTGGTTGTAATAGGAGCAGTAATAATACTAGTGAAGGTGATGATGCTAATAGTTGTAATAATAATATTGATGATAGTAATAATAATAATAATGGTGGTAATGATAATGATAATGATACTTATAATGATAATAATAATGGTTGTAATAGCAACAACAATAATAATAATTTGTTATAATAATACTAGCTGTGTTGATAATGACACTTATATTGATAATAGTAATGATAATAAAATAATGGTTATGATATTAATAATAATGGTATTAGTAGTAATAACAATAGTATTAATAATGATGCAATGAGAATAATTGCAATTATAATAATAACAATAATTATGATAACAACAACAACAACAACAATGCAAGAAAGAAAAAGAAGAATAGTGATAATAATAAAAACACTAATAATAGTAGTGGTGATAATAGAGATAATAAAAATAATAATGATAACGATAATAATAATAACAACAGTGATGATGGTTGTGACAATTGTTGTTAAAATGGTAATAATACTAATAAAATTGTTTTTATTATTACTAGTAATAATAATGTTAGCACCACCACCACCACCACCACCAACAATAATAATAGTGATGGTGATAATAGTATTAATAAAAATAGTAATTTTAACAATGATTGAAATAATAATAGTAATAGTAATGATAATAGTATCAATGATGATATTACATATCAATATTAGTAGTAATAACGATTTTGATCTTTATTCTTTAAATTGTTATTTTCTAAAATTCTTTTATATGATTGAATTTTTTTTCGTCAATTTCATCATTTAGCATTTTATTTATTGAAAATAAAAATTTATAGTTTTTATAGATTAAATGTTTAAGTCTAATGACTCATGTCATAACTTCAAAAAATTAACATGTTTTTTAAAAGGAATTTATAATTCTTTATATTTTTATTGGGTTATTCCAATAGTATAATCTAAACCATAGATTTGACTGAATATATTATATTGGCTTAACCCTAATTAACATTGATACATATTTATCGTGACCAATTTTTAATGTTCCCTTTTACTTTATTTCAATAGATCAACATCATTTTTTATATAAAAAAAATATTTTAAATCCATGGCAAAACACAAACATCAAGACTAATACATTATTATAATAAAATATTCAAACCTACTTGGTCCAATTGTTTTTCAAGCAGCCAACTTGTATTTGTAGTGAATAGCTCCATACTAGATTGGTGTCTAGTGCGATGTCATGAGCCAAATAAAAATTGTTTTAATTAAAAAAATAGAAAACAATTATGTTTTTTAAAAAGTAAGAGCAATTAAATAATTGTGTTAAATCTTAATCAATTTAATGATGTAATAAAAAAATAAGATAACAACAAAAAATAAAAAACAATATTGCCCGAAACAAAGTTGAGCTAACACATAAAACTCGTAACCTGGATATGAAATATATCTAGAATAAATGTCTATCACACATCCTAAGCTATGAAGTCGAAATAATTCAATAGAAAAAGAAATTGATAGTAAATAAAAATAAAATTAGAAGACAAATATAGATCAAGATATTTAATATAAAAAAATAAATCCTTTACCTGGTTATGTTTATTGATTTTGTTTATTCAAATCAATTTGTAATAGAAATCGACACTCGTATAAAATTTATTGAATAAAATAAAAGGTAAAAAATATTATGCAAAGCTACACATATTAAAAATATTATAAAAAAATTATTTTTAAAAATAAATTTAATCTGTATAAAATATAGAATAAAAATTATAAAAAAAATCACATTAACCTCTTCAAAAATTAAATATACCCAATACAATTAAAAAAATATTTCCATTTAAAAAAAATTCAAATAAGCAAAAAAATCACATACAATGAATATTAATTAAAGCATAAAATTAAAAATTATATAGAAAAAGGACATAAAAGTATCTTCACCAAAAACACTTTTTTTTACCTAAAACACAATTAGAGAACACCCTACAAACTATATTAACCAATTCATGACCTCAAAAAACACATAAACAAACACCTCAAAACCCAAAACCAAAAATCTTCATGGGATCAAATCTATTTTTTAGGCATTTTGAAGATGAAAAAAAACATCTACTTTCATTACATGAAATAGTTTAATAACATCAATGATAATTTTATCTTTTTATACTAGAATCCAACGAGTCTCTCACTCTTTCCTTGCAAAAAAAAAATCAAAAATAAAAAAATAAAGTTTTGTATTAAAATTAAATTTTAAAAAATTAAAGAGATTGGCTAACCTAAAAGCCAAAAAAGATGGAGAACTAAAATAAAATTTGAAGATAAATTTTAAATTTACCATCTATTCTATCTGTGTTTTTCACTTTAGTTATTTGTTTTTTAATTTAACTTTTCATTCCTCAAAACAAATACAATCGAGTGCTGATTTAAACTCAAAATAGTTAAATAATATAAAATAAAAATTTAAAAATTAAATTAAAATTTTTAAAAATCACTACTTTAATTTATAATGAGATGGTGAGTAGCAATCATGGTATAGTAAAAGAATAAGCTCTTTTAGTATGTTTGTCATTATGAAAAATAATTATTTTTAAAATTTTTAAAAATATATGTTTTGATAACATTTTATTTTTTAGAATTTATTTTTGATATAAGTACTGAGATAAAAACAAAATATAAAAAATGATGATATTTTTTTAAAAAATAAAAATTTAAAAAACAAGCGAACTGCGAATAAACTCTCAACGAGGTACCATTCCCTCTTCATCTACCGATTCGATTTAATTATTAGAGAGTCTTCGACCCACCAGAGAACTTATTTTACTGATTTGATTTAATAATTATTCGAGCCATGTCAACCCTTAATAGCCACCACGTACTATCCCTCGAGCTTGAGAAGAACCAGGTCTTCCTCGAAGTTTACCCGATTTCAACAGGATGAGTGGATCTTGAGATGCACCCATGCCTTCTTTTTCTCAACCAGAAAACTTTTCCCCGTGAAATCTACTCAACACATTATTAATCTTATTCTATTTCAACTAATTATTTTTATTTATTATTAAGAACAACAGCATGGATCATCCCAGGGGATTATTTACATAAAGTAGTGTTAAATAATAGGTTTGTGTTCGTTAAAGAAGGGTACAACGCTTTAAAATGATGGCATTATCTAGAATCGTCATATATAATATATTCCATACACCAAAGTGAATGAGATATATACTGTGATCATCCTTTCCTCAAGTTTTGACTGGCTTTTGCAATTTCGAATTGACCTCACTACAGCTCCCTACCTCTGTCTCCGAGATAGGTGAATAAGAAAAAGATTTAAAGTAATAAAAAAATAATTAGTGATATTTTATTGTTACTCTTTGTCCTAGTTCATATTAAAAAACAAACAATAACTTATAAAAAATAATAAAAATATATACATCTAGAATTTCTCTCTTCTATTCGCATCAATCTTTTATATATATATATATATATATATATATATATATATATATATATATATATTTCAAGCAATAACTAACAAAATAACAGTAGCTAAGCACCGTTGATAAGTGTTGGTGCAAGAGAGAGCACCGATTCCTTGCTTGCAAAGTGGGGCTTCCTAGAACTCATGGGTCTACTACTGACATTAAACAGCATATACACTCTCCAAACTGGATGGAGCTTCTGTGTGCCAAAATTAAAGGGCTACTCTTTATTCATTGAACGCAGATACAAGGAGAATAACTGAGCGGGATGGCTTTACTGTTCACTTGTTTTTATGTGTTTTTGTGGATTTTGATGGTCCATAGTTGCTGCTATTAAAAAAAAAAAGAAAAAGAAAAAAAAAACACAGAAATATAGAGTCACAATGTTCATGTAGAATGGCAATACAGCAATGTGGCATGAGTCATAATTTTAATTATAGAAACTGTCCTGGAGTATAATAACGATTATTCTTAAAAGTATTTTTTATTTAAAAATATATAAAAATAATATTTATTTTATTTTTTTATATCATTACATCAAAATAATTTAAAAATAAAAAAAATAATTTTTATAAAAAACAAAAAAACAAACATACCCTTAAAAATATTAACTGAACGGGCAACACTACACTTTTGTTGATAAAGTAGGTCCCCCTATCTGCACACATACATACAAATGTCATAAAGATCAAAATCTAGCCAGTATAGTTCCGGTATGGTGTTGAGCATGTTTAACTGTCCCCGGCATCGATAGGGGTTATTAACTTGCCAAAACATCAACGTGTCCTTGAAACGGTTTTCAATGGATCTATGGGTTCTTGCAGGTAGAAATTTCCATCTCGATTCATGACTGTAAAAGTCGCCTTGTCAGCTTGTGAAGAAATGACCACTTTACCAGCTGACAAGTTTCACATGGATCAAATACAACAAACCCTAAAAGATAATGTCAAGATTGATATTTTCCATCATTTTAGCCACCCTAGGAGGGAAACATGCTGCGGCCTTGAGACCCACTGTTTTAGTGAAAAACAATTGTTTTCATCTCCAATGTTTAACTGGCTGCCATCACCTTAAATGATCCTTTATTGCTCCCTCACCCTCTCTGCTTCAACCATCTGTGGTGAAGTGAAATTGACAAGCAGCCAGTTACCTAATCGAGACCCTTGATGTTTGGCCACCTTTTTCCCTTGAAACTTTTCAACTTATAACTACTTTCGTTTACAGAGTCAGCTGGTTTTGGTGATCTATCTTCAACTGCCTGTAATTATCCAGTTGTTGCCGGAAAAATGGAGTATTGTCCAGAAAAAATACAGTGCCAGTTTTCTTTCTTGTTGAGATGGGAACCGATTTTACTCGACACCAAAACAAACCCACTACCCTAGAGATTGATAGCTAGACATCAGCTATATGAACTGACAGGACTGCATTGATTAGCTGTCTTTCCTCCAAGGTACAGGAGAAAGCATTGGAGACATTGATGAAACTAAACAGCTTCGTACATTATGACAATTAGCAATTAATGCCAATAATTTAGGTGGTTTGTACCATGACAGATTATACAGTGCCACAGACTGACAATAGAGGAAAAAGTTGTCGCTTTATTTTTTTTGGATGAAATTGCCCATCACACGTATTTGCAGTTCGAATTTTAACAAATCTTGGTAGGTAGGGAGATGGATTACCAATTTACCATATGGTGGGCTTCAATTTATCTTCTTCTTCTTTTAAGAATTAGAATGATTTTTTAAAAATATTTTTTATTTTTTTATATTTATTTACCATTAAAAAAATTAATCAATAAAAAATAATTTTTATTAATAAAAATTTTGACTTAATTTTCAAAAAAGTATTTTTTTTATTTTAGATGAAAAATAATTTTTAGAAATTGTAAAAAAATTAAAAATATCATATTATTTATTGACTATAATAAATTTGGTTCTCAAACTTTTGATTGATGTATATTTATTTTTTAATTTTACCTCTTAAAATTTGATTTAATTTGATTTTTATATAAACTTTGGTCATTTTTATAATTGTTATTTGTTTTTTTTTATTTTTTTAATTGAAATTTTTATCTATCAAATTTGATCCTTATTCTTTTGATTGTTACTTATTTTATTTAAAATAATTTATAAAATTATTATTATTATTTTAATGTTATCATCTTTCAATTTTTTATTAGTTAGATTTATTTTAATTGTTATTTTTTTGTCTGAGATAATTTATAAAATTATATTTTTTAATTTTATTTTCATTCAGTTTTTTAATTTGTAAGATTGTTTCTTATTATTTTAATAAACTTAAAAAATATTAATAATTTATTTTCTAACTCATTTTGTATAACATAACTAAATAATCAAAATTATTTTCTAACTTATTTTCTATGATATTATCAAACATACAAAAATAATTTATTTTTTTAATAAATAAACGGCATCTAATTAATTATATCTAGCTAGTTATCTATATAAAAAACTCAATTAGTTTAACTATATTCATTAAATTTTTTTTTTATTAGCATGGATGTCCGAGTCAGTCTGTGTGCACCACGACTAATCCCATGAGCCCTAAAGTTAATAATTATATAAATATTTAGTAATTATTATATGAGCAATCAAGAATTTAAATATGAGATAACAGAGAGAATAAATCTTTTAATTTTAAATTTTTATCACGTAAACATTACCTAAATGATTAGTGTATTCATTAAATTGGTAGCTGAAGTTGAGGAGATTACTGTCTTCAACTTCCTTTCTCATTCGTCATAACTTTTTAGATTAAGTTCCAGAATTGGTTCTCCACGACATATGATTAATGGCTCGCACAAGTTTATTCCTATTAAATACTAAAAATTCAAAACAAATTAGTCCATCGCAACCCAATTTTATTGATTTTGACGGACCCCGACAGCTTATTTCACGTTGAAGAAAACTGAAATGGCAGCTTTATCCTTCTGGGCAAAGTAGGATGTGGAGCTGAAGTGGTTTTTTACCAAGAAACTACTGTACCAATCAGTGTTTTTTCCATTTTAAACATTTAAAAAAAATCATATAGTAACATAAAATTAAGGGGTTATTTCGGTCTTTTTATCTGGACACCTTATCAAACGGACAAACTGATTTGGAATAAATTTGACTTTTAACCGCCATCGTGGATAATAGTTAAGTAACTTCTAAGGAAACAAAATTTAACTTGTATCAAGGAGCCTTTTAGACATTTTCATTTCTTAAACACAATTAAATTGTTAAACTGAAGCAACAAAAATAAAGCTTCGGTTCCAAAGAGCTTCTTTATCTTTTTATTTTTATTATAATGAAAGTTGATTTATTAGCAATTTAGTCTTTTACATGTATAAAAATATAAATAGAAAATAAATGTGTTTGGCCAAAGCATAGGAGTGTATTCTACCATTTATATTGTGTGTTTAATTTAATTTTTATTTTTTTTAGTTATTTATTTATATTTTTTAATTAATTTCTTTCTTTAATTTTATAGGTTTCATTCAATTTTTATATCAAAGTTAGCTCTAATTCTTTTTTGATATTTTTAAACCTTTCCACTTGGTAAGTTTTATTTCAATTTTATTCATTGTCATTTGATATCAATCTTTTTATGTTGAATTTGGTATTTGTTTTATTGGAATTTATCTTGTTTTAAATTTTAATTTTATTGTATTTAAAAAAAATCATCCCTCAACACTTTTTTCATTTGGACACAAGTTTAAAGGGTCAATATAAGTTAATTTTTTTTTAGATCTTTTGTATCATTGATTTTGTTTATTTTATCATTTAATATTTAATTTTTTTAATTTATTTTTGTGTTTTTTCACTTTTTTTCTATGAGATTATTCAAATTTTATTTTCATAGTTATAAGGTTGGTGGGTTAATTGAGGTTGTTCTTTATATATTTTTATTGTTTTTTAAAATAAAATTATTCCTCGATATTTTTTTATTGTGAATTTTGCTTCATCTCTTTTCTTTTTTTTGCATGCCTTCTACATGGTTAATCTTGATCTCCTGATTATGATAATGAGTTTCAAAGATTATTATTGGTTAATTTTAATTTTTTTTATTTAATTTCATCAATTATGTAAAACAAATAGAGTTGATAATTTTGCTTTTTTCTCTTTTTTTTTATGGTGTTATTATAACTATGCTCTCATGGTTTTGGGATTTGAGGGTCAATCCTAATCAATTCTAGTTTTTTTTGTTGGTATTTTTAAAATTATTTATTTTAAATCCTATGCCTTGACATTTTTTAACTAGGAATCTTGTTTTTTTTTTTTGGGTTTGTCTTTTGGGAGAAAAGTTCCAGCTATATAATTATAATCACAAGTTTCTAGAGTTAATATGGATTAATTTTGATTTTTTAGAATGTTTTTTAATTTTTTCATTTAAAGGTTATTTTTTTAGAAATTAGTTTGTGTGTGTTTTTTTTCACTTTTCTGTATATAAAATTATTGTAATCATATATTTATGATTACAAGGTTAGTAAGTTAATGTGCATTAATCTGATTTTTTTTTTTGCAACTCTGTCATTCAACATAGAATTGCTTTATAGTTAAACTTCATAGTTTGATTTCATTCGATTTCATTTATGATTTTCTTATTTTTTATTGACAAATATAATCATTTAATTATTTAAAAATATATTATAGTAAGCATGGTTATTAAAAGTAACTTGTACATGACTTATATTGTAAAATTAAATATTTTAATTTTAATTATTTTCTAATCAAATAAAAATTTCATTAATTAGATACATAAGTCTATTTTTTTATATCTAAAAATACATTATTAAAACCCGTATATTTACTTTTGACTGGAAAAAAATTATTGCCGCGCAGCATGGTGCCGGCACAAAACTAGTTTTATATCTGGATGGAGTCAAAGCCAGAGTTTATGATGGCGCTTAAAACGTATCTTCAACTTTTTTGAATTGTTTATTTTATTTACAAGTTTGTACGGAAACATGATCAATAATTTACAAGTCATAAATTAAAATAATTAATCGTTTTTATGAAATAAAAAAAAATGAAAATAAATGTTATTATTATTTTCATAATCACATAATTTATTTTAAATATTTTTTTCATGGATAAAATAGTTTTTTTCATAAGTCGGAATATTTTCAGATTCAAGAGACAAAAGCATGTAATTTATATTAAATATTTTTTTTCATAGATAAAATATTTTTATTTTTTTCATAAATCCAGAATAATAATAAAAAAAATTTAAAGAGAAACAAGCAGAGGTGGTTGCTTAGATTTGTTTTTTTACCACGAGACAAAACAAGCTTAAACCCGAAGAAGGTGGTGGGACAAGACAAAAAAATCACTTATTGTTCTTGTTCACGAGAGCACAAAACAACTCATAAGCCACTTTGTCGAGTCCTGTAAAGCAAATGGCTCCTTAATTAGTGTAAACCAGTGTTTCGCCCCTACGATCCTGCGAGCCGGGTTTGAAACCTATTTTTATATATTTATACAGCAGCAATAATAAATATTTGTGATAATTTTATAATTATATTCTTGAGTAAAAAAATATGTTTTCCAGTCAATTTTTTTTATGTATTTCATGTTTTTTTTCTATGAAGACTTCTTTATAGAAAAAAATTACGATACTTTCACACAAAATAATTTGTACCCGCATCCAAGGCAACGGCCCAGCGGTGGAATGGCGCCTTGCGCCTTCTGCTGTCACGGGTTCGAGCCTTGGAGTTGCATGCCTGTCAGCCCCGCGCTGCCTTACCTGTCTGCTGGGTTTGCAGGGTGTTCAGTGGGCCGTGGGGATTAGTCGTGGTGCGCGTAAGCTGGCCCGGACACCCCACGTAAATCAAAAAAAAAAAAAAAAAAATTTGTACCCCAATATTTTTTTTATAAATACAAAAATATATCAAAATCATGTCTTGAAAATGACAGAATATCTCACTAAATATTTATGAGAAATCTTTTTAATAAAATCTGCAAATTAGATTCATATATATTCTTTAAAAAAAATAATATTATCATAAAAAAAATATATTACTCACATACTAACTAGTAATAGGCTATTACTTACTGTCTAAACCCCCCTCAAAGAAAAAATAAATACAATTAAAAGAAATAAATTCTTAATAAAAATATTCTTATCACTTTTAATGTATCATGAGTTTTATGTTTTTTTTAGGTCTATTTCTTTCTTCAATACTATTAAAACGTGAAAAATGACTCCCTGCACCATGAAATTCTTTCATCTGGCTAAAAAATTTGGCTAAAATCCCCCCCGGGAGCTTGCATCGACACCGTTTTAGCACTCCATCACACTCTTAATTTTATACATATACATATATATAAAAGATTTTATGATTTGAATGTTAAGATTTTGTTTTGTTACGCTATAGTCTAGTTGGATGTAGATCAACTAGGTTTGAATTGAACATAAATTATATATAAATTATATCCATTGTGTGTAAATTAAGTTAACTAGTGCTTATGTAACTTGCGAGCTTTGTTGAATTTTAGAAGGATTGCTAATAATTTAATAATTTTGTCTGACCGTAATTTTATTAAGATTGATTAGGATTTATAGACTTTAGGAGAATTGGTGATAATTTACGAGAATTAATGAACTTAGTTAAATTTTATAATTTTTTATCAAGGTTTATGTGAATTATTTATTTTTTTTGTAGTGGATAATTTTTTTCAAATATTTGTGAGAATTGGTAAATTCAAGGTAAAAGACGAATGAATGATTTTGTATGATTAATAAATTTACTGAGATGAGTTTTTTTCAATGAAGAGTTTCCATCTTATTTTACCTTTACAGGGATAATTGATCCCAAAACCTAAGTAGACAAAATAATAATTAAAAACAAGATTTATGCTACTGGAATTCAATATTGCAACTTTAATTACAGGGATAATTCAATATTTTTATTTTAAAATATTTTTAAAATTTGCTAATTTGATAAGATCTTGGCCAGTTTTTTATTTTAAAAATTAAAAGAAACTCTTGCGGGTGTACTGCTGCAGAGTTGCTTTGCCAGCAAATGCATGCAACATAGACGGCATAATTCAGAAGGAAGTTCATGCTGCCAAAAGAAAGACATTCCTTTAACTAAGTTGTACTTTTATTTCCTAAATTTTTGAATAACTTATAGAAGGGAAGTATTTTTTGCCCCTTAATTCGTTTGTTACCTGTTATGCTAATGACTCATTGGTCGATTTAGCCATCACCGAAGTGTTCTTGTCAGTTTCGTACTTGCAGGCAGGTTGACGTTTTCAAGGGCGATAGGAAGACACCAGCTTCCTCGTTAGATGTAGGAGGAGTATTAAACAACCTTATCTTGTAGGTTTTTTTTGTTTTTAACCTTAAAAGTTGTGGTGATGTTTCTACTGTTTGGGTACCGAACATGTCTCTTCGATTTTGGATTTTTACGTGAACAAGTTGTAGGGATCAGTGTACAACTTTTACGGCAAAGATTCTGCAGACAGACGCTCTGATTAATGCGGCTGCTCAGATTTCTCAGCAGCTCCCTAACCGGCTTTATTTACCTCTCCTATAGCTTCAACTTTCCTCTTCTTCTTGCTTTGATGATAATCACCAATTTTTTGATTTTTTTTCCCTAAAAGGATTTGATCAGTCCTCAATCCTGACATATTCACCTCTTTTTCCTTTTTCTCTTCACAAAAGTATTTTGTTAAATCAAAAATGATTCGAACTACCTTACTTTATTTGTTGAAATCTAAAAAAATATGTCTAGTAATTAGTATTTTGTAGGTAAATATGGCATGCGATTACTACATGCAAAATTTTTTATAACATACGTGATATTTTAGGTTATATATTTTTTATTTTATTTAGTTAAAAAATAAAAAAATTATAGGTCATGAAATATTTTAATATATCTAATGATATTAAGAGAGTGTATAATTATTTAATTAAGAATATTTAATAAAAAATAAATTCTTCATAATTTTATATATAAATATATATAATTGATAGTATCAGATTCAGATATTGTACCTGACTTCATGAGTATAATGAATCCGACCATATTCCTGCTATAATGATAAAAATCTTTGAGCTCGACACTTCTAAAAAACATGTGTTAGGCTTACTTTATAGGCTTAACAGTACAGTAGACAAGCTAACAAATATAACTGCACCTATTATAGCCAAGAGCTAGGTCCAAGCAACATCATATTCAGATATTACGTGGGCCTATTCAGCATCATACCCTGGTTGCACTCGATGTTGGTGTCTTGTCAAGCTCGTGCATGAGGTTTGGCATCATCTACTATACCACCACACTTAGTCATGCTGGGTCTGACGTATGTCAAATTCGATCAGGTTTTGGCCCTAAGTTTGAGCAAATCCATTGTATTTTTATTGCGGTGTGTTTGTGCTTACACATGCAAGGCCAATCCACCTAAAAATTCAAAAAAATTATATCAATATATTTTTCTTGATTTGTCTTTTTTTTTAAAAAAAATATATGATGATAAAATTTACGGCTTATTGTTATTAGATTTGATGATATCATGATGCTGGGAGACAGATATTGTTGTTTTTATTTTAATTATGCAATAATTAAAATAACTTTTTGTAACAATTTAAAATATTGAATCATGGAAAAGGAAATGTAGTTTTTAAGTTGTTTTATTATCCATGAATTTTTTCATCTTAACAAAAAAAAATATCAAAAGTGATATTTTGAAGAAAAGTACAGGGTAGTTAGAATAAAAAATCAAAGGAATGTAAACAATTTAAATCAAGGAGGAAAAAAAAAATTTCTTGAGATAAAACTCTCATTTCATTGTTATTATTTTTTCCTCGAATATATCTTTTCTATTAGTAGCATGTTTTTTAAATAATAAACTTATCATCATCTAAAATGTAAGTTTCAAACAAAAATTAAAAAAACCACGTCTTCATATTTTTTCATGTGGATTTATGAGAAAAGAAAAATAAAAGTTAATTTATGAGAACTATGTAAAAAAATAACAATAAAAAATACCTATTTTTTTCTTGTTGAATATTCATGCACCATTTCTTTTTTTACAATCTATTGTATATAACGCTCATATGTTATTATAAAATCTCTAATTTTATTAAAAAGTTTGGCATGCACAGATGCATTTTTTAAATTACATTGAAATTATTGATTTAAATATGAATTTATGTTGAAATAGAAAAACAAATATTTATAGAAGTAGTAGGAGAATATCCGCGTGCTTGGTTTCTAAAAAGGGCAGCCAAAGGGCTGCCTTGTTTGCTAAATTTTTAAAAAATAAAGTGGACATGTATTGACTGTTGCCCTAATTTATTTTTATTTTTCTGTGATGTTGCAGGAAAAATATTTAAGCTAGGTTTTGTAACTTTCAAAACTTAAATTTTGTGTTTTTATTCTAAAAATATATAAAAAAACATTCCGAAAGCCTCAGTAATTCTATTTTAATATTCCTCAAACACCTTCTAATCAATCTCAAATACAAAAAATTAAACCAAACTAAGCTGATCTACTTTTTTCAGCCTGTTTATGGGACTGAAAAAAAAAACCATGTTAAACTCTCATCTTCAACACAAGCCCATTGATATGGGATTTGATATTTGTTTATGGTTGGAATGTAGTCGAACGACTTCCTTCCCTCACCTTTTTTTATACAACTACTTTTTGTCTCATCATTTATCACCCGTAAACTAATACGCCATGAAAATAAAACTTGAGGTTTTAAATATAAAACTAAAAGGATTAACTACAAAAAATTCAAAAAAATCACGGGAATATTTTTTTTCTTCCATAAGCGGGTACTTTTCAACTAACAAATGAAAACCCGCCATATTTTAGTATATAACAATAACAACGATCATAATAATAATTTACAAATTTAGGATAAAAGCTTGTGAAATTTGCACAAATCATATATATCATCAGCTGGCTAAAAACTCAAAGAGACCATAAGAGTTTATTCTTGAAAACCCAAAATTCAGAGTTTTATTCGTATTACATTTTAAATTAAATTAAATAATATATTATTTTATCTAAATTTATTTGATCTAATTAATTTTTTAATGATTTAGTTGTCCAAATGAAACTTGATTCAATTAAAACCATGAAAAATAAATAAATAAAATTAATTTTAATTAAAATAATCAATTTAATATAATTTAATAATTCAAGAATTAACTTGATAATTTAATTTTTTTTTCAATTCCCGAATAAAATCTTAAGTATGATAGAAATAGTTGATACAACTTAACTATACACATGCACGTATCATTGTTTGAATTAACTAGGTATAACATCAAAATTCAAATTTTATTATTAATTATTTATTAGAGAATAATATAAATTATATTTTAAAATTTTATTTAAAAATTTAAGTTATTAGGTTGAGATAGTTTTTTGATATAATATCAAAACCTTGATAATCAAGTGGTCATGAGTTCAAATATCACCATCTTTATTTATTTAATTAAAAATTAAATATAAAATAATATAAATTTGTATAAATTTTAAATTTAAAAAGCTTTTATTTTATAAATATCTTAAAAAATAATATAAATTATATTCTAAAATTTCACTTAAAAATTTAAATTATAAAATAAAGACGGTTGTTTTCCATTGCCCAGCCTAAAATCCACGTAAAGTTTTAAATGTTCATCAAGCTTTTAATCACAATTGACTGTTTATGACAATGATTGGATAATTATCCAATTTATTTAAAGTTTTCAGGTCTTGCTGGAATTTAGACATGCTACTCTGGGGAATCTACTGGAACGCTGGATTTTGGTCACCATATGCGCATGGCTGTGTATTTACCCTGTACTACACATGACACGAGCATCGAGGTTCATCAAGAAATGTGGCCAGAAAGTCGGTTTTGGAAGAGTAGAGTGATAATACTGGGCGGAAAAAGAATTTCGTTTTAATTTTATTGTCATACGCAGCGTTAATGTATAAAAAACAAAATAAACTGCCACACACACACACAATCTGATACGATGACAAAGGTTTTATTGAGTTAATTTCGGCCTAATTCTATATAAACTGCAGTGGTAGTGAAATTATTTTTTAAATTAATTTTTATTTAATATATATATATTTTAAAAAAGTTACTTTTGATATTAAAGTATCAAAATATAAAAAATATTAGAGAATATTAATTTAAAGTAAAGAAAAAAAATAAAAAATATTTTTTTTCAAAAATAATTTTAAAATACAAAAACAAAGAGGATCAATAGTATTATAGGATTGTAAATGTTATTTTTTAAAGTATTTTTTATTTAAAAATATATTAAAATATTTTTTTAATATCAACACATTAAAAAATAAAAAAATTTACAATTTTTTTTTAAAATTCAAATTTTAATAAAACGTTGCTGCCCCAAATATACCTCTAGTGAATTCAAAATAATTCATTAAGAAAATGAGCAAACTTCTGTAACTATCAGGCCAATTTTTCGAGATTAGATTTTTTATTTAAAAAGTAGAGAAATCATTGAATCAAATTTTATGTCAATCAAAATCAAATAATACGTACCCTGGTGCAAGAAGACAAAAAATACAGTCAAGGATCTTTTTCCACCAATCAGATCAATTAGAGAGGTTGTATAACATATTTATGGAAATTGATTTGCATGCCTTCAGCTCCAGGGAACATGAATTAACAAGACCAGAAATTAATTTTTCGAAGCATTATTAGAAGCTAATTTGAGAAAAAATAATTTAATGGCAGCAGAGTATTCTGGGATAGTTAAAGATTAAGAGTATGATTGTGGTTATTTTTTAAAATATTTTTTATTTTAAAAAGGATGTTAATGATATATTTTTATTTTTTTTTAAATTATTTTTAAGATTAATATATTAAAATAATTTAAAAATATATTAATTCAAAATAAAAAAAATAATTTTTTTTAAAAACATTTTTCAAATACAGTCTCAAAGCACTCTAAGATGTTGCATTTTGTTCTTTCAATTAAGCTTCATTTTATATGAATATTCCTTCAACAGTTAAATCATTAGGGGTCGAAAAGTTGACAGGAGTGAATTTTGCTGTATAGAAATAAGTACTAATGTAATTATATGTTTTGTTTTAAGTGTTTTCTTAAATATAATATAATATTTTTTTAGATTTTTTTGACATAACAAATTAAAATTATAAAAACACTAAAAATATTAATTTGATATTTTTTAAAGCTAAACACATAAAAATATAGTTTTTTTTATAAAATTTTAAAGCTTGTTTGGCAATGAAGTCCCAATTGTTTTTAAAATATTTTTTGTGTTAAAATAAAAATTAATAATATTTTTTTTATTTTTTTAAAAATTATTTTTAATATCAGCATATTAAAATAATTTAAAATCATTAAATACATATCTATCTATTCAATGACATACTCAATTATATATATATATATATAAAAAAAAATTTGAACTAGTATTTTTCTAACTGGTCTAATAATAATAATAATAATAACTGTAGCTTAACTTGAACTAGTATTTTTCTTAATCTTTGAGGAGGTATCAATTATAACCTTTTCTCCACGGGGTCATGAAAAAACTAAAATTTGAATTTAATGTGGTAATTTTTTAATTTTGTTTACCCACATGAATATATAATTAATGACCTCGTTCAACGTGCTAGGTGAAAAAAGAAAAGAAAATGTTATTAAATCTATGCAGATATTACGACGTCGTTTGCAGGAAGGACGAGTAAATGCAGTATGTAACGTGTCTGTCTATACCCTCTAATAAAAAACCCAAGCATAAAAAGCGCCACTGAGCTGGGGGGGAGAGAGAGAGAGAGGCAGAGAGGGAGGTTGTGCTGTGTGAAAAAACTGATGCATCATCTACTGTCTATTCCATCTGCTTTCACTTTTCACTTTCTCTCTCTCAGAGACTTCATATACTAACACAGAGGAAAAGATTAACAACAACAACAAGAAGAAGCCTCTTCTTCCTTCCCTCTCTCTCTATCTCTCTCCTTTTCTTCTCAGGTCCTCTTCTTTACTCTTCTCTTTCTCATTTTCTGTCTTTCTTTCTTTTCAACTCTTATCTGTTTTTTTTTTAAAAAAACTTATCTCTTAACATTAATCGAGAAACTGCTTTGAATTTTGATCAATGTGATTACCAATTTTTAACTCTGTTTTCTTTACACTCTCTCTCTGTTTTGTAGTTTTCTTTATTTTACCTCTGTTTTATTTTCTTTATTATGTTAGTTAACATTCTTGTTGTTTTATAGATATTTCTCCAGAGTTTCGGGTTGAAATGTGGCGCTATTTTGCTAAATGAGGTACGGTACCGTTCAAAAGAATGTTGCAGAATCTCTCTATTCTCTGTTTGGTTGCTGAGAAAAACCAAGGAAAAGACAAGTCTTTTAGTATTTTCATTTTATTTTGTTTAAGTTTTCTGGTTCATTTCTGTTGCTTTCGAGGTTTGAAAGTGTGAGGAAAAAAAAGATGGAAGTTGCTGGGTTTTAAGTTCTATACAGTTGAGTTATTTTATTTTTTTTGCTTTCCAAATTAAATCTGTAAAGTAAAAAAGTTTTCTCTTGTTTTCGCTCTATGTTTTTCAGTTTGTCATTTGCTCATGCATTTTCTTTCTAACATAAAAAAAAAGGAACTCGGGAATTTTTTTTTCTGAATTTTTTTGGCTGAAATTTGACAAATTTTTATTGATTTTTGTCTTCTAGTTTTGACTGCCGTTTCAATCTTTGTGAGTTTCACATCCTAAATTTTACAATTTAATTGATTATTTATTGGTTGATATTTTTTATTTTTCTGTCACTGAAATTAAATTATGAATTTTTTTGTAGGATTACTGAACTTTGCAAGCAGTGATAGGTTTTGAAGTTCTCCAAAGTTCTGTTTTTTCACCCTTTACCATAAAAAAATCAGAAGGTTTTAGCATGCGTTGATGGGTTTTATGGCAATAGTTTTCTGATGGGAATCTGATGGTGTTAATTCCTGCCGGCGTTGCAGCTTTGTTTTGTTAGAATTGGAGATAAGTTAGTGGTTTCAAAATGAATGGAAACAGACAAATGGAGGTGCATTATATAAACACCGGCTTTCCTTACACCACCACTGAAAGTTTTATGGATTTCTTTGAAGGACTAACACATGCTCCTGTAAATTATGCTCACACTGGACCACTGCATGATCAGGTATTCATTACTTTTAATGCAGTTTTTATGTTTGAAAAGAAAAATAAAATCCACGAGATAAATTTTTAAAAAATAACTCATCAGGTTGTTCTTGCTTTAGGCAATGTTTTAAATGAACAGAGATGTAGGCTGTTTCGATGATGTATGCACCTTTTTCCAAGATCATGATACAAGTGCATACTTCAATAATATTAATGAGGTGCTCTTGAAGTAATTGAGGAGTTCACTTTACATGCTAATTGTTACGGCTCTACTTTCTATAGGTGCTCTTGAAGTAATTGAGGAGTTCACTTTACATGCTAATTGTTACGGCTCTACTTTCTATTTTGCACTATAGCGTGCGACTGCAGTCTGCACTGTTCATGAATCTATTCATGATTCCACTGCACGCCTATGTACTTTGTTGAATGTTCTAAGCTAGCATTTTCTTTGTTTATTGTTTATGAAATGGAAGCTGCAGCTTCTTTTATGATTTATTTTTCCTTTCATATGTTCTATTCAGGACAGTGCATACTGGCCAATGAACATGAATGCATACAAATTTGGATTTTCTGGTCCTGGGAGTACTTCTTACTACAGCCCATACGAGGTCAATGATAATTTACCCATCATGGATGCCAGCAGGACAGCTTGGGAATACCCTTCTGTAGTGAACGCTGAAGAGCCTACAACCACAGACACTCAGTTTGAAGGAGATGAGGACATGGGAGTACATGCCATGCACGAAGAAAGAAGTTTGTTCCATTTTTGTATTTCCTGTTAATTTATTTATGACTTTCAATAATTTGATGCCTTGTCTTTTATGTTGATCAAGGATCTTCAAATTTATAGTTATTGGCTAGTTCGAGTTAGAAAGCATCCTTTTTTAGTGGCACGGTAGATGTACAGCAATGCATTTTAGGTTCAAAACTAGAAGGGATCTGGGATGCATGTCTCTATCCCAGTTGTTGTTTGCCTGAAGCTGTTTCCTTCTGTTCAGTTTCTGTGAGCAGCTAGCTTTTGTTTGGATTCTTGTTTGTTTTGCTGATCTTTTGAATGTTGTCTTACTTCTGCAGGTATTCCTAATCAGCCAAGCGCCAACAGTCCCCAGGCATGAATCACCTTTTGTTATAGTCTTACGCATTTGAGTATATTTCTTAGTGCTAGTTTATCTTTATTACATAAGTTAAGCTCCATTTTTTGGTATCGACTTCTCCATGTTCATTACTTAAAATTGTCCCGGGCATGAGCTTAAAAGGAAAGTTCACCTTAATCTACATGGTAATTATTTATTTATCCAGTCAACGTGCTACAGTAAGGTCATCATAGTTGATTTTGATATGGCAAATGAATATGTTCTTAATAATCCCTTTTGGTCAGATATTTAAATGTGCCGATTTTCTTTCTATCATACATGCTTAAAATGTCTTATTGAGTGGTTGTTTTCAGCATCAGATCTCATGCAGTTTACTTACCGAATTGTAGTTGCCCACTACATTGTTATGTTGATGTAAAAAACTAATTAATCCTTCAGGTTTTTCCATGTAATTTTGCAGGCTGTTTGGCAAGATGATGTCGATCCAGATAACATGACATATGAGGTATGGTTTATGTAACTTGTCCTGTTAGATTCCTTACGGTGGCTTGCATTTGTGTACTAAACCAACCTTGCCCTGGCATTTGCAAATATCCGAGTGCGTGTATCCTCTTATGTTGAATGCTCCCAGGATATTATCTTTAATAACTTAAAGTTTAGATGAAGGTTTTCTATCGGCTATGGTTTCTTTGCCTCAGGAATTGCTCGACCTAGGTGATACTGTTGGAACACAAAGTAAAGGTCTGTCTCCGGAACTAATCAGGTCGCTTCCAACCTCAAAATGCAAGTTCGGAAGCTTCTTCTCAAGAAAAAAATCTGGGGAAAGGTAAAATTTTTGCTAAACTCAATTATCCATTAAGAACTTTGATAACAGAAAGCATCAGAGGCAACTTAAAACCACGTAGCAAGTAATAATAAAATTATTAGACAGACACTGAACAAAGCAGCTATCAGATGCAGAATTCTTTGCCTTTCGGCTTTCCCCTTTCCCCCCTTAAGTTCATCACTTTTAAGCTGTTCACCATTTTCTTATCTTTCTTTTGTCGAGAGACAGATGTGTAATTTGCCAGATGAAATACAAAAGAGGGGATAAGCAGATAAAACTTTTGTGCAAACATGTTTACCATTCCGAATGTATCGCTAAATGGCTTGGCATCAATAAGGTCAGTCAATGTCTTCTTCAAAGCAAAAGTATTTTGAACTCTGCGTCCTCAGCTTTTCTTATTTTGTCTCATGCTGTTCTTAACGTGTTTTGTCAGGTATGCCCTGTTTGCAACAATGAGGTGCTCGGAGAGCATTCAAGGAACTAACAGATCCAGACAAAAAGAAATTCACTGCTCTTTCCTCTCTTCCCTTTTCTTTCTCTTTTTTATTTGGGTGGTTTGGTTTCGTTTTCTTTTTGTACACGTAGGTTTAGTCAAGGACTCCGGCAATTCCCTCATTCTCCGTGGAAGTTTTGTTTACTAAAGAAACCGCATCATCCGAGCTTCTATAGCAAGATAACTTGAATTTTAACTTGCGTCCTGTTGCTGAAGTTTGAATGTGTATATCTGTGATCTTTGCTCCTGTTTCTGCATTTGATGCTTATACTCACGCCCCTCTAATTTAAATCAATCCCCCAAGTTCTTTGGAATAGTGTTATGAATCTTCTGATGCCTCGAAACAGTCTCAATCCTTGTGATGTATCCCTTCAGCCCTTGTCTCTTCCTATCATGTTGAAATTTTACGAGTTCGTTATATATGGAGGATAATATCGTGCAGCTCCTTGGAGAAAAGCAAGGTGCATGGTACATAACAGCAGTAATTGTCTGCTGCGTGCAAGTTTTGCCATGCCACCTTCTCTACTGCTTGATGAATGCGGTATACATAAACAAAGAAAGGACGTTGCTTTCCCATTCCTGTTTTATCAAGTTGACAAACCATTACTTCTGTCTTCAGTTTTGTCTTCTTCCCATGCAGCATTATCATCTCGAACATGATCTGTTGGCATGGGCTTCATGCTCGCTCGAGGATTGGAAGACAATTCAAGGTCCTTGAATGGATAAGTCCACGTGACAAAATCGATTGTTTGTGGTCACCATTGAAGTTGTTTTTTCACGAGAAGCATCCACCGTTGGCACTTGGCAGTGTGCTGATACAACTCAATGACTTTATGAAACCCTTATGGCATTGAGTTCTCTCGAATGGTGTCCCGGGGTATGGAAGTGGTGAACTGGTGATGAGATGGCATTTTTGCTCCTATGCTTTACATTTCCCTAGTTCGGTTTTGTGGATAAAACTGAAGAAAAAAGGTTCTGGGTTGCAAGATGATCAAAATAGGTGGGTCCCGCCAATCAGCTATGCTAGATTTTTCAACATGTTTTACGTCACATTAACAGCATATGTTTAAAGTAGAATTGATAAAAATTAAAGTTTGGGACTCGATTGTTACTGATACAATGCTTAGGGGCTAAATTGAGATTTCCCTTGTAAATATTGTCGAATCACAACTCGAAGTTTCAGCACCGTCGATTTCCGGGACCCACAATCGAACGGTTCCCTTCCATTAAGCGCCTGGCTCGTAGACTAGAGTTCATTTATTTATTACTATATATCCTCTCTAACGGTCACCAGCTAAAAACAAATAGCTCCGCCAACGTTCACACACTCTTTGTCTCCTTCTCTGGCTCTCTGCAGTAACGGTTACATTTCTTACATCCTCTCTCACATCTGTCTCACAGTTTTTGGGGTCTTTATTTCTCTCTCTACAAACCTTCTCTCTTCATCTGAAATCATTTTGCTCCATTTCTGGGTCTTACCTTTTTCTCTGCAATGGAACCAGCAAAAATTGATTGGAAGAGAATAGACTCTGTCTTTGTAGAAGATAGATTGTATGAGAACATGAATGCACCCAAATGGTTTGATTTCTTTGCTCCTGAAGACTCCACGGATGATCAAGCCTGGTTTTGCAGACCTGGTATGAATCTATTTAAGTACTATTGACACCTTTTCTTTCTATTTTTTCCCTTACTCTCTCATCTTTTAATGTTTTGCTGTTGCAGATTGTAACCATCCAAAGACAGCTGATGATTTCTTTAAAACCACACCAAATTCTAAGGTTTTTTTCTTTGATCTCAAAGTCCACAACCCTTTTTTTCCCTTTATTTACCTAGATAAAGACTAGCCATTTTAGCTGGTCCATGGTTGATGTTAAATCTTGCATTTCTTTATGGAATCTGAAACAATATAAAACACGCGTCTCGAATTTTCTTTTCTTTGCGTTTCCCTTGCTTTTCTCAGTTACCAAACACGGGTTAAATCCAGTACAATTATTTGACCGTTACTTGCCTCTTTTTTTTTTTTTTTTTTTGTTAAATTGATCTGGTTCAGCTTTCAAGCTCAGGTGATAAAGCTAGAAGTAGAACCCCTCTCGACGACAAGAATCTAAGGTACTCACAAAGCAAACCCACATGAAGTTTTAAATTTTCTATCCAATTGAAGATTTTGATTATTTTTTTTAATCAAGAAAGAGTTCAAGATTCGAGTTACTATCTTAAAAGTTCTCTTCTTTTTTATTTTCTATGGATTTAGAGATGCAAAATTGAAGAGAAGGGGGCAAAGTCAGTCTTCATTTACATCATGTGATTATAAAGCCAAATTCAATGAAGATAGCGAAAATCGGAATCCAAATTTATCAACACCATCAAATTACCAGAAGTCTATGAAACAAATGATCAAATCAAGCAGTGAAAAGAACAGACCTATTGATGATGTGCCACAAGCCAGGGAAGAATCAAGACTAAAAAGCACGTTATCGGCAAGGAATTTGTTTGCAGGGAAAGATATATTAGGCCATATTACTGAGTTTTGCAATGAATTGAAGAAGTTGGCAACGAGAGCGAGGGAAAAACAGAGTTTAAATGAGAAGGAGAATCAAGTGGGGGAGAAAAAAGATGGGGTTGTTGTGAATGAGGGTTCTAGAGAGGTTTTGGGAGAGTTGAATGTGAAGGAGAAAGAGAGAAAACCATTGCTTAAGAATGATAGAGAGAAACCCGAAGGACATGAAAAGGGAAGTGCCAAGCAAGGCAGGAAGAAGTAAGTTATTTCCCTCTGTGCTTGTCTTTAAAATTTGTACATATGCAGTTAACTTGAATGGGAAGAAGAGATAATAGTTTTGGAATTTTAAGGATTACGGATCTTTAAAAGAAGTTGATTTTGTCATTGCAACAGATTAAAGTTGGTTTGCTCTGTTTTTCTCTCTTCATTGTATTTTTAGATTAGAGTCTTTGCATGCTTGATGAAAACAATCTGCTAAAAAAAAAAAATGTGGGAGTTGTGGCAGAAAAACGTCGTGCAAAGTTTATTTATTCTTATCGCCGTTGAATTGTGGATTCTTCCCAAGCATAAAGATTTCGAATAAACATAAACAAATGGCTCAAAGTCCAACTTAAAATCTGTGGTCTTAAACAAACTTAGACTTGGCAAATGTGAGCATAGGGCTATGAAAATATTCTAGCGTGCATATGCTATGAAAATATTTCAAGGGGCTAATTTATAGTTGTTGAATTACGCAGAAGAGTTGATGATACAGAGAACATCCCAGTGCCTCTGAATTTGGCAAATGTGAAGAACAAAGGAGAGGAGCGCCTGCTGCAAATTCGGACCAATCCTCCTTCACCTCAATGCTTTTCTGCCAACCGTGCACCCGCCAAAACCACCCCTTCGAAGGCTTCCAGGTCCAGGCTTACGGTATGCAACGCAACTAAGTTCCATTCTTAATATTGAACTTTTGGTTTAAGGCAAGTTAATGATGATAGTGACACACATGGTAAACTAAATAATTTAACTGCAGGTTTGAGTATTGGATGAGAGATGATTGCTTGTTTCTTTCTTACTAGTCTTTCCTTAGTTGCACCAAGTAAAATGAGAGGAAATTTAAGGATAAACATCAGGCTAGAATTTGTTTAACAAAAACTTAAAACTGAAAGTCATTAAATTCAATGAATATGCAATTTGAAACCAGTTAGTTAGGCATCTGAAGTGCATGCTTTCAAGAATTTTCGATATCAACTAACTTCCAAACAAACACATTGGATTATGCCAATTAACACTGCATATGAACGTCTGCACCAATGGACAGTAATTAAAATAGTTTAGCTCTCCGGTACGGATGATTCTCAGTTACTGTGAATGTTAACTAATCATCCCCCTAAGGATACCCATTCTTCACTTAACTAGCCAGAATAAAACCTCTATTCTTGGAGCTATCCCCACATCTTGCCGTTTTCTTCTCGGTAACATGACTTTCCTTAACCACGTTAAGAGTCATGCCATTCTTCACTCGAAGTTTTTTGTTAATTTGATAAGTGCAAAATCCCCTTAAGGATACCCATTCTTCACTTAACTAGCCAGAATAAAACCTCTATTCTTGGAGCTATCCCCACATCTTGTGACCGTTTTCTTATCAGTAACATGACTTTCCTTGTTAAGAGTCAACCCATTCTTCACTTGAAGTTTTCTCGTTAACTAATTTGATGGTGGTGAACTGTGCAGGAAAGGGGAATCCTTCAGGAACTGAAGAAGGATAAGGAAACCACCGAGGACAGAAGTGCTCCTCCTTTCATTTCTGATGGAAAAGAATCGAGAGCTTTGGATGTTTTCTGGTTCCTGAAGCCCTGCACGACGCTCTCCAGCTGAAATGTGGAAACACCACAACCCCCCCCCCCCCCCCCCCCCCCCCGCCCCAACCCGGACCCCGGTTTTCCAAAATTCATTCTTTAACCCCTCGCCCCACCCGGACCCGGTTTTCCAAAATTCATTCTTTAAAAGATTTTTTTAGTCCAGTTGAAACTCGTCATTGCATCTTGTTTCTTCTGGTATTCATACATCCACACCTCCCATTTTTTAATTATTGCTCTTTAATTGATTACCTGATTCATTTGATGCCAATAAGAGAAAATGTAAGGAAGCAAATCCAAACTCATTATAGAAAATAAAATTTGTATTTTTGAACTCGAAAGCTTGAGTGATGCAAATACACAACTGGCTCTTATTTGAGGTTGTTGCTCTCCCTAGCCTATGCTTATAATAAGATGACTTATTTGGCATTTCATTATCCACTGAGAAAGAAAGAAGGGCATGCCAAGCTGATTGATGCTGGAAAAGGTGCATTTTTATATATGCAAACAAAGGATGACTTCAAATTGTTATACGGCTGAACCAAGTTTACAATCTTTTAGCCCCAGTCCTTATCGTGTTAAACTCGAGCACCGGATTTGCAGAAAACTTAACATTTTGGAATAGACGGGCACTGATTTTTTTTTTTTTTACCTTTTGAGGCAGCATACATACGATTTCGTATGCAATTAGAGTTTCTAAAGCAAAAGATCAATTGGGAATCCCTTGTGTCATCTTAAACCACCTCTCTGTGAAAAATCTTCGGTGCTAAGGTCTTTTCCGCTGGTGTCCATCTTCCTTCTTGAACGTTATCTAAAGCATAGATATATAGCAATATGGGTAGATGCCAAACTTTGCCATTCATATTGCCGCGTTTTTTGTCCTAACAAAAAGGAGCCCCGGGGGCGTCAAAAGCGTCATCTCTTTGTTTTTTTTTTTTTTTGCTTCTGTTTTGGATGGATTAGGTTCCATGCTAACCAGTAGCCATCCCCCCCTGATTTATCTTCATCCTAACTCCTATGGCGTATTCATTTGATTTTTTCTTCTTCATCTACCAAAATCTCATCGTTCTATTATCTCCCGTTCTCATCTTCCAGGGATAAATAAATAAAACAACTGTCCCATTACTAGATTATTATAACAGAAAAGAAGGCACCTATCTATCTTTATCCCAATCCTCATTTTACAATCCTTTAGTTAATAATGTTCTGGCAAATGACCTCCCTTTCTCAGGGGAAATGAACCCAAAAACAAACCCAGAATTCCGAATTTCGCTTCATCTCGATTGATCGAGAAAGCAAACCCCATCACCAAACCCTAGTTTTTACATGGACAAGGAATTACACGAAGAACATCCTTTATTTTATTATATAACATCTTTGCAGCTCTCAAGCATTTCTCTGTAATACATAATCCCGCACAAAGTTATAAACACGACCAGAATAACAACAACTTATTGCAATCTAAATCAGTTCTGAGACAATAAAAATAAACGAGAGAGAGAGAGAACGTACATGAAGAACATCCTCTTCTAATCTAACCTAAAATTGCAAAGCAAAATATCCAAGACCCTAGACCACACGTGCCTTGCACGTGGATAGAGTCTCCCAGTGTAAACTCTCGACTCCCTCAACAGATCTTCCATGGTTTCCACAAAGAGATTCAAGCTCCTCACAGGTGGAATGTACAAAGTCAGAGGCACAGCAGAGAAAGCCACTGTAAAGAGAAGCTGCAACATCATGTAATTAAGCCAAACCCACCAGAGAAGTTATTTGTTAAAACCAAACTATAAAGGGTCCTTGGCTATCCATACAAGATATCTGGAGTTCCAAAGACAATCGGGAGAGAGTTTTTTGCCCCTTGTTTTTCTTGTAGATCTTGCGCGAGTTTTGAAGGGGAAAGGGTTTGGAAGCTGCAGGTTTTATAGATTTGGTAAAACTCTTTGTTACTAAGGAAAGAGAGATCAGACTGACAGGAAGTTCCGGAACTCTGAAGAAGTTGAAGATTGATATGTTCTCATTACTACAAGATAAGGACAAAATAAACAAGAAACTTGAAGATTAAAGAGAAGACCCCAAGGGTAATCACAGGACTAGTAGTGGGGCGTGGATGGCTGACTATTCACCAATTATATTTAAAAAAAAAATCATTAAATTTTTCTGGATGTGACTTTTCATAGTGTGAATTGTTACATATTTATTTGTAAAGTCACACTAAACGGAAAGGAATTATCCGATACCTGGTATTAAAAATATTTTTTTATTTTCCATACTAATACATTAAAAATACTAAGAAATATTAATTTAATATCTTTTCAAATTAAAATACTCTGAAGTTATCATCCTTCCAAATATTTTGTAAAACAAAGAATACTCTCATCGTCACTGCTGATGAGTAGTCATTTTTTGATTTTTTTTTTTTTGATGAGTAGTCATTTTGATGTGATGAGAGGCAGGTGAAAGTGCTCATTGATGTTATCATTTAGTTGGATTTTGATTAGGTAAATAAAAGGGGGAAACTTATGAATGAAGGGCATCCAATGAATCAAATGATTATCGATGATTTTTCTCATCATCACTGACTAATTAAGACGGGCCCAGCAAATTCTCTTTCATCGTAATTTAGCTAAAAATCACAAAAACAAAAATTAGATGTCACCCGTGAATACCTGTGTTTTAAGCGGGTATTATTTCGTCTGGTTTTATAATTTAGATTGTGAGTTTATAAATTAATTAAATTGATTTAATTTTTTTATATGTGATTATTTTAGTTTTATAATTATAGTGGTGAGTTTAGTATATTGATTTATATTATATTAATTTTATTATTTAATATTAGATTGATTAAAAATTAAATTTTATAATTTATTTTATATAAAATTATTATAATTTTATAATTCAGCTCATAAATTTGATAGATTAATATATATTTACTTAAATTTTAAATATATTATTGATTCAGTGTTTTATTTAAATATATTTATTTTTATAAATAATTGATTACCTAATCTATTTTTTAACTTATCTTACAAGGTTGATTTTCATATTTTTAGCTACAATCCTCTCTCTGTTTTTTTTTTGTTCTATGCCTACTTAATCCTAGTGAAACCAGGACAAGGAAAATTATCACTCTATGACGAAAATATTATCAGATTAACTGATGCAATAAACTCCATTTTCCCAATATACAGTAGGAATGTTATTTGATTATTGCCAGTGAGCTCCTTAATTCGTGCCAACATTATTGAAATGGAACAGAATTTCAAAAACAACCTTTTCTAACCAACCGCTCCTTACACATACATACACATACACATACATATATATACATACACACACATATATGCACATAAATAAAAGTATTGTTCAAAAAGGAAAAGGAAAAGACAGGTGCCAGCAATGATGTACGGTGGTAGACGATGCATCCGATTCGTGTGAACATTGGAAGGGGCATACGATGCTTCCATGTATGCCATACATTCTTTGTTCGAAGAGCAGCCCTTCACCAAAATTCCACGCCATGTTACGCGTTTTATAGTGAATGGATTTTTAAATTGCCATTTATTTACCTAAATTATTTGGTTAGCTTTCAATGTGTTTATCCAAGCATGAAAAAACAACAAATCAGTCTCTCACATTGCTTCCCTCAGATCAAACACAGGGCAAAGGACATTTTTAGCTACTATAGTGATTCCATAGCTAGCTTCTGTAAGCCGAAGGTCGGTATTAAAAAATCTAGAGCCTAATCCCTTTTAAATTAGATTTGAATTCTTATGATTTTTGCGAGTTCATTGGAGTTGTTTTTTTAATTTTTTAACTTAACAAAAGTCACATGCTTTTGGTTAGATTTGATAAAAAAACCAGAACTTCTAATTAATTAATTAATTTTAACTGATACCGAATTATTTTTTACTTATTAGGCTAGACTCGCATCAAACGGAAACTCAAATTACCAGGTGAGCCATCCCCACCTTAAATTTTTTTACTTCTTGTTTAGTTCGATTATCGTTTAGCGTGAAACCCAAATCCATATCAGTGGATAGTGGCCCAAGCTGATGCCAGGATCTTAGCCCAGAACATGAAACAACAACAGGAACGAGGAAAAACAGAGGCAAGCCGAGTGAGGCATCATGACTCGTGGCGACACCCTAGAAGTAGAACACACTTTCAAATCGACAACTGAAAATTAACAGGAGTCTTGTAATATCGAAGAGCCGCAGCTGAAGCTGTCGTTTCAGGAAGCTGGAATGGAGGCAGCTCCATTTACTTCTCCTTCTTCTACCAGCAAAACTCCATCCATCTCCTCGTCCTCTTCTCTTATATCTCTTTCAAAAATTTCTTATAGAAACCACTCTCCTTTTAAGTTCAAGTCATGTAGAAATCTCTCAGTTCGTGCTTCCAATGATGATTCAGGTCCCCTCCCTCTCCCCCTCGACTCTCTATGTAAATATCTATTAATGCAATCAATTACTGAAACTTCTTCTCTTTGTTTGTTTGTTGTTTTTTTTTTTTATGGATTTTGCAGCAGTGACTCTGCTTGATTATGGTGCTGGAAATGTCCGTAGTGTCCGAAATGCCATTCGTCATCTCGGTTTCCAAATCAAAGATGTACTCTTTTTTATTACGTACTTTAATTTGATTCTTCTTCTTCTTCACGTTGTGTTTTTTTTTTTGTGATCTATAGAAGTAATGTAATATAGTAGTTATGATTTTATTTTATCTGTTTTGGGAAAAAATGGAATAAAAATCAAACAGGTGCAAACTCCGAAAGACATTCTAAACGCAAGGCGTCTTATATTTCCTGGTGTCGGGGCTTTTGCACCTGCTATGGATGTCCTTAACGACACTGGGTCTGTCTTTTCTCTCTCTTTTCCAATGGTTGTTTTTGTTTTTGCAAATATCAAACAATTCTCAATTTCTTTGTTGTTTCAACATGTGCAGGATGGGAGAAGCACTATGTAGCTACATTCAGAATGATCGCCCCTTTTTAGGCATTTGTCTTGGACTTCAGCTACTTTTCGAGTCTAGCGACGAGAATGGTCCAGGTCAGCCTGTTATTTTTGTCTGTTGAATTAGCAGCTTTGACATTTTCTTTCTTTTCTTTGTAGGGTTGTTTAATTTGTAGTCTTTTTGCATTTGTCTCAGTGGGTGGTCTTGGTATGATTCCCGGAGTGGTGGGCCGTTTTGATTCCTCACATGGTTTTAGAGTGCCTCATATTGGTTGGAATGCTTTGCAAATTACTAAAGATTCTGAAATTTTGGATGACATTGGAAACCGCCATGTGTATTTTGTTCACTCTTATCGTGCCATGCCAGTGCGTTTTTCTTCTTCTCATCTTATTATTGATCTTGTTGCATAATTTTGCCACGTGTATATTTGGTTTATGAGCTTTCCTTTGCAGTCAAATGAAAATAAAGAGTGGATTTCCTCTACCTGCAATTATGGTGATGAATTTATAGCATCTATTAGAAGGGGAAATGTGCATGCTGTTCAATTCCATCCAGAGAAGAGTGGAGGCAAGCAGTAACCCTTACTTTTCTTTTTTCTTTAACACATGGTTTGTGAACCGGATTAAATTTCAGCTGCCTCCTATTAACAATCTTGAAGATTGCATTTTGCTGTCCATGTTATTTAAAGGGGGAGCCTAAATTCTCCTTTGAGACTTTACTATTGGATTTGGATACTTTTTTCCATGACAATCTTGAGTCTCTTGTATATGCGGTGAAGAGTGTATGAAAAATATATCTAAAGTTATGTTTGTATTTTAAAAAATAATTTCTAAAAAATAATTTTTTAAACTTTCAAGTGTTTGTTTGTCATTAAAAAAATTAGTTAAAGAAAAATATTTTCTAGTCAACAAAAAATACTTTCTAGTTAATGAAAAACACTTTCTGGTAGTCAACGGAAAATATTTTCCGGTTAACAAAAATATTTTTTAGTAAAAAAAATTTAGCTTGGTTTTCAGGAAAATATTTTTCTTTTTAGCTGTGTTTGTTTTTTGAAAAGTGATTTTTTAAAAAACACTTTCCAAACTTTCTTGTGTTTGTTTTTCAAAAAGTGGTTTCTGGAAAACCACTTTCCAAACTTTATTTTGTTTGTTTGCTGTTAGGAAAGTTGATAAACGGAAAACACTTTCCAATTAAAGAAAAATTTGACTTGATTTTCAGGAAAGAGTTTTCCTGAAAAATTTAGGAGGAAAACACTTTCTGGAAGTTGTGAAAAATTTAGAAATGTCATTATTTGCTGATTATATCAAATATGATCCTCAAACTTTTGATTTATATATATATATATATATATATATATATATATATATATATATTTTGTTTTGAATATTTATTTTTCAATTTCATTTCTTAAAATTTAATTTTTATATTAACTTTGGTCCTTATTTTTATAATTGTTATTTGTTTTTTTCCTATTATTTTTTTATTGAAATTTTTTCTATCAAATTTGGTCCTCATTCTTTTGATTGTTATTTATTTTATTTGAAATACTTTATGAAATATTAATTATTATTATTTTAATTTCTTGATCTTTTTTTTTTTAGATTTGATCTTTATTATTTTGATTATTATTTATTTTATTTGAGATAATTTATGATTTTTTTTTCAATTTCATTATTATTCAACTTTTTAATTTGTAAGATTTATTTTTTATTATTTTAATAAACTTGAGAAAAATAAAATATTAATAAATTATTTTCCAGTTTATTTTTTATAACATAACTAAATACTGAAAAGTATTTTTCAGTTTATTTTTTATAATACTACCAAACATTAAAAAATACTTTATTTTTTAAAAATTTATTTTTTCTAAAATTTACTTTAAAAAAAAACATAACTTTTATATAAAGTCTAAAATAATTTTAGCACGTGAATGTTAACAAGACTGCCTATTTAACACTGATTGATGTTATTTAAAATGATTGTCACAGATGTTGGTCTTTCAGTATTGAGGAGGTTTTTGTTTCCAAAGTCACCTTTGACAGGGGTAGACTCTGTACTCTGAAATCAATGCATCTTCTATGCCTCTTAACCTCTTTATCGAATCATCTAATGAAATGAAACTTCATTTGAAGACAGAAGCGTACTGAAGGGAAGGCATCGAAACTTGCCAAGCGGGTAATAGTTGCTGACCTCAAGTTTTATTTAAGTGGTTTCAAAATTTCCTTGCCCTTGCTACAATTTATGTGGTGCAACTACACTGAGTCTGAATGGATTTAATGGTTTTTCATCCTTTTTATTTGGCATCTGTTTGGATTTGAGTTTTTGGATAACTTTAGATTTTAAAACAGTTATGTGTTGATGCGATTTCTGTGGGATAGTACATGGTTTTGTAGCCATTTAAAGGATTATAGAGATTTATCTTAACTGATAATTAGAGGGACCGAAGCGTCCTCCTTTTCTTTTTCTTTTTCTTTGTTAATTTCAGTTTGCTTCTACTTTGAGCATGCTTTGTTCTCCTAGCTCTCTGAGTATATTCTGTTTATATAAATAAAAATGCTCAAAAAATAAAGGAGGCATGATTGCATAGTAGAGGATAAGGCATCCTCTAGAAGCATGAATACACATGTAGAAGATCAAAATAGAAGGGCCTTCCTGTCACTTTGTGCGTCAAATAAGGAAACTCGGATAAATGCACATGAACTCTTAAAGTAATCATTTTTATTCAATTGTATCTGCATGTGCTCTTGATATGCTCAGTGATATTGCTTCACTTCAGGTAATTGCTTGTCTTGATGTGAGGGCAAATGATGAAGGAGATCTTGTTGTAACCAAAGGAGACCAGTACGATGTAAGGGAACATGCAGAACAGAGTAAGGTATGATGAAGAATACCACTTGCATTATGTGGGATTGGCATGCGGCTAGAGACCACTGCATTTTGAGAGTGCTAGTGGAAAAAATTAGCATCGGCACTTTGCGAAACCTTGAAATGGGAAAAAGATATATAAATTTTAAGCAAAGATACATCTTGCATTTTTCAATTATGTTGTTAAATGCTTTAGCTGTTTTGTCTGCATTTCTTTCTTGGCATGCTTCAGAAGTTCATTTGATTCCAGTTAAATATCTTTTAAGGTGAATGTTTAAGTGCTGTGCTGATGGATTAATGTCTTCATCTGAAAAAAGAAGTTGATTCTATTTCCTCGAGGAAAAAAGGAAAGAAGCTGATTCTATTTCCTTATGAAAAAAAGGAAAGGAGTCGATGATTCCAATGGAATGCACTCATTTGGTCCCAATCTTTTCCTAAATTGTTACCATTGGTGGAAATATTATATGTATTTGCATTTCATTAATGGTTTTACTGGTGTTGATTTGCTTAGGTTAGAAACCTTGGCAAGCCTGTGGAGCTTGCTGCACAGTATTACAATGATGGTGCTGATGAGGTATGGTATTTTTACCCTTCTTAATTTGATCCATGTACCTACCAAGGGAGCAGCACTGTGCTTAATGTGTTAATGTCGAATTTCAGGTTAGTTTTTTGAATATCACTGGCTTCCGTGATTTTCCCTTGGGTGATGTGCCAATGTTGCAGGTTGGTTTTGCAGCTATTTAATTACTTGCTAAAAATATTGTTGGTAACTTGTATACAGAAATCTCATTTAGCCATAATCTCATCTTTTTGCCATGCTCTTGAAGGTTTTGAGACGCGCTTCAGAAAATGTTTTTGTGCCATTGACAGTTGGAGGTGGACTTAGAGATTTTACTGATTTAAATGGCAGGTCAGATTTCAGTGTTATGTGGCAGATCAATCATATGGTTTAACATTTTTCAACTAGTATGCATGCAATCTTTCCCCTAATTTCACCAATTTTAAAGTTTCCTTGTCATCTTCATGTGTCATTAATTGATAGTTAGGTGCGTGGGCATATTATCATTAAGCCATTCTCCCTTCAGGTATTATTCTAGCTTGGAAGTTGCATCAGAATATTTCAGGTCTGGGGCTGATAAGATTTCTATTGGAAGTGATGCAGTCCATGCTGCAGAAGAATATCTGAAAACTAAGGTATGCAGTTGGTGTTAAATCATCAACGAGAACAGAGATCAAGATAACTAATTCTCTGAGAAAAACTTAATTAACCTGATCAATAGTCAAAACAACAACTGAATGTCTAGGCAGGCATGTTTATAGGGGCACCCAACCGAATGAAATAACAAAAGGTGAAATCTAATAATAGCTGGAAAATTAAAGCCATAGAATAAGAAAACCTAATAAATAAGAAATAAACTAGATTAGCAATACTAACACTCCTAAATAACATTAAAATCTAGAATAATCATTCAACATTATAGTTCCTAAACAATCGAATAGTAATTACCATTTTTGTCTCTCCATTCCCCATCAGTAGTGCTTCCAATATTTATTTACTTAAAAGATCTTTTCCATCCACTTCCTTGTGTTTTCCTCCTAATTGCCCTTGGACTCCACTTGTAGGTAAAGACTGGGAAGAGCAGCATAGAACAGATATCAAGAGTTTATGGAAATCAGGTAAATTCATGTGTAGTTTGAAATACATATACCACCACTCTTTGTAAGGAAGCGTTGCCTTTATAACACATAAATGCTCTTAAATGGGTGCCTACAGTAGTGGAGGATAAAAGGATGCAGATATTCAAATGTCTGATTTAGATGGATCTTGTCAAATGATTATGATCGACTAGGTGGGAAATGTATCATTTTAGTGGTACTAACAAAACAATTTTTATTTAGTTGCTGGGTTGACAAATGTTGCTGGCTTCGTTTCTGTAAAGCACCTTACAAACTAAAATTCAGTTTCCAGTTTGGTTCTTTATGCATGTTCATGAACTAAATTAAGTTCACTGGTTTTTTATGATCTCCTTGGCATATCTTGCTCTTCTAGCTTGTAATTAATCTTATGGTGGCTAGCTTCTTCCATCTTGTACTCAATTCTCTCTTTTTTTCCTTCCCTTTCCCCTTCAAAAATTAGTTTTAAATTCTGTACAACTGCAACTGGGAGATGGAAATAGAAGGTTTTCTAGCACTCATCATGTCGTGCATGAGCAGGCTCCATAAAATCCAGTAGCCAGTAGAATGAGCGATGTAGTAGAATCCATATTGTATTTTTTTAGCTATTTTATCTATTTATACTTGGTTTTATTTATTTCATTTACTTAATACTTAATATTATGGAAATGCATCCATTTCCTCTGCATTGAACCAATTTATGATACTATTGGAGTGAAACAAGGGATCTAAAGAATGACTAAGGCTAAACTCTATTAGTAACAAGCAAATTCTTTGTATGTAAAAAGTCTCGATATTCTTTGGAGATAAAGGCCAATTGAAAGGGTACACGGACATAGAAGTGTTAGCTAATCTGGTTGTTTTTTCACATCATTTCAATTTTATTGCATCAGTAGAAGAACATCCATGGTGATTGGCTGATGTAAAAGTTTGTGTTCACGAAGCTGGCTTATATTTAATTGCCAAGCGTGCCTATAGAATGTTATTAGTATTGTTTTTTCTTTCTAGTCACATGACATTAGTTAATACTTGGTTGCAGGCAGTCGTTGTAAGTATCGACCCTCGTAGAGTGTACCTCAATGATCCTAGTGATGTGGAGTTCAAGTCTATTAAGTTGACCACCCCAGGCAAGGAGAATTTTCTTGTGCTAATTTTTTTTACTGCTTTGAGATCTGCTAATTAAATACATATTTACTAATTGTTCAGGGTATTCTTTAAATCCATTAGAAGATCCAAAAAGCCTTGCGACTGGTTCAAGTGCTAAACTTGTGGAATGGGTGTGGTAGATCTTGTATAAGAATATTCTCAAGTAAAGATAATATTGATGTTACTAATAACAAGATCCCGAGTCTCACTTGATATCTATCATCATACAGCAAAGTTGTTTAACTGTTATTCATCATTTACCTCTTTCTATTTTCAAGATCTTAACCATGCTTTTAGCTCTCACCATTTCCTTATGCCTTCTCGATGGGCATAGAGTGTGTGTGCATGCATAAGGGAGTTGTGCACTCATATATGTTCTCTGCAACCAGATTGTACGTTGAATGGTTATTACTTATTAGGTTTTCCCAATTGTTTCAGGTCAAAATGGAGAAGAATATGCCTGGTATCAATGCACGGTAAGCTTTATTTTTTCTTCATGCAATTATGACTGAACCTTGATTCTGGAATGGTGGTACTTTTCAATTACACTCTGTTTGACTTGGTTTCTAGCCATCAATTCCAGAAAAATGACAGCTTTTAAAAGCTCTAGAATGCACTAATGTGCTAGGGTGCTGTTTACATATATGTCAGGGTGCATACGTGTAAAACCAAGGTAAAATTTCTGATATTCTATTGCAATATAGTACATTTCAACACCAGGAAGGACTAAGAGGTTCATAGAGGAATGCCAATTTTCTCTCTGCACTTACATACGCTTTAATTTCCGGATGTTACTCTTGACATGTTGAAGCTACATTTGAGTTCCTTCATATGCTCAAATAACTCCACGAATTTTAGGAGACTATAAATTAAATATGTTCCTGAATTATCAAATTTGAGTCAGTCAAACAGAATTTTGTCATAACCACCTTCACCCTGGCTTCAGTGCTGATGGTGGGTTGTTTGAGGTAATTGTACTTTGACACGCTACAAATTCCCAGTCCAGGAAAAATTAATTGACCATTTCTCTTGTTTTTTATCATTTGTTAAGATCAATGGTGGGCGAGAAGGTCGACCAATTGGAGCTTATGAACTTGCAAAAGCAGTTGAAGAGCTGGGGGCTGGAGAAATATTACTAAACTGCATTGATTGTGACGGTGAGGATTCTTATTTCTCAATTTTGAACCATTTCTTCAGAAAATATAGCATGACTGATTTTATTTTTTTTAATCTTCCTAAAAGCGATGGCATTGATATGTGGTTGTCAATGATTTCAAGACTCTGTCTTTGAAACTATAAAATATAATATGATGGTCGCAACTTCTTGGTATTTGTTTTTTGCTCTTTCATATTTATGTAGAAAACAGGAATCCATTCTGTCCTTGACCATCTTCAATACCATTTCAACGGGTTCTAGAGGCTTTATTGTTACCTTCAGTGCACGTGCATTCATATATTGTGTTTGGCGTGCTACAGAATTGATATGTTGTTTCTTTCAAATTTCAAAATTACGATTGTTGCTTTTCAGGTCAAGGGAAAGGATTTGATATAGATCTAGTGAAGATGATCTCCAATGGCGTGAGCATCCCTGTGATTGCAAGTAGTGGTGCAGGCGTTTCTGAACACTTCTCAGATGTATTCTCAAAGACAAATGCATCTGCTGCCCTTGCTGCTGGCATTTTCCACAGGAAAGAGGTAAAGAAAACGTGCTGGTTTTTTATTACTGAATACATTTGACATTTTGAATTGCACCAGCTCTTTCCTTTTATCTTTTCCATGAGATGGCAGATATTGCATTTGATCAACCATTAGAGTTGGAGTTCCTATATTATGAAACTTACAACATGAAAATCTCAAATTCTGCTTGGCTTTTGCTTCCATCAAATGGAGCTTCAGGCATATTCTAATATGTCATCTTCTTTATTGGTTTAACCGCATTGCAAAATCTCAAACTCTCGGGCTTGCAGGTGCCCGTTCAGTCTGTCAAAGAGCACTTGTTGAAGGAAAGCATAGAAGTCAGGATCTAATTCAATTTTGTGTCATTTTTTTTATGCACTGGTTAAGTCAGCATTGTGGGGTGAATCTCTCTGATGACTCGTCCAGCCGTCGGAGCAGGACTTCTTTGGGAAAAAAGAAATGTAATTTTTCTCTCCTTTTCTTTTTCCTTCTAGTACTTCTCTCGCAAATTTCATGAGGGAAACATAAAAAATAAAATAGAAATGTTTATGTTAAATTGCTTTGGAATTTTCTTCTGCTTGTAGGACACCATGCATCGCATTGAATAAAAAAGTTGGTTTGAAATTTAGGCAGATACAGTTTGTTTTTGTGTTATAAAAATATATATTTTTAAAAATAATTTTACTTTTTTTTGTTTTTTCAAATTATTTTGATATATTGATATTAAAAACATTTTTTAAAAAATAAATAATATTATTTAAATGTATCTTTAAATAAAAAATATTTTTAAAAGTAACCTTTATAATATTACTAAATTTCCTGTTGCTGTCATGAATTTTGGTTGTTTAAGTTTAGGAATGTGTTTGGGTTCTGGGTATTATCCTAACCTTGCTGGGATGGTTCGAGTCGAATCTTATTCTTATATTTGAGTTTTTTTTTTTTGGTTAATTATATATGTGCATCTAAGTATTGTTCAAAAAGGGAAGGAAGATAAAGAATAAAAAAAGAGGTCATCAGGTTTGTGGGGAAGGGGCATATGATACTTCCATGTGTAGTCCCACCAAAATTCGACACCGTATTATGTGCGAAGAATACATTCACATCACTTGATTTCTGGCTAGACTTTCTTCTTCACCGAACCCGACTTTTGCCTCCAGCGCCGTACTTTTAAGTGTTCTTCGAAAGATATATATATATATATATATATAAAACCTTAAAGGGCTTTATTAAAGGAAATTTCCAATGCAGTGGCCACTGGTGTACATGACCTCAAAATGACAATTTTGATATATTTACCTCAAAAAACACGTCTCAACTCATAAATTCATTAACCTGAAAATTAGTTTGAGTAGGTTTTTCTTCATTAAATTTTTTTGTTTTTTCATTAAAAAAACCTCAAGAAACAATGTTGTTTCAGGAATTTAAAATAATCATAGTTTAGGTTTGTGCCAATCTTAAAGTTTATTCGCTTAACTTTCAAGTTAGCCTGGTTCTCAAGATGGATCTTAAAACTGTGCTTCAAAATCATCAAAATGTTGATTTGTGCGTGTACTAGATAGGTCTACATCGCACACGGTTAAAAAATTTTCAATGCTAAAAAGAAAATTCAATTAAAGATAATTTAAGATAATTTTAACTAAAATATAATTTGGGATATGAGACTAAAAGACTCAAAGAAAAAAAAAATTATAAATTTCAAGGTTTAACAACCTAATGTCAAAAATGAATTTTTTTTCCTCAAGAAATGCAACACCAAAGAAAACAACCTAGTGATTTGGGAACAAAAAACTAAAATTTAATAAATAAAGGTAAAAAAACCTTAGTTAAGTTAATTTTACCAAGTTAAGTTAATTTTACCAACCTCTTTTGAAATAATCAAACAATAAAAAAAGTGAAAAAATAATGAAACTCAGGGATAAATAATTTAATAAAAATTATAAAATTAAAAAAAATCATAAAAACAATCAAGGAAAAACAATCCAAGTCAACCTCAATCAGTTTGACTAACTCATCACATGTAATATGAAATCACGATAAAAAAATTATATTTAAAAAAAAAACTTAGCAAAAAAGATTAAAATTAAATAAAAAAAACATTGAGTGAGAAAATATAAGTCAACCTGTGTTAGTTTAATTAACCTATACTTAAGATAAACCTATACAAAGAAAAGTGAAAAAAATTAGCTCAACAACTAATAATTTAATGTCAAAGTATGAAATTGTTAAAAAAAAAAACAAACCTATTATCCAGGATATAAAAAATAAGGTAACCATGATTAATTTTATTAATTTATTATCTGGGATATGAAATCATGATAATTGAAAATGAAAAAAATAATGAAGCCAAGGACTTAATAGCTAAATATTAAATGATGATTTTTTTTAAATAAATTTTCAATTAAGGATTGCCTTTTTAGAAGGTAGCTATAAAAAAATAACAAAGTAACATATCTAACTATAAAACAATTTTAAACTCAATCAATACAAATCAAACATGGTATAGAAAATGAAATAAAATAATCATGGGCTAAATTGATAAAAAAAACTAAGAAAATGATAAATAAAAAATTATTAAAGGAATGGGGACTGTAATTGGATAAAAAAATAAAATTAAATATTAAATGAAAAAATTTAAAAAAACAAATCAAGAAAATGATAAAAATATAATAATAAAAAAGAATAAGAATAAAAAATAAATTAAAACAAGAAAAGTGTAAAGCATAAAAATAAAAGAATTAAAAGTAAAAGAACTAAATTAAATAAAAAACTAAATTAAATAAAATATCAAGAATAAAATTACAAAAACATTGAAAGTTAAAAAAACTTCAACCATAGCCCACCTTCTTTACAAGTACACATAACATCATTAAAAAGAGGATAAAGCGCTTCTTCAGAATCATGGTGGCACAAGGACCATGGCTACCACAAAATCCTTCACGCACCACTTAAATAATATAAATTTATATGTTTGAAATTTTTTATAATAATATTTTAAAATTTAAAATTATCAAAATATCTATGAAAATATTTTAACGATAAAACTAGTTGAAAATTAACCAAAATATCCTCGTGAATAACTTTTGTTTCTTTGAATTACAAGGCAGTGCCTTTTTACTATTTTAAAAAATATAAAAATCCACATATATATATTAAAAAATATTTTTTTTTATTTTTAAAATTTATTTTTAACATCATTATATTAAAATAATTTGAAAACAATAAAAAATTTTAATTTTTTTAAATAAAATATTTTAATTCAAAAAAATACTTTTAAAAAACAAAAATAAATGTACTCTTTTATAAAATCCATATTCTTAACACAGGAAAATTTCTAAGCCCCCAGGTAATATCAATATTTATCCCCTTTTTAGAAAAAAATATCCTGTAGTGGTTATTTGTTGCAAGACTGTGTTGGTGCAGTCAATCATTATATATATATATATTTTTAAAACCAGGTTTTACATTGATCCAATCCTAAATTAAATAATAAATTAATATATTATCAAATTAATCTATCAAACCCAACTGGATCAAGTCCTATAACTAATCTCTTTAGGTTTCGTTTCGTAGTAGCGTGGCCAACCACGCAATTGGCTTAGCTACCAAACAGGCCCTTAACAGTTTCCTCCGCTGTCGGCTTTCTAATACAACCACCCCTCACAAGATTTCTTGAATAACATTATCATCAGCAGGTATTCCTAATTCTCGAGCAGGCAACATATTACTCCATATCCAAACAGGGATGTTCAACTCCACGTACGCGTGTCACAATCTAACCTGAGCATCACAGAAGAGGAAGGCGCACTTGAGTGACGCACAGGTGCAAAAGGGCATCACAATTACTCCGTCAGTCACAACTCACAACCAGTCACCAAACCCTAAAAGATTTCATCTTCTCTAACAACAACATTTCTTCTCTCCGTTCAGTATATTGCTCGCAATGGCTGCTGCTCGTATCAGATCAGGCCTCCCTCTTCTCAACAGGATTTTGAGATCTGATTCTCTATCTACTCAACGATCGGCTATTCAACGCTCCGTCTTGACCCCTGCTTTCGCCGCATCTCAGGTAACAAAATTATCCAATTCAAATACAGAGATTTTTTCGTAGAAACCAAACGGAGCGTTATTTCGATTTGTTTTTGGAGTTCGATGCCTAATTTTATTTATATTCAATAATATTTCATTTTCTCGGAGACGAAACGAAGCATTATCGGCTTCTGACAGGCGTTATTCTCGAAATTTTTGATCGCTCTATACCTAGTAATGATTAATTTACTCGATGCAATGAGGCATCTAAATTTGTTGGGCCATTTTGTTGTTGCAGCCCTCAAAAAATCTCAGCACTTCAACCGCGCAGAAGGAGGAGAAAATCAAGGTAATTAATCTCATTGGCATTTTAGACTTTGGTTTCTCTCATGCTACACATATTTCATGTGATTTTGTGAACCTTATGTTGATTGCCATGTAAATATAAGGAGGATTTTTTACTGTTGTTGCTGCATCTTACTGGGCAGTGTTTGAAAATTGTTCTGCGACACTGTCTGCTTAGAATAAGAAGAATTTTTTTATGAAACTCTTTTTTTTTTTTCCTTTTTCTGAATTCATGCTCCTATGGTATCACGAGAAAACGGTCACAGTAATATAGAAATCTAGTAAATGATGTTTTGAAACCTGAGCTGACTAGATTTCCAGGGCTTCTGAGTAATAAATGTAAATCAGCATCTATTCCTCACTCTGTTAATGCATGGGAATTTTGGGAAGTCTATAAATCTAGTAAATAGAGGTCAAAGCTAAACATATATTGAAGTGCAGAGATAGTCATGCAAAATCAGAAATTAGCTGCATTTATTTGTTTTAATCCTGATTTGGTGGTTTTTTATGGTATTAGTTGCCTATCACTTTATACGGGGGAACTGGAAACTATGCCTCTGCTTTGTTCGTAGCGGCCAAAAGGTCTAAGGTGCTGGATCAGGTTGAGTCTGAAATTCTTGACCTCATTGAGGCTTCAAAGAAAAGCCCAAAATTTTCTCAGTTCTTGAAGGACTTGTCAGTGCGAGCTGATACTAGAGTCAAAGCCATTAATGAAATTTGTGCTACAGCAAAATTTTCAGAAATCACGAAGAATTTCTTGGGTAAGATAAGCTTCTCTTGTAATTGGTATTTGAAGCATGAGAACTGAATCTTTCTGATCATAGTGAATTTTAAGTTCTTGTGGTAAATATTCAAGCAACATGTAGATTAATGTATTACTGTCTTTCATTGGGCCAGCATAAATTTAGCTTTTGTGTATTTGTGCTCAATGCTATGAATTTATAGAAATTTCCCTAGCACTTCTGTATATCTTTGTTCAACACTTCTGTATATCTTTGTTAAAGTGATTTTTTTCTATTAATTAAGTCTGGACATCTGGCTTAGCTTAGCTGATAAATCTCTTGGTTATCCCATGCACTTAGGATCGAAATGCTTCCCCAAACCCTATATCTGCTTCTGGGAATTTTAAGAAACGGACAAAGGCTATTACCTATCGTAAAGCTCGAAGTTCAAATCTTTATGATCTATGGCTAATTGGTATTCTTATTGTTTTATGCATTCTTACTTTGGCTAAACTAGTCTGATTGTCTTTGGTTTTGTTATTATCATTTCCTCCTTGACATGATGGTAATATGGCTTGGTAGATAAATGATGAACTTTTAAGCATCTGCTGGATCTTGAGGAGTTACAAGATTGTCCTCTTTCTCGGTAATAGGAGACAGTATGCTCCATAAGGATATTTCATAGGTGGATTGCAGCTTCCTGAGGGGATGGGATCTTGATGTTCTATGTGTTGTTGGCTAGTCTAGTAGCTTATTTATACTATGATGTGATAGAACTAACACATTGACACCAGAAGCTAAAGGCCCTCTTGCAGTTTGTTATCTTAATAGGCTGTCCTGCATTGGGTTGGAACTGTAGCTGCAGGCCTTTTGACCTTGTTTCCTAAAGCATACATAGTCATTTGGATCCATCTGTCTTGCAAATTTTACCTTGTACTGAACTTCACTTATATCAGGCTTGAACTTATACCAATGTTATGCTTTATATTTGATATACATATAATGATAAAGTGGCATTTCTTTTTACCATGTTGACATTGTTATACCAAAATGAATCTACGTCAATCTTCTTTCGATGAAATCCTTTGTTGAAGAAATTTATTATTATATGACATTTCATTGTAATTTATTAGTATAGCTTCTTGTTGATCTCTTGGCAATTGATAGTAATTATTCTTGCATATCACTGCATCATGATGTTCTGAAAGTTTCTTTATTGCCTTTTTACCAGTTATAGTGGCTGAGAATGGGAGGTTAAATTACTTGGAAAGCATTGTAAATAAATTCAAGCAGCTGACCATGGCAGACAAGGGGATAATAAAAGCTATTGTCACAACTATCATGGTAAGTTTGGCTGTTCAGTGGTAAATATTTTTGTTGAAAGTGCAAAATAATGACGACCATTATATAACTTGTATGGTTAGCCTTTGGCACTTGGCCTGTTTGCAACTTGTATGTTCAGTCTATCGCACCTGGCCTGTCTTTGATTTTTATTTTTTTTCCTTTTTCCTTCCATTTTGTTTTTCCTTTTTAGGGTACATGAGACACACTTTCTGATATTCTTCTGTTATAGATTTTAAGGATTCCCTTCCTTGTACATGGTTCTTTTCAATATTATATTGGGTTACACTCTCGGTTATTCTTAATGGAGTTCTTGCTCATTGAAAGTATGTAATGCAATCGATAAAGAGAAGCAAGATTAAACCACTAAAGAGCTCTGCTTTGTAAAAATAATATATATATAAAAAAAATCTTAAGGGGACACAATTATTGCTTAAGTTTGATATGGTGCTTATTCCATGCCATCCATGTCTTTTCCAGTCTACAGTAGGCTATATTTGAGTAATTTTATGGTGCTTAAGAAGTAACTAGCGAGATCTTGTTAGTTAACGTCTGTGATCCACTTTAAAGAAATGGAGAGATAAGTAGGAGAGAGAAATCCTAAGTGAAGATATTCTTATTATTTTTGGTGGGTTATGAATTTTATATTATCTCTTCTTTGTGTTTGTTTCTTTCTTCAAAGTGGGTTCTAGAGAGTAACTATTAGGATGTTACAGGTACTCCCCAACACCATAAAATTTTCCTCCATATTCTTAGCTCCCCTCGAGTTGTGAGCTAGTTAGGATTTTATTGAAATGCAACATGAGAGGTCCATCCATGTCTTTTCCAGTATACAATAGGTCATATCCTCAGGCCCCTTCAAGTTGCTAGCGAGTTAGGATTTTCTTGAAATGCAAAATGGAGATCAGTGAGTTTGCCTTTTGTTTTCTTTAGTTGTCTTTAATCTTTCCTTTTCCGTTGAAGTAGTTTGACTTTGTTTTCTAATTGGGAGTACATGCGCATTTAATGTTTGAAGTACCAGAAATTTATATAATCAATTGATGCTTTCACTTCATATAGCTTTTGGCATTAGTTAATCATTGCACCGTCATTTTATTTCTCTAGAAAAATAAAATTATCTTAATGCTTCTTTATCTACCAATCAATTGGTGTTTTGTACACTAGGTCGGGCATCTCCACGGGCAAAGAAATTTTGATGTAATTTGGATTTTGTAATAATTTTTGGCTACGTTCACATGCTTCATTCCATACCTTGAATAATGCTCTGCTCAATTTCATATTTTCTTGTGACCTAAAAGCCTAGTTGTGATCCTTGCTATGTAAAGTGCTTGTTGAGTTCAGAGTGTTTGCCTCTTGATATTTAGAATTTACTGTTACACTCGTATGCCAGCCCCTACCCCCACAAGAGGAAAAGGAATTGAAGGAAACACTGCAGGATATTATTGGACAAGGGAAGACCGTCGAGGTCGAACAAAAGGTGAACATTATTACCCAAATTAGTTAGTTTGATGCTATGCCACGGTGAAATTTATTCTGTCTTATTTTGTGCCAGATTGATCCTAGTATTCTTGGGGGGATTATGATAGAGTTTGAGCAGAAGTTGTTTGACATGTCCATAAGAACGAGGGCCAAGCAGATGGAGAGGTTCCTGCGTGAGCCTGTGGACTTTGATGCCCTCTGAAAGGTGCCACAGCTAATAACATCCAAGTTTTCCAGGTTACCTATGGACCAATTTCTGTCAATGCGCCATGAAGGAAAAGTTATCTGTATTTCTTGTTTGGATTTGTTCACCTGTACGGCACCCTTTTGACATGGGATGTTCGCAAATAAAAATCTGTGCAGGCAATCATTAACACACCTTTACTTTCTTGCTGAGATTTTGGTGATACTAAGTTTTTGAATGTTACAGTGTTCAAAGATTACTCACCTGCACATTGAATTTAAGCGCACATGTGCTCGCATTGGGCTCTTTTGTGTTGTCTTTCATTTTCCTACAGCAGCTAGTGTGTTGTTGGATGCTGACTAATTAGTGCGGAGTTCATGATATTTTTGATGCGTGAACTTTTTATTTGAGTGCACCAGCTTTTATTTTTTCTATTTGAGTGTGAATTTTCATATTTGTTTACTTTTGTAATATTAGATTTCATTAAATGCACGATGATGTGGTCATTGAATTGGCGTTGACATTACACACCGAGTATACATGAACATTGAGTGTATTTTTTATGTTCGAGTGTTTGTACTTTTAATTTTTTTTAACTGGATGCTTCCAACCTTCACATTTTTATATAGAACATATTTAATCAAGGTAAACAAAATATTAAAACATACAAAAAATAGTGATAATAAACTCTTCAAATTAAAAGAAAATAAAAATAACAAGGTGAATTGTCCTAATTTATTAGTCTTTTTTTTTCTTTTTTTCACGAACTAAACAAATATTAGCTGGTAAGATTTCTTGATTATGTTCTAAATACAAATTTTTTATATCAAACTTTCTTTCATGTGTGTGTACAATGATCTCATCTATGGGCGTGTATACAATCTTTGATCCCATTTATACTCGCATGCAGAAGTTTCATATAAAACTGCATTTATTTTCTTTGTTTTCTTTCTTTTTTATTTTTCATTTTCTTACCCAATCATGGCCCACACAAATTTATTTTCTTACCTGTCTATTCTTATTTTTATTTAATTTTTACTACTATTTTATCATCTTAATTTATAATTTTACTTAGCTTGGCCGAAGTAAGAATTTGAAGTTGATATTTGCTAACTTTGAAAATTACAATTATTCAATTGATAGATTTTTAAAAATACACTCAAATAGATAAAAAAACAAAGGTGCTTGCACTCAAATAGAAAATAAATTCAAATGTGCATATTTGATTAGGAATAAAGTGTAATATCCATAAACATGCTGACATATCAATTCAATGGCTATGTTTGCATGTATTTGACAAATCCAACAGAAACATTTAATTAAAAAATTTGAAAGTTTGTACTCTAAAATATTTTGAGCAAATGTAAAAGTTGGTATGCTGAAACAGAAAAAAATAATTAAAAATCATTAACTCAATTACTTGTATTTGAGATTACGGTGTATAATATTTTTTATATTAATATTTTAAAATTGTTATTGAGAAAATTAAAAAAATATTAACTTAATATTTTTTCAAAACACTTTTATTTTTAAAAACATTTAAAAACAAGAGCTGTTAAATTTAAAAAACGCACAACAGCAGATGCGGGTAAGGTTATGGTGACAAAGTAGCAGCTGTGAGAATCTCTGAGATTCTCTTCCCATATGATTTCCAATGGCACCTCATCCAAATGTATGCGGTTCATTATTAGCGAGAGTGTCATTAGAGCTAGCGGCATCATTATTACCTGTACTTTCCTACTATAAATTGCTTTGCAATCAGACAAATTAGGGATCAGCAATCATGGCTGAATTGATAAAAGCCCATTCGATGTCTTGATTGAGCGAAGCTGTTTAGCATTGAAGGGCTAACGCATAATATGAATTATGAAGCTATCTATTTCTTAGCATTAGGGTTGGAACATGGAAGCAACAACAGTGGCGTTTTGTACATATAAAATACACATGAATGCATGGACATTGGATACATAACACCAGTGGTTTGATTATTAGAACAACTTCATATCATGAAACCTGACATTGCTCCACACTATCGAACACTCATTACGACTTCCACTGAGAGATTTGCTTGATTGATATAAATTTTCACGTTTGAAAATGGCTCCAAAACTTTGAAATTGGAGTTTTGGAATCAGGGATTTATGTTTATATACAATTGCCTCAGATATGATTATTGAATGATTTGACAACGAGACGGCGGCATCAACCTCAGTTTTGATTTTATTTTTTAAGAAAAGACACTTAAAACAACATTATTTTGATAACAAACAACCCCCACTAAACTGTGTTTTCAATAAAATTATATTTTTTTAATTTTTAGTATTAGAAAATATTTTTTTTGTTTTCCTACAGCTCATCATAATTTTTTTTTGAAATTTGATGTGGTTGCTTAATTTAATATGAGTATCTAATTTTACTATAATATAATTAAATTAAAAACATTATTTTTTAAAAGTCATACAACTCATCTATATTCATTATTAATAATTAAAAACATGAATTGAACATGTTAATTTAAGTTGATTTAAACTATTTTAAAATATTATCTTTTCTATATTAAACTAAAAAGGAAAAAATACTAATGAGACAAAGAAAAAAATATTGACAAAATAATTTATTATAAATGAATTTAAATTATTATGCTAGGGAAAAATACGAATGAGATAAGGAAAAATCATACTGGCAAAATAGTTTGTTACAAATTAATTTAAATTATTATGCTATTTATAAAAAAATATTTTGTATATCTAAATAAAAAAACAAGAGGCTCCTCGCAACACAATATAAAATTTTTTTTAATTAGTATTAACAAATTTTTTTAATATTAATCTATACAAATAATCATCAACTCTATTTTATTAAAAATATTCATCAAATCTTGAGCTCACAATTTTTTTTAACGCTAAAAAACCCACTTACAAATTTTGTGCTTTTTTTACATTCAATTTTTTTTAGGGTCACCCGTAGCAAAACACGAGTAAATTATCTAGGAAAAGAACAAAATTGAACAGGCGCATGGACGCCAATTATCTAGCTTCCCACAACACTAGATAAAATATCTTAATTGATATTTATATATAAGTTTTTCAACTTAGTTTTTAGTTAATGTTGATAATTTTTTAAATATTATTAATATATATATATATAATTCTTAAATAATTTAATTAAATGACTGCATTAAATTTTTTAATTATTTGCTAATTTTTTTTATTCATATATAACTCCTGCATGTTTTTTTTTTTAAGTTACAAAAACTTTTGCGACAACTTGGATTAGGGCGCGGACAAACTAACTATACAACGATAGCAATATGGCCAAGAAAAACTAAAAGAAAAACGCAGCTCGAGGTTGGGTCCCTCTTTGTTAGCAGATCAAAACTTCACTGTTACGAATCAACCTTTGCTACCCCCCCCCCCCCTCCCCTTCCCTCTGTATTGGAAAGCAATCAGTCCAAAACGTATAGTATTTTCTCATTAAACCTGACGAAGACGAGCGAAACTATTGCCAGCTTCAATGTTTTCAACTTCTTAAGATTTTTCTTCAGTATAAGTTGGTTTCAGTGATCCTTGAAACCACATATATAAATATATCAATTACTAATAATATTCAAGATCGCAATTGGGGATATATATAGCTTCAATTTAAGGTGTTTCCTCGTTGAGCTTATGCTCAGTGTTTTTTTTCTTCTTTCTATATGTACTAGAATTATTATTTTTTTGTTTTTTTTGGGTGATTTATATATTGATAATGACCAATCCACACAAAACGCGGATCTTATGCTAGTCAGTACTGCAACATTGGAAATTAAGGAAGTCATCTCGAATGTTTGGTTCAAATATTGTTTGCATGAGAAGTGATGAAGAGATGGAGACCCATGGAAATTATACCTGGTCATGAAGATCTATCTCGAGTGAATTAATTAGCTCAGATATAATAATTTCTGATGTGTGACTTGTTTTACAATGGAAGCAAATCATGTTCTCTCTTTGATCTCTACATGAAAATATAATAATAAATCAACTCATGTCTTAGCCATGTATGTAGAACAAACTCAGGGAAAAGAAGGGCTGGTGGATCGTGATCTACATTACAAAGGCTAGCAAATAATTGAACTGATCACTTCTCGTGGGGGGCATTGTTAAAAAACCTCCATCTCCATTTTATCACTCTCCGTTTTGGCATTGATACCCTAAAAAGGAAGGACACTCATAGCGTCGTGGACCTTTTAAGGTGATGAATACATTGGGCTACATTATAGTCGATCAAAATATTTTACTTGTCTTCACTTCTGTTTCATGGTTCTCGAGAGATCTTTTTTGCTTTTTAAGTCATAATTTGATCTAGCACTGTCGAAAATATTTGCTTTTGGCCCCTTATATCTGAAGGCAGACAAAGATATGTACATTTCTGGGCACGAAGTTAACAACTATCTAGGCTACGTGGTCTTTCTTGTCTTCCTAACAAAGTCGAACATGTTGCTTAGGACAGCCTCATAAGCATGATCGAGGTAGATTTTCTTTTTCTTTTTCTTTTTTTGGCCTGGACAGCTGTGTTTAGACAGAAGAATGCTTTGGAACCATTTGAGTAGCTTCAGAGTTTTGCAGTAGTTGCTTTTTACCAGAAAATTTGCTGCAGTCCTTGTCAACACAGAGGAATAGAGGATCAATGACTGAACAACTCCATAACCCTTTTGTTTCACTAGAATTGACCAAGACTAGCTCTCATCTAATATTTATTTGGCTTGGAAAATGACAAATTTGAAATTGCTGATACCGTATATATTTCCTTTCCTATTATACATGAAATGCTTCCATAGAGCAATTCGTGGCATGTAGGGAAGAGGGGGTTAGGTAAGGAAAGGAAATTGCTATAAGATAGATAGCTCTTCCAGCACATAAGAAAATGAAAGCTACGAGGTATCCTTTTGCCTGAGATAGCTAAAATGCTCAAATTCTAATTTTCTGGTCTACATATCAAATAGTGCCAAGCTTGTTGATCACTCATGAAGACCACCTGTCAAGGTCATTTAGTTCCGCTTCAAAGTGAGAACATGTTGGTATTGATCATTCCTGAACTTAATTAATAATTAATTTTCTGCCTTAATTATCTTGCAAAAAGCAACAAACAATACATGATATGTGTGTATATATATATATATATATCATGGTCCCGCAATTTGTTGTTTTAGAAGTGTATATGTATAGGATAAATCTATAACAACATTAATAATTAATGTTATGATTATGAGGATATGGAATAAAGATCATTTTGAATATTAGATTAATTATATTCTATAATGATGTTGGGGTTTTAAAAATTGAAAAGCAAAAGCCAAATTAATAGACAAGAAATGAAATACTTCTGCAGAAATTTCTTTGAATTGATGAATATATAAATGTTCTGCTTTCAACTGTTCACATAGCCTTACAAGACAAGCAAATGTCCTTATTGGAAATGAACAGAAACCTTTATCTATGAACACAGTCATGCCAATCTTACTGATGTTACCATTATCTGCTTAATTAGCTCATTAATCTCTTCCTTCATCCTTCTTGTCCTTTTAGGTCCTCAACTAATTAAACTAATTAACACATGAAACGGACATAGTTTTGTACCTACAGCTATATATAGAGGACTAATTAATGACACCTATCTTGTGCTTCCTAAAATGATTAATCAGGTACTAGCACTTATGATGGACGCTCTGATTCATCTTTCTGTTTTTTTCCCCTGGATATACGATCACTTTTATTTTGTCACACGACATATAATCTTATTAAGTTGCATGACAGCAAGCATTTTAGGGAAAAGAAAGCGCTTTGGCTGCAAAAAGATATCTCTTTTCTATAACGAGCTTTCTGTTAGTAGGAAAATGAGGAAGTAATTTGCTTGAGAAGCAAATACTATCAGGCTGTCAGCTGATAATAAAGAGATTATGTTTGAATGTAATTCACGTTAGCTAGCTCGTAATCTTAATCAAGATCAACAGACAGGCATGTAACGAATTAATATGCAACAATAATTTTGCCCTAGCTAGAGAAAATGTTGTACTAAAAGTACCTGTGCATTTCTTCTCTCTGGATTTGAAGCCTGCAACCCGTGTTTTAGAAGTATAAACCTAGAGAGAGAAAGAGAGCATTATGTGAAGTGGAAGCAAAATTGCACCTGTCTCATACACACATGATGATTACCTTGTGAGTGAAGAAAAATGCATCGAAAAAGACAAGATAGAGTCAAAGACAAGAAGACCAACCGTTCCTTCTCTTTCTCTATGAGCCAGGGAGGTCCCCCTCCAATCCGTTTTCCACTCTACCCATCAACCAACAACAGACACAAATATTGCTCTCTCTATTGATCTTTCTCTTCATATTCTTTTTGTAAAGCAAACCCCACAACCATCACAATCATCGTCAGTCTTACCACTCCATGAAGCGTCCTCCCCCCCTCCCCCCTGATACACGACTACAAATTAACAATATTTATCATTTACCTAGCTATATAGCTTTCTCTCATTTCCATCAAACAAGTTAAGATTAAGAGAAGAAAGGCTCCCGTAGTACTAGCTAGCTAGCTGATCAGAGTATACTATCAAACACAATGAGGAAGCCGGATCTAGTGGGCAAAGATAGAGTACCGAGCAATAGTAGTATTAACAAAGCCAAACTTAGAAAGGGTTTATGGTCACCAGAGGAAGATGAGAAACTCATCAAGTATATGTTAACTAATGGACAAGGGTGTTGGAGTGATATTGCTAGGAATGCTGGCTTGCAAAGGTGTGGCAAGAGTTGCCGTCTTCGTTGGATTAACTATTTGAGACCCGACCTCAAGCGTGGCGCCTTTTCTCCTCAAGAAGAAGAGCTTATCATCCATTTGCACACTATTCTTGGCAACAGGTACTTCTTTTTTTCTTTATTCTTCTCTTTTCTATATAACGGTCAACCAAATAATGTTAATATATATATATATATATATGTATATATATATATATATATGTATGTATGTATAACATTTTAATTATGTCAACAATCCCAGTTGCTGGCGCTGTTTCGTTTTGTAAATACATCAAGATACTCTTGGATCGATCGATCATGCATGGATAAGAAAAGAAAAAGAAAAAGGAAGCTAGCAATTACTTAAACAAATTGGTAATCAGACCTAGTTTAATCACTTGTAAATTCAGAAGGTATAGTAGTACCAGCTGTAACAAATGTGTAGCGTAGACAAGTTGCAATAATGTTAATTATTCATCAGTTTCGTGACTAGAAAAGTATAAAAACCTCCCAGACATTTGTAGATATTAAGTGAATAAAAACCTCCCAGACATTTGTAGATATTAAGTGGATATAACATTGAATGACAGTAATATTCATGCACATTTTGCCTTCTCTTTATATTATTTTCACCTAGAGGCTTTGAGGAGTTTGTCAATGTGTGTATATATGCTAAACTATGTATTAACTTCTCTTAATTTACTGGATTATGCCATTGGCTCCTAGCTCCAGTGGGTCATCAATTTGATATGCCATGTGAGAATATATGTAGTTTGCAGTTGGTTTTATAAGTTTGTTATATGGACCGAATAGTTTACCAACAGTTAACAAATTCTGATATGCCTCTTATTTGGAGTTTTCAGCTTCATTTAATTTGATCACCCATAAATCATTACCGTTCTGCACAATTTTCGCTGAAATTCTCATAGCACTTATCATGTTTTAATCCAAATTGGTCTAGTGCATGCTATAAAAAATCTTAACAATAGAAAAGTTAAAATGAACAGTTCTGAAAAAATCTCCTACGCACACAAAAAAAAAGAGCACTAATCAACTTTTGTCGCCCTTTTTTCAGAGGTTTCCTTTATGCTTAGTAGAATCTGTTCAGAAACAAGACGAGAAAAGAAAGGAAATGTATATTCTGCCTAGTAGGGAGAGAAATAAGCGTGTGCCCATCCCTGCCTTTTCAGCTTTCAGTATAACTAAGATGCATGCTTTGAATATATATATATGGATACGTGTTTGTTACAGACTCACAGTTATGTATTTAAACAAAGCAGGTGGTCTCAGATTGCGGCACGTCTTCCAGGAAGGACAGACAACGAAATAAAGAATTTCTGGAACTCCACATTAAAGAAAAGATTGAAGATCAATAACACTTCCACATCCTCACCAAATGACAGTGATTCATCAGAGCCTAGAGATCATGCCGTAGGAAATATCATGCCTATGCATGATCCTGACATTATGACTCTATGCATGGACTCATCTTCCTCATCATCCATATCCATGCAAGGTATGATCACAAGCAACCAATTTGATTCTTTCTCCATGCTCAACAACCGCTATGATGTGACTGGTGCAGCAAGTTTATTTGACATGTCCACATGCTTGACACAAGTGGGCATGGGAGATGGATTTTATGGTGATCATTATGGGATTTTGGAGGCCAATAATAAAACGGGGCTAGAAAGTGATCTTTCTCTTCCACCATTAGAGAGTAGAAGCTTTGAAGAGAATAATACAGTGAGTAATAACAGAATTGGCATGAAAAGCAGCAGCAGCAGCAACAACAACAACTGCTTTGATAATACTTGCTTCGATAATACTTGCTTCAACAATACTGATCAGAGATTTAAAGTAGAGGACATGTTGGGGCTTGAAAATCATTGGCAAGGAGAAAACTTGAGAATGGGAGAATGGGATTTTGAAGGTTTAATGGAAAACATAACTTCCTTTCCTTTACTTGATTTCCAAGTAGAATAACCATCTACCCTTACCCCCCCTTCTCATAAAGCTACCCTTTGCTATCGATGCTATGTCCTAGGAAATTTTGGGCATATACTTTCTTCCTCAAAATTTTACCAAAACAAACTTCTTTTTCAAACTTTCTTGTTTGGTGCCCTCAAAATTTTTTATTTTTGAAAAAAAAATCCTTTTTTTCCCATCAATATTGTGCTTGCTCTCTCTATACCTTTTGTTTCTTCCAGCTGTGAAAGAAGTTTATGCGTGAACACTTCCTTATTGTTGGAAAGGCATGCAATAAGTAATGCAAATTAGAGATTAGAGGTGGCCAGAGATTCTTTGTATGTAATTGGATCGGTCTTCGAGGCATTCGGTCATTTCTTGGAACGCGTTGGTGCAACAATCATCGTTCCCTTGAAGGAGAGAAATGTGAATAGCAGTGTAGAAAGTAGAAAGGGAAATAAAGGCATGATTAGTAGGTGAATTGTTTAGTAGCATGTACAAATTATAAACAGAAAATAATGAGGAGGTGAAGGCTGTTATTAGTGGGAGATGAGATGTGATGAGAAGGATAATGTAACATACCTTACGTTAATAAGAAGAAGCTTGTTTCATACAGTCAAAGACTCTTTCTCTACGTCTTATTATGTGTAATAGGTGCTCCTGCTGGTCTACTGAACTTCAATCTATCAATCAAGATGTAATCATAAGTTACTTAAATCTGACATCAATTAATCTCACTCAGCATTTATATTAGAATATACCCATTTTCCCCCAAATTAAAATAAAATCTCTTTACCAAACGTGTCAAATTAATTGCCGAAGATAGAAAATGAATATTATCCGTCAAAGAGAGGTTTCTGACCTGTTTGATCCCAAGCGGAGTAAGTCAAAGTTTTGAGTTTAGCTAGCTTGGCTGTAAGTGCCGCGGATAGGACCAAACTCTCTTTTAACATTTAAGAAAAGTTTAGAAAACAGTAGTTTTTTCAAAGAAAATGAGATTTGGGTTAATTTTTTTATTAATGTAATGATATAATTAAAAAAATATAAAATAATAAAAATATGGTTGGATCAGATCAAGTAGTGTTAACATACAAAACTTGTGACCTATCATATTAAATTAAATAAGGATAATTCTATAAAAAATAAAACAAGAAAAAATCAAATGTAAGAAAGAATTTGAGAAAATCTAAGCAATTCTAATTTTATCTTTGACATTTATGACCTGAAAGGATGACAAAATCCTGATAAATAAAATATTAATGTGTAGAATAAAAATAAAATTCAAATAAAAAAATTAAAAATAAAATAAATATTTATAAAAAAATAAAACCTAAATCTGACATAAAATACCATGACTATTAAAAAATAATTCAGTTAAAAAATGATATAAATGAACTAAAGAATGATATAAAATATTAAGGGATGATTGAAATGATGATTTAATTAAGAAAATAATTAAAAGAATAAGATCTAAATCTAAAAGGCAAAGAAAATTAAATGAGTGGTTAAATTAAAAACAAAATTTAATTTTATAGATTATTTAAAATAAAAATAGTAATAAAAAATAAAAAATCAATAGCTGCTTTGAAAACATGCAGTGAAGGCTTTGAAATCGAGAAGAATAGAAGAAAGACATAAAGGAAAAAAATACGATTATCAGTGCAAAACCCAATATTTCTTGACCACACATGTTGCTCAATAAAAAAAACAACACCGCGAGGATTAAAATACCGTTACGGAAGTCAGAGTTTGGCCACCATACAACACCATACACATCATCCAAACAATGCAGGAGCGTTCATGTATGCTCCCGTGAACTTCATGTACAGCTGATTTTTTTAAATAAATTAATATTATATATTGGTAACTTCATGCCTAAATACTAAAGTGTCCTGGATTTTGGTAACTGCAAAAATACCACGTGGAAAAGAGAATGAAATCCCTTGAGCAAAGACAAAGATAAATTCAATATAAAGACAACTGATGGAAAAATTAAAAATGTCCTTTTCTGTTTGTGCATTATTTTTTAATCCAAAGGATATGTTAATCATTTTACTATGCAAATAAATAGAAAAAGACTAATATACCCCTATTTTCTTTTATTTTATAGAACAACAGTAAACAATAATATCACCATCCCTTTTATTTTATTTTAATGAGGCTGAGGATAATCAATGGGGTTAGACAAGATAAGTTTACCTAATCCATCTCATCATCAACTGTCTTACTTGTTAACATCTTAACGTTATAACCTATAAATATTACCTCCGTTGGCGCTCCGAAAAAAGCATATTTTATGAAAAGAAAAATCAAAATAAGTGGGCAAAAGGAGTAAAAAATCCCTAGTCCAATTCAAAAAAAAAAAATTAATTATAATTTTGTAACTATAATTTATTAAGACTAATATATATATATATTAGTCATACTCAAGTTAGTCACCCTTAATTTACAAAATTAATTTGAGAAATAAAATGAAATTGGTAGAATGACTAAATTATAAATGGTTTTAAAATATAGAGTGTTAATGTCTGAATCTATAATGACTAATTAATTAATTTAGTAAAACTATAGGGACAGACTTTATAGCATACTAAAAAAACAAAAAGGAATAAAAAACAGATGCGACGCCTGAGAGATTCGAACTCTCGCGGGGAAACCCCATGTACTTAGCAGGCACACGCCTTAACCACTCGGCCAAAGCGTCGCTGGATGTCTGATGGATACATTTATTTATTACAAATATTATAAGGCCAAGCTATCTAAGCTAGCCCAACCTGATGAAAGTCATGAAAGCCCGAAGGCTGCAAGCCCAGGAGGTCCTTCGGGCGACTACTATCTGCCCGAGACTATTAACAGCTCAACAATTTTTTAAAGTATTTTTTATAAGAAAATATAATTGAAATAATATTTTTTATTTTTAAAATTTTATATTTTCATATAAAAATAATATACAATTAAAAAATTAAATTTTTTAAATTTTTTTAAAAATATAAAAATAAATAGTTTCTAAAAACCTAACCGTTTTATTTAATAGCAATGCATAATGTTATCATTATTTTTTTATTTTGCAATTTTTTTTCTATAGTCACCTTGTCCTCCACTTCATGAAATTTCAAGTATTTAGTGTCAGCATTGTCAAGAAGCGTATATATCGTTTCTGTATTTGATTTGGACAAATTAGCTCATCACAATACTTCATATTACTGCAATGCCATTATATGAATAAAATCGCTTGCATCTCTATGTGAAATGAATTTCACGGACCAAAAAAAAAAGTAAGCCCGACGTTGCATTCCACATCTCCCCTCATAGTCACACAACCTTTTGAGAGGATGGTCTAGATCCTAAATATGTCCATTAAACACCTAGATGGAACAATCTCTAATAATGGTGAAATCTTCGAGCCCTAATTTTTACGAAAAGTCACAAATTCAACAATGTTTTGGGTGGCCGTAGGGATTTTGATCGAGAATTTGATCGTGCCAACCAAAATCCGGAGGAAAACACTAACCTCGAGAAACGAATATAAATAACAGGAGGTCCACTATCGATCTAGTTTCGATTTATACAATATTTTTGGTCGTGATGATGATGATGGAAGTGGGAATCGCAATTCATAACGTCGTGCTATAAAAGAAAAGGCAGCTCAGATATTTTATTTATCAATGTTCTCACTATTACCTTCAATCATGACCATGGATGGACACTCTTGTATCTCAATCCATCATCTCTTCAAAAGCAAGGCATATTCATTCAAAACTTTGCACGGTATCCACTGCTCATTCTAATCGAGTATTCCTACCCTGGACAGCATTTTTCTCAATCACTCCATGATAAACATTAATCGACTACTGTAATGGATTCAATTGATCAGCCAACCAAGTTTATTGTTATTATTATTATTATTATTATTATTATTATTATTTTGGAGAGGAAAAAAAAGGGTATATTGATTTAAACTATGAAGATTACTTGATCGATCGATATAAGTTAATTAAGTAATTAAGGTTAAGGTTGATGAACCAGAGACTATATGATTCGGTGCAGCTTGGAAGCATAGGGCATGTCTATCAGAGCGCATAATAGAGAGACCCATAGAATAATTACAGGGATGAGGGCTAACCGGCTAAGAACGCGCGCAGCCTATTTTCTTTATTGAAGAAGGCCCTTTTGTCTGCTTTTTGGCAAAGACAGGAGCCTTTTCCACATGTAAAAAAAGAAAAAGAAAAAGAAAACACAATTAAAAGAGAGAAAGGAAATGCTAAAGCGTGCTTACTTTGCCATCATTCCTAGGATGTTTTGTTAAAGAGACAGCCAATTCGGTGTAAAGCACTTAAAAACCATTGGTGTCTTGGGAGAACCAGGATGCCCCCGTAATTCCGCTTAAATTTGTTTTTTCCTACCATCATCTTTCGGCACGAAGATGACCAAGAAGCTAGGAGTATTCTTCTGTGCCTATAACGGAAAACATTACGTGAAATATTGTTAATTAACTTGCTAGAATTTAGATAGAGATTCATAATTTGACATATACAAGTCGGTCATGTTGTTGCTTATTACATGTGAATCGTCATTCTTTATATTTGATGATTAATCTTCCGTAGGGATTCCTAGGATGTTGTTTTTACTTCTTTTTTTTTCATGTAATAAATTTCTCTGTGTCCCTTTTTGAAAGGTGATCATGAACTTGGAAAATGGCCAAACTTAAGAAGATCGATCCTTATATATATGAGAGTCAACCAACACTTATCTTTTAAGCAATGGCAATATCAATTTATTATCACTCTTCATATTTCATTTGCAGATTTATTTACTTACACCAATATAAAAGGAATTGCTGTAATCATACATACATGACCTGATGCACCGAAGAAGAAGTGATTATTAAGCTTAGGGTACTCAAAACGTAGCCCAAGCAAAATCAAGGAAGCATCCTTTGGTCTATCCCTTTTAAAATCCCCATCTCTTGTCACAAACACCCACCTGTGTCTTCTTCCATCTACTCCTCTCTCTTACACGCACAACAGTACTCACTCTCAATGTCCGAACACAACATTCATAGAATGGACAATGAAGACCAGGAGGCCTTGTTTCACTCCTACCCTTGTGCATACTACGTTCAAAGTCCATCTACCATCTCCCATGCAAACAGTGCAGACATCAAGACCAACAATAATATTCTCGAATCCACATACCATTCACCAACAAGATCCGATACTATTCTCATCAGCAAGAACCCTGAGGTCTCAAGGTTCACCCTTTCCCGTTACTCATCCTCTCGTGGGTCAAACAACTCTTTCCTCAATGAGAAGAAGGTTAGTGGACCGGAGAAAGGGGTAAATCGTTTGATCATTGTTGATGGTCATGGATTTAACGTTGATGATGGTTATGAAGAGAAGGAAGAGGTGGGAGAAGAAGATGATTTTTACGCCGAGAAGAAAGGTGGGTGGTGGTGGAAATATTGTTCTTTTAGGAGGAATTCTTCATGTGCGTGGGTTTCTTGGCAAATATTTTGGAGGCTTGTGTTGAGTTTGTGTGTTGCTTTGCTTGTTTTTTATGTTGCTACAAGACCCCCGCCACCCAAGATGTCAATCAAGGTACATGATCTTTCTCTCTTCTTCTATATCGTAGACGTGTGTTACCATCAAACCAAGTAGGGAATTTTAGAAAAATATAATTATAAGTCTTTGCGAACAATTCTAATTTAGTTTTTGGTTTTATTGATCGAACTGGGGTTGCTACAGCACAAGCTATTCTACACAATCTAGATAACCTTGTAAAACATGTAATTTCACGTAAAAGGAGGATTCCCCAAGTTGTCTTAAGCAAAATTTGTATGACGACTTGATAGTTGATCGGTGGAGGCAATTTTAGATGGTGTAGTTTTAGTTTTATTTTTCTTTGGGCCTTTCGGCCCCCTCTGTTAACAAAAAAAAAATACTAGGAGGATTCTAGTTTCAGGCCACTATAATAACCAGCCTTTGAAGCCAGGTGCTGCAGAGGCTTTATGGTTAGGACCAATGTGACCTGATTTTTAGGCCTATAATAGAGGCCTGCTCACAAATTAGAAGATCTGGCCCATGACTGAGCAACGTGCTTTCCTCGATAAATTGATGACCCGGTATCAAAGAACTTGACACATCTACAGATTCATAAATCTACGGTGGGTTTAAAGTTACAAAAAATTCGATGCAGATGGCAGGAATTCGGCAATTTGGACTAGGGGAAGGAGTTGACGGCTATGGTGTTACGACTAAGATCCTGACTTGCAATTGTTCCATTGATCTATTGATAGAAAACAGGTCCAAGCTCTTCGGCCTTCATATTCAACCTCCAATTTTGGAAATGTCATTCGGTCACCTCCGTTTCGCAATGTCACGTGTAAGCATATCTTCCATGATATTATGAACCATTTTCATGAAATTCAATTTCTTCTTTTAGTTATAATACAATGTTTGCCGTGGCTTTTATAACTTGGCAGGGCTCAAAACTATATGCTCAGAGCCATGCTTCAACTTTGTTCCAATTGTCTGTGGGAACCAGGAACAAACCGATGTATGGCGCTGGAAGAAATATGCAGGACATGCTAGAATCAGGAAACGGATTGCCGATAGTGATTCAATTAAGCTTGAGATCAGATTTTCGAGTCGTTTGGAACCTTATCAAGCCTAAATTCCATCACCAAGCTGTATGTCTATTAGTCCTGGATAGTGCATATGATAAGAAGCACCGTACCCAAGCATATAATAGCACCTGCACTGTATCTTGATGATCCTGTTTGTTGTGACACAATATTTAAAATTCTTCACGCACTGGAAATGTGAGAGATAAGGAATAGAGACATACAAATTGTAAGAAACTTGTTTGTACGCATAATGCCAGATTTACCGATATGTTTCATGTGTAGATATATATAACTGTAACTAATGGAAGATCGAGTGAAATGCAAAGAATACGTGGGAGATTATGTGAGCGATAATATTGCTTGAGTTTAGATGCCTACATAGCACTTTGGAAGATTTTTCTCTTCTATATAAACCCAGCTTTTATACTTTAACAAGCTGCAATTTCTAGTCCAGAATTGTTTTCTGACGTGTAAATGTTAGACAAATTCCAGCGGGCCTAAAACTTGAGTAATACGTATTTACCAGAACTAAACCTGACTTAATTCATGCCCGCTAACCTAAGTAACAAATTCATCAAAGTTAGACTCCCAGAAAGAGTTAAATCAAGATCAGATAATTAAATGCCATAAAGTTATCCTTTTTGTCCTTGTAAAACGCCCGATTGTATGCAAGACATTCTTTTCTGAAGCTCATGACATCTTTTTTTTGTCCAGTTGCAAGACAGGTAAGTCGGAATGGCAACACCAGAAATTAAGAGTAATCTGAAACCTCAGTCAAATGTATGCACCTAACATGTCTGGTTTAGTATTTGAGTGCTACACACTCATTTATCTCCCCCCGAATCTTGCTCATCTGCTCCATGCCAAAAAAAAATAATATCTAGACAAACACGAGATGAGATTAGTAACTACACGAAGCTCTTGAGCCGTAAGAGATTATTTATTTGAGTGCTACACACTCATTTATCCAAAAATTGTATGAAAGGAGAGCAATTTCATTCAAACTCAACTTGAACTGATTGAATAAAAAAAAATTTAGAATTAATTGAGTTTCGGGTTGTGTTCAAGTAAAACCTAAAGGTGAAAATAAAAAAATAATTTTTTTATCATTACATAATAAGAATATACCAAAGCATATCTTCAAAGTTTCCCTTGCGTATTAGAATTGAAAGCTATAAACAACTTGTCAAACATGTTATTACAACCCAAACAAACTTCCCATATTAGGATAAATTGTTATGGGCAGGGCACCCAACATGTTATCCACCATGTTTTTTTAACTCGATTCACTAGAACCCAATAACCAGCTCATATTACAATTTACAATGCATATTATGACTTCTAAGAAATTTAATAGATGTCAATTTTCTATGCTTATGCAGAAACTATAAGAACAATGTCTACTTTTCTTGTGGATGGCTATCTCCTATTAATCATGTTTTCTTAAAAGATAGCTACCTTCCTTGTTAATCACTCTTGAGTGTTAACCTTTTTAACAACATGTTTTTTTTTCCACTCATCACGAGGTATATGAGAGGAAAATAAATTATTTTTCTTTATTACACAACTCTCTATGAAATAAATTGACATGATTAATATATATAAATACATTGGATCATTACACAAACAAGAAATAAAACAATTAAGTTCGCATAAGAACAACTCCTAAGTTATTTCCTATATGTTATTTCTCCTCATGCATCTATTAGTTGAAGAAAGTTGTGTTTACAAGAGAGTATACGGGACAACCAAATCTAATCACCCTATTAATTTGTCAACTAGTAGCAAAGTTTAATCACTATGTGAAGCTCATCAACCAGTGATTAGTCAACTCAAAATATAGCCAGAAAAAGCTCAATCTAGTTTGAAGTTTTCACAAATTCACAAGTGTTTATTCTCTTTGTCTTCATGGAATCATTGGCCGAACATTGAGCTAGCCAGCTTGCATGTACCAATACTAACGAATTACTTCTCCGGTCCAGTAAAAGGCAAACCATCCTCATTAAGAACACGACAAACTGTCTTCTCATGACTTTCCCTGTCATCAAAGGAACGGGCACCACAGAAACGCACTGGCAAGTTTTTATATTCAAGCACATTTGTCAGTATAAATTTCGCAAAACGGTGGAATTGCATGAATAAAAACAAGACATACCTAGATATTGATAGAAGTGAAAACCAAATCTCATGCAAAGTTATCTTTAAAATATTTAATGCTGAAATCTAGCACACAAGAATGAAATTAACCTCTCAGCTTTCCTGCATCCTATAGTTATTGATAAATGAATCTTATGGGGTGAAATAACGAAAATTATCTAGTATCGATCGACTATGGAGTCATGGAGATAAAATATTGATGCTGGAGTATATCAAGTGCACATAAGATATTCTGAAAGCTCCTTTCAATTACTTTTTTATGTTGTCAAAATGGCAGTACTTGTCTAAATCTTTGGGAAAGAACTGTCAACATCTTTACCAAATCAAGGATTAGAAAGTTAATTGTTTAAACAACACCACCTTTGAAAAGGATATGCATGTAGAGTTTGTATTTTGATGCAGGGCAATATATTATCAACCAGTCATCTATGACAAAATCACATAGGAAATCTTAATATTCGTTAATTATTACTTAAGACATGTAATTAATGTTTGGTGACCCTCTTTTAAAGAATATTCACCCTCAAAATCCTTTTAATTTATAATGAAGCTTCATTGATTTGTTGAAGGAGGAGCAGACATGTCGACGCTTTCATCAAATTTAAAAGTAAATATTATTAGATAGTGGGCTAATATACATTAGTCCCTCGTTTTGAGAAGAATAATTAAATATTCCAATGTTGCCATGTTTACTGTTTGTTGACTATCTAAAACCATTAATAGTTTTTTTCTTCTCTGATTAGTTTTTCTTAGAGATTCTAAACATGCATGGATGTATAACAATTAGCACAGATAAATCATAAAACTTGAATCGAACATTCTCCAAAAGAAATAGAAAACATTTTGCAATTTTCTTTCCTATAATAGTTCTATATATGATCCGTAAGTCATGGAGCTTACTTCCCATTTTATGCCTCCATTAATCCACTCATTCCTACATTTAAAATTAACCGAAACCTCAAAGTAAATCTCCATCGTGTAAAATAATTGGAGTCAGCTCTGAACATGTTTCTGTTTCGCACAAACCCCCAGTTAAGTCCCACACGACTATACAAAGATTATATATGAATTGGCCACCAAATAATTATTTATTTCAATTGAATCTCAATAATTCAGAAAACTCTCAATTGAATCTCAATAATTCAGAAAACTCTCAATTGAATCCCGCCATTCACACATGTTAGTTAATAAATCGTATCCAGGTTGTATGCTTCTTTGCATAAGAAATAATGTCAATTTGTGGGAGTTTGATGTTTTATATTAAAAAATTGTAAAGATAGCCTATACGGAAAACTCAATTGAGATTTTTTTTTTTTTTTACTTTGATGACCCAATTGAGAAATTCTTTAGGGACTAAATTAAGATTTAGCTAGCTTGTATTTGGGGTTGAATTAAGGTTTTTCCTTTAGACTACATTCTTGTTCACACACACACATGTATGTCCTTGAGCTAGTAATGTCTTTGCGTTTGTTAGTTTATCTCATTCCTCTCTACATTCCTCTCTTCTTCTTCTTCTTTTTTAATTTTAGACTTCTTTCAATGTACTCTCATTTTTTTTCTTCATTTATTTGATGCTCATGTTGTATTTATTCATATTTGTTTTTATCATGTGGGTTCTAATCTCATAACTAGCTCACTCTATAAGATATGCCACTTTCAGCTTAAAAAAGAGTGAGATAACTAGACGATGTGCTCGATCAAAGTGGTGCATGCATGTTACCTAATACTAGATAATTGTTCATAATCAGCCTTCAATACTTGAGTGATTTTAAAAGGCGTTTTCATAATCAGGATTGCTATTGGAGTAGAGCTGTCGATAATTTCACCAGAAGAAGGAATTGTATATATAATTCCTTCTTCTAGTAAATGGCACTAAAAATTTAGAAGGATGTTAGTGCACTTGATGATTTGTTTTGTAATAATGTGGCCCTTGTAATTATTAAGTGGGTGAGAAAACAAGAGATTACAAGAGATGAAAGCATTGACCTGCATGTTAGCTTACACTATTCCTAACTAAGTTATAATATCATGTAAAACATGGAAGGAGCAACACTGGTGGACATGGGCACGCTTCGGCATCACCAAGATGTATTGACAGCTCATGGTGCTCTGAAATGCTACTGCTAGCTAGCTAGTTTATATATATACATGTGAATGATAATACATGCAACCATTTCCAATAATTATCAAATCGCTATGTAAGATAGCAACATTTTTGTGACTCCACTCTCTTCTTGTCAGTAATGTCCTTAATTAGTTTACCTGGTGACGAAGCACCACCTCCACTACTCCATCTATGCCGAGATTGGAAGCACCATTCACGTCAGACAAACACAATTTGGTGGTGACAATGAACCTCATCTTTTAGGTATTTTTAAGTGGGAAAAGACAGTACTACTATAGTTGAATGCTGCAGTATTGTCTTATTCAACTATATATGTTTATAGGGGGCAAAAATTCACAGAGACCCGATTTCGTTATTTTGTTTATTAAAAAAAAGATAAAGATATAAATTGATCGCTTCCTCGATAAGAATCCACATCCATGCATATTTAAACGGCGTTATTGCATTTATGTCAGGAATAAAGTACAAGATATCTTTGAAAATGAAATAAATAAAACGTAAATGTGAAGTTACCTATAATAAAACTTGAATATTCTAGAACATCAAATCGAGTTAGTTTTTTTATCATTATTGGGAATAGTTAATTCATTTATCCCTCAGATGTTGGCATGCAAACTCGATAAGATAAAATAAAAAATAAGACATACAAGAATTTACGTGATTCACCCAATTAGGTTATGTTCACAGGCAAGTATAGAAAGATTTTATTAAGTAATGTGGAAAATAAAACCTCTCTTAAATAATAAAAGAACAATTAATAATCTTTTTATTACTAGGAGAAAACATATTACTTACTCTCTCTCCAATATCTTATAATTTTATGAGATTACTCTCTCTTCACTCTCTTCTTCTTCTTTCTATCTTGGTGTGCAAAATAAGCTTGAGATATTAACTATTTATAGGTAAGAATGAGGGGACAAAGGCTATAAATTATGGCATTAATTATACCACAAGTGATGCCAACAATTCATCTCTGCTCGTACTCAACCAATTATGCCAACAACTTCATCAATTATATCAACAACTTATCTCTAATTATGCCAATAACTTCATTTATTTTTATCTTCCATCAATTAATTAAGTGGTGGCTTTACATTTTTTTTACTTGAAAACTTTGATGATTTAATCAAGTCCTTACACTTGACCATCTGTGATTCTTGTATCCTTTCTGTACTTGTCATCTTCATGCTGCTTACGTTTCTGCTAGACTAGAAGAGGATCTACACCATATATACTTATCAATATTGATCGAATTGGTCAAAAAATCTGTTGGGTTTTTCTTTATGTGAACCTTCTAAAAATTCACACTTCCATCTTCCACCACTTCGCAAACAAAGTGATATTGAACATCTATGTGTTTTGTTCTTGAATAAAACATTGGATTCCTTGCAATATATAAGACACTTTGATTATCACAATACAAAAGAATATTCTCTTGTTTGTGTCTGAGCTCCTCTGTAAGTTTCTTCATTTATATTGCTTCTTTACAAGCTTATTTAGCTACAATATACTCAGCTTCTATTGTAGATAACGCTACAACAATCTGAAATTTAGAAACTCAACTCACAGTTTCTCCTTCAATTATGAATATATAACCTGTAATGGTTTTTTTTTTCAAGGTCACCACCAAATCTGAGTCAACATAACCTCTAGTAGTAAATTATAATCCTCTATAACATAATACGGCATCTGAGGTATCCTTGACGTATCTCAAGATCCTCTTCATAGTATTCCAATGCTCTCTACCAGGATTTATCATGTATCGACTAGCTGCTCCTATTGCTTATGTAATTTATAGTCTTGTACATATTATGGCAATATTAAACTTTCCACTAGTGATGCATATGGCACTTAAGATATCTTCATCCTCTCTACTTCATTGTTAGGAGACATACTTGAGGATAATTTAAAGTTAATAAGAAGTGAGGTGGAAATTGGTTTACAATATTGCATGTTGAAGTATCGCAAGATCTTCTTTAAATAATTCTTCTAAGAAAGTCAAATCTTCCTTTTACTTCTATCTCGGTGAATTTGCATCTCTAGAATCTTATTTGTTAGTCTCAAGTACTTCATATCAAACTCGTTAGCCAATTGTACCTTAAATTCGTGGACTCAATCTTTATTGGGGCCTATCACCAACATATCATCCTTGTTCAATAACAGGATAATGAAAACATCATCTTCCTCTTGTAATATCTATAATGGTTTGAACTTAGTCTGGTGTACCTAACACATCGCCTGTTTGAGGCCATATAGAGATTTGTTCAACCTATAAACCAAGTTCTCTTTACCTATTTCAGCAAAACCCTCTAGTTGGAGCATATAAATTTCTTCTTCAAGTTCTCCATGAAGAAATGCATTTTTCACATCTAACTGCTCTAAGTAAAGATCAAATATAGCACACGTTGTCAAGACTACTTTGATTGTAGTAAGTTGTACCATCAAAGAAAATATCTCATTGAAGTTTATTCCTTCTTTTTAAATATATCATTTCACCACCAATTTTACACGATACCGCTTTACTTGATCATTGCCATCATATTTTATCTTATAAATCCATTTATTGCCAATGGTCTTTCTTTCTTATGGTAGTGGAATAAGATCTCAAGTGTTATTCTTGTGTATAGTTTCAATCTCCTCTTGTATTATTATCATCCGTATAGATATATCTATGTTTTTCATAGCCTCATGAAAAGTTGATGGCTCTCCATTCTATATTAGAAGACAATATGCAATGTTGCTCTCAGTAACATATTCTGAATGTCAAGCCGGTAGTTTTCTTTCATGAGTCGATCATCGAACTTCAGGAGTTTCAGACTTTATTTATTCTCACTTTTCATGCTATAATGCAACTTTAGAAGAAGCATGATTCTAAGTATTTTTCATCTAGGCTACTGTAGTCTCTTTTAAAATGTTATTATGTTCTTCCATTTGTATTTTACTTCTGCAAATATAACATCTCTACTGATAACTACCTTGTAAGTAGTGGGATCCCACAAGCGATACCCTTTCACTCCATCAGCATATCCCAATAATATATATTTTCTGGATTTTGAATCCAGTTTGTTAACTTCTTGTGTAATGTACATCAAATATATAAGACTTCCAAATATATGCCATCAAGAATAATAAGCTGGTTTTCCAGTCCACATCTTCATCGATATCTTCAGCTTAATTGTAGTTGATGAAGATCGATTTATTACATAACAGGTGATATTGACTGCTTCTGCCTAGAATGACCTTCCGAAATCTGTAGCCTTCACCATTACTCTTGTTCTTTTTAATAGAGTTATATTCATCTGCTTTGCCACTCTATTTTGTTGTGGAGTGTATGTCATTGTGAAATGTCTTTTGATACCTTCATATTGATAGAAGTTATTAAATTCATCATCGGTATATTCTATTCCATTGTCAATCCTTAAACAGTTGATCTTCTTTTTAGATTCAAGTTTTACCCATGCTTTGAAAGTTTTAAAGACTGCAAGCACATCTACCTATCTTCTAATTGGATACACCCAACATCTCCTGAAGAAGTCATCTATGAATAATACAAAGTATCTTGCTCCTCCCAATGATACAAGCTGTGCTTGTCAAACATCAGAGTGAATCAGGTCTAAGATGTATTTGCTCTTAGTTATTGGCGTGCCAAACTTTAACCTAAGTTGTTTACTTGTAACACAGGGCTCACAAAAAGGTAAAGTAACCTTTATAAGCCTAGGAAGTAATTCCTGTGAGAATTTTCAAACCTTTCTCTGACATGTGGCCTAGTTTTTTATGCCACATCATCGTCTTTTCTTCTACAGGATTGACTGATGCAATTGATGTTTTTACCATATGATGTGTTTCTCTCATTAATAAAAACATATTTGCAACTGTCTTTCTTGCCTTTAAAACCACCAACGCTCTTTTGACAATTTTTAATTATTCCATTGTCTATTCAAATCTTACAGCTAAAACTATCAAATTGGCCTACGGTGGTGTCAATACCAGCAATATCTAAAGCATGATTATCACCCATGAACATTGTGCCTCTAAAGATGGGTTCGTATGTATAGAACCAATCTTGATTAGGAGTCATATGCCATGTTACTCTTTAATCCATTAGTCAAACCCTAGTGAGCGCTTGCATATCTATAGAGATTATCGCTGCTTCATTATATAAAACATCTTCATCTTCTAAGGTGTTTGCAACACATCCTTGAGGTTCTCTATATCCTTTTTAAACCAATAATCCTTTTTTAAGTGCCCTTTTCTGCCACAGTTGTAGCATTTCACAGTCTTCTTACTTCTTGATTTGGACCTCCCCTGTCTTTGACTCCCACTGAAGCCACGCTCTATTGATCTTCCTTTTAACATCAACAATGTCTCTGCTTAGTTTTTGCGTCTATTTTCTTCTTTCAAGATAACGGCTGCAACATCATCAAAGACTAAATAGTTTGAGAGGATATTATTGGTCAAGTTGATAATGAGCTGATCATACGAATCAGGAAGACCTTAAATTAGAAGCTCTACACGTTTATTTTCCTCTATTTGTTGACCAAACATAGTGAGTTGTGAAAATAGAGTTCTTATTGTGTTGATGTGGTTAGTCATCGACGTGATTTTTCTCATTCAAAGGGTATCAAATCTCTGCTTTAAGAAAATTTTATTGTGCAAAGACTTTGACTCTTATAGCCTTGTTAGAGTTTTTCATATCTCCTTAACTGTTTTCTTCTCCACCACACTTGATAATACTTCATCGGCTAATACTAAATGTATGTTAGCAATAGCATTGCCATCCATCTCATTTCATTTTGCATTATCAGTGATCTCCTCGGGTCGATTCTCAATTACTGCCAAGCAATTATCTTTTTCTTAAGATTGCCTTAATTCTCATACTTTGCTGCCATTTTATTCACCGTGATTTATTCAGCTATCACTGTTTCATAGATCTATAATGTATACAAAAATAGTATCGCATGAATAATACTTCACTCAGTAAGTTCCAAGGAAAGATTGGAGGGACACAAACAATCTCGCTTAAAACTCAATCTCCTTAGATAGAACTTCCTAGACTATATTTAATCACCGTACTAACTTTGTATATACGCCAATAGTAATGTATGTGAACAATATCGTATGATTGAATAGTGTCGTAGACATGAATAGTAACCATATACACAAATAACATTTGTGTATTGATAACATCAACCGGGAAGGCTCTGATACCATTGTTAGGATACTAGCATGCAAACCCGACAAGGCAAAAGGTAAGGAATAAAATAAAATAAGAAATGAGACACATAAGAATTTACGTGGTTCACCTAATTAGGCTACGACCACAAGCAAGTATAGAATGATTTTACTAAGTAATGTAGGAAAAATAACATCTCTCAAATAATAGGAGAACAACTAAAAATCTCTCTATTATTAAGAGACATCTCATTTACTCTCTTATAAATATCTCATAATTTTATGAAATTACTCTCTCTTCACTCTACTTTTCTTCTTTCTATCTTGATGTGTAAAATAAGCTTGGAGACCTGGCCTATTTATAAACAAAAATAAGGAGACAAAGACCATAAATTATACCACTAATTATGTGTTATGCTAATAATTCTTCGCTATTTATACTCTATTAATTATAGCAACAATTTCATTAATTTAGTAACAATTTCATTAATTGTATGAACAACTTTATTTTTTTTCACTAATTAATTAAATAGTGGGTTTATACTTTCCTTATCGATACAATGCATAGCGTTGGAGTTTTCAAACTCTAAAAATCACAATGCTAAACTATAAAAGTATATTTAATATGTTCAGACCTAAATTTTATCTAAGTTATAAAATAAATTCACAAAACTTTACAGGTGTTGTTGCATGTGAAGAATGTACAAGTTGTAATTAAAAAGGGCAAGAAAAGAATCGAAGAAACATCATACCTGACGATAATCGGTAGACATTGAGCATCTGGTGGGGTAATGGTGCGTGTGGTTTCCACACGAAAGTGGATTCCATCTTTTTGACGTAATAATTTAATGAAGATTCATCGCTGATTCCGTGGGTACCAGACTACTTGGTAGAAATCCAGCACCCTCACGTCCCGATGCACTGTTAGATGCAGGCTTTGCTTTGAAATGTGGGGCATTTTTCTTCTTCTTCTTTTTTTTAAAAATAAGCACTTGTTCATTTAAAATTAAAAAGAAATTAAGCAAAAAGCATGCGCGATGTACATTTCGGGGGGCGTGGGTGAGTGGAATGCATTGATTTGTTAGCGTGGCTTCTCTCCAACTCGATAGTGGAATTCGTCCGCTTTAATTTAATTGTATTTTCGTGGCTTCCACACGAAAGTGTTTTCTAATCTTAATATTTTATTATGGCGAAGCAAATTCCTTTGATGGCCAGTTCCTTCTTCATGTATGCAATCCACGTATACGTACGGAGTCGGTCATAACATTAACACACGTACTTGTCTTCATTTGAATGAAAAAAATCATGTAATTTAGAAGTTAAGGAACCATCAGAAACTAAAATTTCTATTGTAATAGAAGAGAAAAATGTTGAAAGTGGCCAGCTGGAAGATCTGGCCATTATATACATATACAAATTCAAGTGGGCTTTTGTAGTCCTTGAAAAAAATTGCTTGGGTTGTGCAAGACCTCAAAGCCTTGAGACGATTGGTGAAGATTGATATGGGGTTTATTAATTTATGATACCCACACAAAGTTCTTATTTATGGATTGGTTAGCTGGAACCGTATTTCATAGAATTCTAACTAAAGCTATGTGCTGAAACACAATTGAACTCTGTGCTCATCGGGGTATCCAGAAAATAGTGAGAGATTGCCACCAAGAATATTTATCTCTTGGACTCGTTGAGTTAAGAAGGCCTTTCTATTTGTTCTTTTAAAGCTGAATCGCCAGCAGTAATCTTAACAATATCCTCTCAGATGCTGAGACGAAGATTTTATCTGTCAACAGTCTTAAACACAGAAACGTTGCCAGCTTCTAATTTTGATGGTCTCTGAGAACCCGGATATTAGCTAACAATAATTTTGCATAAGTTGCTGTGAGCTCTTCTTTCTTGCCAAATTAATACTTCAATCGTTTATATATATACTCTTTGTGCTATACTTCAGTGCAATAATAATATTTTCTTTTTGGTGTTGGACCCAAGTGCTAATTATTAGTTAGTTTCTTGTAAAGGAACTTGTTCGCCCAGGGTCTGTTTGAAATTTAATCGAGAAAAAACTCTAAATTTTAGCATGAAAAAATTGATTCATCATATCTCTAACAGTTAACAAAAATAAAAAAAACATTGAAGGATGTGGGTGGGATGGTAGGAAGCTTGAGATACCCCAAGTCACAAATTCAACACTTCCATCCCCGGACAGCTCCTCCTCAATTTGTGTAATCTCGTTCCCTCTTCGCTCTCGTGGCGTGCATATATAACTAGTGGAGTGGCATCCCATCGTCAGAAGCTCAAAGCACAACACTCAAAAAAAAAAAAAGGATATACACATTAGTTAGCTCATCGTCCTAGCTATGAGGGCTGACTAGTCATCCTCAAATGTCGTGAAATAAAAGAATTTCCTATATTGTTCTCTTATAGCATATACTAATTTTGTTAAGACATTCATACTGATATTAGGATAAGTTATAATAATAATATTATTATTATTAAATAATAATAATCAATTATAATATTAATGCAATCCGCGTTGTTGCGTGACGAGTCGAAGATAGAAATCGTAAAGATTTATTTTTGTGATTTAGAACACTTGATAAATAATTATTTGATCTCGGTGCACATTTTATTTGTTGATTTGCGTGAACCTGGTGTGCATTACCCTTGTATATATGATATTGATTTATTTTATTGTACATTAATTATTTTGGCTGTCCATAAAATCAACAAGGAATGAATAAATCATCTAGTCGTTGTTTGAAGATTTTGGCAAATGAATAATGAAATTGATGCGTGATTCCGTATTCAAAATTATTAAAAAAAAATGTCATAAATTTTTTTCCTGCAATTTTGTTACGAAATAATAGTTTTCTTATTCGTGAAGCCAACCTGTATAAATGAACTATTTGTTTGTTTGTTTAAGGATGTTGACAACGCGACTCCTTGTTTAAAACAAAAGACGAAAAAGGTAATTTATTTGATGTCTGGGAATCTATTTTTGGGTATTGGATGGTATATTTAATTCCTTGATGCATGAAAGAACTTGGGCTGGATCAGCACAATTATACAAGTTCATAGAATACGAGTAGTGATTTTTTGATCTAGTTTAGAATATAACTAAAGAAGCTAATCGAAACTTAATCTATCATCACTCATTATTTTGAGTCTAATGCTCCCCTTCGAAAGTGAAGATCGAGTATGGATTTCAAATCATTACTTTAAGTTCTACTTATCATTTTTAATATTAAAAACAAATATAAAAAAATTTATCTTAGATAATAAGTTTTAAAATGATTCTCATATTTATTTTAATATAATTAGTCCCTCACCTATAATATTTAAAAACGAATAAAGTTACTAATTAACATAAAACTAGGCTATAATTTTTTTAATTATTATTTCTCTTCAATGTTCTTTTCTACACTTTTTGCGCAACAAGTCATAGTTGTTGTTGTTTTAGAAAAAAGATTATTGAGTTGTTTTTATGTGAATGTCTTTTTAAGTTGTATAACTAGATTAAAAAAATAATTTTGAAAAACAAAGTTGTTAAACCTGGTTAAGTTAATATCAAAAAATCATATTAACCTAACATACCTTTTTAAATTAAAAATTCATTGGACTTAAAACTTATACAGTCTCACATTATCTTATACTTGGTTTTTATTGAACAAATGAGGATGTTGAGATTCAAACTCGTGACCACTTGATCATCAAGATTGTGATACCATGTTAAAGAATCAATTCAACCCAGAAATTTAAGTTGTTAGATGAGATCTCAATATATGATTTATATCATTCTTTAACGCATCCCCTCAAGTAAAAGCCTTTTAAACTTAAAACTTATATAAATTTAGATTACTTTGTATTTAATTTTATCAAATAAATAGGGATATTGAGATTCAAACTTCTGACTGCTTGGTCATCAAGGCTCTAATACCATGTCAAATAATCAATTCAACCTAAAAACTTAAGGTATTAGATGAGGTCATAAAATACTTGCACAGTCTCATATTACCTTGTGTTTAATTTTTATCAAATAAATAGAAATTAAAAAATTTAAACTCTTGATAGCTCGATTATCAAGACTTTGATATCATGTCAAAGAATCAATTCAACCCAAAAACTTAAGTTATTAGATGGGGTCTCAAAATATAATTTATATTATTTTTTAACAGCTAACAACTTGGATCATGAGTTTGGCAAATTAAGTCGAGTTGGTCCAAAATATTTCCACCTCAACATTTAAAAAAAAAACTATCTTAAATTCTTTTTTATTTTATATCAAGCTAAGTTTTTTGTTAGTGATCCAAGTTGTTTTTGGAATCGTTAAATCAGCTAGGTTACGTCAGATTGAATATCTTGATTTATATATATTTTTTAACTTTACAAATTAATTTTTATATAGATTTAATTAATAATTTTTTTTATATTCACAAGCATATGTAATTCTCTATCTATTTTAATTAGATACTTGTAAAAATTCATAAAGTTAATATTTTTTTTATGCTGAAAACATGTTAGTAACTCCTCGTATTGCATAGTCTCATATTACCTTATGCTTAATTTTTATTAAATAAATAGAAATTAAAAAATTTAAACTCGTGACAGCTCGATCATCAAGACTTTGATATCATGTCAAAGAATCAATTTAACCCAAAAACTTAAGTTATTAGATAGGGTCTCAAAATATAATTTATATTATTTTTTAACAGCTAACAACTTGGATCGTGAGTTTGGCAAATTAAATCGAGTTGGTCCAAAATATTTCCACCTCAACATTTAAAAAAAAAACTATCTTAAATTCTTTTTTATTTTATATCAAGCTAAGTTTTTTGTTAATGATCCAAGTTGTTTTTGGAATCGTTAAATCAGTAGGTTATGTCAGATTGAATATCTTGATTTATATATATTTTTTAACTTTACAAATTAATTTTTATATAGATTTAATTAATAATTTTTTTAATATTTACAAGTATATGTAATTCTCTATCTATTTTAATTAGATACTTGTAAAAATTCATAAAGTTAATATTTTTTTTATGCTGAAAACATGTTAGTAACTCCTCGTATTGCTTTTTTGGAGATGTAAAGAAAAACGTGTGCTGGCATTTTAACCCGCTAAGTTAACTAGTCTAGTAGCTTTCTACACAATAGAATTTTCATATTATATATGCAATTAATGTGTGAAACTACAAAAGCCTCATGTAATCTAAAATTGCGAGTATTCAGTATTGGGAATCCTACGCAGCCCACAAGTTGGTAAAGAGCTCTCATGCACGTTACCTACTAAAAGCACTTGATTTTGTAGCAAAAAGTTAGACAATAAGGTTACAGAACTATATCTTACACGGGTAGTGGAATTCCACCTTTCTACATCCCCAAGTCTATAAATTTTAATGCAATGATGCAAGTGAATTTGCATTATCATCACAAGGCTAGCTTGACATTTCTTTTGTTTCTTCGATTTATCTTCGAGCCTTATTCAATAAATTTTCATTAACAATGTCTCTCTTTTACATTGGAATTCTCGCTAATTTGTCATAGGCTACTTCAGATTCGAGAGCGAGGAAAGGTGTGTATAAAAGGGAGCTGGTGGGTCTATATCTGGCTTGCAATCCAAGGGAGGTTGGTAGAAAGAGCTTTGCAGAAGTTGGTGGGAAATGAGCTAGCCTTGCACAGAACTTGCGTTACCGATTGCAAAGGTGAGCAAAGTATCCTCTCACTTCCTTCAGTTCGGCCTTGACCGATATTACTAATTTTGTATTGATATTATACTTCTTTTTCTAGAAATTAAATCAGGAGGTGTGGTTAGGCCTAAACCAGTAGAATGTGTATATAACTCTGTGTGTGTGTGTGTGTGTGTGTGTAATGGTTGATATAGAACTAAAATCTTACACAATGGGATTCTAAAGCATCATCAAAAAAACAGTTTAATAAATAGTGAAGGACCAAGGCCCGATGGCTTGGCTCGAATCCGTCGGTATAGGCGTGTTACTTCTGTTGATAGAAGGACCGCCAAAACGGAAGCGAATTGGACCAGCAGATGGCCGTAAAATTCATAGAAACATTTCTTACTTTCCTTAACGAAACCCATCCTTGTTTCTTAATGGCAGTGATATCGCTTCTTCTGACAATAATTCTGGAAAAAACCCACCCACCCACCCTACAAGTGACATCTTATTCGCAGCAAAATGTACTTCTTTTTTTAAAAAAAAATTATAACTTAAGGAGTCCATGTGGCTTTTGGCCGTGATCCCTCTCAGGCTCTAAAATAGTTGGAGAGTTGTCACCAGGGACTGTGTGTTCAAACTTCCATGGCCAACTGGAAGGATGTCTGTGAGTTCTTCTACTGCCACTAGTCAAGTACAGACTTGCAGGCCCTTTGAATTCTGGGGCCCACCACTTGGCCTTGTTGGGGTCCGGCTCTGTCTATTTTATATCTGATCCCTTTGTCACCTCCATACAAGTGCCAAGCAGAGTCATTTCCTTATCCTTCTTTATTGAACGGTCGTTTAGAAAAGTTATCAATTTTTTTTATTTTTTTTGTGGTGTTGATGATTTTTAAGAAATTAAAAGCTGTTGGTTTTAAAAATAACGCATGAAAATATTATTAAATATTTAAAAACCATAATTACAGTTGAAAATCACAGTCACGGTCAAAATGGTAATTCTCACGCTTCTCCTCGTTCTTCCACCATGACGTGCCTTCGGCTATCTTCTCTACTGCTTTGGTAACTCCTCATCATCAGTTTGTGATAAATTATCGACCTCATACTTGCTTTTATTGATTTCGAGTGACGAAGTTAAATGCTTCCAACAATTTCGTTAATTAAGTTTGTTTTCATGATTGAATTTTTTTTAAATAGCTTCTGGTTACATTTTCTAAATTAATATATATATATATATATATATATATATATATTGTGTTTCTTTATTAAAAAAACACAAATTCATTTCAAAACTGTGTAGTAGATAAATTTATATATTTATAAATGCTTATCTTTCGTATTAGAGGCTTCTTTTGCCCATCCATCACTACTACTCTGCTCTGAAACGCCAGAATTGAAAGTCCATGATCCTTATGTCATTTTTATACTTTTCCCTTTTATATATTTTAGAGCGCGCACCAACTAAACATAACTCAAATAATTAAAGTTTGCTGTAAAGAACAACATCCGAAACGTTATGTCATTGGCTTAATCTAATCTGTGAACCTAATTTTTTATCATTAGTCTCGAATTATTGATGGAGATAAAACTGAAACAACAGGAAGTAGCATAATTGTTCTCTTGATAGCTACTAAACCTATCTCTAATTTCAATCTCTTATTAAGATATTGCAACCGCTGATTGTATTACGGGACGAAGGATATATTTTTCTCCGTTTCTCAAATGATCTCCAGGCAAAAAAAAAAAATCCAAATAGGTAACCCACCTACTTTACATTGATACCCAATTAAAATGGAAAGCATTAAAATAATAAAAGGTAAAGCCTGGTAGATGGGTGTCCCAAGTGGTACAGAACAGTCAACAGCAGAGGTGACCCAAGTGGGTAACTTCTCGAATAATTTGTCTTGAACTAGCTGGTTAATATGCTTGATTTTAGATGTGTCCCAGATGGGTAACTTTCAAACAAATTGTCTTTAACTAGCTAATATGTATGAAATGAACAAATTAAAGCGAAGCAGGTGCAAGATTCTGAGAGAAATCTCTGAATCTTGAATTGGCAGAATCGCTTTCTCAGTTATAAATTCTTAGATCCTGCTCATGAAGTTTCTTCTTCTAATTGAAGTTAATGATAATTCATTCAGTGCTGCATTAGCAACTTGTAATGGTAACTCCTTGATCAAGATGGAAAAAGGAGAAGCTGCTAGCAGAATCTCTAGGTACATTTTTTTGTTTTGATTCCTGGGGGTCTTTTTGTTGCTGCACGATGTGTTAGAGATTGAACCAATTCAAGAACAGATGAGCCTGGAGATTGCTAAGCATTTTCTTGTAAATGGAAATCTCTAAATTACATGCATTAATTAATCCTTAATTCTTCAAATACCAAGATATTGCTGAATTGTCTAGAGGACTGGCATTTGCATACCAGCCCTCCAATTACGAACAACGAAATTTCTAGGAATGTGAACACAAATCCGACGTTTCCTTTTTTCAAATCTCTTCAATTCTTGTTGGCTATCTTGCGGGTTATCTAGTGAAGAATCAAGTGATGGAGGCTTTTGTTTCCATCATAAATCTAATCATAATGTTGACGCTCCTGCGAGGTAGGAGGCAAAAGACTTCGTACTCAAGAAAATTTGTTTCTAATTGTGTCTGCTTTTTGACCCCTTTGTCCCACTATTTAGCTGTTCTTAACACTCTTGCATGCGCAAGTCGGTATAGAACATTGACCCGTGATGCTTCTTTAACTGTGAGAGATCCGGATTTCATTTTTTTCTTTCTCTTCGTACAAATTAATGGTAAAATATGAAGCATCCCATGACGTATCCATGATATATACTGTATGTGTGTGTTCACGTTAAAGTGCGTAGTTGTTTACATTATCTGCTCACTAATTATCTCTAGGAAAGTGATTTGATCAAAATATAAATCTAGGGAACTGACAAAAGTGAGCTTCCCTACGTATAGAGACGTCGACAACGTCCAATCTCTTTGCGTCGTTCGTACTTTTTCATTGTGTAAAGAGGGGACGGGAAAGATATAGGTTTTGTTTTAGCGTGAACAATAAAAGCAGCAGCCAGTTACGGTGCTATATAGGAACCATATAGAACCCAGGGAGGTTTATTCATGCTTAAAAACGCATACAAGGGACACATTGCCCAAAGATTTTGCAGCTACTTAGTTAATTCCTATGCTCTTGGGGATCTAGCTAATTAGTTAAACAGTATTATATGTACAAAAAAAAACTATGTAAAAATCTCGTATAAACTAAAAATGAAACTGTATTTTTAATATTTAATTTATTAATTGATTCTTGTAGAATCTAAATATCACTATTTTTAAGGTAGATGATTTGTTTGTTTGTAAATAATATTTTATTAAAAAAACCTTATTTTAATTTCTGATTTTGAAAATTGGTGAATGGACTAAAATTAAGTTATAAACCCTTGTAACTTAGCTACCAATTAAAAACAATGACAACTGTGATAATGAAGTTTATTAGCAATTTAGTGAGTTTTTATTTTTCTGGGCAGCGGTGTAATTATTATTTCATTAAATTTAAAAAAAATATTCAAATTTATTTATTTATTATATTTTTAAACTATGGTTAATATCAAAAATATTATTTTAATATATTTATAAAAAATTTACATGCAGAGTAAGTATCAAAGATTCACTACTGGTGCCGTTTCATTGTCAGAACAGTTCTGTCCATATACATGATTTGGAATTGCAATTTTTGGTAACTATCAAAAGAGGAAAGAAATTTAGTGAATTGTCCTTGTTTGCTTCTTCATTACCTTGTACTTCCTTTAAAGAGCAGTAAATCCTTAAAACTCCAACCACTGTAATGAACCCAAGAATGATCTGTCTTTATTAAATTGATTGTTGATTACCGATATCAGTATGCTGACATGGCAGGACAGTGCCCGCGTCGCCACGTTAAGGTTGATAGTATGGCAAAAAAGAACACTAATTAGCACGCTTAATTTCAGTATTAACACACTCACGCTAGCAAATAACACAGTCAGGCACGTGGGGCAGAAGCACAGCAAAACCTAAAGTCAAGGATCACGCGTTCCTTTTTGTGACGACCAAAAACCATTGTTTTAATACTTGTACGGACCCGCTGGGTAAACTCACTTGGTTGATTTGAGGTTCAAATCTATCCGAGTTTAATAAAAATAGAAAAAAAAACTGGGATTGATTCATTTAAAAACTCGGTTTACACTAGTAATTTAATTGATCTGTATTTAATCTAGTTATTAATTTTTTATTTTTTTATTAAAATGATTTTATTTTGATTTTATTTTAAATGATTAACTTGAATCGACCCTCTTCATTCATAACCCGAGCTTTTATGCTGGATTGGTTTTTAAAACTACAAAATAGATATTAGCGGAATCCAACAGCCTCCATGCCAGAATTCATGCTTGCAAATTAATGCCGGCATTTTTTTAGGGAGACCTTTGACAGATGTTTGATGCACATGCATATTTTATATAGAGAGATAAGAGAGAACTGAGGGAGGTTCAACTGTTAGTTGCTGAGGCAAGAGCCATAAATTCCCGGTCCTTATTCTATACACTAGCACCATTGGCTTTCCTATACCTGAAATCATTCTTGCAGTAATCCATTGTCTTATCATAATAGAACACAAGGTTGGTTTTTAACTTGAGCGTTATTGCTTGCCGGGTTTATTGTATTGTCATAATCATGATCCGCTGGTATATCATGCATTCTGCAGGTTATAGGAACTTAGCTTGTGAGGACTTGAATATTTTTGCAGTCACCCCGATAAGCTTAACTGGATCAGAAAAGGTTCAAACTTGGGGTGATATTCAGTTACAACTTAAGGTTTTGATATCATGTCTGAGGAAGGTGCTTTGCAGCCAGTTGGTCTGAGAAAGCCAAAGATACCAATCTCTGTTTTTTTTAGAGATGCAAGGTATAATTTCATTTAGTCCCATGCAGTTTTTTTGCTGTGCTGCATGTGCAAATGCTGTGGCTTTAATGTGCCATATATTGTTTTTTATTCTGCTTTGGAAGACCGGTTTGTTAATTAGAATGGTGTTGATCTTTTAAAGTTTAAAGCAGGAAAAGAAATTTTTATTCCCCCGTTAATATGTTAAGTGGGAACTTAAGGTGGTATGACTGGTAAAGAGAGAACTTTTCATGCTTCTATGAGCTAATCAATGTTGGTTCCAATTTCAGACGTGTTTTCAAAAAAGATGAACTTGGTTCGGAGATCATAAGGATTGCATTGCCTGCAGCAATGGCTTTAGCTGCTGATCCTGTTGCCTCCCTGATTGACACAGCCTTCATTGGCCGTCTAGGTTTGTTTTCATGTCCTATAATTATTCATTCAGCTAACTACAGACCTCTATTGCGAAACTGCTCCATTTTGACAACCAATATTCTTGCTGTATATCATTTAAGAACTTCATATACAAAGTTGAAAGATCGTGGAAATTTAAGATCTATACTATTGCATGGATTTCTCATGTGATTAATATTATGACACACTGGAACTTCAGAGAACTTTCTCGATGTATCAGTTAACAGCATTTAGCATATTCCCCTTCAGTTGTTCAAAAAAGAAAAGGAAAGGAAAGGAAAAACAAATTACAGTGGTAGTTGTGTGGAATAATATCGTACTGATCATGTTCAAATTGTCGATCGGCTCTACTCCATGAGCTATATCTCTTGTTGCTGAATGTGACACACCAACAAGTGGACTAGATCTGATACCGAAGCTGATTTTCATTTTTATTTTGCACAGGTCCAGTGGAAATAGCTGCTGTAGGTGTTGCTATTGCCATATTCAATCAAGCCTCAAAAGTCACCATATTTCCATTGGTTAGTATAACGACTTCTTTTGTAGCTGAGGAAGAAACTCTTCAAAGAAATTGCATAGTTGAAGCAGAAAAGGCTGGGGACTTGAATAAAGATGCGGAAAGTGGTAAAGCAAAAGAGTTGCCTGGACATGAAATGCTCGAGAACTTGGAAAAAGGTTCAGCCACAAACAATGAAAAGAACATTGAAAAGAAAGATTCAGTGCCGGGGGATGGTACACGAACTCTCTCTTTCTCTTTGATCATTTTCCATTGCCCATGTTATAGCATCACCCCCTAGAACATGTGTCAAAAACTCAAAATTCTAAAATTTGCTACAAAAGACGGCATGAATACGATTATCATATCACCACAGCATAAATAATGTAACTGTTGTTCTCATCAGATTGTAAGGCAACCACAAGCAAGACTACTACTCTTACTGATACCAATAGTGTTGAGCCCAAACGAAATAAAGAGAGGTTGCATATCCCCTCAGCGTCGACAGCATTAATTGTCGGTGGAATTCTTGGTCTAGTGCAAGCTATATTCCTCGTGTTTGGGGCAAAACCTCTCCTGAATATTATGGGTGTGAAATCTGTAAGTGCCTTCAGTTTCAATCTCATTCTCCTCGGTAGTGTTATTTTTGTCACTCTGCATCTACTGATTCCCGCTGCCTTGACTCAATAGAGAACTGACTGCTGTCTTTTTTATGGATAGGATTCGGCGATGTTAACCCCTGCAAGGAAATACTTGACATTGAGAGCACTAGGTTCTCCTGCAGTTCTTTTGTCACTGGCAATGCAAGGGGTCTTTCGAGGCTTTAAAGACACAAGAACCCCTTTATATGCCACTGGTGAGAGGCATTTCCTTTTAGTTTCAGCATGAATTCTCTTTTTGCAAAAGCGATGTCTTAATGCTTAGCAGATTCATTCTAACCAGCGTGAAATCAAACATATTAGACATGCATGAGAAATAATGCGATAAATCGATCACCATTCTATATATGGAGATAAAAATCCAACTTCGAACCTGAAGTTTTGGGACTCGATTAACTCTTCCCTTTTGTTCATTCTGAGTGCCGCAGTTATAGGAGATTTAACAAATATCGTCTTAGACCCGATATTTATCTTCGTCTTCAACTGGGGTGTCAGTGGAGCAGCCATTGCCCACGTCCTTTCTCAGTAAGTACTATGATCTCGAAACTCTGCAGCTAATATAAATGTTCAGTGTTTGCAACTATTAGTAGAAACTTGAAAGGATTGTTATTTAATAAAAAAAAATTCCTTGTAATTATTTTAGGTACTTGATTTCACTAATTCTCCTGTGGAGGTTGATGAAGAAAGTTAATCTTTTACCCCCAAGTGTTCAAGATTTGCAATTTAGTCGGTTCCTCAAAAATGGTGAGGGGTACTCTTGCTCTGATCACTGTTTTGTTTGAAGTTTCTTCCTTCTTGTAATTGGCTGTAGTTAAATTATAATTGATTTTCTACCTCGATCCAAGAGTTTCTTACACGCGATCAATGCATTTTACTTACCTCATTTCTGTGCTGGGAGGCAGGCTTTCTGCTGTTAGCTCGAGTTGTAGCAGCAACAATCTGCGTGACCTTGGCAGCATCAAGGGCTACTCGACTGGGTTCAACAACTATGGCTGCATTCCAAATTTGCTTACAAGTTTGGTTGACATCCTCCCTTCTTGCTGATGGCTTGGCAGTTGCCGGACAGGTAAAGAAACATACATGCTTTATGTAATTATTAGTGTCCAGTTGTTGCATTTCCTGGAGCTGCAATCATACTTTACCGGTCCAAATATGAAGTAGAATAAGCAACTGAATTCGAAATATGTCACATTTTTTAACCCTTTAAAATTGCTCAACCTTCCTTCTCGTAGTCTGCTCTCGGAAAGTATCCACTGTTTAATTTCCAAATTTTCATTCAGACTACTCATTAGTATGTGTTTTTCTTCAACTTTTATAGGCAATTATTGCTTGTGCATTTGCTGAAAAGGACTACCAGAAGGCAACAACTGCTGCGACCCGGGTGTTACAGGTACGTCAATAACATTTGTATCGATACATCCTCCATGTTTTGGTTTTCCTTTTCCTCTAAACCAACCACAGCCTTAAATTGTGACGTGTTTTGTTGTACAGATGAGTTTTATTCTTGGTCTCGGGCTAGCTGTGTTTGTTGGACTTGGTCTGCACTTCGGTGATGTAATTTTTTCAAAAGATCCTGATGTTCTTCATATTATAGCCATCGGCATCCCGGTAATTCCCATCTACAGATCCATAACTAGAGTTTTCTTTCTATTTCCTTTTTCAGCTAAATTAGACTGACTTTTGCTTTATCGACCCCTCAGTTTGTTGCTGCTACACAACCCATCAACTCGATAGCTTTTGTCTTTGATGGTGTAAACTTTGGAGCATCTGATTTTGCTTACTCCTCTTATTCCATGGTAAGCTTGTTGGCCATTGCTTATTTGTGAGTTCAATCTTTCTAAATCCTACTCAAAATGAAACTTACGTGTTTAATTCCTTTGCTCTTCAGGTTCTGGTGGCCATAGCAAGCATTCCAGCCATTTTTGTTCTCTCTAAAACTGGTGGATTTGTTGGGATTTGGATTGCTTTAACCATCTTTATGGGGCTACGCACATTTGCTGGTGTATGGAGGTAATACTCCCTGTTCTTTTTTCTTCAGGCAATTTTCCTTGTCATTAGCAGGTGATATTCCACTTCTTATGCTTCATTGCCATGACAAATCCTTACAAGGACTTGGTTTATATGGACTAAAGCTGTTTTGCTGGTTGTCGGCAGTCCACCAGATAATTTCTGAGACCCAAACCTGCAAAACCTGCTCGACTCTAATGATTTATGATACTTGGAAAAAATAAAAAAAAAATATCAAAGAAAAGAAGTTAAAGAAGTCTTTATCATGCTAGTTGCTCGATTATTTGAAGCTGCAAGTTGATTGACATGGAATTCCCGCTAACGTTGCAGGATGGGAACTGGAACTGGACCATGGCGCTTTCTCAGAGGGCGATTGTTGACCTAGGACATGAAAACCTCGGGAACATCTGTGTAGTAGCGGCATATTTTTGCCATTGGATACCTTTTTCTTATGAGAGGACTCTGTTTGTTTGGTATAGTGGTTATTACTGTGGTTGTAATTTTAAAAAGATAGTTTAATAAAAATACTTTTTATAAGATTTGTTAATTTTGAAATGTTTGGTTAAAATTATAATTGAAAAAATAATTTATTATATTTCGATTAATATATATATATATTCTTTATTTTCTCATTCGTTCCTCCCTCAAAAGCCAAGACACATGAGAGAGAAACCACGTCTGCAACATCTGCCTCTTCACTAGTCCTTCCATTGCTCAATCACCCAAATATCATAAAATCTCTCTACAGCAAACCCAATTCACTCTTTTTTCTATCTCCTTCTTCCACTTCTTCTCTCAAGCCCGTTTCTCTCCTTCTCTCCTTTCAACACCAGCAACAGCCTCTGTCCTCTCGGTTTCTAAAAAATGTTGCCATTTCTTTTGAATTCGAACAGGAAGAGGATTTCTTGAGTAATGGGGACAAGCATAGTTTCTCTCAAGACCTCAAATTATTTGTGGGTAACTTTCCTTTTAGTGTCTGTTCGCCAGTCTTCATCCAGATCAAGTTTAATAGAGGGGAAGGAAACAGAGTTGTTAGCTCGGGCAAGGAAAGTCTTTTGTTTACAAGAAAATAAGTGTCGGTCTCAGGAGAGCAAGTGAAAAGCAGGTGTGAATTGCTTTTCACAAGCTAAGATGCAACCTCAGTTTTTTAGTGGGATCCATGTTAAATAAAAGTGTGGTTCAAGATTACCAAACATCTCAATCCTGTTTTTTTTTTTTTTTTTTTTGGTGTGTGAAGGTTAGAAAATAAGACAATGGGATCAATTTTTTTTTTCTTTTTCACTGTATTATGCATATTTTATGTACTTAATATCAACATCTTTTTCTACAAAAAAATCACAATAATTGGAATTTTATGCATATAAATATAGATTGGTAGGAGAAATAAAATTTTGTGTTTTATAATATATATATAATCAAATAATTCGGTAGAGAAAAAAAATACATAAAGCAGTTTTCAAAAAACAGTCGTAAGCTACAAAAACAAAAGAAAACAAACTGAGTCTGGAGGTTAGCCCAGGTACATTTGGGCTATACTCCAGGCCCAGACAATTAACAGATACAAGTGATGCGTCATCCAACATCATCTTCAACCTTGGATCGTCAGTTTTCAAGGAAGCCCGGCAGGAAGAATAAAATTCCTGCTTTTCACATCATTTCAAAAGTTATTTTTAAATATAAAACTAATATAAAATCTGATTTGAAACTTTAAAATCTAAAAATTAAAATCTTAATATCATCTAATTCCAATTATAAAATAATACGATTTTGGTGTCTATGTATTGAACCTTCATTTGATGATGATAATGACCAGCACTAAATGGTTACTTGTATGTCAAAAAAATTATATTTCCTTTTTTTTTAGTTTATTTTTTTAGTTATGCTTGTGTATTTTTTACATTTTTTTTTAACGAATCCAATGATGATAAAAAAAAAAAGTTAACTCCAAAATCAATTGATAAAATTGATAAATACAAGACAATGCTTGAAATTTTGAAGAGTCTATAAGGGTATATCGGCAAAATTTTACAATATTCATGTTTTATTCTCCTTAACACGCATCCCTCTACAAAAATTTAACTCATTTTTTTTACTAGAAGAGAGAGAGAGAGCTATTCATCTTCAAAAATCAAACTGATATTTTTTATTTCTTAATTATTCCTTCTATATTTCTTAAATATATATTGTAATTAGGAAAGATATATAACACATCTAGCATGTAGGACAACAAGTGAGTAAATCAACAGAGATTTTTTTTTGAAGGCTCATTCTGTATTTATTTAATTTTAAAAAAAATAAATTTTATAGTTGAAAAAAAATTAAATTTTTTTATTAACAAATATACAAGAATTTAGATTTTTGATTTATGATCCCTAGGTTTTGATGATAAAAAAGAACGAGAAAATCTAGGTATGATTCAAAAAAAATGGTTTTGGTTTGGTTGGTTTTTATTTTTATTTATTTTTTTAATATGAAATGATTATATCATTAGTTTATGCTTTTAATAGTTTAATTTTCTTTTCAACTGCTATAATATGAAAATGGTTAATTATGCGGGGGGAAAGAATCATTGGTGAGACTTAATTTCCGAGTTTTTTTACTTATTTATTTGTTTATTTTAGTTTTTTAATTCATTAAATTTAAATTTATTTTACATTTTTAAAATATAACGCATATTCTAAATAATATCTTAAATTTAAAAATAAAATAACATTGTTAGTGTCAAAGGGACTAACATTATTAATGGGCTTAAACTATAAGGGACTCCATTAATTTTCTTTTTCTTTTTCTTATGGAACATTTTTAAATAAAAAAATATTAGGAACCTAAAGTCAGTAACCCAGTTATTAATAAATGAAATAAAAAATCATACATAAACAAAACTTTCATATAAATTAATGTGTTAACGAAAGAGTAAAGTGCAGATCCCGTGAATTTAAATAATTGACTCTTCATGGGGGTGCAAAGGGTTATAGCCACGTGTTCATATAGCATTACTCCAAGGGGGTGTTTGGTAGGTGGTTAAGTTCTACATCGGAAAATTGCTTGGTAACAAATCACCTTTAACCTCGTACCAAAAGCCACCTAAAAATAAATATGCCACCATAATTTTACCTTAAGCTTGATGCAATCTTTTCCAGTGTTCTTATGCATGCCTGAGAACAATGGGGAAGTAATCAACGATAAAACCAAGAGTAAAATATAATTATCCATTTAGAACTTAATTCCCTGTCACCTCCAATGATCAAACGATAAAGGATATTTTCAAGTAGATTTCTTTTTTCCAAAATATATTTACTTTAATGAAAACATTAAATTAATTTATTTTTTAATATAATTTTAATGTATTGCTTATAAAAATTTTATAAAAAAATCCAAAAAACAAAAGCATGAAAAGACCTTTATACCAAAACTACTAAACAGTACCAAAACTAATGATGCTTAGCGAGTGATGCAAGGATGCATTATAAAATAAAAGGCGCCCTCGTTCCGTTATTATGGCCCAAGAAAAAGGATGTAAAGCCACATCGCATTCTGAGTATGATGATCCTTTGGACCAAACCCCACTTAAAAACTACGCAACCTCCATGTTTTTTTGCCGACCACAAAAAGAAAGCCCTTGAACTCCTGCCACATACCCCACAACGTCGCAGTCACTGAAACAAAGTAAAAACGCATCCATTTGATGTGTGTGTGTATATATATATAAAAAATAGACGCATCCATTTCTCAGCTAACTCCATTAAAGACCCACCCACCAACCTTTTTGGGGTGAGTGGCTGGCATCGAAGCTGGTACATGATACCATCCCCTCTCTCTCTCTCAAACGAAAGCTTGATCTGTATTATATGATGATTAGAAGATCGAAAGAATCCAAAAACATATCCATACATGTTCCACCACACTCATGAATTGCAATTCTTTCTTAAATCCCACAAAATATTCAAGCTCATGCGCCAGAGAAATGGCGGGAGAAATGAATAAGAGTACATGTACGATGAAACCTGAAGCTGATACGAAAACACTGTAGAAATCCAAAAATTGAAGATGCGGAAATAAAGACTATAATTCAGATTTGGCAAAGCCCCACATCACTCTACTTGTAAGATTAAACACAGAATCCAAATTAAATGTGAGACATCTTGAAAAAAATTCCTTCCAACTCCCCGCTTTATCCACCGAGTCAAAACAATGCTAGTTAAGAAAATTATGAGACTATTGAAGTGATACAAAGCCCATGGTTTCATGGCAAAATGAAACCATGTATAGCCTTCTCCAACATAATCAGTTGGAGTAATAAAAGCAAAAAATGATCCTGATCAGAAATGTTGAACGGGTGAGAACCTGCGCTGGCTTTTCCTTAACACAGCCTAGAGAAGCTTCTTCAACCTTCCAACTTCGCTTTAGATAACAAAATGGGAAAAAATTGAAGGATCACCCCGAAACCCTTTTGCCAGTACTTTACCGCCAACTTGACCATCCCCACCAATAAAAAATCCAACAACAATATGTACTTCCATTAAAATACTTATACCCTATCTTCTTGAGTAAACACCAGTTTGTTTTGACTAGACTACAAGCTGTTGCTGCTGATCAATTTGCATTTGCTCAAGCCAAGATTCTAGAACAGAATCAATTCTAGAATTTGAATTCAATCCCGTGCCAGTAGATGCAGAGCTGGATACTGGATTTGCAAACTTCTCTTTCAGCATCTCAGGAGGAGATTCCTTGACTAGAGATTGGACCCATGATAGGTCGGGCTCCTCACCATTGTTTCCAAGCTCGAAAGAAGAGGATCTCCGTAAACGACCCAATTCATCTCCATGAACTGACCAGTCTACTTTTCCATTAGGGGATCCCCATTTGGACCAAGAATTTCCAGGAGATCCAGCAATTGAGGCCATAGGGTGGTTGGATCCCAGATCCCTTGAGCTAAGGCTACGCAGCTGTTGCTGCTTTTTCTCACGCTGAGCAAGAGCAGAAAGTCGAGACCCCATTGGAGAGATTGGCTCCATGACTCTTGATGACATCCTCCCCGGGGATCCAGCACCAAATACAGCCTGCAGTAGAGGGTGTTCAACATTTTTTGGGGAGAACACACTTGTACTGACGGGTGACAACATGCTCTGCTGCTGTTGCACTTGATTTAGATAAGCTGCTTGATCAGCATACCTAGGAGAAGACATTTCAGCAGCAAACAGTTCTTCAAGATTTGAAGGAGTTAGTGTCTTAGACCGACCAGAAACAACAAAAGAAGAATTGTTACGAGACTCTGAGAAACACGTTAAATCATTTAAAATCTGATGCTGGGAATCAAAGCCTGGCAACAAATTAAAATCCTCTGGTGGGATATCTCGGGCACTAAGGGATGATCTCAGGCGGCTGGATTGAAGGTTGCTTCCTGGAAGATGAAGTGTTGGCACATTTGGCTGTGACCAAGCCATGGACGAGTGAGAAATGCCATTTGCAGGAGACATGGGCTGGTTGAATGGGGTAGGGGACATCGCTGAGACTGATGATGGGGAACCAGGCAAGAGACTTAGAGCAGCAGCCATGTCCATAACACTGGCTGCAGACTGAGATGATCGTGGAGAAGGGATAGCAGATCCTGTAGAAACATACAAGGGCCTGAGCTCCTCACAAGTATGGGCAAAAAAGCAGACTTGTCTATTGCAGTTGGTGCCATCTTTGCAAAGCCGGGTTCGGTATTGAGCTGGGTGAAGCCAGCATTCAAAGACTCCATGTGCATATTCACACATATCCCCCAGCCTACAAGCCCCTTTACGAAAATCAGGGCATGGCACACAGCTGTAGTGGAACTTTCGTGGATCTCTTCTACGTGCATTCTCTCCTGGGTGAACAAATGGACATTCAGTCCAGTCATGTGAGTATGCCCGAGAACATGGGCGAACCTTGAATGAGAACATGCGAAACTCATCGGTCGCATAGATGCTGTTCTTGATGTCAGGGAGAGATGGATCAATTGGATATTCTTTCCTCTCAGATGTAGAGCTCCCTGGCAGATTATTAAACTTTGCAGTTCTTGGAGAATAAATCAGCACAGAGGGAGAAAGTGGTGAACCATTTTCTGACGAGGAAGAAAGAGTTGGTGAGCTAGAATTTGATTTGCTAATTGAGACCCGTAAATTGCAAACACCAACAGAGCCGTTAAAATCACGCTCTGCCACAGAAACATCAGAGTCAGATTTTGAAAGCAGCTCTTCAAGAGTGACTTTCATGCTCTGTAGATTTGGAGGAACAACGATAACATCACCAGGTCGATCTCCATTGACATCGAGGCAATTAGGATCAGCACCTGCTGATAATAGCAGCTTAACTGAGTCAACTACTTTAATAGATCCACCAGAAGCAGCACAATGAAGAGCAGTGGTTTTGTCCTTTCCACAAGACAGATTCACATCAGCCTTGGTATGGTCTAGAATAAACTTGAGAACATCAATGCTACCATAAGTAGCAGCGACCATAAGAGGAGTTCTTTGGTCAAGAACAATCTGCTTCGATCCTTTTTGGCGGCCATACCAAAAACCAACCTCCTTGATTGAGGACGCATCCTGCTCTATAAACCTCTTGAAGCCTTCAACATCATTGTTTGCGGCAAGTTCAAGTAAGCTAGAGAAAGAATCTTCTGTTTCTACGGTTAGACAATTCATCTCTTTGGTAATAGGAGAGTTTTCTACAGTTGGAGTGGAAGTGGAGGGTGATTCAGCCGATTTCTCGGGACCACTGCACATGCTTCAATGACCTAAAATTGAAACAAAAGAACATTACTTTGATTCATTCAAAAACAAAAAATTTATCATATGGTGAGCTAGATTAGGAGAAGCTAGTTAAAAAAAATCAGTATTGAACAGAATTTAAGAAAACATAAATCCTTAAACGGGGTAAAGTCACCAACTCCTCGTAAACTATAAAACGTTACTTGATTTTCACTAATCATTTCCCTTTCACCACTAGCCACACGGTGTTTAAACATAAACAAATTAAACAAAAAAAAATGAAGATGAAACCTTTGAGACTTCTTCAACTTGTATATTATTAGAAGGATTAGAAATCTACCTGTTTCCAACATAGTCAAACTTCAGCGCATTTATAGGAAAAGGAATCAACAGCTTCAAAATCAGAGAAAGGAAAAGGAACCATACTATTAACTAATACTAACCAAAAGCTTTATCATTGATGATAGAAACAGAGTGAATAGATTCTTTAGCTGATATCATAGCAGATCTAAACACAATCTAATCTAAAACAAAAGGTAAAGATTCTTGATATCAAGATGACGAATTTCATTTATCAGGATAAAAAATCTCACTACTTGATTAAGCAGAACAGAATAAAATCAACCATTATCCAAAAGAATAAGCTAATCTAAAACTAAAAATAGTAAATTATGAGCTACTAACTCACGGATTGGTAAAGTTTGGAGCGAGAAACAGCTTCTAGTAGCTTAAAAATGAAGAGAATTGCATGATAAGCATTGATTCACTTCATAATCGGTCATAAGAGAAGGATTCGAGAGCCAGAACGGTGTGAACCTCTAAGGGGGTAAGATAAAATACTAGAGGAAGACAGCATTTAGCTGCTACCTCCATCGATGTAATCTATGAAACAAAAGAGGGCTAAACTTACGTTTTCGTATCTGTTTTTGTCTCGCGGAGAGAGACAGAGGAGAGGATGGTCTAACGTTTTATAAATTGAAATTGGAATGATCTGCTGTGCAGAGAAATTGGGAGTGAATTTTATTTAAATTTATTTCGCCCATGCCTTCGAAGGGAAATGAAATGGCATTGAAATTCACAACAAATTGTGTTGAAATGCGAGTCAAATTTTTGAACTTTGTATAAGTGAAGGGAGACGGGTTTGGCCGGTGAGTGAAGACACGGTGGATGACCGGTTTGGTTTGCAAAGTCAAGGGGTGGGGTTACCGGTTGAAGGGGGGGCGTGGTGCTTAGTGAAGTGGATTTAAATGGGGACTTGGAATCCGCCAATAAGAGAATTGAGTAGAGCGGACGTCAGTGAGGTGCTCAATTGAGGTTAATTGGGATAAATTACAAAATAACCCCTGAACTTGAGCAAATAAACAAATACCTCCCTGGCCTAAAAACACTCCATGATTTTGCATCCCAAACAATATAATTTTATGAATGTACCCCTTCCATTTAGGTTTTTTGCATCATCGATCAATTCCCCCTAGCAACTTACTTGTATTTTAACTGAACTGTAAAATAGAAAAAGGTATGTGTGGTTTGATTTGGAATGGTATAAGCATGATAATATGAGATGCCGGGGGAGAGGCTGATTTGTGTCTGGTATGATAAATCAGACAAAAAAATAATAACCTTAAATCTTGTTTGGTTTTAAAATCAAGATAGAATAAAATATAAATATAAATATAAATTTTATCCTTGTATATATATATATATATATATGAATTATATTTATTCTTGAATTGTCTTATATTTGTATTGTATTCTTTCCTTTTCACTATGGACTGTACAGGTATGATTTTGAAAACTGCCCCATGGCATTTCGCATGTAAAAAAATAGTATTCGGCACCACTGTTAACAATATTCCTTTTATTGTTGGTATCCGGGCACGAGATGGATTGTATTTTTCCCAAAAAATTCAACAATCACGCCCGAGAATAAAGATTCCCGTTGGTTTTTCAAACTATTTGGAAGTACCACACTTCTCTCTCTTTCTCCTGGACCTCTTTTATTTTTATATTTCAAAAACAAAAAATTAGAAAAAAATATTTTTATAATTTTAAATTTTTATTATTATTCAAAATTAATATTTTTAAAAAAATTATTTTAATATGTTGATATGAAAAATAATTTTTAAAGAATAAAAAATTATTATTATTATGCTCGTAAAAATAACCTTGAGCAATTGCCAATCTCGAAAGGAAAAACAAAAGGAGAGGTAACACTGAACGAGAATTTCTCAGCTGGGTCGTTATGGTTTTATGTGTTGAGTTTTGTTTTGCATACATTGATTAATGCAACGTGGCAAGTATTATTAAATACATTGCCCTGGAGTTGATTTTGTCAGATACAATTAGGGAGTTAAGTTGTCGACGTCCAGAGAATAAATAACCCTAATTTTTCATTTATGTTGCTCAGACAGTGTCATTCTACATTTTGATTTATGTACTTTTTCCTTCCGTGTCATAGCTCCATGAGTATTTTTTTTTATTAACGTGGATATCCGGGCCATCTTACGCGCACAACGATTAATTTCACAGCTCATTGGACATCCTGCAAGCCTCAGTGAACAGGTTAGGCACCACGGGGGTGACAGACGTACCACACAGCAAGGAGTCAGCAGAACCAGGAAGGACACCACTCGCCAGCCCCGCTCCCACTGGGACTCGAACCAAAGTTCGACAGAAGACGAGCAGCGTCTTTACGCCACTGAGCCACAAGCTGCTTGGTCTCCATGAGTATCTTTGATACTATAATAGATGATTATAATTTAAAAAAATATTTTAAAAGAAACATTTTTAATTAGAGTTAATTTTAAAAAAATTGATTAAAAATATGGTTGAAATTAAAATTAAAAAAATAATTTAATATATTTAGTTAAAAATATTTTTAAATTGAGGTTATAAAATAATTTATATATATATATATATATATATATATATATATATATTAACATTGATAGTTTTAAATTTAAATATTTTAGAATTAATTATTCCTATTACAGCATTAAATAGATAATATTTTATATAAAATATATTTTATTATTTTATTACATTATTTATAATTCAATTGCGTATAAAATTCATTCGACAAGAACTGCAGTTTTTATAATTTTTTGAACGTATAATAAAATTAGATAAAATATTATTAGGTATAAAATTAATATTATAATATGGGTGAATTTAATTTATTTTATATTACTTTTTTTCAAAAAATATTGTTCATATCACAATGCAAATAAATTTAATTTACTTTAAATTAATTTTTTTTAAATAACTGTTAAAAAAATAACGCACTAGAAAGAACTGTTCATCTGAACAGTTCAGAGAATTGCACCGTTTTTTATTTTCAAGTGAACAGTATATTAAATTATATTATTCATATTAACTGCATTATTTATTTAACAATATAATTAGCATAAATAGTAAGAAAAAATAGTATTTTGTTAGCTTTTTTTTTTCGTGTTTCAAACTTTCAAATGCAAAAACATACAAGACCTATATATAATAAACTATATATTTTTCTTTACAAAATATGTTATATTTATATTTTAGATAAAATATACACACAACCTCATTACCAAATATAATCTAAAACTTTATTTTTTTTTGCGTTCAATTAATATTGATTTGAATGGAAAAAAAGAAAGTCAACAAAAATAAAAAAGTGAAAGAGAAGACATCATATTTATTAATTTTGATTTGGATGTTTATAGTTTTATCATTTGAAAAAGAAATTTAATAGAGCTAATTTTTATTTTTTTAATCATGAAAGAAAAAGAAACTAAGACTCAAGTAATAAGAATTATTCATGATGGATAAAAATATGACTTGATGTTGGAAATAAGCTTTTAAAAGTTTTAAAAATATTTTTATGGTGTTTTTTATAATAAAAATAATAAATTTTTATTTTAAAAATTTGAATCTTGATTTTTCAAACATTATCAAAATTATCACAAGTAGATCATCTTATATATTTTAAGAAAAATCTCAGATATCTTGCATGCACAGGTTGTCATTCCAGGTCGAGATGTATATAGATTTCATTTTTCAAGTTCTCTATTTTTTTTTTAATTCATCTTGAAATGAAATTTTATTTAGACAAATAATTTCAATTATATTTTAAAAAACTATCAAGTTACATCATGCTTTTTAAATAGGATTTTAACATTTCACTATAATATTTTATTTTCTTATATAATTGCATACAAAATTAACATGCACAAGTTTTCAACAAACAAAAATGTGTCCACCAGTAAAAACAATAAAATTGAGATGACAATTTCATCTAAGTATGATAAATATTGATCAAGTTCAGTCTGAATAAGTAAATAATAATAATAATAATAATTTGACTGAGTTTAGATAAAACTAAAAGTAAAAAATAAAATTTAAGATTAGATATGATTCACCTGAACTAAATTTCATTAGTATTTTTAAATTTTAAAAATAAATAAATTTATAATAAGCTACATACATGTATATATGTATGTATATATAATAAAATAAGGGTTCTCTTCCTCCCTGTCCGCCACCAAAAAAAAAAAATTGAGATAACAATTTCATCCAAAATATGATATATAATCATCAAGTTTAGTTTGAATAGGTAAAAAAAATAATTTAATTAAATTTAAATAAAATTAAAAGTAAAAAATAAAGTTTCAGATTAGGTATGAATATTTTAATCATAATCTAAACTAAATTTCATTAGTACTTTTAAATTTTAAGCACAGATAAATTCAAAATAAACTATATATGTGTGTGATAAAAATTAGGGTTCTCTCTAAACCCCCCCCCCCCCCCCCCACCCCCCCGTCCCCATTCCCTTCACTCTCTCTTCCTCGTCTCAGCTGCATGCTCGCCGATGACCATAGTGAAAAAGTCGTTCGGGGTGTTGGGCTATAACTGGCATGGTCTCGAACCCCAGTCACAAGGATCGAAAGCTCAGGAAGGCTGGGTATATCCGGTTGTCAAAGGAGTTGCAATAAAAGTAGTGGTTACTGGTCCACTGGCAAGCGCTGAGCTGCGGGTTGGTAAAAAATTTTCCACTTCAGAAAAAAAAAATTAGACATTAGCAACATGTTTTTAAAAAATATATAAATTTTAATAATAATTTGAATGATATTTCAATTTAATAATGAAATAAAAAAATATTTAATTAATTTTGATTAACTTGAACCCAGCTATGATGCTCATAAAGATAATTTTAAAAATAATAAATTAAAAAATTTAATCTCGAGCAAGGTAAATTATAACATCAATGAAGAACAACATATAATAAAAAAATATTAAATTTAATTAAATCAAGCAAATGCATGATAAAAATTATACACATCATATAATTTTTTTTCCATCTCGGATGTTATTTTTTATTTATCCATATAAAGATAAAAATACAAGATATCTTTTCTATATAAAACAATATAAATTTAAAAAATAAAAAAAATTAAGATTGGCATGCGAGATCCAGATAATAAAAATAAATCATTCATCACAAATAATAAAATCATATTATTTTAAACTCAAGTCAAATAAAAATAAATAAATTATCAATAACAAATGATGAGATTGTATCTTGATACATGTTAAGAACTGAAAATACTAAAAAAATATTAAATATCAATTTTTTTTCAAGGATAATTAAGTGATTTTTTTGAGTTGATAATATATGAAAAGACAATCACGCCCCTTTTCAATCCAAAATCCAAAAAGGACTAATGAGCCATGAAGAGAATACCATATTACCTTATAAAAGCAAGTTCAAATTTTTGTTTTTTTTTTTGTTGTGGTGGCTTTTGTAATTGTGATTAAAAAAATTGTTTGATTAAAAGTATTTTTAGTCAAAGTTTGTTTGATATTTATATATACTTGATTAAAGTTATGGTTAAAATTGAGATCAAACAAGAGGTAATTTAATGTATTTGATAAAAAAATATTTTTTAAATTGAGATTATAAAATAACTAATATATATATATATATATTAATAATTTTAAATTTAAATATCATTGATTCAACTACACTGGTTACATCATAAAATAAATAATATTTTTTATTATCTTGTTAAACTATTTACAATTCTATTTCATACAAAATTCACCGGATAAAAATTATAATTGTCATGATTTTTTAAGCGTGCAGTAAAATTAAGTAAAATATTATTATAGATAAAATTAAGATTGCAATTTTAATGAATTTAATTTATTCTATACTAGTTTTTCAAATAAAAAAATATTATTTGCATGACAATGCAAGTAAATTTAATTCATCACACTTATTTTTTTTAAATATTGTTTACTTGAAAAAACAAACAGTGCAGAGTTTAGTTTACCACATATAAAAAAATAATCTAGAGCTGCTTTGGTTTTACTTATATTTTAAATGTGAAATGTACTGGATCCCATTAATAATAAATTATATTTTTAATTTTATCAAATAATTGTGTTTTTGTGGTTTGCTTCAAGTATATAAATAATTATGCAGACAAACAAGCTGTTAAATAATAAAAATAGATATTTCATCCTTTACAACCTATATTTGACTAAGATTTTTTTAAGTGATATTTTGGAGTTTAGATTTGAGTATTTATTGACATCTTCTCCTTTTCTCGCGCGTGAGCGCATATATATATATAACTTTTATATTTTTAATTTCTCATATTATTGTTTCATAACTAATTATTTTTTTTTATCTATTATACAGTCATATAAAAATAATCAAATTATTTAATTTTTGTTTTCTTATATAAAATTATTTTGTACATCATAAAAGCACAATGTTTTCAATGGAAAAAATATCATTGCCAAAATTCGAAGAAAAGAAAAAACGGGTTTTGGCTACAAAAAAACGCAGCCTTTTCTATTGAATTTCAAACTCTTGAAATACAGAAAATCACAGTTGGAGCAAAAACGACCTCCCGACATACCCTCTTTCTTGACAAAGCTAAACATTAAAAAGAAAGGAACAACAACACAGGCGCTTTTATGGCCCATGCAGGTTTCGAACCTGCGACCTTCGCGTTATTAGCACGACGCTCTAACCAACTGAGCTAATAGGCCAAGTTGCGTTGACTAAGAATAATAGATTTAAATCACTATAATAATTGAATGGACTCGGTAGCCTAGTAAAGGACAATGACAGATATGGCAGCTGGTTTGAGAGTTAGATGATAATTGTTTTTTGTTAATTTAAAAATACATTAAAACAATTATTTTTTAATATTAGAATATTAATTTTTTTTCAGAACCATACTCCAAAGTGGTCTCCAAGAAATATAACATAACAATCCTGCCACCATCCAATCTATCTGTGATTTTTTGTAGGTATAAAATTTGGTGTTTTATTGAATCAGCCTAGCAAATTATTATTTTACCAATAGTATTTGTATCTACTAACGAGATTACAGTTAGGAGCATCTCTAACCCACTGTTGTTCCAAAAACAAAGAGTTGAGGTAAAGGATCTCCGCTCCGTTTACTTTTCGATCCCCATTTAGTACTTAAGATTATGGCATGAAAAGGCCCTCTGAAGCTTTCATTTTCATGCTTGTTGATAGCTAAAAAGGCTCGCATTTGCTCACACGCTTCCCTACAAAAGGGGATTGGAATACAGCCTCCCCCCCCTCCTCCTTAAACTCGTATGATGTTTTTTTGACGACTCCATCTCAACTACCTTCGAAGGAATCAGCCGATGAAGATTAAAAACAAATCTGGTCCCATCCTGAAAAGTATACCTCTTCACCTCAAAGACACAAGACACACGGGTGACGTTCTCAATCACTTCACATACCTTGTTTCTTGTTGACATTGACACACGAGCTTGGCCTTTTCAATTAGCTCCCTCGTAAGGAGCCACTCAGATTATTGATACATCCATGATTTCTTAACCGTCCACCTAGCATCCGTGAGGTTTTTTTTTTTTTAAAAAAAAATAAAATATTAAAACATTATCTATTTATTTATATCAACTCGTTAAGATTGTTAAAATATACTAAAAATATCAACTTAATATCTTTTGAGTAAAAACAAGTCGTGCCTGTGTTGATTTAAAAGGATTACAAAAAATTATTTATAAATTTTTGAATGATTTTATCAATAAATTTAAAGATTTTGGTGTTATTTTTCTATAAATAATATTCAATTCAAACCCCCAATCAATTAAGCATGAATCTGTTACCGGCCAATTATTGATACTACAATTATTGACACTACAAGATAGAATATGCTTGAATAAAAAATCAAAATAATAAAAATTATAAATTAAATTTAACATAAAAACAAATTCTTTATCATTTTTACTGTAAAAAAACAATGAAAAAACTTAATTTTAGCCACTAAAAATTTAATTTATGCATTTTATGATCCATGTAGTTTTGGATTTTTATATGTTGATCTTGTTCTTCATTTTTATTATATTTTTAGTTTTTGAATGTCTAAAGATGATTCATAAAGTTATTGGAAAAAGGTTGACAATAAAAAGTGTTATATTATCGATACATTAACAAAAAAAAAAGTTAATCTTGAAATTTGTATGTTTGTTTTTTAAAAGAGGAGTTTAAAAATATAGTTTTGTTATTCAAATATGCAAAAAAAAACTAAATTAAATCTTACAAATTTTATTTTCAACTAGTTAATTTGATGTATGCTTTCTAGAAGGATTAGATCATGGTTTCAGCTTGAAAATGACTTGTATACATGAAATGATGTTTTTAAGTAAAAATAAATAAATTGAAATTGAAGTTTTTATGATTTTAAGAACTCGAAACTCAATTTTTCTCAGAAAATGATGTGTTGTCCTCGCAGGAACAACACATCATCCATTATATATATATATATATATATATATATATATATATATATATATATATATATGTAAAGAAAGTCAGGCATGCATGCTCTTTATTCCAAGCCCATATGCGATTGCCCTGTTTTTCAAACCAACCGTACCTTTCTCTCTCTCTTTATGTTATTTTTCATCCCAGAATAAAATTATTTTAAAACAGATTTATTAAAATGATATTTAAGTAGCCATCCAATTGTGCTATAACCAGATGGTAATGGTATCCACCGTCAGATTGGAAAGGAATGGTAGCATTGTTCAGTCAGTGGTGCGGTGCTATTGAGACATATGGACGGGTCTCCGAAGGAGTACCGATGTGTCACCAGTAACTTTGATGAATCTAAACCATGCATGGGCCGAAATCTTTTCTTTTATTTTTTTTTCTCTCACAGTATGGGCCACAAAATATTTTAATTGGGTGGAGCCCATGCACATGTTAGTCAAGGCTAACGATTGACCAAGAACATCAATGTTGTCAAGACCTGGTTGGTGGTCTCAGAAACAATAATGAAATATTACGTCTAATCAGAGAAAAAAAGAGCAAAATGCCAGTCTGCGGATCACATGCTTTGTCGTGGAATAGGCGGAATTGTCACCGAAATAACTCTTTACTTTTAAATCTTGGTTTTATAAAAATTAAAATAATTTTATTTTTATTTGTAGACTTGTTTTTTTTTTTTTTATTTATTTTATATACAAAATCTATCCATAAAATATTTAATACAGTAATTTTTTAAATACTTATTTTTTTAAAAAACAAATTATGACCTTCTAAACAATCACAATCCAAAACAAACATTTTATATGAAAAATCTCATTTTCGTCTTCATCATTTTACTTCATCCTTTCCTTATTTATTAAGTTCTCGTCTCGTTGACATTACTAACACACGCAAAAAAAACCGTCTTCTATACAATTTTCTTTAATTGTTAATTTTTTCAATAAATTTTTTTAAAAAATTGTATTCATTTGCTGGAATGAAGATATTTTTTATAAAATAAAAATACATCAAAAGTATAACTATTTCTCACAAAAAATTAAATTCATAATTATAATTATTTTATTTTATTTTATTTACATTAAAAATTTATCATAAAAGTTATATTACTAACTAAAAAAATATTTATAATAAAAATTAAATTTATAAAAAAAATCTAAACAAAAAAGATATAAGAGATAATTTTAATAATTTACATTGCTAAGAGATTCTTATACACAAAAAGAAAAAAAACTACATGATTCATGTCCTTTCTTTTTTCCTTTTAAAAAATTGATAAAAATAATATTAAAAATATTCAAACTCCAAAGTTAGAAAATATTAAAAAACTAGTTTTTTATTTAAACATTAAATCAATATTTTCTTTTTCTAATTTTAGTTTTTCAAAAAAATAAGAATATCGTTCTGTTTTCGGACTAGACCATCCCTAATTTCTTCAGTGAAGCCTACAAATCAAGTGTTTTTTCACCGATTCGTGCATGTTTTTTTTGAAATCCTAGATCCCCATTTTTTCCATTTTTTTATTTTCCCTGGAAAAATAGATCTCATTTAAAGAAAAATCCTACTGGCAGTTAGAACTAATAACATCACAAACACGGGAGAGAACGCGGTGAAGACGTAAAAAGTCCTAAAATTGAAATGAATAATTATATATATATAAAACTGCAATAAATTATTCATTTTTTTTACTTTACTTTACTTTACTTTTTTTTATTAAATTTTTATTCTAAAATAAATTCATAATATTTTACATATCATCATCATCATCATCATCTGTAAAATGGTCTTTCAATACCTAAGGATCTCCGGCAAATGTCATAATAGCTTCGCTGTGAGTGCTGCTACGTCTGTGTGCTCAGATGATTGGATGATGGAGTTGATGTGCTTTGGTTGCCACGAGCTTTCACCGTTCTTTTGCCCGCCAGTACCTCATCATCAAGATCGGGGTTATCTCTGGAAATCTCCCTTCCAGCGGCCCTCTTCGAAGGAGGAAGGGAATTTTCTGCATCCCCATCGGAAAACGAAGCAGAAAACTCAAGCCTACGAACTTTTATCCCCAGAGGAATCTTGCATATCAACAGATCTTATCTTTCTCACCACATGACTATCAAATAAAATTTCAAAGCACACTCTTTCTACATAAGTGATAATACCGCCGCTGGATGCGCCGCAAATTCCTTAACCTAAACGCAGAAATTTGACAAATTAATAAACAATCGCCTAGAAAGAGAGAGAAAGCGATAGGGTGAGGAAATTAGTCTCAATTCACGAAAATTTAACCCTAACCCTCTGTTTCGCTACAGAGGTGGGAAAACGAAGAAGCAAGAAAGAGCAAGGAAATCAAAGGAATTCGGAATCCAACAACTAAAATCTCGAGACCCGTATATATTTTCAGCATTCCAACCGAATTTTTCAAAAACATTTGATTTTTTTTTAAAATTTTAAATCGATTTAATATATGATTATTAAAAATATATTTTTGTAAAAATATTATTTTTATACATTAAAAAACAATTACTACTGTTATTACAAATAAATTTTAAATTAAAAATCGAAATTTACAATAGATGTCTATGCACAGTAATTAAAGCAAAATTGAAGAGAAAACAATTTTTAAAAAAAAATTCTTATAGGAAATGAAAAGGAATTCTTGATACGAGGTGCTTCGAAATATTATATATATAGGATGGTTTAATTTTTTAATCCAAATTGAAATAGTTGGGTTTTCTGTTCAAATTGAAAATCCGTGTTAAGCCAAAATGTAGAGTATAATTTTTGAATAAATGGAAATAAAGTAAAAAAATAATAATAAACTACATAGGTTTTTTTTTTAAATTAAAAAAAGAAGAAGAAAAATCCCCAACAAAGAGGGGAAACTGGAACTTCACTCCAGGGGCGTGTTTGAATATTTCGTTTGACTATTTTTTTTAACAAGTTGAGAGCATTGAGTTCTTGACTGCTGGTTTAAATAAATAACGAATACATCAGCTGTTTCTCTGTTGATGTTTGCTGTCCCTCTTCAGTTCTCTTCCTCGCTAAACCAATCTCGAAGATGGCGTGGCATGGTTGGGCACTAGGCCTCGACAATTAGAGAAACCCTAAATTACGGGCTTAACTCTATCAACATCGATGTCTCGGGATTTTATTTATCATTATGCTTACCAAATTACATTCCTTCTTATCAAAAGTACGTAGGAGGAAGAAAACCCTTCCTTTGACCTTTCTGCAAACCCTCTTTTTTGACGTTCACAGTTCCGACTGCTAGAAATGAACGAGGCAGGCATGCGGTTTTATAAAACCTCACCAGACTCTTTTTTTTTTTTTTAATGAAATCAATTTACTTCTACAATAATATTAATAATACCCGACTTGATCCGGTTAGCTGGGTTCAATAATCTTTTAAATATTAGAGTTTAGAAAAAATAATAATACCCACAACATTAACACACCTAAAAAAAAAACTCATAACCCTAAAAAAACAAAAAAAAAAAAACCTCAAAATCATCCAAGTAATACATCTTAAAAGATTCTCACTAGAGTAAAGTTAACACACTTTATATGTTGTCTAGGTGGTCCGACGTAGAGGGAATTGGTTCTACAAGTGATATGCTGGTACGATTGTGGCAAAAAATAAAAACAGTGTAATATATATTTAGTTAACATCAATTATAATTTTTTTATGTGGATCCTAGTCCAAACTGAGTTTGAACTGAAATATATAAAAAACAATTATACATTGCTTTTCATGCATGTTCTTCTCTTTTTCACCACCGATATTTTTCTATTATTTTTCTAGTTGTTCCAATTAACTTCCTCAACAACAGCCACCCTGACCAAAAATTATTCACATAAGATTATGTATCAATGTTACTACTGATCTAAACTTTTATTTTCTATCTTTTCCATATTGTTCCTTCATGCGTTTTATCTCTTTTATTATCGATATTTTCTCATTACATGGTTAATTATGGTCCTCTATTCTCCTAATTTTTTTTCTATTACAGTTGCAGAACAATGTTACCATTGATCTAAACTTCTATTTCCTTCCCTAAACTATTCCCCTCTCTAGTCTCTTCCTACAACAACCTCGTTTTTATTTTATGCAAAAACCACCAACATACACGACACCAAAGCAAGCCTTTTGTCCTCTGTCCCTTCTTATTTCTAAACAAAGATCAAAAACACATACCTTCACTGATTTATCCCTTTATTGTTACTATTGTAGAAAAACCTAACTGATTTGTGCTAGGAAAAGCTCACGAGCAAGAGACTCATAAGTACTGTGTATTACCCTTGTCAATTTTGTTTAAAATATAGCTCAAAATCTAATTTTTGTTTTAGGTATCTATTGTTTCTGCTTACGAAACAAAACTGTAGAACTGTGCTGGTTTGGACACCTAAAGAGAGAGATTGAGGTAAGTTCCTGTCTTATCTCCATCTTTATTTTTGTTTTTTTTATAAAAAATTACATGTATGTGTTGTTACATGATTGATTACTATGTGTTCTACAATTGTTGAATTTATTTATAAATTTCATTGATGTTACCGCTTGTCTTTTGTTAATTATGCCTTCATCAATTATTTTGAATTTGGCAAATTTCATTGCTTCTCTATACTACTTTTCATGACCCGTACTGGATGTTAAATATTTTTTACTTGAGCTAAACCTGTATTTCTACGTTGTTTCATGGTCTATGTACTATGCATAATTAATGTTGTTATTCATTTAAATGCGGTTTTATACAAGCTCACCAAACTCTTTTTTTTTTTTTATGAAATCAATTGACTTCTATAATAATATTAATAATACCCGACTTGATCGGATTAGCTGGGTTCAATGAGCTTTTAAATATCAGAGTTTAGAAAAAATAACAATACCCATAGCATTAACACACCCGAAAAGAGGAAAAAGAAACTCATAACCCTAAAGAGGCAAAAAGAAGAAAAAGACCTAAAAATCATCCAATGTAATACATCTCAAAAGATTCTCACTCGAATATAGTTGATACATTTTATATATTGTCTAGATGGTCCGACCAGAGGGAATTGGTTCTATAGTGATATGCTGGTAAGACTGTGGCCAAAAGTAAAAGCAATTTAACATATATTTAGTTAACATTAATCGTAATTTTTTTTATATGATCCCAATCCAAACTGAGATTGAACTGCAATATGTGAAAAGCAATTACACATTGCTTTTTGTGTATGTTCTCCTCTCTCTTATCATCGATATTTTTTCATTACTTTTCGAGTTGTTCCAATTAACTTTCCCAACGCTCACCCTCACAAAATATTATTCACAGAAGACTATACATCAATGTTATCATTGATCTAAATTCTCATTTTCTATCTTTCCCATACTGTCCCTTCATGCGTTTTACCTCCCTCTCAGCACCGATATTTTTCCATTACATGGTCAATTATGATCGTCTACCCTCTTAAATTTTTTCTGTTACGGTTGTAAATCAGTGTTATCATTGATCTAAATTCACATTTCCTTCTGTAAAATATTCCCTTCTCTAGTCTCTTGCTACAACAACCTTGTTTCTATTTTGCGCAAAAACCACCAATGTATAGGACGACGCTAGAGTAAGCTTTTTCTCCTTTGTCCCTTCTTTTTTCTAAACGAAGATCGAAAACACAAACCTTCATCGATTTTTTCCTTTATTGTTACCATTGCAGAAAAACCCAATAGATTCGTGCTAGGAAAGGCCCATGAGCGAGAGACTCATGGCAACCAAAGCCCAATAGATTCGTAAGTATTGTGTGTTACCCTTGTTAATTTTGTTTAAAATATAGCTCAAAATCTAATTTTTGTTCTGGGTTTTCATTGTTTTTGTTTGTAGAACAAAACTGTAGAACTGTGCTGGTTTGAACATTTAAAGAAAGAGACTGAGGTAAGTTCTTGCCTTATCTCCATCTTTATTTTTGTTTTTTTAGATGAAAATTGCATGTATGTGCCGTTGCATAATCGATTACTGTGTATTCTGTAATTGTTGAATTGATTTATAAATTCCATTGATGTTACTGCTTGTCTTTTGTTAATTGTGCTTTCATCAATTATTTTGAATTTAGCAAATTTCATTGCTTTTTTGTACTGCTTTTCATGACTTGTACTGTATGTTAAATATTTTTTACTTGAGCTAAACCTATATTTCTGTGCTGCTTCATGGTCTATGTACTATGCGTAATTAATGTTATTATTCGTTTAAATCTGGTTTGGTTTTTGATGTCTATTACCAGCTGACAATGCTGCTGCTGTATTATTTGTTTACTGGAAACCATGTGATGCTTAGAAATCTCATTTATGTGTTGTTCTTTATGGTCTAATATGTTAAATGTGCACATTGATAGATTTATTTACTCTATCTATATGTGTGTTTATAATAATCGTAATGAGTGACTTGTTAACATGTTGTGTAGGATTACTTTGATTTCTACTTTTATAATTAAAATCAGAACTTTGAGTTTGTATTTGTATGTTTGCATACTGCGAAAGAAAATTATGTTACTTTGAATGTAGAAATAAATTCTTGAGTTTTTGTTTCCCCCCCTATGTTTTTAGCATCCAAACAACATGATGACAATGATGTTTTGCTTGATAATTAAAATATATCATGGCTGAAACTGAGTTTTCTGAACAGTTGAAAATTAATGGGTTTCAATTAGTTTTCATTATAAATTAACATGACCATTCTCATTCAAATAAATGCATGGTCAATGTTTCTTGCTAACCACATAGCTTTTAGAAATGTTAGCTTTTAGAAATGTTGAACATTAAGTGTTTTATTATTGGTTGAGTCCATGATTATATATGTGCCTCAATGTAATTGATATTATTGATTGATTTTAAACTTTTGTTAAATGTGTTAAAAGAATCACGGAAGGTCTTGAATTTTTTGATAAGGCTGCTCGGACAAAGAAAATATTGCATATATTTTGTGATATATGTATTAAGGCAATTGATATGGGAATGAAACCTAATACTCATTTCAATAAAACGGGGTGGAAATTTCTCATTACATCATTCAAAGAACAAACTGGTCATGCATTCACTAAAACATAATTGAAAAATAAATGGGATGGATGAAAAAAAGATTGGAGGATATGGAATAAACTGGTTTCTGAAACTGGTGTTGGTAGGAATAATGAATTAAGCACAATTTCAGCTAGCAATGAGTGGTGAAAACAAAAAAGTCAGGTACATTCCTTCTCATCCTAACAATTTCTTTTATTATTGTCAAATTCCAACACCAAAATTTTACTAGTCTTGATCCTTTAATACTTGATTTTATTTATATGTAAGAAATTAGAGGAGCCAAAAAATTCAGACATGTTAGTATTGAGTCATGTTTGAAGAATAAATTTAACAGAATGTATTCTAACATTGTCCAACTGGAGCATTTGTATAGGTTTCTTCATCAGGAGTACCTGCTGGCAGTGATGTTGATCTTGGTACAAGTAATGCCACCATTGATCATAATGGTTTGGAAGAAGAAAGTGGTGACTTAAAAGAAGATATGATTCTAGATTTCGAGACTAATATGGCTCAAATGAGTGGAGGGATAAATATGTCTAGCAGTAGCAACACAACAAGCAATGGCAAAAGAAAATAACGAGATCCTTATGAGGTATGGGGTAGAAAGAAGAAAACATATAAACTTGTTGTTCAACTGCTGTCAAGGTGCAATTAACTACTTGAGAGTATGTCGACTAAAAGTGATTTCATGTATGCTAATATGGATCGTGAAGGCTGTAGTATTTGCGAGGTGATGACTGAGTTGCACTTAATTCCTAGAGTTTTAATTGAAGATGAGTTCCATGATTTTGCTATGGAGTATTAGAGTTTAAGAATGAAAAGAGAAATGTGGGCTAGTATGGGTGATCAGGAGTATAAGTTAATATGGTTGCAACAAATGTATGCACATACTAAACGTGCTTAGTTGATATGGTATTATTTTATTTTCTTAACTGTTAATCAATTAACTATGTTCACTTATTTAATGCATTTATACAAGTTTATTTTATTGTTGCAGAATAAAAGGATGTCGATTTTAGAAAAGATGATTTTACAATTGCTAAAGTTTATCCGAGTCAATATATTCTTTCACATTTCGTGTTAAGATATATGGGCATTTTCATTTGTAATGATTTGTTTACTATTGTATTTATATTACATTGCTTTTCAAGAGTTAATATACTTGTATGAGAATATTACTGGTTTTTAATGGTATTTTATTGACAAATTAAAACTACCACTTTGGTTTTTATTAAAATTAAATGGTTGACCTTTTGGATGGAATTGGTTGGTAATTTACCTTCACTGGTAATGCTTGTTTTATTGTAATATACCATGTGTAATCTTGTTTGTTTTCTTTTTTGTTGTGAGGTGATGAGACCTGTTACCTTGCATGTCCAGCTGTAATTATAATATACCATGTACAACTACTGTGTGAATATTAGTTCGTTTTCTTTTTTGTCAAGAGATGATGAGAGTTGCAACCTTTTTTGTCAAGCTGGTATTCATTGATATACCATGTGTAGCTATCATGTGCTTGTGAAGTGTGAAACTTGTATTTATTTATTTTTTTACCATGAAGATTGATGGAAGTTGCTGCCTTATTTGTTAATGTTGTTAATGTTATTCATTGCTGTTAAAATGATTGTTTTAACTACTATGTGTATGTGAGTTGTGAATATTGTTTAAGTTACTATATGTATGTGCTACTCTAATTATTGTTTTAGCTGTTGGATTTGTCATTGATTCAATTGGAATACATGCTCTCTTTGGTTTAGTTGTTGTTAGAGTTTATATATATAAATTGTGTTTATTTTTGTGAGGTGTAAATTTTATTTCAATTATCGTAGTTTTTTAGATGATTTTGGTACATGTTTTTAGATGTGAACTATCATGATTTGTTATGGTGATAAGTAAATAAAAAAATGGGCCAAGAAATCTTGAATAATAGAATGAGAACATAAAATGAAAGGATACATGCTAGTTTGTTATCTATGTATGATCTGTAAAATAAATATTATATGTTACTTTTATAGTCTATACATACGATAATGTACTTAAGTTGAAAGCTGAATAACATGTAAACAACATTGAATTTTTTCTATATAAAAAGGAATATTTGTAAGCCAATTTTCAAAGAACTATTTTACTTCATAACAAACCTCTCAAACCTCAACTGCATTTTATACAAACAAGTGGAACACTGTTTTTGTTGCCTTTACAGGTATGAAAAACTTATGTCACACCAAATTTTTGATAGTTCTTTTTTATTAAATGATATTTAATTATTTAAATATTTTTATTAACAAAATATTTTTTTGGTTTACATGTAATTAAAGTTATGGATGATTCACGGTTTAATGACATATTTAATGGGGATTTCGATGGCAATTATAAAAATGTAATGAACCGCATTATAAACCACATTAATTATCCTAGTTATGAAGGTAGTGGTGCCTTAATTGCTGATGCCAGAGATGACAGTGATGGAAATGACGCCAATAATAGTAATTATGGCGACGACAATGACAGTGGATGATGAATTTATTTTAAAGAGGCATTTTGTTATGAAAAAGTTAATTATATGCACAACTAAAGTTATAAACATGTATTATATTAATTATATATATAAAGAACCATGTATGGTTTCGTATAACACATGGATGTGTTGGTTGATAGAGGTTTTAAGAGGTTATTAGAAATAAAGTGTTAACATGTTTAGGATGGACGCATCCACTTTGTTAAGTCTATGCACTAAATTAGAAATGCTCTATGGCTTAAAACCGTTAAGAAGAATGAGCATAATTTAAAAGGTGGAAATGTTTCTATTTACAATTGCAGTTGGGGCGTCAAATAGACAAGTGCAAGAAAGATTTCAACATTCAGGTGAAACTATTAGTAGATATTTTAAAGAAGTGCTTAAATCATTATACTTGTTTGTTATGAAAATTATAAAACCAATAGATCCATAATTTATGAACACACCAAGAGAAATTGTTATGAATCCAAGATTTATGTCACATTTCAAGGTAATATGAATTTTTGTTTAATTAAGTTGTTGAATTAAGTTGTTTAAATGAGTATGAAATATGTTATGAATGTTTACGAGTACTTAATATTTTTGTGGCTTGTAGAATCATGTCGGTGCAATTAATAGAACACATGTTCGTGTATGCATATCATATGAAAATCAAATTCCATTTATTGGAAGAAAAGGTATATCAACACAAAATTTCATGGTTGCTTGTACTTTTAACATACAATTCATGTTCATGTGGGTGGGATGGGAAGACAGTGCACACGATATGCTATTTTTTTTTTTAAGGTATTGACAATAGCAATACAAAATTTCCAAAACCTCTAGAAGGTGTGATTTTGACTAATTTGAAGATTTGGTAGTTGAAGGAATATAATTTTTTAAAAAGTTTTGTTTAAAATTACCATATTATTATTTACAGGAAAATATTATTTAGTTGATACTGAATATCCAAATAAGTATGGGTATTTGGGTTTCTACAAAGACGAGAGGTATCACTTTCAAGAATTAAGGTGCTGTAGATAACCAAGTAGTCAGAAAGAAGTGTTTAATCATGCACACTCATTACTACGTAACGTGATCGAACGCTTTTTTGGGTTATGGAAACAGAGATGAAAAATTTTGTAAAACATATTTGCTTATCCATACAAAACATAAGTTGAGATTGTAGTTGTATCAATGACACTACATAACTATATTAGAAGGAAATCACAAGATGATACAGCTTTTTCTGAATATGATCGCAATTCTCATTTAATTTCAAATGACTTGTTACCTAATATTGTTCATTGCTCAGCCGTTCATGGATGACAGAAGCCTTCACGTATGGATTTTATATCCAATATAATTGCAAATAGTTTAATGGAATAATAAAGAATTACATTTATATATAATGATTTTTCATTTTGTTATATAATCATAATTACAAAACACCTATGTTTTGTAATTTTATATGTGTATATATATGTCCTTTTAAGTAATTCTAAAATCAATTCTAAAACATAAGGCATATTAATCAAATAAATTATTTTTTTACTATAATTTTAAATACAGTTTTAACCAAATACAAAATTGTTTTTTTAATTATAATTTAACCAAATACAAAATTATTTTTTTAATTATAATTTCAATTATAATTTTAACTAAATATAAAAAATTATTTTTTTAAACTACAACTACAATTACAGTTTTAACTAAATACTAATTTTTCAAATAAATCTCATCAAAAATATTTTTTATTAAATTATTTTTTTTAAATTACAACTACAAAAATTATACGCTCATAGCCCTAACAAAAACTTTCGCGGGAAACAAACAGAATCCGGGGCCAAAACTCGTTGCATGATCGTTGCCCGTAGACACACTGCTATATACTACTGTTTTTTGCACATTACCACGTTTCCGGCATCAATTATCAAGGACACCTGCGATCTTTCTTTGTGCAACACGTGGTAAGCGCATGTGCTTTTATCAACAAGCTCGCTTCATGATAAGACAATGATGATGCATGTAGATGATTCGCTGTATAGACGCTTCATCTCTTGCATAATGCAGAGGTTGGGATTTAACACGTGCAGAGGATCACGGGGGAGATTACTGAAGCTTATTGTGTCAGGGTAAATGATTTGCACGCGGTTCTTACTTCTTACAAGGGACAGAGGATCTAGAGATTAAGATCTTGGCCATCAATTTTGATTAGCAGCAGTTCATGTTGTTTGCCTAAATTCAGGTTAAAACTCTGTTGGTATCTGAAGTGTATGACTGCTGACCGGTAAATTAGCAGAAACTGTAACTGTGATTCATTGGCGATTGCATGAAAGAGTAAGGATCATGTGGCTTGGTTTTATCCTTTTCTGATAGGGAATGTACAAATAGTTGTTAAGAAGCAAGTTCGTCACAGAGATTAGTCGAGAGCCCAAGGATGACCATTGAACCACTGGAGACTCGGAGAAAACATCTACACAGCCCGTTATGAGAAGCAATTTTGCCTTCGGAGATCGGACCCAAAATGCTCATTGGGCTCTGAAATTGTTTGCAGATTGTATGGATTTGCGAATTTTTGCCAGTATGCAATTTGCATTCTATCACAGCACCACCGGCTCAATCTTTTCTTATTACAGAAAATGCGAGAAATTACTAGTCACATGAAGACTCATGCCAGTGACTATCAGATTCCTAAAAAGATTCCTAAAATAAGACAGACCGACCGACTTTCGAAGGTGATTGTCTCCATCCGTCCCACTATCTTTGAATCAAGTGGAACCCTACTATTATCCGGTTGAAATTCTTACATTGCCAGTTCACTTTGCTGAATGATTTAAATTTTGGACAGAAAGGAGCTTGCTTGCAACTGCGAATTATAAGGTTTCTTGTTCATTTTTTGCTGAAAGCGATTTTGACATAATGGAGACCAGCTGGCAAATATGAGGACAAATTGAAGGGGAACCGTGCAAGGAATCTTCTTGTAAACGTAAAGTTGCGAAATAAATTGAATTTTTGTTCCACCAGCGGAAGTCTAGAAGTTGACGTCCAAAATATTACAAACAACTCCCCTCATGGAACAGCAAAATAATTTAAGTACATCACTATAATCTGCACATGTAAATCAACATCATAAGTTACACAGAAAAAAGGTATGTGAGAATTACATAACCCCACCTCCTTACACTGACGAGTATAGCACACAAAATGAGTTTCAGTCTCATATTTTCTTTAACAGTTGATGCCACACTGCTCGACATCCGGACCTGTAACTCTAGTGGTGAAAGGATCAACTCTCACCCACAACAACGAAAAGATGGATGCAAGAAGAATAGACCACACGACAACAATGGTGGGTGTCCGGTTCTGGCGACCCATCAAACCTTTGAGGAAAGGGTAGAGATGGACGATCACCCAGAAGGCAAAGAAAAGCTTGCCAAAGAGTGGACCCCACGACTGATAACCACTGTTGATGGCGTGGGATATCCCGGCAACAACACCTACCAAGTTAACGATGAGGAGAGTTGTTGGGGGGATAAGCAGAGTTGTCCATTTAAACATGTACAGTTCAGTGAAATCACCGTCCTCGTCTGATGACTTGGACGTGACAGTGAAGTTAGTGTCAATGCCAGCGAGTACTTTGAGCAAGCCTTGGAAAACAGCAAAAAGATGGGCTGAAACACCACCAATAACCCAAAACTGTTCGTTCCTCCACCATTCATCAATCCCAACACCACTCCACCTCATCTCCAAAATACCGGTTGCAAAGATGGAAAGAAATAGAGAAATAAACCATATACTAGCGAGGTTACTAATCTGCAGCAGAACAAGTCGAGCAAAAGAAATTAGTAGATGCTAAAGATACAGCCATTGCAAGTTACACACAGGCAATAAATCAGATGCCAATTGAATATGTATCCATAATTCACATCCTAAGCGGTTGGAATTTCAACAATTCAGCAATCCATCCAAAATGCCATATTGACAATATTTCGTTTCTTTAAAATCACACACATTAACATACTACCTCCCTCTAGGCAGATCCCATGTGAGCAGGGACTGCACAAAAGAGGAGAGCGGACAAACAAAATGCCTTCAAGGCCAAGTTTGGACATAGAGGTGGCATGGACAGTCATTGAGGTGTAACTAACCTGTGGAATGATGAACTTGTCTGTCAATAGACAGATAGCTGGAAGTGTGCAGTAAAAGAGAAGAGGAATGGCGGTGATTGGATAAATGGTAGTGTTTACATATGCAAACCTCTCCAGCCATTTCAGCCTACCACCATAGCCATACCAAATTGGACAATGCCGACTGAGAAGAATTTCAACAGAACCTAAAGCCCATCGAAGGACTTGGTTCAGACGATCAGAAAGATTAATAGGAGCAGACCCTTTAAAGGCTGGGCGTTTGGGCATGCAGTAAATTGACCGCCAACCACGGGCATGCATCTTGAATCCAGTAAGAATATCTTCTGTAACAGAACCATAGATCCATCCTATCTGCAGTTCAGAAACAAGCATTCATGTCTGGTGAGGAATCAAGAAGAACTGGAGTATGCAAAGATTGTTTGAATGCAATGAAATCAGCTAAATTAGAGGAGTTTGTAATGAACAGCTAGAATGTATCTCAGTTGTAAGGTTTGCCTAATCTAGAGGCCTGCTTTAGGCCTTTAAACTGTAGTACGGTAATGGAAGGATTATCTTCTAACAGATCACTTTTTTGGTCATGATTATATTTTCCATCCTCCTCCTCATAACCAAGACAAGATCTCAAGAATATTAGATCATGGTCCTCAAATCCACAACATGCCTAAATTTCCTCAATAACAGCACCCAAATGAAAGTCAAAGCAATCAGTACAAGACATAAGCACACCTCAGATCCCCAATCTGTTTTGTCCTCGTAACCACAGCTGATGACATGAATAGCCTCTTTAAGAAGAGTTTCTGGAGTTGCAGACTGAGGAACACCGCCATTCTCCATGAGCGTGGAAGCAACAAAAACAGCTGACTGGCCAAACCTCTTCTCCAGGCTCGCCTGTGACATGAGAAGTGACTTCTCATCATCAAATCCAGCTCCTGAATTTTCAAATGTGCATAAAAAGTCTTAGCCACGCCTGTTGTAATTCAGTAATTTGAAAACCAAAAATATTCCATCTATCAATTCTTGCTACCCAGGCAAGGTCAGTTGGTACTTCTATAAACAATTAACTATTTTCCCACAAAATTAAAAAATACAATGTATCTTGCTTCAACACTAAAGGTTTACAATAATATTGTTTCAATTACCATTATAGAGTCAGTTAAAGACCGGATTCAGTTTCATGGCTATCTCATCAAAAGATACTGTTGCTGTTAAACCCTCTCCCACAGTAAGAGGATGAAACAAGTGCCTTCTACCAATATATTTATCAATGAAGCAGAAAGAGAGAACATAGAAATGTACCTTCAACGCCCTCTTCTATATCTTCCAAGCTGAAAACAGGTACAGTTGGATCTGCATGCTTTCCAGATTTCTTCTTGTCAGAGCCCTTTTTACTTGATTTAGAACTCTTCTTTCGTGATCCACCACAGAGTGAAGACAGGAACCCTGGTTTCTTATGCTTGGGTTTGAGGGGAGGTTCATAACCATACAATGCTGTCCTATTAAAGACACATCCAGTGCCCACATAGACAGGTCCTTGAATACCATCCAAACCCCTCAAGTTTATCTAAAATTCAGGCAAAAAGAAGATATTAAATATAACACTTGACAATGGCAAATGCTTTATGCAGCGTTTTGATAATCCAAATCATCAACACATAACAGACATAGCACAAAGCCAAAAAAACCAGTTCATGACATCATGCTGGAAAGACAAATATTACTTAATCAATTGATGCAGAACTTACATCAAAGAACACAGTATTGCGATTGGCATATCGATCATTCTTGTCAATGCCATCAAATCTTTGTGGAAATTGAACATAGCAGACATGTTTTCCAAGATTAGGATCCATCATGAAACACATAGCTTCTCTCAAAGCCTTGCTATTGTTTATGTAGTGATCACAGTCAAGATTCAACAAGAAAGGCCCATTAGTTAGCACAGCTGATACACGAACCTGAACAAGTTGAATGTCAATGTTAAAAATCAGCCCAAAACCGAAGAAAATAATTTACATACATACATCATATAATTACTTTTACTGCTACTACTCACAAGTGCGTTCATGGCACCAGCTTTCTTGTGGTGCTGGAAGCCTGGACGCTTTTCACGAGAAACATAAACTAACCGTGGCAGCTCATTACCATCAGTATCAAGCCCTCCACTTTGCCCTAAGAAAACCTGAAGACGAAAAAATGAAAACTTTCTTAGGTTACTGCTGCTTGGGATCAGAGTTCATTTGATCAGCTTCAGTAAACCTATTAATCAAAATCCAAAATTATCAACAGTTGGCGGCAGAATAGAAGGCATGAGACAGGACATGACATGACAAGGGGAAAACACTTTAGTATACAAGGGAGATAATGTGCAGAAAAACAAGATCCAATAAACTGTTCTGGCGCACCCAATATCAGTGATTTTTAAGTTTATGGGCTAGAAGAGAAAATTTATCAAACTTGAGAGAATACATCTGCCAGAAAAAAACTCGAATCATAAAATGCTTAAATGTTGTTACCTGAATCATTCCTGGATGGTCTCTGGTGTTATTTCCAGGCCATGGGGTCCCATCCTGCATAATCCATCCTTCTTCAGGCACTTTTTGTGCCTTGGAAACAAGCCCATTAATACGAATTTTAAATTCTTCATATTCTCTCTGCAGCAAGGGGAAATAGTTACCATATGAAAGGTTTAACCATGGAAAACATTGGCAGAGTTAAGTAAATGAGGCACTGAATTGATACCTTCATAGCTCTACGATCTTTGACAAAAGATGGTTGCACTTTATCCTTCAAGTAGTCAATCTTCTGTGAAAAGTAGAATTCTGGGGCCCGAGGTTCAATGTTGTATTTCTTGCAGAAGGGTACCCATTTTCTGGCAAACTCTGAAGTCTCAGACAAAGCTTCAAACGTCAACATTGCAGCACCATCATCAGAGACATAGCACGAGACTTTGTCAATTGGGTAGTCAACAGCAAGAATAGATAGCACTGTGTTTGCTGTCACAAGAGGTGGCTCCTTTAATGGGTCCACAGTACTGACAAAAATGTCAACCGCAGCTAGCTGTGATGGTTCTCCTTCATGTTCATATCTGTTACCCATATAAAACAAAAATTAAAATCTTAAATATGGAAAAGAAAAGGAAAGACAAAAAAAAAACATCATTGCTGGAACCAGCATTTACTTGAAAAGTGATCTGGTATAGCAAGGTGGAGGACAGATGCAAAAGAAAGGACCCTACCTCAAAGCAAGCCTGTCCAGGTACGTTTCACGATTTACAGGGAGCCACTTAGGGAACTGATCCAATATCCAGGATATTGCAAACCAAATCTCACATATCACAGATATTAACCACAAAGCATATGCATTGGGCACAGGATTTGTGATTCGGTAATGCAAGAAAATGCAGAGGATAATAAGCCGCAAAACAATGACCATCCTGTATGGATTAATCCTAGAAGAAGTAATGGAAACCTTCCTTGAGAGAGGTTGCCGAGCTTCATCATTCCTGCAAAGACAGACATGAGTATTATGGTCTAGTTGAGTGTACCTGGTACCTAGTTTCATGTTATCAATTATTGCTTACTGCCAATGCTCCAAATATCAGAATAGATTGCAGGGTGTGAAAATTTGGAAGGCCCCACTCCCCGGGTCATTATTGTTATGAATTATGAAAACATAATTAACTTAACCACGTGGAAACTTACAGTAGAGAGTCATCTACAAGCACATCTGTAGCGGCATCAATATCTCCAACACCCCTTTCAGAAGGAGCATGGACAGTACTCATAGGAACAACATTCTTGTCCTGCTTCATCTTCCAGCCATCTACTCTCTCCTTCCAGGCCACATTGCCCAGTCCTGGTGAACCAAACTCCCTTACTGGGTCCACAACCCTCCCATTAGCTGCAAAAAGCACACAGGATGAGTACCACATATGACCACATAGCATCCAAACATATTACACAAGAAAGAGAGATATACATGATTGATGGACATCAGATGCATAAGGGATGTGCTTCCCACCAGCAGCTCCAGGAGATGCCATAGAAATATGATCAGGAGATGCGGCAGACAGCTCTCCGGAAACCTAAAAGTTACTTGCAGGTAAAGATTAAACTCCATGTTCATATAAAAAAATAAAATTCATATCAATTTCAAGGAATTTTTTTTTAAAAAAAAAGGATAGCAGCATTCCAGAATCTGATTGACTTTACCTCATGTCCATTGGTAATAAGTGGAATATGGTTATGTGTAACCTCTTTATCATAATTTGGTGCCCCAGGATCTCCCCCCCGTCCAAACATCATCTGCCAGCTCAACATGCGTTCTGCAATCTTCTGTTTCTGGTTTTGATTTTCTGAAGAGTAATTAAAATCAATAGCTCCATCATCAGCATCACCATCCTCTTCTCTATCACCAAGAATGGCAGGGCTACCTGATATCATTTCACAATCAGTGCTAATATTATTTCAAAATAAATAACATCAAACAAAAACATCAGTTAACCAGTGAAAATTTTCATTTTCCATTCCATTGCATGGAAGAAAGAGTTTTCACATTATTAATGAACATTCAAACGTTAATGTGATATTACAAGATAAAAATTACATGTCCTCAACAATCATAGTTGCATTCAACTCAGAATAAAAATCTCTTCATTTTCTGGCATTCGGTAAGGCATCCAGTAACACAATGCTGTTCAACATACCTTTGTGCCTCCTGTATCTGGTTTTGCACTGAGGGCAAGACTGGTTCCCATCCTTCCTCTCATACTCATAGCAAGGCCTGCACACTGGAAATGCACAAACATCGCAAGCAACAAATGGCTCACCATCCACAGTCTTCCCAACACTGTCACTACAGATCTGGCAAACCTGTCCAACTATACTTGTCATGGACTTCCCCTGCGCAACCAAGCAAAATGCAAATTATTTCAGAAACCATACAAGGAATCTGAATGAACCTAGTTCCACCGAGTGACCTAAACCAGACTAAAACGCCCAGGCTATTCTAAGAAGAAAAGTCACAGTTCAAGCTTTAAGTGAGCAACAGTACTGTCTATCTTTCTATAAATTCTTCAATCAAACCAAAAACTAATTGAATCGCCATCTATACTTACCCCGGTTTCACCTTCTGATTCCATCGATAGCTGCTCTCTTTATCACAGAATTGAACAGTGGATGGCAATAACTGTTCGGTCTCAACAAACTCTATGCATCCCTAATCATAAAGAGAGCAACGAAGCGTCAGCTTCTCTAACTCTCAACCTCAGAAGCAACCTCTTATCTTTATGGACTACTGCATAAAGAGAGGGTGAGAATCAAACTGCGCCGCTCAATAACTACACAAGATCAACACACAAACTTTATAAATATTATTCACTGAATTAAGCCACCAATTAAGTTTACTGACCATCGGTATTCACGGTAAATACACAGGCAAATTCACCAAAAACAAGTTAATTAACATCAAATCAAAGCGTTAACAAGAAACTACAGCAGCATTACAAACAACGCAATGAAAAATTTAACTTTCATTTTCTTGGCTACCAAACATAAATTAACAAAAAATGACTCTAAATTGACTTTGAATTCCAGACAAAAACGACACGCTCGGTTCGATCTCCTAGAAATCAAATTGAATTTAGTTCAAAATCAAAGCAGTAATAGAAAACAGAAATCAGAAAGTGAATAGTTACTTACAGACTCTAACAGTCAAAGATCGACCGATGCTACGGAGAAAGAAATGAAAAGGTAGAAAGACGACGAGCAGTGCAAAGTAACAGCTCTGTCTGTTTCTCTCTTTCTGCGTGTGTATTTATTTATTTAAATAAATAATTTAAGCACAGAATTAGTTAGGGGATTTCTTTTTCTTAGTAGGTGTAACATAGCTGTAAATGGATGTGCTTAATAGAGAAATGACTAAAGCTTACAGGAAACGAAAGCGACGACACACCAACAGCTAGATCTCAGGGACGCCTCCACCGACACTAATATTTTTGACTTGGTAATTATCGGAATTGGAAGATCGGAGATGAGACAGATCATACATTGCCATTAATATTTCTTCTTTTCCTTTTGCAAAAACTTCCAAAAAAGAAAGTTATTTTATTTTATTTTATTTTATTAAATGGAAAAAAAAAAAAGGAGATGAGTGGGAGACGGTTGTTTTTATTTTTGACTGAAGGTACGCCTAGACTACAGTTTTTCTTTCTTGTTTGATTGTGCTTTACTTTACTTACCCAATAGTGTCGTGCCACGTAAGACTTGGAAGGTCACCCTTTTTTCTCAACGGCGATAGGAACAAACCGTGTCCAAAATGAGCGTGTTAAACGACAATGCCTTCGCAGCTGTGGCCCGTGGGGATACTTTCTAACAGAGAAAATCTTTTTTTAAGAAACAAATGGTTTATTTTATTGATAATCTGAGGTGGACACTGGATGAGTGGGATGGGGTTTACACAAATAGTGTTTTGTTATGTGTTAGAAGTTTTTTTAAAAAATATTTTTTTTATTTATTTTCAAAATTTAGTTTTAATAACCTTATATTAAAATTATTCAAAAACATTAAAATAAAATAATTTAAAGAAGGTACACTAGAAAAAAAGGCACGGCATGGGGTGGGGTTTGTGCTTATTTAGAAATGTAATTATGAGTTATTTTTAAAATAATTTTTATTAAATAATATATTAAAATAATATTTTTTATTTTAAAAAAATTATTTGTATATTAGCTTATTAAAATAATTTAAAAATATATAAAAATATTTTATAAAAAAAAAATAGTGTTCGAAGGAGGGATTATAACATGAATAGAATAAATCATCAGTGGTTGAGAAAGAGACAATTTAACTAATCGGGGAGGGAGACATTTATTAAAATGAGTTGAATTTGAACATGAGATACCACGATTATGAGATTATGAGGTATGCGACGATATTATTTTTCCTTTTCTCTTCGTATAACACGCTTCTTCCCTACATTAACATCAATCAATTCACATGGTTCAATTCAAGACAAAATACATGCTTGTTAAATATTTTTTAATAAAACAATATTTTTTTAAGGGTTTTTTAATGTTATTACAATAAAATTATTGAAAAATATGTAAAAAAATATTAATTTTAAAAAATAATTTATTTATACTAAAAAAGAAAACACTCCCTCGAACTTTTATCAAAATAGCAAAAAAAAAACCTATAATATTCAAAGTCTTATATGATAATGCAGTAATGATTATTTTTTAATTTAAATATTTATTAACATAATTTTTTTATTTTTTAAAATTTATTTTTAATATTAATATATAAAAATATTTAAATTCTTTTTAATCGCAATACCAAACGGCTTGTTAATGCGAAAGCATCCAACTCTATGTCGAGGCCTTGTCATGGAATTTCAACGAGCACTGGACGACAAACCATCTGATTATACACGGCAGCAAAATTTTCTTACAGATTTGCCTTCTAAGGTTTTGTATTTCGAAAGGAAGAGACATGGCCTCTTTTGGCTATGTGAAACCTGCAATTTTCGAAAGAGAAGAGATAAAACAGTACCTTTCTTCACTTCCTCTTTTTCTTTGCATGGACGTATCCTTCCATGGACTTATCATTTATAGATTTTTGTTGTTTACAGGAAATATCAATCTCATATTCGAGGCCTCAACGCTTGCGATCGCCACAATAAATTTTTGAACGATTACGGTAAGATTGCTACCTCTAATAATCGAATTAAGTGATGTTGCTGTATGGATTTATCTGTTTAAAGGGATCGATAAAAGTTTCATAGATGTCAATTTGAAGGAAATAATATTGTTTAATTTTTCTTTTTAAGAAGAGCTGAAATGAGGAGGACATAGAAGGGATTTATGCAAATAAGAAGCAATGTGTTTGTAGAATCTTCCTTTCCTTAATGTCCAAAAGCAAAATGGGATGGTGAACAGTCTCCTCCACTAAGAAAGGAAGGAGGCTACAGTCATCCTCATATTTCTTTCCTTTTCCTTTCATCACTGCTAAATTATTTCTCATGGCTTTTTTTTCCTTTTTCTTTCTATTGGGGGAATTTTTGTACAGGCAAGTCGAGTAAGTTTGGTTTGTATAAATATATATCAAGATGGTTATTGTTTTAAATGGGCAAATTTGGGTTTTTATTTTTTTTTCCTTGCAGTTAGTTTATGTGAAAGGAAAGTGTACCAATGAGAGGCTGCTGATTGAAATGGACAGAAACGCCCTAAGAGAAGGATACCGGTATATTGATTCTCTTATGATTTTATTTTATCTTTGATCTTGTTGCGTTTGCCTAGTTATCAATTGTCTATGAAATTGTTGGTGATTGATTAATCCTTTTCCTCAAAGTATAAGGTTAGTTGCCCAAGTAGACTTGGATTTACTTAGTATTTTCGTGATTTTTTGTCGTTCATGGATGCCCTAAAAACACTTTTGTCTTAAATGATATGAAACCGATAAATAATCAAGCTGGTTGGCATATCTTTTAATTTCTCAGGTAATAACTGGCAATCAGGTGATGTAAATAAGGAGTCTGTGGCCCAATTTAGTGTTAGAACAAGAAAGGGCAGGGAAAAAAACATAGATTTTTAGTCAACAAGAGGGCATCCAGTGGCCAGTTAAGTGATGGGGATGATTTTCCATCCAACCACATGCGTTTAAGTTTAATTCACTGTTAGTTGATGTATCCTGTGTTTCCTTTCATGCTCAATCAACACTGAATCGTTTTCAATCATGAATCCTATTCCATGACACTCTTGATGGTGGAAATTTACTCCTATATGGACATGCTGTCTTCTTTTCTGATGCTAGACTCTGCAATTTTGTCACCTGTCACCTCTCTTTGATTTTTTAAGGCTCGTACGTTCAGAGGAAGATGATATGGTTACATCCTGGGAGCAAAGGCCAGTGAAGCGTTTTTATGATATGCTTTCAAAGAGCATCCTTTGTGAATGGATGTTATGGTCTGAACAGTATTGTTACTCCTCCATCTGAAATTCACTTCAACGTACCGTGAACTTAAGCTTTCTGAAGATGATGCATGGCTGACATGTCACTCTACAACATTGGCAAGGTGTGTGGTTTCCCATTGCATAAAGCTGTTTAATCTCAGTTGTAATGACTTGAAATGGTCATTCTGATGATCTTAAGAGTGTATTTCTTTGTTTCCCCAGAAGAATCAAAGTAAACTATATTATAGATTGGATTTTCCTCTTCTGACATTGCACATTCTTTTCTTCTGGCTCTTTACATCTTCTTTTAGTTATTCAAAACTAGTAACTATCTCCTTTTTATCATCCAGCTGATACAAGGTTATGTTCTTGTCTATCCTACCACTGATAATATGCAATATCTTGCTGTGACTTGCCACTGGGTTCATGTTTTTTCTGTCTATATGGCGTAGATTTTGAAATCAACATATATATATATATATATAGCATGCAACACATCATTATATATAAAAAATGATGTACATGAAAATACAATAAGGAAAATATGTTTTAAAATGGCGGATAATAATAAACCGCTAAGGATGATTTGATTAGAAAGGCTCAAGTTTTGAAATTAATTGGTAAAAATACGCGCTCATGGGTTAATCAATTGAATATAAAATTTTGAAAATCATCGTCAAAATAAAATGATGATGGGTGAATCAATCAGATAAAATGATTGATAAATACAAAATTTTCATGGATGAACCGATAAGAAACATATATCTTGAAATTAATTGGGAAAACAAACTGCTAATGGATGATTAAATTGAAGACAAGATTTTAGTACAACAGGGATGCATCCAGATAAAGTATGAGCCTTGCTGAGTTTGGAGAGGCGTCATGTCTTAATGATATCCTAGTTGAAGATAAGACCACTAGACTCGAGAAAGTCGTGACTTGAATGAAGTTGGCCCGTTAACTAATTACTTGATTATACATGTAAATATTATGCTCTATTTTTTTTAATAATATGTTTGTATTTTATTATATTTTTATAAATTTTTTAGGCTTTTCAGGTTTTGATATATTATTAATATTGAGCAGACATGAATTTTCATATTTATGTTGGAGCATTAGATTTTTTTAAAAAAAAGTATAGGTGAAGGAGGACATCAAGGATAGGGTGTAGTAATAAGATTATTATTGTTTTAGGCTTAATAATTTTAGAGATTATTAATCTTGAGAATATTTTCAATTTTTATAAGTAGGTTTAGAATTTTAAACAGGCTATAATACCTAAATGAAAATTGCAACAACAGGGACAAAACTGTAATAATGGAACGTTTTAAATTTTTAACAATATAGTAGGAAAAAAGAGATGATGGGAAAAAAAGTGACGGAATGTATTGGTTTAGGATCTTGATTAGCACCTTGATTTGAAGTTTAGTGTTTTAATTTAGATTTTGGGGTTTAATAAGTGTTAGGGATTGAATTTAAAATTAGTGTTGGGAAATTGCACATCAAGATAGAAAACGTTGTTGAGACCGGTGATTTTTATATAAAACGTTGTCGGAACGAGTGTTTTGTAAAAGAACTGCTGGTCTCAGATAATGATTTCAATTTGGTTATGCTATTTTTTTTATAAAAAAAAAAAATCATAGTTGGTTTGTAAAAGCACCCCGATATTTGTGTATATAATGGAACAAAGTTAGGGCAAGAGTTGTACAGGATAGTTAAAAAAAAACATTGTATTATGCGTGCCTGCAGTCCAAGTTAGGATAAGACGTGATGCTAAATTTTAACATCATTTTCTGATTTGGCTATTATTAGTGGGCATTGTTAACTTTTTTTTGTTAATTAATGTGCGTTTTGGAGTAGCTGATTGTATATATTATAATTAATTTTATAGATTTTGAAGTTGACGTTTTTAATACTTCACCATCAATTATATATTAATAATCATTATATAAATAACCAATAATTTTAACCTAAAATTACAGAAAAAACAAATTTTTTAGTTTTAAAATTTTATTACTTCACCATCAATTAGATAATTTTATTAACTTTTTTAAATGGACCTGCTTGTGTTTATCCCGAATTGAACGCTAAAATAACAGCACCCTCAAGCAGCCATAAGCATAGAGGCGTACATTTTCCCATATGCGTTTGATTTTCCGAATCTAGATAGGTCCTTTTTTGGTGCTTTATACTGAGTCGGTATGAATCATGAAAGGTTTAGGCGAGTTCACTCAATTATCTTCGGTAGGTTTTCGAGATTCTTTTGAAGATTGAGATTAACAGGGAGGAGGCATTTTTTTCCCTTTAGAGCGCGATAAAGAATGAGTGCCCGTGCCGCCTCAGCTCGGCTTGCTTAGCGCGATATATTTCATGTAGTAATAGTAAACAGCCCATCGTTTTACAGCCACGCGGGACATTTTTAACAGACATCTAAACTTAGGGTTTGGCTGTAAGAATAGTTAAAATCCAGGCACTTAGCGGGTAACACTCCAATATGTTAGAAGACTCGTAAGTACTGAACTCCAATCACTAAGGTCTTCATAAAACAGGCATGAAAAAAGAGAGAAAGGAATGAAGAATTGTATACGTTTGAGGATAGAGGATTTAAATTGCTACCGTTTGTTTGTTTGAAACGGTAGTGGTAATAGCAGTTTAAAATATATTTTATTTAAAAATATATTAAAATAAAAATTTTATAATTTTTTAAAAATGATTTTTAATATTAATATATTAAAATAATTTAAAAACATAAAATAATTAATTTAAATAAAATAATTCAAAAATTTTAAATACCCGAAGAAGAAAGAGAGATGACTTGACGTTTTGTTTTCCTTGTTTTTTTAAAAAATTAAATTATTATTATTATTTTATTTACTTCAAGTTAATATTTTTATATTAATGTGATTATATAAAAATAATTTTAAAAAAATATTGTAATATAATTTTAAATAAGAAAATATTTATTATCAGTCTTGTGGATATCCTAAAATACCAAAATGCACGAGAAATAGGCCATGGACTCCTTTTTGGTTTGTCGTATGTCACTGCTTGGCTGTAAAGTTGACTGACTTCTCGCAAGCTTGATCAGCTTTACTTATTCTTCTTTTCTTTTCTTTTTTTCTTTTTTTTTGGAATAACGGGTAAATACAAAAACCATAAATTTTATTAAAGGACAGACTGTAAAGGATTTAATGGTTACCGAAATCTCTTTTGAATAGCGCAGCTGCTTAGTAGTTCAGAAGCTACTGGATTTGATTGTTGATTGGAAAGGACTGAAATTAGAGTTTGGCTCCTTGGATTTATTACATTACTAGATTTTTGTAAGCCGGTCATTAAAAAAAGAATTTGGAACATAAAACTTTATTATCTTTCAGCACTTTGTGGTTAATACAGGAGGGACACGAAATTCATTTCTATTTATCTTATAAAAAGCTGAGAAAATAATATAATATTTTTTGCTAATTTATTTTTACAAGCACAGTTAGAGATTGGATCTGAACAATTTAACTAGCATGTTCTTAATTAAAAGAAGAAATCATCTTGGTTTCTTGGGGGGGGGGGGGGGCAGAACGAAAAATTTTAATTTTTTTAATAAAAAAAATATGTTTGAAAATATAATTATAGTTATTTATTAAAATATTTTTTATTTAATAAAATATACTAATAATATTTTTAAATCATTTTTGAGATTAGCATATGAAAATGATTTAAAATTATTAAAAATATATTAATTTAAATAAATAAAAAATTTAAATTTTTAAAAAATACTTTTAAAATACGGTGATAAATACGCCATAAATATAATGCTCTGTTTGACCGCAGCAGCTTTTGTCATCTAGCACCATTTTACCACCCACTAGATCGTGAATTCAATGGCCGCCTAGACGGCAGCTTGCTTGTAGGGAAATAGGATCGTCCTCCACCCTCCACGTGGCTTGTCTTGGTAACTACACGCCAGTCTGTTAGCACGTGGCTTTCTGACGTCAAGTCCCCCTTCTCTCTTGGTGGTCCCCTCCTGAAGTAGGTAACAATTACAGTGGAATTGGTGGTTTTCTTGTAGTTTTTGCTTAAATTCATGGCTGCAAATTTCAACCTTGAATTTATCATATTCGGAACTCGAAAAAACGGAGGGAGTTAGGAGATTATTTGATCAATATAAAGGTCAGAATCAATTGATAACAAAATAGAAGAAAATAAAATAATAAAAATAAATAAATAACAAATTGATTATAAATTTTATTGACGTCCAAAACACTCTCTCTCTATTCCACGCCAGTTCTATATTGGGTGGACTTGGATTTCAACTTCCAATCAATGTCAACGTTTTCCCCGTGGCTACTCTAATGTTGTTGTTTGAGCTCGGTAGACTATAGGATGATGTTATTCTCATTTCATAATCTACTTTCATTATTTAAATAAAAATAAAATAATCTCAATTTGTTTTTTTTTAATACAGATAGTTGATGATTTTAAATGCTGGTATTATATTTGTATCTAGATGTGAGGAGTCCTCTTTTATATAACCAGAATAGTTAAATTTGACAGTTTTTTAATTGTTGTTTATGACTGTATTTAATTTCTTTGAGATTCTTTTACTCGTATATAAATCGTTATTTTTTTCTAGTTAAAGATTTTTTCATCTGTTTTAAAATATTACTCACCAATAAAATATTTACCTTAAATAATATAATAGAGTGATCAAAATTCTATAAACTTCATCTTTTTTTAACTTTATTTTTTTTATCTATTTAAATTTATCTTGAATTTTAATGAATATAGAATAATTTTTCAATAAAACTTGCTCGTGTCAAAATAAGATGCTATATTTTAAAAAGCTTGGAAAAAATAATATATATATACTATTGATATAGACTTATCATATTATAAATTACATTGTAAATACCAAGTGTTTGTAGTACTATAGATGACATTACATCGTGCTAAAAATTGGATTGATGAAAAAAAAAAATCTTAATTCAAAATAATATGTTTTGATGTTTTTGTGCTATTTTGATGCAATGATATAAAAAAATATTTTAAAAAAATAAAAAAATATATTATTTTAATTTTATTTTTTGAAAAAAACATTATCTCAATTTTATTTTTTTAAAAAAATTAAAACTACTTAAGTTTTATTAAAAACACAAAATATATTTATATAATTATTATATTCAAATAAAATATTTTTTATAGTAGCGCTATAAACAATGGATAGCAGGATAACACTCGATATACTTGTAGTAAATTTATTTCCCTGTAATTTTTTCTTTAAAGATATTTTTTAAAAAATTTGTATTTAATTTATGTCATATTGTTTTCAAAAAATAAATTGATATGAATTTTTTTATACTGTATAAAAGTTGAGTAATAATAATTTTTTTTATATTAAGTTGAGTTAAATTTTTTATTAACACGTGTTTGTATTTGAGCTTTAAAAACAATATTATTTTTTTCTTACATCAAATTAATATTTTTATATATTTTTATATTTTTTTTTGATATGATAATATAAAAAATATTACCTTAATATATTATTCTAATAAAAAAAATATTTATGTTATAGACTATGCTGTAGCGTTATGTTTTATGAATCTAACAAACAATTATTACTACATTAGGCGAGATAGCTAAATCTAACACTACCAGGTCCTGCTACCAGTATATGAGTTTTTGGATGTGTTTGATATTGCGATTGCTATTATGTTTGTAGTTTTAAAAAAGTTGTTTTTGTAAAAAATACTTTTAGTTAAAGTTAGTATGAAAAAATATATGTTTGGTTAAAACTGTGGTTGGAATTGAAGTTGAATAAAAAATAGTTTAATGTGTCTGGTTAAAAAATATTTTTCAAATTGAGATTATAAAATAATTAATATATATGTATATTAATGATTTTTAATTTAAATACTGTAAATTGAACTAAAGTTATTGCATCATGAAATAAATAATATTAATATCAAATATTTTTTTATCATTCCTTTAAACTACATGCAATGTCATCATATATGAAATTTATCCAACAAAAATTATATTTTTCGTGGTTTCTTAAGCACCCAACAACAAAAAATAAAATTTTTAATTTATATAATATTATTAAATAATAAAGATTGTGATATCTTTACTATTAAAATTACGATCAAATTCCACAAATGTCACGTTATCATATGATATCTTTTTAATCTATGCAGTGTTATTAAATAATATTAAATACTATTTTTCGAGTAAAACATAATTTTTTTGAAAAAAATTACAATTTCATTACGTACAAAATTCATATGACAGGAATTATAGTTTTTATGATTTTTTGAGCTTGCAGTAAAATTAGATAAAATATTATTAAAAATAAAATTAAGATTGCAGTACGAGTAAATTTAATTCATTTTAAATTATTTTTTTTAAAAAAATATTTTTCACACTACATTGGTTTTTTAAAGGAACTTTGCTCACTGATTTTTCAGAAAAAAAAACTAAACATTGTAATAATGGAGTATAACTCTGCAGTTCTTAAAAATACCCACAAAAAATAGTAAAATACTACTTTTCCAATCCTGCAGCTGGACAGAAAAATAATATGGGTTCCATTAAACAAAACTAATTTTATTTAATTTATTAAATATTAAAATATGTAGTTGTAAATAAACCTCTCTTGTATATATTTTTTCAACGTATCCAGTAATAATGGGCCTTGTTGAGTTGTTGCCATAGTTATTGCACTTAACATGTTTTCTAAGTTAATGCACTTAACAAGTTTTTTATATTTTTAATATTTTTTATACTCAAAAAAATTTATTTTTGATCTACTGCAGAGCGAGTGCAAATCATCCTAATATTTAAATAGAAGGGGAGATGTAGCGAGATTGATAATTCATCTGATCGAAGATAACACCGCAATCGACGGAACACGTTTATTTGATGGGATGCTTAATTATTGATTTAATACTATATGTCTCATACACATCGATTACCAGAGAAGCTGATAAGAGACCTTATATTATTTATATAATCTCAGGGGTTGGCTTGATTGCAGTGAGGTTTACCTTTGTATAGAGCGATGCGTTCTAAATGAAAATCGATTAAAATTTAATTTTTTATTCATACTTTCAAATTATTTTAATGTATTAATATTAAAAATATTTTTTTATTTTAATATATTTTCAAATAAAAATATATTCTAAGAAATAACAACTACTATATTTTTAAATACTCTCATAGTTTTTTGGATTAAAACTTTAAATCAACATCTTAAAAATACATTAAATTTCATAGAATATACCAACTTAATGTATATATTTAAAATCAAATGTAAAAAAATAAAATAAAAGAGTCTCAATCAATACAGAAAGTAGCGTGAAAATATCCCTTATGTGTATAAATAAATTTAAAGAGGAAAACCATTAAAAATCCAAATTGCTATTTTCCACTCTATTTATTAAACATGTGTATGATTTGATTGTAAGAATGTAATTTGTGTTTCTATTGAGATTAAAATTTTATCTTATATAATAATAAAAATCACCTTCACTCCAGCTTGATATATTTAAGATCACTGTTTCTGTTTTTATAAATATAATCTTCAAAACAAAACTCAGAGAATCATGCGAGAAAATAAATCTCTTTACCCAGTCAAACATGAAACGTTTGATTATTGCTTATACAAACACTTAACTTGTCCAGGAGGGCATGTCTTTTTCGTCCCTTCCCGCTCCCTTCCCGGAGCCCGACACTATCAGTAGGTACATCGAAGCCGACCGCTTATTCCTGTCTCTTCCCCCCACCACACGATTTTGCCTGTTTTGTTATCTTAAACCAAACATTAAGGATTAAATTGCGACTTTGTTTAGGTAAAATATGATACAATTATTTATTGAAGGATTTTTATCTAAAAATATATTTAAATAATATTTTTTTATTTTTAATATTAGTAGGTTAAAGTTATCTAAAAATAAAAAAATAATTTAAAATAAAATAAATTTATTCTTAAAATATAAAAATAAATCAATTAACTTTTTATTTAAGGTGTATTAATTTTTGTGGTTGTATTTTATATATAATTTTTTCTTAAAATTTTTTTATAGTTAAATTTTATATATATTAAATTATATTCAACTCCCACTTCAATCTCCTCCACGAAAATAAATACAGTTTAGATGTACTTATTGTGCGTGTTGGGTTTCCCCGGATCAGGACAAGAATGCCGTCATCAAACGCCGTTAATATTCCAAATGTTACTGTTTTGCTTTTTGCGTGTGAACAACGTGGCAGGGCATAAGTTAGTTGGCTCCAGTTTAAATCATTACATTTCTGACACGTAGTGGCTTCACCACAAACGTCGGCTCTTGAAATTAAAAAACGAAAAAAAAAAAAATAAAACAAATTGAACGCTCCATAGTCTCTCATGGCCCTTCTGCACCCTCTTTTTTATTTTTTACTTTCTTTTAAAATCCATACGCAAGAAAAGAATTTTCGCCCCACGCTGTAAGCATCATGCCCAAATTGCCCCTGCTCCCTACCGCCACTAATTATCAACCCCGTTTTTTAAAATTGAATTCTTCCTCGCGCAATTACTGACCATTTCGTTATTACTGAAATTAAAGACCTTGACCTAGGGCACAAGATTATAAACTCTTCATGACTTAATTAGGGACTGGAATTAGAAATCTCAGCCTTAAACATTAATATTACCAGAGTTATACTTTATTCACATAAATTAAAAAAATAAAATAATTAACAACTCAATATATAGTGAAAACCAAGAGCCCAAAACTCCATGGCTCGTGATCTCTTTTTACAACCAATTATAGCAAGAGAATCTGCTTGTTTCATTTGAAAGCTTGTAGAAACTACTATACCGTAAAACATAGACAGTACTCAAGTAAAAGAATGAGAAAATTGTTTGAGCCAAAAGCTTGAGCTTCGATTGGATAGCACTGCCTTGTGCTGGCTACAAAGGATTTACTGGAGAAATCCTAGGAGCTGAACAAGGTGTGTATGTAGAGGAAATTAATTAAGGAAGCAAAAACAAATCATAGTTGTAAGGAGTGTATGATGGAGAGCATCCCGCAGTAAAGAAAACCCTAGAAAATCGAGGAGCCTGCTGCATACAATATTGGTTTTGCAAGCAACACGAGATCTGCAAAAAGCGATCGAGGAGACCCACTCACTCAATGCTGCTAGTGGGATAGTTACTTATCAGCTAAAATCTTCTACAAATCAAATGGTAGTTAAGAACTAAACTTAGTAGTCAAGCATTCCCAAAAGGTAAAGGAAACTCCACAACTCCTGGAAGAAAACGTTATCATAATGTTCCTCACCTGTGGGACAACTACTTAAAACTTGGACATAAAACTGCTTGTACTTGTTTTCCTTTAGTTTATTTTCCCCTTGTATTGAACATAAAATAAAAACTACACGTTCTTTCACATGTCCGCTGCGCTGCATGTTTTTTTTTTTTTTTTTTGGGATTCGATAAATGCCTGGTCTGGTCTGCTGGTACTTAGGTTAGATTTCAGTTACTGTACATCTTTTCCTCCGAAGTCAAAGGAAATGAAGTGATGTGCTTCCAGATTTTAGGTCCTCCTTTTGGAAACATGACCTGCTTGGCATCAATTTTTACCTTAGAAGCTTCCATTTCAAGGGTGCTCTATGCATCACTGGGAATTCTAATGGTTCTTTTTAAAATCCATGCAGCAGTTCCATGACTTTTTCTCAAGATAAATTAAATTTCCAGGACAATCCATTTTAGACTGAGCATTTGGGAATCAAAAGCAATTATTACACATCCACTCCACTATTGTTAAAAGGAGGTACGAACTCCACAATGAATTCTGTGGTGTTTATCTCTGCAGTACAATTGATTTTTAAAATTTTATTTTAAAATTAATATTTAAATATTTTTAGATATTTTTAATGTATTAATATTAAAAATAATTTTATAAAATATTATTTTAATATATTTTCAAGTAAAAAACTTGAAAAACAATATCTACTATATTTTTAAATAATTAGTTCAATTAAAAAAATACATAAAATAAAATTTTACAACTCTAGTTTTGCATTCAACTCTAAATGGAATCCTTGGATTTTGTTTTTATATAAAGAATGATAATATTAATAAATATGATTATAGCAACAGTATTATAAAGCCTTGCTATTATAGCTTAAGAAAAATAATTGAACAAGTATAAATTATTATGTATTTTTTTTAATTTTGTACAAGATGATTACCTGTCTCTGGGTAAAACATATTTTTCTCTACTTTTTCAAAAGAACTAAAGAAAAGGAAAGAAACAAAGAGGAGAGCTTTGAGTTGACCCAAGGGTGGTTTTGTCATACCAAAAAGTCGAGATGCCTTGTGTTCTTAAATTTATTATTTTCTTCCAAAGAACAGACAAAGAAAACGACCTTTGCGTGAGCTGTAAAAATAAAAAATAAAAAATAAAGATATGAATTTTTATTAGTCTGAAATATCCAAAACACTATTTTTTATTTTATATATATCTTTCTTCATCACAATGCTACTCTCTCTCTCTGTTGAGGTTTCCCTTACACTCAGAAAATTAAATAAAGATGGACCGAAATCAATGACTTTCCTATAGATTCTCCAAAAATTCAAGCTCTTTTAGGGTTTCCCAATCTCTCAGTAAGCAATTCTCCCAACTCCTCCTCCATCCTTCCTCTCTCCCTGCTTGCATCTTCAATTTGTGTTTTTGATGGGGAATTTCTGTATCTGGCTTGCTAGAAATTTTGTGGAAAGAAGAAAAAATTGGAATTTTTTTAGCTCTGCTCTTCAAGCAGAAGGGGGATTTAGAACTAGACTTGTGCTTGGTTTGATTACTTTGTTCTGTGAAATTTCAAAGTTAGAGTGGATTTAGGATTTCCTGATGAAAATCATAGCTGAATTGAGCTAAAATTTGGCGTCTTTTCCCCTGTTTTTGTTTTAAAGCTGTTGAAGTTTGAATAAACTTTGGTCTTTGCTAAAAAGCTTGAACTGAAGTGTTCTGTAAATCTCTCTCTCTCTCTCTCTCTCTTCTTTTGGCGATGTGTGGTGATGAGTAAATCAATGGAGATTGAATTTTGCATATATTTTGCAGCGTGTCATCTGTCGTATTTTATTTTTATAAAATTATTGAAAATTTAGGATTTTTTGAAATTTTTATGTTCTAGGAGGACGTTGTGAATGATGCCGGCAAAATCTGAAAAAGATCGACGTTTAGACCACCGTGGACCGAGCCCGTTCCAAACAAACATTTACTCCCAGCCTTGGTGGCGTGATGTGGGGAACAGTCCCTCTTTAGGTGACACTGCATCAAAATTGTCTTCAGTAGGGAACCTAAATGGTTCTCTTGCGAATGCAGCAATACAATCACAAGTTAATACTGGCTTACAGAAAGGAGCTATGGTGAACAAAGACATGCAGACCGATGTAACATCGCAATCTGGTAGTAATCCTTGAACCCATCTCTTTGTTTTGCAAGTATGTTTGCACGAAGACATTATTATTACCTTAAAAGTCAGCATAAGATAACTGTTTGAAAAGAGTGTCACCAGGGCATTCCAATTGTGCTTTTCTCTCAATGTGAGTAATCAATAGAATGCCCCCCCGTCTTTAACATGGTCCATTGAATTTAAGCCAAGCATTCCATGTTTTTATGGTTTGCATCACAAACTTGTTCCGGTATGCATATTTTACTCACTCTTCACATTTTTTACATGAAAGGTTTATTCTAGAAATTAGAGAAATCAGCTTGAAAGAACAAGATTCTATCTTGTACAAGAGGAAAAGAAAGAAAAGGATTGGTGATATTCCATTGTGGATACAGTTGATCGACATTGCTAGGATACTGCCTCTTTTACTTCACCCAGGGTATCATATTCATTTACTTTGGTGATATGCATGCCGGGCACTCAAAAATGATGGAGAGCTCCTGAGAATAATCAAACTCAAAACTTGTAATTTTCACTCACAATTGAAACTGGCACATGAAGTCATGTAATAGGATTTCCCTCGTAGTTTTTTTTGTTTAGCCTGGATCAATTCTTAAGTTTGACTACAACAAAATGGTCGCACTGTTATGGTGGCTAAATTCTGTGTGATAATGAATCTGTCTGGTTTTCATTTTGAATGTAGTGTATTGGCACCCCGTTGTATAGATGTAACCTCGCTTCTTACTTTTAGGAGTGCAGGAAGGGTAGGTCTTTTTTAGCAGGCAGATTGTTCTTGTAATTTTTTTGCTTAACAATTAATCCTTACAATTTTATTTTTTTTGAATTTAATATTCACAAGTTCATTTAAAATATCGTGCCTTTTGCTTTTGGTTGGTTAGACAGGGGAAACATTAGGTTGATTCTGTCAGTTTGTGCTCCAAGCAATTTCTTGAAGGTTATAAATGTCTTCAAAAAATTTACATTGCGGAGAATAATTCAAGGAAAAGAAAAATTGGAAGGCCTTTTTTGGTCACATCCTGCTGTAAGATAAATATTATGTTTATAAAATCTTTAATACTACGTTGTTTCTTTTTGAATTCCATGTCCAATGTCCAAACAGGTTGCAAGTTGAATTGGAACAATGTCTTCCTTTTATTCTAGTCTTCTCTTTGACCCCACTATATTTTGTTCTCTGCCAGTAGCGGTATGCTAGACTACCTTCTCTTTGCCACTACCCAGATTTTGGTAGGAAGACATGACTCTACTCAATGTTCTGCATCGGATGCAGAAAATTGAAGGGATAAATTGTAGCAGCTGTCCATAAATCCCTCCTGCTGAGAATAATATTTTGAAATAAATGCATGTGCTATGGGTTTATTTGTACTTTGATAGAAAATTGTTCGTGAATGCTTTACTTTGTTTTGATTACTGGTGCCTTGATTACTTCTAATCTTCAACAGAATGAAATGTACATGGCATGTTTGCCCCTTGTTTCTTAGAAATTCAGATGTACCCTTTTCTTTTAGACATGTGATATTGTTGCAAGTGTCACATTTTGTCAGGTGAGTACACCACCCATGACATGACATGGCTAAAGCTTCTTTTCTTGTCCAGATGAAAGTAATGGACAAGAACACCATCTCAAACACATTCCATCACCAACAACTGTCACCATGGGCGGACACCTTGAACCAAATTCCCAGATGGAACTTGTTGGCCACTCAATTGTAAGATCCCCCCCCCCCCCCCCCTGTTTGTTTCCCTTGTGTGCACAAATGCACTTGTTTCTCTAGTGCATGCTCAATGTGCACATTTGTGAGCACTCACAGTTGTCATCCATTGACAGCTAAATGTCTCTTGGACTATGCCTCGCCTGGTTCCAACTTCTGTTTACTCAGAATTCTGAGTTCTCTAACTTTTTCAGGTTTTGACTTCACATCCATATACAGATCCACAGTATGGCGGGATGTTTGCTTCTTATGGAGCACAAGCAATGGTATGAACTTCATGGTCCTCTATCTATGCTATAAATTTAAGAACAGAAAGACAGTAAACCACATTTGGCATGCTTCACGTTTGAATCTTATTTTATATACTATGTTTGCTTCTGAATTACATTTGGCATACTTCATGGTCACTTCTCTATGTTTGCTTCTCATTTTAGATATTCTCTCCCATTACTGAATTTATATTTGTGCCTTCTTGTTCACAATTGGTGATCTGGCATTATGAGCTGAAGATAGAGGAATGACAGCCAAGGCCAACAGATTTCTAGTATTCTCTGTTGTTCATGATTACTAAACAATTGCAAACATTTACCCATCAATGATCAAGTCATCGGCTCTCTAATTCAACTGTGGAGCTTATGGTTCTTGGTTGAACCACCACTTATGCATTCAGTTTATTTCTTGTAGACTAATTGAAAGCATATTACAAAAAAAAAAAACAGATAAATTTACACACGATCATCCTCATCTTCAGAAGAAAACCAGATGATCTCTTAAGGTAGATTGACAAATATATGTATATGTATATGTATATGAATTTGTGGGTGTGGGTTTATTTGTTTTTATTATTTGATTGTTAAAGGTGGATAAAATTTGAGATATAAAACTAACACGGGCCAATCAAAACTTCATAGCTGTCAGTCGGGATTCATGATGATAAAATCCATCTTAAAAAAGTTCACCTTTTGATCTTATACTGGTTTCTTCTCAATGCTGTTGGTTCAACCATCTTTCAATGGGTTTTGATGGGTATCCCATTGCATGTCTGGTCTGAGAGCCAGCTTGAGTGCAGTCTTATTTATTACTGATAATGATAAGTGAAATGATTAAATTAATGTTCTTCTACCTAATTATTGTTTTCAGACATTTATAGTTAACAAATTTCTTGTTACTAGGTACCTCAATTATATGGAATGCCACAGGCCAGAATGCCCTTGCCCCTTGAAATGGAAGAGGAGCCTGTTTATGTAAATGCAAAACAGTTTCATGGCATTATGAGGCGAAGACAGGCACGTGCTAAGGCAGAGCTTGAAAAAAAGGCAGTAAAAGTCAGAAAGGTAGAATCAATGTTTCAATTTTTTCATCCGCTGAGATTATTTAGTATTTTCAGTGGTAAAATTTAAGTATAGATGCATAGATACGTCCTTGTATTGTTAATCTAAATCCTGACATGGCTTGTTTCATCTGTTTTTGCAAACTAATAGAGTTAAAACATGCATTCTCTTTTAAAATTAGTTGATTTTCTGTGTCACATTCCTTTTGGCTCTGTTACCTGAATGCAAGTTTCTTTCTGCTAGGTTACGAGCTTTGTGTGGTTCTTTCATTCAAATGGAATCAATAGAAGTTCAATTTCTTTATCCTTTTCACAGGCTAAAATTCTCTCAGTTACGGGCTAGCTTACTTGATGATGATTTTAAAGTTCCTAGGATTAGACGTCCTTGGATGTGTTTGATATCTGAATTCTTTCTTAGGATATTTGTACTTCCTTCTGAAAGAAGATGATAGACATTATAAAGAACTTCCCAGGAGTAACCCATAGTCGACCACCCGTGTGTTAATGTAGTAGACAAATTCATAGAAAGTGGGATGAAACTGTATCGGGTGTTGGGGGTATTAATGGGGATTTTAAGCACTTGCAAATGTCACTGATTCTTCAGTTTATTGTTCTGGTCTGAAATCTCGTTCTGATTTGATCACCTTATTCACGGTTGAGTTCATGCATTCTAAATTTATAAATTGCCTGTTATATGATCTGTGTCTCTTGTTGTTTGGTAAAGCCATATCTACATGAGTCTCGACACCAACATGCTATGAGAAGGGCAAGAGGTTGTGGTGGCCGTTTTCTCAATACAAAGAAGCTTGATAATAACGCTACCAATCCCACATCAGAAAAGGGTATTAATTCCGTTGCTAATATCTCAAAACAATCTTATAGCTTTTCAGTTTCTGAATGTTTTCCCACTGAAGGTAATGGAGATTTGAATTCCTCTGGCGATCTGGAAGAAGGAAAAGGGTCCCAGTCTTCCTCCAATGGTCATGGTAATGGTCATGCACTCTCATCAAGATATCATTCATCATCACATGATGGCAGCTTCTTGGGTCAGCAAAAGGAAACCACACACGGGAATAGGGTGTCTAATGGAGCTGTCTCCATTCATTAAACTTCCACCTCAAGTTGTACGGGGCCCTTCAGCATTGCTACATTGGTTTGATTATTAACTCCAATAGAGACATCGTTTAAGTTTCCTTTTCTCCTGGCTAGTCTTTGTATCTTATGGAAGGTTTGCCTTCTGCAGGAAAAGCTGGAGGCATTAGCCATGTTCAACTTGGGAGGAAACTTTTCCTGTGCTGTGTTTCTCAGGCAATTCATTCTTGGCTTTAGGTCTTTGGTTACTTGGTGCATTCATGGTGATGAGAGTGTAGCATATGTGATGGACTTCATGCTATCTTCAGACTTGAACTAATTTCATCTCTCTTCTTTTAGTCGCTTCTGTAAAAATGGCAAAAACTTGTGTATCTACCTAGTAGAAATTACTCTCGAATGTAGTAATTCCAACTGGTCTGCATTTGAACTTTCATGCGACCTCTTCTTTCTGTGTGAGCGAAGGGTTTACCTCTTCTACCCTAACATCTCAATGACGCCAAGAGGTGGCTGTTGTTCTTTCCGGCAGTCTTTTCCCTTCTGAATTCTGATTGTTCTTAGGATTCATCTCATCCTCATCCTAGTGATTGTTTGGAAACTGTTTCGCTTGTTCATCTATGGGTCAAATTCATCTCCATTCTGCCAACTGTTAGTGTGTAGGACGCGCGCGCTTCATTGTTGTGCGAGAACAAAGGCCAAAGCATTGTCTGCATGTGTTGCCAGTATGTACCACGTTAAAGTGGCATGCTTGATTGTTATCCAATCACAGTCCTTCTGGAGAAATTTGGAGACAGTTCTGTTTTCCAACATTTTCTATTTTGCAGGAAGTGATGTTTGGATTATTGTTCTGCTATAAAAAGAGACCACCGGAACGGAATCCTGGGGATATTGAATAGCATTTTCTGTGCGTGAGTGCTTGCTTGTAAACACGTGCCTTTGAAATTCGGAGACAAGTCATCCCATTAATTTTAATTCTATAGAAGCTAAAATAAAATTTTGTTTAGAGACATGTTATTTATTTATCTATGAAAAATTATATCACAATAATTTTATATTTTTAAAATCACCATTTACTTTTTTTAAATCATAACTATAAAAATTGATTTATAGTTAATAGTACATCTAAAACTTTTTCGGTATTGTTGCGGTGGTTATATTTAAATCTAAAAAAATAATTTAAAATAAAAAGAAAAATAATTTTTTGCCAAAAGAAGATTTTTAAAACACGATAAAACATTGCTCAAAGGAAAAGAAAAGGCTTATGTACACGTGGCTAACCGTGATTGGTTGTATGATACATGCGGTGTTGCCTTGGAAAAAAGAATTGTTTTGGATGTAAAACACCGTAGTTTTGGGCGATCCTTCTAAAAACAACAATCCCCTTCCCTACGCGACCCTGCGGCGCTCTCATCTCTCCCTTTTTGTCTCGCCGTATCAAGTCGACTCTCTCTCTCCTTTTCTTGATTATTATGCTGTGTTTAAGCATTTATTTATGAAAATATAGATATCAATATCCCAATGAAGAAACATTTAGTAATCTGAAGTGTGCTTGAAACAATTTATGAGAGAAAGATGGATGGATGGGTGCTCCTTTATTCTTCTTTTTTAGCAGAAGAAAAGGTTTGAGGAACCAACCAACCATTCCTTTCATAGGTTTCATGCACCTGCGGGTGGATGCTTGGCTTTTATGCTGAGGGATCGATTTTTTTTTTTTTCATTTTTTGATAGAACAAGATTTTAGTGATCTCATTTTTTAGATTTACTTGCAAATAAATCCGAATGCCTTCTTCCCTTTTTTGAAATTTAGATTTCAAATTCGGTTTGGGAACTACTCTAATGTATGGGATCTACTATAAATCTATAGAAGCTTATTTGACAAAGCTTTAGTATGAAGATTTAAAGATTTACTGGCATCATTTTTTTTTTTAAAGAAAGAAATCGCTGCCAGGCCAGTGGATTTCAAAATCAACTGTAAGAAAATGTCAATTTTTATGGTGCCATGCTAATTGATCACAGCTCATTGGCCTGTCTGTTGAATCGAGATGCGAATCAAGAGTCATTTTGCTGGTTCTGTGCTAGCCTGCTAGGTTCTAAACGAAGAGAAAGAAACCTTAGTTTTTCTTTTTTGTTTTAGCGGATGTTTGCAAGGAATTTTATTCAAAGTGTTGTGTTTGTGATGGGCTTTGCAGCTGCTCCGTCTATGTGGAGAACCAGGACTCCAATTTTAATCAATTTCCAGGTTGTTCGGAAGTTCAATTTGAGTCAAATTAATAGATAAATTGAATTTATATATTTTAAAAAATAAAATTTAATTCATTTTATTTTATAAAGAATATAATCTCCTTTATCTTATCCTCGCTTTATCTCAATTTTATTTATAATTTAATTTTTAATATTTAAATGTTTATTTATGTTAGAATGATTGTTTTTAAAAATATTTTTATTTTTAAAAATTTATTTTTAATACAGCAAATTAAAACAATCTGAAATCATAAAAATAGAATTTGAAAAAATAAAAATTTTCAGAAATAATTTTAAAATACAAAAATAAACACTCTTAGCAAGCATTCATCGAAACCAGGTGACAGTGCTGCTTTCTATTCGCAAAGATGTTCGATTTTGAATGGACGTCTTTCTTGTTCGCTACGTAAGGATTTTTGTCAGCCAGTGGGCAAATACAGAAAATGTCTAGTCAAGCTTCTTGGTTATTGCCAATTTGCCTACAGATTTTCTTTGTTTTCAACCGTTGGGAACAATTGCTGTGCAGGTTGACAGTGGCTTGCTGAAATTGAAAGGGGTATGCAACGAAATCGTTGTTGCCTAATTAATGAATAAATCGAGATCTTTCTCTGATCACGTGATTATAACCCATTGGAATGCTCGAGAAAAAGCCTGTTTTCTCGAGTTCTCTCCAATCGCCGATGACCATGGGACCTGCGAAACTGCAATGGATGACAATTAACATTGACAGAGAACATTATCTGTGAATGAGCTGGACATGTAGGGATAAACCATCACATTATTCAAGGAAGAAATTTCGATATATATAGCTACTAGTACTGCTGCTGAGGTTTTATAGTTTACAGGTTCTCTGTTAATACAGAATTAATGGCAGCATAACAGGCAACCACTACATGCTAGTGGAAATTACTCTGCTTCCCGTTCTCCGTGTGTTCTATTACCATATCTCAAGCCCAGATGATTGCTTATTCTTTCTGTGGAGCAATTACAGCTTTGCCTGTTCTTGAAGTTGTTCCTGTTCAGCATTTGATGGAGTTTGGTTAGACGCACAGCTTGGAAAATAGAAGTAGCTGTAGCCGCACAAAACTTAATAACTTGCATCTGTACAGATATGAATTATAATGGATGAACCCAGAGAAGTTGCAGAGAATAAAATACATTCCTTCTGGCTGGACGACCGTAGACTTTCACACTGAAATTTTGTTAGTAAAGAATAGCTGGATAACCATCATACTACTGTTACTCATCAGCTAGAATTCAGGGAGGTACAAGGTGTTATTCCAAGTAACAGGTGACTACAACTCTAACTCTTGATGCACAACTCCAAGTAAGGGTAAGGGCTGCATTCTCTAGGAACACAATACCGCAGCTAGTCTTTGCGGCATAAGCAACGAACTTGTTACTCAATGGTATTCTTGCATAAGCAAGAGGGGTTGGGTCTCGAGTTTGAGTTTTGACAATTCAACCCTAATAAATTGGACCACATTCATAAAAGAAGAAGAAGAAGAAGCCAGTCTTCATTGCAGATGTCACATCAGCTGAGATAGCTTTCTTGTATCTTGTCATCATCAAATGGCACTGCCTCGAACTTCTTGCTAGTATGCGATCCATTTATGTACAATTATTAATTTCAAAGAATACCCAAATATTTAATCCGTTTCCACTATGTTCAACTCCATCTCCGCATCTTAAGAATCAGATCAATACCCGTTATTGTTAGCTAATATTTGGTCCTCAATTTTTTGGTGTTCTGAACTTCACTTGATTGATTCTCAATGGCATTTATTGAGAGAGAGAGAAAAAAACCCTTAAATGGCATCGCCATACAACTCTCTGAAAACTCCTCCTAACTCTCATAAAAATTAACTTCCAGTATATGCCAGTCCAAAAATGAATTGAGCATGGAAGATCAAAATCGAACTAAATCCAAAAGTAACTAATATTACACTCACCTCTGACACAAAGAAGGCATGGAACCCATATGGAACCCTGTGGGGTAACTCAACAACTGCAACAGGATCAGCTGACATGGTTTTTGCATCAATCACATTCACTGATGATTTTCTGCATGTTAAAGATAAGAAGTTAGTTTTTTAAAAAATACCACGAGCCTGGAAACCACCTCATCCTCAATTCTCCTCAGAAACAATAAGAGAAACAGAAAACTGAAGAGAAATCTGTTGTTCCTTGACGGGGCATATAGCCACATTTTTGGAATATTAGAGCAGTCAAAGTTAACTTGTTAAATTGGATGCTTGGATGGAAATTTAAAAAAAATGAAAAAGACAGGTTTACAAATTGAGTAAAGGAAGTTTTTATTAAAAAGGGAAGCGATTACCCGGTACTTTCATCATGTGCGAAGAATATCAGGTAGCCATCATCTTCCTCAGACGTGGTGCCTGGTTTACTAGGGACAAATACAGCCTCTGAACCAAATCTACCAGGACCAAGGTCAAAGATGCCTTTGACATTTCCTCCAACCTCAATCTTTCCTTTTCCTGGTTCAGGCTCTGCATGTAGATCAAATTTAACAACCCCTGTAACCTTTGCAATGCTGTCCAGAATTGTCCCGTACACATATCTTTGTTTCCTGAATTCACACAAGATAATCATCAGGCAAAAATAATCAGCAGAAGACATAAGTCAATCAACAGCACAAGTAAAATATGAAACAGCAAAATGAACTCAAGCCAAAGAACAACATTAGTGACACAACTGCAGCTCAGGGTAGATGTACACCTCCCAGTGTAACTCTCATTCACCCTGGGAAAATCAACTGCAGCTTCTGATAGTTTCTTTTGTGAAGCTACACCACTTTTCATATTGAATCTCATCTCATACCTGCTCAAAAAGAAAAAAAGGCCATCAGAAGGACATAAAGATAAACAACTATAAAATTCACAGGAATGTGTCATATTTCTCCTACAGCTCATTTGTAAAATTCTCAAGCTTTTCTTTGACATCCCCACTGACCATGTCCAAATCTGGATTTTGAACACGGCAAGTGATTAAAACAATTTCATCCTCCTCCTCCCAGGCATTAGCTAGTAAAAGCAAGCAAATAAAGTTAGAATGGACTCATGAAGACAGGACAAAATCTAGTATCTTAGTCATAAGCCAATAGAAGCCTTCGTATATTTGAAGTTCCACTAAAATAAATCTGTGAAATATGACAAACAGATTATTTCATCCAACAACAATGTCAACTTTGTTCTCCGTACACATCTCTGAAGAGGAGCCAGACTATCAGTTTTAAGAACAGGAATCTGCCATGACAGACTTTTCAAGGTTAAAGAGGAGCCCAAAAGACAGTCTACTGCAGTTTTTATATACTTGTCAACGTCACTTTGACTTATTGATTTTTGTCTTCTAGATGTACGCATGTTAAGCCCCAAGACAACAATTTTCAAAAACCATGCATCGAAAAACTGACCACAGATTTTGTACAAGGGTGCCTCTATGTTGATTGAAATTACTAGGCATACAGATTTGGCTAGGCAGTCCCAGTAAATTGGAATATGAAGCTTGATGTAAGCTACGACACAAAAGATCAACTTCTCAGCCACTATCAGAAACTAGGATAAAGCATAATAACCTAAAGATATGCTGGGCAAGTGTGTTCATACTACAGATTGATCAACTCAGAGAACAATGTTTTTGGCGTTTAAATAGACATGGGAAAGGTTAAAATACTATTAACTCCGAGAATGACTTTTTTGGAATTTAAATATACATGGGAAAGAAAGTAGCGCACCATTGTGGAATATGAAACAATTTGGAAGCTCAAACCATTTGATTAAGAGGTCGTCCTTTGCATATCGTGGAAGGACACCAAAACGAGCTTTTTTTGTTGCATCAAATGTGAATATGAGCTTCTTTTCTTTCACCATTTCCTGAAGAGTTGTCTCAAGGAAAATATTTAAGGTTGACTGTTTCCATCACATTCCATACCATGAATGAAATCTATTGCATGCATTCAAGTACTACTGTGAATTTTCATGCAAGTTACATGAGGCTGCTTTTGGCGGTCAAGAAAGTTTTGTTAGAATCAATCTGGAAGTGAAGAAAGCAAAGCAAAACAAAAGTAAAGGAAACTGATCTTAAGGAATATTTTGCCTAGAATTTGGAAGAAAGGTTTGCAGGAAAATAACCATAACTTTCTTATACTGCTTTTCCACAAGCAAAGGTTGGACAAGATCTGCGAGGCATTTTCTAGCTAGAATTAGCTATTGTTGGTTGCTCTTATTTTTGTTACAAACAGATCAACAGAAATGAGGGACCAGCTTACATACGTTCTCTTTCAAATAAAAATGCTGGAGATTAAAATCAAAATAGTATAATTAACCCATGGATAGCATTGAACTTCACTGCTGCTTAGATTAGGTTACAATTAACAGAAACTCTAATTGTTAAGTGTTTGTTGAAATTACTGGTCCGATATGCTCTCTATTTTAGAGTCAATTATTTTTAATAGAAGATTATTAATGATGATCTGACAGTTTACTGGTTTAATCACATAAACTTGTGAAATGTTTTGCACCTAAAAAATCTCAACCACAAAAAGGACAGCAAAAGGAACAGCTACTCTAAAAATGCAATATTAGCAAGACCTGTACATATATTCAGAGCAAATTATTCACCCTCAAAATCAATGATTCTTGTTTTCCAGAGTCTGACCAGGAATCTAGTTATATTTTACGAGTTGGCATCCCTCCTCCCCTCTTTCACAATACTCTCTCTATGCAAAATACTCTCTCTAGTTATATTTCTATGCACTTTTAAATCTCAAGTTTATAATTGCCTTTCACTTACATAGATATTCATGAAAGACACTCGTATGCATGCATGTATCATGCTGAACCTTGTGAACAGTTCATTCATTTATTTTATAAGCACTGTGAATTGTGTCCATAAACTGCGATAACTGAGAAATTATTGTACCTTCGGTCGGAAGTACAAAGGAAGATCCATAAAAATTGCATAGTTCTCTGTAATTGCAAAGTCATGCATCATTATGGGTTCTGATATAGTTATTGGTACAGGGTCATGCATGACACCATCCTTTGAAATGACTCTGTATGTCACATATGGTGGTTCATGTGAATAGCCAAAGGTAAACATCTCTCCTGCATTAAGGGATTTTGAATGTCAAAAATGTTTCACTTCAGTAAAACTTGTTGCCGAGGTACCTTTTCATGCAGGACATTACCAGTGAATGGATCCACCTTTGGATGAGCAGAGAAAGAATGTTTTAGTCTTTTTTCATAATCCAACAGGCCAATAGTTTGCAGATCTCCATCTTCCATAACTTTAACCACATCTGCAAGATTCAAAGGACATCTCTCCAGTTCTACACAAAAGGACCGCAAAAGAGCAACAAACAACTCACCCAAACAAAAAATTCTTTGATCTTCTCAAAAGTATGATGAAGAGAAAAGATGAGCTTACAGGGTTTATCAGCCTCTTGAAGTGCCAAAAGTTTTCCATGGTGATAAATGAGATTTGTATTACCTGGAGGAGGGTTGCAGACAATTATTTTCTTTTAACACTATATTTTATGAGGATGATTAATAATGTGAGCAGCAACTAATAAACATACATGTGAATGTCATCTCCAGATAAAACTTTAAAGCCAACCAAAAGAAACCCAACTTACCAGTCCCATTTCCATATGACATGTCCAATACTTTTGTTTTTGCTCGAAGCATTTGCATGTAAACCATAAGCAATCCGAAAAGCCCTTTGAGGTCTCCAACCTGCAAATGACAGGTCAAAGAACAAAAGATTAATTATTCAAGAGAAAACATGTAGAACAAGGTTCAAAAACTCTTGATTGGCGAGCAAAACTACAAGAGGTGTGACAATACCGAGACCTGAGAGCATCAAGAAATCTTAGATTCAAAATTCACCCAAGGCTCCTAACTTTGGAGTGAGATATGTCCCATATAAAATTCTAATCTGCACTTTCTCAGGAATGTTTCATAAATGATTATTGTCATATTACTATATGTAGTATAAATACAGGACAAAGGAAAATATCTATATAATAAAATGTACAGGTTGCACTCCATGGTGAGTGTTCCAACCAGCCATATAGCTTTCTTTTGAGAAAATGTATCAAATAAAGAATCAACCCCTTTAATTGAAAATTCTTCCAAGTTGAAGTTTTAACTGGCAGAATGACACTGAAATTGTGATTGAAAGAAAACATGAGAGCATAATCATAATTAAAGATGAATTATTAAAGTCTCTTTCAGACTGGTCAAAGAAACATAATCTTGACTATTTCTTATACTTGACATGAATACTGTTAGGGACTCCAATTGCGGCAAATGGAGTCCCCAGCAGTAACAATACTTATTTCAAGAATAACTTGTTATCTAACTCAGAAAAGAGGCAGGCATTGTATAATTTCCACATCGTTAGCGCTATACAGTTGAAATCATCATTCTCTTAACATCACAATAATTTGAATCTTTAGAGTTAGATAACAGAATTGTCATAGCTTTGTACATAAACTTAAAATGATCCCCATAAATGTCACAAAATAATTCCATTTTAAATGAAAAATATTCCTATTCAGTTGGTTCAGGACTGTACCTTCATAAATTTGGCACCTCCGAAAAACTCTTCTTGTTTAAGTCTTGATGTCCTCACAAAACGACGGACATATGCTGCTTTTCCATCTTTAATGCGCATACCATGAATCATTCTGCAAATACATTTGACAAAATATATTTAAAGTCATAATTGACTTGGTAAGTGAATAAATATAATCCTGATGGATTGGAAGCCACATATAACCCTTGGAATCTAATCAATTATGAAGGAAGAAAAGGTGCTTCAAAGAAAATGGAAATAACCGCCTATGTATAATGCAAATGAAAACTGATTATCATGAATGGTTAAGTCTACAAATAGGCATTCCAATAGTCTGATCACAAATTCACACACAACAGATCTACCACAACCATCTTCAAATAATTCTTATTATATAAGTTGATGTCCGTGACAGGGACAACAATCAGGCTCTGTGAAGAGTTCTTGAATTAAAAAAAAAAACCATTCTTCTCTTTCTTGTAAATGCATTGGAAGAACAAAAATGTATTTGCGAACCATTATTGATGAAACAAACTCTCTACTTTGTTCTCAGTTGCAAAGTATTGCCAATATGTCTTGCCTATGGAAACTCGAGTAATTTATTTCTAAGGTTGTGCAGAATTTTAATTCAACACCATCATGATGCTTACGTTTGAATACACTCAATATCCATTTTAGGTATTCTTACCACCAGATCAAATTTGCATAACTCATGTATCTATTAAACAAACATCAAGGAAGCAATGATGAAGACAAAAGCATAAAATGCTCACTTTCGGTGGGTGACTTCATTAAAACTTGACCTTCTATAAACATCGACTCTGACAAATTCAGTGTAGACTGTCAAGGCACACATAAAATTCACATATCTATTAGTGCTCCAATTGAAACCATTTGAAGTAAAACTAGGTGAACTGCATTGACAAGCCTAGGCAGAGAAGAAAAGGTAAAAAGGAAAACACCAGGCACTAAATTACATTCCACTGCCACCATAAATTCAGTGTTTTAAAAAAATATATGGAATAGACATGCATTTGATTGGTTGTGCTTGATAGTATAAAGAGAATTTGGCCGCAGAACATTAGATGTTAGGCCACCAAAAACCATCACATTGTAGAAACTGGGATATAAATTTGCAGAGACAACAAATGGAACAAACAAAATCTGCAATGTATTAGCGCAACGTACCCATCTCCATCAAACCTGCGCAACCATCAAAAACAGAAATTAGCACGAACATTCAACTGACCAATCACTCTATTTTCATTTACAATGACAGAAACATTTTCAAGATGTTGACACAAATAAAGAGAGCATACCAATGGTATCCAGCCACTGGTACAAGCTTCGGGTTCGGACCCACCCTCACAAATTCCCCGTTCAGGCAATCCTAAAATTAAAAATAAAAACAAAAACAAAAACAAAAACAAAAACGAGCATCTTAGCCTAATATAAACATCACATGCAACACAGATTGCCTAAGAAAATTAATATACATAATTAAACTATACAGATATGGTCTATTTTTCTGCAATTGATTTAGAGTTAACTGATATATAAAAAAAAATTAATACTATTAAAAATTCTGTTAAACTAAACATTTTCACGAGTGAGAGGAGGCGCGTGGCCTAGTCCACAGGAAAAATCGCGGTCCAAGTTTTTTGACCTTAAAAACTCAGAAGTCATTTTTACATCCAATTAATGTTGTACAGCACCTGTTCTGCTTTGACTACTCATTGCAATCTAGTTTTCTATTATAATTTATAAGTCAACAACTCCCAGAGGACTCAATGCTTAATTAAAGAGTATAAAAATTCTCACAATTTCAAAATTCAAACACAAGACAGCACATAATCAATCATTTATAAACAAATCCAAACTTTACATGAGACAAATCGTTGACGAAGGAATCTTATCAACGGAAATCATTTTATCGTTACTCTTAGAAAATTAATTAATTTTATCAAATAAATAAAACAGTACTTACAGGTAGGTAGCCTTTAACGGGAAGGTCTTTGACAGGAGGAGTTTCATCAGGAACCGGAGCGAAGTTGCCGGAGAGGTAATGTTGAGATTGAGAGGTATCATACATTAATTTAACAATCAGCTTTTCCAAGTAGTCAATAAGTTTTGAAGTAAGTCCTTTTTGTGGCTTTGGATTCACTTCCACTACCGTGCTTCCTGCTCCGACGCCGATCTCTTGCTTTTTCTCAACTTGTGATTTCTCCGCCATTTTGCTTTCTCTAGCCTGTGGTAAAGTGAGCACTGAATTGTGATAAAATTGGATAGGAAGGAAATGGTTTGACTGGTTAAGACATCACATTGCAGATATTTTTTGGCGTGGACTTGTACATTTCCGATAATGGGCGATGGTGCCACCGGCCACGTATTTATATATTCGATATTAACCAGTACAAAAAAAAAAAGTATATATAAAATTAACTATATGCTAAAAGAGCTTTTGCTTTGACCATCTCATATATTACTTACATATTACTGGATTTTTTTTTAATTACAATTTGATTTTTAAAATTTTATTTTATACCATTGAAATTTAAATTAACGCTGAATTATATATATATTGTGAGTGAGGGTTGAGTTGAGAGAATGAGAAGTGAAAAAATCAAGTGAAGTAGGTAATGAATTAGAAATTTATTTGAAAGAATTATTCTAGTCTCTTTTTTTTTAGTTATTAAATATTTGTTCATTTAATTTTAAAAAAATATTTTTGTGCCAAATTTTTTTTATTTCTCAATCCTTTTTGAGTAAAATAAAAAAGAGCTTCCCAGGTTCCAATAAAAAGAAAGTTATTATTTGTGATAATTTCAATCATTGAAATAATTTATTTTTATATTAAATAATTTTATAGGATAAGAAAAACTCAAATTAATTTTTTTTATCTTAAAAGCATCTGAAAAATTAGATCTAAAACTGGAAAAACATTTGGTTTTGAGGTTTAAGATATTTTTTCATTTATTTAAAATTATGAATTAATTTAACAAGATTTTAAAAATATTTTTTTATATTACAGATAAATATACAAGTTTAAAATATATTTTTTAAAATCATGAACCATGTTATTCTAACCACCAATAAATCCAAATAATGCTTCGTTTATTTATTTTTTAATTAAAATGGACAAATTAACTTTAAAAAAGAAATGAAGGGCATAAGCCACTTTTTTTTATGGGTTAAATGTTTAGTCTGGCCTACCGAGTCTAGCAATATTTATTTTAATTTTAAAAATTTATTATTTTAATTATTATTTTTTAAAATATGTTTTTAAAATATATTTTAATTAATAAATTGTTTATGATTTTTTTTACTTTTCTAGTCTTTTCTAAATAGTAATTATTTTTTAATTATATTAAGTGTGTTTAATTTTTTAATAGATTAATATGATTCATTTCTAATTTTTTATTTTATATGTATTAATTTTTTTTAAATTAAAGTGTTTATTATTTTACAGTATTTTTAATATACTGAAATCTTATATGGTATTTTTTTTATCTTATTCAATAAATTTTATAGGTATGTCAATTTTTATTATAAGTTTATTTTAATAAAAAAATTTATTAAACATAACCAAAAAACTATATATATTGCGATAATAAATATTTTTATTTTTTAATATTTTTAGTTGTTTTATTTATTATCAAATTTTTTAATTAAATTATTGATTGATAAACATATATTCTGCACACATCTTGTGTCCAAGCCAGATATTTCATGTGTTAACCTAGCTTTTTTTCATGCAATAATATTTTTATTTATTTAGTTGTTATTGTTGTTACTTTATTTATTTATATTACTGTCAAATTAATTAAAATTTAGTTTAATTATCAATTTTTTATATATTTATTTAAAAATCAATCATCTCCTAATTTTTTTTAGATTAGAAAAAATTAATTCAGCTTGTGGTATTGGACAGACCAGCAATCTAGTAGCTATCTAGTATTAGTATGAAAGTGCATTAATAATGAAAATGACAATGTAAGTAATGTCCCGATGAATGCTCTGGCTAAACTGCCTCGTGGGTTGGCTGCCATGATTGTCCGTACGTTTATTGTAGGTACAATGTACATGTATCGGAACCAAATTAAACTAATTTTACCATTTCTCTCGGGGTTTAACAAGGACGTGTGAGCTCAATTAGTAATTTTTTTGGTCAATAGTAAGTAAAAAGGGCTTGCTGCTTTTGTTAACCTTCTTTACAGTAGCAAAAAAAATTAAACAGTACAGGGGTTGATTTTACATGCCTCAACAAACTTTACAAGTTAAAAATAAATTGAAGAATGGATAAAAATATAATATAATTTTAAAAAAATTTAAAATAACATTTGTTATAAAAAAATATTAATATAATAATATATTGATTCAATTAAAATTGATATAAATTAACCAGTTAGACCCTCAACTCGAATTATAAAATTAGGATAACCTTATAAAAAAATCAAAATAAATTATAAAACAGATACTCGTTCAATCTAATATCAAATAATAAAATTAAAAAATAATTCAACTCAATTCTAATTAACCTGTTTAGTTTGCTTTATAAATCATGATACCCAAATAATTTTATAAAAATAAAATAAAATAAATTATAAATATATTTTAATAGTAAATTTAATGTTGAATAATAAAAATAAAAAATTAATTAAAAAATAAAATTAATATTTTAAACTCATAAATTTAATCATAAAATTGATGTAACCTTAAAATAATCAAATTAAAAGCTTAATCCTTAGAAACCGGTATTGGAAAATGAAATTAATAAAACAAATGTTACAATAAACAATTATTTTTGAGGAAGTGAATGAAAAATTCATATTCTCTTTTGATTTTTGGTTTTTTACTAGTGGTTCAAACAAAATAACTGGCATGTCATAGATTACATCATAATTTTTTCATTGTGAAAAAAAGTATTTAAATATTACTAACATGCTTTCAATGGCAAGATAAATCTTAAATATCAACTCAAAATCCAAAATATGCATTTAATAAAATAGACTATGTCAATAAATATTAAAAGATATCTTAATTGTAATTAAAGCTAAGTCATGAAATTGAAAAATAAATACAAATAAAGATATTTGATCATGTGTAAAGCCTTTGATTTTTTCAACTTTATTATATGACATTGATATTTTTAAATTAGATTAACGAATTAAATTTCATTAAAATAAAATAATTTGATAGCAAAATTCTTTCTTTTCTTAATGGTATCTTTAATTCAGACAAAAAATATCCAAGGTTTTTTTTTATGCCATTCATATAATAAAAATCAAAAGCATCCAAAAGACATTAAAAAAATCAAGATGATTTAAAATAAAAATAAAAAACTATCTCTCAAAGGAAACCCCCTTGTCTTATCAATGTTCCCATTTGTTTTTAATTTTTCACCAAGGCATTCATTTCTTGAACAACATTCTATCTTTCTTCTGAAAGCAAATTTTAATTAAAAAAATTCTATTAGTTTTTAATGTGAATATATTTAAAAATATAAAAATTATACCATGCTTGTGCGTTATTATAAAAAAACTCTTTAGAAATATCACTAAATGAAGCTCAATGGGTTAGTCTTGACATATTCTGACCTAAATTCTTGCGTAGTATGGGCTGGGCTGACATGTTTGTCTGGTTCGGCCCGTGTGCTGAATTTTTGCATTGAGTTTTTGGTTAAGCAGAGTTAGTTTTTCTGGCATTAACATTTGTTGAATTTGACTATGAACTAAAAAGGTCAACGATAACAGATAGCCCAACGTGGCTAGCCAGGCAATGTTAAATTGCCATGATTCACGATAGTTTACGAGTTTTGCAAGCCCAACACTCGACATCTATTTAAATGTGAAACTTCTCCCCAATTAATAGCTTATTTTGATAAATATTATAATAGTGTTTTTTAGATATTTTGAAATAAAAATATATTAAAATTCAAGTTTTTGTATGAAAAAATCCATTTTCCGGCCACCTCTCTCTCCTTTTACATGTAAATAAATAAAGTTAAAAACTAATTTCTAGCAATAAACAAATACTTAACTGGCAAAAGAAATTAACAGATTCTTGGATTTGTTTTTAATTTCTTGATATTTTTTTCAAGATTTTAATAATCTCTTATCCAATAGGGAATTGACATGTTTCTTCTTCCTTTTAAATTCAAAATTAACATAAAATCGGGTTGAATATAGACGCCAAACGTGTCAAATTATTCGATGCTACAAGAATGTTTTTATAAAAAATCAAAGCTACATATTGAAAAAGGAAGAATACTTTTCCGAGTGGGCTCGGTTCCTTAATGTAACATGGGCTTGAAGAAACCTTTTATAAATGGTTATGGGCTTTTATAGATTAATAAAACTATTATAATTAATTGCCGGGCTACTTTAAATTTGACTCGGTTCTGCGATCAAACGATCTCTTTCTCAAACAGCGTTAAATGCTCCAGCGATGAAGATTTTAGATCGTAAAAATCAATTTGCCATTTGCCCGGGATTAGACCACACACGGTTAAGTTTTTCTTTTCTTAGAAAAGAAGAAGACTAATTAGGCATGCTCTGGTTTGCCTCCACGCACCGTTTCTTCTTCTTCTTCTTCTTTCACTGAATTAACAGAAAAAAGAAGAATCTGATGCATCACAAACAAACATTTGATAGAAATTTCATGATCTCCTCCCACCTGCCTGCGCATCATGTGAGTTGCGAAGGGAGTATTTTCGAACGGAAAAACTGAATTTCCATTCCAATAATTACTGAATTCAAGTTTCACAGTGAAAGGAAAAGACAGGATAGAAAATGCTCCCCCAGAGAGGAGGTGAAATGGTGCTAAAACTGCCCGATTGATGTCGACATGTTCTAGAGCAAATGGGGTTTAGGAAGCGAAATCAACTTTCTGGTCCAATGTTAGGCTTTTTTACCCTTTTGACTCCTCTGTTTTTTCATTTATCAAAAGAAGCTATTAATTAAGGAGAAGCTTTCACATTTAATGAGATGTCGAGTGTTAGGCTTGCGAATCTTGTAAACTATTGTGTGAATCGTAGACATCAACATTGCCTGGCCGGTCACGTTGAGCTATATGTTATTATTGACCTTCTGAGTTCAAAGTCAAACCCAACAAATATAATTGCCTGGAAAACTAACTCAGCCTAACTGAAAACTAAATGCAAAGATTCTTAGTCGTACAATAAATGGATTAAGATACAACTTGAGGTTGGATTTTGATGAAATTGTTGAAAACCTCCCATGGTATTTTTAAGATTGCCACAAGTTGGAAAACATTTGCAAAAATAGTCCTTGAAAATGATGGGGATGTTACAATGTCTAAGTCAATTTAGATAAGAGCTAGAAGTCTTGTAACCACAATATTAATTGCAGAGAGTATTAGGTTTAAGTAAGGGAAAAAATATAAAGTTTATTTTTTTCTCTCCCGGAAAAAAATAACTTATGTCGGAATTCAAAACTATTTATATAGCTTTAAACACATGTAAGTATGTCCATGTAAGGATATAATAAATATGATTTTAGACTACCTAAAGATAAAGATATAGTGTGACAACGAGTCATTGCAAAAGCTTGAGTTTCGTGAGCTATATACTTCATAACGATAATAATAATAACATGATTGATATCTAAGAGACACGTTACTGGAATAATGTGCTTTTATTTGATGACAAGTAGATTGGATTTTACCATAAAATAATGTTTTCGAATGTAGCAATTAACTTTAGGTTTATTAACCTTGTTTGGCTTGATGTATCCATGAGATCTGAATAAACCTTCTATCAGATAGTATTTTGATGTTGGGTTTCATGAACACTCTACATGTAATTTAATTTAACTGTGAGTTCTATTAGGGTTGCCTCAAATTAAAAATCCTCGTTTCAGAGGAGTATTGAGCCCCATCTGAGATGCCAGGCTCAAATGAAAGTGAATTCCATGTGAGCCTTGGATGCCTAGGTGGGTTTCACGGCTCGCCATCATCTTGCACCCGTGGCTCTCACAGACCTAGTTTCGATCATTGAGACATGACCATGTCCGAAGGGTACGAACCAAGAGCCACGAGATCTGTACGGTTTGTACGAAATTGATTTCAATTTCTGCTGACTTGGGTATTGTATTCTACCGGTCAAAGTTAACCAACATAACTACCCCATTAAACAATTGTAATTTCACAAGTCAAGTCAAGTGGCCTAGCTAACGTCCTACAGGGGTAAAGTGGTGCCAAAATGATGATCGTCTTGTAGTGTTAAACCGATAGTTTGGCCGGGAAGTGCAAGAGAGAAAAGAGATCACGACTCCGTTTTTCCTGTGATGATTGAAACCTGCAAACCCTATATTGCAAAAGAAGGCTGACCATACTCTAAGGCAAACGCCCATGCCGGCACCCCGATGACATTTTGGACTTCCTATATAAAACTTGAAATTAATAGGTCAAACTTCATAGTCTTTTTTATTGTGTTTAAAATTACGATGAAGTGAAGGTTTTTTTTTAATATTTTTATTTAAAAATATATTAAAGTGATTTTTTATTGTTTAAATTTATTTTTAATATAGTACATCAAAATAATATAAAAAAATAAAAAATAAATTTAAATAAAAAAATTAAATTTCCACACATCCCTATTTAAACTGATTTTCTAAACCGGGGTCTTAATTTCTTTCCCGTAATTTTAGGGTCCAAAGCACCTGTTTTTGAAAAAATTAGCAGTTCAAAAATTTCCACGGCGCACTTAAGGCAAGTAAAACATGTAATGTATTTGTTCTCCTTAATTTATAATTTTCTCCCCATTCCTTCTCAAGAAATTTCATATCTATAATCATATAATTTACTTATCTACACAATTATTGAAGTTTACATTACTTGACGGAAAGACCGCTATCCCATATATATATATTTCTATTCTGTGATTAAAAAAGTGTTTTTCCATCTCCTTCCCTAGAAGATACCGAATCAGACATTTTTTAAATTAATAATTATAAGGGCTACATTGCAGCAGGATATTTTCAGAAATATTTTTTAAATAAAAATGTATTAAATAATTTTTATGATTTTTTATTCTTATATTAACATATCAAAACTAAAAAAAAATGTTAAAATATCAATTTAATATTTTTTTAAAACAAAAAACCATTTTAAAAATTAGGTTAAACAAAAAAAAACAAGCATTCTCTTGGTCATTTATATATAGTTTATCAACCAAGAAAAAAATTCAGGTTTTTTTTTAATTTTAAAATCAGAACTCTTATAATTGGGTTCATGAGTATATTTCCCGTCTATTTAGTTAGAGTTTTAACTCCAAGACCAAGTTATAGTAATGGATTTTCTTTCGATCTTCAGATCCTCGTATAAATTGTCCTGAACCACACACAAAAAAAAAAACCAGACTTAAATTTCTATAAATGTAAATTGCTTCGAGAACGATTACTTTCTTAATTTTTTTTAAAAAAGCTAAAAGTAACATGTTCTGCAACTACACATTTCATATATTGGGGGTTAATACATGAACTCGGAGTCTTATCCTTGGTTATGTCATAAACGACAAAGAATCCTTGTTGCAGCGGCAACAAACCTAGATCACAAAACCCTCCCCTCCCATACCTCCGGCCTTGTTTCCCAAACACTCCACGGCAAGTCTGAATTGATGATACCAATTGCTTGTTCTTTTAATCCCCTTGGAAGCACACGCAAGTTCAATTCTCTTACCACAATCTTACCTTCTCCCTCCCTCACGCTTATGGCCAATTCACCTAAAATATTGCTAACTCCCCCTAAATTAATTACAAAGAAAATCCCAGTTTCAGGTCTATATATTACTTCTCCTAAAATATTGCTAACTCCCCCTAACTTAATTAATTACAAAGAAAATCCCAGTTTCAGGTCTATATATTACTTCTACCCCTATATTTTGTCTCGATTACAATATTAGCATGTGTGTTTTTTTTATTTTTATGCAAATTTATTTGTTGATGAAAATTATGAGTATGATTATGATTCTGTGGCAGGTAAAGGAGAAAGGAAAAGAAAAGGGCAACATTCATACCAATTTTGCTTCTTTTTTTTAAAATTTTTTAAAAAAGGGTTCAATGCATTGATGATATTACCCATGGCTGTTAATTAATGTTTAATTAGCTATATATAATATATTTTCTACAACACATGGGAATCAATTAAAAGAACATGAAATATATTAATATCCATCAATTCAAAGACTTGTTGAATCCGTATTGCGCAGCTTTCCTAGAAATTAAAAGCAGCTGAGAACTGGCCTAAATTAAGAGCAAAAATCATCTATTCTTCAGAGGGTCGACAGTGAGTGGAAATGGATCTTCCACTTTTTATTAATTAAAATTATTCCTTGGCGAGGTTGACTATATAAATATTCTTTGCACTTGAAATTAAGCGTTGACACATACAAATATTTCCAAGCGTTCCGTCTTGCTGAAATTGGTAAGCGGTCAAAACCAGTCTCTCTTTTGGAAATCGAAGGCATCAAATTGTACGTCCATGGCAATCTCCTGCAGCTTGTCAGAGGTGGACAAATACCAAATAGTCAAATACCAGTAACGAAAAATCATGAAATAAATAAATGGGTGCCGAATTATGACACCTTAATTATTATGCCAAATCCTATGTTCAAGAAATGTTGCAATTATAATTTCAACAATTAGTTAATAAATTTGATTGATCGCTAGCTACCCTTAATTATAATTAAATTAATTAATTAAGGATATAGTACAAACTTGCTTACTGTAGCTAATATGTAACACACTTGGAATAAGAACAGGCATGAATCAAACACAATTAAAACATATTAACACATTTTCATATATGTGAAAATAATTCTCAAAGACTTTAGGTTTAAATTGAAATATTAATTAATTTAAATACAACTATATAAATACCAATTAATACATGAGATTATTTTAAATAAATATACTCTGGCCGAACACCCATACTAATAATAATAATAAAATTAATATACCTTGTGAATTAAAAAGGAGTTTAGAAAATAAGTGGCTAATGTTTTGTAGGTGATTTTGTACATTCTGTCCAGTCTCCATGCAGTTCCGTTTTTCGTATTTACTTACTAATTAGATACTTCATATTAAATAAGTGGCTGCAATTTCTTAATGATAAAATTCTTGATTTGTTTCAATTAATTTCCTTAATACCCGTTTCTTATTTTTATATGGATATACCTTTAGAGTAATAAATAGTGCAAATCATACAAAAATCTTATACAAAAATACATGAAAATTATTTTCTTGTAGCATTGAGATATTCGTTTGCTATTTATGAAAGTGGTACAATACCATTTATCAGTGGACACTCTAGCTTGTATAAAATGCCTTTTATTTTTATTTATCATAAAAAAATTATTCGAACTTGAAACTCTTAAGAAAAAAAAGATATCCGGGATTACAATGTATTGGCAGTGTCCAAATCATGGATATATTTTATTTATTAAAATTAATTTGTTGATCTGTTCTTTATTTGTTCCAATTAATTATATATTCATCGTTTGTTAATTAGTTACCTAATCATTCACACACACAAAAGCAGATGTACAAATGATGTTCGGTAACATATCACCTCATCACCATGCGTGTGTATGTTGGGTGAACAAGCATCAAACATGGACGAGCTGATAGACTAATATTTTCTTAGTAACTAACTAAATAGCCATTTTGATCTTCTTCAGCGAGAAGAATTGTGAGTTGAAAAAAGTCGGCTACCAGCCGAACATTCATCCTTTCGTCTGAATCTCTTGCATCTCCGTCCATACCTCTCTGTGTCATAATATTTTTTCTCTGAGCAGCCATTGTTTCTTCGAAGTCTTCACCTCCTTTTCTTCTCTCTTTCTCTCTCTTTGAAAAAGCAAGTCCACTTTTGTCCAGCCCTGCAACTACTATATATATGCACACCTCACGACAAATAATTTTAACATCCATACCTCCTATTATTCTAGCAAACAAGTAGCAACTTTACCAGATCTTTCAATATTTGTCTGCCTTTGCTCTCCTCAAAAGGTGTAAGTAGACAAAATGAATCCACAATACCCACCAAGATGTTTGCTCCTGCTTCTCCTCCTTTTGCCCTCCTTCGTCTCTTGTTTTAGCACTTACCAAGAGAGCCCGATTGCCAATGTACTTGAGCATACCCATAGCTATAATGATGCGATAAATTATCGTCCATATTTTAGCGCCACTGATAGAAAAGACAACGATTTGAAGCATATATTTCCAAGTTCACTCAATTTTGAGGCCAAAGTTGTAGCCAGACTTGATCAAGCAGACGCCCCTGTAAGTTCAGCAAAGGTGGTGAATGTGGACGATTTTGGAGCTAAAGCTGATGGAACAGATGATAGTCAGGTATAACTAATTTGATGAAAATGAAATATAAGTTTGTTAATTGTATTTATATTGTTATTAAATCTTAATCTTTTGTTACGGCTGCAATGCTGGGGATTTATTGTTGGCACTTTGTTAGGCATTTAAGAAAGCGTGGGAGGAGGCTTGCTCTTCTAAAGGAAGTTCCATTATCGTGATCCCCAAGAACAAAATCTATTATCTCAAGCCAGTAACATTTTCAGGCCCCTGTGAATCTGATCTTATACTCAAGGTGAGTTCAAGCATGCACGCACAGTATTTCTATATGAATATGATGTATATAATTAGCAATGAATTAAATAACCTGAAAAGAATCTCGGAAATTCTATAAATAGATAATGGCACTTGCAGTAAATAGCAATTTAGATAACGGCATTTGTGTTTGTATTGATCCTTCATGGCGTATCGCAAAGCAGAGCTAGAAATTTAGTAATTTACCAGTGGAAAGCTGATCGCCAAAAATCATCAAAGACACAAAAAGCTGCAGCTTAGGGAAAAGTAAATCCCTTTAATCAAAGTTGACCATTATATCTAATTGGATTTGGATTATCATTCATATTTGAATAGAGATGCTAAGACTTTTGTGCAAACCAATCGAGCTTTTGGACTAATTTTTTTTTAATTATCTAAATGCATTTTTCTCAACACGCATATATAAAAGCACAAACATCATGAAATTTAATTTAGTGCCTGTAATCACGGATGTTGAAATATTGTAATTGATTAATAAAAAAGTGATATGAGTCGCTTTTCTTAACACACCAGATTTTTGGGACAATCAAAGCGTCTGCTAAAGTAAGCGACTATGAGGACGATAGAAGACATTGGCTCGTATTCGAAAATGTACAAAAATTCAGAGTTAGGGGTGGTGGCACTATCGATGGCAATGGGAAAATATGGTGGGAGAATTCTTGCAAAATCAACAAAAGCCAGGTATATTTAAAAATTAAACCTTCCCATTTGATCTTGCAATCAATTTGGTGCCACTATATATATATATATATTTTTTTTTTCTAAAAAAAAAAACTAATCAAGGGCTCTTCTTCTCTTCCTTTGTTTTCCTTTTTGCAGCCTTGCAAACATGCACCAACTGTAAGTTCATGGTCCTATCGATCACCTTGTTATTAGCCCATAAATATACTCCTGAAACCCTGGAGATTAAGGCGGTATTTCAGTTTTTTCTCTTTTACGTTTTGGTCTGAAGAATCTATATATTTGTTTCACAGGCCGTGACCTTCTTGGAATGCAAGGGTTTGATAGTAGCCAACCTGAGGTTCCAAAATGCACAGCAAATGCATCTTTCGTTCCAAAATTGTGTTAATGTCAGAGCTTTGAATCTCATGGTAATTGCACCGGAGACGAGCCCAAACACCGATGGCATCCATGTCACTGGCACCGAAAACATCAGGATAAGAAAATGTGTCATAAGAACAGGTAAACATACCATTTTGGATAAACACAAGAGCTTGATAGCCACGAATGCAAATGATATAACAACATATTTTATAAAATTAAATTTCAATTTGAATCTTTTACCGAATCTTATTGTCTAATAAACTGATATTTATGTTTTGCAGGTGATGATTGTATTTCAATAGTGAGCGGGTCTAAGAATGTAGAAGCCACTGACATAACCTGCGGACCAGGTCATGGAATAAGGTCTCCATCTCAACTGCTAATAGACTTTTTGTGCCTAATTAACCAAATTCAACCAATGCAATCTGACTTTCAAGGTGTACAAGAGTCTTCTTAGATGATTTTTCTTCCTAACTCTAAGGCTTGCTTTGTGGGCGGTTTGCAGTATTGGTAGCCTGGGAGCAGATAATTCAGGTGCCGAAGTTTCAAACGTGTTTGTTAATAGAGCAACAATTTCAGGAACCACCAACGGAGTCAGAATCAAGACCTGGCAGGTAATTAGAGTCATTCTCGTTATCTTTTATAGGCCATATGCACTTTACAGCTTCAGGGTCATATGCACTACAAAAGAGGAATCATCCATAGTATTAATACCACACAGTGTGTGTGTGTGTGTAAATTTGTGGAGGCAATTTAATATGCTGAATTATGTTAAGCACGAGCATGTATGAAACAATCAGTTGGCTTGAAATGAGGGCAAAGTCAGCAATCCTGACCTCGTAGAATTTTGGGCCTAGAGGACTGAGAAACATGGACGTACACAAGATTAATATGCTGATTTCTGAATTAGACGTAGGATCCCACAATAAGGCTACCTAAAGAAAGAAATCTGATGTAACCAAAACAGAAAACAAAGAAATTAAATCTGTGAAAACCAACGTCTTTGACCCGCTGATCGCGGATAAGATTGCATATTTTTCTGTTTTCCTTTTGAAACAGTAGGAACAATACTTAGGATTCATGATAATTGACCACATCCTTCAATAGTGGAATGTTTACTAATTTTGATTAATTGACTGATTGACAGTTCTTAGAATTTATAAACAATGCAGTCAATACAATGACACTAATTCCAAAATAACTTCTTGTACTTGACAGAGGAGGCGCGCGGTACTAGATGGTTGATATAAATTTCTGGTGTTATAAGCAAATGATTAGTATATACGGGTGTGTTTTTTGTGGGCTGTCTGCTAAATGATTATGTTATTGCAGACGAATTAATGATATTATGTTCATATTTCTTGGGAATTGCAGGGAGGTTCTGGATATGCCAGGAACATAATATTTCAAAATGTGGTAATGCGTAATGTGACAAATCCCATAATTATCAATCAAAACTACTGTGATCAAGACAGTCCATGCGAAGAACAGGTAATGCACATCTCACCATCACCTTTAAATACGATCATCCCTTGAGTAGCACTAATGAAGATTTCAATAATCTAAAGAACACGAAGTCATAAACCATTCTTCTCCTATATTGGCAGACCTCGGCTGTGCAAATAAGCAATGTGATGTACAAGAACATCAAGGGAACTAGTGCGTCGGATGTAGCTGTTAAATTTGATTGCAGCAAGAGCATCCCTTGTCGAGGGATTTTGTTGCAGGATGTAAATATAGCACTCGAAGAAAACGGGCAGCCCGAAGCTTCATGCGCGAATGTTAATTTAAGAAAGAGAGGGGAAGTTTTTCCACAGTGCTCGTAACTCGTATGATCGGACGAAGGATCTTTCATGTATTAATAGATGCTAGCTCTTAGAGATTCCAATAATTTATCATTTTTCATTCTAGAATCAGTGGTAAATAAAAAATGCATGTGTTTATTTCATTTATAATTATATTCTCTGTAATTTATGTCTTAGAAAGCAGAAAACGTTTTTTTTTTTTCAATTACAGTCGTTTAAAAGCATATTTAAATGAAGTCCACGATAAAAGATAGCAAACAAACTCAGGCCACTTGTTAGGCATTATTCAAGTATATTTATTATATAATATTTTTAATTGAATATATTAAAAATAATAATAATTAAATATTTCAACAAAAAGCAATAATAATGATTATCTATATTCTCAAAAAACCATATTAATCTAATAAATTAAAACAAATTAAGTTGGCAAGTAAGATTTTAAGATATAATTTATATTATTTTTTATTATATATTATATAAATATTATTTTATGTAATACTTTTAGGAGTTCCCAAAAAATTAATTTAGAATATTAAATCACTTCATAAGTGCTCTAAGAGAACCCATTAACCATAACCTTTTTTTTTAATATGAACAGAACCTTTTTTTTTTGTAATAAAGTTGAGCACAAGCCAATTCAAATTTAGATTTTGATGAAAGCGGGTTAATTGTTGTCAAAGTTTTTTAGCAAAAAAAAAAAAACCCTGAAATTGAGTAGTCTGAGTTGAATGCTTCAAAAAAGGGGTGCGGGTGGGAAACGATTTCTAAAATAATTATGGTGTGTATTATTGTAGCTATTCTTGTTTTTAAAATATTTTTTATTTAAAAATATATTAAAATAATACCATTTTATTTTTAAAAAATTATTTTTAATATTGACTTATTAAAATAATCTAAAAATTAAAAAATATTAATTTAAGGTAAAGATTAAAAAAATACTTTAAAAATGTAAAAATAAATTGCCTAAATAATATATCTAGAAAACTAAACAGGATCTTTCAAGAAGAATACAATATTTAAAATATTAATCTCTTGAGATCATGTATTTGGTTACTGAAGATTGCAGGCTACATGTGCATGTCAAGGGGAATAACTGCCTGATGCCTGACGGGCACGAATGAAAAGTAGTGCGTGGAACAACTCATCACGGCCGATTGGTTGACCATGGAGCATGTGTATTAAGTAACCCACCCACGTGGCTAACATAAAAGTTTTGGGCAAACATAAATATAGATTAATCAAATGATATCGGGTATTATCAAGTTTACATTCAAATTACATCTTTTTTTTTTAATTTTATATTAAACTATTTTGATTTTTCAATTTAAAGTTTTTATTAGAATCAGTTAAATAAATATTATTTTTTTACAAAATAATCTCATTTTCTATGTAAAAAATAATATAACTTGGATGAATATATCACCATAAAACCTCAAAAGGGGTGAAAATCTTTAATTGATAACTTTTAAAATTTTGAGGTTAAATTTGATACCAAGAATTATATGGTGGTAGGTGGTATTTTTAAGGTTTATCTAATTTTTTTTTGACTATTTTCTTTAAAAATTAGATTTTATAATAGATAGATAGAGGTTGATCTTTTATAAATTTCATAATAAATTATATTTTAAAAAAATTATAATTTTTTTTCTTAATCAAACATTTATATTGGCTATTTCATAAATGAAATCGAATTGACGTAATTACTTTCTTAAAACTAGAAAACTTGTATCTTTATTGTGAAAATTTGAAAAATCTAAGCAATTGGATGTAAGGTTTATGTCTTGGATGATTAACTCACCTTGTAATTCTAACAATCTGATATATTTTTATTGACCATAATGACTGGTAGTTGATACATATAAAATGTTATTTTTGATAGATTTAAGAATTCTCTGGTAATTAAGTTAGTATCCTTTTTAAAGAAAAAGTAATCATATTTTTAAGAGACTTTGAAAATAAATATATAGTTAAGAATAACGGTTACAAACCTTTTTGGTGTTGAATGATTCATAGGGTTTTTTTTTATAACCAACAAGACTTGTTTTTTTATAGAAAGGAGGGGTTAGAGTGCAATTTCATCTTAATAGCATTATCGAAAGAAAATATCTACAACACATGCCCCGGTAACATTAAAGAGGTGAAATATCCATGAAACATACATTTAAAAGGGATAGATATCCCTTACACGTCATTGAAGAAGGGGAAAAATCATTTATACATCATTAACGAGGGATAAGTGGTAGGTTTTTTTGAAGACTTTCATATACTTTAGAGTATATAAAGATGAATATCATTGACCTTAACATTTTATATATTGTCATAATCTTTAGATTTACTGATGAAATTTTTTGGTGGTATTTGTACTACCATTTTGTTGGTAATTAATTTACCAATAAAATCACCGATGAAAATGATCAGTGAATCTTTTATCGGTCATTTTTATTCGTTGGTAAGTCCTTTAGTAATAAAACAATATTATTATCGATAGATTTAGTGATAGAAAAGGCATATAAAAAAATTACTTGCTTCATTCCGTTGGTATTTTCCTAAAAAAATACCATATATAATTTTATCGGTAATTGTTTAAAAATATTTTTAAAAAATCTATTTCACAAAACTATAAAATAATTAAATTAATATAAATCAACACTATATAATACTCAAAATGCTTGGAAAAAAAGAAGAAGAAAATCATATGAAAAACAAATATTACAACAATATTCATGCAATTATTAAGAACAAAAAATAAAAAATAAAAAAAATAAAAATCTTACCTTAATGTGGTTGCAAGTAAAGATAAGAAGAGAAAAAAAACTCGTAAAGTATATTAATTAAAAAAACTGAGAAGAAAAAAAAGAAAGAAGAAGAATACATACCTGACCATGAAGGAGAAGAAAAGGAGCTGAGGAGAGAAGAGAAAAGAAAAAAATGAATATTAATGTTTTTTATATACAGGGAAGAAGAAGAAAAAGAAGAATAGAGCCTTGTCTATTATGAAATTACGAATTCTAGACTTTTTATTAGGGCGTTTTACCAATTGATAATTAAATATTAATATTTTTAATCATCCCGTCAATGATTCTGTTTATAATATTTAATTTAAATTTTTAATTTAATAAAAAAATTTAGAAACCATCAAATATCACCAAAGACTTTTCAATCCGTCAATGATTTCGTCTATAATATTTAATTTAAAATTTGAATTTAATAAAAAAAATCCATAAAACTATCAAATAACACCAATGACTTTCAATCCATCGATGATTTTATCTGTAAAGAATATTAATTAATAGTGTAATCAAAAAGTAAATAGTTCTATAGCTCTCTAAAAAATACCGAAGGGATTTTCAGTTGGTGATTCCTTTTGTAATTAACATGATGAATAGTGTTCATAATTTACCAATGAATTTACCAATAGATTAATTTTATTAATAAAAATGGCACATCATTGTTTTTTTGCTTTGTTTTAATACGATTCCATTATAATTTCCTCGGTAAATACTAAGGGAATATTTATGTTGGTAAAGTACGATTGCAATTTATAGACAAAAATATTTCCTTGATATTTCTATTTATGTTTATCAATTTTTTGATAGTGATATCAAGGGTCATGAGAAAAAACAAGCACATTCTTGTGATCATATATAAGGACTAGAAAGATTATTAATTTTATATTTTTATTAGCTCTTAATACACACTCAGATAATGTTAGGTTTGATAGCTTGTTAGTCAGCTCTAGATATTTGATGTAAGAGATTTGAGGTCGTTCCTATTATTGAAGGATATCTTCCCCTAATGTTAATAATAAGCCTTATTTGAATTCGAATATGGAGAAAACATGTGTTGTATTGATATTTGTCTCAATTAAGTACGACGTCTCAATTAGGTTTGATGACAATCCTTTTTATCTTCTCCTCCAACTTTTTTTATAGAGGTTATATTTTTCAAGCCCTTTATTAGGATTGTTCTTAAATAAGCTGAACTTGAGGACACATTTTCCAACGTCATCCATGGTCGAGCATGATTTAGTTTCCCTACTTTGACCTAAAAAGAGAGATAACTTATGAAGACTTATATTGGTGAAAGGTCAATCCTCGAGGAGACTAGCCTTGAGGTGGTGAAATAGTTGAAAATGATTCTCATCATTTCTTTAGATATTTCAATTATATCTAATAAAAATTATAACTCTCATTTGATCTTGATTGGATAAATGACTTTGAATAGAAATAACTTTCTCGTCTAACCTTTTAGTTTGGTTTTATGACCATTATTTCAAGAAGCGTTGGATGAACAAGAGGAACCAAGTAATGGAGGTCATTGCCTAACATATGGTAGACCAAGCAGTCTTTCAACAACTAAGAGTAAAAAAAAATTATTATAAAGGCTAAACTAAAGAAACTTAAAGTGGCTTATACATCGCTAAAGAAACAGATGTAAGGCGTTATTCTTCAGTTAAGCTCTACTAAAAAACAGTTTCAGATTGTGTTTTAATTAAGTGATATCCTGGAATAAGATATCTTTAAGATAGTACGAGAGATGAGCTTTTTACTGTAAAAAAAAAAAACTTAGAGTTCTTATATAGCTGAAAGCTTTAAGGAACTCTCTTGAGGAGTTTCAAAAATTATTTTAAAAAAATCAATATCATTAATCTTAATATTTTATGTTAACAATTATAAGAAAAAAACAAGTGAAATCTTATAGTCGAGGTTAAGAAAAATTATCAATTTTATATTTATTTGAGCTCAACAAGATATTGAATTTATGAACATCGAGTTTGGTAACTTATTAGACTCACATATACTTTAATTTTATATAGAGATAAGTTTAAAAATATTAGGTTATTATTTTATTTCTGATTTTTTAAACATGTATTTTAGGTTAAAAAAATTAATATATATAAAACACACTAATTCATCACTTTCTTTTATATTTTTGCAATAAGGAATTTGAGATATTCAAATGAGAGGAAACAAAGTTTAAATGAAATTAAAATTTATATTTAGACCAGGATACATATACGGGCGGTCACATTCTTGCAATTCTCGTTAAGTTTCCAAAATTAACCACCTGTGAAAAATGTAAATTTAGTTAAATAGTTGATTATCATCACTCTTTTCATAATATCCTTTGTCTACATCAAGACGGGGGAGGATTAGATAACAAGTACGATATGAATAGAAAGAAAGAAAGAAAACAAAAACTTATCCTACAGTTTACCGCTTGTATTTTTCTTGAGTATTAGAGAGTGATTGATAATGTGTTTAGAACACCCGGTTGCAAAAATTTTGATTTTTTTTTTACTTGAAATTATTTTTTTATAATATATATATATATATATATATATATTGATGTTAAAAATTAATTTTAAAAAATAAATAAAAATATTATTTTAAAATATTTTAAAAATAAATACTTTGAAAAAACAATGTGTGCTTTAAAGAAAGTCCATCCATCCAATCAATTAGTGAGAAGAGATAGTACTTTCTAATGCTGTACGTACGTAAATGATAAATGCATGTGAAAACTGTAAGAAGACGATAAGGTGTCAGAACTCCAATTATCAAAGCCGTGGTTGCAGGGGCGGAGACAGGGTAACTGGGGCCCGGTAAAAATATTCTATATATATATATATATATATATATATATATATATATATTTAAAAATATTTTTTTAACACAATATAAAATATACAATATAAACTTTAATTATAATAAAAATATTTTAGCCAATTATATATTAATAATTTTAATCAAATAATAATTAATAATATAACATAATTAAAAAAAATAAACAATAAAAAAATCCAAATATATTTATTTTATTCATATTGATTCATTTATTTTTTATATAAATCAATCCATTTATTTTATTATTTACAAGAAAAGAATTATTTTAAATTTTAATAAATTATTTAACATTAATAATTTTAAAAATCAAACATGTAAATTTATAATTTTTATTTTATATATTTACCCGCTAAAACAAAATAACATATCAATTGATATGTTAATAATTTATATAAAAAATTATAAAAAATAAATAGATATTCTAATTTTATGGAAATAAAATCTATAAATAACTTGTATTATTAAAAAAATTATAATAATTATACTTAAAATTAAGCTCTTAATTATTAAATTGCAAAAGTTTCATGATATATAAATTTAAAATAATAAAAATGTTAAGATGTAAATTACCAGAATACATAATTTTCTATTTTTTTTAAATTAATTTTTAAATTTTAATTTAACTTGATATGTTAGATACAAACTAACTTATAAAATTATAAAATTTTAAGAATTAATTTGATTTTTTTTAGAAATACAATATGTGTCTTAAAAAGAATAGATTTTTTTAAAAAAACTTTATCCTAACTCTCGCTCGGTAGTTACATGGTTATATCATCTTAGGTGATAGACATGTCCGTACAATAATTTTTCACAAAAATCAATATTTTTTTTTACCTTATCTACAAGCAACGTGGTAGAATAAGATGATAGTTTTTTTAGGATGTTTTTAAGAATATATTTATCTTGAATTTTTTTTATAATATTAATATATTAATGTTAAAAATTAAAAAATCTAAAAAATATATTTTAAATAATTACTTGCGAGTTTCTGTGATGAATTTGAAAATCCTATTAAATCGAGAAGAACAAGAAAAGGAATCAAATTTATCTAAAAAAATAAGAAAAGAAACGTGGGACACTACTGATGAAAGTCAACGTGGATTATCACTGAGCCCAATTGAAGTTAAAAGGGAAATACCAACCTCTTTTTTTTTTTTTTTTCATTTTTCATGTGCTTACGAAGAATAGCAATTGTAGTTATCGGGTGGGGATGGAGAGAAGGACAGCAAAATGATAAGAGCAATGTACATATAGAAGATGGGGCACAGAGGTCGAAGGAGCACTGGCATGGTCCCTGTAGATATACTTTTGTCTAAAATTCCATGAAAGATTCCTTCGCAGTTCTAGCCTTACAGGTGGGAAAGAAAATCAATTGCAACGATGGGGAGGATAAAAGGAGAGATGGAGATGGGCTCTTGCTGGGCTTTCTCCAACCGAGTAGAATTTGTTTAATGTATTGAAGTTAAAGATAATTTTTAATGTTTTTTTTAATATTTTATAATAAAAAACTTTGAAAAACAATGTATATAAAACTTGCAAAACACCTCCTGAGCAGGCAAAAGGAGAGGTTGGGTCCCAGAGGGGATGGAGTTGTGGAGATTCAAAAACAAAGTTTCCCTTCTGCTTCCCTCGCACATACAATATCCTCCTTCATAATCTCTTCTGCATTATTTCTTTACTTTTCTTTTCCTCTCTCCCCCATATATCACTTTTCTCTTTATATTCTTCTTCTCTGGAGGAGAATGGAAGGAGAAGAAGGGATGTCTGCAAGAAGTGAAAAAAAAGGAAGGTTCAAAAGGATTTGTGTCTTTTGTGGTAGTAGAGCTGGATACAAGTCTTCATTTAGTGATGCTTCTCTTGAGCTTGGTAAACAGCTGGTAATATATATATAATTATCAAGTCATAATTACAAATCAGAGAATTGCATACAGGCTCTCTCTGTTTGTAAGGAACGCACATATTCTATGTGTCTGGAGGTTCTGTATGTTGCTTACCAGATGTTTTTCTTTGTAATAATTGCCAGGTTAGGAGAAAGATTGATTTAGTCTATGGTGGGGGAAGTGTAGGTCTTATGGGTTTGATCTCACAAACTGTGTTTAATGGAGGCTGCCATGTTCTTGGGTACTCCATTTATCACTACCTTTTAATTTCCTTACTTTTAATATTCGCTCTTCTTTTGGCTGTTGCCAGAAAACTTAACATGCTTGTTCATGTTTTGTTTATATAGAGTGATTCCTAAGGCTCTAATGTCTCATGAGGTACGCTATTCAGTCCCTATTATTTCATGCTTTTGTACCCCCTAACATCTTCTTGCATCTTAATGGAGTTAAAGCTCTACTTGCCAGATATCAGGAGAAACCGTTGGAGAAGTGAAAACTGTTGCAGACATGCACCAAAGAAAGGCAGAAATGGCAAAACATGCCGATGCCTTCATTGCCCTTCCTGGTACATGTATTATCCTTCAAAGCAAATACTCATGCATGCATGCATGCATACACACACACACGCACGCACATATGTTGAATCAAGTTTTCGTGTAATCTTTTCATTAGGCGGTTATGGAACCATGGAAGAGCTGTTAGAGATAATCAGCTGGTCTCAGCTTGGAATTCATGAAAAACCAGTAAGATCAAATGGTCTTTGTAGATTCTATATACCTTCCATCAATATTTTTACAATTTAGAATATACTTTTTGATAGGTACTGTACTGTTTCTTCTTTCATTTTCACTTTTCCACCAGGTGGGACTGTTAAATGTAGATGGATATTATAACAGCTTGCTTGCCTTATTCGACAAGGGAGTTGAAGAAGGCTTCATAAATGATACCGCAAGGCACATAGTGGTTATAGCTGAAACAGCAGCTGAGCTTATCAAGAAAATGGAGGTATAAAATGGAAGTAGTCCTCAGTTTCTTTTATATCATGTAAAGTTTGAGCTTGTGTATTAGCATAATGTAAGTATTGGGAACGTTGGTTGCTGAATTGTTTTAGGGGATGACAGGGCCGGAAGGTTTCAGATAGAAGCAGGGAATGATTGTTTATTGTTTTGATTGCTATGTCGCAGGAGTACGCACCTGTCCATGACAAGGTTGCACCCAGACAAAGTTGGGAAGTGGACCAATTACCAGAGCCTACTGCAAGTGGGAACCTCTAGGATCCAAGATCTTAATGATCCGTTTGTGTATAAAAAGAAAAGAAAAGATAAATGTGTTGGTGCAGTCCCATTTTAATCAAAAAAGAAAAGAAAAGGACAGCAAGATAACAAATCCCTCTTTAGCGGGGAAGTCTAAAGATCCCATATCTTAATCACCCATCCATTTGCATATTTATAAAGACATGTATGTTCCAGTTCTCTTTAAACCAATTGAGTAATAAGAGTTTCTCGAGTACTTATTTCTGTCATCTGGTCATTGACCATGTCAAAAAAGCATACAGTCTGTGACTTGGGATCACAAGGTGTGGTCGGGAGAGGGCAGAGACTACTGAGAGGGGTAGAATGATAGATTGTTGTTCTTTGTGGGGATTACTTTTCTTAGGGGACGGGATAGGAAGAGGCAAAAGGACTTAATTTGTCCATTTGCTTTTGGACTCAAATTGTTTTTTAGCTTCTGATGCGTGGCTTGGAGCCATCAATTTTGGCTGGATTGCCACCAGGTCTGAATGTATTGGGTCCCAAAGCATAGTTGACAGCTTTGTAGCTTAGTCCCCTTTCAACTCCTATTTTAATAACCACCACATTATAAATAGAAGTGTAGTGTAGGGCTTTCCTCTGGTGCAGAGCTCGGTGAAGAAACTGGCAAGAAAAAAGCCAACACGTGAAGCTAGAATGATAGGCAACAGGAGCAACCAGATGGATGATATAGCCATGACTTTAGCTCCCAAATCTTTATTTCTCTTGTTTATAGATTGTTTGGCGTTTTCTCAGCTTTTGTAGGGATACCAAAAGACACGGTCGTTGGGATGTCTTTTCCGGAACGAAACATTAAAATATCATCAAGTGGTTTTGGAATTTTGAACAAAAGTCTAAAAATAGTGATCGGGTGTTGCAGACATCTATCTACTCACGGAGTTGTGACATGATCAAACGTTTGAAATAAGACGTTGTGGGAATGAAACCCGTTGAACCGCATGTTCTAACCAGGTGATTTACGAATCCAGTTCAGCCCTATTTTTAGCAAGGTTCCTTACTCCTTGCTCTTAAGAATTCATTGTTCCTTTCCTGTAGACATACACCATTGGCATGGGGATTCACACCACGCCAATTTTTCTTTTCTTTTCTTTTTTTTAACATGATTTTTTTTTATTCAATCCTTCCTTACGCATTGGATTGATTTGTATTGACATTTTATCTCTGTAAACTCTTTTAAGGGTTCTCGGAGTCTAAGAAACACATTTTGCTTTGCATAAAAATGTTCAAATTGTTTAATATCACAAAATTAAAACAAAAGGGACTACAATTGACATTGGGTAAAGATACCTGGATTTTTGGGTTTAGAAAACTATTGCGTGATTTTTTCACCACTCCTTGATGGCTGGTTTCTGAAAAATTAAATCACGTGTTATCTGTTTTTATTTTTTTTAAAAAAAAAAAACAAGGGCAAATAATATATCATTTATTTTTTAAGGTCATTTTAAAAAAAAATAACACGCATGGCCTTTCGTTTTACGAGCCAAGTGTTATGCCACCCAACTCAAGCGTATGGCCCTTTTTAATAACTTTATTTATTTTTTAATTAAATTGAGTTTAATTAAACTACATTAATTAAATAAATACATGTGTTGGATGCCCAACCCAATCAGTGTTTAATTTTGATTAAGGTTAATTAAAATAAATAAATTTGAATATTTTTTAAAATCTTTTTGAATGAAGTCCCAATTGATTTTGATTTTATTTAGTATGCATTATTTTTCTGCAGCCCTATTTAATGTTCTTTTTGTTTAATTTTATTCAATTATTTTTTTGTAATGTGTTTATTTTTATTATAATTTAATTAAATAAAAGTTTGTTTCTAAACGTTTTTTAAAACAAACCTAGGTCATTAACTTGTATTGTAAAATTATATTTCTTGATGTATATCTATTTCTATTTTTTAAATTTTAGTTTTTAGTTATTATTAAAAAAAAATATTTATTTATTTAGGCATACATTACATATGCACGTCTAACATTTGTAGTTGCATTTGTAAAAAATGAGAACAATAGAAGGAATTTCATAGTGGAAACCATTCACACTTGACAAAAAAAAAAGTACGACAGTTATCACAGAAAAAGATAAAAAAAAAAAACAAATAAATCATTAAACAAGAAGAGAATTAGCCATTGTATTTAAAAAATATATAAAAATTAAATTACAAAAAAATGGATTATTTTTCAATATTATAAAAAACAAGTTGGAAAACATTTTTAAATATTTATTATGCCTTGGAAAAATAAGTAAAAAATAACTTATTAATGTTTTAATTTTTCTTTATATTTATTAAAAAAATAAAGCTAAATCTAACAAATAAAAAAGTTAGATGATAAAAAATTTTAATTTTATAAAAGTTAGCGAATGACATATAGGATTTGAAGTTATATTTTAAAATGGTAAAAAAATAAGATAATGTTGCAATTGTTATAGTGAAACATCATTTCATTTTAATTTTTGTATTGTATAACAATCTTTCCCAAGACAATTGTGTCAAGAAAAAAAATTAAAAAATTAAAATAAAGATAAGAACAAAAAAATAATGTAAATAGATCAAGTATAAAATGATAAATATTTCAAACATAAAGAATAAAACATAATAATTTTTCCAGAAAAACAAATTGTAAGGGAAAAATAGGAGAAACTAAAAACAATTAGAAAAAAAATTAAAAATATAAACAAAAAGAATATCTATAAATAAATCAAATGTAAAGTGATAAATATATCAGGTGTAAGGAAAAAAAGGGAAATGAATCTATAAATAAAATTCTTTTTTGTAAAAAAATAAAAATTACAGATTTTCCATTGTTATGGTACCCACAACATAAAAAAAATTATAAATTTATCATTTCTATAGGAAAATACTATTTCTTTTAGTACATGTATAATAATAATGATAATAATAAGTGCATCAATCCATTCATCATTGAAAAAAAAATGAAATAGGAGGAAGGAATTGTCATATATATATATATATAAGGGCAATGTTTGGTCATAGCAATTTAAATTGTAAACCATTCAAAATTACCCTGGAGTGTTTAAAAGTATAATAGTTTCTGTTTTTTGTTAAATCTATGTTGTTTTAGTGTATTTTAATAATTTTAATGTACTGCTATTAAAAATAAAATAAAAATTATTTTTATATAAAAAACATTTTTGAAAAAAATTATGATTATGCAGCACAATATTAAGCACGCATAGAAATTTCACCAAAACACAAATGATATCAACCCAAATAGATAAAAATTCTCTAGACCTGATCAGGTTCAAGTGAAACTCTTAAGGAAGGTTAATTTTTAGGTTGGATATGAATATTGACCTACTTGACTCAAAATAAACAAATAATCTTAAGGTTTGAAAAAATTATATGCATATCAAGCTAATTATTTATTAAATAGTAGCAAATTATAACATTCAAAGTCATGTCATATTTAGATTTGAGTTACGAGTACCCGAAATCTGATTAGAACTCAGATACTAAAAATCTATATCTAGTCATTTAAATAGTTATTTTGGATTTATATTTGGATATAAATAATACAAAACCTGATCCATAGATACAGTATCCATGACCATCACTTGTGTTTCTACTTTCTACCATTAGTTTCACCTAGAGTAACATTTATATCTTTATAGAATTTCAAGTGAAGCTTACTCGAGTTACCCAGTGGCAGCAAAATTTTAGTAAAAATAAATTACGAAACTATCAGCGAATGTTTCAAAATAAGCAAAAGGGCTGTTCCATGAAAACTATAAATCCATAAACTCATCAATTTAGCATGAGCATCAGCGGATCTCAGAGGGTTCCTTTAAACTTGACAAGAACTCTGGTTAGGTCTCGGACTCAATAGGAACAGGAAACATCGTAGGTTTCAGAAAAATAAAATCCGGGACTATTTATAATAACCCAGAAATTCAACCTACAGGTTCTACGCGTCCAAGTTAATAAAACAAGGTCCTCAAACAGACCACTTCGAGTTGAGGGTGAGCATAAACATCGTCGTATTTAGGGAAGATCATAGATCCTAAAGAGCAAGGACAAGAGTAGACTATAGATACTAAAGAGTAAGGACAAGAGTTTATTAAAAAGTAGTTGGTGTGGCAATCTAATCAAATTCTCAATCATTTGAATTTGGTATGATTATTATCATCAATGGAGGAGTTCCTTGACTTTTTCCTTTGTAGGTGTCCACATGCCAATGCTCAGCTAAAATGATCTGTTGTTGAAAGGATTAACAAACCCACCACTGTATTAATAAACCTTGGATTGGGCTTTATTAAGCAGGAAAATTAAAATCCTGTAACTTGGGCACCTAGCTTAGACAAAGAAGAAGAACCGGGAGCAGAGTTGGTAACTAATGCATACAATGGAACTATGGTGCTGCGCTGACACCAATGATTGAATCTGGTTGCTTGGATTTGGAATTGAACACCAGACCACATGACCTAGGAAACATAGGTCAACGAACCATGGTGAGAAGAAAATGAGAGTGGGTGCATACACGGATGAGCGAACAGAGTTTTCAGTCTTCCAATTCAATTCCTTAAGTTTGCCCCTATTAATGAATATCTGAAATAATAATATAATATAGCTCTTGATGGTCATTTCAGAAATGTCAAGTACACGTTGTTTTAAATCTAATCCCACGTAAAAGATTACCTACTTGCTGACAAATAACAGCTACCAGACTTCTGTAAAGACGACACCGTAAACAAGAAATGTTTTAAGGTTAAATGGAATCCTGTTGAATCATACGATCCATGAAATGTCCAAAAATGAAGAAAAACTACAAACACAGACTATTATTTGGCTTTCTTCCAAGTTGATAATCCTACTAGTCTATTGTTCAGTGCCATCCTAGCCATCTACCATAATACAAGTAGGAATAGAAAAAACATTTACCAACTCACACATATTAAACGGGTCAAAAGCATTTCCGATGAACAATGGATGGTCCAGTTTCATCGTAATCTCCCTTGGTAACATGCTGATTCTGAGGGAACACAACTTTGGCTAGGATGGCACCTCCCACCCATGCAGAGTACTCTGTCAACTTATCGGGCATATATTCTGGAGGCTGTCGTGAACACATACAAATTTTGAAATGCGCTATATAAGAGACTCTACCAAAAGAACATAAAGCACAAAGGAAAAGGAAAACCATGTCCACTACTTCCAGGAGGAGAAAACTGTCAACTATCACTGTCACTCGTAAACAGGCGTGTGAAAAAATATATGGGAATTAGAAAAAAAAAATGTTAGACATAGTCTATGATGACAAACTTCTAAAGCAAATGTCTTGAAACTATATATAAGAGAGAATATAGTTTACCATTTAATGAACTTCTAACCTGTAACCTAGTCTTGTTTCATTTATTCCTTCTAGAAATACTGGTAATATTAGCATGGAGGATATTGACCTAAAAGTAATAAAAGCATTAAATCTATCTAAACATTGTAGAAAGGGTGATTTCATTTATAATCTAAGATATTTTAAATCAAAAGAAAAAACCTCTAATGTTCAAACAAGTATACTTCTAAAAAGAATTTGATCCACTAACAATTTTTTAAAATATGTTTCCTTATGAAATCTTCACAAAGAAAATCTACAATGGGACAACGTGCAGCTTCCTCACATAAACACAAAAGCATTATATGCCGAACTGCAGACAGAACATGTGAGTTAGAAAAATCCTAAACATCTGAGGATTGTTATGCACCGACAAGCAGGAAAGAAGCAAAGTGCTCCCATTGCTGCCTTGCTCATGTCAATCCCACCACCAATCAGCATCCTCACATCACAGGGCCAACATAAGGATAATTACGGTAAAACATGCACACAATAAACATGAAACCCCAAAAGTTCAGGAAAAATACATAAATAAAAGAATATCTGATCACTTACCTTTACAAGTGAAGGACGAATAGCTGAAGAGCACAGGCTTGCTTCTTTCTGAAACCTATCTTCAAAACCTGCAGAAGGCATCGGTATAGCAATTTTTTAGCTGTCCCAAGCAACAAATTCCGTCTGATCAAGAAGGGAATGCAGCAGCAAAAAGGCATCATGTTTAAACTACTGTACATAGATTTCAATTAAAAATAAATAAACTCACCAGGCATAGAAGTTATGCCACCACAAAGTACAGTATTTTCCAGCAGTTGGCGGTGGTTCTCTGAAGAAACAGTTGAAATACTACGTACAAGCTGCTCAACTATTCCAAGCGCCTCTATACCCAGTATAGATGGTTGAAATAATGCCTCACCAATTGTATATTTTTCTCTTCTAATTCTAATCACCTAACAAACATTCAGAGCAGTATTGAATTCTTATATTTCATATCAAGCGTCAATCAGGAATATGCTAATACTAGATTAACAAAAGCAATACTAGGCTAGAAAATTATTTTTTGGCACAAAAGGAGAATCTCCCCTTGCAGTCACTTGTCAGAGACGTTCCAATCTCATTTTTCACCCAAAATAGTTCAAGAGTTTTACATAATAAGGTACTGTATTATCACATAATTTACATTAAATCTTAGCACTCAGAAAGCAATCTTTTGAGGCCTGCTCCTGATGGTACCAGCCACATGGATAAAGAGACCATGAAACTGCATGAGATTGGGACTCTGTGTCCAATTTTCCCATCAAAAGAGATGTCAAAGAACCAGTTGATTCAAACTAATTGCAGGTTAACTAGTGAACAGGGAAGAAAATGTTATATCAACCCCGTCATTGGGTGATGTTGAATTACGAAATTCATAAAGACAGGCAGGGAAATAAAAGTTTGAACATGGATCACGAGAGTGAAAGTGTGCCACTGAACCAATGGACCATTATACTATGTGTTAGCTTAACTATTCCACATACTATAGGCCTATTTGTTTTTGCATTTCAAAAATGCTATTGAAAATTTTTAAATTTTTTTTGTGTGTTTTCAGATCATTTTAATGTGCTGATATCAAAAATAATTAAAAAAAATAAAAAAATTATATTGCTATATTTTCAAGTAAAAAGCACTTTGAAAAACAACCATAACTACACTCTACATATACCAACCAAGGCATTGAACTTAAAAGAAAACTTTATCACATATAAGTAGCTTACTATCATTATTAGATCCCATATTTATTGGAAATTCTGACATCACAGCTTGAACACCCAGGTTGAACCTGATTGGATGAGACCAGTTTTTAAAACAACACACAAAAACAAACCTGTCCATCAGGAAGGGTATGCTCCTCTGTATCACTTGACCTTTGAGTCTTCTCATAAGCAAGCTCGTCTTCAGCACAACAGGAGTACTTTACTTTTAACATCTCAACATCAGATGCATTGAGATTCGCCAAAAGATTAGATTTACTCAGTTCTTGCGCAAGTAACTTCGTCAAATCAACACCACCAATTTCAAATCTTCTTGAAGCAATGTGCTGAACAGCACCTTCAAGTACTGGTGCAATATCTGATAATACAAGAGAGAGAGAGAGAGATCACATCTCAGCCAGAAAACTAACCCAGACAAAGGTAATCGCTACCCATTTAGTATTTGTTATGTCATAAGCTAACTAAAGGACTACAAGCTCATGTTCAAATGCTATTTGAAATGGAAAATAAAGAAAGAAAATAGGTGATAATCAAGCGCGAACCACCAAGCAAATTAAGCTTTACAAAAACCTCCTCCAGTTTTCATCATCAAAGGCTTACATTATGAGGAACAAGTTAAGTACCAGAAACACTCTTCATGCATAACAAGAAAATAAAATTTATGCACATCGATTGCAAGCAATGATTGAAAGTGAAGGTATCCATGGAAAAAACCATTAGCTTAAACTTTAAAGAGATAGGTTTTACATACCAATCTTCCCATGACCGATATCAACGGTGCATCCTGAGATACGGCCAACTGCATAAAGAGACAACACCGCTTGCTCCGATGCATAAAACCCAGAAACATTAAATGTCTCAAACATCAATTGTACCAATTGTTCTCTAACAGCCTGTAATATAAAAATTCAATAAGGTTTTCACACTCTCTTACTAAATTCATGCTAACAAACAAAGAAATTAGGCAAGGAATGTCAAAGGAAGGTGTAAAATAACCTTGGGAGTGCAAAGCGGATCCGTAAACAAAATTTGGCCTTCATTTCCCTCTTCCCAACCAAGACCATTGTATAAAACATAATGCAACAAATCTTCCATCGCATCCCAGTCTCTTATATAACCTCGAACAACAGGATCGACAGTTACATCCTCAAAAACGGATTCATTAGTATCGCCCGATGTTCCATCTTCCACCATTCGTTTCATTTGGCTCGGAATTATCTACTCAAACAATAAATTAATTTTAATACAAATTAAAAAAAAAGACTAATGGAAATGAAAACCCTAATAGAAATTAAAATTGTAAAATTATAGTTAAAAAGAAGTGAAAAGGTAAAAATTAGAAGATAAATTGTTGTTGGCTGTGATTTTGTTAGGGAACCCTAAGGGAGGGGAGGGATGATTATTGTTACCATGGGCGGAGCTTGATCTGGAACTGCCGTGCCGGCTTTAAGGAGCTGAGTACCAGCGTCTATCACCGCCGCCTCCATTGCCAAGCGTCTCTCGAGTTGCTGCTGTTACTGGAGGGGGAAGCTTATATTTAGCTTCTTCTCTTCTCTCTTTATTAGCGGGTAGTCCAATTTGAAAACTCTGCTGGCTAATGCCAGTTAGTTGTGTTTGTTTTTTCGGGGGTACTGTCTGTTTCAAAACAAAATTACCTTTTTTTTTATTTTTATATATGTGATGGTATCCAATAAAAAAAAATTAATATATTTAAAAAAAATCTTTTAAAAAAACATTCACTCTTAAATATCAAACACCACATAACCTTAGAAGTGCTTTGATTTCTTTTTTATTTATTTTTTAAACCACAAAATCCTCCCAGGTTTGGAAATATTCAGTAATCTTAAGAAAAAAAATTTAAAAAAATATTTTTCTTTTATTTTCTCTTAAAAACTTTCTTTTTAAAAAAAAACAAGTAAAATGACTAAACATTTTTTCATTGTTATTGATTTTATTTAAAATAATATATGAAATTAAAGCTTGTTTTTAATTATTATTTTTTTATCTTTTATTTATTAGATGTAGTGTTGAAAAAAAATATTAATATGTTATTTTTTAATTTAATTCATGTCATCGTGAAATACATAATTATTTTCCAACTTATATGATATAATTTACTTTTTAAAAATTTACTTTCCAAAAACTAATTTTTTTAAAAAACCTACTTTTTGGAGAACACAGACGGCGAAGCTAAAATTGTGATTCCGTAAACAGTAATGGAATGGATCCCAACCTTCCATGTCTGTGACAAAGAAAGTCAATTTACTTCATTCATTGCCCATTTTTGTTAGCTTACGCTGTATATTGCAGAAAAAGATTCACTGGGGAGTTTCTTGCGAAGCGACATTACCATTTGCAAATTTTCAGTGGCAAAACAGCATCCGTCAAATGCAGCCATTGACAAACACGTTGACAGAGGTAGAAATGAAGGGGCAAATCAGTGGAAGAAGATAACAGTTGGCGGGCTACTAGTACTTGTATACAGCTTAGCCTCTACATATCAACAGAAACAGCTCATTCTCATATCAGACGTGAAGCTGGCATTTCCTGGCCGCTGCTTGTATAACAGTCGTGTAGTTTATCAGCTTCCATATTCGAAGGCGTCTCATTTAGAAGGTGATAATCCATATCCACTGAAATGGGGGTATATAGCCCCAAAATCCTCAACTGAAATTAAGTTGCACTGATCGCCAATTCCAGAACCATCATTATTGTCTTCCGTAACTGAAGGAACTTCAACTTCCAGGTCTGGCATGCCAGCCAAAAGGGCTTCAAGGGGAGGCTTGATACCCGAGTTTCCTTGAGAAACAAATTTCACTTCAGGATTGGAGATTCAAAATCTACTATGGAAGAAGCGCATGAGAGATCAACAATGTTCTGAGGAATGTCTTGTTTAGATTCTTCTTCTGTGCCTTCTGTACAAGCAACCAATTCATTTGAAACAGCTACTTCCTGGATAGTAACAAGGCCATCATTAGGCTGATCTACAGAAAATTCTTTCAGGTTTTCCGTAGATCAAAAATGTCACTTGATCCATTGCCAGCTTCTCCACCCTTTATGCCGTGATTCATCTGATATGAATGAGTACCCGCAACATCATATGAGGCTGGTGCAACTGCATGGCCACCACAAATGTCCTGTGAATCACTTTCTCCCCCTTCGCTGTGTTTAGACTCATCTTCAGTGCCTTCTGTAGAAGCGACCAATTCATTTCAAACAGCTACTTCCTGGATAGTAACAAAGCCATCATTAAGCTGATCTACAGAAAATTGTTTCAGGTTTTCCATAGATCGAAAATGTCACTTGTTCCATCGCCAACTTCTCCATCCTTTATGTCGTCTGTCATCTCATATGAATCAGTACCTGCAACATCATATGTGGCTGGAGCAACTGCATGGCCACCACAAATGTCCTGTGAATCACTTTCTCCCCCTTCGCTATGTTGGCATTGTTCATCAACTCCCACGGCCATTTTCAAAGATCTATTATCATCAAGATATCCCATCACATTCTCATCATCCTTTAGAGTAGTAACATTTGAAACAGAAGAAAGTGAAATTCCCATGTGCTCTGTCCCATCAGATTCACTGAAATAAGGGGAAGGGTCTACATTTAGTTCAGATTCAACCACTGGTGGAGCTGCTTTCTCATTGGTATTTTCTTCTTCACTTGGAAAATCAGGAGCCTTAAATGCAAAAGTTTGAGAATATTTCTGGGACTGCATTGAAGTCGAAGACAAGAATCCAGCAAGTGCATATGCTAAAGCATCATCACTTGACATAGCATGCTTTTGTTTAACCTTCGGAGATTCCTTCACTGATTCTACAGAATGATCTTCTAACTCATCATCATAATTTGAGAACTCAGGAGCAGTGACTACCAGACCAGGTTGTAAATTTGTGTCATTTACTGAAACAGGGGTGGCATCAGCGAGAATAGAAGTCAGAGGTGAAGGTGAATGACTCTTATTTGTTTCACATGCCATATAACCAGTATCCCCACTCCCACTGTTATAGAAGGAGCTGGTCTCTGATTCACTGCATGAAAACTCAGGAGCAGAAATTCTTGTGCCAGAAAGCAGAGCAGAGTTCTCAGTTTTCTTTGTGAGCACATCAAGTTGCTGCTCAACTCGCTGGAGCCTCACATCAATGCTGTTAATGGGCTTCAGCATACTTGCCTCAAACCTCAAAAAGAGATCCTCTATTCTGTTAACTCGAGAGACAAGATGATCCAAGACACCTTCAAAATGATTGTGTGAAATATCAGATTTGCTCTCTGTATTTGAAACTTGTTGGAGGATCTCATGCTGGACTGGTTTGGAAGTAGGCCCAACAACTTTGTGCAACCTCACTTCCTCCTGAATTTTCTTCTCAACATCAACTGGAATAACTTCTTTTGACCCAATTTCCTGCAACTCTTGCCTTTCCCTTGTATCAATATTGTATTTATCTTCTCCTCCACCAATACCCTTTGTTTTAGGCAACTGAAAAAAGGGAGGTACAAGCATGGCCATATGTGAACTTCCAGCAGAGTTTTCCATTAGACCCACTTGATTATCCAAACTACTTGCGTCAACAGGATCACCAAATACATAAACTTCATCAACACAAACATAACCGTTATTCTTAAGAGAAAGCAGCCTGAGTGTAAGGGATGTGGAAGGTTTTGCATCAGTGATCTCTGCTGCGGCCTCATACAAGTCCTGAAAGTTCTATCCATCAGGCATCGACAATCAATTAAGATAAAGCAGTAAAGATTCAACTGTGCTTAAGCGCTTTCAATTAAGTTCTATTGTTTAGCTTCTATTCATTTCAACCCTCCCTTGGAAGTAGAGTTGTATAGTATACAAACCAAAGAAAAGTGCCCCAAAGGGAAGTGATATTGTGTGCAGTAAGACAGAACCAACCAGAGAGGGAAAGCAAGGAAAGAAAATGCGAAAGGAAAGGCAAGGCCTTTCTTGACCCATTACAAGATATATTACACAGCTCGACTCCAGAAATAGCATCCATATCTTGTTCTGGAAAAGCGAGACAGATTAACACCCCTCTAATGATATTCGACTTTAAAAAGGCCTACTCATTGAAAACACGAAACATTCTATCTTTTAAATTTGAAGGGTACTTTAATCACATCCACTTTCCCTTTTTTTATCTTGTATTCATTTTCTTGTGAAAAAAAGCTCAAATTAGTATGTATCAGTTACATTAGAGTAGTGCTTGAAAGCCCCATCAATTGCAGAGGAAGAGGTAAAGAAAAATGCTTTGACACCTTGGATGAGTTCTTTTGTTGTATGGGGAAAATGGAAAGAAACAAACAGGCAAATATCCCAGCATGGCAACAGGAGGCAGATGAGCTTGTCTTTGATAATTCTTTATAGCAGCAAATCTCATTACCTGTGAGTTTCTCTTTGGGTTTATGTCAGAATTTGATGGTGAAGAACTGCTTCTGTTGATGACCGGGAGACTATAAAGAACTTTCACTTCAAACCAGTCATTTTCATCGGGGGTTAGGCTTCTACCATTTCTGAGTTTCTCTTCAGCTAGTTCTTGAATGGAACTCCTTGCATGTACCAAAACAGCTTCTTCAATATTGGTTGCGTGCTGCACCTCATCATTTCTAGCAGCAGCAATGCCACAGCAAACAGTGCACAAATACTCACTGCTGCTCTGCAGCTCAGGAGCATGGTCTATTTCATAAACTCGAGCAGTACTTCGAACATAAACCTGTCTCACCTCATGTTTTTGTGCAAAATTAACTGCATTATAAGAAATTATTGGATCATTCACGAAGAGAGTGAGAAAGGACTATAAAATTTCTCATCCAGCTTCAAGTTGACATAAATAAGAAGATTACAAATAATAACATTCCGTGTGACAGAACGGTTTAAGATGATGAGTGATAAAACACCATTTCTCTATAAAACTCTTGCAATTTCAGAACTCTTCTTTAATTTTTAGCAACAATTAATATAAGTCTATAATCATTAATCAGACATCTAGACAATTTTAGTCCACCATAACACTTAAATATCTTGAAAAACCAAAAAAAAAATACTTGTGACTTATAAACATTTGAGGATTTACGATCAAATGAACCATTATGGATAGAAAAATACATCATATAGCAATAAAAATGCCCATTGACTAAGAAATGCCATTAACTAAACTCGTCCACGAGAGCAATGAAACCCAAGTGTATAATCTAAATTTGCCAATAAGCTCCTTAAATGACCACCTATTCTAAAAGGGTAGACTTCACAAATATCAAAACAAAAAAAAGAGAGAAGCCTTCAAGAAAAATGCATATTGCAGGACCCATTACCATGCAAATTTTAGAATAATGCAACATTAATTTATATCATTGTCTAAAAAATGCTTACACTCCGACAAATTTTAGATTGAGGGCCAGATACTTAGGGGTGTTTGGGATAATAGTAGATATTGTTTTTCAAAAGTATTTTTTACTTGGAAATACATTAAAATAATATTTTTTTTATTTTTTAAAAAATTATTTTTAACATTATTACATCAAAACAATTCAAAAAAAAAACAAATATTTTCAAAAATGGCGGAATGCGCAATGATGGTTCAACAGCTGCGCCAAATAGTCACTTACTCTCAAACATCAAATTCATATATGATGTATCTTAACCACAAAAATGACTCAGGATAAGACATTTACAAACTGATTGTTGAATTTCACAAAGACATTCATCACTGATTAATCCACCAATTCCTCTTCAGATGACCAAGAAACTCTAGAAATTAAAATTATAATAAAATTATTTATTTCTATGAAAACTTCAGTAAACCACTAAAAGAGTAAAACACAAGTAATTAGTATGTACTTCTACGCCTTGAATTTTTCTAGTTTTTGTAAACATAAATAACACACATAATAAAAAAACCAACCTGAATCTTAAATTCACAAAAAAAAAAAAACAAGTTTCCTGTTTCCCCTTTTCTTTTCCCTTCGTTATCTTTGTGTCCAAACAGCAGATACACTAAAATCTTCGGGGTGTGGGGGGGGGATCGATTCTCAAAAAATATAACAGATAAATAATTTACAATAAAAATATAAAATAAGCGTGGAAGATTTACAAGTAATCTCGCAGGGAGAGGAACCGGGTGTAGGAGCGTAGAGGATAAGAGGAGATTTAGATTTAGAATCGACGGGGGAGATTTGATGGTGATCATTATTATCGTCGTCGCCGATTAGGGAAAGAGAGGACTTGAAAGTGAGTGAGTTAACGAGAGAGCCAGCGGCGATGGTCCAGTTAGTTGCGGCGGTCCATGAAGTGCCGTATTTGACGTAGTTCTCAGACGATTCCATAGTTGCTTGGTTAGTTACTTAGGCTTTTCAGAGGTTTTGGTTCTTTCTATTTTGCTGTGTGTGTGTGTGTGGTGTATCAGAGGAGAAATGTGAGCCGACCCCGAAAGAGGTGATGTAGTCGGATTTTATACGCGCGCTGTGGAAGTTGTTTGGTTTTTGCTATATTTTTGGAGGGGGGAAGGAAGTCTTCAATCACAAGTTTTTACTTTTTATTTAAAAAGAAAAAGATGATGGACGGCAAATTTTAGTAAAGCGATACCGTTAATACTACCGTTATACAATGTTTTCGAAATTATTTTTTTTTTTTTAAATATATATATATATATATATATATATATATATTAAAGTAATATTTAAAAAAATAATTTTGATATTTGCTAATCAAAATAATATAAATAATTAAATAAAAAATATTTTTTTAGAAACATCATTTAAAGCACAAATTCCAGAAGATTCTTAAACCCTATTTATTTTTATATTTTAAAAATATTTTTTAAAAAATATTTTTAATTAATATTTTTAATATTGTTAAATATATTAATTTTAAAAATATATTATTTTAATATATTTTTAAATAAAAAATATTTTAAAAAATAATTACTATTATATATCTAAAATACCCTACATTTTACATCTATTTTCCTTGCAAGGACAAAGAAAGAGGTAGTGAATAGTTAATTGTTGCATCCTCGTTTGAAGGGCTTTGGAAGAAAGCTACGGATGATCTTCCTAAAACAGCCTTTTCCTTCAAAAACGAAAATGACAGTATACGGCTCCAAATGTTCAGTGGGGCGCGAAATTGTTCGCAAACTGTTTTGCTTTAGTGACTGTTTATTATTATATTAATGATTCTTTTTTTGGAAATTTTTTATTAAAAAATATATTTAATTAATATTTTTATTTTAAAAAAATTATTTTTTATATTGTTGTATTAAAATAATTTAAAATTTTAAAAATAATTTTAAATAAAAATAAATTTTAAACAAACAATGCAAAAACATTAAAAATAAACAAGTTAGAAATAAACAAAACTTTTAACTTGATAAATATATTTTTAACATAATGTCGGCAAACCAAGTTTGCAGGTATGTTTATTTTTATATTTTAAAATTTATTTTGCTTTAGATTAATATATTTTTTATGTTTTAAAATTATTTTAATGCACTAAAATTAAAAAAAAATTAAAAAAAATATTATTTTAATATATTTATAAATAAAAATTACTTTAAAAAATAACCACAGTAATACTTTAAAACAAATCTTTAATATAATTATTTACAACTTTACATGGTAGAGATCCTAGCTCTGTAACTAATGATTTCTTATAGCGTTCACCAAGTAGATAATTATTTTTATTTTAATATAAAAAATTAAATATATATATATATATATATATTTAAAACATAAAAAATATAATATTTAAGTAATTAGTTTGAATGAGTTTAACAAACTCTGTTGATTTAATAACATCATTAAAAAATAAAATATTCACAGCTAACAAAACATAAATTAAAAAAACAATTCAATGCAAAAAATAAACTATTACCAATATTATAAAAATATATCTTCACAACAATTCAAAAACATTTTAATGATCTTATTTATTAACAATATAAAAAAATATATATAAATAAAAAAGTCAATCATTCTTAATTTTTTAAACTATAATCTGACCAAAAATATTATGTATGAAAAAATTATGAGGATTAAAATAAAAAAAACACAAAAAATATAAAATAAATAAATAAATAAAAACAATGTATGTTGAAATTGAAATAAAATATAAATTAAATGGCAGAAACAAATTTTAAATATGATAGTTGGATTAAAAGGAATGAAAACATTAACAAAATGATAAAAAATAAAAGAACAAAGAAAAAAATGATATATTATAAATTTGGATTAAAAGGTGAAACTAAAAATAATAAAACTTTCATAAAAAATTCAAAAAGATAAATAAAAAATCATAAAAATAAACATCAAATCATAATATAAAATATATATAAATAATTCTTCAATGTGTTTTTTATACTAAAAAAAATTTAGATTTAAATAAAAAAACCTATACACTCATTTAATTAAACAACTCAATAAGCACCATCTACCGTAATGAAAAAAAATCATCAAGAATAAACAAAATTAAATTAAAAAAATCAAATAAAAAATAAAAATCAAGATATTTAAAATTACAATATAGGTAATTTATCAAGTTATATTTAATATTCATCTATCAATATAAGTTTGTAATAGAAAAACATATAAATAATTATAATAGAAACTGATATTAATATAAAATTTATCGAACAATAATTAAAAAATAATAACGTAAAGTTGCAAATATAAAAAATCATATAAAATCAACATATATATAAAAATCTAATCTATATAACATTTAAAAAAAATCATAGATAAATCATGCCCACCTCTCTAGAAATCAAACACACTCAATATTATTTTAAAATAATAGCAATCTTTATAAAACACAAACACACCATTTATTTGAAAAAAATATGCACAAATAATATATTATTTTTAAAAAAAACTAGACCATGCATTGTTGGCTCGATAAGCTAGACCCAATATCTGGCCCAATAAAACAATGACCCACACATGGACCTGCAATACTAGATCCAAGCGAGAGTTTTTTTTTTTTAAAAAAAAAATTAACAGGTTGGACAATGTGTCATTTGCTTCAAGTATACTAAAAAAATAATGTGTTGTCAAACGCATTGTCTTACCAATTTAGAATTTAATCATTGTAGTGGCTAGAAAAATTTGGCCCCATATTTTTTTCATCCAAAAATCATTTTAATTTTTTTTAATTAAAAATATATATAAAACACCTTAAAAATCTTGTTAAACTAATTTATAGCTATCAAAAAAATAAAAAACCACCTTAAAACCCAAAATCCACCCAATACAAAAATTATTCCCGAGTCTAGAACTTTTATTTTAGGTGTTTTCAAGATAAATAAATACCCAAACAAAACCCTTAATTATATGAAACTTTTTAACATAAAAATTAATTATTTTAATGATAAAAATCTTTTTCAATAATTTTTTTTAAGTGACACTTAGAGACTCTCTCTAAAAAACAAAATAGGCAATGGATTCTCTTTAAATTTAAGGAGCTTCTCATATAATATTTTAAAAAATACATGATTAAAATAAATATTTCAGTGAAATTTTTAACATGTCCAATATATTATTCAAGATTTTCACTCTAGTTCTTTAACCTTCAATTTAACCCTTTCTTTTAAAAAAATATGTAACTGGGAATTAATTTCAATTTTAAAAAATTAGACTATGCAAAAGAAAAATTCAAGAAGTAAAATGAAAATTACTAATAAAATAAAATAAAATACACTGCTTCAATGATTTATTGTGAATGAATGCACAATATTTGAAGGAAAGTAAAAGGTTAGTACCTTTCAACAACGAGCCTTGTCACTTGTCAGTCAATAAACACGCCGCCATCATGGCATGTTCTTATCTACTCCTGAAAATGGCCATGGTCTGTCTAAAAGTTAATTTGCTTGAAATTTGTGATTAGGATGGGGTGTTGATCCGATGAAAAGTGATTAAAAAAAAAATTATTTTTTATTTTTTATTAAAAAGATAAATTAATAAATTTTTTTTTAGATTTGATTTTCAATAAAATATATATTTTTTATCTTAATTAAAAAATATTTTATAAAAATTATAAAAAAATTAAAAATATCATATTATTTGATAATTATATTAAATTTGATGTTTAAATTTTTAATTGCTATATATATTTATTTTGGATGTTTTTTAATTTAAAATTTAATTTTTATATTAATTTTAATTTTAATTTTTATAATTGTTACTTGCTTTTATCTTATTATTTTTCATTTAAAAATTTTATGCTTTAATTTTTTATTTTTTAGATTTGATCTTTATTATTTTAATTATTATTTATTTTATTTGATATAATTTTAAAAATTATATTTTTTTTCAGTTTTATTTCTATTCAACTTTTTAATTTATAATAATTATTTTTTATTATTTTAATAAGTTTAAAAAATAAAATATTAATAAATTATTTTTTAACTTATTTTTTATGATATAATCAAATATTAAAAAATATCTTACAATTTATTTTTTATTATACTATTATTTTTAAAACAAAAATTACTTTCCAACCCAAAAAAACCACTCCCTCAGTACACACTAGAACCATGCACGCACAGCACGCTTCGATCCCAGATTTATCTCAGTATCGGAGACATGCAGGCAGGACAGGAGAGTTTTCATCACCGCAGCGCATGAAGTGGGAAGATTACTTGGGTCAGATGATGCCATTATCTTCATCATCAGATAAAAATATTAAAAAATTAAGACAAAGTCCAGGATGCTTCGGATTGATTTATGTGGTAAAGGAGCATAGGTACACGAAAAAAAAAAAAACACGTATCGAATCCTCTCAAGGATGAGTGTTTTTTTCTTTGGTTTTTCCTCGGTGAAGCTTGTCCGAGAATGAGATGATAACAGAAATAGATCCGACGCACAAACGGATTGCGAAGCAATATCTTCAACAAAAGAAGCCGAATATAAGCAATTTAAAGTTGCTTCATAAGGGGTTAAAGTACACAGGCTCTCGGGAATGGCAACCTCAAGAAAAGAATAGAATAGAAAAACTGACAAGACAACAATACCCTCAGTTCAGTTGCGACAGATCTTAGCGGTTGGCATGGTTACACTAACCGATGCTTACATCTTCTTGGCACGTGGGCCCCTGGCTTCGGCTCCTCGGCCACAGTAATCCCAGCGAGTCCATCGTGTTTTTGTTCCAAATTCCAATTTAGTTTTTTTTTAATTAATAATTTTTTAATTTTTTAAATTATTTGGGTGTGTATTTTTAAAAAATAAAAATAAAAAAATATTATTTTAAATAAAAAAATACTTCAAAAAACAAACATAAAATTCCATTATAGTGCTCTGGCAGCACTAGCTACCACAAGTCTCCGGCTGGAAGCTAACGAAGACCGGGCGCCAAAGGTTGTGCTGTTGACGAATGAGGCAGTCATGGTGATTGAGGCCATTTGTACACGGGTTACTGGTACTGCTATATTTACGGATAATTTATTTCTTTTGTTTTCTATATAATGTCCAGGCTAGTTAAATTCCGGAAATACAAGTGAAAGGTAAGAAAAGGAAGGGGGCATTGTATCTTATGCTAACACTCACATAGATCCACGAGATCAGTGCCACCAATCATGAGCAGTATAATGTGGTGAAGTGTTGATAGTTGACACACAGTTATTATTATTGACTTGTGTTTTAATATAATAAATAATATGTATAATATATGAGTAGCACCTTAGCATATTTCTCATTTCCCCAAATTTTTCTTTTTTTTTCCCCGCTAACTATTCAAGAGCTTTTCTATTTTTTCTAGCTGCTCTCTTCCTTGTGCAATTTTTTTTTCAAGTCCAATTAAGCAACTTTAGGTAAATTTTTTTATTTGTGTTTTTTATTTAATTTTTATTTTTATTTTTTATAATTAGTTATTAAAAATATTAGGATTTATAATAATTAAAATTTTTTGATATATATAATATTTTGAATAAATTAAAGATAAATGGTAGTGGATTAGACTGCAACATTTTAAACAATAAGTATTAATTTGATTATTTCAAATTAATTAAAGGTTATATCATTTACAAATAAATTAGTTAGTAACTAAATTTTTTACGAGATGAGTAAGTAAATATTCAAATTGTTGTCAGCAAGTAAAGATTGATATATCTGCATAATTAAAATTATTTAAGCTTAATATTGATATATCTGCATAATTAAAATTATTTAAGCTTAATATTGATTTTTTTATAATGTTAATTTCCTTATACCTTCCTATAAAATAATCAGGATAAGTATTCAAATAATTTATATTTTATATGTTTTTTTTTGTTAGACAATTTGGTTTTTGCTGGAGAAGAATTAATATATGGATGCAATCCTGATCTTAATTAGTGTATGTTGTGTTTTCTTTAAAAAAAAATAATTTTTAAAAATAATTTATCATGATAAATTTAGGCTATCAATTCTAATCCTTATCTATGCATTATGTACAACATGTATTATGTACAACATATTACATGATAATGGGATGTGAAATAAATTTTGATAAATTAATATTTATTTTACCCAAAATTTTATATGAAAGATCTACAATTATCATGTAATTCAACTGAATTTTATTATTATAAAATTTTTTAAAATAATTATAATATAAGTTTTTAATTTTAAAAGTATTTTTAAATTAATTTTACTTTATATGATTTAACATATTTATTTCAAATTAATTTCAAACACATGTTTATATAATATAATATCTATTAAAAATTTATCTCCTTATTTAAAATATAACATTTGTTAATAATTTATCACCTAGACTCTGGCTCCGGCCACTGATCATGGGGAAGAAGTAGCGGTCTTAAACCATCTGGTAGCTAATCTGTTTTGAGAATGAGAACCAGTGGCTCGGGGAATTGGGTCGACAGAGCATGTACATACAAGCCAGACTGCTCCAGCCCATAGAACTTTGAAAGGTAGAAACAAATTGCGATCACAGACTTTCAAAGCCGAAAATTGTAATCCCATATGCATCGAAAATACGAGCACAAAAAATAAACCTTAAAAAATGTTAATATTCCAAAACTATCAGATTCATTGCCATACATTTGTAATTTTACCTGCTTGCAATTTGGGTATCCTGTTGTAATCCTAGTTCGAAGGCTTTTAGTACATCCAAAGTGTTTGTACCTCAGTGTTGAGGGGCAATCATAATTCTTCTGATTTAACACATAATTCACACATAATGTTACACGGACCAATCAACCAGGTCATCCAAAAAATTGCAAATGCCGTGTAAGCTATGGGATGGAGGAAGGTATAAATGAAGCCTCTATGTTAAGACTGAGAATATACGACTACATCCTCTGTTCTGGTTTCATATGGTGGTGGAAGCAATCCCCGTACACTAGTAAAAAGATCTTTACGACCAGATGGTAGCTCCGCAACAGGTGAATCCAAGACAGCATCAGGAATCGCTACTAGGGTTTCTTCAAAAAAGGATTTGACTGTCTGCAATGTTCAGAGTAGTTTGAATTTAGGTAACAATTGAGTAATGGTAATCTCATGTTCAACAAGGACACAGTGGAATTAGCGTGAGGTTACTTGATTAGAGAAAGGAAGACAAATTAAAATAAGAATAAATCAATGCTTTCCTAAACTATTATCTGGCTATTGAGTGCCTACACACTAGGAAAATTTTCCAATCTGGATATTGTAGTTCGAACACTCACTACCACCCTTGCAAACCAAACAGTAGGTTAAACACTGTCCACGCTTGCCCCAAGTCTTAAATGAAACTAAGAAGGTTATTGTGATCAACATACCGTAATATTCTTCTTCAGGAAAGCAGCATCAGCTTTGCGTTTCCACAAACTGTTTCCGGGTTCAGAATAGAAAAAACCAGATAAAGGCTGCAGCATATTAACACTTTTTAAATATATTATAGCAGTAAGAAAATGCAAATTCAAAGAACAGGATAAAAAAGAGATGTAGAGCAGTTTCCATTCTTATCCAAGGGGATTAGAACATGAATAAATCCAAACCAAACAGTAGCCAAAACTTCAAGACGTGAAATGTGATTAGCAAAAAAGAATCCTACACCAATAGCATGTCTGCATATCCTTTTCTTACAACTCAACAAAATCAGAACTAAATCTAAATTTCTCATAGCATGCAGATGATGGCAAAAAGCAGCACAAGTTGTATACCCATCCCTATACACCTTAACTAGTAGACATGGAAAAATAAAAATATTGTTCTGCAATATGGAGGGAGTATATATGTATAATTATTCATCCCTGGCAAATACCAAGGAAACAGAGAAAGTTCTATGAGATGTAGCTTTATATTTCAAATAAGACATTTAAGTTATTTTCAAAAAATGATTGCTTCAAAATAATCAGTAAAATAATATAATGTACCCTTATCAACTCCCGCATATTAGGCCTATTATTCCCATACGATCCCAGAACAGCATCCCCATATACTTGATATTGTTCAAGGACCTGAAAATCAATGAAACCAGAAAATGACGTTAATAGGATATAAGGAAATCATAAAGGTGAGTGCCTATGGAAGGTCATATTTTCTCTTCAACCTGACGACGTGTAAGGCCGCTGCTTGGCTCGCCATAAACAGCAGAATCAACATGTGCCAGAGTATTCCAGAGGCTGAAAAAATATAAAGCTTTCTTTAGATTTATCATCAGAGGAGAACAATATAATAGAGAGAGGGCTGCAAAAAAATGGAAAAGCAAAGCCTAAAGGCATGTTTGTCTTATATTTGTCGTATCCTATCAATAATGGCAGAAACTTGACCCATTATGTAAAAGTAGAGGTTACTAGTTTGGTCAAAGCCCACGCGACCAAAAAGGGCCTTATGGTCTCACATCAAATAAATGTACTAACAAAGAAAATCTGGAGAAAATTCTACTGCTGAAGCCAGAACACTTGCATGAAGCAACTGCTCTGTGGACTGAAAAACACAACTTACAGTTGCCCCTCTAGTTTTTTTACCGTCACATTAGAAAAGAGGCATATAGTCTGTTCAGCAGTGTGAATGATGCAGCAAGTGTTTTACCTGTGTTTCTGCAATAGAAACTTCTCTCTCCATATATGTATCTTTTACTTCTTCCCAAATATCAATACTATAATACCCCGAGACAGAAAAACAAGCCATTTAAAGTTTTTATTTTCTCCTTTACAGTATGCAGTTCGTTTGATATTCAGAGTTTTTTATTTTCTCCTTTACAATATACAGTAACTACAGTTCGTTTGATATTCAGAGTTTGTCACTCGTTGAAATTCCCTACTGTGAGAAGACAAGGATTATCAGATCATTTCCACAGGGAGATTTAAAGGTTGCCTAAACCATGTCACCTGTTCTCCCACCCCCACCCCCACCCCCACCCCCTCTTAAAAAAGAAAGAAAAAGAAAGAAGAAGTCAGGTACAAGAAGTGCATAAAAAACTCATTATACATACTTATTGTAGGCAGCACGCCCAACCATTACACCATGCGCTCCTTCTCTTAATGCTGCATTTACCTATCAATTGAGATGTCTGGAATGAGCAAAACACTTTTGCCTTATCATGAGGGACATGGGCAATAAAAGAACACTCATAATTCGATGAACCTTTAAAAGCATTGCAAAAGCTAGAATCAAAATGTAAACAGAAGCTAATTATACAACAAGAAAACAAGGCCACACCTCATCAACACAATCTATGCCTCCATTTATTGTAAATCTTAAGTCAGGAAAATCACGTAAGAGGGCGTAATAGTACTCATATCTGCACCAGCATGTTCATAACACAAATTCAAGCACATCATTATCTGATCAAAGGATGCTTAAAATTAAGGAGAAACTCATTTGTAGAATAGCAACCTACTGTTGTGCTTATTAATAATTTATGTAACATCAATTTAATTATGTTAAAATTCAATCACAAACTAAATTTTTAAAGCCCATACATACTTCAGGGGAGGAATCCTTCGATTGTCAGCTGGGCTAATGCCATTGAGCAAAGCCTTCCGTGAATGTATAATAAAATGCTTAGTGGGAGATAGAGAAGAAACCTTGTAGATAAAATCACCTGAAAGGGGAAGAAAACATTAAGATCAAGGTACAATGCCAAAAATTTTAGCACCAAAAAATCACAAGTAATTAGCAGTCGATATTCAGTATGGACAGTTTTAATATACATGGTAATCAAGGATGGAGTTATTGTTAGAACAAGCAAACTACCTCTTAATACATCCTCTTCACTCAGTGGCATAGCTAGAATGTTTTTTCATTGGGGTCGTATTTAACAATCTTGAATAAAATTACTAAACATTGCATGGCTGATTTGAAGTTCAAAACTTGTATATAAAAAAATAATCTGAAAGGAAATACCTAAAAAGAACAAAAATAAGTAGAGAGCTACAATAAAGAGGAGATATTAATTAGTAATTCTGTGACTTTTATTTTTATTTTTTTGAAACTTACACATAGGCAGTGCGAGATATCTTCTTTATAAAATGCATGAACAGGACAGCTGTGGCTTTTGCAAGGTCTGTGAAGTACTTCAGAATTTACAGTGAAAACAATCACAAGACTGTGGTTACAGGTCTTGGACACAATACCAAGATTCCAACCAGTGGTGAGTAAATAACTTGATGATGAAATGCATCCAAAGAGCATAAAAGCATAGGTACAAGAATTTAAAACCATTTTGCAAGCAATAGGACATGTGATAAACCATGAAGAGGACCGATAGAGAACATCTATTCTCAGTTTTCCGATTATCTACTTGTTCAAAGGTTAAATCTTTTGACGGGACAAGTGCTTGAATTACATAATTGTCTAATTTTGTTTTTTCCCTCAGAGAAACATAAGAAAGCAGATGCAGGGTCCTTACATAGCTCATTATAAGAATCATGATCATCTACACCAATTCGGCATTTAACACTGACAGGGACATCTGTGTTGGCAGCGATTACTGACATGGCTTCACTGACAAACTTTCCTTGTAAATACCAAAGAATTTATGAGAACATAATAAATATGAAAAAAGAAAATAAAAACATCATCTAGACCAGGACTGATAAATTTAATTGGCACAGTTACCAAACCTTTGGATCGAGCATAAGACGGGCACCGAAGCATCCATGTCCAGCTACCTTGGCACTAGGACACCCACAACTGGTGAATTTTGGAGGGAAAAAATGAGTTGACTCAGTTTATCCTAGAAAAAACAAGGGAATTAAAAGCAAAGCAGAGAATTCTACTAACTTCAAGTTAATTTCATCAAAGCCATAACCATTAGCAAGTTGAGTTGCTTTTGCAATGTTGTCTAAATTATTCCCACCAATTTGCAGCACAATGGGATGTTGTTCAGAAGGAAATGCCAAAAATCTGTCCTGAGCAATATAAACAAGAAATGCAGAATTAGTAGTTTTCAAGAAGGAACTAATCAATAAGCCAAGATCTCACCAAATGAAGGAGAAATCCAAAACACTCAGTGGCAATGATGAAAGAAACAGGCGAATATGTGAGGCGAAAGGTAGGTACATTCATTTACAAGAAGATACCAAGGAGGAAACTAGTTTCCATAGATGGTACAGATACGCTGAAATGATCCAAACTGCATGCTTAGGAGAAGGCAATTATATATATGTATATGTATATGTATATGTATATATATAAAAGAGCATGCCCCATTAATAAATTTCATCAATTATTTGATTTCAGTGTGTATTTATCACGGACATGTGCACACACGTGTTTTATATAACATTGTTGGAACCAACTATGTGATTACTGACATGATGAAAGATCTAAAGTACTAGGAACATGTCTTCCTCTCAACCTCATTAGTCATCATAAACTCCCTATCTCAAGTTCTTGAAACCGTTTGTTAGTCTACAATTCCTGGTGAATCCAGAAAGAGTTTGCACACTGGCACCCAATCACCAACCAATAAAAAATAATTCATTTCCATCCTCAATCTTTCACTCACATACCAAATTTCCCTGTTGATAAACAATTGTTTCTGCAGCAAGCATCTCCGTATACAGCCATGCATGTTTCGATATGATCCGTGCAACAGTTCTGTAATGTTTATCGGTCCACTCCATCATAGGTGCAACACTGCAAATATAACCAACCGAAAGCAATTGCAAAGAAAAATTCATTCTATCAACTCAATTAAACAAACAAATAAGAGAAACTGAAACACAAGTATACACACCTGAACAAAGGAGGACGGTATCGTTCGGCACCCATCTCGAAGTGAGTGTTTATATTATGTAATTGATGTTTAGTAGCACAAATAGAAAGGATTCTTCTTGACTTGATTGAATTGTTGGAAAATAAATCTAATGCTGACAATCTGCGCTGTTTTTTGAGAATAGTACATGAAGAGATCAAAAAATACCCAGGAAAATTCACCACTAATCAGAGAAAGCTTGCTCCTCTTAGGTGCCTATATCCATATTAAATAGAAACTACATCATCATATAAATTATATTATACGCAGCAACCAAGTTGACATGCTCAACAACAAATCTCCCTATGGAGTTATTAAACAGGTCACATTCTTGAATTATCGACTTCATTCAAGCCAAGATGATATATTTTTTCCTTTCTTGTCTATTCAAATTTTGGATTAGATAGTAAAGATAGGACTTGAAAGGACTCGGAGACATCTCGAGCTTGGGATTCTTACCATTAGACTATTAAATTCCTGTTGGAGCTAAGCGTTACGGTGGATGCATAAGAACAAACTGTTCAGGGTGCTAGGAAATTGGGGATCAAAGAACAACAACTACTCTCTAACAGGCATTTAGTCAAACAGGAAAGGAACAGGACGTTGATATAAATACACCGGCTTACGCCCAAAATAGTTTTGCGTAGGTGAACATATTGCTGTATAATTATGAGAAAATAACAGAGAGATTAAGGTTTACATTAGAGGAAGATATCAGCCGCCGAAACCGGAAAAGTGGCTCCCGCGCCTTCTTTGCGGCAGAGAGACCTTGGTGCTTGTATGGGCACGAAAGTGTTTTGTTGAGGTAGGGCTTTCGTGGTCCTTTTTTTTCCTCCTTTGTCTTACCGTTAGAATTGCTAGGTATAATTCCTCAATCAATTTCTACTTTATCCATTTCTTCTATTTTGTATTTACTAGTGGTATTTTCCACGACACGATGATTTTTGAAAATTTATTTAATTATAAAATAATAAAAATATATGTGAATAAAATTTAAAGTAGAAATTTATTTTTTTCATTAAAATAAGTTTTCTGATTTCATATAATTTTTTATTTCAAAAATAAAATATTTTTTCTTGTCAACATATTTAATTGAATAAAAAAACATGTATTAAAAAAAACCATGATGATTTAAACTGAAAAAATGTATTAAATCAAAAATCTAATTTTATAAGTCATGCATTTTTTTTACTTCTATGAAAAATGTGTTGTTATTATAAATATTATGCAGAATATTAGATGCAGGCGTTAGTAAAAGAAAGCTTGAATGATCAAGCTATAGTTTTTTGCACGCCATGAGAAGTAAAGGACAAAAGGAGCTTTTTTTATTCATGTTTTGAATTTGGTTATTATTGTTTTAATTCTATAAATTATTACTTGAAAAATCAAACATCAAGTCATGGTTGAAATATTTTTTTGACATCATTTTTAGCATGAGAAATAAAATAAATTACGATGCTTTAAAAAATATCAATACAATATGAAAAATATGAAAAGATAATATTTAAAAAAAATTGAGTTATTGATATCAACTATTTTTTCAAGGATTAAAACAAATGGCTAGTTCAAGTTAACTGTATAAGTCTACAATACATATGGGCCAGGCATCACATCCAAAAAAGTAGAATATTATCTTGTTTTAGTTTGTTTTATAATCATATTTTTAATGTAATTATAACTATAATACCAGGGGTAAAGTATCCAAGAGATTTAGTTAAAAATGCTTAAATAATTCATAATTTACGCAATAAAAAGCATTGCTTAATTTCTAACATCTTACTTAATTTTAGTTTGAAATATGCAAAGAAAAAACCTAGTTTTAATCCATGGTCAAACCATTTAATTTAAAAAACTGATTTTAAAAATAAATTTTAAAAATAAATTTTTTTTTGATATATTTTAATATTTTTAAAAGTAACAGTAATTATATTTTTAAATAAATTTTAAATCAAAAATAAAAAAAATCATCATAATCGATGAGCCATTATTTCAATTGAAATCACATTCACTTGACATTTATGATTGTTTATATTCTATGATAAAGACATTATCGGATGAACTCAAGTATTAACTGAGACTATATTTCTCTTTAAAAAATTTTAAGATCCGCTTTACATACGAGGAGAAATTATTAGATAAATTTAATCTATAAAAAAACAAACATTTTTAAGGCAACTTTTTAAAATTATGATCGCAGCAGCCGATTTGCCAACGGTGGGGCATGCCCTACAAGAACTATCGTGGATCGCCAATCTTATCCAAGCCCAGCCCATGACAACCAACGGACATGAGTGGTGGATATATAACTGCCGAACTACCATGCTTATCAACTCTTCCGTCACAGAGCTTCCATGGCTACTCTGAGCTTCAATCCAACGAGAGTTCCTCACAAACCCATATCCAAAGCCGCTTCTTTCTCAAAACCCTCAGAGATTCCTTTCCCTTTCTCTCTAAAACCCGCAAAAAACCAGGTAAAACCTCTTCATCTCCAATCAAACATCATAACCAAACTCTCAGTTTCAACACAAGAAGAAGAAGTGGAGACTGAAAAAGAGGACCTCGAAGATGACCCAACTGCAGAAACGGTCTATCTTGACCAGGAAACTGATCCAGATAGCATTGTGGAGTGGGAGTTGGATTTTTGTTCTAGACCTATACTTGATGTCAGAGGCAAGAAAGTATGGGAGCTTGTTGTTTGTGATGATTCTTTGTCACTTCAATTCACAAAATACTTCCCTAACAATGTTATCAATAGTATCACTTTGAAGGATGCTATTGTATCCATCAGTGAGGATCTTGGTGTCCCCCTGCCTGAAAGAATCAGGTTCTTCAGGTGATCTTTTACGGTAGTTTGTACATTACTATCTGTTTCTGTTATGTATTTACCAGTGCAGACACACACAGCTGCATAAATGACTGTCTTTACTAAAGATGGTATGTGCCCAATGATAAGATCGTTTCTTTGTTTATAGGTCACAGATGCAGACAATTATAACCAAAGCATGTAAAGAGATAGGTATAAAGCCTATTCCAAGTAAACGGGTAAGTATTGTTTTCCGTTCATGTTACGAGTATGATGAATGAGGTGGTTTCGATCAAATGTGGAAATGGTCATAATCATTGAAGGTTAAATTTAGATGTTAAGAGTATTAATAAATTCATCTATGCTTTAAACCTTGTATTTTAGGTGCCTTTCGAAAAGCATGATTGGTACATTACCAAGTTAGACACGAGAAAATATCGCAAATTTTTCGGATGCTAGTCAGTGAGAAAGGAAATCTAGGGGTTCTTAAGATACCTAAAAATCACAGACATGCCACACTAGTTTCATGTACTTTGTCATGGAGTGCATTGAGGATTCTCTAGCTTCTTGCTTATTTAAGTTTGAAGTACGATTCGAGTTTTCGATTAGAACTTCTATGTTCTACAGTCACACCTTTGATAATTGATATGTTTTACAGTGCATATCACTACTTCTATGGCTCGAGGAGCGCTATGAAACTGTATACACGCGCCATCCTGGTTTCCAAAAGGGAGCTAAACCACTTCTGGCATTAGACAACCCTTTCCCAATGGAACTTCCAGACAATCTTTTCGGGGAGAAATGGGCATTTGTCCAATTACCTTACTCAGGTACAAGTAACTAACTGTCGTCAAATATAACACTGAGAATGCTATATTTTGGTCTCCATCCGACACATAAGATAAAGATGCCTTGCATATGAATGACATTTGTACATGTTATTTTAATTTGGTATTGTAGACTGTCTATCGGATCACAAGTTTTACTATAAGTTAAAATTTTAAAAAAGTGGCATGGGCTACGAGGGCCAAGCTTTCTGAAGCTAATAACATACTGCCAACTTAGATATACTCTATGTTTTGATTTGTTTGAAAACCTGCTCTGTTCTTTGCTGATATATTTTCCTGCTTTCAGCTGTCCGAGAGGAAATTGCATCATTAGAGACAAGTTTTTTTTTTGGTGCAAGTCTGGATTTGGATTTATTGGGAATTGAGATTGATGACAAGACTATGATACCTGGACTCGCTGTTGCATCTTCACGTGCTGAACCATTAGCAGGTCTACTCTCCCTCTAATTTCATCTACTTTAGCCTCGGAAATGTTATTTCATGTAAATGTTGCTATTAGTCAAAGACCATATATTGAAATGATTCGTCTGGTTATGTCCTATTAATACCATGTGCATTCTAATTCTGTCGTGGCGTGGGAAACTTGTTCCTCGTACAAGATACTGGGTTAAATTTTAATAAATCACAGAAAAAGGGAATATGGACTTTAAAGTTCTCAAGTTCATGCACTATTCAGATGCATGGACATTGGCTTTGTGGACAATTGTGCAAAACTCACTTCACCGAGATCATAAACCAGCTGCATGTTGTTCACTTGTTCTGCTTCATATCTCAATCTTTTAAAATGTTCATCGGATAAAACAACCTGCAGGCCATGATGTCATTGATACAGCTAGCTTTCTCTGGGCCCTAATCGCATTGGTGATATCCCTGCTGATGACATCTTAAGTGATAATCACATTGCTCTGCACCATCGTTCTTATATAGGAAATAAGCATGATGTGCTTTTTCTTGTTTCTGAGTTTTGGGAAATAGCATCTCTACTTGATTATGCACTAAAAGAATTGGAACTGAAATTGCTGTATCGACAGCAGATGTTTCCATAATTTTTGGTGAATCCCAATGTATATCAAAATATACAAGAATCTGATTCCTGTGATGATTGTTACGAGCACTTATTATTCCTTGGGAAAAAAATGTGATTGCCATGAACACTGTTTATTTTTAACAGACTTCCCCACTTCCATCTCCATGAAGTCCTGTCTTACTATCTTGTGGTCTTTTAGTGCATCTAATTGTAAGCATGCCTTCTAGAATTTTGTGACGCTCGTAAGACTGAGCCACCTATTCGAATCTTTTCGTTTGCTATTGCAGCATGGATGAACGGGCTGGAAGTGTGCGCAATTGAAGCCGACACTTCTCGTGCTTGCTTGATTCTATCAGTTGGAATTGCAACCCGTTATGTTTATGCTACCTATAAGAAAACTCCTGTAACAACAGCTGAAGCTGAAGCCTGGGAAGCTGCAAAGAAGGCATGTGGAGGTTTACATTTTCTTGCCATCCAAAACGACTTGGATTCAGATGACTGTGTTGGATTTTGGCTTTTACTAGACTTGCCGCCTCCACCTGTATGATTACTCATTGTTTTCTCGTAAACCCTTTTCAGTACTGTTAATGTTGTAGGGCTACAATCTGCAGAAAATTAATGCAACAGAAGCCAGATTTTTGTTTCAGTTCCGTATTCATGTGAGTGTGGATAAAGATAAGTGCTTCATTCTTACCGATGGAAAAGGTACATTAAATGAAGAAGACAGGAGAGGAAATTGAGATGGAACGTCCCGATTGTGTGCGTTATAACCTAGGAGCTAATCGGTGTAAGCACAGAATAGTTATATAATAAAATTAGTAAAGCATTCTTTTATCTTTTCAAGTTGTTTTATCTTTTCAAGTTGTTTTAGTTACATTATATATTTACTTATTTAATAAAAGTCTGTATAACGATAGATGCATGCTATATAATGTTAGACATATCTTATACAATATGGATACCGCCATTAAATATCCTTAATCAATAGCGTAGCTTTGTTAAAGCTGGACATGAACATAAGTTGTCTTATTACAAATGTGATTTTGGGCTTAGAGGGTCACATGTATAAAAATATAATTGAATGTCTATATAATACGAATGATTAAGTACTTCCTATAAGAGTCCTAATAAGACTAGAATTCTGTAAGAGTTTAATTTTGTCCATGAAACTAGAATTCCTGATGTGATTAGGATTTGCTTCAAGAGTACCACTTGCACTGGAACTCTTGCAAAAATTCAGTATAGATCGAATTTGAGATGTCCGAGCACATGCTAGACGTGAGGCTTTTATATTCTTATGGGCTTGTGACCCCAAATGATAGCCTTGATCATCACCATAAACGCCCACACGGAGTTGAAAGTACAAGCCTAAAATATTGGGCCTTCACATAAGCCTAGCTCAAGTAGGTTTAAACCTACCATCTTGGAAGAAGTTAACACATGTTTCAGTTTAATTGAAACTCAAAAAGAAGTACAAGACCACGTTAGAAGGGGTTTAAGTAAAGGAGAAACCAAGATTTTAAAGAGAACGAGTAGAAAAGTAAAAGTAAAACCAGAAAAAAAAAAGACATTCATTTTCGATGTGTTGATCATTCTTGGAGTACAACTAGATTAACTCCAAAATATTTTTTCCCTATTACAAAAGAATTTTAGGATTGGAGATCAGTATTCATGCATGCGTGGAACACTGCTAGAGGTCAAACAATTAAACTTGTAGATTTGCTATAGCAAAAGCTTCTAGGAGATTTTTTTTGTTTTTGCGTGTGTGATTGTTATCATCTTAAGAATATAGCATTTTCATGCCATTAAATAGATTTTGTTTGATTTAGAACCATATGTACCATAATCGAGAGAGGTTGAAAAATTTCACTGTCTATTCCTTCATAACTTACAGGGTGGTAACAAAATACCTCCGGCTTTAACAGTTTTCATGTGTAGAAAAATCTGAAAGGAATAAAAGTGGTTCGCTGTTCAGACAAGCAGCGACGCCTAGGACAAAAGCTGCCCAAGAAGCTTTCCTTGCTTGTTTGATGCTCCGCATAACAATCAGAGTCGAGCACGCATGTTGCGAGCTCCAAAAGATCCGGATATCACTCCTCCTGGACTATTTTACAGGCCACTCTCCCACTTATTGCCAAAATACTTGTATTTTAACCGCTAATTTCTACCATAAAAGTACCGGGTAATGACATTTGCAACCATTTTGATTGCGACTCAGAAGAAAGGTTATCATCCAGCATAAAATTCCCCGGTCCGTTTTTCTGTTTCAGTAAAAAGCACATACTTTGTAAAATCATCCAATACATCCAGCTCTGATTCTCGATCCAGCTGCGAGCCAATTTACAGTTTGCAGTGCATCTGTTAACGACAGGGAGTATTTGGAAAACCAGGGACATGATTTCATGATAGTACACATGCACCCATTTATTAAATTAAATTTGAGAAAAAGAAGAAAAGAAACAGAAGTTCCGGAGCTTTGTAAACTAAACTACAATTAACAAGGGCAACGCAACTTCCTACGCACATGTACTGATTATCAACCAGCTAAGTTATTCTAGAAGCCTAGCTAGATACAGGGTTCCAAACACTGGGAAACAAGCTGCATTTGAGCACATGAAGAGAGGGGTATGGGGGGCCGGATGGATAGCCCTCCGTCAAAATAATCACTAGTTGTACAAAAGAATTTCACATAAATGCTAAAAGCACCATAGCAAACAACGCTCCGATGAAAGATCACCAGCCATATATGCAACTGATTTCTCTGCGATCCTTAGAAATGGGCACTACTACCTCTTCAACTATAAAATGGGACGACTATCTGGAGTCCAGATGCAATTGTCAATATTTGAAAATATTTTCAGCTTTCATGTTTTTGACCTCTTTTGCTTTTGAGAAACAAAGCGAACTGCTTGCTTCCCAAGTTCCAAGGTCTTTACTCTATCATCATCTAGAGTAATAGATAACATTGATGTGTCTTCAACAATGTCAGAGACGACTCCCTTGTGCCTGGGTTTAGAAGACATCAGACATATTAAAGAAACATCGAGCCAATATTCAACCAAATTTCAAAAGAGTAGCAGAACATGAAGGTTTCCAAATTCTAATGTTCATGATCAACTCAATAAAGCAGCAGCAAACAAGTAGCTTATAACATAGAAGCATGCGCATGGATGGGGTTTAGATAAATGATGGAATTGCATGTTGGACCACTGGGCAATCCTCCAAAACCAATTTACAAATTGACCCTCCCCAACACCAGCCCCCTCATTTTTTGTTTACATGATAAGACAAATGTTTCCGTGAACAAGTCACTTCTTGTTTTAAAACAGGCTGAGATGGATGACAAGGGAATGCATCAATCAGGAAATATGATGGGTGTACTAACTGGCCTATACCTTTTTATACCTCACACCCAAAAGGAAAAAAGAAAAATGAAAACTCACCATGAATTGTCAGATGGCTGATGAACTTCAACTCTCTTTCCAATAGCATCATAACCCAATTTTTTCAATATCCAATTAGCTTCCATCATTTCACTGTCTAGATGTGGTTGTGACATACCTTCATCTTCATTATACATCGTTTTCTCCACGAAGTTCAACGCTCTCTTCCTTTTTGACCTTTGGCCCCTTATGTTACTCTTTTCTTCTTCACGAAGAGGAATCAGAGAACTCTGATTGTCAAAATTAGGTTTCTTAATCTTTAGCTTCAAAGAAAATTTTGAATCCTTTTGTAATGATTGCAATATAGGAGTGTCACCAGATTCATCATTGCTTTCTGCATGCATATCAGCCCTGACCTCTGATTGCTTTCCCAAAGATAATTTGTCACTTCTTAATTTAGTGACTTCACCTGCAGGTCCCACTGCAGGTCTGCTTCCTTCAGGGCTCCTGTTAACTGATGAAACACGAGCATAATCTAGGGGAACGGTTTCATATCCATCAGCATGACTCCCTCCAACAGATTTGGGACTGAAGTTTGACACTTCAGCTTTAACTTTTCCAAACTTAATCAAATTCCCTTCTCTCCTTGCAAACTTAATCAAGCCTTTTGTTTTCCCCGTGTGATCAACTGCATCTCGTGCAAATTGCAGAAATTAATCATGTCAGTGAATTGGTAGGTAAGATGATAACATCAGCATTTTTCTATGATCACCAAAACATTTATCAGCAAAAGGATGAAGAGAGACCACTGCAATAAACAAAATTAGCAATGACCAAAATATGGTAATAATGAAACAAAGGGCTTTGTGAGTAAGAACATATTAATAATTGCACTAAGAGCAGTTTTATGACACGTGGAACATTACCATTGGAAGCCTTCCAATCTTGTTCACCTTGGCAGCTTTGAGCATCAGATTTTGGACTAGTGATGTTTATTTTGCGTGCCCCTAAATTTATTACTAATTTCTTTGCCTTAACAGACTTCGACTTGCCAGCATGTTTTTCAGTATCATACCCACTATCCAAACCATGAGGCTTATTACTCTTGATTTTACCAACTTTGGATGTCCTTTCTCCATTGCTCACCATCACCTCGTTAACAAACTTGTGTTTCAAACCACCTGGCTGATTGATAGAGTAAGTCCCTTCCGTGTGATTCACAATTCCAGGAACAGGAGAAGAACATATACCCAATCCTCCTTTTGCTTGAGACTCTGTGTCATCATTCTTGTAATCATCCAAATCATGTACACAAGAATGAATGCCCTGCTGAAGTGGTACAGTCTTACCAATTGAAGCAGCATAAGAATCTTTTTTATTGGAATCTTTTTTATTCCAAAGTTTCTTTCCATGATCCTTGCTCTTCTTTGGTGACTTGCTGACTATCCCTTTGAGAGAGGGTTTTATAGAATGCCTAAAATCATCCCTTTGAGCCTCCAGACCATTTTCATCATCATCTGAATATGGAGCGATAGAAAATATGTCTTCTTGGGCTGGCAGCCCAGCAGCAGCTCTCAAGCTTGCAATTAAACCTCGATCAGCCTTATCTCGTCGCCTCCACAGCTCTTGAATAGCATCTTCAAGATCCTTTACCTGGCAGTTTACATTTCTGAGGTAAGAAAAGAAGTTCAAACCAAACCATCTCAGCACACCACATCTAAGCAAGACTAGCCACATGTGCACACGCTTCAGAGAGAGAGCTTTCCACAATTAACAAACCTGATAGCATTCTCCATGACATGTGGCACATTGGTACTGGAGGTTTCCGTCCACTTGAAACTGAAGATATTTTTCATCACTGCAAAACATTTCTTCAGAATAAGCTATCTGATTTCTCAAAGGTGTAAACTACTTCCTATAAATAACTGCTCAGGAAAAGCTTGATTAGATATCCAATAAGAACATTAAACAAGGATTTACATCCAAGAAAAGTCACTTAAAAATTCCAAAGAAGTAAAAACTGTGCAGCAGAATCTACCTAACATGTCATTAGCACTGTGTATTTTGAGGGGAAAGACAAACCTTATGCCATCACAATGACAGTGCACCCATCGCTGGCATACATCACAGCAAACCATTGGAGTTGATTCTGAATCTCTATAAACCTATAAGGTTGAGCCAAGACATCTAATTGATTTCATTCATATGTAAAGTATAAATATCAAGTTACTAAACAAAATCATCTGGGACATTGTTTTTGGACTGATGATGAAGCATTTAAATATAATGATCAATCATGACAGTCTCCAAGCAGTAGGTAATTAACATAGAACAGCTTTTTTTTTAATGAAAAGTTTGCGACAACCCAAAGATAGCATGAAGTCGACAATACCTTCAAGCAAACAGGGCAATAATTTCCCTTCACAAATAATCTTCCACAAGCATCACAGCAAGTGTATCCCAGAAACCACCTGCATGTTTTAAAAACATATGATAAATGAACCTGCTAATAGTAAGAAATAAAGAAGACTAAACCCTGTTGAAAAGGACAATCACACTAGAATTATAAATGTAACTATTGCATGTCGATAAACAACTCCTCCCACTAACTACCAAAACATGTTCCCTTATTTTCTTTGGCTTCAATTACTTTGCATTCTAAAGATCATCTGGGTAGTCTAAATCAGATATATCTATCAAAAAGGGCATAAATCAAACAAATTCATAATCTATTCCCCTGCACATAACAATCGCTTTCCAAATTGTCATATATACTCAGATAAGGTGTCTCACTCACCATATAAAATTGCAAGCATAATGGATTGAAAAGTGGGTTAGCATTCTCATTAAAAGGTACAGTGCTGAAAGCATGCTTAAGAGAGACTGATACCAAAAATGACATTATTTATATATATAGGTATTCCATAAGTCACAAAGCAATAAATATCTATATACTGCCACGAGATATGCATTTTTCACATTTTTGCAAGTAACCACAGAATTAAAAAGAATAACTGCGCATCAATTGTTCATAAAAAGACCATACTTATGTGGAAAGGCTAACTGTTGATAACAGTACCTCACACTTAGTCCATTTCCTGGGACAGAAGATCCACAGCTGTGACACCTTGTATGTTTGGGGCACAAGTATGGTCCAGAGCTGACATTCTGCACCATGCAGGAATGTCTGTTAGTAGTGCCATTATAATCTAGATATGACACCCAAAAACAAGCAATTAACACATCACCTTGTGTGGAGGATGCTGGCAGTAACAGTGATAAGCACCATCACACCTTCTGCAAAACATAAACTTATTTGGATCTCCTGTTCTTTGACATACCTATGGAAAGCAGACGATATAAAGTGTAAGAGCAATGATAAGGTATTAAAAATGTTATGTGTCCAGAAAGCTTCCAGCACATGGGAACTACGCAGAACATAAATAAATCATCTGTTTTGAGAAGGACGTTAATGAATAGAATACACCAAACACTAGAATGAACTCTAACTCTTAACATTTCATGGCCTTACAGTTGTCAAGAGATACTACATTCAGATGCGCAGAAGGATAAAATGACATTCATGGCCGGGTAGGAAGGCCACTTTGGAAATCTAGAATTTTCCTACATTTCTTGCCTCCAAAAAGTAACGATGCAACTTCATTAATTAATCAACAGTATATCATTGAGTACCTCGCAAGTTCGGCAAGATGGACAGGTCCATGAACTCCAGTGAAATAAATCTGCCATCAATCAATCAACCTATGAGAATAAATAAAAAAACAGCAGCCTTCAGAGTTTTTAACCCAATGAGTTTTACCTCTATGCCGAGCCCAGGTTTTCAAACAGCTCCTGTGGTACTTCTTGCCACAACTTTTGCATGGGAGCATCTTCCTCGCTCTCCCACTCCCCCCTGTTTCACCCGCAAAGCATATCTGACATAATGGACCCGCATCTTCTCCAGGAGTATCTTTTGAGGCAACCTGAATTAAAAAAATGGTGGTGGTATTTAGCAAATGATATAGCATAAGTCATCACAATAGCAGCCAAAAGTCATTTTACTTGATTTCCACAGCTCATCAACTGTGGATTTGTGCCTAAGGAAACATGCCAGTGCATCTAGATGAGAAAGTTTTAGTGCAATAAAAGGGTTCCATTACCATGCTGCCCGATAACAAACAAATAACGAATAAGCTATACCAGTTAATAAATTTCTTTTTCAATCTCCATCACAATTATAAATAAGCTAGCTCAAATGAGTAACAAAAATATGAGAATGAAAAAACAGTTAAGAGTAATCAGCATTCAGAAAATGAGTCAATGCTGGAAATTGTTTTGAGTTTCAACTGCCTCCGACTTCAGTACTTTTTAATGTCTAAACAAATCCAAGATTAGGTCAAACTCAAAAACCCACATCCAAATCCACAAAAAAATAATGAATAAGCTATAAGAGTTCATAAATTTCTTTTCAATCTCCCACAGGATTATAAATAAGCTAGCTCAAATGAATAACAAAACTATCAGAACAAAAAACAGTTACACATATTCCGCTTTCAGAAAATGAGTGAATACTGGTGACTGTTTTGAGTTTCAACTGTTCAGACTTCCATGCCTTTTAATGTCTAAGCAAATCCAAGATTAGGTCAAACTCAAAAACCCACCTCCAAATCCTCAAGAACAATTCAAAATCCAAATTAAACATTGCAGTCAAATTAACTACCTCTATTCTATTAATTGAATTATATAGATAGCATTTGAAAGAAGATAATCATTTCATCATTTACCTCCAAATCACAAAAACAAAAATCAAAGTCGCAACTGCAGACGCCAAAAATCAGCTCAAATTCAATAAACTAGCTATTCAGAACGCCCCTGAATCCCAAATTCAACACAGGTATCCAATAAACCAAAATTTAACTAATACAAATTCGAGAGGCCAATCATAGGATTATCCTACACAACCACAATTCACACCATTCCCAAGAAATTAAAAAGTTCAAAATATTAACAAACCAAAAACATCCTCACATTAAAGACCACATTCATTCACAGCAACCAGGAAACAAAAATCTTACGGTATCACCAGACCCGACCTTCTTAGCATAATACTCGGCAGATGCCTTGGCGGCAGCAGCCTGCCTTTGAATAGCCACGCGCTTAGTCTGCGATGAAAAAGCCTCCTCCCCCACACCACCATCACCTTCTCTATCTCTCGCCGAAACGACCTCTAGCGAATGCGTCGGAGGAATCGAAGCCGACACAGGCACAGGCACAACCTTAGGAACGGAAACCAGGACAGTTCCTTCCCTGGAAGCCCTAATTCCCAGAGGATCCTTCAAAAACTCATCGATTCTCCCTACATCGAACAGGAAGTCAGCCTTTGGTCTCGTCGAGTGGAGATCTCGCGGAAACCCTAGGGAGCAAAAACAAATTCGGCGACTGCAAATTAGAGAGAGCCAAAACAAACAAGATATCGTATCAGTCGACCATGTTAAAAAAGGAGAGAACTCCCTCGCGAGAGAGACATAAAAGAGAAGAAATAGTAAAGACAGAAGGGGGGTTTGGTGTTATTAGTTGTGAAGATAATACCACTACTGACCATGTAATTGGGCAAGCTACGTGAAAGGCCATATTGAGGAGTTTTGAATATTTTTTTGGAGAGAGGATTTAGAGGTGGTTCCTTTATTTATTAATTAATTAATTGTTGAAGGTGAAAATTAGATTTTGGGGACTTTTTTTTTGGGGGGGGAAATAGAGATGGTTTTGTCGATGGAATGATCTTCCGTTTCTGTATATGGTGGATAGGTTACGGGCGCGTGTAAGTTTTCAATTTCATTTTATAGTAGCGCGTCGATTGTGTACGGTCAGGATTATAATCGTGATCAATAAAATTGACACTGCGGCATTTTTAAAAGTGGGATCCTTTTGTCGTTAATTACCGGTCATTAACTGCTATGTAGAGTTTAAAACCGGAGAAAAATAATTTAAACGGTATTATTTTAATAAGAAATTAAAAAAAATAATATTTAAATTTTGACCGGTCACTCGTATCACTAAACAAATTTTCACTTAAAAAAAAAAATCAAATTTCTAATACTTATAAAAAGAAAAAAAATCATTGTTTACTAGATCATTAATTTTTAAATAGTTGTTAAGTCTGCCAATATAATTGGAAGTATAAAAAAAATTGTTTGTAAACATATTAAAATAATAATATTTATTATTTTTTAAAATTTATTTTTGAATAATATATTAAAATGATCTAAAATTATATTAAAAAAATAAAACTAAAACAAATTCAAAATTTTTCAAAAAAAAAATTGAACACAATACAAATTAAGGTTTTGATGTAAAATTGTCAAGATAGAGAGAACTCATGCAATCAAAACAGATTTAATGATTGTGTAACACAATAAATCATCATGCTGCTGCTGCTGCTGCTGTTGTAAGGTATTCTTTCTTGTTTATGGTTCACTGACTCGAAAGCAATTAAAAAGAAAACTTCATTCTATCAACCTAATTAAACAGACGAACAAGACAGACTGAAACAAGCGGATATGTATCTAAACAAAGGAGGACAAAATCGCTCAGCACCCATCATGGTGTTAGTGTTTATATGATGTAATTGGTGTTTAGTAGCACAAACAGAAAGGGTTCTTCTTGACTTGGTTGAATAGTTGGAAAATAAATCTAATGCTGGCAAATCGGCGTTGTTTTTTGAGAATAATACAGTGAAAAGGAGTAAAAGAAGAAATCAAAGAGTGCCCAGATAACGTCACGTCTCTTTCTCTCTGAGAAAGCTTGCTCCTCTTAGGTACATATATCCATATTAAATAGAAACTACACCACCGTATATATTATTTTATACCCAGCAACCAAGCTGACATGCTCTACTACAAATCTCCCTGTGGAAATATTAATCTAATCACCTTCTTGAATTATCGACTCCATTCAAGCCTAGATGATATACTTTTTCCTCTTCTTTTTTATCCAAATTCCGGGTTGGATTGAAAAGACATGACTGGAAAGAACTCTGAGACATCTCGAGTTGGGATTCGTGCCATTAGGCTATTAAATTCCTGTTGGGGCTAAGTACTACGGTGAATGCATTAGAATGAACTGTTCTGGGTGCTAAGAAATTGGGGGTGAATGAAGAGAAAGCACTCGCTTTCTAACCGGCATTTAATCAAACAGTAAAGAAACAAAACGTTGAAATAAATACACTGGCTCACACCCAAATAATGGTGCATAAGTGAACATATGAGAAAGTAACAGGGAGATTAAGGTTTACATTAGAGGAAGACACCGGCCGCCGAAACTGTAAAAGTGGCTACCGCGTCATTCTTCGTGGTAGAGACACCTCTGTGCTTGATAGGGCACGAAACTCGAAAGTGTTATTTGAAGCAAGGGGCGTGGGTTCTATTGATAGACCTCTTCTTTTTTTCACCTCGATCCACTAGCATTGCTCGGTAGAATTCTATGAATCCATGTTATGTTTACTTATCCATTATTAATTAATTAGCATTAATATTATTTTTATTTTTATTTTTATTTACGTGAGGTGTCCGGATTAGTTTGCGCGTACCATGATTAATCCTCATGACCCACTGAATATCCTATAAATCCAGTAGACATGTAAGGCATCGTAGGGGTGACAGACATGCATGCTAGAGCTTGAACCCAGATGTAATGGAAGGAAATAAGCCCTTTCCATCACTAGATCAAACCCTGAAATACAAGCATTAACATTATTTTTAACAAAGAAACTAGAGGAAATGTTATTTCACTTCACACAATTCATGACTAGTGTTGACTTGATAAATTTTTTTTTAGATCATTCAAATTTAAAATTTGTTTCAACTTGGTAATCAAACTTTAATATCTTTCAATTTAATCCTTGAAAAATTTGTGATGATTCTCCTAGATCTTGGTCGCGATGGACATTCTTGAAATTAAACGATCAAAAATACTGGATGACATTGAACTAAAGACTAGTGTAATGGATACATAAGTGGTTAGTGTTTTTAAGAGGGTTTGATAGTATAATAATGATTGATTTTTAAAATGTTTTTTTTTAAATATATTAAAATTATTTTTTTTATTTTTAAAAATTATTTTTGATATTAATATATTAAAATTATGTGAGAGTAAAAAAAATTGAAGTAAAAAAAAATTAATTTTTTTTTCAAAAATATTTTTATATAAAAATATACGTGATTTTCATCTCTGTTAAAATAGTGAAAGTTATATTTTGACTTAGAGTGCTATTAATAATGATGAAGAAGATTTACAAGAGGTAAGGGGAAGTCGACGGGAGATTGAAGGTAGATCAGTCCGGCCAAGTCAATTAAATAAGACTAAATTTGTTGTTAGAAAATATTAACAATATACATTTCAAATAAAAAAAATTAACTTACTTTCACATCAATTAAAATTAAAAAAGAAAATAAATATATTTAAGTCTTAAGTTAATCTCTTGAAATTATAATTGTTCATTTCAAAAGACATTTTTTATACTTCTCCGAATCCGTCCTCCCCCTCAGCTATGGGGCATGGACTTATAATTACTATCATGGATATTGTATCAATAATTTTATAATTCAATTTTTGAATCATAAAAAAATATTAAATATATTTAATCAATCAAGAAAAGGAAAATAAATATTTTTAATTATCATACTAATCTTAATCTTATGAACTATGACTGCTCGTGTGAAAAAACCGATTCGTCGAAGTTTGGGCATGGACCTCCAAGTACTATCATGGATCAGCAATCTTACCCAAGCCCAGCCCATGACAATCAACAGACGAGTGGTAGATGTATAACTGCCGATCTACCATGCCTATCGACTCTTTCGTCGCAGAGCTACCATGGCTACTCTTAGCTTCAATCCAACCAGAATTCCTCAGAAGCCCATCTCCAAAATCACTTCTTTCTCAAAACCCTCAGAGATACCCTTCCCTTTGTCTCTAAAACCCTCAAAAAACCACGTAAAACCACTCCATTTCCAATCAAACATCATAACCAAACTCTCAGTTTGAACACAAGAAGAAGAAGTGGAGACTGAAAGGAGGACTACGAAGAAGATGACCCAACTGCAGAAATGGTCTATCTTGACCGGGAAACTGATCCAGATAGCATCGTGGAGTGGGAGTTGGATTTTTGCTCTAGGCCTATACTTGATGTCAGAGGCAAGAAAGTATGGGAGCTGCTTGTTTGTGATGATTCTTTGTCACTTCAATTCACAAAATACTTCCCGAACAATGTTATCAATAGTATCACTTTGAAGGATGCTATTGTATCCATCAGTGAGGATCTTGGTGTCCCCCTGCCTGAAAGAATCAGGTTCTTCAGGTGATCTTTTACGGTAATTAATCTGTACATTATATATATCTGTTTCTGTTATGTATTTACTAGCGCAAATAAACACATTTGCATAGGTGATTGTCTTTACTAAAGGTGGTACGTGACTGATGACAAGATTGTTTTTTGGTTTACAGGTCTCAGATGCAGACAATTATAACCAAAGCATGTAAAGAGATAGGTGTAAAGCCTATTCCAAGTAATCGGGTAGGTATTGTTTTCCGTTCCTGTGTTACGAATATGATTAATGAGGTGGTTTCAATCATGTGTCATAACCATTGAAGGTTAAATTTAGATGCTATAATAGGTTTATTTCTGCTTTAAACCTTTTATTTTAGCTGCCTTCCGAAAAGCATATTGGGCATATTACCAAGTTAGACAAGAGAAAATATCGCAGTTTTTTCGGTTGCTGATTGGTGAGAAAGGAAATTTAGGGGGTTCTTAAGATAACTCAAAATCACAAACATGCCACACTACTTTCATGTACTTGTGTCATGGAGTGCATTGAGGATTCTCTAGCTTCTTCCACATTTTAGTTTGAAGTATGATTTGAGTTTTGGATTGAAACTTCTATGTTCTACAGTCACACCTTTGATAATTGATATGTTTTACAGTGTATATCACTACTTCTATGGCTCGAGGAGCGCTATGAGACTGTATATACGCGCCATCCTGGTTTCCAAAAGGGAGCTAAACCACTTCTGGCATTAGATAACACTTTCCCAATGGAACTTCCAGACAATCTTTTTGGGGAGAAATGGGCATTCGTCCAATTACCTTACCCAGGTACAAGTAACTAACTGTTTTTGTCAAATATAACACTGAGAATGCTATATTTTGGTCTCCATCCGACACAAAAGATAAATCTGCCTTGCATATGAATGACATTTGTAAATGTTATTTTAATTTAGTGTTGCTGACTGTCTATCGGGTCACAACTTCTACCGAAAGTTCAAATTTTAAAAGTGGCATAGGCTGTAAGAGCCATGCTTTCTGAAGCTAATAACATACTGCATACTGCCAGCTTAGAAATACTGTATGTTTTGATTTGTTTGAAAGCCTGCTCTGTTCTTTGCTGATGTATTTTCCTGCTTGCAGCTGTCCGAGAAGAAATTGCATCATTAGAGACAAGATTTTTTTTGGGTGCAAGCCTGGATTTGGATTTATTGGGAATTGAGATTGATGACAAGACAATGATACCTGGACTTGCCGTTGCATCTTCACGTGCTGAACCATTAGCAGGTCTACTCTCCCTCTAATTTCATCTTCTGTAGCCTCGGAAATGTCATTTCATTTAAATATTGGTATAGTCAAAGACCATGTATTGAAATGATTCGTCTGGTTATGTCCTATAATACCATTTGCATTCTAATTCTGTCGTGGCGTGGGAAACTTGATCCTCGTACAAGATACTGGGTTGGATTTAAAAAAATCACAGAAAAAGGGAACACGGACTAGAAAGTTCTGAAACTCTCCAGATGCATGGACATTGGCTTTGTGGACAATCGTGCAAAACTCACTTCACCAAGATCATAAAGCTGCTGCATATCCTAATCTTTTAAAATGTTCATCGGATAAAACGACCTTCAGGGCATGATGTCATCGATACAGTTAGCTTTCACTGGGCCCTAATCGCATTGGTGATATCCCTTCTGATGACATCTTAAGTGATAATCACATTGCTCTGCACCATCGTTCTTATATAGGAAAGAAGCATGGTGTGCTTTTTCTTGTTTCTGAGTTTTGAGAAAGGCATCTCTACTTGATTATGCACTTGGAAGAATTGGAACTGAAATTTCTGTAGCGACAGCAGATGTTTCCATAATTTTGGGTGAATCCTAATGCATATCAAAATATACAAGAATCTGATTCCTGTGATGATTGTTACGAGCACTTATTATTCCTTGGGAGAAAAATGTGATTGCCATGAACACTGTTTATTTTTTAACAGACTTCCCACTTCCATCTCCATGAAGTCCTGTCTTACTATCTTGTGGTCTTTTAGCGCATCTAATTGTAAGCATGCCTTCTAGAATTTTGTGACGCTCGTAAGACCGAGCCCCCTATTCGAATCTTTTCGTTTGCTATTGCAGCATGGATGAACGGGCTGGAAGTGTGCGCAATTGAAGCTGACACTTCTCGTGCTTGCTTGATTCTATCAGTTGGAATTGCAACCCGTTATGTTTATGCTACCTATAAGAAAACTCCTGCAACAACAGCTGAAGCTGAAGCCTGGGAAGCTGCAAAGAAGGCATGTGGAGGCTTACATTTTCTTGCCATCCAAAACGACTTGGATTCAGATGAGCCTGTTGGATTTTGGCTTTTACTAGACCTGCCGCCTCCACCTGTATGATTACTCATTGTTTTCTCGTGAACCCTTTGTAGTACTGTTAATGTTGTCGGGCTACGATCTGCAGAATATGAAAGCAATAGAAAGTGCCGATTTTTTGTTCCAATTACAAATTCATGTCTACAAAGTTAAGTGCTGCACTCCTACCAACGGGAAAGGTAAATGTAACGGAGGAGAGGAAATTGAGATGGAACGCCATGAGTGAACAGCAGGGTTTGGTAACACAATACCTCTGATATTACCAGTTTTTAATTAGTGCAGAGAAATCTCAGAGGATAAAAGTGGCTCTCTGATAGGAGTCTTAGTTAAGCAGTGCCCAAATATGTTTTACCTGGAAGTTTAGTGAACAATGGGGTTGGCAAACCAGAGACTTGATTTCATAATACACATAATGCACCCATATATCTGCATCGGATAGAACAGAGACCAGCACGGATTTATCACTTCCCTCTCATTATGGGAAGCAATGAAACCTTTACAGATTAAAAGTGGAAAGAAAAAAAAAAGACAACAAAATATCCGGAGCTTTGTAAGCTCAACTACAGTTAACAAGGGCAATGCTACTTCCTGCGCACATGTAATGGATTAACAACACAACCAAGTTAATCTAAAAGCCTGGCTAGATACAGAGTTCCAAGCACTGGGAAAGCAAGCTACATTTGATGGAGGGAGGGGGAAGGGGGTTGGAAGGACAGCCCTCCGTCAAAATAATCACTATTTTTACAAAATAATTTCACGTAAATGTTAAAAGCTAGCACCCTAGCGAACACTGCTTCGATGAAAAATCACCAGCCATACATGCAACCAGAAAATGCAACTGAAATCTCTGTGGTCCTTAGGAATGGACGCTACCTTTGCAACTAAAATGGGATGAGTATCTGGAGTCCAGATGCAATTGTCAATATTTGAAAACAAGTTCAGCTTTCATGTTTTTGACCTTTTTTGCTTTTGAGAAACAATGCGAACTGCTTGCTTCCCAAGTTTCAAGGTTTTCACTATACCATCATCTAGAGCAACAGATAACATTGATGTGCCTTCAACAATATCAGAGACGACTCCCTTGTGCCTGGGTCAAGAAAACATCACACTTTAAATAAATATCGAGCCAAAGTTCAACCAAATTTCAAAAGAGTAGCAGGACATGAAGGACTCTAAGTTCTAATGCTCATGATCAACTCAATAAAGCAGTAAACAAGCAAGCTTATGACATAGAAGCTTGCACATGGATGGGGGTTCATATAAAATATGGAATTGAAGGAGAGTGTTGGACCCCCTAGGAATACTTCAAAACCAGTTTCAAAATTGATCCTCCCCGCCATCAACTTCATTTTGTTTCTGTGATACAAGGTTGCCATGAACAAGCCCCTTCCTACTTTAAAAGCTGAGATGGATGACAAAATGGAGAGGATTACTTGCGAAATATGATGCATGTACTCACTGGCAAATACTTTTTTATCCCTCACCCAAAAGGAAAAAACAAAAACTCACCATGAATTGTCAGATGGCTGATGAACTTCAACTCGTTTTCCAGTAGCATCTTTACCCAATTTTTTCAATATCCAATTAGCTTCTGTCATTTCACTGTCTAGATGTGATGGCGGCATACCTTCATCATCATTATACATCTTTTTCTCCATTAAGCTTGATGCTCTCTTCCTTTTTGACCTTTGGCCCCTTATGTTACTCTTTTCTTCTTCATGCAGATGAATAAGAGAGCTCTGATTTTCAAGATTAGGTTTCTTAATCTTAAGCTTCAAAGAAAGTTTTGACTCCTTTGGTAATGAATGAAAAATGGGAGTGTCACCAGAATCACCATTGCTTTCTGTATGTGTATCAGACCCGACCTCTGATTGCTTTCCCAAAGATAACTTGTCACTTCTTAATGTAGGGACTTCACCACCCGCAGGCCTCACCACAACCCTGCTTCCTTCAAGGCTCTTTTCAGCTGATGAAACACGGGCATGATCTAGGGGAACAGTTTCATATCCATCACAAGGACTCCCTCCATCATATTTGGGATTGAAGTTTGAAGCTTCAGCTTTTACTTTTCCAAACTTAATCAAATTACCCTCTCTCCTTGCAAACTTAATCAAACCTCTTGTTTTCCCAGAGTGATCAACTGTATCTCCTGCAAATTGCAAAAATCAATCATGTCAGTGAATTAGCAGGTAAAATGATAACATCCTCGAGTTAATAAGGTCAATAATAACATATTAATAATTGCACTACGAGCAGTTGAATGACACATGGATCACTTACTGTTGGAAGCCTTCAAATCTAGTTCACTTTGGCAGCTTTGAACATCAGATTTTGGACTACTGACATTTATTTTTCGTGCACCTAGATTTATTACTAATCTCTTTGCCTTGACAGATTTAGATTTGCCGGCATGTTTTTCAGTATCATCCCCTCTATCCACATCATGAGGCTTATTACTCTTGATTTTAAAAACATTGGATGTCCTTTCTCCATCGCTCACCATCACCTCATCAACAAACTTGTGTTTCCAACCCCCTGGCTGACTGATTGAGCAAACCCCTTCGGTGTGATTCACAATACCAGCAACAGGAGAACAACTTTTATCAGATCCTCCTTTTGCTTGACACTCCGAGTCATAATTCTTGCAATCACCCGTATCATGTACGTAAGAATGAATGTCGTGCTGATGTGGTTCTGACTTACTAATTGAAGCAGCATGACAACCTTTTTTTTTGGGATATTTTTTATTCCAATGTTTCTTTCCATAATCATTACTCTTCTTTGGTAACTTGCCGCCTATCCCTTTGAGAGAGATATTTATAGAAAGCCCAAAATCAATCCTCAGTGCCTCCGGACCATTTCCATCACCATCTGAATAAGGAGAGATAGAAAATATGTCTGCTTGGGCTGGCAACCCAGCAGCAGCTCTCAAGCTTGCAATTAAACCATGATCAGCCTTATCTCGTCGCCTCCACAGCTCTTGAATAGCATCTTTGAGATCCTTTACCTGTAGTATACATTTATGGTGTAAGAAAAGAAGTTATAACCAAACCATCTCAGCACACCACATCTAAGCAAAGACTAGCCACATGTGTACATGCTTCAGAGAGAGATTTCTACAATTAACAAACCTGATAGCATTCTCCACGACATGTGGCACATTGGTACTGTAGGTTTCTGTCTACTTGAAACTGAAGATATTTTTCATCACTGCAAAACATTTCTTTCAGAATAAGGTATCTCATTTCTCCAAGGCGTAAATTACTTCCTATAAATAACTGCTCATGAAAAGCACTATTAGATAGCCATTATTGACATCAAACTAAGGATTTACATCCAAGAAAAGGCATGTAACATTACCAAAGAAGCAATAACTGTGAAGCAGAATCCAATCCAGATTCGTCATACCGGAATTGTCATAATTGTGAAAGGAAATAGCTCATAAAGAACAAGTTTCTGTTAAGATTATTGATAATTCCAAGAACATCTATCATCCTAATTTTCCATTAGCCCTGTATTTTGAGATGGGAAAGACAAACCTGATGCCATCACAATGACAGTGCACCCATCGCAGGCATATATCACAGCAAACCATTGGAGTTGATTCTGAATCTCTATAAACCTGTAAGGTTTACCCAAGATATCTAATCAATTTCATTCATATTGTAAAGTATAAATATCAAGTTACGAAACAAAATCATCTGGGACATTTTTTTGGACTGATGATGAAGCATTTAAATATAATGATCGATCAATGCAGACTACAAGCAGTAGGTAATTAACATAGAACAGCTTTTTTTTAATGAAAAGTTTGTGACAACCCAAAGATAGCATGAAGTTGACAATACCTTCAAGCAAACAGGGCAATAATTTCCCTTCACAAATAATCTTCCACAAGCATCACAGCAAGTGTATCCCAGAAACCACCTGCGTGTTTTAAAAACATACAACAAATGAACCCTGTTGAAAAATTACAATCACACTAGAATTATAAATGTAACTATTGCATGTCAAGACAACTCCTCCCACTACCTACCAAAATCATGCTCCATTATTTCCTTAGGCTTCAATTACTTGCATTCTAAAGATCAGTGAGGCAGTGTAAATCAGAGATATCTACCAAAAGTGCATAAATCAAACAAATTCATCATCGATGCACCTGCACATAACAATCACTTTCCAAATTGCCATACATACTCAGATAAGGTGTCACACTCAACGTATCAAATTGCAAGCATAATGGATTGGAGTGGGTAAGCATTCTCATTAACATGTATGGAGCTGAAAGGCATGCTTAAGAGAGATTGATACCAAAAATGACAAATTATTTATATATCAAGGTATTCCACAAGTCACAAAGCAATAAATAGCTATATACACGCACAATATATGCATTTTTCACATTTTTGCAAGTAAGATCGGAAAACAAAATGATTAACTAAACATCAATTGTTCAAAAAAAACATATTTATGAGTTTAAACTAACTGTTGATAACCATTACCTCACACTTAGTCCATTTCCTGGGACAGAAGATCCACAGCTGTGACACTTTGTATGTTTAGGACACAAGTACGGTCCAGAGTTGACATTCTGCAACATGCAGGAATGTCTGTTAGTAGTGCCATTATAATCTAGATATGACACCCAAAAATAAGCAATTAACACATCACCTTGTGTGGAGGATGCTGGCAGTAACAGTGGTATGCACCATCACACCTTTTGCAAAACACAAACTTATTTGGATCTCCAGTCTTTCGGCATACCTATGGACAGAAGTTATAAAGTGTAAGAGCAAAGATAAGGTATTAAAAACGTTCTATGTGTCCAGAAAGCTTCCAGCACATGGAAACTATGCAGAACATAAATAAATCATCTGTTTTGAGAAGGACTTTAAGGAATAGAATAAACAGAACACTAGAATGAACTCTCTCTAGCTCTTAACATTTCATGGACTTACAGTTGTCAAGAGATACAACATTCAGATGCACAGAAGCATAAAATGACATTCATGGCCAGGTAGGAAGGCCACTTTGGAAATCTAGAATTTACCTAAATTTCTTGCCTAAAAAAAGTAAGGATGCAACTTCGTTAATTAATCAACAATGTATATCAATGAGCACCTCGCAAGTTTGGCAAGATGGGCAGGTCCACGAACTCCAGTGAAATAAATCTGCCATCAATCAATCAACCTATGAGAATAAATAAAAATACAGCAGCCTTCAGAGTTTTTAGCCCAATGAGTTTTACCTCTATGCTGAGCCCAGGTTTTCAAACAGCTCCTGTGGTACTTCTTGCCACAACTTTTGCATGGGAGCATCTTCCTCGCTCTCCCACTCCCCCCTGTTTCACCCGCAAAGCATATCTGACATAATGGACCCGCATCTTCTCCAGGAGTATCTTTTGAGGCAACCTGAATTAAACAGGTGGTGGTGGTATTTAGCAAATGATATAGCTATGCCATCACAATAGCAGCCAAAAGTCATTTTACTTGATTTCCATAGCTCATCAACTGTGGATTTGTGCCTAAGGAAACATGCCAATGCATCTAGATGAGAAAGTTTTAGTGCAATAAAAGGGTTCCAATAACATGCTGCCCGATAGCAAAAAAATAATGAATAAGCAATAAGAATTCATAAATTTCTTTTCAATCTTCTCAGGATTATAAATAAGCTAACGCAAATGAATAACAAAAATATTAGAATGAAAAACAGTTACGAGTAATCAGCATTCAGAAAATGAGCGGATGCTAGTGATTGTTTTGAGTTTCAACTGTCTCAGACTTCCATGCTTTTTAATGTCTAAACAAATCCAAGATTAGGTCAAACTCAAAAACCCACCTCCAAATCCTCAAGAACAATTCAAAATCCAAATTAAACATTTCAGTCAAATTGACTACTTCTATTCTATTAATTGAATTATATAGATAGCATTTGGGAGAAGATAATCATTTCATCATTAACCTCCGAATCACAAAAAAAAAAAATCAAATTCGCAACTGCAGACGCCAAAAATCAGCTCAAATTCAATAAACTAGCTATTCAGAACGCCCCTGAATCCCAAATTCAACACAGGTATCCAATAAACCAAAATTTAACTAATACAAATTCGAGTGGCCAATCATAGGATTATCCTACACAGCCACAATTCACACCATTCCCAAGAAAATAAAAAATTCAAAATCTTAACTAACCAGAAACATCCTCACATCAAAGACCACATTCATTCACAGCAACCAGGAAACAAAAATCTTACGGTATCACCAGACCCGACCTTCTTAGCATAATACTCGGCAGATGCCTTAGCAGCAGCAGCCTGCCTTTGAATAGCCACGCGCTTAGTCTGCGTTGAAAAAGCATCCTCCCCCGCACCACCATCACCTTCTCTATCTCTCGCCGAAACGACCTCTAGCGAATGCGTCGGAGGAATCGAAGCCGACACAGGCACAGGCACAACCTTAGGAACGGAAACCAGGACAGTTCCTTCCCTGGAAGCCCTAATTCCCAGAGGATCCTTCAAAAACTCATCGATTCTCGCTATATCGAACAGGAAGTCAGCCTTTGGTTTCGTAGAGTGGAGATCTCGCGGAAACCCTAGGGAGCAAAAACAAATTCGGCGACTGCAAATTAGAGAGAGCCAAAACAAACAAGATATCGTATCAGTCGACCATGTTAAAAAAAGAGAGAACTCTCTCGCGAGAGAGACACAAAAGAGAAGACACAGTAAACACAGGAGGGGTTTGGTGTTATAAGTTGCGAAGATACTACCACTACTAACCATGTAATTGGGCAAGCTACGTGAAAGGCCATATTGAGGAGTTTTGAGTTTTTTTTTTTTTTTTTGGAGAGAGAGAGAGAGAGAGAGAAGGGAGGGTTTAGAGGTTGTTCCTTTTTTTATTAATTAATTAGAATTTTGAGACGGGGGGTTTTCTCTATGGTTATTATTGAAGGTAAGAATTAGATTTTCGACTCGTTTTAGTGTTTTTTTTTTGTTATTATTGAAAGTAAAAATTAATTAGAATTATGGTTATTGTTGAAAGTAAAAATTAGATTAGGATGGGAAAATAAAGAGGTTTTGTCAGTCAATCTATGTATGATGATATTTTTATAACGGGAATCTTTTTGTGGTTACTTGAGCATTCTGAATAATAAAAAAAGAATTATAATAGTTAAATTGTTAATATTGTTTTTTAAATAGTGTAAACATATTTTTTTAACATGCACTCCATTAAAAAAAAATTATTTTAGCGATTCTTTTTCATTTTAATATTAATATTCTTAGGTTTTTTAGAAAATTTTAATGAATGAAAAAAATAATTTATTTGAAAATTTTAGTTAGGACACATATATATGTGTGTGTGTGATTTTTCTTTTGACATAAAAGTCATTTTAATTTTTTTATTTGAGATACAAAATTAAAAAACAAAAGATAAAAAATTAGTTTTTTTTTGTGCTTGTTTTGGTTATCATGTCATTTTAGAAAATTTGATGGGACTTTTTTTTTTTATTTTGATAGATTACCCTGTTACATGAAGAAATTTTAAAAATTTAATAGATTTTCACGTGAAGTTTCTTCTTCTTTTTTTTCAATTCAAGTCCTTCTTTTTATTTTTTTTAATTTTATTATCAAATTTATTTCATTAATAATTTAGGTTGCTTTAATCTCGTATAATGATAACTCTTATATGATTTAAATTTAAATTTAATTAGATAATAAATCAGATCGATAGGTTTTTTTCTATCATTCCCGTTATTTTTTTCTCAATCATGTCCTTATATTTTTTACTGGTTCATCAAGTTATTTTTAAATTGCGGGTTGACTTGGTCATATTAGAATAACACTCACACAACTTAATTTTAAATCCAAGTTAAGCAATGAGTGGGGTCAAAAGATTTTTTTTTAATTTTATCCTTGATATTTTTTTATATACCAATCAAATTACTTCTAGAATTATCAAGTTTACTAGTTCTAAGAGGTTTTTTTATGTTAATTCTATAATTTTTTCCTTTATTTTTTTTAATTTTTTTTTTACTTTTTTAACCGGGTTGTTTTTAAATTAGCCAAATTGACTGAGTCATGTCTAGCTAACTCTCATATATTTTAATTTTAAACTCGAATAAAATAAAAGGTTAAATAAAAAGATTTCAAAGTTAATTTACTTAATTAGAGTTAATGATAATGTTAAATAATTTTGAATTGCCTTGGTATTTTTTGTTATGTTAAAAAAATACATTGTGAGCATAGGAACTAGTTTTAAAAACATTAAAGGAGAATGAGGATTTATTACATCCCTAAACATACACGAGTTGTTACTAATTAGAATAGTGATTGGAAAAAAATTATCATTCCCATAAAAAACCTTTAAACCATGCATGCATAGAAAGATAATTTTTTATAACAATATAATTATCTTTAATAATAACATAATTTAACTTTATTTTTTTATCATGAAATATTATTTTAAAATTCTCAACACTTTCTCAATAATAAATGGCACGTGCTTTAAATGCTCATCTAATTTAATCTTGACAATCATTTTTTTTTATTTCTCACCTTCTCGAATTCCATATTAAACACTTTAAAATTTGAAGCCAACCTTTTTATTTTTTTTCCCTTCATGTTTGATTCTTTATTATTTTGATTGCTGATATTTTATTCTGAATAATCATTAAAATACAAATATTTTTTAATTTTTACCTTGCTTTAATTTTTTATTCTTTAAAGAATATATATATATTCTGATATTTTTTAATCGCTATTTTTTTATCTAAGATATATATATATATATATATATATATATATATATATATTATAATTCATCCCTATTTTATAAGTTTTGTAGAAGGTTAATGTCGGTTAACTTTTTATTTATTTATTTATTTTAATTTATTTCAATTTTATCATTTAACATTTAATAAATTAAAATTCAGTCTTCATGTTTTTTTTTCATTTACTTCTTACAGACTTATCATGATTTCATATACATGGTCACAGGGTTAATAGATTAACTCGAGTTGACTTAATTTTTTTATTATTTTAAAATTAAATTGATTGGGAACCAAAATTCTTAATTGAAACCGAGTTAAGAATTTTAAGGGTTATAAATTTTAGATAATAGATCATATTTGGAAGGTTCGCCCTTGCTATTTTTTTTTATGTTTCTAAGCTTATGTTATATATATATATATATATATATATATATATATATATATATATATATTACTTTTTACAGTATTTATATGAGGTTAAGTTTAGATTTATAACGAGGGTTATCAATTTAAAAGGTTAATACAAATTGATTTTTTTTATCTATTTTTTTATTCCGATTTATTTTAAGTTCATCATTCAATATTTAATGAATTGAGATTTAATCTTTATGTTTTTTTTTTCCATTTATTTCCTATTGAGTTATCATGATCATGTGGTTAATGGGTTAGCTTGTATTAACTTAATTTTTTTAATTATTTTTTTTAAATTTTTGTACTTTAAGATTAAATTATTCGATAATTAAACTTCATGATTTTATTAAGTTTGTCTTCAAATACTAGTTATCATAATATCATGACCAAGTTTGAGTTTTTATGCACTAACATGAGTGAGCTTGGATCGAGTTTTATCAATTTTTTTTTTAATTTCTATCCTTCAATATTTTATTTAATAGAAATTAAACTTTAAATTTTTTCCTTTTATTTTATTTTTTATAGAGTTATTATATTTTTATTGATTTATTAAGAATTAGTTTTTATATTTTTTATAAAATTATCTAAATTCCATGCTCATAATTATAAATTTGGTAAGTTAAATTGATATTTTTTTAATTATTTTTCAAATTTTAATATTAAGTTATTTGATTACTCATTTTTTTTTTACCTTAAAAAAAAGTCGGTCAATCATGGCACAACACGGGCCAAAACTCTATCATGACCTCAACGTGACGAAGCCCTCTGAAAACACCCTCGTGATCCCAGCATATTTTAAAGTTTTTCATCTCGAATGCTTTTATAAATTTTTTAAAGTAGGGATGAGGTGTGAGATCATACAACTAATTAGCTGGTGTTTGTTTTTGCTGTGGATTTTTAATTTTTTTTTAAGTCTAATTTTTTTTTAAGTTATTTTTTAATATGTTTAATCTTTTAAATATATTAATATCAAAAATAAATTTTAAATAATAAAAAAATCAATTACTATTATAATAACAAATGCTTCCAGAGACTGTTTTGTCATTTACTAGCGGTATTTGCATTTTTACTCAAGCAGAATTTAAAAGACGCAATTATTAAAAAATATTAAAATATTATATATTTTAAATGTGGTAACATTCTTCCATCCTTTTCACTATTAGCCCAACCATCCACAGCTCCACCAACAGCAACAGATGCTTTCACAAGCAACAACAATAGCCACTGCCCATAGGCAACAACAACATGCTCCATGATGGTAAGTTTCTCTTGGGAGGCTGAGATGGCAAGATTTTCAAGGGATTTTTAAGCATATGATGGGGAACTGGTTCTGGTTGTAATTAACTGATGACTTCTGGCAGATAAGATGGACAACAAAAGTATTGTAGCTAATCTTGCCTGGGAAATTGCATGCTGATGTTTTTCTTAAGCATAATTCACAGATTGATTCACACTCTCAACCAGCCCTACTGCTGTTATTTTTTCTTTTCATGCAAATGATGCCCTTTCTCTACATGGGTTCTATTTTTTGGATTCGAGCTGCAGCTTAGGTTCATTTTCTGTTTACCCCTCAACCATAGTTACTCAACAGTCCCACTGGTTTTTGTCAGCGGGAAGGTTAGCATTTGATATGGTCACTAGTGATTTGTATGGATTGCAAAAAATTGAGGATTTAGCTGGTATGCACAGAGCCCAACATGGGATTTTGTTGGCCCAAAGCAGAATCTCGTTACCTTCACAGGCCTAAGCTGGTGGATCTTTTCCTCGGGTATGCAGAATAAGGCAACTCTCTTGATGCAATCGGCAAATGATCGTGTTCTATACATGTTCGTTACGCGAGCTCCACGCCACCAAGCAGCAACGGGACTAGATACTGATAGCTGGAAAGGCTAGAATGCCTATGCTTCGGCACCAGGACAATGTCGATGTCCATTAGGATTATTGGAGCTGCCCATATGGCCGTCGGCATGGTAATGGCACCATAGCAACCCACTATTAGCTCTACTAGGACGCGAAGAGTAGAAGCGAAGTTCTTGCAATGACATCTGTTAGTTGATGTGAAGCAGAAATGCATAGCCACTAAAGAAGTCTGGATTGAAGTTATTCATCGGCGAAAAAACAAAATGTCTCCAGTAAATTATGCAGTCTACGTAGTCTGATATGGCAGGAAATGACTTCTTTTACTAGAGAATACGGCATAGTACCATTATCAACCTTAGCAAGCTCTTAGAACACATGGTATAATTATTCCATTTTTTCTTTTCTCATTAAGTGAATAATCATAGATTACTTTCTACCTTTCCATCTGCATGATTTCTTTCCTTTCTACCAGCTCTATCTACAACTATTCTGCTTCTTTCCTACAATTAGTTTCCTAAATTTTAGAACTATCTCACTAGAGATTTACATGATGGAAAACTCATCATCCACACCATCTAATTCTCCCTTAAGACTATGTTGTTGGATGATCAAAACAGAGGTTGTATGTGAGGAATCAGACCCTGAAAGAACATCCCCTATAGGGCCTAATTCCGGACATTGCTGCCAGTCATTCATGCCGATTGTCAGTATCGAGTCCACCCTCCCACCACGCCCTACTATTATTAGCCCATACTGTCCTTCCAACGATCTCAGAGTAGTATAGGTCTCGGCTGAATTGGCAACATGCTTCTCGCTATAGGAAACATGCCCCCCAGCGATGTGTCTCTCATAGAATTGAGCAAAACTCTCATCGTCAAGCTTCATCTCTTCTTCCTGCACAGCAGCATTTATCCTACAATTGCCAGCTCTTCTCGAGGCAGTCACCGAATCACTATCAAGTAGGAATCTTATCACCGTAAGTTTTACTCCAGGATGTCGTGCAACACGACCTGCATAAGCTAGTGCTTCTCTGTCATCTTTGCCACCAAAGAAGATGACTGCTACTTGGAAAGAGCTTACTGACTTTGATATTTTCTCTACCAGCCCATAACCTCTGTCCACAAGAATCCCCACTGAACATGGTGCATTCCGGAGCACCTAATTGAAACCAAAACCTAGTTAAGCCAAATATTGGCATTATAGTTGATAATTTTTCACAGACAACTTGCACGAATGCAGAAGATAGATAAGTGATGCATGATTTATGATGCTAAATCGTGAGTCAGTTCCTGGCTGCTGCTGAAAGACAAATTCTTGGTTATATATAATTAGAAATAAAACAAAAAAATAATAATAATCAAAACGTCTGCATTTTTTTTTATTAAAGGTTATTGATTAGTGGTAATTACCTTACGGTTCACATATCGGAACCCAGGATTACCGCCATCTAACGTCCCATTTGCATGCCGGTTCTTGTGAAATGGCAATATGACGAGGGAGATCATCAAGTCCTCTGCTAAATTGCAGATATCTTTGGCCATGCCATTGAATGTTGAGAGAGCAAGCATTCGTCTGAGTGTTATACCATTGCCATTTTCCTCTACATAAACTTGGACTGCAGTAGAGATCTGATCTCTCATCTCGGTCACATCCTTGTCCATCACGGTCACAGTGTCCATTCCTTCTTGAACCAGTGTAGAAGCTATTTGATCTGTGAGTTCAACCATGTCGGTAAGATAAACCAGAATTCCTGGATCTGATGCCCCTTGAGAAATTTCCATGAAGTTGATGCTTGAAAGCACGTTATGCACTCCTTGAATACATAGCAGGATCCGAAGCTCATTAGTGGGGTCGAGCCACTCAAGAGCCACTCGTTGCGTAGGTGCACGTTTCCTTGCACGTTTTATGATTTGTGACACAACTAATGGGGTGGGTAGAACCGAAAGGAAGATCACAATAATGATTGAAATGCTAGTCGTAGTAGTTGTTATGTTTAACTGCAATCAATTTAACAAAATGAATACAATATTAGAAACGAGTTAACATAAATTTCCATTGCTAAATTTCATTGAATGCATGAATGCAGGATAAGTTCAATAACGCTGCAACTGCCATGAACTCAGCAAAACCATTGCTTTCCAAATCTTGGTATTGCTAAACTTAAATTTTTTGCAGTATTATTCAGATTGAAAGTTTTTGGCCTCAAAGCACAGCTGCAGAGAGGAAAATCAATGGACTTCATGTTGTGGGGCATGTAAACTACTACTTTTTGGTTGCTTTTTGTCACCTAAAATCCTCATCAATGCTTTTATAAAAAACGAAGGCCTTTCATGACATTTTTAACTGTCAATTATCTACTTGGAAATCAGTAATCAACATATTTCAAACTTAAGTGTCATGGTTAGTAACCAGTCATCTACCTCGTTTGAAAAAGCAAAAACTGAAGAAGAAAGTAACATAATCGATATAGTGAGAAGCAGGGAACCTACCAGGAGTCCAACAACTGCAAGAAATACATGAAAGTGGCCTTTTGCAGTTAAAAGGAGACCGAGTTCAGCAGATTCACGCTGATGAAAACCTAACATCACCCCGCATATGACTGTTCCAATCACTTTGCCAAATACTGTGATGAATACAAGGACCAAAAACCTTCCCCATGTTCCCCAATGGCTAGCTTCAAATTTACTGAAATCAGCATGAAACCCCATCCAAAAGAAGAACACTGGGTAGAAAATGGTAGGTAATAGGTAGTTGATTTTGCCAACTGCCCATTTTGATACTCTCCCCTCACTCGGTAAGAAAACTCCAGCCAAGAATGCGCTGAGAATGGGACTGTATCCATAAATCGGGGCACCGCTGCAAACAAATGCCATATAGGCAACGGAAAGCACCAAGTGGGAACCTTTCATGGGTTTCCCTTCAGGGTTTTCGTTGTTCACCCAGTTCATAAAGATGGGTGAAACTGTGGCCGTGAAAATTATTTGGAGCAGCAAAGCAGCAGCCATAGTTAAGGTCATTCTAATGTTTGCGGCAAAGTCGCTAATGGTGATAGCGGTTGGGAAACAAAGATATCCGATGGAGACGAGAAGCAGGGATATCATGTCAGAGTGCATTCCTGCTGCAATTACAAGTTTTCCTATATCTGACTTGCCTATTTTGAGACTGGTTATAAGGCGAGTTAGTATATGGGAGGAACTGCCAGAGAGAGTGGTGGAGAGGGAAAGAGTGAAACCAATGGTAGGGTGCTGATAATAGTGCAGCAACGGGGTTATGCTACAAACTAAAATGATTGTGGGCACCATTCCAGCATAGGCTACCATAGCATTTCTTGATGGTGCTTTAAAGATTACATATGGATCCATTTCCATTCCCAGCACAAACATGTAACATATCATACCAAATTCAGCAATAGAATTTAAGATGTCGATAAATTGTTCATCGAAAGCACGGCGTATCAAACTTATGTTGCCAAGCACCAGGCCCACCTGCGGCCAATAAAGATTAAACACAAGAAATATTCTCAATAACAAAATCAAGCTTCTTAATTGGAAATAGCTGTCACGTATTTATTGAATGGAAGAAAGAGAGGGGTAGGAGAGAAACCTACAGCAATATCAGAAGCTATGCGTGGCTGGGATAGAGGCTTTAGAAGCTGGTGTGAGAGGTTGCTGAAAACAAATGCCAAGCCGATGGAAATCACCTTTCCTGCTGCATTTTTTACCGTATACGAAATGAAATCAGGGCAAGCTGGAGCTGAGCCATTAACTGCGTGAACGCTTTCCATTCCCTACGTCTTTGCTTCTCTCTCTCTGTCTCTCTCTCTTTCTTTATTACCCCCCCTCCTCCTGAATTGCAGAGGGCTGTCTGCAAACGAAACCTTTCTATTTTTCACGGAAAGCACCATTTTTTTTCGTCTATTGGTTGTTGTGAGTTGAGTGGCTATAATTGAATGCTTGCTATGAGGAGAAAATGGGGGAGTAACTTCAGGAAATTAAGCCATCTAAGTGGGGTGATGTTCTGGAGTAAATCAAATCACATGTTGAACTCTAAATCAGCATATTATCAATCATGAATTAAAAAATAAGTCCAGTGATCCAATAAGTATAATGGCAAATGCCTCGAGACAAAGTCATTAATTTATTGGCTGATAAAATATTAGAAAATTATTATCATTAAATGGACTAATCACACATGTAAATTTTCTAGGACAACAAAATAAACAGAAAAATAAGAAGAGAAACTTCACATTTTCATTTACTTTTTGGTATGGTCGATTTCCATTACATCCTAGAAATAGAACATAATAATCGGCCTAATGAAGCTCGGCATGGTTTGCAGGTGAAGGACATCGACAAAATCAGCTAATTCATTGAAACAGAATAATTAGTACAAGAAGAGATGCCACGGAGCCGATGACATAACAGAGGAGAAGTAAGAAATAAACAAGATACATGACAGGTTGAGGCCTTAAGAATATCTCAATGTCTTGTCTCTGTGTAACAATCAATCAGATATAATTTACCATGTAATAGTTATTACATGATTCCTTTTTACAAACAACCGATCAACTTTTCTTGCAGGTAAGTCTTGGCATGCTTCGCTTGGAGAATAAATAAAGCATTGCCTGATGCTTTCCTTTCTTTCCCATTATCCAAAATCTTGGACGTTTGCTATTCGTTTATTCACTCAAGACATATCAGTTACTATTTAATTTATAACTTAATTTTGCAACTGTGACATTTTCTCTTTCCTTCTGCTTAATGGCAACTTTTCAGAACAACAGAGATAACCAGACCAGCCACCAATGGTCTGGAATGTCATGTCATCGACTTTTGGATCCATTAATAGTCAAACTTCATGCTAAAAAGTGATCTGTAGATTTTATCCTCCAGTTCACTACATCCCTTCTGCCTTCTATGACTTGGTTGTAATCGAATTAAATTTGGATTCAAGTAATATCAGAGGAAAGTGACGGTTCATAGACACAACAACGACATGGTTTTTGCGGTAAGCCGATACTTTGGTTAACAGACAGAATTTGTGTGGTAAAGATGGATTGGAACCTATCAGATGTTGCTACCTTGCTTCTACCAAAAGATGTTCCTAATGTTCACGTCTTCACACGCGTGCAAAACCTTGCAGCATAAAAAGCAACCAGACGCGCACAGAAGAATAAAGTTTTTCGGTGCACGATTTGCTGCCCCATATATGATAGGCAGGAAATTGATGAAAAACATTAACATGAGAAAACCGCAGTAGAGTCGATCATGGAATGGAGGGTGTGGGGGGAGAACACAATCCACTTGAAGATGGTTGGTTAGATGCATGGAAAAGGGTCGAGAGGATTGCCAAACATAAATACTATAGGTCATCAAACTAACACAGACCCGTGCGCACGATTTTGATCCATTTTTCAATTTCTAAGATAATCATAGAGCAATAAAAAGATAAAAGAAGAAACCATTCTTCCCTTTTATTTTTCTGACAGTCGACTTGTATTCACACAATTATAAGCAATAAACAACCTTTAAAAGAACTGTCACAGGAAAAAGAGCGAGTTCCTCGGGAACTGTTGTAACTTTCACAATTAAAAGCAAGAAACAACCTTAGAAGCGTGCACGCTTCTATCTGATTGAGTTGTTTTTGGATGCTGAATCTTGGCTAGAAGAGCTCTGTCAGATCACATTTTTAGCCATTTTGGCTTGACGGGTTTTTTCCCAGCAGCCTTAGGCTCTTGTGGTACTGGAGGAGGAGCTGTCCTTACAGGTTCCAGTGCAGTCTGGACCGGCTCTGCTGGCTCAGGTACAACATCCAAACCTTTCAAAGACATAACCTCTTCCTGGAGGAAGGGACCAGAACTGAAAGCTGCATTATCCTCTCCATTTGGCTTATCGTATGAAAAATACACGATTGCACCAGGAATCAGACCGGCCGAGTAAAAATCCTGTGACAAGTCTTTGATTTCCTTCTTTGGAGGAGTAGTATACAAGTAAAAGGGTACTTCTGGCTGAGCAAGCACTCTTGAGAGAAGATCAAATAAGCTCTGAATCTTTTCAGATGGATGAAATACCACCTCCAATGTATGATTATCAGGAAAACGAATCCTAATTGCAGTTTTTGTTATTCTTGACCTGCGAGCAGCTTCTTCTGCTTCTCGAATCTTTTTCGTCTTTAAATATTTATCTTCCCTCTTTGTAGGCAGAAGTCGATAATAATCCTCTGTAGTGAACTCATAAAAATCATCTGTATCCTCATCATTAGACGCTTGAGGCAACAACGAAGAGACTACCGATGTTTCAAACACATGGAGGTCATGCCCGAACTTCTCTTTAACAGCTGCAAACTTGGCCTTAGCAGCTTCAGCTTCCATGACATCAACTGTGGTAAGTCTCCTTCTCTTTAGATGCAAAGGGGAAGAACAATCCACGATCATCAGTGCATTCAGGGAACCCAGTACAGAGAGAGAGTTGATGACCAATATAGACCCACTGTTACTTTAAACTCCTGTTGACCAAAAAAAGGATTAAAAAAGATGAAACCATTTTCTTTCGCATACTTGATTCAGTAAGAGAACTAATACAGTACAGAATCAACAAAATTTGATGCGTATATGGAAAATCAGAACCTTTTACGATGAAATTTCAAGCAAGCAACAACAAAACAAAACAGGACAACGTTGGAGCATTACAAGAACAGTGAAGCTTAACAGAAAGCACATGCAACCATGCCAGAAAGAATAATCCCTAAAATCCTAATCTCAAGAATTGAAAGCCAGATCAAGAATTTAAATATTGGAATCTCGAATCAAACCACAGTTTGAGACCCTAACAATAATCGTTAACAAAAATACATGATCAATTAACCTACAAGTAGACGATTATCCAGTTCGAGATCGATTTGGGAGTGAGATAAATTTACCCGTTGAAACCAGATTTCGACTCTGCTGAGAAGAGAGAGAAGTGCTTCTTCTTTTTGCGTGTCAGGAGAAAGAAGTTTGCGAGGACGAGATGCGGAATGGATAGCTGGATTCCTTCCAGCTGGTAAAATCTCCGAATTAGACCGAGAGTGTAGTGAATGTCTGGGGAGGATAACCGGCTTTCCAAGTTTCTTTTCGCGTAAAAAAAATAGTGTTTTTCTTTTACAAAACCAATTTGAAAAAAATAATTGAGGATTTGAGTTCAATTGTCCCTAAAATCAATATAAAGAATAGATTGTTGTTATTGAAAAAGTATCCTTGGCGATATTCTTATTTAATCATGTTAGAATATACAAATGCATTTTCTATCACATAAAAAATAAATATAAATTAAATAAAAAATTATCAAAATTAAAGAGAAAAACACTTTATCCTCAAAACTAGCACTCCTACAAGTCAATCACCTCGTTTTTTTTTTTAAAAAAGATAAAATTTATGTTCCTCAAAATACAACTACTTGTTTTTTTAATTAAAAAATAAGTATAAAAATTTAAAAGAAATATGAGAGAGAACTTAAAAATAAAAAATTATTATTATTATATCTATCTATTCATTGACTAAATATTGGTAGATACTATAGCTTGAGCTTGTAATTTTTTTCTACAACAACGTAGTTGGTAAATTAATTGGACATCCAAATCAGATTAAAAATTTATATTTATATGCGAATATCATCTCATTATTAGCAAAAAGCCGTTTTAGAGATGACATCCGGTTATTTTATTATTTATATAAAAAATAATTCATGTTATGTAATAAAAATGAAGAGTCTATGTTCCTATAATAACACGTGGCATTCTTCATATGAAGGTTTTTTAAGTTTATCTTATATATGGCATTTCGATGATAAATTTTTCTCTTTTAAAAAAAAAAAAACTCTCATGACAAGGGAGAAAAAATGATAAGTCTTACCAATATTTTATAAGAAAAATAAGATAATCTTTTAATTATTTTTATTTGTTAACGTGTCTTAATTATACTAATTATGAACGCATTCTAGACATAGAACAATGAGAATCAACATTTAAAGTGGATTTTATAATTGATACATTTAAAAAAACATATAATTTAAAGTAAGATATTTTTTTAAAAAATACAGCCACAATACAAATACCAGCAAAATCTAAATAGCCTGGCCCAGAGGCCCGAACATACAAAAATAAAAAATAAAAAAATTGATTATAATAACAGAAGATGGCAGAAGAACAGCTGTCGTTCTGGCTGGGGTGAAAAGAAAAAAAGAGAAGAGACAGATGTATAAACAGGAGTGGAGCTAGGAGTTTTAGTTTGAAAAGTTCAAACCTGCGAACCCCTTCATTCCGCCCGTGCCTGGAAACCAAGAGGAAGAGGATAGAGAGAAGAAAAAAGAAGAGAAATTGAAGAAAAGATGGATGGGTTGCTTGAGCACTGCTAGGGCTTCAACTCTACAAGCAACGAACTAGGAGGAGGAGCTTATCGGGATGAATTTGATGACAACAAGGAATGTTGTCGTTAAAGCTACAACGACACCGCATGCGTAGTCAAATTTTGATGGTCCTGTTCCACACATTAGCACGTGTAATTCACGTACGTGTCCAGCAATCTTAAACTAGGAAAAAGTTGATGATTCTGTTTTTTTAAATGAAGTCCATGATTCTTCAACCATTTTTTTTTTATGCGTTGAAGATTGTGATAGATATGAAGATTTAAAATATTTTATATTTAAAAATATTTAAAAATATTTTTACTTTTTTTATATTTACATATTAAAATAATTTTAAAATATAAAAAAATTATTTTAAATAAAAAAATTAAAATACATGATTTACAATGTGTTTCCAAACATTCATTCAATTTCTAGATTAGATTGGTCGAGAGGAAGAATATATATATGTATATATATTTTGTCACGCATACAACCCATATCGCTCATGCTAGTATCACGAGGAGCGCGCCTGGTCTTTCATTCTACAAGCTATAGTATGGGTGCACGAATTGTACACGCGCTCATTACAGGGATAAAAATAATATTTTTTTAACATTAATATATCAAAAAAATAAAAATAAAAATTTCAAAAATACAGTTAACTTGTAATCATAACCAGAATATATATGCTCTTTAAATTGAAGCAGAAGATTCAACCTGATCAAATTATTTTTAGAGGGTTATATTGAAGGAAATGCTAATGGTATAGTGATATAAAATGGGGACTGTTGCATTCCCTAGCAACGAGACAGTAACAGATAATCCGAACAATGCCCTGGTCTCTAAGGGAAATTATAATTACAGATTATAAAAGAAACCGAAAGAGCTAGGGTTCTTGAACAGTGGCAATCAATGTTGCCCATGCTCAGATTATTGTTCATCTTTGCGGTGCCTTTTTACTTTCTAATTATCTCACTTTATTTCTTTCAATTTCATCGAATTAGGCTACATTAATATTGTTTTGTGTGTTAGGATTTTGTTTCATCTTCTGTCATGTCATTTATGCAAAGTGCCAAGAATAATTTTAAATTAAATTGAAAATCAATATTATAAAACATAATTAAACAAAACTGACAAAAATTAAATTAATAAAAATTAAATTTAATACAAAAAAATCTTTTTTTATTGTTCAAAATGCGCTGAAAAAATTAAAATGTTCCTTAAAGTTTCAATTCATATACTATCTTGTTTTTTTTGTTTTTTTGTTTTTATATTTATAATCCGACCTTTATTTTTTCACATTTCAAACCTTAATATCTAGATAGAAGGAAAGAACAATCAATAAAATTGAAAAGAAGAACACACAAGTGTGTGTATATATAACTATTTAATTTACTTGAAAGAACTTAAATGAAAATGGTTTTGTCATTTAAATATGCTATGAAAAATAGATTAAAATTCATAAATTGTGTTTTAACTCAATTTAGTTTATAATTTTTAAATTAATTGAATGATATTTTAAATTTAAAAATAATTCTAAATAAGTTTTATTGGACATTAGACAAGTTGAAATTTAAGATTTTTAAATTTAATTACTCAAGCCCTAACCTTCTCAGCTGCTCTGGATGAATTAGATTTGCATTAAAAAATAACAAGTTGCTCGTTAATTTTTTTTTTAAAAAACTGGACAAGTGACATTAAAAAAAAAATTCAAGCACGTAAACCTAATTTTATAGACCGCGTGCACAAGAACTGTTTTTTTGAATGCCAATGCGTGGGACCCATTCTTCAAAGCGAAGGCATGCTCGACCTGTTTGTTAAATAAACCACTCGCATTGTTTTATTTCTAATTAAATCTATTAGAATAATATTTAAACAATTAAACCAATTTCAAAAACATTATAGTTTTTTTTCAATATTAGTAATTATTTTATGAATAATTATACATTAACTTAATATATAGATTTTCTTTTTAAAAATTACTTATTGAAATCTAATAAGAATAGAATATTTATTCTGTTTTTATTAATTTTGATTTTTTTGTATAGCCTTTTTATATTTATTACTCTTAGATTTATTTATATAGATTCAAAAAAATAATTGATTCTTAATTATTTTTATTTTATTATGACAAAATATTTTTTTATGTAAATAATAAATTTTTATTTAAAAATTTTTATAAGAAAAAACATGTTTCTGTAAAAAAGAAAAGAAAAGAAATTGCATAAATAAAAAAACTTTTTGATTACAAAGATACACCTACCTCGTTATAATTCTTGCCAATATTTTTAGTTGTCATTAATTTTTCTTCAATAAACCATATTGCTAATAAGAAAAACTTGTTAGTGATAAAATCAATAAATAAAAATTATATGTATGAAAGAAAATAATTTTGACTGAAACAACGTCTGTCTTTTTAAAATTTTAATCTTTTTTAATGTATATTTTAATTTTTATTTAATTAAAAAATATTTTAAAATATCACATGGGATTGTGCGAGCATTATATTAATTAAAATTAAAAGTAATTCTACTTCCAATCGTAGATTATTTGTAAGCTTTTTTTTTTGTTTTTTTATTTTTTTTTATATTAATATGGATATCCGGGTCAGCTTACGTGTACCACGACTAATATCATGGGTCCTAAAATTAACGACCATGTAAGTCTTTAATAGCTATCATATGAACAATAAGAACTCGAATATAAGACTACAGAAAAAACAAACCTTTTAATTTTAAATTACCACTTAGTTATTACCTAAATAATTTTCTGTTTTTTTATCTTTTTTTATCTTGATTTGCCATACGATGTGTGCTATTTAATTAACCAGTCCTCTCTCTCCTCTACTAATCCCACTCCCTCTCCCTCTCTATCTAGAATCTTCTTCGATCGTTACAAAGCAAACTGCTTACATTTATCTCTCTCTCCTGCACACAAACACAAAAGCAGCTCCAGATCTCATCAAAGCAAGTCAAACTACAGGTAATATGTTCATTTCCAAATTTCATGGCCTCTGTTTTTTCTTCCAAGTGGCGAAGTCAACTCACCTGACTGTAACATTTTACGTTGTTTTCATCTTTCATTAACCTATTATTGATTGATTATACGAATCGAACAAATTTGTTAATTTGTGCATTTTTCGCAGGACTTGCTAGTTCTAGTAATGGAGGAGATTCCAAGCCAATCGATTGGTAATTTATTATTTTTCTTCTTCTTTTTAATCGAACCTGGATAGCGAATGGAATGCTATTTTGTTTTTTCTTGATCAAGTGAATGACGTAAGAGAACAAATAGCGATTTTTTTCATGTGTTTTTTTGCTCTATTTTCTACGGAGTGTTTAAAGTAATGAAGTAAAACCTGTTGTTCCACGTGTTGTCGTGTTTGATTCTGATGATGTCTCAATATCTAAAATCCAAGATATATAAATAATAAGTTTTTAAGTGTTTAAGATAGGGGTTAATTAGTATCTAAATGTTTATTCTTATTATTGTTTTATAATCTATTTTAAGAGATAAAATTTTTTGAATCTTTTCTTGGATGATTTAAGGAGTATTTATACCCTTGAATCTTGTTGTTTTCAGAGCAGGAAAGGACTAGAAAATCCTTTATTTTTTATGATATTAACGGGGGATAAATATCTTTTACATATTATTAATGAGATGGTAAGTATGATAGGTTTTTTAAGAGACCTTATATACACCTATGAATATAGAGGAATCATTACATTATATATGAATGGTTTATGTAATTATTCTAGATAGAGAGATATGGTGGTTTATCATGTCTTCAATACTTTCAATACTTTAAATTAAGAGGATTGTCTAGGATCAAATATATTTTAGAATTTGGTAATGGTCAAATCCAAATGCTTTGGATTTGACATGTTTGTGAAACCATGTTGCCTTGAGTTTGGCTAACTGCCGTACCCAAGTACTTTAGGTCTGACATGTTTACAAGTCTAAGCTTTTTGGGTCTGACATGTTTGTTAGATTCATTTTGTTTTTAAAATTATTTTTATTTATAACATCTATAACTAAAAAATGTTGACTCATCATATTATAACTTGCTTTAACGGCAAAAGAAGCATAAACAAACTGAATGGTTACTGTCCTTTTATTTTTTTTTTTCAGGCAAAGATGATGAAAATGAAATGGCTATGGAAGAAGCTGCGGTTGTGCATGGTGAGCCTTTGCAAGATGGGAATCATCCTCCGAAAGTCGAATCCGCTGTTGAAATACTTCAAGAGAAAGTCACCAAGCAAATCATTAAGGAAGGTCATGGTCAGAAGCCATCCAAATATGCAACATGCTTTTGTAAGTTACATTTTTTTCCCTTTCCTTTTTGGGTCACAGTCACGTTCATTACTCTAGAAAAGTAGAAGTTACAATTCTAAAAATAAATAAAAGCTATACAATCATATCATGCAGGAGTTAGAATTCGTAAAATAACTAAAAGCTACACAATCATACCATTAGGAGTTACAATTCATAAAATAATTGAAAGCTATACAATCATATCATTATATGATTTCTGATCTTATGTTTGTTATGTTGTCAGTGGACATCTTCTGTATTGATAGTTGTTTCAGTACATTGTCAAAATATTTTTTAAAATGAATTGAATTCATTCATGGTATGACCTTTATCTCCGATATGTTACAGAAGGCCAACAACAACTTATTAGGTATTTGGACTAAGAAGTTTTAACACTTTGAGCTTATTATTGTCATGCACGGTTATTACAGTCTCGGTCCAGCTAACCATATAGCTTTTGAGGTAGAAAATTCTGCAAATGATTCTGTAACTTGGCTGTGCAACAAGCAAAATAACCATGTTAGTTATTTTGGCTTTTACTGGACTAGTTGTGAAAGCAATAATATATTAGCAGGTGTTATTAATCTTGGAGGAGCTAGGCCTTTTATTTGCGTGATTGTTCTTGTCTCTAATCTTGCATTGCTGTAATGTATTATTTGTTGCCCAGGGTTGCAGTGCAGCCGTTGGTGTTATGTGTGATGTTTGAGATTTTATTCTTCATGGATCTTCTATGTATCGGCCTAAACTTTTGGGTCGAGTGCCCTAAAAAAGAATTTAATATGCATGCACATTTTATTTCATAAATGTCTTACAGAAAATCTTCACTGTGTAAACCTAAAATTCTGAATAACTGCATGTGGGCAATGACACTTCTTAACATTGACTGAAGTCCCCAGCATTCGGTTGGAAATGAGAAAGCATACATGTGTGTGTCTGCAATTGTACACATTTTGTTTCTGAGATCACTTACTAAATAATGGTGATTCTCATATGCGTTTTGTAACCTAATACTCCGAGTAATTGCAACTGCATGACAGTGCACTACAGGGCATGGACAGAAAGCACTCAGCACAAGTTCGATGATACATGGCATGAACAACGACCATTTGAAATGGTTTTAGGAAAAGGTATATGCCTATGTCATTCAGATTTTAAAGTCTTCAAATCCACTTCATTCTGTTTCTTCTTTGGAAGCTTCGCATTCTGTTCTTGTTCTTAAGCTAATCTAGTTTAAATTCTGCAATTTCCATACATAACTGTCAGTATCCATGATTTCATGGCAAATGCTTGACAGTTAACTATTCTGTCAATGAACGGTGATTGAACCATTATCTTTTTTATATGGGTGTAGAGTTGGACTTGTACCAATAATGACTCTAGAAGCATTTTGCAATGCCGTGATTATGACTAAACAGGAATCTAATAAAAGAAACTAGTTAGATGGTTATACATTGCAACAGATACAATGTGCATGCATCTTGGTCCATTTATGGTTTAATTAAATCATGTTGCTATCTTGCTGCTGAATGTATCGCCGAACATTGATGGTTCACATCCACAACAGAGAAGAATGAAATGGCGGGTTTAGCTGTTGGTGTTTCCAGTATGAAGGCTGGTGAACGCGCCCTCTTACATGTGGGCTGGGAATTAGGCTATGGGAAAGAAGGGAGCTTTTCTTTCCCAAATGTTCCTCCCATGGCAGATATAATATATGAAGTCGAGCTTATTGGATTTGATGAAGTCAAAGAAGTAAGTTACATCTTATTGATTTTGCAAGTACATAGTTTTTATTGTTGAAAACTTTCGGTTCAAAATATAATGGCTCTATCTGATTTGATTGCTAATATGATGAATCTACGTTGGAGATGCATATTGTAGGGGAAAGCTCGTGGTGATATGACTGCGGAAGAGAGGATCGGTGCAGCAGATCGAAGAAAAATGGATGGAAATTCTCTATTTAAGGAGGAAAAACTTGAGGAGGCTATGCAGCAGTATGAAATGGTACATTTGTATGAGTTGAATTCCTTAAGTAGCATTGCAGTTTTTGTAGTTCGTTTTCTTATTTTTGTCATTCTTGACTAATTCTGGTGGCTTCTGTTCATGTCAGGCAATTGCATATTTGGGCGATGACTTTATGTTTCAGCTGTTTGGCAAGTACCGGGACATGGCATTGGCAGTGAAGAATCCATGTCATCTTAACATGGCGGCTTGTCTGATCAAGCTTGAGCGCTATGAAGAAGCCATTGCACAATGCACCATTGTATGTATACTTTAATGGGTCAATTTTTCATTTTGCAACTTTTTATTTCCAATGTCAAATAAGTTTGGTTTATTTATGAAATTGGCAAGGCAGTAATCTAATGCGATCAATCAGTCAGATTCTCATCATTTTCCTTTGTGTCGTGTGTGTGGGGCTATCTTGTTGTCTGTGCAAAGTGCACTGGAAAACTATGGATATTGAATTTATTGCTAGTCATTTTGAAGAAAAATGTCTTGTACATGTATTTGGCGCCTCAGAAAGCCTAATAACATTCCGGCTTCTCCATATGGTCAATTGTTGTTTAGTTTTTTTTTTTTTTGCCAGTACTGGTGAACATCCTGGCATCTTCATGCGTTCAAATTAAATTTGGGATTTGGATTTTCTAGATCATTACGTATCTAATCAACTGAGTAATGGATTCACAGGTATTGGTAGAGGATGAAAACAATGCTAAGGCTTTGTTCAGAAGAGGGAAAGCCAGGGCAGAGCTTGGGCAGACAGATGCTGCCCGGGAAGACTTCCTCAAGGCACGTAAACATGCACCTGAAGACAAGGCAATTTTGAGGGAGTTGCGTTTGCTGGATGAGCATGATAAAGCTATATATAAGAAGCAAAAGGAGATATATAGAGGGATTTTCGGACCACCACCACAGCCGAAACCCAAGCCAACTAATGTGCTGATTCGCACATGGCAGTGGTTAATCCTCGTCTGCCAATGGCTGCTATCACTGATTTATCGCCTCTTCAGGCGTGAAAGGCACAAAGCCGACTAACTATAGGTCAACATGTGAGTGAACAATGCATGAACCCGGATCTACTAAATTAAAGATTTACTGATGACTTTAAAATCTCTGCATGCCAAAGCTCTCACTAGCTCTAATGTTCCTGTTCCATTGAGATCCGCGTCCCATGAGCACTTGCCTGGTCGCACTTGCCAGTTTTGATTATTGATATATCAAGATAAATTAGCAAGATTGGTGAATCAAATACTTTTGTAGATAGCTCAAGTATTTTATTCTCGGTGCAAATTGGATGTTCCGTATTTGGTCTCTTTACCTCTTCTGTACCGTACAGAAGGTCTGTTTAGCACTGATGGGGGGTTCGATTAATCCGATTTCTGGAAGCAAAACTATTGCTTTTTGGAAGCAGATTGCTGCACCAGTGATGGTTTGCGTTTTCAGTGATCACCATTCAAGGTGTTTTTATCATTTGCAGGTGTCCCGAACCCAAATCCAAATCAATGAAATATGAGTTTATTTATCGGCAATTTCTGGACAAATTTGGAGGAGATCGTTCTTTGAGCAAATTGGAACGTGTACCGGACATTCTGTGGAAATCAATGTAACAGCTGCTGGAAAGTGGAAACTCTTGAATGGTGCTTAATGTTGCTGTGGAAATAAAAAACGATGAGACGTTAATCTCCGAGAGCCAAGACAAATCTTTGACTATCAACGTTCAATTTGATCTACATAACGTGAACAAGATTAACAAATACAGCTTTATACTACTTATTTTATTGTCTATTTGTTGAGGAAGTCCCCCAAGAAATATTGAACAAGAATTACAGAAAAGAACCGGAAAAATCCAAGCTACTAACAAGATCATCGCAGCATCCATCTGCCTAAATAACCAAGATGCAGAACAGGCATGATGGTTTAGCAGTCTACCATTGCTTGTGCATGGACATCCAAGCACAATATGCACAGACAATCTTTTGGGACATGTACACATAAACAGCAAATGACAAGCTCATCAGCATCACGTCTTTCCAATCACCCTTCCGCTTAGGGCTCAAATTGTCCTTCAATCCCTTCCCAAAGTTCTCTACACTGCCAAAGAGCTGCCTCACCAGTTGCTTGTCTTGCTTGATTTCTTTCTTTGGTTTTGAGCTGGAGGTGTCTAATGGCTCGCCTCTTTGGCAAGACAAAAGAAGGAGGATTCTCGGGCAGTTTCTGGTTTTCAGTTCTTGAATTGAACTATAACTACCATGGAGAGAATGAACTATTGAGAGAGCTGCCATGGAAGACGAACAGATGTAATATTAGAAATGGTGATGTTATGGTTGTTGGTGGTGTGGAGGGGTGGAGTAGAAAAAAATGGCTTTGATCTTCATCATGTAAGCTTGATTGTGGAGTTGTATATGTTTGACCGGAAGTTTTGTCGCTTCATTACTACAAAAATATCTTGGCATGGCAAAGCAAATATTTGCCTCAAGTTTTCTAAGCTTCAAGGAAATGGATAAGTCACAACAGTTGTGCTTTAAGTTGGATAAACAGCATGTGAGTAAGCTGCGGCACGCTTGAAACTAATTGGGTCATTCTGGGCTTCTAAGCTCATAGCCCAACGCCATTGAGGACCCTTGCTGCTGCTTCTTTCTTCCTCCTCCTCCTTTGGTGACATTTCTGTTGACGGTAAAGGGCACGGCCTTCTCTCTCTCTCTTTTTTTTATTGGAGAAGATGTTGAGCTTGATCGAACACGATGAGATTTGAGGGAACAGTTTTTTCACGTTAATTTTCTCCATCGACTGCTCACTTACTAGAAGTTATACCGAGAGATAAAAAGAAAAACCTGTTTTCTTTTTGAAGGTGGAGATGGACTTCAACATTTTTAACCATGTCTAGATCACTTTTAAGTGATTTAAATGTAATTATAACTATATAATTGGTGTTAAGTGGTAAGGTTTTGGGATTAAAAAATTTGTTTTTTTTATAATTTCAGGTTTTAAAATTGAATATTTGATTGCTCATATAATGACTACTTACATAGTCGTTGACTTCAAGGTCCATAAAATTAGTTATAATGCGTGCAAACTAACCCGGACATCCATGTTAATAAATAAAAAAAACTAAAAATATAATTATAAAACTCGGTTGCGTCGAGGTCATCTCGTGGGGCAGATAACTTTACTTAATCTATCTAAAATAATATTATTTTGATATTTTTTTAAAAAATAAATAAATTAAAAATAATATTATTTTGGATACAAAATTAAAAGATTAAAATAATATCATTTTAAATAAAAATATTAAAAAAATTCCTCCGAATTAACTAGTTTAAATTTTCTTTAAATTTAACTAGGTTAGTCAAGTTTAAAATTAACTAATTAAATCATATAAATTTAACTAGATTAATTTATAAATAATTAAAAAACACCCCATGAGCTAAGCTCTAAATTAACCTACCAAGTTTGATAAACAGTGACTTCTAAAATATAAAAGACATTTTAATAAAAAAAATTCAATATTAGATGGGATCAGGAGTATAGTTGTTAAGTGTTAATTTAGAATTTGATAATTAGATCATGGGTTAATATAAAAATTAATTTAAAATAAAACATAGCTCTAGTTAAATATTAGATTAGCTCTAGTTAAATATTAAATAATCAGGTTGATCTATCAGGATTAATAATTATAGCTAGAAGATAAACACATTAACTTAGTAGTCATTTCATATAATTTTTACTTTTTAATTTTTAAAAAAATTAGATTTGAATAAAATATATAAAATTGTTTTTTTTTTTATTTTTGTATTTGATTTCAAAACTAAAAAAAAAAGTTTCCAAATATCGTATCAATCACTGTTGGGTTTTTTTGTCCAACAAAAAATACAAAACAAGTAAATTTTATGTTCTATCTTCAAGATCTTAAGAACACAAATGCAAATGATACTGAACGATTTCTTTAAGAAATTATTGCTGGAATTAGAATTCATGTGGCAAATCTTTCTTCTGCGGGTGATCAAGAATCAGAGAAGCAATCACATCGATTCGTACTCGGTGGAGCCCACATAGGCCATTCAAACAACAGAACCCTTATCTTCTTCCAGAGCCGAGTGGCCCAAGCCTGAAATTTCCTTTTCAAATTAGAGAAGGACTCAACAACCAATTGAAAAGCATGCAGATTCTCAACTGAACAGTCAACTAAACCATGTATCAGTACTAGCTTCTTACTATTTATCAAGAGATCACGGATTCCTTGAAATTCGACTCTTTTCTTTCCCTTCATCCGTAATCAATTAATAACTTAATGCCTGTTTGTTTTTCTGGCAGTTGAAATGTTTTTCTATAAAAAAAATTTAATATTATTTTTAGATTATATATACTGATGTTAAAAATAAATCTTAAATAATAACAATAAATTATTATTTTATTATATTTTTAAATAAAAAATATTTTAAAAAATAACTAGTTGGATATTCATAAAACAAACATTAATTTCTTTTAAGTATTTTAAATAGTGGACATTTTTCTTTACAAAATGCACAGACAACTTACATTGACTCAGATTCTGAATAGCCCGCTACATAGACCATTAAAAAATCGACCTCACAAGTCGTCAACTTATCTCTTAAGGCATGGCCAAGTGGCCCAAGTCCTTGACTCTCGTTCCGTTTTCTATTGGCCCTCCTCCTCCACTGCAAGGACACCTTCCATGTATGGCCTTTTGTTTGACTAAAAGGTTGTTCGGTATTATAATAATAATAATTTTTTAAAATATTTTTTATTTTAAAATATATTAATATAAATCATTTTATTTTTTAAAAAATTATTTTTAACATCAATATATTAAATTAATTTAAAAAAATTAAAATAATATTAATTTAAATTAAAAAAAACATATCTAAAACTCAATAACAAACACACCCTCAACATAACAAAAAATAACGTGGTGGCAATTAAAATTTATTTATTTTTGTTTTAACAGTGCTGTTAAAAAAATTTATGTTTTTAAAATTTTAAATTATTTTAATATATTAATATAAAAAATAATTGTTAAAAAATAATCAATATCAACATCACAATCAGCACCTGGTTGTCAAACGGCACCTAATCAATCGGGAATAACCACTAATGTACGCATATGAGAAAATTCCAAAAACTTGAAGAGTCTAGAGATGAATATTAATTAAATGTGTTTTGTATATGACGTCAAAAGTCTCTGCAAGAGTCAAACCGTCCCTGGTGTTTATTCTTTTCGCCTTTCAAGACAGTGCACGAGTAGGGATGGACACAAAGTCGCTGCGTGCTGGAAACACGTGTAACTCACTGATAACGTGTAAGGTGTAGATTTTGAGTGGTGGTATTTGCTTTAAATATTGAAGTACAGGGCGATTGGGTTTTCTGTTGCAAAGTAAATGCAGCCTCGAAGGGCAAACCTAGACAGAAACCATAGCTGGCCGGCCAATAGGAGAACCTTATTATACGTGTTTTCGGAGTGACATGACAGAAAGCAAGAGCCATTACACCAGTTACACGAAGACACGTAACAAGTACTTCTTCTTTTTGTGACTTGCAATAATTTTTTCCTTCTCGGTAGAGAGCAACAGCAGCGTGCACGTCGTTTTTTATTCTCGGCAGAGAAAATCATAACTAGGGCTCAGTGCACGTCGTTTTTTAACCTTTTTTATCGTTGTTTGCAAAGACTCCTCCACTACGTGGAATCCACGTTGTTAAAAGGGTGTAGATTTTGACTGTAATAATCCAGATTGTGCTACGACTCCTCCACTGTAACGGCACCTCAAGGTTTGACGGTGCTGGGTGGTGCCCTCCATTTCCCGCAGGAACAAGGTGATTCTATCTGTCGAAGTGCCGCGGCTGTCCTTCCGAAATGAAAAAACAGCAACGGGAAGAGGCGGCGCTCAATTTCACTTGCCTGGATTCCTCTTCCGGCGTTCCATGGTTTGAAAAGAAGTGCCTTTCCATTGAAAGATTTTCCGGGCCAAACTTTGCCAACAAGCAACAGAGAAACGCCATCAGATTCCTGATTTGAGGCCAATCTCCAGCTTATCGCTTCTCCTCCGGGATCTCTGCCTGTTCCCGTGGACGTATTCATAACCTAGAGAAAGAAAACCAATGTAACAGAACCACCGGTAAAAATGATAATAAGAGAAGCAGAGAAAAACGAGCTCCTCGTCAAACACTTTCATTTATAAAAAAAACAATTCAATAAAAAATTATTTATAAGAGAAATTTTATTCCAAGAGGTTAAATAAACACAAGTAAAGAAAATACAAAACAGTCGGCGCGCGAGAATTGTTCAAAGTTTTTTATTTATTTATTTTAAAGAGTATTATTTTATTTTTAAAATTTCTTCTAACATTAAAGTTTGTGTTTGTTTCATAGAAGGAGATTGATAAATAAAAAAATAATTTTTTATAGTTAAATTTTATGCATAATTAAGTTTTACGGTACCTAACCATAAATTCAATCATAAAAATAAAAATAATTTAAAAATATATAAAAATTAAAAATTAAATTTTTACGAAACTCTAATTGTACCTGCTTCAAAGTTCAAAGTTCAAATGAACATTAGTGTTTACAATTATAATAATGATTTTTTTAGTATATTTTATTTATAAATATATTAAAATAATATTTTTAAATAATAAAAAAATTAATTTTCAAAAAATTCAAAAACAATTTTTTACGTAAAAACAGACGCATCCAGATCTCCCTCCATGTCTCTCCCCAAACTATATTGAAAAAAAAATCAACCAGCAGTTTAACTGCGTTGACTGAAATAAGGTTCAAGAAAGACAACAAAACGGAGACTCACAGCACCCTTTGCTTTCCCAAATCTGACCTCTCTCCTTCCTTATTCACTATTCCTACCCCATACCTTACAACTCCACCGCGGCATCCTCTTATCTCTGCCCTCTCGCGGGTCACTTTCCTCTATCGTCTACCGGATCGACCAGTAATTAGTCTCTCTCCATCCACAACTACCTCTAATCTTCAGTTTCAGCTTCTTCTTTTTTTAAATGTTGTTAAAAATCTTCAGCCTGTTTTCTTAAAGCTGAAACTAATTTACAGATGAGCCGTAGCTTTCGCTTTGTAATATGTAAACTATTTATTATAAGCCTGATCCCTAAATTTAAGGTTTCCAAGCTCTTAATTTTACTATTTTAAATCATTTCTGTGAAATTGTTTGTTAGTTTCAAAATGAAGAGATTAAGATCAAGTGATGATCTTGATTCTTATAACGAGAAAACCTCAGTCAAGGATTCAAATCCAAGTAGACCGTCTAGAAGTTTCTATTACAAATCCGATAATGCGCGCAAAGGGTTGATTTCCACGTCATCATCCTCGACCCGGTATGATCGAGACCGATCTATTGATGATGATAATAGAGAGAGCACCAGAATGGTTAGGAAGCGATCAGATCATGAATTTGATAGCTTTGATCGAAGAAAAGGGACAGGGTTAGGGTTTGATAGGTATGGCAATGGAGGAGGTAGCGGTAATAGTAGAGAAGGGTATGGTGGAAGTAGTGGTAGTGGTAGTGATAGGGTTATTCTTCGATCGGAGAGCTTTTGTGGGTCGAGGAGGGATTTTCCGAAAGGGTTTAGGTCGGAGAGGGAAAGGTCGAGGAGAGAAGGAAGTGTTTCGTCGTGGAGGAGGTTTGGGGGTAAGGAATTTGAGGAGAATAGAGGAGTTAGTAGTAGAGGTGGAAATGAGGAGAGGATGGGGAGTGCTAGGTCGTCTCCTAAGGGTTTGAGAGATGTTGTTAGGTCACCTTCTTGGTCGAGGGATTCAGGGAGTGAGCAAACTAGGGTGGTACGAGGAAGTGTTTGTGGGAGGGATGAGGGGAAAGTGAAGTCTTCAAATTCTAAGTCTAGGTCGTCACCCACATGGTCGAAGGATTCGGGGAGTGAGCAATCGAAGAGTGTGGAAGTGGGGAAGAAAAGTGAAGCGGAGACAAAAAGTGCTGAGGTGGAGGCTAAAAGTGCTGAGATGGAGGTGAAGAGTGTCGAGACTGGGAATAATAGTGAAATGGAAGAAGGGGAGCTTGAGCCAGAACCTGATTCAGTTCCTAAAGTTGCTAAGGAAAATGAGAATGATAATGCCAATGAAAGACGTGAGGATATTATCGAAGATACTGATCATAGGAAGGTTGAGATTGAGTCCGAAGTTAAGGATCAAGTAAATGAAGAGGAGAAAAGGCCCGATGAAGTAAATGTTCACGAGGGGAAGGATGTGGCTAAGGAAGTTGATGAGACGCGAAATGTTGAGGAGAGTTCCAATGATAATGCTAGTGTCACGGAGGATGAAGTTGGTAATAGGGTTGCTGGTGAAGATAACAAGGACAACCAGAGTATGAAGGAAAAAGTCGAGTGCAAGGAGGAGGAAAGTAAGAATATAGCTGTCGTGGAGTCTCAGAGCTCGGAGAAGGATAATAGACAAGGTAAGGGTATCGATCTTGAGGTGAAGGCAGAGGAGGTTGAAGTGCCAGAGTCAAATAAGGAAATTGTTAAGGAGAATGAAGGAGCTGAAGTGAATATAAATGCAGTGACAGGGATTTTGAGTCAGAACTTGAAGGACAAGGGCAAAAGTGTCGTTATTTCACCAACCAACGATGTTGATTCTGCAGAAGATGGTGCATGGGTCGAAAGAGAATCGAGAAACGTTGCCATATTCGGGAATGGGGAAGACGATATGGAAGGACCTAGTACTCGGGGATTTGAGTTGTTTACTAGCTCCCCTGTTAGACGAGTTGAGAAATCAGAGCAATCGCGTGGTAGTAAGTCAAAAGATGAAAAGCTGCTGTTGGAACCGCTTGATCTTTCTCTCAGCTTACCAAATGTTTTGTTGCCTATTGGTGCAACCGGAGACACGACCCAGGCTCCTGGTTCTCCAAGCCATGGGAGAAGTGTTCACTCCTTCAGCTCCTTCCAAACAAATTCTGATGGGTTTACTGCATCAATGTCATTTTCAGGTTCTCAGTCATTTATTCATAATCCAAGCTGTTCTCTAACTCAGAATTCGTTGGACATGGACAACTATGAACAATCTGTTCACAGCCGCCCCCTATTTCAGGGTATTGATCAAACGAGTTGGCAGGGTCAGACTCAAAATGACTCTAAGCATAAAGATGTTCCCTTATATAAAAAAAATGTGTTGAATGGAAATGGCTCTCTTCATCAGCCTCAAGCAGTACAGGGTTTGTCAAATGGTCAAGCTTTTCAAGGAAGCTCAAAAATGCCTAATGAACTTGGAAGACAATTGAGTTTCCATAGACAGTTGTCTGGAGGGCAGGCAAGGAATCATGATGACACTAGATCCCCTTCTCAAAGTGTGGGATCCCATGATATTGGTTCGAATTGTAGCTTTGAGAAGAAGCGTGCCATGAAAGAGAAACATGGCAGTAGCCTATATAGGAGCAATAGCCAGAAGGAACGAGAGCAATTTCGGATAGGCGGAGCTGATTCTGTTGAGACTATCCTTAGCAGAATAGTTTCTGAGCCCATTCATGTGATGGCCAAGAAATTCCATGAAATGACAGCACAATCTGCATCATGTTTAAAGGAGAGCATCCGTGAGATTCTGTTAAATACCGATAAGCAAGGGCAAATATGTGCACTTCAAAGCATGCTGCAAAACCGGTCTGACTTAAACTTGGATATGCTGTTGAAATCCCATCGTGCTCAACTGGAAGTCTTGGTAGCTTTGCGAACAGGTTCTCCAGAGTATCTCCAAGTAGACAGTGGCATTTCATCTTCTCATCTGGCTGAGATTTTCCTGAACTTGAGGTGCAGAAATCTGACATGTCAGAGTCTTTTGCCTGTGGATGAATGTGATTGCAAAGTTTGTGCGAAGAAAAATGGTTTTTGCAGTTTATGTATGTGTCTTGTGTGCTCGAAGTTTGATATGGCATCTAATACATGTAGTTGGGTTGGGTGTGATGTTTGCCTTCATTGGTGTCATGCTGATTGTGCATTACAAGAAGCTTACATTAGGAATGGAAGGAGTGCCAGTGGTGCTCAAGGGACTACTGAGATGCAGTTCCATTGCGTTGCCTGTGACCATCCTTCTGAGATGTTTGGCTTTGTGAAGGAGGTTTTTCAGAACTTTGCAAAAGATTGGACTGCAGAAACATTTTGCAGAGAACTTGAATATGTCAAGAGAATTTTCCGTGCCAGTAAGGATGTGAGAGGGAGACGTCTGCATGAAATAGCTGATCAGATGCTGGCAAAATTGGCAAATAAGTCCAATCTTGCCGAGGTTTATAATTATATAATAGTTTTGCTGACTGGTAAGTTGTTCTGAATCATAAATCAATGGACCTTTTTTGTAATGTTTTTTTGGAGTGCTTTGGGTTGCTAGCTTTCTGTAGATATGTGCTGGTATGCCATGCTTTATGCTTGTTATTATCGATTAACATTGCTGTGTCCCTTTTAATTGATTCTCTATTTTTTGCTGTTGAAAGATATGTTCATTTAGTTTTTCACATTCGCTTGTAGTTTGTACCTTTTATGATATATTCTTATACTGGGGCGACTTACCATTTTGAAGATGGGGAATTTGAATGCTTTCAACCATTTCTAAAACTGCTGACATTTTAGTCGCAAAGTTATTTTTCTCTCGGCATCCTGAATGAGGAAGTTTTTAGATCATTCAGATATTTCTTGTGAACACAGTTTAATCATTTTTTCTGTATTTCAGAATGAGGAATGCCATTTTCAGCCTTTATTTTGTAGGGTGTGCCAATCTTTAAATGTGTACCAACGTTATACAGACTTCAGGACATGTTTTATTTGCTGTTTCAATTTGATGAGCTGGTTCCCATGTCAACCAGTTAGCTGCTGTGAAGATTTACTGTGTTTCTATTTTTTTTTCTTTGGAATGCTTTTTTAGTGGGTGCTTTGGCATTTTGGTCAGAAAATGTTAAAAAATGTGATCTTATTGTTATGTATGATGATAGGTAGATTAGATCAAAATGCGGTCTCTGCTTGCATGAGTTTTAATGAATTAATTCATAGCATTTGCCAATCTTAATATGATTCTGCTGTGCCATATTGAGGTTTCCATGCTATCCTATGTTATCAATGTGTTGTTTATTTATGTACTGTCTTCATTCCATTGATGTCCTCCTCATGATTGCAGAAAGTGATCCATCCAAGTTTGGCAACGCATCTGGGTTTTTCTTGAAGGAACAAGGAAATGGAAGCAATGGTGCCATTGCTGGACCTGGCCACGATGCTGCATGGTTCAAATCTGTATACAATGAAAAAAATCCTCAATTGGAAAGATCAACTAGCCTGCGTCCTAGCTTCCATTCTGACTTGAATGATAAATGCCCTGTTGAACCCGAGTTACTGAGAAGTGCCCAAAAGAAGCCCCTTTTTGATGAACTGGAGAGCATTGTTAGAATCAAACAGGCAGAAGCTAAGATGTTTCAAGCACGTGCTGATGATGCTAGAAGAGAAGCTGAGGGCCTGAAAAGAATTGCAATTGCGAAGAGTGAAAAAATCAACGAAGAGTTCACAAGTAGAATCTCTAAATTGCGCATAGTTGAGGTTGAGGAAATGCGGAAACAAAAATTTGAAGAATTTCAGGCCCTGGAAAGAGCTCACCAGGAATATTTCAGTATGAAGACGAGGATGGAAGCTGATATTAAGGATCTCTTATTAAAAATGGAAGCGGCTAAACGAAACATTACCTTGTGATCGAGATTGTGTAGGGTTTAGCATAAGAAACTGTCACCATCCCAGGTAAATTTACTCTTTAGAACTGTATTAGCCTGTTGTAATGTAGCAAGCGCCCATTTCCTGTTTCACAAATTTTAGGCGTGTCTTCGGTTTATGTTTTTCTTCCTTGAAAGCTAACATGAATGTGTACAGAAACTGCAAAATCTCTATATGTTGTAAGCAGCTCCCCTTTATGGAAGCAGCTGGAAAGAGATGATAGATCAAATTCTCATCGTCTGGAGGGATTTAAATATTGTTTTCAGGTACATTAGGGCCATTTTCTGTGAGCCGAAGAAAATATTGACCGGTTCAGATCAATTATTGCTATTTCATACATGATTTAAATAAAAAGGCCGACGCAGATCGCTTGTCTTGGTCAATGTTCTTGCACTAGCGCAGTTTTGTGTCTCTGAACTTGAATATAAATAACAATATTGAAGCAAAGGAAAGATTTGTCTGAAGAACATCTCAACTGGTTAAAGAGAATGTAGATGTGTTTTGCTCCTGGATGAACAAACCTTGACGACTTGATTACTTAGTTAGAACAATCATTGTTTCTGTTTTTCACAATCAAGGAAAATTAAAAAATAATCAAGTGACCTTTGCCAAGATGTAGAATGTGAAGTTTTTGGCCCTTTTTATCGTTAAGAGCAGGAGAGTCAAAAGCCACAGCCCAGGCAGATCAGCTATCCCCCCATGAGCACCTGTTATTATTTTTTATCCGTATACATTCTAGCATTGAAATAACACAGGCATTGCGGGTATTTTAGACACAATTTCAAAAATTAGATATATTATCAATTTTTTAATTAAGGGTTCATTGAAAACTTGAGGGTGTTACGGGGTATTAATTGCTTTTTATTTATTTTTGTTTAAAAATATATTAAAATAATATATTTTAAATATAAATATATTAAATTTTTTTATATAAACTAGTTTTTAAAATAATAATGACACGTTATGTGTTTTTTTTTATTTTTTAATATATAAGATAGGATGGATGGTGTTTGGCGCCCTATTAAATAAAAACGGGGAAAGAGCCAAGCCAATGCACGCCTAACTTTCAATCAATTGGTTCAGACTTTCATATGGTCCTTTAATCTTTTTTTATTAGCTTTGCATTCACCTGCACCGAAAACAAAATAATTAAAATGATATTTATTTTTTATTTAACTTTACCTTTGTTTTTAAATAATATTAACATTTTTTAAGATTATTATACACATGATATGCAAGAACAAAATTCCAATTTCTCTCAATGAAAATAAGTTTTTTTTTGTTATTTTTACCATATTAATTTATTCTTTTCTCTTAATCACTTATTAAATATTGAGTTGTTATTTTAATTTTTTTTTTTATCAAAACTGTTATAATATTTTTACAGAGTAGTGTTTCTGATTAAATAACAAGTTTTCATTTAAACAATTAAGGAATACATTAGTAAAGAAATAGAGGTTAGATTGAAGAGACATATTTATCCTATTTATTTTAAATGATTAAAATCTTCATGTATCTTTATTTTAATTTTCATTCTCTTTTATTAAAAAATCATTTAGCTCATTAAAAAATTTTATGAAGCAAATATCAAATTATTCTTCACAAGAAAAATTATTCTAACAGAATATTTTCAGGTAATTGTTGCCGGAAAAAAATGCGTACAATTAGTTCTTAGGGAAACGAGCTCCGGTTTCCCGTCCATAACTAAACCAACCAACCAACGTACTAGTCAGAGGAAGAATCTGAATTATCATTAGCCTGCTCAAAATCAGAGTCTTCCTTCTCGCTCTCAGAGTCACTCAACACGTACCTAGTCTGCTTCCGGTTGGCCCTCTGCGGCCTTGCTCTTGCTGGCATGTCGATGACATCAGTGTTTTCAGATGAAGAAGCTGACATCGGTTCACTATCAGTATCATCTTCCTTGTGAATTCTGCCCAACACGGAACCACTCTTCTTGTTGAATGGAGATGCCCTCACTTTCCTCACTTTCTTTTCTGGCAATATTCCTGCTCCTTCAGCAGGCTTCAACATTTCCGTTAGAAGCTTCTGACCCAATCCCTGGTACTGCTGGCTGGCTGGTCCTCTCCTCTTTGTTGGTGCAGGTGGTTTGGCTGCCTTGTCATTTGCAGCAGCAGCTTTTCTGCCCCCCTTCTTTTTTGTTTCTGGTAAAGCTTTCACTTCTACATCAGCGTCATCGTCAAGGTTTGGTTCATCGTCACTATCAGAAATCACTGAAACATTTGCTAGAGGCTTCTTCCGAGCAGCACCTCTCCTAGCTGGTACTTGTAGCACATCAGTTTCCATATCTGTGATGGTAAAACAAACCAGCCATTAAGATCACAAGTCAGGACGTCAGATCTGTGGCTTAAAACCACATCAGAGTTTGAGTAGGGGTTAAAACAACATCATTTTTCAAATGGACAGAGAAAAAACTGGTTTTTTCTACAAAACATTTTTTGAGTTTCAAAATTCAGATGTTTGATTTCTATCAAAAAATTGAAGTTTCATTAAAACAATTTTGTTGAAAGCTAAAGAAGTATAATGAGAAATAAATTGGTGAGGAAAACTTACCAGCTGATTGCTCAGGCGAAGAATCAAGTCTATATGCATTAAGTCGATCCTTCAGAGATTCTATTTCATCATCCTCATCAATGTCATCCAAAACTGGAGAGAGTTTTTCCTGCTAAAGAACAGAAACAGTAGATTGTAAGTTCCAAAGAGCTCCAATTTCATCTGTCAGCTGTTTTGTTTTCTTTTTATTTTTGGTTGGGTGGGGAATTGGAAGGATCGAAAAATGTACCATTTTAGCAGGAGCCTTCTTTGAGACTGCCCTTCCTTTGGGTTTCACTACCGCAGCAGCATTCTCCGACGAAGCTAAAGAAAAAACACTAACAGAGCTCAAGAAATTTATACAACATGTTAAGAAAGATAATTTGCTAGTAGAAGCATCTCAGCCTGCTGACCAGTTTCAATTGCAAAACTGGATGATGTTCCTGTGGTCTCAACAGATACTTCTTCGCTTATGGCTTTCTTAGTGTACTTCCGTGGATATTTAGGTGCCTGTTTAGAAACCTTAAAACCAGCTTCACCCTTTGCACCACCACCTTTTAATTTCCTTCTTGCCTCCTCTGCTTCAGCATCGTATTCATCCAGCATCTAAATGCATGTATTGCTTAAAAATCAGAGAGATGAAACAGCAAAGAAAATGACATAGCAAAGCGTAGAATATAAGTTAGAGAAAAGCAAATATGGAGTGTTGATTCGCTGCACATACATCAAGTTGCATCTCAAGAGCCTCGAGATCTTTCACCCACAAAACTTTCGGAGTTGTCTTCCTTAAACTGTCAACCTCCCCATTGAGTTTGTCCCGGTCAGCACATAGCTGTTGAACCCTTTCAAGTGTCAAGGTTCCAATTGCCATTGACAGCAAATAATCATAGTCACTAGCCCGCACTCCAGAAACATCAGGGCTGTCTTCTGCTTCTTCTGTATCGTCAGTTGCCCCAGCAACTACAGCCTTAGATTTCTTTGGAATGGGGTTAAAACCTTTCTGGTGCAACTCCAGTAACAGATCGGCTCTTTTCCTGTTGTTCACAATGATTTCCCCTCTCACAACTCCAAGGATAAACCTGACCTTGTTTTCCAATTTCAACAACTCAAATTCTAGATTTTCCAGCAGAACTTTCTGCATGCATTAGAAAAAAAGGACTGTAATTAGAACTGTTTATCAATGGGAAGTAGTTGAAAAAATTTATGGGTTCTTGTACAATTCAAAGTGAACTTACCTTCCTTGTCTCGTAGTATTCAAGCCGTAAGTGGAAAAAATTTTCAAGAACTGCGGATCGAAAGATGAAAAATGAGCATTCAAACAACGTAATGTACTGGAGAACAAAGATTAAATGACATCTAACTCGTACTTTGTTCAGGGTTGTCATATTTCTTAATCACCCCTGCTGAATCAAAGAGGTGCATGTTACTCGTGCTAATTGTGGTGGTTAATTTAAATTTCTTTAGCAAACCCTCTTGCTTTGCAACCAGCATGTTCTCTTCCGACAACTGAACTTCAAAATGTACAGCAGCATCATCACCATACTTTCTGAAATCCTGCAACCAGAACATTTTCCATTAGAAAACACAAGCATTACACAATACACTACCTGTTAGATATCAGTATTACCTTAACGAAGGGATCTTTTGGTAAATTTCCATTTTCATCTCTAATCCCCTCTGTAACCGAATTCAAAAATGCCTTGTAATCATCAGTCCATCTACGGATAGGCAGTTCAGTTATCCTGAGTGTTGTCTCATTGACTTCGTTAATGACTCCATTTACTGTGTAGCTGCAACCACCTTCCTTGGATGCACCTTTTTCAATAGTTCCTTTAAAACCTCTATACCATGGATTCATAGACTCCATCATTTCACCATTCAACAACCGCCTTATATTTGCAACAACATCCCTTGGGTTATAGTTAGGGATGAAAGTGCTCCAGCCAGTGCCGATTCCTTCACAACCGTTTACAAGGACCGTTGGTATAATTGGTATGTACCTAGACCGGAAAGGCTGTTAGGCAACATTCTTTATAAATATCACCTTGAAGGCACCAATAACTCCTTTTATTATTGAAATGAAACATTTACCAAGTAGGTTCTATGGTTTGTCCATCTTCATCCAAGTAGTTAAGAAGGCCATCATCATCCTTTGGGAACAAAAACCTTGTAATAGGAGAAAGCTGCGTATAAATGTACCTAGCACTTGCATGGTCTTTGCCTCCCTGTGAAGAACAGGTTCAAAAACAAAAAATGAGAATCAGATTGAGGTTAATGCAACTTACTAAGCATTGATTCAACTTCAAAAAGTGAGACATCATTTATCTTACCACACTGCGAGTGCCAAATTGACCATTTGGCTGAAGAAGGTTAATGTTGTTACTGCCAACAAAATCTTGTGCCATTCCAATGATGGTACCGGCAAGACTCTGCTCTCCATGATGATAAGCAGAATGCTCGGATACATAACCAGAAAACTGGGAAACTTTTGCTTCTTTGACAAAATTCCTCTTAAAAGAACAAAAAAGGATCTTCCTCTGACCAGGCTTCAGGCCATCAACCATTGAAGGTATGGACCTTTGAAGATCCGCCATAGAAAACAATATAAGCTCCTTGTTAATGAAGTCACTGTACTTTATGATCTTCTGATTGTGATCAAGGTGAGTACCAGGCTGCAAAATTCGGATAAACTAAGATCCCCTTAAAAGACAGTAGTTTCATACGATAAGCATTTTCTTTTTTCAACCACAGATATGCAGCAAAACCAACCTCATGCTGCCGAAGCCAATTCTTCCTTGCTTCAATCTTCTTTTTACTAAACGCAAGCTCTATCGCGTCCCCGTCCAGCTCATCCATCCATAAAAAGTCTTTTTTGTGCTTGTGAAGGTTTTTAAAGTAATCTTTTCCTTCCTTGGATGTACTTGTTCCCAACCCCTACAAGGACATCAACTATGTTACTCCAGGATGGAATGACAATGACAAAAAACGACTGATAGCACACGAATATAACCATGTATACCCAGATTCCTTTCTTCCACGTCAAGTGAACAAACCTTATAGTATTTGATGGACCAGCCACTAGCATTCCCACTCGAACTTTCCTTCCAGGATTCATACTCCGGCATGGAATAGAAGGATAGAACCGTTCCATTTCTATGAGTAGCCTGCATGAACAATGAGCACTGAAAGTTACCAAAGTTCTTGAAGAAAAATATCACCATTTTTTAACGACTGATTAGTTAAATGCACCAACCTTGACAATAGGAGTTATAAACTCAACCAAGAAAGATGGGACTTTCAGTAATGATGGCCAGAATGAATGAATGAAATTGATCAGTAGACCTTTAATGTGAGACCCATCATGATCCTGTTTAAAGCACAAAAGGTTAGCAAATCTCTGCTATGGGATTATGGGAGAACGCCATGGAAAAAATATCTAAGTGAAGCACTAACCTGATCTGTCATTATCATCAGATGACCGTATCTCAAAGACTTGACATTGCTGTACTGTTTATCATGCTGTAACCCAAGAATCTTCTTGATGCTCTCAATTTCCTTATTCTCTTTGAGCTGTTTAGACGTGGCTTCTCGCACATTGAGCAATTTACCTCTCAAAGGGAATACCCCGTAGAAGTTCCGTTCCATCTGAGACAGCCCAGCCACACCAGCAATCTGCGTACATTAATAGCTGTTAAAGATAGTTACATTGATGTTGCCACAGAAAACGTTGTTGATCATGGAACTTACTGCCAGAGCTTTTGCCGAATCTCCTTCTGTCAATATCAAAGTGCATTTTTCAGAATACCTCCCTCCAGCCTCGTTAGCATCCTCAAGCTTTGGCACATTAACCTTTGCTGTCTTTGTTCCGTCAGTTTTCTTAAGTTCTTTATTTTCCTTGAATTTTGCCCACGAGAGGAGGTTGTCAACGATGTCAGACTTTGCCACTGCAAATACATAATGATCAGCATAAAACACACAGAACTATCATATAATAAATAACAAACTCCAGTTTACAGAAAACTAAACAACACATGTAACAGACCTTTCTTCAAGAAGTCTTCAGAAAGTTCACATTTTGATCCAAAACTGCTCTGGCGAAGTGTCAAAGTTTCTTTTGTTTGAGAATCAAAAGCAGGGTTATCAATAAGGCAATTGACAAAAACCCACAAATAGTTCTTCACATTATGGGCTTTGATGTTTCCATTCTTGTGTTTCTTATTAACAGCATTCATCACATAGTTACTGATCTGATTAGTGACGTAATCAACATGAGTTCCACCCTTGATGGTGGCAATGCTATTAACGAAGCTGGCCTGTTAAAGAAACCCAATTATTCAGGATATAGGAACTTGGAAATAAACTGTGATTCATTCAGAAAGGTTCTCAATTACCTGCTGGAATTGACCTTCAGTAAGGCTCACACAAACCTCCCACCTCTCACCAACTTTCTCGTAGAAACTGGCCAAAACCAAAATATACCCATTGAGCATCTTAATGGAAGAAACATATAAAAAATTTGATAACCAGAAAAAAGACCATAAAAAACAACCATTTTGGGCGTTCTGAGCCAGACTCGGCTGCAGAATTCAAGTACATGCTAACATAATCTTGAAATGATTTGACAGGAACACGACTTCCATTGAGCTCAACCTTGACAGTCTTTCCAAGGCAACCAGCCATGTCAACCACCCTTTTTTTCATCAGAGCTACCACATCTTCTTCCAGGTGAGACATGCTAAACTTAGCCAAATCGGGCTTAAATGTCACCTTGGTCCAATTCTCACCCTCCTTGCATTTAGTTATTATCGGCTCAGATCTTTTCCCCATGTTGTTAGAGAAAACCTTTATATCAGCAACACAAACCAATGTTACATCCAAGAGCGTGTTAAAAAATCAACAAAAGAATCCAGCATAATCATTACACTTTGTCCTTTTAAAGCATAGTTTGCCTAGTTAAGTACCTTAAAATTCATCTTAAAACAAACTAGAATTTGAAAGTTAAACCTCTATACCAGTTCACATATCACAGATCCCAGCAAAAAAAATCAACATAAAATTAAATCAAAACCTTTTGAAGTACGTTAAACCTCTTCCAGAATATATATACATATGAAGAAACAATTCAACTGCAATCTCGCTAATCAGTTAAACCTTAAATTGTAGTGCCTTCGTATCTGATAGATTTAATATTTTAATAAATAATTAAAAAAAAATCATTAAGACATTAACGAAAACCAGCTTTCTAACTCAGATTTACCTGCTTATACTTCTTTTTCCTTTTCCCATCAGCCGTCTCAATCACAAACTCGGTCGAAAAAATATTCGTAAGCTTAGCACCATATCCATTTCTCCCACCAGTAGTCTTCTTCATCGTATCATCATAATTACTACTAGTCAGCAAATGCCCAAAAATCAGTTCGGGCACATAAACTCCTTCCTCCTTGTGTATATCCACCGGAACGCCATCTCCATTGTTATAAACACTAACCAAATTATTCTCCACATCAATCACAACCTTCAAAGAATCCATTTTCGGGTCTCTTTGCTTATTATCCGCTGCATTCACCAATATTTCATCAAAGATTTTATAAAGCCCCGGCACATAAGTAACCGATCGGTGGACCATTTTGTCATTCTCGAAAACCCAGAGGATCTGCGCGTGCTTCTCGATTGACCCGATGTAGGTGTCGGGTCGCAGAAGAATGTGCTCCAATTGGGACTTTTTCTGGTAGGTTTCTTCGATTGTCTTTTCCTGGTTCATATTTAAGCTATCGCTTGTTGATAATGGGATTTTCTTGGTCTCTGCCGCCATTGTAGAGAGAGACACTCGCGATTTAGGGTTTCCTAGAGAGGCAATGCGTGAATCTTGTGTTATTTTTAGGGTTTCTTGAAGGGGAAGAGAGAAATTTTAGGGTATCTTGATGAAGAAACAGAGAGGTGTTTCTGAGATGGATTTGGTTTTAGGGTTTGGTTTTTCAGAGAGAGAGACACTTAGATGGTGTCTTTGACTCTTGAAGCAAAATGAAGAGGGAAAGACTGAGGAAAGATTTTAAAAGGGAAGAGAGAAGAGATCTAACGGTCAAGTGAGATTGAATTTTGAAATTTGAATTTTGGGCGGAGTTTTAATTTTGATGGTTCATAGTGGGTTTTAAGAATCTGACGGTAGAGAATTTACCTGGCTATCAAGACTCGAAGAAATTATCTGGTGATCTCGAAGAGTGGGTGCTCTTTCCTCTACTGATTTGATTTTCTTCTGTGATGGTATCATCAAGTGACACGTATCAAATGCAGTTCCCCACGCTTTGGACAAGGCCCGTGCTGGTCCTTGGAGTTGCTTGCTGGCTGTTGTATTGTGTTGTGTTGCGTATCGTTTTCTTAGAAGTAATATTTGTATAATTCGATACAATCCGAACAATTAAAATTGAATAATATTAAGTAATACGTTAAATGGTTTGTGTGATTTACTGTTAAATTATTATAATAATAATTTACAGTGTATTTTTTTTAGTTTTTTTTTCAACTTTCTTTTTTTTTCTGTTTATTTTTTATTCTTTCCCCAAAATTACTTTTCTTTTCTTCCTTTTTTTTATTTTTTAAAATTATTTTTGTTAATTTTATTTTTTTAATATTAAACTAGTTAAAAATTTCATCTTATAATTTTTTTAAAAAAATACTGTAAATTACTATGGTGTTTTCTCACATAATTTTTTTTTAAAAAATATTTTTATTAATTTTATTTTTTTAATATTGAAATAGTAGAAAATTTAGTTTTTTAATTTAAAACAATTATTGATTGCTACAGTTTTTCTTCTCATTATTTTTTCTTTATTTTTATTTTTTGGTGATTTTTTCTAAAATTAATTTTATAATTTTATTTTTTAATATTGAGTTGGTTAAAAATTATAGTTACAATATATAAGAAAAGTATTGTAACTTTTCTTGTAAATTACCAAAGTATTTTTTTCCTGCATGTTTTTTTCAGTTTCTTTTTTGTAATTTTTTTTTAAATTATCTTTATTGATTTTATTTTTTTAATATTAAATTAATTATAATTTAACTTTGTAATTAAGTTTAATCATGTAGGAAAGTATTGTAGTTTTCCGCACAAAAGACTGCAAATTGCTAGAGTGTCTTTCAACATGATTTTTTTACTTATAATTTTTTTTTAAACTATCTTTATTAATTTTATTTTTGTAATTTGAGCTGATTAAAAATTACAATTACAAGTCATTATAAATAAAACTAAATTATATGGCGAAACATTGTAGTTTTCATTACAAACACTGTGAATTGTTACAATGTTTCCAACATGTTTTTTTTGCTCTTTTTTTTTGTTTTTTTTATTATTTTTAAAAATTATCTATGTCAATTTTATTTTTTTAATATTGAGCTTATTGGGGATTTAACTTTATATTATAAAAAAATACTATAAATTGTTGCAATGTTTTTCCATATTTTTTAAAAAAATTATCTTTGTCAATTTTTTTAATATTGATTTTGTTAAAAATTATAATTACAATAAAGCTAAATCATATGGGAAAACGTTGTAGCTTTTCCCATAAAAAATTGTGAATTGCTATAATATTTGTCTAAACGGTTTTTTATGATTTTTTTCTACAATTATATTTGGCCATTTTATTAAAAAAAAGTATTGTAATTTTCTTTACAAAACATTATCAATTGCTATAATTTTTTTATGAGGTTTTTTTCCTTTCAAAATTATATTTGTTGGTCTTTTTTTTTAATATTAAGTTGGTAGAGAATTTAGCTTTGTAATTTTTTTATTTATTTTTATTAATAGAAAAGTCAAATCATGTGGCGAAAACACTGTATTTTTTCTAAAAATATATTGTGGATTGCTACAAATTATTTTGTTTAGTTTCTAAGTTTTGTTTATAACCAATATATTTTTTTTATGTCATGAAATATTGACTCTATCATACCTTTAATTTTTATTATTTATCTAATACTAGTTCACAATTATAATATTATCAAGTATATTTGTTTTATAAACTCGCAGCAACGCGCAAGCATGCTATCGCATGCATATTATAGAAGATTGTGGTTTAAAATTTTTTAAAAATAGATATTGTAAGTGGGTGGTGAGTCGAGGCTTGGGATTTTTATAACTTGATCGAACACATATATTCTATATTAATTTTGTTTTTATATTTGATAGTTTATGAATTAAATGTTTATTTTTATTTTATTTAGAAATATTTTAGTTTTAGTAATGGATTTTCTATTGAATTTCTTTAATTATAATAAAAAAAATAATTTTCCTTTTTGCTAAAGAAAAGGAGGAGGATAGTAAAATTTAATGATAATGTAATGTATGATAGTTTTACCTATATTAAAGGTATTACAATACTTACAATTCATACTAAAAGCTCTAAGCTCACTTTTAAATACATATCTATGAAATTAATAATATAAATTTAACTCATAAATATTTATAAAATTCATAGGCCATATCAATATATCCAACCTGTTTGGATTCATAATAAAATTAACCATTTATAACAAAATTAACCATGCATATATTTTTTTTTCTATAGTAACTTTTTAGTTTTATATATAGGATGGTGATGTGTGCGTGGACAAGTCATTTTAATCAAACCAATGATGCAGGAAATGAAAAAAGAAATAAGATTTTGAGATGGAATTATATAAATCACTAATATCTATAATGTAAAACACTAATACATCTAGAATGTGTGTGTGTGTGTATAAAACGATGTTGAAAGCTGTCATTTTAATTATAAAAAATATGCATCTCACTATTAATATAGTTTTATTATTATTAGAATGATAATAGTGATCCAAAGTGAAGAAGAATAAGTAGCTTATTGTATTAATTATTCAAAACAGATAATTTTTTTTGAATTAGTTATTTTTTAAAGTGTTATTTGCTTATAACTATATTAAAATAATTTTTTATTATTTTTTAAGATTTATTTCTAATATCAATACAAGAAAACGATCTGTTATTAACCCTCCCTTCCAAGCAGTACCAAATAAATTAAGGATCTTGAATCTTTATTATCTCCAAATCAATGACTAATGGTTTTGGTGGTTCATGAGATTTAGCCGACACCGAACAAGTTGTATTTCATCATGACTGCAATAAAAAAAAAATGTGTTTGGAAATATAATTGTTATTTTTTTTAAAATATTTTTTATTTAGAAAAGTGTAGCAATAATATTTTTTTATATTTAAAAAATTATTTTTAAGATTATCACATTAAAATAATTTTAAAATATATTAATTTAAAATAAAAAATATCAAATTTTTTTAAAAAATACTTTTTAAACGTCGTCCAAACAGACCCAAAATGTTAGGTCGTCAGCACACTTCTATGAAAATGACCAGATGATTCCAAATATATATATATATATATATATATATATATAGCCCAAACAAGAGTAAAAGTCACCACTAAGTTCTTGGCATATATTATTAATATACTGAAAAGATAAATGTTGTTGCAGAAAAGTTCATGGAAAGTGTCCACATAATTAATATGCCGATAAAAGGGAATACAAGTGTAGGCAATCCAAGTAATATACAATAAATGATTTTTTCCAAAGCTCAAATCGATCACAATAGACTCTGTAATATACGTATCTTCTTCTTTGATATTTTTTGTTGGCTTTTTACGTTCATCGACGACATATATATCAGCATAACATGCTTTCTTTCAGAAAACCATACGTAGCTAGACCACGATCACGTACAGTGAATATTGAAGTCATTCCAATATAAGAAGACGTATCTCAGTTTGTTTCTGTATTTTCAAAGTATGTTTAAAAAGATTTAATTTTTTTATTAATTTTAAATTAATATATTTTTAGTATTTTTAAATTATTTTAATATACTAATATTAAAAATAATTTTTAAAAAATAAAAAATATTATTAATATATATATTTAACCTAAAAAATTATTTAAAAAACATTCACAGTTACATTTCTAAACAAGTTAATGTTAGATTTCAAAAGCATATTGTAAAGGCTACAAAGTACGTAGAAATAAATGATGTTATGATGCATTCAGGATCAAGTTAGACAGAATTTATGTTTAGAAAACCTACTTTAATTTAAAAATTGAAATTTTAAAATATAATATATACTATGCATAAATCTCACTCGCTTAAGATTAATGGCATTGCAGAAACTTCAGACAAGAGGTGGAGGCACGTATGTACGTTACCATATGACACTGAAATTTTACAAGAGAAGTCCTATAAAAAGAAGACAGATCCGCCGGCGATCGAGGTGTCCCAGATGAGGATAGGATGACCAAGCTTGCCCTAGCTAGTTGCAACAAGTATTATTTCATTTTTCAATCACCTCTGACGACTTGGTGATCCAAGAAAAAAGGCGATTTTTTATTTATTTGCCGGGTTATGGATTGAAAATTTGAAATATAATTGGTATTATCGGAGATAAATAAAAGTGAATATAATAAACCATGTGAGAATGACTTGAGAAATTCCAAACAAACTAGTTAAAGAATATTTTAATTATTAAAATAAAAAAAAAATAAATTTGATATTCTTTGTGTCCGAGTCAGGTTACGCGCACTACAACTAATTTCATGGATCTTGAAATTAACGATCATGTAAGCCTCCAGTGACTATCATATAAGTAACTAAGAACTCGAACCTGAAATCACAGAGAGAACAAACCCTTTGATTTCAAATTATTATCACTTGATCATCATCTAAATAATTTTAAATTTAATATCTTGACATATCCCAAAGATATTTAAATTAGTTCAAACTTAACAATATCAGAATTACAGTTTAATTATTTAAATCTATAACTGAATTCCACCCTCAAATCAAGAAATTTAAAGTATACTCTACTAGTTTAGATCTGAGGAGAAGTTTAAATAAATAATTTACTTTCTTATAAATTCTAGTAATTAGCTTATCAAGAAACTATGTACACACAAACATAAAAAAAAACCTAATACATAACAAATATAAATGTTTTAATAATTTCTAGCGGTAAATCATATCGAGTTTTCTGCATTTATGTCTGGTTTTAGAAATCACATTTAGATTTTACAAATCAACAAATCAACTTGAACTTAATAACATTACATTTAAATACTATAATCAATCTATTCATTGTTTCAAATATTAAAATCAAATCTTTGTCATACCCTCAATTGGTTTTACAAACTAATTTTGATTAACATGAGTTACAGAATGGATTTCAAATTAATTTCTCTAACATATGTTTAATTATATAATATATAATATCAAGTACTTATTAGTAATTTGTTCTTTTAATTTTAATAACTTTAAAATTTATAAAATTTAAATTAATAAATTTTTAAAAATAAATTTAAAATATAATTAATTAAATTAAAAGAATTTTTAATTATACAACTTGCTAAATAAAAGAGCTATTCCCATATATGGATGTCAAGAAGGCGTAAGAAACAATGACATTCAGATAAAAGGATTTCCAGATAACAAAATAAACAGTCGCTAAGAGTTAATGAGTGAAATTACATAAATGCCAGTACCATGAAATGTGGAGAATTGAGAAGAGAGACAGAGACAAGTGTCTCAGATCTGTGACTCTGTTAATGTGGATTCGAAGAGAGACAGAGCCAAGTGTCTCAGATCTGTGACTCTATTAATGTGGATTCGAAGAGAGACGGAGACAAGTGTCTCAGATCTGTGACTCTATTAATGTGGTTTCTGCCACCTTTTTTATTTCTTAGACTGCCCATGTGCACTTATCTCTCTCACTTTTGTCCTCATCTCGTTATAAATACAAGCATTTCCTGACCCTTTTTCTGTCCAACATCATAGATTCTTCATCTCTCTCTGTCACAACACAAAGCCTGGCTAGTTTGTGTTCGTTTCTTCTCTGAAAATGGCTGTTGGGTTTTCGCTTTTGCTTGCATTATTCTTGCTCTTCATTGGCCCTGCCTCAGCTGCTACTTACATGGAAGGTAATGCTAGCTAAGTACTAATTTCTATGCTTAATGTTTTGACCCCATTTAACTGGCTTAGACAAGGAAGATTTATACGTGCTGGGGTTCATTGAGTTGGGGTTTTTTGTGTTTTTCTCTCTCTTTTGGCATATATACGTGCTTGTAATGCAAAATTTTTCTTGTTTGCTGGGCTTTTGGCGTTTAATGTCTCGTTTGATTTTTTAGTATACAAGGTTGAATTTTTATGCTTCATACTTATAAAACCTTCTTTCAGGGCTTCACTGTAAGATTTAGTGATGGATTTTTCTCTTCTCCTTTTCACCTTTACTTGCTATTTACAGTTTCACATCCATTTTCAAAGATTTCCCAAAAGAGAAAGTTAGGTTACTCTTAGATTTAGAGTGGCCATCAAAGAAAGAGGGATGCAGATTTGGTTCTCTACTTTCTTTAGCACATTTCTTTGCCGGCTACTAATCTCACTTTCTCATTTTGACTTGGTATGCTCTCTGTCTCCAGGCTTTCTCAAAAATGGCAACTTTGAAGAGAAACCAAAACCTGGTGCCATCAGAAAAACAGTCCTTAAAGGAAAAAATGCACTCCCCAGCTGGGAAATCAATGGCTTCATAGAATACATCTCTGCTGGGCCCCAACCCGGTGGCATGTACTTTAATGTGGCTCATGGTGTCCATGCGGTAAGGCTAGGCAATGAGGCCTCAATTTCTCAAACAATAACGATAAAAGCAGGCTCTCTTTATGCCCTAACTTTTGGTGCTTCAAGAACTTGTGCTCAAGACGAGGTGTTGAGAGTCTCAGTTGGTCCTGTGTTTGGGGACCTGCCTTTGCAGACTCTGTATAGTAGTAATGGTGGAGACACTTATGCTTGGGGATTTAGACTCAATGCCACTGTTGTTAAAGTGACATTTCACAATACCGGGGTCCAAGAAGACCCTGCGTGTGGACCACTCATTGATGCAGTTGCTATCAAGGAGCTCTTTCCACCAATGCCCACAAGAGGTAATGATAACTAACTCTATTATTGTCATTGGTATGGAGAATTTGTGGGGCTTGTTTTAGCTATATTTTTGTGATTCCTTTCTGATTTTGTTTTGCCAGATTATTTTCTGTATTACTTGTTTTTGTGGGATTGTATGTCGAGGCTGTTGCCTATGTAGAGACTACTTTTCATTGGCTTGGATCTTCAACTTTCAACGCCTTTACATTTGATGCTCTAGCCTCAGACATTGTTTGTAGATCTATCCAAGATTGCGCTTTAGTTAGTTGCTTGGTTTATCTGGTTGGCTTTAGCCAACAATTTTTGGTTTCTATTGCATATATGATATTGAAGATGGTAATTTGATTTTAGATACCATCACTTTGTCAATCTTGTCAAACATAGGATACACTTGTCTCGAGATGCAGTCTTGTTTATCCATCTGAAGCTCTAAACTCCTGCCTATTCTCTTTGAATGGTTGCGATAGAAGTGATATATGTACCTGTGATGGTGATAATTAAGTAGCTGCCGTGGTTAAAAATTTTTGAAGTTAAATGTTTGCTCAAAAACATGTAAAATTTTCAAATTTGATTCTATTCTTTCACAAGATTTTGATGATAGCTTCTCTTATCTATTGACGGTTGTAAATGATGTCTTGTAGATAACCTTGTAAAGAATCATGGCTTTGAGGAGGGTCCTTATCGGTTAGTAAACGCCTCCAATGGCATCCTCCTTCCTTCAAGACAAGAAGATCTCACATCTCCACTCCCTGGCTGGATTATTGAATCACTTAAAGCTGTGAAGTTCATTGACAAAAGGCACTTCAATGTTCCCTTTGGACTTGCTGCTGTTGAGCTTGTTGCAGGAAGAGAGAGTGCAATTGCCCAAATACTCAGAACAACTCCCAACAAAGTCTACAGTCTCGCATTCACTATCGGGGACGCAAGGAATGGTTGCCATGGATCCATGATGGTTGAGGCATTCGCTGCTGGTGATACATTTAAGGTTCCATTCGAATCCAGAGGAAAGGGTGAATCCAAGACCTCAAGTTTCAAGTTCAAAGCCATTTCAGCTAGGACAAGAATTACATTTTACAGTTCATACTACCATACTAGGATTGATGACTACGGATCCCTTTGTGGTCCTGTACTTGATGAAGTTAGGGTATCCCCTATTACTTAGGTGCTAGTTCTACCTTGGTGCTTCCATCATTAGAAAACTACATGTTCCTGGTTTTTATATATAGGGATCCTGCAACAGTTATCATCCGTCGAGGCACATGCTCTACTTCTGTATCCGTCTAGGCCATGTGGTCTTTGTTGTTGTTTGACGTCGCCTTCACGTGTTGTCAGAAGAAAGCCTTATGGATAAGATGATAGAATGACGTCCCCTTCACGTGTTGTCAGAAGAAAGAGCCTTATGGATAAGATGATAGTAGAAACTACGTGGGGGCGGTTTGGTAGCATCTTCTGTTTGGGAGATTGTGTTTTGTTTAAAACGCCATGTATGCAACATGTTTGATAATAAAAAAAAAAACGTAATTTACCATGGTGATTTGTATTTGAAACGCGGGGGCAGAAAAGCACGTGGATAGTTTACAGAATAGTGTAACATGTCTCTGGGTTCACATGAAATGTAAAAACATTTACCATTGATCACGTAACTAGTCAGGTTGTATTTCACTCTTACAGTAGAATCGAGTCCGGTCCAGAATCTATTAAAATATAAAAATTATTTTTATTTTTTAATTATTTTTTATTTAAAAAATTAATATTTAATATTATTTAATTATATATATAAATTATTATATAAATTAAATAGAGATCGTTTAATGATATGGTATTTGTAAAATTTGATTATAATTATAATTTTATTTTATTTGATATTATTGTGTGTTTAAAAAATTTTAAAAATAGATTTTATTAAATGTATTTCATATATAATAGAATTATAAATAATTTAATTGGGTAATAAAAAGTATTTTATATAAATTATTATTTATTTTATAATATAATAATAATAGTTAAATTTACAATATTTAAATTAAAATCATTAATATTAATATATATATTTTAAATTATTTTATAACTTTAATTTTTAAAAGTATTTTTAACCAAATATATTAAACTATTTTCTATATAACCTTAATTTTAACCAATATTTTAATTAAATATACATAAATACTAAATTAATTTTAATAAAAAAATAATTTTTTTAAATTATAACTATAAAAAACATAACAACACCAAACATAATTTACTATTACTATTCTAGATGTGTAATGTGTAATGACAGCAGCTTTATTTACTAAAGTGCGTATGATCGAAAATTCAAAATTTCAAACCAAAGCTGAAAAAAGACCTGGCAACCTGGGCTACAACCAGGTGACCGGTCCATCTATATGGTTTGATAACATCAATTCAAAATCCCTGTATGTGTTTTTTTTTTTAAAAAAAAAGAAAAGAGTAAAGATCTAATTCCACCCGAATGCCAAAGGCTGATAAAAAACACCTGGTGTCTAGAGTTCCAAAATAAAAATAATCATCATGGTTAATTACATCTACTTGCGTTTCGATGAATCAAATGCAATAAACTTCACGACGGACCAATGTGATTGATGGAAATTTTGGTTTCACGGCTTGTCGTCGCATGTGAAATTCAGCAGTTATCTCTGAATTCGTTTGTTACATTTAGCTTTCATCCTTAACCCTGTTATCCATAAAAAATCTTTGACCAAAAAAAAAACTTTGTTTTATTACATCATCCCAACAGCATCGGAAGTAATTTCATGTAAGAACATTATTATTTATCATATTGCTAAAGTCAAAATACATTTCTGTCACAGAAGAATATTTTGTACATAAGAATACAACTGATTTGGTGTTGTTGCCCCCTATCCAAAAAATGTGAGGGCATCGTTGCCATGATAAGCCTCAATAGGAAAATTAAAGAAGGAGCCCTGCTTCATATGATGATCATGCCGATGTGGCCGAGGTCCAGTTATGAAATGCAAGATATAACTGTCTTCACTGACTTGCATCCAAAGTGCCCACAAGACACTTCTCTAGCAAGAATTCAGCATTCACCCAGGCATGGGAATTGTCTGAAATGAAGGATTGCAATCTGGGCAGAGAAGCTCAACAGTCACAAGGGAAAAAAAGCCTGTTCATGCGTTGAAAATCTGTTCCCTTTCTCCCCATCGGAAGGAAAATATTGGAGGACAGCTTCTTAATTAAGCAAAAAAAGGCAAGCGGGTTAAGATGAACTGATAAGACTTCCCCATGGATCGAGCTTGACCGTGGTTAGTAAGTTCGTTGGTGAGCAGAATATAACTCGTTTTAGGGGCATTGAGTATAAATATAGCTTCAAAGAAAAAATAAAACCACATAAATCTTAACAATTTCAAATTGGATTGAAATGAATTCATCTTTCAAGCTTGCTCATTTTTGCACAGCATGAAAAAAATTGATGTTTCACATGGGATGATTATGCAGTCCAAGCTGATCTTCAGCTACACCCTCTAAAATTCACCAAGAAAAAGAAAATCCAGAAAAGGATACTGAATAAAGATGCGCAGTCTTTTCCTACTGCCTTCAGCAGTATATCAACGCCTGAAAACAGGAGATTGTCAAGTATTCATAGCAAGTACTACCAATCTGAAACAGACAGCAGGACAGACAACATACGGTAGTGGCTTTTGGAATAAACAACGCGTTCATAAGTATGCTGTATCATAAAGAGAATCTCACGGGGTGAGCATGCTTCTCAATCGATGTTTACACAATGAGCGATGACAACATGATGAATCCTAACCAATCGTTCGAGGAAAACTCAATACGTCAAGGCTTTAAAGATGGAAAATAAAGATGATGCAAGACAACATGGTAAAATGGCACTATATGCCAAATACTAATAAGAATGCTACAATAAACATTAAGGATACAGAAAAAAACAAAAGTAAAGAAACATGACAGCAAATTTGTGTTAGATTGGTTGCCATTAATATGCAACAACCATTAACTATTACAGCTGTTGCAACTGGAGTTGCACCAACCATGTGCACTCATTTAAGATATCAAAAGTTAGCAGCCACCATTATTAAAGAAGAGCTAGAGTTGACAGCCACCTTTGTTGAAGAAAAGCCTTCATAAATGCCTATAAATAGAGACATGTGAGAGAGCAAAATAAGAGAAGGAAAAGATCCAAAGATGTGAGAAATGTAGGAGAGAGTGGGCTGCCATTGCAGCACCAAAAAGAGAGAAATAGAGAGTAGATGGATAAATGATCATTTGAGGAGAGGCTCGGTGGTCCTTTGTTCGAGGGAAGGATTGTTGAGTATGCGACTAAAGTCCCACATTGGTTAGAAATTGGGAGGATCAAGGGTATATAAGGATGAACAAATATTTTCATTGGTATGAGGTCTTTTGGGTATAACCCAAAAGCAAATCCATGAGGGCTTAGGCCCAAAGTGGACACTATCATACCAATGTGGAGATAGGTGGTGTCCATAATCCTTACAAGTGGTATCAGAGCTATGCCCCCGAGTTAGCCATGATGGATAAATCCTTGGAATGCCGAACAAAAGGTGGTGAGCCCTAATTAGATCACGATGGAATCCATGGATCAGCTCTATTGGATAGGCGGTGTGCTCCGGATGCTTCATGAATATGTCCTGATTCCAACACGGTGAAGAGGAGTTGACCTAAAAAAGAGCAAAAAAAAACTCTCAAGTCAGGTAGTGCTCTCCTGATGCTTCATGGACGTGTCCTGACCCCAACACGATGAAGTAGAGAGAAGTAGAGAATGAAGAATCCTAGTTGGTAGAGAGTAGCCATGATGGATGAATCCTCGGAATGCCGAACAAAAGGTGGTGAGCCCTAATTAGATCACGATGGAATCCATGGATCAGCTCTATTGGATAGGCAGTGTGCTCCGGATGCTTCATGGACATGTCCTGATTCTAACACGGTGAAGAGGAGTTGACCTAAAAAAGAGCAAAACAAAAAACTCTCAAGTCAGGTAGTGCTCTCCTGATGCTTTATGGATGTGTCCTGACTCCAACACGATGAAGTAGAGAATGAAGAATCCTGGTTGGTAGAGAGTAGCCATGATGGATGAATCCTCGGAATGCCGAACAAAAGGTGGTGAGCCCTAATTAGATCATGATGGAATCCATAGATCAACTCTATTGGATAGGTGGTGTGCTCCGGATGATTCCTCCTCCTCTATTATTGTAAATGTTGTACTCTCCCTACATAATGCAATAGCTTCTCCCGTGGATGTAGGCGGTTTGCCGAACCATGTAAAATACCGTGTCTCAGTGTGCTTCTCCTCGTATGAGCAAATATCAGTACATCACCGGTCGGAATTCCCAACAATTGGTATCAGAGCACATGGTTTAAAGTGGTGTTTGATTTTGCTCAAAAATGAAAGTTTTCAAAATTGTGTTTTGACCATATCACTGTGTAGAGGAGGAAAAGACGGAGCCACTGGTGAAAACCGCGTCGAAATCGGGCATCAAAAACCGCCGCACGCGTCGGCGGGGGTGACTGTCCACGTCATCAGCCACGTCAACAGTTCTGCACAGTCATCAAACATATCACCTGACACATCAGCACTCTGACCAGTCAAACTGTCACGTCATCCCACGTCACATAAAAAACCACCTGGGACTACCACATCAGATTTGGTTGACCTCATATGTCCTACGTGGCTGACACGTCATCACAGCCACGTCAGCTCCCTGGGTTTTGATCCAGTGTGGTGCAGCGACTATTCCTCCTGCCACGTGGCATCATCTGCAACGTCTAGTGATCCCAAAGTTTGATTGTTTAAATCTGAACCATCCGAAATCCGATTTGGGTGATCTCATTGTTGTTTCCAATATTTTTTGCCATTCCAGACACATTTATAAGGTCAGATTTTGCAGATTTAAAGCCGAGAAAGAGTAAAAATGACTGATGAAATAAAGGCTACAGGAATTGAAAAATTTGATGGAACTGATTTTGGATATTGGAAAATGCAAATTGAAGACCAATCTTGACGAATCTAAGCACTGGTAGTCTCGCCAGAGGTTGAGAAATCAGGTATAAAATAAGGATACCCCAGATCACTTGTAAAGGAAAGCCGCGACAAAACTAGCAAATGGTTGTATATACAAAAAGACAGTACGATGGATAGATATGACCTAAGAAGTTCTGACTAGGAGATTGAGTTTTAAGCGGGACAATTGTGACCCCTCCAATCTTTCCTAGGAACTTGCTTAGTGGAAGGATTATCCATACGGTACTATTTTCGTAATGATGGCATAAAGGAACAGTTGGGTTCCGTATGATCAAGGATCTGATGAAGTGATGATTTCTCCAAGGAAGTTAGATTCGGTGACTGTAATTTCTCGAGGGGAGAATTGATGAAGACCTTGATAATGGAAGAGAAATACAACAAAGGGATAAAGATTGGCATCCTATTTTGACTGGGATAGATGTTATGACAGGATGAGCTGCTGTCAAACATAAGCAAGGAATAGGGAGAAATCTGGAGAACCAAAATTGCATGAGAGCACACGAAGATTGTGTTGGAGTACCCGAAGGATCCAACGAGGTACTATAATGAGATAACAGGTGCAAGGAGAAGAAGAGTTCCCAAATGAAGCTTATAACAGAGACCATGAAAAAGTTGTACAACAAGAAGTCTCTTGTGCTCTTGATAAAGGCAACAAGAAAGGACCTTTCCAATGCATGCAAGGATGGAAAGATGAGCTGTTGCAGATGCATTTAATTGAGGGGGTGCAAACGCCTATGATGGAAGGCGAAGATACCAAAGAGAGTTGGTGTAGATGGAACTGTTAAGTGTAATGATGAAAGATGTAGAAGCTCCAAACATAGAAATCGAGATGAAGGATTACAAGGAATATACCACAACTTTCTCTTTCTATATAATCAGTGGCAAAAAATTTATGGAGCCACTTTGAAGCATCTCAGCTAAAGGAGGATGTGACCGCCTATGAAAGGTGAAGACACCTTAAAGAGAAGGTGTAAGGGCTATGAGCTGAGCCCATGATTAAACCGCCGCATGATGATGAGCGGAGACACCTCAGGAAAAGGTGTGAGGGTCGTGGAAAGAGCCCAGTTCAGAACGCTCCAGAGCCAATATGATGGCTAGGTATGAGTGGACAGATGGATAACTAATAAAAGGGCTATAATGAGTATAAAGACAAATGCAAGATTGACTTTCATGGATATTGCCCCCATACTAAAGATCAATGAGCTAAAAGGTATTTGCCTTGGACAATAAGTGGATGATTTGTAGAGCATTAAGACGTGACTGCTATAAAGGAGCAGAGGGCATGCGCAGGTTCTGGGAACAAGTTGACTCTTGTCAAGGTGGTGAGCTCGGTAATGGCATTGTAATACTCGGAGTATGAAGACAGATATGGATCAACCTTTTATGGGTTGCCCCCATGGTTAAAGGTGGAAAGCTACCTGGACTCTTAAGACTAAGAGTGGAAGACTCATAGAGAAGTAAGACGTGGTTTCTAGGGTGGAACAGAGGACAGACGCAACTCCTGGATGAGTAGACTCTTGAAAGAGTGGTGAGCTTGTAATCATATTAAGATACTCAGATAATAACTATTGCATTTGAAATATTCGTTTGAGGGGGTGTTATAAGCCTTGAAGTGAGGCTTGATGAATCATTTCGGACCGAGCATGGTTGATACGCTCGAAGGGGAATGTTGTTCCAGAGACAAGCGTTAACACTATTCAGATATGATGTGGCAGACCATCTAGTTATAGTGATCCTTTTGTGTGAGAAAAGGTGTGTTTTGGTTACTCTGATGATTGAAAGGTTTGGCGAGTACCTATAAACTTGGCCAAAGATGCTCTCAAAATGAAAAGCTTGGAAGAGCTGCAAGATGCAAGCTTATGTTGAAGAAGCAAGAGGACAGTTGCCCCACATGAATGACAAAGGAGGTGATTGTTAGGTTGGTTGCCATTAATGTGCAACAACCATTAACTATTGCAGCTGCTGCAGCTGGAGTTGCACCAACCATGTGCACTCATCCAAGATGTCAAAGGTTGGTAACCACCATTGTTGAAGAAGAGCTAAAGTTGACAGCCATCTTTGTTGAAGAAAAGCCTCCATGAATGCCTATAAATAGAGACATATGTGAGAGAGCCAAATGAGAGAAGGAAAAGAGCAAAAAAATGTGAGAAATGTAGGAGAGAGTGGGCTCGCATTGCAACACCAGAAAGAGAAAAATAGAGTGAGGTTGAGAGTTGTCAAAGAGGGAATGATTCCTCCTTCTCTATTATTGTAAATGTTGTAATCTTCCTACATAATACAATGGTTTTTCCTGTGAATGTAGACGGTTTGCCGAACTATGTAAAATACCATGTCTCAGTGTACTTCTCCTCGTATGAGCAAATATCAGTACATTATCGGTCGGAATTCCTAACAATTTGCAAACCTATACCTGCAAGATCATGGTGTTTTTGAGTAAGTTTAAGCCAATCCTTTTGGCTATAACCCTTCTCAAACGGAACCTTAGCCTGTGCTCGAGCCACTGGCTTGCTAGTAGAAACTCTTTTTTCTTCGGATTATTTAGTCGAAGTTCCAGCATTTCCAGATGGGATTTGTCTAGACTGTCCTCGATCTGGCACATCAAATAACATTGAACGACTAAGAACCAACAGTTTTCTCATTCTTGGAATCAGCATCATTAGGAAAATTATCTCTCCACATAATACCACCGAATCCCTGATTACTATTAGTGCCATTTGAAAACCCATCGTTGATACCCATGCCTCCAATATCCAATGCAAGATTCTTCGTCTCTAGTCCATATTTTATCAACAGGTAATCCCGCCTAAATTCTTCAACAAATATTTTGATCTCAGAAACACTCCAGTAATTAAAATTATTTCAAGAAAATGCAATTAATTATTCAAATAAGTAATTAAATTAACGCAGTGTAAATACCTGGCAAAAAGTGAAAACATTGTAATTGTCCATTACACGCTAAATTTAATTAAAACGAAATTAGCTCCAGCAAGATTTCCTGGCAACTCATACAATAATTACCAGCAACAATTATTTGATCGCTTATAGATATAAATAAGTAATAATGAACTGATTTAACTGAATTGGAGGCCCTTTTTAATTGTTTAGATATATCTGAACAGCAGCAAATCCAGGGGGGAAAAGAACAATGTCGAATACTTTATCAGGAACAAGATAGAATACTTGCAATAGAAAAGGATCCTGGTCAGGTTCTTGAAGTTGCTGGTGTAAAACTCTGCGTTTTTAATGTAGAGATGGGCTGTTGAGAAGATCAACTGGCTCCTTTTTTCTGTGTTTTCTGCAGGAAAAAGGGTTTATTCGTTTTTTTCTTTTTTCTTTTTTATTATAGTTTTGGTTTTGCGGTTCTGTTTTTCACTCGTATATTGTAAATTTTATTATCTTTATATTTAATAGTTTATAGATTAAATATTTATTTAAAAATGTTTCGACTGCAAGATTCAGTGGACCTTTTATTAGATTTACTTATCATTATCATAATAATAAATTATCTCTTTGTTAAAAGGGAGAAAAAAGTAACTATAATTTAATAACAGTGTATTATAATGAAATATAAATTTAATATTATGGGTGTCGTATCACCTATAGTTAATGTCGTCAATTCATCTCTAAATACAGAACTTAAAAATTAATAATATAAATCTAAACTTTTAACGCATATAATATTTATAAAAAATTTAATCCAATCCAATATATTTAACTCACTTTTATGAAAAAAATTTAAACAATCAAGTTTATAATTTATAAAATATAAAAAATAAAATAAAATAAAATAGAATTACATGACCCCACAATATCTATTAACAGCCGCAATAAATTAAATGGTCAGAGGATTGACTAAATTTTAGTTTGTGCTGCATTTAAATTAAAACGTAGCTCGAGAGTGGGCTGAGTTATAAAACATGTTCTAAATAATATATTTGTTTTTAACTTAAAAAGATATATTTTTAATTCATGGACAAGAACTTTATGGATATTTACAAAACACGATTAATAATAAATCTTCGTCGGTTAAGAAGATATATAATAACTCTCCATGCAGGTTGCTGCATATTATGAGTTCATGACGACCTGGATTCGGACCGGTTGACATTGGAGCTGCAGGACCAAAACTTCAACGACATGTGGTCCACTTATAAAGGAACGTGCCTATGTGTTATTTTAGGAATGTGACTGTGATTTTTTAAAAGTAATTTTTATTTAAAAATATATTAAAATAATATTTTTTAAAAATTATTTTTAATATCAATATATTAAAATTATTTGAAAATACTAAAAAAATTTAATTTTTTTTAAATACTTTTAAAATACAAAAATAATTTCATAATAGAGTTGTCACACCAAATCTCAAGTAGTATTATCCATATTGGAACTACAAGGACTAATGTAAATTTATGATATGTTTTCAAATTTTTAAATGGATTTTGATTTTTTTAAAATATTTTTTATTTAAAAAATTTTAATTAACTAGTTTTTATCTTTAAAAAAATATTTTTAATATAAAAATTTTAATTAAAAAATATTTTAAAAAAATATTCTTGTCAATAGTTTTTAAATGGTGTTTGAAGATGTAACAATGGTTTCTTTTCAAAATGATTTTAACTTAAAAATATATTAAAATATTTTTTATTATTTTTTAAAAAATATTTTTAATATTAATATATAAAAAAATAAAAATAAATTATTTTTAAACAAAAATTATTTTTAAAATTAACATCAACAGGGCCTTTCCTCTGGTGTGGGGACCGGATTCCAGTCGCTCACTGAACTGGCATCACGACAGGGGGATGCTTCCTCTGACACAGATCCTATGAACGTGCAACGGCACACATGGCGATCACGTGAGCATTGACGTGGAATCTTCTCGGCGTCAACGAAAAAGACAAATTTATCGCGCTGTCTTGGAATCTCTTTCAGCTTTTGCTTCCTCAGAGGCTTGCGTTTTCTCACTCCTCACGGCTCCTATTCCATCCAATAGCCGTTTTGTTTTTGGGTTTTCTCCCTCCGCACGGCTCTGACATATTCCATCCATTAGCCGTTTTGTTTTGTTATATATATATATATATATATATATATATATATATATATATATATATATATATATATATATATATATATATATATATATATTTCCCGTAGACAAAACAATATTGTTTTATTAGAGGATTTCTTTTTCTATTTTTTGTTTTTAGCCATTGTATAATTTCATTCTGTATTATTTGTGTGGTTACATCAATAAGCAGCGAAAATTTTTTAGATATATATTTAAGGATCTAAAATATATATATATATATATATATATATATCTCGACATTTTAAATTTGATATGCTCAATGATAAAACCTCGAATATGTACTGGTTAAAAATAAAAAAATAATGCTAAGTATGCTTATAATTCTTTGCTGCATGGTGTGTGGCATATATTAATTAAGTTTAATGATGGTAAAATCACATATCTTCAATCTCTATTATGATTTTATTAAACACATGGATTATTTATAAGAATTCACATTTTGAAAATATTAGTGTCTTCAAGACTGCAATACTACCTTTTAAAATAGTTTTTTTGTTTGAAAATATATTAATTTTTTTTAATTCTTTATATTAATATATTTAAATCATAAAAAATATTTTTTAAAAAAAAACACCTTGAACCATTCCAAACATTCATTTTCAATTGGTAGCCAGTTTAATTTGGTCAAAACGGTTTGCATTTCCGAGAATAATTTGTCATTTTCTCAAATTTAAAAGGTATTTCAGACTGTATTTGTGATTTTTTTCAATTATTTTTTGAAAATTTATTAAGATAATTTTTTATTTTTTTAATATTAATATATTAAAATAATCTAAAAATATAAAAAAATAGAAGTTTTATGAAATTAACGATGTAATTTCAAAAGTCACCTTCTCAACATTTTTTCCTTTCTCTCTTTTTAATATAAAAAAGGCCCCGTTAGCAAAACCAACTTTCCACTTTCATCTCCTGGCGGCCACAATCAACGTTCGATCTAACCCTTTCTTTAGACTCACTCTCCCTCTCTCGCTCACACACATTTTGCATTTCCATCCAAAAACTAGGATCCAATCCATTTCACTGGTTTATTATTTGGCTTTGTTTTGGATCTCTGTATTGTTGGATTCAAGAGAAATGTCGAAAGCTGGTGCATTGGATCTTGCTACTGGTCTTGGCGGAAAGATCGATAAAAGTGATGTTCTCTCTGCTGTCGAGAAGTATTCTTCTTCCTTCTCTATTCATGCTTGATTTGATCTTTCTCTTTCTTATTTATATTGTTTTGTTTTAAATTCTGCCTATCTAGCTTGGTCATTACACCTTTCTCCTAGCCTGTACTGACCAAGATTTGATGACACCATTAACCACAGGGCTTCAGCCTGTTTTGATAAGAACAATGGTTGTGCATGTTCCCACTTCTTGAATCTGACATGTAAACCATTTAATTTTCTGAGTTCAGAAATCATAACAAGTAGAAGGTGGTTGTACCAATTTTATTCTTTTCTTTTTTTTTTTGTTTCGGAAACGAAAATGATTGGATTAGATATGCCTGCTTTAATTTGAGTTCAGGGAAATTACAAAGAAAACAGATAAAAGAGTAACATGGGTTGGCTAGCATGTGAACTTGGAACTGAATGTTGGCTTCCATATGATTTGTCTTTTTCCATGGCTATACCACTACGGGTGTGTTTAGCAGTGGTTGCAGTTTGAAAAAACGTAGCTTTAATAGAAAATCTTATATTGACAATCCAGGTATGAGAAGTATCATGTCTGTTATGGAGGTGATGAGGAAGAGAGAAAGGCCAGCTACTCTGACATGGTAAGAGAAGGTCAGGTCAACTATCCTCTTAAGATTGACCTTCATGTATTTCCTGCAGATATGCTGCTCCTTTCAGTTTCCTTCTCTTTATATTTAGCTTTGGAAAACTTTTAGCTTCTCCTTGCGTATTTATAGTCTCAGAGGGATGTACAATTGAACTTTTTTATTTTCCTTTTCAATACATTTTCATTGGTCTCTAAATTAAGTGCCAATTGATTTTGCATAATGCTTGAAACTTTTTATTGATATATTCTTCGTGTCATAAAAACATTAATATGATACTGTATGCAGTGTCCACTTCATGGTTCATAATATGTCTGAGAAGCTAAGTTTCTTGTTATCCCTTTTATGAGTTACTAAATGTAAACTGGTTTTCTTGAACCAAACAGTTAAATTTTAAATAGAACCCTGATCCATGCAAAAACCTCTTGAAAAAATATTTTGGAAACTGCCATGGAAGTTTTCCCTTGAAACTTCTATCAAGACAAGGATGAATAATGTTCTTTTATCATCAAGTTTAGTAGCCATAAAGTTAGATTATTCTAAATCAAATCAGTCAGCTAGATATGTAACATGTATCTCGGTGCTATTAATCTTCTGTAATGTTTCTATTTGAGTGTGAAGAATTGAAATATTTTGTTGACATAAGAATAACCTGTTTATTTTCTTTTGGATGTGAACTTATTGCTGCTCCAAGCAGTGATATTTAACCTATACCTATTAACTAATCACATTCAAACTACAGGTTAATAAATATTATGATCTTGTTACCAGCTTTTATGAGTTTGGCTGGGGGGAGTCTTTCCATTTTGCTCCCAGGTACCCTTTTTGTGTCTTTTACATTTTATATCGAGGTTTTGCACGCATATTTTAAGGCTGATCACAACTGCTATTTATAAGTCTGGTTGCAAGTAAAATATTTCTTGTTTCAGATTCAAAGGGGAGTCTCTTCGCGAGAGCATCAAGCGACATGAACACTTTCTCGCTTTACAACTTGGCCTGAAACCTGGACAGAAGGTTTAGCCTCTTGTCAAACCAAGTGGAGATCTACTTCATTTAATGACTTTGATGCATTAACTTGACCTCTTTTTTTATTAAAATAGGTGTTGGATGTAGGATGTGGAATTGGCGGGCCTTTAAGAGAAATTGCTCGCTTCAGGTGAGTGGAAAAAAATTCCTTTCCCTGATAATGCCAGTAAAAAAGTAGGGTTCAAATTTAAGTTATGCTAACTGCATACTGACTTTATTCATAGGTTTGTCATGTGCATGATCTTGGATTTTGTCTTGTAGTTATTGCTGAATCCCTATATGGTGTTAGGTTCTTAAATACTGCCTTTTATGGTAGTGTAAACAATGCAAGGATGACAAATGGCTGCTATCGCCAGCTGGCTTCATATTTCACTTGATGTAAACTATCTTACTGGGAAGCTAAGCAACTAATAATTGTTCGATAGGCATCCTACTCTGCTTCTTGTTATGACATAAATGCAGTAGTGATTTGGTGGTCTTTTCAAATCTTAATGGGAAGCGGTAGACCTAATTGTTGGAGTGGTATCCTACTTTGCTCTGTTGCTGTAAACAATGTTTGTAGTCCTTTGGTAGTATTTGCAACATGGATTGTGAAAAATGCTGGGCCTTATCTGGAAGTAGCTCGAGTATTAATTGTTGGATGAAATCTTATTGTTTTTCATGTTGACAAATAAGTTCACTTTCTTTGCATTGAATTCCTATCCACGAGGGTGCTTCAGGTATATCATAATTTTTATGGTGATGTGCTGCAGCTCAACATCAGTAACAGGGTTGAACAACAATGAGTATCAGATATCAAGGGGAAAGGTGCATGCCTATCCTTTTCATCTATGTCAGTTAAAAGAGTTGTGTACTTTGTATTTGATGGTTTATCTGAAATTGATTGACTTTATTTGATTTCCATACTTTTCACTTTTAATGTGGTTGCCATGATGTTTTCAAAATGGCATTGAAACTCACTGCCTATATTACTTTGCAGGAACTAAATCGCATTGCAGGAGTTGACAAGACCTGTGATTTTGTGAAGGTTGGTTCTGTTCTTGGTGTAAATTCTAGTTCTTGTTGAGTTCCTATCTATTAAGCACTTTTGTTGTTTTCTATCTTTATTCTTTTGCCAATGTGGTGTACTGGTTTAAAATTTGAACATATACATGCCATGCACGAGTTCTAGAATATGATTTTTATATTTTGCGGTGACCTGTAATTTTAGTTCTTTCTTGCTTATGCAGGGTGATTTCATGAAAATGTCATTCCCCGATAACATTTTTGATGCTGTATATGCAATTGAGGCTACCTGCCATGCACCAGATGCAGTATGTTCCTAGAAATATAAGTCTCTCAACTTATATTTTCTGATGTCTGTGTCACACACACACTCATATATATATATAGACAAGAATTTATGTATAGAAATAGGTATTTCTCTCGTTCTCTCTCTCTCTCTCTCTCTTTCACCTTTGTAACATTCTGTATTTTCTGAACAGTATGGATGCTACAGTGAGATTTACAGGGTATTGAAGCCAGGACAATGTTTTGCTGCATATGAGTGGTGCATGACTGATTCTTTCGATCCACATAACCAAGAACATCAAAAAATTAAGGTTAGATATTTTAGCCGTCTATAAAGGCCTCCTGTTTTCTATTAGTGATTTCAATCTTCATGGCCGTGATTTAACATATTTTAATCGGTGCAGGCAGAAATAGAGATTGGTGATGGCCTTCCAGACATCAGGTTGACTGGACAATGCATTGATGCTCTAAAGAAAGCTGGTTTTGAGGTCAGTAAAGAATCTGTCTCTCTTGTTCATAGTTGATATCTGAAGCATTTGATCGTGATAATGGTCGACATTACTCTGTCTGTGAAGGTCATGTGGTCAAAAGATCTTGCAGTGGACTCACCTGTGCCATGGTACTTGCCTTTGGACAAAAGTCACTTCTCACTGAGCAGCTTCCGTTTAACAGCTGTTGGGAGATTCATTACAAAAAATATGGTAAATATTGGTCCATGCTGTTTGGTTCCTGTACCATTATCACCCTAATATTTGGCACTCCAAAGCGAATGAACTTATATTTCTGATTATTGCAGCCCTCGTAGATTGTTAACTGGTAATTCACCTTGCAGGTCAAAGCCCTGGAGTTTGTAGGACTTGCTCCCAAAGGAAGTCAAAGGGTTCAAGATTTTCTTGAGAAGGCTGCAGAGGGATTAGTTGAAGGTGGAAGGTGAGTCTCTGTTATCATGTTTGCTTCCTTTGTGGACTCTTATGTTCAGCCAGCGCATACAGTGCTTGTGTATTTTTACCTAATCGACCACCTTACGAGACCATTTTGAGCCTCAAGCAGACACCTCTTTTTCATTTTTTTTTCCTTCTTCACCCTTGCATGCTGGTCTGGGGGAGCTTATAACAAGCATCTCCTGGCCAACAAATGGCTGGGATGCTTCCGCCTTGAATTTTTCTTTTTCCTGACAAAACGTTAGGAGGAATTCCTCTTATTAGCTCTACGGTCCTGGATTGCTTATGGGTTACTTATGAGTAGCATGTGAGCAAAAGAATTCACGGATTTTTAATATACCAGAAATTTTATCTTCAACAATTGTTGAAGTTCATGGTGAGGTTTTCTAATAATGAAGGAATTTTATTATTATGCCTTCCAGGAAGGAGATTTTCACCCCGCTGTTTTTCTTCGTGGCTCGGAAGCCACATTCAGGGAGCCAGTGATATGTTGCAAACTCTGCTGCTTTAGTTATTTAAATCTTCCTGGGCATCGTGATGGGTACTGTGTCTCTTAGACTGACTTTTGACAGTGCTAGGCCACTACTGTCTTGTGATTATCTCAAAACTCTCCAGTTTTCTGAGTTGACTTGTGTTGTACCTCTTGATATTTGCTCGAGAAATTTCATCGGTTTTCTGTCCTCAACCAATCCAACGGGCAGAACTTTACACTAATGTGACATTTTTATTTTTGTGCCACCAACCTTCTGAATTCTGATGGCTTCATGCTGCTGGTCCCCGAGTCATGTGCTGCCGTGGGGCTGTTATGTTTTTTTTTTTGTTTTTTTCCTCCTATTCTTTTACCCCACGACATTGAATTTTGATTCTAGTCAGCCGGTTGATGATAATTTTGGATTGTCAGATACCAGTTTGTCTGCTGGGCTGTCATTTTAGTTGAAGAGATTATGCAAATATTGTGATGGCGATGATGTATGCTCTAATAAATTCATGGTGAGCATGACACGTCTTAGGGAGCTATTATCACCTTTGAACGGTACCAGGACATTCTTCGCTGTACGATGCAGATCTGTCCTTTCAAAAAAAATTAAAAAAAAATCTTTAATAATATTATTAAAACTAATCAAATAGTTAATTTTAAATGGATTAGCTTGTCTCTTTATTTGAATTGAATTTCAAATTAAATTATATAAAAAAATATTTAAAATAAATTATTTAATTCAATAAGTTAAAAAACAACTTAGATTATCAATAAAAATATGATATTATTTTTTTTATTGGGATGATATTAGATTGAATAGAGTTTGGTCATCTTGTAATTTTGTTATTTTTATAAATTATTTTTATTTAATTTTATGATAACATTATATGCTTTTAAAATCGAGCATCAATCATAAAAAAATAATTATTGAAGATTGTGGTAACCTTATATAAAAAAATAAACCATGAATTATATTTTTCAACCAATTAAATATTGAATAAAAGTGATATTAAAAAAAATAAAGTTTTATGGGTAAACTCACTAAATTTATAAATTAAGTAACTCGAGGCAACACATTAAACTCTTAAACTCGTAAATTGAATAATAGACTTCATTGAAATTAGTAACTTTATTTTTTTTGTTTTAAATTATTATTTATTTAACTATGATAAAAAAATAGACAATCACAAAATCAAGCATTAAACCAATACTGAGACTTTTTTAAAACTATAATAATTTTATAAAAAACAAAACAAAATAAATTATAAAAATCAATTCTTAATCAGTTTATATCAAGGGATGAAATTGAAAAAATAAATACATAAAAAAAAGTTAAATTCACCATACATGTTAATTGGCTCATGGACTTTCTAAAACTTAATAACATTTTTTTCTGAAATTATTTTATTAAATATATGATAAAAATAAAAATAGACAATTACATAATAAAATTTAATTAAAAAAAAGAAAGAAACTCCGCTAAACCCACAAATAAAAACAACTGAGGTTATCTCACCAAACTCAAAAACTAAGTTATCAACACTACAAAGATTAATAACTTAGGTTTTTTTAAAATTATTTTTTATTTAACTAATTTTTTTTAAAAATAGACCATGCTATAATGTTGAAATATATTTTTTAATACTGCAATAACTATATAAAAACAAATTTAAATCTATTATTTATTCTAAATTCTTATAAACACAGGATTAAATTTAAAAAAATCAGTAACAAAAGAAAATGGAGTAAAATAAACCAACACCGGTAATCTACAGTATTAACAGGTGTGTAAACAGTATTTTCACCCCATCTTTTAACTTATATTATAATAATTATAATATATTGCTAGTGACCCCTGAATTATTTAATGTCGCACGGCATGTGCAATGGTGTGTTTTATGCGGAATTTGCCAATTGGCATAGCAGTCACCCAGCGAAAGCAATTTTGGATTCTCCGGCAAGTTGCCAAGACGGCATCTTATTATAATTAATTAATTCGACGATTAAAGGCATAAGAAGAAGATCGTAGGAATATAGTGCTTGCTTTAATTTTCGTTCCTGTCGTTTTGTCTTTTGAAGGACCGACATTACATCTTTTTTACAATTTTCCCCTTAATTTTATAGTAGATAAGAATTTTGCTGGTTCTGTTATTTATTTATTTATTTTTGCCAGCAATAAGAAGGTTTGTTGATAAATCAGTAATATAAAATGGATAATGCAAGCTTAAATAACACCCAAGACAAATAAAAAGAGGATCAAACTAAAAGAAAAAATAAATAAAGGAGAGCAATTGTGTGATTTTTTTTTTTTAAAAAAACCCACAAATTAATCTCATAAGTAATTAAGGGGGGTTGATAATTCCTTTACCTCGTAAGCAATGTTATCCATTAAATCTTTTCCAATTTATGTAGAGCTATGAATAAATCCTTACGGAAAAACTTTGATGACTTTGAAATTAATTTTTAACCCTACACAAAAGAGAAATTGAAGAAAGCGTTCAAACGAAAATGCAAGTAAAGAACCAATTATAAGCTGCAGCTTGGGTTCTGAGTTTAGGGTTTAAAATTCAAAGTGATTTCTAAAAATATTTTTTATTTTTCAATATATTAAAATATTTTTTAATAATGAAAAATACTAAAGAATATAAATTTAATATTTTTTTAAAATAAATCTATTTTTAAAGTACAGCTGAAAAACACAATAACAACAAACCGGCACAATTATCAGCGAGGGAGAATCAAACAAAAAGCGTTTGCCTAGTCGCCTTTAAGGGGCCAGGACTGCTTAGAAATTCAAAATCCCCACAAATTCGTGTAATTAATACACAAAATTAAAATAAATAATAAGTTAATATAGTAATAAAAAGTTTGTGCTAAATAATATATATTTTTATGTAATTATTGAGAACTATAATATTTAAATGATCGAAGTGTGTGTAATCAAAATTATAAATTTAATTTGCAAATACTCAACAGCACATAGCATGAGTTGCTACCCTCTTATTCCATTTGAATGAACGAATTCACCGGCGACAAAAAGGGAAAACATTATTCGGGAAAGCTATGGCATAGGCGACGCAAGGGAGCAATCAAAGATTCTGGTCATGCGTGGCAGGCAGGCTTCCGAATCTTTGCCGATGTTTGGCAGGTGGGGGAAGAAAAGACAACGTGTACTTTCATAGGAAGGCACTCTTGCTCTTACAGAATTGCCTTGATGATCACGGATGGGTAAATAAAAATGTTAATATATTCGTGTACCAGAACTCTTTTTAATGACCTATGCGTTATCGCTTGGTTCAATTGACCGAGTCTTACAAATGAATTAATTTTTTTTATTTTTACTGGATTTACCATCACTTTAGCTACTTTAGCGGCTCGGCCAACAACTCAGGATTCTCGATTATTTTATTTTTTGATGTTAAGTGTTTAGTTCCAAGAAATATATGAAGAAAAACACCCCTGTAACTGTCCATCGAAGAAAATTGATGATCTGTTGTGATGATGTTACCAGCATCAAGTAAACCCTTCATGTTCAAATTTCATTTGGAAATCTCATTGAATTCTGAGAAACGTTTCTCCGATTCTTAAGAATTCATCAGGAGCCATTGATAACTTCCACCCACGACGACCTCCCATTTTTAACCAGGTCATGACGCATTCTTAATTTGTTAATTAAGACACCACGCTACTCATTTAAGGCTGTCTGTCTGGTTTGCGTTTCCTTTGTTTTTTTCGGGGGGATGGGGGTGGTCATAAACGGAATCAAAAGAAGATCTCGAATATTCCACCAGAAAGGACCCAGATCTTATGATAAAGACCCCAGCTTGTAGTTTTGTTCAGCCATTTGAGGTGCATGTTCTCGTGTAAATTAAAGAGATATCACAGTATTTCTGGACACCCAACAAGTTGTTGACCTACTTCTCGATCTCCCCTTAATCGCCAACCTTTTTACTAGAACATAATGGATCTTGTCTCTGATAAGCTATAAAAAAAAACCATGGATTTTATTTTTGTTAACGAATAGCCAACCTAAGAGCATCACCACATAGATAAAAATATTAATCCATTAGAAATATAAGTAGGAAAGAATATTCATTATTAAAAGAACAAACACGCTTGGGATTTCAGAATGGAAGATGAAAGCACCTTCTGGGTTCAGTAAAATAAAAGATTCAACAGATTTTTTCTGCAGAACATTAACTATCTTCCCTTATCTGTTCGTCGCTGTCAGATAGAATTGAGAATGAGCTCTCTTACGTCCAGTACCCTCGTGACTGCCTCTGGATTGCTGGAGCTGCTAGTGGCGCCGCAGCAGCCGCATCCTTGTTGGTGGGGATGGGGGTGGTTGTTGTGGTGGTCGTCAGCGTTAGGCGGCGGATGGTAGTACACGCGAGCAGTTTGTGGGCAATGAGAATGAAACCTTGCGGCTATTCGAAACATCTCCATATACTTCCCCCCCATATTCAGATCTTGTATGTGTATATTCCCAAGTCTCTCTCTCGAAAAAATTATTTCTTAGCGAAAGAAACAGAGAGAGAGAGACTAGAAAAGGAAAACGAAGCAGAAGATGAGTTGCTAGAAAACGTCCCACCAAACGTGAGAACCCATGAAACGGGAGAGGTAGCTAGGTTTGTGTCTGGGGTAGAAATAAGGCTTGTTGAACATATATATTGGCTGGTTTTTGTCTATGTCTAGCTGGACTTCCCTTTCAAATGTAATATTACAATATATTTTGTGCTTTGTTTCCTAATTAATTTCACATCTTTCATATTTATTTTGTTAGGTAAACTGTAAATGTACCTATTTGCATAATGTGCCCTCGCATTCTAGGAAATTCTATTATCGGTAGCTTACTTTTCTTCTTAGTCCTTTTCTTTTACGTTTCTATCATGGAATAAAATAATTAAAAATGTTACAGGCAAGCACGTTATTTTCGTTGTGGTTTTGACCAGGATTTTTTGGAATATTAAAAAAAAAAACTATCACCGGATGCTGTCCGGGTAATAAAAAATTTTAATGCACAACTTTATAGTATTTAATATATTTTCAAAATCATTCTAGTTTCCTCGTAATTGTTTTTGTACATTAATTGCGTTTATTGTCTGTAAATCAACTCATGATAGATGAATAATTGCTGTGCATTGTACTAGGATGTTGCTTGATCGATAAATAATAGAGAAGAGTGATATGGACTCCTTGTTTAAAGAAGATTTGATAAAATATAAAAAATAATAATTCATTTGTTACTTGATTTTTATTTTTTTATTTTTATATCCATGTTAATATGTGTGAATTTATTTTTCGGTTTTTGTTTTGAAATACCCTTCTTTAATGCATAGTTTACTTAGTATAAAGTGCATAGCATTTATTTTTTCATGGGTTTGAGTTTTAATTCAGACACAATTTTTGTAGTTGGTGTAGTCGCGAAATAATTAGTTAAATTATGGAGCAAGAAAATAAGTTATTATATGACATAAAATATACAATAGTCTGCAACTCCTTCATATAATTATAGAAATCACCTTCGAAATTCATATATTTAACTACTATATTTTTAAATATATTTATAGCTTAATTAATCATTGTTGTCTATTTTATGCCTTATTTTAGTTTTTTATATTCTGATTTAAAAATATAAAAAAGGTACCTAGATTATGCACTGTCCATGTCATGACCCATTTTTATCTCAATTTCTAACCCATCTTAATTTTTTTCCTTTAAGATTGGTGTGATTGAGTCCATTTTTAGTCATTCATTAATTATTTTTGACACTTTCATTTATTTTATTTTGTGTAATTCTTTTATAATACAAAAATAATAATTTTTTTTAAAAAAATCAAGGAGTGGAGTGATATTGAGCAAAGAAGAAAACGAGATTAAGATGGTGAATGATCAAATTGATGGAAGATTACATAAACAAGAAAGAATAATAAATATACATTATATTCCAAAAAATATCATAGCAGACATTTTTTTTAAAATATAGTTTTAATCACAAATCATGATAAAAAAAGAAAGGAAGAGATTATACATGCTCAATCAAGGAAACAATCAAATGATCTTTGACCATCAAATCTTTAAATTCAAAATCTTCATGTATAATAATATAAAAATTTTCCACGAGTTTTATTTTTTATTTTGACAATAACCCCAACACTATAGAATGGCATGAGGCACGCAATAAAAGGCTCAAGATAGACGGAATTTTGGACAAAATACTATCAATTTTTGTATATATTATGGTGTGATATTTTATGTGTTGGGTTGCGTAATAACCACGAGAATAAGAAGCCGCCGGAAATTTGTATTTCAAGGTATGAAAAGGTTTGAATCAATACCTTCACAAGATGGGTTACTCAATATGTAATTGTTTGGTCTCGTCGCAAAATCAAATTTATGTTTGTTGACTTTGTGTGCATGATATTGATTTTTGTTTTAATATTATGTATTAAAATTTTGTTTGATTAGTATCATGAAATAAAATTAAATAATAATTTTTATTTTATTTTAACCATTATTAATTATAATGAGCTCGTTGAGACGTCCCATGTCATAGTAAATATATCGATAAAAAAAAACCTGTTTATTGTTTTTGTACCATGACAGTTAATTCATTTATTTTGATAAACTACATGATTAAATTATAATTAACTATTTTTTAAGAAATATCCTTTTACGTGACCAAAGATGTTTACTTTTACCTACAGGGGTCAAATTGGAACTCTTCATAGTAGAGGGATTCGATTTACTATATAATCATATCCGTCAATTGAAACATCACTGAATAAAAAATGTGCTTGTCATGCGTAGAGCCACGCTATGTACATAACCAAAACGTGCAAGGATGTTGAGACTTCATACAGCACACGTGTGCACTCCTTATTGATCATTTATATCCTGACGCTTGCAATTTTATTTTTTCTATTTTCTGAAAAAGAAAATAAAACGATGGTGATAAATAGAGCAAAGATAAAGGGCTTCGTTGCAATTTCTTTCCAAGGAGGTGGGAAAACCGCGTTTTTATCTTGAACGTTCGAGTACCGTTCGCCGCGTGGTGACCCGTGACTCCGGTTGTAAGGAGGTCAATGGTTGCATCGTCGTTCATTTATGCCCCTGAGTCTTATGCTAATTACAAAATCTCTCCATGTCTTGCTCCTCTCCTGGCTGCAAGATTGACGTCACGCGCCAATGACCCTCTGGGTGGTCGCCGCCTCATCAAAGATGGATGGGAGAAAGAAAGATTTGATTGCAAATCAATCCCTCCAATTTGCGTAAATAAAGATATGTTTGTTATTTTTTTCTCATATCAGTTTACACATTAATTAAAATTAAATAATTTTAAGGATTTTTTTTAAAAATTATATTAATCAATTGACTAATTCAGTTGTTCTGACAATTTAAAGGGTGCGCATACCTATTATCTCAATAAAATATATTTATAATAATAAATTATTCTAAAATTCAAACTGAAAATGTTTTAAAAGAACCATCTTTTGAAATGCAAGTTTATACCATCTTTTTATTAAAAAAAAAGCAGTAAAAGAAAAAAAATCAAAATAATAAATCTCTTTCGTCGTCGAAATAATAATTGTAGTGATAAAAATCCTCTCCCGCTCTGTTCACGATCACGAACTCGGGGTGGATTTGCAAGCATCAAGCCACGAACATCTCCACAATTAAACACAATTATTTAAAACACATCGTCATTATCCTCCATAATCACGAACCTCATGCTACCCTTTCATAATACGACACTACTACGTCTTTAAAAAAACACGTTTTTTTTTAAATTATTTTTTTATTTTTTTAAATTATTTTAATAAATTGATATTAAAAATAATTTTTAAAAAATAAAAAATATATTCAACCACAACCATTATTATACTTTTAGAGAGATACCGGCACTCATCTTTCTCTTTCGTGAACAGCGAGAAAAACGAGAAAAGGTTTGCTCACCAAAAGTAGAGAAAATCCAAGATCACCGCCACATTATAAGAGCTTTTTCTAAGTCTACCATAGCGAAGATCTTTTTTGAAAAAACAACACACTGTGACAGCATCCTTAAAAGAAGAGCGCAATCTAGAATGCTACAGACAATATAGGGCGACTGACGAATCACGGGTCACTAACTATTCTCTCAGACTATAAAATGCACCGCACAGATTTCAATAAAAAACAAAAAAAAAAGGAGGGAGAGAATGAAAATAGATAAATATATGAGGTATATCAAAACCTCTATATAATAAAATCACCCGTTTGATCGGTCATACATTGACAAAACAAAATTAGCAACATTAAAAAAAAAAATATTAACAATAAATAAAGTTGGTTACAAAGATTGCTCAAAGATAAGAAAGCTCATTTAATTTTTGACAAATAATATTATTCATTTCGATTATTAATAATATTTTCTAATATAATTAAATTTGTATTTTCAGGATTCTTTTAATTATATTAACGGTGATATCATTAGAGCATTAACATACTCTGATTTTTTTTCCTCTTTTTTCTTTTAATATAACAAAAAGGAGGAAACAATAAAAAATAATAATTCAGTTATGCTAAAGCTTTGATGATATCATCACAAAGATTTTGACATGATAAATTTAATAATATAAAAAAATTATAAATAATAATAATAATAATAATAATAATGGCAGTCGAACTAAACACCTAAAACTAAGTGAGCTGACCATTTTTAAACATTTCATGTGGCATATACTATTCAATGTTAAAGGTATTTTTAAATGTTATTAAATTTAATTTTTTAAAATATTTTTAATAATATTAACAATATTATAATTGAAATTTTAGTATGCCTCGAAGTTTTTGTTCTCTCTTTTATTTTTTTATTGTAAACTGTGCTAGCTATTTACAATTAAAAAAATAGTTAATGGCACACACGACTCACTGTTTATATATGACTCTTCGAAATGTTTTATTTTTTAAAATATTTTTAATACTGTATTATTTTCTCTATTTATTTTTATCTCCGTGTCAGACTCCACAGAAACTCAACATTATAACAGCACTTGACGGTCATGGAATGCGCTCGGAGTGAAATAAATAATATCTATCATACGTTTCCGCTCGAATATCGAGGGCGAAGAAACACACTTTTAGGCAACAAGGTAAAAATCAACGGTAATAATCCTCTATTCTATGCATGTGGAAGGAAATCTGAGTACTTTTTTTACAGGGAACCTCCTCGGCATTCCTCACTACTCCTGGTTTTTAATTTTTAAAGATAGTATAAAATGATTTAGTTACTACCATAAATTGATTATTTTACTTATCACTTCACATTAAAAATAATAAATTAGTAATTTTTTTAATTTTAACATCATTTAAAAACAATTAGATTATAATCTTCGAGTTCTGGTTCTAATATGAATACCTGTTTTATTAGATGTGAAGCATAGATATGACTTTAAGTGAAAAAATCAACTGAAAAAAGCAGAACAGGCTTTATTACTTACCTGCTCGGAACAAAAGCATATCAGATGAAACCTCCCCTGGTCGACTATTGAAGGTAATTGTCTCGGTCTCCCATTTGAATGGAATTGTTCTGGGCCGCTGGGATCTTTCCGATTAAAAAAATAATAATACTTCAAGTCTCGAGCGGTCAGGACTGATGATCCCCTCGAATTAAAAAAATTCCCGGCACTCGAGGGCTTGGCGCAAACTCCAACCAATCCGAACCCGTTTCGTGAAGGAAATTGTTTCCATACATATACGCTTTGTTCTCTACCATGACTAGATCGCCCGGTTGTTAAAAGTATTTTTTTAAAAAATTATTTTTAAATATTTTTACATCATATATTAATATAAAAAATAATTAAAAAATAAAAATATATTATTTTAATATATTTATGAATAAACAAGAAATATTATTATATTTTTAAACAAGTTAACTCGAATATGAATATTAAGGTGACATTTAAAATTTTTTAATTATATTTTATTATAAAAACAAATTATTATTTTTGTGTTTATTAATGTTTTTGACCTGTTGATTTTTTTAAAAAATAAAAAATATATTATTTAAATATATTAATTAAAAATACTTTGAAAATACAATCCTTATTATATTTTAAATTTTCTTTAGACTTAACTTGTATTGATGGGAAACTTTATTTGTATTAATTTTTATTTATTCAACGGCATAAAAAATTGTTGTGCAAGCAATATGAACATTAAAATTCATAAGAATCCCCTTCGCCCAAGTTGAAAATTTGTAGTGATTAAGGTCACCACCTACTCCACACCCAGTATGAACACGTTATAATTACACGATTCTCCACTAGACTACAAGTCCTTCGAGTTCTGGGCTGCGAGGGTCAAAAGATTAACAATCAAGGCTGACGGTTTAGAATCGAGTTTTGACTTTTCCATCCCCGTCGGCGTCGAGTATCGAATGCAGCTGGATTTTTTCTCCATCGTGGAAACGAGGAGGGTCGGATTTTTCTAGGAATCTTCCAATTTGCACGGAAAATATTTAGCTCCAATAATTTTAATCCAAAATAAATAGTTTCCAAAATTAAAGGTAGCTCAAGGTTGTAAGAAAATATTCATAGATGTCCGGTAATTGAAATTATTCCAGCGACTTTGTTTGTTATTCCAGAACATTCAAGTTATTTTATATATATATATATAATTTGAAATATTCTAGTTAATTTAAACTCACTATAACTAATTTTTGAATCTATTAAATATCTTATAAATCTAATAAATAAATAAAATATTATAAAAATAACAAAATGCATGTAAAAATTCAAACCTAGAGTTCAGGGACAAAAAATTTCTTACCAGATTACTAGTTGATGAAATTAGATGTTATTTTTTTAATTTATACATGTACGCATGATTTTATAATGTTTTTTTGGGATATTGTCCGTTTTCACGTATTCATGTTGAATTTATAAACATATTTGATGTCCCTCGAGCAATGTATTTATATTTTAAGGTTTTCTAAGACTTATCTTCACTTGTAAGCCTCATCTTTAAAGACTGTCAGGTGGTTTAGATTTCAAGATCTTTATTGAATTTATTAAAAAAATTTTAATTATTATGTTAAATTTGTTAATTGAGTTTGAGTTTAATATCATTTAAAATTATTGGACAAATTAAAATTCTGATCATACTTGATAAATTGATGGATGACATGCTAGCATGTCAGAGTGACATATTCTAGTTCCTAATTTCAATGATCTGGGGGCCTATTTTGTAATGTACTGGCTAAACGTGGTCGTTTGTTTCTGGATTTGGGTCATTGAAATCCATTGGAAGGATAAAATAAATTGCACATTGAATCTCATTCTTAATTCTAAAGAGATCTGGGGCATTCGAACTCAAAACCGAAGGGCTTTCGGCGTTTGAGAACTTCTAGCCCACTATCCTAGCAGATTTATACCCAAGAAATGCAAATGACAGCCGTGTGTAAATCCCAATTCTAGGTCTTCGGCCCATCATTCAAACCTGCAAAAGTTTTTGGTTTAGCAATCATCAATAGCCATCAGCTTATTGTAATTACCAGATTGCTGGCCCGCGACATGCTAAAAAAGTATATTCAATAATCCGAGACTATTATGGTTAAATTAACTAACCACAGCTTAGTGCACGAGACCAAAAGAACCTGTAAAATACAAAAGAAGATTGTAAAGTTATAGCCCTAATGACTCAATGTTAGAGATGAAAACATGGTATAAAAAATGAAAGAAAATAATTAAGGGTTAAATTGAAAGAAAAAAAAAACCTAAGAAGAGGATAAAAAGAAGTTATTGAAAGAATAAAGACCAAAACTTGATAAAAAAACCAAATGAAATAAAATGTCAGGGATAAAATTAAGAAATAAATAAATCAAGAAAATGATAGGAATATAGCAATAAAAAAAAATAAGAACAAAAAATAAATTAAAAACAAATGGAATAAAATTAAAAGGGATGAAATCACAAAAAAACAATAATCATGAAAAGTATAAAGCATATAAATAGAGCAACTAAAAGTAGAGGGACCAAATCGAATAAAAAGATCAAATTAAAAAAAATCAAACTTTAAAAATATCAAAAGCCAAATAAATATTAAAAAAGGATCAAAATTAATAAGATTGCAAACTGGATTTGAAAATTCAGGCATGTATTTGTAGAAAATGAGAAATAAAAGATAGAAGAAAGAAAAAACATAATAGAGTTATCTAAAATAAATTAAAGATGGTCTTGGGATGAAGAATTCTTGTTTTTATAATAAAAATACTACCTCCATTCTAAATGTATTATTTCATCTAACCTTCCACGCAAATTAAAAATAGTGTAATTAATTAAACATTTTAAAATTATTTTGTATTAATACCCTTCATTTGAATCAAAACAACAGACAGAAATTCGAGTGAAATAATTAAACTGAGTTATAATTAGGGATATAATAGTAAAACCAGGAGATTAATAATTTAACCTTTCGATAATAGATAGTAGTTTTGGGATATCTCAAAATAAAAGGTGGACAATATCTTGGAGACGGATACAATAATATTTTCTTCCGAATATTTCCCAGCCCCCGCTTCATTTACTCCTCAGGACATTTAAGAGAGGGAGCGAGTTTGTAATTATATGATAAAATTAGTTGTTCTCTTGGTGATTTGATCTTTCAAATTGGCTTTCGAAATTCAAAGCCTGTGAATGAAGCCCTTCCCGTTCCCAGCAAATTCTAATTATCCTCTGATTCTGTGGCCTCCCAGCTCTCTGTAAAGCCCGTCCTAGAAACTAGTTTATGATAAATGGAATTATTATAAACTGTATTCTACTGCTTTATTATTCATGCAATTGAGCACTTCTGGGCAATGAACGGAGAAGACATGGAATTTACTCATTGCTTTCAACTGGGCTCAAGCTTTGGTTCTCATGGTGATCTCGAGATCAAGTGCTATTGATTGTTGATTTTAGTAAAATATATGAATTTATGTGCTCTATAGGATATCCAAACTTAAAACCTTGTACTGCCAATGTTTTGCAGACCACACTGGGTTCGACAAATGATATCTATTGCACGTAGCCTAAAGGTTATAATTATGTACCTCAGTTGTATCAAATTTATCTAGAATGGATAAACTCAAACATCCCAATCATAGGAAAAAAAATAAAAAAGTGTGGAGATCTCAAGACTTCTCTCTGAAGATATGGTAACTATCTTGTATGCAAATAGATGGAAGCTCTGGGTGCCACAGGATTTCTGTGGCGTCAAAAATCTAGATGCCAATGAATTTCCGCGGGAGATAAGAACTCGTATTTCCATACTAAAACTGTGATAAGACAACAGAAGAATAAGATTAAAAGCGCTGTAGGACAACAGTCACCAGTGGGTTTGGGACGAGGAGACTCTGAAACGGATGGTAATGACTTTTTATCGGAAACTGTTCTCTAAGAAGGATAGTACAAGCTATAGTTTTCCAATTCGAGGAATATTTCCAGTGATAGAGCAGTTCCAGATAAATCAGATGATTAGTCAAATTTTAGACGAGGAGATTAAGATAGCTCTGTTTGAGATGAAACCTTTTAAAGCACAGGGCCAGATGCAGGGCGGAGCTGAGATTATTTGATAGGGCGAATATAATTTTTTTAATTTATTGTACATAAATTATAAAAAAAATAAAAATTACATGATTTACTTTTATTCAAAGACAAACATATGATGATATTGGTATAATGCATTCTTTTATCAGACTCAATGGAGGATAGTGGGACATACGGCGGAAGGTAAAGTGGAGATGTCGAGGGAGGATAGTGGGACATATGGTGGAAGGTAAAGTGGAGATGTCGAGGGTTAATCATTCCTCCGGTATTGTTACCAAAGATTACCAAACCAGAGTTGCCCCATCAGTTCCGCCCCATTGGCCTCTGCAATGTTATCTCTAAAATTTTGACGAAGACTCTGGTGAATCGGCTTGAGAATCTGATCCCTAAACTGATTAGCTAGTATCAGAGCAGTTTTGTTACAGGAAGACAAATAACAGATAGCATCGTGGTGGCTCAAGAGGTTGTTCATTCTATGCGTAATCTGAAAGGGAAGAAAGTTATCATGTCCATTAAAGTGGATTTAGAGAGAGCATATGATAGATTGAGGCGGGACTTTATCAGATACACTTCAGTAGATATGGGGCTCCCAAGAAGACTGGTGGGTCTAATAATGCAGTTTATTGAGTCCTCTTCGCTAAGAGTCCTATGGAATGGGAGACCGTCTGAAAGGTTCAATCCTTCAAGAGGTATTCGTCAGGGGGGTCCACTCTCCATGGATATTCGTGTTGTGCATGGAAAGACTGTCCCAGCTCAATTGTAAGGAAGTCAGTTCTGGTGCTTGGAGGCCTTTCACAATAGCAAAAGGGGGTCCGAATAAATCTCGTTTGTTTTTTTGTAGATGACATGCTTCTCTTTGCTGAAGCAAGCTACAGTTTGTCTAAAGTTGTTTTGCGATGCTTCGGAGCAAAAGTCAGTGTGGAAAAAACCAAGATTTGCTTTTCCAAGAACGTTAATTCCTCCCTAGCTAGATCCATTAAACGTATTGGATCCAGCGGTTTTACTGTTACAAAGGATCCAGGGAAATATTTAGGAGTTCCGCTTTTGCTTCAACGAGTGAGCAAGCAAACATATAGATATACATCGGAAAGAATGCAGCAGAAGCTGGCGAGTTGAAAGTCCAAGAATCTATCACTCGCAGGACGAATTACGTTATGCAAGCCCACACTATCCGCGGTTCCTCTATACCCAATGCATTCATCGCTCTCGCCTGAAGCTATATGCAACGAGATTGAAAAGATAAGTCGCAGGTTTATTCGAGAGGAGAACGAAGTAAAAGAAAGGGTCCCCTTAGTCAGGTGGAAAACAGCGTGCAAGTCGAAGCAGGATGAGTTTTTATTCCTTCCAATTTCATTCTTCTAAGCCACATTAACGTTTTTTTTTTTGGTTTACATTCCTTATGATTTGCATTGTGTCGCATGTGCTTGGTTTTTAAGGATTTTCAAAGATGGATTGGGTTTTGATTTCCCAGATCAGAGTTTAATGGCGTTGAAAATAAAAATTGAAAGAACGAGAACTAGACTTGACAAAAAAACAAAAATGTTCCAAGTTAGATTTTGAAGCTTAGTTAGATCCCTAAAATTTCACTTTTTCTATTATTTGATTCATGTTTTTTTAGTAACTCTCAAACTTCAGCTTTCTCTCCCTGAATATTGAGATACAAAAGAGAAGGTCATCGAATAATTTTGAGAAAAGAAAAAAATATTTGAATGATCATATTTCCATATCAATAGATTTATCTTCTTTAAAGAAGTTTAATAGGTAGTGCATGCTGGAAAAAGGTGGATCAAGATCTCTTTAGTTATTTTTTTTTATATATATTTTAGTGTTTTAAAATTGAAAATAAATTTATCAAGATTGTTATAATGTTTTTGAATTATTTTCAATTAAAAATGAGTCAAAAAAAGATTTTAGGCTTGTAGAAAATTAAACTTTGATTTTCCGATTAATAAATGCGATTCGGTCGCATGTAAAATAATAATAATAATGGCGGGTGCTCCTGAAAAAAAAACATTTCTAGACATAGAGATTTGGGTTTTTTTTTTAATAATTGACGAGGAATGTGGATGGCTAATTACGCCCTCAATGCCGAACTTGTTTTTTTTTTTTCACTGATTTTTAATATTTAAATATTAATTAAAAACCCTTTTTTAGTTTTTAAACTGTTTGACTTAACTTTTATCCCCCACTTGAATGATTATTGATCTTTTAAATTTTTTTATTTTATAATATTTTTAAAAAGTAGTTTTTATGAATTTTTTCTTTTTATATTTTATATAAATAAACTATATTTTATGAAAAAATTATAAAAAATAAATAAATAAATTTAGCAACAAGAACTAACCTCTAATATAAAATAAATCAAAATGCATAAAATAAAATTGATAATTGGTGTAAAATAATTGTATTTGTATCTATCTTATCTTTCACTTAAATTAGATTCTTGCTTGTTAACTTCTGCTAGAAGGCGCTCGCTTCTATCTTATCTTCCTTCAGGAACACCTTCATAAAATTTCAAAACCCAAGCTGTCCCTAACCAGTAACCCAGACATCTAAAGCCTCGAATTCCTTGAACTCTACTCCCGGCGCAATGCAGCCACAACCCCTTTCCTTCACTAACATGAGCTGGTCACTCTCAATCTCCGCCCCACCTTCAAAAAACCTCTTAACAGGATCCAATGGAAACCAAGACCCACAATTTCTTACTATCCAATCCTCTAAATGGTGCCCCGACCCAACTTCAACTGGGCTCCAAAGACAATCCAAGAAGGAGTTGTCTAGGATTCTAAGAACTGAAGCTGCTATAAAAGCTATTGAACAAAAAGCCAACTCCAAGAAATATAATAACCTTTGGCCTAAGGCTGTTCTAGAAGCTCTTGACGACGCTATAAAAGAAAACCAATGGGAATCTGCTCTTAAGGTTTGTGGGTTTGTTTTTTGAAGTTTTGTTCTTTTTCTTGTTTTTCAGTTATTTTCATGTTTTATAGTATGTTGATTTTGGTTTAAGGTCTGCTATGTTATGTTTCATTTGAGTTATGTCGATGGTGGTTCGTGTGTGCTTTTGTCTCTGAACCAAGTTTGAATTAGTGATATTGCTATACAAGTGCATTAGTCTATCAAGAAACTGATTAACTTTCCGTGATCATGGCATTATACGATGGTTGTTAAATCCAAGCAATACATTTGGCAATTTCTAGAAACTTGCTGGTGTTTTATTGATATGATTACTGACGTTTGTGTTTAGAATGCATGCATATATTCTAAAATAATGTCCGTGTCTGGTTTTTAGATTTTTGAACTTCTTCGTAAGCAACACTGGTACGAGCCGAGAACCAAAACATACACCAAGTTGTTGATGATGCTTGGCAAGTGCAGGCAACCTGAGGAGGGCAGCTTGCTTTTTGAGGTCATGCTGTCTGATGGCCTCAAACCTACAATTGATGTGTACACTGCTCTTGTGAGTGCTTATGGAAAAAGTGGTCAACTTGACAAGGCGTTTTCTATTGTTGTTGAAATGAAAGCAATCTCTGAATGCAAACCAGATGTGTATACGTATTCCATACTTATAAACTGTTGCATTAAACTCCATCGTTTTGACCTTATTCGAGGAATTCTTGCTGAGATGTCATATCTAGGAATTGAATGCAGCACTGTTACGTACAACACTATCATCGATGGATACGGTAAGGCTAAAATGTTTGAAGAAATGGAGAACACATTGACAGATATGATTGAAAGTGGCAGCTCTGTTCCAGATCTTTTCACATTTAATTCCATCATTGGGGCTTATGGGAGCAGTGGGCGGATAGACAAGATGGAGAGGTGGTACACTGAATTTCAGTTAATGGGTCTAAGGCAAGATATTAAGACGTTCAATATCCTGATCAAATCATATGGGAAAGCAGGCATGTATGGCAAGATGTGGTCTGTTTTGGAATTCATGGAGAGAAGGTTCTTTTCTCCATCAATTGTTACTCATAATATTATCGTTGAGACATTTGGAAAGGCTGGGGATATTGATACCATGGAGGAATACTTCAGCAAAATGAAACATCTAGGAATTAAGCCTAACACCGTCACTTACTGTTCTCTTGTTAGTGCTTACAGTAAAGCTGGGCATGTAATGAAGGTTGATTCAATTCTGAGGCAGGTGGAGAACTCTGATGTGATACTAGATACCCCATTCTTCAACTGCGTCATCAGTGCCTATGGTCGAGCAGGTGATGTAGAAAAGATGTCTAAGTTGTTTCTGGGAATGGAAAGGAGAAAATGCAAGCCGGACAGCATCACCTTTGCTACCATGATTCAAGCCTACAATGCGCAAGGCATGATTGAAGCTGCACAAGGCATGGAGAATATGATGATTGCAACCAGGAAGAATTCAGGTATGCGTGATGGCTTCCCTACTTTCTAGTGATATTGTTTGTTTGTCTATGCAAATTTTTCCTTTTCAACTAGTTAGTTCAACTTCCTGCTCGTTAAATTTAACCTCTTCATTTTAATTTTGTTATTTTGAACCATTCTATGCCAGTTTGTTTGAATGTGATGGGGAGAACTTGTGTGAAAGAAATTAGGAGTTGAAAACTGTTTGGGGTATTATTGAACATGATTTAAGCTGTGCCTTGTGAGAAAAAAAAAGTAGCTCCTTCCCAGGTAGAGGGATTTGAGGAGGAATACTGTGTTACCTCTCAAATTCAGTGGTTATGCTTCAATATATGTGAAGACTACTTAATGTTTAATCCGAAAGAGCTTGTTTATCATGAATTTTAGAATTTTTTGTCATGATAACGTTCTTTAGACAAGATAAAGACTTATGGATATGCTTTACTGCTTTCTCATGGGTGCTCAGGTACTAGGTTGATTGGAGCCTAGCATGAGGGTTATTGTGGAAGAGCAACATTCAAATATAAGACAATTAAATGTCTGAGGTGATAGTTTGGGAAGAAATACTTATTTCTCATGACCGCTTCTGTTGCTGGTGAGTACGGTCTTCCAATACGAGTGAATTGTACAAAAAAATTGACACACAATCATGCACGCACAGACATTAATTGAGGTTCAAGGTATGTCGCCCTGAAACACTTATCTGGAATAAAACATTAACTAGTTACATTATGGAAGATCCGACACCCTGTCACCCCTCTGACCTCTGAATCTATGCTTCCTTGCTACATTAAGTGCGCACCGTGTTTTATTTTTCCTTTTCTGGTTTCATTAGAATCGCTAAATTACTTAATTCTGCCTTCACGTATCTGTGACAGGGAAAGTTCCTGCTTCTTACCATGATAAGAATTAATACACACCTTCAGTTCTATAATATCTGTTGCATACGGTGGATGATCCAATCAGCATCCTCTACTTCTGGATACCAACCTTTGGTGCTTCCCTCCTGTATCCGAAGGGAGGTACTCGGGGTCCAACATATGAACCGTGCCAGTAATGTAAGCTTGACAACTTGTGGTGCAGTCCTGCTACTCGACATGCATCTACATGCCTGACAAGCACCTGGTTGTTTCTGTGCTATCGCCCTAATGTTCTTGCTTGTGCCAAAAGCACGCATATTCTATTGGTACGCATCCACAGATTTTCCTGCACGAGAAACACATAAGATTCCGTAGCCATGCAGGTTTAGGGGTTCGCTTGAGTGTGATAGATTGTCACAGACTCAGCCGCTCGTCCATTTAGACACAACAAATCACATTGATAGTTGCACTAGATCCGTTTGTTACAACTGGTTAGTTTAGAGCATCCAGATAATTTGATTGGCCTGGTCCACACTCAAACCATTTAACAATCACTCCCTGAAAATTTACAGTGTAGAAATTAGTCTGGTTGTAATCTCCAATTATCTTGCTATAAAGAAATAAAAAGCAAAGACAAGAGGAATGTAGACAGGGGAAGGATAGCATGATGGACATCGTTGATATTTTTTCATGGTATTGACAATTTTTTATTTATTTGATGCAATAAGATTATGAATAGCATGTAATCTAATCAATTTTGAGGCCGATGTCTTGTCCGGTTTAGAATGGGACGCCCATCATTGAGCAATTTGATTTCAGGTGTAGGAGGTTGGTGATGGAATTACTTGTTCTGGTTTCCGCTTTCTTCAATGGTATTTACTTGAAAAAGGCTCGTAAATGGTATTAACTATGGCTGACCATTCTCGCGATGGAATATTTGGTTCCGAGCAAACCGTTCCACTATAACTTTTGAAATTAAAATCTTTTATATTTTTGTATTTTAAAAAAATTAGTTTTTTTCTTTAAATTAATATATATATAGATAGATAGATAGATAGATTGTTTTCAATGAGGAGATGTTAAAGATTAATTTTAAAAAATAAAAATATATTATTTTAGTGTGTTTTCAACTAATAAATTATAAGGTAAAAAGTTGTATTAAAAAATAATATAAATTATATCTTAGTTATTGGGTTGAAATAGTTTATTAACATGGTATTAGAGTCTTTATGATCATGTGATCATGAGTTTAGATTTTATCATTTTTATTTTTATTTTTATTTATTTGATAAAAATTAAATATAAAGTAATATGGATCTATACAAATTTTAAAGCTAGAGGGCTTTAACTTGAGGAGGTGTAGGGGTAAGTATTTTTTATTTGATTCAGTTTTTATAAAAAAAAGAAATAACCAAACATAAATTAAAAAAAAAAAAACTAAAATCGAACTAAAATCAATTTAAACCAACTGATTTCGGTTTGGTTTTGTCTTTTAGAACAAAAACCAGTTTAAATCTTTTGGCTCGATTTTTTTTTTGACTCATTTTTTTGTTAGGTTCAGTTTTTTCAATTTTAGCTCAGTTTTTTCTAGTTTGGTTCGATATTTTTCTTGATTTTTTGATTTGGATTAAGTTCAGTTTGGTTTTTTCAATTTGAGACTTATAAAACTAAACTGAACTAGTCGATTTTTTTAAATTTTAATCGGTTTTTTCACTGTTTGGTTTTTTTATTATTTTTTTTCTGATTTTCTTGGTTTAATTAGTTTTTTGTTTTTTATTCACCATCAAAAAGCATCAAAAAATTATGTTAAAAAATAATATAAATCATACTTTAAAATTTTATCTAACAGTTTAAATTATTAAGTTGAAATAGTTATTTGACATAGTATTAAAATATTAATAATCAAATGATTACAAGTTTGAATTTTATTATCTTTATTTATTTAATATTATAATTATTAGTAATGTTACTTGTTAATTTAAATAACATGGACATTATTTTACAAAGAAAATAACGTGAACGTTTTTTTTATGTGAATTTACTTAGCTTAAAATTTAATGTTTTTAGAAATAAGATTGAGAGGAGCACCCGGGAAATAATATTTAGAAGTAACTTGGTATGGGGAAAAAATAATCCCGACCAAAGTGTAGTTCCCCAAAACGAGTACTGCATTTTCTATTTGTCGTTCTTTACCTTTTTTTTTTTTTCTTTCTCTTCGGTTCAAATTACAACATGTCAGCAATGGATTACAAAATTGGAAATATATTTCTAAGGTATAATTTCATTTTGAAAACCATCCATATGCCCATCTATATGGAAGATTAACATTTAACATGCTTTTTTTGGTGTTTATATATTATTTTTTAAAATTTATTTTTTACATGAATACATCTAAAAAATCTATATATATATATATAATAATTTTAAATACAAAAATAAAAAATAAAAAAAAATGGATGGTGGACTTCAACGCGAAGCAACTACTCCACAAGGCAAGGATCCTGACTTCACAGGAGAAAAAATAGAAAAAGGAAAACATGGGTGAGAAAAGGGACGACAAATTTACAATGGGCGGCGAAAGCGCAAAAATTCAAGACCAAAATGATGAGACCTGGGAGGACAGGACCTTTCACGGTCAAGACTCCCAAATTTCTGCGAGGTGGTAAGAGATCATGAAGCTGACAGTTGACATGACCGCTTGTTTTCCTCTCAGGCATTGGCTCAAAACAAGCCAGTAGCCTCTAATGGGGCATTCAACATGACTCGAAGAACATGTTCTTGGAAATCATGGCACCATATCTTTTCCAAGGACAAGCATCATCGAACTTAATTAATAATTACATCTATGAAAATTGTAATGCCTTGAAAACCCATGGGTAGTTGGTTTAAAAAATATATTATTTTATTTTATTTTTATTTTTGTAGTTTTCAATCATTAAATTTTAAAAATAAAAAAATTATTCCTGTATATTCCTAAATAAAAAATTATTTTAAAAACATTAATTATAATAATACAAAATAGACTCTTCAACAAGACCTCTCCGGCCCCGAAAGTCTAGGAAAAGGGTCCCTAGGGTCAATTCTAAAGGATTTGTTTGGTAAAGTTGCATAAAAGCCATAGCATATGTATTTATATTTATATATACACATTATGAGCTTTGAATGTGGAAGCACCTTCATCAATGCTTATCTATGGAGGCAGGTCCGTAGGAGAGCCAACTTGCCTGGCAAACCATTAACGTGAGACTCTTGGGATACAGACATGGTGGAGGGAGGGCCCTGTAACCACAATACATGATTATAATTATTTTTTAAAATAATGTTTATATTAAAATAATATTTTTTTAATTTTTAAAAATTTATTTTTAAAATTAATATATTAAAACAATCTAATATATATATATATATATATAATATTTTTATATAAAAATATTGCTTTTAGAAACACAGTTACAATCACATTTTCAAATACACTTTTAAAAAGTCAAGCAATGCAATTTTTGATATTAAATTCAATGTCATACAATGTTTTTTTTAATTAATATAAATGTTTGAATCAATTTACATATACCTTAATTAATTTTATAAATTCTAAAATTAATAACCATATAAATATCCAATTATTCTAAAATTTATAAAACTCATACTAGTATCATATCATTGTTGAAGTTCAAAGATTTTTCTAAGGATAATTTCTACTAGTTAAATTCGTTTAATGTGTAATGGTATTGGCCTTGATTTACTTCTGTTTAGATTTATAGTTATCATATTAGGATATCTTAAAATTAAATTTAAATTGTTTTTCTTTATATTTGAGGAGAATATTCATGCTTAGATTATGAAAAAAACTTATAGAAACTCATGAAAGAATTGTAAATTCTTAAATAGGTTTTTATAGAAACCTAAGCAATTTCGAGCATGCTCATGAACTATCTTTTATCATTTTCAATTAGATCTTTCTATTTAATTTATTTTAATTCAACAAAATTATTATTATTATCAATCCAAATTATCACATTCCTTACTCAATGTAATTAAATAATACATTAAAACACCACGAATGAAATTGAGGCTTGAGTTATTATAATATACAGGGGTGGGAGGTGGAAACTAAAAATTTATTTAATATATATTTTTTTAAAGTTTTTATTTGAAAATATATCAAAATAATATTTTTTTTAAAATTTATTTTTGATATTAGTACATTCAAATAATTAAAAAACACATAAAAAAATTTAATACTAAAAAAAATCTCAAAATTTTTCAAAACTATGGTTACAACTAGGGTTCATTAATTCCCCATAAACGAAAATCACATGAACCTTATGGGACATGGATTGAAGGTCATGTATTTCAACAAGTACTTGAAGGCTAGCTCAGGATCTAGATGCATGAATCTAGATGCATGTTAATTATATGTGTTGGTCATTTTGAATTTTGTACCAAGGTCGTGGGTAAATGATCATTATTCCTTTCACATTTGTCTACATATATATGATGAAATGCAACATCATCAATAGATAATCAAGATGAATCAATGATGCCTGTAACATTCACAATCAACTTTCTCATGCTCGGACAAGCAAGAAAGATGGAAGTCTTTCAAGCTCATGAACAACATTCTAAGATGGTGATATCTGGTCCAATTTTAACTTGTAATCAAGAAATTATTTTTTTTTAAGCGTAATTAACCGCACAAAGAAGAAGAAAATCATGCTAGCCGGATATTCTAACGTCTTGCCGGAATTATGTCAATCATCTACCACGACTGATTTGTCTTGACAAACGTTGGCAGAAACGTGGCTTCTAGTCAATCATCTACCCATATATACCGTTGCTTTTTTTTTTTCCCCCCTGTTTTTGAAATAAAAAATATTTATTTTAGTTATGATTTAAACAAATAGATTTAAAATAAGATTGATTTTTGCATATAAAATAAATAAATAAATAGTAGATTTTCAAGTATTGAAAATATGTTATCTTAACTTCTATAAAACTAAGATTTAAAACAAAATTCTATGTAAAATTTAGTAAAAAACAAAAAAAAAAAACGAATTTTCTCTCATGAAAAAAGAAAAGAAAAGGAGAGGCTATCATAAATACAAAACACCATCTTCGTCATCTCCATATCAAATGCACGGGCCACCTTTACGCGTTTAATTATGCGGCAACGCGGAGGGAATATGTGCCTGTGCCTGTGCCTGTCATGTGAATGCAATGGCTTACATTATTGTATAGAATATAAAAATATTTGCACTGTTGCAGGCACTGACGTCCTGTATGATTTATTATCGTTGTTATAATTAAGTTTCCTGGGAATTGTGCTCTTCATCTTCTTGAGATTCGCTGTAAAAATCATGTATAAATATGATATTCACTATAAATTTTTTTCATAAATCCTACTTCTATGTGAGATAGAGGAGTTCGATTCTTGATAAATTGAACAATTCATCTACATAAACACCATGGATATAACGAGCAATTTTTTAAAATTCAAATACTCCTCTCCTGCATGTATAAAAATCTAATAATGTAGTCAATATTGTATGAAATTAATTATTGTATCTCACTTATATGGACAAAAAAATGAGTTTGGATCATCATATAATAAACAAATAACGAGCAATATTCTCAAGTCTCGAAGGTGAGACGACTGCTTGAAGAAAACTAAGTACTGTTTGGTTTTTTTAGAAGAAAAAAAGAAAAGAGGGAAGGAGCGTCCGAGAGAGGAATTGCATATTGTGGCAAAGTGTAATTGCCCCATTACCATTACCATTACCATTACGCAGCAATCATGACAGAAGCGACTGCTGCAAAACACTTCAACCTTCCATGGTTTCAACGCCTTTTTATAGCGTTTCTTATATATATATATATATATATATATATATATATATATATATATATATATATATTGGTAAAAAATAACTTTTTAAAAGGTTGATTGGTAAAATTATTCTAGCAGATTCTAGATTGAATATTGTTACTTATTATTATTGAGATCGTGAAGAGTAGGCAACCAATTACTTCCTCCTCCTTTTATCAAATGTTGATGGGAAGAAGAAATTAAAAACTGCCTACGGGAACCTTATGCGTCCTTAAGTAAACCAAGAAAGAGATTTGTGTGTGTGTTTGTGTATTGCTGTGATGACTGATTGATCAAGAACTGCATATTCTTTGTTCCAGCAGACCTCACGTGGAATGGAATTGAACTTGGAAGAGTGGCAATTTGACATCTTTCATCTATTCTCCGCCACCATTACTGCAACTACTTACGAATTCTTATGTTATATGCTATATATCGGACATCTCTTTCTCTAAAACTCGATCGAATTCATATCCACTTTCATCGCAACTTGGACAAGTGTTCTTCTATTTTTGTATCTTTTTCAAGCCACCACAATTTATGCCTCCTTGAAACCGGTATTTGGCATTTGGTACTGTATATAGAATCAATTTAGTGATAAAAGGAACAGTTACACTGAAGATGAAAATGATGGAATATATATATATATGCGCGCACTCTCAATTTTATACCAGAGTTTTTATGTTTATAGAATTTATCCAGGTGGAGTTATAGTACATATAAAGTAATTAATGATATCCTATTCGTTATTCTTTAGATTTATTTTAAAAAATAATAAATATAATTAGAAAATAAAAATTATAGGTGAAGATGTTTTATTAGTTTTTTTATGGGTAATGAGTTTCATTTTCTCTTTCTTGCTATGTATGTTTTTTATTTAAATATAAATTCATAAAATAACTGATAGATTATTACTAATTATTTTTTTATATATAATAAAAATTGGTGTGATGGGCTATCCATAACTTTCAAGATAGAATGGAAAGATGTAGCTTTAAGAAAAACAAATAAAATTTTCATATAAAAATATAAAACAATACTTTTCAAAGGTAATACTTTCTTCAAGATCTCGAATTAGAACATTCTTTTCTGACAAAAAAATATTTTTTTTTCTAAATCATATCATATATGGAATGTGGATTGAGTAACTTCTAATTAATCATCTAAGACACATAGTGGCTGCTACGTACACCCCAAAAGTCAAAAGCAGAGCATGAAAATAACTTTTTTATTTGGCCCACTAATCGCAGTACGTGGTAAAAACTGGGTGCCAATAAATGGATCATCATTGAGCCGTAGAAAACAAATTATAATGGCATTTTTCCGACCAATTTTGGCTATTGGATGGATTAGACATACATAAATGGATGTGGGGTAAAAAAAGAGCTATCATGTTATTAATTTCCCGACCATTTTTTGGGATTGGACGATGAACATCAAAGCTTCTTGAGACAATATCGTTTATATATATAGTTTAGAACAATTGTGAAATCATGCTTGGTTGGTTCGAAATGATTATCCCATTTAATCGTTTGTTTAATCATATTATATAAACTATTTTTGGAATGATCAACTCTCCGCTACCTCTGCCTTGATATATTTTGTTTTGAATCCGAGCTAGATTGGCTGATGTCATGTCGCAAATCTGATTTTCTTTGTTTTTTATTTTTGTATATTTTGGCCTTGTTTTGCTCGTTTCTCACATTGTGAGCCGCAGGCGTCTTTTGAGCCTTGGCTTATGTATTGGTCTCTGGCCCTTTTCCAGTAATCTATTTCTTTCTCGTCTTAATCTAATAATAACAATAATAATTTTTTTAAAAAAATATTAGCAAAATCGTTGCTAAGGTTGGAGTTAGTGGAAAAATATTGCCCATAGAAATAAGGACTTGCTGGTTTAGCAATGGAGCCAACACATTTTGCTTGATTTTTTCAGCTGATACCGAAATGAAACGAGGTTGAGCGAAGTGAGTGATTTTTTTTTAATGAGCCTTTTTTTATAATAAAATAAACATTTTAATTGTATATTCTATGCATTCTTTATATTTTTAGGGGTTATTTGACTCTTTTATAGATTTTTGATTAAAAATAAAATCAATTTCTATGGCCAGTTAACAAGTTTTTAACGGGAGGTGGAAGTGCAATCATAATTAAGATTAAATATGGAAGAAGATGAAAAGTACAGGGCTTTTAAAACCGAGAGTGTAAAGTGTGATGACATCCAAAACAGAGAGGGGTGCAAGTAATTAACTCTAAAATTAATTATAAGCCTACTTTTTATTTCACAAACAGTTGATTAATAAGCATTTTGTAGGATCATTGGTTGATCATTAGTTGTTGATATGACATTATTTATATGTTTTTATTAATATAAACGTTTACGATAACTTAGGTTTATTTTAATTAATTTCATGAATTTTAAAATTAATAACCATATAAGTTTTTATTAGATTTAAGAACTGTGGTATTCAAATTAATAACCTTTAAAAAATAAATTCACAACGATCTTTAATATTTTTTAATAATTCTTTATAATTTTTTTATTAACTTGAGTATTTGATGAGCTTGGATATATTTTAATTGATCTAACAAATCTTTAAATTAATAAGAATATAAACTTTCAACGACCTTAAAATTTATGAAATTTAAACTAGTAAATTTTAAAAAATAAATTTAGAATATAATTAATTAAAATATATTTTTTAAAATTGATATTAATTATTTATTCACAGTAGTAAAATAAAGCATGAATCTCCAAATCCAATAGTATAAATTGACTATCAATTAGAAAAACAACATCCAATCATTATATATCTTAGTCTTTTTGATGCCATGAAATAATACTTCGCGAAAGACAAATACATGTTTTCGAGTATCAAAATGATACCTATCAGCCACTAGTATTCTTTCTTTACATGATGATTGTTTTTTTTTATTGATGATTGTTTTTTTTATTGGTGTTTGCTGAATTTTTTTAAATTTTTTATTTTAAATTATTTTTTAATAATTTTAGATTATTTTGATTTGAAAATGTTAAAAATAAATTTTAAATTTTAAAAAATATTTATTATTAAAAAAATATCTTAAAAAATAATATTTCCCATATTTTCAACCGTACTCTCATGAAAGCTCTGAACATCGGTGCTTGTTCCACGACTTTCGATCGTCAACTGCTGCACAGTACCAAAAGATTATCCAAAACCTTATCTAATAATTTACTTAATCAACTAGAGGATTTCGAGACAGAAAGCTGAATGATAATCATGTAGTAGTAATTAAGGAAATGATAATAACGCCACAAATTAAACCTGTCAGTTTAAACAATGACATCAAAACAAAGAGGACATTAATTGCATGCTTTATAGGGTTGTTTGCCTGTCAAATTAGATATCATTTAGTTGTTAAGAATTAATTAGCCATAAATTAGCTTGTTTGTTTTACAACTAGACTTTAAGATCAGTTGAGCCAGCTTTTCTAATTCAGAGTGTGTTTATTTTTTACATATTTAAAAATTATGTAATTTTTTTTGTTTGGAATTATTTTTTTATATATTTTTTGAATCATTTCAGTGTATTAATATAAAAATTTAGTTTTAAAAAATAAAAAATACTTTAAAAATAATAACTGTCATAATAACAAATATTATCTTATTATTTATAATTGTTTGTATTTTTACAATTAGTCAGTTGTTTTTCATGTAATTTTTTTAAGTTATTATATAAAAAATATATTTGTATGGGCAACTATTCGATTAGAAAGAAATAAGAAAATTGTAAAATATTGATAAAATATTTTATTTTTATTTTTATTAAAAATATTTGACCACTATTTTCATAAAAAATTATTAACAAGATATTTTTCATCAGTTATTTTATTTTCTCGCTAATATTTTGGTAGTGTGCAGTACTAAACTATTATGATTCATCTCTTTATATTTCATCGTATTCTTTTACACACAACCCTTTTATTTTATTACATTTTTTTTTTCTTTCCTTCGAAGCAAAGGCCACACTCAAGGTCAAAATCCTGGGTTTGCCAAATCTCCTGCTTCTTCTTCTGCTGTCGGTGAGTGGATCACTACCCACAAAATGAAATATTAGTTTTTTGTTCGGAAAAAAAGATGTTCTTATAATACAATAAGGACAATAGTCAGGAAGGTTTTAATATGGTCGGTCATCATCAATGGAGGGTGAGACCAGGAACTAGGGGTGTTGAAAAATATTAAGTAACTGATTAAACTGAAAAAATTTAAAAAAAAAAACTAAATAAATTGATTAAAAAATAAAAAATCCAATTCAATTCTAGTTTAGAAAAATTTAAATGGATTAAATCAATTCATACCAAATCAATTTAATTAAATTTTAAAAAATATTATAAACTTAAATATCCTATCCCTATCTCCAGCCCCTACCCCTTTACACTTTCTCTAGCCCCTATCCCTTTACACTTTCTCTCTTTCCAGCCACCCTCGTTGCCTTCCTCCACCCCTTCAAGTACTCTCACATGTTGCTAGTGAGCTCTAAGATCTAGGTTCCTTCTTATCTCTCACAGCTCTCGACCCCACTCTTTTACCCCTTCAATTCCTGTACTTTATTCAAACAGCTCTCAGTCGCCTTCACCCTTCACCCTTTCCCCCCATTTCAAGCCACCCCACCCCTCCCCTTGTGCTCTTCTCTCTAATGTGTTAACCTTAAATCTTATTTTATTTTATTACTCTGGTGCCAACTTTTTCTACAGTTACTTCTACTTTTACGATAATGATAGAAACCAATCCGAATCAAATAAAATCGATTTGATTTAAATTAGTTTTTAATTTGATCTAAGTTATATTAATAAAAAATATTATTTTTTAATTTAGTTAAATTTTTAAATTAAAATTGAACCAGACCGTGCTTGTTGCCTAGACATGTATCACTCACTGGTTTTGTTTCTGTCTCGATCATGACTAGGAAGCAAGAGGAGAAGATTCTTCACCCTTGCTATTTTGTAAAATCAAATACATTAAATTGTTTGGCGTCGAGAGCAGTATAGTTTTGTGCTCTTAATAAAATTACTTGACAAGCTATATAATTGATCTATGTTCTGTTTAAATTAGAGATCACAATTAAATTAAGTTTTTTTAAGCAAACCAAGATAAATTATTTGAAATTATAAATATTTTTACTGACAAAATGAAATATTTTAAACAATACAAGTGGAAATATTATACAGTTTTTTCTTTAGTAGATCGAAATACTACATGATTAATTAATACCCATGTATGCCTTATTGATATTCTTAAAGTCATTTTTATTATTTAAATGAAACAAGTATCATGCATTTCATAAAAAGAAATCATCACATTCCTAGCTTTTTTTAAGTGAAAAACAACTTCAATTATTTAACATCCTCTACCGGACTCTTATTTAACATTTTCAATTATTTTACTTTAAGATTAATCAATTGAAAGTTAGAAAAACATGAATTTGAACATAAACAAGTAGACTCTTTGACTAAGATAGCATTTGTAGGTGTCATGTATAACGGTTATTTTTTAAGATATTTTTTAATATATTAAAATAATTTTTTATTTTTTAAAATTATTTATATTAATATATCAAAATAATTTAAAAAAACCAAAAAAATTATTTAGGAGCAAATTAAATTTTTTAAAAATATTTTTAAAATACAAAAACAAATAAACTTTACTCTAATGCATCATGAACGAGGAGCTTTCCAAGCATGCATAAAGATAAACTCCATAAAAAAAAATATGAACAGGGAAAATATTTTTGAACTCGTGTGATCTATGAAGCTCTCTACTCTTCATGACCCGGAGAACTACGGTCAGTCAAATTATTAGAATCAAAAATTAGGAAACTTGCATCACGTGTCACTTTGCGGATGGTTGTTGAACCAGCAGTTTTAGAGGTGCATCTAGCAGCAGGCACGTTTTAGTAATTGAACACGTGCCGCCAGGGCCAGCCCCGCCAGCCAGCCTGAAACAAATTAATAACGGGTGTCTTCACCCTGTTAATTCATCTGTGACATTAGATTTTGTCCACGACGATGTAAAGGATGAAAACGGCATGCTAGGCTCAATTTCATTATTATTATTATTATTATTATTATTATTATTATATACGACATTTCTTCGTAGTTTGTCACTCTGTATTTTGCAGGGTTACAGTCCAGAAGAAGAGATATTGCTTTGTAGTTTGTGGAACTTTCCGAATATCTTAAGCTAAATAAGAGGAGTTGGGGAGGTGGGGGGGAGGTTATTCTTTTTTTTTTTTTTATTCCGATCTAATTCAATTGGCATTTAAAATTTTGATTGATCGTGAGAGGAACCAAGTTGAGAACTGAAAACGTAAATGGTCTGTTCATTGCGCAGAACAACATTGATATATCCTGCGCGTATACAAATATTCTCTTGATAAACTTTTATTGACACGTACACGATTCAAAGCTCGAAGTAGAAAAATAATTTATAGCAAGATCAATTCATCAATCATTTAAACCACATGTGATTTAGTTAAATAACTAGCTTTTATATCCATGCTTTACCGCAGAGCTGAACTATTTATAAAAAAATAATGTTTATATACTGCAAACTTATTTTAATAAGAAAAAAAATTACCTGAATTATGAATTATACATTTGATTAGGTTAAATAAATTGATTTTTTTATTAAACAATAAAAAATAGACAATAACATTACGATTGACCAAGTTCTTACAAAAAGTGACCAAGATAATCTATTTTTTTTAAATATAAATAAATAATATAGTTCAATTTTCAATCAATTAAAATCTAAAACAATTGGTTCTAATCCACCCAAGTTAGCATGACAACCTTATAAATTTAGAAATAAGGTTAAGCCAACCTGAGTTATCATGCTAAATTCATGGTCTAAAACATGATATTAAAATAACCTAGTATAAAAAAATATATCAACTCGCGTTAATTATTCAAATATATAACTTGGATCATTAAACTCTAAACATCTTATCTAAAAAAAATATAAAACTTAATTTTCAGTTAATCAAATATTAAATGATAAAATAAAAAAATTATACAAAAGAGTTTAATATAAAAAATAGCAATTAAAAGAATATTAATTAAAATCATAATAGAAAATAACTTATATATTTTACTGCATGGTAGAATTGAAAAGAAAAAAATCCATTTAGCAAAAGAGAAAAAAAATCATTAAAAAGAAATGAAGATAGAAATTAATATATTTTATATTTTATATTTTATTGAAGAGTAAAATTAAAAATAAAATAAACTTAATAAAAACATCCATTTCATTGTGCTTTTAAAATATAAAAATACCTACTTTCTTCTGATAAATTTAACTTATGAAAAACTCCAATGCTTTCAATAGTAGCCAGTGTTAAGTTTTTTTTAACTTGAAAAACAAAATCCTAGTTACACTGTTACAATAAATATTATTTCTTAGCCTAGATCTGCAATGTTTTCTCGGTGCCCTCCTGGCTTTGTTAATTGGAGCAAGGATCGGCTTTTGTTTGGGTGCGCTGATGGCTCTGTCCAGGAGGATAATCGGCTGGGTGTCGTGGAGCCAGTACTTATTAAACAAGGTTTACTTAATTTGTGTCTGAAATTATTGTAATTATATGGTAATGGTTTGAAGAAATAAATTTTAAAAAATATATAAATTATAAAACTTTTAGTAAAACTCCTATAATATGGTAGCACGACGCACCGTACAAACAAACAATGCTGGCCTTCGTTGGACGTATAAATCAATACTGTCCTCAACTGAAGTGTTTTTTTCACCATTATAAGGCTGCATGTCTCGTCGTGGATTCAACAATACTTCAGAATTTTTAAAAAGTACTTGTATTCTTTTAATAATAGATAAAAAAAAAACGTTTCACGTAAAGCTACATTTGTTTGTAGTTAATCTGGTGCAGCAATGGTGATTTTCATTTGATGTCGTCTAGTGTGTATCCCTCCAACAAAACATATCTTGCAGAATCAATCTTACGACAAGAACCTGTATATGGACCCCTAACTAATAACTAAAACAAACGACAAAAACAAAGTGTTTTATATTTATCTCCCCAGCTCTTATATGACACACCAACTACTAATGTGTTATTCATTTAATTCATGTTTTAAAAAATTATATAAAAAAATTAAAATATAAATTGAAAATCTTATACAAGTAAGATCAAGATATTTCTAAACATAATATACTTATTTATTTAAATAAATAAATAAATAATATACTTATATTTCAAAACACAAATGCATGGTAATAAGATCTCACAAAGGTGATTTCTTAACAAATTAATTATCAAAAAATAAAATCAAAAGGAATTTAATTATATAAAAAAATAAAAAAAATAAAGGTGAAAAAAATATTAATTAGAGGCATAAAAATTTTCAATTGAAGGGTTTGATTGAATTGAAAAGTAGCTATAGTAAAAGTAAAAAAACAAAAGAAAAGGAGTCAAGCTAAAAAAATAAAATATTAGAAAATTTAATTTAGAAATGAAATTGAATGGAAAAAAAACTTTAATAAAGTAATGATGATAAAATTAATTTTTTTAAAAAATAAGAATTAAAATAAAAAATCAAATATATAAGAAATTATAATTAAAAAACTATACTGAAAAATAAAAACTATTATAAATGGAAACATAATAGGATAAGAAGATAATAGAATAAAGAATAAAATTGAAAAAAAAAAGATAATATTAACATGACGATGCATTCAGAGAAATGAAAAAAATACAAGTTTGCATTCTAGCGCCTGACTTAGCGGTAGAAGGAACTTGTCTTCTTCCACTAACATGAGTTTGAGTCCTGACATGCACCCTCGTCACCTCGTAGTGTCTTGTATGCCTACTAGTTTTGCAGGGTATTCAGTGGATCGTAAGAATTAGTCGTGGGACGCGCAAACTAGCCCGAACACTTTATGTAAATAAAAAAAAATATAAGTTATACTTGCGAGGATATATGACAAATACCATTTTAATAAACACCACTAACATGCATAGGAATGCCAATCATGCTCTAATAATTTTAAATATTAAAAAAATAAAAAATATCAAAATACCTGCATGGCCTGGTAATTACATAAAAATCTATATAAAAGTACAAAAATACCTCTCCATACTAGGTTTAATTATTTTCATGTCAGGAAATATACCCTGCTATACTAGCATTAATTGACCTCAGGAGATTAATCTTGACCGTCGACTGCCAAATCTGATCATAGTCGACAAATGCAATGTAAGGCCATGATGGAGCTGTCATTGCCATGAGTTACAGCCACCAACTTCATGTCATAGGTGTCAAATAAAGAATGTCACGTGCTGCTCGCCGTAGTCTTAAATGACAATTCACGTTCGAAAATTGAGTCGAACCTTTGCTCTCGAGTCTTTGTTTAATGACAGAATCATGTTCCGCCATAAAGAAGAGATTACTTTCCAGACTACAAGTAGTTTCGTGGTGCTTGCGTAGAATAATCCTTGATAATTCCCCCTTCTAAATTATTCTTAATTTAGTTTAATGACATGTTTTAAACGTTGTTTTATTTTTTAGATCAATGAGCGTTATGAGTATCGGTGTAATATTGGCATAATTTATTTTTAAGCATTGGTTTAGTGGTCAATAAAGCATGTCCATTCATTAACGTTTCAAGTTCAAATCTTAAAATTATTACTCAATAACATTTATTATTTTTTAGAGATAATTTAGTCTTAATTAATATATAAAATAATTGAAAAATATTTTTTACTGCCAAATTAATCTTATAAAAAATAATACTTTTTAATTGCTAGGGAAAACAAAACAAAAAAAACAAAAAGTTTCTAGACATGATAACGAGTCGAAGATCAAAATCTATTTTAAATTGATATTAATAATTGTTAGATCGACTAATCTTCAGAATTCAAGGGGTGATGGTTAAGTGATGTATTGCGTGGACGAACAATCGGTATAGATTGAGAGATTTAAATAGTCTATTGGTCGATAATCTTTTTATTTTAATATGGATGACTGTTTTTAATAAATTCGAGACTACTCTCTGTATTTTACAAGGGATACTACGTGCAAAATGTTAATATTTTTTTTAATATTCTACATAAAACATTATTATTTTGTAATTCTATATATATATAATCTCGGATGGCTTTATATGTCATATTCTAGAGGTTAATTATATCCAATCTATCTTTATATATTTAATTACGTTTAATCTAACATTAAAAAAAAATAGTATGTCTTCAATCTATTATTTCGAGATTTACATGCTAGAATTAATAAAAATACACCACGTAATTTGTACATGATCAAATTTAAACTTTATATATCCAAAGTACCGTTCATTTTAAAATAGAGAGTAGGAGAAGACCATTCAGAAATCTAATTAAGGTTTGATGTACTAGGATCTGGTACTTAGTTTTGATAAGTTGCATGAATAAATTATTCAACATGCTATAAGTTTTGAAAAAAAAATTTATCTGTGGCATTTATTTTTAAAAAATATTTTTTGAACTAGAAGTGTATTAGATATATAAAATCTTAATTTAATCATGCATGAATTATGTGTTATATTTTCATTAATTCTTACCATGAAAATCTAATAAAAAAATATACTAAAGACATTGAATACAATTAAATATATAAAAATAAATTAGATATTATAAATTTCAAACAAAGCCATCCTCACTAAACACAAGCCCTTCCATTTTACATTAAAATTTATTTAAATACACAAAGACTTAACCCAACCCTTAAACTGTTAATTAAAAATAAATTGATTAAGGTGATTTGGATTAATCAATTTATTTTTAATTAACAGTTTAAGGGTTGGGTTAAGTCTATATCAACTAAATCAGCTAATGAATTTTGGTTTTTATAAAGTTAACTAAATTTTTTAACCCAAATCAATTTATGACCCGAGTGATGGCCGGGTTTTATACCTATAAAAGTAAATTACCTAACCTACCCCTATCGAAATGATGATGCATCCACCTCCATTCCATTGCCGCGTCAGTCAACCCTCGTCAAAACCCGAAGCTAGAGGAAGAGAGACACGTCCACCACCGTAAAAACAAAATCCAAAAATAAAAATAAAACTAACAGAAAAAACGCCTATATAAACTGACTCCCGCTAATTCTTCATGTCTCGCCAGCAAAACACAAACACAAACACACACAACTACCCACCCGCACACACACAATCACACTCTTCTCTATCTCTCCCTCTCCTTCTAATGGATTCCCCCTCTAGCTCCTCCGTAATCATCATCGGCGCTGGTGTCTCCGGTAATTGACAACCGATACAAATATACATAAACACTTATAATCTGAAACTAAAAATTAAGCAATTTTTGTTCTCTTTCTTGTGTCAAGGTATATCTGCGGGAAAGGTATTGGCGGAGAATGGAATAGAGGACATGATAATTTTAGAAGCTTCAGACCGTATCGGTGGTAGGATCCGAAAGGAGAATTTCGCTGGCGTTTCTGTTGAGCTTGGAGCCGGTTGGATCGCCGGAGTTGGTGGTAAAGAATCCAACCCTGTTTGGGAACTTGCTTCTCAATCTGGCCTCCGCACTTGTTTCTCTGATTATAGCAATGCTCGCTATAATATCTATGATCGCAGGTATCTTTATACGTGCCCGCCTCGAATTTTGAGCTTTCTATCTTCAAATGAAAAATGACACAACATCTGGACACTGAGCAACGGAAAATTTCAAAGAGAAATTCTTCTTGGATGCTAAAGAAAGTGGATTTCTTTTGCTGTGTTGTTGGTGCAGTGGGAAAATATTTCCTAGTGGAGTGGCGGCAGACTCGTACAAGAAGGCGGTGGACTCAGCAATTGAGAAGCTGAGGAGTCTAGAAGCAAATCTTGACGGTGAAGTTATTGAACAACCTTGGTAAATTTCAAGTCTTCAAATCAATCGATTAATATATAATTCTTAATGGTCTTAATAAATTATAATCTTAATATCTTTTGCTTGTTCAGTTCACCAAAGACGCCCATCGAGCTTGCCATTGATTTCATCCTTCATGACTTTGAGATGGCAGGTTGGTTTTCCAACTGATTTTACACTATTTTCTGTTTGTTTCCCAGGAAAGGAAAATACTATCTTGGTACCCTGTTTATGCCTTTTTTTTTTTGTTGGTTTATCTCATAAAATGTGGAGAACAAATTAACAAACTCAAATGGGTTTATTTGTTGTATTGTAATAATCGATTGAAGACTGCTAAACAGAGAAGTTAACGGGTTGTTTGTGAAAACAGAGGTAGAGCCAATATCAACATATGTAGAGTTTGGAGAAAGAGAATTTCTGGTAGCAGATGACAGAGGATATGAGCATTTGCTATACAAAATGGCCGAGAATTTTCTTTTTACCTCTGAGGGCAAAATCTTGGACAACCGTCTCAAACTCAACAAGGTAATTCAACAGTTAAAACAAACAAAAAAGAAATGGAAAGACACCACCTTTTGATCTCTTTTCCTACAACTTATTTCTTGTTGCTTTATGATTTGTTCTGCTCTACATTTGTTTTATCGCTTTTATGCATTTGCTAAAACAAAGGGAAAATGCTAAAAGTTAACAGAGCGGTCGAAAAAAGATTAAAAAAGAAGGAACAGAGAAAAGTGTAGGAAGAAAATTGGAAACTGTTTTCTGTTTTGTGTTCATGCAGATGCGAAGCTATAAATCTTGTGGCTGTTGAGATTGATTGACCCACTTTTGGAGTTTGCAGATAATGACGTTTTAAGAAAAGCCTTATGCCTTTTCTTAATATTCTATTCTTGCTAGTACCATTTTGCCAAAAAAATATTCAATCATTTTTCATTTCTTTTTTCAAGAGTCAAACTGATCTCGCTCTGTTTTTTTTTTTTTTTGGTCCTGTTATTTTTTCCAACATTTCAACCATGGTAAAGCTTTTAAGTATCTATCTACATCATATCAAGGAGATTTTTCGAGGTTGATGCGCTTTAAAGATGATAAAATCTACTTCTTGTCATCATCAACTCGAGAAAGAAAGAAAATTTAAGTTTAGCATGATGAATGCGATATGATAAACAATTTAGACAAGAAACCATTTACGCTGTTCCATTATTGTCAGAAAAGCTGCCTGAAACATGCTTTCAGAGCATTAGACTACAACTGGGAATGGAGGTATGAATGGAATATTTTTTTCCGGACTTGTAATTGAAATATCAACCATCTTAACATTAATTACTCTCTTGTGGAAGTTGTTGAATAACATCATCCATTGTTATTATTTAGTTCCAGACCTTAAAACTTTGGTCTTTGACCCTTTGCTCGCTACATCCTCATGATGAAAACAAACCACAATTTTCAGTGAGCTTTTTGAGTGGAGGACCCCTACATAGAGCCATTAGAAGTTGACCCCCGAACATGTTTGATTTTTCAATCATATAGCCATTGATCGGCAAAAAGTTGGTCGTCATCCTTCAATTAGCGAAGTGTTTTTTACCGCTCTAGAGGCTGTAGGTCCCTGAACCCGCAATTTGCACCAACACTGACACGAATTAGACCACTATACGGTCAGTAGGTTGAGATGTCATATCAACTCAAAATAAGAACATCAAATCAGCTAGTCCTGTCCATTTCTTCATTTATTTTTTTCTGTACTCAGTTCCCTAAAAAAAAAGATATCCTCAGTTGCTCCAGAGAGTCAGAACAGATCAGAACCTAATGAAACCTTAGGGTGACTGATTTAGGTCGAATTTGTTTTAAACTAATTTTTTTATATGTTGTTAAGATTATTTTAATATGTTAATGTTAATATATATATATATATATATTTTTTTTTTCCCAATAAAAATTACTTCAAAGCTGTTCGTTCCATTTCCATCTCTCAGTGCGCACATATTTTCTTGGTTTGACTTCATAGAATCTATCTCATTGGAGTAGTTACTGTTAATGTTAATTAATTGCCTCGGACTCCGCTAATACTATTGGTTTCTACCTTCCTTCTCCCACTCAGTTTATTTTGTGTGCTGACTTTGTGGCAGGTTGTCAGGGACTTGCAGCACTCGAGAAACGGCGTTGTTGTGAAAACGGAGGATGGTTGTGTCTACGAAGCCAATTATGTGATTTTGTCAGCTAGTATCGGTGTTCTCCAAAGTGACCTCATTTCCTTCAGGCCTCCCTTGCCCGTACGTCTTCTATTCCTTTATTTAACTTGCTTACTGTTCCTCCTTTTATTTAATTTTTTTTTTCTACGACTCATATTTTAACAACCATGACATGAGTCGTGCGTGCTGCTTCCAAAATTTTCATAAATATACGACTCTGATGCTCTTTTATCTGTCTTAAATGTACCATGCATGACTTCAATGTCCTTTATTTTGTTTCCCTTATACGTGTATTGTTTATATCTTGAACTTTCAACGTGTTTGTTCCAATGTAGGGGAATCTACACTTATATAGGGATAAGGCCCTAGGCCATGGGGGGTGGGATTAGCGGGATTCTTCAATCTTTCATTTGATATTTAGGGTTGTGGCCCAGGATATTAAATACAATCATTGAAGTTGAAGGCGTCAGGGATTTATGGCAGCTAGGCCTTGTAGTTATTAAATAAGGTTTAGGTGGTGTGATGATGCAAGAGATAGCTTCTCGAGGTGTCTTACTGTCTTTGTAGAAGAGCAAATACCGTGGGTTGCATGAATGGTGATCCACAGTATTAAATGGTAACCCACAGGCTCACTCATGGGTTGCTGTTCTTTGGTGGCTCATTTGGTTGATTCACCACGTGTGAGGCCCTAGTGGGACAACTCGTTTTTTTTTTTGGTAACAGTTGTTTCCTATGAACAATTCTGAGCAGTCGTATCAAACAATGCTACGGATCTGTTCAAAACAAATAAATAAAAATAATAATGCTGCCTGGAATAGCTTTTTTATTTTATTTTAACCTAAACTTGGTGGGCAACTCTTGGACACACTGGTCTCAGCTTCAACATATAGCTATGAACCTTAAGATTCTTTATTATTTGTTCAAATGACTTCGGAGCGAGCAACTCGTGTGATGTAGGATTACTTTGTTGTAAAGGAAGAGGAAGCATTAGAAATCTTAGATGGCACTGATTAAGAATCTTGTCCTTTGATTGCTTCAAATACTACGTAGAGAGTCGGGTGGGGTTAATCTTGTTCTGAATGTATATATACTTTTGTTATTTGGCTATTTTCGAAGGAAAAATCATATATAGTCAGATTGTCCAAGCCTATGTGCTGTAACTTCTGAGATAACAGTATGGGTGTGACCTGTCCTTTTTAGCGAAACTTAGGGTGCTAATCTGTTCACATGATCTGCGTAATTTTCTGGGCAGATATCTAGGAATGACTCAGAAGAATATTAGCTTTTATTTCATTAGTTTTAAATTGAAAAATACATCACCTGGATTCGGAAAAGGTTAAGAAAGCTTAGCTGGTTTGAAGCTTACTCCCATCATATTATAAGTAAATGTTCTGTTCTGTATTTAATTAAATTAAAAAATAATAATGCAGAGGTGGAAAACAGAGGCCATAGAGAAATGTGATGTGATGATATATACAAAGATTTTCCTCAAGTTCCCATATAAATTTTGGCCATGTGGTCCCGGAAAAGAGTTCTTCATCTATGCTCACGAGCGAAGGGGATACTACACCTTTTGGCAGGTTATTTCTCCTCCTTGTTTTTGCTTCCCAGATCATATTCCGACTGCCGTGTTGCTTGCTTCTGTTGAATGGAATTTGAAAACAATCGTTCAACACTGCATTTGAAACTTTAAACGTGCTTGTTCTTTGGATGATGGACAGTGATTCAATTCTCCGTCTGTCCCAAGTGCCTTGCATTTAAATCTTTCATTTATAATTGCAACCTCAGGCCAACCTTTAGTTCAAGAAGTCAATAGACTGCATGGTGCTAAAGGGGAACATGGATGCTGACTTTTTTCCAATCCTTATACACCTTGCTGCTTGGCAGCTTAGGTTTAATGTCAAACAGTTTCAGCATCGATAGTGACATATTTTGATAATTTCTTTGAAGGGGAAGCTCAAACCTGGGACCTTTTCTGCAGGCTGTAGTATTGGCCGGCCCATCCATATTTAGATTATGGTTGGCATGACACTTTCGATTTTAAATCATAATTCAAAAGTTGTTTTTTATAAACAATTTATGATAAAAATAAGTTAATTGACTTGAAACAACTCTTTTAAAGAAGGATGTATACGTTAGAATCTGTAAGTTAAAATTTAAAAAATTTTAACTTTTGATTTAAGTTAAGATTTACTTCCTACCAATTCAAATCAATTTGCAAAATCATACCATACATAACCCGATGCCTATGATAGTAGCTTGACTAAATAAAGCAGCTTGTCCTGTTGTAGATCTCATATGATAGCTTGATGGCAACATGATAAGAAAATTTCGACTAGCTTTCTTGCATAGGAAGCAAACTAGAATCCCCTGCATTATTTGTTTTTGTATTGTTGTTCCAGTTATTATGTACCTGGTGTTTCTGTCATTGTCTTAGAGCTGGCGATTCTAGTTGAATTAAGGGAATCGATTGCAATGCCAGCCTCTCTTTTATAATTTTATTTCTATATATGTAGACAAGATATGTGCATGATAATCAATTTTGAGACCCACAACATCTAAAATTATTTCCTCTCACTTGATTAGGAGAGGATTGAAATATTTTAGCGATCTCTCGTGTCCTCTTGCGGAAGCATTGTGGGATCTCACTGTCTCCAACATTTTCACATATATACATCCATGTATTATCAACGCAGATTCTATGCTTATACTATGGCAAATAGACGTAATATCAACGCAGATTCTATGCTTATACTATGGCAAATAGACGTGATTGATTGATAAGTATAATATCTCTTAATAATCAAATCATAGCTAGAAACTCACTGAACTCATCCAAGTTGGCTGCTGATTTGTTGCTTCGTCATCAGCACATGGAAAATGCATACCCTGGTTCGAATATTTTGGTCGTGACACTGACGAATGGGGAATCGAAACGTGTTGAAGCTCAATCCGATGAGGAGACACTGGAGGAAGCTATGGGGGTCCTTAGAGACATGTTTGGACCCAATATACCTAATGCCACTGATATACTTGTGCCCCGCTGGTGGAACAACAGATTCCAGCGTGGCAGCTACAGCAACTACCCCATCATTTCAGATAACCAAGATGTTCATTATATTAAGGTAATTCCCATCTTATTTCCGCTGCATATGTTCCTCTGTCTTCACGCTGGCTGTACATGGCAGTTTCAATGTTGCAGTTGTTTCACTGAAAAAGAGGAAAAATAAAGAGAAAGCTTCATAATGCATTTCTAAATCTTGCCTGTTTTGTTCAGGCCCCGGTAGGACGCATCTTCTTCACTGGTGAACACACTAGTGAACGATTTAGTGGTTATGTCCATGGTGGATATCTTGCGGGTGAGAGTACTTGAAATGGAACTCTTTTCGTCAATGTGGTTTCTTGAGCATACTTGTATTTCATGTTTTCTGATCGACTAAACAGGGATTGACACAAGCAAATCACTATTGGAAGAAATGAGAAAACAGAAGGAAAGAAAAAGTGAGAGTCAAGCATTTTTGTTAGAGCCCTTGCTGGCATTGACAGGATCACTAACACTCACACAGACAGAAGCAGTCCCAAGTCTACACAAATGCGACATTCCTACACAACTCTACCTTGGTGGCAAGGTTGGCCTTCAAGAAGCGATATTATGACTATATGGACCCACTAACGAATCCAACTTTAATGATGCTAACGATGAAAATATGTTAGATGAGAAAGAAGATGGCTGGATCTCTTTGGATCCGAAATCAACTCCCCTTCAGAAAATAGAATAGAATGAAATGGATAAATGCAAGAAAACAGGCAGAGGCACGCGACTTGGTGAATAAACATTTCCCAACTCCTGCAGCTTATATATCCATGAAGGTGCCCTTCCTATTCGGCATTATGGAGGTAATTGTTTGAGGCATACATGTGATGTTAGCTAATTGGGGTAAAACCTAGAGACAAGAAAGAAGCATACTTATGATTCTAATTGTACCGGTTACTTGTTTATACAAGATAAACCCTTCCAACTCATCTACCTTTTGATTTTTTCTGCAAATTGATGTTTGTCGCACTTGCAACATCTATAACAATGAACCATCAGATCAAATTGAGCGATGGCTAAGAAAGTTCAAGCTTAAAATCAATGGAAGATTATTGGATCTTTAACTGTGACAAACTGTGTAGTGCACAATGGAGTAATTCTTCATGCCAAAGTTGGACAAGGCCGGCCGTGCCTGCATATGAAATAGTCAGAGAAACACGACAACTCATGATTTCTTTTTAAAGCCCCAAACAAGAAGGGCTCAGATATCATAATCCCTTAAAATAAATGTGCAGGTTTTTACTGCTCTGCTCATCTTTTTGAGCCCACTAGATTTCTTTAACGCCATTGAAATTGATTCAACCAAAGTATTTTCTGTATAATGCTTTAGCAGTAGCAAGAGCATCTCCCTTGGCCTTCACAGGATAAATCTTCGTATCCGCTTGCCATTTGTTTGAGAAGGCTATCCATTCTTTTCTCCATTCTGTCAACTTGAAGTTTTTATTTTCTTCCAAGCTTTTCATCAAATGACCAAAATATGTTGAAGCTCGTGGAAGATAATAGTCTTCTAGTAGCCCGCTCCAAAATTTGTTAGCTAAGAGGAAAAGAGGGAGAGTATCTGTAACCAAATTCCGAGGCCTAAAAATATAATAAAGAAGGTGAAGAGTAAATAGGAACGTTACCATAATCATGAAGCTGGCTCTGGTTGGTTTTTGTCGTATCATACCACATTGTCACTTGTGTTCTTGCATTCCATTCATACTGGAAAAAATACGCAGTACGTTCAGTAATCTTGCATCATCAAATTTGCCTTACAAAAACCCTGTTATAGTTTCTGAAAAAGAACAAAGAAAACACTGTTCCAACAACTTGCTCCTTTGAAACAATGATGTCATTAAATCCATCAAAATCCACAATCATAAATAACAGTCTCTAAATTCAGCATAGTGGGTGAAGTGCTTGTGAATAAACATGTAACAGGAAAAACATCGACAAGGGGAAAATATAACTTGAAAGAAAGTTGAAGGCATAACTTGAACAAGGAAAAAAAAATATTTATGACCTGTGAGAAAAGACAAGGTGACATCTGATTTAAGAGAATAGACAGCTATAAAATAGATAGAATTAATAAAAACTGAAAAGAAATTGTGCAGCAAACCCTAATCATGACATGAAATTTCATTCAGCTGTTTTAGCATGTGATTGAAGAAATGAAACATTGGCTTATACAATTCAATCAAATAATAACAAAGCTATTATTCTCCAAAGCTAAGGAACTATTAGTTCTCACCAGCTTCATATCGTTTGGATCAACAGCCAGCTTTTTTGCACTTTCAAGCCATGTTCCAAGTAGAAAGTTATCATCAGAAGCAAGAAGCACATCGATATCCTTTATGATCTGCAAAAATTTCTGGCCATGAAGATTCAAAGCTCTAGCATCTTTCCTTCGAAAAGCAATCATAGCATCCCTATATACTTGGTTTGCTAGCTTTGACAGTACTTGTCGTGTTAAGTCAACCAGGTCATACCTGTCACAAATGACAATATTTAAATAGTTTTGAGGTTGAATTATATTTTTTGTGTTTCGCATGTCCTATAAGAGTAATCTGCACAAAAAAAAATTCCAACAGAATTTCTACACCCCATGACAATGCATCATCACCCTTTTCACCAGACCACACAATTTACGGGCGAGTATATGAACATAAGCTGACACCTCAGAACCACACCAAGAACTGTCGAACTTCTCAGTATAAAGGGAAATTCATTAAAGTTGATATCAAATAATAAATCCAGGAAGACACTCAGGCAACACGAAGAAACACCAAGCATTGATATTAGCTGTTGGAGAGAGCTTGGAGATAACTGAAGAGTCAGAGACAGATGAAAGGATAAGTCATGTTTTTACAGCTCAAAAGGTTGGGGTAATAGAGTTTGTTTAGGAAATTGGTGTTTTCTTTGGCTCATATGCATGTTGTGTGGAATTATCATTAAACAAGTATTTTCAGTTGTACCCTTAGGCCTCAAAAGGCGTATCCATATTATACAAGCACATGCTTTTGAAAAAAAGCTGAGAAATTTTGGTTGACATTACCATTTCTCCTGTTGTTACAAAATAGCTTTCTTTATTCAGTTAAATCTTATTCACCTGTCAAAAATGAAAATAGAAAAAAAATTCTTTCCAATAACTTTGGCACTAATTACTAAAAAAGTTGCGTGCATTTTATGAAGTCAAAAGCATAGTTCATTCATGTAATGGACCGAGTCAATCCAGCTGAATCACAAACTGAATTTGGCTGATTAGCAAGCCATAACAGATACATATCAACCAAGGGGCTAAGAGTAAATTATGAGAGCAATTCAGATGAATCATGTAAGCATGCTTTATTCGCTTTCCAGATGAACATGGAAGGGAATGGTGGTTGATACACAGGATTCTAAAGTAGAAGAAGACAAAGATCATGATATAACTATTGCATATTAGGTGTACATGTACCTATATGTGAGGCTCCCGACAAGATCATTTCCAGCATCAAGGAATAGCCATAAAGCTTGGATCACCTCCTGTGTAGAATACCATAAGTGTGCCTCAGGGAAATCAGAACTTTTCTCTTGGAATAAAAATCTTCTGGTTCCAGATGACGTGAGATGAATTCGCATATTGTCTTGTTGAGATATGTTGGATCCAGAATTCAGTGATGGATCCCAGTCAGGAAACTTTACAATGAAGTCTGTGTTATGGTCCTGCAGAAAATGAAAACAATTATTAGTATTTAAGAGAAAGATAAGCCAAAAATTGAAAGCCAGTTTATCAAATAACAAAGTAAAAAAAATAAAAATAGATAAATAATCTAACACTGGAATATCAAAAAGAATTCCTGTCACTGTTATGACTTATCTCCTGCTTAGTTCAGTTTCTAATTTTATCTTATCAAGAAAACTAAAATGACATATTGATGTTGCATCTAATCAACATAATAGAAAACATACAGCAATTCCATCTGTACAATTGTAAACTGTGCGGTAAAGAATATCCCACGCTGCCACAACTTGACGAACTGCTTTACCATATCGTCTACGGGAATAGGTCTTCAACCATTCCTACAAAATCATTAAAGTTAAACAATGCCCATGATACAACAAAAATCACGCACAAGAATAAGGATCTCTCATTTAATCAGTCCCAAGTTTCCATTTTTACCAAGATATCCATAGATGATTGCATTTATAACGAGCAGGTTTGGAAACCCAATTATGTAATGGTTTATGTAATGGTTGTTTTTGTAAAACCATATTTTTATTTTCAAAATATATGCATCAATGCATGTAAAAATAGTGTTACTACTAAAATTTAAGCATAGAAGAGCAATTACAATCCTAAAATTACCAGAGCTTGCACTCAAATTACCAAAACTATTCAAGCATAGAGCAGTAATTACAATCCAGAAATTACCAAAACTTGAGGTTTTCCACTGCGGAATGCCATTTCAGACATTAGTTCATAAACAACCGGATTGTGCTCTATTCCTTCCATGCACATGCCAACACCAACCTGCTTGAACATTAAATTGTAAGTTACATGAATGAGCATGTATAGCTATACATGTACAAAAAATAGCATGCCATAAGATAACTATAAATAAGTTATCATACTTATGTGAAGAAAAATAGACAAAATTAAAGGCATCAAGATGAGATAACACTACTAATTGTAATTTCTTTCAACTCCATCATCATGTTAAAATGGCTTACTTGGCTATAGTTCACAAAATTTACGTGCTTAAAGTATCAAGATGAATGGAATACCAGTTCACACTCACACACCCAGCATACCATTGTTGAATTTTCACTGAGGCGGGCATCGACTGGACCTGAAGATATTGCATCCAATATGCCATACATTTCGATATTTCCCCCAAAATTATGCAACAGACACCTGATGCATGTTCAACCAACTGTGAGTATATTTCCTACTATATTCAAATGCAATTTAAAAACAAAGGCGTAGGAAAGGGTAAAATTACAGCCAATATAGCAAGAAACAGCTAATTACCAAACATAAGGAGTGCCATAAAATTGTGAGGAATTCTTCCATATCGGTTTGGCTTCAGCAAACAGATCTAAAACTATCATTTTTCCAAATGGAACAGAATGTAAAAGAGCCTGCAAATTCCACCAAGTTGAAATTTTAAACAGCAAAAGTATCCAAAATAAGCCACATTTGTATGACAGCAAGAAGCGCCAATAAATAGAGAATTGGGAACAGAAAACTTGAGGCATGGTTCAGAGTGAAAATGATGCAAATAGCACCTGAAAAATTTATAGAAAAGGGGGGCAATAAAATTTATAGAAAAGGTGGGGAATCAAATCCTACAAGCATGTTGTTTTGACTTGATCCTAATTGGAGCTAACCTAGATTCTTTACTAGATAATATGGCATAATTTGGAGGGTCTAATTGCCAGGGGAGGTTGTCATTTTTGTTTTTGTAAGGGGTAATTTTTTAATGTCAGGAAAGTTGACCAGTCAACTTTTTCAGCATCAAGGAAGTGACCAGCTATGGTGCACCTCCATGGGCACCTCCTTTATATTCTTTGCAACCCCACTTTTGAGAGGCTGGTTTTCAATGAATGAAATTGAGACCTCAGCCTTTAAGGTTTAGATGTGTGATGCATCTTATCTTAGGTGTGATCCCTAAGATTTTGTAGGAGTGATTTCTAGGAGCCCTAGTGTGATACTAGGTTTGTTTACTTCCTTTTAGCTTGCTTGATCCTTAGTTCCTTGTTGTTTACTTTTCTAAACCACAACCTTAAGCTGAACAAACCCCCAATACCCACCTAAAGCCCCATTTCCTAACCTATCAATTCTGTTACAGCTTATAACACATAGTAGTTAGGTTCTGTAATTGAAGATCCCACACCAGAAAAACAAAAATTAATCAGATAGGACTGATGTGAAATAAACACTCACAGATGTCTCAACCATAAACTACCTTGGAAATCAATCAAAAGAAACCACCCCTATTTATCAAATTTAATCAACAACATACTCTTTTTAGAGGTTGATTTCGAGAATATTCCAGCAATACCAAACCAGCTTACTCTAGAATTCATAGGTTTAAAGGGAAATCAGTGGAAATATGATTTCCTTCAATCACACAAGGTATTTTACCACTCTCATGCTTTATTTCTCCAACATGGTAGTGCCCCTAAAGGCTACGTGTTTCAATTTGTAGCTTCTAACCAGTTCCAATGGCAGCCTGATTAAGAATCTGAAATTCACAAATGGAAGTCCAAGCAAGCTAACCCACATCTTAAGAAGACCATGAACAAAAGTTGTTTCTGTCTCATCACATGTACCTGCATTTGAGGTGGCTTCCAGAAAGCAGAGTCTGAGTAGAAGAGCCAGCCCTGTGCATTGGTTGAACTGTCCATTCAAATTACTTTTGTTTTGAACATCTTTAATAATAGAAAACAAACAGAGGAAGAATGTAGTAGAGAAATTTTGACAATTGAATGTATGCCAATAAAAATAATGACTTCGGGAAGGAGACAGGAGACTAAGGGGAGAGTGCTAGGACAACTGAGGAGCATACTTGCATTAACCACACAGCGTCTTTATCACCTCTTGACATCGCTTTGTATACAGCAGCACCAAGTGACGAGATATAAGCTGGATCACTTGTAGGTGGGGAATTCTCGTTGAAAGTATCACTACATCAAACAAGGTAAAGTTCAGTTGAAAGTATCATGTTAGCAAGTATGGCAAGGGCACAATAAAACAAAAGGGGGAAAGGGATGATCCTATTACAATCTGTACTTTGCCATAGATCTTTGGGTTAAATGCAAACATTTTCCATGCCATTTGCTCACTATAGCACTTCAGTGACATATTTTTTTTACAATGCCAGTAAGTTGTGTTTTTCTCCATCAGTAATGTCCTCAAAGCTGTTAGCAAATACAGTGAAGGTGGTGCTTTCTTGTTTCCTTTAACAACAATTAATAGAAAGCCTATTACATCTGCTACCCTTCAGATTTCAAGAAAAGTGAGACCAGTATCAGTATCAGGACACGTTTAGAGACAGCAACACAGTTACAGACATCAATAATGGAGTAAAACAGAAGTCACCAAGGGAGGAAAAAACTCTATCACTAAAACGCAAAACAGCCCAACAGCCCCAACCATAGCATACTTTTTTGCACTTTCCTTAGATCTTTTAATTGCTGAAATTAAGTTTATCTTTTTCCTCTTTCCCCTTTCCTTTCTTTTTCAAAAATCAAACTTTTTTTTTTAATTTGATAGTGAAATAAGTTAAAGAGTTAGCGAAGCAAAATAGCTTCCCATGTACATCTTGTAGACACCGAATGAACACTAATTCATAGGCTTTTGAAGTGTAATTTCATGTCCATTTCAGATCACTTGTAAATTCAGTAACAGAATATCTGTCTACTTCACTGATCATCCTAAGTGACCATCAATTTTCTGGGCAGTCGGCCTGTTCCTAATGCCAGAAGAGCTCAAAAGCAGATGAGAGTGTTTGATATCATCATTCGTTAATGAGTTTACCACCAACAGCAACATACAAGTTATTAAAGCACTTTGAATATGAACCCCATGATGGCAAGACAGATTTGTTAAGCTACAAGTATGGGAATTACCAGTTGTAGATGTCCGTCACATCCCCATATTCTGAAAAAAAATAGCACTTGCCAAGAACCAAAAAGTTAGTCAAAGATCAATTAAAGAATATGGAGATTTGCTATGTACACCAAATGAAAGTATCAATGCTATATTTCTAATGCTAACCTACATCTATTTGGGGCATTATTCGACCCCTCCTGGCTGAGCTACTTATGCATGTCTGTATATGGATGCATATGCTAGCATGCATCTGTAAAGCTACACAGACACTTGGTTCTAACAGTTTGACACCGAATGTTAAAAAGTTCTGTTCACAAGCCTTTTCAGAAATTTTGAAGGTCCCACCTTTTTGAAAAATATTTACTAATAACTATTCAATGATGTATAACTATGCAAAAGTTTTTAAGGATAAAAATTGAAAAGAATCTGGTCAGAAAAGGTAAATAACTAAAAAACAGTCATACCCTTAACCTGTTGTCTTATAAAAGCCTCCCCAATTTCAACAAACAAGGGATCAGAAGGATTAAGAAGGTAAGTGCAGCACCACCGAGGATTTTTATCCACTGTGTTCCTGATGGGAATAAGAAACAGAAATAAACCTAATATATGAGAACAAGAAGTTACCCCAGCTTCAAAATGAAACTCTAAGACAGAAAGAGATTGCTTGAAAAAACAAATCCCAATTCATTTTTTACAACATGAAAAATGATAAAAGTAATTAAGTAATAAGAACTAGTGGCCTGCTTGATTATAATGACAGATCATGTAGCTCTTCCATACAGAGGAGGATTGCATTAAGGAAAGAAAAGTACCAGTCTCCAAGTCTCGTTATATTTGCTGAAGGAAAAATCTTCTTCAAAGCAGCTGGAACATTTCCAGAGAATGATGGCAGCACTGGAACCAAGTGGGGAATACATTTGATCAGCTACATTATTAGATTGAGAAGGAGCATGTGATCTACAATTTCACCTCTTTAAATCAGATTTTATCTCGTACTTTGTGTAAGATATATGCCAATACTATCATCTTGAATGCCTTGTTTGTGCATTGCATTACATGAAAATTGTAATCAATAGCTGTTTCTGTTAGGAATCTTTAGTTTACCTGGAGTCATGCCTAGCTCTAGCATCCGAGACAGTATCTGTTTCTGCAGACACAATTGTTGATCTAACCAATTTTGCGACAAAGGTCCACCCCAACTGCAATTAGGCAATAGGCAGTCATATACTAAAAGCAAAAGATGAAGATGATCACCAAAACATGTATAAGTGGTCGAGAGAGGACATCTCTTGGATTATCGCTAATCCAACATGTTAGAATCTCAATCATGTATATACACTAATTCTAGGGATGGGTTTATTGCTATTGTTTCTTTTGTGGATGGACCAGGAGAGGTCACAACAGTCTCACAATAAAGCTCACATTCCAATTTGGTGCCTTCTTGAAATAACTTAATGAAGCTAGAAAGGTTCAATGCTCAAAACACATATCCGTGGAGAAAACTTTTGGGTGAAATGATCGGCATATTAGGAGGCAGGTTATTTTGAATAAAACGGATCTATGACATCAGAGAAGTATAATGTGCATTTATCCCTCTTACACTCTTTCTATAATTACTTCTTGAAATTTAGGAAAGACTTCCAGATAACAAGACTAACATACCTTGAAAAAAAACAAGGGAGACAGAAATATGAATCACGTTTACATACCCATGTAAATTTCCCATTCGAGCCCATGCAAGGAAAGCAGGTCCACCAAAGAAATCATTCAAATCTTCTGTGGTAATATTAAGATTCTGCAACAATCACACAGAATAAAATAGACCAAATATAACATCTTAATATGTCTCATCAAAATACCAACTGCTCATGTTGAAAGCCAAATCAAGTGTACTTACAATTATAAGAAAAGAATACATCTAAAATAAAAAAATTGATCAGCTTGACTGAGTCATTATCTCTGTATATACTGAAAGTTTAAACATAACAAAGAGACCACGCATACAAGGCTAGAAGTCTTACACATTAAGAAAACATAAAATGTTTTTAATGAAGATAGAATTGGATCCAAATTCATACAAAAGTAGCTGTATGCAAGGTCCTATATCATAAACACAAATAAACACCACAAGGAGCCTTCTTCACTACCTTTGATGGCACTGAACAAGGCGCCTCGTTAATAGGTTATGATCCCACAGTCCAACTAAAGTATTGTCTTGGGAAGGTAATTCTCAAACAGCATTCCCTTTTTTTAGGATTCTGCATCAAATAATTGGTCTTAGACCATGAACCTGCAACCTTTCGGTTGGAAGTCCAATTTGCCATTCCACTCCAAACTGGAACTTGCCAAGGTGTCTTATTCATCAAAAACTTCACAGGAAAAAAAAAAGCCACCTATGCGGCCATCTAAAAAAAATAAATCTAATCATTGGTAATCTATTCAGCATGGATAAGTGCACTTTGTTGTAGCTTACTACACAGTGAAGTGGGGACGGAAAGAACCAGTGTCATACACAAAAAGGTTGTGCATGTCAATTCCTTACAAATTCATCTCATAAACATGGAGTTTTGCCAAGACATAAAGTATGTACGGTATACCTATGACTATGAGCTGCAACATAGCAAAAGAGAAATTCAGTATCCAGTCTAGTGGGTGACGCATCAAGTTAAACAATGGTGTTTATCACTGCTTACCATGAAAACCTTTTGCCAAATGGCTTCTTGTCCAGTGAATGCCAAAGGCAGATTAATCCCCTGAAGAGCCATCCAATCTAATTCTTTCTCCCACCTTTCCCAATTCCACCAAACATAAGAATCTGCAGTAAAAAAATCTGATATTACAATTGACCAACACTAGCCAATATCGTGGCATATATAGTATTAGAGCATCAAAGGATTTACATATGCTGAAACAAATGCACTCACATAAAATAAATTCAACAAGAAAGACATTAAATTGGATGCTTATGTTACCAATAAGTTGTACCCAGGACTCAGATTGGATTTTTGCAAAACATGTAATTTAACTCTAAAATGCATCTCAAGCAATCAACATGAATTGAAGTAAAGCTAATCATGTCATTATATAGCTATAATGAAGCTCATGGTATCCATAACCTAGTATTTTGTATATTTCATTAGTCACTTCTAATGTTGCACAGATAAACTAGTGATTTCCATAGTGATTATCACATAATGGATTGGAGCAAAAAACACAAAGCAAAGGCAAAAGAAATACGACTTACAACTGGATGTAACGACGTTTTGGTAATAGTTCCATGGAACTGGTCGCTGGATCATTACACCCTTATCCTTTACACGAGGAAGTGATCCTGGCTTTGGAATGGAGGCTATCTGAACACCACCAGTCTTGTCCCATGAAACATGAGCCCCACACCAGTACTTTAAATACCAATGAAGGCCGGATGCAATCTCTACTGCTGTGGTGCCTTTAATGCTGAAAGTGAGATACAACAAACAAAATGTCAAAAGAAGAGGGGGGGGGGGGGGGGGGAGGCATCTTGCCCTTTGATTTTGTAGGTAGAATGGTATAGAAATTTTTTTGAAAAAAGACAGAATAAAAGTATATAAGACCCGGTGAACTGTCTCTGTCAGGAATGACACGAGTACGCTATCCCAACTCTCTCTAAAGCAAACTATATAAGCTTCCAACCTACCCCAACTTGAAGAATGCCAATAAGGTGAAACACCGAATGATTTAGCACTAAGATGCCGTGACATTCATGAAAATTGTCACATTTTCTGCATCTCAATAAAAGAAATTAGGGAAAAAATAACTTGAACTATTTCAGACACCATCTCTGGAATCAGTTTGACCAGATTCAAGGAATATATTTAAGTGCTCTAAAAAGATTTTGTTATTAAATTCGAATGTGGAAGCCCATCATTATGAATGTTAGTCAAACTGTACATTTGCATAACCTTGAAATATGATATTTCCTAAAGCCAACGAGATCCAACCTTGTTAGAGAGAGCATACTATAGAAACCAACTGACTCGACGTGTGCAAATGCCAAAGACATTTTTTACCGAAGCCAGTAAAGGCTTCAGCAACTTATTTTCTGTAGAAATCGTGTCCAACGAGTATTGCCACAAAATTCAAACTCTCAACCTCTAGCTATTAAAGAAGAATTAAAGCTACATACCTTATCTCAGGTCCATTCCCGCTCGATTCCTTGTAGTAATTGTTTATCAAAAAGCAACCGTGTCCCCCACAAACATCCTGATATTTACAATTGAGTCAAATCAATCGGTAATCAGTGAACATTCTCCAATCATCCTTGCCCTTCAAGTTATCAGCAAACTATACGAGGACAGCAAGAACATTGAAACTAAAGCAACCTAACCCAGTTCAAGAAAACAGACGCCATAATTCAATTGACAAAAAGGGCGTTAAGTTATGTACCTTGGATACAATCTTGAACAAAAAGCTGTGTACATGGGAAGGAAGCAATCTTTTCAAAACAGCTTTAGCTGCTGATTCTTGGTCTGATGAAGATGCCCGCTTCGAATCCAAACGATTAAGTAAAGAATCAATAGCTTCTGGTCTTGACAAAGCTACTGATGACAGTGTTAATATCAGTAGTGTTGTAGTGAAAATCAGAGTCTTGAGAGTGGACATGGTGGCGGTGGTGGTCCTTTTCTGGTTCAGTTAGCTTTGTAGAGGGGGAAAGCCATTTTGTGATTTGGAGAAGAAAACCAAAACACATAAAGAAAGAAAAAAAGAAGAGAAACGACAGTGATACAAGTCAAAATCGTTCGGTCGCCCGACGATGCAAGACTGACTGGTCTATCTGGTTGTCTGTAACGAAATCTGTTGGCTGTGGTCGTTTGAAATAATAATTGCTCTCGTAAATAAATAATTATGATCATGTTAATTGTTTAAACTTAGCTCAGGATATGTAATATAACAGCATGTTTTATTTATATTTTAAAAATGTTTTCTTGAATTTATTTTTCTATATTTTTAAATTGTTTAAATATGTTAATATTAAAAATTAATTTTAAATAAAATAAATTTGATATATTTTCAAATAAAAAATATTTTAAAAATAAATGCAATATTAATACGCAATATCAAATAAACTGCAAAACCTTTTAAATGTTTTTTTATTATTTTGCAAGAAATTATGGTTGTGTGCATATAAAATAATTATTTATCATAATCACGATTTGTTATTACACAAGATGAGTTTATGCCATGATTTTGTCTATTCACATAACATAAAATTATGTGTGTAAATAGAATAATTAGTCCTTTTGTAACCTTTTTTTTCTTTTTCATAATTGTTTTTGGGAAAAATACAAAAACTCTCTCATAGTGATGTTCGGAGGTTCTATCAATTTCTTCTTATTAAAAAAAATAACTATTAATTTCGTTATTATTTTACACCTTTCACCTATCTCAATCACAAATTTTATAAAATCGTTCTAAAATGAATTATAATTTTAAATTCGAATGCACTTCAAGTCATAATAATAGCTCTGAAATGATTGAACTTATGAAAAATTACCGTAAATATATTATAATTTACTTTATTTTACACTTTACCTCTATATTTTCTAATATTACAAAAAACATCACCGGTAAAGAGAAATAATTGAAATAACCAAAATAACCTCCATGAAGGTTAGGGCTTTGAGATGCTAGGAATGGCATGATCTATTGTTGATATCCATGTTATGCATGTTGCCAATTCTCTGGCATTTAGCAGTAATCTTGCAAAAATCACACTCGCAACCAGGCTACACAGAGTCAAGGACACAAGGCACAACTGAGAGATAGGAATGTCCTTCACTGTCTCGGGCTATGTGTTTTCAATGAAAAAATGGAGACCCCAGATAGAAAGGCAATGAAGAAATATGACATTACTTATCTGGGAGTAAGCAAGACAACTCTCATCAATTCATACTCTTTGTAATGTGGTTTATCCCATCAACTTTTCTTGTATGTTAAATTTTGCCATAGCTGTTCCTGCAACGTTTGTTTTGGTTTTTGGCGTTTTGGGTTGCATACTTTCTGGCAGTTGATTTGAAGAGATTTTATCAATTCCGGGTTGTATATCAATTGATGGAGAAAGCATGGCAGCGTGGGTCAAATGATTTATGGCAGTTTTTTAAGGATTTCTTGCAGTTTTTGGGCCGGTGTTTATGTGTGCTTTGATGCCGGAAATTTGACAGTGGGATTGCGCCCGTCAAAAACTGTTTTGCTGTTGGTTTTTGATCAAGAAGAAATTTGGTGTTAAATCTTCTGCACTGTAGTTTTTATGTGTTGAGATTGCATTCTCCAAGACAGTAACTTTTTCAACAAAAAATAGCAACAATAATTTTTTTTAAAAAAAGAAATCAGTGGCAACCAGTATAATTTTTATTATTTTCATTTTTCGAGGTTTTTTAGTTATTAAATAAAAAATAATAGCAAAAATATTTTCTTATTGGCTTTTTTTTAATTCAAAATGTTTTCTATGATATTCGAAATTACGAGGGAAAAATATAAATAATTTAACTGTGTGAACTGTTTTATTTTTCAAAAATAGTAGAGAGAGGATGAATATTGGAATTTTTAAGGATAAAATTAATTGAGAGTTTTCATCAAGGCATTTTGTAGGGGTTGATGGGATTTTTTCTTTCCGTTTCCTTTTTATGGTTTACAGTCGAAGACTTGCAGGGAAGACTTAGAGGGAAGAGAAGAAAATAGAAGAAGTTGATTTTATTTATTTTTAATCTTCGTTGCAGTTGGAGAGATAGAGGGAGGATTTAGGGGCTTTTACGTCCATTGCCCATGTAGAATCTAAACGAAGGGCCAAAATGGAAGGGAAAAAAAAAACATAATGTTTAGGGTGTAAAATCAGAAATTGTTTTAGTCAAGTGTGTTTGTTTTTTTCCGCTTATACTTAGATAATTGATCCGTACTACTATGAGTTAAATCAAGTTTTTTAAATATAAAAAAATATTTAAATATTGTTAATATTTTTTTAATGAAAAAAATTAAATTGTGTGAAAAATTATTTGATGTAATTTGATTAACTTTATTAATTTAAAAATAACTTATATAACTTTTGAAAACAAATTTTGACTAAACAAAATTTTAAAATAATATTATTTTTTAATATTAAAATAATAACATATTAAATTAACATTAAACAACCCATTGAACAACCCGAGTTAACATGTGAAGTTCATAATCCTGGTTGTGAGACTATGATAATCCTATAAAGAGCAAATTAAAATAAATTATTAAACCTAATTTTCAATCAACTTAACATTAAATGATGAAATTGAAAAAAAAATCAATTGAAAAGGGATAGAAAAAAACTACTCGTATTAACATGTCAAACTTGCAATCTAAGTTATAAGACCGAAATAACCTCATGAAAAATAAATTAAAACAAATTACAAATTTCAATTCCTAACCAGCCTAATAATAAAAGATGAGATTAAAAAAATCAATTATAAAAATAACTCGAGTCAATTCACCAAACCTATAATCTGGATCATCAGATTGAGATAATTTTATATTAAAAAAAATAAATTAATTTAACTTTGATTAATTTGTCAAATATATAACCTTGGACTTGAGATCAAAATAACCTTATAAAGAAAAAGTAAAAAAAATAAAATTATAAAAGCTTGATTCTCAATCGTTCATGTCGAACCTAATATTGAATAATAAAAATTATAAAAATCTTAATTAAATAGATGACATTAAAAAATAAACAAAGTCAACCTGAGTTAATCATTAAGTATTATTACTGAGTCATGAGACCATAATAACCTAATGAAAAACAAATCATTAAGCCTAATTTCTGACTAAACACGGCAATACTTTGATGAAACTAGGAGGTCAATTAAAAAAAAGATAAAAAAATGAGTCAATTAAGTTAAAAATACATTTTAAAGCTCAATTCTCAGTTGATATAATATTGAACGATAATGAGATCAATATAATCTCTTAAAAAAAATTAAAAAAATAACTTGATTTAACCAGGGTTAAACTGCAAAAACTCGTGACCTTAATCATAAGATTAAGATATTCTCATAGAAACAAATTAAAATAGATTATAAAGCTCAATTCCCAACCGATCTAATATTGAATGATAAAATTAAAGAAAAATCAATTAAATAAAAGACACGAAAAAAGAACCTGAATTAACTCGGGTTAATCTATTAAACATTATTCTCATGTCATGAGATCAATATAATCGAATGAAAAGGAAATAACATAAAGCATAAAATTTAATTCTCGATCAAAACAATATTGAAGAATGAAATTAAAAGAAAAAAAATCCAAGTTAATTGAATTAACCTGCTAAACTATGTTAATTTGTCAAACCCAAAATCCATATCACGAGAGTATAATAACTAACTAGAAAAAAATATTTAAAAACTAAATTAAACAAACAAAAATTAAATGAAAATAAAATAACATAAAAAACAACTACAACTAAAAGACATTTGCCTTTTATCGTGGATTTGCATAGTGAAAAGTTGATGCATTTTAATATAAAGTATGATATAATTCATTGTTAGCTTCTGCTGCCAGTCAAGCCAAGTTTATTTTTTCAAGATAAAAAGAAATATTTAGTTGCTGTTAATATTTTTTTAGTATATTTTTTTTAAACTGTGTGGAGTTAATCTGATATGATCTAGTTGAATTGATGAATTTAAAGACAACCTAAATAATTAGTAAACAAATCATCTAACTTGTACAAATTTAAGACATTTTTTTTAACAATAATATTATAATAATAACATATTAGATCAGCTCAAGTTAATTCATGTTAACCTGTCAAATTCACAATTTGAATCATAAGACTGTGATATAATGTTATATAAAGTAAATCAAAACAAATTATAAACTTAATTTCTAATCAACCAAGTGTTGAAGAACAATAAAAAAAAAAACTTGAGTTAACACTCTAAACCTGTGACCTGAGTCATGAAATCGGGATAACTTTATATAATATAAACAAAACAAATGATTCAAACCAACATGTCAAACTCGTGACTCAGGTCATAAGACTGAGGCAATCCTATACGAAGTAAAATAAAATAAATTATAAAATCTGATTTCCAATAAACTCATTGTTAAATAATAAAATTGAAAAAAAAATACAAATAAAAAAAAAACTGAGTCAATTAAAGTTAATTCACCAAACACACTTGATTATGAGACTAAATAAATAACGAAACCTAATTTTTATTCAACTCATCATTAAATAATAAAATTAAAAAAATAGTAGTTAAAAAAAACTTAATTAACTAAGTTAATTTACCATATATGTGATATATGTCATGAGATCAAAATAATTACATAAAAAACAAATCACAGCAACATATAAAACCTAATCTCCAATAAATTAAAAATAAAAAATAAAATTAGAGAAACATATAAATTTAAAAAGTCTAAAGATAAATAAATAAATACTACAATAGACAAGGTCTTACAATGTTGTGCACATGAATTTTTTTATTTACACCGAACTAAATATTAAAAAATAAATAAAAAAATAAATCTAAAAATAGATAATTTTTTTTTCATTGAAATAAATAATATTTACTGGTCTAATTAACAGTGAAAAAAACACTATCCTTTGATTTTTATATATCAATGTCAATGTTAATAATATTAATAATGTTAATTTTAAGTTAATGGTTAATGTTAATTTTACTATCTAATAAAAAAAATTAAAAAAATTTACCAGCGGCTGCGTGTGCCAAAGGAAGCCATGTAATCAGCAATGAAATCCAGAAAGCAAACTCCATGTAAGCACTCACAACACATCAGCCAGACACACCTTTTGCGTTTTTTTTAAAAATATTTTTATATTAAAAAATAAATTTATTTTTTTTAAAAATTATTCTAACATATTTTTAAATAAAAAAAAAAAATAACCAATAGACTCTTAAACCCCTAAAATTTAAACCCTAATTCCAAGTCCTCTTCACTTCCAGTTGCAGGGAGCCATAAACCCAAAAACCTCGCAATTTCCATTTTGTAGGTATAAAAATATATATAAACAGACAAACACAAGAAGGCACAACATTGAATAAGCAAAGATGGAGGATGAAGAAGTGAACAATGTTATGTGCCAATTCACAGACCCAGAAGGAACGCCACTTGGAGCTCCTCTATATCTTCCTCAAAACGCTGGTCCACAACAACTTCAACAAATCGTTAATAAGCTTCTTAACAATGTAAGTTTCGATTTTCATTTGTTTTGCAATACTGGGAATGTTTAAGTCACTAAAAACAATGCATTAAAATTTGAAAAAGCCTATTGAATCTCGTGTCTTTTTCGGTTCAGGAAGAGAAGTTACCGTATGCTTTTTATATATCGGATCAAGAGCTTGTTGTGCCACTTGAAACTTACTTACAGAAAAACAAAGGTTAGTGAGAGTTAAAAGAAGGAGAGTCGTAACATTTTAGTTTTGTCTGTAGATTTTTGTTTTTGGTGTGTGTGGGAAAGGTTAACTTGTTGATTTTTACGGGCTTTCAGTTTCGGTGGAGAAGGTACTGGCAATTGTTTGTCAACCACAAGCTATTTTCCGAATTCGTCCAGTTAATCGTTGTTCAGCAACTATTGCTGGTATGATTGCAGTTTTCTTCTTCTCGATTTATTGTATGAGCATTTTATGACAATTTTTATCTGCTTGCTTAACTACTGTTATGAATGGTGGGAATGTTGCTTGCTTTCTTTTGATATATTGGTTTCGAGTAGCTAATGCTGTTCATCTCCTATGAAACTCTTCTAGCTCTACCTCTGAAGAATTTTTTACCCCTCTACATGCATGTGATGGTTTCATTTTTTGTTTAGTTAAATTACCATCACACAGGTCAATGATGTTGTATGTTTCTCTTACACGTGCTGCCTCTGTTTTTTTGTCACCCCAGGTCATGGGGAAGCTGTACTTTCAGTTGCTTTTAGTCCTGATGGGCGGCAGCTGGCCAGTGGCTCTGGGGATACCACTGTTCGTCTATGGGACCTTAATACCCAGACACCGATGTTTACATGTACAGGTCAAAAATCTAGGCCATATCACTCTCTTAGCCTGTTTGTTCTTAATAGTTGAAGTTTCTGTAGCTGATTACTGTGACAAAATCAAGTTTGACATTATATGCACACGTTTCTTTTTGGAAAGACTTTATTTTTTTTTTCAATTTGAGCGGGCAGAGTAAATTATTTTATTGGTCATTTTGATGATATGTTAGATCTCAGATTGTTTATCTTAACAAAACCTAAACAAGCTTATGCATGATCGTGTTCATTGTGGATTCTTCATACCTAGGAAAGAGGCCTATTTTGGATGGTATTTGATGTTTCACAATGCAGGGTTCTTCAGCCCATTTGTTCATTTCCTCTCCACTTGTTGCATTGATCATATATGAACTACTTGATGCAGGACATAAGAATTGGGTTCTTTGCATTGCATGGTCACCAGATGGTAAGCATCTGGTGAGTGGGAGCAAGGCTGGAGAACTTCAGTGTTGGGATCCTCAGACGGGAAAGCCATCAGGGAATCAGCTTGTGGTAAAGTCTTTATATGCTAGAATAGCTGATAGTTCATATCCCACTTGAGTTGGTTGTCAATTTCAATTTTGACATGCTCTTGAAGAATTTAGGTGCAACTCGTTTCATCTTACAGTCTCAAATACTATGTACGCAGGCGTCCTCCTTTTGGTTGGGCCTAATAGTTTGGTTGTATCCTAAATATTTACCCTAAGGGTCATGCTTATTTATTTGTGTCTGTTTCCATTTGATTCATCAGTGTGGTAATCTGTCTTTGCTGATGGATGTATCTAACTTATTAGATGCATGACTGAATTATTATGGAGAAGTGTTGTGTCTTCTCGAGTAAAGATTCTATTGCTCACTCCCTTACTTTTTAAAAAGAAAATAAAATAAATCAGAGATGATCTTTGTGTCCTTATTGCTTCTGCATGCCAAGAGTTTTTTCATTTAAAATATCAGAAACTTTGTTGGTGAAAACTTGGGAAAATGTCACAACGAAACGGCTGAAGGTCCTGTGTCTTTTCTGGGCCTATAAACAGTAATTATTCTATTTTAACTTGACTTCTGGCAGAGTTAGATATGGACCTACAACATTCAATTAGTTTCTTTTTTCCCTCATAAATTTGAATTGTTTTTGCAATCAACATGGTAGAAATTTTCATACCATTTAGGGAATATCATATTTGGTGTTTAATTGTTGTGCTAACAAATAATTGTCTAGAAACTGATATTTTGCAATTTACCTCGTTTCAGGGCCACAAGAAATGGATTACTGGCATATCTTGGGAACCAGTCCATTTGAATGCTCCTTGCCGTCGCTTTGTTAGTGCTAGCAAAGATGGAGATGCACGCATATGGGACATATCACTAAGAAAATCTGTTATTTGTCTTAGTGGCCACACACTTGCAATAACTTGTGTAAAATGGGGTGGAGATGGAGTAATTTATACTGGGTACGTAGGCTATCTTTCTACAATTATGTGAAAATGTTCATCAGACAACCACTACTCCTATTTTAATCTAAGAGCTTAAATTTTACAAGTTTTTTGGCCAATCCACCCAAGAATCCTGGTTTAGGATATAGCTGATCAGTGCTAGAGAGGACAGGAGACTGGAATATTAAAAAAAAAAAGTAGGAATTTTCGTTGACACTTGAAATTGAACCACTGGATATACATAAGCTCTGCCCAATACTTACTGGAAGCTCATCATATGAAAAAGCGAACTAAATTCAATCAATACAGAAGGGACTTCTATATAGTTAATTGACTTTGAAAAAATTAGAAGACTCCAAAGTCCACTGCAAAGCAGACTGCATTTCTTTCCTTCCACAAACAAGAAAAAGTGGAAAATTGACGGGCTTTCTTTCTGGAAGATTAGCTGGCTTTATCTGCCTTTATGATTCTATGCTAGTACGAATTACTCTTTAACTCATAAACCTAGTTCTCAGAAAATCAAACGTTGTCAAACTGTGGTTCAATGGCCATTACCCTTGCTTTAGCCATATATATCACTTTTGTCTTCGTCTCACTGGTGCAGCTCCCAGGATTGTACCATTAAAGTGTGGGAAACATCACAAGGGAAGCTTATTCGTGAATTGAAGGTAATTGTACGGGGCATATCTTGTTTCTTTGACAATATCTGAGTACTGCATTTTCTGACCACATTTATGCTGTAAAGGTTTGCTTATTGTTTGTGAAAAGGAATGTTCTTTGTTACAATTACCAGTTAGATCTTAGGTTTCCAATTAATAATCTCAAACTTCAATTGTTGATGTGAAAATTGTAGTTCCTCTCTTTATAACTCCTTGTGCATATGGTTCTTTGTTTTAGGGTCATGGGCATTGGGTTAACTCTCTCGCATTGAGCACTGAGTATGTTCTTCGCACAGGAGCTTTTGATCATACAGGAAAAACACATTCTTCTCCAGAGGAAATGAAGAAGGTAAGGTTGCTAGTTGCTTCAGTTGTTGCATTGTGATGAAAATGGCTCAAGACATTTATCTTCTAGTGTTTTCTGCTTGGGACCATATTTATTTACCATCTATGAATTAGTTCAATATTCAAGGGATATGAGTATGGATTTTTTTATGCAGTTTCAAAATTTTAAATCTAGTCATTAGTTAAAGAATGTTCACCCCTGTGGTAGATATCTGTTGTGAATGTTCAAGAACTTTATATGTAGTAGTTGAATGATTGATGGACTTTTGTGTAGTTCTGAAACTTTGTTGATTTATACCTTGAAGCTGGATTTTTACTAATTCATGCAGAGGGATGTTACCATGTAAATGAATGGGAAAAAAGAGAGGCTGAAGTTGCTTTGTGGGAGCCTCCTTTGGGCATGGTCTTCAATCCCATCATACACTTGATCTTTTAGTTTCGTTATCTGATATCATATTTAGTTAAAAATATTTGCTTTCTCAAACTTAATGTAAAATAATTTTCATACCATCTATTTGTCGAGGACATTATTTGAGTTGAGGGGAGAGGGGACTTCTCTTGGCTCCTGCTTAATTTATTTGCTCCTATCAGTAGTCAATATAGTGCAAGAATGTGAGAAACTTGTTTTCTTTTTTACTCTTTGGGTTTGCTCATTGTTGTGATGGAAGGGTTTACTTGAGTTAGAGCTATGTGTCTAGGGTGTTCCATGATTTCCAGAAAACTGCAGCAAAACAAAACAAAAGGCGTTGATTTCCAGCTTCTGAAGTTCTCTTTTTTATGTTGTGCTTTGTGCTAAAGAGCCTCCAGTTTTCCTGTCTATATGGAACTGATTATTCCTACCTATTAATAAATGTTAAAGGTTGCTCTGGAAAGGTACAATAAAATGAAAGGCAATGCTCCTGAAAGACTAGTTTCAGGTTCTGATGATTTTACCATGTTCCTCTGGGAACCAGCTGTCAGCAAACACCCTAAAACTCGCATGACAGGTCATCAACAGGTACGGAGGATATGAATGCTTTTCTTTTGTGCTTGCAATCCTAGTTCTTGATCCTTGTTTGTAGGGAGTGCAATGTAAAGAGGCCAAGTGTTGACATATACTCTGAATCTTGCAAATTCTGTCTGCAAGTGGAGTCTTGAAATGCAATTATAATTCAATTATATTTTTAACTGAAGTATTTTACTTCTTTTTGGTTGCTGCAGCTTGTAAATCATGTATACTTCTCACCTGATGGGAATTGGGTAGCTAGTGCATCATTTGATAAATCTGTGAAGCTATGGAATGGCATTACTGGGAAATTTGTTGCTGCTTTTCGTGGCCATGTCGGACCTGTTTATCAGATCAGGTTTGATTTGTTTTAATCACTTCTGAATATCCATAATCTAAACTTTTGTAGCTGTTCTCATTAAAAATTGCATGATGCTCTGCAGCTGGTCCGCAGACAGTAGGCTTCTTTTAAGTGGGAGCAAAGACTCTACGCTGAAGGTAATTCTATCCACTCTAAGCCTTTTCTTTTGGTATTTGGGGTTTCAAAAGGACTGCTTGGCTATATACACTTTAGTCCACACACGATGAAAGGATGTTTGGTCCTTATTTAGTGGGGCCCCATATGTGTGAGAATGTAGTTTCCGCTTTCTGGTATCTCTCTTCATGAATCATATTAATCTATTATGGTTTTCCTTCAAATATTAACTGATCTTCTGTAAACAAGGAAATTCCTTCAATTATTAACTGATCTTCTGTAAACAAGGAAATTCACTTCTCCCTGCCATTGCATGCAATTTGTGCCGAAGTGCATTATTCTGCAAGGTGCTTCCACTTGTCGCCTGCCCCTTTCTCCATTCCTCTGACCCTATAATTACTTCCCTTTCCAGATTTGGGATATACGAACACAGAAATTAAAGCAAGATCTTCCTGGCCATGCAGATGAGGTATGTTCCACTGTGAACGTATGGCCATTTGATGCATGTATTATTTGAATACTGATATTTTAGCTCTGATTCTTTGTGGTAAGGTATTTGCCGTTGATTGGAGTCCAGATGGTGAGAAAGTAGCTTCTGGTGGTAAGGATAGAGTATTGAAATTATGGATGGGCTAAGATTAACTGATGGGGACAAGCTACTGGGAGACGGTTGAAATGTTAAACGATGTAATGATTTGGCTGTCAAACAACAATCTATTTGGTAATAACCGAATATATGCTGCAAGTGGTATGCACATTCTTACGGGAACAAGTAACCGATGAATCAGCTATGAGAAGGATTCGTCTTTTCACCTTGGTACCATAATTTTCGACTTTTGTCACAGGGGTTGCAGAGGTAGAAACTTGGATTCTAGCATATCTATCACAATTTTCAGGTCGCACAAACTTGCATGGATGTGCCGAATCTGAATAGAAGATAGGTTAAAAATGGCTAAAGCTTTTATAATGTGAACAATTTTGCAAGATTGTCATCCTTTTCTTGTTTGTATCATTATATAGGCTAGAGTTGTGGACCCACCTTGATATGCTGTGAATGTCAAAACTTCGTGATAGTTATTTTCCTGAATCATGCTATTGAAATATAGTGGAAGCTTTTGTTAACATACCATGCTTATCCGCATTCGGCTGCTTGTCGTTTTCCTAGTCTTTCTCCCTGGTCCTTATCGCATGTATAGGGACTGTATGGGATTGCAGTCCTTCTACGAAGTTTTGATTTTTTATTTGTTTTAAATTAATTTTTTTGATACGTTGATTTAAAAAAATAAAAAATTATTTTTATATATTTTAAAATAAAAATTACTTTAAAAGGGCCTATCTAAGCTAGCAGGCTTATTATTATGGACTGGATAGCAGTCCAAGGCAAGCAACTATGAAGTGCTCTTATAATGTTTGAGGCAAATTCTCGAGGATGCGCTAGCTGACCTTCTTAATAGAATTTCTAATTTTTTTTCTTAGGAAAAAAAGAGCTCATTTTTAACATCTGTTTATAATATTTTGAACAGAATAAATTATTTCTGCCTGAAACAAAATAATGCAAAAACAAGAGAGGTCTCTATGTTTTGAAATGCAATTATAGAAATAAGATAATGAAAAATAAACATTCAACTGAGTATTCTAGTAGAAAGGTGGAGGAGAGGTAGCTTTAATACACAAAGAAGAGTAGAGGGACTCAATTAACATGACAAAGAGTTGGGGGTTTCAATCAAAAAATTGAAAGAATAAAGGGGCCAAATAGCCCGTCATAATACAAAAAACGAGACGCACTGGACTGGTAAGTCGCAAATGATAATGCTGTAGATGGGGCACTGAAATGGAAAAACAACTGCAGGTGACCTATCTGATAAACTGCCTTTCTGGTCCTTGAAGCTTCTACGACTAAAGTTGCTAATCCTTTCCAATCCAAAAACTGATGCATGATTTGTCGAGGTAGCGTACATTCTCTCGGGAAATTTGCTTCGAACAAGGGAAGTCTTTCCATAGCCCCATCAAGTGCAAGCAAGTGTTCTGTTTTCTTTGGATCGTCTGTGTCAAGATGAGTGATGCTGATATATATTGGATCAAATTGAGTGAGTTCTTAGACCAATAACTTCGGCTAAATACTTAAATAGAGCTTGGATGGCATTCGGTTTGTTCTCCCCTGCCGTGGCTTCAGTTCGAGCCTTTGAAATGAATGATGAAGAAAAACCTGTAACTTTCCATCGATATTTTGAAAAGATTTTGCTGTTCCTTTCTTTTGTGTAAGGAGATCTCTAACGTTCTATTTTCTTACGTAATTAACTCAGAAGAGGAAAAAGATAATATAAGAAGAGGAAAGACAGCCAAAAATGCCGAGCCAAATTCCAAGTCATGATTACTAGGTACAAGAGAGAAACATAACAACACTATCACTATGTTTCCAGTAAGAAAAAGGACTTGAGATGCAGATAATAAATCAAATCAGCTACTCATTCTTGGAGACGAATCAAAAAAATCAACAAATTTGAAGCCTTAACGTTAAACGAAAACTGGGAACCGTGCAACGTAATCTAAGATTGGCGACCATGTTTCGGTGGCGTATCGATACTCAGTGGAGAAGGGATATCTTCAGGCAGCCTGCCAGGTTTAACCCATCTACCGTATTGGTTCAACACGAGCCCCTTGTATGGAAACTGGTACCAGAACTGTGGTATTTTCAGATCCTCTATCAGCATGTCACTACCCTTGTTCACTAATGCTAAATCTCTCCTAGCATTCCATCGATACTTGGATTTCTTGCTAAAAAATCCATCTATCAGGTGAAGATACAGCTCCAGATTATGAGACCCTGACAAGTCAGATTCATGCTTCAAGTAGGGTGACATAAATGCATCAAGCTTCAATTGAGTTCCTACGTGCCTATAAACCCAATTCAACTTCCCGGTGAGTCCATGAAACTTGTTAAGCATTTTGTTCAGCAGGCCTGGTAGTTTTGGGACTATATCTTGCTTAACTACAACACGTAGGGTCTTGACTCCTAATTCGTTGAGCTTCTCCTTGAAGGCGATGTTTCCAACCCTTGGTGCGCCAAAAGAAATGACGCTAACAAATAGATCAGGAATGGCAGTTGCAGCCTCATAAGCATTGAGGAGTGCCAATGCACCTCCTAAACTATGCCCTGTAACTGTCAAGCTAACCTCCTCACCCTTTCCTCTATAAAAATTCACTAGTCTCATCACTTCTTGCATAACCTGCTCAGAGGCACTTAACTTGTTATACCTTGTCAACTCATCCTTGGATTTGTAAACACTGAGGAACCCTTCTTGAACTTTAACATTTGTGTTGTCAATATGTTCTAGACTTGTGGTGAGGTCTTTGAACCACTCTGATGGTGACACAGTGCCTCGCCATGCGACCATTATGTCTCTCCGGCCGATTCTCTGTGATTCTTCTTTTCTGCTTACAGCAACATAACCCATCCAGTTGGAATCTTTGCTCCACGTAGTGTATGACCTCTTTAACCACTCAGGCACATCTACATGGGACAAGGCATATATGTACTTTTTCACCTTGTAACCGTGCTTTGTGAGGCCTAATGTTTCAAAAAATTTACGCCGGTTATACCTGCAACTCCCACAAAATTCTGATAAAGGATCAAAGTCGAAGGCATCATATGTGCCCTGAACAAATTCTCCATATTTGAGAATTTCTCGTCGAAGACTCGGGTGGAGAGGGTCAAGAAGGGTCTCCCAATTGCTTGAGCCATGAATTTCTTTCCACACTGCTGATATACTCTGCTTGGGAGATAGTGTAGGAGTCATGTGATCTCCTCGGTCTACAAAATCCAAAGCTGTATATGGCACATGGAGGAGGGATGCTAGTGTTTTGCTGGGATTTCTAGCCTTTTGCTTTGGTTTGGAAGCTTGATGTGGCTTCACAGCTAGTTCCTGATGGGTTTGGTTGGTGGAAAGCCGTCTCATGCTTCTTGCACAGCTTAAATGAAGATGCAGGTGGAGACGTTTCTTGACGTTGTAACTTACTGCCTTCTTGATAGCATGCCAAGTGATATTAAGCTTCAACTTCCACGCTCTTCTGGTTTTCCTTGACCTTGTTTCCTCTGTTGTGACTTGTCTAAATGGTGACATCTCCATGGCGATCCTAGAATTGCTGCAAAGCTTGTGATTTGGAACCAAGAAAACGAGATTCTCAAACAGTGAAGCGAAAGTGTCTGTACTTTGTTGGGTTGTGAAAGATACATGAAGGAGAGCCTTATATAAGCTACAGATGAGAGGAGGCAAGAAATGGGGTCAATGAGTTTAATTTTCAAGCACATCATTTCGACGGCTTAGACCATCTTCCCGGAAGCTCACATCTTTTCTGTATCTTCAAAATAACCCAACAGTCTGCGATAATTTATTGTTTTTTTTGCTCTCTTCAGTCACTCTCTTGGACTGGGTAAATAATATAGCAGCATTGAAAAATCAAAGCTTGTTCAAGCTATGACCCTCCCCATGGTTGCTTCGACCAGTCAAAGGAGGTAAGGTGAATGCGATGGCTTGCATGGCAGATATTTGTCTGTTTATATGATTATTGAGATTCGAGAATTTGTAGGTGGGGACGTAATCCTTCCATTGGTTAATAAGAAACGGAGAGTTGGGGGCGCCTAATTCTTTCCAAGAAAATAAAAATTAGTAAATCAACAGCATTTCCTAGATAATTCTATTAGGGTTTGTGAGACAACCCTCTTTATTTTTTTAACAAATTCCAGTCCAGCAACCTCTGAAGGAATGTTAGTTTGAATGTCCGTGTTATACTGCGGAAACCCAAATATTTTTAAAGGTATTTTTTTTTTGGCATTATTAAGTCTGAAATTACAGTTGTTTTGGGATTTTTTCTATAAAGATAATTTTTTTCTATTAATATGTATCTTATTTATCTTAGTTAATATAATGTTTTTAAATGAAAATATTTTTTTAAATCTCATGATTGTTGAAGTAAAATAAAAAATATATTAAAATAATATGTTTATATTTTATGCAATTAAAAGCTAGCAAATCACAAATGTGATAAAGTCATGTTCCAAATCTCACAAACATTTCAATGATAAATATTCATTTTCAATCCATTTTTTATAAGTAATTTGTTATTGATATTGTTATTTTCAGATCAAATACATGATAAAACAAAGAAAATTATTTAAAATGAAATAAAAATTTATAATAATATTTAAAAACTATATTAAAATTAAAAAATAAATGAATCCAGTGAATTTTACGTGGGGGGTGGGGTGCAAAAATACAAAACAGAGAGAAAAGGCTAGCACAAGGGTCGGCCCTAACTCTTGGCCCACACGCCTTGCGCTAGTGATCCATTGCTTGACACTGCTGAGACTTGCATTTATTATAGAATAATTAAAAAAAACATATTAGGGACTCATGTTGTTTTAGTGTTTGATGGTTAATTATTGCTTGAGAAAACAGGTTTTCGTGAATCATAATTGAGTTGCAAAATCACTTCATCACAGCAACAAGGCAAATTAAGCTCCTGACCTGCCATGAAACGGGCTTGAAATACACACATTCTGCAAATTATGCTTGATTTATTTTCAGTATGCATATAAAATTATACCACTAGCTATACGATCAACTCATTCTGATTCCCTCATATATATATATATATATATATATATATATATATAATTCGTTCCTGTGCTCTTGTTTTGGAGTTGTTTTGACACCAATTCCCAATTTCATCTCGCTAAATCAGATTTTGAGAAAGCCCTTCTCCCTCAAGCTCTCAATAGTGTCCACGAGAGACAAATCCAGTGGAGTGAAGTTGATACCCAAAGTTTTTGCTTTCTCTTTGGACACCTGGTATGGCTTGAACCTGCCTTCTGTGCTTCTGCAACAGTTGAAAAGCAATATACAGGTGCTAAGTTCTGTGACGGGTCAAAGCAATTGCTTCTAGAAAACAAGCCAGCACAAACGAAAAAAGGATATCCATCCAACTACAATACAGAAAAAAAGGTACAGGATTTGCTTGTGATTACACATTTTTTGTTTTCAAACTGTAGCTCTACCTTCAACTTTACCGGTTGTCCTCGAAGGGACTGGCTCTACTTTCATGTTCAAAATATACTTGCATTTTTAATATTTGTTCTTTTCATGGTTTAGTTTCTAAAACAGAGAAAGCATAAGATGGTTCTTAACATATTTCTTATAACTAATCTACACTGCTGATCTTAATTGGTCGCATAACTTCAGAATTACTATTAACAAGTAGCAATCCCCTCCCCGCCCAAGCTGGCTTGAAAGTGAAATCTTATCTACAAGCCCATTGGCTATCAAATACCAACCATCCGGATTAATCAACAAGGCCAAATTAACATGAAAATGGTTCAATTTGAACATTATAAATGACTCACTTTTCAGGAAGGCGCAAAGTAGGATAGTTTTCATGGATGATCTTCAGAACCTCAGAAAAGGTTGTGACATGTGCTGTCAAACCATATCTGCCACTAGCTGAAGGAATTTCAAAAGCTTGAATATGTGCGTTTGCAACATCTCTAACATCGATGCACCTATAATATTCATTGGGGTATGTCTCAGCTCCTGCACCAAACAGATTACATCATGAGAACCAAACAAAACATGCAGCCAGTAAGGACACTAACAGTTCAAGGGAAAGTTCTTTACACAGCTATTAAGGACAGGTTCAAAATTTGGTAGTCAATAAATTGATAATTTAATCATTGTTAAAGTGATTTGCAGGAGAAGATGTACAATATGCTTCTGGGTGGAAACTGAATGCATCTGTCACAATTCACAACCCTATATGTAAGAGAATTTTAGCTTAGTAGGGTGATGTTCTGGCACATCTATATTGAACTTGTAATGAAATGCAAATATCACAAATCAGTAAAGCCTCAATGGAATGACAAGATCACATGGGATAATTTCTCAAGAAACCAACTCATACTCATAACAAAAGATCGTGAAATGATAACTGAGGGATAACTTGCTCTATCAGTTGGAGATGTAGAGACCTTCAATTTAGATTTTTCCCACACTGGAAGGTTGCTACAAGGATTTTAAAGTTAGATGGAGAAAGTATTAAATACTTCAGATACAAGCAAAAAGTTGCTGAAGATCATTACCATTGACAAGGTTGAGGATCATCTCCACACTGAAATTAAGAGTTGGCTGTAAAAGAGGGCCAATCACAAATGATGGATGCACTGTAACCAAGTCAGTAGCATTCTCTTTTGCAAAATTCCAAGCAGCCTCCTCAGCTAAGGTTTTTGAAAGTGCATACCAAGCCTGGGAAAGAACACAAATTCACATTAGCAAATAATAGGTGAAGAACAATACAGAAGAGAAGATGAAAGAATGAAAGATTTAGTTTTTAGCTTACAGAGCAAGCCCCGAACGGTCAACCATGTGGAATTTGAAAATAATGCAACTACAAATTTCTCTAGAAGGAAAAGAAAACCCTAAGATATCATCAAATAATACATACCTTCAAATCCTTACAAATAGCTGGATCTGAATGCCAGGTCTCGTCAATAACCACATCATGGTTCAGAGGTTTTCCACTATATAAACATGCTGCGCTTGAAGAGGTTAAAACCACTCTCCTGATAGAATGAACTTTTGCACATGATCTAAGAACATTTAGTGTTCCTTTCAAGGCAGGATCAATTAGGTCAACCTGTAACAAAGAAAAAATTATTGGATTGTCTTTTTTTTTTTCTACCCGTAGTTTTAAAACAGTAACATATCAGGTATCAAGAGGTTAATTGAAAAAAAAAACCCCTAGTTTGAATAAGGGGGCAGAGTGTCCAGCTAGGATACCCAACACAAGTACAGAACCCTAATCAGCTCCTTGGGCCCCTTTAAGACTAATCCACCATAATTTCTAATCTTTCAGTTCCAAACAGATGAAATGATGGTCAGCCAAAATGATTTGAGAGTTAGATTGGTACGTCATACAGGATTCCTTTTCATTTTTTCTTCATCTTCTTTGGGTTGTCTCTGGGTCATCATTCCTCTTCTGTTCTCGTATAGAATTAGAAAAACTATGTTTTAGGCCCAATGCTCGAGAATCCTATTTCATTCAGTTAAGCTTTCTGCTTGGCCTCGTCATCAATCATTCGGTTTTCACTCTTGCATTCTGATTTATGTCATGCAATTTCTTTTTCTTGTTTTGTCAAATTATTTGATATAATAGTTCCATGCTACCAATTGTTGGCTTGGCCCCAGTCTCCCGTTGACAAGGTATGCCCGGAGCGACCTCACATCTTCATGAGATGTTCGGACCGGTGGCGCTCCCCTTTTTGGTGAAGCGTCCAATGAGCCCAATAAAAAACTAGTTTTGTAGGTGATTCTCAATCTCTTGGCCCATCCATCAGTCTTAAAAAGAACGGATCTTTTGGGGGTTTTCTTCAAACTTCATCACACATGAAAACAAAGTAGAACCCCATCATTCACTAGCTAAATCACTAACAATTACAGGAGTTGTTTGATGTGATTCTCGAGAATAGATGCTAAGATTGGTGGCAAATCAGATAAATCAATGATGATAAATGATAAATGATAAATGATAAATGCCAGCAGCATATATGAGGGAAGAACCTGTGGGTCGTCATTGGGTGAAAAAGAAACAGGGGAAGCTGTATGAAAAACACCTTCACATCCATCAACAATAGGATCAAAAGCTCCTTCTTCCAATAAATTAGCTTTGAACAAATGAAGTCTTTCTTTAGCTCCGTCAAGTGCAAGCAAGTGTTCTGTTTTCTTTGGATCATCTGTAACAAAAAAATAGGAATACATAAAAAATAAACGTAACCAAATTGAGCTCAAAAGGAGAGAGATCGAGAGAGAGTTACTGACTTGGGTCACGGACTGTGGCTTTGACAGTGTAGCCACGTTGAAGCAAAAGCTTAACTAGCCATGAAGCTATGTAACCTGACCCTCCTGTGACACACACCACCTTCCCGTCCCCTCCTCTGCTCATCCTCTCTGTGCCAGTGGCGACTGCCCGGTAACTAACAAGAGAGCTTATTCCTTCGTGGAAGATGTTGACAGGTGAAGCGAAACTTCAGAACGCACTCTTACAAGGCTAGAAACAAAAGGTAACGCTCTCTCCTCTATTTGCGTCTATTAATAAAATATTATTTAAAAGTTGGTGAACCAAACACCCTGGTAAAGACAAAGGGTGAAGCTTTTTCTTTGTCCATTAATAAATATTATATAAAGCTGGTGGACCCAACACCCCGGTAAAATTTCATGGCATGTACCTAGATATAAACTGAATTTGATAACTATTCCTAAAAATCCAGTGAAAAAAGAGCACAGATGTAGATACAAGTAATTGTGTCCATATATATATAAATATATATTTCTTTTTGTGTTTGCGTCAGATTGTTATATTGAAATATTAAATTAATGAAAACATCCGCATCAGGACCGCATAGCGCAGTGGATTAGCGCGTTTGACTTCGGATCAAAAGGTCGTGGGTTCGACTCCCACTGTGGTCGTTCATTTTTATTCTACTTTGCTTCATATATTAGCAATTTGGGAATCGAATCCATTAATTAATCAATAGACCCTTTTAGCTCTGAGACAAGAAACAAGTAGTTTCCATTGAGTCCTTAAATTTCACAGTGAAGTGCATACAAGAGTTACAAGAAACTGAGACTCCATTATTACACCATCTTCAAGAACACAATTCAGACATTAAGAAAGCCCTTCTCCTTCGAACTTTCTGCTTTCTCCCGCGATATATCCAACATCTCAATGGAGAGGGCTTGTCATCTTCTCATCTGTAATGAAAGACAACATGCAGAACTCTTCCTCCAAGTATTCCGACAAAGTGAGAAACTGCTTTTAAAAAAGCACTCTTTAGTCTCTTAAAACAACACTCATGTTTGGTCTAATGTAGTACTTAATTTTATAGCTCAATCATACATAGCACGCTCAGAACCATCCCTCCCATGCTATCTCACTTGGATACCACATCGACCTGTCAAGCTAATCTCCTCCAACAACAAACAGTTCTTCAATTCTCAGTCCCTCTTTTACCGTGTCTCTCTTGTCACTCACTCCTAATAAAATTCTATGCTTGAGTTTCTCATTTGCAGGGCCAGCGTGAATGTCATTCATCATATTGCGAAACAATAACTCACCTTTCAGGAAGGGGCAAAGTAGCGTAATATTCATGCAAACTCTCCAAAACCTCAGGGAAGTGTGCAACTTGTCCTCCTAAACAGTATCTCCCACTAGCTGAAGGTGTTTCAAAAGCTTGAACATGTGCACATGCAACGTCTCTATCATCGACAATCTGTACATTTCATTAGGGAATGTAGCTCCTGCAAAGCTTGCTCAAATCAGAAGAAACAACAAGTAAAAGAGTTATATTTGTTATTTACTTGTTAATAATTTGTCCCGTTATTTCTAGTCATAAAATAAGTTCAATTATGTCACCCAACCTATGTAAAAGGGGTGATCTAAGAATGAGATAATTATTTCCTTTTAATAGCCCTGTCACTGGACATACTCCATACTGTGTTTATATATATCACGACATAATATATTAATGTAAACCTGTGTGTTCATGCTCTGCTAAATGCACCAGAGGTTATTAAGGAGTCGGTTTAAATCCTATACTTTTTTGTCGGAAAAGGACACCCAGGAATTTCTCAGGAATGACACCCTCAAATCTAAATCAAGATTAAGAAACTAGAAATGAAGGACTTGATGTCTTAAGAGAAAATGGACTCAATCCATGAATTGGAAATAAAGCATCGCGAAGCAGGTCATCAACACTACGTTACATGGACTTCCATGCTGGTATCTACTGTGGGTCTCATTCAACTTTTGCATCCATACGGGTTGTTCCTTAACTTTTTTGTTTAAGAACCCATCAGCATCCCTATCAAGTAAAATCGAAGACTTGGAACTTCAAGCAGAAGTGAAAGGTCTGCATAGAACAGAATGTGTGCAGGGTCTTATGCAAGAGTTACTAGGCTCATGTTCCTATTGTAATAGGACGTTCGAGCTCATTCATAATAAGATTATACCAGTTCTTGCAGCAGTGGAGTCATATACTAGTTTCATCTTTATGCAAGGTTTTTGGATATATTTACGAACTTGAGAGGACACTGGTAGCTTACACTCAAAACCTCACATGGAAAGGCAACTTGTAGCAAACCGGATTCGCTGCTGACATACCACTCACATGTGAACTCGGCATGAGCCATCTGATTCTCTTATATACAACATCGTCAGGTAAAATCAACACCAAATATTCACCTGCTTTGACTCATAACAAGCAGGGTCCGAGAACCAAGTCTCATCCACAATCACATCAGGGGTCAAAGGTTTTCCATTGAAAAAAACAGATGCCATGGAAGATGTAAGAATCACTCTCTTGACAGAAGGGAATTTTTCTTCATGACTTGAGAGAACATTCAGTGTCCCTTTACTGCAGGTTCAATCAAGTCTGCCTGAAATATGGAGCATAAAGAAACCAACGGTAACAACATTCTCCTTCGTAATAGAGGTTCTATCAATCAGTATTAATGTCATCTGGCATCAAGTTGAGTTTAAATGAACTGGATATTGTGAAAACACGAAAAAAGTGGAGTCGAAATTCGACATGAACAAGATTAGCTGTGGGTCATTTGTTGCAACAAAAAATACAGGAGAAGCCATATAAAAGACACCATCACATCCATCAATTACAGGATCAAAAGACCCCTCTTCAACCAAATTCGCTTTAAACAAGTGTAGTCTTTAGCTCCAGCAAGTGCAGGTAAATGTTCCGTTTTTTGGGGGTCATCTATGCCACGTACATATATAAATAAAATGGGTGAACTAAAAGATAATTTCAACAGAACCCTCAGTAGAAATCAATAGAATAAGTTAAAATTATACATTGATTATGTTGTGGGAAACAAAAGAATCAAACCCAGAATCTGAGACATGAAGATCAAGCACAAAAAGTAGATTATAATGTACTGAAAAGAAACAAAGCCAGCTATAAATAAAGAGAAAATCACTTACCTGGGTCACGAACGGTGGCTTCGACAACATAACCCCGCTTGAGTAAGAGCTTGACTAGCCATGAAGCTATGTATCCAGACCCTCCAGTGACACACACCACTTTTCCTTCTCCACTCGTAAACATTGAAAGTGAGTCCAGGGAAAACAGACAGAGAAGAGTTGGATCAAAGAGTTTCTGTCAAAAACTGGAAAATATAGAGATATTTACGATGGTTTGAGACGTGCAGAGCAACTGAAATTAACGTTTTGGACCGTGTTATGGTAATTAGCTTATGTGTGCAAAAGTGGCACTGGCAGTTGGGCTGTCTGCGTCAGCAATGATTGAGCTAATCATGTCTAAAAAGTAAGTTATTCTTTAGCCCTGAAGTTATGAATGCAACTGTAACTTGCTCCTAAATATTTGAAAACCAATGGCTTGATTCCTTTACTCTAGTTCACCATTGTCTATTTAAAAAGTCTATCGGTTTTCTCTCAACTCCTGCCATACAAGTCTTTCTCTAAAAATTCAAATTGTCAAATGATATACTATTTGAGATTAATAAAAAAAATCATAATTGCTTGGAACGTGAGACGCTCAAGTGGCGGGATGAAACTCATTTTGATGAATTCATGGCGTGTAGGTGATAGACTTAGTGGTTAATGTACACATTTATAGTTAAAAGATTACATTCTTTACAGGAGCTGTTTTAGATTAACCCAGATTTAGTACTTGATCCATATTAATCAAATGAAATCGGGTCTAATTAAATGCACTAGCCCAAATAAGTATAAAACTCTAGCTTCAAAGTTTAACACCGCAATCTAATATCGTGTCTATCTTCCCTACACATCAGATGTCTTTCTTAGCAAATCAAAATTCCCTCCCAGTACCAATGGGTGTTCAGACCTACCTGAGCCATCATGTGAAGGGGGGCCTGGGTGCGAGAGAAGATAAAAAGGAAAAATCCGTCCCACGTGCATTTAGATCTATATAGGAACCCAAGTTAATGCAGTTTCTCAAACAGCAACTCCATTGACTGTGTTCAAATAGATTCAGGAATACAAAATCATGAACATTTTCACGAAGCTCCCCAGGACAACCAACCATTTCAATATTTCAAGGTCAATCTGCATATCACGATATGCATATTTATTAAGTACATATGCAAACCAAATACTGGAATCAACTTACTTGCTGACTTCAGTTTCTTTTGTTTTTTTTTTTTTACACCATTGTGTCCTAAACATTTCAGGATGGAAACCTCCATGACAAATCACAGTAGTGAAAAATGAGATTAATAACAATCAGTTTTAGGGTGGAATTTTACTTCCATTGGTCTGACTTGCAAGTAGATAATTAGAGTCAGAAGCTAACAAAGTTCTTCTCCTTCAAGCTTTCGATAGTATCCTTTAGACTTGCTTCAAGAGGAGTATACTTGACACCCAGACTTGCTGCTCTCTCTTTGGATACCTGATATTTTGGCATGGGAGGCTTATCATCTGCACACCTGCCATTAAACAAACATGCAAAATGATTTTTAAAAATTCCAGAATCCATTACAAGGCAGCTGCAGCATCTCTGCAAATGAGAGACAGATCAATGAGTTGAATTCAGTGGATTTCAAATATGGATCCTAAATACCGTCTAAAAAAAGCTAATTGGTATTTTGACAATCAGAGAAGAAATTAACGTGTTTGAATTTAACCACAGCATATGCAACAAATCTCAGAACGTTCAATCATTGTCAACAAGGAATTCCTTCGTACAGAACAGTTCAAACTGCTCGACTGTAACTTAGTGCATGGATGGTAAAGATTTCCACAGATGATTATTCAGAATCCCTCTAGTCAGATGCAGGTACAGAAGAGTAATCAGAACATCAGACCCTTAATGGCAAACGTGGTTTTTTTTTTAAGTAATTCTTCTTCATGGAAATCAGTTCTGGCATCATAAGAATTCATTAATTGTATATTTTTTGTTGTGTAGACCACAATTTTTATAGGCACTCTAGATCTCCCAAAAGTTCCTGCGATGCATATGTCATAAAGGGAAATAACAGCATTTCAATGCCAAGGTACAACTGGCATAAAACAAAAGTTAATGAAACAACATTATTTTTTAATTGCCTAAAAATCTGAGAATTAGAAATGAAACTCAGCTGTCTCTATTGAAGAGGAAAAGAAGTGCACTGCATGCCATACATCGAAGAAACTTACTGTTTAGGAATAGTGAGATCAGGGTAAAGCTTGCTTAAAATCTTCACAGCCTCAGAAGAGTGTATAACAGTCCCTACTAAACAGTATCGCCCGTTAGCAGAAGGATTCTCCAAGGCATAGATATGTGCATTGGCAACATCTCTAACATCTACCCATCTATACGTTGTATTTGGATAGCTTTTTGCCCCTGCATGAAATAATCTCAATTGCTCGCATCAGGTATAATTGCATGCATAAGAAGAATAATATATGTGAGGTATAGACTTGCTAGTTAGAAGAATTATGGAATCTAAATGTCCATGGGGTTTGATACAAGAAACTACCTAATAATGGGTAATTAGCCCGTGCAGGTTATCTCTCTCATTACACACAATTTCTAAAATCAATTCTGGTAGTTCTAATGGTACTTTCATAAAAATTCTGCAATGAAGACAATGGGAATAATATAATAAGAAGAATACATGCAGTGCCAAGATTTTACATGTTATAGTAAGCAAAAACAGATCATTCCAAATGTAAAAATTGTAATTGAAATTCAAAGACATTTAAGATACTAGCCCACAAGAAAAAGTTCGTGAGAACAAATTTTACAAGTTCGTATGAGAATTTATCATGTGGAAAATGCAGAGTTGATAGGTTCAATTAAGAAGGTGGAAGGATACCAATAAGATTTACAAGATTCAGTTTAGGTGCTAATTATTTTCTCTAACCTGCACCATTAAGTTCCACACAAGGACATACACATTAGAACCTTACAAAAGCGTGAAAGCCTTTATGTGAATTTCTAAAGTCAACACATCTAATGTAATCTAATCATGCATGTAAACCTTCTACAGAAAAGTTGCAAGGACAAATGGTGTTGGAAACTAAGTGGCACACTTGCAAAGAATGAGAGTGGAGGTGCCAAGTTTGAATCCCACCATAAACAATACACTAATAAGAACAAAAATCAAGAGAAGTAATCTCTGAGAGAGAACTCAATTCATTCAAATAATCAATATTCGATATTTTTTTCAATGTCCAGGCAGGGTCCAGTGCTTACTTATAGACTCCAAACCAAATAAAATAAGAAAACCTGTTAAATAGTCCTAATTCACTAATTGGTATCAAGATCCAGTCAATTTCTTCAAATTTATGAGAACTGGTAATAGCTACATGAAAATAAAAATGAATGGGAGATAAGATCTGCCATTCCAATACCTCATGAAGGAAATTCCATGCAGAAGGCCAAAAAGAAACTCCACTAACAAGTTGGTTTTCGTTGCTGTTAATTGTGCATAGCTATTCCACAGTGATTATTATCACTTTTACTTGTTATTTGTGTGAGAGCAATTACAAATTAGCCAAAGCAGAAGTCAGCAATAACCCAGAGAAAGTATGAATTTCATATGGAAGGTAAGTAAAATTTATATAGCTTTGCACTAGATGAAAAGTACCATTTATAAGGTCAAGAACTGACTCTGCACTTTGATTAAGTGCTGGTTGCAAGAGAGGGCCGATCACCAACCCTGGATTTAAAGTGACCATGTCAATTCCATTCTCTTTAGTGAATTTCCAAGCAGCTTCTTCTGCTAATGTTTTTGAAAGTTGATACCATAGCTGTTAAGAAAGCAAACAGAAGGTAAATAAATGATGTAAAAGGTTTATGGTCTGCATCAAAGTGAAGTATATAATTTTAGCAAATATGACAATCTATGCCACTCCAATCCAAACAAAAGAGCATCATTATTTATATCAAAAACATAAAAACATATATATATATATATATATATATATATATATATATATATTTTCCTCAGATGTAACAATCCAGCTATCAAAGTTTTGATAGTCTTATGTTTCACGAGTAAAAAAAAAGAGGCACATCCAGATGTCCAAATCTGCATCTCATTAAACAAGCAGCATTGAAAAAGTGAAACTTTGCTTTTTTGTAATTAATTTAATGATTGCAAGAAATGAACAGCTGAAAGAAACTTCCACAGAGTATGGAGAACAAAAGAACAATAGCCGAAAAGCAAAACTAAAAGGGAATGAACAAGAAGGGGAGTTCTCAAATCGATACAGGATATGTCAGTTGCTCCAATTCATACATGCAAAAAACAGGGAAAAAACAAAAAGGAGAAGAATAGACAAATGACTTTTGTTACATTGCCAGCTAAATCCTCTTGTGCCATGATATAAAAATTGCTTTCCAAGGACATAGTATTCTATTAGAAATTAGCCATTGATGTACCTTTGATTTCTCACAAAAATCTGAATCTGAAAACCATGTCTCATCAGCTACTACATCGGGTGCAAGAGATTTCCCATTGAATACAACTGCTGCCATGGATGATGTTATGACAACTCTTTTGATAGAAGGAATTTTAGTGCATGACCTAAGAACATTAACTGTTCCCTTCAATGCAGGGTCAACAAGTTCTGCCTGAAAAGAAGAAAAAAAGGAGCAGAAAGAAAAAGAAAATATCCAGAAAATTATTGGGTTGCTTTGAATCATTGAGAAAGTGGAAATACACTCAAAGTCGAAATGCTGGCTCTTTCAATGCTGGATATTATAACAGTGATTATCATGCAAATGTTGTGCAGCCAGGAAAAAAAGGCAGCAAGATGGATAAACAAATGTGCGGGAATATATGACTACCAAAAACATAAGAAATCAAGCATGTAAAAAATGACATTACTGGTTGCAATTTGATATCTGAAAGCAACAACTCAACCAAAGTAACGGTAAGATTTAAAAATAAATTTATACTGGTACAAAGGAATATATACAGGAAAGCACCTGAGGATCATTGACAGTGAAATAAAATGGGGATGCAGTATGGAAAACGCATTCACATCCCTCAACCACAGGATCAAAAGATCCTTCGTCCAGTAAGTCTGCTTTGAACAACTGCAGTCTTTCCTTAGCTCCACCAAGTGCAAGCAAGTGTTCAGTTTTCTTTGCATCATCTATGAAACAGAAAGCAGCAAAAGGAAGAAATAAGTAGGAACCAGAGTCTCAAAAGGAGAAATTGTTACTATGTCTTTCCATGGAACAAAAAACTTTCTGTTTTTCCAGAAATGCAGAGCCTAATTGCCAAAATGACACTTGAAGTTTCTCGGATGGATCTAACGTTGACCACATCGAATAACATCTGATTATTGAAACGTTCTCATCAATTGAACTAATTGGATTGACTCACTCAAACCTTTAGGAATTCAAAACTCTACATCCCGACACAAACTCAGCCATCAATTAAAACTGCTCGAATTAAGAATTGTAATTACTAATTAACAAAGTTATTCAAAGGTACCTAAACCACCTTAAGACTGCTTTCTTTAAATTCTACCAAGGTTAAAATTTAGCCAGCATCGTACACTACAAAAAACAACACTCCTTCCCAGAAATTCAAGAACCTAAATAATCATTGAATCAATAAAAAAGATCAAAACTTTAAGAGTGAAATCAACTTAAAAGCAAGACCCAGAATCGTGTGATCCATAAATACGGAAGTTAAAGATTGAAGTTATAAGTGTAAAGAGATTCAGTTAGCACGACTGACTTGGGTCACGCACTGAGGCTTTGACTGTGTACCCACGTTCAAGCAACAACTTGACAAGCCATGAAGCAATGTAACCGGATGCTCCAGTTACACTCACCACCTTCCCTTCTCCACTCATTTTCTCTCTATCTGATTATTTGTCTGCTACCTGTATAGAGTGAAGAATCTACATAGCTATGTGACCGTAGACGGTTTATCACAAGAAAACTCACGAAAATGACATGTCGTTGGCTTACAATACTGTAGTAAAGAGTCCTTACTTGTCCTTCCAAATTTTGGCTGTCACTGTCATCGAACATGTTATTCTTTCTTTTAAACATTAGCTTTAAACTTTCTGCTTCTTTTTTATTAATTAATTTTTTTACCATTACCGATCATTAAAGGCATTGCCTATAATTTATCTGTTTTTGCTTGCAACCGGAAATGGACGTGTGTGTGGGTGTAATTTTTAAGGGCAAGGATGGGTTGGTGGCAATCATTTTTAGAAATACTGTGTTCTTGAAATGCATCAGCAACATTTTTTTTTTTAATTTTTGTCTCCCTTGGATTTATGAAAGGTAAAACTGCTGGATAATTGTGAGTTTTTGCGTTCTCCTTTGACACCTCGTTGTTTGGCGCAAAAGAATTGTCATCTTCTCATCCGCCATCAACTCTTTCCCAGATAGCTATATATTCACGGTAATTTTGTTTCTCTTGGATTGCAAATGTCTTGGTTGAATTTACAGCTTTCTCTGTGAACTTCTGTTATACATATTTGATGAAACTCACACTAGTAATTATATATTGGTACTGTGAATAACTACTGATCAAGCCGTAGATCTACCATGTAGGAGGGAGCTTCTGTCAAGAAACAAATTTATATGAATCAAATCTTTTCAAGTACAAGAATTATTCCATTCAAGAACCAAGCTAGGAAGCTTCATGCCAAGTGTCAACCCACAAACTTTATTCATATAAAAAGGGTCTCCCATTTTCCAACAAAATGGACTCCTAGCAGCAGCATATCATTGCAAATCATTTGCTTTCCTTTATCAGCTGGATCCAAGCGTCTTCAATAGCCAGCTACCTCAGACATTAAGGAAGCCCTTCTCCTTCAAACTTTCAAGGGTGTCCTTCACGCTCACCTCCAGAGGAGTGAAGTCAAGACCCAGAGTTTTTGCTTTCTCTTTTGATACCTCGTAATTCAATGGAGAAGGCTTTTCATCTGCACATCTGTAAAGAAATAGTGTTCTCCTCAGAATTGTCTGATTTATCTGGGAATGAGATGCTGCTATCAAGATTAGCTTGCTTTTAAAGAACGATCATGATTTGATTCAAAATAATTCTTCTATACTACATCGTCAATAAGAAAAGCTGCAGACACTTCCCTCTATTATCATCTCCTCCAATGATCAAGCACATTATTACCTATCTGGATTGTGATCTCCAACAGTCAATAACACAATAACTCTGACAACTAATCAGCTGAATATTCTCTTACCATGATCTCTAACAAAATTTTATGTTGAGTGATTTATCAACGGGACCTATGTGAATGGCATTCACCGCAATGCCAATAACAGTGACTTACTTTTCAGGAAGGGGCAAAGTAGGGTATAGTTCATGCGCAATCTTCACTGCATCAGAGAAGTGCGTAACTCTTCCAACTAAACAATATCTACCACTGGCTGAAGGTATTTCAAGTGCTTGAATGTGTGCATAAGCAACATCTCTCACATCAACGAATCTATAAATTTCACTTGGCAATCTTGGTGCTCCTTGTGCTCCTCCTGCACACAAAAAACCTCAATTTCTCAAATCAAAAGACATCATGCACAATGAATAATCTGCTTCTTGATAATCTGGCAAAGTATCATTTTTAATCATAAAGAAGCTTAAAGCATACCACCCAAACCATGTTAAACAGGTCATCTAAGTACTGTAAGATTCTAATTTCCATTGGACATTTTACAAATTTTGAGTAATACATCGTTGCTTGATATATTGATGTGAAACTATGTATTTATGCAGCAGCTATCTGCCTCTACCTTGAAGTTATCTTCAAATACACCATATGTTATGAAGGAGTTACTTTACATCCAAGATTTCAAGATATTATAATTCATTAACAGATTTTTCAGTAAGGGAACCAAAAGCTAGCATTACCAACGAGCAATTTCATGACACATGAACTTCTGTAGTTATATCCCCTACGGATCTCTGTCCAACTTTTTTCCTCAGGAGATTTTCCTAGCATTTTTGCATGCACAGCACCCATAGGGCCATATCCTTACAAATTAGAAGTTTAAGAAATGTAACTGCAAGTTAGAGTTGGATAAAACATGAAGAATACAGGGTCTGATATAGAAGGTAACAAATTTGAGTTAATAATGGAATGTTTTAGCCTATGGAACCAAGGATTAGGCTAGTATTTTTGTTTATTGAATCTTTGCACTAGATAAGTATAAACTCATATTTCTTAAAGGTTGCTTGAGGTATTTATGAATTTGAAAGGAAAGCAAGCAACATAAGACAAGTTAAGCATACCATTTATGTGGTCCAGAAACAGCTCGGCAGTGGATTTAAGAGTTGGCTGTAAGAGAGGACCAATCACAAAGCCTGGATTAATTGTAACCATGTCAATTCCTTTTTCTTTAGCAAATTTCCAAGCAGCCTCCTCAGCTAAAGTCTTTGAAGCCATATACCAAAGCTGGAAAACCAAAAATAGATTGTCATAAAGACAATGTTTAAATATAAACTCCCTGACCATTGCCCAGTAGCCATATACCAAAGCAGTGTTCACTGATTCTGTTATATCTAACTGGATTTGGTGCTAGCTCGCTTCTCACATGTTAATTAGCCAGCCAGTGTGACACGTACAGCTGATTCTTTCATACATATAAAACCATCAAGTAAAATCACCAATATATTAAATAGAAGACCTGAACTGATAAAGCAGAAAGAGGCACACCTTATTTGACACACAAAACGCAGAATCTGAAAACCAAGTCTCATCCACTACCACGTCAGGGGTCAATGGCTTTCCATTGAAAGCAACCGAAGCCATGGAAGATGTTAGAATCACTCTCTTGACAGAAGGAAATTTGGCACATGACTTGAGAACGTTTAGGGTTCCCTTTACTGCAGGCTCAATCAGATCTGCCTGGAATATGGAGAATATAAAAACCATAAGGAAACATTTGATATAAACAGTTAACAAAATCAAAACGCCATGCACGACAAATCAAAGTGGAATATCATCATCGAATAATTTATGTCATCGATGGTATCAATTTGGGTGTAACTTCGATGATTAGAAAGTAGAAAAAAAGCATTGAAAGATTACCTGTGGATCAATATTTGTCCCGAGTAATACAGGAGAAGCCACATGAAACACGCTTTCACATCCATCCACTACAGGATCAAAAGACCCCTCTTCAACTAAATTTGCTTTAAATAAGTGAAGTCTTTCTTTAGCTCCATCTAGACTGAGTAAGTGTTCAGTTCTCTTTGGGTCATCTACAACACATATAAACGGGATTAGTAAAGTGATTAAGGACATGAACTCCAACAAAAAAACCTCAATATTCATCAATACATCATTAGTTCTACTATTACTTAATCAATTATGTTGTGATCCATTGCCTGAGAATTAAATAAAAACTTACGAACAAATTGAAGAATACCAGAACATAAATTATCACTAAAGCATATTGAACTCGAAAGAAACAAAGAAATTAAGCTGGAAAGAAAGAAAGAGATAAAGGGTACTAACTTGGGTCTCGAACAGTGGCTTTGACAGTATAACCACGGTGGAGTAAGAGCTTGACTAGCCATGAGGCAATGTAGCCTGACCCTCCTGTTACACAAACTACTTTTCCTTCTCCACTCATTTGTCAGTGAGAGTTAAGAGAGAAAGGACAGAGAATCTTTCCGGGCAAAAAAAAAAGAAAGGACAGATAAGAGCGAAAATAAGATTCACTCATGGCCAGTTTGTTTTCTGAGGCGTTATATCGCTTTTTCAAAAAAAAAAAAACATTGATTTTTTTTTATTTATTATTCTATATATATATATATATCAAAAGTGCTCTATTATCTAACTGCTAAAGCCATGTTGTGTTCAAGCGAGTCTAACCACCAAGCAAATCATTGACGATTGTTTAATCCTTGACAACATGGTAATGACAGCAACAACTGTTCGTCCGCGTAAGCAATGAGCTAAGCAACGGTTTGCGTATTTTGCATATTAAAATATAAAATTAATTTTTAAGACTATTTAAAATTTAAAGATTATTAAATCATAATAATTTTGATTTTGGGTTAAAATAGTTTTTAACACTAACCTTACTATAATGTTGCACATTTTATTGAGGGTGGATGATTTTTTTTATCTTTTTCTTTCTAGTAAAATAAAATTAGCCGCTTTGGTTTGAAAATTTAATACATAATCCTGATATTTTCATATTTATTTATAACTTTGTTCTCTTATTGGTATTTCATTATAATTTAATTGTTTTTTTCTAAAATATCATTCATTTCTAATCTCACCTACATAAAAAATTAAAATTGCATTTTAGAAGGTAAATTTTAAAAAGAATAAGTGTATGGTTCCAGCTCCAGTCTGGTTTAGTACACTGCAAGTATATTTTTAAAATATTTATTATTAAAATAATATTTTTTATTTTTTAAAATTTATTTTTAATATTAATATACAAAAAAAATTTAAAATTATAAAAAAAATTAATTTAAAAAAAGTTAAAATTAATTTTTTTTTATAAAAATACTTTACCACTGCAAAAATAAATGGCACCCGAGTGCATCTCATCTGGGCTTGGACACCCCAAATTTGGATTTCTTTTCATTTTTTCCTCAATGTTTTTAGTTTTTAATTGTTTTTTTTTCAGAAGTTTTTAATTTCTTATAGTTTTGAATTTGCTAGATTATGCAATCAATTCATATGTTTTATTTATTTATTTATTTTTATAAACTTATTATATCGTTTCTGATATATTCCTAATGATGCATATTGATTTTTTCTTATATAAATCTAAATATATTATTAAATATACATATAGTAATTGTTTCTTAGACCAAAAAGTGCCAAAAACACATTAAAAATAACATAACGATAAAAAAAATCGATACCTCATGATATATATTTTTTAAATGTATTAATATGCCACGTATGGTTTTTAAAATATTTGAATAATTTTTTTTTACTGAAATTTAAACATAAATTAACTATTGCTTTTAGTGATAACATTTTCTTCACTACAAATAACCTAAATTTTAAATATTTCTTTAACAGTAATTTCTTAAAATTTAATTTTCAAATTCAATATGTATAGTTTGAGATTTTTTTGTTCTTGTTAAAAATCACTTGTGACTGTTTAAAATAGATATTGGTGTTAAATAATTAGAAGTTAATATCAATTAATATGAAGAGTAAATGATTAAGTCTTATTAGGTTGTAGTTTAAAACGTTTAACTTTTATAATTTAAGAAATAATTAGTTATCTGAATCAATAATTTGTCAATTAATATTCATAATTCAAAAGGTTAGTTAACTCCCTATAAATATTGCAAATATAAGTGAAATAGATAAAATAAAATTATTTATAAGCTATTATTGAGCATATATATATTGATGTTTTACCGAAACAATTAATCCATTTAAATTTAAAGGGTGCTATAAAAAATTACGTGCTCTCTTCTAATAAATGTCACAATTTTTTTTAAGAAAAAACTATATATATTATAGATTGGATAATTCTTGAATTTAAGCTGTGTGGAAAAAAAAGTTCCACTCTCATTTTATTTTTAATTTAACTTAGCCGATATATGTGTTTTGCTTTTTCTCAAAGCATAATCAATATTTTTTAAATTTAATTTTAGTTTCTTTAAATTTTAATTAAAAATAGTAAAATATAAAAATATGATTCGTTAGCGAACCAGCAACAGCGTGACAGTCGATTTGCCTAGTTTGTTTCTATTATTTTTTTCCCTTTACAAATTTTATTTTTATTTTCCTGTTTACTGTGTGAAAATTATATGAAAAGTTTATTATTTCAATCGGTTTTATATCAGCCAAACCTTGACATGTGATTTTCAGCATTATGATTTTCTTTTTAACTGAGAAACAAAAAAAAATATTTATACTTAATAAAATAAATTAAAAAATATCTATAATTTTAAAACTAGTAAGTCAACCCAATACTCAATCGAGACTGAAATCTGATTGGGTTTATAAAAAAAAAAGAATAGTTAAAAATTCAGTTAATCTAATAAAATCATTAATTATCTTTTTATATTTTATTAAAGTAATATTATTTTAATTTATTTTTTAAAAAAAACCTGGATCACTTGATTAAAATCCATGACCCATATCTTGGATTAGAAAACACCGGAAATATCTCCTCATCGGGCTACTTTCCGAAGAACATAAGTGTGAGCTTCCTCGTTGGATTTCTTAACTTTTGAAGAACCTGTAGTGTCAGGTTCCTGGTCGGCTTCTTATCTTTCGAAGAATTTGTAGTGTCAACTTTCGTATTGGGTGTCTGGTCTATTGAAGAGCTTGAAGGATCAACCTTCTTAATAGACTTCTCTTCCGAGGAGCTTTAAGACTGCTTTCTTTAAATTCTACCAAGGTTAAAATTTAGCCAACATCGTACACTCCTAAAAACCACTTCTTCTTCCCAGAAATTCAAGAACCTAAATAATCATTGAATCAATAAAAAAGATCAAATCTTTGAGAGTAAAATCAACTTAAAAACAAGACCCAGAATCGTGTATTACATAAAAATGGAAGTTAAAGATAGGAGTTACAAGTGTAAAGAGATTGAGTTAGCACGACTGACTTGGGTCACGCACTGAGGCTTCGACTGTGTACCCACGTGCAAGCTACAGCTTGACAAGCCACGAAGCAATGTAACCGGATGCTCCAGTTACACTCGCCACCTTCCCTTCTCCACTCATTGTCTCTCTATCTGATTATTTGTCTGCTACCTGCATAGAGTGAAGAATCTACATAGCTATGTGACCGATCACGGTTTATCACAAGAAAACTCACGAAAATGACATGTCGTTGGCTTACAATACTGTAGTAAAGAGTCCTTACTTGTCCTTCCAAATTTTGAGTGTCAATATCGTCGAGCATGTTTTTCTTTCTTTTAAACATTAGCTTGAAACTTTTTGTTTCTTTTTTATTAATTTGGATTTTCAAAATATGATTAAGTAATTTTTTTACCATTACCGATCAAAAAGGCATTGCCTATGATTGATCTGTTTTTGCTTGCAACCGGAAATGGACATGTGTGTGGGTATAGTTTTTAAGAGCAAGGATGGGTTGGTGGCAATAATTTTAAAAATTACGCGTGGAGAAAATTGGTTGTGTTCTTGAAATGCATCAGCAACATTTTTTTTTTTTTAATTCTTTGTCCCACTTGGATTTATGAAAGGTAAACTGCTGGATAATTGTGAGTTATTGCGTTCTCCTTTGACACATCGTTGTTTGGCGAAAAAGGATTGTCATCTTCTCATCTGCCACAACACCTTTTCAGATAGCTATATATTCACGGTAATTTTGTTTCTCTTGGATTGCAAATGTCTTGGTTGAATTTACAGCTTTCTCTGTGAACTTCTGTTATACATATTTGATGAAATTCACACTAGTAAATATATATTGGTACTGTGAATATCTACTGATCAAGCCGTAGATCTACCATGTGGGAGGGAGCTTCTGTCAAGAAACAAATTTATATGAATCAAATCTTTTCAAGTACAAGAATTATTCCATTCAAGAACCAAGCTAGGAAGCTTCATGCCAAGTGTCAACCCACAAACTTTATTCATATAAAAAGGGTCTCCCATTTTCCAACAAAATGGACTCTTAGCAGCAGCATATCATTGCAAATCATTTGCTTTCCTTATCAGCTGGATCGCAGCGTCTTCAATAGCCAGCTACCTCAGACATTAAGGAAGCCCTTCTCCTTCAAACTTTCAAGGGTGTCCTTCACGCTCACCTCCAGAGGAGTGAAGTCAAGACCCAGAGTTTTTGCTTTCTCTTTTGATACCTCGTAATTCAATGGAGAAGGCTTTTCATCTGCACATCTGTAAAGAAATAGTGTTCTCCTCAGAATTGTCTGATTTATCTGGGAATGAGATGCTGCTATAAGATTAGCATGCTTTTAAAGAACGCTCATGATTTGATTCAAAATAATTCTTCTATACTACATCGTAATTAAGAAAAGCTGCAGACACTTCCCTCTATTATCATCTCCTCCAATGATCAAGCACGTAGTATTACCTATCTGGATTGTGATCTCCAACAGCCAATAACCCAATAACTCCGACAACTAATCAGCTGAATATTCTCTTACCATGATCTCTAACAAAATTTTATGTTGAGTGATTTATCAACGGGACCTATGTGAATGGCATTCACCGCAATGCAAATAACAGTGACTTACTTTTCAGGAAGGGGCAAAGTAGGGTATAGTTCATGCGCAATCTTCACTGCATCAGAGAAGTGCGTAACTCTTCCTACTAAACAATATCTACCACTGGCTGAAGGTATTTCAAGTGCTTGAATGTGTGCATAAGCAACATCTCTCACATCAACGAATCTATAAATTTCACTTGGCAATCTTGGGGCTCCTTGTGCTCCTCCTGCACACAAAAACCTCAATTTCTCAAATCAAAAGACATCATTCACATTGAATAATCTGCTTCTTGATAATTTGGCCAATTATCATTTTTAATCGTAAAGAAGCTTAAAGCGTGCCCAATCAAACCATGTTAAACGGGTCATCTATGAACTGTAAGATTCTAATTTCCATTGGACATTTTACATATTGTGAGTAACACATCCTTGCTTGATATAATGATGTGAAACTAGGTATTTATGCGGCAACTCTCTGCCTCTACCTAGAAGTTATTTTCAAATACACCCTATGTTATGAAGTAGTTACTTTACATCCTAGATTTCATGATATTATAATTCAGTAACAGATTTTTCAGTAAGGGAACCAAAAGCTAGCATTACCAACGAGCAATTTCATGACACATGAACTACTGTAGTTATGTCCCCTACGGATCTCTGTCCAACATTTTTCCTAAGGAGATTTTCCTAGCATTTTTGCATGCACAGCACCCATAGGGCCATATCCTTACAAATTAGAAGTTTATGAAATGTAACTCCAAGTTAGAGTTGGATAAAACATGAAGAATACAAGGTCTGATATACAAGGTAACAAATTTGAGTCAATATTGGAATGTTTTAGCCTATTGATGCAAGGATTAGGCTAGTATTTTTGTTTATTGAATCTTTGCACTAGATAAGTATAAACTCATATTTCTTAAAGGTTGCTTGAGGTATTTATGAACTTGAAAGGAAAACAGGCAACATAAAACAAGGTAAGCATACCATTTATATGGTCCAGAAACATCTCCGCAGAGGAATTAAGAGTTGGCTGTAAGAGAGGACCAATCACAAAGCCTGGATGAATTGTAACCATGTCAATTCCTTTTTCTTTTGCAAATTTCCAAGCAGCCTCCTCAGCTAAGGTCTTTGAAGCCATATACCAAAGCTGGAAAACCAAAAATAGATTGTCATAAAGAAAATGTTTAAAGATAAACTCCCTGAACATTGCCCAATAGCCATATACCAAAGCAGTGTTCACTCATTCAGTTGTATCTAACTGGATTCGGAGCTAGCTCGCTTCTCACATGTTAATTAGCCAGCCAGTGTGACACAGCTGATTCTTTCATAAATATAAAATCATCAAGTAAAATCACCAATATATTAAATAGAAAACCTGAACTGATAAAGCAGACAGAGGCACAGTACCTTATTTGACACACAAAACGCAGAATCTGAAAACCAAGTCTCATCCACTACCACGTCAGGGGTCAATGGCTTTCCATTGAAAGCAACCGAAGCCATGGAAGATGTTAGAATCACTCTCTTGACAGAAGGAAATTTGGCACATGACTTGAGAACGTTTAGGGTTCCCTTTACTGCAGGTTCAATCAGATCTGCCTGGAATATGGAGAATATAAAAACCAAAGGAAACATTTGATATAAACAGTTAACAAAATCAAAAAGCCATGCTCGACAAATCAAAGTGGAATATCATCGTTAAATAATTTATGTCATCGATCTGGTATCAATTTGGGTGTAACTTGGATGATTAGAGAGTAGAAAAAACCATTGAAAGATTACCTGTGGATCATTTGTCCCGAGAAATGCAGGAGAAGCCACGTGAAACACGCTTTCACATCCATCCACTACGGGATCAAAAGACCCCTCTTCAACTAAATTTGCTTTAAGCAAGTGAAGTCTTTCTTTAGCTCCATCTAGACTGAGTAAGTGTTCAGTTCTCTTTGGGTCATCTACAACACATATAAACGGGATTAGTAAAGTGATTAAGGACATGAACTCCAACAAAAAAACCTCAATATTCATCAATACGTTATTAGTTGAAGCTAACTATTACTTAATTAATTATGTTGCCATCCATAGTCTTAGAATTAAATAAAAAATTATGAACAAATTGAAGAATACCAGAATATAAGTGATCACTAAAGCATATTGAACTCGAAAGAAACAAAGAAATTAAGCTGGAAAGAAAGAAAGAGATAAAGGGTACTAACTTGGGTCACGAACAGTGGCTTTGACAGCATAACCACGGTGGAGTAAGAGCTTGACTAGCCATGAGGCAATGTAGCCTGACCCTCCTGTTACACAAACTACTTTTCCTTCTCCATTCATTTTTCAGGGTTTGCTCATTGAGTAACAACGTCAGGTATAATACATATATATAGATCACACATGCGAAACCGTGGACCTTTTGCGTACAAGTTACAATGCCAGTTGATTTTATTAACAATTTACATTAATAATTAATTAACATTAACAGTTAAAAATAAAACAACATGACTTTTTATAGATAATTAACACCGTTGTATGCTGTTTACCATGATCAAAATAGCGTTGTTTTATGTTGTGTTAACATGAAATGATATTGTTTTCTTAAATATTTTAAATAATTATTGTAAATATACATTCGATTTAATCTTTAGCGTTTGAGGATTTATTTTAAATTTTAATTCTTGTATCTATTTCTAGAAAGAGAGGTAAAAATTGAGAAGAGAGAAGATAGTGGTTCCCAGCAACTATTGCATTCCAAAAAGATGTCAAGAAAGTCATTGAGTGAGTTGTATCAGTTGGTATCCAAAAAATACTTATTCTTGTCTAGAAAATGGAGATTAAAAACCAAGATAAGTTTTTGTTTTAAGACTTTAAATTCAAATATAATATCATTTAAAGTGGATTGGAGTAGGTTTTTGAAGTTACAAACAAGTTTAAAAAGGCTAGTAGAATGAGTTCTTGTTTTTTTTCTTTTTTTTTTAATTGAAAATGATGGAAAATCAAGTTATCAATGATTAAAAATATGTAAAAACCAAGTTATTATTTATTTTTTTAAGAAAAAGAGCATGATTCTTTTATGTTCAAGGCCTATTTATTTATGTATTGAAAAAAAATTATTTATTTAAATTAATATGTTTTTAGTATTTTCAAATTATTTTAATGTGTCGATGTTAAAAATATATTTTTAAATTAAAAAAAAATCACTAATATGTATTTTAACATGATAAGTTATTTTAAAAAATAACTACAACTACAACCACACTCTTAAACAAACTCTCAAGATTGCATATGATATTTAAAATATTAAAAAATATATTAAAATATTTTTTTATTTTTTAAAATTTATATATAAAAAAATTTAAAAATATATAAAATATTAATTTAAGACAAAAACAAATTTAATTTCTTACAAAAATGCTTCACTAGCAAAAACAAACGGACCCATGCAATCCTTCAAGTAATTAAATTTGTTACGGTTTTGAATTTTTTAGATTATGCAATTAATTCATATGTTTTATTTATTTATTTTTATAAACTTATTATATCGTTTCTGATATATTCCTAACGATGCATATCCTTAGGATGATGTTGATTTTTTCTTACATATAAATCTAAATATATTATTAAATATACATATGCTAGTTGTTACTTAGACCAAAAAGTGCCAAAAACACATTAAAAATAACATAACGATAAAAAAAATATCCATACCTTATGATAATTTTTATTTCAAAAGTATTGATATGCCAAGTATGGTTTTTAAAATATTTGAATAATTTTTTATTGAAATTTAAACATATATTAACTTCTTCTTTTTTTTAGTGATGACATTTTCTTCACTACAAATAACCTAAATTTAAAATATTTTTTTAATTATTTTTCAATTCAATGTGCATAGTTTGAGATCTTTTTGTTCTTGTTGAAAATCACTTGTGACTGTTTAAAATAGATTTTGGTGTTAAAGAATTAGAAATTAATATTAAGTGTCAATGATCAAGTCTTATTAGGTTATAGTTTAAAACGTTTTGCTTTTATAATTTAAGAAATACATAGTTTTCTGAATCAATGATTTTTCAATTAATATTCATAATTCAAAAGGTTAGTCAATTCCCTATAAATATTGAAAATATAAGTGAAATAGATAAAATAACATATTATATATATATATATATATATGAAAAGTTTATTATTTAGATCGGTTTTATATCAGCCAAACCTTGACATGTGTTTTTCAGCATCATGATTTTCTTTTTAGCTGAGAAATAAAAATATATATATTAATACTTGATAAAATAAATTGAGAAATATCTCCTCATCGGGTTCTTTCCGAAGAACATGCAGTGTGAGCTTCCTCATTGGATTTCTTATCTTTTGAAGAACATGCAGTGTGAGCTTCCCTATTGCCTTCTTATCTTTCGAAGAATTTGTAGTGTCAGCTTTCGTATTGGCGTCTGATCTTTCGAAGGGTCAGCCATTTTACTGGTCTTCTCTTCCGAGGAGCTTTTAGTACTGTCATCTTTCTCTGAACTTGCAGGGTCGGATTTCTCAATTGGCTTCTCTTTTGAAGAACTTTTAGAGCCAACTTTCTTCTCGCCTTCATCCTTCCAAGGCAAGATCATCACATCCACGTTCTTCTTATGCATCCTTTTCCAGAATCTATCCGCCAAGGCTTGAGTGTCTATGGTACCAGTCATGGTGATGGTGAGCAGGTTATCCGCATTCCAGGATCGTGTAGCATTGCCCTCCATCCCTATAAACACAAGGACCCCCATCAATCAGGTCCATTAATACTGAAATATAAACCGTATATTACATGAACTACACAGACTCCATAATTTCACCTTTGGTCTCGGACAAAATTCTGTCCACTTTCTTCCTGCATCCTTCGCAATTACAGCACTTATCGATGCTCAACACAATCTTCTTCATAACTGGAGGCTTTAGCAATATAGTTCAGAAAAAAAAAACACGTTAGTGGATGAATTAAGTGTAAAAACCTGAGAACTATCGAATTGCATGCATAATGAGTGAATCGATAATTTTTTGGGTCAAAACTCGAGTTCAAACTACTTAACCAGCGAATTTATGTAAAATACTTTCAACGCTGAATAAGTTATAAATATATACTTCTCTCTTGTTGGTACTTCAGAAAAGTATATATAGGTGAGTATTGAAGTTTAAGACAAAGGGAAAGCTAGCAGTTTATATAATTTACGAACAGCTGTGCTAAACAGGGAATACTGTTCTTTGCCTGCTTGTAATAGGAAAAGGGCTTTCTTTCTTTCTTTTTCTTTTCTTCTTTCCCTGAATAGGAAATAGAAAACTAGTTAATTTCCCAAAAAAAAAAGAGAAAAGAATGCAGGCAAGAGCCAGCATCCGTGCTGCATATATATACATACCATCTAAGTTTCGGTCCAGCTCACCTGATAAAATATGCTTTTGTCTCGCATCATCCTTTAAAGTGAAAAAACAAAAATTTAAAAGAGGTTTTGCTTTCTTTCTTTGTCAGCAATATCACAAAATGTATTAAACATTTGTCTCTTCAACTTCCAGAGACTGCATCCCCACCTCGGTGTGGTTGTATATTATACAGCAATTGAAGTTCTTGATATTTTCAATTTATGTTGTGTCAAAGGACAAAGGAAAATAATATCGTACGATATACCGAATTTACAAACCAATAGACCGACTAGCTTTATTTGGTTGCAAATTTTGAGATGTCTGAATTCGATTCAAATAATTTTTTAGGATGAACTAAAGAATCCATTGATAAAAGGAAAAGGATAGGAAAAAACTATGCAGGACCTAACCATGTTAAAATCTGATTCGGAATCTCCAAATCAAGGAATCATATGAAGCTAGCTCTAAAAAACAGAAAGAAATCAAAACTAACAGACAACATTTTCTAAAACTAACAGAAAAAAACTGCAAATATCCATTATTGCCCCCGTATGAGTCTCAGCATCATTTGGTCATATCCTCTTACATGAGATTCTCCCTTGACCTACTTTATTGGATGATATTCAGGGGTTGCTCAGTGATCGCAAAATCACTACGAGCACCATCTTTTTTTCCAGACGCAGGAGAGCCAACATCGACATATAGGAAAGCTGTCCTTGCTTTTCTTTCAACTTCCTCCTCCTCCTCCTCCTCCTCAGCTAGTAAATGTGGTGGAGGCAGCTCCAACTCCTCTTGCTCCCATTCTTCAATGTCCAAATTGTGTATAAGATAATCCACACCTGCCATAGCTAAAGCCTCTATTGATGCTGACATGATTTTTAGCACTCAAATATCTAAAACCTCTCTTCTCCTCTGGTTTCTGGCCTTGATAATTTTTTTTCCTTGAGAATGATTAAGATTTCAAATACATTGATGGTTAGACCTGCTACATGAGGAGCATATATATAGAGAAACAAATTCTTATAGTCATAGTCATAGGCTTTGAACAGGAAAGTGGAGACAACATGATGAAGTTTAGAATAACAAGCAGAGCTACATTCTCGTGATCATCTTATTATTGACTTCGCTTCAATGTTCAACTACAAACTCCAGGTGTTTATGTTTTCTACGTACCAAAGATGTCAGGCATGATCATACAAAGTGATGAGAGCCCTCATGCAAGCGTGATCATATATAGCTGATTAACCAACATATCCTTCAAACATAAACTCTCAGAGAAAGAAAACTATTGTTTTCACGTGAATTTCGGGTATCGTTGTCTTCACGTGGATTTGGAGCTGAAGAAGCTGAAGAAACAAGGACATCATATGCCAATAATGCACAGTTAGCATATAAAAGCATAAGGTACTGAAACCAAGAAAAATCATGGGATAATAACTGGGATTCTATATTTGTGGTCTAAGACTTGGAAAGCCTAGTTTTATTCCATAATTGCATGCGTAATGAAGCAAATGAAGTACTTGTCAAAGGGTAGACTTCATGCTCTTAAAAACTTCATTTTCTTGTGATCAGAAACTACATAAAAGCATGGGTCAATATGAAGCAAATGAAGGACTTGTCAACGGGTAGACCTCATGCTCTTAAGAACTTGATTTTCTTGTGATCAGAAGCTTTCGTAAATGATGACGAGTCCTATAATCTGCCCATGTGGAATTAAAGTTCTCTGCTACAATTGAAGTTGAACGAATCACTTCATCCGTGAGCGAGCAGGAATCTTGAAAATCAAGAACTGATGAGGGGAAAATATAGTGTATGTGTAGGAGCACAAATCCAATTATTAGACAATATAAGAAAAGGCCCATCAATGATCTATTGTGATAGGGAAAAGATCATATGAGTGAGGGGAAAAAGAAAAAAGAAAAAAACAAGAAAAAAAGAGGAAGATATTCCTTGATTTTACAAGCAAGCCTAAAAACTTGGTGTTAACATTATAAACAAGTTTCCCTCTCAATTGAAGAAAAAAGAAAAAAGACGGTCATTAGCACAAATACCTTATAAACAAACTCTCTTTATACACTCGAATCTTCCATAGCTTGCCGCTCTCTCTCTCCTTCACAAAATCAATCATGCACCAGACCACTTGCTTCGTCCACTCCTTTTTTGTTTTCTTTTACCACTTGAATCGCCCCCAATTCAACCTTTTACAAGCGCTCATGCAAGCAAGTAGCCCATCGGACGTTTTGGGCACTCTCAGGTAAGACTGCTGTAATCTCCCTTCATGTAATCCATGCTATAATTACAAATTTATAACCATTTTTTTTTTTTTTACAATCAAAACCTTCTTGTAATTTGATTTGAGATTAATTGGCACAAAATTAAAAGTTTTATTCCAATTCTTGTTAATTTCAAGTTTGTATGATATCTAATTGCTATCTAAAAGAGCGAATCGGATGAGATTTTATTTAGATATGGATTAAATTAAAATGCCATGAACTTTAATGTTAGAAGTTGTTTTCTTTTTAATATAATTTAGATTTAGGCTTTCTAATTTTTTTAAAGAGTAGTTTAAATAATTAACATGATATAAAATTTAACATGGATTAATTTTGTAATATGGATTTTGTTTTTAATTGTATTTTGATTGAACTTTTCTCACTTAATTGGTTAATTTGATCAAGATAGAATTAATTAAATACACTTACTTAATTTATGGATGGATCAACTCGCACATGTAAATATAATTGATTTTAGGAAAGGTTTATACTTACACACATGTTAATTTCCTTTTATGTATGTATATTTATTTGTCTATCTTTTCTTATTCTCTGAATTTGATTTGATTATTGTTCATAATTTGAAGTTTAATTTAAAAGAATTGTAAATATGGAATAAATTTTAACATGGATCCATCTTTTTATAACATATATATCTCTAGAAATCCCTAAACTTACGTTTTTTTTAAAATTATATAAAAGGTCATAATTCGCAAGAATAAACTAGATGATTTTCCCATGAATTAAATAAAATAGGCAACTTTTATGGATGGACACCTTTCAGGATGTAATATTCAATCTCCTTAATTGATTTTTTATAGCTAGTATTTGCATTTTTTTTGTTAGCATATTCCATAGGTGAGAGAGCAACAATTTATTTCATATGCAACTACAACTCAAGGTTTGAATAAAATTATAATAAATGTCATTATAAATCACCGATAAAAATATTAAAAATATTAAAGTGATTAAATTTTTTTAGTATATATATTTTATATATATAAATATTGGTGTTTTTTTTGTTGATAAAAATATCAACATATTTAACCTTACAAGCGAATAAATTTTATTTATAAATCTATTGATAATTTTTTTATCAACAGATTAATAGTAGAAATACTATAGTTTTGAAAATTAATTTAATGATCAACCCGGTTTAATAAGCGAGTCATGGATCAAATAAATTAACTCGGATTAACCCTGATAAACCCAAATAAAATTAACTTGACAGATAAAGATATCTCAGAGGGCCATTTCTTTTCAGTTTTTCGTTGATGGCATCATGGCAAGGAAGAGCTCCAAAATTAGAATGAAGGGAAAAACCTGTTAAGGTTCCAAGGTAGTGTGTAGAACTCCTCACTCCTGGTGTCTTGAGTAAAATATCTGAAGCTCTCCCACCAGTGCAGAGTGACAGGAGTTCTCTTGTTTTCAATAATGGAAAATGCTGATTTATGTTTTTAGTTTTTTTATTTTTTTCATAACAAGAGGTGGAAATTTATGCATAAATTTTTCCATAACAAAAAATAAAAAATTTCAAGATATTTTGAAGATATAAAAACAGCATAAAAATTTATTTTGAAAGTATGGTAAATTTATTTTTAAAAATGATTTTTATTTAAAAATATTTTTTTTATTTTTTAAAATTTATTTTAATATTAAAATCAAGATAATCTAAAAATATATAAAACATTAATTTAAAACTAAAAAAATTAATTTTTTTTAAAAATACAATCGAATTGCCAAACAAGAAAAAAAAAAGAAAAAAATAATCGAGAACTCTAGACGCTATTGGATAATCCACGTGTCAAATGAAAACACTCCACATGCACCCCGAAGTTCTTGAAATATCTTAACGTTTCTCGTCTCATGGAAACCGCTTTTATTTTGATCTTTATTTAGCCAAACAGAAACGCGGTTGAATCTGTGTTTTTAAAAAATTCAAAAAAAAATTATTTTTTATTTTTATTAAAATTTAATATGATTTATATGTTTTGGATCGTTTTGATGTGCTGATGTTAAAAATAATTTTTAAAAAATAAAAAAATATCATTAACATGCATTTCGACACAAAAAATTATTTAAAAAACAACCACTGCCGAACATACTTTTACTCCATTCCCCACCGACAGTCAAAAACTCAATTCTTCACTTCATTTCCCACACAAAAAGATTAAAAACAAATCACCTTTTCGTTCACTTTCTTGCCATCCAAACACTGCATGGCCACTAGTTCATAACTAAAAAAAGAAAGGTTTGCTTAGACGTGGGCGGGAATACAATAGACATCAAAATACCATGTTTAACTTGGAGGTCATCATCGTACTAGATAAAAATAAATAGAGACAGAGATGGAGCTTACCCGATTTGCACCTCTAAAATTTATGGCAATTTATAAAGGGTCGAGAGAATTATATCCGAGTTATAAGGTAAATAGATCCGGGTTTGTTCTAGTCGATTGGGTTCTAGATTAACTTGCCGGGTCAACTAGGTTTCACCATGCTAGCTTCTTGGCGGGTTTTTACTTAGATCCAGACCAGTCCTAAGCCCGGGTCGGCTAAGTCCTAAATCCATCTACTAGGCCGATCCAAGTTTCAAAACTATGATAAATACTGACAAAGAATTCTTTCAATAAAACTATTAATTATGATAGTGAATGACATCATCTTTCTATAACAAAGCCAAACAAATAATCATTTTCTCTTAACCAAGACTAAGAAACTAATCCCTTTTTCCTTGGATATAATTTCTATTAGGTTATAAATACTTCATGAATTATTTAAGTTTCAGATTTACAATTTATTCATTTTCAATACCTTTTAGCATATATATTTTCAGAGTCTACTTCTTTAAAATTTTATTGTATTTTCTCACTATTAAAAAATACTTAAAAATCTAAAAGCCCTCAAATTTACTTAAAAATTTTTTTGCAGTTACCAATCATCTGTCACCTTAATCTACTAGCTACCAACTACTAGGTAATTTAACTAAAAAAATAAATTAAATTACTAGAGCCAAAAGAGTAATCAATTATTTAACACATAAATCTTACTCTTAAATTATTTAAATTTTTTAGAATATTATAAATATTAAAAAATCATCTCATCTTAATAATTTAAGTTGATGGGTAAAGTTTCAAGATATAATTTATTTTATTTTTTAATATAAGATTTCAAGATATAATTTATATTATTATTTAACACACCTCCTTAAGTAAAAACTCTTTAAATTTAAAATTTGTATAAATTTATATTATATTTAATTTAATTTTTATTAAATAAATAAAAATAATAAAATTTAAACTTATATCTATTTAATTATTAAAAATCTCATACCGACTTAGAAGATGGTGTCAGCTCGGCTTTGACTTGGGCATTGACAACACTCCCCCATGAAGCATTGGTTGGGTGCTTCACTACTGCTTTCTTCAAACTTCTACTTGCCCCCTGCTGCGGCCATTTTCTTTAAATCCTTCTGCTGCTGCACTGTTTCAATCTTCACCTTCAATTCCCAGATCAAAACTTGGCCGACTCCTGCAGTGCCAGGATTGAACTGAGGCTGTGGGGATCCAAGAAGAGAACAAGAATCTGTGCTCGTAACTGGAAACGCTCTAGTTTCAAACCCAAGAATAACAAGCTTAAAATAACCAGGTATTTGAGAGCCTCTCTTTCTCTTACTTTCTAGTAAAAAATGCAAAAATAGTTGTCACTCTTGTGTACAAGTAAACAAATCCTGAAGAACCTGTTCAATGACATTAAACTCTTGCAAAGCACGGTAAGCTCTCCCAAAGAAACTTCTTGTAATTTATAAGATGAAAAATTGCGATATAATTGAGAAGTAAGTGATTCATTTAATTCATAACGTACCTTTCTTTTGGTTCCCTAGTTATTTTCCCGCTTGGATTTTAGTGTTCTTCTCGTGTCTCCCAAACTTCGCTTTTCCCTCCTGTTTAGCTTTCATACATGGGCACTGGAGGGGTCCGTGCACAACAGCAACCTTTATATTGTTTATGCAGGTGTTGAATCTACATGGTTGCTTTTATTACATGCGACGCCGTTAGTCTAATGTGTACACCACACACCGTCCAGAATCACAGTCGCGATAATTGCAGCAGGTTGTAGCATTCATCACATCTATGGCGATTTGAGATTGTCTACGAACTCTGAACGATAAATAGAATTCATTCTCAGGAAGATGTTTTTGTTTCTTTTTGTGAAATATACTCTGAAGATGTTTTTAATTACATTATATGCAACATAGGTCAGGAATTTCTATTCTGACTTGTGCAGGTTTGAAAGGATGTACAAAGAAGCAGACGATAAGAAAATACAAACAGAATAGCTTAGTAGATCTACACCAGTGGCTATCGTCACCATCTTGCTCCTCTCAAACATCTTTACTAAAAGAATCATGACAATAACATGTCCCACTTTTGTCTTCAGTTCATCGAGTGAGCTGATTTTCATCCATTTTGGCCTTTCCTATAAACCAAGAAAAAGCATTTAATTTTTGTTATGTAACTTAAAAAATTAGAAGAGCAAAGAAAAAGATTAATGAATTGTGGAGCTCGATGGATTCTCCTGCAGAAATAATACACCCAAGTGCTGATATATTGGCAAGAGAATAAGAGAATGTTTTGCAAGTTTATATATCAACCTTCAAGGCAAACATTCCAAACAAGGATGAGCCTTTCAGGGCACGATCAACACTAGCAGGAGCATCAGGAGGAACATTGCAGATGAATAATCCATATAAGCCCATGCCAAATATAAGCATCACAGTCCCAGCAAGATAAACATCTGCACAGAACGCATTACATTAGGATACAAGTTTAACTACAACAGAAATTCCAAGGCAAATGAATTATTTGGAGATGCCAGACAAGTGCTCAAGTACGAAACAGCATAATATCATGTGTGATGATATGTACATTAAGAAAGCATGCACAGCGATAGTGGCGTTTGAGCTCTTGATTATGAATTACGAAATTCCAATTGCATGAACAAGAAGAAAAATAAGGAAGTTCAAACACCCAAGACACTGAAATGGGGGTAACGTTGACTGCAGGGCCACAGCATAGTGTTTTGTACTATCTTACCATTGCAGTTGTTATTGCTCTTAGTTTTATATGTAATTGAGTTCAGCAGACATAATTTCTGAACTCCTGTGATAACTAATAATTAAGTTAAAACAGTGGAAGCGGGAAGTTGGATGTAACATTGTAAACTGAAAACTATTTCGATACGGTGACATTCTGCTGAATGAGACAGAATTGAGATGCATAGAAGTAGTAAAGTTCACTTCTGTTTCTCATAACTGTCATCGAAATGTTATAGACTAAAAATTCCTTTATTCACAGTTTCATCGTAAGTAGCACAATGACTTTTTCGTGGCGGACAAAAATAGAGGTCTCGTGTGAGGAGTGACATTAAGGGATAATTCATGTAAAAGCTTCCAAAAAATCAGAACATCTCACCAATAGCTTCAACTAATCGTAGAACCATCTTTCCTGTATGAATTCCTTTGACACAGCTTGTCCAATAAACTCTGTAAGCATCAATAATGTAAACACAGCCCTGAAAAGATTATAAGTAGTGAGTGTTTGGGTGTAGTTTTAGGCTATCGTGAAGAACTATACTTCGCTCATAATCCATTATAAAACACTCTAAACTCCTCTGATTAAGATAGTAAACCTCCACTACACATTCTTCCAAATAATACAACTCTTATGCTTTAAGATTTCACAACATTTCAATGGATGAAGGGTAATAGAAATTACATTTAGAAAGCACAAGAGGGAACCAGCAAGTGAGCCTACTACAGCAAGAAGCGCCAAGAAGCGAAAGTCAAAAATTGCCTGTTTAATAATAATGGACATGAAAAAGAAGAGCACTGTTAGACTTGATTGTGTCTAAAGAAAGAGGAAAAAAAATCTTGAGATATTGAAGAAATGAGGAGCTAATGAAGACCATCAAGACCAGAATTACAATTCCAAGTGCTTTGAGCAGTATTAGAATGTTAAATTTGCCTATAACTACATAGCATACAAGCAGAAATCCCTTCATTACTTATGACTTTTGAATCAATTTGGCCCAACAACTGCATAAATCACAGAAAAAGGCATTCACGTAATATCTTTAAAAAAACTGAACTTTCCATGTCTAAGAACAAATGAAAAAGGATAAATTATACAGTGAAAGAAAACAAATTCCAGCAAGACAAGCAAAAAAAAAAAAGATTGGATTTTGTTATTTTTACTCTCTCAATGTTTGACTCAGTGGAACGAAGGAACCGAACAACTCGGTTGGCAGATGGATTAGCAAGGGCGTAGTTGAAGCCTGAATCAGGAGGAGGTCTAGATGACTCAACCAAAGGCTTTGATGGGTGGTGGTTCTTAGAGGAAACTGGTGGTGGTGATTCAGGGGAAGGTGGTCTTAAAGTAGCCAAGGGACAGAAAAGTCGCCTCTTAAACTTTAAAGGGCGGGGGATTTGGGCAGTTGATATAGAGAGTGGAGACGTGGAGATGGAAGCAAAAAGAGCCATTTATTGAAGAAAGCCACAGAGAGAGAGAGAGAGACAGAGTTTACTGATCCTCGGCAGTGCAAGTGTTCGTTGGAAGCTCAGATTTTTTTTGTAAGTGAGTGGTCAAGTGGGTGTTGGATTTTTTTGAACAACTGTGAAGGATGTAGATTTGTAATTACATGCAAACAGTGGAGGACGCTGGACCGGACTGGACTCTAATTGTCAGCTCAGCACATCCGTTCATTTCACAATGGACTTTTCCGAATTTCTATTACAGAAGACAGGAACGAGTCTACACAGACAGGTTGCCTTTTTTTTTTTTTTTTACTTTCAGTTTTTAATTTTAAACCAAAATACAGGGCACCCAAAGAAAAAAGAAAAATTGCTTTTAAACATTTTTGTTAAAGGGAAATTGCAGCTCAATGGGCCTTTTTAAAATAAAAAAATTAATAATAATAAGATCATATGTATGTATGTATTTTCTCTACAATACTGTGTGCTAGACTGCTAGTTATGACTCATATATCAATCTACCCCAAAATATTGTCACCTCACTTGGATTCGTGGCCTTGAAAGGAAACCTTTCCAATTTCTTCTTCTTTTTCCCCTTTCAAATCCTTATTTCCCTGCCTTCTCAGAAAAAGAGGATTCCCTTTTACCTTACAAAGTCCAAACGGGCCCTGGAAATAACCCTGTTGGGTTTATGTGCTTTTCTAAGCATCCCGTCGGTTTTATCCCTCAACTTACTTCCATAGGCTGATTGCAATTGTGCGCAGCTATTCCAGGGCCATAATTTAGTTTAGTTGCTGCTAGCTTTTTCAACATTTTGAAATGGGAAATTGTTTCAGGACAGGAGGTAAGATGATTGGTTATTTGCAAAAAAAAAAACAAAACACTAGAGGGATTGCGTCTGCCGGGAGTCGAACCCGGGTCTATTGCTTGGAAGGCAATTATCCTAACCGTTGGACTACAAACGCTTGTTGCTTGCTGGGTATAAATATTATTAATCTAACACAACAAACCAGGCTGCCTATTTAGAGGACCGACATGTAGCATATCACAAGTGGTCCCTGTGATGCGAATCATGAAATGCCGCGGCAGGAGCTTTTAGACGTGCTTGGAAGCTGGCTCTGCCGACAAATCTATCTAGCTAGCATCTTCAATCAGCTGCTCTCAAATAATTGAGCTACTGTATAGTTGCTAATGGTTACAGCACCGCAAACTTTTAGACCCCGCAAAAAAAGGAGTGGAAAGGAGGAAATCCAGCTTAATCTCCCATATATGAGACAGTCGACATGATATACAGTTACATTTCATCTCTACTGGTAAATGATCATGTCATTGAAAGAATATGAACAGTCATATGTCTCGTTCCTAGCAGATATTTGCTTAAATATTTTAATACATGGAAAAAAAATGCACAAATCTTTCTGCCTTTGCTCTTTCAAATTTATCTTCACAGGTTCTACTTTTGAAAAATGGACTCTTCTATACAGCGTATGCCTTCAAAGGCTCCACTATTCTTTTATGTCTTAATTTTGATAGTGCAGTGCAAATAATCTGTCGAACCCTCTCCCTTGACAGCTTCACGAGCCTTCCTATTTCTTCACAGGACTGCGGCGTCTGTCCATTTAGCCCGAAGTGTAATCTCAGTATATGTGCTTCTCTTTCTGTAAGCACTGTCTGGAATAGTTTCTCCAACTCTTGCTTCAACAACTCTCTTTTAACCATGTTTTCAGGTATTGTTTCATCCGGCCCTGGAATGATCTCCTGCCACATAAGTCAATTGAATTTAAGATTAGTTTATTGTATAAAACAGATTCTTATTGTCTCCTGTGACTGCAGATCCCAGACTGAAGTGAGTTTTTAGCAAACCTATCAGGATTCTAGGCATGTTTCCTAGAATAAGGAATCATCTCAAATCAAGCATGCTCTGCATGGAATGCATTTGACCTTTTTCAGTAGTAATATCGTTTATGGGTTGAGCCATGTTCAAGATTTGTTTGAAGCCAACACTTGCCCTGACTTCACAAAAGGATCGGTCTCGTAAATTCAAGAGCCTCATAAAATCTGTCATGTCCCTTTTCATTTTTGCAGGTAGCCTTTAAATGGGGGAGGTGTTCCCTCATGTTTCAGTACAAAATCCAACTGCTTATCTGCCTAGTAATTCAAGAAAACTCATAAAAGGTGTGATTTGGACAGACTCGTGAACTTTGGCCTTGGAGCTAAAACAACCCATGATTCTGACTTGCTTCAGAAGATAAATGACCACACTTCAACTAACATGATCACCCTTGATCAATCGACCACTAAAGTGAATTTCAATTTACAAATTTAAGAAGCCAGTGTCAAGTTTTCATTGATATTGAAATTTAAAAACCAAAGAGTATTAATACCTGGAGTGTCAAGCTATTTTGACCCAATACTGCTTGATCCAATGAAATTGGGGATCTACCCCTCTCAAAACCAAGCCTCACCGTGGAAACTTTCATGTTGAGCACTTCGGCAATCTCATCATAGGATGGTGACCGCCTTAATTTGTTACTCAAATCATTGTTAGCTCCTGCAATTTTTGCCACCAGCATCCACCATCTTCTCTACACATATCAAGCTAATCATACATACTAATTACCAGCTTATCTCCTGAAAATCATTCTACTCCACATTAAAGCAATAGGAAACAAATTGACATTTTTGAAAGATGAAAGTTCATCATAGGATCTTAAACTAATTAGAACACTCTGTGAGCAAGATGCCATATCAATCTGCATGGACAATGACCATGTATGTCAATGCCAATCTTCTAACCTACTGGACAAATACTCGTAAGCCCGTAAGAAAGGATGAGGGGAAAAGGAGTCACATTATAATACACCTGAAGTTGCAAGGACAATGGATCATCATGCTTGTAAGATCTTAAACCATGAAGACTTGAAGCACCAATTTACATTACTAATTTCAAAAACAGAAAGAAAAAAAGGATGTCCTCTTAGAGTGCAACTCAGGCAGGAAGTGAGACTAGGTATTCTAGATCCAACTCTTCTCTAAAATCATAGCAAAAATGAAACATTTGCTTTTAAATGGCAGTATTACACTGTGAAATCATATTTATGAGACTGGAAAGAAATTCCAATGTCTTATTCATTCATCTATTTTTATCTCCATATATTTATGCAGGCATATTAACCTTGCAAGTGGCAAGTTAATGCCACTTCAAGAGTACAATATCCTAATCTGTCTCTAGAGACTCTCAAAGAAAACTTCTCGATGGTTAGAATTTAGATCATCTCCAACTGCATGGAGTGCTTGGAGATTTCCTTGAATACAAATGAGGAATCACTGGTCAAGGAGCAAGAAATTACTAATGTTGGTCCTCACCGGTAATCTAACCATTCTAGTGTTGTTTGATATTGCTGTAAGGATGGCTTCTTTAATCCACCAGTAAACATATGTTGATAGCTTATATCCTCTCTGTGGATCAAATCTCTCTGCCCCTCGAAGGAGGCCAATGCTCCCTTCCTGCTACATAGAAATCTTATTTATTAGCACACCATTGGAAGGAAATTAAAGTGGACCTACTGGTATTAAGAACCTGAATAAGGTCTTGTAGGCTCAATCCTTTGTCCTGATAACTTGTGGCAATGGAGACAACAAGCCTGCGGTAGCTGCGAATTATCTTTTCTCGTGATTCTCTTCCCTTACACAATACATTATCTACAGTATTCTTTTCCATCCGTAGGGCCTTGGCCAACTGCTTTGATGTTGGATCAAGCTCTTGAACATCTCCAATTCTTCTTCTTGCTGCTTCTATTCTTGCTTCATGCTGTTAATTTCAAGAAATTGGATATTTGAGATGATAAATTTGAAATGAGCAAGAAAAGCTGATAACAAACGGAGAACTGAGAATAAGATTTTCAGCATTAGACATCTCTGCTTTAGGTATCTTTTCAATCAAACCGATAAACTATGGAAGCTCCTTGATATTACTTGGAAGAAGAACCGGCCAAATGAACTATGGTATGCACATATTCAGGTAAAGTAGAAGCAGGCAGCCATTAACCAAGAAGAAGATTATGCAGTAGAATTTGGCAGTCAAGACTAGCATAAACATATTAAAATAGCCTGATGTTTTTAGTCCATTGCTTTATAGTTTCCAGGGTTCATAGTGACAACAGTACACTTGCTAATTTGTTATCAGCATTCTCATGTGGTCTCCATCATAATTTCAATACCAACTAAACAAACCGGCCATCAGGCTCCGAGGCCCATCGGTAGCATATGGTAGAATCAGATAGACAGGGTTCATAATTTGATGAAATTGGACGAGGACGGAGAGTTTGATGGCATTTCTTTGGTTGCTCAACTACAGCAGAAAATTCTCTTTCATAATGTGATAATAATCAGATTTTAATTCAATACCTGAATGGATGGTTCAATTCCCTATAGCAAGTTGAACTTAACCTTGAACTGAACAGAGTAGCCATTCATACTCTGCCAAATTACCTTTTGAATACTTGGCGATTGCTTTTGCCCTTCATTGTTGACATATAATTCTAAGAAATACAGCTAAACAATAAAACCTATTGAACCGAGCATTCAATTGTCCAAATACAAAGAACAAAGAAATCACTTTAAACATACCTTGAGACACATGGAAAACTCTGCTTCCTCTTTTGGGCTCAAGTACCCTCTCTTCACAGACTCAAGAATCACTCTCCTGTATTCATGACCAACATCCCTCTCCCCATCATCTACAACCAAAGACTGTGCAAGCCCTTTTCTTCTTTTCCTCCTCTTCCTCCTCCTCGCTTTTAGACCACCATTATCGCTTTCTCCATCAAACAAAACCTCCCCTCCAGTCCAAGAACTCAATGCCACAGCCTCGGTTGCATTTTCAATGTCGAGTTCTGCTTCATTGGAGATTGAAGATACACCAAGCTTAAAGGAGGGAGGAGAAGAGGTTGGTGGTGGTGATTGATGAGAGAGGGGATGTTTGAGAGATGGGATAGCTGAGAATATGGTTGTGGATGATGAGCATATGGTGGTGATGATAGCCATGAAAAAAAAAAGGGGATGTGTGCGTTTGACAAATCATCTGTTTCTTGATAACTTAAAGGAGGACAGAGGTTCTAAACCAAGAATGGGGGGGCTGACAACTTCTCGTAGATATTTGTTTCTTGATATCTTTCAACCATGCTTGTCTTCTTATAAAAGACAATGTACTTCACTCCTTTTCTTTTCTTTAGAAAATTTGAAGATTTTTCTCATGTTTTCTATGGTAAACTAGCTGCAACGGATCTGTTCCAGCTTTTCACAGTCATTTTGGATTTTTTATTAATATGAAAAGATTCAAGCTGAATTAAATTAAAATTTTGATACAGTCAGTTGTTTTCGTGATTATTTCCAATGATCAATAATATAATATCACTTAAGTTTACATCGTCACGGATTCTGATTTAATATTTTAATAATATATATATATATATATATATATATATATATATATTATTTAGAGATATTTATTATTAAAACCATCTCCACTCATATATTACATGCATTAGTATTATTACTTATTAGTTATCGATAATATAGTATATTTGTAAAATTCATACCGGTCCAGCAAGCCGATCATGAACCCAGCCTCCTTGAGAACTGAACCGGTTTGAATTGAAAAGAAAATAAAAGGATTATAAAAAAGAAAAAAACTTTATACTCAAGTAAAGATTATTCCACTCAAAACCTGACTGACTTAGTGAGTTTTTTATTTAAAAAAATATTAAAATGGTGTTGCTTTGACATCATCGGCTGAAGTCAACTCTCTTATCTTGTTTTCTTCCATTGCATCGGGTTTTACAACTGAAAGTATTTGTAATTACTTTAAAAATATATATTATTATTTCAAAAAGTGGTTTGCAAATTTTAAAACATATAAAAAAATATTTTTTTATTTTTTAAAATTTATTTTTAAAATCAATGCATTAAAAAAATTCAAAAAATATAAAAATTTAATTTTTAACAAAAAAATTAATTTATTTTGAAAATACAATTTAGTACACATTTCCAAACAGGCTATTAATATATTAAATTAAGGAAAGTGGGTTCCCGTGCATTTCAATATCTTTGCATTCTATGCTATCCGAGATAAAATCGATGTTCAAATGTTACTGTTGATATATTTCGTTCTTGGGATCAATTAAAATTCGACTGAATATGCAGTTGCTAATCGAACATGCAAAGAAACAAATTAAACGCTCGAGATAGAAATAAAAAGAGATTGCTAATTAGCATTCTCATCAGTGCAGCTACAGCATTCAAGAAATCCTGCCTCAGAAAACGGGGGAAACAGTGGCATAAATGCTTAACCATTGTGCCTCGGTAAGAACTAGCAATTTGAAATGCCCTGCGAGAGCCAAAAGCTGATGATAATTAAATATAAAGATATTGACCATCATTGTCATAAAAGATTTCCCGAGTCTGCAGAGGAAGACCATGCAACATGTATGTCAATTTCATCCGAGGCAACAATCAAGGTCACCTCTCTTCATCCTATCTCACCTAACATCTTTACTGAACGCTGGCAAGCTCGGAAAGAGATACTTGACATCATTTACAGGAGTTAGTTGCATTCAAACATTCGACGGAAGCTTGTATTCGAGCATCTCCCTTGTATTTAACCGAATGGAAGGTCCCATTGATGAGCATATATGCGCGCTTTTCCAGTACACTCCCTTTGCACCTGATGGCTTGTTTGCTTCTGCTGATTTCTGCACATTAAGATGGCATGTGATTAATGATATGAAAACCATCATGGCATCCGCGAAGCCCAAAAGAATAAGGAAATGCACATGTATAAGGTGAAAGGAGGGTCAATTTTGGAACATACTACAGCAGCTAGCAAGTTTACAAGGAGGTCTTCCTCTGAGAAATCAGCTTTCCCGAAAGGTATGTGAACAATCCCAGTTTTATCTGCTCTGTACTCAACTTTCCCCTTTTTGAATTCAGCTATTGCCTGAAATGTATTTGATCAAATCCATTTCATTAAGCAAGATAATAATCGGTAGCAGCCACATCATAGGTGCTACTAAAAATCTGTATAATGAAATACAATCACTCAATGCATTAAGTTCTACTCTTGTCTGTTGGTACATGCTTAACACTCCCAATGGTGATAAGAGTGCAACTATATTTTTGCAGTATTTGGTAAGTTTATATATGTCCAATTACAGGCTAAATGTAGAATGATTGAGTAAACTCTACTGTATCATTTCTGCTTTGCTTCCATTATTCCTTTTGCATCTTATGCGATGCATGCTTTCACAAGAACTTGTATCCAATGGAAGGTGTAGGACGGCGCTATGAAAAACCACTTGAAGGTTGAGAAAATGATAAATCCAACTGAGAGGGTGGGGTTGGGGGTTGGGGATGGGGCCATTACCTGAGGTATGTCAGTTGTAACAGTACCAGCTTTTGGATTTGGCATGAGTCCTCGTGGTCCAAGAATCTTACCTAAGCTGGCAACCTGATGCAAGGAACAAAGTGATAAAGTATAAGACAATACTATTTGTCTGATCGGCAAAGCGTACAGCGCAAAACCATAATCACATCATAAATTGAAACAGTTCCAAGTGGGAGTGTCCTTTTTACATAACTTAGGAGCAACAACCATGATGCATGTTCTAAGCTTAAATCCCCAAACTAACTTTAGTCCATACAACCAAAAAAGGCATTTTTCTTGAATATAGCAGAATCAATTGTTGATAAAGAGGTATGATAACAAAATCAAATCCAACTGTAAATTCAAAGCTGTCAATGACAACTGACCGGCATGGCCTCCACTTGCTAGCAGGTTGTTAGTGATGCTATAAGTGCATCTAAAATTGTATCTTGCAGATATTAGGAATTCAGTGCACATGCATGGATGCCATTAAAATATGAAACAATGAAAAGATAGCAAAGCAACACCTTAGGCATCATATCTGGAGATGCAATTAATTTATCAAACTGCATAAATCCTCCCTTTATTTGTTGTATCAGGTCCTCACCACCAACCAAATCTGCTCCTGCATTTTTTGCTTCATCGAACTTTTCACCTGCAAATCTCTGCCTCACATTATGATTATTTCAAGGGGAAGGGGAGGGGGGTTATGACTGGTACAAAGGATCTAAAAATATTAATTTCACAGTAAATAACAATATAAAATTGATAATCATCTGGACTTACTTTGGATGAACATACAAGACAGAAAAACGAGCTAGTTTTTGGTGTGATGTGAAAGAACAAAATTAACTCTTGTTTTCCAGAGGAGATAGACAGAGAGAGAGACATGACATGTTCAAGGGATAGATGGTATAACAATCAACTAAAAGCAGAACCCTGAAATAATGAACAGTCAGCACAATAGCTGGACATCTGAAACTCCATATTACAATTTCCAGAAATTCAGGATGCTCTAAACTTTCACTGCATGGAAGATATTGTAAAAGCTCAAACTTTCTCTCCTCTCTTCAAAGACCACACCCCCAGCAATCACCCCTCAACTCTCTTTCTTCCATGGACTCAAATAACAAAAGTAAAAACACCCTCTTCGACAGGAGTTTGAAGAATCTAAGTTAAATAGACCTGAGAGAAACAATCTTGCCAGCCATGGAAATCTACTGAATAGGCAGGATTCAAGTTTTAATAGCATGTGGCACAATTACTAGTTAAGAACCACCGCAACTTAGAGTAGGAAAGTCTACAATCAATACCAAACAAAACCACCAAATAAGCGAAGAAGCATTTATTATCAAGACAGCATCCCTGGGGAAGACTTCTTGCCAGATGAGCTTTTCTTCTTTCTTCAGATCATGAAACCGTCAAGTATGAAAGAAAAAATTCTAGAAAAGGGAACAACCTCTCCAAACACCAACTACCGCGCAAACCATTCAACAAAATTCCCAGTGAAGCAAAACCTCCACTGGAACCTCCAGAAACCACCTTTTCCCGACAACTATATGCCCATGTCAATAAACACCTAAACCCAAATTTTTATATGGAAGACTACACAAGAAAAACTTCTCAAAAGTTAATCAACTTAATATTTCACATAAAATTGCACTTGACTTCAATATTTCACATAAATTGGCACTATAGCAGCACAACCACATCCATCACCCAATTACCTCGAAAAGAAGAAAGAAAGAAAACAGAACAGGAACCCAGCACAACCATTCAATCATTTCCCTAATCAGACCTAACACCCCTTCTTATCTTCAAGTTTGCACCTGGGAGGAATAACTATAACTCAAATATCAAACATGTTTTGGGACAGCATACTTTCTTTGAACACCGGCATATATTTGAATCCTATAGATACAGCTACCAATTTTCATATAACAACAGTCCAGTTGTGCATCACAATCCACAGGCTTTGTATTTAAACTCTTTAGTCCAGGCATGCATTAAAATTGTTATGGCTCTTTCAACCAATGACCAATAAATAATTGGAACAACTTTCAGCCTATAACGAACTCCGATGGGATAATAAAATAATACAACAAAAATGTCGTTGCAAGGTTGACCCTCATTTATGTCTGTCTGTGTCTATCATCCCTAGAGCTATTGATCCAGATTGTCTTCTGTAAGATACAACCAATCCACAAACTGATTTATTTATTTTTTTGTTGCACAAAGTCTCTCCTCAATGTTCATGTTTTCCACAAATTAGAAGATAAAGAACTGAATCTGATTAACAATAACAGCTTGTTTTCTAAATACACAAACTCATATTTGGTCAAGTCTGAAAATTGAATAGAGCAATTACCTTGGGTGAGCACAGCAACTTTAACAGTTTGTCCTGTTCCCTTGGGCAAATTTACCTACGCAGAGAGTGAGGAGGGGGGGGAGGAAAGGAAATTTTAACGGTTGATTAAGCCATGTGTATAACTTTTTATAATCCATGAAAGTTATAACTCACTGTTGCTCTCAGCTGTTGGTCGTTATATTTGGGATCGATGTTAAGACGAAAATGAGCTTCAACACTTTCAACAAACTTTGCGCTTGCTGTTTTCTTTAGCATAGATATTGCTGTCCCCAGGTCGTACTCCTTTTTTGTTTCCCTCAATTTTTGAATTTCCAAGAATCTCTTAGACCTTGTCTGGCATTTCCAATAAAAGGATAGAAAGCTGAATTCTAGCAACATAATAATCTTGAAAAATGACAAAAAGTATGCGATTCAAACTCAAACCAAGTGAATAGTCGGACTATGCCAACTCTATAATCTATTCAACAATTTGTTAGACTAGAGTTCAGTAGAAGCTAAATCCAGTAAAAACCAGTAGTCTCACTTTCTTCATAGTGAATTACTTCTACCACTAAAAAAAATATTCCAAATAGTAACTAAAACTTAAATCAATTCTTCAAATCAATCAATCAATCAAAAATCAAAATTCTCAGTCTCTCTTCCAAAGCAATAACTTTTAAGCACATAACCTGCTAAATTCTTAACCCAAAGCGCAAACCCTCCAAACCCACGTATAAAATCACCCTAAAAAGCCAAAACTCATTGACAAAACATGCAAACAAGAACACACGTACTCTGTCTCTCTTTAAAGGCAACAAAGCCTTCCCTTTCTTAGGCTTAGTAGGAGTAACTGTAGCAGTTGCCACACCACCTTCTTCTCCCTCTGTCTCTTCCACCTCCTCACCCGCCTCCGCCCCTGCAGCCAAAGCAGCAGCCAAAACCACTCTGCAAGGTCTAGACTTTGCCTCTGTTTGGCTATAAAAGTTGATCCTATTGCTTGATTTTCTGTCTGAGATCAATGGGCAGACAGAGAAAATTTTGGGCTTAAAAGAAAGGAGAGAAGGGGTTAGGTCTTGTGGGTGTACTGTGGAGGTGGCATACGTTAGCATGAAGGAAGATGTTGTAGAAGTACATGTTGTTGTCGTTGCCATTGTTGATTTTGTTTAAGCTCTCTGTGTCTTCCTCTCTGTAGGGAGTGAAGCTCTGTTCGCTTATCTGCTTTGCTGTCTATCCATAACATTAAAAAAAATAAAAAACGATAGGAGGTTTTTAGGGTATGGGAGACCCTTTTTTTTCTTTTTTTCTTTTTTCTTTTTTCTTTTTTGAGTGACACGAAATGATTCTAGAATTTTTTAAAAAAAAAATTATTATCTAACAAACTAAAACTGTTTAGTCTTGTGCTATAAATTACATAGTATACTTTATAGGGAAAAATTGAGTTATTTTTTATGTTTTTTTAATAAATATTTTTTTTTAATTTATTTTTTTAATATTAATTTATTTTTATTTAGTTATTAAATTTTTATAATATAAATTCAGGATTTTACGAGTTTACTTGATTTTTTTTCTGATTTTTTAATTAATTTTTTTGTTTAATTTAATTTGTTAATATTAAATTTTTTTTTATTTAGTTATCAAATTTTTATCATATAAATTTTGGGTTTAACAGATTAACATAATTAATTATGGGTTAAATCATAAAAAAAATATTATTTAATTATCAAACTTTCATAACATAAATTTTAGGTATAATCGGTTAGCCCAGTTAATTTAAATTTTTTTTATTAGTGTTTTTTATGTGGGCTTTTTATTCTTTGTTTTTTCTTTTAAATTAATTTTTTTGTTTAGTGTTTTTTTCTTTTTCTTTTTTAATTAATTTTTAAAAATTTAGTTTGTTAATATTAATTTATTTATATTTAGTTATCAAACTTTCATAACACGGATTCCTAGTTTGACGAGTTAACCTAGTATGACAGGTTAACCCAATTAATTTAAATTTGTTTCCTTTTTCTTTATTGGTTTTTTTTTTGGGATTTTTTCTTTATTTTTTATTTTAAATTTAGTTCACTAATATTAATTTTTTCTATTTAGTTATCACACTTTTTGGACATGAATCTCAAATTTAATGAGTTAACTTGATTTGATGAATTAACTTAGTTGATTCAGATTTAATTACATTAATTCAGAATTTTTTTACTCTTCTTTATTAGTTTTTTCTTTTATTTTTTTTTAGTATTATAATTAACCCACGGTTAAAAGGTTGAGCGGTTTTTTTTAAATGAATTTTTTTTGTTTAATTTAGTTTGTTATGTTAAATATTTTTCTATTTAATTATCAATTATTTATGATATGGATTTCAGATTTGACAGATTAATCTAGATTTTTGTTATGTTTTTTCTTTTTAATAATTTTTTTATTTAATTTAGTTTGACAATATTAAATTTTTTTCATTTAATTATCAAACTTTTATGATACTGATTTCAGGTTTGACAAGTTAACCCAGCTAATTCTGGGTTAACACGTGATTTTTTTCATATTCAATTATCAAAAATTTATGATACAAATCTCAGATTTAATTGGTTAACATGATTTAAAAAATTAACCCAGTTAATTAAAAATATATATATATATTTTTTCATTGGTTTTTTTTTTCAAGTAGTCTTTTTTTTTTGTTTTTTCTTTTAAATCAATCTCTAATTTTTTAGCATTTTTTTTCCTTGTTTTTTTATTTTTATTTTTTTTAATTTAGTTTGTTAATATTAAGTTTTTTTCTATTTAATTATCAAACTTTCATGACATGGATCTTAGCTTTGACGGATTAACCCAGTTAATTCAGATTTTTTTCTTTCTCTCCATTAATTTTTTTCTTCCTATAGATTTTTTTTTCATTAATCTTTTTTTGTTTCATTTAGTTCATGAATGTTAATTTTTTTTTTATTTAATTATCACACTCTCATGACACAAATTACAGGTTTGACGAATCCACTTGATTTGGTGGGTTAACTAAGTTAATTCATTTTTTTTCTTCATTGTTTTTTTTTCTTTCAATTTCATCTTTAAATATTGTAATTAACTGTAACTAAAAAACATCAACCTTTTTCTTCCAATTTCATGACACGAATTCCAGGTTTAAAGGGTTAATATAATTTAATGGGTTAAATAGTTGATTCAGATTTTTTTTCTTAAGCAGTTTTAAAAATTAATTTTAAAATTTAATATTAATTTAATTAATAATTAAACTTTTATGATTCATTTTGCTTATTATTCATTAGATTATTATGATCTCATTAGGGGATTTTAGTGTACCATTTGTTGTAAAGCGCTATTTATCAGAATAATGTTTTGCATTATTATTTTTTCTTTTTAGTTATTTTTTTTAATTTTATTATGTAATATTAAATTTTTATTTTTAATTATCATGCTTTTATAACACGATCTTGCAGTTAAACTTGTATCCAAAGTTCCAAGTTTGATATTATAACTAAACTCACTTAAACTTGTGTCATAGAATTTTAATATTATTATTAATATTAAAAATATAATTTTTTAATCAGGCATAGCAAATAGATCCAATGCTTTTTTATATATATATATTTGTGAAAAGACATAATATTTTTAGATTTTATTTTATTTTTATATATTTTTCATGTAAAAAAACTAACCCAAAAACATAGTACGGACTGCATTTCTAGTTATTTTTTTATGATTCATCATGAAATAAGTTTCATTTAATAAATATCAAGTATGTGGTGCGTGTGTAGTATTTTATTATTTGTTTTTTGAAATCATTTTGAAGAAAAAAAAAGTTGTGGTAAATAAAAATAAAAATAAAAATAAAAATAAAAATAAAAAGAGTTTCAAGAAAAGATTAAAATTTATAATTACATTTGAAAAGTTAGAAATTGAAATTGATTTAGTTTATTTATTTAAAAAGAGTTAAAACTGATATTATAATCTAGAATTGTACCGTTTAGTTCTATACTAATATAAATCAAGAATTAAACTAGAGATTTAATTCAACCACAAAAATCAACAAGTTGCTTGTTATAATTACAGTACATGTTGAAAATGAAAAAAAATAAAATCATGCTTTTGTTTTTTTAATCTAGTTATAATTACTAAATTCGAAACATTGAAAGATTATTCAAATCTTTTATTCTAAAAAAACGATGATTCAAATACTCTACAACCTATCAAATTAAACTTTAGTAATTATCATGATTAAAATTTAACTATTATTAGTATGATTTATGAAATTATTTTCAGATTATTTTAACATATTAATATTCAAAATAAATTTTAAAAAATAAAAAATATTTTTAATATATTTTTAAATAAAAATCATTTAAAAAAAATAACTACTACTTAGCTACTAACAGTGTCTGAAGTCTACTCTCATAGAAAAATAAAACAAAAAAACTCTCTCGAAATGGCCATTGCCACCTTCTCCACACGCGTCTTCTCTCTTCAGTCACCATCCACCACCAATATCAACAACTCACTGTATCGCCATCCCAACTTCTAAACTCCCTACAACTACCACTCCCTCTTTCACTTGGACCACCACTGCTTTTCGTTTTAAGAATTTTCCAACACCCATCGTTTCTTCCTCTGGTGAAGGTGCTGGCGTAGTTGGTGGAGGAGGGAGTACTGGTGGTGGAGGAGATGGGAATGATGCTGCTGGTTCCGGCAACCGGAACGAGGCTATTCTTGCATTGGCAGAGGTACACACACACACACACACACACATGTATTTAAAGATTGCTATGATTTGGTTTGGTGTTTTGAGCTTGACGATTTGCAGTTGGTGATCATTATTAGGCGGGGAGATCGTTAGGGAGCTTTCCGAAGGATTTGGCAGCGGCAATTGAGGCAGGGAAGGTGCTAGGTTCCATTGCTAGCAGGAAGAAAGGCTGCTTGAGAAGTCACCAGTATTTAGGTGGTTGCTTCAATTTGGAGGGTTTAAAGAAAGGCTGCTTGCTGACTAAGGTTGCCATAGTCATAAAGTGTGGCGTTGGGATCTTTACCAAGGCTAGATCTCACAAGATTTCACCATGAACTACTACAATTACATATACTCCTTATCTTCAGGCAAGAATGAATGGAAGTTACTCATGAGAGGTTCACTGAATTCTGAATGCCTAGTGAGATCTTGCAAGGTGTTTGTTTTTAATGTAGATTGTGTGGATGTTGTTTAAAAAAATAAGTTTAAAAAATATTTGGTTTAGCATGGTTAATTTGATTTAGATATATATTTATTAAAAATTATAATTTATATTTACATGTATTAAAAAATATATATATAATGTTCGATAGTTATATAGTTGTGGTTATTATGTAAAATATTTTTTATTTGGAAATATATTAAAATATTTTTTTATTTTTTAAAAAATATTTTTGATATTAATACATCAAAATGATTTAAAAACATAAAAAAATTAATTTAAAATAAAAAATATTTTTTTAAAAAAATCCTTTTAAAATATAAAAATAAACATAGTTTTATGAACTTTAATTACAAAAATATATAAAAATTGCTTTTTAAAAATTGTATTTTAAATTTAATTTTTTAATAAAGTTCATTATAAAAAAAATATAATTTGATGTATTATCAAATATTTTATTGTGTTTTTTACACCGCTGAGTAAAAATTGTAAGTAAACAAATGCGGCCCAATTAGATTGGTTGTTGACTGTGCAGCTAGCAAGTCAACTACTAGAATGGGGTTAAACTACTAGAATGGGGTTAATATTTTTTTAAAAAAAAAATGTCTGGTCATCTGATGATTTGTCATGATTCTAAGATCATTTTATTTATGTGCCATGTTTTCAACTAGGTATTAGATTATCTCACAATCTTCCTGTTCTGTTTCAATATACATTATGTCTACTGGATTCATGGGGAATGGTTTTAAAAAATTTTGTCGTTTTTGATAAGCTGTGGGAATCTGATGAGGAGATACATTAAGTGAACGGTATGAACATACGATCGTATAAATCTTCTTTCTGCTGGTGTTTTGAATCAGCCTGGTATGTTATGATGTGATTGAATTTCTGCAGTTAGAACTAAGATGGTGGCTTGATTTTGTGTGCAGCTGATATATACACTGATAGCACACAATTTATGTGGTGGGATCGTCATTCTAGATTCTAGAGATTACTGTGCTGATACTGTAATGAAATTTTTTTCTGTAATGACATTTCCAGGCTAATGTTTTAGCTTCACTGGTACATGGTGGCCAATCTCAGTATTGACATTAATTTTATGACGCCTTGGACTCTTTTGCTTAATAATTTCATGTTTCGAGCTGTTGTGAGCTCAGTTCATGTTCCAAAATGGCATTGAAGCTCCATTTGTAAAGTATTGTTAGGTGTTCTGCAGACAGTGAGGTCTGTGTTGTTCATGGATAATCTTTCTCAATTTTGTTTACTGTTCAGACTGCAGCGGAGCTCGAAAGGAGCAGAGAACACTTTTCCGAGGAGTTGGATGGCCGATGTTGCAAGGCTGTCAGCAGCGTCTGTTATTTTAACGTCTCTCGTCTAACGTCTCCCATCAGTGGAACTTTCCTTTTTTTTTTTTTTTAACGAACAGCTTTTTTAGCGTTATGATAAATGATAAAATTAATAATTATATAAATTTTTAATACTATTAAAATTTATAAGATTTAAATTAATAATTTTTAAAAAATAAATTTAAAACATAATTAATTAAATTACACCTCTTAAAATTTTTATTAATTAAACTTTAATTTTATCAATGATTGCTCCAAATTTGTGTTTGTACTGTAAATTTATTTAAAGTTATTGTTGAATAATAAATTAATCTTAAAAACCCCTTTAGTTTTTACATCTAAATAACTTTTGATTTTTTAAAATTTAATTATTAATTTATGGTAACTAATGAATAAAATATTCAATGTTAATAAAAATTAATTCTTGTTATTTTTTTAATCTATTGACTTACTAAATTCATTATAAAAAAAAAGTTAAAGGAAGAGTTTGATAGTTATATTTTTCAGATTTTCCATGTTGTTTTTCACTTTATTTTTAGTGTTTTTGTTTCCTTTTATGCTCTGATTTTCTTCTTGATTTCAAAATTTATATTTATCTTATTAAAAAATATCAGAGTTACATAAATATTTGTTTCAAAAACCTAATAAAGTTGGTTTTGAAATCTTAGTAAGTATATTGTAAATATTCTACATGCACATATAATGCATATATAATGAATAACAAAGTTTTAAAGATAAATAATTTATTTTTATTAATAACAAAAAACTTATTACTTTAAAATATTTTAATAAGTAAGTATCATTTTTTATTTTAATAGATATATATATATATATATGAATTTTGATTAATTATTAATTAAAAGTTTAGATATATATTTAACACGCAAACTAAGAAGAGAAAGATTAAAAAAAAAACAAACAAATAAGACATTGAGAACAAACTAAAGCTCCTATGAAGATATATTTATTATACAAACAAATCCAATAATATAATATAAAAAAATCACTAACAGTACCGCTCATAAACGATTAAGCCACGCCACCATTTAGAGAAACTTGATTGTTGATTATAATATGAATTTTAATTTAATTTAATTTAATGAAATTTTCTTTTGTGATCACTAAAAATAAATTACTTCAAAGTTATATGTTCTGATTGTTATGAATCTATTTCTTTAATTTTTAATTTACAATAAAATAATTTACTTGTGTAAAACATCATGGTATATTTTAATTTAATTGATTTTCTTTTACTGAAACATGAGAAGGAACTTAAAAGTAAATCATTTTTATATTAAAATGCAATTAACACCTAAACAACAAGGAACGTCGCCGTTTACTCAACGCTCAAACTTAAAACTATTGTGCTCGAGAACTCGGAGGGCAAGGTAGTAATTTCATTGGCCTAGGGTTTTGTACTATAAATACAGGCGCAAAGCGTCAGTCCCCTCCCAGTTGTCTCAAACCCTAAGCAGCTTTCAGCAGAGAAACCTGGGCATCTTGCCTCTGCAAAGATGGGTAAGCAATCTTTGTCAAATATTTCTACTGTCTTGATCTCTCTGTCTCTGTCGTCAGTTCTGGAGATGCTAATAATTCAAAAAAATTTATGTTTTGATTAGGGATTTCTCGTGATTCTATGCACAAGAGGAGGGCCACCGGAGGCAAGAAGAAAGCTTGGAGAAAGAAGAGAAAGTAAGACGTTCTTTAACATTATTTTTTATTTCTTTTATCAGAAAAACCGCACTTCTCTACGTGTTTTCCTTTCTGATCTGTGAAAAATATTTGCTTTTCTTGAATCTAGACACACAGTTTGAAATTTTTTTCCTTGAGGTCCTGGTTTCATGGCTGTGTCTGGGTTCAGACCAGCCACTGTTCTTAAGCTCTAGTACTTGATTTAGCTTAACTAGTCACTTATTGGTGATTATTCCTTGTTTCTATTGCTCCCTTGTACGTCTGATTTCATATATGAAGGGCTTGTTTCCTTCAATCTGGTCAAAATCATTTAAGGAAGGTCGACAACTTAAGAGAGAATTGCTGGATCCTCTCTTGCTATTACTCGTTATAAAGGAACTACTTTCTTCTTCTCCTTCAATAAAAAGCTGTCGTTTCTTTGGAGATCAATCAATATGGATTTTATTCTGTGCTCTGATTGAGTTTTCCTTTAAACTTTAACACCTACGATTGTATCCTTTTGGCATGTCCAAAGCATTCCTGTTTTCGATTTAATATCTGAATTTGGACGGTGACTGAGTACTTTATGTTTTCTTGTGTACCTAAATATGTTCGTGTGTTTTCCCTCTTTTAAGGTACGAGCTCGGAAGGCAACCTGCTAACACTAAGCTGTCTAGCAACAAGACAGTGAGGAGGATTAGGGTTCGAGGCGGAAATGTGAAGTGGCGTGCTTTAAGACTTGATACTGGAAACTACTCATGGGGTAGTGAGGCTGTGACCCGAAAGACCAGGATTCTTGACGTGGTGTACAATGCATCCAACAATGAGTTGGTTCGTACTCAGACTTTGGTGAAGAGTGCCATCGTTCAGGTTGATGCTGCACCTTTCAAGCAGTGGTATCTCCAGCACTATGGTGTGGACATTGGTCGCAAGAAGAAAACCACAGCAGCTTCCAAGAAGGAAGGAGAGGTAGGATCTTTACATATAGCATTTATTTTAATTTTTTTATTCATTGTGTGAAAGTGATGCTTGTATTACTACTGATGTGGGCTTAGGTGACTGGTTTTTTTTCCATTGATTTATTTATGCAAGTGGGAAAACTAGAATATAGTTTTTAATAGATTTAACCCATTGTTAGCTTTTCCATGCTGATGTGTTTTTTTTTTCACTTATTTAATCTTCTTTCTGTCAGAAAAATACAACCGAGTTTTCTGCTTCTATTTGCTAGGTCATGTGAGATTTTTATTGGCTTTGCAACTTATCAAGTTTTTTTGCTTAATTTCATGAGAATGTGTCACGTAGCTAGATCTTTTAGTACTACATCCATATGTAAATGTGGGGTCATAATTAGGCTACATTCAGCAATATGAAGAGGTAATGGTGCTTTAAATGTTTTTGCAGACCACCCATTTATGGATATTTTAATTGCTTTGTAAATTTCTTTTGTCACAATTGGAAAACTTATCAGATTATTTTAGCCTTTTTTGTGTGCGAGCATGGTTTATCTCACTGGCATGTTTTGTTGGTAATTTCACTTTGAAATTGTCCATAAACTTCTATATTGATTTATAGGAAGGTGAAGCTGCTGCCACTGAGGAGGTGAAGCAGAGCAATCATGTCCAGAGGAAGCTGGAGAAGAGACAACAGACTCGCAAGCTTGACCCTCATATTGAAGAGCAATTTGGCAGTGGTCGTTTGCTAGCTTCTATTTCATCACGTCCTGGTCAGTGTGGGCGAGCTGATGGGTATGTTACTTCTCTCCCTGTTTATGCATGTTCTTAGTTGTGGTCTAGATTAAGGCACTGCCAAAGAATGTTTGTAAGTTTCATTGCTTTCCTATGGCTGCAGATATATCTTGGAGGGCAAAGAACTGGAGTTTTACATGAAGAAAATACAAAGGAAGAAGGGCAAGGGAGCTGCCTAGAGTTTTGTCATTTTAATTTTCTTTTCAGATCAGGCGTCTATTTTCACCTTATTTTGTTTGAAGTTGGACGTGTAACTTTTGATGAGATAAGAAATTTAACTTGAAGGTAGACCTGTCATTTGAATTTTGAGTAGAATATTCAGGTGGTTCTGGTTTAATTTGGCATTTTTCACCTCGCATAAAGATAAATCTCTTGTTTTTGTGTTGAGTTGGATGATGAAGGTTTCTTAGCTGAATCCTATTTCAGACCTGTTGACTAGCCGTAATGAGCTTGCATGAGATTGATCGGTATGATAAGAATGCATGATGCCATACACTTGTAGCCTAGCCTAGCCGAGATGAAATGCTCCATTTTTAATGCGATGGACATGTCTGATGAATTTCTTGCTGTAAAATTTGGTTTTGCTAGACAATTTGATAGCCTTGGGTAAAACCTACTCAGGCCCATAAATGGCTTTACCAAGCATGTGAAATAGATTCTCGAGCTCTTCATTTTTTCTAGTGTTGGTCGCCCGCATGCCGTGTGGAACTGGTTGAATACGATATAGAATTGAATCAATTCTGAACTCACTATGATATGATATATAAAAAGATCGTACTGTATTTGTTCTTATAACAAAAGTGAGATTTTAATATTCATAGATAAGGGAAATCAATCACAAACAGCATGTTTAAACAGTCACAAATGCACAGAAACACAGATAATCTAACAAAATGCAAAAATAAAATCTGAGCAATTGTCTTGAGTTTTAACAAATTTTGAATACTTTTTTTTTAATATTATGAAAAGCAACTTCAACGACAGCCTTCAACAAAAGCCAGACCTCCCCGACTCTTGATGGATAATGGAAGAGGGGAGGGGGGAGAGCTGAGTAAGAAGAGAGGGCTAGAGCCTCGGACGAACACCGCAAGAGGGGCACAGAGTGAGGACTTAGCCTCAGCTGCAGATAGAAGAGAGAGAGAGAGAGAGGATAAAGCCTTCGTTGCAATTATTGACTATATCTGGAACACGAGGGAAAAGAAGAAGGAAATCATCCTCCAGGCTTAGCTTACGTGGTTAAAGAGGAAGCTTGTTCAATCTACGACCTCTTTCATCATCTACTTTTTACTATAAATATCCTTTCCTGGGATTATTTTAAATTTAAGTTCTAATCTTAGTATAATACAGACGCTGAGTATCTTTCAATACATATACATATGATGGAATGTAAGAAATTGTCATATTACTTAGTAGATGCTTGACTAACCTTATTATAAAATCCATCAAAACTGGTTCGAATCAAGCCAACTCAATTAAAGAGAAGAACCCTTCGCTACAAGAAAATTTTATACTGCTCTAACTATTAATATTTATATTATAAATAGAAGGAAATAAACAGAAAAGACAAAAAATTGGAGAAAAAAAACTTCTCTTTATTATTTCTATTTTTACTGCATTTATTTATATTTTATATTATAACTGTAGTATTTATAATGCATATTTGGGAGTATTATAAATGTTGATTTTAAAGTATTTTTATTTAAAAATATATTAAAATAATATTTTTTATTTTTTTAAAAATATATTTTTAATATCAGCACGATGAAATTTTTTAATTTAAAACTGAAAATAAATTAATTTTTTTTAAAAAATAGATCAACAGTAATTTCAAACCCCACCTCCATGCTTGAAAGCATAGAATTTTTCGCTAAATAAACCCCCCCCAAAAAAAAAAAATCAGCGATTAAACTACGCGTCGTTAGCAACAATGACATGTCGGTTTTGGAACAAATTATTTTATCGATCAAGCAGTCACCGAAATGAGGCCGTGCACTAAAACCCTAAAAAGCCATAGAAGAAGAAGCAGCAGCAGAAAGTGAAAAACCGTAACATCTGCGATGACACAAAAAAACAATCTATTCAAAGGCCAACAGAAGAAGAAAACAGTCCCACCTAATCGCCATGGAAAAATCACTCACATCCGCAAAGGTCAGATTGTTTGCTTCCTTGCAATCTCTAAAACTGTGTATTTTATTTATTAGTTTCAAGAAAATTAAATAAAGGAATCTCTAAATTTTGATTGCAGGGAAGAGATTTGTGAAGCCATCAAATTTCACGAAAGAGATGGATGCTGATAGGGTATGATTGCTCAATTTTGTAAACTGTTACTGCTTCATGGTATTGTTAAAAGTCAATTAGCAGATGCTCTGACTTGCATTGGAAAATTTGTATTTCCTTACTGATAGATTACTATATTTATTGATTTGAAAACTAGTGTACCTTTGTAAGAGTGAAGCATGCACTACAGATTTGTTTTGTATTCACAGCTTCTTTAAAATGCACTTTGATTTATATGAGAGTTTAAAACCCGGATAAGCTTTTGTTCTTTGGGTGATAATTAGGCGTCTATTACTGATTACCAGCTCTCTTATTATAGTGGGAGCTGAGTATGAGCTGACGCTATAACTGGTCCAGTTTTGTTAGCTTTGGTGGCTGGTTCAGCTAGTCACTTTATGCAATTCTGGAGAAATTTTCTGTGTTTTTGTCTTCTGCTTTTTTTTATATATAGTTTTTTCCAGCTGCAGAATTTGATTAATTTGGAGATGTGAGGGATGGTTATTGTCCCATACGTGGAGATTATACTGTGCAACTGCTCTTATAGAATCCAAGCCAGTCCTGTGCTCCTTCTTCATCTTTTATTCCTTTTATCTTCTTTTTTGTTTTTTTTAACGAGCATGTGCAAGAATTGCTGAAGACTTTCATGAAGAATCGAAGTTGTAAAAATACTACCATACCTATTGCTGTAGCTTGCTTTTTGGGAATTGTTTTTTCAAAACCTGTTCTGTGATCTTTCTCGGTGCTTTGCTCAGATTATCTTTGTTCATCTAGAGAGTCCTTCCATTCTGTTTTATCAGTTGGGGAAAGGGTGATGCCTGGATTTTGATTGTCTATACTGGTACATTGACTGTTTTTATGAGTAAATCTTTCTTTATACAACAAAAGGAATTCAAATTATTCAATCAGGTGATTTTTCATGGATCTTGGGGTAGAATTATACTCTGAAAGATCAGGATTGTAGTTATATATTGCCCTTCTGGTCTCTAAGGTGAGATAGCAGTTCACTCAACTTCAGTTAATTCTCACATGAGCTTGGATCGTATAAGATCACCCAAAAGTTGTAGCACGTTTAGTAAGCTGAAGTTAGCCTTTATATTATTTTCTGGTGACTGGCATCACAACTATTGCTGTTGTTGTATTGTGTAATTGTATGTGTGGTCTATTGTGTGCATGGTGACCTTTTAAATCTTTGTCTGGTTCAGTGATTGCTGATCTATGTTATCTTTGATGTGGGCCAGGAGCTAAGCAAGTTCATCAACAACTGTAACGAGATCAAAGCAGCTACTGCTGCAAACAAGGAAGGTGGTCAACTAAGCATTGTCAAACCACCACCAGAACCAGCAAGAGCTGCAAAGAAAGAAACTTGATGCTGCGAAATGTATGCTTTGCTTTGTGCCTTTTTCGTGTTTAGTTGGGGAGGAGGTCAAATTCTTCCTTGTCCTTTTCTTTAAGTTGTCAGTTCTCTCAATCAGTTTTGACAGTATATTAGATTGGATATGAGAGTTTTGCCCGACTTGGATATAAATGGTTGATTAGTTGAATGCAAACCATATTCCCTTGTAGCCCGTATCCATACAAGTTTTGGTACTCTGGTGCGGACATAGGAGACTGCTGCTATGGCTATGAAGTATTGATTTAGTCTGCTATATTGATAATAGAAATAGTCATGAAGTTTTTATCCTCTTTAACCTTTGGTTGAAACTCGAAATGGCTATTTTCCATTCCAAATGAGAGGTAACGAATTTCCATTCAAAGAATCAGCGGTCGTCAATCTTCAAGGCGAGGGGAGCCGAGGGAGAATAATACCATCCTGTGTAGTCGAGTGTTTTCCCAGTATATATTAATTTTGAACAGAGTGTTCTAACTGTAATGTTGAACACCCCGTGGGGCGGCTGGGCTTGTCAAGTGTTGCTGTCCCACCATTTTCCACCGCAACTGTTTTGAGAGAGACGAGACAGAATTGAGGTGGATCCTCGTCATCCCCATGCTATCTCGATTCTCAAGCTTATTCAATCAGACCCACAGACATTAACCACACAGATCGCCCACAAGTTTGTCTGATTAATTGACTGGCTTCGAAAAGTGGCAGACAGGTACTGGTTACCCTTTACCAGTATGAGCTTTCTGGCACGTGACTCGTTTTGAATGGCCACGTAGTGGCCGAGGTTGTCTAAATGGAATAAAACGGGACCCCAACCCATGTCTTCCTGACCCGTCACGCACCTACGTCGGGGATTTGGGCTCTATCTATGGCGCCACGAAATCATTTTGACCATGTCTTTCAAATTCTTGGAAATCTTTTTATATTTTTTTATATATATTAATATCCAACATAAAATTTTTAAATATATATGTATGTATGTAGTTTAATAAAAAAACACTTTAAAAATTTTTATTACCACGATACCATCAACAACCTTCCTTTCTGTAGAGTACTTTTTTTATAAAATTAAAAAAAAAAACAGTTTTTGTTAAAAGAAACCTTTTTTTCTCATTCAAGTCTAATGATTAAAGAAATAGGGATGTAAAAAATTTGTCTTTTAAATAATTTCAGAATAAAATTTTATATTTTTAAAATAAAAGGTATAAAAAACAAGTTTTAATAAATAATATTTATTATATTTTAAAACTCAACTTAAAAATTAATCCTCAACTTAAAAATTAATCCAAAGCATGATTAGAAGGGTCCATTCAGCTGATTTGATATTAAAAAAAAAACAATTTTCCTTCAAAAAAAATCAATAGAATTTTAACCTATGTTTTATCCTATTAACCAAAATTTTTAGTTGAGTTAGATTGAATCAGTATTGTTAATCTTTAAATTTCTTACACATATACAAATATATGTGTGTGTTGATGATGACAATAAGAAGAAAAAATGACAAATAATATACGTGGTTGAAAATAAATTTTAAAATATCTATATAAACACCTTATTAACAAGTATGAGGAATCTCTTGGAAAAAAATTAGGAAGAAAGTCAAGAAAAAATCATGTTGATGATTAGGGAAATAAATATTTATTTTACTGTTTTATGTAAATCTTATATTTATCTTAATAGTATAATATTAAAATTAATCCACTCACTTCATCATTAATATATTTATAATAATCGATAAAAAAATATAAATAATTCTATAAATTCATTCAAGTTGAAACTAATAGATATGAAATTATGCATTAACCAATCAAGCAATTGTTTTCCCGTGATGAGCACCTGAAAGTTCTTCCAAAACCAATTGACTAATTTGCTTCACCGATTGTAATAGCTATAAACATTTAATTTATGCCAGTAAAAAAAACATACAAGATATATATATATATATATATATATATATATATATATATATTACATCACTGTAAAATTAAGAAAATGATCCAAACCTAAACCTATATGATATACGAGCTAATTCAAGAGCGAAAACACATAATAATCATTAATTATATTTTAATTGATGTAATTAAAAATTTTATATTTTAGTATAAGAGAATTTAATTTTGTACTCGCTATACTCAAATACTTTTAAATTTTTTAAGTGTTATCCTATGAGATATAATAATATTAGAACTTTTAATTGTATTATACATTATATATAAAAAGTTAGTTGTAAAAATAAAATTACTTTTGTAAACTTTTAAGAATTAGGTAGAATATATTAGCATTGATAAGGTATTTTCATCAATAATTTTTTTTAAAAAAGAGCATGTATTCATGTGAGAGAAAGATCTTTAGGGAAAAATATCTTCAAGTGGTATAAAAATATTAATATGGATTTATCAAATGGTAATTTTAGTCTTCTACTTAAATTAACAAGGGAATACAATATTCAATAAAGGTTTGGTACTAAATGTGAATATAGACTTGTCAAATCATATTAAAAATCAAGTCAACAAATTTTTTTTCCTATCTATTTATTTAATTGAATTAACTTGTATTATTCATTAATATTAATGTAACACTTAATTCACTCAATTTGGGTGTTATTGTTGCCTTAATTATAAAAGAGAAAATCCTTCATCTATATTTTTAAACTCGAATCAAATCAGATCTAAGATTTGACTTGAAATAAATTAACTTGTCAGATCAATTTTAATTTTGTAACTATAGTTATTATAATATTATTAATTTTAATATTTAATATAAATTAAAGTAAAAAATAATATCTAATTATTTTTAAAATATAAAAATTCGATAACAATATATGGTAAAATAAACTTTTTATATTTTTAAATATTATTAATTATATCTTATTGATAATGACCAAACATAATATTATCCTATACATCATAATCAAATATAATTTTATCTGTGTTTTTTTTACCTTATCTTTAACGTTTCCATCGTCTATTTTATCCGAAATAAAATTCAAAAGATATCTAAGTATTGTACCCATCCTTAAGTTTTTTTCATTAATTTATTAGCTCCAAGTGAAGCTCATGTAGCCAAAAAAATAATAGTACCAAACAGCGCAATTAATTTAAAAGGAGAGAGAGAGAGAGAAGAAGAAGCTAACTTATCAGTGTATTATTATTACACAACACGACGAGGTACATACTACATCACAATATCTGCTTGGATTATGCCTCTCCTTCTCCTTCTCGGAAGTCAACATCCACCGTTCTTCGCTCTGATCATCACACTGCCATCACAAAGAAATCTAAGCCGTTGATCACATTCCAAACCCCGCATCCATAACCTACGATGTATGTACGCAGTAAGAACCTCAGTACACGTGCCCTATGGATTCATGACACACCAATAACTATTAAGCAGTTCCCCTCTCATTGGTGCGTGTATTACACCACATAAAGGCACGTGTTGTTTCTGCAATATTCCGAGACTATTTGACCCTCTGGTACCCGGTAATTATACTGCAGTAGCTTCGAATAATCTAGATTCGAGCTGAGCAGAACTATAAAGATGACAAAGCTCTCTTATCGAACTATAACAGCCTCGTGTCAGTTGATTATTCTGAGATTATGCGGCAATATAATAGAAGTATGCCCTCAAAATTACAGGGGAAAAAAAAAAGGAAAATGAAAAAGACATAGCAGCATCGCCACCATATATCACCTACCCAAAAAGACAGCCATGATCAGCACAATATATCCATCAACATATTTTATGCATACATACATCACCACACCATAGCAGCCGCCACCGGGAAGCTTACGTCACCACCACCACCATTATGGGCGCTGAAGAACCTGTAAGACAGGATACCGCAATTACTTTCTATAACTTCACGTTTTAATTTTTCTTTATGAATTTTTACTTGCTTGGTGTCTTGTTTGAGTTGCTCACGGTTTCAGGACTTTTATTCTTCTTAGGTGGTAGAGAGAGAGAGTGAGAGGAGAGAGGAGGAGGAGAAGGAGGAGGAGGGGAATGAGAGGAAAGAAGAGGGGGGAGATGTGGAGAAAGGAGAAGTGTTGGGTGTCCAAGAAAAGGTAATAGACAGCAGTAACTTCGATGTAAATAATAATCTAAATAACCAGTTTGGAGGTTCTCATGCGGCAATGATGCAAAGGTTGAACCCAACAAACCCTTTGAGGATTGTCACCGGTGGTTCTTCCAGAATGCCCACTCCTTCTCCTTCTCAGACTTCCCTGCCTCGTTCTGCAGCAATCCCACAAGTAGGTTAATTTCTTGCTCTTCACAGTTACTACTCGTGTACAAGATAGCTTCAGCTCCTTTTTCTTTCTTTCTTTTTTTTTGTTTTAAAGTTTTGATTTTTAGTTTTTTGAAGGTTTTTGCTTTCTGAATTTATCAGTGATGACTAAACTCGGTTTATTATGAATAAATCTTGAACATTTTTCCTTCTCCTTCTCAGACTCCTCTGCCTCGTTCTGCACCAATCCCACAAGTAAGTTAATTTCTTGCTCTTCACAGTTACTACTCATGTACAAGATAGCTTCAGCTCCTTTTTCTTTCTTTCTTTTTTAGTTGTTTTAAAGTTTTGATTTTTAGTTTTTTGAAGGTTTTTGCTTTCTGAATTTAGCAGTGATTACTAAACTCGGTTGATTATGAAGAAATCTTTAACATTTTTTTACCAGATATTTTTCTAAGTTTTGGTCTGTGTTAGTCAAACTGTTTTTTTTAAAGCAATTAATTTGAACTTTATTAGTATGTTTATAGGATATAGAAAGGGCTTCATAAATTCTTTATTGCTTTACAAGTCAGTTATATAAATTTAACAAGAAAGTAGTTATATGCGCCCTCCCTGTTCCCCCCTCTCTCTAGCGAGAAATAGAACTTTTGCTGATTGTTGAAGTTATTGATCTGAAATATTTTTTGGTTTCCCGCTTTGTGACCAGCCATCACAAACAACATTGAATTCAAGAAGATATACCAACAAAATATCTCTGTTTCTGTTTGTCGTTCACATGGTTGCCGCTGTTGGGCTAGTATCTTTCCTTATATTCAAGGGAATTCAAGGACTAATACAAGCTTCAGAAAGTGTTAAAAGGAAAGAGAGGAGGATATTGAAGTTTTACCTCCCACAAGTTGAAACAGCATCTCTATTAAGCATTACTCTTGCGTTTGTATGGCAAAAGGCAGTTAGACAATGGCCCAGGACCATGGTTCCCTTCATATTGTGGAGCTCTTTTTTCTTGTCATTATCGGCCGGAATTCTTTTAATTTGCTTCCAAAGGGCTTCTACCGATGGTGTTGGAGTTTGTCTTATTGCTTTCGCAATTGGCAATGGCTTATATGCTTGTTGGGTTACCCAAAGAATTGGATTTTGCACTGAGATTTTGATTAAATCACTTGAACCGGTTCCAAAATTTGGTGATTTAAACCAACCCACTTATTGGATGCTTGGAGTTGGATTCTTGTGGATGTCTTTGTGGATTTTAGCTGTAATCGGAGCCATGAATTTCTACTTTACTCCTTTGGTAATTATTGTATTGGTTTTAAGCTTGGCCTGGACTGCAGAAGTTATGAGGAACATCGTTAACTTGACTGTTAGTAGGGTGATCGCTCTATATTATCTTCGAGGAATGCAATCTATCCCTCAGAATTGTTTCCAAAGAGCTTTTACTCAGAACCTTGGAAGTGCTTGTTTGGGGTCTCTTTTTGTGCCTACTATTGAAGCCCTGAGAATTGTCGCTCGGGGTTTGAATTTGCTAGAGGGAGAGGATGAATTCATGTTTTCTTGTGCTCATTGCTGTCTTAATGTTATGCAGTCTATCTTCAGATATGGCAACGGCTGGGCCTTTGTACAGGTAATATCTCCTTTAAAACTTCACCCCGACAAATTTTCTTCCCGCTTGCTTGGTTTCTTGTAAGAAATCCTAAAATGGGCTCTCTGCTCGAGTTGAAGCACATGTATATAATCTGGCATTGCAGGCAAATCAGTTTTGAAAAGTTATTGCTTAGTTCACGAACACTTTTTTTGTTGCCTTTTTCGGATAGCCGAGTTACTTGTCTTTTGCCTGACTTATCATCTTCACTGTTTATTGTGGTCCGATTCACATCATCTATAAAACTCCATTCTTAGTATGGCCATCTCAGATCGATTGATCCTCTAAACCTTTGTCGCAGATAGCTACATATGGAAAAGGATTTGTGCAGGCGTCACAAGACACCTGGCAACTATTTGTAAGACAGGGAATGGAATCCATTGTCGACTCGGACATAACCAGCTCGATTTGCTTCCTCACAGGTGTATGCAGTGGATCCATTTGCGTTATTGTTGTGGCTGCCTGGACTGCCAGAGTGCATCAAACCTTCACTGCTACTCTCTCGCTCCTGTCCTTTTTCATTGGATACCTCATGGTTGGTAGCTCTTATTTGACAAATTCTATACTTTATTTACTCGAGCTTGTGTTCAGATCATGTGTTCAACTTGGACATTCTATAATATATACCAAAGAATCTTTTTTCAACCAAGAAGTTGATTGACATAATTCATTGTTTAATTTGATGTGTCAGACCAGGATTGCCATGGCAGTGCCGCATGCCTGTGTGAGCTGTTACTATGTTTGCTACGCAGAAAACCCTAGTAACATATTGTTCGATAAAACCATCCAGGATCATCAAAGTATGATGGCCGATCGCGGTGTTGCCGCGGCCACGCCTCGAGTGCCCCGTAGATTTTCAGCGTAACTCGTGAGCTGAGGCATGATGCCTTCCCCAAGAAGTATATGAATTTTGTGGTCGCAGCCTGATCGCATGCTTTCAGAAATGTACCATTCCCTCGCTCACTTTTAGGGGTCGGGGGTCCAAGGACTTGGTTCGAGCCAGTTAAACTTGAGGTAATGTGTCGACTTCAATGGCTGAGCTGCTGCTGCTGGTGCTGGTGAATATGAAAGCTCCATTACTCTTTTATTGGGTGTTCCTGAATTGTGGAGAGCCCACTGGGATTCCAAATCAACAAGGCTACCAATGAAAATTGTCTTTTTGGTCTCGTCCTTTGCGTATACTTTTAGGGTATTCCATGGAAGTAATAATTGATAAAAGCTTCACCATTATTTAATCACTAATTAATTCTCTCTCTATATGCTAAAACAACCCATTACTGCTTAATTTAGTTGTCGTATTAAATATTTTATTAATCTTTCATATAAACTTGTAAGAAACCTCCTTGAGGAATGATTGACAGCTTTTTTTTTTTTTGAAGTGATGGAAATTGTTTTTCACACTGGTTTTTATTTAAAAATGTATTAAAATAATATTTGTTTTATATTTTAAAATTTAATTTTAACAGTGATGCATCAAAACAGATTAAGAATGTAGAAGAAATTAATTTAAATCTATTAAAAATCGAAGACTTTTAAAAGCGCTCTTCCACGCTCCACCGTGTTAAGATTAAAATATGGTGTTGGCTTAGCTAAAATATTGCTTCGAACAGGCAACGTGTTTGGTTTGTCTTCCTTAAAATATTACAAGAACTTGTCAAAAGGAGAAAAAAGAGGTACAAGGAGCTAGACACTTGATAGGTTTTTGACCTGGATCGTTAAAGGAATAAGTATGTGTTTATCGTTTCATGAAATTTTTATTTTTTTTAATTTTTTAATATAGTAATTTTAAAAATAAATTTTAAAAAATAAAATAAAAAATAAAATATATTTTTAAATTAAAAATCCTTTAAAAATCAACTTCTAACATTATTATAGACACTCTTTAGACCTTCTTAATTTATTATAATAGACTGCATAGTAGAGTAGTTTTTATGCAAAAAATAATTTTTAGCTACTGCAAAACTATTTAAAAAAAATATATAATTCAGGTTATAAATCGACTAGATTAAATAAACTAATTCTATTTTATCTAAATAGAAAATGATAGTAGATTAATTAAATTTAAAAAGAAAGGTAATTATAATAACATGAAAAAAGTTAATTAAATGAAACAAACTATGTATCTTAATTCACACGTCAGTTAACATGAAAGAATAAAATGGAATAAAAAAATAACATAAAAAATTAATCTTAGCTAGCTAAAGTTAGAATTATAAACTTGTAATTTTAGTAATTAAAATCGAGTCAACCCAATATATTTTATCAAATTCAAGACTCAGATTATGAGATCGTGATAAAATGATAAAAAATAAAGAGAATTATAATAATTTAAAAAAAAAATATGTTCACTTTTTAAATTTATAATTCAGGTTACTAAACCCGAAATATCTTGTCTAGAAAAACTAAAAAATTTAATTTATATTCATTCAAATATTGAAGGATAAAATTAAAAAATATATATATTTATTCAAAACGATTAAAAAATAAAAAATAAAAAAACAAAATTAAAATTAAAATATAAAATAATTTTTTATATTTGATTGAATGTTGGAATTCAAGAGAAAAATCAATTTAGCAAAAAACCCTCCAAAATCAAAACAATAAGGAGTAAAATTGTCATAAAAATAAATATAAAAATTATTAAATGGTGAAATTAAAAAAAATAACTTTTAAAAGATGATCAAGAAAAAAAATAAATTAAAACAACGAAAATCAAATTAAAAAACAAAATATTATCAATTTAGATTGAATAATAAAATTTAAAACCAATAAAATTTTTACAAATCCAACAAGGAAAAAAATATAAATCAAAAGTAAAATAACCAATTTAAAAATATAATAGTTAATAAAATCATGATTAAATGATAAAATAAAAAATAAATAAAACCTTTATAAAAAAGCTAATAATAAAAAGAAACTTAAGCTGTGATTTTTGAAAGAAAAGAAAAGAAAAGAAAAATTCATTAACAACTAATTGGACTACTAACACCGACACATACCATTCCATTCTACATGAAGAAGACATGGTAATGCTATCAATAATATAATAAAATAATATTTTTTGATGTCGGGAGGCCTTGCAAATGCAACTCAAGGTGCATGAGTGCCTCCCAATATTGTACACATGCCAATCATTTAATTTTTTTTTACTGATATTATAAAAATATAAAAACTTGTATTGATAACAATTTTAATTTTTGTTTTTAATGTGATTTTAGTTGTTTTACCATGCAATCAAGAAATAAAAACAACTTATTTATTTTAAATTAACTTAATAATAATTAATAAATCTTATAAAAGATTTTAATACTCTTGGTAAAGGATAAAAACATCACTATACTATTTTAGTAAACAATGCATTTGAGTACGAAATTACAATATCTTTCCAAGGCAAAATAGTTTCTTTTTAATATATAATTATTCTGGAACGAGTCAGGTTACTAACTTGTGGTTAATACCAAAATAGAGCCCAGCTCCGTTTGCAAGGAGTCCGCGGAGCCCTCTTCCTGGTTTCAAAGCAGCATATATTTTTATTTTTAGAAAAAAAAAAAACATGGCCTCTCAATTTCCCTTGTTTAAAAAAATATCAAACCCAACAAATCAGATAAAATTAATTCAACACTTGACAACACATGGATTATTAGTTTTACAGATCAAATATTCTACAACAGTAATTCAAGATTTGACAATCAACTTTGAAGTCCAAAAACATTAATCGGTGTTGAAGCCACACTGTTTGCAAGTTATAAGATAAGAGCGAGGGAAAGAGACAGCCAAGGAATTTCTTTGTTAACAAGCCGTCGCTTGTTTTAGCAAATCTGAAATGGATAATCTCCTGTCACTTATCTTTTCAAAACCAGGAAACCCCATTGATGACTCCTATGTAGACGCGACGACTCCTCTCTCTCTCTCTCTCTCTTCCATGAGCAAGCGTAACTTGTATTCTATAAACTTCGTATAGAAATATATCTATAGTCTTTGTGGCTTTACACGATGCTCATAAGCGACGGCTGATGCAATACATTATCAAGAAACCCAGTACAGAATATGACAGCCACCAGACAGGAGGGGCAGCCTCAATTATTGACCATTCCTGTTCATACAATGACAAGAGAGTTGTAGAGTAGATTAGAGACTAGGATTCTGGCTTCCCTTTCACTCGCGTGGCCTTGATAATGCTTCTTCTTTTTCCTTCTATTTTTGTCAACAAGCCTCCAGCACCATCCCGTGGCTTCCACCGGCCCGGCAAAAACATTTCTCTTTTCTTCATATAATTAGATAAAAAGAAATTGGACAGTTTTTTTCTTTAAAATATACTAGTATTGTGAGTGGATTAGGTAGAGTTTCTCTCTGGGACTCTTTATTCGGTCAGTTGATCACATTATTTATGAAAACAATAATGCTATGGATTAGATTTTATTTTCAATTTGTTGCCTGATCCTACTAACTTAACCTGGAAGAGTTTCCAGAAGAGAGCCTGGTCAACTCAGCGAGCCGTTCTTGCCCTCTCTTATTCCTGTACAACATCACCATAAAATCAATTATTTTATGAGCTTTGAGAATTGAATAGAGACACCGGATCCGATATGTGTTTTATATAGTATAATCACAGATAGTGGAAGCCTGTCTCATTAGGATATTAACTTTACTTTATATTTTAGTTTAATTTATATAAATATTTGGGTGTGATTTATTAATTATATTTTATTTGTTAGGTATTAAGATGTTGAATTTTTGCCTCTGTTTTAGTTTAGTTTATATAAATTTTTAATTGAAGTTTACTAACAAGAGTTTATTTGTTTAGATTTGATTTAATTATTATTGGATATTTTATTTACTTGTTCCGGTTAAAATTTTAATATCATATCCTATTTTTTAAAATATCAAATAATTTTTTTTAATGAATAGAATAAAAATTGCAGGCTTCTAAATTTTTTCAACCCCCATTCTTCTCTTTTTCTCACCTTTTTTTTTTGCTTTTAATTCTTAAATTTTTTTCTCTTAAAACTTTTTTTTTTTAGTTCATTATTCCGCTTGAGAATTCTTTATTTTAGCGTGCATAACTAGCCACTTTGTGACGAGAGATGTCCACGGTTTCTGCCCTCTGCAGGTGGGAGTAAAAGGAATTCTGAGGACTACTGTAATTGAATTGCCAATTCGCACTCTCCCCAGTTTCATCAACAACCTACAGGTGCTATGCATATAATGCTCATCCTTTTCTTGTCCCGGTGTCCTTGAAGAGGAGGAAGTTTCTGTCACGCCATGAAAGACGGTAGCAAGCTTTCAGAGTTTTCACCATCAACTTGAACATGAATTTTTCGAGAGTAAATTTTGAAAATCAACCACCCCTGCTCGCTTTCGCTGCTAAAGCAGGCAACAACTCGTATAATTCTGCAGATAAGCCCTCGTTGGTAACTCTGCGCAGAGAAGTTCCAAGCCCTCTAAGCCTTAAGATTATGCGCGAGTAAACAGGCCTGAGGATCACACCAACCAAACTTTCGAGTCCAGTTCTTGCTATCAGAAATAGTAGGGCATCTTTCAGTTCGTGTTCTTGTATTTGGAGTTTAACCTCAAGTTTCAACCTAGCTCAACTACACTGGTACGGTAACCACCTTTGAACAGCAGAAGCTGCACATTAACTTCTACTAATAACCACATTACTTTAGTGTCACAGCAACCCTATCACTCACGCTACCACATTGAGACGCGTTTCAAACTCTAGAAGAGCATCCATACCCTCACGAGCCACAGCAGCCTTTGTCTTTAGTTGAATCCATTTCTTGCTACACAATGACATTTAATTTCATTCAACTTAGAAAAATAAAAAAGAAAAAAACCATCTAACTTTGTTTTCTCTGGCATTTGGCGGCCTTGAGTTGAGGTGTAGTTTCCACCTAGCACAGCTACCTCATTGCAGCTCCTCAAATAACAGAAGCCATATCCAAATGCAAGCTTTCTGCAGCAATCAATCCTCTATGGAAATCGGCATCTACGATACCTTTGAAGGGAAAAAAAAAAAACCCTTAAGAGAAACAAATCCAGAGGCATGGTACACAGAAAAACACTAGTCATATTCATCTCAGCATCTGCAGAAAGAGAAGCAACTTTACCATTAAGCTCAGGTTACCATCATATCATAGTCGTACACAGTGGGTGATTGCACAATTATACTAGTGAGAGAGACAGAGGTCCTGACAAAATCTCAAAAACATCACAAGTTTCCAACTACAATCTCATCTCAAGTAACTTGGAAGAAATGATTTGTGATAAACAGAAACCAAACTATCAGTCAGTTTGCAATTTTTGGGATATCAAACAAATGAGATGAGAAGTGTAAGAGTGTCATTGTTGTTGTTTTTTAAAATATTTTTTATCAAAAAAAATATGTTATTAATAGTTTTTTTTTTTAAAAAAAAAAATTATTTTTAAAATCAATACATTAAAATAATTTAAAAACATCAAAAATATATTAATTTAAAGAAAAAAATTCAAATTTTTCCGGAAGTGTTTTTTGAACGGACTGCCAAACGCCCTCTAAATACTGTATACTTATAGCAGTTGTACAATTGATAGTGAATGGTAGCGTCAGTAGAATTTCAAAATTGGCACAAAACATCTAAAGAAGAAGGTGCAAATACCATTACTAGGCGATGGTCATCCCCGTATAAATCAAAGAAGCAGTAAATAGAAATAGCAATGCAACTCCCAGTCTTCTAGTGCATTATTATCACAGCTAAACAAACAAGCTATAATACTCGATACAAACAAACAATATTCTAACATAACTAAAAAGTATAACACTCACTTCTCCAACTAGTCAGTGACCATTCATCGTCAACCCGTTTTTGATTCTGCCTTGGTGCCAGCTTTTGCCTCTGATTTCAATTCTGGTCGAGCTTCCATGGGCCTGGCACCACCTGAACAACACCCGCCACCATGGTGGTGGTGATGGTGGTGGTGACCGTGATGATGACTCTGCTTTCCCTTCAGCTGCTTCCTCATATCATATGCATCCTCCCCATCTGCATAATACTTTGCTTCCACATCATGAATCTTGTAGCCTAATGTTTCTGTATACAGATTGAAAGCTGCACGATTACTCTTCCTCACATGCAGCGACACATACTCTGCTCCAAATACCTGTTCCACAAAATCAATAAGAAACGTGCCCAAAATGTAAAACGCAAATTTTTGACTATATTAATATAAATCTAATCACTAAAGCTTGCCTTATATCTAAAATAAAAATCAAATATGATAACATGTCCTCTTAAAATTGATATAGTTCCATTAGATTCCAATAAATTACAGCCATTTTAATAACCAGATAAAACATATAAAAAAAGTAATATCTATCAATGTTTCCACCCATTCAATTAGATTCCACAATACTTCAAGAATCTACATAAAACAGACAAAAAAAAATCACCAAATTCCAAGAACCAAAAAAACCCTTATTCTCAAAATTGATGCTTTTCATTCGACAATTCAAAAGGAAATACAACCTAATCACTCAAATCCCTGAAATTCCATGTGCAAAAAACAAAAAGAAGTAGAAATTCAAGAAAGAAAAGGCTGAATCCTTAGACCTGTTCCATGGCGGTTTGGGCGGCGTTCATGAGCTTGGTAGCGAGGCCAAGCTTACGGTGAGTACGAAGGACAGCGAGAGAAGTGATATGACCATGACACTCGTTCGATTCTTCTTCCATTTTGGCCAAAACGTAACCGACAATTCGGCCGTTGTAATCTTCAGCGACATAGAGGAGATGCGGCCAAGAGAGGATGTGGTAAAAGTAATATTTCATCTGGTAATTTTCGGGCAAGCATAGCAAGTTGCATGCTTGCATCGCCAACAAGTCGTCCATGGTCGCCTTCCTTATGCACACCATGCTGGAGGAGATTCAGACGTCGTTAGGGTTTAGGTTTTTGCCTTGTCTGTAGGAAATGAGAAAAAATCTAGTGTAAGGGAAGCTCCAAAGGTTAATTGATTAATTAATTAGATTTGGGATTTTTGGTTTGGGATCGTATCACATTGGGCTTGGGCTTTCATTTTTATAAGATGAGTGCAAATACAAATGATTTACCTACTATTTGAAATAAAATCTTAGTAAATAAATAAATAAATTAGAAAGTGCAGGCTTTGCCTTGGAGTTACATACCATCATCATTGTTTTTTTTTTTAATATATATTAAAATAATATTTTTTAAATTTTATTTATTTATTTTTAATATCAATATATCAAAATAATTTAAAAATACTAAAAACAATAATTTTTAACCAGAAAAAAATTCAAATTTTTATTAAATGATACAAACACTCTAACTAGTCAAAAGGCATGCACTGAATTACTTTAATTTACAGATAAAAATACTTACACCACAAATCATCCTCGAAAACATTTAAGTTTTGAAACTGTTGGCCGGGAGGCATCCCCATCACTTTGGGATTTACCGGCAAGAAATTACTTGGACATACAAGAAAATTGCTCAAGAGTTGGCAAAGTAATTCATTCGCATCACTCAACTTTCCAGGACAGTCAACCTCCACATAAGCAAGCATTTCGTTCTTTGATGAGAAGCTGCTGGACAAAACGAGAGAATGATGATGGATCAGAGACCCCGGATTGCCTTTGACCATTTCCATTCACAGCATCAACACTCTTCTTCTTCTTCTTTTGTCACTGTTTGTTTAACATTCATGTGAAGGCACTGTAGAATCATTCTGTCATTATCATTTGTCTGACTATACTGCTAGTTTAGTTCCCTTAAATTGTTGAATTTCCACATTCTGATGTTCTTGATGTTGTGTGTCGTGATGACCTTCTGCATCCCAACAGCCAAGCATGTGATAGGAGGTCGAACAGTTTTAGGGATTCTGTCAATGTTGTAATCATAAGGAAGCCTTTTTCCTATCTTCCTTTCTATTACTCCATTAGTATACCCAGAACTTGTCGAGGTGCCATGGTCCATGACATAGCTTGAAAGGACTTCTCCAGTGTTCTGATCCAGAACACGCAGCACACCATCAATTCCACCAACTACCAGTGTTGAAGTGTCGCTACGCATGTGTTGCAAAGAATATACAACATTTGAACTCACTCGTGTTTTCCAAAGTTGTCTCATAGTCCTATAAGATAACAAAACAAAAAAAAAAGGAAAAAGAAAAGGCTCGATCAGTTGTTAGTGATGGAAGGACACATAAAACTAGACAAAAACTGCAGGGCCCTTTGGACATGATGACAAGAGGACTGGAAACAAGGAGAAAGAATAAGGTCATGTTACATTACTTCTAATAAATTCTCACATATAGTTGTAGAGAATTCCAACGCATCCATATGGTGGCTTTTAATTAAAGCCAACTCAATTTAGCGAATAAATTAAACAACATGCCATGCAACAGATAAGGAGGGTTAGAATACATCTATGTTCATACATACATACAGAGAGAAGATTATTGATCCAGTCACACAGCCACCAGAAGTTCAGTATGGTTTATTAAGTTGAGATGCTAAATAATTAGAAAACTATCTTAACTCTGGCCACTATGTCCCTTTGCAAGGGCCGAGCAAGTAGGAGGGGTATCAAGGATACAAATGCTTGGTGTTCCCCATCTTTTGCTAGCATCTTTGATCAATTGTCTTCTCACACTTTCACACACTTGTGCTTTTTTGGGCAAAGTAGTACAAGTTAACGTTGCTAATATAAAATACCATCAGAACATATTTGGGCAACACCAGAGAATGAGTGTGATTTGTTTACCTAAGGTCCCAACAAGAAGCATATCCAGCAGTAGTTCCAGCAAACACTAGATGAGAAACAGGGTTGAAACACAAAGTCTTTATGCCTGTCAGAAGAAGTTGAATCAGAATAACACAATGTCAATGGGATGCCCAGAGGCTAATCTACTGTTTCTCACCCTGGCAGAAAACACAAAATGCACCAACATTCTAAAACTGTACGCTACCATAAGTGCAACATTACAGTATAAGAAAAATTGTTAAGGATACAAAATGCATGACCAGAATGCAAATTTACTTGGAACAACAGAACCAATACATTACAAACCTGTGGAATCAGTGGGTCTCAGTGTAGCCACCCTCTGGTCAGATGAAAGACCAGATACTGTGATTCTTCCTAAAGAGGAACCACTAATAATTAATTGATCTTCACTTAAAGATAAACAAGTCACAGGTTCAGTGTGCATCCTGCAAAGAGGAGATTAAAATACAAGAAAATGCAAGAGATCATTGTTCCAAAAAAACAAACCACAGAAAAACGGACACAGTCATGGCTAACTGCTCAAGAATGACCTAAGCCTACCCGCTGGAATTTCAAGGAGTAATGGAAACAAAAAGAAGATAACAGGAAAAAAAAAATTCCCTGCACGTACCTAATGATTCGAGAACATTTCTTACTGTACATGTCAAACACACGAGCTGTCCCATCTTCACATCCAACCACAGCCTCTGGATCAAAGTAACTTTAGGGAGAGAAGGAACCAAATTATTTTTCCACCCACACAAATAAAAAAGAAAGAAAGCTTTAATTCTAAAACATTCAAGCAAACCAGCTTGCAATCACCTAAATGGAATTGCAAAAATGAAATAAAAGAACATTTAAGGAGAAATAATAAATGATATATTCATTAATTAAATGGAAATTTGTAATCAAATTAGTACAATATTGTGCTATTACACTTGTCTGTGATCGAGATTGGAATTACTATGAGCAACAAGGATGTCAACAAAGAAGAGAAAAGAGAACATTCAATGCACTCTCGCTTCTATAAAAGAGGAAAGCTGTTATACGAACAGTGCACTTCTCACCTAAGGTAAACTTGTTAACTCATACCCAGTACCTAAAGGAGAATTTGAAATGAAACAAAGAAATCAGTATTAGTTGGCCTACATACCGCATGCATGAACCCTTCATGAATTGGCCTTCACGTGAGGGAAATATACTTCTCTGCCCATTGCGCCTCCATATGCATATCCGTGTACCAACCAAACCAACAATCTAAAATATAATTGAAGATGTTCAGAAGATGTTTATCCAGTTGTGAATGTTGAATCATGATTTGTTTTTGTAATCAGTATCATTTATAAAAATGCAAAACAAAGGTGTATTAACAGATGATATCCATCACTGCTATATGGTGAACTATGTCAATATAAGGAATGACTGCCTTTTTCTTCAGTGTCATGCACTTGAATAAAAACAGGTTGGGCAAATCAGATTCCATAAACATAAGATACTTGAAGGAATGGCATGCTTCTACAAGTTACCTTGCTCTCATCAAAATCAAAGTCAACCAGAGGGACTCCATCTGGAATGGAATATTCTTCTACGCGTTTGTAGCTTTCTAGTGACCAGAGACGCATAACCTGGTATCATTGCTATGCAAAATGTTAGCAAAATTGACTAGTGCAGCAGCATCCCCTATTCAGGGAAACAAGGAATGGGCACCACATGAATGATGACAACAAAATAAAATTTTTAGAAATGTACATCCAGTCAATCATTTAAGACATGAAAAATGAAATATTGAACTTTGCATGCTCTTTGAAGATCATAAGGTACTTCACCATATTGTTATCATTACTTTCAAGATCATTACAGCTAGCCCTACATGTAAATAAAATCAAAAGAAAAAATAAAGCCCAAATAGATGTGTCATCTAGTCGAACATCATCCTATTAGTTGGCAGAGAGAGACCAGACCTTATCACCAACACCGGTAAGAACCAAGCCCCTCTTCATACGGCACTGGTCAACCCTGATAAAAACCAAAGTTAGAAAACACCACACACACAATCACTCAAATATCCATTCATAAAAAATAAAATAAAAAATCTTTACAGCTTTCAGGATCTAATAAAATATTTCATGTTTTCATCCCAGTAAAAAGACATGATTAAAGAAGAAGATAAAAAAGGGATATGCAGTGTACCCAAGAGAATGCCCTTTCCATTGATCAATGTGAAGAGAACCTTGTACTAAAGATTGCCTTTGGTGCTCTATTGCTAACTCTTCCAGATACACATTCAATGATTCCTCTGAAAAATCACTCCTGCTACTTCTTCTTTGTTGCTTCAGGTAGAGTAATTGCAGTAACTTCGATCTTTTTATGATCTCATTCCTTCAATTACACACACAAACACACGGAATGACTTCGGTAGAGAAGCAGAGATTTTCGTATTTACAATTATATGAAATAGAGAGTGAGAGGCGCATGTAAGTTGTAAATAATACCAGAATTTGCAAACGGCAGAGGAGCGAACGACATCGAAGAGATTGAGGTAGGAGAATATGATACAGAGTGTGTCATGTTCCAGCGACCTTATTGATGTCGGAGTTGTCGAGCTCCTCTTCTTCGGCGGAGACCGTTTGCTCTCTGGTGGCGGGCCCATCCTCTTCTGGCGGTAGCAACTCGAACTTTGCACCACGAGAGGTGGAGAGAGATATACAAGTCACCACCAACTAATTCTAACGCCAGTCTTTCAAAAGAAAACACGAGAAGATCCTATTTCAAACGACCTGTAGTTTCAATGGCATTAATCAGCGTGTTTGAAACTCTCTTAGATTAGATTTATAGAGGTTTTAATAAAATATCATAAACCTTTTCAGTTTCAATAACTAAACTTTAAATAATATTAAATTCTTAAAAAATAATATAAAATTAAAAGACTAGTGTTAAAGAAAAGATGAGGAGAGTATTACAGAAAAATAAATTGAATTCAAATTAAATTAAATTTATTTATTAATTGAATTCAAATTAAATAATATAGTTAAATTAAACTATAATAAAAAAGTGTTTTAAATAGTCGATAAAAGATATTATTTGAAAAAGTTTTGAGAATTGAGATACGTTGAGACGTATGATTATGCCCTTAAGATGCGCTATTGAAGAGATATTTTACTGCTTGAAGTATCATTGTGTCATGCTATCTGACTAATATTTGTACATTGAATTAAATTATTTTCTAATAAGGTCTTAAACAGACTACTAATACTGAGATTACTATATATAATGTATAAAGATTGAATTTGGATATGAACTGTGTCACTGTAAAAATTGCTTTCTTTTTGGTGACGGGTTTCCTTTGGTGATTGCAAAGATATTTATTTGCTGAAATGAATTAACTCTTCAGACCGTACGCTACACTCTACTTTGTCAATGAAAGTCAACGGGATGGATCTAGTTACGTTTTTAAGATCACGTGTTAAATTTTCAATTACTTAAATTAAAATTAAAAGAAAACTAAATGGGTCAATATTTGCAAAAAAAAAAAAACTCATATTTTACCAGATTCGCATGGTAAATTAATCATCTTCCTCTAACCTGGTTTAAGTGGCATTACAATATTTTTTACAGCATCAATTTACAAATTGACAGGGGCATCTCAACCATAAATTACTCAATAGCTTTTAATTACAAAATTTATTCAACTCGCCACAAAAAGGCTTTTTTCAGGGTTTGATTTTATCTTGAAAATTAAAATGATTAACTTTTTTCTTAAAATCAAGTTTTATCATGGTTGCGCCTAGGGGTTTTTTGTTTTTTTTAAAAAAAAATTATGACATGGACTTTAGAGTAATTCAATGTTTAAAATAAATACAAATTATTATTAAAAAAAATTGATGGTATATGCATAACACATGTCATTATATAAATGATGCTAATATTTTTTAAACAGTGTTTTCTTAAGAATAGAAATAATTAATTACAGTGTCATCCAAATCATAAATGATCAAGTATTTCATGAAATACTGAATACATATTGACTCAAAAAATATTTTGATGACAAATGAATCTTTTCTCTCTTTTCTATTTTATTTTCCCGATAATCATGTTGCTCTAACCAAAATTAAAAAGTATCTTATCGTTATGGTTTTATTCTAATAATAATCTTGTTTTTTTGACTGGTTTTTTAAAAAATATTATTTTTTAAAGTTTTTTTTTTTAATTTTCACCCTTATTGTTTGGTTGGATTTGATTTTCATTTTAAATTTAATTTTTATTATTTTAATTTTGATTTTTTATATTAATTTCTTAATTAATTCTGCTTTCAATTTTATCCATCATTATTTTATTTTATTTTAAATATCATATTCAGTCCTTATTATTTTTTCTTTTTTCTTTTTTTTTAAAATTTTTTCATCTTTTTAATTTCACCATTTAATATTTAATTAAATAATAATTGAGTTTCATGTTTTTTTTATATGATAATTTTGATTTCATAACTTAGATAAAAAATATTAGTTCAAATTCATTCAATATGTAATTTTACTTTTTTCCTGCACTTATTTTTTATATATAATTTATTCTTTAACACTGTTTTCGATAAAGATAAAACTTTTTTAAAATTTTTTATCTTACTTTGTACAATGATAATTAAACCTTATGAACTAGATTTATAAATTTTTCATACTAACTTAAATTTAATCAAGGTTTTTATATTATTATATTTTATTTTATTTTTATATCAAACATGATCTTTATTGTTTTAATAGCTCTTTATCTTTTTATGTTGGATCATTTTAAAAATTATTTTTTTTAAAATTTATCATTTATTATTGAATTACTAGGAAGCAAGCTTTGTATTGTTTTTTGCAACATGGTGATTTTTATCTCATAATTTGGGTCATATATATGAAATGTTACTTTGAACTAAAATTATTTTTTATTTTTATTTTTGTATATTAATTTTATTTTAAAATTTTATCCTTTAACATTAAATTTATTAGAGGTTAAACTTTTTGTTAGTTGCTTTTTACGATAAAAATCTTGCTTTATGACTTGGATTTTTTTGTTAATTTTATTATTTAAAATTGAGTTATTTTATATTTTAATTTTATAATTTTTTTTCTATTACATGTTATTTTTCTATATATTATCACTATCACCTATTAATACATTTTTTTTAATAATATAATTTAATTAAATGATTTTATTAGTCCTAATAAATTTATTTTGCTTTAAAACATGATAACAAGGCTTCAATACTATCATTTTTAAATCACAAAAAAATCAAACCAGCCAGCCACCGAGTACGATACACCGATCTAGTCTAAAAATACGATTTTTGTTTTTTTTTTTTTCAAATTTACCTTTCTGGTTCGTGCAGGGCTGGGCCAGAACACCGTTTTTGGAAATTGCACTTCCCGTCCAGTGAGCGCTCTCCAGAGTCCAGACCCATTTTTGGTACTCTCCACGTAAAGGGCAAACAATATTTTTGACCACTACGGATCCATCAATGTTACATTTCTACCCTCATAGTTTATAATTTCACAATATTACCTTTATACATATCGCAGTCTCAATTCACCCTTTATTACCAGGAGAAAAACTAACGAGAGCTCTTTAAAAACTATCTCAGTGCATTCATCAGTTCTTTTTGTGGCTGAATCTTATTAAAAAGAAATAAAATCAAGTATTTAAATATAAGTGAATTATATCAATTAAAAACATTAATTAGATACATGCTAAATATCTGCAAGTATTCACAAAAGTTTTAAGGAATAAAACACATGGATTGACCAGGAAAAACACTTGGTCTTATCTTATTATTAACTAACAAAGCCTTACTTTTTTAAGATTTTCATGCTTTTCTTCTATTTTTCCTCTGAAACCCCGAAATGCTATAATATCTCATCACAATGCTTAAAATGATAATAATAATAGACTAAAAAAGACAAATTAACAAGAGATTATTTAATGATTGGGGTTTATATTAGAACATTTTATAAATTATAAAGATTAATTTGGGAAAAGTTAAACTAGCGGGGTCAAATCGAAAATTGGATGAATCAATAGTATCAAAATTGATGTTTACCCGGGTTAAAAGAACAATTTTTACAGACTGTTATACTTCCCGTCCCCCCCTCCTATCTGCAAACGTACATCGCGCAAAATTCAACCCTAAGACCCCCTTTTCTCTCTCGCTCGCTCTAATGGCAGCAGAGCAAGATGACACCGTTTTTGACCAGGACCTAGAAGTTGACGACGAAGATGACGATGATCAATCTTCCCAATCTCAAAACGACGATCTTGAAGACGATCTGGAAATCGAAAACGATGACACCTTGCCCGAAAATGATGACGTCTTATCCGAAGAATTACTCGAAGATGATGATACCTCCACCTCCGCCGCTGTCACCACCGCCTCCATCCCCGCCGTCACCACGGCCTCCATCCCCGCCGTCACAACCACCACCATCACCACTACCATGGTGGCCACTGATTCCACACTTGATGCATCAAAACGGCAACGCGTTTCCCCTGAAACGACAGTCCTCTCCCAAGACTCGAAAAAACCGCAATTTGACGATACCAGGCGGTTATTTCAACGATTGTGGACTGACGAAGATGAAATTGAACTCCTCCAAGGGTTTTTAGAATACACCACAAAAGGTACTGCTAATCATCACCATAACGACACTGCTTTATTCTATGATCAAATCAAATCGAAACTCCAACTCGATTTTAACAAGAATCAGCTCGTTGAGAAACTACGTCGTTTAAAGAAGAAGTATCGTAATGTTCTGAGCAAGATTAACTCTGGAAAAGACTTTTGCTTTAAATCCCCGCATGATCAGGCTACTTTTGAGATTTCGAGGAAGATCTGGAGTTCTACAGGAAAAATTGCGGGTTTTAGCAATGAAGAAGGGAATAATTTGGATGATGATGATGGTGGAAACCCTAACTATAATAACCATACTGTGATGATGGATGGTGATGTTGTTGTTAAAATTGAGGATCATAAGTCTACTCCTAGATCAAGAAAGAGGTCAAGATCGCGATCTGTTGGTGTGAAGATGGAGGAGAATCGTGTGTTGAATGATGGGTTTGTAGGGAATGAGACTAATGTTACTGGGGCTGGGGGTGGGAATGGGAATGGGAATGTGTCGAGTGTGATTGAGGAGACGGTGAGGAGTTGCTTGTCGCCTTTATTTAAGGAGTTGTCGAGTAATATGGCTGGAGCAGGAATGGCCGGTGTTGGGAGGGGAGTTGGCAGGCTGGCGATGAATGCGACGCCATTGAGTTTTGGAGCAGGGGATGCGATGATGATCGATGAGAAGTGGAGGAAGCAACATATATTGGAGTTAGAGGTTTATTCCAAGCGGCTGGAGTTGGTGCAGGATCAGATTAGAGCACAATTGGATGAGTTGCGGTCGATGGGTGATTAGTTCGCCGATGACTGTTTGGGAATAAGAAGTTTTTTCTCTTGGTTATTGATTTAGGGTAGGGGAAGTAACTTTTTTTTTTTTTGGTTTTTTTGGGTCTCTTTTTCTTTGGTCTTATATAACTTTGATAAGATAGACGTTGAATAATGATTTCATAATTTGTTTAGTGATTCATAGTTTGTTCTACTGTAGATATGGTTTCATGCATAGATTGGAACGACTTTTTAGAATAAAAGATACAGGTTTTCTTCCTCTACGAGTATTCATTGTGGTCTGAGCTTTTGTTGTGGTTTTATTTGTGATATTTTTTTATTAGAATGCGTTGTGATGAAATATACCACCTCCCTGTGTACATTGAAGACTTCATGGTGGTCATAGATGCATTTGACTGGTGATATATAGTATGTGCTTTCTAACTGGTGTGATATACTACCTGCTGGTTCTTTAACTTTTCCTTTCTTAACGAGAAAATTCACTATTCTGATTGGCTATAGTTACATGTAGTTTTTGCTTAAATCGAGTATCAACAATGATGGTAGATATTCACATTAATATTGTTGTCAATAATAACGATAGCCAGTCGGGGGATTCTCACGTGTCAACGATGCAAAGGTTGAACTTAACAAGTCCCTTGAGGATTGTCATCAATGGTTCTTCCAGAATGGCTATTTCTCCTCCTCCTCAGCCTCCTTTACACCAACCCCACAAGTAAGTTAATTGTTTAAAAAAATTACTTGCGTACATGATAGCTTCAGCTCCCCTTCTTTTCTCTCTCCTTCTCTTTTGATTTATAGTTGATTTTAAGGTGTTTGCCTTTTGAATTTAGCAGTGATTAAACTTGGTTGATAATGAAGAAGTTTTGAAAATTTTGGCAAGACATTGTCCAAGTTTTGGTCTATGTTCAAACCATTCTAGAAAAGCCATTAATTTGAACTTTATTTGTGTATTTACATGTTGTAGAAAGGTGTCATAAATTCTTGATTGTTTTTCAAGTCAGCCATGTAAATTTAAAAAGGTAGTAATATTCTCTCCCTCCCTCCCTCCCTCTCAAACTTGTAAGCTTTTTGATCCAGGAGATTTTTTCCTAATGCACAGCTTTATATTATTGAGCATAATTTTTGATCTGATTTGACCAGGGATTGAAGATTTTAGAAACTCTGTATCCTATATGGTTAAAATTTCACAGTAATTTGACAATGGGAAGGTCTTTCAATAATGCCCATAAGTTACTGTTTGGGATTTGTTATATTTTTCTAGTTGGTTTGTGATTCTTTTTACTATTAAGTTTAGCATTTTATTATTATTTTCCAGCTTTATTTAGGACAATTTTCCTTGTTTATTTATGACTTTTATTGCTTTTCTTTTATTTCAGGTTAGCTAGTTTGTTTAGGTTAGTTTTTGGGTGGATTAAAAGAGCTGTAAACCTCCTAGAGAGGTAAACTACTTGAAGAGAAAATATCTAGCAATAAAATAGTGAATTAGTGTTTTATTGATCTCTATTTGGCCTAATTTTGTGTTCTTGTGCTCGCTGTCTTTTTTGTATTGCTTCCTTCAACGTTACTCTTTCTGATTTCCAAGTTATCAATCTGAAATATTTTTGGGTTCCCCATTTTGAGACCAGTTGTCAGCAACATCATTGAACCTGGAAGGTACACCAACAAAATATCTCTATTTCTGTTTGTCCTGATCATGATTGTTGCTGTTGGGCCAGTATTTTTTCTTTTATACAAGGGAATTCAAGGAATCATCGAAGCTTCTGACAGTGATAGAGAAAAAGAGAGGAGGATGTTAAAGTTTTACCAACCATAAGTTGAAATAGTATTGCTACTATGCATTACTTTGTCATTTGTATAGCACTGGACAAAGGCAGTTAGATAATGATAATGACCCAGATTCATGCTCCTTTCATATTATCTCTTGATTTGCTTCCCAAGGCTCAGCATTGATGGTGCTGGAGTTTGTCTTACCGCTTTTTCAAGAGCATTGATGGTGCTGGAGTTTGTCTTACCGCTTTTTCAAGTGGCAATGGCTTATATGCCTCATGGGTTACCAAAAAGATTGGATGTTGTTGCTAAACGATGATTAAATCGCTCGAACCTGCTTTGTAGTTCTATGATTTGACCCAATTCAGTTATCATATGCTTGGAGTTGGATTATTGTGGATGTCTTTGTGGATTTTAGTTGTGATTGGAGCTTTGTTTATTACCTTTCCTCCTTTGAACATTATTGCATCGGTGTTGAGATTGGCTTGGACTGCACAAGTTATGAGGCATGTCATTAATTTGACAGTCAGTGAGGTAATTGCTCTGGATTATCTTTGAGTAATGCAATCTAGTACTGAATTTTGTTTAAGAGCTTTAACTGGAATCTTGGAAGCGCTTGTTTAGGTTCTATTTGTGCCAGCTATTGAAGAATTGATAATCATCACTTGGGGTTTGATTTTGCGTGAGGGAGAGGATGAGTTCATGTTTGCTTGTGCTCATTGCTGTCTTGGAATTATGGAGTCTACTTTCAGACATGGCAATGATTGGGCCTTTGTACTGGTAATCTCTTTAAAACTGACCCCCAGAAATTTACTTACCTTTTGCTGTGTTTCATTTAAGAAATACTAAACGTAGAAGCAGCACCAACTGTTCAATTTAAGGGGCTCCACTTGAAGTAAAACACACTTATAATCTGGCATTGCAAACCAAATCAGTTTTGCCAAGTTATTGCTCATTTATAAACACTCATGGTGATATTTCCCAGTAGCTGAGTTACCTGCTTTTTGTATTATATGTCAATTAATCATCTTCACTGGTTATGTAAGTCTGTTTCACGTTGTCTTTAGACTCGATTAATTAATGGCATATGGTCAACTTAGACTGATGATTGATCATTGCAGATAGCTGCACATGGAAAAGGATTTGGGCAGGCATCACAAGACGCCAGACAACTCTTTGAAAGACAAGGAATGGAACCCATTGTTGACTCAGACATAACCCAGCTCAATTTGCTTCCTCACAGGAGTATGCAGTGGTTCTATTTGCGATATTGCTGTGGTTGCTTGGACTGCCAAAGGGCATCAAACCTTAACTGCCACTGTCTTGCTCCTGTCTTCTTTAACTGGATACCCCATGGTTGGTGGCTCTTATTTGACAAATATTGATTTATTTGTGATCTCGTGTTTAGATAATGTGATGAACTTGGACATTCTTAATCTTTGACAAATGAATCTTTTTCAACCAGCGTGTTGATTAACACAATTCATTGTTTAATTTGATTTGTCTGACCAGGATTGTCATGGCATTGTCCTGATAACGGTTTTTTATCCTCGGTTACAGTCGCGGTAATAGATTGTGTGAATAAAACCATCAAAGATAATCAAAGCAGGATAAAATCCAGCGTTCCCACAACTTGAGTCAATTCCTGGTCACCCATGAAAGATTTGAGACCATTTTCTACCGCTCCAAACAGTAATGTCAAATTTTATCGCTACTAGTTGCACTTGTCAAAAAAGGCCGAAGCCAACTTAGAAGTCTTCAACAAAGAATAAGGCTAGTTGGTAAATAAAATGATTTGAAAAAAAAATAAAAATTCTTAGCAAATAATATGCTTTCTCATGCCTCTGTTAGTTATTTTTTGTGAGAAAGCCCGACGAAAACCGCACATTGATTTGGCATGAATATGATAGTTTAAGGAATCAAAATAAGAAAATTAAAAAGTTAGGGATCAAGAAGAACTTGACCAATAATTGAGGGTCATTTTACCAACTAGCCCGAAATAAATACAGGGTGGCTGAACCATTCCTTACGTCCTAGCGCGACACCACTCAAATGGTTAAGTTGATGTACGAGGTCTCACTTCTCAAGGCCCAAGCCAATCGACAGGCTTGACATTGACTTAAAGCAGCTTTACCTACGGTTTAACTTTAAGAAATCCATCAACCCCCAATTCGCTGGCTGCCAATCGTGCGTGTTCTTTGACGGAGTCAGAAATCATGTTTCGATCACCATTTTTTATGTGCTGCTTCGTTGCAATCTCTCTTACCTCTGTGCAGCCAGTTGGCCTTGTGTGGACTTTGAACTAACGACAATATTTCTCATAATGTAATGTAAACCTTAATCTCCGTACAGATTGTTAATTTATCTCCCAACAAATTTTCATCAAGAAGTTAGTCAGTATATTGTTTTCTCTTCAACATTTGCAAGCAAGTATATTGTTTTCTCTCGGACATGTATAAATGTACTATATACTTTTTCCATAATAACCGTGGACTTGCTTTATCTATGATAATTTGATCACCTGTACCTACCTTATCTACTGGTACTTCTGAACCTCTATCTACACGTTCCTCTCTCGTGCAATTTTGAGTTAGTGTCTCAGTCAACTTTCTGGAATAAAAAGGCTCTCTTCATTCTGCATCAGGAATTGAAGGAGAGGCCTTCACATTCCTAATTACCCTTCGAAAGAAGGTAGAAGGTTAACTTTTTTGACAGCTAGGACAATATTGGAACTAAGCCAAAGCTGTGGACAATGGCTTAAATGGCGAATACCCGGAAAATCTTTTATTAAGAGTGCAGGCTCAAGGCATAAAGGCGTAAAGGCAATTCCTTATCATTCCTTATTATTTTTCATGACAAGACAGGTGAGAACCTTTTTTTTTTTTTTGGTGATTTGACTTTCATTCGAGGAACATTTAGCTGTTCGTGCCAATGATCATGGTATCGGGCCATAACTGGTGCTGCTGTTTTACTCTCACACATGATGTTTTCATTCGTAACTTTTGTTGTCATAGCAATGATATTCAATTGATTGTTTGATGCTAAAATTTTTCTGCGTTATTTATATTAAATGACATGGTCCTTGAGCACTTGGCTTACTGCGCAGGGATACCTGCATGCATGATTGACCTTCGATCATTCCTTTAATTGCAGAAGAAGTGGAGGTATTTCTGTTCCTGGCACTCTCTCTCATGTTGTTCTGCTCTTTTTTTTTTTCGTTTCATGTTTTAGCATTGAATTCTAAACCTTTGGAGTTCACTTTATCCTTGCTTTGTCAAACATAACAGTACATCAAAAGCAAGCTCCATAGAAGCACAACTAATCTATAAGAGGAGATTGTCGTCATGCTATTGAGGGGAGTAGAGAGCCCAGAACTCACAAAAAATATGAGTTATCATAGACTAGAGGATGAAGATTTGAGCCCATTTTCTACCGCTCCAAACAGTATTTTCAAATTTTATCTGCTACTAGTTTCACTTAGTAAAAAAAAAAAGGCCGAAGCCAACTTAAAAGTCTTCAACCAAGGATAAGGCTAGTTGGTAAATTAAATGATTTGAAAAAAAAAAAATTTCTTCGCAAATAATATGCTTTCTCATGCCTCTGCTTGGTATTTTTTTTTTTTGCGAGAAAGCCCGACGAAAACCGCACATTGATTTGACATGAATAAGATAGTTTAAGGAATCAAAATAAGAAAATTAAAAAGTTATGGATCAAGAAGAACTTGACCGATAAGTCTGGGTCATTTTACCAATTAGCCCGAAATAAAATAAAGGGCGGCTGAACCATTCCTTACGTTCTAGCTCGACACCACTCAAATGGTTTGAAGTTGATGTACGAGGTCTCACTTCTCAAGGCCCAAGCCAATCGACAGGCTTGACATTGACTTAAAGCAGCTTTACCTACCGTCCAACTAACAAATCCATAAATCCCAAATTCGCTGGCTGCCAATTGACGGAGTCAGAAATCATGTTTCGATCACCATTTTTTATGTGCTGCTTCGTTGCCAACTCTCTTATCTTTGTGCAGCCAGTTGGCCTTGTGTGGACTTTGAACTAACGACAATTCACAAGGCCCCCATCATAATGTAATGTAAATTAGGAATATATATATCATCAAAGATGTGATATGATACATCTTAATTTGTTAGACATGGATGTTAACGAGCTGTGGGCCTTCAAATTCCTCAGCATTCGACATGTTATTAAGAAATTATTAATATGAATGAATTTTTGTTTTCACTTTGACGAATCACTTGTTCTTACCTCAAGTAATAATTTAGCTGCAATTGCTGACTGAGTTAAGATCTGTTTATATCATTAATTATAATAAGTGTCGAATATAAAGAAAATCATTAATGTGCCTTTTAATTAGCTGATTTCATATATACATATTCACTTTATACAACCATATTAATTCTTACAAATTATATTGCACACACATATAAAATCTGATTTTAACCTGACAAGCTCTAGCGTGGGGGGATAAAATCCGTATAGAAAAGAGGCTTCATATCACCATTTATTAAAAATTTGTCATATCACAGTTATCATTATACGAAATTACCAGAGCATGGATTTTTGTGTATGGATCAATTACAGATAGTGGATATTATGCACCAACAAGTTGATGTAAAAGCTTCTCCAACTTCAACGAGTTGGAGAGGGAGTTATTTAACGATTTGATGACAATTCTTCTGAAGACGGTAACGAATCCATGAATATTTTTTTTCCCCTTACACACACACACACACACACACACACACACACACACACATATATATATATATAGAGAGAGAGAGAGAGAGAGAGAGCAAACTCAATGATTTAAGTTTGTCTCAGTTGTTATCGATATAGAGGTTGACTTGTTTGTTTATTTACTTAGGATGCTCGTCAATTCTGGCTAGATTTGTATATGGATCCAAGTGTTTATCTCGGATAGAAATTTTAAATCTAAGGGTTGATGAAATCTCAGGTTTAAGCTGATATATTTCATAAGCTAAGTCCTCATTTTTCATAAATATATGGCAGCTAGTCCTTGACTTAGATTCTATTTTGTGTTATAGTTGAACTGATTTTTTATTAAATTTTAAATTTTGAAGTTTTAAATTAATTTTTTAGTGTTTTTGTATTATTTTAATAGGCCGCTAATATAAAAAATAAATTTTAAAAAATAAAAAAATAATAATCAATTTCCTAATAAAAACTACTTTAAAAAATAACATTTATTTCACTCTCAATAAGCCTAAAACCTAATATCAGGGCTCGAGGTTTTCTCTCAAAAGATACATAAATGGAGATGATCCCACAAGTACATGTTTCGTAGTGCCCCGCATGATGTACACTATTGGATTCTACCTGTATTTAACACTTTTTGTTTATTTCTGAAAGGTAGGTTAATATATTTACTGAATCATAGTTTTTTATACTTAGATTTTAATATTTTATAGAACTTAAAAAAACTATAATTAAATTAGTCTCTTGCATTTTTGAAAACATATAAATAAATTTCAACCACAATAAATTAAAACTACCCACACATAAATAATCTTTCAGTATCTAGTGATTGGTAATATGAATATGAAGCTCAAATATATTTACCAATTATTAAAGCTAGTAAAAATAACAAATGCTAAAGATCCTGCTATTTCATATATATATTTAACATCGATCGTTAATTTCTTTGTCTAGTTTGTTTCTACTAGGTAACTGTTACTTATATATATATATATATATAATGTTTAGTATTATTAATAAAAAATAAAATAAAATTTGAGCAACATAACCTGAAAGCAACCGTACGTGTCGTGGGAGAAGAGACTTTGAAACACCTGCCACTTGAGAAAGATAGGTTTTCATGGCCTGCGACAAGTACAAAATCAGAAACCCTAATTGTATCCGAAACGCCACTTAACCCAGACCGCAAGTATAGTTACCCTACCGCATTAATCAGTGGTAAAGACTTTTCAAATTAAAGTTGGAACTGACTTGCGGTAATTTTCTACAAATTCAGCCAAGACTTCTTGGAATTATTGATTCCTCATCATTTCATTTACATTTTCATGAGCGACCAAAACGCGTTTTGAGTGATATAACACAAGGGTTTCGCAGCAAGATCGAAGCTACGTGCCCTCTCTCTCTCTCTCTCTCGCTCTCTCTCAAATGTATATGACCCACAGCATATGTACGGAGGGAACACGACCACACTGCATGTTGCCCGTTACATATCAAGCAGGACCCATCTGAGTAGTTAATCCTCTTTCAGCGGACTTTTCCGACCCTACCAAGTTCATTTTCTTCTTGCTTCTAACAAACCAAAAATCCTCTCAGCTTCCCTTCAGTTTCTAGTCCCAGAAAAGTTGCCTTTAGACACAAAAAATTAAGATGTTCAAGAGAAACAACTCGCAGTTGATCAAAGCTTCAAAACAAAACATGACCACACACCGTCAAGGGAAATTGATCTGTTGCTGTTTGCTGAAACCGCCAAGTTCTGATATGGATACCAAGAATGAGGAAATTAGTACAGGATCCAGAGATTTGAGAAACAGATGTGGAGAGAGGTATCATAGATCAGGAGGGAAAATAACCCCTACAACTTCTATACTTGATGGATCTAATGTTTATGGCAGAGAGAAGGACATAGAGGTCGTTCTTGGATGGTTACTGAAGGGAGAAGCAGCAACCAATGGTAGGGTTTTTGCGGTAGCTATAGGTGGGAAGGAAGGGGTCGGCAAGACCACTCTAGCTCAGCTTGTGTACAATGATGACACAGTGGTCAACGCTTTTGATTTGAGAGCTTGGGTTTTTGATAATTCAAAAGACTTTGATGTTGTGAGCATAACAAGAACAATCCTGCTGAGCGTTACTGACGCTTGCAATTGTAGTGATAATTTGGATTTGCTTCAGGTGAGGCTAAGAGAGAAACTTTCTGGAAAGAGCTGTTTAATTGTGCTAGATCATGTTTGCGATCTGGACTATCAACGATGGGATCTTCTATGCCAACCCTTTGCAGGCTCTGAAGTTAAAATAGTTGTGACCACGCGAAACAACAGCATCCCATCAATCATGGCTGCCGTCTCCACTCACCATCTAGAGGTGTTAACAGATGTCGATTGTCTGTCAATGCTTGTAGACCATGCGAAGGCAAAATCAAAGTTTGACACAGACCCAAAGCTTCAAGCAATTATGGAAAAAATAGCCAGAAAATGTAAAGGCTTACCACAGGCTGCAAAACATTTTGGGGGCAGGCTGCTTTCTACTCACTATACCGAATGGGAGAAGATATATATGAAATTGTGAGATATACGAGGACAAGTGGTAAACAATGGGTAATTAAGATCAGTAAAAGGTAGGTAATTATTTGTAATAGCATAATTAATTAAGCAGTATTTCCTTAAACAAATCTGGGGCTCTTGATTAACCAGCTAGCACAGGCATCATTAACAACTGAAGGAGGACCTTATGCAAATTTCAGGACCCAGTATGCACATACCAGAAATAGATTTCGTTAATTTCCGTGCTTGCACTTTCCTATTTAGTTTTACAGGCACAATTTGTTCATTTCTACTGCTAGTAGCCTTTTACTTGTATGATAATCTGCACTAAGAAATAAATTAATGGTGGAAAATCCTAGCTTCTAATTTATTGTTACTGCTTTACTGCTAACATATTGTTATTTCTATTAGTTTGCACCAAATTGATGGTACTGAGGTGAAAAGCAACCCACCTCATGATTTGAGCAGTCTTTACCTCTTTGGACAACTCACTTCATGTATCCTAGGGTGGAAAGAAACCATATTGCATGACTTTGGGATTGGATCATCTTCTCTCCCATTTTAAGGAGATCACTTCTGCAATTGTTCCACCTCTCAAAAGGACTGACAATTTGACAAGGATGATTTAGTTATGTTGTGGATAGGCCGAGGGTTTTTTACTGTCACCAATGGATGTTTTTGTTCAAGTCATGATTCTTTCAGGTATCAAGTGCTCCCTGTACATCAACAATTGTGGGTTCTAAGTTCTAATTAACCAGCCTCCTCGGTGGTCTTGCTAAATTTTGACTGGCAACATAAAGTTTTATCCCAATACTGAAGATGATGTGTTAGGTAGGTTTTCTATACATAGAAAGTCTTGCATAGTTTTCTATTTTTCGTTCATCCATTCATCACAATGGGCAAATAAATAAGGCCTCACAACTATTTTGACTGCTTCTATAAGCAGAAAGAATTGTAGTCTCCATGATGGCATTATTCAGGCTTGATTGGTGGTAGGGGTTGTAGCTATATAGGTTCAGGTTTGTGATAAGATTTATTAGTTTACATATATAGATGGATATATCATTTCTTGAACACAGGCATAGTCTTGGCTGTTCATAGAGCATATCTGCACTACCTAAGTTTAGGGTTAATTATTTTATGGAGTATATATGTCTCAGAAATTAGTTCTATGTATATGTTTCCAATAAGATCAGTTTCCTCCTGTTGGTGATCATGCACGCATAGTACTGATCAGAACATGGACCGGTATTTTTTTTTTATAAGCCAAATTCTTTTAGAACAACTGGACGAAGGATGGTTAGTGACTGGAGCAATGAACAACTGGTCCATATTGCTCTTTACTTATGTGGTTACTGGAAGGAATTTGGCAACAGATTCTTCAGTTTTGTGGCAGCAGTAGGATGGTTAGTGACTGGAGCAATGAGTTTTGCTGGACGAAGAAACACTTGCAGAAGCAAGTTTTGCAGTCTACTGTCACGAGACTTGCCTAGTGCATTTTGGTGTTCCTATGTTGCTGCTTCTCGTTTTATGGTTATTTTAACTGTTGCAATGAAGCTTTGTCATTAATTAAGAATTAAGAAAAACTCTAAAAACCATGGGAAAATGTACGGTCCTCCATACCACTGTTAAACAAGGAATATGTCCTTTTTTTTATTACTCTTGTAACCTCATGACAATTAAAGCATATTTATTAAAAAAATCAAGATTCAAAGAAAATGGAGTAAAATAAAAAAATAGCAAAAACAAATGTTTTTATAAACTTAGAACTAAACATAAAATGATTGGTCTTTTAACTTTTCAAATTATAAAATTTCAGTTATTTATAATTAATGAAATTCAATTTTAGTTTTAAATTTTATTTTATTTTTATTTTTTGAATCCAGGTTTGATAAATAAGAGATAAAATGTTCAGATTTCAATGATAGAGATAGAAAGTCTTAGTTGAGACGGATCCCAACTATAAAATAAGTGGTTTTTATATCAATGAGTTTCTTTTGATGATAAAAATTTATACAAAGTGTTTTTTTCCCTTAAACTTGTTTCAAATGGTAGATTTGAAATAAAAAATAATTTTTATTTCAGGTTGATTATAGGTTTTTGAGTCGATTTTTGGGTTGTTAGAGACTATAAAAATATTTCACAAAATGTTTAAGGTGTTCTTTAAGTTTTTTTTTTTTATATTGAAATATGATTGAAAATGAGTTTCTATTGGTCTGAAATAAACTTGAAATTTAGATTGTGTAAGTAAAGCGTTGTCTATTAATTTTTTTCAAAGCATCAAGGAGCTACCCTTAAAAAAATTAAAAGAAGGGTCACGCGAATGGGCTCCTCTAAGCCATGTTTTTTATTTTTTTTTAACTAAATACTAGGTATGCAATCATCTAAATAAATGTATTGATAACCATTTATATAAATAAAAGAAGTTGCTAATAATAACCAATAAACAAACTATAAAAATAAGACTTTCATTTAATTGTGTTTATTAAATTTATTTATTTAAATAAATAAAAGATAAATAAACTCTAAAAAACTCATAGCTTAAACAAATGAAACTAATTGAATAAACTCACACTATAAAAAATATTATGCAAGGCTAAACACGATAACAAAATATAAGGAATGTACATCTACCAATATGATGGAAAGATATAAAAAAAATCTTGAGTGAACCCAATAACCAACCCATGTTAACAAATCAAACACATGATCAAGGATATGAAATTAGGATGACCTTACAAATAAGAAATAAAAAAAATACCAGTAAAAATCATATTTGAAAAAAATTCTTTTGAAAATACACTAAAGTTAACTCAGTCTAATCTTTGAAATCTATGACCTGAGTTATGAGATCGGTATGACCCAATTAATGACAAGCCCAAAAAAACAAAGAAGCAATATTCATAATCAAATAAATATTGAAGAATAAAATTAAAAAAAAAGTCAATAAAAAAATAATGCAAAACAAAACAAATAGCAGTTAAAAGAATTAGAACTAAATTCAACATAAAATTAAATGTTTAGGGATGAAATTGAAAAAGACAAACTAATTAAGAAAATGATTAAAAAATAGTAACTAATTAAAATAATTAGGACCAAATGGATTTAAAAATAATCAATCAAGAAAATGATTCAAAATAATAAAAAATAACAATTAAAAGAATAAGAAATGAATTTTAAAAAATTAAAAAAAATCAAAATACCAAGGATGAAATCAAAAAAATAATCCAATTAGGAATAATAATTATAAATAAAAAAAATTAAAATTAAAAAAAGAATGACCAAATCAAAAGAAAAAAGAAACTAAAAGGTTAATATAATTTTTTACATGGCCAACAAGCAATCCGAGAAAAAAAAAAAGAAGGAAAGGAAAGAAATAAAGAAAAGCAAACTTGCTCTAAATAAGACACACCTACCATATATACGCTAATTATGAAGAAAAAGGATGCTAAGATGAATCTAATGATGTAGTGAAATCACTATTTTAATTCTTCAAAGCCAACTGCATGCGCTGCTTAAAAACGTCTAACGCATGCAAGACACTCATCAATAATTTCTAATTCTCTCTCTTTTTTTTTTTATTTGTACAAAAGAAAAAATGCTCCTATTGATAAACAATACTAATACAAAAACCATTATAAAATTACAACCAACCCCTTGAAGTCAAGGCTAAAAAATTTGAATGGCAAAGATAATGGAGTAATCACACTGTTCATTAATTTGTAAAAAAATAAAAATACCCTTAAGACTAAACAACAATAATAAAAAATTATTATGAAATTACAATCAATTCCCTAAAAGCCAGGGCTAAAAAATTTTAATGGTAAGGATAATTGAGCAATTCAACGGTTCATTAAAAAAAAATAAAAATTACTATACAACCACTAGATTAAAGTTTTTTACTATTAACTTTTTTAAGGGCAGTATGATAATTGTACTACAATAAAATTTAAAAGACACTATTAACCTTAAATAAATAAATAATGATAAATTAACCATGTAAAAAGACTATTTTACCTTTTAAACAAAGCCTTATAAATAAAAAAATGAAAAATAAGAAGATAATTTCACTTTAACCCTCAGGATATATTTTACTATAAATTCAACTAACTTAAAACACTTGCATAATTTAGATTTTTTCTAGTTATAATTAATAGCAATGTGATTAGTACTTAAAAGTGTATTTTTATCAAGGTTTTATGTTATCATTTTGAACTTGAAGTATCAATAACTCCTTAACTAAAGCATGTTTTATAATAATATATCTAATAATATAAGATACCTTTAATTTGTGGTAAATGTTCATTTTAAATGCAGACCTATCACATAAATAAAAGGATTGATTGATGACTTTAAGAACTTAAATTGCAAGGGCAAAAGATGACCAAAAGTAGAAAAGAGATGTCGGTGCATTCCAAATCGGAACACTATTCGGTAATTGGGTCATATCTAGAGCTATAGATCTCAGATTTAGGTCTACTTTATATGGATATAAAGATAAGACATAGGCCTATAACTTTCATATGCAGCCCAAGATTTGAAAAGGCCATTTTCAAGTCTAAATTGTAGTAAAAACAAAAAGTCTGAATCTGTCTTCCAGCCCGAGCACTGTTCAGTGTTTGACCCATATCTGGAGTTCTAGAAGTCCAAATGAGCTGAATTTTTTACACAAGAAAGCCGAGATAATTTTATACAACTTTTATGTCTAATGACTCTTATTTTGACATTATCAATGATGTTTTGGGCAGACAAGAGAAGATAAAGATTGTCACCAAGTCAAGAGTTGGTCACCCACTCATCAATTAGTCATCAAATCAATAGTTTCTAATTTTAGCCTATAAAAGAAGGCATTTGCCATGCATTTAAATATCTTGGTTTCCAGATCAAGATCATGCTCTTGCTTTCTCTCTTTGTATTTTTTGTAATGTTTATGGTTTGCTTTCATTAATATCAAGTTTATGCCTTTCATTTCCTTTCATTTACTTAGCTAACTTTTATCTTATTTATGTTCTTATTTTATTTATTTTTTTTCTTTTATTATGTTTAGCTAAGTTTGTTATGTCAAGGTGAAAAGGTTACACTAATGGTGTAAGAATAAGTATAATGTAAACTTAATATGGACTTTAATGTTTGATACTAACATGTTTTATATTTGTTATCTTGTTTACTCTTTAATACTTTGCTTGTTAAATGACTAATCTTGATTTATGTTGTATAACACTTGGTACAACAAATGCTTGGCACTTTCATAGCCCATAATGTATGGTATAACCGACACCTGAGCTATGAAAGGAACTTGATTTGTTGTTAACATAAGTTATAATCATGAATGCTTGATGAGATTTACAAGTATTAGCATTAATTGAATAAGATGACTAATGTAATCATGTTAACAATCTATAATCCAATTGGAACCTTCTTTATATGTGGTTTCCAATTGAATAATAAGAGTTTATATTATACTTGTTTGACATACCATTAGTGGAATCTCTAACCTTGACAATTTTTATTATCATTGTTGTTATTGTTTTTGTTGCTATTATTGTTGTTATTGCTGTTGTTGTTATTTATAATTGTTGTTTATAATTTGTACAATTAACCTCCCTATGGTTCGATTGTGGTCTTGCCGGGTTATTTATTACTTCGACACTCTTGTATTTGGGATAAGACATCAATCTTTTAGTCGTGTCAAGTTTTTGGTGTTGTTGTCGGGGAGGTATGTTCTAAATTATAATAGTTATTTTATTTTCTCTTTTTATTTTTCTTGTATATAACTTTGTTTCTTTTCTCTTGTTTCTTCTTCTTTTGTTTTCTTCTTCTTTTTATTCTATTCCTACACGTGCATGAGCGTGTGGTCACGTACATCAAGTGGTAAACTTTGTAGGGTATCCTTATCATTTTCAAAAAATATGGCCGAAGAAGATAATCAATTACTTCATAATTAGAATAATGAGAATAACCGTGCTAGAACACTTAGAGACTATATGAATCCCACAAGAACAAGTGCACCATCATGCATAGTTTTTTCTCCCGATGCATCTCATTTTAATTTTAAACCAGATATTATTTAACTTCTACCTTTTTTCATGGCTTAGAATTGGAAAATTCATACTTGCATTTAAGGGAATTTGAGGAGGACTGTAACATATATAACAATTTAAATTGTAGCATAAACACTATTAGATTAAAGCTTTTTTTATTTTTCATTAAAAGATAAAGCTAAAACATGGCTATAAAATTTGAGACTAGGATCCATTCGTGCTTGGGATGAAATACAACAACAGTTTTTAAAAAACTTTTTTCCATCTCATAGAACAAACTTTTTCAAAAGACAAATCACCACTTTCACTCAAAAACAAAGAGAAATATTTTATCAATGTTGGGATAGGTATCGACACTTGCTTAATACTTTCCCTCATCATGGTTTTGAAACATAGAGATTGGTTTCACATTTTTATAAAGGGTTAACACCTAAAGATAGGCAAATTATTGAATTGATGTGCAATAGAACTTTTAAAGATTAAGACCCTGATAAAGCAATGGAGTACTTAGACTTGTTAGCTGAAAATGCTCAAAATTAGGATACCGTGGGGACTTATGAGGCACTGAGTAAAACTCAACCTCATACATCATGGAGGTTGTGTGTCAAATATATGAAACAAATAAACACTCAACCAGTAACTATCAAACCTTAACTTCTTTTAAGGAATGTCTTCATGAACAAGCTCATATTTTAAACAGTTTCCAAAGGGCCAACCATAATCCATACTCCTAAACATACAACCCTAGTTGGAGAAATCACCCAAATTTCAGTTGGAAGAGTGAAAACAACAATGTACAAACTTCACAACCACCATTTCAAGCACACCACAATTTCCAAAATTCTCATGGATATGCACCTCCTTATGCTCCACCTCCTAGAAGAAATCTTGAGGAAACATTGCATGCATTCATTGAAAAGCAAGAGACAATCAATACTCAACTTGCTCAAAACATGACAGATTTTAAAGATACTCTTGCAAAATTAACATCTACTCTTAGTTTTCAAGAGAAAGGTAAGTTTCCATCTCAACCACAGCAAAATCCCAAGGGGCAATACAATGCAAATGGAAGTAGTTCTGGAAGTCAAAACATAGATCAAGTTAAATCAATTATCACTCTTTGTAGTGGTAAAGTTATTCAAAAATTAATTATTGAACCTTGTGAGAAAGATGATAAGTCAATCTCTGAGGGTAAGGAAGGGGTTGAATATGAACATTGCAAAAAAAAAAAGACTGATTCCCCACTAGCACTTCTATTTCCTCATGCCATGACCAATAAGGAAAAAATCAAGGATGAAAAAAGCACAAAAAATGTTGATGCAGATCTTTTATCAAAAGTGGCAATAGATTCGACACCCGACATCACACCAATTGATGATTACTTTCCTGATGAATCCTTACTTTCTCTTAGTTCAATACCTTTGTTTGCTAAAAATATCAATTTTTTTGCTTCAAAATTTTTGCCAGCTCGCTGGAGTATGAAGATAAAAGAAATGTTTTGAGCAACGTGCAAAACTTTTATTGGGATGACTCTTACTATTAAATATTTCAAAGATGCATTCCCAACAATGAGGTAAGTAATGTCATTAAATTTTATCACTCTAAGGCACGTGGGGATCATTTCTCATAAAAAAAGTTGTAGAAATCTTACAAATTGGATTTTACTAGCCCACCATATTCAAAGAATCACATACATTCCGCAAAACTTGTGAAAATTGTCAAAAAGTGGGATTTATTTCAAAACACAGAGAGTCTTTAGATAATTTTCTATTTACTCTTAAGTCTCATCATAGTTGAGATAAGTATCGTGCAATTCATGATTTATGACCCCATTTTCATAAAGAACATAATCAACTTAGTCTTGGAAATCTAACTAAAAAAGACCCTGTTTGCTAGTTTTTAAGAAAACTGGATGGGAAGCTTATCCTCTACCCATAGAGGGCGTTTAAGCCCTTCTTAGACGTAAAACCAAGGAAAGATGTGAGTCACAATCACAACTACAATTTAAGTTTTAGTTTGTAAAAACTTGTGTCTTTTGGTTTTATTAATAACATAATATTTGTGTTTTGTTGTTTCTTATATTTGTTTAAGTGCGTTTCAAGTTTGTCAGTGTTCGGTGTTTCAAGTGATGTCATCTATATTCTATCTTTCTACCTTAGAACATTGAGGACAATGTCTCATTTTGGTTGGGGGGAGAGGGTAGTAGTTTTAAAAAAAAATAATTAATTGTGTTTTCTATTTCATAAAGCATATGTAAAATTATTGTTACTATGATGACAGAGTAATAAAGATCTTTTTATGACTCTTGAGACGCATCTTAGTAACCATTATTAATAAGGTCTATCATAATATTTCTTGAAATATTCAGGTTTACAAACTCTCGCATTACTATCACTTAATTCTGCTCATATACTTATTTAACATGTATTCTTAAACCTTAATTTACACACACACACACTTTAACATATAATTATGGGTTGCATATTAGATACTTTGCAGCAGCTTGATTCAAATCTTTGGGAGTACTATCAAAGTCGGCTAATGCTACACTTGACATGGTCGAGTTTCTCTAACCTAGGAGAGTTGGTAGGAGCATCAGACCCACTCCACAAACTACACAAGTATATGGATGGATATGACATAGGATAGCCCAACCTGCCACACTTTAATTTGGACACTAAGCCCATTTAGGTCTATCTCATTCTTATTTTATTTATTTAGCCCATTTAAGTCTACTCATTATTATTTTATTATTTATATTAAACAATTTAATTTGATAGGCCAAACCTAATAGTAGGATGTTTTAGAATTTGCTATTTATATATTCTTCTGTTATTTTATGAGATAGATGTTATAATTAATGAAAATATTACAGACTTTATATATCTTCAATTCTCTTTTTTTTTTTAAATTTCTTTCTTTCTCTAAAACTTTTTACTTTTTTATTTTATTTTTATTATTTATTATTCCGCATTATCTACCTCCAAACCTGATTTCACTTGAGATCTGGGGTTGCGATAATCTAGAAGGGAACCTGCCAAAGTGGAACTTGCAAAGTCTCGCCTTTCTTAGAGATTTTAGCATAGCTGGTGGATGTTGACTGTGTAACCTTCTCAGAAGAGGAGTGTCTGGTTCCTACAACTCTTAATTACTTCCGTTTGGATTGGAAGACTTCCAAATTTGGAATCTCTATCCATGCTCCGGAGTCTTGTATCTCTAAAGAGCTAGAAATTGTTGATTGTCCTAAATTGAAGTCCTTGCCTAGGGAATGCCTATGTCGCGCACAAGGAAGATTCAGCATCAGGGATCGTCTGTTACTGACACAGCGCTGCTCCAAGGAGAAAAAAGTGTACTGGCCATTGATATCCCACATCCCTTGTGTGGAGATAATTGATGGCTATGACATTTAAAGATTTATGGGGTTGCTTGTTACAGTGTCTCTTTCATATACACTATAAAATGTATTCCTTCTGTAATCAATAATATTTTGAATTATTGAAAAAACGATATTGTTCTGTTTCTGACTTGCTGTGAATCGTGTATAGCTTTAGTTGTAAAGGAAAATAATTTTTCATGGCATTCAGTCAAGTTGTTTAGGTAATTGATTATCACAGCAGGAGTATAGCTTCCTGCCCAAAGAATTCTGGCTTGTTAACGAACAAAAGGAAAGTGAAAACAAGCCTGTCAGACTATTGTTTCCAGAAGTGAAACAAAGAATTGCAAGCTTACGTAACAAAAGAAATTAGGCACTATGTTTTGACTTCGGCTATGGGAAAGTTGCCAGCAAGGAAGTGACTGATCAATGAAAGTGCTCTCACAGGCTGGATGCTTGGTACCATATGCCCAGCCCCTCTTACAGTTGCGAGTGTCAAGTCCCCTTTGTATACTTGTACATACCCACCAACCTGGAATAGTATGAAAAAAAGCAGTTCAATATTGAGATCATTACATTCTTAATAAGCATCGTCCATTGTTATGGTACTTGTTTACTTCAGATATTATGATTTAGTGAATGCTGAAGTGGGTAAATTACCTCTTTATCGGAGAACCAAGGATGCCATTGAGTTTTAATAGGAAGGTTCATCTCGTTTATTGAATACTGGGAAGAAGTAACTGGTACCCTTCCGTCTGTATCACCGCTGTACACCATTGAAACAAAAGATCAGTAAGCATACATTCAATCAAAATGGTCTGAACTAAAAAAAAAAAAAGTGTCTCATTGTAATAAAACTGATCTAAAAAAAAAATCCATTTGATCTTAGTGAAAAGTTGTGAGACTTTTGCAAAGTTTGATCCGCATCAGCGAGTGCAAGGGCATTTCACCAACAACTACACGATTATGTTGGTTGTGAATTTACTAACCTGAATACCCATACTCGAAGTCCACTTGCCATGAACTCCTTTAGCAAGGGAAGAACAGTAGAGGCACTATCAACCCAGTTAAAACCGCCGCATGGTTGCCAATCATAAGCAAGTTTGGTCACATTGGCATGCATGGCTTCTTGGACATCCGGTCTATTAAGATAAGCCAACACATAAGAATCGCTGCAGGGATCGAAGTTCATCGGCTGCATCAAAAATCATTCAAGTCAAGTCACATATCCAGAATTACTTATAACTCCGAAATATTTTAAATTATGAGTTTATTTTAGTCACTTTACATTCAAATCATACTTTTTTAAGGTATTTTTTCATGAAAATTAGAGTTGAAGAATTGTGAAATAACTGACCCAAAAATAAGTGAAAACCTGAACGAAGTATATATATATATTTTTAAGAACGTTCATTCACTTACTGAGGTCTTCTTTGGCTTGGACGTGAGATTACTGTTGAAGCATGAGGGGCCATAGATGTTGTAAATGTCAATGACACTAACATCTGTATCTGCTTTGTCCATGGCTTCTTGGCACTCTTTATATAAACTACCGGCACTTGAGAAATTACAGTAGTGTTGAATTTTACGTAGGTTCTCATTTGAAGTTATAGCATGTGTTCCAAAGAAGTCATACATCCCTTGCATATCGGTATGATCATTGATCACAGAATTTCCAATCTGCACCAAAGAGATGTAATAAAATATTTCTAACAAATTGACTGCAATGCTGGAAAAAAAAGATCTTCAGGTGTCGAAAGATTTATTTATCTAATAACGTAAGCTTCTGCGATGGATGAGAGTTCTATGAATTATGTGCAAGCTGTTTGATATCAAATAACTACCCTGCTTTAAAAAACGAAGTTGCTAAACGAAGGTCAAAGACATTAATCAGGTCATGACTGGTATCAAATAATTTCTCTGCTAAGAAGAAAATAAGCTGATACGTGAAAGAGAACGGAAGAAATAGTTTTATGTATTAAAAATGAAGAAATTAGAGGAGGGGAGACACACACCATGATTCCTTTGAGGTTGACGACACTCCTCTTAGCCTTCTTATTATAATGAAGAATACTATCTGCAAGTTGAGGCACGTAGTGTCCCGCGTAGCTCTCTCCGGCTATGTAAAAATCCCTGTCTTTGTATTCGGGAAATCTTTCCAACCAATTTACAAGGAACATATAATTTTGTGCAGCTGTATCTCTATCTCCACTAGTGTAAGTGTTGTCCGATGTTGCATTAGAGTATGAAAACCCTACCCCAGCAGGGGACTCCAAGAACAAAACATTTGCAACTTAAAAGGAGAGGCTTGAGTTAGTTTATGAAAAATTCCCGAGGAAGACCAACCTCGTTTCGAAAATCATTCAATTGAAAGAAAGAAAGATAAAACATACCCTTATTCCATGAATACTTGTTTCTGTAAAGAGTTTTCCCATTGCTGTGTACACGAAATGGTCCAAGCTCTTCCATTGCCCCATATCCCAGTGATGAACAGCCTGGGCCTGCGTTCATATGAAGCAGTTCTCATTTATTTTTTTAAATTAAGCAAGCTCGTAAAGATAATTTTTTTTGAAGGTAGTGTATAATATTATAATAATGGTTATTTTTAAAAATAATTTTTATTTAAAAATATATTAAAATAATTTTTTAATTTATTTTTAATATTAACATATCAACATAATCTAAAAAAATAAAAATAATATTAAAAAAACATAACTCGAAAGCAAAATAAATATTATCTAACCGGAAAAAATAAATACTATATTTAAATTAAATAAAAATTTATTTAAAAAATAATTACCACTACACTATCATTAATCTTACATGAATCATGTTTTACATGAACCATGCTGTATATATATTACTAAATATACTTCCACGCATATAAGAGTCGTGACATATGTCATATTTTTTTATCTGGTCTCAAATATGAAAAAGAAAAGAATAAAAAGAGGAATAACAAAATTAAGGTTCTAATTAAGAAATAACATGGACGGTCAAGTTGATTTTTTTTTAATGATTTGCAAATAGAATTTTTATGTTAAACTTATAATTGATAGATACTAAAGCGTGGATGAAAAATTATATGCGAATTTTGTATGAAAAAAATATTTATACAACATCAATATTTCTTAGGCACTCAATCTGTTTCCAAATGAAGCAACAAGTAAAGAACACGAAGTCTTTTGAAGATGATGGAAATGACAATTGAAAATAGGGTAAAGAGCAACAAATTACCTCCATTTAGCCAAAGAAGAAGAGGCAACGCCGACTCCTTTGAATGTTGATCAGCTTCAACAAAATAATAATACAGTGCTGAACCTGCAGATTCATTAACAGTAACATAACCACCGTATTGTGAAAAGTTGACCTGGGGTTGTCCGGGCAACATTTTGATTCTATCTTTCTCTTTTGATCCCTTTTGACGAGGATGAACTTCTGATTCATCTAAAAGCATATCCATCACCTCAAATTGGTTCGTATCAAGCACCTCGAAAGGAACTGTATCAATTCTGGAATCTCTACTATACTTGGCTTTGTAGAGATTGTCAAGTGCTTCGCCTTGGTTCTTGGGGCCAAGACTTTGAGCTACAGAACGTGAAAGAGTTACAATGAAAACAAGAAGCAAACAAGGTATCTTTCCCATCGTGTTTTGCTTTCTCCCTCTCCTCAAAACATAAAAAACCGAGAAAAAAGAAAACGGAAAGCAAGAAAAGGTTCAGGGGGCTTGGTTTTTGGACATCTTTTTTTCAATTTTTATATGATATTGTAACTGGAATAACCTAGCATGAGACTACAAGGAGAACCCACGGCTGAGAGATGATATTCATTGACCGTTTCATTCAATTCCAGATCCTATTTATGAAACCTTAATTTTCTATTTGGAAACAAATATCCATCCCTTTATATAATTTGTTTTCTATAAATATAATTAGCCACTATCATTCTAATAAATAGCAACAATTTATGGAGTGCAAGAGATTTTAGGGTGATTAGTGGTATCCTATAAATAAATTCTAGGTTTGATGTTAATGGTGCTTGATATATATGGATATATAATCAAATCTTATTCTAGAAAGAGATCCAAATAATCAAAAGAGAAAAAAAAGTCAGGAAGATCGATCGTGGAATATGAATTTATCATGCTTTTCAAATAATGTAGCTATGACTAATGCAGGAAATCAAGATCACTCACATAAAAAATCCTAGTTTCCAATGAAAAAAACTAATAAAAAACAAAATTCTAAAATACTAGTTTTTTTAAAAAATCACCCAAAAAAAAATTCACAGGGCTTTTTAGAAATTATTTTTTATTTAATTTTTTATCCTAGTTTCCAATGAAATTAAATTATTTAATTATTTAATTTACTTTCCTATAAACATGAGCCGCCTAATTAACCGCAAATGACTGTGATTCCTATTAATATTTATTTTATTCTTTGTGATAAGATGGATAACAATAGCAGAGCCCGATTCCACAGTTAGTTTCTGAGATCCCTTTGACCAGGTTAATAGAATGTTAGCGGGAAAGACATCCTCGTACTTTTCTCTGATAACGTTAGGTTCTCTCAGCTTCGAAATTCAGGTGTTTGACCATTGTTCCTGGAACTGAAAGGATGCGAGTTTCCAGGTGCTTGTGCATGTCTTGATAAGACCGACTAGTATTGTTTCGGGTCCCGCAGCCATTTGCGGTTCCATTTTCTATTTTTCTGAGAAAAATACTAATATCTCCTTGTAAATACTGGTAACCTTCAAAAGGTCCCTAAAGATAAAAACCAATTCAATAAAATCCTTTAATTTACTCTCTGAAAGCAAATGTCTAAGATGTCCTTCACCCCTATTTAAGTATTACCAAAAAGAAAAAATCAACAAGGAATTTGAAAAAAAAAAATATCAAATTAAAAGGAAAACCAGATTCTCTATTTATAAACGTGACTGTCAAAATCAAATCACAAGATCTTTTTGTAGTTATCCATCGAATAAAAATCATAATTACTTTCATATACACGAGATCATTGGTACTAATTACATAGTTCAAAAAAATATGGCAACACCAAACATTATAGCATTCACGAGATCATTGGTACGCTCTGAGACCTTTTTTTTTAATTATTGAAACGTTGATGAATTAAATTTGCCTAATTAACTAATTAAATCTATTATGTAGATTATAAGGTTATAATAATTTTATAAAAAATAAATAGAAGTAAATTATGAATCTAACAAAAATTCAAACACCATGTTGTTTGTTGCTAAGACAGACAAGGGATCGTCTAATATTATATATTGAATATTTTTAAAGCTTCTTTTCAAGTATTTTTAGAGTTTTCATTGGCAAAAAAAGTGTTAATAATATACTTACTAAATTAGGAGTAATATGTAAGAAACTTATTCTGTGTTATTTGAGATTTTATATGGTTAATAATTTAAATTTAAATAAAAACAAGATCAATCAATTTTTTAGGTTTTAACAATTTCTTTCAATGTTGGTTTTGTTTTTCTTAATTAGGGATGGGTTGAATTTAATTACATATTAATAATAGAAATATGATACATACACACACACACATATTAAGAATATAATAGTCAATCAAACATTTTTTAAGAGTTCAGTTTTTGTATACAATCAAGGATTAATAATGTAGTGTGAGATATTTTGGACATTTTTCATCGAGAAGAATCATGCACATTACTAAAATAGGTGAATTTAATATTTTTTTCAAGTAAAAGATATATCTTCCATATTCATGTTGTGTAACATTATTTTTATTAGAAACCTATTTGGAGATTATCCATAGAGCAAAAATGCTAGAGATACTTGTTAATTTTTTTAGTAAGACTTTAAAATTTACTATATTTTTATTTAAATTGAAAGAAATAAACTTCCCTTTTTCTAATTAGCCTTATGGAATAGTATTTCTTATAAATATATAAGAAATGATTGTTTGAATAAAATTACAAAGAAATGGATTTAATATCTCGTAGTATCAGGAAGAGGCGTGCCATCAAGGAAGTGCTTGATCAATGAAAGTGCTCTCAATGGCTGATAGCTTGGCACTTGATGCCCTGCCCCTCTCACGGTGGCAAATGTTAAATCTCCTTTATACACTTGTGTGTATCCTCCCACCTACAAAAAAGCAAAATTATTTCATATTTTTTCTGCAATTTCGCAGGACTATTGAATGCTTATTAATTAATCATATATCTTGATAAGCAAGATTATCACATGATGATGATGATGATGATTATATATATATATATATATATATATATATATATATATATATATAGACCATTTGGCTCGAGATTAGAAATATAAATGGGGATAGAATTCCTTTTCTTTTCCTTTTTTACTTTTTTTGTGGCATGAAAATTTCTATTGTTGTTCGTACAAGACTCACGTTTTATTTTTTATGATTTTTTTTCTTGTGAGTTGCGATTAATTTCACAAGATGTATCATTTATCTCGGGATTATAATTACAAACATTAATAATATAAATTCCTATTTTTAGGGCTGGTTTGGATTTCTGTTTTCCTATGCTCAATTGGGAGAAGAAATAAAGAAAACATTTGTGCGATGAAAAAAGAAGAAGAAGCACTTACCTCCCCTTTGACGTACCAAGGATGCCATTCGGTTTTAACTTGGAGTTTCATCTTATTTATAGAATATTGAGTTGAAGTAAATGGCACCCTTCCGTCTGTGTCACCACTGAGATTACATGCAATGAAGATTTATCATTAGAATAGATCATACGATCACTTCATATCTCTTTATGATAAAAGAAGAAGAAGAAGAAGCAAACATAATTAGAGATGTTGGAAATGGCATTGGCTACAAATTATGATAATTAATCTTATTTACCTTTTGTAAATTAACAACATTTACGAAGTGTCACTAAAGTATATGAGTCTTGCTAGCTATTATCAAGTTAATTAGGGCCCTACTCCACAAAGTGCAAGACAATATTATACTAAAAATTAATTAAGAACCCACTAACATATGTGATATAATGAGAGAACACATATATATATATATATATCCAATTGAGCTCATTATTACTTTACCTAAATAGCCACACTCGAAGACCGTTTGCCATGAATTCTTGCAGTAGCGGAATAATTGTTGAAGGGCTATCTGACCAACTTGGTATGATATCACTACAGGGTTCCCAATCATGAGTAAGTTTGGTGACATTGGCGTGCATGGCTTCTTGGACATCAGGTCGATTAAGATAAGCATACACATAATAATCAGAACATGGATCAAAATCCACCAGCTGCGGCACAAGATATGTAGTCAAGCAAAGTAATTGGAGGGATATTCTATATAGTTTATGAGTTTTATAAAACAAATGTCTTAATTACTTACAGAAGGTTTCTTAGGATTTGCTGTGGTACCCTCACGAAGGCACAATGGACCATAGATGTTGTATATATTGATATAACTAGTATCCTTGCCTGCTGCTTCTGCTGCTTGATTGCACTCATCAGACTGGGATGTCGCATTGGGTGAGAAATCGCAAGATTTTAGTATTTTCTGAACCATCTCATCTGAGATTAGAGCATGGTTTCCGAAATAGCTATACATCCCTATACTATCAGTTTCGTCATTGATCACTGCATTCCCAATCTGCAATTTCCACAAGAGAATGGAACATTACTCTTATGTAAGCCAATAATTTGCACTAGTAAGACTCTTGTTAGTTGTTTTTTCAAGTCACTTGAGATTTTCCTCTCTTTTTTTCAATATCTTACATTAGAATGATAAATGATTCTAGCGAACAATCTAATTCTACCACAAATAATGGAATGTGGGCTGCCTTCCCCCCTTTGGGGCCGAAGGACACCCCGACCGATCCACATCTACCAAGTTTTGCGTAAATCCAATGATGCTGTCATGTGCAAGTCAAGTATTGTAATTATTTAAAAGGAAATGCAAGTTGTTTGCAAGTTGGAAAATATTTTCCGAACCTGACCTACTGAGGAAATCTAGCCAAGAGGGAAAGGGATGGCTTTGAATGGCGATTTAGACTAAATTTAAAATTTAATTCCTTAAATATGATTACAGGTGGATTGAGGGAGAATATACGTACTAGAATTCCTTTGAGATTGACAATGGTCTTCTTAGCCTTGTTGTTATGGTAAAGAATAGTGTGTGCAAGTTGAGGCACATAATGCCCGGCATAGCTTTCACCTGATATGTAGAAATCTCTATCTTTGTATTCAGGAAACCTCTCTAGCCAATTCACTAAGAACACATAATTATCTTCAGCTGTCATTTTATCTCCACTTTTCTTGTAATCTGATGTCGTGTTTGAGTATGAAAACCCTACTCCCGCAGGAGATTCAAGAAACAAAACATTTGCAGCTGAAAAAGAAAACCATTTTTTTATCCCTTTGTGTTTATAACATTAAATGTAAATAATAAATTAACAACCATTTATAAAAGTTAAAGATCTATACCATAATTCCATGAATGTCTATTTTTATAAAGTGCTTGGCCATCACTGTATACTCGAAATGGTCCAAGTTCTTGCATTGCACCATATGACAAAGATGAACAACCAGGGCCTACAATAAAGAAATCAATCTTGTGTTAGAACACGCCACCACCACCACCACCATAATAAACTTATGTTGTTAGGAAATAAGCCTTTTGATATCAGACTCTCTCTCTCTAACTTACAAACATACATCATGTTTTTAAACACACATAGAGAGCAAGAAAACATGTATTAGTTTTGTGCCCATCAGAAGGGGTCAGCATCTTCTCTCTTTGGGTTTTCTCCAGCGGCCACGGGAGATGAGGCAATGGAGTTCAAAGCTTTAGGGAACGGAAATGCAAAATAGTTTTTATTTGTCGAGGAATATTTATATGCTTTTTTGTTTTTTGTTTTAAAAAATGTAAAAATATGATTCTCTCTCTCTCTCTCTCCATTTTAAAGTTTTAGTCCCATTTGGTTTAATTTTCATACATACTAAAAAATAGGGGTGGAAATTATTAAATCCAATATCCTACCTAATAAACGATTATTAGTACGCAAAACGCAATTAGTTAGAGATTATAAATTTGCAAAGCGTCAATTTTGGTTTTTTGCTATGAATCTGGCAAATGGCCTCGCAGATGAGAAGGTGGCAAGCTAGATTCACCGCACAGGGTCTAAAATATTGAACTCTTCATCAAGATTGCCAAGATGATTATTTTGTGGCTAATGCGAGTGAACTTAAGCGTTATTTGCTCTAGTGACGAAAAGAGAAAGAGGGAAGCATTCTATATAAAAAAAACAATTCAAGCAAATATACGGTCACTAAGCACATTGAGGTCTTCTTTAGAGTAGAGAGTGCAAATAATTAGTCTTTTTATATCATATTTTTGGAGGAGAAAAAAGGAATTTGCACGTTAGTCAAGTTATAAATGATGTGATCAAGGAGGGATATGTGCCATCAGCCACTAAATCCAATCCCCCTTTTCATATTAGTAGTGTTCTTCTTGAGTGGATGCACGGTGGGGTTTCAACTTGACAGAGATATTATATCCTGAGCATTTGAGTAGTGTGAGAGAATGATTACTTGTAAATCATTAGTCTATAGCATTAAGAGGGTTACATCATGAACGGCGAGAAATCCTCATGGGAGTGAATTAAGGGATTGAGAAGCCATCATGTGCCAGCTGACCATGTGGGGTTGTTGAATTCATGTTTTGTTCTTTTTTTTTCTAAGTTCCAGGGCCCATGGCGATAAGGGCTCACTGCGCTAAAAGAGAATCTCTTTCTGATAATTAGTTACACCTAATTAAGAAAACAAGGTATTGTACAACCAAATAAATAAACTAGCTTTCTGATCTGGATTATTTAATTTATCCCGGCGGTTTTGTATTTATACTGTCATGCAAGACTGGGGCGATATTAGCAAGAAGCAAAATCACATGGCATGTGAGAGAGAAAAGGAGGAAAAGGTAGCAAACAATGATGAAAAGATATGAGAGCGGAGACTTGAGAACTTTATGGGATATTTCCATATATTCTACTTCTCTGATAATTAACAGTGAACGAACAAGAAAAATTAAGAAAGAACACACAAAAAGTAGAAGATCCTATATATCCAAGATCCAAACAGAAAATGAGGGCGCTAATTAAAGGAACCCAGCAATCCATTTTAATATACCATCTAATCCTCTTTAACATGAAGGGAACATTTTCAATTTGTTTTGGCAAAGTGATATTGTTGAAATATCGGAAGCGAAAAAAAACAGAGAGCATGAAAGAAAACGCCGAAGGATGAGAGAAGAGGGAGTGTACCTCCATTGAGCCAGAGAAGAAGAGGCAAGGACTCTTTAGAATGTTGAGCCTCGGCAAAGTAATAATAGAGTGCTCGTCCAGCAGATTCATCAACGGTAACATAGCCTCCATACTGCGAGAACTCTACTTTTGGCTGTCCCGGCAAGCTCTCTATTCTATCCTTCTCTTTTAGTCCCTCTTGAGCATGAAACCTGGATGTATCTACATGTTGAATAGCTTGAAAAAGACTATTGTCAATGCTAAGATTTCCCATCGAGTACTTGGCCTTGTAGAAATGGCCAAGTGCTTCGCTTTGCCTCTTGCCAGCCGCTTCGCTTTGAACTACAGAACAAGAAACAACAAGAATGACAACGAGAAGCAAGCATGGATTACTTTCCATGGTATTTCTTTTCGTTACTTCCAAAACATGCACTAAAAAAATTACGAAGATTGCCTTAATCCACCTGCTCTGTAGCTGTAGATAATGGGGGAGTTTTATACTCGCAAAGAGCTCGCCACAAAGTCAAAAATGCCCCCAGATCAGAATATGAAGTCTATATAATTACGTAATGGTTACCCCCAAGATTAATTTTCTAATGCATATGAGATTTATACCATTTTTTTTTAACAATAATTAAAGGGAAGGGGTCCAGTCATGGTGCCTGGGAGATTAATTTATGATATATTTTTCTTTGTTTCCCCCTGGTCATACCAATCATGTCGTGCCATGTGAGTTACACTTGTTTGGCCAGTTAGTGAACATGCGTATCAGTGATGAATCATCATTGTTCCTTGCCAATGTGTGTCTTAAGTGATTGGATGCAATGATCTACAGCAGAGCAGCCGGTGTTTTTTTTATTACATCCGTCAAATTACGTGCACTGAACTAAATAAGAATTTCAAGCGGTTTTGATCTAGCAGTGGGAGTTGTTTGTTCCTTTTCTTTACATCTGGGTTCGAACTTTACTATGCACGTCTGTCACCCCCGTGATGCCTTACCTACTCACTGGGTTTGCAGGATGTTCAGTGGGCCGTGGGGATTAGTCGTGGTGCGCGTAAGCTGGCCCGGACACCCCACGTAAATAAAAAAAAAAGAATTTCAAGCAAAAAAAATTAAAAGGTATAATTTATTGATAAGATTTTAAGTTTGTTTTTTTAAGGTTAATAATTTGAGTTTTATAAACTTTATAAATATTAAAATTTATATAATTATTAATTTTAGAACTTATAAAACTAGTCAAATATATCCAAGCTAGCCAAAAGAAAAAAAAAGAAATGTAAGAAAAGGAACTTCTTAGCTAATTTCCACCTGTAATGTTGTCTTTCAACTTATGAAAACTTCTATTTGCAGCATTGTCGATAATTACGGGGAACAAGACAAAAGGAGAGAAGAGAAATTGATATTTAAATATATCAGAAATAAAAATAATATTATGAGCAGGTTTGGAAAACAGTGCTGGTGGATCCGAGTGTGGATTTTTCTCTCATTGCACTTCTTGCAGGAATCAGCTGTAATAATTATCTGTTTCTTAGTTACTATTAACGTAAACCAGTAGCTTAAAACTGACGAGGAAAATAAAAGCTTCGGTTGTTAGCCTGTAGCAATCACTGTGCATGCAAAGACAAGACTTTTCGTTGTCTTTATACTAGTTCTTGACAAAACTCCTCTTCGAGATTCGATGAAGTTCTTTATACTATATATCTCATGTTATCTGGCAACTGGCACAGAAAGAGGAAGTCCTTTTCAATTTCCATAGACGGGCTAAATGATGCAGCCATGATTGTAGAATTGAAGCTTTTGAGTGTTCAAGTGAGCATGTGACATTACTGGATGGGGATTTCCCCCCATATATGAATTACTTAATTGGAAAATTTTTTGTGGTTCATCAAATTGGTGTGTATACAAGAACAGGTCCACTCTGTTCAGAATTGTTTTTGATAATTTTACATGGAGTTTTCTTGTAATAAGGTATTTCCTTGCTTATTGAATAGCTAGATCTCTCAAACTATATCTAAAAATTATTGTTTGGAACATTTTTGTTATTTTTTTTAGATTTTTTTAGATTTATTGTCCTTGTTCAAAGTTTGTATTAATTTACTTTGTGATTTTGGATTTTCTTGATGCAGAGATAGAGTTTTTAAAATTAATTATTTATAACCTATTTGAAAATATAGTAATAGTTATTGTTGCTTTTTAAAGTATTTTTTATTTAATAATATATTAAAATAATATTTTTTTATTTTTAAAAAATTATTTTTTAAATTAACACATCAAAATAATCTAAAATTACCAAAAAAATATTAATTTAAAATAAAAAATAAAAAAATTAAATTGTTTCAAAAATATTTTTAAAACACAATAATGATCAAGATCTAAAAATCTTTTCAACCTCTAAGGAGAGAACTACTATTAAACTTTTTTTTCAAAAAATAAAATTATAAATTCAAGATTTATATATACAACTATTTTTCTTCTATACTTTACATGATATTCTAATTTGTATAGTTTTTGTTCACTAAATTTTTAATATTTAATTTTAAATAAATTTTTAGTTAAGAATATACTTGTCAACCATATGATATCTGACATGAATAAAAATCCAAGTCATTGGATCATCAAAGTAAGAATTTTTTTTAATTAAAAGCCATTGTTTCATTCTTTTTGTTTTCCAACAAATTCTTTAATACTGGCTTAATAAAACTTCGGACTAGATTAATTAACCGGACCGATATCTTATTTTCATTTGGATTAAAATATAACTCGGATAATCATGAACTTTTTGGAATGAATTTAATTATAGCTATGGTGGTTGGTGGCTCCTTTCTCGTCGGTTCAGGGGACCAGTACATACACTACTTCTGAATTCATAATCGGAAAATTGCTCCACCAATCCCAATATATATTATTATTATCTTTGTCATGTTGTTATAATTTGAAACGTTTCTTGTTTTTTTTTCCATAAATAGAAGAAACAGCCAGCGAGATTGGTCGGATTGTAGCTCAAATAGCAACATCACACCCTTCCCGCGAAGGTTCCTTGCCGAGCCTCTCTTGTAACAATGAAGAAGACAGAAGAACTGATTGCATTAACATTTGCTGATCAATTTTATCATAATTATAATGAGTCGAACTTTGTTTTTCTTCCCGATGAATTCAATTTTATTAGTTTTATAACTAAAATAAGAATTTTAATACCCTTTTTTATTTCTTTTTCACGTGCATGGAGCAAATTGGTAGTATACGCAGTTTAATTAACTTTTCCTTTTGTAGAAAAAAAAGTAATTATTAGTCTTTAATTAAGAAAGAGACTAAAAAATAATAGGTAATTTATAAAAAGTGTTTAATCCCATTTTTTGATTTTATATTCATTTATGCACCGCGCAAAACCTTAAATAATATAAAATAAGTTTATTAAATCACCCAAGGCCTCCAATTAAAATCTAAAATAATAATAATAAGAAGATTACATAAGAATTTATTAGATTATTAAATTGGATTAATTTTTCTTATAATATATTTTTGGTTGACATCTTATATTATCTTTGACTTTTTTAGACAAAATATTCATTTTTTTTCGATAATTTCTTCTTCCAGTCGCTACTAATACTAACAACAACAAAAAAATCAATATCTAATTTTGTTAATTCTTTAGGGTTTTTTTCAAGAGTTCTCAACTACATTACTAAATACAAGTGATCAAAATAAAATATCAAAGAATATTTAAAAATATAATTTATATAATTTTTTTATTTTTTATAATTGCTACTGATATTAAATAAATGAATAAAAACATTCATAAAAATTATATTCATATATACCTATATTTTTCTTATTTATTTATATCCTAAACATGGTTAAAACAATAAATTGTATAAAAATAGAAAAGTTTTAGATTAAAATCATCTTACACGAGACAACCAAAAATCTTATTTTTAAAAAATATTCGTGTATTTCTGGTAAGTTTTTTAAAATTTTATTTTTTATTATTGAATCTTTATAAAAAATTTAATTAATTTATATATATTTTTTAAAACAATCACAAAAAACAATCACAAATAGCAATAGTAAAACATAAAATATTATAAAACGTGATGCTATTCAAAATAATTTAAAATGCATTATTTTTTACTGCATAACTTTTTACCAATATAGGCGATTTTAAAAGGAGTCCGTACAGTATGCGAATAATATATTATCGAACTACCCTTGACGGTACCGAGGCCAGGGAAGCCGAAAGCAGCAGGGAGTGGTTTTTTTGACCTTTGCATCAATGGATAACAGTGCGCAATTATGAGGCAAAGGCCCATCATTTCATCTCTTGGAAAAAAATATGAACATGCTGTGGGGTCCACTGAAGTCAACGTAATAATCCTTGTTTTGCTGCAACTGTCTGGAAAAGTTCTGTGCAAGCCTACAAGAGGGCAACGGGGAGACAGGTGATGTACGAATAGGGTCCCCTCCCCAGCCCAACTAGCCAGGAGCCATGAGGCACTTAGCTACCATGTTTAACCGCCATGGACAGTTTAACCGAAGGCACACAGAGAGAATAGAACAGAATGTGCAGTCAGAACTCCGAAGTGAGCGGTGCTGGCTAAAAGGACGATGACAAGACCGTCGGGGCGGCCGTTCCTGTCGGCTGCGTTTCGAATGTGGTTTTGGTTCGAGAACACACCAAATTTGCTGCAGTAATTTAACTGTTGGATTGAGAATCGAGATGTTTTTTTCCCCCTTTGCAAACCAACAATCAAAAGTGGGGCATGGGATGAGATTAAAAGAATTCATACAAAACAATAATAAAAAATTGGATCTTTTTAAAAAATCAGATCAGTAAATTAAAATTTTTTTAAAAATATTAAATAAAATAACACATTTTTATCTTATCATATTTTTAAAATATATTTCTAACGTATTTTTAGATTGCTTAATCTGGCTATATGAATTAATTAATTATTTCAATATATATATATATATATATATATATATATATATTTATAAAACACGTGTATAATTTTGTTGATTTAAAAAAGCTAGCATAGTAAATTAAAATATAGGTGAGTAATTACCATTAAAATAAAAACTAATGAGATAGCACAATCTTAGCCGGCCATGATTTAAAAAACATGGCTTGTCATGGATGTCGCTATCGTGATATCCAACAAAATTAAACCCCAATCTACATTTTTCTACCCAAACATAATTTTTTTTTATTGAATATCATTTTTTTAATTATAATTTCTTTATATATACCGTTTTGGAATTTGGAATTGCGACAAGTATAAATTGTAATATTACTCTAAAATGTCTTGCAGCTGTGACAAAAATTAAAGTTTTTTTTGCTGCTAATGACCTGAAATAGCCTTTCTACATCGCCTTTGGTCCCCAGAGAAGCCACATCATCGAACCATGTTTTGCGGAGAAGCCATCCCCCAATAATTGTCAGTGTTGCCTGTCATCTTTTTGGAAGTTTTCCAAAGGCATACTCTTGTTTTTTAGCACTTTTCATTCTTCAGTGGTACCAATTTGATTCCGAGCACCACTCTCCGTCTGTTCATGCGCTTCCAAGGAAGAGAAAGATGGAATGGTAGACCTCCTTTCCTCTGTCTGGCTCGAGGAATATCACCACTCGGAAATCGCGGCGAGAGACTCGGGGACAGACCACCTTGAGGCCCATCAGTAGTTTGTGAGGCCTTCCATATCATATCAGCCCATGCCCACTTCCCATTTGAGGTGATAGCCTGGGCTGGTATGCTTTTGGAACAGAGTGGTCGAGTCTGGCCGCCATAGCCCAGCCACAGCAGGACTGTCTCTGATGGAGAGACACTTGCACAAAAAAGGTTTTAAGAGGAAAAGAAAACATGATTAATAAAGAGATGACGTGATTAATTATAAAAATATCAAGGCTTAAAAATTTATTGCTAGCTTGTGTTAAAAAAAGGAACAAAACTCAAATAATTAAATGAAAATCAATTGAGAAGTCCAGATTGATGTGTAATTATCTCGAGCTTCATCACTCGTTGTTTTTCCATTTCGGTTGGAGGGAGGAATCGGATCCTCGTTCCTATCTCTGGTGAGACAGTACAATATCCTGTAGCGAAATTAAAGTACTAATTACTTGTAAACTTGGTTTTCTTTAGAATATTAGATGAGTTTCTAGTCTACTCGGTGCTACAAAAACTTTTGATGCAAGAATTTGTGTTACGGTGCAATGTGCTTGATTAACATAAAAGTACTTTTTATAATATATTAATTTTTATTTAATTTTTTAAAATTATTATTAATTTTTATTTTAATATGTTGATATTAAACGTTATTAATATTCCACGCGTGTGTAGCTTTCATCAAGTTGCAAGATTAAAGGTATCTTTGCGAATAGAATCGCTTCATCTGTCAAAAGCTTATCAGCTCAACAATCCGAAGGAGAAACCCACACGAAAATCTATAGTACTTTAATGGAGGTTACTTTTTCGGGGGGGTGATAGGAACAGACACAATATTTCTATTGATCATTTCATCATCACTTTGGTGAGAAATATTTGATAAATTTGGTTGGAGAAGTTCATCATACTTCTATTATCCAACAGTAAACATTAGTTTTATTATATCGATCACTTGAACTTGAGGGGAAAGGATTATTTGATATTGTATGGAACTTGGATTCTCGTTGATAAACACATTAACAAGGCCGAGTGTAATAAGAACATGCCCCTATTATATATAAAGCTAGGATGATCTTATCTGATTCCAGTCAGCGAGCAATCCACGACCTTTTTATATTGATTAACTATTTGTGGCAGATGTTATTCGGGGGAGGTGAAGCTCCTCTTTCTTTCGTTTTCCTTCTTCGTCTTGCTTGACCCTGAAGGCAGGCACAAGTGGACCTCCGAAGCATGTTGTTGACCGGTGGTTGGGACTTTACTATTCGAAGAATTTCATAACATAACGTGTTTCAGTGCAGCTGAAGAAGCAGATGCAATACGATAAGATAAGCACATTTGACCGCCACCTTTTTTCCTTGTTTATTATTAACATTCCAATGGTCACATGAATTGCTGGTTTTGCCCACCTTTTGTGCTGCTGTTTCGGCTTAAGCCAAGTCAGATATCAACTTGTTGAACTATTACTATATAGGCCATTTATTATCGCATTCATTATAGGCACATTGACCAAAACCAAACTTTCAAAGATACCTTTGTGTTCCCACCAGAAAGAAAAGCTCCCTACTTTGTATTGAGTTGCAAATGGTACTCTTGGTGGAAAGGATTAGCAAGCTATACTCCAAGATGGAGAATCATCATCAGCACCAGCAACCAGAAACCTTATCTGCTTCTTTACAGGCTTTTAGATCCGATGTTTCAAATTGCGTACACCAACTGTGCTTGGATTTGAAGCCCGGGTCAGAAATCCTGTCCTTCTCATGGGTTCTACAATGTTTTCAGCTTATACCCTCCATCAATAAAGCTTTTGCAAAGCTGGTTGTGGATATAGACTACCATATGAGCAAATGGAAGTCTCAGTCTGTTGAAGAGTATCTCAAGTATAGCTTGAGCTTGCTGGATCTTCTTAACTCTATTAGCTTTTCTCTGTCTCATTTAGAAAAAGTTCGGCTTTCTTTGGCTCATTCTTTGAGCCTCCTGGGGAGTTCACCTTCTTCGGCAATTGAGCATATCAAGGCAATCAAGTTCAACAGTTCAATCAAGAATTTCAAAGGCCAAGACAACATTGACGATGAGAAAGAAAGACCCTGCTCTGGTGAGGAATGGATCATTGATCAAGCTTTGATTGAATTAAACAGTGTGGGATTCTGGGTATGTTATGTTCTATTGGCTGGTCTGTCTGGTGATGCCAGGGCATTCTTGGAGATGAGAAAATCGACTACTGGGATGTTCTCTAACTCTTCAGTGATCAAACTGGACATGAGTATTTCTGAAGCAGTAATGGATAGAGGGGTTGTGTTAAAGGAGGTTAAAGAGCTGAAAGATGCAGCAGATTGTATTGCAGCGGCCACAGCTAATGAAAAGGTAAGTTATCGAGCTGAGGAGATGCAGAGAAGATTGAAAGCATTCGAGCAGCTGCTGGATGGTTTGGACAAGGAAGTAAACTCTCTCTTCTCCGAAATATTGGCTGGAAGAAATGAATTGCTTGACGGCATTCGACATACGAAACAATAGTTATGTTGATCCTCTGCATATAGGTTGTATTATTTGATTGTATTATTCTGATTGTAGCTAAAGAATCGTTTGTAAGTGTTAGAACGCCTTTTTCCGTTGTTATGAACTTCGAATTATTAAATACTTGTGAAAATTGTCTCCGTGATCTCACCCACACAGTCGATATTTATCCAGTAAGAGCAGATGCGATGCAGGTTTCTACATCTATTAACAGGCTGGAAAATAACGAAGAGGGGTGTGGTGTAGCTGGTCAGAGGCGTTCCCACCCAGGCGGCTCGCCCAGGCTCAAGTCATCACTGCAATGCTTGGTAACAATAAGATATCAAGGCATTTTTTTAATCTCACAACAAGTTCAAATGATTGGATGAAGAAGTGTGAACCTTCGTCTCATGTACTATATGGAAAAGCTAAGTTCATCATTTTAGTCATTGCAAGAAACTAAGCACTACATGCCATCTCAAATTTAGGCAAACCAACTACAGTTCTTTTCTTTCTGCCTCACTGGAAAGTTCAGTCTTTTCTCCTATAAAAGCAATATCCGCAAGCCACAAATTTCATGATTATCTTTTGATTGGCCTAACTGATGTCTCAAGAGAAACTTTGGTCAACTGCGGCATATTCTTTTCAGTTTTGTTGGCTATATTAACATTAAAGGAGAACGGCAAGAAGGATAAATTTACAGCAGGCTCAGTCGACTATCTGAATCATTGGAATGGCTTTCTCCTTCTAGTGCTTTCCTCTTGCGATTGGTGTCAGTAGGCAGCCTGGGAAACGTAGAGCGTATATGAGAATGAGAACCAGTAACATAGAAGGCTAGTAGCTATTCGCAACAATAGTTTGATCAGGCTACCCTTTCAAATCATTTGTGAAAGAGAGAATGAGACTGAATCCGTGTAAATAAAAGAGAGATCGGAACCACTGCTACCAGAAGAAAGGTATGAAAAGAAAGTTAAGTCCATATCTATGAAAATCCCTAATCAACTCTCCCAAAGAAAATAAATTATCAAAACATTGTATGAAGACTTTAAACCTCAGCTAGAGTTTGGTTGGTTTGTGTTTGAATGTGCAAGGAAGCAAAGGAGAAAAGACTAGCAACAGAAACCAGTATGCCAATTCATGAGAACTGAATGATCAGGTGTCAAGTTCCAACTCAGAAGTACCAGATAATGCAACTGCGGGTTCACAACCAAAAAAAAAAAATCTATATACAAAATCACCTAAACGAAAAGGAAACAATAGGCAGCCGCAAGCAGCCAGTCAGATAGAGGATAGAGGGTGAATAATGCAAGAAAAACAGCATACCCTAAATGCAAAGTTGTGTCTGAATCGACTTTCTCAATGGAGCAAATATAGTGGGCTACAGGAGGGCTTGTGGCGCCATTGTCTATGGGAGAATTCTTCCTTTCTGTCGCATAGCATTCAAGATAAGGTGGGACTGGATGATCAGTTGATGGAAAGAAACCTCGAAGCTCCTCAATCTTCAAAATGTAAAGAATAAACAATACATTCCATTATATATGTCAGACTTTTCAAAGAAATGAAAGAAACTAATAGTTGTATCAGAAAACAATCCTTGCCTGTCTGCGCAAAGTTTCATTCTCCAGCATGGCCCGCTGTTCCTGGAAACCAAAAACTAAATGAAGTACTCTGAAAAGGAGTATCAGTTTTCATAACAGGATGGATCATAACCTTAGTCCTAAAAATCTATGACAATATATAACAAAAAATAATTTTCAGCAAGTGTTTTTTCCCCGTCTGAAGATGATTGCAGGAGAGTACCATAATGTACATTGTCTAAGAAAAAAAGGATTTAGGTCAAAGGAAAACATGCTTCATTAAGAGCTCCAATTACCTGTACTCTTGATTGCTCTAATTGTTCCATCAGTAAGTGCTCCTGCAAAGGCAAAACTTGTGTTAATTTACCACAACAAACAAAAATCTCTCAATTTTGCTTTCATAACGAAGCTTGGATAAGCAAAAGAAGAAAAATTCAGCAGAACCTTTTTCTCTTTCACGAATAACAACCCTTCATTTAACTGTTTTTCTAGTTGTTGCAAGTCTTTTAAGCTCAATCCAGTCAGGTCCATTCCCGAAAGTCGCCTATAAGTTCAGAATCAGAGACAGACAATAAGATCTTGCATAATTCCAAAAGCTACATTTGATTTAATCAAATAATTTAGTGCAGACATACAACTGTTTCACTTGTAGCTTTGCAATTTCTTCTTTTAGAACATCGACCTCTTTCAAATCTGGTTTCTGAAGAAGAATGTACAACAGAAAAAATTAATCAAAACAAACTGCTCCACCTTATAACGAATCTCATCCAAAAAGCAGAGTTTGTACGTGCGCAAACCACAAAAAAAGCACAATGAATGATATTCTGCGAGTGCTAAGGGGTGAAAAGGGACAAAGCAAGTGCAAAATCTCATCAATTTTCTCCAGTGTTTCCAATTTGAGATATTTTTGTCTTAGTGTTTTGTTTTAACTCTACTATTAGGAAGCATTTCTCCTTAAATCTCCATAGTACATCTTTTATTTGCGTGGGGGCTTGGGGAGGACAATGATCCTGCTAGCAATGCTCTAGGTTCCTCCTTTTGTGTGATCCCTAAATCCAGAGGTCAATGAAGCCCATAGATAATTTTACTTCATATCCGAATCAACAATCCCGCCTGAGGCTATTTATCAAACATTTTGGGGATCCCAAAATGTAGAAGTCAAAACGGAGGGAACAAGTTAGTAATTGTTTCTTTTATACTGTTCGTTTTAACTTGGCGGACATAGATAGTTTGCATACAATTTCACAACAAAGCTTATTCAGGAAAAAAGTCATCAAACATCATAAATTTGGTAGGGATGCCTAAGCATCCTTCAATCTTTAAGGCATTGCATAACATGGAGCTTGTTATCAAAACTAACCAAGAAAAATTGTAATGCCTAGGAAAGGAATTGCATGTATTCACATTTAATTCTCTTCTCCAAAATAAATTCTCTAAAAATTGAATTTGATAAGCCCATACTAGCATAGAAAAGGAAGAGACCAGGTATCAGAAGAACAAAAAATAAGAGGAAACAAAAATAACACCACCTTTGTTTAAGTAGGCATGCCACCAGCATGCACAAACACACAAGAACATAAGGTACTAGTGAAAACATGAATCGAAGACTACCTCAGCCTTGTATTCTATTTTAGGCTGCTCTGGGGAATCTAAGAACTTGTTATATCTCGAAAGTGTTCTCTTCATGCTGCCAAAAAAGACCAATAAGAGAAATTTAGTACTTTCCGTCACCTACATGTTCTAGATATTGTTGTTGTTTTAGCTGAGAATGTTTTAGATAAAGCAAACTGACAAACACTTGAAAGAACTCAAAGAACATAGATTTTTCCCTAGACAAATAAACAAATGAAACACAATAAAACAGAGTGATAAAACATTTTGAGAAGAGGTTGAAAAGGAAAGTAGAAGGAACATTCGAAACATCCATGACTAAAGAAGCAGAATATAATGTTGAAACCTGTCAGTATTCAATAGATTAAATGTCCTTCATTTCCTGAAAGTACGAGAGCAAAAATCATAGAGATAAAGAATTTCCATGCAGAAGCCACAACAACTCCACAAAGTTAAATAATACAGGCTAGAATTTAACTTGCTTCGTTACTTTATTTGCCAGGATTACACCACAGGGAGAAATTTTTTAGGATCTACTGATGTACTAAATAATAAATTCACGGGCAGAATAGTGTGCTGCTCGTCAAAACATCTTTAGAAAACAGAGCACCCAAAAACGCATCCATTAAAGTGATGAAAAAACCCAAAACGTCGATCCTTTTGCATACATTGCAAAAAATCCCCATTTTGTAAATCGACTTAATTAAATCTGAAAAAAAAATTATAGGAAAACGTATCTCTATCAACCTACTACATCAAATGCACGTGAATCAATGTAAGCTAAATCCCTGCAAAAATCTATCTCAGAAAACCTCAGAGAAAACCATTCCAGCAGATATGATCCAAAGTCGCATGCAAAAACATGCTAACAATCCCCCTCAAAAAAAAAAAACACGATTGCACCATTTAACCACTTAATTAAAAGAAATTGCGACGGTAATTTAAAAAAAAAAATCATGAACGCATGTTAATTTATGAAGTTCACATAATAAAAACTAAACTAAAAGCTCATCAATACGGACAAAAATATATATATCCTATTTTTTTATTAAAAAACCTGCAAAAAAAAGTAAAATAGCTCAGATGGACTCCAAAATCACAACATAAATCAACGAAGTTATGCTATCACCAGGTAACACATGCAATCACCTAAAAATACTCATAAGTACCAAAACTTTACCAAAAAGAACTTATTTTTACTCAATGAGCAATATTTTGGGGGGAAGAAAACATAGATTATACATGCATACCCAGAACTGGAAAACTCAAAAAGCTTGCCAGTGTTTGAGAAAACAATTACAGCAACCTCAGCATCACAGAGAATGGCAAGCTCTTGAGCCTTTTTAAGCAACCCGGCTCTTCTTTTTGAAAACGTGACTTGCCTGCTATTTGCGTTCTCAATCTTCTTAATTTCAATCTTTCCTCTCCCCATTATAATTTTCTCTTGAAAACACAAAGACCCAATTGATCAAAAACCCCTAAGAAACCAAAAAACCTGAGTCTTTGAAATCAAGAACCAATGTCGATGGTCAGGTTTTAAAAGAAAAGCAGAGGACTTAGCTTTCTTAATTTCTCTAGATAAAAAGAAAGGGGCTTTATTTTGGGTTGCTAAATATAGAAAAGAGAAGAGAAGGAGGGCCAAGAGGGAGAGAGATAGCGCGTTTTTATTGACACAAATGGCCAGAGAGAAAGAGAGGGCTACAAACGGCGAGTTTGCATGGCTCTGTACTCCTCCTATTTGGAGAGAGTGTTGCTGCATGATTCCTTTGCCCCATTTGGAAGTGGTTAGGTGCTGATAGACTTTGTGGGACCTACAAGGTTTGTCCTCCGGGCGATTCCCTTGTGTAGCCTCCTCGTTAGGGAGGTTTTAATTTTTATTTTATTTTTTTCTGTATTTAGTCATTTTAGCAGTAGTATTGCTAGTTGCTTTATTTTGTATGTATTTTATTCCTTGTATAGAGGTCTAGCTTTTTTTTATGGTCTATTTTGAGATTTTATTTAGCTATAAAATCTTGTTTCTGGTTACTAGCGCATCTTACAATTCAAGGCTATTGTTTTTGCAAATGGGTAGGTAGGGTCAATAATTCTTAGATTTAGATGATAGTTTTTTTAAAAAAAATATTTTTTTCATGAAAATATATTATTATTATTATTATAATGGTCTCCTCGTTAGGGAGGTTTTAATTATTATTATTATTATTATGGGACCCACAAGTTTTGTCCTTTGGGCAATTCCTTTGTAGCCTCCTCGTGAGGGATGTTTCAATATTTTTATGTTTTTCTTGCTGTATTTAGTAATTTTAGCAGTAGTATTGCTAATTGTTTTTCTTTTATATGTATTTTATTCATTGTATAGAGATCTAATTTTTTATATATAGTGTATTTTAAGCTTTTATTTTTGAAAAAATAACATAGTTTGCTAAAAGATTTTTAAAAAATAACATAGGTTGAAAAGGCATTTAAAAAATAACATAATTTGAATATAATAATATTTCAGAATATCATTGTTATACATAAATATTATTTGAAATGATGGTCATATCTCATAATATATTTTTCTACACTACTTATAGTTGTTTAATGAATGTTTCAAAATATTTTTCTTTTATAAATTAATTAACCCTAACAAAAATCAACCAAATATTTATAAAGATTTAGTGATTAAAAAATATAATTAAAGATTCAGTGGTCAAGAAATAGAAGGAAAATAAGGTGACGTGACAGTAGAGAAAAAAAAGAAAAGAAGAAGGCATGGGTCATCGAGGACGCACTGAAATTTTGTTTTTAACATAATTGATATTGTTAAAAAAAAATTGATGAAATAATTTTAACTAGATTTTAAAAAAAAAATCAAAAAGATCAAAATTAATACTTAATAAAATCTCTAATAAATTATAACTATGTTTAATAATTTTTTAAGATGTATTTAGAATTTTTTTGATCAAAATCTTTAAAATAATACTAAATGTGTAGAAAATAAAACCTTAATGTATCTTCGATGTCTTATTTTTTTTAGTCATTGAGTCCTGAATCTCATTTCTTGTCCACCATATATTCATCAAATTTTGGATTGATTTGTTAACCATTATTGAAAATAGTGATCGTGTTTAACTATTATTCTCAATAGCTATATTATTTTTATAATATATATTATTTTTCTAAAACTTTTACTAAACTATTTTAGAATTCTAAAATACCCTTTTATTTAGCTATAAAATATTGTCATCTTCCAAATCTATAGAGTTTGCAATGTTCAAGGCTATTCTATATTTAGTGCTCTAGTTCATTTCCGCCATTTATTACAGATAATATACCATAAACAGTAGCGTTGGGGAGGCTTTTTCCATCCCTTTGCTATTTTCCAAGGGGCATAAAAAAAAGGAAAAAGAGAGAGACAGAAGAGAACCTTTTTATGCCAATTTATCTACTCTTTCTTTTTATATTCATTGTTTGCCAAATTTAAGGGGAGGATAGTAAATAGCTTTCGCTGTTTGCAGGGTTTGATGCTTCTTGTGGCTGCACTGCACTTAATGCAGCGATTTATTTATTTTTGCTGGATTTGGTAAAAGCACTGCCAGAGATGGTGAAGGCTACTCGTAAAGGCACGGTGTTCTGGGCTGCCATTTTGGCCGTAGCGGAGAAGACGACTTGGGAGTTCTATCAATATTGTAACTGATGGGTTTTTGGTCCTCGTTGGATTTAAATTAATTTCCAGATTTAGTGTTTTTGGCTACTTTAGAGCAAAAGGTGTAACTGCTGTATCAGTTCTTCCCTTGACAAAATCTATTTGTTTACGAATTTTAACAATATTTTTGAAAAAATTTAAAAAAATTTTATTTTTTATTTATTTTAAATTAATATATTTTTAGTATTTTCAAATTATTTTAATATACTGATATTAAAAATAATTTTTTAAAAATAAAATAAAAAGTATTGATATATATTTTAATATTAAAAATTATTTTAATAGCAATCGCAACTACATTTTAAAACAAACTTATTGTTTTTACAAGAATTTCATGAAAAATAAAATATGCAAGCCATGTTAATTTTATTTTTCAAAAATATTTGAAGTGTAAAACCAAAATTCATTGCATGTTTTTAATAAAATAAATCTATAGTTATATGTGGATTAACATATATGATTTTATTATGCTGTGTCAAGATGTTTATTTATTTATATTTAATTAGATGTTGAAATATTTTTTAATCAAAATAATAATTTATACTATACTAAGATAAAATTTCAGTTATTTAAAATGAGAAGACAAAATTGCATTTCTCCAATCTAAACTTGATTTTCTTATTAATTTATATATGACTGTGTTAAAGAAAAACATGTATTACTGTTTTCTAAATACAAACTTATCATGATCTTAAGAGTAAAATTAATAAATACTAAAATAAAGTCTTTGTATTTTATATATGATTGAAGATAGAAAAAATGATAAAATAATACAAATAATTTATGAAAAAATAAAAAATAAATATTAATTTAATTTAATATTCATATTCATATTGTTTTTTAATATCAAATACATAATAATTGGAAAAAAAATTTAAATTTATTATAAAAATCTATAATAATATTTGAAAACTAAAAAAAAAATTAAAATGTAAAGCTTGACACTAGGCCCAACAACATAGGGCCGAACAAGGTGGGCATGTGACAGAAGCCCTATAAGTTGTTCTTCTTTTTTTTTTCATTCTTTTTTCATTTTCAACCAATTAAAAGTCAACAAAAAAGCTCTTTTTAATTGTTTAGCCTAAAAACATCTTAAAAAACATTATAATAGCCTTAATAAACTTGTTTGTGGTTTTAAATTAGCATCTAATCATTTTAAAAAATAAAAAATTAATCTAAATTCAAAAAAATTTATTGGTCGACAACATTAACATCTAAAAATATTTTAATGAAACTTTTTTTACCGATTAAAATTCATTTGATATCAAAATCAGTTTTTTTTATCTCTAGAATGTGAAGAATTGATGACTTTCTTTCTCGTTTATCAGCAAGTCTCTTTTTTCTCCTTTAAATTCATAAACTAAAAATAAATAAAATAAATTCTTAAATTAAAATTATAAAAAATAGGAAAAACTTAGAGAAGGAGAAAAAAGGAGAGCTAGCACTGAGAAACATTTTGAGCTTGCAGTACTTTCATCGCACATTCTTTGGAGTGTTTTCCCCCCTCTATATACGAGTAAGGTTATCATTGATCTCCATCTTTCCCTTCATCAATTAGAATTACTCTACACTAACAGATAGCACTTAGCTCCCCTCGAGCTAGGGATAACATAACACATCATGTCTATGAAATCTTAAGACATTGGTGGTTTGGATTTCTTCATGGAGAAAAAATGATTATCTGACCATTTCTTTCATCAAGAAATTAGAAATGACCCAGCAAAAGAACGATCGTATCTACATCAGAAGTTTGGTGCCTAGTACTTGAAAGTAATTTCTTTCTATCCTCTTCAACAATAAACTCAGGATTCTTATACTGTAAACGTATCTGCATGCCTATATTAGAAGTTCTTACCTAACAATGCTAGCATTTTAGTTACTTTTTAAAGCAGGTCAGATGACATCAACAGAAGTCAGTCAAGGTAAACAGAATAATACGAGGTAAACCTTGCATGATGCCACTAGTATTTTGGTTTTCTATGGGAATAGTAAGAGAAACATGGTTGGTGCTGGCAGCGGGTTCATCCATAGAAGACACCTGAATAGAATGATCGGGAAACAGTGAATACAGCTCCTTCAAAAAAACAAGTTTTACAGTGAAATTCATGTAAAAAAAAAAGGAACTAGAAATCAGAATCCACTCCTATAAATGATACAGGAAATGCCTATTTCATAGGCTTTCTCCAAAGGGTTCAGATATCATGCGTTCCTATTATTCATATGCACAACCAACATAACCAAAAGGCTAATTTTAAACATAAAGGGAAGCAACAACAAAATCTCTATCTTTTAACAAAACTGAAAAGGGAACAATAACTACTCCTTATGGCACAAGCAACAACAAGCATACATCAAGAACATTACTGCTTGAATGTATTAGTCTTACAAAGCATCAGCAATCAATGGGTAGGAGGATTTATCACTCACTTCTGTCGTTTCATCCATCTTTTTACACATGTATATAAAGTGAGAATCCGGATCTTTCAAAACAAAATTTGATGGAAGTACACACATGTCAGAAATGGGAACAGGTTTCAAATGCGAGTTTAATGAGCTACCGCCTGGTTTTTCAAAACATGGTCTGGCTAAAAAAGTATGGGAAAAGGGTAAGAACAAATTCTAGCTCCTTATATTGAAGTTGATAGCTTGCTATTGAGAAGCTCAAAATAGTATCATGAAGTCAATGAAAAATCAGGATTCAAAAGTCAAATGCATCCTATCTACAAATGACAGGACTGAAAAGATATATGCATCAATCATAGATAAAACATGATCATAAATAAAAAATGCCAACACATTCCTCGTGCATATATGGCACTTGAATGGGGATCACAAGTGTCATTGTAGTATGGATTTCACACTATGATGCATTGCATTAAAAAGATAAAACATTTTAAGTTCTAAAATAGAAAAAAGCCTAAACAAGAAGGAAAATGCTTCTTCCATTTCAAAAGACAATTCCTATTTACTTCGTTCATTACACTATGGAACGTAATGAACAGGCACCTACACTTGCATACTATTTGATTTTCCTGTTAGCATCACAGGAATAATACTGGTAAGAAACCACAAATGGTTAAACCAACCAAAAATTTATATTATCAGTTTGGAGGAGATCGCAAGGTATAGCTGGCTATAATTGAGACTTGAGTTGACTTGCTCTCAGTTTTAGTGCTCCATACGCAGCTAATATCATTAGTAACATCAGAAAAAATGCTACCACTTGCATATGCCTTATATGAAACTTCCATTGTTCCTTCAGAAAGTAAATAAAGGAGTCAATATGAAATTCCCCATTACAAAGTTTATCATATCCATTGAAAGTCAACTTTAAATTTCTTTAAGAACCATTATCCAATACTATTTAAGAATAATTTGAAGTATTGCATGCACGGAACAATCTATTACTCAGAGACAAGAAAAATTGATGTTTTATTTCACAGAACAAGCACATTCTATATGTAACAGAATCCTTTATGTAAGACAAGGTAACAATGCCTGATTCCCTTTCGAAGTTCCTCGAGATACAGTATACTTCACTATAATGAGTACCTAGACTTTAGCCATATTGTTCACATAAGCTATTGAAATAGCAATTTATGACTCCAAACCAATTACAAGGACAAATAGATATATAAAATGCCTAGCTCCACTACTGTGAACAGCTGGGTTGATATAATCAAAAGCTACGAGGTATCAAACCTTAAAGCTAATAATCAATATAATTGGTAGTTATGACAATGAAGACTGAAAATAAAGAGTCTTACTTAGAATATGACTTGTCCTATATCCTTTTTTGTATGCCTTTAACCATTTTTATCTTATTTATTGTTTATTTTTGCAAAGACTTCTTAATGCTCAGAATCATTTTACCTGCTATGTATTTCACTTAAGCACTTTAAAAGGATAGTTTTTGACCAATACTTTTAATTATAACAATCATACAAGGAGAGTTTGAATTGCATAATGAATAAATGATGTGTGTTGAGTTTGAAAAGAGAAATCATAAAAACATGTACATGGATCATAACAATTGTGAACTTTAAATCAAGCTTGAATTAGCAAGTTGAATATAACAATTTATGACCCAAAGTTAATGAATTCAACATATAAAAATTATAAAGACAGAGAAAACATTATACAAAGCTCAAGGTGAAAAGCCAAGAACACTTACGTATTATGTACAATATGATTTTCCAATTATAAATAGACAAGGTCAAATGAGGCATCCTTACTTTGAGATCACCATAGGTTATCTGTATATGAGAAATTTTAATTAAAAAAAACATCATTTTTTAGGATTTTCAAATGCATAAGGTGACAAATGAGAAGAATATAGCTTTCTATTAAGGCATATGGTTACCAACACATAAATTCCTCTAGGTTTAAAAAGCCAAGAAGAATAAAAAGGGAAAAGAAGTTAGTGAAGATTATTGTAATTATAAAGTGCACATACATACAAAAACACATAACACATTTAAGAAGCCTATAAGAACAAAAAGAAAACAAAACTTAGTGGAGATTATTGCAATTATCACGTGCAAGTACCCACATAAACATACAACAGCATCATATTTCTAAGGAGAATAAAGTATATATTGTTAACAACAAACAAAATGAGCAATAAAACTTATAAATTTTATGTATAATACAACTTGCTTACTTCCCCCAGCATTCTGACACTGCTACTATGAGCATCATTACCACACTACACAAATAGGTGTACAAAAAATCAACATAAGGAAAGAATGGTCCTAAAAGCCTCAGGACTAAGAAAAGAATTTATAAGAGTATGTGGATGCACATCATACCATTAACGAATTGAGAGTCCCTGGATTAAGGATTGGTAGGTCATGAGTAAAAGAGGATGAATTTGATCAGCAAGAATGAAGTCAACATACAAACCACTAAGTTAATAAAAAAACCCATCAACATTAAAAAAAAGATTTAAAGAAAGAGAGAGGAATATACCCTTGTCCACAACAGCTTTAAAAGATTTGTCTGGGAAGAAGCTTATATCTCTAGCATCCATTTCCATGTCTATCATACATAAATCATAAAGAAAGCTCACACAGAAGTAAAGGTATTTAGTTAAGAAATGACAAAGTTTAATTACACAACGGAAGTTAAAGTAGTTCTTTTAAAAGGACACAACTGAGTTGATGGATATGTTCATGTTTTCTTCTCATAATGTCAATGGCCACTGATGAAATATCAATGTTCATTATGTTTTCGTATCCATCCTCAACCATGTCCTCTAACATAACTATAATGCAAAACTAATGGCATCAGATGAATAATCAAATACATAAATATGCATATAGAAACACACACATGCACGTGAGTGTCTCTAGATGCACAAGAACAGTAACACCTTGTTTTCTTTGCAGAGTTCAGGAGCTCATTTGATAAGAGATGTCCATGCAATAAAGTTTGTCCAATTTTATAGTTAGCAGAAACATTATAAGTGAACATCATCATCAAGATTAGGGTTGCATCCAGTTTACCAAACAATCTGTAAAGAGCAATTTTGAACCAAAATTCGTTGTTTGGGACTCATATTTACATTGCAATGATTTACAACAATTTCACTTAAAATTTACAATTAAAGTCTGATTAATTAAATCCAATATCAGACCTTACTAGTTGGATAGGTTTAACAGCACATACAAACTTTAACGAATACTTTTTTTATATCTCACATTTCCATCTCTTATAAGAATAGCATTCCAGTTTAACCCACCAAAAATTCTAATTCAAAAACAAGCATTGAGCTAATTCAAAACAAGAAATCAGTGCCCAAGTCTGATAATTTTAGTACAATGAACAAAAATAGAAATCAATTCAAAGATTGTGGGAATTAGTAGTAGTAGTAGTAGTAGCAGCAATAATAATAATAATGAGGGAGAGGAATGGAGTGAGATTTGAGAGGGGGTAATTACAGGCATTGCCACAACCAACCATGAGGACACGAGAGGAAGGAGGGATATAATGACAAACAAAGGGGCGAAGAGAAGAGTAATGTTGGTACCAATCAAAACTCTCAGCTGCCTGGACGTATCGTGCGTCCCAGTACAAGGCATCTCTATAGTTGTAAGTGTTGCAACTAGACACGTCCTTGTACATTTTTGCTTTGCTATTTTTGTTTAGACTAGAAGAAGCAAACAATTATTATGGTTGTGTTGATGTTGAGTTGGTAGTGATATTAGTGGTGGCGGCAGCTAGTTAGTGGTTTGGGCTTTTTGGTAGGGTTCGGTTGTGAGATGTGTGGGCTAACGCTGCTTCTTTTTTTACCCTCTTGGTTGTGAGGGACTTTCGAAAGTATGAAAAAAAAGTACATTAAGGTTATGACTTATGACCTCCTAGGGATAACCCCTTTAACCGGTTTTCAAGAATTTTCTCTATCGATATAAAACTGGTATATTGGCTCCCGATTTGCAGGAATTAATATTATTATTTTTTAAATTTAAAAAAATATTTTGAATCAGGTAATCATGTTAAACCTAAATAGTTTAGATTTGACATGATTATTTGATCCAAAACCCTTGGATTTAACAATCATATCAGACTTAAACAAACAACAAATAATAAGAGAATAATTATGCATTTTAGTTGTTAGGAGAGAAAAAAAAAGAAGAGAAAAGGCAAACAATCGATCATCGATAGCAATCCAATTATGATATATTTACACGCATCGCACCATGTGGAAGAAGACACAATTACACATCTATTTGTATGGCGGATAACATGATTTGACCGCCAGGAAGTATCTACGTGCCTCCTTAATGGCACGAGCACCGCCCACAATAAAAGATAAAACGTGAAAATATTAAAACGGCCCTCATGATCCCTTTAATTACACAACATATCTGTGTAATTTCACTGTTGCCATCCACAGTAATTTGTGTCTAGAGTTACAATAAAATTTTCATACCATTTAGCTTTTTTTATAATTATTCTACTTTCCTCACATTTTTAATTTTTTTTAGTATAAAAAAATGAATATAAGAATTGATCTGACATGACTCAATTATTTTGGTAGGTTTAAAGACAAATTAAGTAACTGATAAAAATATTACTTGACTTAAAATAAATATTTAATATAGGAATTTTTTTTAATAAACATTGAGATGACAACATATTGGATCAATTTGAGTCAACTTGAGTTAACCTTTCAGTCTGCATATGAAGTCATTAGATCATAATAACCTCATAGGAATAAAATTAAAATAAATTAAGAAACTTAATTTTCAATAAACTCAATATTAAAGATGAAATTGAAAAAAAAATTAAAAAAGGACCTAAAAAATAACTCAAGTAAATCTGGACTAACCTACCAAACTCGAGAATTAGATCATGAGATCAAATAATCTAATAGAAAACAAATTAAAATAAACTATAAAACTCAATTCTTAATCAACCCTACATTGAAATGTGAAATTAAAAAAAAAATTGATTAAAAAGGGGGGAAATAACTTAAATCACTAAGATTAACCTATTAGACTCGTGACTTGAGTCGCGAAATGAAAATAACCACATGAAAAGTACATAAAAATAATATAACAAAGTCTAATTCTCTATTAGCCCAATATTAAAAAATAAATATAGGAGAAACAAAAGTCAAATAAAAAAAACTCGAATCAACCAAATTAACTAATTTAGCTCATGGTTTGGATCACTAGTCTAAGTTAAATTCATAAAAAATAAATTGAAAAAAAAATATAGTGTAATCATTAATAAAATATATCTAATGTTAAAAAATAAATTTAAAATATCTATACACACACAAGTGGATAATGTTACGCGATTAAAGGTATAATAAAACCCCTACCTCCTCTAGTTTTTCATTAATCTTTCTTTGACTTTTCTTGTTATAATCAACAAGTTTTGTTTATCCTATTTTACCGGTATATGCTACGTTGTAGTCGAAACATAATTTTTTTGAACTTGAAGAAAAACTAAGTCACGATGAACTATTTGATTTTATTAAACTTCTATAAATCAACCTTAAAATTTTTTAATTTAATTTAAAAATTAATTTATATAAAAATTATTTTTATATAACCTAATTAACTTGGTAATTTCACAAGCAACCCGGATAATAAGTGTAATGTGTGGTTTGATGTAAATAAACTTAATATAACATTTTTTTTAATATTAAGACATTAATATATTAAATCGATATGGACTTGTGGCTTAATCCATCAAATTTATGATCCTGATTATGGGCTTTAAGAGGTTTAATAATTTTTTAAAACTATTTTTTACTTAGCAATATGATATTAAAAATATATACTTGTAAAACTAAACATCAATTAAATATAGAGATATTTATTTGAGACTGTGATAACTTTAAGGAAAGCTAACAAGAACAAATTGTAAAGATCAATTCAAAATTAATCAAGTGCTAAATGATGAGATTAAAAAAACAAAAACAAAAAAAATCAATAAAAAAAATGAAAGAAGAAATTTGAAAAAAAAAAGGGAAAGAAAACGGGGGGTTGACCTCGTAGGTGAAATTTTGAAACTTTTCTAACCAACTTTTTGTCTAATAAACCATCTAGGAGTAGCTCTAACGTGTCCAAGTCGACTTGACATGTTTAAAGATAATCCAAATATTTGTTTGAAAACATGATTTGACTTTTAAAAATAAATTAGGATGACATATTATTTTTAATATTGAGACGACGATGTATTAGATCAACCAAAATTTCATTACTTAATCCGCCAACCCTATGGTTTGAATCATGAACTTCATTAAATTTAACAATTTTTTAACTATTTTTTACTCATTGATATAATAACAAAAATAGATATAATAACCTCATAAAATACAAATTAAAACAAATTATAAAAATTATAGTTTTGAAACTTAGCCCAAGTTACGAGTTTTGACTGAGTCACTCAGTCATCCCGGGTTGACCCCTAATATTTTTTTTATAAGAAAACAATGTTATTTTTATTAAAAAAATTAAATAATTAACAGGTTGCATCCAAGTTTTTGATCAGATCAACCGCATCACTGGTTGACTTAATTTTTTTCATAGGGGCACCCAAGTTCTTACCTTCTCCTTTTTTTTTTAAATCAGGTGCCTGTTTTGGTCAGTCCTAAGTTTGTCAGGGTAGACCATGATTTAAAATTTAGATGAAAATCAATTCAAAATGATGAAAATATTAAAGGGTTAAAATTGGGAGAAAAAAAAAAGCTAAAATGAATTTAATCAGAATATATATATATATATCAGCTATTCCTTTGCGCTGGGATTTTACCCAAGGTCTCAAGACGGGAGATGATTGTGGAATTAACAATTAACGGATGGAGCAAGACAAAGACCACATAAAAACAAAATGCACCGTGATTTCTTTCTGAAACCCAAAATTCTCACACCAAACGAAAGCATGTGTTCATGAATATTTTTCTATTTATTGCGATTAATCTCGTGAAAATCCAGGAGGCAACTACGAGATGCGAAATCGGCAGCGGCAGGCTCGCAGAGCTAAGCCTTCTAATTTTGTGCTAACTTTGCGGCATTTAAGATTGCCAAAAGAGATAATTGAATTAGCCGCCACCGCTTCACACGGCACAAATGTGTCCACCATCCAAGGCTACAACGTTAAAAAACCACGCACTTCAACAACCACGCGTCATCGGTATTACATACGTGTCCACTGCCATAATTTGTGGGAACCTTCAAAAAACCCCACCTTCAAACGCCATGCACAACACTAGCAGTGCTAGCACCTCAGAAAGTATAGAAACGAAGAGGGCCGGTCGGTGTTAAACTGTTAATTAATGGAAAAGAAAGAAGAGACTAATAATAACAAGGAAGAGAGGAACAATGAGGGGAAAGAGGAGGACCGAATTCCTCAAATGGCGTTGAATCACGTCTCGAGGCTCTGTAGAGACGTGAAAGAGTCCATTGATTTCTACTCCAAGGTTCTTGGGCTGGTCTTGATTGAGAGGCCACCAGCTTTTGAATTTGATGGAGCCTGGCTGTTCAATTATGGCGTTGGGGTTCACTTGATCCAGGCCAAGGACGAAGACAGTTTGCCTAAAGCAGATCGTCGTTTGGATCCCATGGGTAACCATATTTCTTTTCAGGTAATTGATTCGATTCTCTGGCTATCAAAACAAAAACGAATTGTGATCTCTCGCGCATATATATATATATACAGGGATAGGTAGATGGATATAATTGATCCTTTTTTTTTAATGAGAATCAAGACTTAAAATTTTGTTACTTGTAGAGGTATAATATATGAGACGAGGTGCGAACATTAAATGGAATAAAAGGATGGACATCATATGGAGAGTTTTAAATACGAACATATATATTCGGAATGGAAGAAAGATGTAAATAATTCCTATATTTACATGGATAGACGCTCGTCGATATTTGCTGAACAAAATTCCTTGAAAATCCTCAAGATCTCATTAAGTACTGTTGATGCCTTTTTTCTTCCCCATTTAATTCCGGTGAGGCATCAGGCCCTGAAAACAACTGGGAGCTAGTTTTAACACAAGGCTGATTAATGAGTGCGGAAGCAATGAATGTTGGATGAACTTGCAGATGAATTATTATTTATTTGTTTATTTGTGTGGGTGTGTGTGTCATACGGTCAATAAACCATTTATGTTGCAGTGTGAAGACATGGAAGCACTGGAGCAGAGATTGAAGCAGTTTAACGTGAAGTACACGAAGAGGACAGTAGACGATGATAAAAACGGAACAACGATTGACCAGCTTTTTTTCTGTGATCCAGATGGGTACATGATCGAGATGTGTAACTGTGAGAATCTTAAGCTGGTTCCAGCGGGCTCATTAGGCAGTATAAAGCTACCATGCGATCGGCATAATCCTCCTGTTGATTTGGAGAACGGGCGTCATGCAAAATAAGACTTCTGGTTTTCGTTTTTTTATGAATAAACGCATCAAAAAAAGTAGTTTCTTTCATTTCTATTGTGTTAGTCATGTATATATGTGTGTGTGGATCTGCTCATGTTTCATGTCAATTGCCTGGATTAATTAAGAGAAGACGAAGCTGAATATAAAGAAATGATTCGTGTGTGTGTATATATATATATATCCCGAGCGAGTTGTTTGCTCCGATCAAGTTGTTTGCTTAAAAAACTTGAGACAGCTTCTGCCGTTTTCAGGGGAAAGAACAGAGGTTTGAATTAGATGCTTTTGGGCTGAAAGAGAACAGTTGAAAAAAATATAATGTTACTGGATTTTATTTATTCACGTCAGATTTTTTTAATTATTTCCTTTGTGGAGTGTGTATTGTGCTCGAGGTTTAATTCCTTGAAAGAAAAAATGGAGGTAAAATGCGGAGACGGGTTCGTAGCTTGTCAAATTGGCCTCAGCATAAATATTTCTTACTCAATGGTTATTGCTCGATACAGAAAAATGAAAAAATAAAATAAAAGTATTTTGTTGTGATAGAAGTGAAAGTTGATGCAGTAGCATTCATCGTGCATTTTACAATATATTGATATATCAATATAAATTTAATATTTTTTAGGAAAATAATTTTTAAAAATAAATTATTATACAAAAACAAACACTCACGTAAAATCTCACTGTTTTTTTTTATTACTTGTTTTATCATCTATTCTGTATCGTGATTTTTTGAATATAATAAAAATATATATTAAAATCGTTAATATGTTTTGGAATATAATAATTTTAAAAAAAATTTGAAAAAACAAATGTGTTGATTCTTGAAACATGTTGTTTGCACTAGAAATAGAATTTCAAGTTAATTTTTAAGGGAGCATAATAATTTGTTGATATTACATGTGTTTTATTGTATCACAATTTTCTACAACTAGGAAATACAAATACGTTGTTTACACTGTATAAAATAAATTAAAAAATATATGAATCTCTAAACTATAAAATAGTTATTAATGATAATACGATACTTAATTGGAATGCTACTCTTTATTATGAAAGCAGAAAATAACTGATTATGCAAATATTCAACCTTAAATTCTCGTTTTAGTTTATGCATTTTTTTTTATCTTATAGGTTGTTTTTTTACCTGGAAAAATGATTCTTGTTTTTATAAATATACTATGCAAGAAAATCATAGTTATATCAAGTATAAAAGAAAAAAATAAAAAGGAAAAGTAGAGTAATCACTTTGAAATATTTAAAAAATATAAAATAATTAAAAATAACTACTATCTAAAACAGACAACACACAGAAAGTTTAAAGATTAGAAAGAAAGTATCAATTAAAAATAAAAAAATGAATGCAGAGTAAAAAAAAAACATGACAATATAAAGGTTATATGTAAAGTTTTTAAGAAAAAAAAATAGAGGTGGAGTGCTAAAGGGCAAACCTCACCAACCTCACATGTTTAGCCTTTTTTTTTAAAAACAAAAACCTCATATGTGTCTGGATTTGAAAGTCCAGGCTCTCTTTTAGTTTTTTTTTTTTTCCCTTCAAGAGTCAACAATGTGTCATTTGTTTTTGTATTTTTTTTTTAAGGCAGACGATGATTTAATCACCATGGCAAGCAACATGTTATTTTTTGTAGTTAATGGGAAATGTTTATTTACCTTGAAAATTTAATTTATAATTTATTTTTATTTAAAAATACCCCGTGGACATAAGAAAACACTTAATAGGCCCATGACATCTAACAAATCACTTTAAAATACAAAAACATCAATTGATTCAAAATAAATTAAAAGAAATTTAATCAAGTCAAAATAAATTAAATGAAACTTGATTTTATTTCTCTTATGTCTAGAAAAAGAAAGCATTTTTATTGAAAGAAAAAATTCATTAACACATAGATTTTTTTTTTAACCTATGACATGGCTAAATAATAATTTTTTTTTTGTTTCTTAAAGAGTTTCTCTGTCATCTCTCTAACATATAAATAAAAAAATAAATAAAGAGACCATAAAAAAACTGAGTCTGACTATGAATTTTGTTCTTTTTCTATATCGTGGTTCTCTTTACTTCAATTTTATTTTCATATTATAATTTAAAAATTTATCTCGTAAATTTAGTCATAAAAAATTAAATAAAGAATAAAAATCAAAAACAAAATTAAAAAGGTAAAATGACAGAAAATAAAAGGAAGAAGAAGGGAGGGGGTGATGCTTGATGTTTACATGAACATAAACAATGAAACAACATAAAAAAATCTTAAATCTTATATGGCATGTAGTGATGTTTTTAAGCAAAACAAATTGTTTAACTTTTGGAAATAAAAATTGGTACTTATAAAAGCATTTTTAAAAGTACACTCGTTTTAAGTATAGAAAACATGAGAAGTTATGTTTTTTGAAATACGAAGTTATTTGTTTTGTTTAAAAGACAAAAACAACATTAAAGAGCTTCAAATCACAAAAACATCAACACCGCATGTTTTACTTTAATATATAGTTTCCATATTATATTAATTATGATGTTTTGATTTTTTAAATCACAAAAGTACAATAACTCGAAAGTATCCATATATTTTCAAATAATTTATTTAATTTTTCAATGAAAATACCCAAGCTATATCATTAAAAATAATTATATTTAGAACAATATCATAATATATTACCAAAGAATTAAATGATTTTATACATATCATAACATAACATATTCTAATGAAATGCACGTCTTACGGTTAAAATATTATTATATTTTTATAAAAGTGAGAATATAAATTTGATTTTTGAGAATTCTATTTACTGAAAGAGACAGCTATGAATTCTTAATGAAATTAATTTTATTTTAAAAAAAAAATGTGAGGATATTCAAATAATAATAATAAAAAACAAAACATAACATGTAATTTTATTACTAAACAATTTAATATATTTATCTTTATTAAATAGTGTAACATGACACAACACTCCGGGGCAAATGACCATTCTTATTCATGGTTATTTGTCTTTTTAAAAATATGGTTATTGTTATTTTTTATAGTATTTTTTATTTAGAAATATAATAAAATAATATAAAATTATAAAAAAATATTAATTTAAAATAAAAAAATAAAAAATGTTAAATTCTTTTAAAAATATTTTTAAAATAAAAAAACAAATCTTTCACTAAAATATAGTTAGCACTTTCTTAATATCAATTTCACCAAGCAAACGAGGGCGAGATACTACTGACACATGTCATAAAGCAATTGCTGACATAAGAGAGTTTTACCATCACAGAATATACGTTATAGACAAAAAAACCCTCATCCCTTACACTTTTTCCCAAGGTCCAACCTGAAGAGCACACAATCACAAACGGAAGGGCAAAGAAAAACCTTCCTCTTCCGGGTTAACCAAACTTAAACCCGAAAAAACGCTAAAAAATGAAATGAAAATAATAATAAAAATAGAAAAAAAATAATCGAACAAACACATCACTCTCTCTTCTCACGACACAAACAGAGAGAGAGAGAGAGGAGCGAAGCCAAGTGTGTAACGTCTATATAGAATAAATCAATTTTCTCTCAAATCCAGATCAAACCCTAAAACAAATTCAACCTAAATCCATTTCTCTCATTTCTTCATAATCAGATCCATTTATCGATTGTCGTTTTTGTAGCTATACAGGAGTGAATTATGGCGTCTATTAAGTCTGTAAATAGATCGGCGTCGGTGGCGTTAGCCCCGGACTCGCCCTACATGGCAGCGGGGACGATGGCGGGGGCAGTGGATCTGTCCTTTAGTTCGTCTGCGAGTCTTGAAATCTTTAAGCTTGATTTCCAATCGGAGGATCATGATCTCCCTGTTGTTGGTGAGTGTCAGAGTTCTGAGAGATTTAATCGTCTCGCCTGGGGTAGGAATGGATCCGGCTCTGATGCTTATGGTCTTGGACTTATTGCTGGTGGTCTTGTTGATGGCAACATTGATATTTGGAATCCTTTGTCCCTGATAAGGTATTTTTTTAATTCTGTTTTATGTATCATCTATTTTGAATTTATTCGGCTCCTGCTGACGAAGCGGCCGCGGTGTACTGCCACCATTGATTGAGATTAGTTTGTTAGTTGGGATGAATTGTCAGTGAAATTGGGAGTGAAGGGGAGGATTTCGGAAGTATAGTGAGATCTGATACTAATTAGGCGGTTTCGTTAGTTTTGTTTGTGCATGGATTGGTTTTGCGTTGAATGGGATTTGAATTGAACAGAATTGTCTTGATCAGAGTTGTTTCTTACGAGCTGGGAATATAGGGAGAGATGGGAATTTGGTAAGATTGTGTTCAGATTTAAAATAGTAAAACTGGTATATCAGTGAATGCTCAGCTTGATTTAAATTGAGTTTTGTTTGTGATTTTATAGGTGGGAATGTAGAAGTTTATGTGGTCTGTAGGAAATTTTTATTCTCATGAACTTTATATTTATATTTTTTTTCTGCGCAATTAATTGTTTTCAAATTAAATTTCGGATGAAACCTAATCTTGAGTTGAGTGTAGTAGAACTCCTCGGCAATGAATTCCATTTGGTTGTTGGAATGGCTGTTTAGATGGTGATTGTATCTCATTTTGAGCTGGCATTGATATGAATTTATTATTATAAAATTTGAAACGAGAGCATTTCACCTTTCTTTTCTGTTTTGGTTTTTATGTTTGTGCCTTGCAGGGGCGGAGCAAGATGAAAAAATTTAGGAGGGCCAAATTAAAACAATTATTTTAAAAAGGCTTGTTTTATTGAAATATATATTAAATGAGGGCCAAGGGAGGGGCTGGGAAAATTTCCTTGCAGGGGCCGGGGCCCCTGCCAGCCCCCCCCTGCCTCCGCCACTGGTGCCTTGATCTTTTGGTTGTTTTTAACTGTGCTTTGAAGTTTGAGTTCTCTGTGAAGATGGAAATGTATAAAAGTAGAGGATTGGTATTTAATATGGGTAATTAGTTACTGGACAGATGATGGTTTGGCTGGAACCCATTGAAATTATACTTTGCATTGATGTGGATAGATTTCTTTGGTGGATTTTGAAGTTCTCATTTTCTTGCATTTAAGAAATATAATTCTGCTCTGCATGTAATTTTTCGCAAAAAAAATTTTTTTTTTATGTTAAATATGTTATGGAAATCTACACTGTAAATCTTGTTTTAATTTATTTTTTCTTTTGTTTGATGAAGCCCTTATTTTATATTTTATTTTTTGTTCCCAGTTCTGAGCCAAGTGAAAGTGCTCTTGTTAGTCATCTTTCAAGACACAAAGGACCTGTAAGTTATTCTTTATAAATAAAATTTTCTTGTTTTTTTTTTCTGGCACCCTCATAGTTTAGATGTTTGATGGTTGGATTTTATGCCTGTCACTATTCCTCCCTGTTTCAGGTTCGTGGCCTTGAATTTAACTCCATCAACCCTAACTTACTTGCATCTGGTGCTGATGATGGTGAAATCTGCATATGGGATTTGGCTGCACCTGCAGAACCTTCACATTTTCCACCTCTCAAAGTATGCTTCATTTGACACTTCACCATTTTAAAGTTTCTTTGTGCTTGTACATTGTCTTTTAATTGCCATGTTCCCTTAATTGAACTCTTACCGGTGAAGAAGAAATTTATATAAAGTGCTCTTTATTGCTAGATATATATGTAAAGAGGTGTTTGGGATTGTTTTTGCTGCCTTTCTTTTTTTCCGAGACTCCTTTCATGTATCCATTAATCTTTGCTTGCTACCCAGCAGCTCCAGCTGATGCCTACTTCCTTTTAAGTCTTTCCTTACAAGTAATTGAGGGGACCCATTGCAATCCATGATACTTCTCCAGTGTGGTTTGTCTATGTGCAACATTGGAGTTATGCAATCTTATTGTAATGAGCATGAACTGGTGTTTAGTTGAGATTTTGTATTTTCTTATTTATGGTATTTGGAAAACAATGGAACACATGGTTCAGGCTGTGTTTGGCTTTGAATGAGATCCTTGGAAGCTTCCTGAAATATCTTGACATGAGACAGAAAAGATGATTGTTTGTTGTTTATTAGATTATTAGAGGGGGCAGAATGGCAGGAAAATCTGTTAACAAGTCAATAACACCTCTGAAAGGTTACAGGTCCCAATCAATTTGGTTACAAAGTGGATTAAGGAGATATTTTTTATTGGCATTGTTATGAAGATTTGATTGGATTGAACATGGTGTTGTTGGAGTTTTAATCCCTCAAATCTCTTTTAGGAGCTTTCTGTAAGGTAAAAGGGATGAGTTGGAGGTGTATGATTCTTCCTAGGGGAATTGGTGTATCATATTGTTACCCGTGTTTGGAAATTAACCTTACAATCTCCTACATCTCACATTGCTGGAATGTTTGTTCAATTTTGTACCTTCTTAAGTGTCTATTCTTCACCACCAAACCAACTATAAGGAACCTGTATGCCCAGGAAGGGAAGTATTGACTGCTCAACACTTGCTCTTCATTTTCCTTCTTTTCTATATAGTGTTTGAATCCAACCATGTTTTTAGAAAAAATGATGTAGAAGATTTTTAGTGTTTCATCATTACCTTGAAGTAAAGATAACACGGACTGATATAATTTTCCTAATCATAAAATCCAAATTTAACAAGTAAAATCTTCAAAATGTTAGGATGAAACTATGCGACAACATGTTTATTTCTGCCGAAAAACATCCAATTATTTGTTTCTTTATGCCTGCTTACCTAGAAGTACATAATAGCATGGCTAATATAATTTTCCCAACCAGAAAATCTAAATTCAACAATCAAAAGCTTCTAAATTATTGTATTAGGACTGAGATGAAGTATAACAAGGATTACTGTAACTAAATGCCTCCATAGCCCAAAACAATTTTAAATTATCAAAGTATCAGTCTTTGATGGTAAATTTTCGAATTGATAAATTGTAATGATGCTGTAATCTCATAATCTTTGAATCCCCCCCACCCCCCCTCCAAAAAAAAAAAAAAACAAACAAAGAAGTGCTCTGCATTTGTCTGGCATTGTTGCCTGCAGAGTTTTGCATGCTTTGTAGCATGACTATACCTATGCTCATGTCATAAGCTCTGAAGGAAGCTTCTGAATAGAAATCTCTTTTCGGGAATGTCTCTCTTTTAGCTTGAGAGTTGTCCGTGATATTTTGATATATATTTGGACTCGATTATGCACAACCTCTGGTTGGAATCTCACACGAGGATGTTTAGATAATGGTGTTTAACCCTTTGGAAGATGCAAACTGGGGTCATGCTGCAAATAGCAGCAAGACTTTTTTGCCGAATTATTTTCTTTCTCAGGATACGCATCACTGACTTGGCTAATAGATGGGGTGTCTCCATTTATTAAGGTTAGGGTGGTTTTGGAAGGAAGAGGGAAAACCTGGCAAGTTTGATATCATTTGTTTGGCCCAAAGTGTGTCATTCCTTGCATTTTCTTGTAGTTTCTTGCCCGCATTTATAATAGGAGTTAGATTTTGAGGCTGCCAAGAATTTGATTTCATCCTTTATCAAAGAAAGCTTGTAGTTTGTTCTTACTTCTGTATTTTTTAACTTAATTGATTTTAGTTGTTGCTGGAAGCCTAATTCCTAATAGTGTTTTCTCAGACTAGTAGCAGTAGGTTTCAACTTAAAGAACCCCTCTGTCTACCTCCTTTTCTCTTCCTTTCCTGGTCTCTTATTGGTACCTACTGATTCTTTCTCCATTTTTGTGCTGTGTCTGGTGGGATCTTTATGTAGGGTACTGGTTCTGCTGCCCAAGGAGAAATTTCTTATGTGTCTTGGAATTGCAGAGTTCAACATATATTAGCATCCACTTCTTCCAATGGAATAACTGGTGAGATAGCAAAGTAGCCTCGCTTACCATTGATCACATAGTTATTTTCTTTTAGTGTGGAAGGCTGACCATTTCATTCATTTGCAGTGGTTTGGGACCTAAAGAAGCAGAAACCAGCGATTTCGTAAGTTTCTGCTTTCTATTCCTTCTCCATACCATCTTTTAAATCTTTATCCTTCTAAACTGATTTTAGACCTCTACTTGAACAGTTTTGGAGATTCAATTAGAAGGCGGTGCTCTGTTTTGCAGTGGCATCCTGATGTTGCCACTCAGCTTGTTGTGGCGTCAGATGAAGATAGCTCTCCTTCTCTGCGGGTAATGTCTTCACTATTGCTAGAGTTTTCCTTTCAAGTATTAATATCTATAGAGTTTCCTAGTTCATAATGCTTTTTGCTTGCAGCTTTGGGATATGCGAAACATAATTGAACCTGTGAAGGAGTTTGTGGGACACACAAAAGGTATGGCATAATATATGATATTTCAAACCTTTTTTTCCTAGGTTACAAGGAGAGAGAAAAATAGATAGGCGAAAAGAAGACAAACATGGACAGTGTGGCTATGTTTGTGTTTTATCATCTTTTTGAAAGGGACCACCATAAAGAAGCCAGAAATATTATCCTATCCCACTAAGCTGCTTTTAGAGGATAGTTTTTGAAGATGCCATAGCTAACAAAGCACCCCTCCTCAAGACTATAGAATCCTTTACCTCCCAAAACCTACAAAATGACTGGGAAGAAATTCTTAACTTACCTGGATCATGTTTCTGCATAATTTTTAATTTCCAGATGTTTTACGGATTTCTATATAACTCATAGCAGTTTCAGATTCTCTTTTTGTTTCATTCTCCTTTGTTTGTGCGGTATAAAATCAAGTAGGCTCACTAGAAACAATTGTCTTAACTTCTCTGATTTCGTAATCCTTTGTAATATTTGGAGGCTGAAAGGATATGCTGTGTTACAAAAATCATCTCTGACCTAGAAAATGCAGATGTTTTTTTTTTTTCTCATGTATGTGCACCAATCAGGGTTTACGTTTTATGTGATATTTAATTAAATATCTTCGTCCTCGATGGTCCTTCCTTTCTTATCCTGGCAGTTTTCCATGGGCCGATTCTTACACTGAGGCTCAATAATTCTGTTCCTTTAAAACCTTTAGTGATAATTTGTGGCTTAGTATTTTTTATGACTCATCTCTTGTTACACCAGGTGTAATTGGAATGTCATGGTGTCCCAATGACAGCTCATATTTGCTTACCTGCGCTAAAGATAACCGAACAATCTGCTGGAACACAGTAACTGGAGAGGTAATCAAACAAACTTGTTTTCCTGCCTTCTTTCTTTTTATGAATAAAAATTTGATTTATCACATAAACTCAGCAGGAAATTGCTGCTACAAAACTCGTACAACTGCAGCAGTATAAGTTTAGTCTTATAAGTTTCTGTTTTGGTAGCTATGAGATTATTTTAATTTGAATATTTTATCCTTTTTTTTTCTTTGCAAGCTCTCACTGGCCTATGCTTTTCTTAAACTTGGTTGATGCTTATTTTTTAATTTTGGAGTAGATTGCCTGTGAATTACCGGCTGGCACCAACTGGAACTTTGATGTTCACTGGTATCCCAAGATGCCCGGAGTTATATCAGCATCTTCTTTTGATGGAAAGATTGGCATTTACAACATTGAGGTAAGCATTTATGTCATGCTGCTACCAAATTTGTTGTCTTCTTGGGGGCCAGCATGTAGCAAGTAAGGGAAGGGAAACATGCACTCATGATAAAATTATGTCGCACCTCAAGAAAAAAAGAAGATAAAAAAAGAAATGATACACTGGGTTCAAACTTTATAGTGCTGGCTTGGAAGAGCAGGTTGTATAATGGAATGCTTACTTGGAAATTAAAAAAGTCTATAGAAATGCGATATGGTTTCTTTGGCATTTTAAAAATAAATTTCATTTCCATTATAGAGGTCTTTTGTTTTGGATCTTTCTTTGCAGGGTTGCAGTCGATATATTGCTGGGGAGAGCGATTTTGGAAGAGGTAATGTAGTTTATTAGACAAGAGGTGTTGTCAAATTTGTCATCTGTTTTCTGTGTAATTTATTATAATCATACCATAAAGTTTAGCGGTTGATCTGGAGCAATTTGATTTGCTTCTGTGAAATAATAACATGCCCACGAATCCTTGCTGGGATGTGTTCTTTGAGCCTGATGGCATACGCCACCAACTTCTTCCTTCTATATTAAATTTTTAAATTTTTCTATTTGGTCATTTACTGCCATAAAATAATGTCTTGGTATCAAGCCAGGCATGGTTTTAGGTTTGTCGTTTAATTCCAAGGTTGGACAAAACTTTGACTGAGCTAACCTAGTTTAAGTGGTGCCATTGTTTTTGTTTAGCTTAAGATGTCCTACTTGATATATCAACATTAAAAGATGATTAAATTACTTTGCATCTTCGATTTCTTTCTCTGAGATTGAAATAGTATACAAGTGATTATCTAATGAAAGAGTGGGATAGAGTATCATTTTAATGTACCCTGCAAGCATGTTAGGGTTTCGGGATTTTGAAAGTTGAGCATTTCATACATGATCCTTTTTTATTCTTACTATTTTGTGTTTCTTTTATGCTTTGAAGCCTGTATACTCTATTTTGAGTTTCATTTCAGAATATCTATTTTACTGTCTATCTTATGCAGGAAAATTAAGAGCTCCAAAATGGTGTAAGCGTTCTGTTGGGGTTTCTTTTGGCTTTGGAGGAAAGCTAGTATCGTTTCGCCCTAGGTCATCTGCTGGTGGTGCTTCCGAGGTAGCTTTTCTGGTTGAAGTTGTTCTTTCTCATGTATTTTCAACTTGTCCTTTGTACTTACTCTTTTCAGTGTTTCTCTCAGGTTTTTTTGCATAACTTAGTTACAGAAGACAGTTTGGTGAGTCGGTCATCTGAATTTGAAAGTGCCATACAAAATGGGGAGAAGCCATTGTTGAAGGCTTTATGTGATAAAAAATCTCAAGAGTCTGAGTATGCATCTGTCTATTAAGCAATGCTTCTTTTCAGGACAAGAAAAGGAGTCAATTACTCTTTTTTTTTTTTGAATAAATTGATTAACTGTTTTGCCTGTCTGGTCAATCATCCTGGCAGGTCAGAGGATGATCGAGAAACTTGGGGTTTCTTGAAGGTTATGTTTGAAGAAGATGGAACTGCAAGAACTAGGATGCTCTCCCACCTTGGTTTTAGCATACCAGTTGAAGAAAAAGATGCTATACTGGAGGACAATCTCACCCAGGAAATAAATGCCATTCGGCTTGATGATACGCCAGCCGATGAAATGGGATACGAGAATAATCAAGAGGCCGCCATATTCTCTGCTGATGACGGGGAAGACTTTTTCAACAACCTTCCAAGTCCCAAAGCTGATACTTCTTTGGTACCTTCTGGTGATAATGTTGGTCTTCAGAAATCTGCTCCTAGCGTAGAAGAAATATCAAAAGAAACAGAGACACCTGAGGAGAGTGCGGACCCATCATTTGATGATTGTATACAGCGTGCTTTGGTTCTGGGAGACTACAAAGAGGCTGTTGCACAGTGCATATCAGCAAATAAAATGGCTGATGCTTTAGTTATTGCTCATGTTGGTGGCACTTCATTGTGGGAGAAGACACGTGACCAATATCTTAAATTGAGCTCTTCACCTTACTTGAAGGTAGCTTGACTTACACTTTTTTTCCCTTTTATGTTTTTATTTTTTCCTGCACCAAGGCCATTAATGTATTTGCAAATACATGTATCTGTACTGCAATGTTGTATTCTTTCCCCTTTTATCAATCGGTTAGAAGTTGTCACCTCACTGTCAACTATTTTCATTTTCAGATTGTTTCTGCAATGGTCAACAATGATCTAATGACCCTTGTAAGCTCCAGGTCACTTAAATACTGGAAAGAAACTCTTGCACTCCTTTGTACAGTAAGCTCCTCAAATCCTGAAGAAGTGAATATCATATATAAAAAATGATGGAATTCAGTAGTAAATTGTTTATGATTACTGCAAGATATCCTGTTGTTATTATCCAACTGTGGATTGATTATTTGTCTTTTGCTATTTCTGTGCATGAAGTGGTGCCTGCTTGGACATTTATTTGCAGAAAATAGTGGAGATATTCTTACACCTCAATTTTTACATTTGGACTGAACTGTTCGTTTTGATTATGAAATATTTGACCCTGCAATTCTTACACTTGAATTCTGTGTGAGCCTCTGATGAGGAGAGGTTTTCACATGGAAATGTTTCTTAAACCAGATGTGCAAGACACTGTTTTTGCTCCATATTGATTTACTTTCATCATAAATAACAGTTCGCACCAAGTGAGGAATGGAGTATGCTATGCAATTCGCTTGCTTCAAAATTAATGGCTGCTGGTAATACATTGGCGGCAACTCTTTGTTATATCTGTGCGGGCAATATTGACAAAACAGTTGAAATTTGGTCAAGGCGTCTAACAGTCGAGAGTGAAGGGAAATCATACATTGATCTTCTTCAGGTCAGCTTGCAGTGAAGTAGAAATTCAATAGTATTTTATGTTTGTCAATGTGGAAGTTTGATTTATATTCTTTGTTTGGCTAGGATTTGATGGAGAAGACTATCGTACTTGCTCTGGCAAGTGGCCAAAAGCAATTTAGTGCCTCTTTGTGCAAGCTTGTTGAGAAGTATGCTGAAATTTTAGCTAGCCAGGGCCTTTTAACAACAGCGCTGGAGTACTTGAAGCTTTTAGGGTCTGATGAATTGTCTCCTGAACTTACAATCTTAAGAGACCGTATTGCTCTCTCCACAGAAACTGGTATGTCATTTGTTGAAAATTCTTACGCAGAATTATAAAACTTCATAGGTTTCAATCCTTAATTGAAGTTTATCACTCAAGTTCCAGACATTATGATGTTGAGAGATCATCCATTATTTTATATCCCACCAACAGTTACATTAATATGGGATATTATCTAGATCATGGCCATTGAAACACAATCTCAATATTCCAAATCTACGAGTATTATTTTTTATTGGTTTTAATTTTTTAATATGAGTTTATAAACTGAGCCAAACAAAATAAAGGAAATGGGAAAACAAAGGGAGCAAAAATTTTGTCTATGATATATTTAAGTACTTTTACTAAGTGGTAAAACTTGTGATGTTGCAATCTCATTCCCTTTACCCTCTACCTATCCTAGTGGGAAATTTAGGTTAAATACATAGTATGGAGACCTGGCAATAAAAATACTAGATTTGTAGTTGCTGCCTGCTATGTTAGCTCTATCAGTCAGCTCGGCTGCTTTCCTTTTCAGCCTTGTCCATGCCATTTGGTGCAGGGTTTCCTTTACCCCTGGTGTAGCTCATTCATAGTGAACTGACAAAGCAAATGGATTGTGTGAAAACTTATTTTTGCTTGATCTGGTGTGGTCAAAGTTGAGTAAGGTGTTTTTCTGGTGTTTGAGTCATGTTCAGGTCATATAATGACGTCTTTTAATAACTCTGGTGTATTGTTGTAAAGGAAGTGTTTCTTAGTTGAAACAAGAAAGAGCTCTTCTATACTATGGTTAAAGTAGGTCCTCCAATTGAATCCAGCACTAATACAATCCAGCATAACTTCTCCTATAGCCTCATGACCCTGACATTATTGCATTAGCAGTGCTGTCTTCAAACTGAGTATCAGATTAAGAAATTGATTTCTGATGCAGAAAAAGAAGCTAAGGCTCCAGCTTTTGAGAACAGCCAACAGCAAGTTGGATCAGTTTATGGTGCCCAACAGTCTGGTTTTGGTGTGGCTGATGCCTCTCATTCTTATTATCAGGTGGGCTTTCTGGCTTTTGATTCCTTTTTTTTTTTAAATTGCTGTTTCTAGAGAATGTGATGTGTTGCTCACATGATTGACCACTTTATGCTTGCTTATTTTTTAGGGAGCAGTAGCTCAACAAATGCATCAGAGTGTTCCTGGCAGTCCATACAGTGAAAATTATCAGCAACCTATTGACTCTTCATATGGAAGAGGATATGGTGCTCCTACTCCCTATCAGCCTGCACCACAGCCCCCAGCATATCAGCCTGCACCACAGCCCCAAATGTTTGTTCCAACTCCTGCTCCTCCGGCACCTCAGGTATTCTGTTTTCTTTATCTTGATTTTGTTTGATGTAAAAGATAGCTTATCACATAGTTCACCTGCATGTTCAGATGTATTTGAGTGCATATACATATGATTTATTTCCTGACTTGGTGATATCCTTATGTGCCAAGACATTCAAACTGTTGTTTTTACGGAAGAGATTGTTTGCATTTAGATGTGTTGATTGAAACTTGAATTATGTTCTCTTTGTTCTTGGGGATAGATATAGGCAATTGTGTCAATAGTTAGTGCTACTTGTTACTACCACTCATCACTTCACCTTTGTTCTTACAGCCAAGTTTTGCTCCACCTGCACCTCATGCTGGTACTCAACAAGCCACCAGGACTTTCGTTCCAGCAAATGTTCCCAGTCTAAGAAATGCGCAACAGTATCAGCAACCCACATTGGGTTCTCATTTATATCCAGTCTGTGTTTTTACCGTGGATTGCAAATCTGGTGTTAATGTTTCTGAGTGATGCATTAAAAAATATGCTTGCTTGTTTCAGGGAACTGCTACTTCTGCTTATAATCCTGTACAACCCCCAACTAGTTCTCAAGGACCTATTACATCTCAGGTGGGTGCAATTCCTGGCCACGGAATTCCACAAGTTGCTGCTCCTGGCGCTACACCAATGGGATTTAGGCCTGTACATGCAGGGGTTGCTCAAAGACCTGGAATTGGTTTGATGCAGCCGCCTAGTCCTACTCAATCTGCACCAGTCCAACCAGCTGTGGCTCCTGCTGCTCCACCACCAACTGTGCAAACAGTTGATACATCAAATGTACCTGGTAATTGCTAAAACAAAATTTCACTTTTGCTAAAATAGATCTACTTTGGTTATCAACTTTAATCTACTAATAGTTTTAGAAAGCTTCTGGTTGCACTAGGGCTGTCTATCTTATGTAAGTTGAGGTTATCTTTGTGTAGCCTTAAGGCCATAAAATAATAATTTTGTCATGTATTAGCAAACATTTAGGCTGCAGTTCCTTACTGATGGGCAGTTCTAGCAATCAATTGTCATGGATGTTGTAGCATATAGATGGTTCGAGACTAGAAATCATGGATGACTAAATGAGTGAAAATGATTGCTATCCGAGCATTTGAAATTTAAATGTTGGCTTAGGCTGGATCAATAATCTGCTGGAATCCCAACCAGTTTGGTTTCTAACATTTGATGATATAAGAGGTTATATGCTTTGTTTGTATACTACAATGATTTCTATGATGTGTGACTGACTGACAAATTAATTTCAATAACGTGTTTCAGCTCACCATAAACCAGTCATTGTAACTTTGACAAGACTGTTTAACGAGACATCAGAAGCTTTGGGTGGTGCCCGTGCAAATCCAGCCAGGAGGCGTGAAATTGAAGATAATTCAAGGAAAATAGGTGCCTTGTTCGCCAAACTCAACAGTGGGGATATATCAAAAAATGCTTCTGATAAGCTTGTTCAGCTATGCCAGGCATTGGACAGGAATGATTTTAGCTCAGCTCTACAAATCCAGGCATGTGTTACTTAAGAGCTATTTATGTTTTGACATTTCTAATAAGTGCTGGTAACCTGAAGTGACTTTCAAGCACCATAACTCTTTCTGTTCATGTGCTCGGAACAGGTGCTTCTTACCACAAGTGAGTGGGACGAATGCAACTTCTGGCTAGCAACGCTCAAAAGAATGATCAAGGCAAGGCAGGGAGCTGGTGTGAGATCAAGTTAAAGCACAATTTAAAACTATATGATCTCTACTTGATATTTCTCTTTTGGCATGTGCTGGAGCTCATTTATCTGGCTGTCTTCGTCAATGTACACAAAAGCTACTTCTCTAGACAGAACTCTAGGGTTTTGGATTTTTGCCCCACATCGTTGTTACAAGATTTCAACACTCAACAGTAATGCTTTTTCTACCGTGAGTCAGTGAGGATAGTTTTCAGGACATTAATGATATTGCCTTTTTTTTTTTCTTCTTTTTTCTTTTTAATCTCTTGACATTTGTCTGTAGTATTGGGAAATAGAGTTTTGGTTTTTTGTCGACCACTGTTCTTAATTTCTGGTTGAAGTTCAGTAGTGGCGTTTAGCATCTACTGCTGTCACCATCAGTTGTATCTCTCCCTCATGATATGATCATTTGTTTGAGCAATGGAGCTTCTAATAACGTGATTGTTATTGAAGTGTCTGGCTTGCCCCCTCGTCCTCGTTCATTTCTCCCAGATGAGTTTTAGAAATTTCATTCCTCTGCTTAAAACTTTTTCCGGTGACACTAAAGCCCCTGATCCCCTTGCTAGTCCTCCAAGGCCAGGGCTTTGCACGGAGAGCCACGACATGCACATAATCTGAACACACAAATGAGATGACTGATTTTTGTATCTGGTGATCTTGCTGTTATTTCAATGGCGATGTATGCTTATTTGCAGAACTTGAAAACAAAAGATAAGTTGCATCTGCCATGGTTTAATGACATAGTTTGGGATAATGAAACTGTCTCTTCGGTTTGCTCTGGTTTGCCGAGTCCAAGAATAAGCTGTGTATCTGTTTCAAAGAATTCTTTGTACCCTGAGGCCTTACCGAGTGTAATTTTAGAATTTCTACCTCTTCCAAAGGAAGAAGCTGTTGTCACAGTAACTCTCTCTCTCTCCCAGACAGTAGGGACATGATGTAAAAACGGCAAGTCACTTACGGAACCCACCGTGTGAATGATGGGTTGCCACTTGCCAGCTTACCATGCATCCCCACCACCAAACGACGTGTCGTAAAAAAGTTTACCTGTCAGCTAAACTTGTTGAGTTCATGGTCTTCGAAATCAGTTTTCCATCTAGTTTAGGCAATAACTGAAAATAAAATAAAAGGTTTAAAATGAGGAAAATAAAAAAGGTCAGAGCTTTAAAATTACCCAGCCGAGAAATCCATCTCTCACATATAATATCAAAAAAAAAACTTTTAAACTTTTGATATAATTATTAAGTAGCTATTCAACAAATATGATAAAACCAACTGTGAGGATATGGTGCATAACTTTTAAATTTTTGTATTTTTGTGTTTGATTTAGTGGTGAAAGAGACTTGTCTTTTTTTATTGCACCTGGATTCGAGCCCTGGTGTACACGTCTGTCACTCCCGCGATGCCTTATATGCCTACTAAGTTTGCAGGGTATTTAGTGGGCCGTGGGGATTAGTCGTGGTATACGCAAGCTGGTCCGAACACCCCACGTAAATAAAAAAAAATATTATAAATAAAAAAATTATGATTTAATTTATATTATTTTTTAATAGAAAAAAAAAAGAGTAAATTGATTATGTTTTAAAAATCAGGTATGACATGGATTCAGCCAACATTACAAGGTGAAAACCTAGACTATTCCTGAACCTTGAGGCAAATTGAAATTATCACTCTTTATTATTATTATTATTATTATTAATCACCGTGAAGACAAGATTTGAAACTTCGAATCTAGTAATTGCATTGACTGGATGACTAGAAAAGGTAACTGAATTAATCAATAAAAGCCAATAACGTACAGACAAAAGAAATGCCTCTCGAAGAAAACAAGAGCCTTTGACGTTTTCCTCGGCCTGGTAATAAGTAAAAACATCCCAAGTTGTTCCTCCCCATCATGATCATACCCCCTTTACCCTGCAATACTCGCAGCTCCAGTAATTATAATATATGCGTTGATAACACAGAAAACAAATAAAAACACAAAGATCTTCAGGTATTGACTTGGATAATTAGTGTCCTGCTCTTCGCAAAATCAAGTTTCAGATAATCTTTACCTGAGGGAAGATTGCGAACTCAAAAATTTGAACTGCCTAAGATTCCTAGTGGAAGAGAGATTTATTTAGTCTTGAACATGAAAACTAGTCTAGTGGGACTTCAAGCATTTACGAAAAATAACGCAATGATGAAAGTGTTCCATGTCAACAATTGAAGGGAAAATAAATCATGCTGATCCACTGGTGAGGAATAGGATCCAAGAGGATGGGGTTCCATCTTGTTAAGAATAAAAGCATATAGTTTCAGCTTTAGTTGAAAGTCAAAGCAGTGGATGCATAACGCAACTGTCTTGCCATATGAAAAGGAGAGGCACATGCTATTGGTAATTACATGAGCTGTAAAGCCTTGAAATGTGGTGAGGAATATATATCTTCCTGCTCACTGCTAACAGCTACGGACACCATCTCTCTGTCCTGGTTTTTGAAGCTTGAAACAAAACTTCTGGGCCACTATCTTCTTGCGTGGATAACTCAACTGAACTGAGCTTCAATTGTTTGAACCAATAACATTTTTTTGTCTAACATGATATATCTCCATGTGAATGGACATCTTGGACTCTGTGCGGTCCTTGTCTGGGACAACAAATTCTCATCCAAAAACAAAAAAAAAAAAAACAAGTTTTGAGAATGAGACGTCTGAAGAAAAATGTGACAGGTAATTTGCAATCTCACACGGAGCTAAATCTCTCCCTCTCTCTGATTGAATTTAGCGAAGCCGGTGATGCTCTTTACCTGTTGCAGCATAATGTTTGGCCCTTAATGAACAAGTGATTAGCACACGAACGTGAGGAAATATGTTTACGTGTATGATTACACATATAGGAAAAGGACAACGCAGTTGTTTTAAATGAAGGAATGCCAATTAATTATCTTAGTAGGTCCATCTGTGATTAATATCAATCATGTCAGAGGAGTTCCTTCTTAGAGTAAACATAACATCTGTAAGTTTGCCAATGATTGAAACAATTAGGAACCGCTGTTTTATCAAGAATAATAATGCTTGAGTCCTTCACAATTCTTTATAATGAAAGAGGTGGTTTGAAGTTTCAACTGTTTATCCAAATCTCAAAATCAAACAAACTAAGTTTTTATTAAAGAAAGATAAGGTTTTTTTTAAGATTAACCGGATAAAATCCTGGGAAGATTTTGGTTACCAACCTAGCCAATATAAATGCCCTACATGACAAATGTCGGTCTCAAGGTGGAAAGAAGTCTCTAGTGCTGTACTGCTACTCGATTTTCCAAAGCGAGTTTAATATGAAAGCTGAGGTTTTTTTTTTTTTGGTTGGAAGTTGCGCTCTGAACAATCTCCAGCACATTTTGCAGGAATTTCAAAGCTTAAGAGAGAATTTCATAGATAACTTTAGAGATAAATGTCCACAAGAAATGTTTCTTCAACGTCTTTGTTGTCACAGAAATTCCAATTTGATGCAGTATATTTGTTGTCTTTGGAAAAGAGTATCTGCCTGCAATTTTTTTAGCATGAAAAACTCGCATGTCGTTCTGCGACTGAAGAAGACAGATCATAGACCACACAATTAACTAGAGGATTGAGCCTTGGCCCACAAGTTTTTGAGTTGAGTTTTCTTGAAACAACGCAATTTTCAAAAGAAACAGATCATCAAGAGAAATTCTCTTCAATGGAAAACAGAACAAGAGCCGAACTGCTTGCTGACAAAATAAGCTTTATTCACACTGATTTTGCTGAAGCCCGACAACTAGTACAAGTAAACACAAGGAACCACCAACATTCCTACATATTATAAGTACTCTTCATATTTTAATTCTGTATTCGAGTACTGTCTCATCCTAATTCCAAAGAACACTTTTTGTCTGTAGAATACAGAAAATACAGGACCAAACTCTGGCTAATAAAACAGCTAACAGATATTTGGCACGTCCGTAAGACATTTGGAGAAGTTAAAGATTCTAAGCAATCCGAACTGTTCTGAATCAGCTTTAACTTATTTATTCAACAGAATTCTTGACAACACATCGGCTTGGCATAACAACGATGTGATAACTGGAAAGGATCAACAACCTATGCGAGGGACATGAGCAATGTGCCCCTGATCTAAATGTGCATGGAATTTAACAAGACATCAACATTTGGATGAGCGTTGAAAAATGATAATTGAGTGAAAACCACTACTCAAAGTGCTACCAACAAATCTACAACTAAGTAATTCTCAAGCAAGAGAAGCTTACAAGCCTGAGCTTCGCTCTACTGTCAAGCCACTTCAAACAAATCTTTGCAGCAAACTAGATACCATAGCAACCTTGGCCACTGTAACTTGAACGAGCAACTGCGTTATCCGTTGTTGAGAATAATTCTGAACCACCCCCAACTGATTGGTTTTTTCTAGCTTGAAAGAGACCTTTTCTTTTACCATGGGAATGAGATTGAGCTCTTCCTTCCATACCATATCGTGGACTAACAAATCTAGAACTAGAAAACCGATTTGCAGATTTCAAACTAGAATCAATCCCATCAGTCTCGGCATCTGTTCCAGCCATGAGTTCCATCAAATTGCTTCGAAACCCCAAATCTGAATACACTCGCCGTGTATCCATCATTGATTTCCTGCCCATTTTACCATCTATTTCATTCAAATTCTCTTCTCCATCACCTTGTGGTCTGGAACCAAACCGTGTGTTTCTTAGTTCAACAGGACGCCCCATTGTCTCCACCATCATGCACGGATTGTTGAACCCATTCCATGAATGAAGCGGGACCAATTTACTCAATGTAGTTAACCAATCAACAACCTCCTTCATCGCAGGTCTCCGCTCCCGACAAGACCTCACACATTTAGAAGCAATCAAAGCCAGCTGCTTCCTAATCATAGGATCCTTAAGAGGGAAAGTTCTTGGATCATATATAGCACCGAGTTTCCCCTTTTTAATTAGTGGAATTGCCCAATCTACAATAGAAGGCGGCGAATGCCCCACATCAATAGCCTTCCTTCCACTAATAATCTCCAAAAACAAAATCCCAAAACTAAACACATCGGTTTTAGTACTCAAATTATCCGGGGTAACATAGCATGGATCAAGATAGCCAATGGTTCCAGCAGGTGGGGTTGACTTAAGTCTATAATCATCATCAACACCACACCTAAGTGCTAAACCAAAATCACCCAATCTTGCATTGAAATTCCTATCAATCAAAACATTTGCAGACTTAATATCTCTATGGATTATGGGTGGGTTTTGTGAGTGTAATGTATCAATAGCATTAGCAATTTGCAAAGCCATCCTAATCCTTCTACCCCAATTGGGTGGTCTAGAATTTGAGTGAAGAATATCATAAAGAGTTCCATTACTCATGAACTCAACAACAAGCAATCTATCCTTGGTATCATTAGCGAAGCCTAATAAGTTTACCAATCTTGGGCTGTGAATCTTGGACAAGATCTCGATCTCGTTATCGACTTCTTGGCCAATTTCAAAACCCTTTGACGGTTTCTTAACAGCAACATGTCGGCCACGTAAAACAGCCTTGTAGACACAGCCATGGCTGCCTTTGCCCAGCAGTTTCTGGTCAGAGAAACCATTGGTGGCTGCCTCAATATCACTGTAGTTAAACTCCTGGATCTTGATGGGTTTTTCTTGTTTGTTTTTAGAAGAAGAAGAAGATGTTTGAGATGTTGGGGTAGTAGAGATTATGCCAATGGCCGCGTCTGCCTTGCAAGAAAGGTATCCCATCAAGAAAAATGATGGTTTCTTTTTTTGGGAAATTAAGGTGAAAAACGAATTCTCGATGCTCTTTATCGATTGAATAGGTATGAAAGAATGAATATTGCAAGAAGTGCAAGACTTCGATACTTGAAGATGATGAGGAGGAGGTTCTTACAGAGGTAGTTTCTGTGTGGCACCCTGTAGTTTTAGCCTTTTAGGTGGCTGGATGATGGGATGGAGGGGTGGGTTGTGGGTACAGCAGAAAGTCTTCTTTGGGTTCTTGGTCCCTCAGACAGGTAGGGAGGAGAGCCCACTGGCTTGGAATCCCTAGGCTATTTTCATGCCATAATTCTATGCATGCCTTTGCTAATTAATTAATTAATTAACTAGTAAAAGCTACTGTGCTTTTTTATCTAGCTATATTACAGGGAGCGAATCCAGATAAAATGAATGATTATTCTTCTAAAAATATTAAAGATGAAATATGATCTGTCAGCTTGAGCTCCCAGATGCTGCGTCATGTCATTTTTCTTATTTTGATCTTTATACCTTTTTTTAAAATTACTACTTTTAGTTTTAGGGCATGTTTGTTCTTCTATAATTTCATGAAAATGATTGTTTTTTTTAAAAAAAATATTTTTTCGAGGCAGAACATTTTGCTAAAAATGTTTCCTATTCGTTGCAGTAAATTATGGAAGAAGCGTGGTGATACTTGCGATTAAGATGACAGTGAAGGGACGGCAGTTGTCCTTGTGTCATGGCGGCAATATTGCAAAGGTAGAGGCTACACCGCTGCTCAATGCTGGCAGCAAAATGAAGGCGGCGATAGCGGTGGCCAATAATTGTGGTGAGGCAGTAAAAGATTAATTGTCCGGATCATGAAATTCCCATTTGATTTGAATGGAGGGCAGCATTATCTGCACCGCCCAATACGCAAGCAAAATGGACTCATACGACTTCCTACGCGGAGACAGCTACAATTTTGTTGATTTATGATCCAAACGTATCCTAAGGGTAATACCAGATTTAGAATCTAATTTGTAGAACAACTTGAATTGCTAAATCATTTTGACTTTTGAGTCAACTTAAAAGTCATTAAATCAACTAACTCCTGTAAAATAATATTATTTAATTTTAAAAAAAATCTTTTAATATTAATTTAATTAGATTTGAATTAGATTTCACGGAGTTAATCAAATTAGGAAATCAACTTAACTGTTAAGTTTAATTAGATTGGACTGAATTAATATTAAAACTGGTTTAACTTAAAATCCAATTAATTTGGCCTAAATGAATTCAGAATGTATAATTTCTTTTGTTTTTCTCCTTAATATTTCTTGGTAAATAGATTAAACAATTTCCTTGGAAAACTTGAAATTTAAGGATGTTGTGTGTGTAAGAGTAGTGTAGATGACTTTCGTTTGCTTGAGGCTGTCGATAACTTTACTGACACGGATGCTACAAAAAGCCCAGAAGTTAAGTAGATAACAACCCATCACACACCACTTCCTTCCGGACCAGAGGTGCTTTTTCTCAAGTGGACCAAAGCTGCAAGCCATAACTGAAAGGGAAGTTCCAACCGTATTTCTAGAAATTTCATTTGTTTTTTTATTTTTTATTAAAAGTTAATATTTTTATATGTTTTGAATTGTTTTAATTTTAAAGAATAAAAAAAATATTATTTTAATGTATGTTAGCATAAAAATTACTTTAAAAAGCAATTACAACCACATTTATAAACAAGTAAAAAGAACTCACTATATTTATAAATTATAATTTTAATATTTTATCTTAAAAATTATTGTTCCATCATTAGAATACAAAGATAAAATCTGATCTAAAAGTTGTATGCTATTCACGTCCGGCTTCGCTTAAGATGAATGGTAAAATTATAAATAATACCTTTTAAAATATTTTTAATTATTGTTTATATATGTTTAATAATAAGTGAAACTTCAAGCAATCTTTATTTTTTATTTGGAATAATTTATAAAGTGGGGTGATTTTTATTTTATAAAGTATAATTGATAGATATATCTTATTTTATTTTTTTTAGAAAATAAAGTCTTGGGGCATTGCTCGTATTGTTCATATACTTTGGGAGACATACTATTAATACAAATAAGAATTAATCTCCAAAATATAGCAGGCACCACCATATTTCACCTTAATTCTGTAGCTTGACTTTTATAAAAATACAATTAGTTACTAATAATTAAGAATTCTGAAAGAAGGTATGTATGCATTTTTATTTATTTGTTTAGCCCCCCGCGCATTGCCTTCGAAACATGTTTAGTTTAGTTTATAGTTTTTTAAAAAAATACGTGGATTAAATTTTAATGAAAAAAACTTTTCTACCCTGAATTATCATAGTAATTTTTTTGTATTTGTTTTTTCAAAATTCATTGATGTCTGGTCAACTAAAATTGGTGATTTAAATTTAGTAAAATTGATTGATTGATTGATTTTTAATGAAGAGAAACACTTGGTTTAGGGCAAACTAGTTGGGTTTTGAGTTGAAGAGGCTACACTTACACCACGGAAAGAGCAATGTTGGAACAATAAAACACCAATTACTTTCAGTTTATTAATTTTTTTAAAATAACCTAAAAGCCATTATCAAAACATCATGACAAAAAACATATTTGATTATGGTTTATTAGACATTGCAATTGATGATAGAATCGTCTTTGCCAAGAGATTTATTAGACATTGCAAAATTAATATGAGACAAATTGATCGGGAAACTTGTTTTTATCATAATAATATGATTATTTTATTCTTAAAAGCAAAAAAATATTTAGGTTTCCGTCAGGGGTTCTTCTTTCTCTTAAAAAAATTTGCACTACGGTCATATTCTTATAAGGAAAATTAACCTCAAAATCCATAAAAACTAAGGTTGATTTTAAGGACATTTTAATCTCTCTCTTTTTTAATTTAGTTAAAGGTTGTTTGTTAATTTAAAATAATTAAATATTATTAATAAAAGCATGAGTTAGTGTGTGATTACCCTTCTGCCTTTCCAGCAATACTTGTGAAGTCATACCGTTACTAAAATCTTCTATTTTCTGCGATATTTAAAGTGTGATAAGTTGTTTTCTTTTTAATAATGTAACGCATATTTATAAAAAAGATTTAATTGGGCTATAATGGAGTTTTTTATACCATTAGAATTTTCACCAACCCTTTCCAAAAAACAATTGTATCATTTAGTTTGTACTTTTATAGATTTCAACCATTGTTTTTTTGGTTACTAACTTTTTGAAATTTTAGTTTTTTTAAAAAAAAAATTCATTCCTAGTCATTTATCCCATTTTATTTTTTAATTTTTTTTTAGAACAATACATAAGAAGTTAGAAATAATTTAAACTTTAAGATGCTAAATTATCAATTATTAAAGGCTTGTTATTTAGACATTTTTTTTTAATTCGAAATGCCAATCCACAGTCAACATTGATTTTTTAGTGTCACAGTTATTAAATTTATGAAAACTATGCATTTTATATTGATTAATAATCAACCATCAAACCTCTACTATTATGATTTCTTTACATAATTTTTCATTTTTTAAAGATTTCATGGAAAATCATTATTTTTTAGAATGATGATTATTTTCTATACTATTTTTTAAAATATTAAATAAAATTAGAATTGTGGAAAATAATCAATTTTTTTTTTCGAGGCTTTATGAAGAATAAAAAAAACCATTAATTATTGATAAATAACTGATGCTGAAAACAAAATGGAAAGAAGAAAAGAAAAAAAAAAAAAAAAAAAAGGAGAGAGGATAAAACTTGGGCTGGGGGGCGCCAACCCAAATGCAGGGCCTGGAGATAACCAGGTTGGCGTGCTGGGCTGGAAAGGTGCGACACAGTAATTATATATATATATAAACAAAAGGGAAGGAAAGGCAGACGTGTTCTCTTCGTTAAGAGAAGACGCGTCATCTAGTCTCCTTCTTTCCAAAGTTTCTAGTGAGAATTTTGAACGGTGTTGAAAACTGAAAATTTTCACAAAAAAAACTCCAATTTTACACTAATTTCACACATATATTGAAAACCATGATTTTGAAATTTTTTTTTATCTTTTTCAGCTTTAAATTATTTATTTTTATGTTTTTTAATTCAAAAATAAAATTTAAAAAATAAAAAAATATATCATTTTATTATATTTTTAAGTAAAATATATTTTAAAAAATAACTTTTATCATATTTTCAAATAAATTTAAATTTATTATGAAAAATCCAAAAATCTAGAATGAAATTCAAAAAATCTAAATTTCTTCTCAAGGCTCGATCTCATTCTTCTAGTCACATGGAGCGCCAAAACCACCATTAACAAAATTTCATACTAAAAACAAATACATCAACAACAATATTACATGATTATGTTTTTGGATTAAAGCTTATCATATATTTCTCTCAAATCTTTGACACTCTCTCTCTCTTTTCTGCATTGAAAATAAAAATTATTTAATTTTATTATTTTTGAATTCAATTATATATTAAACTCAAATATATATAGATATAAGAAGATGTCATATTCAAGGACTTGCTTTTAAATTTAATAATCTTAGATTTAGTTATATGCTGAGCTCGAATACATGTTGATATAAAAAAAAATCAGACTCAATATTATTGAGTTCGGCTACACACTAAACTCAAGCATGTATAAGCCTGCGTGAGATGCAAGACTTAGTATACCTGGATTTACCTACACATCGAGCCCATGTATATATAGATTTGCACGAGATGTAAGATTTAATATCCTTAGATCCAGCTGCATACTTAACCTAAATATATATGGATTTGACAAGCTATAAGACCTGATATTATTGGGTTTGAAATCATTTTAGGTCCAAATGCATGCGAAATTGATGATCATTATAGGTCTCATGTTGGATCACAAAGTTTTGTTTGATTATTTTTATGATTGTTGATATAAAATATTAAAAGTTAAGAATAATTATCTCTTTCCTTCTCTAGATGTATAAAAGTCTTATAAGAGCCCGCTATAGTTTCTTTAACATTAAAATTGTGTAAAAAATATTTATGTCTTATTAGTATTGTATAACATACATTTATTTATCATTAATGCTATTATGAGAAAATAACATCTCAACCCCTCCATTTAAGCAACATAACAAGGTTTAGAGACTATATATACCCTTTAAACTATGTAACTAAAAAGGTTATATTTTTTTATTATTTAAATATTCATATTCATATTCTCAAAGTATTTATTATACACAAATAAAAACAAGCAGTATTGTTCTTATAATTAAAAATTCATTCTCTTATTTATTTTAGTCTCTTATCAAAAGTCATTTATTTTATCATTAGAGGGTCCTTATATCCCCATTAAGGCTATCTTGTTTCTTGAAAAATAATTTTTGAGAAACCACTTTCCAAATTTTCTTGTGTATTTGTTTGCAATTAAAAAAGTTAGTTAATAGAAAACACTTTTCAATTAAATAAAAAATAGGCTTAGTTTTCAGAAAAGTATTTTTTTAGAAAATTTAAGTAGAAAACACATTTCCAGAAATTGTAAAAAATTTAGAAATATCATATTATTTATTGATTATATCAAATTTGATATTTAAATTTTTTATTGCTATATATATTTTGTTTTGAATATTTATTATTCAATTTCATCTCTTAAAATTTAATTTTTATATTAACTCTGGTTTTTATTTTTATAATTATTATTTGCTTTTCCCTTATCATTTTTCATTGAAATTTTTTATCTATCAAATTTGATCCTCATTATTTTAATTATTATTTATTTTATTTGAAATAATTTACAAAATATTAATATTATTACTTTAATTTCTTCATCTTTCATCTTTTCATTTTTTAGATTTGATTTCTATTATTTCGATTAATATTTATTTTATTTAAGATAATTTATGAAATTATATTTTTTTTTCAATTTCATTCTCATTCAAATTTTTAATTTATAATATTTTTTTCTTATTATTTTAATAAACTTGAAAAAAATCAAACATTAATAAGTTATTTTTCAGCTCATTTTTCGTAATATAACCAAACACTGGAAAATATTTTTTAATTTATTTTTTATTATACTACCAAACATCAGAAAATAGTTCTTTTTTCTAGAATTCACTTTCTAAAAAAAAACTTTTCGACAAATAAATGAGGTCTAAAATGAATTGTTTTGCAGGTATTAGATCTTCTACCACTATTTATTAACTTTGTAAATTCTAGAAAAATAAATATTAAAATATATGATTACTCGTTATCTAAACATTTAAAAAAACTTTTTTTATGAGTATATTAAATTTTGAAGTATTATTAATGACTAACTGTATATTATGATAAATGAGATTCAAACTCTTAATGCCTCGTTAGGGAACTTGTTTTCTAAGTGAATTTATTGTGCAACAAATTTTCACATTAAAAAGATCAAACTGTTGATCAAAATTCATTTTCTTACTTTTATATATTGCTAGTGGAATTGATGTTGCCGTACTAATTTAAAAAAAAGAAGCTTTATTTTCGCCACCACAATAACAACAACAACAACATTAGTGTTATATTTATTTTTTAAAAAAATATTTTTCAAACTTTTCTATATTTATTTTTCATTAGAAAAGTTGATAATAGATAATCAAAAAAATAATTTAAGTTAGTTTTCATGAACTATTTTCCTGAAAAATTTGGATAGAAAACACTTTCTGAAAATAGTAAAAAATTTAAAAATATCATATTATTTGCTAATTATATTAAATTTGATCTTCAAATTTTTTACTGTTATATATATTTTGTTTTGAATATTTATTTTTTAATTTTATTTTTTAAAATTTATTTTTTATATTAACCCTAATTCTCATTTTTATAATTGTTATTTGCTTTTCCCCTATCATTTTTTTATTAAACTTTTTTATCTATCAAATTTGATCCTTGTTCTTTTGATTATTACTTATTTTATTTTAAATAATTTATAAAATGTTAATTATTATTATTTTAATTTTTTAATCTTTTATTTTTTAGATTTGATCTCTGTTATTTTGATTATTATTTATTTTATTTGAGATAATTTATAAAATTATATATTTTTTAATTTTATTCTCATTAAAAATCTTAATTTATAAGATTTGTTCCTCGTTATTTTAATAAACTTGAGAAAAATAAAATATTAATAAGTTATTTTTCATCTTATTTTCCATGACATAACTAAACACTAGAAAATATTTTCTAATACCTATATATTAATAAATAATAAAGTCACAACAGATCTTAGTTGAAGAAACTAGTTTTCTTAACCATGGTGTTTCCTATTTTTTTTCCACTTTAAAAAAATAAAAACGTTAGGAAATTAATTTATTGTTGTATATGGACCAAAGAACTTTTAAATATATGACATATTATATAATATATTCTTAAAATAATATTAATACAATAATATATAAATTGACTAGGATTAATTATAATTAATTTGTGAAATTCACAACATATAGTACGAGGTCGTGATAAAATCAGTGAATTCATATTAAAACAAATTAGAGAATTTAATTATAATAAATTAAATATTAAAAGTTTGAAAACCATAAAAAGATAAATATTAAAAAAGTGATTTAAGTAAACCTGCATTGATGATCAGTGCAATACTGATTTAGCCAAAGTTTTTCAAATATAAGAAGATAAAACTCCATGCAATACTAGGACTTTTAAATATATATATATATATATATATATATATATATATATATATATTAAAAAACCTGTTTTAGTCCTAGGACTTTTAAATATATATATATATATATATATATATATATTAAAAAACCTGTTTTAGTCCTTGAATTCTTGAGTTTAATAAGTGTGATTAATTCAATAATTATAAAAAAATAATTTTAATTTAATAATATGAAAAAATTTAACACATAGTCTAAGTTTATAGTTTTATTTATTTATTAAAATACCATGTTGCCAATTACTGGATAGTCCAAGTTTACATTTTCAATTAAATTAGATTAAATTCCACTCAGCCGATCTGTTCAATTCGACCATAATTCAACCGGACAAAACATATATATATATATATATATATGTTAGCCCATAGAAAATCGACGACTTCGTGGAATCTGAAAAGTCTCTGGCAACACATCTTTCTAGAATACGTGATAGAAAGCGAGGGTTGGACACGTGCATCTTTCTTAATCTTGTTTAGTTAATCAGCTAGGAAAAGTTGATTACTATTTATACATGTAATACGTGTATTTAATAGTGACCACTAATATATTGTTAACAAAATAACTGAATGGTGTGGGGTTAGTTTGGCTGTTTAATTAGCTCTCAACTAGGTTAACATATTTATTTAATCGTTTTATAATATTTTTGTTATGTAGTCCAGCTGATCAAATCGTGTCTTTAATTAGAAGATTTCGAGCACCCGGGTTCTAATTTTTTTTTTGATTTACATGGGATGTGGACCAGCTTGTATATACTCGGATTCCAATTTTTCTTATCATGTGATGTATAGCCTATTGATTGTTTGTTTTTTTTTTCAAAAAAAGAAAAGGTAGATAACATCCACCCCTTATAAAATAAAAAATAAATACTAGTCTAAGCATGCTGGGCCGCGGAAGCTCAAGTATGTAGATTTTTTCTTTAATAATTGATTTATTTGTTTTTTTAATTATATTATTTTAAGTTAAGTTTTTATTGAATTTTATTATTTAATATTATATTAATTATAAATTATTTTTTATATTTTAATCATATAATAAAAAAAAGTAATATAATCTAGCGAAACTTATAATATAAGTTATAAATTTCACAATTTAATTAGATCAGTATGAAATGTTTTTTTTTCATTAAATTTATTTAATTAATAATATTATATTAATATAATTTTTATATAATTTAATTTAAAATCTAAGCTAAATAGAGGAACTACCCTAACTCAATCATGCATTTTGTAAAAAGATAAAAGTGATACTTAACTAAAAAGTAGCTTTATTGTTTTGTTTTAAAGTGTAAAATAGTTATTTTACTGTGCTATAAAACATCTTAACCAATGTGTCCCTTAATTAATTTTGCAATAACTAATATATCTCATAGAAAAAGAAAATTATATCCAAATTGAAAGCTCCTTCAGTTTTTTTCGGTGAAGGGCAAAAAATTCAAAGATGAGGATTGTGTACTGGAAATGGATCGCATCTTGCTGGGAACATTATCTTTCACTAATGTCATGAACGATTTAATTTGCCGAATTAACTTTAATTCATGCAACAAATTGCAATCAATAGAATTTATTTTCTGAAATCAATAACATATATATATATATATTTTTTTTATTTTTTTTGATGTCTTGTGTTTGTGATGACTCCAGTGAACTCACTGGATTGTTTGTTCACAAAGATACCAGGAAGAACTGAAAAAAGAAAATAATGTGATGGAGATAGGAGACATTTGTCCTGTTTTCAAACGGTAAACAAAATACAACGCCCACATCCGAGGTTTCCTCTTATTGTTCCTCGTGACCACTACAATCGTTCTAGAAAATATGTATAGAAAATGAAACTACTATGACCGCTACAGTATTGTTTTATTGACTGGTCCGATGAGACGGTAGACTTTACAAAATGACCGTTAGGTGTTAATGACCCGGTAAAACACGAACTATACTCTGACTCACATTCTTCACGTACGCGCCTATCTCCGCGTACTCTTCAAACGCTCTAACATCAACCTTGTACTCTACAAACTTGGGGAAGAACAGCCAAAAGCCGGTGCTCATAACAAACCCAACAGTTAGCATCGTCGAGATCATCTTCGGCAGCCGCCACCTGTCGTTCAAGACCTTCTTTAGAGCGATCTCGGCCGTTAAACAAAATCCATGAAGCAGAAAGAACCACGAGATCTCCCAGTTGGGCCTCACGCGCCCCAGATAGTAGAAAATGATCTCGTGCATTAATGCCGAGACCACAAAGGTTGCGAAAATGGCGGGGAGTGGGGCCCATTTCCGACCAATCAGATGGGATCCGATGGCACGGGTGGGTTCGTATACGGTGGGGCGTAGGATACTGGTGACGACGAGGTTCCATCTGCAGCCCCAGAAGTCCTGCAGCGAGGTAGCAAGGTATGGCTCTTTGAATTGAGGTTCAAGTTCCAGGCCTAGAAAATTTCGAGCCAGGACTGCACCCACGGCTAGAAGGATTTCAAGGAGAAAGTAGACATGGAAAGAGTACATAATCAAGATAACATTTGGATGAATGTAATCGCTGTAGTCATATGCACGTATCAACATGGCCAAGAGTACACCCTTTATTGCATAATTCCGAAGGCCTTCTTTACCAGCTCTGCTAGGAGCTGGGTTCTCTTTGCTTTGCCCATCTAGGCGAGGATTTGGCGATGGGGTTTCTTTGTTTTTACCCTTTTGTCGGATCTTGATTGGTAAGCAAGCAAGAGCTATAAAAAGTGGTAGTGAGATTGATGGATCTGAAGACAGAGGACCTTTACCGAAAGCAAAGAGTAGGACCTTGAAGTTGGCCAACCAAGCGATGAAGAATGCTGTGCTACCACCAAGATGCACGGAGGAGATTTTAAGAGGGAGGTAGAGAAAGAGGCAAACTACTGGCAGTACAGAAAGGAGTCTTTTTGTTCCTTTAGGAACTATGTTCCTAATGGAATAGCAAAAGCACAGAGAAACGAGGACTGAAATCCACACCTTAATGAAGTTAAGAATCTCACCCTCCATTTTTGTGTGTCCCTGGGTTTTCTTATGCTTTGCTCTTTGATACTGTTATTGGTGAAGCTTTAAAGAGGAGGGTTTTGGGTCAAAATTTAGGGCCTAAAGAAGGTTCGTAGAAATAGTCGTCCGTTGACACACTATATCCATAGGCAGAACGAACGCCAGGGAAACTCCATTTTCAAAGGTTCGATCTTCTTCTGCTTCTTTTAAATATTCTGACCATAAGGGAGGACGCAGAAGAGGACTGGAGTATTGTGAAGGAAATTAACACTATTAAACTCAAGTCTATTGCAAGGGAAAAGGAAAGTATTCGCTCAAGTTAAAAGCAATCGAAATCGCTTCTACTTTTAATGCTTCTTACCTGGTATGCGAACACAATTTTCTTCTTTTACTTTTTTCGAGGAGGCGCCCGCATATAACATGCGTTTAGATGGATGCCGAGATGGTGGAATTCTTCTTTTTGAGGCAGCACGGGCATATAAAATATGTTTGGATGGATGTGCAGACGGTGGACGATTTGTAGTCCACATCACTAACTAAATTTTCCAGGAAATATATAACTCCATTAATTATCCCATTAACCAAGATTTTATAAGTAAATCTCTTTGCACATTTTCAAAAAATGTTAGAAAAAGAAAAACATAAATATATAATTTTTTAAAACTCTTGGCCGAGTTTAATATAGGCACAGGAGGCTTTGACATTAGCCAAATTCATCATTTAAATTTGACAGGTGCTTCCAAGCTAATGAGATAGGCTTGTTGCACATTTCCCAATGATGCCAAGCCCAAAGATTTCCTGTCATCATACTTTGAGCATGCATAGCGGATTAATTATATTTATGAATTTAAATATAATACTCGGATTTAATGCCACACCTCCACAAAATTTTATATAGATTTTAAAGGGATTATTTCTCAACAAATATGTTTAATTAAATAATTCTTCATCTATTAGCTGAATAATACCAGTATAAGATAGATGAATGGTTGTGGTTTTTTGAATAAAATAAGTAAAATATAACTATAAATACTACCACAATCTCTATATTTATAGATAGAATTTTCCGTCAATATTTGCATTATCATTTTATTGATAATTAATTTACCGACAGAAATGATCTATCAAAAAATCTTTCATCGGTGATTTTTTATTTGTCGACAAGTCTATTGGTAATAAAAAAATTATTTCACCAATAAATTTACTAATAAAAAAAGCTTGCAAAAAAAAAATATCCGCTTCATTACGTCGATATTTCTCTTGGTAAGTTCGTATGTAATTTTCTTGATAATTATTTAACAATATTTTTTTGAAGAATCTATTTTACATAACTATAAAATAATTAAATCAATATAAATCAACAATCTATAATACTTGAAAAAAAATCAAATCAAACAAATTTCCAACAAATAAATAATAAGAAAAAAATAAATTCAACTAAAAAAATTCATATGAAAAAAATAAAGTTGCAATTGCTAAAAATTTAAAAATCCTATAAATAAATCAACTAAAAATTGATCTCATATGGGAAAAAAATAATCCTATAACAACATTCATACAATTATTAAAAAAAATGAAAAACAAATATAGTGAAAACAAAAACTCGAACAAAAAAGAAAAAAAATCTTACCTTAATATAGTTGCAAGTAAAGCTAAGAAGAGAAAAAAATCATAACGTATATTAATTAAAAGAACTAAGAAGAAAAAAGAAGAAAAACACATATTTGAGCATAGAGAAGAAGAGAAAGAGTTAAGCAGAAAAGAGAAGAGAAGATAAAGAAATTGATATTGATGTTTTTTATATATGGGAAAGAAGAAGGGAAAGAAAAGAAAGAAAAAGAAAGGAACCTTATCTGTTGTGAAATTAGAGATTCCAAACTTTTTATTTGGGTGTTTTACTGATAGGTTAACTGACGAATAATTAAATATTATTTTTTTTAAAATATTTTGTGGTTAATATTTAATTTAATAAAAAAATTTCAGAAACCGCCAAATATCTCGGTGACTTTTCAATATGTCAATGATTTTGTCTGTAATATTTAATTTAAATTTTAAATGTAATAAAAATTTTTTAGAAACCTGCCAAATAACACCAATGAATTTTTCATTCGTTGGTGCTTTTGTCTTTAAAAAATAATAGTTAATAGTGTAATTATAAAGTAAATAGTTTTAGAGCTCTCTGAAAAATATTGACGGAATTTTTCACTGGTGATTCTGTCTGTAATTAACATGATGAACAATGTTAACATTTTACTAACAGAATTATTGATGAATTTTACCAATAAAATTTATTCAGTCTATAATTCCGTTGGTAAAAAATGACACGTCATCGATTTTTTGCTTTGCTTAAATTTTCTTTTCCATTGTAATTTTCTTAGTATATACCGAAGGTATATATCCGTTGGAAATTTACTGATGAAAATATTCCTTCAGTATTTTTGTTTGTATTTATCAATTTTTTGGTAGTGAAATATCTCATAAATCCTTCAAACTTCATATTCACAATCTCTTCGTTCTTGATATTTTTAGTATTATATATTTTTATAGTTTATCGCTCTAAGGCCCCATTTGTTTACTAGAAAGTAGTTTTTTTTTGAAAATTAAATTTTGAAAAAGTGAATTGTTTTCTGATGTTTGGCAATATAATGGAAAATAAGTTGGAAAACACTTTCGAGTATTTGGTTATGTCATAGAAAATAAGCCGGAAAATAACTTATTAATGTTTTATTTTTTTCAAGTTTATTAAAATAATAAGGAACAAATCTTCCAAATTAAAAAGTTGAAGGAAAATGAAATTGAAAAAATATATAATTTCATAAATTATCTCAAATAAAATAAATAATAATTAAAATAATAGAGATCAAATCTAAAAAAAAAGATGAAGAAATTAAAATAATAATAATTAACATTTCATAAACTATTTCAAATAAAATAAGTAACAATCAAAAGGATGAGGAACAAATTTGATACATAAAAAATTTCAATAAAACAATGATCGAGAAAAAGCAAATAACAATTTTAAAAATGAGAACTAAAGTTAATATAAAAATTAAATTTTAGGAGATGAAATTAAAAAATAAATATTCAAAATAATATATATATATATATATATATATATATATATATATATATCAATAAAAAGTTTGAGAACCAAATTTGATATAATCAGCAAATAATATGATATTTTTAAATTTTTCATAACTTACAGAAGGTGTTTTCCAACTAAATTTTTTAAGAAAACACTTTTCTGGAAACCAAACCAATTTTTTCTTTGATTGGAAAGTGTTTTCTATTGACCAACTTTTCTAATGACAAATAAACACAGTAAAGTTTGAAAAATGATTATCTGAAAAGTGAATTCCAGAAAACAAACATAGCCTAAACTATTATTGCACCCTTTCTTTTTAAAAAGCTATTTTTTAAGCATTTGAGAGTCTCCAAATTTTAAAAAAAAAAATCTTGTGATATTCCACATCAAAAGCGAGCGTCTCGAGCAATGCTGGTTGTTCACTTGTTATACGTGTTTTGGGACGTCGAGCTTAGAAGTGAACTCTTGTCATTACAAACAAAACTGTGAGGATAATAAGGTCTAAAACGAACAATATAAAACAGGTTGTGATGGGCTATTACAATTAGTACTTTGAAACATGTTTTCATTGCATCATACTCTTCTCGAACTTATTTTGACTTTACATGATTTGTTGTTAATGTTTTTGTGGTCATGTGATTATGAGGTCCACATAAACTAGTATAAGAGGAAATATAATAAATTAATTTAAAACAATAGGATTAATTCTTACATTAATTTACATCTTTCAATATATATTTTATTAATAAATACTACAATGATGGCAAAAGCTATATAGGATAATAACAACAGAAAAATAAAATAAAATAAAAAAATGAAAGTTTGAATGAGCAAATAAGATTGTGAATGTGAACCCTAAATTTATAATTTTATTTTTTTAAAAATAAAATATATGGTGATTTTTTTTAGAGGTTTACAAAACTTTTAAATAGGTTTAATTTTTTTTATCTCTATTAGGAAACAACTGGGAATTAAAAAATATAAAGAAAATAAATAAAAAATTCAAATTAAAACATAGTGTAAAAAAACATAGGAAAAATAGTAAAAACCGTCATACGAGGAGCATTAATGCTCAATACACAATTCTAAAAGATTTATCAGCCTATTTAGCGACGTGGTGATTTCCCCCGAGGAAAATCACATGTAGGCATTCCCTAATTCGAACCTTTTCTGCATGTGAAAAAAGGCAGAAGAAACTTCTTGTTACTTTAACATACAAGCACAATATTTTTCACATATAAAAACACTTGCACGATGGCGTCTACCAATACAAACCCCGTCCGATTCATGGAACCATTCTTCTTCGAAGTCTTCGTTATTTTCTTTTATTGAACTCTTCTCCTTCTCCTTCAAGATCCTCGTGCTATTTGCGTCAAATTAAGACAGCACCATTCTATTATCAAATATTTTATTTATATTCAAATATACAACAGGTTGGTGTATAAATCATAAATGATCATCGAGAACACAGAAAGAGATCATAGATAACATATTAGAGGCAAAATGGAGAATGAAATCTGCAACTTGATGATGGTATGGTCCTCAGTCTTCGCTTCTGTGTGCTATTGCTATGCTATTGGTAAGGTAGTTCCGAAAGGAACTCGAAGACTTATCTTCTTGCTCCCGATCGTTTGCCTCTTTCTTTACCTTCCTCTTCATCTATTCGCCATTCATTTCAGAGGCCCCACAGCTTTTTTCATTGCCTGGCTTGCAAATTTCAAGCTTCTACTCTTTGCTTTCGGCAAAGGCCCTTTGTCTTCAGATAATCCATCCATCCCTCTGCCACAGTTTGTGGCTGTAGCTTGTCTACCCATCAAGATCCAACACAACGTTAATGACTCATCTCCAAAATCACATATACATTCCCAGAAGCTTGAAGATGGTAAAAGATCATCTCCAAATTATGGGGTCAAGACTCTGCTTTTGGCTATATTGGTGAATGTTCATAATTATAGTGACTATATCCATCCGAAGGTCGTTTCCTTGCTTTATGTCATGTACTTGTATATCCAACTTGAAATATTACTAGCCATAGTAGCAACCATGGCTAAAGTGTTGTTAGGACAAGAGTTGGAGCCACAGTTCAATGAGCCCTACCTCTCCACTTCATTACAAGACTTCTGGGGTAGAAGATGGAACCTCATGGTTTCAAGTATCCTTCGAATTGCCGTTTATGAACCCACCGGCAACATAGCCTCTGGTCTTGTGGGAAGAAAATGGGCTCGGATTCCAGCAGTCATGGGGACATTTTTTGTCTCAGGCATCATGCACGAGCTCATGTTCTTTTACCTAGGGCGTGACAAGCTCACAATGGAGTTGACTTGCTTCTTTCTCCTCCATGGACTGTGTCTCATAGTTGAGAGTGTTTTGAAGAAGTGTTTTGGCGGCAGGTGGAAGTTGCCGACGGTGATTTCTGGGTTACTGACAACTGGGTTCGTGATGTTGACGGGGTATTGGTTGTTTTTACCGTCAATGTATAGCTGCAAGGTATTTGAAAGGGCATCTGCAGAGTATGCCCAGTTAGTCACATTCATAGAAAATATAATTCATCGTCATTAGAATTTGTTTGGTTCATCGAATATTGTTTTTAGGTTTTGCTTTGGATTATAAAATTAATCATTGGCACATGCAGGCTGGTTTTGAAAGTTTTTTTATTTATTTATTTAGACTAAAGAAACAATGGACCATCTACATGATGGCAGGTACAGTTTACAAGACTCAGCAAACCAAAATCCCACCAACGCTAACAAATCATCCTCTCTGTCAAATACTCTGCTTTACCGAGTGTATTGCCATTCGGGTTTGGCAGTTTGTTACTTCTTATTTATAAAAAGAAAATGAAATCATGTATTTTAAAGAAATTATTAGGTGCAATTTCCTTTGTATAAAAATAAGTTGCATAAAAAAAAATTTGCTATGAGAAAAAATCAGATGAAGTAGATATATATATCATTGGAAAGAAAAGAAAAAAGTTACCCCTAGTGAGTTGATGCCCTATAATTTTTCGCGTGAGAGTATAATTTAATTACTGACTAACCTATTGTTTAAATTGGTGCAGCTATCATTAATTATAAGTCGAAGGTCAATGGTTCATGATGACAAATCCCACCCTCAAAATACAAGAGAAACTAGTTAGAGATGATGATTTAAAAAATCTTAATAGCTTAATTATAAGTCGAAGGTCAATGGTTTATGATGAGAAATCCCACCCTCAAAATACAAGAGAAACTAGTCAGAGATGATGATTTAAAAAATCTTAATAGCTTGAGTTCAAGATTTATGACTTTTGATTTTTTTGATTTTTGGTAATTGGTATCTGTTTAGTAAGTTAAGATAATTGGTGGCTTAAACTTGCTAAATATGTTTTTTTGATGAATTTAAAGATTTTTTAATGTTTAAATAAATATTTTTTTTAAAAAAATAATTATATTTTAAAAAAAACTTTAAAAATAAATATATAATAGAAAATAAAAATTAAGAATAATTTTATGGCTCACGAGTCTTTTTTTTTTTTATGGATAGAAAAAGCTAAAGAACAATTTTACCTTATTGTATCAATGAAAAATAAATATTACCAACATATATATTAATATAATGAAAATATAGGAAGCTCTTGAAAGATTTTTATACATTATGTTTTACACAATATTAATTAATATAAATGAAAAAATGAATTTTATAGATTTAAGGTTATAGAAAGAAAAGGATTTAAAGTGTAGTTGAGCTCATCTAGGTTGTTTTATGAGGTTTAGTCTATGATGTTGAGCTATTTTTTCAACGCTAAGTTATTTTTAAGATTAAGGTCCTGATTATTTTTGCGTTTTAAAAATGTTTTTTTAAAAAAATGGAATTTATTTATTTTAAATTAATATTTTTTGGTGTTTTAGATCATTTTGATACGCTGATATCAAAAATAATTTTTAAAAAATAAAAAAAAATATAATACTAATATATTTTCAAATAAAAAGCACTTGGAAAAACAATTATAACCACATTTTCAAATAGATTCTAACCCGCCTACGAGATTTTGGTTTTTTTTTCTTATACTAAGCCTTTGAGGGTTGTTGAATTTTTTTTCAAGACTGATGTTAGGATACTGAAATGCAAATCCAAAAGGAAGAAAAACAAGGAATATCATAAAATAAAAAATAAGACATAAAAATTTACATAGTTCACCCAATTAGACTATGTCTAAGAGCAAATATAAAAAGATTCTACCAAGTAATGTGAGAATTACAATATTTCTTAAATAATAGAATAACAACTAAGAATCTTTTTATTATTAGGAAAAAACACTTCACTTATTCCCTTATAAATACCTCATAACTTTTGTGAAATTACTCTCTCTTTATTTTTTTATTTTTTTTTCTCTATTTTGATATACATTTAAAACTTATATGCATTGCTTATTTATAGACAAGAATAAAAGGATAAAACCATAAATAATAGTAAAAATTATACCACAAATTATATCAATAACTTTTCTCCACTTATATTTTATTAATTATGCCAATAATTCATTTCTTATTTATTTTTGTTTGACGATTCATCTTCCAACAATTATATGAATTTAATAAGTGGAATTAAATGGCTTTACAACTGAGACTGTTGAGGCTGAATCCAGACAGCTGACCTGAAACTATGAGTTTTTAAACTCTTAAAGAAGGTTTTTTAGAATGTGAAATTTGAATTCATCGACCAGATACACAACTTGGTCATTCCCGGAAAATATGCTCTTGACACCACGAAAACATCTGTGAAGAATATCGAGACACAAAGTTCCACTCCATGCAAATGTACTTTCCCGAGAAATATGTTGAAATAGTCCAACATCTCTCCATCCTTGCCTTGCCTGAACTCTCGATCTATCGTTAATAAATTCATTTACAGGATATGTTAACTGGTTATTATTCTTTACTCCATGAGATCTGGGAGTCTAATTCTTTTTTTAGTATTATAAAATCTTGGCTTTTGAAAATGATGTTATATATATATATATATATATATATATATATATGTCCCATGGTTGAGTTTTAAATAGAATATAATAGTTTATTTACCAATCTAAGTTATGAGTTAGGTTTAAAAAAACCAATAAAAAACATCTAAATTATAAAAAATTATTTCATATTTGTATTAAACTTAGATAATTTTTAGAAGCTCCTCGCAAACTCTTTATTTAGTTTATATTTTAAATTAAATTACATGCAAGTTGTTTTAGTATAATCTATTTGTTGACTAATGAAAAAAATATTAGAACAATTTTTCAAAAAATAAATAAGGATAAGATCTAGACAAAAAAATAATGAAATAAAACAATAGAAAAATTAAGTGGCTGAATTAAAAAGAAAAGGGATGATGAGCAATGATGCGACAATACTTTTCTACTACAACCTGCTTTAAGATTCTAATCCTATAAAAACTAATTTATTATCCAAACTAAACCTCCAATAGTAATTTTTTTCTCCTGCAAGAGCACAGAACTTCGAGAAGAAAGCATGTGGCTGGATTTGGATTGATCTTCGAGGGATATGATTCCGCAGCTCCTTTTTAATTCGTGACTGGTGATTACTATACTGTAGGTCTACGGAAGATCTCTCCATGTATATTCAACTCACACCCTCCGGCCAATCGGCCCGGGGGGCTTTTACAGTTTGAGCAATAGTTTAAAACGCCCAGTACAATATTTCTGTTCAGAAGAAAAGAAAAGAAAGAAAAGCAGAGAAGACTAGAACAATTTGAGCTAGCTCTGTATACATATTTCATAGTCGAGCATCAGGAAATCAAAAACACTCTCTTGGAGGAACAGGTAAAAAAATGGAGGGTGAAATTCGCAACTTCCTGAAGGTATGGCTCTCTATCTTTTTTTGTTTATGCTGCTGCTATGCCATTGGTAAGGCAATACCAAAAGGCAAAACAAGATTCCTATTCCTAATCCCATTTGTGTGCCTCTTTTTCTACCTTCCTCTTAGTCTGTCCACCATATTTCTTGGGGGCAATACAGCGTTTTACATTGCTTGGCTTGGAAATTTCAAGCTCTTACTCTTTGCTTGCGGTAAGGGCCCCCTATCTTCACACTACTCATCAAGGTCTCTCTTAACTTTTGTTTCTGTTGCTTGTTTGCCCATCAAGATCCAAGAAAACCCACCTCCAAAATCACAAAACCAAGAAAACCAACCTCCTGTAATACCTACAGATCAAACCCACAAATCTTCGTTGAACTATGCAATAAAAGGTGTGCTTTGGGCATTTCTGGTAGTTGTCCATGATTATAATGAATACATCCACCCAAAAATCATCTTGTGTCTTCTATGTCTCCATTTGTACATCTTCCTCGACGTTGTCCTAGCCTTGGTTGCAGTCTTGGCTCGAACCATCCTAGGACTAGAGCTAGAGCCACAATTCAACGAGCCACACCTCTCTACATCTCTACAAGACTTCTGGGGCAAACGATGGAACCTCATGGTCAGTAGTATCCTACGCCAGACCATCTACGAACCCACCCGCAACATTAGCACCCGCGTCGTCGGTCGCAGGTGGTCCCCAATCCCCGCTGTTGTGGCCACGTTCTTGTTATCAGCCATTATGCACGAGGTCATGTTTTATTACCTGCTTCGCGTGAAACCGACATGGGAGGTCACATGTTTCTTTCTTCTACATGGATTTTGTGTAACAGTTGAAATTGCAATAAAGAAAGCGTTAAAGGGTAGGTGGCAATTGCCGAGGCTGATCTCAGGGCTCTTCACCATAGGATTCGTCATGGTCACTAGCTGTTGGCTGTTCTTTCCTAAGCCGCTCCAGTGCAGGGCGGATGTCAGGGCGTTTGAAGAATATGCAGCGCTAAGAGCTTTGGGGAGGGATTGCTCTCATGCTCTATTTGGACGCCCTTCCATCACCAAAAGCTATTAGCAAATTAACTAGGCCAATACAGGGAAGGAGAATGCTACGTATAGTTCTGTAAGTCCATGATGAGGAAACTCATGTGATAGATAAATAAAGCGATGCCCGCAATCATTCTGAAAAACAAAATGGGTTTTACTTCATAAAAATTGTATTCCAGTTCTGTTGCTTGATGCACACACCTGTTTTTAAGAAAGAGGAATTTCTTCAATATATATATATATGGAAGTACATGAACGTATTGATTGAATGCCAGTGTGACTTGCTTTATCGTTATTTTTATTCTTAAAATTATATTTACATAATATTTTTTATTATTTTTTAATATCAATACATCAAAAAAATTTAAAAATATATAAAAAAATTTAAAAATAAAAAATTTACAAAACTATAATTCAACCATAACAACAACCACCGTCGTTAACTCCAGAGAAACATCATTATTTATCAACTAAGCTCAATTGAAAATTGAATTACTTGATTTATACTCCAACTAATTATATACGAATGAAAAAAAATTGTATATACTCTTGCTAGTAGCTTGTTATGCAAAGATAATTTTTTTTTACAGATTTATCAATTATTTTGCAATGGATCACATGATATTTCTCATGTATTCACGTGGAGTCCATTGGTAAATGAAGCGGCTTCCTTTTTACCATGGTTGCTGAAAAAAGGCGGAAACTGGTTATTAACCATTAAAGAGGAGTAGTGTTCCTGAAAGAAAAAAAGTGGCGTGCTTCGTAAAAACCTGAAATAAGTTGAAGATCACGTTGATATTAATCGTAAATGTTCTAATTTTATTTTAATAAAATAAAAAAAAAAACGATTTGGCCACAAGATGTTTTTGTCGATACCAAATCGTGCAGCTTCTGTTTGCTTGATGCTTTTCCAATGGAACTGTTGCTGGTGTTATTTTTCCGTCAATCTACTTCACGAAACTTGCGAAGGTTAATATCACCAGAGGAAGAAAGTGTTCAAGAAAAGTCCATTATTTCTTTTGATTCGAAGAAAATCATTATAGTAAACATGAATAACAGCTGAAATACAAGATAATGTGGACGTACACTATGATTATACAATTTTTACATCTAATGCTACAATGTATCAGACAAGTATGGTTGCATACAAGAAGGAAAAATCGTGTTGAATTTACATCATGTTCTAGGGCAGGTGGCTATGGTGTCAGGATTCGACTGGTAGTTTCCTTGAATTGAGATTTAATGTAAGAGCTAAAGCTATTCCAAATAGAAAACTTGGATCCAAAGAACCGAACAATAACTGATTTTCTTGATCCTTCTCTCACAAATTCCAAGTCCCTGGCAATGCTATTCTCGACAACTTCTGCATCCTCATGCAATGGTAGGGCAACTGAACCATGGGATTCCAGGTTTTTAATCCACCCACGAAGCAAGTAATTCACAGCCTGTTGTAACACAAAGAGTCAGCTGTCTATGGAAGCAATAAAAAGTAGGTATATCAAGGCCTGGAAAGATAATCCATTTCACAGCCTACACGGAACACATCAATTAAATCATACCCAGGACAGCAATACCACAAATATCTGGAACTCCAATGCAACATGAACCACTTGCCAAAAAAAAGTGGCGATTCCACGGTGCCTTGAGAATTCATTCTTTACTAAAAGAATGGTTCATTGATTAATCCTAGAAAACCTAGTTTAGGTGGGTGGGGAAATAAAATTTGAGACCACTGAAGGGATGCCAAAGAATCTAAAGTATTCTCATTCTCTTTCTACCTCCACACAAGTGGAACTGGAGTTTTGATTATATCTAAGTACCGATGTCTTGTACAGGTTAAAGGTCATCTTCTCTTGTAATTGCACGCAGCAGCTATATGCAGAAGTTACAAGTAATTATGGCAAGATTCTTGTAAATTACATCCGTTGAGCTAGTATAGCCATTGAAGTTTCAACAATTATTCAAGTTTTCTACTTCCCATAAGATTAACATACTTATTTCCGGATCAATCATCACAGCCTTTTCTTAAAAAACAGGTGTTCTTTACCCGAACAAATAAAAGCCTGAACACCACCTTCAAAGCATGAACTATGAGATAGGCAATAGAAAGTGTCATTAGACAACTAAGCGATGAGCTACATACCTCAGGAACTTCATCATGGGGACAGTGACCAGCTGGGCTGATCTCATAATACAGAGCTTCTGGCACCTGCTGTTTCACCTGTAGGCCCCAGATAGGCTTCACCCAGGGGTCCTCCTTTCCATATACGAGACAAATGGGAATATCGCTCATTTTACACCTAGAAACACAAATAAGCTATGAGCCCTTCAGTTCAAGCAAGAAAAAAAGAAGGGAATGAGTGACTCGTCAAGAAAAGTTCAGAGCTAGTAAGTGCTTGCCTGGCTAAAGTCTCCCTGAAGGATAGCTGTCCCTGAGGAGCAAACATTATTGAGGCAAATGATGCAGCAGCAGCAGGATGTTGTGTAATCTCAAGAATACGAGAAAACACTTTGTCAATATTTGTAGAATGATCTGTGTAAACCTGTTTAAGTATCTCTGCAATACTTTTAGGATCACTTATTTTCTGCCAACTGGGAAAGAAATTAATAACATTAGTAAGTTGGAGAAGGTTGATGCATAACAATAACTGTACTGGTGATGGTGGAGGCAGTAGGAATTAGATTCAAGCAATAATGGCTTTGAAGAGATAAATGCAACGACTTATTTCATGAGACATGCATGTTAAATAGAACAAGCAACTACATGAAGCCGCCCCCAACAAAAAATGTATTGTTTTCACAATTTATGCAAAGCCAGTGAGACTCTTTATAAGTTTCACCAACAACATGATACCCATGTATTATATATAGATTGGCACGTGAATTCTCTGGATCCCAAGTGTATGGGTATGCAAATTAAATTGTATACACACACAGTAAAAAGAAAAACTTACAAGAATTCTATGAGCTTTCTAACATTTGCAGGTAGAGGAAATGTGCCAGACCATGGAAACATCCTTGCTAATCTTGGAGATCTTATTGGATTAGGTAGAAACCCCCAAAACGGCGTTGCATTTAGCAATGTAACACCTTTCACTAAATGGGGGTATCTTGCTGCAAAGTATAATGCAACAAATCCTCCCAGCGAGTTCCCTACAATATATACTGGTTCACCAATTACCTGTAACATAAATGATTAATGTAATCTGTGCCTTTATGAGCTATCACGATGCATCTCTTACATAAATGGCCATGTTGTCGTAAATACACAATCTTAATGACACCTCTTGTGAATTTGAACGCCCATGTAGAATGCAAGAAAAAAGTAGGAAACAAGGATTGGTGTCCATCTCATTATGAATCAATCTTTAAGAATCTATGTGAATTGTGCAATATGAGAAGAACTAATTGGATGGCAAGCATAAAGCTATGGTCTTGAAGCACAAAGATATGAAATCAATGTATAGAGTTGAGGAGAAAAGGTATTCTAGAAGCATTAAAGTGTGGAGTTGGAGAAGTACAAAAGGTACGTAAAAATGGAGTTGAATTGTTTTTTCAGAAGGATTTATGTGAATTGATAGGTCAAAAGATGAAAAAGAATAGCTGCTTTCATAAATGAGTGAAAAAAAACAAAAGAGACAAGACCAAACAAAATTAGATAAAGAAGCACTTTATGCAATGTCGAAGTGTGACAAGGTTGAAAAGGCATGGAAAAAAAAATCATAGTAATTGCAGATCAGAAATAGAGTAACTGAGTTTATTTCTCACTTTGGAAAAGCACTAGGAAAAATGTTACCAAAATGGAAAATCGGATGAAGGAGACATGATCAATGCAGAATAATCCTTCACGTGAGCTTAACCATACCAAATCCTACAGAAAGTGCATGAATGTACAACAACGGAAAACGAAGGCAATGTATATTATTGTAGATATCCGTATACAATATGCATGTATATGTATCTCAGCCATCTTTCGTTATTGCAGATTGGAACAGAGAAGAAATGGAAGGATGTTTGACTACCTCTTCTATGAAATTGTGAACTTGGTCCTGCCATAAATCCATAGAGAAAACAAGCTCATTCGCCCATGGTTCAATCTCATCTCCAAACCCCCAAATGGAATCCTTCCCTTCTGAGGCAGCCCCATCCTTTGAGAACAGAGTGGGATTCTCAACTGGCAATGACATTCCCTGCCCAAGAAAATCAATCGCCCATACTCTGTAGTCACGACCCAAATCCTTCAATTGCTTCTCGTAATGAAAGGAACCAACACCAAATCCAGGAAGAAACAACACTGGTGGAGAATTCACATTTTCACAACCAGCTTTCTCATAATGCACATTAAGTTTAGGCTTCCATTTCCAAAAACAACTGCTTATGGGAGCACTGTATTCACCATTGGATTCATCTGGCAATCCCGGAATCAAAACCTTAGTCGGAGATTCTCCATTTTCTGTAATACTCCCCACGTCATCCTCTCCACCAACCACATAACTACTAGAATTTCCACTGAAGACCTTCGAATTACTATTCTTTAACCCTCCAAATGAGTCAAGTGACCTAGAACCTTTCCCATGATTGAGTTTTTTCAAGAACTTATCAACACTAGAAAACCTCAGTGACCCATTTCTTTGATTAGTCCTAGCAAACAGCATTTTGCGTTCTCTACTAGTAGGGAGCTTTAACTGGGAAGAATTTGATCCATTTTCAGCTAGTTTCCACCTTAAATTTACAACAAGACAACAAGATGCGGTACTGGAAGCAAGAATCTCCATGCCCCAAAAAGGTTGATCTGCAGTGATCAGTTAAATCATATTGATAAGCAAATACGAAGCTTACCTTCTGTGTAGTTGAAAATAGAACTCCATAAAAATAAGAAAAAAAGCTAAAATCATCATGTTTCTATACTATTATAGCTTTCAGATGTTTAAGAAATCATGACAAATACAACTTCTCATAGTCTTTACTTCTTTTCTCGAATAAATAAGCGGAAAGCTATTGAAGTTTCTTTATTTTCTTTTCTTTCCCATCATTTCCAAGCTACCAAACAAAGCTCAAAGCAAGAAAACCAAACTAACATAAACAGAACTTGCTAGAAACATATCTAAGCAGCTCTGTAATAGAAAACCCATACCTCATGAGCTCATGTAAATCTATATAAAAAAAGTAACAAACAGTGAACAGGAATGTTTATTACTTAACAGATCGTGCCCCATAAATAAAGAACTTATAATTTATTGGAAAGATGTCTCTTACCTTTAGTTTCCAAAGAGAAGTGTCATTAAAGTTCGATACTTTATGAAATCTCTAGTAACCTCCGTGAACTTCGGAGATTTAATTAGATCTAGAGAGAGATGGAGACACCGGGAGACTGGGGTTGCTTGAACGCTTCTCCTTCTTATAACAGGCCAAGAAAAGAACCTTTCTTGATTTGCCTTTATTTTTTTCCTCATTTATTGGTGAATAATAAAAATGCTATCCTGACAAAATGTTCAATTTAATATATAATTTTAAAACCCTTTACTATGCTTGTACGGTTGCAGTGCTGTGTTTGTTTTCTATCAAGAAACCAAGGAATTTTTTTTATTTCGTCTTCTTCCAATTTCTTTGACGTTTCGTGTCCCAACAAAAATGTTGGTGATGATCCAATGGGAGGGGTTACTAAGACTTTATAGAGAAGTTATTAGAGTTTAGGAGCTGTGTACTTATTTTTTTCATGGAAATATAGGACCTATCATGAAAATCAAAGCTTATTTTAAGGTTCAAAATGCATTTTTCAAGGTGTTTTACAATGAAAATAATATAGAAATAAAGCGAAAACAAGAAACGAGCAGTGGGAAACAAAAAAAATAATGTTTCTTTTTTCCGACGACAAAGAGCTAAGAGCATAATTAAGATTATGATAAAATTTGTTTTCAGAGTTTTTTTTTTATATTAACACAAAACGACAAAGAGCTAAGAGCAAAATATTTTTAAAAAAAATTAAACTCAAAATCAAATACTATAAAAAAATAACTATTAAAAGCTGCAACGTGGCTAATGATGATGGCTGGCAAATGACTGCCTCTTTTTCAAAATTCTTATTGATTTTTTTTAACCTAAGCCGAGTGAGTCTGGTCCAAGAGTGTGGGCCTAGTTGACACCAAGCCTATGCGCATAGGCCTGTGACAGGTGCTTATGGGCAATTCATCTCCAATCTTGCAAGCCCACAACGCCATGTTGTTAACACTATTGATTGGCAATTATTGTCGACCAATTGTTTTCAATTGTTAACATTCATGACAAATTTCAAGCGGGAAGAAATTGTTTTTAATTCACATTCAAATACTAACAAAGGATTTGAAAAAAATATATTAATAAGTCTTTAATAATAAATATAAAAGAAGGCAACCTTCGCTAAAAAATAATTACTTATTTATTTTAAATGTTTCAGAATAAAATAATATATATATATATATATATATATATATATATATATATATATCAAATCATACAAATCTTATTCCATGAACACTTCAAATCATCATGTTCACGTTCCTTGATCTAGCTTACGGGGAGGATATTTTTAGTGAGATAAAATTAATGAATATAAGTCACGAAGGAATCATTTATGTGCTTTTTATAATAATTATTTTCTTTATAAATATATATAACCTACAATTAAAAACATAAATACTATACAAAATTAGATAACAAGAAAGATGTTAAAAAAGAAAAAGAAACAAATATATCAATACATTTTAAGCCTAATATGGAGAAGAAGGTTGTGGTGGAGATATGTAGTATTAAGTAGTTGGGTGGTTATAGCGTTAATGATGATGATGATTTATCGTATTAAGAAAGAGGTAAGGAAAATCATGCTAAAGGTGGAGACTTATATATGTATGGAGGTGGGGGTGGGAAAGGAGATGTTAAAGGTAAAGAGGATTTGTAAACATAAATAACAGGTGTTAAAGGAGATGATGAGGGTGGTTACTTGTAAACATATAGAAAAGGTAGGGAATGAGATGAATGAGGTAGAGACTCATATACATATGAGATTGTGAGGATTTATAGGTGTAATGTGAAGGTGATGAAGAAGATGGTGGAAAAGAAAACTTATAAATATATGAGGGAAGGGTGGATGATGATGGAAGTAGTAGAGATTTGTAAATGTATAAAGGTGGAGGGGAAGACAATGGAAGTGGTAAGGATTTGTAAGCATAAAAAGGAGGTGGAGAAAGGGATGGTAGAAGATGATACTTATAAATGTAAAAAAAAAAAAGAGTGATGAAGATGGTAGCAACAAAGATTTATATAGGTAGAGATGTGGAAAAGGTGATATAAATGGTGGAGATTTACATATGTTTGAGGGTGATGAGGAAGATGATGTTGAAAATGAAGAGTAATCAATGTAAGGAGAAGGTAAAGATGATAGGAGTGGTGGGGACTTGATGTGAATCTTGTGATCACATGGTCACGCAACCCACACGTAAAGACGTCAATTCCTAAAAAGTCAAGTAAATCAGGTTTGATAGGAGTGTGATATAAAAATAATTTGTACCTAGGCATCGACACTATTGAAAATGGAAACCCCCACCCAATGAATATTGATTCGCGAACGAGAAGTATAAGGATGATGCCACGAAGACAGTTATTATTTGATAAGTCGTTTTCAGTTCTTTAGAGAACCAAGGAAGGGAGATTATCCCACCAACACACAATAAGTGCAGCAAAGAAGTTTTATTGATTTGAAAATTGCGTCACCTTTACATGTTTGGTTATGCCTTTATTTATACTGAATTTAAACTTAAAGAAACCCTAATGGACCTCCCTTGGGTGGACTTATATGAAGCCCACTTACAATTGACCCAAATAAGTAATAATAACCCAAAAATTAAGAAGAAAATTCTAAAAATACTAAAAATCCAAAAATACCATCCTAAATAAGCTAGAATCAGATTTGTCACCCTTAAAAAGTCCCAAACAAAATTGAAAAAATCTGATTTGGAAAATTTATGTTGCTGCCCCCTTTGATGTCCTTGATTAGCTTGGAATTCCTTGTTTAACTTGGACAAATAAGAAAACAAATTTCCTCCTTTGTTGCTGATTTAATTACTTTCCTTCCTAAATGAGGAAAAACATTAAATAGTCCTTCCCTCTTTAGAAATAAGATATGGCCAACTTCCGTACTTAGTTAGGAGAATAAATTGCTGATTCTTTATCTTTGTAGTATTAGAAAAAGACAAGCATAACAAGGCTGGTATTGGGCCGAACACATCAACCCCTTGTTCCACATGAATTGGGCTCTTCTTGGACCTGAACTAAATGAATTAAAAGTTTTCCTTTATGCTCCTTAAATGTCCCAAGCCCCTCTAGGTCCATTTTGTTTCATATGTTGTGAACAAGCCCATTCAATGCTTCTTTAAGCTTCTTAGCCCTAACTCTTGTGTTTGACCCAATTGACACCTCCAATGGGTTGTTGGCATGATTACGCTTGGTGTTAGGCTGATCCACATCAGGACTTGACATAATAAGGTGGTGAAAAAAGGGATAGTGGAGGTAAAGACTAATATATGTAAGGAGTAGCAGGTGTTGGTGATGATGGAAGTGGGGATTTGTAGACATGTGATAGGATGAAAAAGGTGATGGTGTTGATGATGCATTATATCCATAAGGAGATGGTGAAGAAGGAAATGATGGAGGTGGTGAGTTATAGACATATAAAGGTGGATGAAATGATGATAAAAGTGGTGGGGACTTGTAGACATCTAAAGAGGGTGATGAAGGAAAAAGTGGAAGAGAAAATTTATAAATTTATAAAGGTGAGGGGGAGAAAGATAAATGGGGTGGATATTTGTAAACATAAGGTGCAAATGAAGATACTGATAGAGGTGATGAAAACTTTTAGACATAGAAAAAAATGGTGAAAGAGATGGTGGAGTAAGAGATTTAAAAACGTATGTTAAAGATAGTAAATATGATAAAAGTGGTGGAGACTTGTATCTATAAGAAAATGATGTTAATTTGTAATAACAGTAAAAAGAATAATAATATGGTGATGAAGGCAATAGTTCAGATGCATTATAAAATTCATCTTTATGAGTAGCTACATTAGTAGCTGCTAAGCATAATATCTAGTCATATAATATTTGAGGTTAAATGTTAGACATATTTAGCGAAATTGACTCATTTTAAGTCAATCCCATAACTTGTATACTCTTTATCTCATGGATTTAATACTAAAATAGACATGAAAATTAATACAAGGTTTTCATCTTTATAGCAATTCCTTTAACTAATACATATAATTTTTTTTATTGTTATTGTTTAAAGTCTCTAACCTTTAACAACCCTTAAAAATATTCTTATGTTTTTGCATTTCTTGTCAAAAACAAGGAAATTAAAAGGGATGATTGGTTTCCATTATGTTTCATATGAATGATATAAGTTTATAATTTACTTTGAAACGTTGAATAATAATGAATAGTTTGTACTAAAGCTTTTATAATACTAAATATTATAAGAAATTATAGGTTTGTGATGACATAATATCTGATTAGGGATATTGCCTGACTTGTCTGATGTTACATAAAATTAAGAACATGTTATATACTGATAAACCTAAATTTAATAAGCTCTAAAAAAACTCTAAAGGTTTAAAAATTCATAATTTTAAACAACATGTCTAGGCTTAATTGCCCATGAGCTTATCATTAAGAAAGAGCTTTGCCTTTATAGACTTAACCTGGAGGAATGGTTCAACCTTCATGGTTACTGACTCGATATTTTTTAGATTGTACTCTCTCTATATATCCCTAGATGTATAAAAAATTTCTCAAATAGTTACCATATTTTCATTTTATTAATGTTTGTGTAAAGGATATTTATTCTTTATTAATGATATCAAGGCAAAATAATTCTTCAGCCTCTCCTCTCCACAAAATGACAAAAGTTATGGGTTATAAATACTTTATAAATTCTTTAAACTCTAGATTTACAATCTCCATTCTCTTATATATATATATATATATATATATATGTGGCATCTACTATTAAGCTACATCTATTTTGATCATCCTAGATTAAGAAGAGTGGAACAAATTACAGGGATCAATTAATTAATCAATTTATTTATCTACAAGATCTTTATTTTTTCCTTTGAAATTTTTGGCTCTCATAATATATCGACTCAAATTTATATTTTATGAATAATTTCAGTTTATAAATAAAATAACTGATTTAAGAAAATAAAAAAAAAGTCTATTTCTTCTTGGAACCAAAATATTTGGCGTATCATTGTTTTTTATCAACACTAAGAGAAGGATAATGTTCTTGTTTTGTGTTGAAAGAGAAAGTGCATCCCTTCAAGTATTGTAAACGACGAACTTTGAAAATAAAGTAATAGCTTGAAATTCATGGACTACTACTAGCTTAAAATTTATGGAGCCATATATGATTTAAATTATGGAGCATTTTTTGCCTAAATCTAATTTATTAAAGTGAAAGTTAATTTTACCACCATCTAAAAGTTTTATGGTGTCGTGAGAGTTTTGCTCTTAAATTATTGTGCAAAATATTTATATAAATATTTTATTAATTAACTCAAAATAATTTTATCACTTGAAATTTAAAATTTCCCAATAATTTAAAATTTTAATGAAAAAGTTCCTCCTAACGTTGACTTTTAATTACTTCTTTTATTTACCAGCTCTAATAAATTTGAAATTGAAAATTTTAAAAGTAAAAGTTTCCATTGATGGATCAGAAAATTCACTCCTGAATTTTATGGTTAATCAAATCATATAAAAATAATAAGTTATTTCTTTTTATAGTTATTTCCTATTAAAATCTTACGAGTTGATTTTTTTAAGAAAGGATAAATAAAAGGAATAAAAAAGAAAGTGAAAAGGCTTGCATGGGCCAAGGACCGCTATGCTTGGCCCAAGGTCTATGAACTAGGTCCTCCTACCCCGACGACTTTGTTTTTTTCCAAGTGAGACAGCAGTTGTTTAGGATGGCGTGGTGCTGAACCACTGCTCTTGATTATTCAGTACTTGTTTAAATATTTAATTAGTTTAAAAAATTCATGTGAATGAAATTAATATAAATTATATATATATACACACACATTTGAATTTAAATATATTGTAAGAATATGTTTGATATGGAATAGTAAAAAACAATTAATTAATAATTTATTTCATAAAAGATATAATTTTAAGAGTTAATAATTGAAAGAATGCGAGAAAAAAACATCGTGAATCATCCTATATTAAAAAAGGTGTGTAATTTTAGTTGATGAGACATAAGAAATCACAAAATAATAATTAATTATTGGATTTTTTTTATTTTGATAATATAATAAATAATGAAAGAAAACAGAAAATAACATGTATTTTTTAAAGAAAAGAAAAGTTGGGCGCGGGTTGAGTGCTGTACATTAAAAAAAAACAAGAGAGAGAAAAAGAGAAACAAGTATGAAACCCAGAACCTCCCGTCGTCGTCGTCGTCAGAATCCCTCATCCTCGACGCCAATCCATGGAAGCCACAAATTGCATGCCTCTCAAATTCTCCCTCCCCATGCACCATTAAAACAGCCCCCAAGCTCCCCTGCCACCTTTTTTATTAAAGAACTACATGGCAGTGAAATTTGATTAATAGAAAATCTTGAAAGTTCAGCATGGAAGTGTAGTGTTGTGTGCCTGGGGTTTTCTGTGCCTTTTCTTTTAAAGATGGGGACCTGAAAACAGAGAGGGCAAGTAACAACGTGGATTTTCTTTTTCAGAAAATAAATAAATAAATAAAAATAAAGCCGGATCATGATCAACTTAAATCCATTTGACAGAGGAGAGATGGGAGCAGAAGCAAAAATGACTTGGTCTCAGCTTGATCTGATATCTCGGGAACTAAACTGTGTCTAACCCAAAATCAGCCAGCAAACCCACAGCTCTGCATGTCTGACACTTGCCTCCCCTCTAATTTCTCCCTCACCCCTTCATAAACCCCACCTGTCCACCACTGCTGAAACACAAAACAAGAGTAAATTTCACCAGCCATACAACACTCAAAGCAAGAAAACTAGCTGGAGAAAACCAACACACAATGGGAAATGGAGCTGCCCATCTGCTCTTGCTGCTTGTGCTCTGTTATGGGGTCACAATGGCAATGGGGTTTTATAGAGAGGAAAGGGAAGACTGGAGAGGAGACAGGGGTGAGACACAGACAGATAGGGAAGAAGAGTGGTTATTGTTGCAAGATTCAAAGCGTGTGGTGAAAACTGATGCTGGGGATGTGAGGGTGCTCAAGAATTATGGTGGAAGGATTATAGATAGGCCTATGCATATTGGGTTCATTACGATGGAGCCCCGATCTCTTTTTGTTCCTCAGTATATCGACTCCAGCTTGATCCTCTTCATTCGGACAGGTTTGTAGTCTTCTTCTTAATCTCTCTATCTTGTTGCATTCGTAGATTTCTGTCAAAACTGCAATACTTGCATGCATTTACAACATATCCAAAAGTGGATAATGATGACTCCAGTTTTTAAAACTTGAAATTAGGAAAAATAGATGATGAGTTGCTCGCAGAATTAATGCACAAGTATCTTCCACATCTATCTGTCTTCAGTAGAAATCTACAAGCATTTTTTAAGAACTTTGCAAGGTTTCATAACCAAATTACTGAAGGAGATTGCTTTAGGTAGATCGGATATCACGGATATAGGAGCTACCGTGGACTTTAATTTTTATGGCAAATATTATTTACTTGCACTTTGGGTTGTAGGGGAAGCCAAGGTTGGATTGATCTACAAAGATGAGTTAGCAGAAAGACGATTAAAGATCGGGGATATCTATCGAATTCCTGCTGGCTCAGCATTCTACTTGATGAACGCAGAGGAGGGGCAGAGACTTCACATCATTTGCAGCATTGACCCATCTGAGAGTTTGGGGTTGGGTTTTTTCCAGGTACGTCATTACTTGAGCGACTTGAGAAATATTTTGTCAATGAATCTTGAGGGTTCAGGATAGCATAATTTTGTGCCAGGAGGCTTCTAGTAGTGGAAGTTCTAAGGATTATTTATGGCTTAAATATGATTAAAAATGTTTCGGTACTGCTAGCTTTTTTGAAGTATTAGGTTGCGCAATGACTGCCATCTTTTCTGATTTTATGCTTGCAGTCCTTCTTCATTGGTGGGGGAACCTATCCACCATCCATTCTTGCTGGTTTTGAGCTAGAAACCCTTTCAAATGCCTTCAATGTAAGCAAGCAGATCAAAGTTGCCCGCTAAATATCCACCATCAGCCTCTGCTCCTAGATTAATTTATTTGTTCCAATAGTTTGATAAATTATGCATTGCAGGTGACAACAGATGAAGTAAGGGAAATCATGACCAGGCAACAAGAGGGTCCGATAGTTTTCATAGGTGATTCTAGGGCCCCAAGGCCAAGCTTGTGGACAAAATTCCTTCAACTGAAGAAGCAAGATAGACTACAGCACCTAAAAAGAACAGTGAAATTCCAACAACAACCCAGTCCAGGAGAGGAGCAAAGGACATGGTCATGGAGGAAACTCTTGAATTCAATATTTGGACAGGAAAATAAGAAAAAAAGTGAAATAGCTGGCAAATCCCCTGATTCATACAATATCTATGATAGACGGCCTGACTTTAGAAACAACTACGGATGGAGCATTGCCCTTGATGAGTCTGATTATCAACCTTTGAAATACTCTGGCATCGGTGTCTATCTAGTTAACCTTACTGCGGTAATTATTCCTGTTCAGTCTCTTGATTTTGCTCATTGTTCACTATGTTTTGCATTTTTTCTTCAGAACAGAAGCAGTATCAACTGAAGATTTCTCAATGCTCTCTCTATATAGGAGTTTCATCCTCTTTAACATGAACCAAATGGTCCTCTACTTATCTACTAACAGAAAACTGTTAGCAATTGGATCAACTAGATAATACATTGGTAGAAAAACATCCACGTACAAATGTTACTGAATTAGTAAACTCCTTATTCTTATCTTTTGGGGCAATTTTTGTCTTAGGGATCAATGTTGGCACCTCATGTGAACCCAACAGCAACAGAGTACGGAATTGTTTTGAGCGGGAGCGGCAGAATACAGGTTGTGTTTCCAAATGGAACACAAGCGATGAATGCTAGAGTAAAAGAAGGCGATGTTTTCTGGGTTCCAAGATACTTCCCCTTCTGTCAAATTGCAGCTCGGTCAGGTCCTTTCGAGTTCTTTGGATTCACAACTTCAGCTCGCGAGAACAGGCCACAGTTCCTGGTTGGGGCAAACTCAATTCTTCAAACCTTGAGAAGCCCTGAGCTTGCGGCTGCTTTTGGTGTGAGTGAGGATAGGATTAATCGTGTCATCAAGGCACAGCGCGAGGCTGTTATATTGCCTTCAGCAAGTGCAGCGCCACCAGATGAGGAGGAGGGGGTGGCCAAGTTCGAGGGGGTGCAGAAGGTGATCAAGAGTTTTGGCAACGCAGTGATTATGGGTTTCGATTAGAAAAGAGTGACGTGCAGGATAAAGTTCGAGAGGGTGCAGAAGGTGATCAAGAGTATCTTTTGGGTAGCTTATATTTTCGCTTTTCTTAGTTCTTTCTGTTTGTGTTCCTTGCTTCGTTGCTTTCACTGTTTGTCTCTGAGTTGTAAATAAGAATAAAATCGACTTCTCTTAGCCACTGATTTCCCTTTATAATTTACTATCGCCATGGCCATTTAAGATTGGATTATATTGGGAACAGGCCGAACAGCGGCCTAAACCTTCACCGGACAGGAATAAAAACTAGCCAGGGGTGCTCTGAAAATGATTGTTTGATGATCATTTCAGTAATTTGGTGTTTCGCGATGAACAGAGGGGAGATCATGAGGTAGGAGGGAGCTATAGGGCTTTTTAGCAAAATCTATAATCCAATTCTATGTAGTTTAACTCTAATTGTACTTTAATTTTTATTCGATTCTCTTTCCAAAAATTGAAAAAACATTTTCCTAGTAACATAATTTGAATAAAACGAAGAAAAATGTTAATTCATAATATTAAGGAATAATCAAGCCCTCACAACTTGTTTGTAATCACAGTGAACGTTTTAGACAGTTGGGTTGAAATTTTATAAAATCTTGAAGTTGTTGTGTTTTACGTGGTAGAAGATTATGGTAATGGTATAAAAATAATATAAATTAAATAATAAATTGACAAACTGAAAAATAGTTTTTAATGCTAATAACAATATTTTTTTTAAGTAAAACATGGATTTCAAACTTGATTTTTCTTTTTAATTTATACTTTTCTATTTTTTATACTAAAGATTATTTTTCCATATCAATTTTTTTTATATAAATACATCATGCAAATATAGTTTATTTATAACAAATATATGGATAAATTAAAAATAAATCACAATAATATCTCTGAAATATTATAAAAATACAAAAAAAAGAGGCTACTTTAAACATGTGCAATAAAAAATTAAAAAAAATAAGAAAATTGTTATTAATTTAAATAAAAGAATTAATGCAAAGTAAAAAAAATACATAAAAGAAGATATTAAATTAAAATTAAAATTAATAAAAATCAAAGACCAATAGAATAAATATTCAAAAGATTATGAATGGTCTGACATAAAAGTAGAAAAATAATATTTTTAATTTAAAATTATATATTAATGTGATTTCTTTTTGGACAATGTTTTATCAGAATATTTATTTTTTTACTACTGCATATATATTTTTGCTGTTGTTTAATGTTTCCAACCTCTAACAAACCCCAAAACTATTCCCATGTTCTTGCATTTCTGTCAACATCTGGAAAAAGAAAAGGAAAACGGGTTTCCACTAGGCTCGCTCCACACGACAGATGTATGAAACCTGATCCATGACAAGCAAGTATTTAACCGGTTTGATTATGAAAATATTCTCAAGATTTTAAAATCAAATTGCTGTTAGTATTTGATCATTCTATGAACGGTGGGATGAATTCTGCACCATCTTCCCTCTCTGTGGCTTCTACTTCACTACCATGCAAATGGCAATCCCTATTGACAGCATTACATGGAACTGCTGCGAGCTTCCATCTTTCCTTTTCACTTAAAGGTCAAGGAATTTCAATTCAGTTATTGTTTATACAGTTATCCTTCCAATTCATTTCAATTCCACTATTCCTGTTCAGGATTTAACCCAATTTAAATGAAAACGGAAGCATCATGCATAGAGGGTAGGTGAGCAAGAATTAATCACACAAAACTGTTCTCACAAATTTAATTGAGTCTGATAGTGATTTTCTTCCCACTTCTACCAAGGGAAATGTTTTAACCCTAATATGCAACACATGCAGGTACAAGCAACTTCGATGGAAAAGGTAAGTAGTCGAAACAGATTTTTTAAACATTTTAGGTCTTCGTTCATCAAGAAAGAGAAGAGCCTGCGATAGTGGTGGCAGCATGGGAAAACCGTTGCATCGAAGATGCCATCAAAGTTGATATGCCGGTAGGATTATTCTGTTTCATTTCCCCCACCTTTATGACAATTAACATACTCCACGGTTGAGCCCCCGTGTGTGTGTATTTTAATACACAACTACAATCAAACTGACAGCATCAATTTTGTTCATCATGCTAGGGAAAAGATGACAATGCAAGCCTGCAAGGTTAATTATAAAATTTCTCCATAAGTCGCAACTGGCTAATCATATAGGAAAGTAATCCTTTTATTTTCTCTTCGTTTTTATATTTCAATTACACAAGTAACAGTAATTTATGATTTAAGTTGAAGAAAACATGTCCTGGCATGTTTTAAACATGGTTTCATGCTAACTGATTTCACCGTTGTCCGTCCGTGTCATATCTTGTATCAAGCAATGTGAGGAGATTTGCAGAAGAATGAACAAATTGGCATCATCATGGTACGCGAGAAGTGTGATTCACGATAGCACTCAGACACTAAGCTTGGGACGGAAGTTGGAATCTATGAATCGAGTACTAAATTCATCCAAGCAAGCCATCCGGATACGTTCAGGTGTTGCTGGATTATCTAGAGGAAACCACTCATGATGCCCAACTTCTGCTCTTGCAGCTATAATAGCATCTTTGATGGCAAAAAAGACAGCTGAAGCCAGGAAAAATGGAGGCTCACCAACAGCTTTAGATGAGTGGATAGCCTTTACATTTGGATGACCCTTCAACAAAAATGAAGAAATAAGTTAGAAAGTATTTTTAAATTCAATCTTTAAATTAAGCTTTTCTATAACGGGAAACTTAGACTATCAAGTGAATGAAAAAAAAAAAAAAACTAGAAGATCTGGCAGCTGGATTTAAGTATAGCATTGCAACCATAATACCAGCAATCACTTTGACATCAAATGGAAATAACAGACATGATCCAATCTCTTACTACTTTTAGAAAAACAGAGATGATGAACGCCAGAAGCACCATAAAGGAACAAGTGATATCTGAACCATCTAGTAACAGAGGAATGGTGAAAAATATACCTTGAGAAGTGAAACGCTGAATTTGAACGGGACATCATTCATTGAAGGAATCTTGTAACTTCCAGGCCCACTTGTATACAAACAGCCAGGGGGGATCCACTTATGTGCTGCATCTCCCCACTTAAGTTCTTCTATGGCCAACCATCCCAAACCTTGTACAAATGCTCCTTCAATCTGAATTCAATGGGAATGAATACAATAAATTTATAAGCGAACATATACATGATTACTGGTGTAAAAGGCAATGATTCAATGCCTCAATTCCCAGAGTTTAGTACAAGGACATTAAAAAACTGTTAAACATAAATTGTAAGGTGTTGTAGTTTATTATGGATGATGAAAATCCCAATTGAAAGCAGAAGTGAAAGGAAAGGCACCTGTCCAACGTCAATGGCTGGGTTGATAGAGTAACCAAGATCCAGTATAATGTTTGCTGTCCTTGTGTGGAAATCTCCCGTCAACGTGTCAATTTCAACCTCAGCAAATGCAGCCCCGTAGGTGAAGTAATTAAATGGGTTTCCTTTACCGGTTGTCCAGTCAAAGCCAATGTCAGGTGTAATGTAGAATCCATGAGCTGAAAGGTCTATTCGCTGCATGTAGCAGGCTCCAGCCAGCTGTGGAAATTGAAATACAAAATAAATTTCCTCATATTATACTGGTCACAATAATCAAGCAGCCTACATCAATTCATTCCATTAAGCTATTAACAGATCAAAGTAATCAGAATCTTTCTAAATACTACAAATATGCATCTACCATCTGCTGATTGATTCAAAATTTCAGTCTAGACTTCTAAATAACTCCATGTTCCATACATACAATTCTGGCCTCAAAACATCGTTACTAGTTCTACCATTTGACTTTGTGAAACTATTCTATGTTTTATTATACAATAGTTCCATATAAGGTAACATCGTTCCCTCCTGAGAATCAGGGTCTGGAATGACCTGTATACCAGCTCTTCAAGAGCTGGTCTGTGATCAAAGATTAAAGTAATGCTCTCGTTTATTTAATTGTGTGCATGCACAGCTAAAAATTTTTATGCTGAGGCAACAAGCCTTTTATGTGGCCATGCAATGGTACAGGCCTGACGCAGAAAGGTACTCGTTTTCTTTTGTTTTTTCTTAATGAGAAATATCTTGTTGAAACCCATTAGCTTGGAACTGAAACAGGCTATGCAATAAAGAGAGGGTACAACAGGTATAGAACTTTATGAGAAAATTCTGAAGACGTGAAAAAATGAAATTTTAAAATCCAGTAATCAAATTCAAATCCAAGAAACAAAGTCATTAGTTCTGTTAAGTCCTTCCTGTGCTAGCTGATCAGTGAATCCATTTGCTTCACAAAGGTACAGACATGGCACTAAAAGGTATGGAAATGAAATATGAAGGGGTGTCTTGATGCAAAAAGGGAATGCACTTGAAGCACATAGAATACTGAAAAGAAATAAAATAAAAATTGAGGGCACTAAGTAGGAAGATGCGACTTTAAATAGAGCATTGATGTCTTTACAGAAGGAGCACAAAGATGAATGTGGAGAAACCAAAAAAGTAACATTAGTTCATTACCTCAGCAAACGAGCTGAAATTATGTTTTAAAGCAACAGGCTCCATTCTTGCCTTTATTTGCTCACATGCATCCAAAACTGCTGCTCCATACAAATCAGAGCTTGCAGAAGCTGCTGTTGGTGATGTGTTAGGTACCTGATTTGGTGAAAAATGCAAAACCGCAAACAAATAGATAGAATAAGCATCGACTATCTGACTATTCAAATATTTATGGAAAGGATTTTATCACTTTATTGCTACTCTGAATCAGCATATAAGAATGAGAGAGTTCAATAAGAGCATTATTAACGAATCCCAAGTTATGTTTTCCAAACTTGGTCTAGAATGTCAGGCTCTAGTGTGATCAATCAGTAATTTTTCTGATCTCAAAAATTTTATGCATACTTCTGACAAAAAATGACGAGAACAAAGAAATAAAGCAAAATAAAAGCTGGAGAGTAAATATTGGGAAGCAGCAGTAAAATTTTGACAGATATTTCTAAAACTAAAAGAGGGAAGATCCTATCCTCTAGCTACATTAAGCTGTAATAAAAGACTGCTTAAAAATTGCAAGTTTTTTGGCACTACCTCTTGCTCCACCAGTATGCGTGAAATGAATTGACAAGGTAAGTTCTTTCTGGTCTTGATGACACCTCTCATATGTCACACTCATTACATCTTGCATTAGTCCATACTCGATGTGCAATTTAACCCTCCCCACCCCCAACACACAGAACACAGAAGTAAAAAAAAAATCACAGACACAAGGGCCATGCCATATTGAACTCTTAATCTGCATGCCACAGTTAAATTCCATACAAGAGCATCCCACCGATAATTCTAAGGTCACTGAAACTAGAATAATATCAAGCCTCAGATTGCAGTATCTCAATACCTTGTCAGTGCTTGTCTCTGATATAAACACAGAACTTAAAGGGATATTGAAAGCAGAAGCAGCAACTTGAGCAACTTTTGTATGTAAACCTTGGCCCATCTCAACACCTCCATGTGTAACTAAAACAGTTCCATCTGTGTACACATGAACAAGAGCACCTGCCTGCATATTTAAGAAGAAGGTTAGACAATCAGGGTCCTGCAAAGTTACTTAAAAAATATACTACATGAGTCTGAACTAACATGGACAATTGACAAGTCAGGAAAAACTTAACCATTCTGTTAGATGATCCAGTAGCTGTGTTGGACTGCATTTAGAGATAGGTTCTGTACCTATCATTTGACCATTTATGATGGTACTAGATAGTCGCATATTCTGTTAGTTGGTCAAGAGTCCGAGGCTACAAGAGCTCAATGAGCTGAGTGACACATGACAGTCATGGATTTCATGAGCCATGTTAGGTTTGTGGAAATTGTAAAGAAAATTTTCTAATCACACCAGTATGCGTCAGATTGCTAAGATGAGACAAAATGTTCAATGAAAATGAACATTTTGCAAGTTTAACATCTGATCTATGGTTCTATCATCTACATAAGAGAAACAAAGCAAAAGATATATAGGATAATTTTAAATAGATTATAACTGCTAAACGACTAGGTATCAAAAGATTTCAATTATTGAAGTCAGGTGTAATATATATTCAGCATTGATCTCCTTCAAATATGTACTCATGGGGCAGAAGTTTCACAAAAATAAAATAAAATGAAATGATCGTCACTTGGGCCGTGCCCAAGTGACCAGCCTGGTCTCTCTCTCTCTCTCTCTCTCTCTCTCTCACTACTCACTTCTCTTTTTCTCTCCCTTCTCTCTCTCTACTCTCGTTTTTTTCTTGCCAAACCAGGTTGTCTGGCACAAACTTTGTATTTTTGTTCTCCAACAATTTCTCTATGCAGCACACATGCACACACAATTTTTATGCGCTCACAAAATTTTCTATCTACTCGGTCAGCGTTTACACCAATTGCTACACCAGGCCCATAAGAGTTAGCCATCATCTCCACCAATAGCACAACAACCATGATATGGCACAACAACTAATGAGCCACCATGCTAGCCAATAGATTATCAGCTTCACAACCAATGTCCAGCACCAATTTTTTCACCAATGATACATCTGCTTCTTTATTAAAAAAAATTCAAAGACTGGGTATATAAATACAGTCAGTCACCATGGAAAAACCAGATTTCATCCTGGCCACAGAGACACGTAGAGACACACAAAGCCACACAACATCCATAGGCTACACCCAGATATGCAAACTCTGGACCTTCGTTTTTTCTTCCTCTGCATTATTCTGTCCTCTTTTGCTTACTAACTTAAGTATCGGAGGGTTCCTATCCTAACAGGGAATGGTTTTCCAGGAACAACCCAGCCCAGGACCAGCCATGGAAAGCCCATTTTCTGTCTGAAGTTTTTCACGACTTCACCATGAACTTTATCCTAATATGAATTTCAGTTTGATACATAAAAAACTCATATTTTGGATAGTCAACATAGTTTAATGCAAGAAATCTCACTATATAGCATGTTAAGCAACAACTTAGTATAGAATCATAATCTATTAAAGAATCTGCTGCTCAACCTATCAAAGCCTACTGTTATGTGATAGTGCATTGCTATTGATGACCCACAGAAATAAATGGGGTAGGATGAGTTTGATCTAACAAGCAAATTTGAAATCAATAGGAACAATATACGAACAGGTAGAAAGAAAGATTATCTTAGTTTTGGAGAAGAAAGATTATCTTAGTTTTGGAAGATTTACAAGGCTGACAAAAGAGAAACACATATATCCTGTTACACAACCAACTTCAATAATATAATTTCAGCTAATACCTGGTTCATGAACTTTGTTGTAAACGAAATGCCGAATTTTGTAGGAACCATTGCAACACCACGTTTTTTCCACCGATTCTGAAGATTAAATTGCTTAACATCTTCACGAGCCCTCAAAAGGTCAGAAGATAACTTCAATTCATTCCAGAGCTGACTGAGTGTACAGTGTTGAAGTTGTTGGCTGTAATGTAATATTGATCCTTCACCTTGAAAGTTAATTTCCTGGAGATTCAATTATTAAAAAAGAAAACAAAAAAATGAAAACCTGTGAGAACAGTTGTTACAAACCGCAGGTAAAACGATGAAAAATCGACAAGATTGCATATCATACTCTTATCTCTTCTGGGCTTTTGTTAAGCTCCGCGGCAATCTTTTGAATCCAATTCTCAGCAATAAGCATACCTTGAGGACCTCCAAATCCTCGGAAAGCAGTGTGACTGGGAAAATTAGTGAAGCAAACCCTTCCTAGTATCCTGATATTTGGTATCTCATACACATTGTCAGAATGGAACATTGCACGTTCAAGGACAGAAAGGGACAGGTCTAATGAATTTCCAGCATTATTATAGATTTCAAGATCCAGAGCAAGCAATCTTCCTTCCTTTGTAAAGCCAACCTGAATGAAGTATTTACTCCATCAGTTCTTTTGTTCTGTTAAACTTCACTCCACAAAAACAACGAGAAATATAAAATCACTTCAGTAAAATGAAAGCAAATGATATGATATTAATGAGGTCAAGATGCACAGGGAGTAAGGTCTTTTTTCCATCCTCCTCTCCTAGTTTTTTCTGTGAAACAAAGTGGTAGTACAGTACACTTCTATCTATTCATATTGTCCTGGTCCCTTTCATTTTCTAGTCTTTCATTCCTATCTTATACTTTCTAAATCAAGAGTAAAATTATGTCAAGGGAAGAAAATTCATTATAAATATGTTATCTACTACACAACATACAAGAACCTTGGAAAACTCTTCTGTCTTCGTGTAACAACTCTATATTTAGATAAGAGAACACCATCATCATCATCATCATCAACAACAACTAAGCTCCCAAACTAGTTGAGATCAGCTATACGGATCATTTAAGCCCGTCCCTCTTGATCATAAATAGGCAATCTAAATGTTGGAATAGGAAATAAAGAAATTCTTTTTGTCATTTTGTTCGATTCAAACTTCCATCTTGCAGTTTTGTGTATCTGTTAATAAATATCTCACAAATAAACACATGCATCAACGTCACTTTGGGAATCAGCTGTGAAAGGCCATCTTTTAGACTTTTTCCAAGAGAGAGATTGCCCATTCAAATGGGGTTCAAGTGGTTCTCTAGCAAAGTGGGGATCCAGGCTAATGGACACATGATTAGCTGTGTTAGTTTGGATAGATTTCAACGGAGGAAAATTGGTAATTCAGAAACCACAAGTTTAGATGGGGAATGATAAAAACCCAAATTTCCTTGTGTAATGATATGCAATATCATTATGCAGAAATCACCACCTATGAAATCAAGCAACTTTTAGAGTAAAGTTTAAATGCAGCTTATCTGGATATCTACATAAACATAATGTGGAAACAACCTATGACATATAAGAATGCACACCGTTATCCAGTTTGACTGGCAAACAATACCTTGTACTTTCCAAGAAAAGCATGGCGCTGTCCAGTTATCATCATGTCTACATCTCTGTCTAATGTGAGTTTCACTGGCCGATTCAATAGATATGATGGGACAGAAGCGGCAGCAGCAATGAAAGCTGATCTTGTCTCCTTTCCACCAAATCCACCACCAATTCGTTTGGTTTTACAAACTACTTTTGACATTGGAAGACCAAGGACCTGAGCCACATACTTCTGGTGCTTCTGAGGAGCCTGCACACAGCAGATGACACCATGACATTACGAAAAGAGTGAAGCAGATAGGCAATAATTTTGGGTTATACTGTCATCTGAATGGTTCAGTAACTATCAACATACTTCTGAGTGAAGCAGTTAGCCACATAGTTCTGACAGAACTTTGCTATTGATGAAGTTTGCAAACAAATATGTCTGAACATGTAAATTGCATGTTATGAATTCACATAGTACATTGAGCTACTCATTGTCTCAAAAGGGGAAAAAATGCATCCACTGGGAAACTCTACACAAGCATGCCTATAAAACAGCAAGTTACAAGATGAATAACAGTGATCACAAAAACAAAGCACACCAAAAAACCAATTTTTCCAAGCAAAATGACAGCACTCGGAAAAATGAAGTTGTGCACTTGTTTTTTACGCATTGCACTGCCATTTTTCTCCGCAAAATGGAAATTGTATTTATCATTTTCTTGTCATAACATATGGTAAAACTAACACATGTTCTGATGAAGGATTCATGTTAGTGAATATCATGAACCTCATTTTTTATCATCCTACAAGATCTTAAAAGTCTGTACAGTGTCGATGCTAACAACCTTGATAAATGTAAATAATACAATTAGAAACAAAACGATAATGATAACAAGCTAAAATTATTAAATCTACAAGCCTCATGTTTTACAATCCTACAAGATCTTAAGGTTCTGTTCCTATAGTCTCTGCCAAAAATCCCAAAGCTAACAACCTTGGTAGATGTTAATACATAATTCGTATATTGGTGGTTTTAACTTCATTCCAGTCATGGCTTAGTGATTTGAACTGCAGTTAATAAATTAACAACTCTTAACGGAATTGACTTACTTGGGTAGAGGAGATCATATGAACTTCATTGCCACAATCCATTGTCCAAACCAAACTGCTCTGTGTTTCCAAGTAAAAATGTTCCTGCCCGCCCACATGAACTTCCCCATGGATGATCTTGTCACATTGACCTGATTGAAAACAAACATCCACATCACCCTTTTTCAAACACTTCTCTGAGTTGGGATGAAAACTCTTAGCATCAACTGCTTCCTGTATTGACAATATTGCCGGGAGCTCTTCATATTCAACAACAACTTTTGCCGCAGCTAGTTTTGCATTTTCGTGTGTATCAGCAACAACTACTCCTATAACCTGTAGAACACACGTGCATGATTGGGTGAAGTACAAAGGAAATACAAAAGCATTCCAAGAACTCAATGTGCTGATGTATCATTTGATATCATAATAGGAAAAGTCAATTTTTATGCAGGCATGAGATAAGCTCTTGGATATCCAAGCTTTTACCATAACAAAATTGAACATGACGAGTGACTAAGAGATTATAAGTTCAAAGCCTGAGAGCTAAACTTCATGTAAAATACAGAGGTTTTGTTGTCCACAAATTTCCATTCTCAAGACACTATTTTCAGTCCACAAACTTTCTGATTTATGATATAAAATAATTTCTTACCTGTCCTACACAAGTCACATACTGTGTAGCAAATAGCTCCTCATCATGAATTATTGCTCCAATGTGATTATCACCAGGCACATCTTTGGCTAAAAATATTCCCGCAACGCTAGGTAAAGACTTGGCTTCTGAATCATCTATAGAAAGAATCTTTGCATGAGGTTTTCTGCTTAATACTAATGCAGCATGCAGACCATTGGAAGGCATTGGTGCATCGTCAGCATATTCTGCCTCTCCTGTGACCTAGAGAAAGTTATACATCAAAAAGATCATCATGGTACCCTTTTCTAAGAAAAAAAACTAAGAATGCGCCATAAGATACGATAATACTAATTCAAGATAAGTCAACAATTTATATTAATTATGAGTCACAAGAAGCCAACAATATGAAAGACATAACTCAGTCAGATACTACAGATTCCCAGTGCTCAATAGATTGCAAGGCTCTGCGACATTAAAAAATCAATCCAATATAAATGTGAGAAGTAGAAAATATTTAACAGCAGAGTGTCATATGAGATAAATTAAATAACCATAAAAATAAAGATTAGCTGTTCGATTTTTAAGCAGATCTTGGTTTCCAACTTTCCATGATTTCTAGCCAGATTAGAAAATAGAAAAAGAATGTGGGCATAACTAAAAAAATTCAATGATTCCAAGTGCGCACAGAAATATGTCATACTTGGAACCAGGGACCTTTTCAAAGCTTTCAGGACACCAATTTGATACTATGACAAGTAAAACACCTCCAGCAGAAGAATGGTAGGCTTTATTTCATTGGTGCTTCAGAATATTACAAAACCATCTTTCTTTCTTTCTTTTTTTCTTTAACTAAGGTATGGCCTAAACCATCACATAAGCATCTGTTGACTTTTCAAGTAATGAACACGTTGATTAGAATTCTTTTAAAAATTTGATTCGATTTCAGTACAATTTTCTTCTTCATGGGTACATTTAAGCAGGCACCTAGAAAAGAATGCACCAACATCTACTGTATCAGTAGAAGATACAATTATATTGTCGACATCTGTGCTATTGTTACCTGAAGTCTTGACGAGAGATGAATCTCAGGAGAGCCCACATATGTACCACGTTTTCTAATTTCATATTCCTGACTTCCCATGATTGATGGGCGCTGGAATGGTTGTGCAGCTGACAGATAAGATAATGGTATACCAGTGGATTTTTTCACGCTAATTTGTTGTGAAACCCACAGGAAAAATTTGAAGAAGAAGCTAAGAGTTAAAGATTTTCTGAATTCCACCATTCCACCAGGAGCATCTTCCTTGAGAAAAATGTCTATTTCTAAAAATTTCAAAGCACCCTGCAAGAGCTCCTGATCCCAATTCTTCCCCATGATGAATTCTTTGGTTTTTACTGCAGACAAAGATAAGGGAGCTACCCCACCATAAACAATCAATGCATCTGAAACAATCAAATCTTCACCTTTTTCTTCAAGAAAGACACGCATTCCAGCATTCACAATTGCAATATCATCATCCCTTCGGTGAGCCTGCTTAAATTCTTTTACATACTCAAGAGGCCTAGTCCATGGTAAGAATATTGACAGTAAAATTTCACCACTTGCAAGATCCACCTTTCGATAACCCAGAAAGAAATTCTCAGCCATGATTGTTCTAATGTTTCCTTTGCAATCAATGATTTGCAATTTTGCTCCTGCAGCCATCCAGAGAGGGTTCAAATCTGATATTGGACTGGCTGTACAAATGTTTCCTCCAACACATGCAACATTTTTTATCTGTGTCCCAGCAAACCATTTTATTTGTTCAATAAAGGCCTTACATGATGATGTCTCATGGGCAGCACGCTCATTTACGACCTTTCTAAACATTTGCAGGAGTTCCGTGAGTCTTACTGCAGCACCTATCTCTAAACCATCATCCTTGACATTCAAGACATTGAGTTCTGGTACGTGAGCAACAGATATCAAAACCTTATACTGGATTCTCTTCAACCTCATTTCTATTCCAACCTCAGTATTACCCATCACCAACTTTGCATCTGGGTATTTTGCTTTTAACTCCAGCAAATGCTGAATTTTTAATGGCCGAAACCACTTGAGCCCACCAAATCCATTCAAATTTAAGGCAGTTAATTTCCTCAGCAACAACTCGGGAGGAAAAATAAGCTCTTTGTCTGTATATGTGCTCCCATCTACCTCACTATAAGAGACAGGCTCATACTTATTTCCATTGGCAGTACTTTGTTTGCAGGCTCCTGCACCACTTAAACTTTTTGATTTACACGAACAGGGTTTACCAGTTGAAGGGCACAAAAATTCACCACTCTGAAGAGTTGATGAAGATGTATTGGTGTAAAATGCATCATCAGTTTTGGCAAAAACTTGAAATGCATCAATAATTGGTCTGTAACCAGTGCAACGACACAAATTTCCAGCAAGGCATTCTTCAATTTGCTCTTCAGTTGGTGGTACTTCACTTGACCTCAGCAGTGCATACATTGACATAATAAATCCAGGAGTACAAAATCCACATTGCGAGCCATGAGAGCGAGCTAAAGATTCCTGCAGAGTGTTACAGAAATGCAGACACAGTGAAGAACCTCATCAAGCATAATTTAGTGACGTAGAAGGCTACTAAAACAAGATAGAAAAGCTTATTGGGTCTAACATTGATAAGATTTAGTTTTCAAATTCACATATATCTGATGTAATTGTGTGACTAAGGCAATTATGTGACCTTGATTAAGTTCTTTTTCGACTAAGAAAAAAAATGCCATAAAGTCCTGGACAGTTTATCAAGGAAGAAAAGTCTCTTGTAGATCAAGGAACTGTCTTTCTCTTGAGCCATTCATGCAAAGTATGACACTCTTTGATGGTGTGGCCTGCATCTCGGTGAACTGGACATGCTAGATTCAATTTCAATTTATTTTCATCGTTTGCATGACAACTTACAGTATGATGCACTTATAAGATCCATTACATTAGAACATACATTTGTTAGTAATGAAAAACAAACAGTATGCTTTTAAGACCTATAAGCTTAAAACTTAACATACTGTGAGAGAGAGTAAACTCAGGCCATTAAATTATCCAAAATATCTGTGGCAACAGTCATAATAAGCAGTATCAACACAAAAAAAGGAGCGCATGATAAAAGTATAACATCTGAAAATCAACATTCTTACTTGAATTGGGTGCAAGCCAATTTTTCTGTTCCCAACCCCCTCCACAGTTATTATATGCATCCCTTCTACAGAATACAAAGGAGCCAAGCATGCATTGACTGCATAATGCCTGGAAATAGGCATCAGGGTAATGTTATTAAGTTGATACTAAAGACACAGGAATGCACCAAAAATTAGACAAAACTAAGTGAAAGAGATAGAGGGTGTAGCAGTGCGAGAACTGACACACATTTCTTCAACACTTTATTATAATGAGAAACCATGACAGTGCAGGCCCCACAACCACCTTCACCACAGCCTAGCTTTGTCCCCGTCAAGCCAATGTCTGTTACCAAAAAAAAACAAAATGAGGATTAAAATCAGATACGTCGTAGAAACAAACATCAGCTAAATCATAAATCTTTTATACTATACCCAAGCACAAACTTGTATTGTTGATTATTTCATACATCACAAGTACCACAACACAGAGCTTAATAGCTAGGAAAAGGTAAGAAAAGTATAAGAACACGGGTATTAAGGCAATCCTACTTTCTACTCGGTGAATCTAAATTAGATCCATATGATAGTTCCATTGCTCTTTTTCCCTCAACATTTTTTGGGAAACAAAACACTACTACGTAACCTTCTCTGCTATTTTCTTAGAAATCAACAAACATTTGTTGCAGACCCATTTCAGGTCACAAGCAAGAAAGAGCAATTAAGCTACTGATTCACATAAGAAAGATTCAAAGTTTATATTCCCTTCGTTTCTTCTCCTATCGGATTCAAATCACAGACAAGATGAACAGTTTAAAAAAGTTCATTCTTTTACAATGATACTCCATAAACCAAACACTGATTGATTGGTAAATTGATTATTGATTGATTGAGCCCAACACGCATGATTAGAAAGTTTCTCCTTTTATCATTAACAACTGTGTTTCCTTCTCCATCTCTTTTCTTTTTTTCTTTTTTCAAAAACTCAGACTAACCCAGATAATAATTTCACTTAGTTCAGCTGAATTAACACTCAGAACTTTCCCGTACTTTCTGAGACACCAAACAATAACAAAGCTTGTTAAGATCGTCACATTACCTCTAAGATATTCAAGAAGAGTCAAGTGGGCCAATCCATCAGGCAACACTCGTCTAACTCCATTAACATACAAAATCGCATCCTTTGATGATTCCCCTCCAATCGGTTCCATTTCCTCTTCGTTTTTCAAAGAACCCATTTCAATATCTTTTTAAATCGCTTGCACTTACAATTTCAAGGTTAGAAGAAGAGCAACAATTAGAGATAGCATATCAGATTGGTCTTGATGTATATTATAGTGTTTGTTGGATTCCTAGTTATTTAGTCAGTTTTCAGGAGGAAAGGGGGACAAAAATCAAACATCTGACGTTGTTAATGACGGTTCCAAGATAACTAGTTCTCTGGAAACATCTGTCGAGGAAGAGACATTGGAGTATGATTTTTCTTTCTTTCTTTAGAAAATATCTTTTATATTTTCCAAATTGCTTCCCAATATATATATATATATATATATAAAGTCACTGAGCAATTGTTGTTGTAAGCTCATAACCACTGTTTTTTCTTTTATTTTTTCCTTTTTCTTTTTCTTTTAATCTCTAAGTATATTATATATGGGAGATCTAGTAGTAAAACAACTATTTTTTTTTTGTTTTTCTTTCTTGATTTTCAGCTATAGAAGGGTAGTGAAGTAAAAGCCAAAATGACTTTTCTATTAAAAAAAATATAATTCAGTTTGAATAAATTATTTAAGGATATTTTCATTAATTGAACTTTTTTCAATGGCTTTTCTAAAAAAATATTAATATTAAATCTTTTAAAATGCAAATAGCTTGTTAAAATGGGTTTTTTTTCATTGAAATGGACACTAGAAAAAAAAATATCTTTATATTATTCAAAGAATTATATCAACAATTTAACTTTTATAAATAGCTTTCGTAGATGCTCTAACATCTATTAATTGCATAGTATATTGAGCACAGCAAATCAAATCATTTATAATCAATTACTTTATTATTGATTAATAGATTATATTACATTTAACAAAATCTTAATGTAATTTTCTTCACTTCAACCACATTTTAAAGTTTGAAAAGTTCTTTAAAAAAATATTTTTTAGTTAAGTATATATTTTTTATGTTTTGTTTTTACATTAACATATTAAAATCATTAAAAATTACACAAAATATATTAATTTAATATATTTAAAAAAAAACTAGTTAAGATGCATTACCACATGAAGCCTAATTAGTTGATTGTGCCTCGCATATCGTGGGCAGATAATTTTTTAAAAACATAATAAACATATACAAATGTTATAAGCACAATAAACAAAATTAACTATGAAGTGAAAAGTTGATATGTGTGTTTAATAAAATAAATCTTGAATTATATGGATCACTAAATATAAAAAATAGTCATTAATGTTAATTATGAAATGAAAAGTTGATATGTGTGTTTAATAAAATAAATATTGTATTAAATGGATCACTAAATATAAAAAATAGTTGTTAATATTAAATAAAAATCAAGTTATAAGAGATGGATACAAATTAAAATATATAATTTTATCTCATGAAGAGCTCTTCAAATATTTTCTATCTGGTTGTATCGCATCAATTGTTTTCACAAGAAGAGTAATGATTAGATTTTTCTTTAAATAAAATAATTTTCTAGTATAAGTTTTAATTATCGTATCAATATATTTTTCTAATAAAAAGTTATAGATTATTTCAAACAAGGATAAAAAAACAGTATTTCTTTAATTAAAATCAGCTCATCTTATTAATGTGATTTTTTTTAAACCAGTTCATTTTATTTACTGGAACAACTCATCAAAATCATAAAAAAAAAATTAATAAAAAAAATTATGTTTTGATAATATTGCCACGATGTATTAACAATAAAAAAAAAATATAATTCTTACATGTTGTTATGGGGAAAAAATAGGAATTTACTTTTAATTAATTGTATAATAATAAAAAATAACAAGAAAGAAAATGAATAAAAAATTGGGAAAAATATATTTTTTGACAAAACATTTTTTTATAAAAAGAATATAAAAAGTATAGTTTATTGAATAAAAGTAAAAATACTTAAAAAAATATTCACAATAATTATAATAACTTGAACTTTATTTTTCTAAAATATTCATGACCACAAACATTTAAAAAAATCTGTGTGGCAGGTTCATGCATAACAATTAAATAACTCATCAAATTTCAATATTTGTGGCCAAGCAGATAACTCAAAATAAATAAATAAATAAATAAATAAATAAAAAGCACATTGATTATCGGATAAAGTACACCTCTTTATCACCTGGGCTATAGCCAACGCCCCATTGGTAAATCGAAACTCTATCTTATTATTTTGCAACTTGTTGGTCTAACATATTGTGCATGCACGCAACTGACTGACTGACATCAGATATATGGTTACATATATAATTTTTTTGATTATGTTACATTGAAAAATATTTTTCAATTAAGCTAACTAGAGAAATATATTTTTTACTGTGCTAATGGAATAAATTTATGTATTGTTAAAAAAGTATTCGAAGATAAATTTTCATTAATAACTTACAACAAAAATAAAAATATATTATATTTATTAATATTTATCAATAAAAATATTCAATAAAGTAAAAATAATAAAATAAATCAGTAAATTTTTTAGTAATAATTTCATTGGTAATTTGTCATGATTCATTCATGAATTTTTTTATTAAATATAAATAAGTTATAATCAATAATTCTTCCCCATTCTTCTTATTCCTTTTCGTTTTCTTACCTTAAAAAACCCGGCTTCCCCCTCTTATTTTCTCAAAAAGTTGGCCACTCTTGTTAGTGTTGATTTAGAGAATGTTTGGAAATATATTATATTTTTAAAAAAATTAATTTTTTTTATTAAAAATAATTTTTTTTATATTTTGAATTGTTTTGATATATTGATCTTAAAAATAATTTTTAAAAAATAAAAAATATTATTTTAATTTATTTTCAAAATAAAAAATATTTTAAAAATCAATTACAACTATACTTCCGAACATACCCTTATATCTACTAGTAGTATTAGCGTTAATTGTTGTATTTTTTTTTATAAAATTTCAATACATAAATTAAGCTAACTTACCTATTTTTTAATCAATTGATGCTTATTTTTTGTTGTGAAATTGTTAAAATCAATATTATTCTATATAGATCTCATAATTAAGTAATAAATAATTATTTTTTGATATATAAAAATACACTTGAAATGTTATAAAGACAATATTATATTAAAAAGATTGAAAGTTTTATTAAATTTTTTAAATCAAAAAATATTAGTGCATGCAAAATTGAATATGTGTGAAAATAAAAAGTTCAATTAAAAAATATTTATATTAATATTTAAGTTTGAGATAATTTGAGGACGAGAACTCATAATACATGGTGTATAGCTTCATCATTGATAAATTTTCTTCATGAATTATCTCAATTTAAAAAATTAAAATTTTAAATCAGTTTCTAATATATAATTTCTCTTTTACGAGTACAATCATAACAATCCAAGTAAACATTGAATTGAGACTCCTGCCCTTAATTATTTCTTTTATCTCATTTAATTCCTCGTGACTCATCGATTTAAGATATATGGGACATTACAATAAAAATATATATTATTTTATTAATTACCCTGAAAAAGTTTCAAATTATTCTAACAAGAGACTGAAGAAATTCACAATGAGAGCATATGCCCATCAGGCCATTACATTTCAAAATCCCCATAAAACGCCATGCAAGCGTTTATATATATATATATATATTTGTCTTAATGAAGCTTGACTACTTGGCCGTTTGTTGCCTGTACTTCTCGCTGCTCCGGCAATTTTGTATACTCGATGAAAGTATATATTAGAATTGCATCAAAGGCCACTGCAAATGCTAACGAGGAGATTCCTTTCCAATGTGACAGAAGTGAAAACCTTTGAATCAACGTGATTGCTCCGATGGAACAGATGCAAGAAAGAAAGATGAAAACCTGTTGTTTTTTTTTTTTTTGCCCCGCAGAGAACAAGAAAAAGAAAAATCAATAAAGAAAAGACAATTGATCAACTTGAGATTGCACATTCATTTAAACTAAGAAGATTAGCAAGAGTAGCGAAATTCTTTTTATATTTTTAGGTGACCAGAACGATGACTTACGATCAATGACTTCTTCGGTGGAATTCGAAAATCTCTAATTTCTTTTCCCTCAAATGTGTCATTGGCTCGAAACTCTTCCAACATTGCATCCTGGAATATGATGAGATTTTGTAAGATTTCTCTTGGAACATTTTATCACCTTTTTTGGTCTGTAGCATCAATCGCATGCTCTGCTTAAGCTATATATGGAGGAGCAGATTAAAAACGAAGCTAAGCCAAAAGCAATGACGATAGATCATGTAATACCTTGACCACAAATCTATCTTTACACCATTGAGCAACGCCTTCATCTGATTCGGGCAATCCCTTCGTTGCATAGCGTTTTATGTGGAAATGCACCTGAAATTAGGTCATCTACACATATATGAGCTAAAAAAGTACCATAGAAGGGTATGACCGTGCTTCAGTTCCTAAAATCACCAAATTTGAACTCTGTCTTAACTTACAACAGAGGTTTGCCTCTTAAAGAATCTCTTCAAAGAAGGGATTGGATGATCTTTTGGCACAGCAACAGTAACATCATAAACTGCTGAAAGGAAGGGGCGCGTGTACTGTACAGCCGAAACAAAGCCCTAGGTGCAAAACATGGAGTCACAGGTTACAAGGAGAGTTCTTTTGACGGTGTGATCATGTCAATTGGAACCAGAGCAGTTTTTTTCCCTTGGATAAGTAGCATGAATTTGTTTTCATTATCAAACGTCAAACCGAAAAGGGTTCCATATAATTAATGGATAATGGATCTTCCTGTTGATCATTCCACTTAACAAGAGGATGGTACAATATCTTCGTGGTTACCTTGGTGCGAGGAATCAGGACGTTCCTAGGAACTGGCAATCCTTTTGAAATGGCAAATTCTTGAGCTGCTAGAAGTTTATCTGGGGTCATGCGAGTCCCTTCCACGAAGATAGTCAACCAAAAAGAACCAGGGAAATCCTTCAGCTCTCGAAAACTTGACTGCAAGGAATGATCACTCCAGCAGACCATTAATCCAAATGTAACAAGCTGTTATGTAGCTAGACGTTAATATTCTTTTTTATAGCCATAAAGGGACTTCAATCCTTTCTTTATAGACTCGTTCAGCTGTATCTTAAATCCCAGGATGGATATTGACACTCACACACACTCTTCTTTCGGTTTAACTTGTTTTTTTAAATCATTTTTACAAAAAAAATATAAAATTAATTTTAATTCATTAAGGTCGAATGAAGAAAATTAAATTCGAAAATAGATTGTGTTGTAACCCAATTTTGGATTCACTAAAATTTTTTAGGAATGTTATTTTATCTTATTATTCATGACAAAAAAAATATAATAAAAAAAAAAGAGTTTAAAATATATTTTCTCGAGTCAACCGTCATTTTCTGTCAAAACCGAGTCCACCAGGTCAATACGGGTTAAACGATGTCGACCGTGGTGAAAAATGAGTTTCGAGCTGTTTCGGGTCAAAACCGTCATTTTCGGTCAAAACCGAGTCCACCGGGTCAATACGGGTCCCACCATGTCGACCACAATGAAAAATGAGTTTCGGGCTGTTTCGGGTCAAAACTGTCATTTTTGGTCAAAACCGAGTCCACCGGGTCAATACGGGTCCCACCATGTCGACCAGGGTGAAAAATGAGTTTCGAGCTGTTTCGGGTCAAAACCGTCATTTTCGGTCAAAACCGAGTCCACCGGGTCAATACGGGTCCCACCATGTCGACCGGGGTAAAAAATGAGTTTCGGGCTGTTTCGGGTCAAAACAATCATTTTCGGTCAAAACCGAGTCCACCGGGTCAATACGGGTCCCACCATGTCAACCGCGATAAAAAATGAGTTTCGGACTATTTTTGTCAAAACTGGTATTTTTGGGTCAAAAAACCCGGTCCACCGAGTTGATACCCGTATAAAAAAGTTTTTTTTGTAATTTAAAATTAATTTTTAGCGAATGAAAAACTTTTTATAATACTGATTTAAATTTTTAATTTTTACCCCTATAAATAAATATTATTATTATTATTTAGTATTATTATATTATTATTTAATATTATTATATATAATAAGACAAATAGTAATCGGTGGAAGTTTGAAAATTTTAAGAATCCGTGAATTGCTAACAATTCATCCGTGAATTGTTGTCTGAATTCATTGGCTATAAATAGCCAATGAATTCAAGACAGCGAAGAAAAAAGGAGAAAAAAAAAGATTAAAAAATTCAATTCTGAATTCTGATTCTCAATTCTCACGTATACTATTTGGATTACTATTTAATTACTATTCACTTTTTTTATATTTTTCTGCACTCTAATAAGATATTAATTTTTTTTTTAATAAATAAAAAAATTCCAAAAATATCCCAACCGTTAGATCTAATAGTGTTTAGATCTGAGCCTTTGATTTCTTAGGATACAATAGCCTTTACCACACCAGATTAAAACCCAAATCAATCTCATCCGTTAAAATAATCTGCCCTTCGATCTGGTTGCGCCACGTCAGCAGGTATACCGAGCACTCGGTACACCGCGCCACACCAGATCGTAGCCCATTCAATCTTGACCGTCCGATCAACTTGGAGATCAAACGAATCACAGCCGCACGATCTGTTCATCCAGGATCCAGCGGTTCACAGCCTTCAGACGCATGAGTGCACCATACACTCGTCCACACCAGATCAAAACCCAGAGCTTCTCTCTCCTCTCGCCGGCGATTCCCTCTCTCTCCACGGATCTCCCATTTCCGGCCGTATCAAGCCGTGAAACCACCGCAGAATTGTGCATCGCCTCCCCCTGAGCAAAACCCCGGCCTTTTCACACTTTTTCACCGGCTAATTTGGCCGGAAAAAGGCCGCGACCGACATCGACCAATCGACCTTCAAGTCGTCGATTCTCCCTCCTCAGCCATCAACGTACAACGAGACCACCACCATCAGAATCCTTGTCCTCAGATCTACCAGAATCGACTATCTTTTGCCGGAAACTCGCCGGAAAATTTCGCGCGTGAACAGTAACCGCGCGTGAACAGTAACCGCGGGTCCAGTGGCATTTTCGTAAATTTTCGATAAATCCGAGGGTATTTCAGTCTTTTACCTATACAGGGGTACTCAGGTAATTTTTTATGATATTTTATGGTATTTTTTGATATTTTTGTATATAAATACTTGTAAATTTTTGCATGTAAAGAAAAAAAAAACAAAAGAAAACCAAAATAAATAACAACGCGGGTTTAACACCCATTTTATCATATCACTGTTCATAGGTCAAAAACCCAATTTTCAAGAATTGATATATCTATTTGTGAATGATATCAAAATAATTTTTATTTTATAAAATAAATTTTCTCGACACGTCTCTTTTATTTATAGAAAAGGACCGATGTCAAAAATTTAAATACCAAATATGGATTATGTCCATTATTATTTATTTTGGTAAATCAGACGTAACTCTCCTTTTTAGGGATAAACGTCGACATTTTAGACAAAGTCTCCTAATTTTAGGGTCTGATGTCATTTTTAACGCGTCTCCTATTTTTAGGGGCCGACGTTAAATATGTTAAAAATTTACAAATAAGCTCAAAATATAATAGCATTTGAATCAAAATAAGAAAAACACACAAGTAAAGGTAACCTTTCTCTGAAAGGATGTTTTAAGGGTGGTGTCTACCTTCCCTTAATCATAACTAACCCAGTATCCGAATCTCTGGGACCAGTGTCTAATTTTGGATTTCTAGTTCCCTCAAATTACTAGATGGCGACTCCAAATAAAATCTTTATTTCCCCCCAATCAAATAAAAAACTAAATTCCTTTTGTTTAAAAAAAAAATAAAAAAAAAAGGAGTGTAGCCGTCGCCCGACGTCGTGTAGCGACAGAATGGCGACTCCACTGGGGAATTAGGGTTGAACCAACTGCTTGTGTTTGCTTTTCATATGCTTTTTCTTATATGCTATTTATTTCTGGTATTTATTTTATTTACATTATTTATTACTGTAATTCTTTTCAATTTTTCATATTGGCCACATGCATGCATGATATTTATTTGTGTATTCACACACTTCACGATGAACCCATAAAAGCTCTGGACCCGAGCTTCGTCCTTTTTAAGATTAGAAAAGAAAGATTCAAGTGGCAAGTGTGACTTATGTCCACTGATGCTCATTTGGACTTTCGCTTGGATTGTAACTCACCCTATGCAACGGGTATTGTGGAATTTTATCCCATACTCATGTTGCATAAGGTTAAGAGGCCGATTACTTCACAAGTAATTCGGGCAATCTAAGAACCAAATAATTTCTTTAAGGATAGAATAAACTAAGTCAAACCTTATGAGTTAAATCCTATCAAGTAGGATATAAGACACGAATAAATGTCAATGCATTAACATACATTTTCATATGCATTCCATATTCTCATTATATCTCCACCGATCCTTATAGGAAGTGTGAGATGAAAAAAAAAAACCAAATTTATTGAGGAATTTTTGACTAGATCAAAATTAAGGCAACAAATTTCTTCCCTCAATCAGTTCAAGTTCCTGTAGGTTTGGAGTCCTCAGTGAGAACTATTCTTAAGAGAATCTGATCTGGTCTATTCCTCATCATAAGTTAAAGGAAAACCTGAAACAAATAACACGCATGCATCATCCATATGGCATTTTGCATCCATTTATGCATTTCATTCATTTTTATTGCATTCATTCAGGCTGAAATATAGGTCCCCCAAAAGACCATAAAATTCATTACACTCGACTAAGAAGAAAGATAATGGAGAACGAAGAAAGAGCACATCTAGAGGCTCACTATCAAAGGGAGTTGGAGAGCATGAAAACTGATATCGCAAGACTTACAAGTCTACTCGAGCAGGCCCTGGCATCCAAGTCTGGAGAGGATACCTCTACTCAGCCAGCAGTGGCAACTCCATCTGCATCTACGCCAGTAGCTCCTTTCGTGTTCACTTCTCAAAATCTAGGAGCAATTCCTTCTTCATCTGAACAGCAGTTCACTGCCAATGTTCCACCAGCACAAGTGCCGATCATAAACTTGACAACTGATGACTCACATAGGATGAGATACTCTAAACCTGTTGATTATGACAAATTGATCGCTCTAGAAGAAAGATTGAGAGCAGTCGAAGGGGCCGACTTATATGATCCTGTTCATGCTGCAGAGATGTGTTTAGTCCCAAATGTAGCTGTACCTAAAGAATTTAGGATACCGGAATTTATCAAATATACGGGAACTGAATGCCCAGTCACTCATCTTAAATCTTATTGTAATAAGATGGCAGAAGTGGTGAATGATGAGAAACTTCTCATCCATTTCTTTCAAGACAGTCTTTCTGGATCAGCACTAAGTTGGTATACAAGACTAGATAATACTAAGATCAGAAAGTGGAAAGATTTGGTCAAAGCTTTTGTGGAGCAATACAAATTCAACGTGGAGGTAGCCCCGGACAGGTCAAGCTTGTTAGTCATGGAGAAGGGCAACAAAGAGACTGTAAGAGAATACGCTTTGAGATGGCGTGAAAAAGCATCCCATGTGCAACCCTCTTTGTTAGAAAAAGAAATGGTCACTCTGTTTACCAACACTTTTAAATCTCCCTACTTTGAACACCTAGTGGGTAGTTCAGCTCAGCATTTTTATGATGCTGTAACTATTGCTGAGAGGATAGAACAAGCAATAAGAATAGGGAGAATGTTAGAGCCTACTGAGAAGAAAGGCTTTATCGGGAAAAAGAAGGAGTCTGAGGTGAACAATATGGAAGGAGGGTACAAGGGTAAGAAGAAAAATTACCATCACTATAACTTCCAAAGACCTACCCAACAAGTTGCAAGTGTAAGCTTTACTAAACCTTTCCCTACCAACCAGCAAAACCAACCAAATAACCAACAAAGTAACCAGATTGGTAATCCTACAAGAAGGAATTTTCAAAGAACCCAAGAACGATTGCCACCTTTACCACTTCCCTTGGGAGAAATGTATTCGAAGTTGTTGAGTATTGGGCAAGTGGCCCCTGTTCCCTTAACCCCATTACAACCTCCATACCCAAATTGGTATAAGCCTGATATGACATGTGAGTATCATGCTGGCATTGCTGGGCATAACATTGAAAGCTGCAATGCATTCAAAAACAAGCTTCTGCAATTGATAAAAGCTGGATGGATAACTTTTGATGATGCACCGAATGTGAATTCCAACCCTTTACCCAATCATGCTACAAGTAGTGGAGGGGTGAACATGATGGAAGTCTCGGGACAAAAACCTGCTGTCATGGATATCAACAATGTAGAGGAAGGTGAAGAGAAAGGCTGGAACTGTGATGAACTGTTACCACAGTTAACTGTCCATGCTCTAGAAGAAGCTCCAACCAACGCCTTTGTGCGAAATCTTTCAGTTGAAGAAGTATTCCAGAATTGGGAGATTGAAGAAGCCCCAATTGTTTTCAAGAAGTAATGATTAAGTGTCTACTTATATTTGCTTTTATGTGCTTTGCATTGTACTTTGCTTTGTGATTTTATACCTAGTTGGAAATCTTGGTTCAAGATGACAACATAAGGTCTTTTCATAATTGTTGAGTCAACCTTTAAAATAATATTGAGATCAAGCATTTTCATCAGTATTTGTTGAATTCCTTTTATTTTGTTTGGCTACAAGATATGCATTCACACTAAAAAACACCTTCCGCTTTCAGGAATTCTGAAAGTGAATCCTCCATAAATCCACAAACATATTGCATTGAAAATGAATGGCCAAACTTTGATAAGGATGAGATTGCAATGGATGAAGAGGAATGGGATGAAGAGTTTGTTAGACGGGTAGAACAGTCAGAGCATGCTTGGAAACCTGCGAAGGAAGAACTAGAGGTGATAAATGTAGGCACCGAGCAAGATAAAAGAGAGTTAAAGATTGGAACTCTGATCACTACAGAAGAAAGATGCAGTTTAACCTCATTACTACAAGAGTATATCGATGTGTTTGCCTGGTCTTATACAGATATGCCTGGTTTAGACATTGATATTGTAGTACACAGATTACCTTTGATAGAAGGATGTAAACCTGTTAAGCAGAAATTAAGAAGAACTCGCCCAGATATTGTGCTCAAAGTCAAGGCAGAGATAGAGAAGCAGTGGGATGCCGGTTTTCTAGAAGTTATTAAATACCCTCAATGGGTATCTAATATAGTGGTGGTACCAAAAAAGGATAATAAAATCAGAGTATGTGTAGATTTCAGGGATCTAAACAAAGCCAGTCCGAAGGATGATTTTCCTTTGCCTCACATAGATGTCCTGGTAGACAATGCTGCTAGAAGTTCAACTTACTCCTTCATGGATGGATTTTCCGGTTATAACCAGATTAAAATGGCTGAAGAAGATAAAGAGAAGACCACTTTTGTCACACCATGGGGAACATTCTGCTATAAAGTGATGCCATTCGGGTTGAAGAATGCTGGAGCCACGTATCAAAGGGCAATGGTGACACTTTTCCATGATATGATGCATAAAGAGATTGAAGTGTATGTGGATGATATGATTGCCAAGTCTAAGAATGAAGAAGATCATGTTCAGGTTCTAAGAAAATTGTTTGAAAGACTAAGAAAGTATCAGTTGAAGCTGAATCCTTCAAAATGCTCGTTTGGGGTAAAGTCTGGAAAGTTGCTAGGATTTGTGATAAGCAATAAAGGAATAGAGGTCGATCCTGATAAAGTGAAAGCAATTCAGGCTATGACAGTTCCTAAGACTGAGAAAGAAGTAAGAGGTTTCTTAGGACGTTTGAATTACATTGCTCGATTCATATCTCAGTTAACAACAACATGTGAGCCAATTTTTCGATTACTTCGGAAAAAGAACCCTGGTATATGGGACAAAGATTGTCAAGAGGCTTTTGATAAAATAAAGCAATACTTACAGAATCCACCTTTACTCGTGCCCCCTGTGCCTGGAAGACCTTTGATCTTGTATTTGACAGTAACTGAGGTAGCAATGGGCTGTGTGTTGGGACAACATGATGAGTCTGGAAGAAAGGAGCAAGCTATCTATTATCTGAGTAAGAAGTTTACAGATTGTGAATCCAGATATACTGTGACTGAGAAGCTATGTTGTGCTCTTGTATGGAGTACGAAGCGTCTTCGACAATATATGTTGTATTATACCACCTGGTTGATCTCAAAAATGGATCCTCTTAAATACATCTTTGAGAAACCCTACTTGTCAAGCCGAATAGCAAGATGGCAAGTGATGTTGGCTGAGTATGACATTGTATACAAGACAAGAAAATCTGTAAAAGGAAGTGTAATTGCTGATCATCTAGCAGATAATGCTATCAATGACTATGAGCCTTTGAAATTTGACTTCCCGGATGAGGATGTGTTGATAGTAGAAGAGGACAAAGAAAAGAATGATTGGTGGATCATGTATTTTGATGGGGCAGTGAATGTTTCTGGTAATGGAGCAGGCGCTGTGATAATCTCACCTGACAAGAAGCAATATCCCGTCTCAGTCAAACTACAATTTGAATGCACTAACAATACTGCTGAATATGAGGCTTGTATCCTTGGATTAGAAGCTGCTTTGGAGATGAAAATAAAGAAGCTTGATGTCTATGGGGATTCAATGTTAATAATCTGTCAAGTGAAAAGCGAATGGCAGACCAAGGAGGAAAAATTGATACCATATCAACAATATCTCTCGAAACTGACTGAGGGCTTTGATGAGATAGATTTTTCCCACATGGGAAGAGACAAAAACCAGTTTGCTGATGCTTTGGCAACTTTAGCTTCTATGGCCAAAACTGATTACGGAGTAAGAGTACAACCAATCTGCATTGAGATTAGAAATTTTCCAGCTCATTGTTGTTCAGTTGAAGGAGAAATAGATGGGAACCCATGGTTTTATGACATCAAGCAGTTTATCCAATATCAAGAGTATCCCTTGGGGGCATCCAAAGCAGATATGAAGACCTTGAGAAGGTTAGCTCTGGAATTTTACCTGGATGGAGAAATTCTATACAAAAGGTCATTCAATGGGACTTTACTGAGATGTCTAGATGAAATCGAAGCTAAGGTAGCATTGCAAGAAATTCATGAAGGAATTTGTGCAACTCATGCAAGTGGGCATATGATGGCTAGACAATTACAACGATCGGGGTATTTCTGGATGACCATGGAGAAAGATTGCATCGATTATGTCAGGAAATGTCATAAATGTCAAGTGTATAGTGATAAGATAAATGCACCTCCAGCTCCTCTATTTAATATGACATCACCATGGCCATTTGCAATGTGGGGAATAGATGTGATTGGGCCAATCAACCCAAAAGCCAGCAATAAGCATCAATTTATCTTAGTAGCCATTGATTACTTCACAAAGTGGGTGGAGGCCAGCTCTTATGCCCATGTAACTCAAAAGGTGGTAAAGAGTTTTATTGAGAAAGATTTGATCTGTCGGTATGGTTCACCTGAGAAGATAGTGACCGACAATGCCCAGAATTTTAATGGAAAAATGATCACAGAATTGTGCGTGAAGTGGAAGATTAAACATTCAAACTCATCTCCCTACAGACCAAAGATGAATGGTGCTGTCGAAGCTGCAAACAAGAATATCAAGAAGATTATCCAGAAGATGGTAGTTAATTACAAGGATTGGCATGAGATGCTTCCATTTGCTCTACATGCATATCGCACAGCAGTCAGAACGTCTACTGGAGCTACACCTTATTCACTAGTATTTGGGATGGAGGCGGTGACGCCTTTGGAAGTAGAAATTCCATCTTTGAGAGTACTAATAGAATCTGAACTAGAAGAAGCTGAATGGGCTAAAGTGAGATATGAGCAGCTAAACATGATAAGTGAGAAGAGGTTGGCTGCAATTTGTCATCACCAGCTATACCAAAGAAGGATGGCCAAAGCATATGACCGGAAAGTCCGACCAAGAGAATTCAAAGAAGGGGATCTTGTACTCAAAAAAATCTTACCACTACCAAGTGAAGACCGAAGCAAGTGGGCACCAAACTATGAAGGCCCCTATGTAGTGAAGAAAGCTTTCTCCGGAGGGGCTATGTTGTTAACTAGGATGGATGGAGATGATTTACCTAGGCCCGTGAACTCTGATTCTGTGAAAAAGTATTATGTATGATGTATTTCATCCAATTAAAATCAAATGAAATGAAGTTTTGGCCAGGAAATTCTCTTTGCATATACCTCACCAAAAAGCCCATGCATGATCTCAATGGCTCAACAATCTGATCTTTCAAATGTTTTTTTTTTTACAAGAGAACCCATTCTTCTTAAATGAGGTTTTAAAAGAATTGATTTTGTTTATGATTTCAATGAAATAAATCAATGATTTGTTTAGGATAATGTTCAAAGCAATTCTCTTGAAAGAGATGACCATACAAGTCAAAAACACACAATTGGAACAGCTATCACTTAAATTCTGTCCTGGACTTATATTTTATCAGCATGAATAATGGTTGGTAGTACATTAGCTTGACATGGACTCGCAAAACATGGTATCTTATAAATCCAAAACATTACGCTGGATGTGGACAAAGTTTATTGGTTTTAACCGATCCTACTTGAAATGAAGAAAGGCCATCTTTGATATTCCTTTCACTTTCTTTTAAAATTATCCTTTGCAGTCCCAATTTGAGCCGAGTCTATTTAAATTTTTTCATAAAAACCTTAACTAAGATCACACCCTACACTGGGGGCAAAATGAAAGAAATGATCATGGAAATCATCTTGAAGACATGTGAGCTTATGAAATCTAACAACAAGGAATTCAAATAAAAAATTCCAAATAATTGAGAGAATTCCCAACAAATAGAAAAAATTCCTAATTTGGAATATTTAGTATCATTTTGTTGTCAAGATAGCAAAATAAAAGATGAAGATAAGATAACAGTGATCTATAGTTTTCAAACCCTTAAACACTTTCTTTGAGCTTATGAAATCCTCTTTCTTTTACAGCCTTGAGCCATAAATACATTACATGCCTTTAAAGTCCTTTCTAATCAAGGAAGCAACCTAAATTAATAAACAGCGTTCCCAAAATATAAGAGACTTTTTCATAAAGAGTCATGATATAGCAAATAATTACTCATTATTATTCATGCTGATAAAAGGACTGCTTCTAAAAATAAAGGGAAATTGTTCCTTTTCCCTCAAAATACATTCAAGATTGCTTGAACACATTGAAAACCAAAGCAGAAGGTCATCTCATCACTTACCTTTATTTGAGATTGAGAGATTTACTACAAATCCTTAGAGTTGCTTGAACATTGTTATAAACAGACATTGAGAGTTTCAGTTTTCAAAAACAAAAGAGATCTTTTAAAAAATCATTTTTGAAAAAAATGGTTTTCTATGTGAAGAAGACAGATATATGACACACCAAGAGGTAGTGTTAGAAAATCAGAGATTCTAACGACAACAAGAGCAAATGAGGAAATGAAAAGAGACAGTTACTTCTTCCAAGGGTAGAGAAGCAATCACAAGAAATCTTCCAGAGGCAGAGAAGCAGTCACCAGATTCCTAATGGCACAAAGAAATTTGCTTCCCTAGTGAGAGATACAGATGATAAAACTGTAGATTTCTTCCAGAGTGGGATTGAAATAGCATGATTATGCAGTTTCTATGAAATGAGATTTTTGCTTCTCGTAATATGATCAGTTAGACAATATGATAACTGATACATCTTCGGATATGGAAATCCTAGGTGAAGTGGGATAATCCTCATATATTGACCATGTGAATTGGTTAAAGAATCCTCAACAACACGATGTCAGGCCAGGGAGAAGCTAATGCTCTCAATAAAGTATCCAATGGAGAAAGAGGCAGTGACTATTGAGAAACTCAAACAAAGTTTATCTTGGAGAACTCAACAACATGGGTCAGCTTGAGTAGATTTGAAAGACGCGTGAATCAAAAGAGTTTGCTAATATTCAAGATCGCCAGACAAGATGAATGGGGGATCTATATTTCAAAAAGGTAAGATGCATCTCATATCATCTAACTTCACAAACATTGCATATTTGTCTTGTAGATATTTCTTGAAACAAAATTCCCAACGGGATCCAACGAGATTCAGACAAAATAAAGTTATTCTAATCACATCAAATATGGCAATTTCATGAAAGCAAAATTCATAAATGAAGACAAGAAAGATGGATTTTTATTCATGACAAAAGGTTTAAAAGTACAAATATTAAACAGTGCGAGGACGATCAGGGATATTGTCATCTTGATCATTAATTAAGCCTCGAAGTTCTTCAAATTGTTTACGCATATTCTCCATCTCTTCCTCAAACTCGAGGTGTCGTGTGTTAACATAGTCCTTCCAAAAGTCGACACGTGTATTCAGCTCTTGGTTCCTCCTCTCCAAGTCATTTCTCTGACGTCTTTCATCACGGAGTCTATTCCTTAAATTCTCAATCAGATGATGGAGATCAAGAACCTGAGTATTCAGCTCAAGTCTTCTAGCATGAAGACGCTCTGCAACGTTCACCAGAGATGAAGTAGCTCTGATACTGAGAGCAAGTGACTGATTCACTGCTTCAATATCGCTTCTAGCTGCCAGCATGGTTTCATCACGGGGAAGGACCATGTCTCTAGCCACGGCTACAGCAGTATCTTCATTGTCCATTACAGTATCTTCTATTGTAACTGGACGACCATTCACTTCAAAAGTAGTACGCCAAACTATAGGCTCTACTGCAGGAACAAGATTTGGGTTAACATTGGAAGAAGAGGAAGACATGATTAAAGCTTCAAGAGTTGGGAACTTTGAAAAGCTTGAAATACAAGAAGTTGATGATGTTTGTCACCAAAAACTGCGTAATTTATAAGGATTCTACTCTTACTATTACTCTGAACAGATGATCAAATCTCAACCGTAGATGTAAGACTTTCATGAGAAGCTTTCATTATCTCTGAAATTGATTGCAAATCAGATCTCAGCCGTAGATATAAGACTTTCGTGAGAAGCTTTCATCATCTCTAAGATTGATTTACAAATCAGATCTCAACCGTAGATATAAGACTTTCGTGAGAAGCTTTCATCATCTTTGAGATCGATTTTTACAAATCGGATCTGAGTCATACAAATATGACTTCCTTTAGAAGTTTTCATTAACTTTGAAAATCATAGTGAAATTACTTTCATGTATTTCATAAAATCAATCTGAAATCACTTTCATGTATTTCAGAAAACCATTGTTGAAATCACTTTCATGTATTTCACAAAACCATTGTTGAAATCACTTTCATGTATTTCATAAAATCAATCTGAAATCACTTTCATGTATTTCAGAAAAACCATTATTGAAATCACTTCCATGTATTTCATAAAATCAATCTGAAATCACTTTCATGTATTTCAGAAAACCATTATTGAAATCACTTTCATGTATTTCAGAAAAACCATTGTTGAAATCACTTTCATGTATTTCACAAAATCAATATGAAATCACTTTCATGTATTTTAGAAAACCATTGTTGAAATCACTTCCATGTATTTCACAAAATCAAGGATGAAATTACTTTCATGTAAAATAATCTGAAATCACTTTCATGTATTTCAGGAAACCATCAATGAAATCACTTTCATGTATTTCACCAAACCATTATTAAAATCACTTTCATGTATTTCACTAAATCAAGATTGAAAACATTTTCATGTTTTTCACTTGGGTAGGTCGCCCATAAGAATTAGACCAACTGAAAATATATGTGTTTTTCAACATCTCCAGCATTTTTTTCTTTACAATACTTCCTATGCAAAGTCAAAAGAAAATGATTTTTTTAATGTCTTTGCACCGTAAGCATTGTAAAGAGGGGGCAACTGTTGTAACCCAATTTTGGATTCACTAAAATTTTTTAGGAATGTTATTTTATCTTATTATTCATGACAAAAAAAATATAATAAAAAAAAAAGAGTTTAAAATATATTTTCTCGAGTCAACCGTCATTTTCTGTCAAAACCGAGTCCACCAGGTCAATACGGGTTAAACGATGTCGACCGTGGTGAAAAATGAGTTTCGAGCTGTTTCGGGTCAAAACCGTCATTTTCGGTCAAAACCGAGTCCACCGGGTCAATACGGGTCCCACCATGTCGACCACAATGAAAAATGAGTTTCGGGCTGTTTCGGGTCAAAACTGTCATTTTCGGTCAAAACCGAGTCCACCGGGTCAATACGGGTCCCACCATGTCGACCAGGGTGAAAAATGAGTTTCGGGCTGTTTCGGGTCAAAACCGTCATTTTCGGTCAAAACCGAGTCCACCGGGTCAATACGGGTCCCACCATGTCGACCGGGGTAAAAAATGAGTTTCGGGCTGTTTCGGGTCAAAACAATCATTTTCGGTCAAAACCGAGTCCACCGGGTCAATACGGGTCCCACCATGTCAACCGCGATAAAAAATGAGTTTCGGACTATTTTTGTCAAAACTGGTATTTTTGGGTCAAAAAACCCGGTCCACCGAGTTGATACCCGTATAAAAAAGTTTTTTTTGTAATTTAAAATTAATTTTTAGCGAATGAAAAACTTTTTATAATACTGATTTAAATTTTTAATTTTTACCCCTATAAATAAATATTATTATTATTATTTAGTATTATTATATTATTATTTAATATTATTATATATAATAAGACAAATAGTAATCGGTGGAAGTTTGAAAATTTTAAGAATCCGTGAATTGCTAACAATTCATCCGTGAATTGTTGTCTGAATTCATTGGCTATAAATAGCCAATGAATTCAAGACAGCGAAGAAAAAAGGAGAAAAAAAAAGATTAAAAAATTCAATTCTGAATTCTGATTCTCAATTCTCACGTATACTATTTGGATTACTATTTAATTACTATTCACTTTTTTTATATTTTTCTGCACTCTAATAAGATATTAATTTTTTTTTTAATAAATAAAAAAATTCCAAAAATATCCCAACCGTTAGATCTAATAGTGTTTAGATCTGAGCCTTTGATTTCTTAGGATACAATAGCCTTTACCACACCAGATTAAAACCCAAATCAATCTCATCCGTTAAAATAATCTGCCCTTCGATCTGGTTGCGCCACGTCAGCAGGTATACCGAGCACTCGGTACACCGCGCCACACCAGATCGTAGCCCATTCAATCTTGACCGTCCGATCAACTTGGAGATCAAACGAATCACAGCCGCACGATCTGTTCATCCAGGATCCAGCGGTTCACAGCCTTCAGACGCATGAGTGCACCATACACTCGTCCACACCAGATCAAAACCCAGAGCTTCTCTCTCCTCTCGCCGGCGATTCCCTCTCTCTCCACGGATCTCCCATTTCCGGCCGTATCAAGCCGTGAAACCACCGCAGAATTGTGCATCGCCTCCCCCTGAGCAAAACCCCGGCCTTTTCACACTTTTTCACCGGCTAATTTGGCCGGAAAAAGGCCGCGACCGACATCGACCAATCGACCTTCAAGTCGTCGATTCTCCCTCCTCAGCCATCAACGTACAACGAGACCACCACCATCAGAATCCTTGTCCTCAGATCTACCAGAATCGACTATCTTTTGCCGGAAACTCGCCGGAAAATTTCGCGCGTGAACAGTAACCGCGCGTGAACAGTAACCGCGGGTCCAGTGGCATTTTCGTAAATTTTCGATAAATCCGAGGGTATTTCAGTCTTTTACCTATACAGGGGTACTCAGGTAATTTTTTATGATATTTTATGGTATTTTTTGATATTTTTGTATATAAATACTTGTAAATTTTTGCATGTAAAGAAAAAAAAAACAAAAGAAAACCAAAATAAATAACAACGCGGGTTTAACACCCATTTTATCATATCACTGTTCATAGGTCAAAAACCCAATTTTCAAGAATTGATATATCTATTTGTGAATGATATCAAAATAATTTTTATTTTATAAAATAAATTTTCTCGACACGTCTCTTTTATTTATAGAAAAGGACCGATGTCAAAAATTTAAATACCAAATATGGATTATGTCCATTATTATTTATTTTGGTAAATCAGACGTAACTCTCCTTTTTAGGGATAAACGTCGACATTTTAGACAAAGTCTCCTAATTTTAGGGTCTGATGTCATTTTTAACGCGTCTCCTATTTTTAGGGGCCGACGTTAAATATGTTAAAAATTTACAAATAAGCTCAAAATATAATAGCATTTGAATCAAAATAAGAAAAACACACAAGTAAAGGTAACCTTTCTCTGAAAGGATGTTTTAAGGGTGGTGTCTACCTTCCCTTAATCATAACTAACCCAGTATCCGAATCTCTGGGACCAGTGTCTAATTTTGGATTTCTAGTTCCCTCAAATTACTAGATGGCGACTCCAAATAAAATCTTTATTTCCCCCCAATCAAATAAAAAACTAAATTCCTTTTGTTTAAAAAAAAAATAAAAAAAAAAGGAGTGTAGCCGTCGCCCGACGTCGTGTAGCGACAGATTGTGTGAAAAAATGAATGAATGAAATGTGAATTAAATTAATAAATCATAAAACCTATGCTATCGATCGAGAGTTGTTTCTTCAATTTTCTTGTAAAAGATGTTTTAAATCTTAATCACACATCTTGAATTCATTGGGCAATATATACTGCTTAAACATATAGTTGCCAACAACTAAATTGTGATGATGAGAATTTTAAAATTACAATTTATGAGTTCCAAATGTTTTTTTTATACTATATATATACCATTAGTAGATTAGGTCACGGTCGCATTTGTATTTAAGCACATGCTAAGAGTGCTATTTTAGAGCTTTTTTTTAATATTTAATATAAATATTTTCAGTAAATAATGCACTTGTAAATAACACAAGGAGGTGTTTAAGAATATGCTTTTCAAAATGTTTTTTTTGGAAATATATTAAAATAATATTTTCAAAAATATATTTTTAACATTAGCATATTAAAATAATTGGAAAATACTAAAAAACATTAATTTGAAATAAAAAATAAAAAAATTAAATTTTTTAACAATATTTTTAAAATATAAAAATAAATAGGACGTAAAATATTAATAAGTAACCCTTGTCAAACCATGGGCAAATTCAATTGACTTCTTAATCAATTAGATTTTAAAATATATATGAATGAATACAATTTTTTAATTTAGCATATACATTTTTCAGGATTTCATAAATATTCAAGTCTTAATCTATAGGTTTTAATAATTTCTATTTTTAAGGGTACTGGGGTTTCAAAACTATATAAGTTCTGTATTTGTGGTTAACGATGGATAGATTAGCGAATTTCAGTGGTGATTATAATTAATATACCTTCAATTTGCCTTCATCTTTGGCCCAATTTCTATCCAAGAAAACGGCTCCATTAAACCAATTTGCCCATCCATAAATCTGCAGAAACAGTTCAAATTAAGCTGAATTACCCATCATTTTAATTTCAAAACGATCCTCAGCATATATAGAGAATGAATCAAGCGGAGATATTATAGAAGCAAAGTGAAAGTATCTAACTATTAATACTTACGGGAAGGTATTTTGAAGATTTCTTCATGACCATTAGAACACCGCGGAGACAGTTAAAGCGCTGGAGGGAGCCAAATCATGCATTCAGCAGGCAATGAGTTTTATTTATTTAAGCATAATAAATAACTGTTTATTTATTTATTTATCATCATCATCATCACTTACAAGTAAGATTTGCTTAGCTAGCTGAACATTACCTCGGCTAAAAGCCACATCATGAGGACATCAGCATCGCAGATGTGATTAGGCATTACAAGCGCGTTCTCTTTGCCTGGAAAAACCCTCAAGCAATTATAAATACTCCTCCAGGATTACTAGCCTCGATAATTATTTTGAAGTAATCAAAGCCTTACCGATCAACTCATAGGTTTCTAAATCTGTATGGAGGTGAACCTGCAAGAATTGTTATTAATTAAATTAGAGGGATGGATTTGAATTGTTGGCGTAATAAGAAATCTTAGGTAAGTTCATGTCCCTGTATATTTTACTTTGACTATTGGTTTTATAGCCTTTAATTTCAATATATTATTGATGATTATATTAAAAAAAAAAAGACAAGATAATATTGGGAGGGTTTAACACCTCAAGACCTGCAAACCAATTCACCAAAAATGTCATCACCAAGAAAAATATTTCGGTCACCGCCCCAACGATCCTTCTGTATGTATTTTTTGAAAGAGGCCATATAATGAGGAAGCAAGCTGCCTGCAAAATTAGCATGGTGATTATCTACTTTATAATATTAATGTAGGATTTATAATTTATAAAACATCTTGAAATTAAGCAACCAATATTTATCAAAAGAAAGAAGAAGAAGCAGCAAGCACATAAAATCACAAAGCAAGAAGCTCCATGGTTGCCAGCCATTACTTGGATGATGTTAATGGCAATGCCTGTGAGACAGAATACCATGCCTAAAGGCAGAAACAGAACTACAGTAGCAAGATTTTCCATGGCCTCCTACTTTCGGAATGTTTGCACAGAAAGCGAGCTTCTTTATATATTAGTGTTGGGAGAGACTGGGGGCAGTGTGTGTGTGTGTGTGTGTGTGTAGTATTATATTTATAGAGAAGGAAGATGAAGTTAGGCAGGTAGGCATCGATCACTTAAATGTTGAAGCTAAGAAGTTAATATGGACATCTAATTACAGCTTTGGTTGGTAACATACTATATTTTTATTGGTTAAAACAAGTCATTCTCCAACAAAATATATGAATTAATCATCCCAATCCAAAGATTTATCACAATAATTATTTTTAATTAGAGAGCTTATGACTGTTTAATCAATCCATTAGTTTAATAACATATCTAAAATTAGTGTTTGATCAGATCATTTTCTTTTCTTTTTTGGCATTAATCTTTTTATTTGGTTTTTAAAAAAATTGTAAACTTGCTTGGTTGTTAGCTTCATATATATATATATATATATATATATATATATATAAAATACCCCTAGTTTCAATAAGATATCTAGAACTTTTTGTACTTGAAAATTGAGAGCTCCTGACCTTACCTTGGGGTATCATATACCTAACCCTAGATCTTCATATTAGGTTCCAATCCGAATCCTAGATCTCAAAATAAATCTCAACTTGAATGTTCATTAGCATCCATGTCCGTTAAACACTGTCAAAAATTGTGTTAAGAGCTAATATTATTTGCTTTTTAAAAAGTTTTAAAAATTTATTGTATATTTTATTAAAAAAACAATAATAAAGAATGAAAACGATGTATAATAAAAATTGTATATGTCAAACAACTCCTAAACTGAATAAAATTTTAATAATGATTATATATCAACTTAACAAAAAATTCATTCGAACGTTGACTTAAGAATGATGAAGTATTCATTTTATGAATTAAAATATAGATTCTTTATAAAAAAATATAAATAATATTTCAACATCTTATTTAATAATTTAAATTTTTTAATTAAAATAATTTTTTTCAAGAACGAATATAACATCTAAAGCAAGAAATTAATTTTTTTTTGTTTTGTTTTATTTTTTTCAAGAAAAAAAGAAATCCATTATTCATGATTTATAACTATATATAAAAACATAACTTCTTAAAACTTGATTGTTATATCTTTATTGCAATAACAATGCTAGAGTATAACCCGATTCTATTTACACTCCATATCTTTAATTAAGAAAAAAAACATAAAAAATACTTTTTAAAAAAATGTATTGATTCATAAACAAAAAGATAGTCCTATTTTCTCATATACACTACTTAAATCTAAAAGAAGTTTCCTAAATCACTCCTGATTCTTATAGAATATTATTTTCACTTTATTTCGAGTATACAAATTCTAAAAATGCTTAAAAGCAAGTCAATAATAAAATTAAAATATTAAAACAATATAATTACATAAAAAATAATCAAATTATTAAATTGGATCCTTATTTATTTTTTATGGAAGAACTTTTTTTCATTATCTTACATTACTTTCAATTTCCTTGGACAAAAGGATTCATAAATTTCACATTATTTCTTTTCACAAGCTTTTATAATATTCAAGAACTTTATTTATAATTTCTATTCATTCCTATTTTTTTATAAATCATTTAATAAAAAGGATTCAAAAAAATTGTTATTCATTTATGTATTGCTAATTTCTTTTCACCTCCCATATAATTGAAAAAAACTCTTCAAAATAAATAAGTTTTTATAAAAAATATTACATGCTAGTGCTACTACTATCATCCTAAAAGTCAACTTTCCTTGGGTTCCTCTCTCTCCTTCTACATAAGGACCATCCTTTTATCATACTAGCGGGAAGGTGACGGTGATTCTAGTTAATACTACCAGGGACCGTTTGACCTGAACTAACACTATACATGATCACAGTCATAAATATATGCACCCACGCACTATGCGGTTAATTATACAATACCTAACGATACTGTTTCTGAAAGCTAGCTTTCCATATATTTGGAAAACTACAGAAAAAAGTGGATTCTGTGTGGGGAAATTGTCAGCAAAAGCATAAATTATATCATCTTGGCCAACATGAACACAGCTTCCCTTTCAAGACGAGAAAAGTTTTGGGAAACCAGATCATTTTATACGACAAGACAGAGGTTCTGGGAAGCTAGATCATTTTATTCGAAAGCAAATCAATCCATGCGAGCAGAAAAATGAATCCTCCTACAGAGAAGCAGATATTTTCTTCATGGAAGATTTTGAGGGTCTTATTTGAAGACTCAATGAACATATGCAAATCAACCATTACCAGCTCCATCCGACAAGCCAATCAACGTCACTCTTATATGATTGCAAATGACAAGCGCATGTTCTTTACCTGGAAAGTTATCACATAAAAAATAAGCATGAACATGGTTTAAGAGCCAAGTTAACATCATGAAAAGGAAAAAAAGAAAGGAAACCTTAGGTTATACCCAGCAATTCAAAAGTTTCATCATCTGCACACCTCAATCTGCATTGAGAAGATCTAGCTAGTTAGGCCACGAAGAGGGAAACTCATCTGGAAAGTCAGAAAAAGAATTGCAGTTTCATGACTATAAATGGAACAGTCCATGATTAGACCTAAGTCGTAAATTTCCCAAGCTATCAATGACAAAGGTGGCAATGAAGCACATATATAAGCATAATTAAATGATAAAAATAGTATCAAGTTCCTCAACCTATTGACGGATTGAGAATTAAAGAAATACAAAGCGAAGAAAATTTCATCCCAGAGGCGCAAGCCTTGTATTCTCTAATGCTTTCATAGACTTTGCGGTGTTACATCTAAATAGATTTCAAGGACATCGCATGGAAAAAACTTTGGAGCTAAAATACATTGCACATTGAATATCCTCTTTCCTTTTTTCTTTTTCCTGTTTGTTTCGGGTCTACAGTGGGAATCCCCTCCTGTCCTGTATATATGACATAAGCTTGTGACTTTAGAAATTAGGTTTTCTGGGAACTAATTATTATATAAATGATCGATGAAAAAATGCCAGATGGGATGAGAATTAAAAGCTTATAACAACCACGTAAAGCAATTCAAGGAAGAATTCGAGCACCTTCAAATTTGCCCACCAATCATTCATCAACAAGCCCTATGAGCTGCAACCAAAGCAATTCTGCAACTATTTTGTGAGTCCTTCTGTGCAGATTATTGGACACGGGACGAAAATGGAAGGAGAGAACTGCCCGCGAAGTGCAAGATATGAGTGAAAGCAAGAAATAAATTATGTTAGCATAAAGTTGAAAAAATATTTTACGACCTTAATATAATGAAAAACAGAGAACGTTTTCTTTCTTTTTTCTTTTTTATTTCTTGGGAGGTGGGAAGCTGCAGAAAGGTATACTGATTTGTTGTTGTCCAAGAGAAAACAATATCCAAGGAAACATGATATGCATTAACCACGAAAAAGGGGTCAAGTTAATCAAAAACTTAATACAAATAAACTGAAATTCAAGTGGCCGGAAATAACTCGACACGCACACAGAAGGGTGTTTTGCTTGGATGAACTAGAATCAGAAGCAAGAAATCATCAAAGTTTGCCATGAAACATCCGATTAAAAAGTAACCAAGAAGCATAACTAACAACAGCAAACAAGCCAAGAAACTGTAGTTAAGTAGAAGAAGAGTAATTATGAATGACCTGAATGAGATTAATAAAAATGAGACCAGAGAGTATGAAAATAATTCCAACAGGGACAATAACCTGTGCAGCTGGCCACGCCATTAACATTCATCACCAACCATATGCAGTCCTGCCAACGCAATGCCATGATGTAGAGAAACAGAGAGGGAAACGAAAATTAAAATATCTGTACCCTTTTTTTTATTAAAGCAAGCGGTTTATGTCTGAAGGAGATGCCGATTTCGACGCCGTTGCATGGGATGCGAAGGGGAGGGGACGGAGTCGGAGACTCTCTCCTTTCTTCTCTATTGCTACATGCTGTTGCCAACTTTATGTATTTTTAGCTCTCAAAAAATAATAATAACAATGGCTCTGAACTACTAATTGTCGATTTACACCTTGGATTTTTTTTCTGTTTAGCTTCGCGATGGACCCAAATCATTTCAGTGAGGCGACAGGTCGTCTTCTTCTCAAATAAATGACACGTCAGGCGTCTTCTATACTTGTAGTTTGCGCATCCTACGGCGTCGCTTTAACAGATTATAATTTGCAAGATCAACAACGAGCACTCGGCTGAAACCCGGTGTCCCTCGAAGTGCTAAAAAAATAGAACAGATAAACTTGAAGAGAAGAAGAAAGTAGCAGGCTGCAGAGCAGAGGAAGTGAAAGTGAAAGAATAATGGCAGCAACAACAGCACCAGGAGGCTACCATCAACCAGCAACTTTAGAAGAAGTAAGAACCCTTTGGATTGGTGATTTGCAGTATTGGGCCGATGAATCCTACCTCACCTCCTGCTTCGCTCACACAGGCGAGGTCGCTCCTCTCTCACAACTCTTTCCTTCTTCTTCTTCTTCTTCTTTTTCTTCTTCTCATGCTTTTTGTACATATGGGTTTTTGTTTATCTATCATGGGTCTCTCTCTCTTTCCTTTTCCCAGTTATAATTAGTATTTCTTAATGTTTTTTTTTTTAATTTGAGAAAAATGTGAATTTCAGGTAGTCTCGATTAAAATAATACGCAACAAGTTAACTGGACAGCCTGAGGGTTATGGGTTTGTGGAGTTTGTTTCTCACGCAGCAGCTGAAAGGATTCTGCAGACGTATAATGGGACGCAAATGCCAGGAACGGAACAAACCTTTAGGTTGAACTGGGCTTCTTTCGGGATTGGGGAAAGGCGGCCCGATGCAGGTCCGGAGCATTCGATTTTTGTTGGGGATTTAGCACCTGATGTTACGGATTATCTATTACAGGAGACGTTTCGGGTTCATTATCCGTCGGTTAGAGGTGCGAAGGTTGTGACTGATCCGAATACTGGACGGTCCAAGGGATATGGGTTTGTTAAATTTGCGGATGAGAATGAGAGAAATCGTGCCATGACTGAGATGAATGGTGTTTTTTGCTCAACTAGGCCAATGCGAATTAGCATGGCAACACCCAAGAAGACAACTAGTTATCAACAACAATATGCTTTGCCAAAAGGTCGTAATTCCTCTGTTTATTGATTTGAAGCAAATTGCAATTGGATGGATGACTTTAATATTTCTTTTTCTGCAGTAGCTTCACATGTTTACCTTGACGAAGCTACCTTGTTTAACAATTAGGTCTTGATTGATGCTGGTTGCTATTTTATTTCCAATTTGAATGTAGCTTTATTATATGCTGTCTAAAGTGAAATTGAGCGTCCTAGAAATTATGGTATTTTTAAAACTTTACACCGCAGGAAACTGCTCGAGGCTCTGCAACTCAAATATTACGAAGCACATGGGCTTCCCAACCATCAAAGCCTTTGATTCTTAACGACTTCTTAATATCGCTTGCTTGTTCTTTTTGTCTTGCATGAGGATGCACTGGCTTTAAAGTGCGTCACTCTCATTTTCAATTGGTTCCTGGATAACATTAAATATTGCTAAGCATATGGATTACCCAGAAATTAAAGCCTTTGATCATTAATGACTTTCTAATACTGCTTACTCTTTTGGCATTCAAGTGCAGCACTCTTATTCTCAATTGGTTTCTGGATAACATTGTGCTTAATTTTCATTTTTTGCAGCCTTTTATCCAGCTCCCGCATACACTGCACCAGTCCAAGTGGTTTCAGCAGATGGTGACGTTACTAATACCACAGTAAGTTAGCCATACTTAAGTTTTTTGGAGATTTGTTTCTTGTGCATTTCTACTGACAATTTTTTTCTTATTGCAGATCTTTGTTGGTAACTTGGATCCTAATGCCACAGAAGAGGACCTCAGGCAAACCTTTCTGCAGCTTGGGGAGATTGCCTCTGTCAAGATTCCTGCAGGCAGAGGATGTGGTTTTGTACAGTTTGCAACTAGGTTTGTTTGATTAGTACTGAAAATGCTTTTTCTTACTACGTTATCATCTTTAGATGATATGCCATATAAGTACTAATATTGCAGGATCAAGGCATTGTCATTTGTCCTTTGAGGCATTTGGTAGTCGAGTTTGAATGTGGGTTCACGGTCATTTCTATTTAGCAACACCGTCATATGGGTTAGCCCTTCCCTTCTCTTATTGATCAGAGAATCACAAGTGAAAAGGATGAGGGAGGCAGAAAGTATTATTGTGTGGATAGTCCAAAGGGGGTACCCCTTATGTCATGATATGTTTGTTATTGCCAAGGTTCCACCAAATACCAATTTTGTCTATATAGGAAACTGTCTGAATAAGTCATACAAAGGATGCAGGGGAATATGATTCTTGTGGGCTAGGTCTATACTGCTATCCCTTATAGCATACTATAGTCAAGTTTTTTACTTCCCCCCTGCTATGTAATAGTTTCTGACCTCTATTATTTTTTTTTTCCTGAACAGGACATCAGCTGAAGAAGCAATACAAAGGATGCAAGGGCATGTGATTGGTCAACAACCAGTACGCATCTCTTGGGGAAGGAAACAAGTAAGTTTCACTTCCAGCTTTGAGTATGTTTGATATGCAAACACCTTGTCATGTCATGCTTCTTTTCATATCCATAAAAACAGCAAAATTATTTAATTTTCAACATTCAGCTCAATACCATGAAGAAAGTCAATTCATAGCAGACTGCTTGGCAGCAGATGGAACATCCCTGGGTATTTGTGTCAATAATTATATTGTTTAATCTGTGATTTAATCCTTAGTAGCCTGTTTTGAATACTAAGTTTTTAATGAATGTCTTGTCTATCTAAAGAAAGTTTAAGTTAAAACATCAGGATAGGATGATATTAAATTTCTGATATTATTTTTTTCTTGACGGGAATTGATAATGAGTTTGAAGGCATTATGGAGGAGTCTATGTAGTCTTGTATTTATTTGCAGTCTTTGACTTAAACATGCATTTCAAACCATTATTCTTTTCTATACTAGCCGTGATAATATATGATATCCTGTTGCTGTAGGACTTAACAGCTACCTGGGGTCAGCAAGTAGATCAATGGAATGCTTATTATGGTTATGGACAAGGCTATGATGCATATGCTTATGGGGCCACACATGATCCATCATTATATGCATACAATGCATATGCTGGTTATCCACAGTACCCTCAACAGGCAAGATCTGTTAATTTGCTTAAACAGTTTCTCTTGATGATAATACTAGTTGTCATTGATTTTGTCCACTTTGGCCATTTAATTTTTTTTTTCCTTCTATATGACTCAATAGTGTTAGAGCCTGGGATGGTCACTGGGCAGGTATAAGATGGGTTTTGCATTGCACATTCTTATCCTTGTAATATCTTGTGGCACCCATACCATCTGTTTTAAATGAATGAGGAGGGGTGAGCTGAAACTTTTAGGTTCAGGCCTCAGGGTGCATTGGGGCTAGCATGCATAATGATAAAGTTTAAAAGTTCTAGAGTTCCATCAAATCCTTTCAGCAAGCACCTTAATTGTGCCATCACTGAGGATAACAGAACTTTGGCCGCAAATGCAGAATAATCATTTTCTATTTAAATAATATATGTCCAAGTAGCAGAGAAAAGTCTCCTCATGATGGTGTTTCATGCCCAAGGAAAAAGATGGAAGGAGAAGGGGAATATGAGAAGCTAATTTTGGGTGCATTGTCATCATGATAAAAAGTTAATATACATCCACTATTAGGGGGTCAAACATGATGGTGAAAACAACAGGCTAGGTTTTTCTGGTATTCTTTTGGATACAAAAGATGTGCAAGTGTATCTAATCACTGCTGGAAAGATCAGAATGGACTCTGTTACATGAGTTTTGACATTTTCAGACTGTAAATACTATTTCTGAATTCTCTCGTGGAAAAGAAGTTTGTGCTTAATTTAATTAATCATCAGTTGCCTTAATTTGATCATGCATCTGGCGGTTTGATTTTAGGTTGAAGGTGTTCCAGACATGGCAGGTGTTGTCCCAGTTGCTGAACATAGGGAAGAGTCTTATGATCCGTTGGCTGCTCCAGATGTTGATAAGTAAAGTTTTGCGTTCAGCGACACTAGTGTTACACAGCATGTGTATTTTCTTTTCTTGCCTAATATTTAGTTCTGTTGATTTGATTGTCAGGTTAAATGCTGCTTATCTATCCACACATGGAAGTGCCATCTTTGGCCGGACTTTGTGGATGAAAACCTCATCACTTACGCAACAAGCTCAGGCATAATTGATCTACGTGGTTCACATCATGGTACCTGCTGCATTATCCAAGGGGCTGCTTCAGGGTTAAGAAATCTGCCATTTGATGGAAAAACTTCCAAAACATGCTTAAGATGTATCCGTTAACAGTGATAGTCAAGAAAGAAAACAGCTAGTACGTATTTTAACAAGCTTTGCTTTGGTGTTTTTAGGTTTTGAGCTTTTTGGTTTTCATTCGTTTTGTACATGAAGTTGAGCCACAACGAATATTGCTCGTTGGCAAGCTGCTGTTCTCTTGCGGGATAAGATTTATTGTCACTTTCTTGATGGTTCGTCCCTATGCCTTTCCATTTACAGATTACTTACTAATATGTAAGCACCAAATGAAAAAAAAATGTTTTTTTTTGTATTGTAATGAATAATGGCTTTTAAAAGTGTATTTTGTTTGAAAATATATTAAAATAATTTTTCCTTATATTTTTTTTAATTTTTGGTATGTAATATACAATATATTTTTATATTTAAGTAAAAATTATCTTTCAAATTTTCTTTTTAAAATATCCCATCCAAAATTTTAATTTCTTCGCAATTCTCTTAAATTTATATTCTTTCCTTGCAAAGTATTATCATTATAAATATTTTTCTTCATTTTTATTTAGATGTCTACTTTTCACTAAACATAAAACCAACAATTTAAAATATTACCCTGCTTGGATGCTTAATGCTTAATCAAGAATCTTGTCAAGAAAAGTTTCAAATGTTAAGGAAACAATGAAAAAATAAAATTTAAATAGCTTCATTTATATTTTCCAAATTGTGCTGTCTATTTGCCAAATTAACAAATATTCTGATCATTCTTCTACTTGTGTATGGTGTTGTGAACATAATTACTTAATTAATTCATTTAAATACATGTAATATATAATATATATTATGACCCCACAAAAAGATTTTCGGCTTCATGATTGGTGCAACAGTCTTTGGAATGTAAAATCATGTTATGAAATACTAACGACAAACAATTGTTTGAATATGTATACAAACATGAATAATCATTATAAATAATTTTACTATAAAATATATAAGCAATTTCATGTGATTTAATCCACTATTTTACATAGCATACTCATATATACTATTAAATATTTTCTTGAAAATTATATATATTTGAAAAACCGTGTCAATAACACGTAGTTCATCAACTTAGCAAAGTGAACGGGAACTCCTAATTGACGGAGTTCGGCGTCTACAAGTGATAAAACCGTAACAGGGAATGATAAATAGTCTCCCTTGAAGTCATTGAAGAAATTTTGCTGGAAGAAGAACAGTTCATTGAACGGGCAAACAAAATAATTAAAATTGCTTTTGACAACAATGAAATTGATTGTTATTTTTAACGAAAAACTATATATTCAATTCATGTATTATAAATTCATTTATAACTTCAACATTTTCATCGCTTTCATGTTATTTTCCAATTTATTTGAAGAAAGTAGATGTTATAAGAAGATTAACGAGAAAAGAAAGCCTTTCTTAGAAACAAAATACACTAGGTTAAGTACGGTCAGAGTTATACTTCACTCCTGAACATGGAGACTATTATTTTTTTATTTTATTTTTAAATAAAGGACACCTGGGCCCCAGTAGACGAAGGATCAACTATGATGCGAATGCTATGACTACCACCAAATGAAATAGGTTGTCTAGGCCCGAACCCAGATGCTGCTTCGGCAAGGCTAACCGTGGGATTCAAAAGGGCGAAACTTGAAGAAATAAGATGCAGTTCAAAACCATGGTATTTCTATTTCCTTCTTTTGTCTCAATCTAAAAAGGACGTTTTGTACCACAGAAAACTCCGAGGAACACAATGAGAAGTGCTATCTCAGGGAATTACCATGAGCTCCTCCTTTCATTTGCTTTGCTTTGTGCTCTTTGATCAAACCAAAGATGATGTGCAAAAGTTGAAAACGGACAAGAGCATAAATAGTGAATATAGCAAACTTGGATCTCCTTCAGCCTTATTAATTTCATGTTGCCGTCAAAGATAATGAAGTGCCTCAGAACAAAGTACAGTTTTTCATGGCCGAAGTTGAAAATAAAAAACGAAGAAGAGTTCTACTTTGACAGCGAAAGTTGAAAGTCTATCTTGTATGGATGGTAAATAAGATTTGAGATGTAAAGGTCAAAATTGTTCATATAAATGAATGAGAAAGAACTGGATGTGATTGTCATGACCTTAAATCATAAATACTTGGCCAACCAGGGTATCTCCTTGCTGTCTTTCAATGCAAAAGCTACATCATCACTGCACAAGGTAGAAGAAGTTGGTCACTTACAACGTTGATAATGCTTCCTGTTTTGCTTGTGCACGAGAAAAGTAATTCATCCAATCAAATAAATCATGCCTATAGAATAACGTTATTAATTCAAATGCAACGCATTCCTTGTCAAAATCGTAATTCAGATTCTATGAGAATATAGTAGTATTGTGATCCTTAGACTGCCCAGATCAGTGGAGCAAAGTCATAGCAGAATGTGCTCCAGGGAACTAACCTTGGAAAATTGAGCTGCAACTTCTGCAAACTGTGTCTAGCTCCTGGTTCACATAGAATTATCCTGCTTTCACCTAGTATGCAGCTGCCAATAACAACACAAATGAAACAAAACAATCAAGATTTTTCACTGACCTCAAATCAGAATCAATGTTTATGAACTGAATCATAGAAGCACCTGTCTTTGTCTTTTCCAGTTTATGACAACCAGAAACATGGACATGACATACTACAACTTGTAGTTCCTTTAAATAAAAATCATAATTAAGTATTATCACATAGCTTGGTACATCACAACTTTTTTTTACCGAAACCTCATGTTGCTTTTCGTAGTGCCACAGAAAGCAGTAAAGCAACATGTCCCCATTTGGCACGTCATCTGGGCATACTTATATATAACATCACAACTTTTTTTTACCGAAACCTCATGTTGCTTTTCGTAGTGCCACAGAAAGCAGTAAAGCAACATGTCCCCATTTGGCACGTCATCTGGGCATACTTATATATAATGTCCAAGTACTGAGGAGCCCCAAAGCCCAAACCATTCCCCCCAACAATAGCTCTCCAAAGAAGTTGTCGAAAGAAAATTAACTGAGAAAATTTCCATGATATCCCCTTTTCTTTCAGGAAAAAAGAAGCAATAAAGCAATGCAAGCTGACTTACCCAACTTTCAAGAGGATGTCCCAACCAGGAAATGCTTCCGCATTGCTTGTACAAATACATGAAACAGTCATGGCCAACTGCAAACAGATGAACCTTTCAGCAACCACTCACAAATGAGTCTTGAAACCATAATTTGCAAACTCAGTTGGACCAACAAGAAAAGGATAGTTGCAAACAGTGGGCCTGGCTTAATGTCCACTGTTTGTTGATAGCTTATTTATGCAAAAAATTAACTTATAAAATATGAAAGCTCTGAATGTTAGCTTCAGAGGCTTACTACCTTGGCCAGGACACATTCATAGTGTGGTTAGTATAGCTTTTTATTCCAAAAATACACGGAATTGATAAAGGGCAGTTAAAAACAATCAGACATATTAAGGTGGCTTTGGATTTTGACCTTTTCAAAGGATGTCTCAGCCATCCCTGTTTTATACAGCTCGTACACCATAGCTGCCAAGAAAATTTTACTTAGTTTGGAACAACTTCTCATTACCTGCAATAAAGAAAGAAAAAAAAGAGAGAAAAGAATCAGTTGTTATAAGACAAGGTAGTCTAAAATTGAGATCCTTTTCTCCCCGTTAACAAATACTAGTATTCTTTTTTTCACAAAATTTAAATGTCATTGATGACAGCTAGCATAAAAGTTTAAAAAACTGTCCAAGGCAATCATTCTCACACACTAAGATCTATGATAATTTCACTTCATGTAGAGTAGCCATCGTGTCACAAGGTAATAAAAGTGTCTGCTTTGATCTCCTTGATAGTATTTAAGTTTACAAAGACATTTCCTTGAACTGCCCACCAATTTTATGCAGGGATAAGATAGATAAATTTCTTGATGTCAAAAAGTGCAGTGCTATGGCAAAGTAAATTTTGTTTCATAGAGCACTACAGTAAAGGCATAACTCTGGCCATTCACCTCTATATAAATCTGAATTTGAAAGTCATTGCTGATACATGCACAACCGAGACTATTGTGTACTATTGTGTACCCACTATCATGATTCAAACTTCAGTATAAAAAATAAAGAAAAAATGGCTTAAAATAGCAAAATAGACCCATAATTTGCAAGATTTATAGTTGAAAACCAACTCACTTGAATATGAGGCGCCTGGAACATTTCCTGAATGGCTGCTTCAACTGCTGACATACCGACAAGGCCCTTCCCTGGAAAATGATCAAATTCAGATTCATCTAGTGAGCAGAACTACCAATGTGGCTGAGAGGGCAATCCTTTAATTCATAGAATTCTTATTAGGGGATGGGTTTAATTGTGAATAAAATATGCAAAAGTATTTTTACCCTTTATTTCATAACATTACCAAAACTATTAATGTTTGAAAATAGATGTTCTGTCTGATTTAGGTCAATTTTGGCACCCAGTTTTACTTGATATAGATCAACATGAAAGCTTCGAGGAGTCAACTACAGTAACCATATAGTTGCTCACCATAATTGGAGCCTCTAGAAGTTCTGATAGGCACTACATTCATACTCTACAACAGCATGAGGTGACTTAAGAAACCCCCAAGAATGCACCACAATCTAAAGTAAAAAATATTGGTGATGTTAATATCATAACATGATTTGATGGCAACATTTTTTTAGGGGAGTCAAGCTCCAAGCATGGACGAAATATCCTTTGCTTGTTTGAATATGAAAGACCACCTAATCCAAACCACTGGAATGAAGTTATAATATCTCACAGTATCAAGTTTAGTAAACAAATAGTTTAGGTACCTTCTGGAGCTGGATTATGATTGGAGCTCAATTTCTTAATATGGTAGTCTGCAATTTCAGCTGCGCGCCTGCAAATTTCTAGAGCACGACGTGCATCTCCTGAAATAGCTGCTACCTGAATGTATTATGAGGTTGATGTTGAGGGAAAAGCAATTCAAGTATGAAGATATGCATCAAAATTTAGCAATTGAAAATATAGAGCAAGTTTAGAATCCATGGCAACAAACGAAGACAGACCTTCCTTGAAGCAAATTCTATAGCTTGCTTTTCAAATGCATTGATTCCTTTAAGGCGACTTGAAATGATTTCCTGAAGCTGCTGATAATTATAGGGACCAAAGCAAAGCCTTTGTATACCCATGCGGCTTGAAATACGAGGGAGCAGCTTTTCTGGAAGATCCATAGTATTTGCTATTCCTGAAAATCACACTAACAATATCAAGGTTGCCATCGTATTCATCATAACTAATATAATCCAAAATGCATTATAAAAATATACACAAAGACTGGCACAACCATATAAAAATATTGAGAGAGAGAGAGAGAGAGAGAGAGTACCTATCACAATCAATTTAGAATGTGGCTTTGTTGGCCAATCAAGAATATTATATAGAACCTACAAACAAAAAAGGGTGAGGAACTCTACCTCAAACTTTTATGTGAACTTTAAATTATACTGCTATTACTAGATAACAACAATAAGTTTTCAAATGACACTATATGCAAATTACCGACTGATTTCTGGTCACAAGAAGATCAAGTTCATCAATGAGTAGAATACAAGGCCGGTCATCTTCTTTACCAATTCTCTTTCCATCTGAAAATCGTTCATTTAGCAAATGCAGAGCCTTTTTCCAACTTACTCTGTGTCCAGTCAACGCTTCATATATAGCCTAAAGAACACAGTATATGCACTAAGCAACCAGAGGATTCAAACATAAAAGTGAATAAGATAACCTCACAAATACTTCTACCCTGTAAATATTCTCTGGTGATGCCAACTTAAGACCATTCACATCCACAAAACAGTATGGTCTTATGCTTCCTGCATCAACTTCAGACTTCAGGTTCCTCATTACTGCAAGCACGCTCATTGTCTACAATTCATTCCCGCAAAAAAATCAGGTGATTTCAATCATATAAGCACTGCCAAGACATGTAGGAGACTAATAATTGCTTGGAAATAAGCAACAATAGCTATCAGTTAAAGCTGACAGACTTTTACCTTTCCAGTTCCAGGAACACCATGAACATAAAGGCAGCGACCTAGACACTGATTGTCACAGATGGCACCTTTTACAAATGCACTAATCTCCTCCATCTCTCTATATTAAGGATCTTGATTAGAAACAATTATTTACAGTTAACCATAAGAACAAAGCATCAAATTTCTTACTTATTCCTGCAAGGTAGAGATTTTGGCAATTTTGCCAACACAAGAGCTGCTTTTGCCTTCTCCAGTTCAGTCTGCTTGTGGCATCTCACGTGCTCTGGGATTCTCTTTGTCCCAATTTTCTGAAGTCCAAAGAACTTCCCCTTTCGTGAGTTCTGTCATGATCACACAGTTCATTAGGTTAATTGTTGGCAACCACTTGGAAAGCCACATATAAGCAACAACGAAATTGTTCATACAGCGGCTAACTCATGAGCTGAGGATGCTCTAGATTGTAAGTTTTTAACTTTCTCCTCTTCATATTCTACATCTTCATCTGTATCAGACTCAGCATCCTTGGAAGATTTCCAATCTTCATCAGTGTCAGAATCTTCACCTTCCTACCAACAAAGAGAAGAAGCAAATTAATTGCAACTGAGTGTTGACTTCCTTTTTTGTTTTTTAGAATGTGTTGGCTCCATTTTGATGCTAAGGTAGACTGATAGTTGCACCTTTCTTACCTCATCACCATTGTCAATATCAGCTAGACGCTTGAAACTGTGCCAATGTATGTCATATTCATATTCACACATGAAAATGTCGTCTCCTTCATCGTGGGCCTTTGCATACTCCTTGGGATTCAAGACAAAGCAGTGCCTAATGATAGACTCCATCTGCAACATTGAGCAAATTGTTTGAGACTTGAACATCAATGCTTCTGCTCTTGTGAACAATTTGACTTTGAAATGTTTGATAAACACACACACACACACACACCAGTTAAATGGTTCTTCATGTCGATGTCCATAGACAATGAAGAGTAAGACCATAATTAATCAATTCTTCAAGCCTCGTAATACATCAAGGCAATTCACTTTCTGTCAATCTTTTGGTAGACAACAGACCACGCTATCTCTCATTACATAGTGACTAACTGATAGGGACATGGAAAATTCCCTTCTTAAAAGATTGTAGACTGCCTAAAGAATCTATCCGTATCAGCACTTGTTTAATTAGATGTTAATAATCAAAATAAGATGACATCCATCACCTCAATCTCAGCAAAATCATTTGTCTGATAAAGCTCTCTCCTCAGATTGTGAGGCTGTCGTCCAGCAGAAGTTTCTTCAGGTATCGTATACCACCGTCCTCGAAACCAATAGCTGCCATCTGCCTCTTTCCAAATACTGCACACCTCCAAAAGAAAAGAAGCAAACTCCAATCATTCACGTATTACAAGAAATAGAAGTCTATGAACACCAGCCAATAGTAATATTAACATACACAATGTACCAAACCTTTCTATATGGGCAGCCCATAAATCACTAGAAAGAAGTTTATCCCTCAACGTTCGAACCAGTTTCTTCCCTGGAGGTGGCCTTGGTAACTGAACCTCTTTACCCAATTTCCTTGCCTCACAAAACCCACAAATCCATTCGCCTTCAGGCACTATCTTTAAAGGAGGTTTCAAGCATTTCAAATGAAACCCACCTAAACAATCATCACACTCAATCATTACCGCCTTCCCTGCCTTAAAACACACTCGACACTCTTCCAATTCTGGGACCTCATCGTCTGAGCTAGCATCCTCTCTCCTCTTCACATACACATCATCTCCAACCTCAAATTCACCCTCATCATACACCACTTTCTTATAATAAACCCTCTTCTTTCCACTCATTTTATCGGTTTTTGCTGTTTTATTCTTCGATGTCATCGCTCTCGTTATCACCATTCTCTCTTTCTCCTTCTCTTCACCCCTTCTCCTTTTCCTTGTCTCCGATTGATCCGGCGAAACAGGAGAGAATTCAACACCAACCTCAAGCACCTCAGACTTTGATTTCGGGGTTTTTGAGCACCCGTTGTCTTTCTCGCCTCTTGGAGTCCTTTTGAATTCATCTTTACTCAAATTTCTCCGGGTTTTCGACGAATCAACCCCAGATTCTCGAGGAGCTTCGACCAATTTATTTGGTGGGGTTTTGAGTGAATCTTTGGTGGGTTTTTCAATTGGGGAAATGTGTTCTTGCGGGGCATTAAATTTGAGTGATAAACGAGGAGAGAATCGACGAGGAGGATCTAGTTTTCGTGGGGTCTGAGGAGTGGCTGAAACAGAAGGAGATGTTTGTTTTTTGAGTTTCTTACTTGGGGATTGAATAGATTTCTTTGGAGTATCCGCCATTTTTATGAGAAATCAATCAAGGCAGGGACTTTCTGCTAGGGTTTTAGGCAGAGAGGGAAAGGGAGTGTAGAGAGAGAAAGGAGGGGGGTTTTAGAGGGAGAGGGAAGGAGAAATGGCGGGAAATCTTCCCTCCCATTTTGGTTGAACCGTCGGCTTACAACATGGGTGGCGGGTTGTCTTCTTCTTGATGGATGTAAGAGTATATATAAATAAATGCATAAGGTTTAGATTCGATTAAAAAAACTGACATGTGATTTAAAGTTAGTTAGGTTTTGATGGGTATGCTAAAAGCTTGGATTTTAAAGTTGGTTAGAGGAAGTTGAAGGATAGGTTCAGTGGCGAGAGTTTTAGGGGTATTCGTGGAAAAGAAAATGAATTGAAATTTTCATTTTAGTCCCTAATACAATGAACATGGTAGCATTTATGTTATTTGTTGTGATGGAATAATGACTAGCTACACGAAGTGTGGCATTAGATAGTACTGGGTTGTGAATATGACATTGCTTTTGATTTATTTTTCATTATTGTATCATGTAATATTAATTTATTATTTAAGTTATAAATTTATTATATTAATAGAAGTTGTTTTTTATTTATATTATTTTTAAATTTATCATTTAATATTAAATTTATTTTTTTTTTATTTTTATATTATTATCATAACTCAAATCACGTATTTAGTAAGTCAGCATGTATTGTTTTTTTTATTAAAAATTAAATTTTATAATTTATTTTAATTTATTTGTTATAAAATTATCATGATCTTGTAATCTCAATATCGAATCAATTCAAGTTAACTTGAGTTGATTATCTTTTTTATTGATTTTTTTTATTTTTTTTAATATTAAATTAATTAAAAACTAAAATTCACCACTTATTTTGATTTATTTTATATTAAATTATAATTTCTTAACTTAAATAATAAATTTAACAATAAACTTAAATTTACTCAAACTAATTCAATATATTATTACCTTAATATTTTATTTTTAAAAATATCTTTAAAAACTTTTTTTTTTAAGTAATAAGATTTATCAAAAAATCACACAAGTTATTAAACACCTAGTTAGATCAATAAACTTTTCAGATCTTGATTGATGTGATTAATAATTCAACCCAGTCAATCTAAAAGGTAAGAGGTTAGATTGTACTTTATAATCATGAAAATATTTAAAAATATAATAATAATTATTTTAAAAAATATATATATTTAAAAAATATATATATTCAATTTTAAAAAAAATTATTTTTAATATCAATATGTTAAAATAATTTGAAAATATTAAAAAAATAAAAAAATAAATATTTTCAAAAATACTTTTGACTCGCATAAATAAACAAAGTTCAAGGAACTTGGGATACCCAGTACATTACTTAGAAGCGACCATTTCAAAACAAATTATATTGAACTTTCATATAATTGCCTATATTTGTGAAGAGAGAAGAATAGAAGAAATTAATGATTGGATAAGAAAAGAAAAGAAAAGGATGAATATCCATCTGTTTAGTTATTTGACTAATAAGATCATACTTGAATTCATTGAAAATTACAATCGAACAAGGATTGAAAAGATCAAACAAAGCGAGCCATTTCCCCAAATCGGGTCTCCATCCTTTTGGAGCATCAAATCCCTCCTGACAAACAATGTATAAAAAGCTAACCGAAGTGTCCATCCATCAAATCGCTGGAAGTGTCGTAAAGGCAAGGGTAAACGTAACGAACATCTTGACGGAATTACTAGCTACCAAAAGCATCAACATTAATCTTCCATTGCAATCAGAATCAGTCTGGGACACCAACATAATTTATGGCACGTGTGGTTGGAAAGCTTGCAACGAGTCCCAAGTGGAGCAAGACAACAAGACAAAATAATATACAACAGAATGACAAGTACCTTGGCGTTCTCCTTGAACATGTGACAGCCAGAAGCTCCATGCCATTGGAAGAATTTGGCGGTTGGCATGAACTTATCATGATAGCAGTTTTCATTCGTCACTAGTGAAATCCCAACCACGATCAAGATCGCGAGGACTTTATATCTTCATGTAGCTGCTGCCAATTTTCCGCTGCCTGGTGTAAGACTAAATTGTGATCTTGTTGCACCCTTGACTGAAAACCAATGAAAGAAAATCAATTGACTCAATCAGTTAAGTAAGGTTGCACACTTGCACTGAGCACTTTACCCGTAGAACAAAAAATATTGTGCTTTCTGGCTACATTCTCATCTTTCACATGCATATGAAAATGAAAATATGAAACTTGAAGCATAAATAAGAAGATTTGCATGCCGTGTGTAAAATTGTGCCAGCAGTCATGCATGTGCATAGAAGAGTTGGAGGAACGTGAAACCAGGTTGGTTTTTATGGATTATTCAGCTCATTTTTTCGATCAGTTTTGAATAGAAGGAGAATGGTCCGCCTACAAAGTTAAAAAGAGAATATCATCCATATTTCTTTTTTAATAAAACAATGGGTCATACTGACCTTCATCTTTTTCCATTTTTCTTCTGCTACGCCAAAGTAGTCGAATTGGTGTACCAGAAAACCCAGCATCTGAACGTAGTTGCTTCTCCATATAGCGTCGGTATGTCTCAGGAAAAAGGTTTGAATCATTTACAAAGAAAACAAATGTGGGTGGTCTAATAGCAGCCTGCAAGAGGATATCTCTAATGAATATCATTTGTCATGTCCCATGCATAAACAGGTCAAGCTTCGGTAAAACAACAATTAGAATAAGATTTGGGACAAAATGGCTCAGCTGTACCGAGGTAGGGAAACCAAGGAAAGGAGTCCCTTCAGCAAGTACACTTAGCACAGATATAGACAAAAATTATCGATGATAATGATTTGCATAAAATTAAAGCCTATACTACCGCATAGCAAAAGTACCTGAGTGCAATAATAAACTCGCCCTCTCTTGCCACCACGCGTCCTTGGAGGGGGTTTAAAAGCCAATGCTTCTCGGACCACTTGATTCAGTATAGAAGTACCTAGCCTTCTTGATCTTTCCTTTTCAACTGTACTTGCAGCAACAATGATCCTGAAATCAAAGTAAAATTACATGACTTTTGCAATAGGAGATGTGAGGGAAAACAACTGAGATTCTTAAGAGAGATAACATCTTCAGATTGAACTTGCCATGCTAAGAACTTGACAACACTGAATTATATGTCTCTTCTTACTCATGCATTTTGTTAGAGCATGCTGCTTTTATTTATTTAAAAATCAAGATTCAATGACTACCATCTGAATATCAGCAAATGCAATTTCTACTCGCTCATTCACTTGTGTGCTAATAGAAAACTGATGACATATCCAGCGGTCTCATAAGTTCTTTAGAACAATGGCAGACACATGCTTGCCAAAAGCAATTGCACCAACAATGAACACAAATATATCCAGTTCTTACAATAAATTTCCAATAATTCTCCAGTAGAAACTAGAATTAATGTGAACCCCAAATCCCAAATTATTCACAACAGAATGGTTGTGGGTGGGTTAAACTAAATAAAGATGAGGCACCAGGTGCTTTTCATGATTTTATCCTGGCCGTTTTCTATTTATTGCATAGTATTATTTCCCATCAATTAATAAATATTACCCATATTAAATCCCATCACCAGAAACAACTAGTCAAATGGGTTTAGAGAAGTTTTGTTATAATTACCAACCGAATGGTAAGTTACTAAGAAACAAGATATACTGTCAGTGTCAGGCCACAACATACTTCTCAACATTATGACCAGCAATTGCAGTTGAGTAAACGATAGGAGCCCAGTGAAGAAGACGAAGCTTCTCCCTAACATCTTGTTCATAGTATGTTGCAGTCTGCTGGTTTTTATTGGGTATTGTATCCCATTTGTTCACAACAATCAGGCAACCCTTTCCTTCTTTCTCTATCCTTTCAGCAATCCTGTAATCCTGCATCATTCAGGAAAAAGACAACAGAGACAGTTGAAATGAGAAAAGATTAACAGGAACCGATAAGAATCGTAATTAAAGATAGGGTGGGTACTGGGAATCTGTGCAAAGACAATTTAAACATCCCTTCCTGATTCAGAACAACTGTCTCAGATCATTAACGTGAATTTTAAGTTATCACAATTAAGCTCTCAAAACTTACACAGAACACCCAGCACCTGATTGTGATGTCAATATGCAAGTGTTAATTGTATCTATAGTTTATACCACCATCTACAGGAAGCAACCACTTTTCTTTGGGCTATTTGTAATTATCCTAGTTTTATATAGGTAAAATATAACTCCATTCACATGTGAGTGGTGATCCTATATTGGCTATTAACCTTAAACCCGATTTATTATACCTCTCATATGCAACTTTGTATAGCATATAAATACTAAACAAGGCAACTACAGAAATGTAGAGATTTCTTATTAATACATATGGTATTAATATTTCAGAAGTTTTTTGAAGTTAAATTGAGTTTACTTCCATATTAAGTCTTGTCTTTTTTTAATTATTAATACTTCTCCTGTTTACAAGCAGCAGCTCCAAGACAAGTCTGAAACTCCTGATAATTACCTATGTAAGATGATTTTCCTATATTTCTCCTGATAATTACCCATGTAAGATGATTTTCCTATATTTCAATAGTCGAATGCCAATAGTTATTTGTTTGCAGAACTTTTGGTTAAACTAAATAATAAACAAGGCTGATAGCTGCTTGATGGCAGAATTCTCAATTAAACTAAATAGGTACTTGTAGACAGATTTTCCAAAGTTTGATTTTCACCTTTTTTTTTTTTGGAGTACAGATGATAGAGATCATTAGAATGCTAAAGAAGAAGTACCTGTTCCGTGATACAAGCCATGGCCTCAATGACAAGAGCAACGACATCGGACCGGCGAATGCCACGAAATGCTCGATTCACTGATAAAGCCTCTGTCACACTACCTGATGAAGCTACTGCTGCCCTCCTTCTGATGCCAGCCGTATCAATAAGCAAAAACTTCTGCAAACAAGCACCTATGAGCCTCCACATCATATCTGATGTTCTTAGAAGCAAAGCAAGATAAAAGAAAGAGATGACATGCACAGTTCTCAATTTTTCAATCATGAAATGATGTACTTTCAAGAATTTTATGTCCAGTGCAAGTAAACCAAGGTCAAAAACATGGCTAACCTGCTTGCTCTCCACTCATTTTTAACATTGAAAACATAAAGGAAAAAAAAGTATCAATCATATAAAAATATCTAGACCTGTTTTTTTTATTTATGCAACCAATGTGAGAATAAGAGCTTGAAATGAACATGCTCCGAATCAATAAGCATTATTTGTGCCATTTTAGATATTTCCAGTAAAGCGGTTTTGTTTTGAGTTATTTTCAGTAACATTTATGAAGCAAGAAAAATTCTTCTTTCTCCAACCATTACATGAGTATCAAACTATCAATACAATTCAAAACTAAACAAACCTGGCCATCTGGTCCTACAAATTCAGTATCAATAGCATCACGAGTAGTGCCACTGATGGGACTAACAATTGTTCTATCCTCTCCAACCAATGCATTCAAAATGCTACTTTTACCAACATTTGGCCGACCAACAATTGCAATGGCAGGAATGTAAGTTTCTTCTTCATTGAGATTTTCTGGACCCTGCAAAAGAATCAAATTCATCATTTATTTTTTTTACAAATAAACAAGTGAAAATTAAGAAAGATGAGCGAAAGAAACCCTCAAGATACAGCTAAAATGTAGGACTTTTTTAAGCTAAATAAATAGGCCTTAAGCACTGAAAATATTCCAGTCATAACAAAAGATTTAAGCATTAAAGTTGAAATCGCTAACCTCAACTTTTCCCAGTCTGGAACACACAAGATCAAGAAGTTCTCCTGTTCCAGTCCCTGATATCGCAGAAATAGGAAGCGGCGAGAACCTGGTTGGCCAATAAAAAAGTGCATGCTCTGTTTATCCAAATCAAATATGCAAAGGAAACAGGTTATATAGGTTCTCTACTTACAAAATTCAGCCTAATTCATAGCCATGAACTATTTTTTATCCATAATCATAACATGCACAAGGAAAAAAGGGCCATCAGCATAAATCTCAGAAGTTCTATCTGCTAAGACATATGACAGCCTGACAGGTTAATTAGCTGGGTGCAACAAGTCATTAACGAATTGTATTAGTAATTGGCTTATGAGTCCTCCCTTTATGATGTCCAGAATGACAGGTTAACTTCTACAATTATTGTGATAAAAGTTGACACCACAATCCAAGGAAATGCTTCCCCTGGATACACATTGCAGAACAAACACCGCAATCTCAGAAGTGAAGATGATATGTACATTCACAAAAGAAGCTTACTCACTCACACAAAACTCACAGGAAACACATAGTGACATTTTCAGCCAACTTCACATTACAAATGCCATGCATTCATGAATAACAGAAAGATTCATATTTTTGAGAGAGATATAAATAGAAATTAAAGATGGTTTACCCTAACGACCAAAATTCTGATGCTTGCATGATTCCTTTACGTGGAGATTCACACTTGTTCACTGCCAGGATAATACACTTGTTTGAGTAATTCCTGCGCAACCAGTCTGCTATCTCCACATCAGCTGCTGTTAGACCTGCCTGTTCAGGATTTTGGTTTATGTCATTGATGGTAGAGGGAACATTTGATTATTGGTAGAAATAGGAGAGAAAATAGCATATTCATACAGAACACAGGAAAGTTAATGGTACAGAGGAATAATAAGACAAATTCAGTGTCTTATTCTCCTTTCAATAAATTGTTCCTTAAGAACATTTTGAGGAAACAGGAAAGAAAACTTATTAATTAAAAACAGCAAGGAATATATGCATCTACCTTCACAACCACATTTTCTTTCCTTTTTCATTTGTTTTTTATCTGGGAAAAAAAACAAAGAGAGAGAAAATGGTGTACCTGGCCATCAACAAGGAATATAATGACAGATGATTCTTCCACAGCTGCAGTAGCTTGTTTCTCAATCATAGAGGGCATTCTAGCAACTGCTGCCTCTCTCGAGGCAAGTGGAATCCCATCCATGCCAATGGTTGTTGAGATAGCCAAATCTTCCATAACATTAGCTTGTGACTTTGATACTGTGACAACACCTCCAGTATCCACCACCATAAATTCATGTTCTCCCCAAAAAGATCTACCATACAAACGGTCCCGAGTAACCCCAGGTTCATCCACCACAATTGCCCTATTCCCCTACAATTTGTGACACTCAAAATCAACACCGATGATAATTATGTATCTACAACTTCCAAATTCTATTTCCCGAATATTCGAAACTGTATTAAAATAAAAGGAAATAGAAGCTCCAATTTGAATGAATAAATTACCCCAACAAGGCGGTTGAATAGCGCTGATTTACCAACATTTGGCCGTCCAACAATTGCAACTTTTGGAAGAAGATGGTCAGGGATCTGCAGATAGAAATTCAAGTGTTCGAAGTCAATGAAGACCAACAATGTATTCTTTCAGTTCCCTTTTCGACTTAGAATCTTCAACATTTTTGCAGTAACTTAATCAACTCTACACAAATTTAAACTAAATGTAAATATACCTTCCATTTTTATTTTATTTTTAATAATTTGTAAGATCCTACTTTGAACACCTCACCGAAAAGTGGTTAGAAAGAAAAGTAAAATCAAGGCATAAATTTAATTCCAGTAATCAGAAGATAAGAAAAAGAAAACGGACTGAATAAATTAGAAGGAAAAAAAAAGGGAAGGAAAGAAAGAAGAGTTAACAAACATCTTTAGAAGTGGCTTTTTTTCGCTTCTGCTTCCTACTTTCCCTTTTCTCATCAGTCTCATCTTCTACAAGATTAAGATATGATATTTATTAGAGAATTATAAAGATAAACTCATGGAAGGAAGGAAGGATATAAACTCATGGAAGGAAGGAAGGAAGGAAAGGCAGCACCGATTGTTAATTGGCGAGACAAGGAGGTAGATAACTCTTTAACGGCGAATTTAGCTTCTTTCTCGAGGTCTTCGATATCAATTTCACTTTCATATTCATCGATTTCTGTTTCACTAACGATATCTTCGTCTTCTTCTTCGACTTCTTCTTCTTCGAAATGTTGAGTGCTGTTGGCGGAGGATTTGAGAGGGGTTAATTTGGGGAGAGAGAGAGAAGGGAGGAAGGAAATGGGAGGATTATGTGAGGAGAGGAGGGAAAGGGAAGTTTTTTTGGGAGAGAGAGGAAATGGAAATGAAAATGGGAAGGAGGAGGAGGAGAAGAGCTTGCTTACTGTACCTGTAGCTGCTGACATTTTTGGAGATGGATGGTTAGTTTGGCGTTGGCGGTGGTTTATGATTCATTCGAGGGGTTTATCTTCTTTGCGTCGGGGTTTTATTTTATTTTGGCGCCTTCTGAAGGACGACATGCCGTTTCTTCTCAGAAATAAAGGTTCGCTATCAGATCACTAGTGGCAATGGTAGCAACGCTCCGAGTATCATTAGCAGTAATTTAACCATTGCAACCTGTCACAGCAAGGCTGAATCTCCAAAATTCCGAATTGCATCAAGAATGTTCTAATTACATGGCCCTAATCGGTTACGTTGCCGGTGGTTCGCTCTCGGAAACCACCGCCTGCTGCTGCTTGTATGCATGCCCTAGGACCCTTCGCCTACACAAGGTTGATTGGGAGGACCAGCGTCCTAAATCTACCCTTCCATGCAATAACTTTTCATCAACTCTAGTAAAGTTCTCCCAAGTTTTTCACGATTGGAATATCTCCCAAGTTCTTCATATTTTACAAATTAATTTACTGGAAATCAGGAGATTGTTTCTCGTTGATATGCCCACTTCTTTTACTAGCTTGTGACAGCAACTCGGGTTTTCAGCTGATACTCTATCAAGCTCTATACCATCCTTTTGAACAGATTCCTTGACGGAAGTCTCTGGTTTTACTTTTACCTTAACTGGTTTCCCAAGCTATGATTTATCTTCTAATCTTGCTAATTCAAGAGCCTTTTGGCATACTGGAAATCCCAGATCATCCCAGGCCTCCAAGATTACACCAGAAGCTATGCAAGTTCTTCCCCCGTAAAAAGCAGTAAACTGCCCCGCTGCTAGACCTTGATCATCTTCACACAAGTGGACAACCGCAACCTCTTCATGGCCATGTACACCAAGTTCCACCTTCACTCTGCAATCATAAAATGCAGGGCCATGTCTGGCCTAAAAAGTTTCAAGAGAGTCGAGCTTCAATATGTCAGCACTTGAGAACATGACACTCTAATAGGTACGGCATGAATGATTCAAATGTTGAATAAATAGGACTACAGGGTTGCCAACTGAATAGAAAGACAAACATTAATGGAGGGAAATGTGCAAGATTGTTTATCAAGAATAAATTATGTAAAACAAAACTCTCTATTCCTTACACTTAAGCTGATTGGTCTCATCAGGAGGAGACCCGCTAAGCCATCTCAAGGAGCCAACACTGAATGTTTTTAACATTCTTCTCCACAACATACCTGCAAAGTGGGTGAAGAAAACCCAACATAAATAAACCATGGCTTCGTAATTTGAAAACGAGACACAAAGACTGATAATAAAGCCAAAGAGACATAAACAACTAGCAGGAAAGTTCTCACTTAATTACCATATCCTTCTAGAGTTCTAAAAATACTAAAACAAAATTATTATTTTTTTTTTTTAAAAAAAAGGGGATCAGCAGTAATGTCAAAGGAGGTAAGGGAGAAGGGTAGACGACATGTCTACCATAAGGGTAGACTTTAATGTCAAACATGCCTCGCTGTCTGAGGTTTTTCTGTCATGAGATAAGGAGGTAAGGGAGAAGGGTAGACGACATGTCTTCTAAATTACTACCGATATTTTAGTTGAAAGACAACCCTATATTAAGTAAGCCGCTTCTTTGTTATTTCTCCCTTCCTTTCTTTCTCTCTTAAACCCTAGAGAGAGAGGGCCTCCTGCTTGCGGCGCTCCTTTCATCTTTCTCTCTTGCTCCCGGCAAGGTGAGTCAGCTTCTCTTCTCTTCTCGAAACATTTATTTTCTGCTCTTGTTAGATTCTTTTTACTTTGCAACTGTTTTCATTCGTTTTTTTTTTTGTTGGTTTTTAGTTCTTTCCAGGGATTAATTTTTGGGTTTTTTATATGTTTTCATCAAGAAAATTGCTACCAAATCCCATTTATATTTGAATATGTGCATCTGTTTTACAGAATAGAAAGAGTACAAAGATGGTGCAGTATAATTTTAAGAAGATTACGGTGGTCCCTAAAGGGAAGGATTTTATTGATATCATCCTTTCTCGGACTCAAAGGCAAACACCGACTGTTGTCCATAAGGGTTATGCTATTTCTCGGCTCCGGCAGTTTTACATGAGGAAGGTGAAGTATACTCAGTCGAATTTCCATGAGAAGCTTTCGACAATCATTGATGAGTTCCCTCGTCTTGATGGTATTCACCCTTTTTATGGTGACCTCCTTCATGTGCTATACAATAAGGATCATTACAAGCTTGCCCTTGGTCAGATTAATACTGCCAGGAATCTTATTAGCAAGATTGCTAAAGATTATGTCAAGTTGTTGAAGTATGGTGATTCGTTGTATCGGTGCAAGTCTTTGAAGGTTGCTGCGCTTGGCCGAATGTGCACTGTTATTAAGAGGATTGGCCCGAGTTTAGCTTACTTGGAGCAAATCAGACAGCATATGGCAAGGCTACCTTCAATTGATCCAAATACCCGGACAGTCTTGATTTGTGGGTATCCTAACGTTGGGAAGAGCTCTTTCATCAACAAGATCACCAGGGCAGATGTGGATGTTCAACCTTATGCATTCACTACCAAGTCACTCTTTGTAGGTCACACAGATTACAAGTATCTGAGGTACCAAGTGATAGATACACCGGGGATTTTGGATCGGCCTTTTGAGGATCGTAACATTATTGAGATGTGCAGCATCACAGCTCTGGCACATCTTCGAGCTGCGGTGTTATTCTTCTTGGATGTCTCTGGGTCATGTGGCTATAGCATTGCTCAACAGGCTGCTTTATTTCATAGCATTAAGTCTTTGTTTATGAACAAGCCGTTGACCATCGTCTGCAATAAGACTGACCTGCAACCACTTGAAGGGATTTCTGAGGAAGACATGAAGTTGGTCATGGAGATGAAATCAGAAGCTATGAAGACTTTGGTTGCTCAAGGAGGTGAAGCTACCAATGACGCTGATGTTCTTCTGACCATGAGTACCTTGACTGAGGATGGGGTGATTGCTGTGAAGAATGCTGCTTGCGAGAGATTGTTGAATCAGCGAGTGGAATTGAAGATGAAATCCAAAAAAATAAATGACTGCTTGAATCGGTTCCATGTTGCAATGCCAAAGCCACGTGATCAAAGGGAAAGGCCACCTTGTATACCTCAAGCAGTTTTGGAAGCTAAAGCTAAGGAGGCAGCAGAGAAGGAGAAAAGAAAAACAGAAAAGGATTTAGAGGATGAGAATGGTGGTGCTGGCGTATACTCTGCCAGTTTGAAGAAGAATTACATCTTAGCCAATGATGAATGGAAAGAAGATGTACTCCCAGAAATTCTTGATGGTCACAATGTGTATGACTTCATTGATCCTGATATTTTGCAAAGGCTTGAAGAGTTAGAAAGTGAAGAAGGTATCCGACAGGCAGAAGAGGGAGTTGAAGATTTTGAGATGGATGGTGAGGAATTAACCCCAGAAGAGAAAGAAGCCTTGTCTGAGATCAGGAAAAAGAAAAGCTTGCTCATTCAAGAGCATAGAATGAAGAAAAGCACTGCAGAGAGCCGGCCCACTGTACCTAGAAAATTTGACAAGGACAGGAAGTTTACGACAGAAAGGATGGGGAGGCAGCTGTCAGCTATGGGAGTGGATCCTTCTAAAGCAATTACTCGTCTTCGTGAGAGGTCACTCTCGAGGAAGGGCCGCAAAAGAGAGAGGTCAACTGACAGGGAACATGATGGTGGTGATGCTATGGATGTGGACCAGCCAAATAAGAAGCTGCGTCTGAGATCTACATCTCGCTCTAGGTCGAGGTCACGGCCTCCAGGTGAGGTTGTTCCAGGAGAGGGCTTCAAGGACTCGGTTCAAAAAAACAAGGCCCTTAAGCTTTTCAAGAACTCTGCTAAAAAGAGGAACAAGGATGCTAAACGTGGAGAGGCAGATAGAGTTATTCCCACGCTCAAACCAAAGCATTTGTTTTCTGGGAAACGTTCTATTGGAAAAACTCAAAGGCGTTAAATACTCAAGGTAATATTGCATGTGTTGCTTTGGACAGTTTCCCTGATTGTGTTTTTCATTAATTTAAAGTATGATGTAAATGGAACTTCTAGGTTAGACCTCGTAGTGTGATGTAAATTGCAATGCAGAACAGAAGTTTTATGAGAGGGAATCAGCCCCCCACAAACAATTGAATCTTTTCCAGTATCAGTCAAAGTATTGTTATGAATCTTTTCCAGTCTCGGTCAAAGTATTGTTATCTTCCCACTTTTCGTTGTGTTTTCCAATTGCATATTCATAAGATGTTGTTCTCATGATCCTGGTAAAAAGAGCACATCTAAAATAATTAATGCTGGTGGTGTGCCTTTTGTTCCTGCAGGGATTGTTGGTTGATTTTTGCTGCTGAGTATACTGAACCATGTGGCGTGCTTCAGTGCTTGCTGTTCAAGGCAATTTTGAGAGAGATTTAATTATACGTTTGCTGCTAGGTTCTGAACCTCACTGGATAATGTATTTTCTTCGATTGCTTTTCTATATTTTGTATAGAGAGGATATTTGAGATTTGTCCGGGTGAGCTCCGTTATGTTCTTTTCCATAAGTTTTTTTTTTTTCCTAATGTATTTTGGATATCACATATTTTCAATCAATAATCTCGTTCTACCTGTTTCATGTTCTCTGCTCCTCTCTCTGTAAATTTTGCCAGCCTCTTCAATTTCACTGCTTACAGTTACCTTTTGCTCTTGCCCACTGTTCCTATGGAGATATGTTCCTCTTTATGTATTTAATTTTGTAGCAAGTGCCTTTTCATTTCATGTGGGCTTTTACTTGATTAGGATTGGAGTTTACCATTTCGAGTTTGGCCATTTTTTTACCATTTCGAGTTTTTTTTTCTTCATCGTGACGATTAAAGTGCCTCCACATATCACAGTGGGTGCAGGCTTTTTTTGCCAATTTACCCGAGTTGCTTGGTTATGTCATTTCCTTGTGGGATTCGTAACGTTTATTGCCCCAAATTAAACTCCATGGAGTTGAGACAAGATGGATAGAGAAGACAGCGCAGCGCATATCTAATTTAGGATGTTCTTTTGAATCCGGATCAAAGATATATTCAAATTGATGCTCTCAGCAAAGTTCGGTCAATCTTGTGCCCCAGATTCATAAGAAATAAAAGGCACTACCGGGCCAGATGACTTGTTGAGCTGTCTGTTACTTGCGAAAAATGCTCCTGCGCTTGGCTTTCCTGTCAAAATGTAAGTTTGTTATGATATTAGACCTTTTCTATTAGTGTTTCTTTCTCTTTTTTTAAGCTTGATTTCCAAAGGAACTTCAGCTATAGTTTTTAAACCTGGCCCGGTCCAAGACTCGGGTTTCGAGTTTTGACTGGGTTATCAGGTTTTGATCGGGTCGAACAAGTCGGCTGGGTCTATTTTTATTTTTTAAAAAAATCAAAACGACGTCGTTTTAGTAAAAAAACAAAAGTTAACAGGTTGCTATTGGGTTTTTGACCGGGTCGTCCGGATTTCCAGATCAACCCATCTGGTCATGCCAAGTCATGATTTATCTTATTTTTTCATCAACCCGACTCGATTTCAGCTCTAAATCAGCTGAGTCCCGGGTCAACCCATCAAACCGGGCCGGGTTTTAAAATTATACCTTCTGATGCCCCAGGCACCTCTAGTTAAGTAGATTTAGCTTAGCTTTCCTTCTAACAACCAGATTTCAGGTCATTTTTCCTGTGCAGGGTTATATTCAATTAGAACTTGGTGAAACATCATATACCTTTCCTAGGAAAACATCATATATGATCAGTTAGCATCAGTGCCAGAACTGGAGGTGCAGGCAAACACCAAGCTGGGATTATCAATATTTATTGAGGCAGTCCACTACTAAGTTTTGAAACCTCACGAGAGAGCACGTTGCTGCTCTTCACTTCAGCAGCATAAACATGCTTTTGCTAGCATCTCCTTATTTTTAATTAGTTATATGCACCTGAGTTTTCAGCTTCTACATTTGTTTTGTAAACTAATTGCAAAGTCACCAACTGATCCTCCTTTCTAATCCAAAAAAATATACAAAAATTAATAAAGTATTGTTTTCGACCAGCATTCTGTCATTGATATTATTTGACAATGACTTGGTGTTCGATTTTGAAGCACTTTGCAATTTCTACTTGATGCAAAAAAGACGGCAGGCACTTATTTATTGGAAGTCATCCCATCTCAGCCTTTAAGAATCATATTCTCTTATGCACTTTTTATTTTTATTTTTTATATTGGTGATACTGACCCTTTATATATATATATATAGACACACACTGACAGTATTTCAAGTTTTTAGTTTTAAAAATAATACCATTATGGTTAAGTTGTTATGTGAACTTGGCAATAAGTTGATTTTGGTATTAAAATTAATTATTATAATTTAATTTTTTTTATTAATGATTCATGCTATCGTGATCCATTAGATTGTTAAGGTTTTGACCTAAATATAGCTCAATTTAATTAAACAATTCTAAAAAAAATAGAATTAACTAAATTAAAAATGTAATTTATTATCAATTTAAGAATTAATTGATTTATATTTAAAAATTAAGAGCATGATTTACCATCATGTCATAATCTTATAAATATAAAAAAAATTATATAGAATTTGATTTAATATTTCAATGATTATTTTATTCCAAGTATTATTTCTTTATTAAGAATATTTTGATTTAGATATCGAAGTATAGAAATATTTACTCTATTAAATTATATTTGTTCTTAACATAATAACTATTAATTTTTTGAATAAAATTTAAAATTTTTTTTAAATTTTATTTCATATTGTGCAAGAATTTTTTAATTAATATTATTTAAGATTAGATTGAACAATTTTTTTACACGAATATTAGTGATTTCAAATACACACTAATTTCTCCATATATATATAATAACAATACAAGTTATTTTAGTGGACATGTTATTAGATAAAGATCTACATGGTATAAGTTGTAATTATATTTTATGGAACGATTATTTTATTATACAAATAAAAGAATGTATTGTGTATTGGTCACTGCATTTAGGAAGGAAAAATAAATCTTATAATTATTTTGAAGTATTTTTATTATGATAATTTTATCTTTATAATAAATTGAATCATTTTTTTTTTATTTACGTGGGGTGTTCAGGTCAGTTTACGCGCACCACGACTAATCCCCACGTTTCACTGAACATCCTGCAAGCCCAGTAAGCAAGTAAGGCATTATAAAGATGACAGACATGCATGATAAGGTTCAAACCCAGATACAAAAAAAGAAAACAAGCCCCTCCCACCAGACCACAACCTCACTTGCATAAATTGAACCATTCTTGTTAAGCTGTACCGCGGACAATAAATAGATTAGCTACGAAGAAGTTGTAAAGCCTTATTTCCTTTAAATATTCTTTGCTGTCTATTGTTGATGCTGTGAAAGATCAGTATATTGGGATCATGTTCCGTCCTTCCTGTTCAAACTGAAAGTGGTCTGAAAGGAAAAAAGAAGAAGAAGCATATTTCTCGTTCGTTTAGCATACTACCCTGGTAATATGATCTCTGCTTTTTCCATGGATTTCTTTTTTGTTGTTTTTAACTCAAATGATCAAATATATATCCTAGTCCTGCTGGGAATCTTCCTCGATTAATTCTCCATCTTAATTTGCTTTTGTGACCTGGAATTAAGACCATCCTCGTTGGGCCAGTCTCATTAACTCGAAGGCATTCGCTCGATCATGACGAGAAACCATAACAGGTATAGAGACAAAGCTTTGGAGAACAGTAAAGAGAAAGCATAGAAGACGTTGGGACAATGGAGTGCCGTCCAATATTTCCCTGGAACTTTTCTTCCTTCTTTATTTATGATCTGGCTTTACTTTAGATATCACAGTGATATATACTGCAACAAAAATAAACTTTAAAAAGATTGTTTTTCCTTCTTTTTTTTTTATGCCCTAATGGATGGATTTTATACACGACCACCTAGCTACTTGTATTTTTGGTTCAGTATGGAGAGAGGCCATTCTGTAAAAGGTATAATTTAGAAATACAGTAATCATGAGATTATTTGAAGTCAATACAATATGATGTGCTTTTAACTTCATGGATCAAAATGGTGAGGTCACCATATATTATGGATCTTCAACCTACACCCCCACAAATCATAAGTTTCCACACATGAAAGTTCAACAAGTACTTAATGTGATTGTAGAATCCCTATCATCTTCCCCACTTAATTGATGTTTGGCCCTCACAGGTACTTCTTTTTTAACCTTTTCTGGACTGACTTTACAACTTTATGACCTTCCTTTAACCTTTTTGGAATCTGGGAGTGATTGGTAAAACAATGAAAAAGAAAAATCAGGCACGGGATTGAGGATGAACAAAGTACAGGATCATGTATGAATGGCACCTGTCATCACATTATTCAGTTTTCTCAACTCCAATCCTTGCTCATTTGAGCCTTTGGGGTCTACTTGTACGTGTTCTATTTGTTGGTTAACGTCTGGGTTTGGACAATCTCTTGTGGTGTCCACCAATAATGCTTAACATCTATCTGGCCTTTATGCCTTGCCAATCCAGTGTTGAGAAGTGTTGGATTTTTCCCATTATAACTTGAACTACCATGCACAGGTATTTGCATAGAAAAAGAGAAATGATTTGCTGTGATATTGATATGATCACAGCTGCGTTCTAGAATACCAATTCTGGACTATATATGGGGTGAGTTTGGCAGATGAGAGGTGATTCAAGCATATATAATTTCCTCGCATTCTAGAAGATGATTCTCTTAAGCCCGGAATGCAAGTAGAGAAACCTACCCCATTTTGCTGTCGACTGCCCTCGGTATTACTACCATAACTCTGAATTCCCAGCCTAGTATAGGTTTAAATGTCATGTCTGCTTGTGTTAAATTCTTAGATGAAAGCAGACGTACTTCTCTCTTTGTTGGTTGGCGATAAAACAGAAGCAAAGTGATTTTGTTTGGTCTAATTAGAAAAAGGTCAGGAAAAAAGTCAATTGTTTGTTTCACCATTTCTTTCATCTTTATTTCACATCATTAATTAATTCATCTCTCGCACGTACTGTAATTGAATATGTCAATGGAAAACTAAAATTAGTTCAAGGAAAAGAACCGCGCTTGCTTATATCACAAGGAATTAAAGGGATTAGAGAACTCCACATATGGAATTCAGGCAACATCTCAAGAGCTGTAGCTCAGTACTAGTACAGCCTTGGTGTGGATGCATGGTTGATCTCCAATGGAGAACTACTTAATTTCACCTTCTCTTTTAACATGATTTACTAAATTGTTAGTTGGTGATAAAAATATTAATTTTGGAAAACTGGATAGTTAAGGAAACTGGTTTGATTTTCTCTAGCTACAAGACACAGGACTAGGCTACACAGCAGAAAGGAAAGTCCTAAATCACAGGTCAGGGTAGGTAGCTAGCCACTTTCACAGTGTTTCCCAGATGGAAAAAATGCTCTGCGGTTTTCATATGCAATTCTAGAAATGACATCAAAAAACTGTTAAATAACAAGATATTAAAAGAGGGTGATTGAAAATGTCATCTCTCTTCTTTCCTCAACTTAATTTCTCACATGAAAATAATGAAAGATTTGTATTTGGAAGGATGGAGTCTTTTGTACTCTTGGATGCTTTTATTATGAATTGAGGCCTCAACTTGTGCATCCATTGCCAAATTATGAATCACCAATTATGTGGTCCATTGAACATTTTCCATGTGTTTTTGGAGAATTATATATTCTCTATTATCTAATTCACTATCTTCAATTACACGTGTGGATGCTGGACATGGAGAGAGAGGTTGGAAGATTATGTGAAGTGGAAGCAAATATCTTGGCTTAGTTATGAAACAAACTCCCTTTTTTTTTCTTTTTTTTTTTTGCCCTTCCGTGGGTGTTCTGACTAGCTAGGTTCAGCTGCCTCTCTATGGCACAATGTATGATGATTACCTTAGAGTGAAGAAAAATGAAATGGAAAAGGACAAGATCATGGAGTCAAAGACAAGACGACCACCCATCTCTCTCATTTTCTAGCCGTCCCTCTCCAAACCGTTTTACTGCTCAGACTCATCAACCAACTCCCCTCTCTCTCTTTCTTTCCTATATTCTAAGCAATACCCCACAACCATCATCAAAATCATGATCATCATGCCCACTCTACCAAGCCTCCTCTTTCTCTTTCTTATAATCTGCCACTCTATAAAGTCTTAACTAATCGACATCAAACCAGTTGGGAAGAGATATAGATCACCTTTCTAGTGACAGGATCCAAAGGCTCTCAAAATGAGGAAGCCAGAGGCCTCTGGGAAGAACAACGTTAATAATAGTAACAAGTTCAGAAAGGGCTTGTGGTCACCAGAGGAAGATGACAAGCTCATGAACTACATGCTAAACAATGGACAAGGTTGCTGGAGTGATGTGGCAAGGAATGCTGGTTTGCAGCGATGCGGCAAGAGCTGCCGACTTCGTTGGATTAATTACTTGAGGCCTGATCTCAAGAGAGGTGCATTCTCACCCCAAGAAGAAGAGATGATCATCCATTTGCATTCCCTTCTTGGCAATAGGTGTGTTCTTACTATCCCTTGCTGATCGACCTTTGCCCTTAATTTCTCATCTGTTAACTATTGTTAATTATTAGTATACTGCTTTTTTGAATTCAGCAACAAGGGTTCAAAGAATATCTTAACTTGATTTTAGTGGGTGGGTGTACAAAGGAGAGTTTTCAAGCTCAGTACTTTCTACAGTACTGATGAGGGGATATTGGAGTTTTTTCAAGCTGTTGCTAATACATGAACAGATATGAAAAAAATAATTTGATAAACAACTGTTACTAATGCCATATGACACGCTTAAGAAAAGAAAAATATATATTGTATGTCATCAATAATATATACGATGCAAGGAGGCTGATGAGCAAGATTATATTCTTTTGTCTAGGAGAACAAAGGCAAGTCCTTTCAGATATAGTATAAAATTATTTTCGAGATATCGAGTCTAAATATTTTTTAACGGTTTGAATATTTTTATATACCTTGTCTTAGCAAACTTTAATTAATACTTAATAGATAAAAATATAGTAGAGAACTGCTACAAATTAATTATGGGGAAATATATATATCTTGGTTATTTCTCCCCACTAAGTCAAGCTTCCACGCACTTGCCTCTATTATCTCTAAAGGCAAAGTTAACAAATGCAATCAAATCAATCGAGAAAATTCACGTACAATAACCAGAGTTTTTTTTTTTTTGGCTCTCTCATTACACAAGTTATGGTGGACAATTAGCTGTCATATTTTGAAATTCTGAGACACAGACTCGGATTAGTCATCTCTGCTGATTAGATCATAACTTGGGGAGAGCCAATCAGCTAGCCAAATGCCTTGGTATCCATGGAAGACATGTATACAAGCTGATAAAGACACCTATCTGACGGTCTTTGTTTGTCTTTGAAGTTGAAGGCACCCCACCTACATATAAAACAGTACTGTTCTTGTTTTAGTATTCAAGCATCCAAGTTAATGGTCTTTATTTGTCTTTAGAGTTGAAGACACGGCACCTATATATCAATATTCTTGTCTTAGGATTCAAGCATCCAAGCTATCCATGCATTAATTAATTCGTATAAACAATAAAAAAGTACAGCAGTATTTTTGTCCTTGGAATTACAAGGGCAGGTGTAGCTAACTGTAAGTAAGTAGAGAAAATGACATCGGCATTCTTGAAGTAGTATAAATATTCGATCCATGCAGATCATGCACGAGTCTAAGAATAGAATATTAAGACTCCTTCTTTGAACTTTATTTGAAACTAAATTATTGATTATGTAATTTCTTTGCCTTTTAAAGGTGGTCTCAAATTGCGGCTCGCTTGCCAGGAAGAACCGATAATGAAATCAAGAATTTTTGGAATTCAACAATAAAGAAGAGATTAAAGAATCTGCAGTCATCCAACGCATCACCAAACACAAGTGATTCATCCTCGGAGCCTAGCAAAGATGTCATGGGAGGGTTGATGTCGACCATGCAAGAACAAGGCATTTTCTCCATGAACATGGATCCTTCACTGTCATCTTCGTCATCGTTAGCAACCTCCATGAAAGCAATGATTCTAAATACCATGATGGACCCATTATTACCTATGCTTGATTATGATCATGGCCTAAACATGTATGGTGGTGCAAGTGGGTACGAATCCATTACCGCACCACCATGCATGGCTCAAGTTGGAGTCCTTAACAGTGGTGATCATGGTTTTTATGGGGAAGGGATCTTTGAAGGTATTAATGTTGAGATTCCTCCTTTAGAGAGTGTAAGCTGCATGGAGGAAAATGCAAAAACCCAGAATATACAGGAAAACAACACTGACAAGTACTCGTATAGTAGTCCTGTGAATAGTCTTTACCACAAAAACTGCAACATCACTAGTAATAACAAGACAGATAACATAGCTGCTGATCAGATGGGGAACTTATGGCACGGATCAGAAGAGTTAAAAGTGGGGGAGTGGGACTTGGAAGAGCTGATGAAGGATGTTTCGGCCTTTCCATTCCTTGATTTCCAATGATCGTTGAATAAATGGTTTCCCAATACACATATAATTTCTCAAGTTTAGATCGGCCTCGCCACATATTCACCCTTCAAATACTGTTATCACTCAACCCTTGTATTCTATCCTTTTTCGTCAAGAAACTTAGCAATTTCGTGTATAGTTCCGATGAGGTACAGGAAGCATGGAATAAAGGTCAGGAGAGTTATACATTAATTAGTGACCCAACATTTCTTGTATGTAAACTTACGTACCTTATGATATTATTGCTATTTCGCCATTAATTACCTCTCGAGCACAGATACAATATTGTACCTGAGAAAGTATGTTAACTTTGTAGACAGGGACCAAGAGATTAGTTGGTGCGTACGTGCATGAACCTAGCTAGACCTGGTTTAATTTAACTAAATCGTGAGATGTACACAACTAAAAAGTCCAGGAGTGGAAGTTGTTGTTAGCTAGTGGGATATTAAGTAGGTTGGTGCCATAAATTGACAAATACATGGAGATTTTTTTATATATATATTATGTGCCTCCAGATGTTTTTTTTGTGGAAAAGATGATGGTTTCTTCTAATGAAGTTTAATCAATTAGATGAGATGTCCACTTAGAGCCATAATAATCACGTTAGCATATCAGGTCAGCTTGCTTTCATTCTACATATGACTATTTTACTGGTTAGTCACCCCATATAGGGTTTGCTTCCAAGAGTAATTATAACTCTACCTTTCCCATAGCCAATGATGTCTAAGGATAAAGCAATGAGAGGATCGCTCCTATATTTTTCTGGAGTCAAAAGAATAAAAAAGTTATGGTGACGCAAAACCTAGCTCGCGCGAGAGACTTGAATATAAAGCAAAGGTAGCAGCAGTTAGATGAAGAATTTATATATATAGTCCTATACACATATATACACACACACGTATACTAAGATCAAGAGATCAGTCGCTCCATTTCAGGTTGAATGCCGACATTATATATAAAGAGATCAGCGCTTCTTCTCCCTCATTTATCTCTTAGAATTAATATATATATATATATATATATATTCTTAACATAGCAGAACTAACCTGTGCATGAATTTTAATGCTATCATTTGATCTGGGAATTGGAAGGCTCTGTTGGCTGCAAATGACGACTTTTTAGCCCTCTGGGCAAATGGCTGTGTTTTTTTTTCTTGTCAATGAGGTCAGGTTTCTTTTTCCCCCCACTGATCCACCATGATTATAGTTAGCCTCCGACACCCAACTTTTCAATGGATTAATGGCGTTTGTCGTGTGCATGTGGCTCTGGTATATATACATACATTTATATGTATATACTTGCAAATTAAACTGTTGTGTTCTTGTGATATATATGGCATGTTTCTCATCATGAAATAAATCCGACTCGAGAAAACAAAATAAAACCTCCAGTGTTCCATGAAGAGAATGAAAGGCGCGGAAAGAACAGAATTCTTCCTTTTTATGTGGCAAGGGAGGGAGATGAAAGGCAATCATGGAAAGGAATGGGCTTTACGGTGCTCTGTGGTGTTTAATGTAATAATAATTATTTAAAAAAAATAAATTTTAAAAATATATTAAAATAATAATTTTCATTTTTAAAAAAATATTATTAATACCAGTGTATTAAAATAATTTATAAACATTAAAAAAATAAAAATATTATAATTGTTTAAAAAACATTTTTAAAATAAAAAAAATAAAAGAAACTTTTAATTTAAAGTTGTAACAGGCAAATTCACGGATCGATAAAGTACCAGACTCAATCAATTAACCAAAAGGAGTTCGATTTTGGATGGGGGTAGGACATGCAATGCTGACTGGGCTAACTCTCTGTTAGCTCATAATAATTTTGCTAACGTGCTAAAACTAAAGTAAAAGGGTATTAAGGAGTATAATATTATTTATTTTTAAAATTTTATTTTTTATATTACCACGCTAAAATAATCTTAAAATATCAAAAAATAAAAAATAAAAGAGAAAACAATGTTCCAAAACTGCCCCTAAACTGGGAGGTGACGTGGTGTGGTGTCAGTTCAAAAAAAATTAAGAAAAGACAGACCGTCGCCTGAGAGATTCGAACTCTCGCGGGGAAACCCCATGTACTTAGCAGGCACACGCCTTAACCACTCGGCCAAAGCGACTTCTGTGTCCAGTGGAGAGGGAAATAAATTAGATATATTAAATTTTTATCGTCTTAATTTTCTTTTAAAATTTTTAGGATATCCTCACCTCTTTCTTCTTCTTTAGTTATCCATACTTCGTGATGGCTTTATTTTCTCCAATGAAATAATAGTGATGATTTCATTAATGCTCAAGTATTATTCTTATTAAATTTGGTCTGAGTTAATATACATCTGATAAACATATTAAATTTAAGGAATATTTTAATATGGTGATATAAAAAAATTAATATTAAAAAATAAAAAATATTATCTTGATATATTTATTAAAAAAATATTTTAAAAAATAACTATTATATAATAATACTATTCATGTTGTGAGGGCTTTCATTTGCACGGGCAATTTTTGTTACACCACTAGAAAATGGTGCCTTTAGTTTAGGCTAGAAAAAATTCATGGTCTCTTTGAGATATTTTTATCATGTTGGGTGTTTTTTTCTTCATTTAAGAGGTTTTATAGTCAACCACTTGCTTGGTAGAATGTCTAATACTTTAGCTTCTGATTATATTTATTAAAAATATTCAAAGAATTATCACTACTTTACTTCTATTCTAAGACACAAGAATTCAATTCAGTCTTTTATTTTTTGGTGAAGAAGTTAAGAATAAGGTGAAATTTTATTAGAGAAAAGATTATGAAGTGACTTGCAAAATGTTCTATGAATAAAAATAAAAGAAAAAAAAATGTAGGCTATTTTATTAAAGTCAAATTATCCACCTACACCTAATAATTTTTAAATTTTTTGGTTGTTAAAGCCAACATCATTAAATTTGTTTTTATAGCAAGATCCAATACTATTTTATATCTGGTTTGGCTATTAAATTTAAGTTGTTTAATATATTTTTATATTTTCTTAAAAAATTATTATTAATTTATCATAGGACATAGTTGAAGTTAAATTAATTAAGATAAAAAAATTCTGCTAAAAAAATCAGAATTTTATGTAACACATCCTCTTTCGTCTGTTCTCTCACTGCCTGCTGCTGCGGTAGATCCAACTCGCATTATTTACAATGTTTGCACGAGTATTTCTGTGGCCACCGTAACCCCAGGCCTACTCTCGTCTTTTCATCTCCCTGGATTCTCTGGCCCCTGTTTTTCCAAGCTTCTTGGCCATTCAATGCCTTCCAATTCAAGGTGGAAATATTGGTTATAAGCCACTATGCTGACCTGAAGCCCTCTCAACTAATTATAGATAGCCATGTGTACCACACAGTCACTTCACTGTACACAATCACCAAAAAGGCTACGTTCCTTCAGAAACCCAATCCACTCACAATCTACCACGTTAACAAAGCGCCCTCAATTCCACCTGCGCATGCTAGCAACTAGCCTTGCCACAAATACTGACAACATGGGCCGGTGAATCGGAAGATCTTAGACGGACACTTCAACTCCAGGGCGAAACTAACGAAGCTCACCCCACTGACAAAAAGAAGAAAGAAAGAAAAGCCCGTATATTCCATCCATCGTATCCACCGTTCGATCAAATACCAACAGCTCAGATCCTCCCCTCCTTACTTCCCATATAAATCAACGCCAATCAATCACCTCTCAAAACTTCCCTTCCCTTCCCTTCCCTTCAAAACCACTGTGCAGTGTACAGAACAGAAGTGAAGACTGAAACCCCCACCTCTCGAACGCCATACCCCAAAATGGCGTCGTTTGCTCTGACATCATCTTCTCTTTCCTTCAACAACTCCCTCCCTTGTCTCAAACCCCGCTCTCTCTCACACCTGAGATCCACCGCACCACGTCCCCTCCCTTTCCGTCCAAATCTCCCAAAACTCTCTGCTGTCTCTCCCTTACTCCCAAGATTCTCCAAATCTAAAATCACCACAACCACCCGGAAAATCTCTAACTTCACAGTAAAAGCATCAGCCTCTGCAGCATCACCGTCACCCGCACCAACATCAATTACACCTGCCTCATCGCCATGGCAAGGAGCAGCAATGAAACCTTTACTAGCATCCATCGCGACAGGTGTCATTCTCTGGTTCGTTCCTGTTCCCGCGGGAGTTACGAAACCAGCATGGCAACTGCTCGCAATTTTTCTTGCTACAATAGTCGGAATCATCACGCAACCCTTGCCGCTTGGAGCGGTAGCTTTGATGGGTTTAGGCGCTTCAGTTCTAACAAAAACCCTCACTTTCTCCGCAGCGTTTTCCGCATTCGGTGATCCAATCCCTTGGTTAATTGCACTCGCTTTCTTCTTCGCGCGTGGATTTATCAAAACCGGACTTGGTAACCGAATTGCGTATCAATTTGTGTCTCTGTTTGGATCTTCTTCGTTAGGGTTAGGTTACAGTCTTGTTTTTAGTGAAGCTTTACTAGCGCCGGCGATTCCTTCTGTTTCTGCACGAGCAGGAGGGATATTTTTGCCGTTAGTGAAGTCACTCTGTGTTGCTTGTGGTAGTAATGCGGGTGATGGGACGGAGCATAAGCTTGGTTCGTGGTTAATGTTAACTTGTTTCCAAACATCAGTGATTTCTTCTTCCATGTTTTTGACTGCTATGGCTGCGAATCCTCTGAGTGCTACTTTGACATTAAATACGATTAAACAAACAATTGGGTGGACGGATTGGGCCAAGGCTGCGATTGTGCCTGGATTGGTTTCGTTGATTGTTGTTCCGTTGATTTTGTATTTGGTTTATCCGCCAACTGTCAAGACTAGTCCTGATGCACCTAAATTGGCTAGGGAGAAGTTGGAGAAGATGGGACCCATGTCAACTAATGAAATTGTTATGGCTGGCACTCTGTTTCTCACGGTATAGTTTGCGTTTCTGTTTTATATCTGTCTTTTGCTTATTGCATCCCGCTTAATTTGGTGCAATGGTGTCTACTGCATGCTTACGCAAATTTAATTTGCTGATGCTTATGCACCCTTTACTCTGTTTCTCGGTTTCGATAGGAATAGCTGGTTGTATTTTGTTTAGGTATAACCATCAGCTGTCAGTTAGCGATAATTCTTCTTTGCTGTCATTTATTGCTAGCTGGGTGGTGTTTTTTGGACATTTTGGAGAATTGTTTAAGCTACATTACATGGCATTTGGGTCATTGGAAAATTTTGCTTGTATGCTTGAATGTTTGGTTGAATGATGTTTTGTTAGAGACTGGAGAATTGTTTAGCTATATTTGGTCTTTGCATTATTGATGATGAATTCTTATGCAGCGTTAGTCTAGCCCTGCTAATATACTTCTTGAAAAGTTATTTTTGTGTCTTGGAAGGAAATCTGTTCATAGCTGCTGAAGTAACAAATCAATTCTGGCTTGGGTTTTCATATATGCAAAGGGTTTCAAAGATAACAGATGGTTGGGGGTTTTAGATGTGTTTATTGTGAAGGAGGAAGGAATGTCTGTGATCTAGAGTCATAAATCTGCGCAACTTGGCAGCCATTTCATGGCCCAGGGAGATTTTCTTAGCAGTAGCTTGATCTTTTCTTAGAACCTAAGTGATTTTTCCATGATTGAGTCTCATAGAGGCATATTTGCATTTTTTTGAGTATGGAATTTGAAATTAAGAGTTTAGCTGGGTTGCTATCTTTGAAAATGAGATTACTGTGGCTGGCACCTGCACCTTGCTTCTCACAGTATAATTTTCCTTTTGTGTTCAAATCTGCTTTAATTTTGTTTTTAAATCTGCCATCTTAATTTTATTTTCTGTTTGGAACAAATATGATAATTAGTTTAGGCTCTGCTTGATAATGTTAAATGGAATAGGCTCTGCTTCTAATGGTGTTATGTGTGAGCTCATTTTCCACTGTAAGCGTAATCCAACTTCTGTTGATTTGAAGGCATAGTTCAATTTGTTTCTTGGTTTAAATGAATGTAGTGATGCTACTAGTTCTGTGGCCGTTGTGTAGGTAGAAGCTAGTATGTCAGCAGTAAGCATTCTCTGCTTCTTGCAAAGAGTGTTAGCTAAGTGGTATTTTATCAGTCATTTGGGAGAATATATTAATTATGCATTGGCATAATAATAGTCATTAAGTGTCCGTCCATAATGGGTCATTTGTGCTCATTTGCACTTTGAGAGGATCCTTCCACACAGCTAAACTTGTGATGACCTTTGGCAGTGGTTCATGGAATATGGTCAAGGTACAGAGGAATGATTTGGATCTACTGAATGTTCTGGCACGTTAATTTTCTTTGCCAGTGTTAGGACAATAGTGTCTTTTTAAGGGCTGGAGAAGTTTTGTGCTTCACGGAGTTCTTATGTAGAATAGTAAGTGTAATAAAGAGGAACTCTGTTCTTGGACACCGAAGTAGCAACAGTTTAGGGACCAGGCTCTTTTGTAAGGTATTGTGGATGTTACATGTGTTTTCAGAGATGGGCATGGGGGAAGTTAATGTAGTTAGGAACTTTTAAATTTATCAACTTCGCAGCTTATTCAAGGTTTAGGGGAATTCTCTTGGTGCTTTCTTGTGACCTCACTCAAGCTTCTATTGAAGGAGTGTTTGCATTATTTTGAGGTTGGAATCTTCGGTGCAAGATAAATTTACTTGACTTGTCAGCCAACATCCCATGAAGCTTCTTTGAAAGGAATATCATCCTGGCAGACTTTATTCTCCATGTATCAATACTCTTTGGTGGTAGTTGAACAGTTGGTTTTCACAATAATTCCAATTGTTGAAGAAAGCTCCTATATTTGGTCAGAGTTGGAAACAATAGATTTCCAGGACATTGGGGGAGTAGTTAAGAGTAACTAGGTTGGGACCTTGGATTTCATTTGTTTCTTATGTTGTAAATGTGCTCTCATTACTGATATTAGATGGAAATTTGAAGATTTTCAGACCATACCTTGTTTTTTTCTCTCTCTCTCTCTCTCTCGGGGCCTGTGTTGATTATATGTTTTGGACATATGGCTTTTCAAAGACAGAGTCCATTTGGCTGATTTGAGAGATTTGTGATGTCGTAACGTGCCATTAGTTGATTTATATACTGTTGTCCATTGCATGATCATCAGATCATGGTTGATGCCAAGCTAGTACTTTGCTTTCAAAAGTAATACCCGTAAATTTGTTGCCTGGGTGTTTTCATTCAAATGTGATGCATTCTCACAACAAAATTATGGCAGCTGAGCGAGCACGAAATCATGTGAAATACATTTTCCCCCTTTTTCTTTATGCTAACCACTTCTTTGAATAATATACTACAGAGCAGCTTTTTTTGGGTACCATGTTCATGATTTAGTGGATGTGTTTGTGTTGTCATGAATTCTACATACTGCTTTGCATGTTTATTGATACTGCGCTCTGTCTCCAATAGTGAATGATTTCTTTATTTCTTCTCAATTTAGGTGGGCCTCTGGATTTTTGGTGGGATGCTGAATGTGGATGCTGTTACTGCCGCTATTCTTGGATTGTCCATCCTTCTTGTCACTGGTGTAGTGACATGGAAGGAGTGCTTAGCTGAAGCAGTTGCCTGGGATACCTTGACATGGTTTGCTGCCCTCATTGCCATGGCTGGGTATCTTAACAAATATGGTCTCATCTCCTGGTTCAGCCAAACTGTAGTTAAGGTTTGTGTTTCTCTCTTACTGGTTTCTCATTGTGCATCGTTGTTTCCAATTATCAGTGAGTGCTTATATTTATTATATACTTCAGTGGCCCTCTTGCATGTTGACATGCACAGGAGGGGAAAAAAAAGGATTTTAAGGAACAAACTTCTCAGCAAGATGAATGCAAACGTGAACTTGTGAATTTCAACATAGCATTAGAATTAGTATGGACAATGGAGTACTTGCTGTTAACTATTTGCATTCTTTACAGTTTGTTGGTGGACTCGGTTTATCGTGGCAGCTATCTTTTGGGATTTTGGTTCTTCTCTACTTCTACTCCCACTACTTCTTTGCAAGTGGAGCAGCTCACATCGGTGCGATGTTTACAGCATTCCTGTCTGTTGCCAGTGCTCTAGGCACTCCTCCATATTTTGGAGCCATGGTGCTCGCCTTCTTTTCCAACCTCATGGGCGGCCTTACACACTATGGAATCGGATCTGCACCTGTTTTCTATGGTGCCAACTATGTACCTCTGGCCAAATGGTGGGGCTATGGGTTCCTCATATCTGTTGTCAACATAATTATCTGGGTTGGGGTTGGAGGGGTTTGGTGGAAGTTCATTGGCTTGTGGTAGAGGGGCGATCATGGAAATCCGATGACCCAAGATTTAGCAATATCCCCGATTCTTATTCACCGTCAGATGATATTTTCACATCTTGATTTATTGTCTGATGAGAGAGGTTGTTGATTTTTGTTTCTAATTCTTTTCCTGGGAAATAATCTTTCGGTGGCCTTGATAGAGACCTCGGTTAGGAAGTTGGTATACGCATGGTCTTATTAGATCAGAAATTAGAACTTGTACCAGGAATTTTGGCACGGCGTAGCAACTGCCTGCAATTCATTACATAGAAAAATCTGACGCGTGAAGGTCTTTTTTCTGTCGCTATAGTTTCTTGGTGGCATGAGGACATATCCTTTTTCATGGAAATTTATCCTCTTTTATATTTCGTCTAGTGGCAGGAAATTTACATTAAGATTCGTGATTTCCGCGGAGGTGTTAAATCCATTACAACGTTGTTCCATGAAGAGGTATTGGTTTCTTCATAATTGCATTCCATTGATGTCCATGACTTGGACAGATTCAGATGTATTTTGCTAATATGTCGGGGTTTCCCGTACGATGTTTAAACCGTCGATTGCTCAGCATGTCTGGTTGCCGACCGTTTTTCCATCACCGGATGTAAGTATCATGTTCCCATTTGCTGATCCCAGGCGAGTTGAGATTCTCCTTTCTCAGTGGTACAGGTTTCATCCCATGTGGATCGAAGCCTTTGGGCCGGCCTATAAGCAACTCAGACGTCATGAAGCAGCTGATTTGATGCCCCTAAGCAAAGGGCATATTCTTTTAGGCGTGAATCTCTTTTATGTGTGTGTGTGTACTTGGCCATGGAAACTCCAACCTACTAAAATTGAAAGGAGAAGAAAAGGGGCAAAAAAACAATCTATGACCCATTGTTTTTTCTTGAGATAAGAGGAGTATACCTTAGATCCCCACTAGCCAATCACAATATAAAGGTGAAACAGTGAGGGTATCTTCTTTATTAGCCACTTGACTTCGGTTATAATGCTGGATTAGTTTTCCAGCCTCATAAAAAAAATATGCGCACGTCGAGGTGGTGTTAGGTTATTATTTTGAAGTAGATGAAATAAAGACAAGATATAATAGAATACTTAGACAAATTTGTGTGATATTGGTAAGTATTGGTATGCCTAAGTCCAATTTCATTGAATAATTCGTAAAATTGGTGAAGGTTAATGATTTGTTAATGCTTCTCCAGTAATTTATGTGACCGCACCTATAAACGTTATAGAAAAAAAAATACGTGTACTTCATGCATATAATAAACTCAATAATAGAAATATTCCATAAATTCAATCAAAGAATTACAAGTGTGGGCATAATAATCATTATTATATTGTTAAACTGTGTAATTTAAACTTTAATAATTTAATTTAAAACTCGAATCATGATATCAAAACAATATTATAAAAAATAAATTAAAAATTTTAATTTTTATTAGACTTGATATTAAAAAAAAAAAGAAAAAGCCTCCAGTGAATTATAGTTTGTGGAGTAGTGAAAAATGAAATTAAATTTGTTTTAGTATGTTATTGTTAATATGTTCAATAATCTAATGTAGCTCAACTAACATCATTTCTTACTCTAGTAATTAAGGATTATAACTCTTTTTTGCTAATAATTCCAACCTAACAAACCCAAGTTATAAGAGAAGTTGGAAAAAAGAATTTGGATGATTACTCTAATTTGATTTCAGGGAAGGAAATTGTGCCTCCAAGTAGTAAAGGTACTTGGTTTGGTGGCCAAGGTTCATCGGATCATATCCCACTTCACTCCAATTTATCAAAGCAAACAAAAATTACAGAAAACCGTACGGATGTTATAAAACAGTGAACCTTTTTTAAAAAAAATAGTGTGAATATTCAAAAAGCTTGCTTGTTGTATCTTGTTCTAATTCTATTAATTATATATCATTAAAAATGAAGTATATAATATGTGTTTAGTAACATAATTGTAAGTGAATATGATGCATATTGGAATTAAAATTATTAGATTTAAATAAAATAGTGAATCCAGCAATAATAATCTCCATAACAAATGATAGTAGCACGTTAGGAAGTCCCAAGTCTAATATAATTAAAATATAATTAAGAGCATTTTTCTTTTTTGCATTGTAGAAGTGTTACTGAAAAAGAATTATTTTTTTACTTGTTTTAAATTAATTATTTTTTTATGTTTTCAAATAGTTTTAATATATTGATATTAAAAATATTTTTTTAAAATTTAAAAAATATTATTTTAATTAAAAAATATTTTTAAAAAATAATTACTACCATAATATTAAACCAGTTCTAAATAGATAAATCTTTTGTTATTTTAATTGTAATTGTGAAATGCATTATATAAATATTTTGTATATAGTAGTGCGGTTCTAATATTTTAAATTATTTTTTTAATATTTTAAAATTATCTTTGATATTCTAAATTTTAAAAATAAAAAAATAAAAATTTAATATATTTTCTTAAAAAATTATTATGAAAAAGAATTTGTCCTTGTTACATATGTTTTTTATGTGCATTTGAGAGTATGGTTTCATTTATTTTTTAAAATATTTTTTATTTAAAAATATATTAAAATAATATTTTTTTATTTTTTTAAAAATATTTTTAATATCATTAAAAACAATTTCAAAATATAAAAATAAATAAATACTTTCAAAAAAATTTAAAATTTTATAGAACGCGGTGCCCGACCTTCATCTAAAAGAGAATCTGATTTTCCACGGCACTCACGTCGCTTGGACATTTGGTAGCCATTCCTATGCATGCAGTGGAGACTTTAATGCAAAGTTAAAATTTCTTGTTCTTGAATCTGATACCGAGTCTGACTCATGTTCTCTCGTCTGTTCCACTTCAAAACCTGCTGCTTTTCATTCAATGGAGGGCCCTCTCCTAGTATGTGACTACTACTAAAAATAATTGGGCTCTTTGGTGACCACGAAAAGCTCTCTCTCTCTCTCTCAAGTCATGCACTTGGTTTTGAGGCTGAGGTTGAAACGTTTGCTTTTCTAGTTCCTAGTGTCAGTGATAACGAAAGACAGTGCTGTTTTTGTTCTAGAGCTTGAGGCTGGTGAGTCTTTTATTTTCATGGTTTTCTGAGGTTTTCATGTGGGAACATCACATGGGACCAGTGCCAGATTATTCTATGTTTGAAAATTCTTCATCATAGTGAGATACGAAGACCCTCTTCCAGGACTTGACTTTGCGTTAGAATTTAAGAGCTCCGAGTTAGGTTTTGGAAAATGCAATCCATCACTTTGGCCTAGAGGGTCTCCATTCTTTCTGAATTTCTTGCTGAGATATTGAGTTCTCGCTGCCTTCTTTTTTTTTAAGCTTTGAATTCGTGGATGGTTTGGTTTTTATGGTGAGGAGGTTTCAAATTCAAATGTCTTCAAGTAACACATGTATGATGTCTGATGTATCCATATTTCTTTGCCTACCTAGGAAAGCTCAGGGACGTTTCTTTCCCTTTGACTATGAGATTGAAGCATGATTTTGATGGTTTGATTATGAGGTTTCCATGCTCGTTAAAGTCTGACCTAGAGGAAACTTCATGGCTTCTAAGGCTTCCAGGCTACACAGTTCGTATGAGCGAAGTGGAAAATTCAATTTTGATTTTGATATTTGATACCTGATTTGGAAGAATATAAATTAAATCCAAATTTCAAAGTTGCACTTGTTTCTTTCAGTGGTTGTTTTTTTTCATTTCTATACTGTTCTGTTCTTAATTGTCCACTGCAGTCCAGTTGTCTGCTTTAATTTCCTAGTGAATCCTTGCTTCCACTTGGCACTACTGAATATGGTGGGTTGATTTAATGTTATAGGCTGTCATTTGTCAAGCAATTAATCAACATGAACTAAATGATAGAATCTGCAGGTTTGGGGCTCAATTTGCGAGATATACTTCCTCATGACAACACTTCTTTAATCTGCTTCCTGTGTACAGATTCTAAGTTGTAACCCACAGTTTAGCAACTTCTTCTGAAAGGCAATTTAGTGATCTGAGTTTCCCATCGATGGCTGATGAAGATGATTCATATCCTCCGATGGACGCGAAGAGAACTCCTATTTGCATTTTCTTTAAAGATGTCAGGTATATATTGTTGTTTCAGTTTAAAAAAATTGAAACCAAAACTATCCTTAATATGTACTATTTCAGTGATGCCATTATGAAACCAAAACAATCTTTAATCAAAGAGTTGGCGTGTAAATGCTTTGACAAAAAAATTTGTATTTTCCACCGTTTTGCTGGTGCAGTCGAGTTGGTTCATTTGTGCTTCCTTGCAAAATACCATCTTCATTCAGCAGGCTGCCCCTTTTCTTTTTCCTTCAAAAATCATTAGATGGATATTCTAGCAAATGCTCGATTCGGAGTCCTTGATAAAATCAATGCTTACTTTTTTCATTTTCCTTCGCATCATTGGAATTTTAAGTTGTCATATGACCCTTTACCTCCTTCTCTTAAGAGATTTTTAAATAATTTATATTATTCTTCTATATTATGGGCAGATATGTTCTTAAATTGGATGAACTTGGGTTAGAAATAGCACAAATAGCATTTCCTGCGGCTTTGGCTTTGACAGCCGACCCAATAGCCTCTCTGGTTGACACAGCATTTATCGGCCAAATCGGTATTCCTTCTGATCATGCAAGTGTCTTTTTTTTTTGTTTTCAAATTGAAGTGATTCTTTCTGGAGTGTGCTATATAGACAATATGAATAAATTTGATAGCTTATCAGTTGCCTATTAAATATTTGCATGTCTTGGCTGCATGACATGCCTCCATATTTTTTGACATGTAACAAGCTTAAGCCATGTGGAATGGTAAAGTAGCTTTTGATAAAAATGTGATTCATACTTGAAAATGCAGAGTGTTATATTTGCTGATTTTATTGTAACACCTTACTTTACTAGCAAGATATTATCCGCTTTGACCCATAGGGTTTCATGGATTTGTTCTTGACAGTTATGTTGACTCAAAAATACATCTTACTAGTTAAAGTGAGCATACTCATATAAGGCCCTCGTTTAGGTCCTCACCGACCGATATGGAATATTACAATTATTATCATATATCAAATCACTGAGTGAGGGATTGGTAGCTAGCCTTATTAAGAGTGCTGATTGCTAACTTGTCATATATGTTTTGAGGTGTCAGGCTCAGATATGGGCTCGCGTCACTAGGAACAAAACTATGAGGGCAGTAAGGCCCAAAACGAACAATATATAACAAATTAGGTTGGGCTATTACATTTGGTATCAGAGCCAACCTCATTGGCTATCTAGTTATGTCATCGGGCTCCTTAAAAGGGGTAAATTGTCATATCTCACATTGGTGGGTGAGGGATTGGTAGCTAGCCTTATTAAAAGTGTTGGTTGCTAACTTATCATATGCGTTTTGAAGCGTCAGGCTCAAATATGGGCTCACGTCATCAGTAACAAAACCGTGAGGGAGGTAAGGCCCCAAGCAGACAATATATGGCAAGTGAGGCCAGGCCGTTACATTTATGAATGTAAACAAGTTTGCATGCTTTTGGTTGTAAAATCAGATTATGTTCTCTCTACTTATTCTTTCATCTTGAGAAAGTTTATATTTTGACTTTGTTTTTTATCTTTTGGATGATAGCACTTACCTCTTGTTTCTCGTAATCATTCAGGTCCAGTAGAACTTGCGGCTGTTGGAGTTTCTATTGCTCTATTTAATCAAGTATCAAGAATTGCAATATTCCCTCTTGTCAGTGTCACAACTTCCTTTGTTGCGGAAGAAGATGCTATAGGAAGAGTCAGCCCTGAAGAAGAAGATAGTGAATCCTTGGAAACAGGTTCTACCATGAACAGTGAGAACAAAGAGTTGATACCGCAAAATTGTACTGTATCCCATGTCCTGCTCTTTTCAGTTTGTGCTTATTAAAGACCAAATATTTGAGTTTATACAAGTTCTCAATATTTTTTTGTTTCAACATATTCTATCAGATTCTGCAGAAGGTCCATACAAGGCAAAATCACCTGTTAGCAGCTTTGGAATTGATAAGATTGAGAATGAGAGAAGGTGCATCCCATCAGCCTCATCTGCATTGGTTATTGGGGCAATTCTAGGCCTTATCCAGGCTATATTCCTCGTATCTGGAGCAAAACCACTATTAAACTTCATGGGAGTTGGTTCTGTAAGCACTTCTGCTGTGCAAGCATGAGATCTCAGCACTCTCCACTAACATCTTTCTTGTCAAATCGGTCTTCTTCTACTAAATGTCAGGATCTATTACTTTGAGCAGATCACTAACAGAATTATTTTTTTGCTTTTACAGGATTCCCCTATGCTGGGCCCTGCACAACAGTACCTGACTTTAAGATCGCTTGGTGCTCCTGCAGTTCTCCTTTCCTTGGCCATGCAAGGGGTTTTCCGTGGATTCAAGGACACAAAAACTCCTTTATATGCCACTGGTACACCTAATGGAATTTAATTAGTTTCAGTTATCATGTGATTTTTTTTTTTTGACATGAGAGAAGTCAGATTTTTTTTTTAATTTGTTTATATAACCTCATTCTAATACCTATTTTTATCTAATCCAATTTTATAGTGGCTGGAGATGTAACAAACATCATGTTAGACCCTATATTTATGTTTGTTTTTGGCCTGGGTGTCAGGGGTGCAGCCATCGCCCACGTATTATCCCAGTAAGTTAAATTTACTCTCCAAGCAAAATACAGAAATCTTAGAGTAACTTTATCTTGTAGCTTCCAGCTTATCTTTATATATGTATGGTGATTACAGATACCTGATTTCAGTTATACTCTTGTGGAGATTGATGAAACAAGTTGATCTCTTACCTCCTAGTATCAAACACCTGCGGCTGGGTCAATTTCTTAGAAATGGTGAGTAGCATGTGACTGTTATAGCTTAAACAGATGGAAAGTAATTCATTCAACTCATTTCCAACATGAATACCTTTGACATAATCTGTGGCCCAAAGTTTCTTTACTATGTGCATCAAAATACAAATATCATGAATTTGGTTTGTGTTTTAATCAAAATGTTTTTGACATCTTTTGTATTTTGTCCTCGACCTCCAGGGCTTTTATTATTGATGAGGGTAGTAGCTGTGACATTCTGTGTTACTCTTTCTGCATCATTAGCTGCACGACAAGGATCAACATCAATGGCAGCATTTCAGGTCTGCTTGCAGGTTTGGTTGGCCACATCTCTTCTTGCTGATGGATTGGCTGTTGCTGGGCAGGTTAGAAAATGGTTTTGCTTCTTCATTGACTTCAGCTACTAGTGTGATAATATTCACTCTTGTCTTCTCAGAGATGTTCTGTAGAACAAAACTCACTTAGTTTTTCTCTAAGAAAAACACAGCAGCTAACACTTTCACTTTATTATTTTCATATGCTTTTTTATTTATAATTTTGAATGTTTAAGGTGGCTATATATAGCCTTACAAGTCCTACTTAGACTAAAACTTTTATCCTTATCTAACTAAGATGAAAACTAATCTAACTAGCTAACTCCTAACAATGATAAAATTCTAATAGATAATAATTTTAATATTGTAGAGTTTTAACAAAATTAGAACTCTTACAAACTCTAAATCCTTTTAACCTAAATCCTAGTTGATATTGAACTCCAACATGTTCTGCTATTTGCTTGAACTCTAATTGCTTGCTAAGATGCCAATGCCATAAGAACCTGCAAAAGGGACATTTAGTAAAATCACTGTAGTTTAGTTTGCTTTATAAAAAATTCAAGATTTTTAGAGTGAATGAAGAGCAGAGACAATGTGCACTGGTTTTGTATCTGCAGTGTTCCAAAATCTCCCAAATGCATTCAATTTGCTTTCTCACAGCATTTGCATACTGCCTAGTCCCTAACTTTCATTCAGTATTTCAAATGAGATCGAAATCAACTACATGATCCTTCCCCAAAAAGTTGCATTTTATGTTGACCCCAAAATGTTTATTTTTTGGTTGATTAACAAGTGTTAGGCTATTTGTGTCTTTAGCTGCGAAATAGGATTAAAAATGATTGCTGCCATAGTGTATGGTACATTCTTTATTTTTTTTTCCATCTTTTAATCCCAGGCAATACTTGCAAGTGCATTTGCCAAAAAGGACTATGAAAAGGCAACAGCTACTGCAACTCGAGTATTGCAGGTGCGGCATAAATGAAATGACGTCTTAAGTATTTATGATAGTCAACTTTTCTCTAAATCTGTGATGGATTTTGCCTGCAGTTGGGATTACTTTTGGGGTTGATGCTTGCTGCTGTCCTTGGACTTGGATTGAGATTTGGAGCAAGATTATTCACAAGTGATGCTGATGTCCTACACATGATTAGTATAGGCATTCCGGTATCTCCATTTTCTGCAACAAAAAAGAGAAAATTACTACTTCCACTCTGCTCAACCCCAGATAATCCTGGAGTTAGTTGATAAATTTTCCTCCATATCAGTTTGTTGCAGGTACTCAACCCATCAATGCCTTGGCATTTGTTTTTGATGGTGTCAACTTTGGAGCATCTGATTTCGCATACTCCGCCTACTCTATGGAAAGTCTCTGTTCTCTTATGTACAATTATGGTTTACTTGGGGTTCTTTTAATCAACTATGAAATCACTTGCTCTCTTCATGAGATTTTTTTGGAAGGAAGAACTAGGTCATTGGGTCGTGCTTTCTCTTGTTCCTTATGCTGGACTAATCGGGTGGAAGTAATCCATCTGACTTCTATACGTTAGGAGAATATTATTATTATAAAATGTAATTAAAAGTGGAAAAACAAAAATGAAGGGGGAGCACGCACAGAAATCTAATAAAAGCATAAAACTTCTGGTTGCCACTGTTAGCATTACTTTCTTGGCTGAGAAATTAGCATTGACATGTTCTTATCCAGGTGATGGTGGCCATTGTTAGCATCCTATGTTTGTTTCTCCTCTCCTCTAGTCACAAGTTCATTGGAATCTGGGTTGCTCTGACAATATACATGAGTCTTCGTGCATTAGCTGGCTTTTGGAGGTAACTACTATTAATTTATTGCCTACATTTTCCTGCCGTTTTTCCTGTGCCATTCTATTTGTGTAAGTTGAAAGGCCGAATTTAAAATCATTATCAACTCTTGAAAACAGAGTTTTAAGAAACAGAGTTAACAACTCTTGATAACATTCTAATCTTTGAGCTTCTGAATTTGCAGGATAGGAACAGGTACAGGACCCTGGAACTTCCTAAGGAATTTGTAGCAGCTTGTCTATTCTTTGAACTAGTAGCGTTGCAGCCATATCAAGAACCTGTCAAACTGTGATTCTGTCAGGTTATTTTCTTTATGATTTGTTTTTTAAGAAGCAGATTTAACAACTCTTGATAACATTCTAACCTTTGAGCTTATGAATTTGCAGGATAGGAACAGGACCCTGGAACTTCCTCGTGAATTTGTAGCAGCTTGTCTATTCTTTGAACTAATAGCGTTGCAGCCATATTAAGAACCTGCAACTTAATCAGTCACCACAGTCACATGCAAAACATTTTGATTCTACAAAAAATTTCCCTGCCTTCTTTGGTTGGTTGTTTCAGGTTAAATGGCATGACGACCTTGTTATATTCCTTTCATCCTCTGTAAAGTAGATAGGATGAATTTTAATTTTTACTCAAGCGATGAAATAATATCAATTTTAAAAATATCCTGTACGCAAAGAAGATATGTAACCAAACAACCATCTGAGCATATCAGAAGGCAAAGTACTTTGTAGATGGTAAACTGTCAGATTAGAAGTACAAAAAAGTTCCATATTGAAGTTTTCCAACTATATATATATATAGACGAATGTTGGCAAAAAAAGAAGAAAAGATCAAGGAATAGCCATTACGCAATAGCATTTTTAAGTTTATAAATTTCAAGCTGTTTAGGAGGTAAGGCAAGCAGCCAAATTGAGAGTGATAGTAGGAGCTAGCATGTTGCATGAATTTCTTTCTTGTTAAACCACTGTGGCTTTTATGTTTGAACGACTGGTCATGAATGTGTTGATAACTTGAAAGGCAACAGAACAATTAACGGTCAGTAACGACCCATTTAAAGCACGATATCCGTTATCTTCTTCTTTTACCCGCCAGAAGTAAACCACCTCGGCCTGTTATTGATAATGGACATTCTCTCTTTAAAAACTCAGAGTGAAGACCCCTCTCTTGTACCCGAACAAACCAACATCAAAACAGACCGTAAAAGGAACTGGAATGCAATCATGAAAAACCATGCCAAGCTCAAAAATGACTATGCCATTCTTTCTAAGTATACCCAAATGGAATCTCTTGGCGTTTTCACAAGATAAAACCACCCTGCCTCTCATTTTCAAGGCTTGCATGCACGAGGCTAAATGCTGTTGAGAGAGGCAAAAAGATACGTTCTGGTATCGAGGGTGCTAATTTGATAGAAGATGTTCGAGTTGGGACAGCTCTTGTTGATTTTTGTTGAAATCTGGGTTACTTGAGGAAGCTAACTGATTGTTTGATAAAATGACTCACTGAGTTTTGGTTTTGTGGAGTGCAATGATATCTGGGTTTGAACTAAATTCACGTACTTTGGTTGCACTGCTTCTGGCGTGTGAAGGGGTGTTAGAATTGAGGTTAGTAAAGGAGATACGTGGGTATTGTTTGAGGAATGGATATTTTGATATGCATCCTCGCTTTGGTTGGATTCTATTTGAATCTTGAAGTGAGAGTTTCGAGTCTTGTGTTTGATTTGATGGTTATGATAAGCGAAATGAGTTGGAATGCAATGATTACCGGATATTTTGCTTCAGGGGATTTGGTGAAAGCTTTGGGAGCTTATTGTTCGGATGCTCGAGGACGGGGCTAAGATTGATTTGGTTACAGTAATGGTTGTGATTCAGCATATGCAGAATTTGGATATCTCGGATGCAAATACATCAAATGGCTATCAAGTTTAGCTATGATAATGATTTGTTCATAGTAAATGCATTGCTTTAACATGTATGATGAGGTTGGGAGTTCAGTATTAGCACGCAAGTTATTTGATATCACCACAGTTCGCGATGCCGTCTTGTGGAATTCTATGATTTGTGCATATATTGAACATGGATTCTATGAAGCTATTGATGTTTTTAAAAGAATGCAAGAAGAAATAAGCCTGGATGAAAGAACCATCGTTGCTTTGCTGTCTTTGTGTCGAGAGTTAGATGATGGCCTGAAAAGGGGTAAAAGCTTGCATGCTCACTCGTTCAAGAGTGAAATGAGAATGGATGTTTCCGGTGAGATGAGTACTGATGTAGATTTTGAGCATGTACACAGATCTGAATTGTGTTGAAGCTGCACAGAAGGTTTTCGGTGAGATGAGTACTGATGTAGATGTCATCTCATGTAACACTTTGATCTTGGCACTGGCCCGTGACAACTCGAGGGGAGAGGCTAATTATTTCAAATCATGCGAGCAGCTCAAGTCAAACCGAACTCTCATGCAAAGATATCTCTTCTAGCTATTGGTGGAGATGAAACGTCTATAAATATGACGATCCATTCATGGTTTTGCGATAAAGCATGGATTTGAGATAAATCTATCCTTGGACACCCACTCGCTGATATAAACAGGAATTTTGGTGGTGAGTTGAAAGCTAGAAGTTTTTTAGAGGCCTGTCTCCCTAGACATTTGATCTCGTGGAATGCTATGGTTGCCAGTTACGTAAAATCAACCGAACCATTGAAGCTTTGTCCTTTTTTCAACCGTATGGATTCAGAGGTGCAACCTATCTTGATCATAATCATAAATGTTATCTCAACATGTACCGACCTCACCAATCTGCCTTAAGGCCGATGATTGCATGGCTATACAATACGGTGGCTTTGTCCTTCTGAATCGAACTTGGCTCTTGCAAATACAATAATTGTTGTGTGTGGTTTTATACCATGTGATGGGAAGATCACCATATTGATTTTTGTTTTTTGATATTAAAATTTAATGTTTGGATACTATAGCAGTAAAATTGAAAATGAAGGAAAAAAAATCAAGAAAAAAAAAAAAGTCAGCAGAGTAGTCTGCGTTTTTTCTTTGATTTTCAGCTCGTTCACCATTGGATCGGGCTGAGATTTTGAGAGCAACTTCTAGACACGTTGATCTTCATCCTGAACGGTTGGATCGAAGATTGGTGGTGTGGAAACTTCTAAACATGTTGATTTTCATTCTGGACAGTTGGATCGAAGATTAGTAATATAGAAGTTAGCCGTTTTGACAGAAAACGGGGCTATCAATTTTGTGAGTTTTTCTTAAAAAATTCTCCTTTAATGTTGTAGTAATCCGAGAATAAGTTGTTCTTGATGATATATATGTTGTATCCCTTAGTTGAATCTGAGGAAGAATGATTGTGAACCCATTATTTGTTGATAGTGGATGTTTTTAGGTAGACTATGGTCTCGTAGTTTTTCCTGCATCGAGTTTTCCATGTTAAAATCTTGGTGTTGATTTTGTGATTATTTGCATTATATTTGATCATTGTTTGATTTTGTTTTACTGCACAAAGAGGGAAAGAATTGAAACTTGTGAATTATGAATTGCGAATTACATTCCGCTGAATTGATCCGGGTAAATTGATGTTCGGTTGTTTCTAGTTTTCCCAATAATAATAACAATGCACACAAGATGTGGTCGCATGCTAACTGCTGAAAGATCTTGAAAAGCTTACCAAAGAGAAACATCATCTCTTGGAATGCCATAATAACTAGCTATGGAACACATGGTCGTGGTTAAGATGCCATAAACCTCGCGCATTTGGAAAGAGATCAAGAATCAATCCAGGAAGTCACAAGTATTAAGTCAACTTAAGTGCGTATACTATTGCAGGGACATCACAGGTACACGAACAGTTTCTGTTGTACATAAATCTTACACTCTTTATGATTTATTCATTTTGTGCATTATTTTTTAGCAATCTTCTGTGACCTTTTTACTTTGAGTGCTTTACTGATTGATGCCAAATTAATCACCTGTCATGGATCTGGAAAATTGCTTTCTGGTAGTTTACCCATTATTGGAATCTATCCACTAGTTCATCTCCCAGGTTAAAAATCGGGTTAAAGGATCAAGTTTTAATGCATGAAGCTTGTGCTTATCCCTTGATGATCTGCGATACACAAACACATCATTGCCCTCCGAGCCATGTCTATAGAATATCAAGGGTTGATGATTTGCCTAACCCTTACACAAATAACAAGCATCTTGCAAGAAAGATGTATGGTTTTCTTTCATTTAGTTTTAGCTTTAAATTCCACCCAGCAAATACAGAGGGGAGCGTAAACATAAATAGTGATATGCTTCACTGCTCTTTGGATCATCATATCAACGTTTTCTTCGTCATATTTGCTTGGAATTCTCCACACGCTTTCCTTCTCATTGGACAATTGCAAGCTTGCTTGTTTCTGATCTCGTACGTTAACTTCCATACATAGAAAGAACATGCAAGCTTCTCATTTCTTCTCAAGTCCCTCTTCTTCAAGTACAATGATAACATTATCATGAAGATGAAGCATACACTCATGTGTCATGATCTAATCAGTACATTAAATTTGTCATCCAGTCAGATTTTTGAAATGATTATTAGTTTCTGTAGAAGTTTGATTTGGATTTTCTGCTGTTAAGAAAACTTTTTCTTGTGATTGACATCATGATAACTATATTCGTATAATTTGATTGAAATGACATTGGTCGGTTTGGCATTAAGCTTTCATAGAACGTAAGGCTTTGATTAGGCAATTTTTTTTATGAAAACCTCGTCCAACTTGTAATAATTTGTGGCTGTTGTATTTTGACAAGTAACTAACGTACCATAATTATAGTTTCATATTCTATAATGTTTTTAGTGATAAAACTATAACAGCTTGTGTAATGGTGAACCTCTTTTAGTCATTAGTTCTTTCCAAATGCAAACTCGAAGGGTTTGGGACGATGGTAAAGGAGTTACGTTTCCTTCCTTGTATGTGTGTCGATTTGATGAGGTGTTTTTAAATTAAAAAAATATTTAAAAAATATGTTTACACTTCATTTTTCTTGAGTTTGAGTTTTTAAAACTTGAGAGAGAAGAGAGAGAGAGAGAGTTATTGAAAAGAGAGGAGATAGAAAAAAAATTGATTATCCACATTCTATCTATAAAATAAAAGCCAATCTTAATATTGATATTAATGTATTTATTTAAAAAAAAAATCTTATAAAGATGATTTGTGTCTTTAATGATACTGAAAATAAATATATAAGTATATTAAAATTTAAAAAATTTGTTTTGATTTAATTTTCAGCTTTTAGACTAATTTGAGCATGCTATAAAGTTAAAAATAAGATTATTGAAATTTTTATGATGTTTTTTTAAATATTTTTTAAACTAATTTGAACCTTACAAGGTTGAATGTAAGAATTTAGATTCACTTGAGCTTTTTGGATAAGTAGTGTGTTGGCCTGGAGTTTGGGGTGCTAGTTTTTTCTTAAAAAGTTTAGGCATACCTAAACATGAATATTTTGGTCATTTTTTTATTTAGTTGTTTTATTTATTTATATTTAAAATAAAATTCTTGAATAAAATTATTAACATGGTATCTAAAAAAGCATCCAATTATACCATACTTTTCAAGTAAAATTAAATATATTTATGTAATACTAACAGTTACTTTATGAATTATTACATAATAACCTAATATGAAAAAAAAACTATCAAGAATATTAAATAAGTATAAAATATTTATTTTGTTAATTTTTATATAAACTTATCAAATTAATTATTATTTTATTTTTTTCATTGAAAATTATTAAAACATGGTTTTTTTAATTGAAACTTGCTTTTCAAATCATTATAAGTTTTTATTTTAAAAACAATGTTTTTTTATGTTCTTATCAAAATATATATATATATATATATATATATGAATAAAGAAAGGGAGTTGTGATTAAATTTTTTTCTCTCCTTAATTTAAATATTTGAATTCTTATTATTATTTATTTTAATTGTATTAAGTTTTTATTCAGGTAACCATGTTGCTGCTATATATATATATATAAAGACATGCTTGTGTGAAAATAAAAGTAAATACAATAACAAAAAAGGGAAGTTTTAGAGAGAGAAAAATATATTTTTTCTTTAAAAATCAAGTTTTTAAAATTTTATGAATATTTATTTTAATTTCTATAAAATTAAATAAAAATATATTTTTAAAAGTGCCCCTCCACATCGCGTGAGGGGGCCTTTTTTAATACACATCAAGATCATGGTTGCATTGCATGCCTTACTTTTCCTTGGAGCAATTAAACGATGATTGGTCTTTATAATTACCATCTTTTCCGGGCATTTCATATTAAAGGCGTTTCAGTCATCCTTTCTTGACATCCAAATGGAAACAAATCGTGGATTATTTATAAAATTGGCACAGTAAATTTAAAATTTTAGTAGAATAACATAATTTAAAAAGAATTCAGTAAAATAATATATTTTCATACACTCATGTTATACTTACTATATATTATTATTTTTAAGTATAGAAAGGTAGCATTTCAAAATAACAATTTTTAAATATGTCATTTTTTGTAAGTACCATAACTTAATATATAGTTTTATTGCCAATCTTATTAATAAGTTAAGCTAGTTGTATGAATCAGTTAGCCGATTTACATAGAAACAATAATTTTATGATTTTTTTAAATATATTTTATGAATCAAAATATATATATTCTTTTATTTCCAACTTATAAATTAAAAAATAAATTTTAATTAAAATTTTAAAAATTCATTGTCATATAGTAGTTGTTTTATGTTTTTCAATGTCAATAGTGTAGACAATTGAATCGTAATTCTTTTGATATCTTATTTTTTATAGCTTTATAAATTCTTCGTGATTTTTTTATTTTTTTTACAAATTCATCAATTAATTACCCCTGAATTTAATTGATGTACGGTTCATAAAAATAACATCTAAAAAAATGCTGCCTGTTTTCCCTTTCTTTGCTCATTGATGTAAATGACAAATAGACTACTTTCATCCCTTAGATATTAAATCCGTAAATTCAATTTTATTTGGCCCAATCACCATACCCCAAAGTGTAGAATTTAAGTCTAAGCCTGCAGAAAAGCCATTTGTTAAGAATCGGCGGATTTCATAGATTCTCCAATTACTAGATGCCACATAATAACATTATTCCAACCCTCTGACATCAAATTTCATTTCGGAACATATAAAATCCCAAAATTCTGTTAATGAATTGAACTAAATGATATAAATTTTAGAATCTGTTCCAAACATGGTGTTAACGCAGAATGCAAACCTAAAACACTTTCAGAACACCCTTTTCCACCACTAACATGTCAAGCTTACTGATCATCTAACAATTTAACAACTGGGGAAAAAGGGTTGCGGTTAGGCATGGTTGATCAAGAAAATGTTGAAAAGAAAATCATGAAGGAATAGAAAGAGAAAAGGAAGCCCATCAACTGCCTTGGAAATCCAAGAAAGACGTTCAACCGGCCACCAAAAACAAAGAATTTGTTGGATGATGAGGGCAAGAATTAAGACTGTTTCCTGAATAATGTAAGTTGATTATTGAGCTCAAACTCTTCTTGTTTAGAAATCCATATACGAGATACTAGCCCTAACTTTAATGACCACCATCCCTCTCTAACAAGATCTGATTAACCTTACGGCTTAGCAGCAGCAGCATTAGGCAACCCATCAAGATCAATCCAAGTTGCCCCACAAGTAACATCAAAGTTCCAGAAATCTCCAATCCAACAAAGACTGATCAACAAAAGTCATCGTGGATGGTACATGATAGATACCTTATCGTTCCCCATTAAGAAAAGTAGGCTCCACATCACATCTTAGTCTTATGGGATAAGAATTTTATCATCCTCTAATCTCATCCTGTAATCCAGATGGAAAGGACAAAAATAAAATACCATTCAGCTTTCCAATCCAATCTGTCCCAAATCCGCCGTCCCGGTTGGATCCACCTCATGATAGATTCTGGTGAAGCAGAAACAAAAGGAGGAGAATTGATGCACAAGGAACCAAAGAATTAAAAAAACCAAAAAGATTGAAGAATTATTATTGATTAACTAATATAAATACAATTTATTACATCCCCAAATTGTGTTGTATTTCAGTACAAATCAACCTCAGATGACAGTAACAAGGACAGATAAATTATGTAAAATGAGAGAGCAACACAAGGTCATTGCTTCATCCCTGCAAAAAAAAAATGAAGAAGAAGAAGAAAAGAAACACGTAACCTATGTACTCTACACAAAATTATTCAGTGGGAAATATGGACCTGAAAAAATGAAAGTTTTCAGACGAATCTAAGTGGAGCTGGACCTTTGCAGAAAATACCCCTGCAAGAATTTAACCCTCACGAATTCCTCTGTAATAATTTCAGAAACAAAATGAATGAATGGATTCTCTGAACTTTGTCCACCTTTAAGCTCGTACCGTTACGGCTACCTTACTTAACTCTTAAAGTAATAAATCTGAAATCCAGCTCTAAATATATATGTATAACAGTACGATCAAGCTGCAGCCAGGCTCGCAAAGCCGCGTGATCACTGGATTCAATGTGGGGATTTGAAGTAGAGCCATCAAGGGTACCTGAGACCGGAATATCAGTTGTCTCATTCATCTCAGATGGCTAGTCCTTCAACACTTGATGAACCCATGACACATCAGGCTCCTCTCCGTCGTGCTTGATTGAACATGATGTATGTATCCGACCCATTTCATCTGCTTGAACAAACCTATCTACATTCCTGTCGTCAGATTCCCATATTGACCGTGAATTTGTACCATTGGATCCAAGGTCATATGATGCTTTAGAACCAAGTTTCTGTGAGAGTAGACTGCGTTGTAATTGTTGTAGCATCTTCTCTCGCTGAACATGAGCAGACAGCTGAAAGCCTAAAGAGGACACATTATCATTGATGTAACGAGAGACCCCCTGCATTGGATATATTATGCTTTGCTGCTGCTGCAGTTGATTAAGAGCTGCTGAAGAATATGTGGGAGAGAAAACAAATGCAGCTCCACCACCCAATTGGTCAGTGTGATGAGGAGATGAGACATTTTCAGAGAAAATCTTGTCTAGATTTGAGTGATTCAAGGTGTTTGAAGAAGAAAAAAGATTGGTAGAGGAACCATTGTAAAGTGGCTGAGAGAGAGGGGATGGCTCGTTTAGGGGCGGACGTTGCTGGAATCCAAAATCCCATAAGCCAGTAAGATCCTCGGATGAAATGTCTCTTGCATTGAGAGAACTTCTCAGACAGCTTGCTTGAAGACTGCTATGAAAATTTGGGATAGTTTGCCGAGGCCAAGGCACCAATGAGTGTGAATTGTTGCTGGAAAGATACTTTAGTGCAGCGAAGGTTGAAGGCGATGTGGGAGAAAATAAGCTAGGCGACAAGTTCGAGGCTGCAGTGAAATCCATAGCATCTACTTTAGAGGATGAGACAGCAGCTCCAGTAGACATATTCAGGGGTCTCTGTTCATCAGGTGTGTGAGCAAAGAAACACACCCGACGCATGCAACTTCTTCCTTCCTTGCAAAGTCGAGTCTTGTATTGGCTCGGATGTAACCAGCACTCGAAAATCCCATGAGCATATTCACACAAATCCCCTCGCCTACATGTCCCCTTCTTGTGATCTGTACATGGCATACAACTGTAATGGAACTTCCTCGGGTCTCTTCTCCTTGCATTCTCACCGGGATGAACAAAAGGACACTCAGTCCAGTCATGGGCGTAGGCCCGGCAGCAAGGTCGGATCTTAAAGGAGAACATCCTAAACTCATCGCTAGCATAAACACTGTTCTTAATATCAGGAATAGTTGGATCAACGGGGTATTCGTTTTTAGCAGAAGAAACGTGTGCATCATCAGGCTTACAGGTAACTGGCGATAAAATAGAACCCGCGGGGGAGGACAAGGAACCTTCATCAGTTGATGATGACAGAGAAGGTGAACTGGGTCTCAAACTAGGACTTGAAACTGGCATCATTTCCCATTGACAGACAGAACCGTTGTTCAACAGCTCTTCAAGTGCACTTTTTAGGTCAGGAAATTTTGAGGGAGCAACAACAACATCAATTGGGCGACATCTATTGGCATCAGTGGCATTAGAATCAGCACCTGAAAGTAATAGCAACTTGACAACATTGATGGCATTAACAGATCCACCCGAAGCAGCACAATGAAGAGCAGTGCTCTTATCAGGGCCACAACGGAAATTTACATCTACCTCAGGTAGAGAAAGTATTAGCTTCAAAACATCAACACTGCCATATTTAGCAGCGATCATCAAAGGGGTTCTCTGCTCGAGAACCATCTTCCTCGATGCCCCCAGGCGACCGTACCATAGGCCAACCTCCTTAACCTCGGATTCATCAAACACTGATCGCTTGAAACCCTCAACATTGTTATCTGCCGCAAACTCAAGCAACGAGGAAAAAGAATCTTCGGTGTCAATCCAGTTGCTCATATCTTTAGTAAAAGAAATGCTTTCCATGGGAGACAATGGAGCCATAGACTGCGATTATTTCTACTGATTAGGCCCTTCACACATAATTTAACAAACCAAAATCCAACTATACAAGAAACTCAAAATTGAATGCGGGGAGAGAATTGTATGAGAGAAAAAATTGAGCGAGAGGGATAGGAGGACTTGCATGGTATGGTGTGTGTGTGTGTGTGTGTGTGTCTATATATATATATATATATATATATATATATTTGCATGTATGTATATGAAAAGAAGGCAAAAAATCCTTACAAGAAAAGAAAAGGAATCTGTTCCGGATTCTAACATAAAAACTTTCTGTGATTAATCTTTAAATCGGCATCGAACTAATAAAGAACTGTTCTAAATTCTTCTGTTGAATAGTAATACAAATCGTTTCAAGAATCGGAAAAGAAAGAATTTACATATAAAGAAATGCCTCACATAGCGCAGAAACCGGCGAAAAGATAAACAGGAAACAATTTTCTAGATTCTAATACGTATAATCTCGTGAGGGAAATATATATATATAATTTTGGAAGGGAATCTCATTATCTTTTTTCAAATTTTTAGCTCTTGTATATTACCATTTAAATTAAGACATGATCTTTACAACTTTCTTTTTCTATTACTTTCAACATTTTTCTCACAAACGAAACAGAAATTTTTTTTAAAAAAAAAATAGAGGTACAATACATAATCAAAGCACAACAACTTAATAGTTAAAAATACCAAGACACTTACGATCATAATCACTTAAAATCATGGTGGTGCTGACTTTTTCTTCAAGAACCAGAAGAATCCCACCAAGCAACGTACGGCCACTTCCAAGAACCGAATATAATTGCCAAGAACGGGCAAAACCCAGAAGAAAAAAAGAAAAAGGCAAGTACGTTGAAGGAAGGAGCTCAAGGGACAGGAGGGAGGGAAAGTAGAGCGAGTATAACGATTTTTTGAAAATTAAAAATGAGATTTCATAGGAAGGAGGTTGTGGGGGTGGAGCTTTGCCGTTTTGGAGGGTCAAAGGGTGTGTTGGAGTCAAATTTGAGGTCCCGCTTTTGTAATTTGAAGATTTCTTGTAAATAAAATCCACTAGGAAAAAAAAATATTGAATGATATATTTATGCAAATAAGCTTCCTGCGTAGATATTTATTATAAAAATATCTTCAAGTCTCAACAAAAAAATACATCTCTTTAAAGTTAGCTCCATAATTGTAAAATAGACAAGTGTGTTGTGTGATTTATTTTTATGCAGGGTAAAGTCTAATTTATCACCTTCAGGCCTGTGCGTTGCCTGTAATGAAATCCTCCGGGACTAGTTTTTTGAAGGATTGTGTGTCTGAAATAATTATTTTTAAAAGTATTTTTTATTAAAATAATTAATTTTTATTTTTTAAAAAAAATATTTTTAATATCATAACACTTAAATATTAAATAATAATTTAAATTATGAAGAGAAAATAATCCAAATAAAAAAATTTAATTTGGATGATGAAGAGAAAATAACTTGCACTATAATAATATTAATTAATTAATTTTTTTATTAATATAGTTATTCCGATTAGTTTGTAGATGCTTCATGAACTTTAAAGTTATTAACTATATAAATTAATTTTAAAATTTTTAAAATTTAAATAAAAAAATTTAAAAAATAAATTTAAAATTTAATCAAATTAATTACTCCTTAAATTAAATTACAGCTAAAAGTACAGCAGGAATAAAGTCTCATAGTTACCAACACCCCCATCAGGTTTTGAAAAGCAGCACTAAATTTATTCTTACAATAAATTATTTATTCTTTTTGTAGCTTAAATCACTATTTACGAACCCATAAACCTTGATAGGACAGCACAGGTAATGTTAAAGGAAATTAGTTTAATGCTTCTACTTGCTATTATATTTTAGAATTTCGCTATATTTTTCTTTTCCTTTTTAGTCCCTTGTATACAACCTGCGATCTCATTTTAAGTTATTTTTAATACATCCTCTTATATAAATATTTTCTTTCAAATTGAAAAATTAATATAAATGCATGAGAAATTAAAATCTAATAATTTATCAGAAAAAACTAAACTTGAAAGAATTCAAATATCTATTGAAATTATTTTAAAAAAATCAAATGAAATTTGGATTTTTCTCGAAGCATTTCCAGGATCGAAATATATAAAGAATGATGTATTAAAGAGATAAGAGCGGATAAAATTTCAGAAGCAACCAAATTAAAAACAGCTAATGGGCATTGAGAAATCATTTTAGACACACACTTATATCAACATTGTCACTGGGATATTGTATTTTTTTTCCTTTTCATAAAAAAATTTAGCACTAGTTTTTAAGAATATTTAAGTTTTTTTACATATTTCATTTTTTATTTTAAAATAAAATGAAAAAAATAAATATTTTATCATCTTGATTGTATAATAAAATAACTGATATCAAGGGATCTTTTTGGATGTTTACAATAGTTTTTATTCATTATAATTTAAGTCAATTGGAAATTTAGTATTTCTAAAATATAAAAAATAATAAACAATTTAAAATAAATAATAACACCCTTGAAGTAGAAAAAAAAAATTAAAGCATAAGTTTAAAGGGTTGTTTTTGTTTTTGTTTTTACTATTTTTTTCTTATAATTATAAAGTTAGCTTAGGAGCAATTATGTATATAACTAAAAAGAAAAGGTAGGGGCATATGTGATGTTTTTTTATGTTTAAAAATATCCTTTTATTTTTTTTCTATAAGTGTTGTCATGTTCTTTGTATATTGATATAATGTGTATCATCAATAATAATTCAATTTAATATTAATAAACTTTTTATTTTTTTATTTTTCTTCTCTCTCTTCTTTTAAAAAAATTATAAGCTAATTCACTTGGTTGCTAGCATTTAATTTTATCTCTTGTTTATATATATTTGGTATCGTTTTTTTATATAAGTTTTATTTGTTTTAAATAAGTTTTATTTATTTTAAATTATATTATTTAATATTAATTTATCATATATTATATTCTTGAATATGATTCTTATTCTTTGAATTTTTAATTTTTTTTTAATTATTTTGTAAAAACTTTTATGATTTCAATTTCATTATTTAATTCAAATTGAATATATTGTATTTTTCAATCAGGTCCTATTTTAATTTGTTTCTAGTTTTTTTGTAAATGTTATTATTCTCTTTAATTTCAACTTTTAATAACAAAATTGTTTTTTTTTATATTAATGTTGATTCTCATTCTTTTTATTTTTTATTATTTTACTAAATTAATTTTGTTCTTCAATTTCACTTTTTTATTAAAAATAAAATTTATTTTTTATTTTTTTTCATTATTTTAATTGATATTTTTTTAAAAAAAATATTTTATATAGTTTATTTTTTTAATTTTATTCTTTATTCAAAATTTGATATTATATTTTTTCAAAATTGAATGTTTTATGTTCAATAATTTGAATTATAAATTTAAAAAGTTCAAACAATTTTTTTAAAGGACTTTACAATTTTTTTTAAGGTTATTTCAATTATATAATCTTAGTTAATATTTTAAGCTGGCTTAACTTTAATTAGTATAGATATAAGTTTATTATAATCAATTGTTTATATTTTATATTTTTTATCAACATCCAAGCATTATCTTTTACACAAAAAATAGTTTATTCCGTGACAAAGCATAGGCATTTATTTTTTAAAATCCTTTTAATTTGAATATGCATTGATATAATATATATTTTTTTAAAAATATTTAATATTATTATATCAAAATAATTTAAAATTTTAAAAAATTCAAAAATTTTAAAAATACTATTAGATCCCGACCAAATACCAGCTAGAGAATAAGAATACGAATATTATAGATATAAATAATAATAATATTTCAAAAATTAAATTTCAAAAATTCTCGCACAGGATACGGAATTTCTCTTTCTAAAACGCTTCCGCTCTTCCGGTCCCCCTCGTGGACCTCGCTCTTATGCCATCTCAGCTCCACCACCGCCATCGGAGCCGATCACCGCCATGCCAACCGCCAGCACCACCATCCCGATCCACGGGCTCGTGAACCTTCTCACTCGTCTGGACTCACCCGACCCGGAAACCAAGCTCAAGGCGCTTAGAGAAATAAAAAACCAGATAATTGGTAATCGCACCAAAAAGCTCTCTTTCCTCAAACTCGGCGCCGTTCCAGCTGTCGCCTCTATCCTCTCGTCCTACGCCACCGAAGCTGATTCCCAATTAGCCGATGCTGACGCCAGCATCAGCAACATTATTGTCCAGTCAGCTGCGGTTCTTGGCAGCTTCGCTTGCGGCTTCGATGCTGGCGTTCGAGCCGTCCTCGACGCCGGCTCTTTTCCTCACCTGATTCGGCTCCTCTTCAATCCTGATGAGAAAGTAATTGTGTTTTTTTTTCTTTTTTTCTTGTTGCAAGCCTTCAGATTTATTGATTGGAGATCTTATTTTGTTAGAAATGAAATTAAACCAAACCGAAACTACTTCTTTGGTGCTAATTTTTTTTTTTTGTGTGTGTGTGTGTAAATTTGTTTATAATAACGCTACAATTTCATGGAATCACTGCATCGGTAGAGTCTGTGCTTGGAATTTCTTTATAGTAATGGTTAATCTTAATTTTCTTAAAGTTGTGTTCGATTTCAGAAAGATGAAAAGGAGTGGTTAGAATTAATGTAGTTTTTTTCTCCTTACTTAAGGAGGTCGTAATTTATATTTCCAAATAGAAAGTTTTGTATCTACTTTTCTTTTTTGCAGTTAATTATGTGAACCAATTTTTTTCATTGTAATATACTTCATCCATCTGCGATTGGTTATGCATGGTTAATTCGATATTTTTCGGGAACCTTTTTTTTTGTTGTTGTAAGGTAAATGGGGTTGTTTGATCTTCAGGTGGTGGATGCAAGTGCTCGTTCACTTAGAATGATTTATCAGTCGAAATTGGCTCCAAAGTATGAGTTTGTTCAAGAGAAAAACATGGAATTCCTCATTTCTTTAATTAATAGCGAGTGTGAAAATGTTACTGGACTTGGTGCAAGTATCATTACTCATTCTTGCGAGACAAGTGCAGAGCAGAGGGCATTATGTGATGCCGGGGTTCTAAAGAAGTTAATTAGCCTCCTTGAAGGTTCTCTAAGTCAGAAAAATGCTACTTTAGTGTCCCTGGCTGCAGTCTTTAAGAACAATCCCGAAGTCATCTCTAAATTCGTGGGACTTGAAAATGAAAGAGCTGTTGAAGGCTCTTTAAGTCAGAGAGACTCTAGTTTAGAGTCGCTGGGCGCAGTTCTCAAGAACAATCCTGAATCTGTCTCGAAGTTTGTGGGGCCAGAAAGTGGAAGTGCTTTAAGCTCTATAATTGAATTAACAAAGGATAGATATGCCCGGACAAGGTTGCTTGCCTGCATGTGCCTGATTGTTATAAGAAATGCTTCTCCTAACTATCTGCAAGATGTAGGAATCAAAGCCAAATTAGTATATCTCTTACTTGAGCTTCTTGATGATCCTGGCCAAGTAGGAGATGAAGCTCCCTTTGTTTTTTCTAGTCTAGTTGCAGGAAAGGAGGATTTACAGAAATTAGCTTTTGAGGACAACGCTGTAAATAAATTTTGTAAGCAATTGCAAAAAGGTCAATTACATCCCAAGCGCCTCCAAGGCATATTGCTTGCATTGGCTGATCTATGCTCAAAGTTGGAGGGCTGCAGATTGACATTCCTGTCATTGAAGGTGTGGTATCTTGTAAAACCTTTTAATTTGCATGCTTTATTCATTTTAGCTTGCCTGTAGTGGTGTATTTATTTCATGCATGGGTCTTTAGAACAAAATAGTTTGTTTCACAAAGTTTCAACTTCTCCAACAGTGTTTACTTGGATGTCACCATGTTCTTCCTGTCTTTCCTTTGCTCAAAGATGGTCCTAAAGCATGTCAATTGATGTAGAATTTGTAAAATTGGTGGAAAAGCAACAGGAATGACCTATACAAACTCAACAGAAAATTGTTTATTAATTTTGTTTAGTGACAACAGTTGGTTTATTTATTACTAGTAAATGTAAAGGCGTCTTTGAATTGCTCATTTGTCTGAACGCTTGTCTCCTTAAGCTTTTTCTCAAACCTAGTTAAACTTCATTGATGCTGAAAGTTAAGCAATCATATCACTGATTAATTTACGTTATGCCATATTAATTCACTGTTTGGAGAAGATTTCTCTCATCTTTTTAAACACTATCCTCTCACCTCCCAATGAATTATGGGGTACTTGTATCTTCTTTTTCTGGCCTTGTGAAAGCTAGGATACATTCTTCAGTGTCCATGTTTGATGCAAAACTCTCAGTAATATGTACTTGCATTCCCTTTCATTTACAGCTCACATGAGTGATTTAATAGAAGTTAACACTGCCATCTAAAATTTCTATCACTTATCTCTGTACTTTGTGCTTTCCAGTACCAGTTCAATAGGATGCTCATCACCTCTGGCTTACATGATCAAATATCCTGTCTGTGTCATCGGGTATAGCTGGTCTGTTGGATTTATTTGTATCCCCCCTCATCTTATAAAGGCTTAAATGTATAATAATCACTTGACAGGCAGATTAGCAAAATCAGACATGAGGATTGCATTAAAAAAAAAAGTTGCATGTGGTTATTCTAACATTCCCAATTTGCAACTTCTGATATTCTCATAATTTCACAGGTTTTGAACCAAGTGATCAATGCTCTGACTCATGATTGTGCTGATGTGCGCACATCTGCATGTATTTGCTTAAGAAGTGTCACTCGCTCAATCAAGGTATGCAATATGAATGCTAAATTCATTATTTGTAAAGCTGAATGTTTACTTTTTGCTGATAATATGTCATTCAGAACTTGTGTGCAGGTTATTTCATGAATGAAATGCTTGTTATTTCCCTCATCCGGCTTTTAGATGACCCTTCAGTGTCTGTCCAGGTATATGTTATTTTTTCTTTGAGCATTGGTTGTCATAAATTCTTAAATGCATTACCTGTACCCTATTACAAAAAAAAGGGGGGGGGTGGGTGGGTGGGAGTGTGACCACAGGCTTATGATCTAGAGTCCTTCCATTAAAGTTGTGAATCCATTTTGACAGCCTGCTATACAAGCCTTTATTTTAGCTTTCAACCAACATATGAGCTATACATTTACTGAGTTTACAAATAATAATCATTTGAATGCCATCCTAAAAAGTAAGATGGATTATTACTATTCTTATTCACTGTATTTTGATGATATAAGCTTATCAATGCTAATGAATTTGCCGCCTACAACATTGCATTAAAACCCCCTTAACACACTGTTTTTCAGGTCGCTGCACTTGGTGCTATCAGTAACATAGTGGTTGATTTTAGGACTCGTAAGTCCACATTCATACAATGTGGAGGCATAAAACAGCTGGTTCAGCTAACAAAATCGATGGACTCAACTGTAAGGTTTAATGCATTATGGGCTTTGAAGAATATGATGTTTCTGGCAGATGATAGATGTAAAGAAGGGATTTTTTTAGAGCTCACTGGTTCCTTGTTAGCAAGCCTTATATGTGGTAATGATTATAGTTTCTGGTGTTTTAGTATGTTCAAGCATGATCCAGTATGACATTTGAATTTGTACTGCAGACCCTGAGCCTTGTGTTCAAGAGCAAGCTTTGGCCCTTGTTCGGAATCTTGTTGATGGATGTATAAAGTCCATTGAGTATGTGTTTGCCAAAGATGGTATTCTATTAGATGCTGTTGGAAGGCAATTACACAACGTTTCAGACGAAGTTGGAATACAGGTTAGAAGTCTCTTATACTTTTCCCTGAAAACAATTTCAGACGAAGTTGGAATACAGGTTAGAAGTCTCTTATACTTTTCCCTGAAATGTTTTCGGAAACTGTTATTGTATCATTATACTTGTTCATTCCAAAGGTTTCTTGTTCTTTTTAAAATGTCATCACTGCATCTGATTTCTCAGAAAATAAAACTGTAACTTGATGTTAAATAGAGGTTCTCTCTCCATGTCTTTAGCATTCATTATGGAAAGAAACTTCTCTTGGGGCAATCACATTTTAAAATTGATTTTCTTGCTCTGTTTGTTGAGGAAGCCTATTTATCATGGTTGTTTCATATTTTAAGGCACATCAAGAATTTTTCATTGAAGGTAGAGGCTGACAAGTTTAGAAATTGGAAGTTTCACATTGAAAATATAGACACGCATACTTAGAAATTAAACAATACAAGCTAGTGTATTGTTGAAGGATGATGAACATGCAAGGAGACAAGCAACTTGCATTCTACATGGAATTTGTTATGTATAAGAAAGTCTTGACATCATTAATAAAAACATGGCCTTATGAATATATATACCTTTCCTAATATTAGAAAGAAATCTCGGAGACACCATGGTACATTAGTTATCAAACATTATAAGTAGGTTAATTATCCAGCTTTATGATAGTGGTAACTGTCTTTTATGGTCTGTGGGTATTAATGTGTGCGGGATTGGGGCAAATCTCAGCTCTATCATCCAGATGAAGAACTTTTTGCATGTCCATGTGAAAATTGATTGTGGATATGCAAGTAAAGATGCCATTTATTAAGCTGAATAAAATGAGCTTCTAAAAGAATTTTTGATATGGCAAGAAACTTCTGACACTGCCTACCAACTCCGTGTTTGATGATCTAATTTGGTCTCTACTTTCTATCTGTCTCCTTTTTCAAATGATGAAGAGCATTGGGAAAGATGACTCTGGAAAATTGATGGTATATTATTTATCTACCATCAATATAATTAAAAATTTTATCATGCAGGGAATGTATCTTCTTGGCAATGTGGCAAGTGGAAATGAGTTTCATAAGGAAGCAGTTATGCAGCAACTTCTTGCACAAGCAGATAATGGAGCCCAATCTTTCGTGATCAAGTTCTTGCAGAGCAGTGATAGCCGGTTACGCACAGCTGCTGTCTGGGTTATAGTAAATCTCACTTTCCCTTCTTGTCCAGGTGCATTTGGTCGGCTTGTACAACTTAAGAATGCTGGCATAATATCTCAAATAAGGAACATGGTTAATGATTCCTGCCTTGATGTGAAGGTCTCTAAACTTGCACTCTGTTTTGGATCGTCCTTTTACTCATTTAAATTGTTTTTGATAATATTCTGGTGCTATATTTAACAGCTTCGTGTAAGAACAGTGATCACTCAGTCTATGACTTTTGGCGATGGCCTCACATGATCATCTGTACATCCCTTGAACCTAGCTCGAAGAGAAGAGATAAATGCAGAATGTCTTTTGGTCTTGACCTTGTTTTGTAAGATATGTCCATCATTTCTTTGGAAGGGTGAAACATTTTATGCTTCAGCAAAGGTTTGTCGTTTTTACACAAGTACACTGTTAAAAATTTGGTTTGGACTCTGATTTAAGTTAAAACTTCCAGCAAATTAGCTGGACTGAGATCAATTACTCGATTAATATTTTATCATATTGGCTTGGATATGCATACTGTATTTTTCCTCCATTCACATTTTCATTTAGTTGGTGAAGACACTAGCATCAACCATAAGTTATCATGCTTCATATTACTTAACTTCTCTTGGTGTTTCCATTAGGAGATGGTCATTGCCGTTCATCTGAGCCATATTTACCTCTAAGTTCCGTGTTTTCTTTTGTAGGTGTAATCACATTGCTTCCAGTTTTCCCAGTTAGAGCAGTGTGGTCATTGATTTGCTGATGGCAGCAGATCTCCTTCCATGGTGCCTACATTATGTATTAATTTTTAGTATGTATTCAGTGATCCTTGTAGTAGCATTCGTATCAACATCTTGATTAAACAACGTGACACCTATAGTTCCACGGAGAAATTGTATCAGGTATTTGATTCTTAGAATTGTTACAATTACATGATACTTCTTCAGCTGCAACATGTTTAGTTTCAAACCTTGCGCGGAAAGGATAGTGTATAAGCTGGATGGATTTGTGGGAACATAAACATCTTGGATGCTAAATAATAAGAATGATGATTCTGTGTTAACGCGCTAGTTTCTGAAGTTATAGTTGCCCATTGCATAATTTTCAAGCTGTCCAAGTGTAGGATCTTTCTGTAATATAGTAAAAGGAGAGTCTTTGGAACCAAAATGGTTGATATTGAACGAAAGATATACCTACGCTGACAAACATTACAGCGGGCAGAAAAGAAAAATGAGAAATAAACTTGCATCCCTTCAGCCAATCTTCTCCGTGTTTGCATCATCCGATGGCCATTTCACAGTCTCCATGAGCCGTTCACGCATCAACTCCAAGTTCTCATCAGAGATTTCTTTATGTATCTCAGCGTGATCGCATTTCTACATCATGATAACAAGGAAATACCTTTTGTCACGACATTTATGTGCTTGATTTACATTTTAGAGCAAAGGCAGCTGTTGTTACCTTAACCCATTTCCCATACAAGCGAAGGCGTGTTACCATCACTCTTTCAGCAAGGTCCTGCTTCTCCTGTCAGTAAAAAAGATGGATCCCTTCAAATGTTGTCATGATTAGCGTGCTATTTCTCTCTATCTATCTATCCTAACTAACATATCTTATTCGTTTAAATGGCCATGACAGAGTTACACTAGTTTGCCGGGAAAAAGTGGGAGAAAACACAAGAATTTTGAATCGAAATTTGGAAAAAACTACTCAAGAAGTTTCTAAGTAATCAAGGAACACATGATGGCTTATGAAGACTACCTTCCCAAGAGAGCGAATGAACCGCTTGCCATCTCCAGGCTTATTTTGTGCAACAAAACTGCCAGAATATGAAAATATGCAAACTCAGAAGGAAATAGGAATGCAACGATCGCTACTTGGAATACTCGATAGATAATCCACCATGCACTTAAAGAAAATGTTTATGTTGTCACGCATTCATCTTGCTTTAAGTTTAATGTCAACAGGCAACCTGCATCACTTGCACCTGTAGTTAGAAAATTCAGGTGCTACCTGTTGACACGAAATGCTTAACTTAAAGGTTGTCTAACTCACATCCGTTCGACTTAAAAATGAACAATTATGCGAAAAGTTGTTGGCTGGAATGGGATAATCACAGAAAAAGAAAAGGAAAACAAAGAAGAAAAAAATAAGAAAGTTACAAGGTGAAGCAATAGTTTTGGCCAAAGGAAGACTCCACTTACTTGTAAAACCATGTATATTGTGTTGGATTCATCTCGTAGAGCTGGTTAAGTACAGTCCTTACTGCTTTGTATGTGAAATAGTTGATTAATTGCTGCAGGAAGGACCATCTTGATCAGCATAAAAAGAAAATTATAAAGCACCACCATAAATACAGATATGCTAAAAATCGTTAATTTTCTTGAAATTCATGGTCAGATAACTTTTACTATGAAGAAAACAAAAACAACAAATTACAGTATATGTAGATGTTCTGTTCCAAAGAAACAACTTGAATTGATTAAAGGTATGCGAGGTATCTAGGAACCACATTTGTTAGTACCTTCGTTATTTCTTGTATTACCATCACCAATAGCTAAAATTTAAATCAAACAACGCGACAGTAACTGTACACAGACATCTCATACTTCCAGAAGCGAATCAAAGAAGGAATTCAGAGAAGTAATATACTTCATGGAAAATGCATCAGTGTACACTTATGGTTGGTTGATATGGGAGATTTAATGATATGGAATACATCAATCAGCTACCTTCAAGCGCATGGGACATTGTTGAGGGTCCCTTGATCTGTAGAGTACAGAAGGACCACAAGGTTGATCTGTTAATTTCAAAAACCACAGTTTGGAAGCCAACATGATCTCTGCAAGTTGTATCTTGCTGTTTCTCTATTTTCTGATGATCTAGTTATCATCTTCCAACTTCCCATAAATTAAAATGTATAGGAAAAAAAAACAGTTACTAGCCAAGAATATAGCTTTATGATTCATGTCATACCAACTACTAGCAATAGGAAAACGTTCATGACGCCATGGTTAGCTGATAATTTATGTAACCATGGTCTCCAAATTTAACTTGATGAATTTTCTTTAACTAGTAGGCTTTAAGACAATGTAACAGAAGCATATTCGGAACATACACATGAATTCATGATTGTTGATATCTGGATCTCGTCATCCACGGGCCTTGATAGGGGGGAAATGCTAATATGGAGCTGATAATTGCATCAAAGAACAACAACTACTTACCATTTTAACATCCTCGAAACTATCCTCATATTGCCCTCCCAACTCGTTGACAACCACTAGTCCCCGATCCTTTCTCTGTTTCCTTGAGCTCTTACTAACAATTCCTGAAATAGCTTTCGATGAGAGCCTCCAATCATGCCATGAGTCCACAAAAGAACTCCCCAACTCCAATGATCCGGGCCTTGTTAACTGCTTTCTCTTCATTGAACTCCTCTGCAAAACCAAGTCTCCACTACTCTTAAGACCATTATTAGTTGTAGGCAGCGCATCCAAGCACAAACATGGACTAGTGTGTGGGTCCACCACGGATAAAGCTCCCACCATGTCTCTCCACCAAATCTCAGCTTAAAAGACCCTTCAGAAAGAATATATTAATACCCTAATCAAAATAATGGATGAACTTGATTATTTTTTTGGGTGTTTTTCAATAAAATAAAAGATACCCAATAACAGAAGTCAAGGAAGTGCAGATGGGTATCCAATAAAATGGGAGTTACACGATTGCAGTCAAGGATTCACGAGGTGAAAGAGAATTAGGAGGGTGCTTGAAGAAAGTGAAGTATATTGGAGCAAGGAAACAGTGAAGAATGTAAAAGGTGGTTGCTTTAGACAAGTCTTAACCAGAGAAAATCTTGAGGTCCAAAATTCTCCAAGCAAGGGGCTACACATCAAAATCAAAGCATCCTTTCTTGATTTCTAGAATCTAACCTAAGTACCTGGACAGCTTTTTTTCTCTAATTTGGGAGGAATCTTGTGATTCTTTCTTGGCGTACATGAAGGTGTTGAATTCAACAAAAAAGGGCTTTGCATGGTTAAACATGTGGAGGCGAATCGCTGGAAATGGAGACCAGCGGGAGAAAAGGAGGAGCTGGACGATCACAAATGAGATTCCATTTGGATTTTGTCACGTATATGGGCGCCACAAATGCTTCCTTTTTATATATTTTTAACTAAATGAGATTAGAATTTGGATTTTCTCAAGAGTCTTGATAAAGGACGATTCTTGTTTGAATTTTAGGTATACGTATCTAAAAAAATATGTAGCGAGAAACATTTATTTTACATATACTCTCTCTCTCTCGCTCTCTCTCTTTTCCCATATCAGCTATTAAATTAATACCAATCTTTCACCTAAACTTTTTTTTATCAATTTTACCACTAAATAATTTGGTTTCTTAATTAAATCTTTTTGTAGAACAATTAATATATATATATATATATATATATATATTCCGAGATAAATCCCATGCAATTCTTTTTATTAGAATCAAAATAAGTTAAATTGAAGACCAAAATATTAAGAAAAATCATAATTTGGTGAAAAAGCAAAAGGGTATCTGCAAACAAAACGACGTCGTTAACCATATGATATGGGCAACCACCGTCATGCCAGCGGTCAGTTGCCCTAGAAGACCAAAAAAGAAAAAAACTCCTATCGGGGGTGCGGTGGGGGGCTAGACAGCTTCAGTTTCCAGCTAAAAGGATAAAAAAAAAGGCAACTCAAACAAAGAAGCAATCTCACACCTGCAGGCGAGCAAAGCACTTATTCCAAAGAATCGAAAAGGAGATGTTCTATCGAGGGTACGTGCCTGATTCTCCCAGTTTAATTCCTTTTTTTCCTCTTTAATCCAAACTCACTTTTACACGATCTCCTTCTTCTTATCTGCTTCGCTAGTTGATTCTTGTATATGGTTTTTGTTAATTCTTTTCTGCATGCCATTAATTCGTAAGTTGTCTGCTTAAATTGCTGTTAATTTTTGCTTTATATGAAGAACCCATGTTGATGTTTCTTGTTTTTTTTTTGCTTTGTTCATCTTATCTGGCTATACTTTGTTCTTGTTTGTTTAATTTGATCGTGAGCTCTTAGAAAAGCAACCATTTAGGGAGCAGGAACTGTAGCTATGCGCAATCTTTGTGTTAAGGTTTTCATGTTAATCTCTAATTTTGGAAACTTTTTCAGAAACTATTTAGTCTGTATATATGATTGGATGGCTCCTTGGCATTCCACTGATACGCTTCATTGAAATGAGGAAAGAATATGACTTAGCTCAACTTGACAGAACACCTGCAGGGCACCTACAGTCTGTTATGGTGCCACAAACCAGCCACGAGATTCTTACCTGCCTTAAGAAACTAAAGGAAGGCAGAGGGGGTGGGGGGATAACAAGAGCTTCATGCAAAAGAATCTCAACGTGCACACGTGGGATGACCAAGCCCTCCTTGATTAAATGATGAGTCAAATACGATACATGAAAATCACATCTTTCTTCGCGTTCGAAATAGATTAATGTGTAGGTGCTATCCCTATAGCTTCCTTGGTGAAACAAGAAGAAGAAGAAGAAGATATTCCTCTGGCAGTAAAGTGAATGATCTCCTATGTGTGCTTATAGATCAAATTTTTTTGCTGACTATATTGTATACATTTTTATCATGCCATGTAGTTATAAATGGTAGTTTCTATGGAATTCTTGTGTTGATTCTAGGTTCTGGTGTGCTGATTTTATGTCCCGCCTTAGAATTTTTGTTTTTATTTTTTCTTCATTGATAAAAGAATACCAACCTTTAAAGAACAAAAGTATAAATTTGTGTTTATATTCGTGAATGCAGTTAATGCTTAGTTTTGCATAATTCTGTGCATAAAGTATTGAGGAACTTCTCATGTGATCTGCTGCTTTGATGATTTTTAAATTGAAGCAGATATCCTGATGGACGTGAAATGGGTGCAAAACGTCAGAGAATAGCTGACAAGGGTCCTTCATTCTATGCAAACTCCCCTGGTTCAAGTTTTATGTATAATGCACCTCCCAATGGATATGCGAGCCAGCCACCTCCTCGTTTCCCTGTTGTCCGCCTCCGTGGTCTTCCTTTTGATTGCACAGAAACTGATGTGGCTGAGTTCTTCCATGGTCTGGACATAGTTGATGTTCTTTTTGTTCATAAGGGTGGCAAGTTCAGTGGTGAAGCTTTTTGTGTTTTGGGGTATCCTCTTCAAGTTGATTTTGCACTTCAAAAGAACAGGCAGAACATGGGCAGGAGATATGTTGAGGTTTTCCGAAGTAAGAGGCAGGATTATTACAAGACAATAGCGAATGAAGTATCAGAATCTCGTGGCTCACCACGACGAAATATCCCTAGGGCTAAATCTTATGACGATGGAAAGGACTCAGCTGAACATACAGGAGTATTACGATTGAGGGGACTGCCATTTTCAGCTAGCAAGGATGACATAATGGAATTCTTCACAGATTTTGTTTTATCAGAGGATTCGATCCATATTACAATGAATTCAGAGGGTAGGCCAACCGGGGAAGCCTTTGTGGAGTTTGCGAATGCTGAAGATTCTAAAGCAGCGATGGCCAAGGATAGGATGACTCTTGGGAGTCGTTATATAGAGCTGTTTCCCTCATCAATGGAGGAGTTGGATGAAGCAGTTTCAAGAGGCCGATGACCTGTTGCTTATATCTGGTATTTTGTACTAGAAATCTTTAACCTTGTCTTGTTTGAAATTTTTCTTTACTAGTTTTTCCCTCATAAGTTTTTTTTTTGAGCTGTTTAGGATTCCACTTATGAGTCCATGCGTATCTAGTCAGATTGTTGTTCTAATTTTGTTCATTGGTCTAGCATGCAACTTCATTGGTTTATAAAATATTTTAATATCACCTTTGAAGACTAGTTTAAACTTTAGAGGAGGATTACTAGGAAATTAGAGGTGCTATTTTGAAGGACTGATGCTATTCTTCCCAAATGTGACTGGCAATTCCAAAAACTGTGCAGGTTATGGAATTTGTTCGAAGATGGCTGTATCAATTCCATTATACATGTACGCATTTTCTTGGAACAAAATTCTTTTTTTTCTTATTGCCCGTCTTATAGTAGTGAAGAAAGACACATATCATCGTCACTGGAGAACTCATCTGTTGCCTTTACTATCATCATTGTTGCGTGTCTTAATTAATTTATGTGTTTCTTGTTACAATCTCTTTAACAAAATTGTATTTGCATTAAAAAAATAATTGTTTTTATATCTTGTTTGGTTGATGTGGATAAGACAAGATAAAATATAAAAATATCTATTTTATTTTTAATATGTATTAATGTTAAATTTACATATTTAAACAAATAATTAATTATTTTTTTACTTTAATTTATATTAAATATTAAAATTAATAATAATATAATAATTCTAGCTATAAAACTGAATTGGCATGGCATGATAACCTGGTAACTCATGTTGATAATAATGTAATAATTTTAGCTATAAAATTTGGATTGGCCGGTAATTCAGGTTGACTGTAAAGACTTAATTTGAGTTTTAAAACAACAATAATAAAAAATTATTTTTGCATGCTTTAATTAAATAATTTTGAAATTATAAGTTTTGTACAGGAATATTTTAGGGATAAAAATAGTAAATATTGTATATAGAGATATGAATTTTCGTGCCTAGTACGTTACAACAATTACTCAAGCTGGGGAACCGTATTTCATGACGTTGGTTTGCGTTTTCAAAATGACCCGGAATTTCTACACGCATAATACTGACTTTGGACTACCTGGACCTCCTAGGATCGAGATCTACACTAAAATTTCTGTTCTTTCAACTGTGCGAACTTACATCAGTTACTTTGATTTAATTGAGAGCCCCCTGACTAGATTTTAGCACGAACCCCTTTTGACTCGTGTGAGCGAAGAACTGGAGAGGATAAAATGTACATGCACAAACACAGAGGCACCACTTTTGGCTGAGCGATTCGCAGCAACAATCTGATCTGCTTTTGAGAGGTTATGAAGGACAAAGCAAAGTTTGGATTTCTAATCCAAAAGGGTACTTTCTTGATGCTAAAACCGAGTGATGTCCCTGACAGGCAAGCTGTATTGCAAACCTCCAATTAAGCTCCAAAAGATTCGCGTATTGAAGCTTGGGCAACCAGAAGAGGATGCCATGCAGAGAAGATGGCAGATATGTGGAAACAAGCTCCCTGTCCTGGCCATTTTCATCATATTCTTAGCGTCTAGGAAACTACCAGAGCCAGTTCCATATTTTGAGGGTGCAATCTCAATATAAAACCAAGCACTCACTTGTTTAAACAAATGCATGAGCAGCATAATTCGTATCTTCTTTCCCTTGTTTAATCGATCTATCCATATCTTGAATGTTGATAGTATTGAGTCTTCAAATCCTTTAGAACAGTATGAAACCAAGAAGCTGGTTTTTAAAAAACCTTAGGAATTGGAGGTGACAATCATATCTAGCTACAGAGCTTTGATTGTTTGGATTGTTTTCATCAGATTCTCACCGTGCTATTTCTTGTGAGAAAACTTGTATTTTCACTGCCAGGACTATTTTTGAGAAGCACAATTCTGCTTGTCCATTTCACTGCTATATTACTCAGCCTGATTCTGCGTTTTGTATTCATGTGCAGAAATCAGGACAGAAAGCAGAAACAATAACATGCAGACTGACATAGGGTTCTATTAAATAAGTAGTTGTATTCGTGCATGATCTGTATATACAAACAGAGATTTGACTCCACAACGTTCTTAATCAATCAGCTAATTATGCTTGGTCAAACAAGCAAAACTTTCTTATTATATTACACTAAATAGATATACAGATAAATTGATCATACAGCAACACTCCATCCTTAACATTTATATAGATGGAAACTGAATACATCTCTATCAACTGATCTATGGGAAACTCGTTTAGGATTTGAACGTGGAGACCTTGAACTGGATTAATCTTCTCTTTTATCGTCATAAGAGAAATAAATTAAGACAGTTCTGTTAAACAAAACACGGATAAGTAAGAACTTGAAATCAAACGAAACTCAATTTGACCCTTGTGGTGATTTAAGATAAGTTCAAGCATCATTTGTTTCGTTCTACTACCAACAACAAAAAAAGGGTAAATTGTTTGGTTCAATAAACAGTAATGGCATGAAGTTTTGAAAATGGAAACCATTCCCCTGAAGAAGACAGTCTGAAAATGTTTTTAAAGCAAGGCGCCAAGAAAAGAGAGAATCAGTGAATATAAAAAAGGTCTAACCCAGGCCATTGACTAATTTGTTTTTATGTTATAGTTTTTTTTAGTATTTATTTTTTATATTTAAAGTATTTTTCATATGAAAATACATTAATATAATTTTTTAGAAAAATTATTTTTGAAATCAACAAATTAAAATAATTTAAAAACATTAAAAAAATAATTTTATATAAAAAAATCAAATTTTAAACAAACAGTATTTTGATCAAAATGTCAAACACCCTTTTAGCTAAGATCTTGCTATGTTAGAGCTGTCACCCCCTTCATTCCATCCTCTCTTCGCTCCTGCTCGTAAAAAAATGTTTAAGAATAGGTGTTAGTTTTTTGAAAGTGTTTTTGATTTGGATATATATTAAAGTAATATTTTTTAAAATATATATTTTTGACATAGTACATCAAATTAATTAAAAATATTAAAAAATAATAATAAAATAATAATAAAATTTAGTAAAATGATGGAACACCCAATACGATACCTGAATATTCATAATTTATTGAAGCTGAAAGGTATACAGTAGGAGGAGGTAAAGTGCCTGTAAATAAACTAAATTCAGGATAGACAGCAACTTCTCATGTTTGAAGAGGGAATTTGGAAGGTGGGTAGTGTTTTTCATTTTAAAATATATTAAAATAATATTTATTAATTTTAAAAAAATTAATTTTAATATTAATATATCAAATAATATGAAAATATTAAAAATATATTAATTTAAAATAAAAAAATATTTTTCAATCTGAGTGTCAGACACGGCCTAGCAAGCAGTCATGCCCTGGTTGTCCCTGTAGTTAAGCAATCCTAGGATGCCAAACAAGTATTCAACAGATGAAGGCTTGAGAGCCTGTCAAACTATTTAATTATGAATGTGAACAAACAAGCTCCTTTTTGTGTCTGAAATGTGACTACGCAAGCCTGACATCGCCTAAGACCTGAGAGATAAAAAATAGAAAAAGCAATTATTTTTATATTGGGATGCAAGCAATTATTGCTTAGAAGCACTACGTTAAAATATGATTTTATCATTGTTAAATGGCTTGTAAACGATAAAGGGTTCCTTCACAAGTTATTTTAGTTGTTTTTTAAATAAATTTTTTTATATATAAAATATATGTTAATAATGTTTTTTAATAAAAAAATAAAAAATTTAATTTTTTAAAAAAATATTTTTGAAATACATAAATAAATAGATTTGAAATTTTACTGAATTTTCTTAGTTTTATCATGGTTAAAAAAGCATTTCAGTCTAGTTAAGTTATTAAATAAAATTTTAAAATATAATTTATATTATTTTTTAATATATCTTTTTAAATAAAAAATATTTAAATTTAAAATTTACACATATTCACAATATTTGTATTTATTTTTTATTAAATAAATAAAAATAGTGAGATTTGAACTTGAAACTACTCTGACTATATTAAAAAATTATTTTAATTTAATAATTTAAATTATTAAATAAAATCTTAAAATATAATTTATATTATTTTTAAAATATTGCAAACAGAGTACATACTGATTTTATTTTTTAAAAAAATAAAAATAAAAATCAATCTTAAACGTAAAAGATTACAGAGTGGAATATTTAAGCCTTAACACTAAAAAAGCTTAATAGAACACCGTGATTATCACTAAAGTTTTTTTAAAAAGGAATTAAATATCCTTTTGTGATAAAAAGAAAAATAAATCTAAAACAGATCTTAATCACCTGCTAAGTGTTTGGGGTCATGGGCAAGCCTGCCCAAATCCCTAGACTCGTGAAATTTTGAAATGAGAACACTCCCTCAATCTCTAAACTCGGGCAACGGGCAGGATGACCGAACCCTAATCACACTTGCAGAGAGAATATAAATCCTTGATTGCTTCGAAGGGTTAAACCCCTCGCTCGTCCTCTCCCTGCAGTCTCTCTAGGGTTTTGACATGAGCTTTTAATTAGTCTTACACGCTGAATTTTGAGGTACTGTTTTCTTTTTGTGGCTAGGTTTCTCAACATAGAGTAAGTCCCTGGCGTTTCATTGCGTGAAGGTTGGTGTTTTTCTTTTCATTAATTACAGTCAAGCGGTACCTGTTTTAGGCTTGTCTGATCATTGAAACTAGGTTTAGAAATCTAAATCTCCATTTGGGTTTTGAAGGATTGAGCAAGGCAGTGATCTCCATATCTAGGTGGGGTTCTTATGAATCTCGTAGAAGAAGCAGACTAGCAGTAGTTGTCGTGATCTTGAAAAGGTTGTTTCAAAAGAGATGGTAATGCACTCGGCTTTTTATCACTTTTCAGTCAAATTTAGTTTGCTTTAAAGTGCCACCACTTCAACAGGTTAATTTTCTAGCACTCATATTTTGTGTCCAGGGCTTTCACCTATAACGGGCAAGTAAAGTTCTTCTTAGTTCTGTTCTTGCCAGTTTTAGTATATCGATCTGTCTTTCTACTTCAACCACACATGCATCCCTATCAGTTTGCCACGCACGTCTAGATCGTAGACACCACAGTTCTTGTACTCCTCTCAAATATGGCTCCGACTGGCAGAAAAAGAGCAAGAGCGAAAACAAGAACAAGAACAACGAGACAAACCCAGTATAAAAGAGCGGTTGTGAAGCCGAAGAGCATTAAAGAGGCATCAACAATTGATCAGGATTTTCCTTCTAACTCTTCCACAAGCTGCGATGACTGTTCAAGGATCGATGGCTTAGATTTCGAGGGTGTTGACATCTCCACGAGTGCATGCTCTACTCCAAAAGCTGAGAGATTTCGGATACCAGAGATTCAAACATGCCCGCCAGCGCCGAGGAAGCAAAGGATGATTTCGATTTGCTCTTTGCGGAGGAGACCAATTGCTTTCTTTGCTCCTCCAGATTTAGAGCTCTTCTTCGTCTACGCACTTCAAGTCTGAAATGTTTGCTCATATCGTATGATCAAGATCATTTGAATAATTTTAAGAGGTGATCCCTAGTGTTTATTACTTTCATTTAGTCACAGATAGCCTGTTCTTTTCAATTTTATGGTTGAAGTATAGTGTGATAGTTTGTTAATTAGCTTTACCTCCTCCATCTCTTGGGTTTTCTATCGGTAGGGTATACTAATACGCTAAATTTAGCTGGGGCTGTCCAGCTAAATTTAGTCTCTTCAGTTTTTCTTAGGTGTGTTGCTGACTTTAGAAGCTTGGAGAGTGCAATGTAATGGCTTGATTAAGGTTCTGAGTGTGATTTTATTGTGGAATTATCAGCTTTTTACTGGTTTAGTCAACTTGGGAATGTAAGAACATGCCATCTGCTTTATGTTCAAAGCCCCGATCCCCTCTTTTTAACTTTTTTTTTTCTAATGTAATTACTGCAAACAGATCAACGGTTCATCCGTCAATCAATCAGCTGGTTGTACAGAATAACTTGAAAAGAAGTCCGTTCTTCCACCTTCAGTAGTTGAATATTTATGGTTCCCAAGCACCCTTTATTGTCGTTGTTGTTAATTTGTCGCTGTGGGTTCCCCCTAACACTCCACTAATTATATTGACCACTACTGATTGTCTAATGTAATTACTGGTAATTAAACTCCATTGATTAATGGCTACAGCTCTAATATACTTCAGGGTCCACCAAATACTTAATTGTTGATATACACCTCCTTCTCAAGTGAAGCAACCTTCTCTTTTGGATCGCAACAACAAGGTAACTTCTTACCTTCTTTTTAGGGGAAGCTGCAATAACACAAGTATATCCTGCACGGGGAAAAAAAACATCACACAAAGGTTATTCAAGAATGTGGTGGGCGTAAGCTCGCCCGCACATTCTGAATTATTAAAAAAAAAATATATCAAAATAATTTAAAATTTTTTTACTTTACAAAAATCTCAAATAAAAATTAATTCTCAAAAATCATTATTCCAGACATGCTACCAAACAAGAAGAAACACACTACAATACCTAATATAAACTCATTCTTTAGAGTATGTTTATTGTTGTGTTTTAAAAATATTTTTAAAAATTTTAATTTTTTTTATTTTTTCTTTACTTCAAATTAAATTTTTAATATATTAATATCAAAAATAATATTTAAAAAATAAAAAAATTATTATATTTCTAAATAAAACTCACTTTACAAAATAATCATCAGTACACAACCAAACATCCCCTGGATTACCTAATGGGAACGCAAAAGTGATTGAAGGGTGTTGTTTCTTTTCACGTTATCATAATGGTGGGATCGGGTTGTCAGATTGGAGAGTGTCTGTGTGTCACAGCTGAGCTGAGCTGAGCACAGCATCCATAAGAGAATCCAATGAAGTAGACTCGTGCGGGTGGTTGTGATAATTGTCATCGTAGAGAATCTCAAGAAATTAATTTCTCTTTGTTTTTTCCTTAGTCAACTTTTTTATTCCATATAAAAATTGATTTGGGCAGCTGCATTTATTATGGCTCCACGAAACTTCAATTATTTCCTTTCTCATTGTTTTTATTCCGTTCATGAATTGCAACACCATCAATCGTCTTCTCTTCTCTATTAAACTTGTAATCATAGATATATCATGCTCTAACAATTAACGAATGTTCATGGAATTACAGGGAAATCATTTCTTACTTGCAGGGAATTACTTGTAATCATAGATATTTTATTTGTTTTAAGAAATACATACGGTGGATCAGTGTAAGAAATAACTTATCTGTATACTCAATTTTTGTACCAAAAGATAACCAGGAAGCCAATTTAAAGGTTAAATAAGAGGTAAGGTTGGCAGGGCCAAGTTATCATCATCATCTTGCTGGTCTAGCAGACTTAATCTGTAAACAATCTAATTCTCTATCTGTTTTCATATTATTTAATTGCAAGTCTTTAGAAGCAAGTAATATGATTCTCGTTTATTTTATTATTATTTTCAGATATATATTAGTGAGGATTTCCTGCCATTACATCATTAACTAAACAGTTCTGTCGATATCTTTTCATGTATGTTGATGATATGTCGATCGGTTTCAAAGCCATGGCCAAGATGAACCTTTCGTTCCAGAGTATATGTAATTTCTTCCTGTTTTTCTTTTCAAAACCAGTGCATGCTCCATGGATAGGTCTGCAGAAGGCGTGATGGGTATGATCACTTGCCTTAGATCCATGGCATGATGATGATGAGAGGACTTAGAAAAGAGGTTGGTGGGCAAAGCTTTCGCATTGAGTATGAGCAGATGTTGGAGCTTTTGAGGATAAACAATAGCCAGAAGGAATATGTGAAGGACGGTTTGCATTCATTAGAAGCCCACCTCTTCTTTAAATGATAGGTTCCCTTTCACTTTGAGAAACCCTTTCCACATTACCGTGGTCCCTTCTTTGTTCGGCAGCATGATGATACCTCCATATTCTTCCATGTTCGAGTTAGGATTCATGGGCATATTTCTATATATTAATTCTTCCGAACATGATAGTGGTCTCTCTGGATTAACTTTGACCATCTGCACCGGCCCCGGATATTTATGAACACGTAGCTCGTACACGTTGTAGCAAGCACACATATCCTTCTTCATGCATGGTTTTATGGCTGGATTGTCCCTCGCATTAATTTCATCTTCGCGAGTTGATCTAATTAACAAATTAATTCGTTCCTTGAGGTTAATTTCCCCTGTGGCAAGGATTAGCGTACCAAGAACAAAGATAAATAGTGTCTTATCAACGGATAAATCCTCACTCTTTTTTTTTTTCTTTTTTTTGATAGCTAGAGCTCCACCATTTACCCCTTAAATGTCTACATGATTGACCAATCCTCAATCATTTGATGGGCACAATTATCGGGGAGAATTTACATCTTTGCTTGGAAGGAGAGCCTAAGGAAGCATCATATGATCTCTTAATTGTCAATAATTAATACCCCAGCAACCTGGAGAGCCATCGCCACAAGAAGAGGAGAAAAGGGTGCTAATTGTGACGGAAGAATTAATCGCTATATATTTATTTTGCGATGAACTTGGATGGATATTTAATGTCGGGTGATACTGGAGATATTTAATTTTAAATAAAATTTGTTTTTTACTGGCTAATGTGAAATTCGTTATATGTAAAAAAAATTCAAATCATGAAATATGAGTAGTTTGACATTTAATGATACGAGGTTAGCTATAGAATGTATTAACTAATAAATTAAATCAATATCATCACATCATTTAGTAAAATGTTTTTTTTTAAATAAGTATATCTAACAAATTGGCTCGCTTCCATTTGCAAACAAAAATATATACTTGGAGCATCACGAGGCGGTTCAAAGCTTGGCATGTTTTTGGCTCCCTTCGCTTATATAAAGGGAAATTATGGAAGCAATTAAGTTGGAATTTTTTATTTATTTTTTCACACAAAACATGTAAATCATGTACGTACTGAGTAGCTAATGTATTATATATATATACCAATTAATTCATAGAAGCAATAATTGCAAGATAAAAGGAGAAGATGACGACATTGGAATGAGGAGTGACAAAATGGATTGATTGAATTGTCTTTTGAATTAGCCAAACTGTTAAGAGATGGATTGACGTGCTTGTCTGTCTCCTAAAGCTGGATTGGATTGGAGGTGTTCCTTCTTAAACTCCAGTTATATCACTTTCACTTTTTATTACTATCAGACTTGAGGAATTGTTTTAAAACGTGGGTGTCGGCTGCTGCTGCTGTGTTTGTTTTTTCATTTAAATAGTATTTTTAAAACTATTTTGAATTATTTTTTTATAATTTTAGATTGTTTTGATTGATTGATATAAAAAATTTAATTAAAAAATATTATTTTAATATATTTTCAAATAAAAATAACACTTTAAAAAATAATAATTAATACAGTTTCAAACATCAACCAAAAACATCAATCACAATCACATTCCTATTTTTGCATTGTTACATGTTTTCTAGGATTCGATGTTTTCTCCTTCTTTCACGATGGAAACGATAATAGACACGTTTATTGATAGTTTTTACTTTTTTTTATTGCACGAGATTCTATTTTACATTGTGATTAAATTGTTTTTTAATTTTAAATTAATTTTTATATATTTTGTATGTATTGATATTAAAAATAAATCTTAAAAAATAAAAAATAAAATTAATGTACTAAAAAAACATTTTAAAAATTAATAGTAGGCTACAAAACAAACCCTAACACCCTTGCTGAATAGCAGCTGATATTCACGAACCTAAAGCTCATTACCATCAATCGGGTTTATCTAATAGCCGATAATTCACACGTAATTAATAGAAATTATATTTTTCTTTTCTTTTTTAAAAAATTAAATACTTTGTTAGCGTGTTCCAGGACGCATTTAGAACAATCCAATGGCATCTCATGGTTAATTTGGGGGACCAAGAAGGTCTGAGAAATTTATGTTTAAACTACATATTATGATCAAATCCTTTGCTTTTTTAGCTTTATTTCTTAACTTTTGAGTTTAAATTTCTAAACAATATTTTACTAAATAACTTTTGAAGAGAATATTAATCTAGAAGGATAGATTTTTTTATGGTATAGAATATTGCAAATCAATCTACACGTCAATACATTCTCTCTTTTGTATAATTTTAAGAATACAATTTTTATATCAATATATATGGTATATTTAGAAGAATAACTTCTTTTATTTTGAATATTAATTTCAAGATTCAAACATAACAAGTCAAAGAAATTATCCAAGAGTTTATCCAGAAGGAATCCAATGCTTTGCTTGAAAGTGTTAATTAATTTTTTTGTGTTTTTATATTGTTTTAATGTGTAAATATCAAGAAAAAATTAAAAAAATAATATTATTATTATTTCAATATATTTCTAAATAAAAAATACTTTAAAAAATAATTACTACTAAAATATCAAACTTAAGGAATTGTTTTAAAACGTGGGTGTCGTTGGTGCTATGTTCTTTTTTGCATTTAAATAATATTTTTAAAATTTTAAATTATTTTAAACTATTTTTTTATGATTTTAGATTATTTTGATGAGTTGATATAAAAAAATTAATTAAAAAATATCATTTCGATATATTTTTAAATAAAAATAATATTTTAAAAAATAATTATTAATACAATTTCAAACATCAACTAAAAACATCAATCATAATCATGTTTTTATTTTTGCATTGTTACATATTTTCTAGGATTTGAGGTTTCCTCTCTTTTCTATTAAAACGATAATAAACACTTTCATTAATAGTTTTTATTTTTTTATTTATTGCACGGGATTCTGTTTTACATTATGATTCAGCTATTTTTTTAATTTTAAATTAATTTTTTAATTTTTTATTATTTTTAATGTGTTGATATTAAAAATAAATTTTTAAAAATAAAAAAAAATATTTTAATACATTAAATAAAATATTTTTAAAATCAATACCTAGCCCATAAACAAACCCTAACCTCCGTCGCTGAATAGCAGCAGATATTCATGAACCTAAAGCCCATTATCATCAATTGGGTTTATCTAATAGCCGACAATTCACGCGTAACTAATAAAAATTATATTTTTCTTTTTTTTCTAAATTAAATACTTCATTAGCGTGTTCTATGACACCTTCAGAACAATCTAATGGCGTCTCATAGTTTGGTGGACCTCGAAGGTTTGAGATATTTATGTTTAAACTACACATTATGATCAAATCCTTTGCTTTTAATGATTAAGAACGTGAGCTTTATATTTTAACTTCTTAAGTTTTAATTTCTAAACAATTTTTTTAAAAAAAATTAATACATCAAATTAATATAAAAAATATAAATTTCAAGATTATTTAAAAAACAATTTAATATTAACTAACACTAGCCTAATACCATCTTGATGATAAACAAGAATAAATCATGCAAACAGGAGTAGAAAAAACTAAAACGACATTGATAGATTTTGCAAGAAATAATTGAAGAGAATATTAATCTAGAAGGATAGATTTTTTTTTATGGTATAGAATATTGCAAATCAATCCACACGTCAATACATTCTCTCTTTTGTATAATTTTAATAATATATTTAACAATATCAATATGGTATATTTAGAATAATTTCTTTAATTTTGAATATTAATTTTAAGATTCAAACTTAATAAGTTGAAGAAATTATCCAAGAGTTTATCTGGAAGGAATCCAATGCTTTGCCTGAAAACGTTATATTAAAAGATTTATCAAATATTAAAGGTGGTATTGTGTTCGAGTTTGTTTTCGAGTTTAAAAAAATTAATTTTATTTATTTTTTTATTTATTTTAAATTATTTTTTATATGTTTTTATATTATTTCAATACATTTCTAAATAAAAACTAATAAGCTCAAAAGCCTCTAAAATCCATGATCGGCGAGAAGGTCAAGTTTTTATAAAACAATACTGGTTTTTACTCTTCTATCAGTTATGTGACCACAAAAAATAATATTTTTATGGATTAACTGCTATAATTACCGGCAAGGAAAGAAAAAGATTATAATAATAACATGCTGGAATTATATAGCTAATGTTTATAATCTATTACTGCATAAGAATTAAAGATCAAAGGCATAAACTAGCTAGGATCTCTTTTTTACTCTTTTACACACAAACGACATGCATATATAGATGCAGAATCACATGCTCTAAAGTCTTTTTTACTCTTTTACACACAAACGACATGCATGTATAGATGCAGAATCACAAACTCTAAAAAGCTCATTTGCAAAAATACTCGAATTTGGATCTATGGGATGCTTTTATCTGGCCTGGCCTGTACCATAAAAAAAAAAAAAAAAAACCCTCTGGTGAAAGCTCGATTCAGGAGGGAGGAGCAAGATTTTGCTGGTCGGGAGAAGAAAGGCTGGACTAGATTTCAGACAGAGCTTGTGGAAGGCTTAAGAAAGTAACTATGGCCCTATTTTTCTGGTCCAGATTCCTGGAAAGGGAAAGCTCTGCCCTATTCATGATGCTGAGTTGATAGCTCTGAAATTCAAAACGAACAAGACAGAAATATATTAATCCAAATACCTTCATTTATTCGATTAATTTTTATTTTTTTTATTTTTTTCATGGCCAGAGAGCATCACAACCAGCTATAAAACTTATTCAAAATTGAAGTGTTCATGTATTTTTAGACCTTCGTTAATTTATTTTTAAAAAAAAAAATATTGGCTGGTGGAAACTTTATGTGAACACGCACAGGAAGGAAAGGGATGGGTGTGGAATAGCAAAGTTCACTTCCATTTCTCTGATGTAATTAATGGACCAAGACTTTGCCGTTTTGGCGTTTTCTGTAAAGCCAGTGAGGTTTTTTAAAAGTTATTATGAGCTTGACTAGTATCGACAGTTTGACTCGGTCAAGCTTTCGTTAGCCTCTTCCTCCCCACCGCGCTCGGTCACTGTCTTAGCTTTTATGCTAAAATATGTTAAAAAAATAAATTAAATATATTATTTCTATATATTTTCAAACAAAAATTGTTCTGAAAAATTATTATTATTACTATATGTTAAATAATTGTTTATCTAATTCTAAAAATAAAAGTTTTTGTTCTATAAAAAGATATGCATGCCGTCCCAAAAAATGCATCAAAAATCATGATAATATAACACGTATCTCAGTTTCTGTTATAATAGTAAATTAAAAACTAAAATTAAGAAAACCAGAAAAAAGACAATTGTTTTACTATTCACGTGTACTGTTTATACACAATTCAATATACTGTTTGAGGGGTAGGTTTCATGTACCTTGTAGTTTTCAAATTTTATATTTTCTCCATGGAACTTTATTTCCTTGGCATCTAAGTCGCTAGTAGTTGCGAAAGAAGATAGAAACACACCAAAAAGCAAGATGATAGAAAAATTTGGTTATCTGATCAAAATAAATATTGTTTTTGGTTAGATTTTATTTGTTTTTATATTAAAAAAAAATATATTTTTATTTTAAATTATTTAAAAAATAATCATAATTATACTCCCAAATAATCTATAAAGATAGGAGTTAAGCATCTTAAATTTCGCTTGAACAATTTATTGAAATTCAAAAAGTGTTTTGATTTGATTTTAGAGTTTGTGGTGGGGTTATGGAAATTCTTAGGTTTTTTCTTTTAAATGTTTTTAAATAAAAATAAATTTTAATTTTAATTTTAAGAATATAAAACTTGTATGCTAATTTTCTGGTCATAAAATATGGCTGGAAATTGCTTTAATAAAGGAAACATCGTCTGTCTAAAATAGATAACGTGTTGTCCGGTGCCTTCTTTTTTCAAAGCTAGGCTTGCGACCCTAGCCTGCAAAACCTATACAAACCTAGGCTTCTTGTTCCTGATGTCCCAAGCCAGGACGGGCATGGTCTGTCCTTTAAGCTGCATATCTAGTCTTAATTCTCTTAGTTCTTTTTTTTTTAAATTGTTTAATTGCTTTGTATTTTAAAATAAAATAATTATAATAATATCTTAGAAATCACACGGTGATTCCGTGCTTTTTAAATAAAACTAGCAATTAATCATGATTAGTTTAGTTTTTTTAGATTGCCGTGTGTATGTTTAGGTCAGTTTATTTATATAACGATTAATTCTATGAATTTTAAAATTAATGATTATATAAATTTTTAATAAATATTATATAAATAATTAAAAACTTAAACCTAAAATGATAGAAAAAATAAATTTTTTAATTTTAAATTTTTACCATTTGATTACCATATAAATAATTAATTATTTATAACTAGTTGATTATATAAAAAGTTTTTTTTCAAGACAAATTGTTTATGAATATTCATTGAGGATTAAATATTTATTTTATTATTTTTACAATAAAAGTTTTATATTTTTTTTAAATTAATTATTCTTTTATTTTCACATATAATTGTATCAGAATTATCAAGACATTAGTTTTTTGTTTTTATTTAAAATATTTTATATCATGATAAATGCTTATTTAAAAGATCATGTTATTAATAAAATATGTATGTTCTATGTCAAAATAAAAAACGAAAGACAAGAGTTTTAATGAAAGAAATATTTTTTTCCTTTCAGATTTAAATAATTAAAGATACATTTTGAAAATCAACTTCTACGTCCTATGAGTATATAAATAAATAATTAATTATACATGTACAGACATAGCAAGGCTAAAGACACCATCCACCATTTTTTTTTTATTATATAAATATTTGGACTAGTTTATGGATGCTTTAACTAATTATATATATATATATATATATATATATATATATATTAATATGAATATTCATGCATATCTTAAATAATTTTATAAATTTTAAAATTAATGATTATATGAATTTTTAATAATATTGAAATTTATAAGATTTAAATTCAAAAACTGTCTAATTAAAGCATTCTTAACTATATATATATATATATATATATATATATATATATATATATATATATATATATATTTACATGGGTGTCCGGATTAGCTTGCGTATATTACGACTAATCTCACGGTCCACTGAACACCCTACAAATTTAATAGACATGTAAAGCACCGCGAGGATGATAAACATATACATGAAGACTCAAACTCAGATGCAGTGAAAGGAGACCCCCGGTCCATATATATATATGTGGAGATGTCCGGGTCAGCTTGCACGCATCACGACTAATCTTCACGGTCCACTGAATACCCTGTAAATTCAGTAAGCATTTAAGACATCACAGAGATTACAGAAGTGCACGTCAAGACTCGAATTCATAACAATGAAAGAAGATAAGCTTTTTGCACCGCTAGGCCAAGCGCTAGAATGCAACGCTCCATATATATATATATATTTTATTTACGTGGGGTGTTACGGTCAGTTTGTGTGCACCATGATTAATTCCCACAGTCCATTAAATACCCTACAAATTTAGTAGGCATGTAAAATACACGGAAATGACAAATATGTATACCAAAACTTAAACTCAGATACAATTAAAAAAACCAAACTCCTTACATCACTAGGTCAAAAATTGAAATGCAACGCTCCATGTATTTTTCATTGCCTGTGAGGTGGCTAGCCTCACCCATCAGCAACGCTCGCATGTTTGCCTCGGCTAGCAGTGAACTTGATTTTCCTAATGGGGCTTAGGTGCCAACCTAGTAACTACAATCAAATATTATTAATTAATTTCCTTGAGAGTGGTTTACTAATCAATTTGTTTTCGGTATGGGTGTTAGAAAGTCAAATGCCACGTGGCTGAACATCGTCTGTCCTAGTCCTGCTATTGTGGCCCCCACAGTTTGGGCCACGGGTTTCTCGTAACTTGCCCGTCAAGTGCGTGTCAAGTGTGACTTTGAAGTCTTTTTTTATTATTTTGCTTGGCAGCCTCGTAACCTGACAAATCGCTACCGACATGCACTCCACTTACCGGCTGGGAACCTGCTATCACCGGTTCTCAAACCCCTTGATAACCTTTGAATTTCAAAAATATCTATTAGTGTCGAGTTAAAAATAGAAAAGAAAATAAAAAAAAAACTGAGGTGTTAGTTTGACTGTTTATTTATGTATTTTTAAAATTATTTTTAAAAACTTATTTTTTTATTTTTTTACTTTAAATTAATATATTTTTAGTTTTTTAAAATTATTTTAATATACTGATATCAAAAATAATTTTTAAAAAATAAAAAAATTATTAACATATATTTTAACATAAAATATTATTTGAAAAACAACTATAATTATAGCATCAAACAATCTTTTATATTATATTTACTACATAATATGGAATTTTTTATTTTGTATAAATTTAAATTTAAATTTTTGATTAAAAAAATTATATATATACTTAGAATTTGTATAATGCACTTAATTTTTCCTCTGTTATTAGATTCTTAAGTTTTCATTCATTAAATTGATGTTATTTTGTCAACTAAATTTTCTGAATATTATATCAATACTCATAACAAATTACACTTAAATAATATTCATAGAATGAATAGAAATTATATAGAATTGTAAATATGGCATGTAATCTCTCTTGGAATGCTAATAAGCACATATGGTCTAACTGTTTTGATATCTGACTTAAAAGGTTGACATTGTTTTTTATAGTCTTAGTAAATAGAACATTTTTGTATTAGTTTTTCTATTATCAAGATCAAGTTTATTTAAAATTAAATCTCAAGTACGTCATTGGATACGAATATTTCAAAATTCATTACGTGATGGAATGAGAATTGTTTAAATAATAAATAATTATATATTCCTATTAATATTATATTTTTAAAAGCAATTCATTACGTGATGGAATGAGAATTGTTTAAATAATAAATAATTATATATTCATGTTAATATTATAATTTTTAAAGCTCATGTAGTGGATGGTCGGTAATAAAAAGTTTAACACCTACCAAAAAAAAATTTCCGGTGGGGTTTAGAGAACTTTTAATAATAAAATTAATTATTTTTAGTAAAATATTACAATAAATGAGAAAAGGATTTTTAAATTTCAAAAACAAGAACATTTTTTCTTGTTTTACTGTGATAAATATTTCAAGAATTCAAATATAAATATTTAAAAAATAAAATTTAGTAATTTTATATTTAAATAGCTCATGAGGTATTTATAGTAACTAAAACTAGTTTTATTGACGATAAAATGTGGTTGGAAAGTCATTTCCTCATGTTAGCCGTGATAATAAATAAATATTTTTCATACAACATTCAATAAGGGATAAAAATCTCTTATACTATATTAACAAAAGATAAATATCTATTGCACAATATTAATATCAATGAAGATATAGTAGACTCTTAAAATACTTGCATATATCTAAAGATATAAAGATAATTATTTATAACATTGACATTTTATGCTAAAAATCATGAAAATAAACAAACAAAATCTCATCGGCATGTAATGGTGGACCAAGCACGATACCAAGTCCTTGAGCATCGGCTATGATAACTTGTTATACTTGTATTTGTCTAGGTTCGGCATATAAATAAACTTAGGGATGATGGATTTAAACCAAACTCATGTTTACTTAGATTTACCATGCAGTTAAATCTAAAAATGTTGGGTCTAGTAGCTCATTAGATTCATATGTATTTGACTTCATCATTTAGCTAAATCTAATAATATTATATATGATATTTTATCAGATTCATGTGTACTTAGATTAGATGTGTAACTGAATTTAAAAATATTAGGTATGATAACTCGTCAAATTCATATATACTTAAACTCGGTGTGTAGTTAAACATAAAAATATTGGATTTGTCAGCTTATTAAATTTATATTTATTTGGACTTAATTTATAGATTTTTTAGAGATATCGGATCCATTAAGCATCTAAATTACACCTCAGAGGTGGACTTTAGTGATAAAAACATTGATTTTCCATCTTGTTTTAACGGGCTTTAATCGTATTAACACAAAACTATTTTATTCGTCAATTAAAAGATAGCAAGGATTTCACCTGTAGGTTTGTTTCCCTCTCCTTTAAGATCATGGCAAGCATAAATATAATTTCGGGTCGTGAAGGAAAAATTAACGCAGGCCGTGAGAGTTTGGAAATTAAGGACTCGTGAGAAAAAAAATATTGAAAAGCCAGACAAAAAATATTTTATAAAGTCAAGAATGTGCGTTCAGGGTGTTTTGAAAGTTGTTTGTTGAAAAGTTTATAATAGGAGTTTTTTACTTCTAAATTGGTTTCAAACTTTGTTTTTTCTATTAAAAATTAATGGTACTTATTACTACAATTATAGTCATTATTATATAATTATAGTCATCACCAAATCTAATGACACTATCAGACAAAATATTAATAGTATTCACAACAATATTAATAATATCAATCCTTACTGCTTTGTCCATGCTAGAAAAAAAAAACAATTGGTTTTTGTCAGGGGACTTCCGTATTCATGTGAACAATAGATTTTCTCTTTTTATTTTTAAAATATGCATTTTTTATTGTTTATTTTTTATCCTTTTGTTTACATTTTTTTACTGGATTTTTTTATTACTTAATTGGATAAAATTAAGTTTTAAATTCTATTGAAAACAACATATTTAAAGAAAGAGAACTCATATAAAACACAAAAAAATACATTGCCACTCTAGAATTCATGTCAAATTTAATTTTGATCTCTAAGTTTATTTTATTTATTTTATAATCTCTAAATTAAAAAGAAAAGAGAAAAAAACTTATTAGATAACAACAAGAAAAGAAAGGGTTGTCAGCTGTCCACAGTTTGATTATCAAAAATGAAAATTTTCTTGCCTATAAACTCGTTCTCTCAAGAGGAGTTCATTTGATTAGTTTTTCCCTCTAAAAATAGTAGCAATGACAAATCAGGTCTAGTTTGGATTTTTAACTTCATTTAATTTCTCTATTTTTCCAAGTGATTTTAGTGGGGTTTGCTGGTTTTATAATTTTTAAGTGAAAATAAATTTTTAAAATAAAATTTTAGAACCATCTTTCTATTCATGGGAAACAGTATGTGAAGAGTCGTTTATAATAACATGTGATGTGTTACTTATATATATTTTTAAAAAATAATTAAGATAGATAAATAAACTTTTTAAAATATATATAAAAAATATGAATGGCTAGGGAGAATGAACATGCTACAAGCCTGCATGTCTATGCTTTATTTAAACTTCTAGGTCTGTTAAGTCATTTAGACCAATGTAACTGGGTTGTTTTTAAATTTATTTTTTTTAATTTGATTTTTTAATATTGGGTTTTTATTGATTTTTTTTCAATTTTATCTTTAAATGTTTTATTAATTTTTAATTGGTTTTTATGATTTGTTTCAGTTTATTTAATATAAAATTATTGTAATCTCAAATAAATATCATAATATTTTTCTAGCACTTATTTTTATAAGTATCTGATTTTATTATTATATAATTAAATAAAAAATAATTAAAAAATATTATTAAATCTAATAAATTTCATGATTTAAGTTGTAAGTTCAACGGATTAACTCACGAACCAATATAATATCATCTCGATGTTATAAAAAAAAAAGATGTTATAGCTAACTTTTTTAAAGTCAAAATATTTTTTATTAGTTATTCAGATTGATTTTAAACTAGCTAAGTTAATTACATTATATTAAACTAACTAAAATATTATTTAATTTTAAATATAAATTAGACAAAAAATTAAATTGAAAGATTGGATAGTTTTATTATCAACATCAAACAGTTTTCTTGCTATCTGTATAATTTTTTATATTTTTTAAAAACATGTCTAACTTAAAACGTACTACATGAAAGTAAACTAGTGCAATACCTAAACACACTAAACTCACTTGCTTTAAAAAACAATGTTCACTAGAGGGTGCAACAGTGACTTTGCTCTTCAAGCAAAAAAATCTTAAAAGTGACTATTATGAAATTCAGGTATTTTTATAATGATTATTAGTTATTAAAAAATTAATGAAAAAAAATCAGTTTTTTTCATTATAAAGACATAATGAAATGATAAAAATATTATTAAAAATATATATTAAAATTGACACTTAATGAGTTTTTTTATATTTTCATATTATTTTTTTCTTGTTATTATTATATCAATTGTATAACAAATTAGTATTTAAATAATACAAATAACAATAAAAATAAAAAAATAACTGGCATGTACAATGTATAAAACAACATGTCTTGCACTTTCTAGATAACTTGTGAGCTTCTTTTTTCTTTCATAAACTTTTTTTAGTTATATCATTAAAAGTGCCACTTTATTTTTTTTTTTTTTAAATGTCATTATTTATAATATTTTATTTTACCTTTTATCTATCTCATTTTCCAATACTTGGGTTGGCATGTAAATTGTTAGAGTTATATTCTAATTTACAAGGATTTTCCTTTTGATCTTTATTTTATTGATTTTTTAATTTTTGTTTATGACTTTTTCATAAAAATTTGAGTTGTTTTCAATTGCATACCTTGATCCTAGTTTGACATGTATCATTATTTTTTAATTTAATCCCTACTATCTTGATTGTTTTCTAGATAAATTTATTATTTTTTTTAATTTCACTCTATAATATAAAAAAATTGGTTTTATTTTTATATTTTAATGTCCATCTTTATTTTTTTATTGTTTTTTGGTCCTTTTGTTAAAATGATCTTTTTTTTTTTAATTGAACTTTTAATAAAAAATAACATTTATTTTGTATGTCAATTTTAATTCTTATTTTTTCGTTGATATATATATATATATATTTTAAATCTTAAATTTTTTATGTAATTAAAATTTTATTTTTAATTTTATCTCTAAATATTCAAAGTGATTTTCCCAAACATGGTGTTTCTATTCTAACTCAAGATTAGGTCCTTAGCTCAAGATGTGAGGTTTTTTTTTTTAATTTTTTAAAATACATATGTGACATATGAACATGACTTTTTATATAAAAAAATAAATACACAAGCACACATCTAGCCCAAAAAAAACTCACTTGAAAACAAAAAACGAGCATTAAAAAAAATAAACCTAATTGGTTTGGTTCAAAAAAATTTATATCTAACACACATTCCAGGAAGCAAGTGGCAATACCTGGCCACCATTAACCACGTACAAAAGTCTACTTGAAAATGACCAAAAAAAAAATAAAAAAATAATAATAAAATGGTCGCATATAAAAAACAAATTCATAAAAAGAGAGAGTTCATATGAGTTGAAGAAAGAGACAAAAAAACTGAAAAAACGGAGGGAGAAGTTGGCAGGAGAAAGGTCGGGGCAGGTGTCCCAGAAAAAGAGGCAACGTGGAAAGGAGGAGGGTGAGCATATCATGACCCATCCAGGGCCAGCTGAGCTATCGTATCGTCTCTTGAAAAAAAAAAAAACACGGAGAGGTCAAGTTGGGCAAAAAAAATGAAGAAGAAATAAAGAGAGAAAAAACCCCTTCTCCCTTCTGAGTTTTATTCTTCTAGAAGAACTATAGTTATATACTACTTCTGCTTCAACAGCAATAGACTCTATTTCTCCCTCTATCCCGTGTAGATTAAAACCCCCAAAATCTAGGGTTCTGTTTTATCTCTGTCTACACCGGTAAGTATCTTTATCACTTGCTTATTTTAGACTTCGTTTTTTTTAATTATTAACTGTACAGTTAGTTAGTTGCACGGTTCGTTTCTTGAATTTAACTGATTTTCTCTCTTGAATTCCATTTGCTTGATTTTTTTTAGGAAAATCTTTATTCGGGTTTCTTCTTGTTTGGTTGCTAAGAAAGTTTGGGGTTTCTGGTTCAACGGCTGAGAAATTGAGATAGATACCCGTGCTGGTTATTATCCTTCAGAAATGTAGTAGAGCTAAAAGTTTGTACACTTTTTAGGTTAATATTGAAAGATTTTTTGGCCAGGTAGAGGTTTTGATCAAGCTAATTGATTTTTGATGAGAGGGAAAAACTTGGTTTTATCAGTATTTAAACATTTTTTTTATTATATGTATGGAAAATGTGTTTTAACTCAATTGATATGTTGAAATACCAATTAAGAAATCTACCTTATCAGTCTATTGTTTTTTCCCTCGTGGTGCCGTGGTTTTATCACTTTTGACGGGTGAATCTTTAATTAATAATATTAATATTGTGGCTTGAGGATGAAGCAAATCAGCCAGATCATTCTGTGTTTTGAGTTTGATGACGAAAGCTCTTCACGTCCATGTTATTGGTCCTGCTTCATCCAGAAGTTTAGTATTGAAATAGAGTCTGATATTTTATCGCTTCTTTTTTAAGGCAAGGCAAATTGCTTCTTTATTTTTCTCTATTCGTGCTTTTACGTAGACAGTGAATGTGTTCCCGCGTAGAATGACCATCTGCAAAGTATCTATCCTCCACTCTTCTCTTCTCGAGCATCCCTGTCATGTTTGCTTGCAATATGCCTTTTTTTTTTCCAAGTTTTGTTTCACGTAGCACGTTTACTATATGAATTTCACCTGCTACCATTAGATTCTTCCTGTGCCTGGTTAGGAAAGCGAGAACTAATAAAATAACTTTTTGAAGGTATGCAGTCAAAGCCTGAAAAAACTAATGTGCCAGAACCCAATCAGAGTGGCAATCAACAATATACAGTCCACCCTGAACCTTGGTGGCGCAATATAGGTTATAGCTCCATGCCTCCTGCCATGACCGGTGGAAATGTATCCAACTCAGAAGGACATAATGGTTCTGAATCAAATGATGATCAATCTCTGTCGAGTGGTAGACTGAATGAGGAAGATGCTGATGCGATCAAAGATTCCCAAGCCACTGCATCATCCCAATTAGGTGCTGCTAACTACTTTCTTGCACAAAGTGGATTAGGACTATTTGCTATTGCATAAACTCTATGCCCAATATTTTAGTAATTGCTTCGTTCTGACATTTCTCAACTCATTATTTTTTGCCATGCCTCCGTGGCTAAGCTTTTATCACTTTAGATTTACAAGTTTTGACATCATTTTTTTTTTAAATCGTGCTTCTTTCAACATGGTAGATGAAAATCATCTGTTCTCCATGTCTGTAAATCAACTATATAGGTGCTATCTAATTTCTATTGATGCTAAATTTGACCTTTTCATGTAGCATAGGCCACGGGTATCACATTTTGGATGAAGAGTAATACTTCCTTTGTGAGCGCGCAAATGTATTCATTTGGCCTTGTTCTGTCCATGCACAGTTCCTTGTTCACAAGGAAAGACGCAGCAATGCACAGTTCCTTGTTCACAAGGAAAGACACAGCATACTGGTTCAGTGCTAATTAGGCATTTTTTTTTCCATTAATGCTTATTAGGGAATCATGGACATTTGCAAAATCTTCAGGGTCTTGTGTCTAGTATGACTACAATGCACAATGGCCTCTCACAATCTCCACAGTTTGAGCTTGTTAGTCACTCTATTGTAAGTTCTCATTCCTTCCATCCACAGAATATCTTGTCTTCTAAGCTTCTTGTGCTGATTGATTCATATGTAGACTGTAGACACTATATATTTATAGAATCCATCTTTACATGCCATTGGAAGAGATTTCTATTTTCTGGCATTTCTTCTGCAGGCATGTGCATCAAACCCATACCAGGATCCTTATTACAGTGGAATGATGGCTTATGGACATCATCAGCCTGTGGTATGTAAGCTTAACACTTCCTTACCATATTCTTGCAGTCATATCTTGATACCTTGAGGAATTACCTGTGGATTTATATGTGATATTCTCTGTTTATTCATTACTCCCAAGACAAAATTCACATGTCTTTGGAAAAATGGTAGTTTTTTTTTTTCGCAAGTCAAAATCACCAAGAGATCTTACACCTTAAACTTTCCATTGGTGAAAGAATTCTGAATTCATTTAGCGAAAGTAAAGTTTGGTATCTCCATTCTGTGGGTTTTGGAAGATATGGTCTATTGGATTGTTCTAGAGTAACCATGTCCTGGTAAGAAAAATAAGTTTTTATTTCTAACTCTTGAATTATTTAGATGAAAAGGAGATATGTGAGTTCTATTTGTGTGGGAAATGCAAAAGATGAAAGCCAAAAGATTCTCTTATTTTTAACTCTTGAATTATTTAGATGAAAAGGAGATATGTGAGTTCTATTTGCGTGGGAAATGCAAAAGATGAAAGCCAAAAGATTCTTTCGTGGTGCACTTCGCATGTTCTCCAGAGTTCAAAGGGTCAAGTTTAGCAATGCACTCATTTTTTCCAATGTCTCTTAAATTTTAGCTCTTTTAATTCGGAGGCTGTGGCCTGTCCTGTCCTATTTTATTTTTCATCTTGTCAACAAATTAACAAGCGGGGAATACTTCAACATGTCTAGACCTATTCCAGTGGTTTGTCTTTTAACATTATTTAAAAGAAAAAGGGATGCTTTTGCAGACCTGCAATTCATGAAACTCATGGAAGGATAACTTATTCCACTGGGACTGCTTTTCTCTGGGAAGTTGTAAATGTACTTTCTATCTTGGTTGGGGAAGTATGTGAAGATGTAATGGCATTTTTGCCCAATTGACAAATTTTGTTGTGGCACACATTTGATGTTCTAACAAAGAAAAGGAAAAGAAGAAGAGGCAAACTTCTCACCTGATTCTAGATAATTACAGGAGTGAGACCTTAATAAACTGTAATTATGACGTGCTTATTATCTGTATGCAGTAAGTAAGGAGGAAGTCAGATTCACTAGCAATCTGTTGGGATATTTACCAATATGCTCATCACTTGCTACGAACAGAAATCAGAGTTCTCTGTGTGTGTGTATTTGCTTAATTAATTTGTTTTGTGTGTTCAAAACATGGAATGTTATAGACTTTTAATGGAATAGATATAATCATTCAATGGTCAGGGTTATCCGCAATTTGTTGGAATGCCACATGCCAGAATGCTTTTGCCCCTTGAGGTGGCTCAGGATCCTGTTTTTGTAAATGCCAAACAATACCCAGGGATTATTAGGCGAAGAGAACAACGTGCAAAAGCGGAGGTTGACAAGAAGCTGATAAAAGCTAGAAAGGTAAATTCAAACAGCCAAGTTGGGATATTCTGTCTCATTCTCTCCTCTGATTGTCTTTTGCTGTTAGATGATATGCTAATATTTTTTATTGCACACATAATGCCAGATGTACTAATTAACTTCCTCTTGTTTATCGCGTCAATGTAATTATTGAGTTTGCAGTTTGTATCATTTAGTTAACAAGTTCCATGTTAAACCTCTCACTTTAGTAATGTCAAGTTAGGCACCATGATTATATTCCACCGATCATTTTAGTTCTTAAGAATTGTCCTGAGGAGGCTTCGGGTTATTTTACTGTTGACCAAGAACTGTAAAAATCTAATATGTTGCACTTAGTCTCCTTAAATTGTTAATGACCATGCAAGGGTACTTCTTTCTAAGTGGATGAGATTTTTCTCCTTTTTTGGTACATAATCCCCATAGAAATCCTGGTACAATGTTTTATAAATGTTTTATGGGTGATAGATTGAGATAGTTGCTAGCTTCTGCTTTGTCTGCAATATTTAACATGTTGTCAAATTAGTGATATTCTCCCTCTCCGTCTCTCCCTCTTATATTCTTCAGCCATATCTTCATGAATCTCGGCACCGGCATGCTATGAGAAGGGAAAGGAGTTCTGGAGGACGTTTTGCGAAGAAAACCGGTGATGATGCTTCAAAGAACACATCCGAAGGCAAGCTCAATGGTTCTGGTCTGGTCCATGCATCTCAGTCACGGAGTTCATCAGGTTCTGAACTCGTGCCCTCTGACTCTGTTGAAACTTGGAATTCCTCTGATGGTCAGAAGGAAGCCAGAGAGTCCCAAGTGCATGACACTTTTGAAGCTCATGACTATGTAAATAGAGGTGGCCACTATCAAAAACACAGTGGCTTGCAATCCTCTGCATATGGCTCGTACCTGGGTGACAATGAGGATGGAGACCGTTCAGGTGAAAATGAGGACGAGGACCGTCCAGGCCAGCAACTGGGGAACCAGGCCGAACGAAGGTCTTTTGGCCCACATTGAACCCAGCATGTTAAGTGGATGCCAAGGTGGAGGGTCCAATGCACGCAAGTAGCGAAACTTGAATCCTCTCTCTTATCAGGCAACCACGCACTTGGCAATATATATTGCCAGGCGGCAAATCATTCTTGGCTTTTTCTTTTTCTTGCTTGTGGCTTGAACAGAGTGAAGGAGATGATGAATCCGTGGTTGGCTTCTTTTGTCTGCCAAAGCTTCGCGTGCATCATTATTCTCCCTCTCCCTCTCTCTCTCTCTTCTTTTTCCTGTGTACATAGAACTGTCAAGGAAACTCAAGTAGAAGTAGTCTCTGGTTAGATTGTAGCCTATCAGCACTCTTTTTTAACGTATAGACTGTCTTGTTTGACGACTTCTTTTCACTTGCAATTCGATGGGGCACTGGTTTGATTTTACAATGCGCGTAACTTGTACGACCTAAATCAGAGGTCTCAACCATTTTGGGGATTGTCAGATACTTGACATCAGAACATTTTATTCTCTACGAAGTAATTTTATTCTTCTATGCCATCAGATACATGACATTGGTACTAACAAGTCCACGTTGATTAATATCTGTACATCCCATGTTCATTCCTTGTTAGCGTGCAACTTGCTGTCTGGGCCCAAAAAGCTGGAACAAACACAAGACATCCCTTCGTCTCGGAGAAGTATTCAGTTGGCATGGTATTTGTTTACACTTTATATACGGTCCTGTTAATTCCGTACAGATAGATTAATCCGTCTTTGGGAAATACAAAAGGGAGCCCAGCAATGAATGTAGAGAGAGAGAGAGAGAGAGGGTGTTGGCACAGACTCCGATGAACCATGATAGTTCTAGAAGTTAAAAGAGCAATCCAAGGGGGAGAAGTAGGGGTAAAAACACCACTTGCGTACTCATCCATTGGGAGGTAAAAAAAGAACGATCGTAAATCCAATGCAGAGTCCCCTCAACGACCATTCTGATACGAAGATCAAAATACAGAAACAAAATCTTCGAGATGGAACCAGTTAATAATGGCACGAATTTAACGTAACAAGTATGAAAAAAAGGGCTGCACCTTTGGAGAATGTATAAAGGCATATATCCAATACGATAGATATAGTTAAATGGCTCTTCATTACATTACATAAATTCCCTAAACTCAGTATTATAATCTATTTTCTCACTATTAATGATGGCACAAATTAAAAACTGCTTTATTTCGCTGTTTGATTACACAGTTTTACACTCAAAATTTAAGATGAAACCCGAAAGAAGGTAGTGTATCTGTCTTCTGCTTGGTATGACATGATCTGCTGTCATATATGATCTTGATGCTGATGTTGATCAGTGTCCTCTATGTTCTCGGTTTCCTCATCCTCATGCTGTTCTAAGATGGTTTCTCCACCTTCACCATCTACTGGAGGTTCCTTCTCCGAGTGTGTTTTACTGGAATCTGTGAAATTGCTGGGTTCCGTGGTATTGACCACAGTTGGCTGCTTCTCCATCATTCCAGACAGTGCCAAACTTGGAGACCACTCAAGAACTTCATCAATTATGTTGGACATCCGCTTCTGATACCTGCGGGACAAAAATTGCACTTTAGACTCAAGCATAGAAATAAAGATTTAAGAGGGGTTCATCGTGGCAATTTTTTATGTGAATGCTATAAGAAAGTTCCTGATTGAGGACACTAAGTGAAATCATATTATGATCACAAAAAAATCACATGCATTGCACCCACAAAAGCAAGATGTCAACTGGATAGCTCAAAGAAGACATTGACTCTGGGGTCTCAGTTTTGAAACGAGTGAAAGAGACATGTAAAAAAAGTTCACCATAATTCAAATTTTCCACAATCATCTTGGTTCCTTAAGTTCATATTTTGTGCAAAGTGTGAAAGGCAGCCCTTTCAGTCTACTAAACTTTGCAACAGGTGTACTCACCTTGCTCTAGCAGCTTCATCAGGGGCATGGTGCCTTAGCAGTAATATGACAAGCACAGCTACTAATGCATAGAAAAGTCTAGTTGTCCACTTGGGCCTCTCCTCCTCATCCTTATTTGGCCAGAAACGGAATAATTCTCCCAGAGTAGCTTCTTCAGCAAGGATGTTAGGGAAAAACCAAACACGCTTTCCAAGAATGAGGTATAGAACACCAAATACTGTGGCTCTCACTGCAAAATAAACAGGCAACCTCAATGACCCCTAGAAGCAGTTGAAGCAATAATTTAGTAACAGTTACCACTGTCAACTAAAATGACAATATTCTACAAAAAAAATTAAAAAAATGAGAATAATGCAAAAATATGAACCATGCGCACTCATAAGACTAATATAAAGAATGTAAAACCAACCATGCAAAGAACTTAGGACTCTAGAAAATTTAGAAGAAACCACGTTGTAACCAGCGAGTGATCTACTCATAGATAGAGCAGAAAATTTAGGTGGAAATTGTTTTCTTTCATCTCAGAGCTCAGTGAGAAAGAATCATGCCAGTGGTTTCTCACATACCAGTTAAAGAGCATTAAATCAAACATATCACAGCTGACTTGATCAACCAAATTACCCTGGATCTTGAAAAAATGATTGATATGGATGAAAATCATTTAAGACTACTGAAGCAAATTTGATAATAATGGAAATTTATTGATGAATTTTGCTAGGGAATGTTCTGCAATGATCTGCAACACTGACATCAAGAGAAAACACTCCTGATCTCCGAGTCACCACAGAAGCCCCAACTTCCACTAAAAAACAAAAGCTCAGCCCAAGGTTCATAGAAAAAGCATCCAAATCATACATTCAGATATCAAAAGGTGATGATGCCTCTTATGCCTCACAAAAACAGTTTGGTCATGCCACAAAACAGGAGCTTTATGAAAAAAGACACCATTTGGATCATCACTAACACAACATGCCCCTTGTGCCCAGGTATAACTACAGAAGTTTCAACTTCAAAGAGTAGAGAAAGAACAAAAGGCAAACAGTGCATAGACTATAAGAACAAAAGGCAAACAGTGCATAGACTATAAAAGAGGAGATTTATCAACAGAAAGATGTGCTTAATAAATACTCAGATGATAGCCTCGGTAACATCACCATCAGCTGTTATATTTGTTAACATGGTAAAAAATCCATCTGTGGAAATCATATCCTCCACCGATCCTAAAATCTAAATGTTACAAGGTTGTTTTTTGCCAGAAAAAATAAAAAGGAAAAAAAAAATAGCAATTACAAGAACATTAGGATAATGGGTTTTTCATAATCATTGAGCACTAGGAAACCATATTTCTGGAAGCATCTACTGATACGCAAAAATAAGAGTACCCCCACATGTCCTGAAACTAGCACACACAAAAGGATCTCTCTTTTCAGGAACTCCACATACTGATTAATTGAACAAATTAATAAGAATGTAAATGTATGAATTTACACCCCTACCTGGCAGGTTTCTCTGAGTTTGATAACATTATTTCTCTAGTTACACATTCAGAACAATTATTTCTCTCACAAAGGAGAAACAAGCCAAGAAACCAAAATGACAAGTAAACACCTTTTAGAGTTCAACATATGTGGAAGTTTCCAACTTTCAAATATGAAAATATTAATAAGCTAGCAACAGAAATCTAGATTTTTAATCATAAAAATTTGGTCAAATGTTGCTCCACATGTGCGATGATACTGACTCAGAACTCTAAACTAGGGTTTGATAAGTAGCATTGAGGTGCAGGAAGAATTATACAGTAGAAAAAAATATGAAGCAACAAAAAATGAGCCCTGGAGTACTTACATGAAAGAAGTGAGAGAATTAGCAAAAGAAGTCCAGCACAAGAGTAGAGGATTAATAACTTGCACCGATGTGGGTATACAGGAAACATGCAAATTGCAAGAGTCAACACGGGCCAGGAAAGTGAGAGAAGTGTTTGCCATAATGGCCTCCGTTTTACAAACGCCCATGCAAAAAAGGCATCATTTTCTGAAAACACTTGATCCTACAAAGGACAGCATAATGTTAATAACATGAGCTTGAGAAGCAACACAAAATAAAACCCTTAATTTCTTTGACTACAAAAAAAAAAAGAGACAAAAAGCACAAAACTGACATGGACAGAGACATTATTAAAGGGTGAATGTTTCTATGCAACACAAATTTCTCTACTCTTCCCATTAACAACCTTGCGATTCACCATACTGATCCCAACAACTCAAAATTTTCCCACTATTAAAAAGGATATGAAGGTCAAGTTTGACAATTGAAAGCACAAGGATATATTAAATGCGTGATGCTTAACAATTTGCACAGTAATGTCAAAAAATCAATAGCTTAGACAATTGATTGAAAGATCAATTAAGTTCATGCTAAACATCCAAGTGCAAAATGAAACAACTTACAGGAAAGATCTCTAAATGTGCTGGCCAGGTAGACAACTTTTTCTTCCCGGGACGAACAGTTTTCACCACACGATCACAACGCACTAGAAGGTTCTTGCTTAATAAAGTATTGGCAATTTCTTCAACCTCTAAATTATTATTTGACTCTAATATATCTTTAACCTCTGAATGATTTTTCAGAAAGCTTACAAAATCCTTTCCTCTAAAATATTCAACACGGGTCTCCTGTAAGACAGCCCAACGAGATACCAAATCCTTGTGATCTCTCACCTTCTCAGCAAACAACTGAAATACATCCTTTTTTGCAGCTTGTTTCTGAAGAGAGAAACAATCATACAAGTCAGTGAACATTAGAGAAGGAATGAAGTTGAAACCATCATTATGCATAAAAATGACCAGACCAAAGTTAATCACACCAACCATGTAACAGATATGGATGAATGAATATCAAGCAATAACTTACAAGTATAAACCACCATTACTAGTTACATGGACTAAAAATGTACAATTAAGAAAACATGCAACCTTTTTCACACGATTTATAAGGCTAACGTACATTAAAAGCAAATTCCTAGTTAAAACAATTCCAGGCAGTTTTAACAAGCAAGCTACACCTTCTAGCATAAGACCAGAATTTTGCAAGGACTTGACAGCCACTAAACACTCACAAGGCACAGGACCATAAAAGTACAGCACAACATGGAAATTCGTATAAAAGTAGTAAAACAATGGACAAAGATACAAACATCGTTCATTTCATCTCAAATCGATAAAGTTCCTACAGATAAAATAATTTTTTTATGAATTCACGCATCGATCGCTAAAACCAATGCCAGATTCCTTCCTATTTGTTTGTTTAAAAACATATAGAATTCATACCAAAAAAACCAATAATCAAGGAACAGCAAAATATACAGTTAATAGTATCCCAGAAATACCATTACTTCCAAATTGAATCCTTTTTCTCTAGATAGAATTTATACTCATCAAGTCCTTACCGAGGAAAACACTACCAGTAACTGAGAATTTGTACATTGGGTTGTTTTCTCACGAGAATAACAATGTAACTTCCATTTGTTTTGCTAACGAAAATGACAGTCTAAAGACCATAAATTGCGTTTCTTGACATGGGTTTCCAGGAACGGAAAAAAGAAGAAGCATAAAGATCGAACTTGATGCAAATCAGACCCTTGCCGCAGTTCGCATCTTTCAAGTCCCGCATAACAACAGAACACGTTATTCGGATTTCCTTAACACGAATGGGTATGAAAGAAGGTCACATTTTTCACATACGTCTTTAATCAAGCACAGGAAAATTCTACAATTGCAATAACGGTTTCAATTGCACGAGTCGTAACATAAAGATAATGACTTTATTTTTTTAATAAAAAAAGAAAACAGAGGAAAACCCTAGATCAGAGAGAAGGAGAGGACAAACCCTAGGAGGGGTATCAGAGTTCAGATCTCTGGAGGCATTAGTTACGGCCCCTGATGATCTTCGAACCCTTTTCTTGTCTGCTGCCCCTCCTGATTTCTTCATCCTTGTATGCGTGTTTTACGCTTTGAGTTTTGTTTGTATTTATTTAGGCACTGTCATGGTTGTTTTTCATTCGTAATAAAAAAGTATTTTCAGTCCTTTTCCATTTATAGGCACGATAGGTTTCTTTTGCCAGCGACTTGATATTTCCAGCAATGACAAAAGGGTGTGTTTGTTTTTTCAAAAAAGTATTTTAAAAAAATTATTTTATTTATTTATTTTAAATTAATATATTTTTAATGTTTTAAAATTATTTTAGATTTTAATATTAAAAATAATAATAATAATTATTATTATATATTTCAATATTAAAAATTATTTAAAATATAATTATAATACATTCCATAAATAAACTCAAAGTTTGAAAATATTTAAGTTTGAGTTTTTAGTTGTTTATATGATTATTATTGAAATTTTATATTGTTAATTTTAATATTTATATAATTAATTATAATATATATAAATTGATTTGAATAATTACATTAATTTAAAAAAAATAAATTTTTTTTTGAAAGCACCTAATAATTTTTCTTTTAACTTTTTTTGTCCTACTTGTTAAATTAATGAAATTGCACAGGCACAGCAATGATAGATTTTTATTTAATTGGGACAGTCATCGTCTTCAGGTGCCTTAATTACTCCTCCTCCGTTACCTTTTCTTATCGACCTATATTTGACCTCCATAATTAAGATTAGGAGCATCGGGTTTGGTTTGTGTTCACAAATTTAGAATCAAACTTAAATTCCCTTCTATACAAAAAAATCTTCTCTAGTAGATGTTTTTTCACTTGAAATACGATATTTTTATTAAAAAAACCTTCTCTATCATGGATATTTGTGTGTGTATATTGAATCTGTCATGAGAAACTGTCCTTCTATAAATAATAATGGATGAATAAATTCTAATAAATTATAAATATTATAAAAAATTATTTTAATTTAATAATTTAAATTGTTGAATAAAATCTTAGAATAGAATTGAAAACATATTTTTTTAAAATAAAAACTCTTTAAACTTAAAACTTATACAAGTTTATATTATCATGTACTGGATTTTTATCAAATAAAATAAAAATAATAATATTTAAACTCATAATTATTTAATTATTAAAATTGCAGTACCATGTTAAAAAATATCTTAATTCTATAACTTAAATTATTAAATAATATTTTAAAATATAATTTATATTATTATACAATATACACCCACATTTACTTGTGCTCCGGAGGAAAACCAGCTGCAGGTTGGTCTAAATTGCAAACACTAAATTCCAGGGCACTATAGTTTTGATTTTATGTTTATTTTCAATATTGTGGAAGCACAGTATCTAACAAAGATCTATAGTATTCGGTTCAATCCTCAAAGCATCTTGTCAACTAATCAATCGATAAGGTTTGTGTTCAGAGATTTTTCAAGACTACAGTAACCCCTCCTAGGATTTCTAAAGGAGTAGCTTGGAGGCTTTAGATCAATTAATGATGATGAACTGGAAGTTGAAGATACATACATGGTGGTCTGGATAGTTTGGTGTATTTTCAGCTAAAGGATGGCCTTGCACATGGCTGCTAATTAACAGGGAGATAACGTGAATCCCTGCAGCATGCTACATTACTTGCAATCACTGATAGAATAAATATCATTTGTAAATTACATTTGATGAATACTTTACTGCTAATGTCAACGGTGTCCTTAATTCCGAAAAGAAGTTAAGGTCCATGTTTATGTATGAGCTGATTTAAATCTGAACCAAGTCTATCCCAGCTGCTTTACTGCACACATCCTTAGGCCTTTGAGTGTGGTCAAAAGCCATAGTATTTTATTTTTATATTTTGTCGGCATCTACTGACCGCACCGGAATGCTGGGCTCTGATTACTCTGTTTATTATCCATGCATATTATTTCACTGGTTCATGGCTTGCTGCTACAGATGTCCAGATTAAAACCATTTAATTAGCCTGGAAAGTCTTGCATGATCAAGGGTGTCCATGAAAAAGTAAAAGGGTAAAGAAATCGATCGGCATGTAGCTGAAAAGTGAGAATAACAAGCATACAGGGACCATTCTTGAGCACACCTCCTGGTTAGGAAGTGTGCAGCAGCAGCCTTTTCTCTTTGTATCATGTCTGTTCGGTGCATGAGCTCTGTCACCCACAGGAGAACCAACCAAGAGAAGGGCTAATTGATCGTATATAATCTGCATTCTCAACAATATGAGCATTATTCTCTGTGAATCTCATTGAAAATGGATTTCACAGCTAGAGTCCAAGAATGGCTAGACGGACAAGCATTTTGTGCCGATTGCATGAGAGGGACAGACGAAGGGGTGGCTTGCTGTCCATTGAAATCATTTAGGTCAGGATAATGTTGCTCGAACAGAGGCTTCCAGTAATGGCCTCTCATTATTCCTTCAACACCAAAAAATGTAGGGTCTACGTCTGCACCTAATCTCACCACCAGATAATTTCTTATGTTTGTTTTTTTTGTTTAGAAATAAATTTGAGATAATACCTTTTTATTTTTAAAAATAATACTTTAAAATAATCTAAAAATATAAAAAAAATAAACATTTTAAGGGAATTGCGGGTGCCATTAAAGACATCATCACGATGAAACTGACTGATCGTGGCAGAACTAAAAGAGTAAAAAGAAATCATAAAAATACAAGATAAGTTACCTTCAAGAGGTCTCTATCATTGCAGGCCTCGGAGATAAACAGTAACATCCTAAGTTGATACCATTTACAAAAATCCAAAGTAGATTACAGAATTTTGACCGATGATCAGATTCTGAATATGATTAGGTCAGACTCCATACTTTAAAAGTACAACAAATACATGGCTCTGGGTTAACGTAGACGTTCCTTTTTCAGAAAAAAGAAATTATGATATAGTTTTATTTTGTATTTAAAAATATATTAAAACAAATTTTTTATTTTTAAAAATTATTTTTGATATCAATAAAAACAATATAAAAATATAAAAAACTATTTTAAACAATTATTATTGCATTCCAAATTAATTTATCCTGTCAAGAATTATAGAATGTTTTATTTATCTAATATTAAAAGTTTAACTAGAAAATATCTTTTTACAAACTTTTCTTTTTTTTAAAAAAAATGTAATTTATATGTTTTAAAGTAGTTTTTAAGCTTGCTTAAAGAAATGATGCTTTTCAAATATTTTTTTTATAATTTTAATACTATAATATTAAAAATTAAAAAAATCTCTGTAAAAACACCGCTCTCTATTTATTCGTAATGTGTTTAATCTGTTTTTTTTAAAACAGTTCTCAAATTGTTTTTTCTTTATAAATATTAAATTAGTATATTTTTTTAATTTTTTTCTAATAATTTTGATATAATTATGTTAAAAATAAAAGAATATATTATTTTAAATAAAAAATATTTTTATAAAATCACGCATTACCAAACGAAATTATATAAGAAAAACAACCCTATATATATATATTAAAAAAAAACAGAGCCTTTAGTTTAGGTTGGTGTTTTGTTTTCTGGGTACCTGAGGTTTGTTGGCATATTTTTTTAATAGTAATAGAAAAAGCAAGAAAAGGCAAAAGTGGTTGCTGTTTCTCTGCCTTCGTTGAATCCAACGTTAAGACAGGGAAAGAGAAAAAAAAAATAGATAGAGGGAGGATAGTCTCTGCAAGATTAAAAAGAAAAAGGGGAAAAGAAAAAAAAACAAAAGAGCTTCTTGACTCTACTCGCTCTCTGTCTCCCTCATCATCCTTCATACGTTTAAAACCTTTTTGTCTTCCTGTTCACATTATTACTTTCTTGCATTAATTTTTAATTAATCAGCTATATAAGCTCATCTGGGTATTCTTCAGATTCTCCTTTCAAATCTCCAAACCAACAGCATTACAAGGTGGTTTTTTCTCCCGCTTTTGTAATCTAACATGTCACTATTTTGTGCTGTAAATTTTCTTGATTTTTGTGGTTTCTTGATTTCTTCTGAAAATTATGTTATGCCATGCAGATGTGTTTGCTTATTTTATTACCAAATTGGGTGTATGCCATATTAGGTAGTCTTTCGTGAATACTTGTTGCCTGAATCTGCTTTTCTCTGTGTCGAACATAAATTTGTTCTCAATTTTGTTTCTGGGTTTCTTTCAGATTCAAAGATTTGTACCAAAAGGTTCAGACTTTCATGGAGTTTTTTATTCCTTAAAAAATGTTGACCTTTTTACTTTGAAGCAAAATAATATTTATACAGTGATTTTGTTACTTGTGTTTGCTGCAGACGGATATAAAAACGTTAACCTTTTGTTTTGCTTTACTGGGTATTCTTGAAATCTTTGCAGATCGTCATTCTTTGGAAAAGTTGAAAGTTTGAGATAGAGATCTTGATCCATGGGTAATTGCTGTGTTACCCCTTCCGGAGCTTCTTCCTCAGAGAAGAAAGTCAAAGGTAAAAAGAAGAAGCAAAATCCATTCTTTGGTGATAGTTATGCCGTAGCCAATGGATCCGGAAATGCAGACAAGCTTTGGGTCCTGAAAGAACCCACTGGCAGGGATATTTTAGCGCATTATGATCTGGGTCGTGAGCTTGGCCGTGGTGAGTTTGGTATTACATATTTGTGCACCGATGTAAACTCTGGTGACAAGTTTGCCTGCAAGTCCATATCAAAGAAGAAGCTGAGGACTGCTGTGGATATTGATGACGTGAGGAGGGAGGTGGAGATAATGAAGCATTTGCCTGCTCATCCAAATATCGTGACCTTAAAGGCTAGTTATGAGGATGATACTGCTGTGCACATTGTGATGGAATTGTGTGAGGGAGGAGAGTTGTTCGATAGGATTGTAGCGAGGGGGCATTACACAGAAAGAGCAGCTGCTGCAGTTATGCGAACTATTGTGGAAGTTGTTCAGGTTGGTGTTCTGATTGTGTCCTATTTCTTTTGGTTGGCTTGTTGCAAGTATAGTTTATTGCTTTGTTACAGATTTTCAGTATGAGATGATGCTACTATCTCGAGCTTGATGGGACTAAGGATTTTCCTGATAGTCTTTTGAATTAAAATGATGGTGATGATGGATCCCTTGGTAGTTTGATGTTTGGTGTGTACTGTTAATTTTTACCCTTCTTCTTCATTAGGCTTAAAATACCCACTTTAAGATATGCTTCCTTATGCTGATAATGGCTTAACATGGAAACCAGTTGATTTCATCAATACTTTACCACAAACGAGTTAATATTAAAGTTCCCGGATAGCCAGTGTCTTTTTCCATTTTGATTTGCGTTTCAATCCTTTGATAGGATATGTAAATTCTTAGGTTTCTTTATTTACTTATAAATTTATTGTTTTAGCCTGCCAGCTTTTAGATGTTTATGAATACAGGATCATTTACAATTGGAATTTTCTATTTCTGCATTGTATTTGCAGTAACATAAGTTTCAAGAAAGCATCATATCATTTAGTTATTTGGTTTAATTACTTCAAATGATTTTCATAAGTTCTCCATTATTGGCTGATGGTGCTTCATATTCAGGCCTTTTTGTAATTTGAAATAATTGGATTTTCTTTTGCATGCATTTGCTCTGTAGATGTGCCATAAGCATGGAGTCATGCATCGAGATCTCAAACCAGAGAACTTCCTATTTGCAAATAAGAAGGAAACCGCCGTGTTGAAGGCAATTGATTTTGGATTGTCAGTCTTCTTCAAACCTGGTATTGCATTGTATCTGAGCCAATTGCCTCCCTCAGCACATTAAATGGCATTTTGTTAATATTTCTTGAAATTAAGCATCAACCATGATCTATGTCATTCTTACATCTACTATTCTGTCTGAAGATTCCCTTTCTTCTCTACAGGTGAGAGATTTAATGAGATAGTTGGAAGTCCTTATTACATGGCTCCAGAGATTCTAAAGCGCAACTACGGCCCTGAAGTTGATGTCTGGAGTGCTGGAGTCATTCTTTATATATTACTTTGTGGTGTCCCTCCTTTCTGGGCAGGTTGTTTTCCTGATTTGATTGTCTAATTATCTTGCTTGTTTGTTCAATGAGTGTTTCTGGATGTTTTTATGGTCTTTAATTTAAGATGGATAAAAAATTATTAAAGAAAGCTAATTAGCCCATGGAACCATTGTGGATTCTCACCCTTGCCCTGTTATGATCCTAAAGGGCATGATAGTTATCTGCACGCGGTTTCTGCTTCTTGTTCTTAAAATAGTCTTCTAAGAGAATTTATTTTCTTGGCCATGCAGAAACTGAGCAAGGGGTAGCGCAGGCAATTATTCGCTCTTTCATTGATTTCAAGAGGGATCCTTGGCCTAGAGTTTCTGATAATGCGAAGGATCTTGTGAAGAAAATGCTTAATCCTGATCCAAAGCTAAGGCTTACTGCTCAGCAAGTGCTCGGTAGTTCTTTCTTCTATTAATCTAATGTCTGCTATCTAGTTGCGTGCTTATATGTTAACGTGCAAATTTATACTGGCCTTTTGTTTGCAGAGCATCCTTGGATACAAAATGCAAAGAAGGCTCCGAATGTCCCACTCGGTGAGACTGTGAGAGCAAGACTCAAACAGTTTTCTGTGATGAATAAGCTCAAGAAAAGAGCTCTGAGGGTAATGATTCTTAAATTATGATGAAAACTTTTTCCATGGGAACCAATATTATTCACTAAATTACAGCTGTGCGGTGCACATCTATACGATTCCTCCATCCCCAACAATCCTGCATCCTCTATTCCTCTTCGCAAAAAGAGTGACATTTTGAGCTGTCCATCTGCAGGTTATAGCTGAACACTTGTCGGTGGAGGAAGTAGCTGGCATAAAGGAGGCCTTTGATATGATGGACACTGGCAAAAGAGGCAGCATTAACCTTGAGGAGCTTAGGGTTGGGTTACAAAAGCTTGGCCAAAATATTGCTGATGCAGATCTTCAAATCCTTATGGAAGCTGTAAGCATATTTGCCTTAGTGGCAGAAAATATTTCCTTTCTGAGAGGGAAAAGGATGGATTCTGTTATACCGGTAGAATATCGTAATGAAATTCATGCAAAATTTGCCCGTTGAATTTTCTATGGATTTTACAGGCTGATGTTGATGGTGATGGAGCTCTAAATTATGGAGAGTTTGTTGCAATTTCAGTTCACATTAAAAAAATGGGCAATGACGAACACCTGCATAAAGCTTTTGCATTTTTTGATCGAAACCAGAGCGGTTACATTGAGATCGAAGAGTTGCGAGAATCCTTGAATGATGATGTTGACACTAATAATGAGGATGTTATCAATGCCATTATGCATGATGTTGACACAGACAAGGTTAGTGTTATTTATGTATTTATTGTATATAGATGTAAATTAATTACAAAAACGAGCCTTCAGGGCTTTCTCAGTCATGAAGCCATCAGTTTGCAGTATGCTTGTTGTTAGTTTGATCATCTCATTCTGTAGCCTGGAAATGCCATTGGTCAATTATGATGCATTTTTCACCAGGATTGTGATGTGATGAGAATTTTCCATGTTAAGTGCAATTGAGCTTGTTTTATTATCAATACTCGCCATGTCTATCTTCCTCAATCATGATTCACTGTTGGACCTTCTCAGGCTGATTGCCTTTGCTTGGTGTAAACAAATGCATATCAGATGTATCTCTCCCTTCAGCTTGACTCCATATGATCTGAATGTTTTTCCCTCTCTGCTATGGATGATAGAATGAGAATGACAGAATTGGTTACTGATGTTTGTCTCTTGATATCACTATTGTGTATAACACTCAGAATGTTTCCGAGATTTGTGCATCTCTTATCATCCTATGATTGTTGCTAAATTGGAAGGATAACCTCTTAATTTGACCCTGCAGGATGGGCGCATAAGTTATGAGGAGTTTGCCACGATGATGAAGGCTGGTACAGACTGGAGAAAAGCCTCAAGGCAATATTCACGGGAAAGATTTAACAATCTGAGCATTACTTTAAGGAGGGATGGATCATTGCAGGCAGCCACTTGAGGGTAGACAACTCCAAAAGCTCAGTCAGTGGAGAAAAAACCAGCCATTATTGTTTGGTCTATGAAGTTGTTGTCACTTTATTTTTTTTCTTGTTTTATTTCTTAGGACCCTTTGAATAGGTAGGAATAGTCGTAGTGTCCTTGATATGTTCAGAATTTGTTTGTCATGGGGGATAGTTGCATGAGAAGAGGCACACAAAATGGTAGAGAAGGGTTGGCAAGGATAGACCGCAACATGTGTTTGTAAATATGCCATCATCAATTAGGCTTCCATGTCCTGTTCATGTCAGAAACGACCACTTTCGATTATTACGTGGATGTCTTTTTGTTCTCCTTTTCTTTTGTTTGTTTGTGTTTTTTATTTTTATTTTTTATGGTTGTGTTTGTTGGATGAGTATCTTATTTGGACTAAGAAAGTTAAGATTTGATTTGTTTATTTTGCCTAATCTCTCCTTAGAGGCGGTATCAAAATCTTATTGAGCACAAAGCATGGTCTCTATTTTCAGCAGAAGTTGGAGGATAAGATGTTGCATTCTTTATTCTGTGATCGCCGAAACTTTTCCTCGAATAAGAGCAACTCCTGAACGAGTTCACAGGTTTTGTATAAGCATCCATGTCAACATCCTTATGATAGCTGTTCGTGCTCTGCCCTGTTTGCCCTGGTTCTCAATCTCTTCTAATGGAATATGTAGGCTAGACGTCACCCCGTCCTGATTAGCCTGAAACTTTACAGGCATTGTCCTTGTCTCGAGGTATATCTGGAAACCGGACACCATGTGATTTACAAATTCAGCAAGGTGCTGAATGCCAAAAAGGTGTTGCCCAGCTCGTTAAATGTGAAGCTTCCAAACTCAAATCAAGAACAAAGTCTTAGGAACACACAACCCATCATGTAAAAGAGTTAGAATTCATGAGATTTGAATTATAGGACAAAGTTAATTGTTCCATTCAATTCCTCTTCCATTTTCTTTTAAAGTTAATGACCAAGGTCAAACTTGATCAAGATTTTGACCATCCAGAACATGACACGTTCCCCTTTCAAGCTCATCTTGACTTTAACCTTAATTTCTAACGAAATTAAGGAAATGAAAAAAAAAATAATACTGCAAGAATTTATGTTGATATCGAATAATGCTAATTTTATCAAAAAATTTATTTAAAAATTCTCAAGCACGGAGCAAGTCAGTGATATTATTACGTGTAATAGCGTCAAGGATCTCTAGAGGCTTGATTTGCTAAACTATTCCTTCCTGCCGTCCCTTCCCCAAGCACTGTAGCGGTGCACTGCGCTACATTGGGTTAAATTATTTTGATATATATATATATATATATATATATATATATATATATATATATATATATATATGCGAAACAGAAGTTCAAATGAAGAACAATGCAAGCACTTTTTTTTTTTATTTACTTGGGGTGGGGTGTTCGGGTCAGCTTACGCGCATCACGACTAATATCCACGGCTTACTGAACATCCTGCAAGTCTAGTAAACAGGTAAGGTACTGCGGAGATCACAGACATGCATAATAAAATTCGAACTCAAATAAAAAAAAAAGATAAATTCCTCTCACCACTAAATCATAACCTCGCTTGCAATGCAAGCACATTTTTAATATATGAAAGCGGTTGCTTTGGAAATGGCACATTCATGGGAGAGTCACTTGCATAATTGCTGGTAAAAGGAGTACAGGTACATTGGCCAAGGTTAAAGTCCCCCTTTTTAATTTTTTTAATGTTTTTTAAATTATTTTAATATAATAAAATAAAAAATAAAATTTTAAAAAATATATTATTTTAATATATTTTTTAAAAAAATATTAAAAAATAATAACTACTAAATTGAAAGATAAATAAGCTTTTGAAATGACAAAACAGCACGTTGACAACGGCAAAAAGTATACCTATAAAATTTCCTTCCATGCCATTTGCTTAAAATATTTTTTATAATTGAAGTACATCTAAATATTTATTTTGCTAATGGATAGTTTACCTTTTTTATTTGTTTGGCAAACCATGGAATTACTTTTTAGAAACGGCATAGTTTTATAAAAATCATAACTCGCACCACCATTATTTTAAAAGATACATGCAGATGGACTGCATAAACTCCAATGAAAAGAAAGAAAAGAAAATAATGAGCCTCGAAGATATACTTAAACTTTTATAATTATATTTTTTGCATTATTAAAAGAACTTCATCTGTCTATGATCCACTCTTTTGTCATTAAATTTATAAAATAATAATTATTATTTTCTGTATTTTTTTTAAAAACAAAACACCCACTAGAAAAAAAAAACTGTAATGACTTCATTCCATAATCCAGTGGTTATGGAGGGACTTCACTTCTTTTAGTATTTGAATTCGGCTTTTTATATATATATATATTTATTATTTTAATGATATTTTATTTATTTATTGAACATAAAAAATGTTTAATAAATCTAAAAATTAATTATAGTAGCCTTTTTATATATATTTAATAAATCTAAAAATTAATTATAGTATTCGTAAATTAGCCTAGCCGGAAGGCTGTACTATAAAAAAAAATAAAAACTTTAATTTGACTGGTTCCAGAAAAAAAAGAAGAAATAAAAAAAACTTTTAAGTAGCTCGGCTCCGATTTTCTTTTGATTATTATAGGAGTTTTTTTCCCGATATTTTAGCATCTAAACACCAGTCCTAATTGACTATATATTTTTATTATTAGCAGGAAACCAACCTAATCCCGTCCACGTTCAATGCACCATAGAATCCAACTTTGGTTTTGCTGCATGTCTGTCTCTTACACTCCCACGCGCTCCTTACCACACCTCCCGGCCCCTCAACGTTCAATTCCCCCGTACAGCTGCCAGAGCGTGGACTAGAAGCTCGTGGGGGTACGTCAGAGTCACAAGTTAAGAAGACACTCGTGTCACGCACGCGAAAGCGCACGATAGCAAATATCAGATAGTGTTAAAAAAAAAACAAAATAAAATAACCAGTCACAGTTTTAATTTTTAAGGCTCTCGCCGTCAGCTTGATCTATCTTCTGTGCTCACCAGTCTCCACAAATTATCAATCTCCCTGCTTCTCTGCTACTTGTTTTTTTTTTTGTTATCCAGGGTTTAGTTTTTTTGTTTGAGATAAGAGAGATAGGAGTATGACGACGGCGACGTCGTATGGAGCAGTTCATAGTGCAGTGTTGAAGGACGGGAAGAAGATTCAGATAGGGAGTTATGATGGATTGAGGAGTATGAATTCAGTTGGTTTGAGCAGGAGACATGTCAATTTGTTTTCAGTTTCAATTCCCAGACCCAATCCGCTTATCAGAGCTGTCTCCACGGTTAGATTACGTCAAGCAATCAATCTCCCCGCCTCTCTCCCTGCTTTAAGTTTCCGAAGTTGTTTTCTTTTGTGTTTGGATTTGTTCTCTGTTTAGTAAGGCTAAAGAGGGAAATGCGAGAAAAGAAAACTGATTTAATTATTAGCACAGGCATATCAGTTTCGATTTGTTTGGTTTTTTTTTTTAATTTTTTTTTATCAAAAGCTGCTTTTTTTAATCTCGTGCTCTGTTTGGATGCAGGGGAAAGAAATAACGTCAAAAGTAAAGGGTGATATTATTTCATTTATTTCAATCTGGTGTCTGTTCTATATGACTTCTTTCAAAAAAAATAAAAATGCACTCATAATTGTTTCATGATTGTTGATGCTCTTATTAAATGTGCTGTGCTGAGTAGATTTGGGAGAATAAGAAAGGTGTCTAGAACTTAAGAAATTGAAATGCTTCTGATTTAACTTAATTAGATTGAGTTCGTTAATGAATGTTAACATTTTATATTTATTTTGGAACAATAAAGAATTGTAAGGCTAGGCTGCAAAGGCAGTTTCTTGACAAAAATAACCTCGATTTTGATTATTAGTGATAGAGCTTGTCTAGTTTAGTTTTCATGTTTTATAACTTGCACAATTTTTGTGGGCAGCCAGTAAAGCCGGAGACTGAAACTAAGCGTAGCAAGGTCGAGATAATCAAAGAACACAGCAATTTTATCAGGTACCCTCTTAATGAGGAGCTGCTCACAGATGCCCCGAACATTAATGAGTCTGCTACACAAATAATCAAGTTCCATGGGAGCTATCAGCAGTATAACAGAGATGAACGAGGGGCAAGATGTTACTCTTTTATGCTTCGTACAAAGAATCCATGTGGGAAAGTCCCGAACAAATTGTACTTGACCATGGATGATCTTGCTGATCAGTTTGGAATCGGAACACTTCGATTGACAACCAGGCAAACATTTCAGCTCCACGGTGTTCTAAAGAAGAACCTCAAGACTGTGATGAGCAGCATTATCCATAGCATGGGTTCAACTCTTGGTGCATGCGGTGATCTTAACAGGAATGTTTTGGCCCCTGCTGCTCCATTTGCAAGAAAAGATTACCAATTTGCACAGCAAACCGCTGATAATATTGCTGCACTTCTAACTCCCCAGTCTGGTTTCTACTATGATATGTGGGTGGATGGAGAGAAAATAATGTCGGCAGAGCCTCCAGAGGTAGTGAAGGCCCGCAATGACAATTCTCATGGAACCAATTTTCCTGATTCACCAGAGCCCATCTATGGAACTCAATTCTTGCCTAGGAAGTTCAAAATCGCAGTCACTGTGCCAACAGACAACTCTGTGGACCTTCTCACAAATGACGTTGGTGTGGTTGTTGTTACTGATGCTGATGGGGAACCTCAGGGGTTTAATTTATATGTAAGATTAGATTAACATATACTGAAACATTCCTCCCTTTTCTTCTTAATTGCACTCAGCTTTTTGTTTCTTACAATTTCTGATGTGATGCAGGTTGGTGGTGGTATGGGAAGAACTCATAGGCTAGAGACCACTTTTCCTCGGTTGGCAGAACCATTGGGTTATGTACCAAAAGAAGACATTCTATATGCAGTGAAAGCTATTGTTGTCACTCAACGAGAAAATGGGAGGAGAGATGATCGTAAATACAGTAGAATGAAATATTTGATAAGCTCCTGGGGAATTGAGAAGTTTAGAAGTGTTGTGGAGCAATATTATGGGAAGAAATTTGAGCCTTCCCGTGAGTTGCCTGAGTGGGAATTTAAAAGTTACTTGGGATGGCACGAGCAGGTTATCCCTAATTTATAAGTGTAAACTTTGATTCTGTCTCACCACATTACAATGTTTTGGCTATTCTGCTTAGGATCAAACATTTTCTTATCTGTTCCTTATTTGCTTCTTGAATTTTACCTTCTGCTTACTGATAGATTGAAAATTCTTGGCAGGGTGATGGTGGCTTGTTTTGTGGGCTCCATGTTGATAGTGGTCGTATTGGGGGGAAAATGAAGTCAACATTAAGGGAAATAATAGAAAAGTACAATTTGGATGTACGTCTCACACCAAACCAGAACATCATCTTGTGTGGTATTCGCAAAGCATGGAAGCGCCCAATCACCACTGCTCTTGCACAGGCTGGTTTACTGGTAAGGTTTTTTCACTCTTGGTGTCCACATTATCTTCTGTCAGGGTATTCCATAACTGTGAAATTTTCCCAGAGGTAAGTCCATTGATTAATATGACAAGGCATATATCATTTTTTTTTTCCTGTTCCTTGAGACTTGGTGTTAGAATTTGCACAACTGAATTCCTTAGTTCCTAGTGAATCATGGAAATGGATTAATCATGAAACTGTTTGTGAGCTAAAGAAAGGATTTCACACAAGGCAGTAATTGGGTAGGTCTTGTCAGATGGTTCCATTAAGATTTAGATGGCATTAGCACACAATTGCAAATATGATGTGCAGTCAAACTGTTATAAATGCCACACTATTGCAAGATCTGAATCTTTATTCGCTGTTAGTCATCTATTTTTCCAATAAAACCACAGAGCAAAGGACATCTTTTGAAATCTCATGCTGCCTTTATCAATTTTATAATTAGGTTCGCTAAGGATTGTCGTTGTAGTCACTCGAGTTATTAATTTATCAGTGGACACCTTTTCAGAATTTGTATTTAATGTTATGGATGTAATCACTTATCATGTCAAGCAGTCGACCTTTCTGGTAAACCTTTCAATGGTAATTGACATTCAAAATCTTTAACATTCTTGTATAGTATGTCAGAAGTACCCACTTTGCATCTCTGTTTCTTGTTTAATGCCTTTCTACTACTGTCTGAATGATTCTGCTGTTCAGTTGGCAAATGATGAATTTCTGGGGCTTATTATAGTGCTTATTTGGTTTGCCAGGTTTTTGTTTTGCTTGCTGGTTCTGTTTCATTTTTCTCAATTGTTCTGGTTTTGATTAATATTGCTCATGCACAGCAACCCAAGTATGTAGACCCCCTCAATTTGACTGCAATGGCATGTCCAGCTTTACCACTGTGCCCATTGGCAATAACCGAAGCTGAACGGGGAATGCCTGACATCCTCAAACGTATTAGAGCTGTATTCGAGAAGGTGTGTTCATTCAAATGAGTTCATCAGAATTGAACCAAGCTTTTGATAGATGAATGTAGTGAATTGTCAATTGCATGCAAATGAAAATTAAGACTTTTTACTGGTAGTCTTTTGTGATTTCAGGTTGGTCTCAAATACAATGAATCTGTGGTAATAAGGGCAACTGGCTGTCCCAATGGCTGTGCCAGACCATACATGGCTGAACTTGGATTTGTTGGTGATGGCCCTAATAGCTACCAGGTATACCAAGGACTGAATTGATGTCCTTCTTTTCGTTTGTTTTGTTTCAGTATTACAAATGAGAATTAAAGGAAAACGTAATGAACCATTTTTGTTGTTTTTAAACAGCTTTGGCTTGGGGGAACACCCAATCAAACTTCATTAGCAAGAACCTTCATGAATAAGGTTAAGATTCATGACCTTGAAAAGGTTTTGGAACCTCTGTTTTATAATTGGAAAAGGAAAAGACAATCCAAAGAATCATTTGGCGACTTCACAAACCGTGTGGTGAGAATAGAGATTACTACCTTGCTAGTTATCAGCTCTCAACTCATTTGAGGAAAAGTTAGCCTTTTCATGTTGAATTTTTATCCAATCCTATTGAAAATTTCTAGTAGTCTAAAGATATTGACTTCAATCTCTTTTGTCAGGGATTTGAAACTCTTCAAGAGTGGGTTGAGAAATGGGATGGTGTGGTGGCTACACGGTCCACATACAACCTGAGACTTTTTACTGATAAGGATACATACGAAAAAATGGATGAACTTGCAAAATTGCAGAATAAGACTGCTCATCAGCTGGCCATGGAAGTTATTCGCAATTATGCTTCCGCCCAGCAAAATGGGAAAGGGGAATGAGTTTCTTGCACATCTTCTGCAATCTTCTTACCTGGCAAAATGGCTTGAGGTGAATGTGGAACAATTTTGCCTTTTTTATTTCAATTTTGCTTGTTCAGGTTTTTACAAGACCTTTATTTTATATTGTTGATGAACCAGGCCATGTATCCTATTAAGCCAAGATTTCTCTGAGTGTTTTTAATTTATTTTTCCTGTAACAAAATCTCTTTTCCGTGCATGTAATCATCAACATTTTTTCTTTTCAGTTTATTATCCAAGAATTATGCAACCAGTACCGGTCTTGGATAATGGAGTGCAAAAGCAACCTGGGAAACCTCTGTTTTTCTGTCATCCAGCAATTCTTGATGGGCAGCTTCTGCATTTTCATCTGAATTCTTTTCGCAGATGTACAACTAACTTGACTTTGGTCCTAATTTGGAATTTTTTGCGTTTTTGATGTTCCCATTTTTGATGTTTTTCAAAGGGGATCGGCTGGATAGCTTATTGAATTCCTGCGCAATTGAGGTTGTTTGGTAGTCATATTCCTTCGTAGTTCAAAGTAAATTGCAGCTTAACCTCCAAAGGTGGCATCTTAAGACTGCTAATTCAGTTTCAGAAAAAATGGAAAATTGCTGCGATAATTTTGGATCAGATTTTTATTTAGTGGTGGTACATGTTTAATGAAATCCCCGTTTCACCTTCCAGGGTGTCGCCATTGATGTATTTTACCCAAAAGGAAAGGGGGGGGGGGGTAAAAAAGGTAGTCTCTTAGGTATTTTTGTGGTTACTCATGGTTATTAATTTGTTGCTCGTTAATTCGAATCACGGCAGGGGTGTGTTCATATTTTTTCCATAAAATTGTACAGCATTAGCAACGTAGTTTGCAATTGTCTGATTGATTACCACTGTATTTGACGCCACACAGAAATATATTGGAAGCAGATTGAATGATTTATCACATATGGAATGAGAAATAGGTGTTTTGCTTTCCTACCGTGTGTTACTGTTGTTTGGTGTGGAGTTGGGGAAGATGCTAGCGCAAGTAATGGATTCAACATCATTCCATCGAGCTCAAAAGCCAGGGAGGACGAGTACTGAATATTCAAGGAAAACTCGGGCTGTTCGATCAGCAAGGGTGGGTGCTACAAGCCAACCCCAACACTTTACTGACATTTCCGACAACATAGGAGGTAAATCCTACGTTTTACCTTGAAAAACAGGATTATTGGGTCTCAGCAACTTCTACATTAAATCAATGAACATTACATAGAACATCAAATTCTCAGTGATTCGAGCAGTTGGCATTGTGACACAAATAGGAGCATACTTCTTTGCTTCTGGGGTCCCTGACTTTGGCTCTTCGCCAGCCATGGCGACTCTGGCAATGGAGCAGGCAGCAGCAGCTGCGGCTGCAAACATCAAATCCCTCCTCCCACTGCTGCTCTCTTCTGTGTTCATCATCTCCACGTTGACTTCTCAGTGGCTCTTGAGGCCTTGGCCACAAGGAGCCCTCTATGTGGGATTGTCGAAGGCTGTTTAGCCATGGTGGAACCAGTTAGGAATGAGGCTGTCATGGTCATGGATGCCATCTCTGCTCTGCAAATTTTTTGCTTCCTCTGTTTCTCAGTGTCTGTGTCTGACAATCACATGCACGTAAAAGAATGGATTGAACCACTATTAGTCCTAGGAGTGTAAATGGCTCAAGGACTTGCTGGGAGACAACCATCCATTTCCTTATCCCCAAAAAGTGATTGGATGAATGGATTAAGCCATGCGTTGCTTTATTCTCGTGCTCAAAACATGCTCTGTTCTCCTTGAAAGTGGTTTCAGCATGGAAAAAAAAGTTAATCTTGTGTAAATTTAGCCAATTCAAGCCCAGGGATAACTCTCGATGCTTCTATTTTTTACAATTCTACTGTCATCAACATCCAAATTTACACTTATATCTTAAAATTTCAATTGATTGTTACGAATCCAGACGACATCGGTTTGAAAAGAATAAATAATGAGACAGTAGATTGTAAAAAATCTTAAAATTGACACACTTTGTAGTATTATCTCAAATTTGAACATGCATGTCATCTACTATTTCTCTTCAATTTATTAAGCTCGCTCGTGAATCAGATCCAGATTCATTTATTTTGTATTGGGAGAAGGTGATGCCACCTCCCCTGTTATTTAATGAACTCATTGTTTTTTGCACAACAGGTGAAGCGGCCCGCAAGAGTTGCATGAATCATTTATCAGAAGCATAGCAGTGGAGTGAAATCTTTAAGGCTATCAACTTTGTAGTTTTACTCGGAGCTATCTCTTACTTACATACTACTTATTTGACTTGTATAATTTTTTGGACATAAAAAATAAATATATAAAATTTTTAAATTTGTTTTTTATAAAAACTTTATTTATAAATAAAACAGCTAATTGATGTATTTAATTAAATAAATCAAAAATTAACTATATCAATAAATAAAAAAATGTTAATATATTTATTCAACTCCTTTAACTATAGGTTCAATAATTTTTTTTTATAATACAAATGAATTAATATGTAAATTTCATTAATATGTTTTTTGACAACAAATAAAAAAATATAATAGTGAATAAAAAGTTGATGTTTTTATATAATAAAATATAGTGAAAATTATGTTAATAAAAATATGTAAGATCTCAAATTTATTTTTAATATAATTAAAAAAATAAGATATTTTTGTAATTACTACATTAAAACACAATGTCCTTAATTTTTATATAATAATTTTTTTTTAAAAGTGTAAATAAAGCAAAAGAAAATATTAAAAAAATGATGATATAACAAAAAAAAAAAGGGTATAAATAAAACAAGAATAGAGTGAAAACTATTTCAAATATAAAAAAAATAATGTTTTTCTTCTAAAAAGAAGTGTAAATAAAAAAAGAAAAAAGAAAAAATATAAATATAAATATAAAAAAATGATGATAAATATGTATAATGTAAAATGATAAAAATATCAATTATAAATAGAAAAAATATAAAAAAAACTATATATTTTTTAAAAAATAAAAGAAAATGACTGATTTACCATCGCTACAATACCGTTAAAATAAGTAAAGAAAATTTTAATTGTGTCGTTTACTCTTCGATGGGAGAAGACTGTTTGATGGTTACTGTTGTAATTTTTTTTTTTTGCGGTAAAAATATAAATGGCCGGTTCAATCTCTATATGAAAGAATTTTGAGCACTGCAATTCAAACATTGAAGTTTTTCTTGTCTTGGTCCATTAGCTAAATAAAAAGCGAAGAGCAAAAGCAGTAAGACATGAAAGGAACTTTTTTTCCTGTTTCAGGTTAGTGTTGATGCAACAGTAACTACACATCCTTCTCAGTTTTCCATGAGAAAACAAGGTCCAAGGATACGAAATTTATGCAGCAGCAGCACATGAGAAAGAAACACTCGCAGCAAAGCTTTCATTTGAAATCTCTGTTCCTTCCACATAACGAGGTTGCACGCCTGTAGCCTTAACTTCTGCCGCTCCTCTCTCTCTCTCTGCTTTCATCAATTTTGGGTTCAAAATTGATGGTATATTTTGGGTACTTAACTCTTGTTTGGCTGCTCTTAGTAACCTCTCTTTTCAAATCCAAAATGGTACATTTTGGGTTCAATTATTATTATTATTATTATTATTATTTCACTCTGAAAACAATATAAGCATAAACTAGTATCGAAGTACTTTCAAAAACTAAAGTTTAAGTACTATAATCTGTCACAAGAGTCCAAACTCTCTGACTTCTCTCTGTAGCTCCAAACTGTTACTTCAACTAGAACCCGCTTCTCGGCAGGCCAATTCCTACATAATAAAACAAACAACCAACCTGTAATTTTTCAAACCAAAAGGGAAAGTTGTTGGTGCAAAAAATTTATGTTCAAAACTCCAAACGAAGTTGTTGTGAACTATCTGTGTTCAAATCTTGATCTTGAAACTCTTTGACAAGAAACCAAAGTGTATCTCAAAACAAAAGAAGAAAAAAGGAAGAAAAAACTGAAGTAGCCTTTTGTTCTTGAATGGATAAAGTATCGACAATAACAACATTGACAACAAGGAGACCAAAATGGCAATACCCACCAGCCCAACCAACTCCAAGAATCCTCCATTTACCTCGAAGGCCTCGCAGGAAACCACAAGTGCCAAAGGCCAATGCCACAAAGCCAAGTTCACAAAGAGACGAGAAAGGAAAGTTAGAGGCTTTGTTTGATCAAGGAAGAGGGGTTGCAAGAGGGGTTGTGCCAATTATGATGGCTAGTGGTAGCAGGGGTTATCAGTGCTTTCAGGAGGCGAGGAGGGAGAGAGTGGAGGAGAGGGAGAGTGTGGTGATGGAGGAGGAGAAGTGGAGGTTTCAAGCTGAGATGTTGAGGGCAGACTGTAATTTGTTGCGGATGGAGAGAGAGATTGCTGTCAAGAAGATGGAGAGAAGAAGGGTTCAAATGGAGAGGATTCTGAGATCTGCTGTTGCAACTCTGCTTTCTGTTAGCATTTCTCTTACCTTTTCTTAATTTTAGTTGCTGTTTTCATTTGGGTTTTAACATTTTCAGTGATGTGTGATCGGTTCTTGAGAGTTCATAATTTTGATTCTTGGTAAATTTTAGAAAAAGAAAATAATTTACTTTTTAGGCATGGGACTTGAGATAACCATGGCTCAACTCAAGCAAGCCTGACACAGCTACCAGTCTACTTTTTTATTCTCTCTTAACGTGTCAGGTTCTTGATTATTATTAACTAGGCCCTATCTATCTAGTTTGTATAGTTTTGTGATCGCCTCTCTGCAATCAAACAGAGCTGACTAAAGGATATGATTTTGAGCCCTTAAATTTACCATACCTCTTTATTCTTTCTTTTCAATTTAGTTTTGTGATCTGTTTGCAGGGGAGAAAAGGGATTTGTGATGGCAAGGATGTGAGCATGGTATTGGATGAAGAGATTCAAAAATTGGTAGAGAAGCTAGAGAAGTTGCAAAGAAGATCAGGGGTAAAGGATTTAGAAGGTCGAAAGTGTTGTAATTTAGATAGACAAGTATCTCTTCTTCAAAGAGGGCTAAAGAACTTTGGAGGAGAATCGGACGAGATATTTGTTAAGGAGATCCAAGAGGTAGAGGAAGCAAGCATGTCCATAAAAACAAACTGCAGTGCCCACGAGACTTTTGCTTCAAATCGCAGTTGCAGTGTAATGTTTAATCTCTCCTTGCTTAAGAATTTTTTCAGTTACATTATCTTCTTTGTTTTAAGAAAACTAGATAGATGAATCCGACAGTTCTTTTTTAGTTTTTATATTTCTGAACGAACAGTTCACTTATATGAAGTCGAACGATTTCAATTTTAGTGCATTTATAAGGTGAATTATCACTGTAATCAATGTGGTTTTGGTTTTCTTTTAAATGTTTTTCTAAAGCAAACAGATTAGCATGTATATGCCTGTTATTATTTTCGATGATTTTCAGAGGTTTACAGGTCAATTACTTACCTCTCCATTTATTTAGAAAAGAAATACATCTATAGTTTCCATTATTATGTCAGAGTCAACTTTGCATATGGCTAATTTCTAGAAGAGAACAATGTGCAGCAGATGGAGATACTGAGAAGGACAATGGAGGGATTGTCGAATAGAAGCTTGTTAGAGAGAATGGAAGATGAGCATGGTTCAATGCACTTTACAGCCAGCAGTACTGCTGCCAATTATGCCTCCACTTCCAAGAGAATAATAGAATTTCCTGATAAGCCTTCATCTTCAACAAGACAACCATGCAAGGTAAAAACCCACTGTTATTATCTGCTAGTTTTGACTGTAAACATCAATTATTCAATTGACTTTAGGAAGAGGTGGCTTCTTAATGATTGGAGTTACTGTGGAGCAAACCAGGTGTGGTTTAAGGGTGTATAGATTTGTTGACACTCCTAAAGTCCTAATCAATTTCAGCGAGGTCTGTGAAACATGTTAAACAGTGCAGTAAAATTTTTAAATGACCAGAAAAAACCTAGTCAGCTGGCTTTGTAGGATTTTAATATCAAATATTCTATGGATGTCATACAATAGGTATCCATAATTGCTGTAACGTTGTTGCCTGAATGATGACGAAAGTTCTTCTACAGGAGGAGAAAACATGCTCTGGGTGCTGCAAGATCATAGTGCGGAGCGTCATAGAGCAAGTTCAGGCTGAGACAGAGCAATGGTCCCAAATGCAAGAGGTGCTTGGGCAAGTCAGGAATGAGATGGAAGAGTTGCAGGCTTCTAGAGATTTTTGGGAAGATAGAGCACTTGATTCTGATCGTCAAATTCAATCCCTGAATTCTGCTGTAAGAAACCAAGCTCTTTGTCGTCTATCTATTTCTTTCTTCATCTCCGAGGCATTGGATCTACCCGGTGGAAGTGTATTACTCAAAATACCATGGAACATACTAAATAGCTCAATAAGTTCAAGAAAGTTAAAATGTCGAAATGATTTTGGCAGTGAAAACTATTTCTAAATGTCTTGGAAAACACCTTTCCCCCTCAAAGTTCGCATTTCTGCAACACCCAACATTGAGAAAGATTCCAACTATCAATTTTTGGATTACAGAAAGTAAATGTGGACAGTCTTGAATAATAGCCTCCTTAGTTTTATCTGCAAATGCTGATGGCTTATGAATAGATTTGTCTGAGGGGTGAATAGAATGGGACTTTAGGCACTCAAGTTAAGGGTAAAAGACTGATACAGCAACATTTGATCCCAAGCTTGTCAATACATTTTTGCATTTATACAAAATTGATAATGTGGCTTTCTGCAGGTGCAAGAATGGAGACAGAAAGCCCTCTCTTCTGAAGCCAAGGCAAATGAGCTACAAAGTCAAGTAGCTGTGCTTCAAGTGGAGCTCGAGAGGTTGAGGAAGGAAAGAGTTACAGAGACATCAAGGTCTAAAAACTTACCATCAGTTTCTTTGGAGGCTCCAAATGAGACTCAGAAGCGAGTATTAGTTTGTCGTTTGAAGGAAAACCGTAATACTAATGATGATTGTCGCCAGAAGAAGGCCTCTAGTGATGGCAGCCGAAAGCCACACGCCTGTGCCGGTGGACTTAATGCTCCAAAACGGTCACTTTTTAGAGATATTGGAAATTCGTCTCCCTTGGCGAGACAAAATAGTAGACCAGTTTTCCCTTTGCACTACCCTGTGCAGGAAAACTTCAAATTCTGAAAATTCATCAAATTCCCCCCCTTCCCCTATCTAAATACATTGACTTTGAGAGAGCCAAACTTCAAATGTGTCGCCCTAGAGAACAAGTCCATGTTTATTTTGCGGGGGATCCAAGAATTACCATTGCAGTTCTTTTCGGTCTTGACACAAGTTCTCTACCTTACGGAATGTGCATCAACCTGTGTACTTGTGAAACAAAAACAGAGGTAGAAGCTTTTAACGAGACAGACAATGCAGGATTCTAATAGCTCTAGGATGCCATTGCAAATGACAAGACAAACAAGAATCAGGAGCGTTTCCTCGACATCGGTTGAAAAAACTACGTGAAGAATTCGTGGCATGAGATGCATTAAACACTGTTACAATAAAGAAACGGAGATGCATCACTGATCAAACGTTTCAAATGCACTAATCCTTATTGTTTTTTTCCCAACAGGTGATCCATGATAGATTAGATAATCGTAACTCACAGGAGAATCGTTTAGATAGAGACGGGTTAAGAAGACTGGGGCCGGGATAGAGCGAGCCAGTTGTAAACAGATTTTGAATTTCCCTCTGTTGGGACTCCTATCCTGTTCTTATGTAGTATATACCTGTTCTTTTATCAACTTCATAAGAAATCCTCTTCATGGCATGGCCTTCCGTTGATTGCCGAAAACTGATGATTCCATTCATGTAGAGGAGAACGGAAACAAGCAAAATATATATATGCTAAAATGGTTGCTGCAGAATGTTGGGCTCTTGGAGTCACAATAATATGGTGTAGCAATTGTGCGGGCAGATAAAAAAACGAAAGGTTTGGATGTGGTTCAAACAGAACAAAGCTAAATTATACGTCTGATCATGCGCCACATGTTTATTCATATACTTCTGAATGTTGAAACGCATACCAATAAGAAAAATAGCGAAAAATATCGCTAGCTACTAAGGAGTCTTCACTGAATCCCTAAAACTAGAAAATTCATCATCAAACCTGAACAGATGTTAGTTAGGAGAGAAAAGGCAGATGAGATTCTACCTAAACGTAAAACACACTAAGGTAGCAGCTGGGGAAGTTTGGGGACTTTGGTCTCAACAGTCGTTTCTGATGTTGACAGATCGACCGGTGCTTGCAAGAGAAGGATCGATTCGGGGATTCTCAGCTGGGAGGTTAGTGATGGTCTGAGGATTATCTTCCGTGCTACCATACAAATTAAATGTTTCAGCTAGATCAAATTGAAGGATGGGAGGATTCCATATTTCTTCAGGTAACCCTTTTGAAAAGTCGGAACTCAGAAGCATGGGGACAGGATCTTCAAAAGTGTCTGGTAAAAATGGGACCTGGGCTGCAGAATAACTGTTGCAGAAGAAAAATAAGTCATCAAATCCAGCTAAAGGAGGAGTAGCCTGTTGCTGCCATGGATTTTCCCATGAATCAGTACCACTGTTGCGGTCACCATCCATAGCAGCCTGATCATTTGGACCAATAAGGAGCTGGTATTTCGGTGTAGAATATTGCTCTTGATTTTTGACAGGCTTCTCAATTTTCTTGTAAATCCTACACAAAACCCATTCATCGAGCTGCACCAAGTAAAAAATTGGTTACTAATCATGTTAAGAAAGAATTAAAAGCAAATGCATGCTGTTGATCAATTAAAAATTAGAGCTGGATTTTGAATATCCATATACCCTCATGTCATTAATGTTATTTCTGATTGGAGGAGCTGCAGCTTCCATTCTAAATTCATGCATCATCCAGTTGGTTTTATCACCCTTAGGGGCCTTTCCATTATAATAAACCAGTGACTTCCTATATCCAACAATAGCCTTATCGTGTACGATTTTCTTATCAGCTCCAGTGGCTTTCCAGTATCCGCCGCCTGCTGCTCGATTCGGCCTAGTTCCATTTCTGTACTTCTTGTCCCTTGGTGTAAAAAAATACCATTCCCTTTCTCCATAGTGCTTGAATTTCTCTATCATCGATAAAAATTAAAAACAACAAACTTAATTTGTAGTCATAAATCCATTAATGCTTATACAAAAAACTACAAGAACAAAGTTGATTAAAAAGAAATCTCATTTACATACTCTAAATTAACAAAAAGAAAACTTGTAATCTGTAACTAACAAGATGGTCATAAATCATATTAAATTCAATGAAACAGTATCTTATCAAAATTAAAAGAAAAGAACCTGCAAGCTCCTCGGGATTATGTTGATAAAGTGAAACATCAACAATCCTGTTCCTAGGCAATGGCAGCCCACTGACCTTATTCTTCAAGTAATGCAAAACCAGCTCATGGTTATGAGGGCAAAACCTATAACCGGCTGGAAAATTATTGAAATAGCTGTCACCATCATCATTATTATCATCTGGATTTATCACATGATCATGACCAGCAATTCTTGGTGATGGTGGTGAAGAATTCACAGATGATTGTGAGCTTGGTGATGGCTTGAAGGGCTCTGAAAGACTGTTTGAAACCCCTGAAGTGGTAGCGGAAACCTGTACGTTCGGCTTTGATTCCTCAGTAAACTTCATAGTAGGACGCTTGAAAGCAATGTCTCCTTGGCAGGACAATCGACTCGAGAGTTATGAGTATGAGCTGCAAAAGGACACTAACACACATATGCTAGTGATTCAGAGTTCGCAATTTTTTTTCTAACTGCAGATATATTTGAAATTTGATATCTTAACTATACACATACTTAATAATTTAATCTTTTAAATAAAATTATCTTTAGTTTTTTTATAACTAAAATCTTATCTTTATTTTTAATATCTATCTAATATGTAATTATCTTTTAAATGAAATTTATCTCTATGCTTTTCAAAATATATAAGATATACTTCGGAAGATTTAAGTAAAATCTCACGAACAAATTGTAAATGAACATTTCAAAATTTACTCTCATCTGAGATTTGAAATCGGATTTGAATTCAATTCTTTTTGATAATTTCAAAGACATTTGAAGTTAATCCAGAAATTTTTATGATCTCTGTTAGTTATTAGGGATCATTTTGAAAAAAGAACATATAAAAAAAACTCATAATCCAGTGATAATAATAATAATAATAATAATAATAATAATAATAATAATAATAATAATATCTATCCTTAGAATTTTACTCTTCTAAGATTATCCTTTGTTTTAGGAATTATATTAATATTTTAGTCTCTTTCTCAAGTAGAAATAGCTAGGGTTGAATTTACTATTGATAAATATTTTATATTTACAAAGAAAAATGGAAAATATTTTATATTTACAAAAATTATCTTATCATAGATTTCTTGTATAATAAAATAATCTTCCATGTAGACTTCTTGTATAACAAAATAACTTATAATGTATAAAAAGTTTCTTTCTGCCGAGATGATAAAATTTTACAAAGTTAATAAATTGATTAACTCTTTTAATACTCTAGTTTCGGCTGAAATACATTGAAAGCTCAAATAATAATAATAATAAAAAAAAAAAAAACAGACGGATGCGAGTTCTATTTGAGTCGGGTGAGCTTTACAACTCATCATTTCGGACTCATGTTCCCCGTGCTGAATTTCAAGTATTAAGAAATGAGTCTGTACCCACATGGTATAAACCCTAGAACCCACATTTGCTCAAGTCATATTATTAAGCCAAAGCTCGAAGAAGACAGGACAAGAAAAACTTGTATTCCTGGGTTCTAGCTCAAAACCCATGTACATTACACGTACAGGGATAATCATGTAAAGAACAAACATCGAAAAACGTCATGCATGCAAGACTTGATTGTGATAATCATACGGTGAACATGCACAAGTAGATCACTAACTTGCAAACACGATCATCGCAGAACGTTCTCCGTTAAACCTGAAGGTAAGCACTCAAACTATACAGTGAAATATTAAATGATGCTGCAAAACCATGCCACCAAATTACTAGAAAGGAAAAAATAGAAAGTAATGATCTTGTTAACAATGCACCAAAACCTGTCACTAAATTTCTAAAACAAATATAATATATATCTTAACTATTAGCTAGAATATTGTCTATTCACTAAATTCTAAAATCCTAGAAGATCCATAAGCAAAGCTAGTACATACGCTGTCTATATGACAGCTGATGACAGTCATTCTTGAAATCCACTAGAAACCCACCTCCGAACACTAATTATCGTAAGTGCTGAGGAGGCTGTCTAGGAGGTTTGGTACCAACATCCGTCACTGTCGTTGGCTGACTATTTGCAGGATTTGTGGGAGGATGGAGCCTGGTAAGAAAAGGAGTATTTGTGGGAGAGAGGCAGCCAGTAGGATGAGCAGTATTTATAGGAGGAAGGCTGCCAACTGGAGGAGCAGTATTCATGTAAGGAAGGCCGTGAGAAGGACGAGCAGTATTTGTGGGACGAAGGTTGACAAGAGGAGCAGGATTTCCTGGAAGAAAAGTTGGCTTGACAGAATAGCGGTCAAAAGATTGGCCGGGAATGTTAACCTGAGACCAGTTCGTATGATTCAGAAACTCGTCGAGGTATCCCCTTTGCCTGTATGGCCAGTTGTCAGGATTAACGGGGAAAACTGGGGCAGGATTTCCAAATGTCTCAGCCAAATTGGGGACCTGTGTATCTTGCAACGTCCTGCTATGGTGAGCAGGAGCTGGAAAAAAGTTGATAACATCTGAGTATCCTCTCAGAGCAGTCGGTTGTTGACTTAACTCATTAAATACTGGGAAAGTATTCTCTAAAGAACCAGTACCCATGTCGTAAATCTCCCCAGCATAGTCAGCGCCCATAGCAGCCAGCTCATTTGAATTATGATCATGCAGATAATCTTCATCAATATCATCCATTGACCCTGAAGAATGTTCCTCATTCCTTTGTTCATTTATGACATTAGTACGTTCCTCATTCCTTTGTCCATTTCTGACATTATTACGTTTCTCCTGTTTCTTGTAAATCCTGCACAGAACCCAGTCATCCAGCTGCAAAAAAACAAACAAATTTGGTTACTACTCATGTTAAGAGTTGAATTAAAACAAAATTGTTATACCAATTGGAGAAAAATAGATGAATAATCATATTGTACCCTCATGTCATCTCTATGATTTCTGACTTGAGGAAGTGGATTATTCACTCTAAACTCGTGCATTATCCAGTTGGTTTTGTCACCCTTTGGAGCCTTCCCGGTGTAATAAACGAGTGCCTTTCTATATCCAACAACAGCTTCATCATGCGTGATGTTCTTATCAGCTCCAGTGGCTTTCCAATATCCACCATTGGCAGCTCGATTAGGTCTACTTCCATTCTTGTACTTTCTGTCCCGAGGTGTGAAGAAGTACCATTCTTTTTCCCCAAATTTCTTGTATCTATCTGTTAACAAATAAACACATAAAATTTATATGATCATGCAAGTATTGTTGTATTGTTTACTGGAATGCTATGTGTTAACAAATAAAGTAAAACGAATAATCAAAAGAAATGACAACATCAATATCTCAGCAAAAGGGTTTGTATAAAAAATCTTAACCAAAAGACAAGAAAAGGGTTTGTATTAAAAACCTGCAAGATACTCGGGATCGTATTGGTAGAGAATAACATCTACAATTTTGTTCCGAGGCAATGGCAAACCTTTAACCTTATTGGTCAAGTAATGTATCACCAGCTCATGATCATGCGGGCAAAACCTATATCCAGGTGGGAAACTATTGAAATAATGATCGTCATCGCGGTCATTAGGGAATCTGGGTGGTGGTGGTGGCACTGCTGCTGCTGCTAATGTAAGCGTAGAAGGTGACTGTAGTGCTAGTGATGGTGAAGCAGTGGCAGAAGGTGGCTGCGGCACTGGCGCTCGTGGAGGAGGCAATGAGGTTGAATTGATCAGGATTTGGGGCGTTGATACAGAGGAATTTGAAGTGATGTTTGGTGTTATTGTAGTGGTGAGAGAATGCTCTACGTTCGGCATTGATTCCTCGGTAAACTCCATGGTAGGACTCTCTGAAGAATTTTCTTCTAAAGACGGCATTATTCTCCAAGACGTTAACAATATTAACTCTTAAAATCGATTTTGTTATTTTTTGTAGTTGCAAAGGGAAACAATATTATATATATATATATATATATATATATATATATATATATATATATATATATATATAATATTAGAGATATATTTGAAAATTAATATTCCGCAATCTTAGCAACTTGATAAACCCTATCTCTAATATATATATATATATATATATCCTAACTGAATTTGTTTACTATATTCCTTCGCTATATATATCCTAACTGAATTTGTTTACTATATTCCTTCGCTATTTAAAATTCTGTTCTTGGAGAAATACCGTGTGTATGGAATTTTGTATACTGTTATTCAAGTTAAAATCAACTACTAAATTGCGTCTCACACCTCCATATATATGCTATATTATTTCTCGTATAATTGCATGTTAAATTATTATTTTTTAAACAAAAAAATATTTAAATTTTACAAATATAATTTTTAATTAAAAAATTTAAATTATATAAAATTTAATATAATAGGATCTGGATAATATAAACATGTTTAAAAATAACTCGGATATTGTTAAAAAATACAATTTCATTAAAAAAATTAAGAAGATATTTTAAAAAAATATATTGAAATAAAACATATTAAATTAACTTAAGTCAACTCAGGTTAATTTGTTAAATTCATAATATGATTCATAAAACTGAGATAACCTCAATGAAAACAAATCAAAATAAATTATAAAATCTAATTTCTAATCAAACCGATATTAAAAGATGAAATTAAAAAAAAATCAATTAAACACAGATTAAAAAATAAACAACTCGAGTTAACCCAAGTTAACCTATCAAAATCGCAATCCAGGTCAAGTGACTGAATAATCTCATAAAAAATAAATCAAAACAAATTACAAAATCTAATTTTTATTTAATAAAATATTAAAAGATGAAATAGAAAACAATATTAATTAAAAAAAATAAAAAAATAATCTGAGTTAACCTACTAAAACCATGATCCAAGTAATGATACAAAGATAACCTCATAAAAAATAAATAAAAAAATTATAAAATCTAATTTTAAATTAATTAAATATTGAAAAAAAAATCAACTAAAAAAACATGATTTAGCTTATAATCTATATCATGAAACCGGATAGGCAAACTCATTGTTGAGAGATGATTTTTCAAAAAATAAATTATTTAACTTTAATTAATTTATCAAACTCATGATCTAAATAATAAAATTAATAACCTTATAGTAGGTAAAAATAAAAAAAAATTATAAAGATTAATTCTAAATAAATCAAATATTAAAGATTAAAATAAAAAATAAAAAATCAATTAAAAAATAACATAAAAAACTTGAATTAACTCTTTAAATTCAAGATTTGTGTCATAAAATTAAAATATACAAACTTAATATTAAAAAATAAAATTAAAAAAAATATCTTAAAAAAAATATATCTTAAACAAGAAAGAAAAATTCTTAATAATGGATTTCTCTCCCCAAGTTTGTGTTAATAACAAGCTGAAATCGTTTGGACATAAATTCAATAGAGGGTTTGATGTTGTTGACCTTGAGGCTTGAGAGGGACAATGGGAGGACTAAGAGATGAAAAGGTCTTGGACGTGCTGCCATTTGCATAAGCATCAGCTTAAAAAAGACCTTCTAGTGATTGGTTGGAACATTCTCTTCTCCATTTAAGCTGAACCGAAAGAGGTAGGGTCCCCACTTCTCTTTTTATATTTAGTTCATATGAAAAGCAAGTGATCAACATCAAGCTCTAAATTCCTGAGGGGGGAATACTATATCCTCCACCAGTTATTTATTTAATTCATATAAGAAAATTCTTGCATGCAAAAGACACTTAAAAACTGACAAATCCTTTCTCCTTCAAGCTTTCAACTGTTTCCTTGACGCTTGCTTCCAAAGGAATGAATTCAATACCCAAGCTTTTTGCTTTTTCCTTGGAAACTTGATAGATTGGTACATATGGCTTATCATCGGCACACCTGCCAAGGGATTTCACAATAAAAAAGAATTGATAGGTTTTTTGATAAAACAAATTGCAGATGATAACAGAAAATTCTCATAGACGAAACAATCTAAGCTGTTCAATAAAGCATCTTCAATCACTCAAAGTTAGTGAAAAAAAGTGGCCTAGAATCAAAACAAATGATCGTTGGTACTCCATAATGACAAAAACAAATTAACTAGAAGCAGCTACAAAATGATGAAATTATCAAAAGAAACTGATGATTATACCATTTGACTTTCATCGTGTTTATTTATACTCCAAGATGCAACACCTTCCAAAAGAGATACATGATTAGAATCCTTTGATTGTCGTCAATTCTTTCATTTTTGTTTGGTTCACCCACCTTCATATCCCACAACACGTGATATGCGAACCACTATTATCCTTGCATGGTGTTGTAATCTGGTTTTTAATGCATATTTTGCAATAGAATGGATAGGCACGCTGCCACCTTGCTAAAATCTTTTTGCTTACCAAATACGTGTATGATGCCATGAAAACCACACAAAATAAGGTGACAAGAAGGTACATGTTGTCAACATGCTGAGGTAAAGTCAGGAGAGGAAAGAACACGAGTAAGGTGACTAAGAGCATAAATCATCAAGACAAAACAACTAATAGAAAAGGCAAATTATAGGGGGGAGTACTTACTTTTCTGGGAGTTGGAGATCGGGGTAAAGCTCATGCAGAATCTTCACTAATTCTGAGTAGTGTGCCACTCTCTCAACCAAACAATATCTCCCACTAGCTGATGACAGCTCAAACGCTTGAATGTGTGCATTGGCAACATCTTTAACATTTACCCATCCAAAAGATGCATTGGGGAAAGTTTGTGCTCCTGCAATCAACAGAACGCCAAGAAAATCGCTACAAGCTTTATGGAAAAGAAAATGGACTACCTTAATAGAGTAACAACTACTAATATTTGGGTTTCTCCTCTTCAAAACAGTATTTTAACTTGGTAAAAAGAGTTTAACAGATAGCCAGCCAGCATTGAACTCCGGTAGCATGGAAGATGCAACAATTATAACAAATAAACAGAAAACTAATGCTTTAGAATTGCAATTCACATCACTTATGCCAGTTCTCTACAGAATTTTATCTGCTCTTGATTTGTTCTTCATGAAGAGCGACTTGTTGAGGTGAGATATATGCTACTGCTTGCATACAGGATGAAAAGATTAGTCTTGTTAGTATAAAGATGTACCTTTAATTAGGCTTAAAATTGCCGCAGCACTTGTATTTAGTGTTGGCTGCAAGAGAGGACCAATTACCATTGCTGGATTTATTGCAACCATGTCGATATCCTTTTCTTTTGCAAATTTCCATGCAGCATCCTCGGCCAAAGTCTTTGAGAGCACATACCAAACCTAAAAGCAGACAGGAGCAAAGGTATTTGAGAAAACATACTGTGTATCTTAGTACAGACCATTTCCAAATGAACATGGTAGAAGCATTTCATTATCGTTACTTATACATCAGAAGGCAGCAGTCAGAAAACTGTGTTAATGGAATGGCCTAGGATGAGAGAAAACACTCACTGAATATAACTTAAGGAGATTTAATATCAAATTGGTCATGAGAAAATAACTTAGTAATGTAAAATTCTCTAAAACTACATCACACGGATGGCTATAGGGTCTCTTTGTTCATTTAATATTTACATTAATGATTTGATAGGTATTAAAAAACCAACTCAACCCAATCTTAAGTTATTAAGTGAGGTTCTAAGATATGATTTATATTATTCTTTAACACACCCCCTCAAGTTAAAGATTTATGGACTTAAAATTTACACAGACTCCCACTACCTTATGCTATTAATTAGATTGAGGTGGTAAGATTTGAACTCATAATCACCTGATCAGTAAGGCTTTGATACCATGTCAGAACCATCCTAACCCAAAAAATATAAGTTCTTCGGTGAGATTTCAAGATATGATTTATATTATTCTTTAACAGTAAGAGAAAATGAAATTTCATTCATCTGCTCAACTAGAAGTGTAGAAGCAGTAAAAGCTACAAATTACAAGCAGAAAGAAAATTATGTCCTTGCATCTTTCCATAGCTATTTTCTCTGTATTTCTACAAATTATACCTTACTATTCTGCTAACCTCCAACTTTCTTTGAGAAATATCCAAATAAACTTCAAAACAAAGAAAGACACATCATGAGCAGAAGTTACACCTAACATAAAATGACAAATTTCACAAAGCAATTCTACCACCACCATCTGGTTCAATCAGCAAAACCATATTCCAGAGAACACAGAAATCTTAGAATGGAATTCTTAAAAGTTACAAAATTAACTAGGTGATTTGATTTCCATTTCCAAATCTGTGAAGAATAAAACAACTCAACACATTTGGAAAATATAATTTTATAATCGAGAATTTTTCTCAAGATTCAGAAAATATTTTCGTGTACACACCTTAGATTCTCTGCACAAGTTTGGATCAGAAAACCAAGTTTCATCCACTACTACATCTGGGGTTCGAGGTTTCCCATTGTAAGCAACTGCAGCAACAGAAGATGTTAACACAACTCGTTTGATTGACGGGTGTTTTGCACATGAGCCAAGAACATTGAGTGTTCCTTTCACTGCAGGATCCAGCAATTCTACCTGAATTGAGAAGGAAATTGATCATAACCATTTAAAGAAAAAAAATAAAAAAGGCAAACAAATTCAAACCTCAATATCCAAAAAAATTTCTACAAGTCTCGAACCTAAGAACAAAAGACAGAAGTTAATGTTGCCAACAGGAAGGCCCCCTTTGGTAATGCGGCTTCAGTGCATTTGAAAGTGCTTTTTAAAACGCGTTTGGACCGGGAAAGCATTCAAATCATGCTACCAAAGTGTTTTTAAATGGTTTTGATGTGAAGATATCCAAACCGATGAAAAACATATAAAAGAACATCAATTTCATGCATTTTTAATTGAAAAGTACCTGCACCACATTATCAAATACACACTAAAAGATTGTTTGGTATTGTCGTAGCTCCTACTTTTCACTCAACCATAGAGAAAAAAACCGTTACGTTAGCCAAATAGCCTTTCCTTTTTGCAACGGCCCCAGCACATAATCGCGTTTCAAACCTTAATTTGGTAGAAGCTAAAATAATCTGTTTTTCATTCATGAAGATGTGTTTTTCATTTATCTTACATGCAATAATTCATCCCTTAGCAATTTTAACTAAACATATATTTTTTAAAACCTACTTTTTTAAAATCACAAGTAAAAAGTATTTTTCTTTCACCTACTTCTTTTTTTAAATTACAACTGCAAAAACTACCACAACGCCAAACACACACTAAATCAACTACAGCTAAAAGGAACAAGTTCCCATATTGCACTCTAATAGCATAGTTCAAGAATCAGAGAAGGAAAACGCATTTATATAAGCCAAATAACCCTTGAGAATTTGAGAAGGAAAATAAGCATTTATATAAGCCAGACCTGTTTTCCTCTTTCCAAGTAAGCTTCATGTCACATGCCAATACAAATGACCAAGAACAATTGTGTAAGATACACTTTGAAAAAGTGAAAAATCTAGATTACTTACCCCATCTTCTCATTCTGAACTTTTTTTCCTTCTATTAAAAGAAACCTATTCTCGATTAGAGCCACAAAATATTAAGATATATTTTGAAAAGTATAATGCTCATTACTGGATACCTTCCCAAGAAGAAGTGTAATGCTCAGTGCTGGATAAAACAACATCCTACTTGTTGTCATAAGCACTTGCGACAGCATCTTATTAGCAAGAAATAATTTTATTCATAATGTCAATCTGATCATGAAAGTGAATCAATATGAAACCACCATGTATTGCTGTTATTGTTGAATTCAAGTACACAATGGGATATTGAGCCATATTTTTTTAAGCTATTTCAGAGTTCATAATAAATATTTCAAAGTGTCGGCATTTAGGTAGAATCCAGGGAGTATTGATGCTTTCTAGAAGGAAAACCAGATGAATTGTTAAATTACTTTCCATATGGCCAATGGATGTTGCAATCTGGCATATCAAATTAGGGTTCTGTTTCAGTGAAGAAAAGTTCATTTAATATAGAAGCTACCAAGTAACCTATTTCATATCACTATTGAATGCTTGTGACAGTAAATTAGAGGCTAAAAAAAAAAACCATCGCAGCAAACTTGAATCATCACCTAAAAAAACAAGAAAAGGGGATAGATGGTACATGCTATATTGTGGAACCATTTAAGATTTTCCTGAGTCTCATGAATAATAAAGTCTTAAGTAGATAAGAAAAACGGTGGTTATTAAGTATGCAGTATTAACCTGTGGGTCCTTCACATCATGATAAAACGGAGATGCAGTGTGGAAAACACCTTCACACCCTTCTACAACAGAATCAAAGGAACCTTCTTCCAGTAAATTTGCTTTGAACAGCTGAAGTCTCTCCTGAGCTCCATTAAGTGCACGTAAGTGTTCTGTCTTTTTGGGATCATCTACAGAATATAAATTGAAAGCAGTTAGTAAATAACTGAAATAGCAAGATATTTTTGGTAAAGATAAATTTTGATGGACAACAAGTACACTATTTCACCCGAGTCATCTACACAGGAATAAAAAAACAACATACGCTGGGCCGCTCTGTCATGATCAACGGAGTATATGCCCAGACTAGAAGTGAATAGCTTTAAATTTCTCCAAGGTACACTATAAAAGATTACTTTCAATGTTGGGTGTGATTTAAACTATGACGAGGAAGCATTGTGTTTTAGTGATGAGCATTTTGCATATGGATTTGCGTGTTCGTATTTAAGGGAAAACAAAATAAGATGGAATGATAAACATGAGAGACTTCAGGAATCACATGACAAGTTATTCAATTAATGTCGAATGATGGTTCAAATTAGATAAAAATAAGATGAAAATAAATAAATAAATAACATCCACAAAAGATGCATGCCAAAAACATTGCTGGACAATTACTAAACAGGAAGGGGAGATCATGGGCTTAAATGCCAAACCAATCTGACATTTGCAACAACAATTTAATCACCTTTGAATTTCTCATTGCATGAAATCGATAAGAACCAATTTATTTCTCACTGCTATATAATTCATGTTTTCAGGTAATGTCAGAATACATGATCATCAGCGCTTCATGATTTTGATCTTTACTAAGAACGATAAGAACTTTCAAATCACTATCTGCAATTCTCAATCAACAACAATTTCTACTTCCAACAAAATCCACCCTCTTACATATATAATATGACCCATTTTCTTTGCAAAAATTTCGATCACCTAAAACTGAAAAGAAAAATATAATCTAATCTGGTCTCTCAAAACCCATCATCGCTTTCATCTTAATTTTGCAATTAAAAAACATCATAATTCATATCCTATTTATATATATAAGAAAAAAATAGCAGAAAACAAGAAAGAAACAGCGCATGTGAGAGTGAGTGACTCTGACTTGGGTCACGAACAGAGGCCTTGACAGTGTAGCCACGCGAGAGGAGGAGCTTCACAAGCCATGACGCTATGTAACCCGAGGCTCCAGTCACGCACACGATCTTTCCGGCTCCAATGCTCATTTTCAGTCTCCCGTTTTTCGATTAGTTTTTTTATTTTTTTATCAAATAGTTTTTGGAATTATAATAGTAGTTTTCTAAAAAAATAATAAAATAATTGTTAAATTTTATTTTCAATATTAATACATTAAAAAAATATATAAAATATTAATTCTTAAAAAAAAAAAAAAAACTATTTCTTGACGCAAAAACAAACACCTGTGCGTGTTGTGTGTTGGAGCCCATGTCCTCTATCTGTCCGTCCTCTTTCATTGATTGGGCCCTACTAGTTTTGAAATTGTGGCTACGGATGAGATTAATCCACAGCTTGATTAAAAAACAAAAACTTGTATTTTAGTTTGGTAGGATCCATCATAAACTATGGCTGTGCTGCAATTTACCAAAAGCAAAAGAATGCTGCTTCTTGGGCGGAGAAATGGCTGCATTGTTCAATAAACAGGGAGCATGCTTTCATTATTAACATGAATAGTGGAGATATTTTTTATTTTTCTAGCTAGACTGGTGCAAAACTGAAAATATATTAAATAAGATTTCATTAAGTAAAATAAAAAAATATTTTTTTATTTTTAATTATATTTTATTTTAAAAAACTAATGTTAAATATTATTTAATAATATTATATAAATTAGATGAAATAACTTGATGACATAGCATTTACAAAATTTAATAGTAATCTTAATTTTATTTCTTATTATATTTTACTAGATGTTATTACATTATTAGAAAATCAAAAAAACTATAATTATTATCAGATGTATTTCATACACAATGGAATTGTAGATAATTTAAGAAAAAAAATTATATAAAATATTTTTTATTTCATAATGTAATAGTAATAGTTAAATTTACAATATTTAAATTAAAAATCATCAATATTATTATATTTTTTTTATAATTTCAATTTCAAAAATATTTTCATTAAAAATGATCATTCTCATTTTTTCTTCATATAAATTTGTAAAAATAATTCATAATGTTTTTTAATTGAAGCTTTCTCTCACAATCATACTAATTTTTTTCCATTAAAAAAATATTATAATCAAAATAATAAAGAAAATATATGAATAAAAACATTAAATTTTAAAAAAATATGTGTATTTTTCCCTTTTTTGGTTCAAATTATATTTTAATATTTTTATTATTATCTTTTCTTTTTTATTCAAAGTACGATGATACTAATAAAAATACAGTATTGTTGTCAAGAAAAAAAATCAGAAAAGAAAATTCTAAAAAATTATTCTTATCTCTCATGCAAATATTTATTTTTATAATTTTATAATTAAATAAAATAAATTAAAAAATCAAAGCTATTAAAGCCATCCACTATCGAAGTTTTTTGACAAGTAAATTTATGTCCATTAAAAATATTATCAATATATCAATATTTTAAAAAAAAAAAAAAAATCAATGTCGATGAGGAATAATTTTTGAAAAAAGTCAACCAGGACTCAGACTGGGATGCCCCAGTTTTTGATGTGCCAGTCAGCAATTGGTTCAAATTAGATTAACCTTATGCAGTTTCCATGGTGGAAAACCAGGTTTAATTCTTTTTATAGATATAATTATCTTTAAAAACGAAATATATATATATATATATATTATTTTTTATATAAAAAATAGTAACAACACCTTAATCTTGACGTAGTATTTAAAAATGAGAAAGCAATTATTTTTAGAAATATATAAAAATAATATTTTTTATTTTTAAAAATTATTTTGGATATCAATCTATTAAAACATTTGAAAAATATAAAAAATTAATTTTAAATTAAATAAATAATTTTTTAAAAAAATACAGTTTCTCTTGCGATTTCAGGAAAACAAATACAGCGTAAAAAAGCTCTCACGACAAGGCTGGGGCAACTAACCAGTGGATATCTAATCAATAATCAAATGACGAATCTTACTCGCATGCAAACAGTAAAAATTCTCTCACTTTATCAAACTAATTTAAAGCCTCGATCTCACCAGTCCAATCAACTACATTTTCAAGCCATCGTTTTTGCTTTTTCATTTCTATTTCTCATTAATTAGTTTTCTTTTTATATTAAACTTTTTAATCAATTTATACATTAATAATTAATCAAAACTAATTAATTACCCTGTGATTTTAATAACATACTCTACATCAACGTGATAAAATTTCTTTGATACTGGTCTGAAATTTAAACTAAAAAATTAATTAATAAAACAACTTTCACCGACCATTGAACCTTTATCACTGTTTGGTGTTTTGCACTGCAGTATAATTATATTTTTTAAAAATTTTATTTTCTTAAAAAAGCTTTGAATTAATATTTTTTATTATTTTACTAGTGCTGCACTTTGGCCTGCTCAAATCCCTCCACACCACCCTCAACAACCACCACCACCACCACCACCAAATTCATCCATATATAGTTATAGTTCTGCTTTTAATTTCTTATAGGCAAAAGTTCCTCCATTTCCTCCTCTCTTTCGTAACAACCTATTAAAAAAGAGGTTTTCATGGCTTCACTGCTTTTGGCTTTCAACACCCAGAAAAGAACTTCACCACCTCTCTCTAAAGGTCTCTTGCCAAGATACAACCCCAACAAACCTAAATCTCTGTCTCTTCTAAACAAACCCTTTTCACCAAATTCTAAAACTCTCAAGATCAAAGGCTCTTCTGTATCAAGTGCTTTAACTCCACAACTAAACGAAACCCTAGTTAATCAAGAAGACGAGAGGCCTCTTAGCGAAATTTGGAAGGAAATTCAAGGCTGCAATGACTGGGAAGGACTCCTGGACCCAATGAATTCCCATCTCCGCAAAGAAATCATTCGTTATGGAGAATTTGCACAAGCATCCTACGATTCTTTCGATTTTGATCCTCACTCTAAGTATTGTGGCTCATGCAAATACCGAGGAGCTCAGTTCTTTGAAAAGTTGGATATGCAAGGCCATGTTAATTACCAAATAAGCAGATACCTCTATGCAACTTCAAATATTAACCTGCCAAATTTCTTTCAAAAATCTAAGCTAAGCAGAGTTTGGAGCACACATGCGAACTGGATGGGTTACGTTGCTGTCACGACAAATGAAGACGAGATCAAACGGCTAGGGAGGCGCGACATAGTCGTTGCATGGAGAGGTACAGTCACATATCTTGAATGGATTTATGATCTCAAAGATATCCTTTGCGTGGCCAATTTCACAAATGATCCATCCATCAAGATTGAGTTGGGTTTTTATGATTTGTATACCAAGAAAGAGAATTCTTGCAAGTACTGCACATTCTCAGCTCGCGAACAAGTTTTGGCTGAGATTAAGCGGCTTCTTGATTACTACAGAGGTGAAGAAATTAGTATTACCATCACGGGGCATAGCCTCGGGGCGGCTTTGGCTACTTTAAGTGCTTATGATATTGCAGAGATGAGACTTAATTACATGGATGATGGAGAGTATAGGACTAAAATCCCTATCACCGTCTACTCTTTCTCGGGTCCTCGTGTGGGAAATCTTAAATTCAAGGAACGGTGCGATGAGCTCGGGGTTAAGGTGCTGAGGGTGATCAATGTGCACGATATGGTACCAACCGTGCCAGGGATGATAGCTAATGAGAAATTACAGTTCCAACGATACATAGAAGACAACATGTCATTTCCTTGGAGCTACGCGCATGTTGGGGTGGAACTTGCATTGGATCACACCCATAGCCCGTTTCTAAAGCCTACTAAAGATCTCGGTTGCGCACATAATCTTGAAGCTCATTTACACTTGGTGGATGGCTACCATGGCAAAGGCCAGCGATTTTGCTTGGCGACAAAAAGGGATATCGCCCTTGTTAACAAAAGTTGCGACTTCTTGAGGAGGGAGTATGGAGTGCCACCGTATTGGCGGCAAGATGAGAACAAAGGGATGGTGAGACATGCTGACGGCCGGTGGGTTTTGCCAGAGAGGCCCAGAGCGGACGCTCATCCAGCAGACACGGCACATCACGTTGAACAAGTGCTCAAGAATATCGCTGGTTCTTCTCAGATGGACGCTCTATAAGTATTAGTGCTAATAGTGACTAAATTGAATGTGCTTGTTTGTCATCTTCATTTTAGTGTGCCATCATGAAGTACTGTCCCTGTCCTATAATATCCTATCAGGTCCATTAAGGGCCATGGTGTTTAATTTGCAGGGTTCAAGGTCAAAACCTGAGGATAAATTTTGCTGCCTTTTCTGCGTCATGCATGACAAATCACATCACCTTAAGTGCCTGTGTACTGTTTGGTAATGTAAAAAAAATTAAAAGCATTGGTAGGATCCATTAAAATAAAAGGTTGTGTTGCAAGTTCTGAGAAGTAGTATTTTGCTCCTTTTCAATTGTGAGGGAGGAAGCTATGCTCCACTGTACACTGTTCATTTTAGTGAATGGTACGAGTGAATTTATGTATTTGTATTATTTATTAAAAGAAATTTAAAAAAAAATTAGTATAATTAATTGATTTTACTTGTATTGTTTATACAAAACACTAATAATAATTTTGTTATTTAAAAATAAAATTAAGATAAATTAAATTTACTTATACTATATTTTTAATTTTATTCCTGATAATATTTTATCTAATTTTATTGCACGCTCAAAAATTCATGAAAATTGTAGTTCTTATCGAATGAATTTTATACGTAATAAAATTATAATTTTTTTCAAAAAATTAAGTTTTACTCAAAAAACTAGTATTTAATATTATTTAATAACACTATATAAATTAAAAAGATACCACATGATAACGTATCATTTATGTAATTTGATATCAATTCTAATTATGTTCTTGCAGGGTCCGACTCAATTAAAAAAAATTATTTTTTTATTTTAATTATATTTTATTTGAAAAATTAGAAAAAGGTTGCTTGACAACGTAACAAAAAATTCAATTTTTGTTTGAGAAATATAGTTCTTGTTGGATAAATTTTGCATGCAATGACATTACATATAGTTTAATAGAATAATAAAAAATATTTGATATCAATATTATTTATTTCATGATATAATAATGGTAGTTAAATCTATAATATTTAATTAATATATATATATAGTAATTATTTTATAACCTCAATTTAAAAAATATTTTTTTAACCAAATACATTAAAGTATTTTTTGTTCAATCTCAATTTCAATCATAATTTTAACAAAATATATATTTTTTCAACCCAACTTCAATTAAAAATACTTTTTATAAAATAATTTTTTTAAAACAACAATTATAATAGCAATTACAATACTAAATACACTCTAAATCTTATTATACTATGTATATGGCCCGAAATAATCCCAAATCTAGGCACTTTTAGTGAATATTATAATAATTCATTTTCTTTGATTTTTAAGTTATTAGTGAATGTAATCCTTACGTGTTAATATAAATCACCTCGTGAAGAAATTGAGAAAATATGGCCGTGGGTGATAAAAAAAAATCGAAAATGGTCGGAAATGATTATTATTTTTTTTCTTTTTACAAAGACGAGGTATAAACTCTCTTTTTTTCCCGGATGAAAACATCATTATTAGTTAATTACAGGTTTATCAACAATTTATCTTACATGTTGAGTCCATATGAGCTGCTCCCTCCATCTCATATTTAAATCTACATTTAACTATATGAAAAAAATAATTTTTTTTTCTCATTTTCATATTAATTATTGGAGTGCAAATCTATTTCAAAACACATAGACTGGTACACATTTTCCAAAATATGGGTATTTCTTAGAATATGCAAAATAGGGCAAAAAATAGATAAAGGGAGTAGTATTCATAACAAGGTAGGCTTCGCAATTATTTTAGGATAAATAGTTGAATCTATATTCTTATATGCTCGGGTAAGTTTCTAATTTATTCTTATATTGTTAATTGTGTCTATAATATCTTTGTATAGTATCTAATTTTTAAATATATTTCTCAGTCAAATTTTTGCATCAACGTTGACAAAATTTTGTTATAAAAGGATGTAATAGAGAATTTCATCAAAACTGCTTTAATTTTTTTAAGAAATTTTTTTTTCCAAAATTAATCAGTCATTAAAGGTTTAAAAATAAATATTTTAATTTTCATGAAAAAATTAAAATCATGTCCTTGTTAAACTCAAAGGCGTTTTCAAAATTAAAAAATATATAATTTCATGTTAATTTGGATAAAATAAAAAAAAAATATTGAAATATTTCTAGGTTTCATTATCAAAATAATACACCATCACTCCATTCATCGTATTATGTGAATGATGTTATGTTATGTGCTTAATAATTATTGGTGACATGGATAATATTTGTAGTTTAGATGCGATTGAAAAGTACATAAGTTTTTTACATGCGATAAGAGTCATTTCTTTGTCATTTCCAATTTTATAATAAGCATGCCAACATATTCTATATTCAATCAAATTTTGCATTCTCAAAGTAGAATAATAAGCAAAAGTTTTAACATATGTCAATTTTCTGATATTTTAGGTTGACAGGTTTTATTATGAATTATTTATCAACATAAAAGTTCCTTTTCAACTTATTTCATTCAAGCAAAATCTTCTCTTTTATTTGATAATTTCTATCATAAATAGCATCACTCAACCCATTATCTGATTTAATAGTAAATATGTATGCAATGACTAATAAATTATAGTAATTTATATAACCATCTTATAATGGTTCATCGAAATCTTTCAAAAGATAAAAAAAACTTGGTTGCATCTGTATTAAGTTTTTTTAATCTATGATTGGATATTTATCGATATAACATTGATTCATTTTCATTGCATTTATAATCATATTTCTATAAGGATTATAATTCCCATCTACAACTCCATGCGCGTTGCTAAAGTTAGAAGTTGACCAAACCATCATCTCATAAGAAACATATAGTTTTTCGTGTGCAAATAAACACTTGTATCTCTTCATAATTGTTTTTTTTGTAGAATATGCATTGTTATAATATCTTAATCGAGAAATCTTTTTTTTACACATTTTATATAGATATTATACCATCTTTACTAATATTTTTTGAATTAAATAGCATATTATTAATAAAATTCTAAAACTCATTACAATCATTCATCCTACGCAATTCTCCGGCTGAATCTCAATACATCTATGAATGATCATCTATTACTTAAATCAAGCCTACATGGAATATTGATGACAATATGTATTAATTAATTAAATAAACTAAACAAATTTACAAACATTGATTTAACTTTAACTCATTCAATTTATTTCAATAATACTCTTAATTCATTATCAATTATATACATAAATTTAAATTTTTATACATTTATTAAAAATCTCAACTCAACAATAAAATTGAAAAAATATAAAACAGACTTGTTAAACAAGTTATTATTTATTTCATCACAAAAAATCTAAGTCGCAAATTCAAAATAAATTTCATCAATTTACAAAAAAGTATAATTTTATAAAATCTCAAACAAATCCTAATATGTACAGATAAAATTGAGAGGGTAGTTGCTGCAAAGAAAAATAAAGGAAGAAGAAGAAATAGGAAAGAGAGAGAGAGATCACTCGTCAGGTTATAAATTAAATATTATAAATTTATAATAAATTTTTTGTTCTACTATAATTCTCTTTGTATATACTAAGAAGATATTTCCATCGATATTTACTGAAATATATAGCGAGGGAATATGATTTGTCGGTATAATCCATCGCAATCTACCGATAAAAAAATTCTTTTGATATTTTATTTGTATTTATCAATTTTCATGTAATAATTTTAAAAAATTAAATATTGTACTAGGACATATAGACACAATTAGAAATATAAGAATATGTTTGTAGAAAAATTATTTTATGAAAATAATACGTCACTATTTTTTATTGAAAAAATAAATAAAAGATAATTTACTTTTTATTGTAATTCCATCACAAAATAAATGAAATAATAATTTATGCTTGACTCATAAATAAATAAATAATAATTTATTTCAGAAGCCCATAAACAATAAATTAAATTAAACAATATATATCTTCTTGATATTAATATAATTAATTAAATTGAAAAATCAATCATCTTCACTAGATATAATTCTACTACTATAATCATTACGGCCACCACCATAAAAAATAAAAAAATAATTTAAAAAAAAAACCCACGACAAAGGGTAACAAAAGAATACACCAAGAGTCTTGACCTAGCGGTAGAAAGGGTCTGTTTTCTTCCACTGCACCTGGATTCGAGTCCTCACGTGTATGCCTGTCATTCTCGCGATACCTTATATGCTTACTGGGTTTGCAGGATGTTCAGTTGGTTGTGGGATTAGTCGTGATGCACACAAGCTGACTTGAACACCCACATAAATAAAATAAAATATATAAAAAAAGAAGAATATAGCACCCAACCACCACTACCGTAACAAAAGGCAACAAAAAATATCAGCATTTTTTTTTTGCATAAAATAGCAATAACGTTGGTATTGTACAACCACTCAAATAATTTCATTAATTTACAATTTCATATATCATGAATATTTAATACAAAAAAATAAAAATCTAATAAAAAAAATTACTCATTATATATTAAAAAAACCAATGAAATTATTTACAAATAAAAAATTGATTTTTATATTTGAAAGACCGGATTTTAACTAGTCAATTTAATTTTATTTATGTTGGTCCAACTTTAAATCAACTTTAAACTATATCCTAGATAATCAAATTTTTATAACTAAAATTATAACCTCTACCGATTGGTCTAGCAAGTTATAGCTGCAATGGCATGATCTAATTTTGGAGCATTCTATTTGTGTTAAATTCAAGGATTAATCTTTGTAATATAAAAATAATTAAATAGCTTTCTTATTAGTATTGATTAATTTAATAGTACTTTAATCATTTTAAAAAATTCGTTTTTTATATCATCCACTCTTTTTTTCCTTTTCTATCTCTTATAAAAACAAAAACAAATAAAAAAAATTAAAATGGATTAAATTAAAACAAAGGGATTAAATATATAATTTTTAAAAATTGCTAGGACTAATTAATTAGTTTTCGTAAGCTGGAAGTAGTAAGTTATAATTAACTTTAAAAAATAATAAATGTTTCACCACTAACTACATGGAGAAAGAGACTAGTTTGTCAAAAGAGAAATCATATCGCACCAGTTATGTGAACAAACATAAATCATTTCAATGGGTACAGTCCACCAAGAAAAAGTAGGGTTTGATATTAAACCAAAAGTTTAATCATTTTAGGTATTGACATTCATATCTGATGGCATGTTTTATTTTTATTTGGATATTTTTTGTTTTTTTAGAACTAGAAGCAGGGTAATACTTTAATATTTTTATGTTTGGGGAGTATTGAGCTTAAATATACAAAAATAAAAGAGGTTGACAAGTACAAAAAACTTTAGATTTAGATGAATATTAAATCTAATCATATTAATTTAGTAAATTATCAAACTTAATATTATTGAGCTCAATATATATATATATATATATATATATTAAATTTTCAAATTCATCATTATTAACCTCAAATTATGTTGAGATACAAGTAATTTTAATTATTTTATTAAATTTTATATTAAATTATAAGATTTTAATAAGTTAAATATTTTTTATATTTAACATATAAGATATATTTTAGTGTTATAAGAAAATAATAACTTTTTATTCATAATCTTTACTGGGTTTGTCAAATATAGACACCAATCACCAATCATCATAACTAATATATAAATCAAATTATTAAAAAAAATAAATTAATTATCCAAAATATAAACTTAGTTACGAGGCTACTTTAATATTTCCGGCCTTTATCGATGTCTAAAAATCTTTCTTCCTTTTTGGAGCACATCATTGTTCCTGTGATGCCTTGGCTTTCTTCAAGAATTGTCATTTCTGCTTGGCAAATGCACAGCAGTAACTTAAATTATTTAGGAGCTATTTTGGGCTGTTGGTCAAACAGTGTTTTATTAAAATTGAATTTTTTATTTAAAATTATTTTTTAATCATTTTGATTTAATAATATCAAAAATAATTTTTAAAAATAAAAAATATTTTTAAAAATAATCACTGTCACACTTTTAATCATTTTTTTATCACACTTTTAAACACTTTTTTATTAGCAAGCCTACTATTAAGGTGATTTTCTTGTGATTATAGCTCCCGACTATAATACCAAATAAATGCAAAACAACCACAAACGTCTAATTAGGCACTCAATGACCTAAAGGATTAGTGGTTGATTTTTGTATAATAAAATAATTCTTTGTTGATTTTTGTATAATAAAATAATTCTTTGATTTTTTTTTGTGTTCTTAAATAAAATAATTTTATCATCGGATATAACATCAAGTTTTTAATATAGGCTTTAACAAGATTTTTAGGCCAAATTATCAAAATTAGTCACGTGATTTATGCATAATTATTTTTTATTTCTAAAATATTTTTTCTAAGTAGACAAATAAAATACTCTTATGTATAAATCATGTGATGAATTACGATGGTTAGGCTTAAAATTTTTATCAGAATGATAAATTAAAAATTTAATGTGTATCTAAGGATAAAATTGACTCAATTAGAGAAATAAAAATAAACTAAAAAATTATTATATTATATAAGGATAGATTAAGTCATTAATTCTAAAATTATTTAAGCTCTGAATAGTGAATATCTTTACAGTATTTTTCCAGTTTCCTTTCCCTTACACTCTAAACGTGAAATTTCGTTGATGTAAAATAATGAAATTAAGCATTTACTGTTGTGATTCATTGTTAAAAAATAATATAAATTATAATTTAGAATCTTATATAATAATTTAAGTTTTTAGGTTGAAGTATTTTTTTGACATGGTATTAGAGTTTTGATAACTAAGCAGTCACGATTTTGAATCTCACCATTTTCATTTATTTGATAAAAAATAAACACAAGGTAATATAGGTCTATGTAAATTTCAAATTCAAAGGGTTTTCACTTAAGGAAATATCTTAGAAAATAATATAAATTATATCCTAAAACCTCATCTAATAATTTAAGTTTTTGAATTAAGATAGTTCTTTTACAATCATTTGTCTTTAGGCACACACTTCACTGTGGGTAGACTAAGAAACTAATAATTGTATAAGAAATTATGGATATTGTTATTTTTGTTTGTATATAATAAAATATTTGATACAAGGATTAAAAAATTGATAAATATATTAGATAAAATTAACCGATCATCATAAATGTTAATAAAAAAAATTAATGTAACTTATTCAACTTAACAAGTTAAAAGCAAATTGATCAATCCATTCAAATAGTGATTTGATTAAAAGAACATTCACCAACGATTGTTTTAAGTTCGTTTAACCCTAGATAAAAAGTGAAACAATCAAATGTCAAGCAATGAAATAAATTTTTTTTTGAGGTAATTAAATGTAAAGACAATACATTATATTGACTCAAGTTAATGTGTAAAATAAAACCCGAGTAATGGACATGATCATAATAAGCTAAATTGGTTAGATAATATATCTTTTTTTTCTTATTCTCTTCTTGGCTAGGCTTTGATTTGGTCTTAATTGACCACATATTAGATTAAATCTGGAAATTAATTAAAGAGTGATAAAAAAATTATAGATAAAATTTAAAAAATATTTTATATTATATTATCCCCGATCAACTTGTATTAACTGACAAAACTTATAACCCAGATGATAGACATGATCTCAATTGGATATAATTTTTTTAAACTAAATGATAAAAAATGATGAAACTTCTTTTCTTTTATTTTAAGTTGAATAAAAAAATAATGATAACAAAGAGTTAAATTGCCATTTTAAAAAACAATTAAAGAGAAAAATACCTTAAACAACAAAAAATAAGCCTTGAATGTTGTGCATTGACCTATCAAAACTTTGATCTATGTCAAGGACCAAACCGAGTTTAATAATTTTTTTCTTAAATTTACTATGTACCAAAACAAAGAGCATAAAAATTTTAAAAAAAAATTCCTAAAAAAAACCTTGAGCCCGGCTCTTTTGGGCCACCAAAAAAGAGCCCAGGCACTTGGGCACGAGCCTTATATTTTTTTATCTTTCTAACCCTAATTTAAAAGGAAAAAAAATATTCAAATGATTTGTCGTCTACATGTCTAGATTCCATCCATCACTATAGTGGTTGAAAAATCAGGACAAAATCATTTTTTCATTGAAAACTCATTTTAACCAAACAATACCTAAAAAAACCTCAAAACACTTATTAATTAATTTACCAACCTAAAAAAACCTTGAAAATGGTCCTAAAATGCAAGATCAAACTATGGTAGACTTTTATTTGTCAAGTTTGATATACTTTTTAGGTAATGATGAGATTTTAAATAATTATTATCAAGTTAATCTTTTCAAATGAAACTTGTGAACATCAAAATAAATCAATTTGGTTGGTAGAATATCCAAAGATGATAACTTTTTTATGTTAGAATCCAGTGAAGCGCTCTCCTTCATAAACTAGGGACTTGAAAATATTAAAAATAAAGTTTTGTACAAAAAATAAATTTAGAAAAACACAAGTGACCAAACAATTCTAATTGCTAAAATTAGATGACTAAAATGTACATTTTCACATCATTTTTAAACACAACATCTATTTTTAATGTTTTTTTTATGTTGGTCCTCTTTCTTTCAGTTTTATTGCTAGCGAAACAAATACAAATCAATTAACTATTAACTTTGCAATTAAATGACTCAAATAATGAAAACAAAAGTTAAGATACCAAAATAAAAAATAAATAAAAAAATACAGCAATGCTATGTTCCATAGTGCATTGTTAGAATATGGACAATATTTAATTACCAATGTTCAATACCAACCATTTATTTTTTTAATTATTAATGTGGATATTCAGCCCAACTTGAAATCTTTATCAATTAATATTATGAATTTTAAAATTAATAATTATGTTGATTTATAGTGGTTCTAAAAGGACTGGAACTCATAATAATTAGAAAACAAATCTAGAACATGATTAATCGAGCTTTTTTTTCTAATTTAATTTATTTGTTATAATTGCTTAATATATTAGCGTATATCTTTATTTTAGATGGAAGGAAATAAAAAAAATAGAAAATAAAACTTAACAAAGGTCAAATAGCAATGCTTTATAGATCCCACAAATGTTAAATTAAAAATCGAGTAGCACCTGAGACCTCATAGGATACCTACTTTGCGAGTTATCTCCTTGCCTGGTGAAAAGAAAAGGTTTTCCCGGCCTGACTTTATTCTTTCTTGCTTGGTTCGAAAGATTTGTTACGAAGTATTTTCTAAAATATTTGAGAGGTCTTGCCATTCGAGGGGAGATTTGCTTGCCGGGGAGAAAGCTTCCCTAATGAGTCAAAAGTGGCGAAGCCATGTCTTCTGCTTCGGTTAAGCCCCGCTTAGCCAGGAATTAATTTACGTACATAATAGAGCTTGTTAAAAAGTATATAATATAAAAGAAAGTTTATGATAGCAAGTTGAAAAAAAAAAAGCTACAAAAATTATATAAAATTGGGTTAAGATTATATAAAGATTGTATTAATTTTATTTTACAAGTTTTAGGAATATATATATCATCCAGATCAAAGAAAATTGCAAGAAAGAACCTTTCGTTGGTAAATTAGTTCTAGTGTAAATAATATTTGTCTAAAATCTGACAAAAAATAAAGGAATTCTTTTTCTTGTTATACGAAAATCGGTTCAAGAAGTGATTCATCCTTTAAAAAAGAATATGATCGCAAATAATCTACTTATATATATATATATATATATATATATATATAAAAGCCAAACAATCTATATATATATATATATATAAAAGCCAAACAATCTATCTTTTTGTAAAATCTTTTATCTTGCATGACATGATTTTGATTTTGAAAGGCTCGTGAGTAGCTTCAAATATGGCATAATTAGATGCTTATGGCTACTACGTCCACTTACCAACCCACTTACCAACCAAGATGTAGGGTTTCTATAACAAAAAACTCAGGTTCAAATCACCGACAAATGATTGATAATTTACGAACGGAAGAGAACTGCCCCGAATAATACCTACTGATGAACCTCCGATTTCACCAAAACAAATTGTGATAATTAGTCGAGTTGCCTATACGTGTTTATGAAGTCTTTGCTGCCATATTCCTCTCGTCGAATTAATCCATGGCATTAGATGTTTTTTTTCATAATTTTTCGGATAAATACGCATATAATGAAAAGTAGCTCAGAACCTCCACTTAACCACTCAAAATGGCTGGAAATCTCTTTTTATTTATGTGATTTTAGATTCGAGTTATTTATTATTTATATAATGATTACTAAAAATTTATATGATCGTTAATTTTAAAATCTATAAGATTAGTTGTAATATGTACAAGCTGATCCGAATATCTATATTAATTAAAAAAATAAAATAACTGAAAAGAATTAAAATACACATATAATCATTTGCCGGAAAATTTGGGTAAGCTAGAAGAAAAGGAAAACGTGATGCCTCCCTCTCGTTAGTTGCATCCAACGAATAAACCACGAATATATATATATATATATATATATATATATATCCGTGAGAGAGAGAGAGAGAGCAGCTTTATTTTCACGTTTTGTGTTTTTGTAAAAATCTTATTTTTTATTATTTTAAATGCTTTTTATGTTTTTATATTATTTTAATATATTAATATTAAAAATAATTTTTAAAATATATTATTTCAATGCATTTTCAAAACCTAAAAAACTTTAAAAAATAACTATTACCCTCCTCTCCGACACTTTCTCTGATAATTTCCAAAGCCTAATGGCCACGAGTTCTAACATGTTTTGGTTTCTTATCTCATGCATAAACTTTTTTTTAAAATAATGATAGAAACTCCCATCGTGAAAGTTTCTGATAAGAGAAAGACAGGCAACTTGTGTCTCGGATCCATGGAGTGCAGGGATGTCGTCAAGAGCGTGCGCCTGTTCTTGAGTTGTCAGCTTTCACTTCATGGCAGTTCCACTCTCCGACAGCCTACTTGAGTGGATGTTCTTGCAAGGTAGTGGGAGGTTCGCAGACAATTGTTATAATTTTAAAAACAAGGACACGTCGAGGTGTATATTTCAATCAATGAAAAGTTTTTATTCAATTGTCACCAAATTTATGAACACAAAATCGTTGGTGCGCATAACTTTCGTCATTTAATTTATAAATGGAGTCCAGCACCGTACATAAAAGTCAAATTATTTCCATGATGGAAGTATAAGGATGATGGAAGTATAAGGCTATGCTTCTGTAATATGAAAAAGATATAGATATTTTTTTTTTACAAGAAACTATCTAGACACAAATGCACTAAAGCTTCTTTGTGTGTGTGTTATATATCATGAAGAAATTTTAATAAAAAATTATTATGGTTTGAAATTCAAGTTTTAATAATAAAAAAAGAAAAAGTTATTCCTTGATGATATTTATATGACAATATGAAAATTAATTAATTAATTTAAACCACTTCTATAAAAAAATTATGCTATTTTATTTTCATTTAATAGTTATGGGAAATTTTTAAAAAAAATATATGTATATTAGGTTTTTATATAATTATTTGTAAAATAATTGTTACCCTATTATTAAAAACTTATAATATTATTTAAAAAATATGGCATCATGGTATATATTTTAAAATACAATTATAATTATTTCATTTAAAGATTATTTTGTTTTAGCAGTATTATCCTCCATTTTTAATATTACTCTCTTTTTTTCTTCTTGATAGTAAGAGATATTTTTTTAAGCAGATCGGGATATAAAATGATCTTATATTGCTTCTTTTTAGATAATTTAAAAAGCGTACTTAGTGTGTAAATTCTCTTGAATATTTGCTCTAATTTTTTTAAATCATGAGCGGTTCATAAGATATGATCTCGTTAATTAGATATATTTAAAATAATTAAAAAAATATAATTTAATTAAAAAATTAAAAATATTATTTTTTTAATATTAAAATAGTAATATATTAGATCGATACGAGTTAATTAGATTAACATGATAAAATTCACAATTTAAATAATAAGATTATGATAATTATATATAAAATAAATCAAAACAAATTATAAAACCGAATTTTTAATTAATTAAATATTAAAAAAATTATATTTAACTCATCAAATTAATTACTCAAATGATAAAAATAAAATATCTCTATGAAAAATAAATTAAAATAAATTATAAATTTATATTTTTTATAAATTTAATTTTACATAATAAAATTATATATATATAGTAATTTATAAGAAAGTAAACAGTCAATTCAAATCTCCTTTCATTAATTAATTAGTAATTTGAGAAGCTTTCGACAATGTTTCCCTGATTGATAGATAAATCACTACAGGTGGCCCCTTTTAGACTATCTACGTTATTGACTTTTCCTATGTTTCTTTAGAGAAGGTTATTTTTTTAATATAAAAAATATTTAAATATTATGATTTTTTTTAATGAAATAAATTTTAACTATGTAATGGTTGATTTAATATAATTTAATTGATTTTTTAAGTTTAAAAATAACTTGATTAATAGTAAAAATATAATTTGATTCTTTTTTTAAATAATATTTTTTTAATATTAGGATAACAACATAATAATTTATTTAGATTAAGTTAGATTAACATATCAAATTCACAACTTAAGTTATGAGATTATGATAACTTTACAGTAATAAAATTAAAATAAATTATGAAACTTTATTTTCAATCAAACCAATATTAAAAAATAAAATTAAAATAAAATCAATTAAAATGGCTTAAAAAAACAACTTGAGTTAACATGTTATACCGACAACGCGGATTATATGACTAAAATAACTTTAAAAAAAAATTATAAAATTTAACTTTCACTCAACTTTATGTTGATGGATGAGATTATAAAAAATATAAAAAATAACCCAAGTAAATCCGCTAAACTCATGATCTAGGTTATAAAACTAAGATAATCTTATAAAAAAAACAATGACTAGATGTAATCCAGTTTAACCTGTCAAATTCATGACTTTATTAATGAGATTAAAACAATCCTATAGAGAGCAAACCAAAACAAATTATGAAGTTCAATTCTCAATCAAATCTATCAGAACTAATATTTAACGATTAAACACAATATTAGACAATGAAATTAAAAAAAAAAAGTCAATTCAAAAAAAACCTAGTTAATTAAATTAATTTTTCAAACTTGCGATCCGGATTATGAAACAAAAAAAATTTAATAAAAAGCTCATGACTCGGGTTTTAAAATTGATATAATCTCTTTAATAAAAAAAAATAATCTGATGTAATTAGAATTAAAATATCAAAAGTCACAATTATTATCACAAAACTAAAATATTAAAGTGAAAACAAAATATAAATCATCTAAAAAATAAATTTAATATGAAAAAATAATAATTAAAAAACAAATAGTGAATAGTATTTTTAAAAGGATTACTTACAAACCTTTTCTCTAACTAGTTGTGTTTTTGTTTTTTTTTTTTGGTAAATTGTTAATGCCCTCACTTGATTTGGAGAAGACGTCAAACGTGTGCTTCTCGTGGAAGTCTGGGAACACATGTGCAACGCAAGTTTGTGCTTTTTAACAAAATCCAACGAAATTGGAGAAGATCATCGTCTCAATCTCCATAAACATATATTTATTTCAACGAAAAGGTATTTGATGAAGTGCATAACCATGTGATCTAAAGGTTTTTCATACATTATGCGTGCGTGTAATTGATATTTTATTGTCATGATTATATTAAATTGTTGAATTATATTTAAAATTAACAAAAAAAAAAAATTTAAAAGTCATGGCATGTTAATTATTCACTAGCTCACAAAATAATATGCACCACAACAATATATTTATTTAAAAAAATTTGTTTTTTTAATTTTATATTTAAATTATTTATTATTTTACATTTAAGATTGAGAAATTGCTTGTGTTGGCAATAACACTCTAATATTTAGTTAATGTTTGATTTCATTAAAAAAACAAGTATTTATGTTGCTTGAAAATAACAATTAATGGTGCAGGGATCTGGTTTGGTATTAGGAAAAAATATAGCCCTTTTTTTTTTCTTGAAAGGAAAAGGATAAAATTAAACTTGAAAATTAATTGAAGAGTAAAATAAAAGGATAATAAAATAAAAAATAAGGAGTTATTATAATACCATATTAGCATCGCTATCATATATTACATTAGATAGAATTTCTTGTTGAGATAATTCTAATAATATAAGAAAGATCATCATAACTCAAAATAAATTGTAGATACCTTCTAATACAATAGGATTTCTTTTCATACATTGGCCATCAAGTATACAATTCAAATATTTTTTTTTAATTTAACCTTATTTGATAATCAAATTTTTTAATTTAACTTTATTTGGTCATTAAGTACATAATCCAAGTAATTTTTTTAATTTAACCTTATTTCATGGGTGATTATTCAATCTATATCTACCCATACCCAATAAAAACCTAATTAGTGAGAATATAAATAAAAAAATAATCATACCAATCATGTTTATGATAAAAGACTTAATTAGTGTTTTTTAAAAGCATATTCTTTCTAAAAATAATCAGGTATTTACTAAATTGACCAATTTACGGATGAACTCACCAAATTAATTGAGCCACGCTTGATCAGTTTCCACAAGGTTTACTTTCAAATCCGGTCAAGCTAGCGGTTGGGTCGACAAGTCACTATAATAACTCATTTAGCTTAACTTGGTTTCATAACAACATTGACATAATGTTTGGAACACAATTGAAACTATATTATATAAAAATTTAATTTTTTTTCTACATAAAATTATTTTTATTATTATTTTAATGTACTATTGTAAAATTTAAATTTTTTAAAAAATTATTATCATAGGCTCAAATATTATTCAAATAGCAATTAACTAGTATTGATTAAGAGCCAAACCAGGACCTGTGAAAAGCACATGAAAAAATTAAAGAGTTAACAATATCCCAATCCCTATTGTTCATCAAAACTACTCATTAATCCCTGGAATACACACACACACACGTTTTTACCAACATTGATCGTGACTTTTTCCAAACTTATCCACTTGTCTTTCCATTTTCCTATTTTTCAAGAGACACAAAAAAAAAAGGAAAAGAAGCTCAAAATTATTCATGAAAGAAGTAGATTATAACAAACTATAATTACACTCATGGAGGATTAAGTTAAATAGTAAACACGCATAAGCAATTTTGAGTGCCTTAACTTATCTAATTTTTACTATTGAGTGTGTGATTTGTAATTTTATTTACATGGATATCTAATTATATCGTACAATAAAGTATCTCAGTGAATGTGTAAATTAAGTGATTATAAAGATATTAAAATATGAGATAACATATATTAGATTATAAACTATATATTGAAAAAACATCATATGCTTTTCAAATTATAGGTTTGATCTCTTGTTCTAAGCCTCCGTTTTGAGATTGCATTTCAAAAAAAAATTAGGCAAAATTTATTATTTTTGTTTTAATGTTTTTGGAATATTTTAATTTGCTAATATTAAAAATTATTTTTAAAAAATAAAAAAATTATTTTAATATATTTCTAAACAAAAAATAATTATTATCACATTCTCAAACACCTACATAATTTTTACACTTTACCCATTACATGATTTGCTGACTTAATAATGTTGCAAGCACCATAAACACCATCCTGACATCTATTAAATGTTATCATTTTATTTTATATATTGATATTTAAATTATTGTTTTACATTACATTTTAAATAAAAACTAAGAAGAATTTGAATTTTTTTATTTAAAATTAATATTTTTTTATATTTTGAGATTGTTTTAATATGGTAATATTAAAAATATTTTTTTAAAAAAATATTATTTTCATATATTTTAAAGTAAAAATTATTTTAAAAAATAATCATTGTAACATTCTTAAACACTCTCTTAACCAAAATAAGCATCTGCTTAAACACTCAATTATACGAAATTAAAAAACTCTGAACATCTATTTGATTAAAATAATGAGACGACGTACTCAATTGTAATAAATCAGATAGATTCAAGCACTCGAAATCACCATTTCCTAGGACGTTCACCAGAAAATCTCAGTAAATAAATCAATTGTATACGGCTGGAGACGCTTAGGGCCGAAATGGGCAGGCTGACCTGACAAGGTCAAGTTGTAAGCCCAGATTTTTTATCACCCCCACAGGCCACGAGTCCTAGGCATTACCAACCTTAAAGGTTCGGGGAGTTTTTTGCCTCGCCGACCGAAGAGTCATAACTACAAAAACATCGAAAGTTCTTTTGCCAGATAAATCGAAGAAGGCAATATTTATGCTGTTTCCCCTACCGAACTTTGCCAGCTGAAATATTTATTCTGGAAACTACAGAGCGAGCAATTAGTGCACAATTAAATTGACGAATAGTACATGCAGAGACATGAATCCGAAGTTTGGTCAGAGCTAACGTAAAGAAAAACGAACAATTCATTCAATCCAATGATCCTAATTCAAAAAATAAATTGATGATTTCCGATATAACTAAATGTAGTTTAAAACTTGAAAGATGTAGAAAGCGTAATCATTCACTATTTTGGTATCATTTGTAGATGATGATACTATGTTTTTTTTTTTAAAAAAAAAAAACAATTCAGCTGCTTAAAGTTGATAAATAATAAGATGGTTTTATATTTTAAAATATTTTTCATTTAAAAATATATTAAAATAATATTTTTTTATTTTTTAAAAATTATTTTTAATATTATCATAAAATAATTTAAAAATATTTAAAAAATAATTAGAAATAAAAAAATCTAAATTCTTATGGAACGTTATTTAAGCTGCGTTTTCAAATGACACCTAAAATAAAATAAAATACAAGATTATAGCTGTTAAAAATCTAAATTTAAAGTGAACAAAATTTATTAAACCAGTCGCTTCGCATTAGATGATTCATTATCAATCTTTTATAATGCGTTATATTCTTGTAATTATATGATTTGTTGCCCCATAACTTATGCCAAGTGTTAAAAAAATGAATTCATTTTATATTATATTCTTATTCTTGTAATTATATGATGTATAGCCCCCCATAGCTAGGCCAAGTGTTGGGAAAATGAATTTAAAATTAACTCCATTAATTTAACAAGTCAACTCGCAAAATCTGATTAAAATTTAATTGAATTTTTAAATATTGACATTTGTTAAAAAAAAACTTAAAATAATATTATATTTATTGATCCAAATCAACGCACCTACCCCTTCTGCCGAGTCATGCCGAGCCGGGGTTTAATTACATTGCTGCGGAGGACTACTGACCATGTTCTTGCACTTCAATTCGCTGTCGAGGAGTGGAGCGGCAACCAGAGGTGGGTGTGGCCAAATTCCTTGGTCGAAGAAAATGGGAATTAAATAGTGGCGGTGATTTCGAGTCCTGACTCTGACTTCCCAAGTTTTTGGGTGTCGAATCAGCTATAAGTCTTGCTTGGCATCCAGCTAGCCAGAAGAAATTCCTCTAGCATTATGAGCACCAATAATTTAGTATATTTTTATTAGCGCACCTACTTTTGAATATTTAAATCCGCCATCCCCCCTTGTCTACAAGATTCCTCATTTCATCGTCCGAGGATTGTCCCTTGTGCATGTCCTCGAGTCACCTGCATAGGCTCCTCGAGGTCCAACCACGAGGAAGTTGAGTTGCAAGAGCACGACCTTGCCCAGTGATCTAGCTACTACGAAATGTGCAATTTGTCTATACATTTACATAATTCGGCACTAGAGGATGCCATGTTTCCTCTCCTCGTTCACTATTTTTCTTTCAAAATTAATTTTGCTATGCTCCTCGCAGCATATGGTCATCTAGGTATGAATCTCATATCCCAGTTGGAAAGGGGTTCAATCCCCCTACTGCAATCTACAAGGAAGTTAAAAGATGTTTAAGACTTATATAAAGGGGTTATTTTTTAAAATATTTTTTATTTAAAAATATATTAAAATAATATTTTTTATTAAAAAAAATATTTTTAATGTTAACACATCAAAATAATCTAAAAATATAGAAAAAATATATTAATTTAAAATAAAAAATAATTTTAAAATATGAAAACAAACAAAACCCAAAACTTAAAATTCTTGTCAGTAAGCACATGTGTGTAAACTACAATTTTTATGTCAATTTATCAAACATGTCATCGATAATTTAAACACAAGGATATTTATTAAAAAAATAAAAATGCAAGCACTCAAAATAGCCTAATAATAGCAGGAGTTGGGGGGTAGTTTGGGACCATGCGAGGCAGAAGGTGGGGTCGTTTAGCAGAGCAACGCTAACAAAGACCTAATCAAATATATCATAAGAAGAATTCACGTGTCGTTGAGCCACCTCTCGAATCTATGGGCCATGACAATTCGATATCGAACCCGCAGCTCATGCATTAAACAAGATGCCATGTATTTGGCTACGTACGATACAGGGTGGCCAGGTGGTCAGAGAGGTTAGTTTCTTTGTTTTTTATTAATTTTTAATTTTTAGGTTCAAATCTTTGAGCGAATATGTATATTAGATTAATATGGGGGTGGGTTTTCCAGATCGTTCAGAAAAATATTTAATTCTCATTGATACATAAATTTATTCAGTATAATCTTACAGTGAAATTAAAAAAAAAATACCACTTGCTTAAAAAGTTAAGATCATGATCACAATATATATATATATACACACACACACACTATAATTATTTTATTCTCAAAAGAAATACAGATTTCTGAATTCAAAGTAATTAAAAAGTAGCAAGTCTACTGGGATAGGAGGAAAGCTTTTATGGCGCTCAGGAAGGAAGTAGCTAATTATATATAATTCTCACGTTAGGTATTTTTTGTCATGTTTTGTTATGAATTATAATTTATAAAAGTATTGAGAAGTATTTTTGTAATTTAAATTAAGTACATATAATTGAAAAAAATCATTGGCTCTTGTGGATATCCTTTGCACCATTTAAGTAATGTGTGCAGAGTTATTTAGCCACCGAATATTATCTTCTAGAACAGCATTTTGGAAGGGACTGCATTCCCTAACACACATCGAGATTGACACCAATAACCTTTTGTTTTCCCCAATTCAAGGATTACATGGGTTGCAACTTACATGTTTTAAAGATTAGATTGAATTTAGGATGTTTCCTTGAGTTAGTTTTTCTAAAAAAATTATTCAATTTTTTTTTTTTAGAGTTTTGTGTTATTACTTTTTATGATTTGTTTTTTATAGAATAATATCGAATTCATGATCAAAATTACTAGTTTTAAAGGTTAATAAAATTTAATTTTTGTTTTTTTAATTATTTTTTTAATTAATTTATTTCAATCTCATCTATCAATATTTAATTTATTTGAAATTATTCTATTTATTATTCTATTATTTTTTTTATTTTTATTAGATTATCCTGATTTTTGCGATTATAATCATAGATTTTACAAGTTAACTTGGATTAACAAAAATTTATATGAGTTATCCTAATTTTTTTATTTTTTATAAAAATAAATTTGCTTTAATCTGAAAAACAAACATTTATTCTTCCAAAAACAAACTGTTAAAAGGAAAATGCTACTTACACTCTTTTTCTATGTTACAGATTCAGATCCAAAAAGAGAATCAGAATCTAAACGAGCTCGCAGCTGAAAGCTGGGGTGGTCCTAACAACCCTCGACAGTCCACCATACAAAGCCAGTACAGGTTCCACGCGTCTTTGGCATCGTGCACACACGCTCCATTCAACATTGTGATCGTGTGAATTATTTCATACAACATCTTTGTGAACCTCGAAAAACATGTACATTTGATGACATTAATTTTCTCGTTTTTTCCAAAAAAGTATTCCAACTTCTATTTTTACAAATAATTTTATTAATTATCATTTTATTGTATCGATCAGGTACTAGACTGAGTTTATTTTTTATGCTTAATTCGAGGGGAAAAATCAAGAATCGAAATACTCAAATAAAAAAAGAAGTTGGAATGTCTTGATTTATAAAAAAATCAAGGGTTCAGGTACTCCGAAGAGAAAATTATGCACTCCGAGCATGCTTTTCTCTACCTAACACTCAATTACATGTTATTAGAATGCATCTCGAAAAATAAGTTAGGTATGCATACTTTTCAATTCAAATAGGAAGGATTGAAGAATTACAATTGAAATTTTCTGTATGGTAATGAATGCTAGGGAATAGAAGCATGTTTATATTTCAATAGTTGAAATGAGTTGAGGTAAATTATAGTTTAGAGTTTAATTGCTTGATTAATTTTTATATTGATTTTGCTCGAGTATTAAAATTGTATTTGAGAATGTAATTATGATTGTTTTTTAAAGTGCTTTCACTTGAAAAAATATTTTAATAATATTTTTTATTTTTAAAAAATTATTTTTTAAATCAACACATAAAATGATTTGAAAATATCAAAAATATATTAATTTAAAATAAAAAATTAATTTTTTTAAAAATACTTTTAAAAAGCACTCTCAAACACCCACTAAATTATTCAAACAAGAATAATAAATTATTTTAAAATATATAAAAAAATAATAAAAATAAATAACATAAAATTTAGTCAAATAAAATCACGTCACAGATCATAATTTAAAATTTTATTACTCAATACTTCTCTTCAAATAACATACACGTCTTCACAGGAGTTAAACTAATCAAACAAACACAAAAATCAACCTACCTAAATTATAAAAACTTTAAAATAATAAAAAATTATAAAAAAAATATAAAAATAAATTTATTAATTACATTATTTAATTGTTTTAACTAGATAACAAACATATTTTTTTCTTGGAAACCTCCTGCATCAGTCTTTATGAGTTGAAAAAAAACTATCATTATTTTTGTCTTGATCCTATAAATGTCCGGTCAAAGCTCTTCGATCTTTTTTATTTCTTTGCTTAAAGTATATGATAATTATAGACATCAACTTCAGGCTCTTCATTTTAAATTTGTGCATGAAAAAACAATTAACAAATTGTTTCCTTCCATTATAAAACCTCAAACTTGCTTCACCAAATATGTATTCTATCCACGTAATTTTTAAATACCTTTATATTTATGATAATAATAAACTTGCAATTGAAATGATAATATAATTAAAATATTTATTTTTATTTTGTTATGAATCTTTTATATTTTATTTGCACTCAATATTTAAATTATCAATGGAAATGCCACCAATAATATCATCATTATTATTATTCTCATTATATAATATATAATTATCAACATAATTGTAATGAAAATAAACATTATAAATTGACAAAGAATATCAATTTATATCTATCTGACCATGAATAAGATCATTAAAATCTTTAAAATACTCATTTTGATAAAAAAAACTACTTATTATACTTATATATTTTAAATAAGTTATCAAAATTAACTATAGATTTGTGATCATACTTTTTACAGTCATAATTTTTTTTTTATCTTTATAAATTAATAAAATAATTCTTTAATTTATTTTTATGATTATCTTTTTTATCTTTATAAATTGATAAAATAATTCTCTAACTTACTTCTATGATTTTATTATTGTTAATCCATAAGTCAATTTTACAATTTATTTTTCCATGTCTTTTATTAATAGATCTTGAATGTTTATTTATGAAGGGAGAAGCATCCGTCCCTTCTTGCACAAACACATCGTGCGACCACCTCCTTTACAAATGACTTTTCAATAGCATATAATAAATAACCATCAAGAATAATTAGATTTTAATACCAATCAATAAAATAAAAATAACATAAGATATTCAATAAGACCAAACAACATAAATTTTTTTCCAATAAGATCACACCACAAAGCCAAATTCAAGATTTAATTGCCGGATATTCCTTTTTAACGAGTTTTTCTATCAAAAGTTTTCCTTGAATAAACCCATAAAATAGAATAAACAAACTATTAAATTTGAAAACAAAGAAAAAGCAATAAAATACCAGAAAAATAAATTTATTAATTATATTATTTAATTTCATAACTAGATAGGAAAGAATAAAATTAACAAAGTATTTTAAAAAAAAAAACTCCCATCAAGAACCTTTCTTAATAATTTTAAAAATAACTTTCTCTAGTTCCTTTCCATTTATATGTAATTACGCTTCCATTCATATTTTTAAATATTTCAATAAAGCTGGAAAAACTTCAATTTTCATGAAATTAGATTAAAGAGACGGGGAAATTTACTAGCATGTTAGTATCGAGAGGTTAGTTCAGCTATTAATTGCCTGGATTTCAAACGTCATATGCTAAAATGAATGTCAGGAAACTGTTTCTACATTTTTATTTTTATTAAAAATGGATCAACACCGTGCCCCATCAAAATAAAATATTAACTTGTTATTGATTTTTAATGACAATGGGGTTGACGAGTGATTTCTTTTTTATTTATATTGGTTTTTTTCTGTGTGGTATGTCTGTTACCCTCGCGGTACCTTACCTGTTCACTAGGCTTGTAGATATTTAATAGACCGTAAGATTAATTATGATACGTGCAAGCTGACCGAACACCCACATTAATTAAAAAAAAAATATTAACTTGTTGTTAGCAAAGTACTTGTAATTTTCATGAAGTGGATCAACACAAGTGTCCCAGCAGAATAAAATATTCACTCACCGGCTCTTCGAGAGAAATAAATAAATCCAAAAGTCATATACACATTTTATAATTCATTTTGATAATTACTAATAGAGAATTGCGTAACATCGGGCATGGTTTCATAATTTATCATTTCGGTATTATTTACCATTGTAGTTTAATTATATTTTTTAATAAAATATTTTAAAATTATTTTTATATAATGGGATAAAAAATAAATCTTGAAAAAAAATAAAAATAATTATCTTAATATATTTTTAATTAAAAATCACTTAAAAAAGGAACTTTTACCACCTTTCCAATCATGCGCTTAATCCTAATACCTTTTACTTTATTTTGTACAGTTTCATATAAAAACGAATTAACTGCCCTGCCTCACTCACCCCTTGATTTTCTCATCTACAACTATGAAAAATAAATAAATAAATAAATATAGCAATGACAATAAAGAGTAGAGTGGATCTCAAATGCTTGGCTGGGGAATTTGACAGCGAATCCGAGTCTGAACCCTCGAATTGCCCTTAAGACGAGATCCTCTCTCAAGTCTCACCAACCATTACCGACACCTACCCCACCGAAGTAGTCATAATTCAAATATCCAGCGCCGAGCTATAGACAAAACTGCATAGGAAACATCAAAGAAAGAAACAAAGTCAAGTTTTAGTACTCCTCGACGCATCTGCACTCCCTGGAAAGGCAAGCATCGGTCAGCACCAAGCTGATCAATCTCCGTTCATTTCACTACTTTAAATTTAGAAATGGCAATCGCCGCCTGCTTCTTCACCGCCTCTATACCTAACAATACAAACCCCAAGCTCATCAATCTCCGTTCATTTAACCCCTCCTCGTCTCTCCATCTCCATCTCCGCCTCCCCCTTCCTCCCCTCTCCTCCCCCCTCCACCACCAGCACAACAACCACCGCCTCCCTCTCTTCATCCCATGCTCTTCTGGTGGAGATGGCGGCATCAACCACCACCCCCCTCCCTCAGGGGGTGGTGGGGGAGATAACAGTGACGACAACAGCCATAATGGCGATGGTGATAGTGCGGAGGATAAGAATAGGGGGGAGGCGATGGTGGTGTTGGCGGAGGCGAAGCGGTCTTTGGAGAGTTTTCCGAAGGATTTAGCGGCGGCGATCCAGGCCGGGAAGATACCAGGGTCAGTGGTTTCGAGGTTTCTGGAGCTAGAAGAGTCACGGTTTTTCGGGTGGTTGATGCAGTTTGATGGGTTTAGGGAGAGGTTGTTGGCTGATGATCTCTTTTTTGCTAAAGTTGGGATGGAATGTTTTGTTGGTATGTTCACCAAGGTAGGTATAGTATTACCATTTTCAGTAACTTGTTTTTTACACCATTGGAAACGACAATGCATTTAATCATCTGAATATGATGTAAACGGGTATTTGCTTGGGACGGTCAATTGGATAGATTTTGCTTGAAAAAGTTTAAAATTCGATACTTTGATTCCTATTTCATGCGCGTCTGCTTTCGACAATGCATTTGGACAATTTGAATATAATGCAAAATGGTACGTTTTCGAACTTCTTCATGATGGTTTCATCTTTATGTATATATGTATGAAGAGAACAGTATTGAAAGATACTTTTTTTTTTCTTGTTGGTTTATTTCTGTGATGAGAGATTGATCGACTTAATAGAGGGAATACAAATGGGGTTTAGAGTTGTCTCAACAACTATGTTTCACTTAGGTGGTTGAGTTGTTTGATAATGTGAGGTTGGAGCATACCAAAATTCTTAAGTAGTATACGATGGTGCTCATAGGGATATAGCACTGTAAATTGGTTGGCATGAAGAAAAAATGCGTCATGCAGTTATTGATTTTCTTGAGGGTAAGCAATTTTCTAGTGGTACGGAGATAATCTTTGCACAAGGGATTGTTATGCAATGTTAATGAAGCTTGTTTATGCCATTACCAACTTTCAGGGTGACTAAAAAAGAAGTGAGCTCTTCCCTCATAATGACTAGCAAAAATTGAACTGGAAATTTTTTGATCTGCTCCACTTGCAATGATAATGATCTTTTATGTGCCTTTTCTGCTTTTATGTTTTCCTTCTTCCTCCTCCATCCCTTCCAGTTCGCTGCATTTGTTTATAGTTTATACTGACATTAGATTTCTTTACCTTGTAGTGACTTTTTTTTTTTTTAATTTTTTAGACTGCTGCAGAGTATGAGCGTCGGAGAGAGAATTTTTTCAATGAGCTGGAAGTTGTTTTTGCTGATGTGGTAGGACTTTTGTCATTTTTTCAAAGAAGTCGATACTTTGGAGGATTTCCTGTGCATTTTATTTTGAAAACGTGTTATTTCCATTCCTCAGTTGGAATTCATTTTTTTCTTAGGTGATGGCCATAATTGCAGATTTCATGCTTGTTTATCTTCCTGCTCCCACGGTGTCTCTCCGACCACCACTAGCAGGAAATGCTGGATCTATTGCAAAGTTCTTACACAACTGCCCTGATAATGCATTCCAGGTTTCTGATTTATCAATAAACTTATGCATTATCCAGTAACTTTTATGAAGATGTTTTGAGAATAGAAGATTTAAGATAGTCACCTGTTCCTTGAATCCTCATTACAGGTTGCTCTTGCTGGAACATCCTATTCACTTTTACAGAGATTAGGGGCTATAGCGGTAATTTATTTGCGTATTGCTCATTGTTAATTAAAAATCTTAATTCCCGTGCCAAGAGCAGCAGTCATTTTGTGAATTTGTTATTGCAGCGCAATGGAGCAAAGCTTTTTGCTGTTGGCACTGCCTCATCACTAGTAAGTTCTTACTAACAGGAAGTTATATATATATCTTTTTAGATTTATTTTGTGCTATGAAATGAATTTGAAGTTGACAGGATGCTATCCTTCAAGATTTGTCTCACCCATCTTACATAGCCTATTACTTCATGCCATACTGTATCAACTACTGTATGTAGTTTTCTACAGGAGAGTGTCTTATCCTCCTTGCGGTCTTCTCTATTGAAAAATTATTATTTTATGTTTCAGTGCCTTTTCTGGTGTCTTTCTAATTTTCAATGGAGCATCATGACTAAACCACTAAATAAATTTTCTTTTCTGACATTTTATAATGGAAACTGGAACTGCATTATGGAGAAAATAGTGAAAAATCAGCATGTCTCTCCATACAGTGTTCCTTTCATGGTTTATTTTCTTTTGGCATGGAGAATCTATTTGCTGCTTTAACCTTTTTTTTTTAATTATTATAAGCTCGTTGTTGGAATTGTTAATCTTTAATGGTCTCAAAGCTTTGCATGGCTATCAGTTCGTTTCAATACTGTATGCACTTTTGGTTATCACTATTAACTAGGAGAAGCCCTCCTTGCATGTGCTCTTGCATTATAATAAGTTTTTCTAGTTAGATGATAAAAAAGAATAAAATGTAGTCACCTTTTATTTTATTGAAAAAATCTCTTTATCATTCTTGGTTCGCCTCTTTCTTTTTTCTTGCAAAGTGCCTATCCTTGGTCATTAAAATGCCAATGGTAGAAAGATTCATGATTTTGAGGATGCATAACTTTGATTCAATTGTTCCTTTTAGGTTGGTACTGCTGTGACAAATGCCTTGATCAATGCACGGAAAGCTGTGGATAAGTCTGCTACTGGTGAAATTGAAAATGTGCCTATAGTATCTACCAGTGTTGCTTATGGTGTCTACATGGCAGTTTCTAGTAACCTCAGGTACATTGATCTTCTAGACATGGTTTTGCTCTATTTTCTAAGCTCTATTGTCTTATTTATGTACTTTCTAGGATGCTGTAATTGTTACTGTTTAATTCAGCACCATTCATTTAAAACATTAGGCCTTGACTGCATGGGGCGAGAGATTTATTTCATTATTGGATCTAAATTAGTTTCCTGTTGAACACAACATGAAAAAATTGATCTCTAGCATAATATTCCATGTTAGAGCTTGTTTTGAACAGCCTTTGGTTCCAGATCTATTATTGGATTAATTGGCAAATTAACAATGAAGCAATGCTGATATACTTTTCCATGATGAGTATTGTAGATAATTTTGAACCGGGGTCATTTTGTCCATTTAAAAAGCTTTTGAGGGATAAAACCTGTATCTGTCATCATAATTTTGATGTGGTGTTTGAAATGTTTCTAATGAGGTGCTATATATATATATATATATATATATATAAGCGCTATTGATATTGAGGGCTTGTGGGAGCGAGAATGGTTTTACTGACAGTAGTTCTGTTGAACAGGTATCAAATACTGGCTGGTGTTATCGAACAGCGCATTTTGGAACCTATGCTACATCAGCACAAGATCATGCTCAGTGCACTTAGTTTCGCTGTTCGAACAGGCAACACATTCCTGGGTTCATTATTGTAAGATTGCAGTCATTACCTCCTGGATATCTTATTGCTTGATAATTTCTGTACCTGTGGCATCTCATGTTCATCACTTTGCTTCAACAGGTGGGTGGACTATGCTCGCATGATAGGAATCCAAAAGGCTCAGGAGGAGCATAAGGAATTGACTGATTAGTTCTAGAAATGTGGGTTTGCTGTGTTGAACTTGCTTGAAGTAGGTGATCAATTGGAAAATTGAGGTATTTGGGTGCTGAACTGCCAAGATGTCCTGAAAATATATACTTCAGAATTAGTCGATAGTGCTCTGACGTTTTGTGGTTGGTCTCAGTTTTTTCCTCTCGCGTTGTTGTTGTCCGGATTTGGACACAATCACTGGTAAAATTTGAACTGTTGGGAGTTGCCAAATGAGTGCAAGAATAATAGACATTTTTTGTTTCTCTGTCGAGTAACATTCGGTCGCCACCACGACTCGGCATATGATTTTCTGTTTTTCCATGTGTTCACAGAACTCACCACGCCGGACACAGTGCGGCTATTACTTGCTGGCGTAGTCGTAATATTCACTGAAGTGCTTGCGTTGTTAGGTGGAAGTGGCCGGTTGAGCTTAAAGAGAGAGAATGGATTCGTGGACCGCCCGTTGTGTGATCGAGACTTTATTATTTTTCATTTTACGTTGTGATCCCTACACGTTGCTTGGAGTTATGCACGTGTTGGATAAAAAAAGGTCTGGATCCAAGAATTGAAGGAGTTCAGGGACGCATACTAAATCTCTAAACGTTAAAGGGCATGTCCTCACCAATCACAGTCGTTCCACAGCAAGGCTGTGCGCATGTTACTCGTGTTTTCTTTCTTTTATACATGTTAAAATAGTATTTTAAAATCAATTTATTTCTCAATCAAGGTTATTTTTTTTAAAATAATCTTGGAAGCAATCTAATGTATTAAAAAAAGGATTCTTTATAACAGTGAACTTATTTTTTTTTACAAAAAAAACAGCAAATTACTTTAAACAACAAGCCAACAAAGTAAATTTCAATGTTTGGTGTATGTCTGTGGGCCCGAGTTATTAAAAATAGAATTTAAAAAATAAAAAATTATTGTTATAATATATTTCTAAACAAAAAATATTTTAAAAAATAATATTTACTACCATTGCAATTAATTCTATTAGGTTATGTAAACAGGGATTAACGGGGAACTGAACAGTGTAATGGCATCAACACATTGGATCCAATAATACTAAGAAGTCATTTGTATTCAAAAGTTTAATATTATTGTTTCAGATCTTAGAAATGAAAAAGACCAAAACAACATATCCCATGTATAGACAGATCTGTGGGATAACATGACACTAATAACCTATACTCTTTAAGTGTTTTTTAGTACAAGTAACATTGTTTAAACACTAACCTATGCATTTCTTTATGCTCTATTGTTCTTTATGGTGTAATATTCAGGCAATGACTTCATCTTTCAAACACGACCTTATTTTGATTTGTGTAACATTCGTCTCCGCCTTGTAGTCAACATCACAGCACTCCATTACCCCGGCCTGGAGATTATGCAGATGAAAACCAAAAATAATAATAATAATTATTTTTGTAGAGAAAGGGCCAAAAAGCCTCCAGCGGGTGAATTGGAACCTGAACTTAATCTTAAATTTGATGTATAGATAAAAAATTAAAGATTTAACTAGCACTTACCGTTTTCCGTGCCGTTGCTTGAGAATGTACCCGAATTTTGGAGATGGAATCAGCGGAATGGTTTCCAGAAGCTGAGCAAGGCGGCATGTTCCGTTTTGCTGCTCGAACATAGGTTGTGAGAACTTGGTCGTTCTCTGGATTATGCTCTATGGACTCAAAGAAAAATACATGAGGAGCTTCGCATGGATTGTTAATCAGCCACCGTGTGTTGAACATGAAGAACGGAGGGCGAGTGTTCCTAGACCAAGGCCTAAACGTTTCGAGGGGTTTGCGTAAAATGCTTCGAGGTATTATATTCTCATATATGTGAGTAGAATAGCCCCATGACACTGAGAAAGACCAGTTGCTTTCTCTTTGGTAGCAGATGGTTTGCTGTACAACGCGAGACTGATCAACCTTTGCAGCTTTCATGAGGTGCCTTAAAGCTTCGTACTTGTCCATGGAGGGAAATATTGGATCTACGACATCCAAATGGTGGAGAGTGAGGAGTGGAGATTGCGGGTGAAATGATAGAAAGCCTGATATGTCACCACGTAGATCAATCTGCAGGTACCAAAAAAAAGGTGTTTATGAGGAAAATCTCTTGAAGGAATTGTTCCTAAGCGTTTTCCTAGATAGGTAAACGTGCATGGTGCAGATTCATAAGCGGAAGTACTTGTAACAGATTTCAACAATGAATTCAGGTATAGGAGGAGCAAAAGTTCGATCGATTACCTGGTGAATCCCCTTCTCAATTGTTAAAGCAATTCCAAGATCAGCAAAACAAGATTGTGCCATATGATCACTAACCCGCAAATAAGGGTATCTCTCAATACAATCTTCTAATTTGGTTGATAATGCTTGTGCAAATGGATAACTCACAGCATAGCCAGCTCCACCAAATCCCATATCAAAAGAGAAATCAGCATTTGACTTGACACATTCTGAAATACCTCCAATGTACTGATACTTATTATGATCGTATTTTCTTAGAACTTCCACCAAATTATCGACGAAAATTATAGAGTCATCATCACACATTACTAACCATCTCAAATCCTTGTCTCCCACTCTATACATATCTAAAAGCGAATGAAACATTCGAACTTGAAGAGGGCTTGCTATTTTAGGGTACACTCTTAATTTGGTGATGTCCTCGTTGACTCGAAAAGGAGGAGAAGTTGAAGGCCAGGGTAGAAATTCCTCGGTGGGTTCTTTGTCTAAGAAGACATATCCTCTGGTAACATTCGGCCGCCACCATGACTCAATGTATGATTTTCTATTCTTCCATGAATTCAAAGAACTAATCACTATAAATCCAATGTGGCTAATATTAGTTGGAGAGTCCATGGTGTTATCAACGATACTTAAAGATGAAGCTGAAGGCCATTTGAGTTGAAAGGGCAGGTTGAATGGATCAGGAGATTGGTTCTCAGGGTTGTGTGACAAGAATGCATAGAACAAAAGAAGGACTAGGCCTGAAATAGCTATGGATTTGCATAGAATTCCAAGAGGCAAGACTCGAAACTCTTGGAGAATTGATGAGCGCAATTTGGTGACGTTTGATGGTGTCATTTTGGAAGATGAGAGAAGTGATGATTGCAGATGATCAAAACATCGATGATCTAAGATGGAGAAATTACAGTCAGGGTAATTCTCTTTGTGGAGGCTTTGCAGAGGGAGTTTTAAAAGGAATTATAAAGCCACGATTCTTGTTTAAGTTTCCTGCTCCATGTGATGCACTCCTTTCTTTCATTGTCGATGGTCTCATGCACGCAGCAGCTACGTGGAGGTGATTACTTAAGCGTTGATTTTCAATATATTTACCATAACTTTAAGCTATGATATACATAATTTATACTCTGTCTGAAAACATATACATATATATTTAATCAAATTTACAAGCTGCGATTCATGGAAGAACACACACCGTCGAGGACAGGACGTCTTAGAGGTATATATTGCTTCCAATATAATTCCCAAGAGAATACATAAATATGAAACGATTTTTAATTTCTTGAAATGCAACGTCGGTGGTTTTCTTTTCTCCATTTAATTCTGTAATTAAACGCAACATTCCGCTACACACACACACACACACATATATAAATGATTTTGATTTTATGAACGCTTTGTTTGGATTGTTGTAACATAAACAATCATACAATTTCCATTACAAAATAGCCACGGAATTACATTAATGCCCTTTTTTAGTCCCATCAGTAAGCACATCCCTGAAGTTGTTCGGTTTGTTTAATTTGGTCCCTTAATGAAAAACAAACCAATTGAGTCCCCTATCACGTGCTTCGTCGTTAGTTTGGACCTTCGACCCCATGCCCAACATCATATCATGCTATCATCAATGTTTTGTTGGATTCACTCTTGCATTAGACTTACTTCACTATCCAGCTCTATAGGATGTTAGCCAAGTGATATAGAAAGAACATCACCCTCTGACAATATTAGAAAAGCAGGTGCAAAGGGATTTAATTGATTAAAATTTCAATTGGAGGACTGAATTAGAAAGATTGAATAAATGTTTTAAAATAGATTTTCGCTCATGTGCAAATCTCTTATAGGTTCAGTCAAGTCAAGGTTTGTCCTTTTGTCCACTTTTATTGCTTTGGGCGCCAAGTATCGAACATATGTGTATAGAATAATTAATGAGAAAATTAATTACACCTGGGAATTAAAAAGAAAAGAAAAGAAAAATTCAAACTTGAATATGTAAAGAATAAAAATGAAAGAGAAGAAATGGTGTAAATTTTACTCAATAATTTTAATATTAAGCGATTTATTTGACTGAAACTCTCATTTTGATTTCATATCTTTAATATTAAGATTTTGACTGTTCTCCTGGAAGCTTGAAAAGCAACCCTTTTAGAGAAGCTCGCATATCGATTTTTAGCTGGGCCTTGGCTGTAGAGAGCTAGCTAGCCGTTGACCACCTCGCCTGGGCCTGCGAATTAGGGTTCCCGAAGCAAGAGTTAGAGTTGTTTCAACTTTTATTCACAAACCGTAACTCATTTTCTTGATCGAAAAACAGTCCACGTTTGGACTCGGATATCGCATTAATTATCACACGAGTTTCACTAATAATAAACTGAACCCAAAAATCTATTTTTTCTTACATAAAGAATTTTTAAGTATAAATTGAAATAAGTATATAATTTTGTGTAAAAAAATAAAGTCAAATAATTAAAAAAATTAAGAAATAAATATATATCAAGTTATTTGATTATGTAATATGAAATATTTATCTGATTGTATTTGTTGAATTTATTTATTAAAATTAAAAAAAATTATTCAAGCATGTTTAAAAAAAACAAAAAAAAACTAAGAACTTGGATTGGATTAGAGTTCCAATGAGATTTAATAAGTTGATTTTATAATTAGATAATAAAAAAATAGTAGTAGTAAATAGATAAAAATTTTATATAAAAAAAGGATTATTTTACTGACCTAAAAAAGTGATTAAAAAAAATGCATGTACCCTATGACAATTCTTAATAACCAATGAGTTATCCAAAATGACCATATTACCCCAATACCAAGGCATTTTATTTTTTCTTCAAATGGCAAAATCATAATTTTATTATAGCAATGAATAATTTTTGTGTCAGCATGTACAGTGATTTCACCATGGTTTTCAGAGTTTTGGTAATATTAATTAAAATAAAACAGCAAATGTAGATGGAGAGTTTCATTATTATCCTCTCTTTCTATTCATCTAAAAGTTTTGTAACTGGAAAAACCTGAAGAAAAACAGAGAGAGAACGTGAGAAATCTATCAGCCGGTAAAATAATGGCTATTATAAATTAATTAGCGACATTAAGGTACAAATTATTTACAATTTGAACAATAATTTACTAAAAACTAAATGTTTAGCAACATATTAAGGACTCAAACCTAAAGCATTAATTATTCTATATACCCAGATTCTCTCATGCTCATCCTAAAGTAATATATTATCATATTATGAACCATATAATTCTAATAATTTGTAAACCTGTTTTTCCTCCTTTCTAATAGTTTATATAACAGAGGTCTTGAATCAAAAGCGTCAAACACACATGTGGTAATATATATATAATATATCTCGCACTTTAATCTACTATAATAGTATTTATTACCTTTGCAATATAGGAGACTTTTGACACATCTTCAATATCATTCCATTATCATTTTATATATATATATATATAGTCTACAATGCTTGTTCGAAGGAAAAGCTAGCTCTCCTTAATCTCAGGTCTATAAAGACCTGGATTATACAGTTTGAGATTTTCAAATTCAAACCGACAGAACAAGTGCTGCAATTAACAGCCCTTTGTTTCTTATTTTCTGTAACCGAAAGGTGGTTTCAGCATGAAGCCTGCAAGCATATCTTCGATTGCAGATCACCAGCTCCCACGACTGTCCTATATATACTCCGGGGGCCACTGGTCCACCAAGCCTAGACAAGCATTTGGGAGCAGAAGACGGTAAACATCAGATAGCTGTGGGCAGCAGCAAAGACAGATGCTTGACAAGGCAGCATCTGTATATTTATAATCTTACATCCAGGTTGTTTGCTTGTATCTATTCATTGAAAGACTGACAAGTCGTACAGATTTTAGAGACAAATTTGGCCTTACGGAAACAACTTCCGTTGCCTCTAGTAATTTTCATCATCATCTGCAGCGGATTGACAATAAGGATTGTTTTTCCCTTGCAACTACTACAAGTTACCCCCTCCTCTACAAGAACTATTAAGTTAGAAAAAACATTATAAATCCCGAGGGCCATCAAAAGATTGGGTCTTTCTAAGATTCCAGTGGAGGCCATCGTGGATACTTCGCAAAAAGTCGTTTGTAGAATCAATTTGGCATGCTGTTGGCACAGGCCATGGTGCCATGCTGCACACAAGTGCATCACCAGCCGCCAACTGTTTCCTGTCCTTACCATCAAATGAGGCCCAAGCAGGGCTTCTGCTGTTGAATGGAACTTGAACTCGTATTGTTACATGTTCAGGTAATATCAGAGGTCGAAACGATAAGGAATGGGGACAAATTGGAGTGAAGAGAATGCCAGGGACCTGAAATTACAGAAAATTCATCAAATTTGTAAAATTTATCACGCACATTTGGTTGATAGTAATGATACTAATATTGAATATAAAAGAATATATTCAATTTCAAATGAAAACAATTACACATTCTTCATATGCAAATCGAAATTATTTAACTTTCCTATGAGATTGAAGAAACGGGTAACACAAACTTTATACATGTCCACAGTGTGGATGATAACTATTACAAATTAAACAGATAGTTTAATAACATAACGGAATCTTTTGCAATCAGCCAGATCATGCCATTGAGAATGGGGAAAAGGCAGACCAGTCTATTCTTACTCAATCTGTTAGCCATTAGAAGCTTGCCAGCATTGTGAGAGACCATGAGTCAACTCTAATTCCCATTATTACTCTAGCTGAACCGCCTTTAGTGAGATGATAAACGTCTAGGGTTGTCTAGAGCAAGCACACAACTTTGGGCATTCCTAGTGAAAATGCCGAAGCAAGAACCACATACAGATTACCTTCCTAGGGCCTGTTTCAACCAAATCTAACTACTACCTGTGAGTCAGCCATTTCTTGTACCTTTGTATTATCAAATACCTTTTTATCAATAAAATTATTAAGTTCTTATCAATGCTACTCATCAACCCCGGTGCCCTTATTTAAACTATGCGAAACTGCTATGTAAATTTGATGCTTTAAAGCATTTTACATCATAAATAGAAAATGACCACTATAGTTGCTTCTAAGCATGCTGAAGCACGAAATTAATCTATATTCATGGTAGAAAACTTCCCAGGAAAAAAAGTGAAAATTTTTACACAGGCACTCATGAATGCTTAAATGGAAAGATGTTATCATGATGTACCTGAGGATGAACCATTGATCCTCCAGCTGCCAATGAATATGCAGTGCTACCTGATGTTGTTGATAAAATTAATCCATCACCTTGGACACATGTGACAAAAGAGTTGTCACAATAGCATTCCAAATTTGTAAGGAATGATGATATTCCACGGTCGATTGTAACCTCATTCAAAACAAGTATAGGCTCCTCCATTTCATACTCATTTTTAGCGGCATCTCTAATAACATAGCATTGCAACCGGTGTCGTAATGTTATACTGATTGGACCCCTAAGGACTGAATCAAGGCAATCTCGGTAATGTTCACTATCTTAAAAACAGTTAAAGAATACTTGCAAGTCAAGACATGGGAAAGTTAGGTAGAATTGAGTAAAAAATGACTAACAAATAAATAAATACTGTCACATAGAAGCCAGCAATTGCAATTGGTGTTTTCAGAGGTCAATTAAATTTTCCATTTAACACAAGAACTACATCAGCTGGCATGAAGGATACAGAATGGTGTCATAAAGCCAAGAGACCCCAAAGAAAATGGTACAATTGGGGGAACTGGTCCTTTGAACATTGATGCTGCCTGCAAATGAAGAAGGGCGATGATAACTCCACCAAACATGATTACAAAAGGAATCCACAATCAACCTAAGAGTGATGTACATTAAACTGAAAGAACATACCCAAAGAACAGTGCCATCCCCACCAAGAGTCACGACAAGGTCAACTTTTGTGTGCAGGCTCAAAACTTCCTTCTCTGCAGAGAAACATTGTGAACTCATAAATAGTTAAATTGTTACACCATCAAGATATTAATGAAGAGCTAAAGGGTGAACAAGATGTTGTCTAAATATGATCTTCACATTGAAGCTTGAATCATGCAAAACCGGATATAGTGCTTATTGAAGATCTCTAGACTGCATATGCATACTGATTGTCACATCATACTAGCATTGGACTGTCTGTTATCTCACACCAACTTTATCTCGAAATTTGTGCAGGATGTAATTTTAACCGTCATTACAAGTGGAGGACACAAAGTATCTAGTGCAATATGTAAGGGATTCTCAAACAGAAGCATGAAAGAGATCACGGTCTGGCATGGTGCTTACAGTTTTTCCATGCAGGCTTAAAGAATATACATGTGCATATTGATGCATAAAGAAGAAAAGAATTGCTAGAAGTTTTAAGTTGGACTAGCAGTTCAAACCATAAAAGAAAACAGCATCTTACTTCAAATCTTCTGACTATAAAGGCGAGCACTTAAGATAAATTTTCCAACATAACCAAAAGCAAGTAATTTACAAAATTTCATTGCTCAAAATGTGATGCATTAGCAGTAACCAACCAACTATGTTTCTTACAGTAATCATAATCAGATGTCTGCCTCTTAATTTTATTTTTCAAAAGAGCACCAGTGTTCGTATGAAATAGAAAATGAAAAACATTCAGTAGCTCACCATCTTTCCATGTATGCACAAAGTTGAAGTATGATGATTCTGATAGAAGTTCACCCATCACGCGTGGTTCCACATAAATGTTTAACTTTTTATGCTCTTTCAACCATCTGGAATAGGAATTGAGCATTTAGATAAATAGTAATAAACAGCATGCAACCAGTTTTAAAAAATAAAATTTTTAATGTAAAACTACATGGCCTGTAAAAATAACCCTCAAGGGAAGATGAAAGCAGAGAGGCAAAGGAGAGCGACTACACTAGGAACTAAGGAAACCATTTCCAGAGAAAATTTCATCAGCACCTGACCATTTCTGCACACAGAATCCGAACAGAGGTTGAATTTGGTTTGGACATAATCAGCAGAGTCTGTGGGTCAGATTCCCACTTCAAAGAAATCTGAAAGGAAAATGAGAATTTGCTAAGGCACAAACACATATTAAATGCCCTTGTTAACTGTTCCTAATAGTGAGAGAAGCACAGAAGCATTTTTCAAAGGAAAAGCAATACAAATGCACAGGTATATTTGTAAATTTGCTTATGATACAAGAAAAAAAAGAACATGATTCAGGTAGGAGATGTAACTTTGAAAGAGGATTCAATACCTGTTTACTGCTGCGCCCTGCAGCTGTTATATTTCCTCTTTCAAAAGAGACAATATCATGTTTGTGTTGATCACTAATATCACCTTTGCACCGCCATGAAAGCTTGAAAGATGCCTGTCTCAGGATTCAAATTTAAATCTAATTTGTCAGGACAGGAATATTATCAATATTCATTAACATGATTTTTAAAGCATGGTTTAGCTAAGAAATTCCTTGGAATAAAATTGTGACAATTCATTTATATTATCACAAAAATCGACATGCAAAAGAACAACAAAAGCAACACCAGAAGCAAAGTTTTTGAAGTTTACTATCTAGGTTCTAATAGAACATCAACAGATGGTGTAGTATTACCAAGGCCAGCTGGTTTCCATCCAAACATGTGATGCTGTGATGCTAGCATGCAATTAAACAAGCAGTTCAACATACTAAATAGTGAATCTGCTGGGGGCACAACAGGAAAATTACCTTTCTCATAATTCTGTTTGGAACTTCTTTGGCTTGGGAGTCAGTCTCTCCATCATGAAGAATTTCATGAGAGCAAAGCCCATTTGTACTACAATTTTCAGATTGTTCATTTGTTTCATTTCTCTGCATGGGTTGATTAGTTGAGTTTTCCACCCGCTGAGCATCAATATCAGCATTACACTCCCCTGGTGACTTTCCTGTAATACAATCCATCAAAGTCGTTCCTTAAAACATGGACAAAAATCAGACATTGAAACACTCAGAACATGGTGGAATATTTAATGGACACAAAAACCTGAAATAAGCCAGAACTTAATTCAGTAAGCATTAGACACACGCAAACCAAACATTCAAGCATTCCAAACAAGGAATTCACACAGATTTCAGCTTCAACGAGCATGGCATGCTTTTAATGACAATTGATATAATTTAGAGTAACCTACGTGCAAAAACCAGTAAAGCAAGTAAATGAAGAAAAAGAGTGTCATAGACTCATAGTGATTAAGAAATAAATACATGCAGCTATAAAGGAAGCAGCAAAATGTGATTGGTATAATTTACCATTTACAAGTTAACTACTATAAAATGGTGGATGCACTCAATGGATATCAAAATTAAAAAAAAAAATCTTTGAACATCAAATAATAAACAAATACAACATATCATAGGAGGACATAGTGTATTGAATAGAAGCTGTAAAAGTCTTGAGAGAGTCTTTAATGGCTAACACCCTATATGAAGGAACTAGAAAACCAAATCACGAAGTTCAAACTTTAAATGCCAAGAAAAAGCCTACTATTTCTTTCATCCATGTCGGATAAAAAGCATCCAGCTTTGGATGTGTTAGCAGACATGTACGATACAGATGCCCAAGTCTTCAAGTACAAAGGCACAGATCTTAAAATTATTGAATATCCAGAGTAATTAGTGCTGTTTTTAGATTAAACTTCCCCAGTCCTTGTGTTTTATTTCATCCATCAAATTTAAGAAAGAAATAGAATATTTCAATGAGAAAACTAACCTAATCAGAGTACAGATACAAAACACACAATTCAACATAAAAGGGGCCAATAAACCAAGACTAGATAAGCATTCACTCTGTGATTAATACAAGGATGTTCACAATTATGCAGCAAGCCTTAGTACAAGTAGAAAACAATACTTGTAATGCAATAAACAAAAGGATGTTCAAACTATAGACACACAAACCTAATTTGCTTGTCTGAAAGTATAACTATGAGCAAATTGAGAGCAATACATTTCTATAAATTTCCACCGCCTAGTAATAAATTTGAGACTTTTTTATCTGATGTTATTGCCTCCATTTCCAGAAAAACCTAAAAACATCTTGAAAATATTGTCAAATACACTTAGTTGCATAAAACCTTTATCTAGAAAGACACATATACCAAAGATGGTAGGGTCCCCAATACTATTGCAGAGTAGATCAAACTTTAACATTCCATTTAGAGAGTGTCTGAACGCCATAAGTTTTTCATTATTACTAATTCCAACACAGGATGTTAACAGAAAATGGCATCTTCAAGAAAAGATGGGCAAATTCTCTACGCAAAAAGTTACTACAATTGCCAAGCAAGTTAAATCTGGTACCTTCAGAAACTCTCCTATTTCGTTCTTCCCAGCAAACAAGACACGGAAGCATTAATCTTATCATTCCCCTTGCATTATATATAGAAGTCTGAGCCCACCAACTTTGAAGCATTTCACATATATTGTTGCCTGATAGTGCAATAGCCATAATCTGATGATAATGAGTCTAAATTTGATTAGAAAACTCACCAAAACCATAAAATAACCGCAACTTTTCGCTGCTTGGACGAGTGAAACAAAAGGGAAATGAAGTATAAAAGTGTATAACACATATTTAGACAAGTTGCAGCACACCCATTTTTATTTCTAACAAGGTGAAAACAGCTGACATCTGAGAAATATTCAAGAGACAGGAAAGTCGGGTAATCTCTATTGAGAAAAAAAACAGAGTGAGAGAGAAGATAGGAACATTCTGAAGATTCAGAATAAGCAAGAATGGTTTTGAGCAAACATCTTCAAAACCTGTAAAATTCAAGATGAAAATTAAGGGGAACTTCTAGGAAAGTTCAGTTTCTTATCATTCTAAGACCATAGACTGCCACTAAAAAATTCAGGAATGAAAAAGTTAAACAAGATCGATCAGCATGGAAAGATGCCCCTCAGTATATGATGAGATGATTGATCCTAATATAGACATTAAGGCAGAAGAGAAGGACAATCACAAAGGTGCTAGGAAATGAAAAGGGAAAAGACGGAAAATCAAACCGCATATAGTACATTAGAAAACATCGCAAGAAATTTCCTAAAAATTACAAACAGAGCGCCCATATGCGTGCCAAGTCAGTGATTCTGTTGCCTAGAGACCATACCAAAAAGGAGTTAGGAGCATGGAATGGTGTTTCCTATTATTAAAACTTTAGAAAGGCAAATTTTTCTAAGAGTATTTTCTCAATTAATTTCAAATATTTACGCAAATTGGTGGATCAGTTTCATCAATCTTCATTTTTGTCACAAGCACTTAGTTGCATCCTCAATATTTTATTACAGTCATCCACATTATTATTTTTCAGGTTAGAATACTCTCTATTAATAGTTAGTCTTATATAAATCTGGAATAAATTATGCAGCAAAATTCATTGACAAAAGTAGGTCTCTACAATGCGTTTCAGCTGTCAAGAATGTTCAAAATAGATCATACTTATTTATACTATTAATTATAGCTTGCAACAAGGTTTATGGATTGAAAATTAGATCAAGGGTACATTTACAGAGGTGAGGTATGATTTGCTCAGAATGGGGCTCATCTGGAAGGGCTTAGATGTTGTTAACCTCTTTCAGTGTGCTTGAACATGACCATGAGTCAGTACACATGGCACCTTACCAATCATCAACCTCAAAGTGAACACTTCTTGTTAATAATCCCTCTATTTATTCATTCAAAGAATTTAGGCATATTTTCACCTTACACCTTGCTCTAACTTCACATACTCTCTCTCTCTCCCTCTCTCTCTCCCCCCCCCCTCTCCCTCTCCCTCTCTCTAGAGAATCTCAACTTGGAATAACACTCCCCTTTAAAAAATACCACGCATTCAACATTCTTTGCAATACAAGAAGAGGGGCATCCTTCAACAATAAACTAAATTCACCAAGGAGGGATTCCCCGTATACCCATTTCCTATTTCTGTGATGCACTCCCTTCCCACACACCCCATCTCTCATTTCCTACCCTTCATCTGCTACACATGTTCCATCCCACTAAAAATGCTCAATCTTCTCTCACCTTTTTCTCTAATTCATCCTCACCACTGTACCAAATCCCCAGTCCCCAGAGTCAATAGTTATCAATATGGAAAGCCCCAGATAGGCAAGGTATGAAAATAAAACCTTTTACCAACAAAAAAATAAGAAATTAACTAATATTCATAGGACCTATCATCATTGTGTTAGAGAAAACGGATAATTATATGGAACTTACAAAAAAATACTACAGAGCAGATGATAAAAGAACATCAATTATATCAACTAAGGGGCAACATGATCTTACAATTCATCAAGGAAGCACACCCATTTAGATAACCCTTGAGTTCAATATTAGGAAATGTTCTAGAATCCATTACGTTTTGCTTTTTGGTGGGTGTTATCCCATTTCGCCCATGTCATCCTTTAACTTTCAATATTCCACACAAAAATCAAAACCAGTCACACACTCTAGTTTTATGCAACCAAGCAAAGACATGGAAGTAGGACTGTTAAGGAAGAGAAACTTTTCAACCTTTGTCAACAGTAATTTAGCTTATACAGTAGTAGATCAAGGAAAGGAAGTCATTTATTAGGCAATATCATCAGTGTTACATAATACGAGTTGCCCTTTCTGACCCACTTAAATTGTGAGTTTCTACATTCCAACTTTTCTTTTTTATTTCATGATTTTCTAGTTCTTGCCGCCTATGGAGATTACCTATCATTCTTCCTCGGCATTATCCTTTTCTCCATAGGTTTCCCGTTCCCCCTTTTCTAGCTAAGAAAACATGAATGCCACAATTAAAACCATGATTAGTAACCAAGAGATGCCATTTGGCTCCAACGCCATGAAAAGCAAATTCACAAAATATGCTCATAAGATATTGGCAATACATTCTTAAATAACCAATAGAAAAACTCAGAGGATAAGTGCATCCAAGAAAGGAGACAACAGATATGACTAGTAATCATCAAATATCTAGGAGACCATGGATTTGAAACAATAGAGAACCAGATCAGACAGATTACAAAGGATCAACCTGACAACTACTGATTCAAGTAGTACAAGCTTGTCTGTTGATACCAAAGCTGCCAAAAATCTAGATATCAAAAGGAATTTGATTTGAAGCTGTCAAATTAAGCAACAACAGTCGCACCAACAGAAAATTGAATCTTGGAAAGTGATTTTTGTAGGAGAACTCAAAAAAATCACACATTTCCTAGTTCGAACCATCAAAGTCAAATGCGAGATATATAATGAATGAAACTCAAATGTCAATATTTATGCATGTTGTTTAATCATCAGAAACCTTTGTGCTCTCGTTGCTGATTCCGTGCCCTTTCCAGTTCAAATCTACGTTTCCACTCAGCAGCCTCAGCTTGAGCGGAAGCCTTTCCTTCAGCAGCTCGTCTTAATGCCTTTGCAACAGCTAATTTGTAAAACTGTATATTAGATGTGTGCTCACAGTAAATAGTTCCAGAAAAGCAACGTCTAGGTCCAAAAATTAAGGGCAAACATACTTCTAAGAGCCTCTGAGAATTCTATAAGATGGTCATCAGTTTGCTGAATTGGAGTCTGTTGAAGAAGCTCCTGCACTGCCTTCTCGGAATGGAAAAGCGTAAGTGAATCACTAGATCCATTGTCTGGCTGTGAAGATGAAAAATTTGCGTCTCCATTTCCATGTGGATCCTATCAGATAGGAGGCATCAACTTTATTTAATTGATGCGATGCAATGAGAAAGCAAGATGTTGAGTACAGTTAATGGAAAGAGAAGTAAATAAAAAGCTTTTCATTTATGCTGGTTCAAGAAGGACTTAATGAATTTCAACCACAACAACCAAGCAACTCCCTCCTTATTATATCCATGGTTACGTTCCATTGTGAAGGAATCAATGAAGTGTATTCAGTCATTGAATGCATTATCTACACTGGAAATTCAAATAAACTTACAATTTTCAAAGTCCTTCAACGACATGCCAAATTCAAAAGTCAAAACTTGCAAAAGCCACCAATTTGGTAATTTTTAATCATTAATTATAAGAAATAGACTCGTGGGCTTTTCCAACTAAAGGAAACCCTGGCATTTGAGATTATAATTAGAAATGCATCAATAGCATGATTAAAACATAAACATAAACAAATTTTGAGATATGATCATAGAATAGATGTAATAACTCAACATTAAAAGAAAAAAAGATTTCCTTTATTGCTTTCACCTGGAAAAGGACTGACATTTCTTCAAGTAATATGGAATTGCATGAGCCACAACTCAATTTTTCTCCAAATTACACTTGTAAATGATAACATTAACACGTCTCTACTAAATCTTGAAAATAAATAAAAAATCCAGGCAACTGCTTAGCTTTCAAGTAAAAACACTACTACCTGATTGAGCTTGGTTAGCAATTCACATGTAGTGCGAGAAAAAAAAAAGGAAAAGGAAATTGAAAATTAACAAGAGAGATCCAAACAAATAGATAATGAAAAATCAACCAACGGAGCATAACAAATCAAAATCCAGCATATAGTTATTTATTGATAGGGAGGGAGGGAGGGAGATAGAAGAGAATTACAGAGGAATTGAGCTTGCTAGGAGCCATCACTGAGCGAGTGAAGAGAATAGTTTTGTGGAGATTAAAGAAGAGAAACACAAGGATAGGAATCTTCTCCTCTCCTCTCCTCTCCTGTTCAATAAGAAGCTTTACGACAAGTCAGTCAATGCAGCACATGAACAGAATTGTCGTTTTACAGAGAGACAGACAAGGAGGGAGTTACTTCTGCAACTCTTGTCATGCCTATCACTATGAGAGAGAGAGAGAGAGGGAGAGATTATCTGTCTATTAATTATTATTATTATTATTTTATTAGGAGCAAATAAATAATAAAGGACTAACTACTAGAGAGAGGGAGAGAGAGAGACAAAGGGAGATTTGGTTAAAGGTCCCACATAACGCGTGGCAACTCGGAAGACCAGATTTCAATTAGCTAATCACAACCGAATATATTTTTCACATGGCCTTTGCTTCTCCTTCTCCTCCTCTTCCTTTTTTTTCTTTTTTCTTTTTCCTCTGTCCAAATTTTGAGATCAGACTTGGTTCAGGATCTATATATATATTAAATTGAGAAAGTATTTGTTATCTTTTTTCAGGAATATATTAAAATAATATTTTTTTATTTTTAATATAAGCATACTAAAATTATTTGAAAATATATAAAGAATTAATTTAATATAAAAAAATGATATGACATTCTTAATAAAGTAATGCTTGGAAATCAAATGGACACTAATAGTAGTAGTTGAGATGATCGATCTTCTTTCTGTATGGATATTTTTACAAATATAAAATTTTACAAAATCAAATTAATTTCTAATTAGATACCCACCCTATTCACCCTATTTTGTGGATTCTTTTCCTTTTCTGACAAGATTTGCTCATTGCTCCTGAAGAAAAAACCCTGGTTCAAGTTTCCATTGCACCGAATTATATAAGACAAACTTAATAAAACCTTTCATAGTGCTTCTTTTAAGAAGAAAGGTATTAATATAATATATTAATTATCGCCGGGGATTTTTATACTCGATGGACGGAGGGTGGTGGGGCGAAGATGGGCGAAAAACAATTAGATTTGGACCAGACCTTGTTAAATTAGGTGAATTTGGAGGCCTCCAATCCATCTTTGTCGACTTTGACTTTTCTCTTCATCCTCTTGCCGTCACCTGTTACGTAGCTTGCCTGTGATTTTAATATATGGGCTAACAATCGTTGCTTTACCTTTGACTTTCTAAACATGATGGGAAAGCTCCACCTTAACCCTGCTAAATTCAACATCATCTTCTCTGACTCATAATTTCAAGTTTACGGGTGTTATCCGCCGTTGATTCGGTTAAACTAGTCATTTTACTTGTGTTCGTACGGTGGTTAGAGAATATATATATATATATATATATATATATATATATAAAAGTTTTTAAAATATAATTATAAATTAAAAAGTTTTTGCCATGCATTTAATTAAATATATCAAAAACTATATATGATAATAAATATAAAAAACAAAGTATTTATTTAACTCCTATCATTATAGTTTGAAGATTTTATTCTAACGTAAAAGAATCAATATGTAAATACTATTATTGTGTTTTTTTATATTAAATAAAAAATATAAATGTGCATAGAAAAATTAAGGTTTATATATAATAAAATATAGTAAATATCATATATATCAATAAAAACATGTAAAATTTTCAACTAATTTTCAACATAATAAAAAAAAATAATGTTGTAATTGCTAAAATAAAACATCATTTCCTTAGTTTTTGTATAATAGTTGTTTTTAAAAAAAAATGTAAGGCAAAAATACAAAAAAAAAGAGTATAAATAGGCGGAGGTGGAGTGATAAATATTTTAAAAATAAAAAATAATATTTGATTATTATTTAGCATTTTTAATTTTAACCCATGAGTCCATAATATTGATTAAAAAGCTTTTTAATCCCCACTTGACGGATCAATTTTTTGCATTGATGTAACTCTGAATATTATTTTTTATTGGTTGGAATTTAATTATAAATTCACATAGAAATATGATAAGATCAAACAATGAATTATTTGATTTGTCTATGATAAGATCAAACAATGAATTATTTGATTTGTCCATGCCATTTCAAAAGTGCTAGGAATTACGTTTTCTAGACGCGTCGAGAAAATATGATCAATTTTGAAACGAGACATGATCATTTAAAAATTAATATAAACTAAGAATGATAAATTATTAATCACTAAATCCTTGTTATCTAGATAGTTTTTTTCTTTTAAATATTAATCTGTCAGGATTTTTTACAAGAAAAAAAAAAATCAATGCTACACCACCCCGCTTCAGCGTTAGATTGATTAATTACTATTTTTTTTGTGAGGATGCATGGAGAATCATCATCATTGTCAACAGTGATTACTCATTATAATAATTTCTGTAAAAACAAATAAAAATATTGCGTGGAAAATTGAAAAATGACCATTGATTATTGGGAAATTTTGATTTTAATAAAAAATTAGAAAAAATAAAAGCATATAAAGGGAAAGAAAAAACAAACTTAATAATAAACTTTTAAACAAAAATGCTAGCTCTTCATCTTGATGTTTTGCTGATTGAAAAGGACCTTCATTGGAGGCTACGACAAGCTTCTTACAGCCGTGTATCACTAGAACATCACAATAATCGCACTGAACAAGATGGAGGCAAATCCATCTATCTCTCACAACTTGTCTTCTTTGTTTGACCACAAAAATGTGGGAGACTTGAAAGTGGGTTGGTGATGACAATGAAACACTTGCACTAGTAATTTTCGTTACATTATCTACAGTTGAGACTTACGTCAGTTCTAATCCTGTACTTTTAAGACATCTCACCCACTAATTAACTCCTAACTGCAAATTTCATTTTTTCTACGAGCGCGTTCCAATTTTTATTAAAATATTGATGAAGGAGATGTTTTAACATGATATCAGATGATGTTCAAAATAATCAAGAGTCAGATAATTAATTATAATTTTATTTATTTTTTATAATTAATTTGATTGGTATCTTAATGAATATAAGGTCTCTCAAATATTTAAGTAAATATTTTTTTAAAAAAAATATAATAATATTTAAAAAATAAATGCTTTTATATGTGTATATATATTAAATGAATATTGTAAATATTTATTTTTAATGATTCTTGTGCATTTATAATTTTGTGGAGAGGAGCTGGAGTTTAACTATACCTTTTTAATTTTTTGAGTGGTATTGTGTGTTGCAACTCATTCATTTTATCCGGTAAAAATAGAAAGATATTATAGATTATTGGAGATTTTAATACATTTAATAGTATTGGTAGAATATAAACTTGTTTAATTAAATTTATTTATTAAAAAGTAATTTTTCTAAGATTTTTTTGTTAAAAAAATATAGAATTAATAACATTAGATTCAAGTATTATATTTAAATTCATGCCTGTAATGAATTCAGCCATTTCACTGATGCAATAATAAAAATCATTGGAAAATCCATGGGCTCGACACCTTCGGAGAACACATGACAAGTCCACTCCATTGCCCTGGCAGCACGTAAGGCTAAATTATTGAGCTTGACACGTGCTAAACCTAAATAGTATCTAGACCTTGTGTATTGCAGGTCCAAGCATATTAAGATAACTTTTTGGGTATAGTTTGAGTCAAACCTAGCAATTTTAAGGTCTAAATTTAACCAAATCTCACAACACCTAAATTTATTTATTCTAGAACTCATTTTTTTTCCAAGAAAATGTTTAATAATGGTGTGTATCAGCTTAATATTTCCAAAAATACAAGTATAATTTTCTTGACCTATATATATATATATATTAAAACAATATAAAAATATATTGATAAAATCTTGTTTCATGAATATCTCATCTTTTTTATTCAAGCAATAATATAATTGATGTAAAGCTAGTCAAACATGTTAAAGTGAACAAAGAAAAAATAAAATAAAAATTTCTTAACCAATAATATAAAGTTTGGAGCTCTTCAAAATAAAGTTGGATTTTTAATTTGTTTTGTTTTATTGAAAAAAAAATTGTAAAAAAAGATGATTTAATAATCTAATAATCATTTAGAACAGGTCCAAGACTTTGGTTACGAGATATTGCTGACTACTTCACCGGTCATAAAAGTTTGATTTTGGACAAATCGATGTCGCTGGCGAGGAATTTGAAACTTGTAAGAAGGTAATTCCATCAAGATAACTTAAAACACATAGAGCCCGAGATCTTTTGCAACTAATGAAACAGAAACTATTTTCAATTACTTAAAAAATCTTCTATGTTATTTAATCTCTCCTGTCTAAGAAATTATTTGCAAAATTGACCATAAAAAGGTAGGATCCGAATCAAACACGCCTTTTAGATGGTGCTAGGCATTACGTTTAAAAAGTATTTCCAAAAAAAGTTTAATTATTTTTATTTTAAATTAATATATTTTTATTATTTTCAAATTATTTTAATGTACTAATATCAAAAATAATTTTTAATTTTTAAATAAATATATTTTAAAAAACAATAACAATTATATACCCAAAAACAATAAAATAAAACTCGAGATAGAATATAAGCAGCTCCGCTCGAGTCATGTAGTTTAATGAAATTGCCAACCACATACTTTCTTCTAGACTTTTGACCGTTTTGCTGATCACCACCCACCGGGTCTATTTCTTGGACCCTTATACCGTGTGGTGGCTGGTCAATGAAAAAAAAATGATTGGATGCAGAGAAATTGAGCACCTCAAAGCCAAGGAAAGCGACTAAAATGAGTTTGTTGGGTGGTTTACGTGGACTGCGTCCAGAGGAACTAGATTGTTGTTACGTGCTTCGATGCAGGCCGGGTCGAGTTATTTCGTAACTTTTTAAAGTGCTGTCATCGTGGTCGAACTAGCATTGTAAACTTGTGATGGTATGATATTCTTGTAAATAAATATACAGACAAAAAATATAATATTTGATAAATTAAAAATTATTGGCTAAAATTTAAAAACAAGTCAGCGTAAACTTGAGCTTACTTGTTCATGAGATGAAGATGGCTGCATTAGAAAAAGCAACAAAACTTAATCTTCAATCATTTAATATTAAAAATTTAAAAATAAAAAAAATAATTTAAAAAATAAAAAATAATTAAGAAAGTAAAGAGTAAATTTGACATTAAAATTTTAAAAAATAATAAAATAAATTAAAAATCATGAGGCAATCCAAGCTAACATGACAAATGTGTGACCTAAATTGAAAGGCTGAGTTATCATTGTATAAAGAAAAATAAAAAAAAATAAAGATATTTGATTTTTTATAAATATAATATTGACTAATAAAATAAAACAAATAAAACAAATAAAAAATAGGATCGATATTGATTAGTATTAAAATCTCATAACTAAGATCTAAGTTACAAGACCAAAATCACTAAATAAAAAAAATAACAAAGACCAATTCAAAACAAGTCATATGCTGAATAATAAAATTAAAAAGATAAAAAAATAATCAAGAAAAAAAATTAAAAAAATAAGTGTTAAATCTTATAATAAAAATTAAATTAAATTAGATGAAAAGAGATGAAATTCAAAATAAATTAAAAATTAATAATAAAAATTAAAGATAAGATATGGTATAAATACCAAATAGAACAAAATGCTAAGAGATAAAATAAAAAAATAATTCAAAACAAGTAAATAGCAATCAAAAAGATAAAAACTACAAATAAAATAAGAAGAAACTTAATTTTGGTTGGGTTAGCATGTTTTACAAGGCCAATAGAAAAAGGAAGGGGAAGAAAAAAATTACCACAAGAAGTTGTCTTCCACGCGCTACCCTCGTGGATGTGCCTTTATGTGCATTGTTGTTTGAGATGATGATTGATTATTTTAGTGTGTTTGGTATTGCGGTAACTGTTATAGATATGATTTTTATAAACAACCTGGGAAACCATATTTAGAAACCTTGTCTGAATTTTGCTAGAATATATGATGTTATTATCGGTGGTGTAGCTTGTAAATAAATATAGAAATAAAAGATATTTATTTTTTATTAAAAAAAATTTTCTTTTAATATGTATAAGTATATATTTTTATTGTATAGTAAATTAAGTGTCGGTGAAAGAACTTTTATAATGGATTTTATAATGCTATTAAATAGATATTTATGATATCAAAAAATAAAACTTGTAACTTAATATATTAGTGAAATTAATTCATCATTACATTATTTTTCATAATTAATTATGATATTTGTGACTATTAACATAAAACTGAATAATAATTATTTAGTTTGATTTAAAATATAACTGTTTTATTAACAATAATATAATTTTATCACAACTAATCTTGCTTTATTGTTATATTTCAAGTTTATTTAAAACTTGTTATTATATAAAAAGCAACATAGAATAAAAAAACACATTTTATTTTCTTGGTTCTATTTTTTTTTATTTTTTTAGAGTTTTAGGTCACGTTTGTTTATTGAAAAGTGATTTTTAAAAAATTATTTCCCAAACTTTCCTGTGTTTATCTATTATTAGAAAAATTAGTAAATGAAAAACACTTTCTAGTTAAAGAAAAATTTAACTTGGTTTCTAGAAAAAAATTTTCTTAATTTTTTTTGTTATATATATTTTGTTTGAAATATTTATTATTCAATTTCATCTCTTAAAATTTAATTTTTATATTAACTCTGGTCTTTATTTTTATAAATTATTATTTGCCTTTTCTTTATTATTTTTTATTGAAAATTTTTATCTATCAAATTTGATCCTCATTCTTTTGATTATCACTTTTTTTATTTGAAATAATTTATAAAATATTAATATTATTATTTTAATTTCTCCATCTTTTATTTTTTTATTTTTTAGATTTGATCTCTATTATTTTGATTATTATTTATTTTATTTAAGATAATTTATAAAATTATATATTTTTTAATTTCATTCTTACTCATCGTTTTAAGTTGTGAAATTTGTTCCTCATTATTTTAATAAATTTTAAAAAAATAAAATATTAATAAGTTATTTTTCAGTTTATTTTTTATGATATAACTAAATATTAGAAAGTGTTTTTCAACTTATTTTTCATTACACTGTCAAACATAAAAAATAATTTACTTTTCTAGAATTCACTTAAAAAAAACTACTTTTCAATAAATAAAATAAATAAAAATAATAATTATATCCTAAAAATATTATCTTTATAAAATAAATACCTTAAAAACAATATTTTCAAACTCCCAAATCAATTTCATATTTATTTCCATCCAAAATTATTTTTAACAATGGTGCGGTGAGCGTGGAAGCTGGTGTTTTTATTTTTTTAAACAAGCTCGTGAATGCTAGTCCTGTCCAAACACATCAACACGCCATTTATAAATCCCAATGCTTATCTTACAATTGCTCCATCTCCCATCCAGCTCTTCCAAAAATGAATCTTATTGAGCCACCGACAACCATTCAAAACCCTAACCCGAAAGCGTTTCAATTGTGATGAACTTAGATCGAAACAGTAAAAATTAAGCTGCGAATGAAAGAGCAATAAGAGATCACCTGCACAAAATGAAGCAAGCCTCTGTAATAGTAAAGAATCTAGCACTGGAAGTAACAAATAAAGAAAACTCATAGTGACAGTACACAAATCCAAAGGATCGAGTGTCCTTAATTTAAAATTTTGATTCCATGCAGGCTCAATGCAATCCAAGGCACATGTTGAGTAACATACTGAAGCTGTTTAATTTTTAATTCTTATAAACGTCATAGTATACAAAGACAGAACAACAAGTTCAGAGATTAAAAGAAAACAAACGGATAGCTCTGTACCCAAAATGGAGCTGATGATGAGAATTCTGGTTACTGTAAATCTGGTAGATAGAAAGTATCCTCTACATTTCTAAAAGTCTTGTTGTCTCCTTCTTCTGATCCTGGCTGCCTTCCGGGGACATGGAACTCGAACTCTTTCGCATTCATTTCTCCCTTGCAAAACCTCTGGCCGTAAAACCCAGCAAAAAAAAAAAAAAACCCTTTAATTTATAGATTTCAGGCGGGGATGGTGGAGATAGCTCCATTATACACCAGCAGAATATTTGAAAGCCCAGCCGAGTTACACACACCCAATAGCCCAAAGCGCAAAGCCCAATAACTAACTTTAAAATCCATCAATTTTATTTGATTTGGGTTTAACCTCAACTTGCCCCCTTAGCTTACGTTATTTATCAACCAAATACTAAAACTAAATATTCTAGCAATTACCCCCCTATATGGATTGTACTTATGTTTCCAAGGGAAATTACCAGCTAAAGCTCGAACGAATTAGTTTCATGCATCAGAAAGAGCCCCAAAAAATGAATATAAAACCGTATCAGGGATACAAAATACCATCACATGACTCGATATTTAAGTTTATCATAAGGTTTTTAAGAGAAATTTATCAGTTTCCTTTTCAAGCACCGAACCGATTTCCTATAATTTGAGCGGGTGATTTCCCTCGAAAATGCAAGCTTAAACTTCTCTTTAGGCGATGATAGCGGTCAAGTTGAAACATGAAGTAGGTGATTGAAAAACAAAAGAAATTTTGGGGGTTAATTGATAAAATAGGTATAGTTTTGGGGGGGAAATCGAGGTTAGCCCTTCTACTCGTCCTCCAACGCATTCTTTCGTTCACAGTTCACGCCTCGTCCACTTCTAATTTCTAATCCATCTTTGTCTTCTCTCTGCTTTTAACTTTTTTCCCTTCTGTCAATGACCCAAAAACTCCTTTCGCTCCTTCGCTAATCTACAAGTCAAAACCTCTGCGACCTCATGGATTCCCTTCAAGCCACCAACAGCATCACCAACCACAGTCCTCCCACCCCCCCTCCTCCTCCTCCCACCACCACCAGTAGCAGTAGTCCTATTGAACTCGAAGAACACCAAAACGGCACAGACCCACATCAAGGCGACACTGAAATAACTCCAATTAACAACTCGACAGCCAACCAACAACCTCAACAAGAGGACGCCTTTGTATCAGCCTCTGAATCTCTCTCCGAATCAGACCACCCGACAACCTCAAACGACACCGAGAAACCCACACCTAAATCTCCCAAAATTGAAGACACTGAAATTGAAGACGATGAAGATGAAGAAGACCCACCGCCTAAAAAACAGAAACAACTCTCCTCTTTAACACAGAAACAAGAGCCACCCGAACCAGCGACAACTGCAGAAATCGAAAACAACAATGGAGCCTTCGAGTTCAAGAAACCAACCAAAATCACCCCAACAACAACAAAGAAAAAGAAGTCGAAGAAAAAGAACAACAATAATGTCTGGGTTACAAGATCCACACGCAAAGGCAAGAAAAAAACAAAACCAAACCCGCAGAACACTCCATCAGAAGACACTGTCTTAATCACTCCAGCCCCAAGATTCCCTGACAAAAGCGACGACTCCCCAGACTTAAAAATCTGCTTATCTAAAGTGTATAAAGCAGAGAAAGTCGAAGTGAGCGAAGATAGATTGAGTGCAGGGAGTGCCAAGGGGTATAGAATGGTGAGAGCTACAAGAGGGGTATGTGAAGGAGCTTGGTATTTTGAAATTAAAGTTGTTACTTTAGGAGAAACCGGACACACACGACTTGGGTGGTCTACGGAGAAAGGGGACTTACAGGCACCAGTTGGATATGATGGAAATAGTTTTGGGTATAGAGATATTGATGGGAGTAAAGTGCATAAGGCATTGAGGGAGAAATATGGCGACGAAGGGTATAAAGAGGGGGATGTTATTGGGTTTTATATTAATTTGCCGGAGGGGGGGTTGTATACTCCTAAACCTGCTCATTTGGTTTGGTATAAAGGGCAGAGGTATGTTTGTGCTCCTGATGCTAAGGAAGATCCTCCCAAGATTGTCCCTGGTGAGTTTTTGTTTTTGTTGTTTTGGTGTGATGCCGTGTTTGTTATGTCTTTGTTTTGCTTATATTGTTCACTCTTGAATCTTATGTGTATTGCAATGTGCTGGTTAAGTAAGGAGTTTTTTAGGTTATCTATTGTTTGATTTTAATAGCATTGGTTATGGTTTACATCGAGGACTTTTAGGAGGCTGAAGGTCCTGCTTTTGTCTTGCATTTAATAAGAGAATTTAGGATTGTACGAATTGACACGACAGTTTTAGCATGAAGAATTTAGCAAAGAAGGTTGCTTTAAATTTGAAGAATAGTGTTGCTTGAAATTGGAATTCTGTAATTGCAAACAAAATGGGAAATAAGTAACGTGTTGACTTTACCTCCCACAAACGAATCTGTTTCCTGTAGCAACAGATATTAGCTAATGGTGTGGGTGGGAAGAAGATTCCTGTCTCGTAGATTTTATTGTGATGGGATGTTCAAGGATGATTATTTTGTCACTATGAAGGTTTTTATTTTTTTTATTTTTTATGCATTCGGATACTCTGTATTGTGAATCTGAGTGAGTTGCAATTAAGTTCCTCATTGTTGTGAAAAGAGTCATGTCAGTCTTTGAGTGTGAATGCTAGCAACATAGTCCTCAATTGTGGACGCAGAGCTACTTCTAGCCTTCCAATGTCTGACCAATGTGGCCTTGTTTTTTTTGGATGAGTTTGGCTGTGCTGAGGTTAGCAACTTGGTTTTTCTTCACCAGAGAGAGTGGAGGTGGCATGCCAAGGGGGTGCTTATTGTTGAGGTGTTTTTAATCACATCCTCTTTTGTTTTCCTTGTGGCATTAGTTTCCAGAAATTAAGTGTCGTGATCAAAATTAAACATGAGCTGATGGTATTGTGGAAGCGTAAGGTAGGCTAAGAAGAGGTCATAGATCACCTTTTTTGCACATGGCATTTGTAGTCTTCTCTCATCAATAGGTCTGTTACCCGGTGGGAACTTGTGTGTTCCAAATGACTAGGCATTCCCTTGTATGCTTTTGTCCATTGGATTACATAAGGAGCTACCAATTGAAACACCCCTGGATTTAGAGGCTCTCGTCTTCTCCTGTTGTTTCCTGTACAGGGTCTACTTGTTTTGAACAGAAGATATGGTGAAAGTTTACCTAACTCCAACTTGCAGATAATTTTCAATGATTATAGTCAAGCACAAATTGTTTACCTGGATGGATGTCATTTTATAAATTAGGAGCCGAATTATCTAATCTGAGTATCTGATATATAAGTTATGATGGTTAAAGAATATATGGCTCAGTGAAGGTCATTTACACAAAAAGCTTTTCATGCAAATTGAATTCCAAAGTGAGTCAAGTTAATTTCTTATTCTTAATATCCAATGATACGATAATATATGTTATTGCCAACTCCCTGTCATTGCAGAATAATAGTGAGATTTACATTAAGGGCATCTTAATGTGTTGTATGAATAGTCATATAGCCGCTTCCCCGCTGCTCTTGTTCTTTCTGGAGGTTCTGTGTGCTCTAGTTTCCAGAATAAACAGTTAGAACTTCAAGAAACATTAAACTTTTGTCTGGTTGTAGACAAAAGGATATTTTTGCACTGCCCTCAACTCATTCTTTCAAACCTCTTGGTGACTGCATTGGAATATTGTCTGTTGTCAGTATACAAGAATAATTTTTCTTCTCAAATGAATTGAGGTTCATGTTGTCTTGTAAAAAAAATCTACTTACGAGACTAGTTTCTATGTCTAAATAGACAAGGGATTTGCCCTCATAGGAAGTAGAGAATGGTTGGCAAGTTGATTCTCCTCTGAACTATTCTTGTCTTTTGATGATGGATTTCTTAGGTTTCTGTCCTTGCTTCCAAAGTTTAGATCAACCATCCTAAACTATGTTGTGGTTTCCTCACAGTGTAGGTTCTACCATCTCCACCTGAGGCTGTTTGGGCTTTTTTTGGGTTGACTAACATTGTCTCTATTGTTTGATCAACACCCACAACCCTCTTATTTCTCCTCTAAATGAGTTCTTCCCATAAGAGACCCCCCCACCCTCCCCGGGTGTTGAAACTTGGATATTGTTTCAAGGAAGGGTAGGCTTGGAGTGCAAGAAGGGGGGGTATGAACCTGTCAGATTAAAAATAAGTGATCGAGATTGCAACTTGAGTTTACCTAAAGTCTTAATTAGGGTTAGGTATGTCAGGCGAGAAGAGATAGGGCAGCTCCTCTCTCTGGCAGCGGGTAGCATGGCTTGTAGCTAAGGAAAGGTTTCAACCTTTACTGCTCAACATTCACATGGGAGAAGCAGCCATGGGTCCTACTATGCAGTTAGATAATGTGTGCGGTCTGTGATTTATTGGTGGTGTTTGGCTGTTGTTTCAGGACAGAAAAGACAGAGACATTGAGGACATAAATATGTTTGATTGAAGAAACAAAGATAAAGATATAAAATAAATTTGTTTGAAATAGTTTTGAAGTGAATTTATGTACTTTAAAAATAGAAGAGATATGTCCTATATGCTCCCATTGTCTGTCTTTTTTTTCCTGAGACAGTAACTAAAAGCTATCAATTTCCTTTCCAAGCAGCTATAAATCTTTGAATCTGGCTGGCAAAATCTGATTTGCTTTAGGTTTGGCCTGTTTATGCTGATGGCAAACCAAGTTGTAAATTTTGAATCATCTTTCAGATTGCTTATGAGACTTTTCACTTTTATCTTATGCAAAGTGTCTTTGACATTAGATTCTTTTAATCTGATGGAATGGACATGCCTGGCCAATTTATTGCCAGCCATGCCTTGCATTGTAAAGAAGAATTTGCATTCATCAATTTATTGTTGAAATATTATGTGAAATGATGTGTGTTTGGGGGTGCATATTATACAGAACTCACCAATTTATTGATGAAATATCATGCGGGATACTGTGTGTTTTGACCTCTGGGTTGCTAGGTAGGGCACGCCAGGGGACAAGCTTGGTGATAACTTGTTCAAAATCTTATTTTAAAATGAGCATGGTTGATCCATGCCCTACTCTTGGGGTGCTAATATATATTCGTGCTTGATATGATGGATGTTACGACTAACTGTGTACTAAAAATTATTTTCTTGTGCAGGAAGTGAGATATCTTTCTTCAGAAACGGAGTATGTCAAGGTGTTGCGTTCAAGGATTTATTTGGTGGCTGTTACTACCCCGCTGCTTCAATGTACACTCTCCCTAATCAGCCAAATTGTGTGGTCAAGTTTAACTTCGGCCCTGATTTTGAATTCTTTCCAGAGGATCTTGGAGGACGCCAAGTTCCCAAGCCTATGATTGATGTTCCATACCATGGGTTTGACAACCGTGCTGAAAATGGTGTGAGCGATGAGAAGAAACATTAGCAAGTAACCTTTTTACCATCTGCAGAGTTGGGAGGTTGATTTGAATGAGCATTCTATCAATAATTTTAGTTACTGATATATTAGGACTGACAAGTGAACTGATTCAGTTTCTGTGAACTTAACATTTTTTATAGAAGATAAAAAGAGAGTTGATTTCTGCTTGTGAGATGTAATTTTATTTCATGAGCCCAGTGGTACCCCAGAACTGTTTCTTGGTATGGATTGGTTTTTGTTGATGAGAAGTATTATTAGCTTACAACAGCATATCTGAACTGATTTGCACAGTTTTGAAGTGATACCTTTCTCGAAATTCCTATTCACAAGGTAGATGTTTCAGAAATCATGGCTTAAGGCTTATGCATCGTGTAAATCTCTGTTTTGCATGCTTTTCCAATATCGCTGTGGTTTCGGTAAGTTCTTTGCTATTGTTGGAAGATGATGGACAGTCTAGATTGCCAGTCTTTTTGGTAGATTAAAGGGACGGTTCCATGAGATTACTATACTGTCCTACTACTGTTTTGTGCTAATGCATGGCAGCCCATTGTAAGTCAAATATTTGAATCATTAACCTCTTGAGCAACTTGTGGCTAAGCATGATTTGTTGAGTCTATGATGTGCAAACCTGACCTTTGCAAGTTTCCTAGCTAAAGCGGTTCATTTTGATCGGACAGGCGAGCACCAGACTGAATTAGAATCTGTGGATGCGTTCTTAAATTTGCCATATGAGCTCAACATTAGGGCGTGTGAGCACATATTCTGGTTTGGTTTGACTTGCAGCAGTACGAAGTTGAGTCCAGCATTTGATTGTCATTACTCAATTGTGCATTTGCTTGATAGAATTTCAGGCACGCCTGGGCTTTAAGAAAAGTGGTATTTTAGAGTGGCACGATCATCACCACCGAAATCTTGATTAAGAGGAGTTAACATTGTCTCCTTTTGGATACAGCTGGGCAGGTGCTGCTGAATGCAGTTATGTTGTGGTTGGAAGCATAATGTGATTGTTTATTTTGAGGTGATGGAGACAAATGGACTGACTGATACATGTTCTTGATTTTACCTTTGAATGGTTTGGGTAAAGTTAATGCTCAGGTTCAAATATACTGACAGCAAGTAGTAGTTGGCAACATGCACAGTCATCATTTACGAGATGCTCACTGCGTTCTTTTCACTTTTCTCTTTTCTTTTTGCATTATTTTTGCACACTGAATTTTCTTCATTGAAAATAATAATAATAATACTAATGATGTTGGACATCACAGTTTGGACCACATACTGGAAATTAGGCTCATGAGTACAGCCGGCAACCTTCTCTTGAGAATCCAAACTTTAACCTTGCATGTGGGCACATTCAACAGGGGAAAAGCTAAACAGGCCATGCCCGAAATCCAAATTATGGTGCTTTCAGGTGTCGATGCGCATTCCTTCTTCAGATTGCAGAGAAGTTAACTAAGAAACCTTATCCCAACAAAAAGGTTGCTTAACCTTTACCATCGACTCTTCCTGTATACCTTGAGCGCTTCAAGCTTGTTGTCTGCTTAAGGGGTAAAAACTCGTCTGTTTCTCAAGAGAAGTTGTCTACCAACTCTTGATTATTATCATTCAGAAATGTTACCATGGACCACCTGTCACCATTTTTAACGATACATGATACTTTTCCACGCGTGAGCACAAGACATTTCAAACGATTATAATAAAACGTGAAATTGGTTTGTAAAAGCAATTCTTAAATTTTAAATGGTTAAAGCAAGTCCATGTATGGTTTTTTCATTCGTTTTGCCCTCACCATAACTCTCTAAAATATCAGGCAGGGCTAGTGTGCACCGCGGCCATGTGTGATAAGTGTGCTGCTAGTAAGGAATTGGAGAGCTGAGACCCTCTTGAGAAGACAAAGAATGAGCAGGTTGGTGTCTTTTTGAAGGGAAGGGTGAATAAGAAGTCTTCCTGAAAGATGGCCTCTTCTTCAGATGCTTCAGAGTCCTCTTGGAATGAAGCTTCCGAAGCATGGGGAGAGTTCTCTCCTTGAACTTGAGAATGGCAAAGAAGAGAAGTCTGAAAGCAATGAGAATGATCAGGACAGCAGACAGGTCCCACCATTTTGAATGATCAAGACTAATACCAAGCACGGTTGTAAGAACTTCTTCTCCTTTCAGTTTTGGACCGCCAGGTACTAAAGGATCAAACTCCAGCCCAATCATGTCGTTCTTGTATGCTCCCTGCATTTCCCATTATAGGAATGGTAAATATCATGTGTTGAATACATAAAAACTAAGATTCAATCTTGCTTGTACCCTACCTGCAATCCCCATGATCCAAAGTTGATATAAGAAATTGGGTAGCGCCAGAAGACCTTAGGAATATCTGGCAGCAACCGGAAAAACCCAGAGGTCATCATTAGGATTCCCTGCAAACAAATATCAGTGGAAGAGAAACCATGGATGAAGTTTAGGAAGAATGATGATGGGATGAAAAAGATGAATTAAAAGGCTGTTCTTACAATATATGCTGATCCAATAACGAATCCCATGAGGTAGTTGGGGACTAGTGAAGCTATAGTCATCATGCAACTCTCCACAGTTGCTATGCTGCTTAGAAGGTCGAAGAAAACATAGAGAAAATTTGAAAATTCTGGCCGAAACTTCACCATATAGTAGGTAATACTTGAGGTGCCAAATGACATCACAGTCAAGTAGGGAAACGAAGATAGAAAGTTTGACAGTACATAAACAGCGACCCCATAATACCCACTGAGCCTTTCCTTGTAAAAAACCTGGGTAAAGAGTTGAGAAAGCTTAACTAAAACTTAACTAGTGCCATATAACTCTAATAAAAGTTTATTTTGAGTAGTTTACCTTCAATTCTTCAATGAAGGAGGGGAAGCCTCCAATGGACATGAATGTCATAAATCCTGACAGAAATCCTCCACAAGCTCCGTGGGCCAATATTGCAGTATAACCTTTGCCAACGTCTAAAAATATGGTACCGACGCAAATCGACAACAAGATGTAGACGATAATCCTTACCCAATAGTACCCCAAATCTCTCCACATGTTAATGAAAGATCTCCTTGTCAACGTTGAAAGTTGCTTCCACCATTTTGCTTGGTTTTCGCTTCTTATATTAACCACAAGCCCTTTCTGCAATACAGAGTTCACGTTCATGAAAACCAGTTCTTCAGAAATAATATTTACCGAACTTTTTTATTCCCTGTCAATGTGTGTGATGTTGATTCCTTATATGTATGTAGCAGCACTGTGTAAACTATATAGGATTTCTCTAAGTCTAAGGGCACACGTTAGAGTAGGTTATCTCGTTTCTAGCTGTTTGATCTAATGTCCGGCAATTCACGGGTAGGTAGTGGTGTAAGAGAATGCTATAATTTTAAAAATTTCAATGCCTTCTAAACATGTGCACTGAGGGCACATATTAGAGAAATCAAGTTATAAATTGCATTTAAGGTGTTATGTATTAAGAGATCAGTACCCTGAGAACTCAAATCACATTGGGATGCTAGAACGAGACAATTGCAATGAAGGGAGGAGAACTAATATGCACTAGATGCAGAAATATTTGAAACGCTTACAATCGCCACAATTTCTTGAATCCTAGCTCTTGCATGTGCTGCATGGTTGGAGGACCTGTACTTCTTGACTAACGATGCCTTAATCTCTGCTGTTGGCAAATTTGCCAAAGAATCTGATGGATTTTGAATTTCCTTCAGTTAAAAAAAAAAACCAGAAGAGTTATAATTCAGTTAAGCGATTTATAGTATGAAAAGAAAATTCCAAGTACAAGGGATGGACAGGCATTAAGATCTAGCTGACATGCACATTCTGTAATTTTTCCTTTCCAGAAATGATGACAGCAAAAACTAAACTGCTATAGCATACTTGTACATACTCTGTGAGATCCCATCAGGGTTGCAGTGACAAGGTCGAAGTCTGAATTAATACAACGTAAGAAATGATCAGAAGGGTTTCTTCTACTTGGACATGGGAATCCAGCTTCAGAAAAGAACTGCAAAATTAGCATTCCAGGTTAGATTCAGATGCAAACTTAGAATTCTCATTGGAATGAGTAATTTTCAGTTTGATTATGAGATAATTAACAAGATGCGCATAATATATGTTTTAGCAGCAAGAAAAGTGAGAAACATGTTGAATTCTACTTGCAATGTGCCCAAGGAAAATCCAATATTGTTTATACACTTGTACCTCTACCGCCATCTTTGCCTCTCCAAAATAAACTGTTTCGCCACCAGATAATAAGAAAAGCTCATCAAAGAGTGCGAAAACTTCGCTACTTGGCTGGTGAATAGAAGATATGACGGTTCTTCCATCGCGAGCAATATTTCTAAGAGTTTGAATTACAAAGAAAGCTGCAGCACTGTCCAGGCCACTTGTAGGTTCATCAAGAAACAAAAGCTGTGGCCTTATGAGGATTTCAAGTGCAATACTTAGTCTTTTCTTCTCCCCACCACTTATACCTCTTAAATGCCAGTTTCCAATCAGCCGATCACTGCACTCTTGGAGACCCATTTCCATGATTGTCCCCTCTACAATGTCATCTATATCTTCTTTAGCCATGCTGCTTGGAAGTCTCAAATGAGCCGAGTAATTCAGGGTCTCTCTAACTGTGAGAGTGCCCAGCAGTGTATTTTCTTGTGTTACATAAGCCTGATTAATGATACAGCATTAGAAGAGAAATATGTGTATTTTCTTCAAATTTTCATATGGGGGAACTTGGCTATATCATTTTTCACTAATTAATTTTTATGAACACAAGAAACTAGAATCTTACAACACCACCATAGTCCAGTCTCCTCTTCTTCCCGTTGAGTAGAACATTCCCAGTCATCACAGCATTCCCTGCTAGTCTTCCTGCACAAATTTCATAGATTGCAGGAACAGACAGTCAGTACAGTTAGTATTAAGTGACGTACAAATCAATAATATTTCCCTCATATTCATTAGCTATATAACTCAAATCTATTGAATATGATTGAGCTGCAAATAATAGGTTGGAAGTTGGAACTCTCCCGCTACATAAGCTCCTCGTGATCACAAAACGATACAGAGGTAGTGAGTGTTCTCATGGAGAACGAGCATGAGATAGGGTCAGCTGGATTCACACATGGGATATTGGTCCAGAGGCAGTCTTCATTATGCTGTCATCATAAATTAAGATATACAGCAATTGATGGGGTTGGATAGATCATTGAACGTGATGGCAAATTGGTGGCATGTGATCTAGCTCATTGTCCAGCCCAAGGTAACCAAATGAAGAAAAGAAACGTAAGATCATGTTTTGTGACATCTGCAATTAAGAGAGATTTTGTTTAGCGGAATCATGTTGTCTAACGACTGCCTTCTGTTGAAGAGGAAAGTTAAGATATGTCGATTGTTGAGTCATTTTCCCGATGTCTTAGTGAGGGTTGGGATGATACATAGACGCAATATGAAAAAGAAAACGATAGAAATAAAAAATCAATTCAATTTACACACACACAGAGGAAAGTTATTTAATGAATAAATGATCAACAGGAAATTAAATGAATTATAAGAAAATAAATTATTTTAGGGGTAACTAGATACGTTGGAGAATGCGGATAGAGAATTTTTTTTGACATAAAAAAGTGTTAGGTTAAAAAAAATCAAAGTATTAAGTTATTGATTTAAATAATAATTTAAATAATATGAAAAAATAAAAATAAATAAACTAAAAAAAATAAGTATATCATGGAGAAAAATGATCTTTCCCTCAAAACTCAGTGCATTGCTTCTTTTTTTAAGGGCAAATCATAATTATATTATTACAATAAATAATAACTTGTGTACATTAATTTTTTAAGGGATTTAGTTTTTTTATTTATTAATTTTTGGTTATTATTTTAGAAGATATTTAACTATGATTAGTATATGCTAATTATGACAAATAAACTTTTTTTTCTTCGTTACCTTTTCATTGAAAATATAATTCATATATATTATCAAATATGTATGATTATTGCATGCTTTCATTTGTGGTTTATATTATTGAGTGTGTGAAAGAGTAATGAAGATTAGAATGATTAGTTATTGATTCTTATACCAAATGTTTTCTAGAGCTTACTTTCCTGGATAATTTTTTAGGCTGATTTTTTTTATTTGTGTTTTTTTTAAATTTAATTTTATATTATTTTAATGTTCTAATATAAAAAATAAAGTTTAAAAAAAAATTATTTTAAAACATTTACAAACATGAAATATTGTTAAAAAATAAAATTTATAATAATCTCAAATAAACTTAAAAGGGAGTTATAGCGGTTGTTTCTACCACTGTCAAAATAAAAAATAAAAACAAAACAAAAGGATTTTCTGTTCGCCAAGAGGATAAGATAAAATAAATAAATAAATAAAATATTGGTGTTGTATTAAAAAAATAGCGTCAAGTTTTATGCTCGGGTGGAAGCTGCTGGTTTCCGTCCGAGGATAGTCCAAGCAACGCTTTTCTCCGACCTCATGGGGGACAATTAGGTTATGTATGGTATAATTTTTTATATTTATTTTTTAATTAAAAAAAATCTTAAATATGTTTAGATATGATTTTTGAATTAAATCAAAAGTTTGCTATCAATTTGAGTTAAAATTTTCATTTAATCCAAAATTAAAACTTATTTTTTTTTATTTTATGTATTTTAACTTATACTATGTTCTTTTTATGAAAAATGTTGGTTTAAAACAATCTCAACAAGCATGTTTTTATTTATTTAAAATTATTTAATTTTTTTTATCATTAATTATTTAAAAAAAACTTTTAAATTATCACCCAAAGTAAAAAATTATTTATTATAACTCATGTTAAACAAAACCTTAATTTATTCAACTAATTAATAATTTCGATGCAACAACTTTTAGGTACAAAGTAATAACCGTTCAATTTGAACTGAATGTCACATATATAAATGTGCGGTCCAATTTGAACCGGACAGTACATGAATCTAGTTCAAATTTAAGGTATTATTACCTAACTGTTTAAACTTTAAACACAATATTAATGCACATTGATCACGCTCTCAAAAGACTAATAATACATTAATAATAATGCTTAAACTCCTCTAATTAACCATCATGTTAGCTAATTATGGCTTAACAAGAAAATCATTTGCTAAGGAGAACTGATTATTGCTAACCTATTTATGAGTTTGCATTTTATCTTGTATATAGATTAATTTAGGGCCTTAAACATCAATTTACACCAATAAAAAAAAAACTACGATGTTAGCTAAATAATAGCCTTCAAAATTTAACAAATGATTGATATTTATTTCTTATTTACTTATAAAATAAGTGTAATTAATGTGCAAATGCATTAAAGCCTAGTAGTCGCTTCAAGATGGGACATCACCTCCCTTCCAAAGGAGTAGGTCTGCGTTAATTTTGACCACTTCCACAGACTCACCAAGTGCATTTAAACCTCACTCACAATGTCACATCAACTATGTATGGTGTTCCATGGCTAGGACCAATCAATAGAGGCTTTAGCCTTGCTATGAATGTACATGCATCCACACACATGTATGCATACAAATATACGAATGCTAGCAATGGCAACATCGTTAATTGCATGCGTGCGTGTATATATATATATGTCACACGCTTTGTGAGCTCCATGTGCCTCAGGCACCAGCATTTATATGCGTGTGTTTTATTGTGACAAACCCTATACAGGGCTAGGAGGGTGTTTCGAACAGAATTGTGATTATTTTTTGATGGAATTTATATAAAATATATGTATTTTTTTATTTTTATAAGATGTGATTTATGCTTTAAAAGAGAATTGTATCTTTAAAAAAAAAATCAACAACAGTGTGGGACTATTGCTTAAGGTTATTGTTGGGACTGGTAGGGGTCATAAAAGCATGGATGGGATCCTAGAGATGGAGTGCCGGCATGCTCATTAAGGCATTGGCATGTTCGAGCCATCATCTAATCTAAGCTTATTGACAACGATTTTCAAGTTCGCAGAACATAGTTAAGATTTTGATTTCTCCTAGTAATAAATGCTCGTACTTGACTAGGGCACCTTTGGATCTATTTCCTTCATGGCTTCACTGCTTTTGCTAGTGCCATTATTATTCTCTTTGCATTTACTAACTACGTTGCGTTTGGTCAGTGTTTTAAAGTAAAGATCGATGAAAGATTATGTCAAGTTTGAAAACATCAAATTATACCAGGAAAATATAGAGACAATCTTGACAATATATATATATATATGCATGCATGCTTACGATTCTCTGGAAGTAACTTGAAAGATGAATAATTAATTAATCATGCACTCTACCATATCTAATGCTTTCACTGCTGTTTTCCTAGTGCGCGCGCATGGCAAACAGAGTTCCTAGTCTTGGATCAGTAAATGAATCTAGAAAAGAAATCCTACACTCCATACTAAAATTGCCAGAGAGAGAGGGAGAGAGATGCAAAAACCTGCTAATGCATCAAGAAGGGTAGATTTCCCAGACCCCGATGGACCCATAATAGCCAAGATTTTATCAGGCTCGGCATATCCATTTAGTCCATTAAGCAATCTCCTTGTAGGTCCATTGCCAAAATTTGGCAGAACCACTGTTAAATCCTCCCATACCAAGAACATAGACCCTACTCCATGATCTCCTCTTCCTCCTGATAAACCTGCGTCCGCATTCCCACCTCCAGAGCCACCATCTCCACCACTGCCGATTACAACCTGCTCTATCTCCATAACATGCAATAACTACTCTCAAGTTGGGATTTGAAAGCAAAAGAGCAGCAAAAGAGAATTTATAATAAGAAACTAATTATATGTCTTTGTGGTCAAGGGATGGCTTGAAGGGAATACGGTTTCTTTCTTTCTTTCTTTCTTCTGGTGAGAACAGGGAGATGGCTTCCCAAATTCTAAACTCAGCAAAGAAAAGCAGAATAGAGGAGTGAATGTGCAACAGAGATGGTCTGATAGCTTTGGTCAGTACTGGTGAAGCAGTGATATAGAGTTACTTAGCTAGGCAGCAAATGCTAATCACCCAACCTGCCATGCATCAATGCTTCATTAATAAGGTGCCGGACAGAAAACGATCATTTTTACTACCAGTAAAAAAAAAAATTCTACATCATTTTTACTACTCTAGCTAGCTACGTATCACATAACAATCTTAATGCATTGAGACCTCTGTCGTTTTTCGTTCTTGTTTCGTCACCATCTAGAACCAATAAAATTCATTGTATGTAGAAAGAAAATACATAAATATTGATAGGTGCGACTGATACAAACTATGTAATATGAGCCATCGATCCATGATACATGTACGTACATGCGCATGGAGCTATCAAATCCTTCACAATGCTTTTCTGTTGACATAATTTATAGAGATCTTTCGAAGTGGCTCCGCCAATTTTTCAAAATGGAGTGAAATAATCTGAAATAATTGTTTATTATACAGTTTATCTACTGAATTTAATTAGGACGTCCGCGATTGTCCATCTCTTTTATTATGAAATTAAAAGGGGTTCCATATGAAATATATTTCTGGCTGGTCTTTAAAATCAATTCTAACGTCCAATCAACAAACTGCGCGCCTGGCAGCTCCACTGAAACATGACATGATAACTTGTTTGTGAAGGTATAAGAACAAAGCAAAGTAGTGCAGGACCTGCGACATTACTTAATTATTCTTCAATGTGAGCAATGAGAAGAAGACGAGAACAGAATAAATAAATAAGAATATTAGCCGCCCATGCACAAAGGCACGATCATCGATTATTTTTTTTTGTTTGAAAACTCGTGTTGAAGCAGCTATACATGCATTCATACGGGTAAGGGGATAGTTGTCCAACTCCTTCATATACAATGGATACAATATAATGTGTACCATTTCGGTCTAAAATGGGTGCTTTTTATTTATAAGAACAGCTGCAACTAGCTAGATTGCTGGACGCCTCAGTATTGCTCGACCTGATGATCAATCTGTTCATTGTTATAATAGATCTTGGTAATTTGATTTGTTATTTGAAGAAGCTGTTCGAACGGTTGTGCCTTGCATGTGTGATAAATGGAGTCCCATGATAGACTTGAATGTGTGGCTCAAAAGCTTAATCTACAGGTTATGTCGTTATGATGCTTCATTATACATCTTATTAATAATCGAGCTTAAAGATTTATTTAAAAAGATTTTTTTATTCACAAAGAAAATATTATATATCTTCTCATTTTAAATCATATATTTAATCTTATTCTATATTAAAAAATTAAAAGATCACAAACTAAAAATTTTAATATAAATTAGTAGCCAATAAAAAAATAATAGGCTTAAAAAATTAGGCATTCAAAAGAAAAATCTTTAGTTGTTTTTTTATGTACACGAGATAACACCTATGTTTTTACTGTTTATTAATTTATTAGTTTTTTCTTGATAATAAAATGTGATTTTTATTTCCCATATAAGTGTTCATGTTCATAGACATGTTATAAAAATGTATGCTAGGATATTCATTTGTGCTTTGTTGTGAGTTGGACTATTTTTTTTAACTTAAAAAAAAAATTCAGAGTATAACTTTTAAATAATATGGAAATTGATTTGAAGTGAATATTTTAATTTTATGGGTTCAAAAACAACTTTGATAATCCGTAAAAATATGGCATAGTTTTTTAAAAAAATTTAAGATGATATTTTTTAAAAAGATATTAAGATAATATCAAATTAAATCGATTTTGGTCATCCTATGACCTAAATCATAAATTTTAATAAGTTAAATAACTTTTTTTATAAATTATTTTTATTTAATTTTATAATAAAATTAGATGCTTATAAAATCAAATATCAATCCTAAAACAGAAGTTTATTTGAGATCGTGATAGCCTTATAAAAAATTTTAAAAAATAAATTATAAATTTTATTTCTCAACTAATCCAATATTGAATAATAAAAAAATTAAAAAATATTTAAAAAAATTAAAAGATCACAAACTAAAAAACAAACATATTAGGTTTGATAGGTAAACTCACTAAACTCGTGAATCAAGTAAGCTGGGTCAACGTATCAATCTCATAAACTGGGTAATGGATTTCATTATGATTAATAACTTGTTTTTCTTTAAACTATTTTTTATTTAATTATATAATAATAAAAATAAATAATTGTAAAATTGAGGGTTAAATCATCATTGAAAATTTTTATAAAGACTATGATAATTTCATAAAAAGTAAGATAAAACATATTATAAAAATTTAGTTCAATATTGAATGATAAAATAAATAAAAAATTAAAAAAAAAAGATGTAAACTTGATAAACACGTTAACAGGCCTATGAACTTTCTAAAATTCCATAATTTTTTTTTCAAAACTATTTTTTTAACCATATAATAAAAAAAAAGAGTAAACAATTACATAATCGAATTCAAATAATAAAAAGAAAAACCACCACCAAATCTTCAAGTCGGGACAATCAGAGTTACCTCGTTAAACTTGTAAACTGGATCATTAACTTCATAAAATTTAATATCCTAGTTTTTGTTAACTAAATTTTTTAAAAAATAGACCATATCGCTATGTTATGATATTTTTTTGATATCAAGTTGATATTGAGATTTTTTTTTATATTGCGATAATAATAATCATATAAAAAATTAAAATAAATTATTAATTCTAAATCTTTACCAAATTAAAAAACAAACTCAATAACCAAAGAAAATAAAAAAACAGGGGGGGTAAAATGCACCCAAAAAAATCAACAACACTGTGAATGATTAATGTAATTCATAATGGTAATGAATATGAGAAAACAATATTTTTCCCATACTTTTTAATTTCATATTTAATTGTATTTTACTGTGCCAATGGATATAAAAAAACAATGTTTTCCCCTCTTCTTTTAACTTTATATTTTTTTTATATCAACTTGATGTTAGGATATACTTTTTATATCACAATAACCATAGAAAAATTAAATTATTAACTCTAAATCCTTATAAACATATTATACAAGGATTAAATTAAAAAATAAATAACTAAATGAAAAAAAGGCTAAAATGTAAAACAAAAATATTATAGATTATTATTATAATTTATAGTACTAATGAGTGTGAAGAAATAATATTTCCTCCATAACGTTTTACTTTATACTTAATAAAAAAATATAAATTAAAGTAAAGATTATTTTTTTCTATAAAAAAGAATTAAAAAAAATCCCTATCAAGTTTACAGAAAGTAAAATTTACTGGGCAATTATAGAGCAGTTTTTATCAACTTCAGTTCTGTCCAGGACTAATGAATCATCCAGATTTTGAGCAGCTGAAGCCATCAATGCTTTCACGTGCTAGGTAAGGAGTGGACATAGGCTTGGAAGTCAATTTATTATTGTGTTTTATATTAAAATAATATTTTTAAAATTAATATATCAAAATAATTTAAAATATATAAAAAATTAATTTTTAGTCAAAGAATTAAATTTTTAAAAACACCTTTTGCACCGTATTTTCATACCATCTTGAAATCTTAGGACGACACGTGGAAGACAAACTTAATTTTCCATGTTCTTTTATTCCTTCCTCTGGGACCACCGCCTACATGATCTGTTGTAGGTAGTTGGTTTTGGCATTGAAAGCAAAGACATTGCTTATTAATAATTTTTGGTTATCGGTTCGGGTAATAGTGTTTTTTTAAATATATTTCATTTAAAAATATATTAAAATATTAATTTAAAATTAAAAAGTTTAAATCCTTATAAAAATATTTTCCGACTGCGAAAACAAACAAAAGAGGTAAATGCTTCTTCATGAAGAGGGTAGAAGCGAGTCAATCATTTGGGGACAGCGTAAAGGCCCAGTCATATTTTTCCTTTTCTTTTTCTTTTTCTTTTTTTCCTTCTCTAATATTTGGTTTAAGACAGTCACTACATTTATTGCCTGTGACATGCTGGGCAGCTGGAGGCTAGATTAAATTTTGTTTGAATATATAATAAACCGTTCGGGTATTGCTAACATTTTTTCAGGGAAGGTTGTGAAATGTTTAAATAGAATTTAAATTATTTATAAAAATATAATTTGATTTATGAAAATTTAAGATAATATTTTAAAAAAATATTAAAATAATAATATATTAAATTGATTTAAAATAACCCGATTAACCTATCAAATCCTCGATGATGAAATCATAATAATTTTATATAAAATAAATTAAAATAAATTATAAAATTTAATTTTTAATTAATTTAATGTTAAAAATAAAAATAAAAAATAACAAAAAAAACTCGAATTTATGATTTGAGTCATGAGATTAGGATAATGACATAGAAAATAAATAAAAAAATTAACTTGAATCAATTTAGGTTAATTTATCAAATCTACAATTACAATTAAAATCATGAGATTATAATAACCATGTAAAAAATAAATAAAATAAATTTATGAAATTTAATTTTCAATAAATCTATTATTAGAGGTTGAAAAATAAAAAAAAAACTTAATTTAAAAATATGGTACAATAAAAAGATTTAAATATACTTTAGTTATAAAACTAAATTAATTTTATAAAAAAAATTAATTCTGAATTGTAATTAGAAAAGATAATTTTCTTTTGTATTTCAATATTCTTATTTCTCCAATCCTGAATTGCTTACAAATCACAATCTCCAATATGTAAATAAATAAAAAAAATGATTATTCGGCAAGTCTAGAAAAGAAATTTGCATAATTAAAACAACAAATAGTACATACAAACTGGGTGATTCCCATGGATGTTTTTATTATATCCATCAGAAATAATATTAAGTCAGTCCTGTATGATTGCTTACCTTCGACAGGACTACTATCTATCTTCATCTGTTTCTGTATATGCAAGAACTTTAACATTAAAATAAAATAAAGCCTCAGAAATAGTACTGTAACTTGGATAATTGTAGCAGCTCAATATATTATTGGTGCTTCTAGTTGAGAGGAGAGGTGCTTCTAGTTGAGAGGAGAGCTGAGGCCCTCCTGGGAAGACAGTGAATGAAGAGGTTGATGCCTCTTTGAAGAAAAAGATGCTGCCTTCCTAAAGGAAGGCCTCTTTTCAAGTATCTGCAAGGTTCTCTTAGAGTAAAGATCCTCAACGAATGGCAAAGCTCTCTCCTTGAGCTTGAGAACGATGAAGAAAAGAATCCGATAGCCTACGAGAATAAGATAAATAGCAGATAAATCCCACCACTTCGAATAATCTAGGGGAATGCCAAACATCTGTGTGACGACAAATTCTCCAGGGATTTTTGGATCTCCGGGTATTAGAGGATCAAACTCCAGTCCGAGGAAATCATTCTTGTAGGCGCCCTGTATTTGCAGTTCAAAAAGAAATGGATTAAAGATATGCAATGTAAGCATGCCATCGATCCTTTTATTTCAATCTTGCTGCTAAGATTTGTGGCATCTCATTTAGGATAAGATGTTGACATGCTTCTTGTTGCAACTCAGAGGAAACATCAAGTACGTTTTGGGAATATTTCTAGTTCTGAAAAACACATTAGAAATAAATTCTCGTCTTAAGGTTCAACAAACTTGAATTATCAAAATTCCATTAAGCATGAATACGTTTCTCTTCTAACACCTCCCCACAGTCATTTCCACTAGATATGAACAGAACTTATGTTAGAATTACCTGTATTCCCCAGGCTCCATAATTGATATACGAAACTGGGTAGCGCCAGAATGGTTTTGGAAGATCAGGCAGCAATCTGAAGAAACCAGAGGTCATCATCATGATTCCCTGCGTGAGTGACCAAATGAGGCATGCGGTCGGATAAATCAGATGTGAACATGGAAACAATTAAGCTTAACGAAGATCTGAAGCATTTTAATCTTACAATGATTCCGGCCCCTGTGACAAGTCCCGTCAAGAAATTAGGGACAAGTGAAGCGATAACCATCATCAGGCTCTCTATTACAGAAATGGAGCCGAAGATATTGAGACAGAAGAATGCATAATGATTAAATCCCGATCGAAATTTCACCAAGTAAAAACATATGGTCCCGGAGAGGAGCGCGATCGAAACCAAGAATGGGAAAGAGGATAAGTAATTGGACAGGATAAACACTGTAACCCCATAATAGCCATTTAGCTTTTCTCGATAAAAGACCTGTCAAGTATCAAAGAACGAGTCAAGACCACAAAACCAAGAACAACTCTGCTGTGCCATCATATCTTCACAGGCACGAACTTCTTAATTCTTCTTCAATATTTTTTCTTTTCTAAATAAACATGATCATTACCTTCATTTCTTCAATGAAAGAAGGAAAGCCTCCGATAGACATAAAAGTCAGGAAGCCTGTTATAAATCCACCACAAGCTACTCTGGCTAAGATTGCAGTGTAGCCATATCCAACATCATAATATATTGTACCAACACAGATGGAAACAACTATGTAGATCACTATCCTTGCCCAGTAATACCCCACATCTCTGGACATGTTCACAAATGATCTTCGGGTCAGTGTCGAAAGTTGTTTCCACCAGCTTGCATCACTTCCACTTCGAATATCAACTTCTAGTCCTTCCTGCAATAAATGAGCTTCTTCAAGAAATGTTTACCAGGCAGCAGCATTTAGCATGTTACTTCCAAATGGTTTCTCATCGAACTTGTTATGAACAGGCCGCTCAGTGATTGTTTCTTCTGGCTTTAAAGTTATTAGCAGATCAGACAACCAAAAACTTCAAGCGGAGAATAATGTTTCTTACAGCTTTCGATAGAAAGATGGAGTGCACGTCACAGAACAAGTTTTGGTTATTAGTAATAGGCGCCAAATAATAGCAGAGAACAGAATAGTTATATCATGTAATGATGTTAGAGATTGCAGATTAACAGCATTAAATGACAGGAAAAAAGGATTGGTAATGCAAAATCTGAGATTTCAGATGCTTACAATAGCTGATATATCCTTAACCCTTGCTTTGACCTTTTGTGCAATATTCGAGCGCCTATATTTCTCAACAAGTCTTGCTTTAATCTCTGCTGTTGCCAAATTAATCAAAGGGTCTGCTGATTTTGGGACATCCTATAGATACGACAGATACAGAACAGTCACATTAGTCATCATGATAGCACGACTGAAAGAAACAAAAAAGGGTGAATGAAGGCATCCATCGGAGCATGTTCGTGTTTGGACAGGGGCAGAATAGTGCTGTTTCCCTCTTCTTTTTTTGTTCTTTTTTTTTTTTACGAGGAAAGTAGAGGGTTCATCTTTAAACCTGAAATAGCTTGCGAAAGATTTTCAACACCTGTGTACTGAAATTTGTTTTTTAACTCAGATGACATTGACAGGCATCTTCAACACTACTATAACATGTGATGTGATGTGATGCAATAAAAAGCGCTACTCAAAATACCGCCTAAGAAAGTTCAGTTGGAAGAGATAAATACACGAATTCTTTGAGATCCTTTCAGTGTAGCTGTTATGGCATCAAAGTCTGAATTTATGCAGCGTAGGAAATGATCAGAAGGATTCCTCCTTCTTGGACATGGAAATCCAGCTTCAGCAAAGAACTGCGAAGATTGACACTAAAATTCAGACTGCAATAAATCAACGTGAGCTTAATTTAGTATTTCTAAGATCATGCATGTAATTTTCTTTTCTCTAATCTTCTCATACCTCAACAGCCATCTTCGCATCCCCAAAAAATACAGTTTCACCACTGGAGAGTAAGAAAAGATCATCAAAGAGCGCAAAAACTTCACTACTTGGCTGGTGAATGGAGGATATAACCGTCCTTCCATCGCGAGCTATTTTTCTAAGTGTTTGAATTACAAAGAAAGCTGAGGCACTATCAAGACCACTAGTAGGTTCATCAAGAAACAAGAGACGTGGCCTTGTCAGGATTTCTAGTGCAATGCTTAATCTCTTCTTTTCACCACCACTTATGCCTCTCAAATGCCAGTTTCCGACCACCCGATCAGAACATTCTTGGAGACCCATTTCCATTATTGTTGCTTCTACGACATCATCAATCTCCCCTTTGGTCATTGTATTTGGAAGCCTTAAATTTGCAGAGTAAGTGATCGTTTCTCTGACTGTAAGAGTTCCTAATAACACATCCTCTTGTGTCACGTAAGCCTGGAATTCGACACAGGAAAGTACATCACTAAACAAGTTCAATTAAGCTAAAATCACACTGGTTATAGCTAGTTATATGGCATAAGAAATTGCTGTTATATGCATATTCCTTTTGCAGCAAGGCTTCCATTCGGAAGAGAGCTTTCTTTCAGGTTTTGAATTTCATTATATACTTTAAACATAAGAATTCCCTCATAAAACTTGCAGATCCAATAGGACTTTAATTATTGCATATTTGCAGACAATACTCACAACACCAGCGTCTAGCCTCCTCTTCTTCCCATTGAAGAGAACCGTTCCAGTCATTATCACATTTCTTGACAGCCTACCTGTGGCAAGATCGATGATGAATACTATTAGCAAAAGTTTGGAAAAACCAGGACAGAGTTTCACCTATGCTGCTGCCACCATAGTAAATAAAGCAGTTAAGTAGTAACTAATCCAGTTCTAAGCAACTCATCTAAATTTGACTCTATATAGTTTTTTAGTCCTAAGAATTTGTTCTTCCTTTTTTGATCAGGTCCCAATTTCGTTTCAAGATTCATCGTCATTTCAATTGGCTTACAGCTAAAATAAAAATAACAGCATTATCTCACAAAAATTAAAAAAAATAAAATAAAAAAGGATGCAACTCAAGGTTAACGCTAGACTCTAGAGCATAATGAAATCAATCGGGGAGGGTACCGATAATCATAACTATCCAATTTCAAAGGCTCGGATATAGCCAGGGATATTTTGCAAAAGTCCTTTTAGTTGATCATAGCTAACAAGGGACCTAGGCCTAGGAGTCCATGTGCCCATAGTTCCCCTTTTCTTCTTCCACCCCTGCTCCTGCCCATGTCTCATAAATTTAGGGGACCATCTCAGGACTTCAAACTTATCAAGTGGAGTAGTACTATTTTTTTTTAATTAATACAATTAATTGAATGAGAGAGCTCTAATTTCATTTTTGTTTTCAAAAAAAAACAAAAAGCTAGTCTTTCACTTCTGCTTAGCGTACCAATAACAAAAGAGAGTGCAGCCTATTCTTTTGATGTCGGGAATTAGAACAAACACTCGATTGAGGGTCGCTAATAAAAAGAATAATTATGCATTATTGGTGTGTTTTTTTAAACAGGAAAATCTGCTTGGGGTTTAATAAATTTACTTAATCTAATAATGTGATAACAAAAACTCTTAACCAAGATAAATTGTGCTAGGACGCATCTACCGTAGACAACATCTTATTATTATTTTAAAAGTAAGTTTAAACTAAAAAAATATTTGCATCATCAAATGAAATTCTCTTCAAGTATAACTAAACTCATACTAGACAATTAATTTAATAAATTTATCAATAATTTAAAAAAATTAATAAAAAAAATTACTTTGACTTGAAAGAAATTTCAAGGTGATTCCTTTATTTTATTTTAATATCCATATAATAATATATTGAATTAATACAAGTTAATCCATTAAATTTACAACCCAAATGATAAACATGATTAAGTTTAATAAGTTCATTTTTCAGAAATTATTCATGAATTAATTATATAATAACAAAAATTAATCATCGCACTAAATAAACCTATTAAAACAAAACAAAAATATCGCTTAATTAATGAAATAAAATAATGATGAGCTAAAAAAATGATGTTCTGTGAACGAAGTAAAAGTTTAATGAAATAAAATAACATATGAGAACCATTCTTAGTTAATCTATGAATTTAAAAAAAATATATACATACTATATTCTAAATTACTCAATTCTGAAGAAAGTTATATCATTCGGCAGTTAAAAAAACAGTTGCACAGCCCAATTCGCCTTGAAAAATAAGCTCAATGTATGGGCCCAGCGGAATGAGAATCGCTCAACTGGGCCATGATTTTTCTCTTTTAAATTGGGCAAACAATAGGTCTTCAATTCTTTTTTTAAGAAATAAGAAAATGATGAGTTGTTTGTATGCCTAAAATCCGGCCACCATAGAGTTGGCCGGTAAGTCACGTTTTATTTTTATTTTTTCACCTCAAAATTTAATTTCTCATATATTTTAACTTGAAAATATTTAAAAAACATTCTAAAAAAACATTTTCATAACCTCAAGAAACTAATTATGTAACTCCAAAAAAAAAAACAAATTGGTTAAAAAACACAAATCCATTAATTAAAAAAAAACTCTCTCTAGCTAAAATGACGAGGAAGCCAAGAACACCTTAATTACAGTCCTCTCATTAACACTAATACTATTACAACAAATTTAGCTATTTTGGTGAACTAAATTGAAACAACCAACCTCTTTCTCACCTTAAACTCAAGTACTAAACCATGAATAAAATGAAGTTTTATACTAAACCATATAATTTCAAAATTTAAGGAACCAAAGTATAAATTTGACAAAATTTTAAGCTTTGGAGCTGCTGCTAACACCTTTTTTAAAAAAAAATATTAAAAAAGGGAGAGAGAGGGCTTTTAGCTTACCAAACTTCCAAGATAGTAATTAAACAAATAATATATAGGATTTTGTCCCGGAAGTTAGTTAAATATTAGCCCTGACCAAAAAGATTAGCAAGAGACCTGACCAAAAAAAAAAAACATACCTGCTAGTGAATCAAGAAGAGTGGATTTTCCAGACCCAGATGGACCCATAATAGCCGTGATCCTACCTGGTTCAGCATACCCTCTAAGTCCTTGAAGCAACCTCTTTGTTGGGCCATTTCCAAAATTCGGTAACACCACCGTTAGATCCTCCCACACCAAATACACCCCCCTCTCCCCACCACAGTCCGACGCCACCTTATCTTGATACGCGCAACTGCTAGCACCATCACAAAAGTTATTGACAGGACCACCATAACCATTACTTGCCACCTCTATCTCCATAGTGGCCACGGACAAATCTTGATCAGCAAGAGTTATAAGTGAATAGCTGGAAAAAAGAAGAACGCAGTAACATGCCAGTACTGTTTGCTTGGATGAGTATTGTTAAAGCGCTAATGGCCGACCATTGATTGGATAACAATCACCAAACAACTAGCCATCAATGCTATGGCCAGTACCATTCGACAAATATGGGGAAGAGAGAGAGACACACACGCACAGAGAGAGAGAGAGTTTAATGGCTTGTGTCTAAAACAGATGGACTGGTGCAGGTGGTCGGTGAGGAAGTAAATGTGGGAGCTGTGAGCATGAGATGAGATACGCGGTGGTCCTGTGACGGTTTCTCATGTCTTTTATGATGGTTCTAGCTAGTCAACTTGGAGAATATAATCAATCACCTTTAATGTGTTCTGTAAGATTATAAGTTCGACACAATTTTAGTCTGTTTCAGAATAAATCATTCATGCCGAAATGCAAGTGAAAGATTCACAGCAATTTTATTTTCTATAATCTAACTATATAGAGTTATTTTCAGTGCATAATATATGCATGCATGTGTGTGTGTGTGTGATTAAATATTTTTATATCTTGATTTGTATCCTTCAGTGATTCTTTTTTCTCTTACAATAAATAATCTTAGAATTTGATGGTTTCATCCTCGTCTTCGGTTCACTGCTGGCTTCAAACTCTTGCAAGCTCTCCTTTCCTTCTATGAGTAATAATTTGATGGTTCGGGCAAAAAAAATCTTAATATTTTAAGCTCTAACCCTTCCCAGTACATTTCGAGAAAAATAGAGATAGAAGTTTGACCACCATGCCTCAGTAGAAAATATCTGGGAATATTAGACAAGGTATTGATTGTACTAATTTTCATAGATATAAGGATGTAGGAAGAAAATGATTTACTGATTTAAAACAAAGTTTTTTTAAAAAAAATAAAGATTAAGTTGACTTGAAATTAATTCCAATCTATAACTTCGACTTAAAACTTGATCGATCTTGGAATAAAGTGCTATAAGAATGCTAATTTTCTTTAGTCAAAATAGAGTAATTAATCGAAATATTAAATGAGAACCCCCCCCCCAACTTCTTTTTAAATTAATTTATATATTTAGATCATGGCTACTTTAACTAATTTTATGAATTTTAAAATTTAAATTAAAAAATTTTAAAAAACAAATTTAAAATTTAACAAATTAAACTACATCATTTAAAATTATCTCTGAAATTTTTTTTCCCATGCTGCTAAAAGAGGGTTCAAAATTAAATTATTGCTCAGACAATCGAAAGGAGGACGGCAATCAAGTATGAATTGAAGGCATATTTATTGCATATCAGTAAACACTGTGCCCTCTGGAGGCTGTGAATTTCGGTGAAGCATTGTTCCCTCCATTTTGAATGGACGTTTGTTTTTATCTTTTAAAAGTGATTTTGACTCCCTCGAGGCATGTCTGCATTAGCATCGCTATAAGGAGAGACAACGAACCACTTGTCGGCTCCGGGGTTACCCTACCATGGAGACTATAATATTATTGTTTATAAGTATAATAATCATTATTTTTAAAAATATTTTTTTAGTTTAAAAATATATTAAAATTTTTAATATCAATACTTCAAAACAATAAAATACTACAAAAAATATTTTAAAATAAAGAAAATAAAAAAATAAAATAAAATAAAAAAATCTTAAAATTTTTAAGCTTCATTGGTGCTATTAAGCCTGCTGATAACTAAATATGGGTTTGGTATTTTGTTATAATGTAATTTTTAAAAATATATTTTAATTAAGAATATATTATAATAATTACTACAACATTTAATAATTTTATTGATAAAATTTTTTCACTAGCTTAAAACACATATTTTGCCAGTAACTAATTTAACAATGAAATCATTGACAAAAATGCTTCATCGGTAAATTTTTTATTATTAATTTTTTACCCCTTCAGTAAATTCATTGATAATAAAAAATATTATTATCGACAGATTTATTAATGAAATAGACATGTAAAAACAATTACATGTTTCCATTGGTATATCCTAAAAAAACCATTGGTAATTATTTAAAAACATTTTAAAAAATTATTAAATTAACATAAATAAATGCTCTATAATATATTCTCAAAATGCTTTGAAAACAAATCAACTCAAACAAATTTACAACAAAAAAATAAATTCAACTAAAAAAATTCATACAAAAAAAACAAAGTTGTGATTGCTAAAAATTTAAAAATCCTATAAATAAATCAACTAAAAATTGATCTCATATAAAAAAATCTCACAACAACATTCATACAATTATTAAGAACAAAAACAATTAAAAATAAAACAAATATAATGAAAAAAATCATGAAAAAAATAATTACATTAATGTAGTTGCAAATGAAGCTAAGATGAGAGAAAAAAATTGTTAAAGCATATTAATTAAAAAAAACTAAGTGAATAAAAAAAGAAACAAGAAGAAAACATCCCAGAGCATGGAGAAAAAGAAAAGAACATGACAAGAAAAGAGAAAAGAAAGAAATAGATATTGATGTTTTTTACATATAATAAAAAAAAAAAGAATAAGAAATGAGTCTTTTTTTTTATGAAATAAGAGAATTTAGACTTTTTATTAGGGTATTAACAACTGTGTTTACTGATGAATTATTAAAAATTAATATTTTTTAATTATTCTACTTGTATGTCTGTAATATTTAATTTAAATTTTTAATTTCATAAATTTTTTTCAAAAACTGCCAACAATTATTGATGATTTTCAATCCGTCAATAATTCCTTCTACAATATTTTAGATTAATTGAATTTTTTTTAAAAATCATTAAATAATATCAATAACTTTTCAATCTATTAGTGATTTTGTCCGTAAAGAATAACAATTAATAGTGCAATTGAAAAATAAATAGTTTTGAAGTTCTCTGAACAATACCGATAGAATTTCGCAATGATGATTCCCTTTGTAATTGACATGATGAACAGTGTTCACAGTTTATCAACGATTTGACCGATAGAATAAATTTCATTGGTAACTTTGTTAGTAAAAATGACACGTCATCTTTTCTTTTTGCTTTGTTTTATTTTTTTTCACTGTAATTCTTTTGGTATATAGCAGGGAAATATTTCCATTAGTAAAATTCTTCAAAAATTTATCGACGAAAATATTTTCTCAATATTTTTGTTGTAATTATTGATTTTTTGGTAGTGAATATTTTTTATATTAATATATAAAATCATTAAAGAAATATTAATTTAGTATTTCTTAAACACAAATCAATTCAAAGAATATTTTGAAAAATAGAAGCTACAAAAAAAATCAAGAGCATGTATGATATTGTAATGGTAGTTATTTTTTAAAATGTTTTTTATTTAAAAAATATATCAAAAAAATATTATTTATTTATTTTTAAAATTTTATTTTTGACGTCAACACATCAAAATAACTTGAAAACACTAAAAAAATAATTTTAAAAATGCTTTTAAATGTAGAAACAAGTTCTAAATTAATTATAAAACAGTAAAAACAATTTCTCCGTACTCTTTACACGAATATGTAATTAAAAGTAATTAAATCAAATATATTATAATTTAATATAAACCCAAACCATACATACAGAGTCATAGAACAATTTTTTCCATAGAAAACCTTCCCAGTATTTGAAAAAAAACCACAAAATTTTAGTTAAATCTATTCGTTTGACAACTGTTTTCTCTGGATAAAACCTTAGAGCACAACAATCTCAGAAAAAGCTTATTGAATCCATAAAAAGATTTCACATATTCACGTAAAGAGTAAGATAAATTGTTTTTACTATTTTATAATTTGGAATCAGTGTTTTTTTTTATTTTTTTTATCAACCTGTCAACTTTAATTTCATCAACACTTGAAGCTGTTTTGCTCCAAGAGCTGAAAATTGGACATGCACATGCACAAAGATTAATCAGAAGTTCTTTAAATTTGGAAAACTTGATTAGGTTTTCAGTTCTTTTTGCTGTGTTCCATATAATTCCCAGCGTGAAAAACAAATTAGCTACCATTATTCTTCATATAACATTTCTTTCTCCTTTCTATTTAACTGTTTTGTTAGAGTTCTTGACAAACGCATGTGGAAATCATTAGTTTATTTCCTATATTACATATTTTCCTTTGGAAAAACATTTGTGTGCTGTAGTCTATAGTTGATTGACAGATATATGATTGAAACACTGCTGATTTTAAGCATGATTGGTGTTACAGCAGCTGTTGTTTTTTAAGGTATTATTTATTTTAAAATATATTAAAAAAATGTTTTATTATTATTTTTTAAATTTATTTTTGATATGGAACATTAAAATGAATCAAAATTACTTAAAAAATTAATTTAAAATAAAAAATAAATTTTATAAAAATATTTTTCAAATATAAAAACAAACATGTTACTATTACACTGTGTTATCTTAAACCCTAATGTTGAAGGTTTCGGATCTTTTTAGGTTTCATTTGGTTGTTACAAGAAACGTGATCGTTACGGCGTTACCAACCCGATTAATTAATTTCCACCCATACTTGCCCTTCTCGGTCCCATCAATCAATCAATCATGGTGCCTGCGCTGCCAACCTCCACATTCTCATCTGCCAACCACTTGCAAGACTGATCTCTCCTTGGTGTTCATATCATTTATTTGTACTGTATGACTTTTCGCCAAATCTATTTACAGTAGATCTCAGGTGGAATGGAGGTTTTTTCAGTCTATTTCTGCGATTTTTAAGTACTTAATTATCTATTTTCTTGGGGCTGATCTGTCATCAACTTGCTGATCAAGGGTTGTGAGCATAAACTCATCGTTTCATCTCTTTTGCTTCGTAAGATTAACAGTGCCTCGCCGATTGATACGTGCGTGGCGTGTGAGGATGGTCACAAAAGTCCTCGTCCACTGCACAGCGAATCGCCTCTTGCGAGCCTGATCCACAAATATCCAAACTAGGATCTTCGACTCTTTCTCGTTCAAGGATATGTTGTACTGAGGGGGTTTATTTTCTATCTAGATTCGAATTCTCGTGTATATATTTATTATTTTTATAATATTTTATATGTTTATTAAATTTATAAGATATTTAATAAATTATATAATTAATTATGATACGTGTAAGTTGGTTAGAAGATGCCTATTAAATTTATAAAATATTTAATGAATCATAAAATTAATCGTATTACATATAAATTAACTCGAAAACTCATATAAATAAAATATATATATGTATATATTTCTTCACAAATATCAAAACTGGGCCAGCAACTATAGTTGCAGGGACTTCAATATGTTGGCAGAAAGAAAATACAATGAAGAAATTACAATATGTACAGATATGATCTTTAAGATATTTTCTCTATTCTTTGGGATTTAACAATCTTCTCCTCTTGAATGAGAGACATAGAAACATTAGATAAAAATTTTACTATATAAATATTAGATAAAAATTTTATTTTTTAATGTGATATAAGAGGTCTAATATATATTTTATATTCATAAAAGGTAAGTTGTGTTTTTTCAATATAAAATATAAATGTTTTGAAATATTCTTTATTATTTCCAACAAAATAATGGCAGAAAAACCTGAGATTCGACCATCTAGAGAATCCATGATGATGCTGCCTGCACTGCCTTCCTTTACCCAGATTACCTGGGGAACATTAAGCTTCCAAAAGCCTGGCGGAGGAGGGTCTCGAGACTCTGATCTTGGACTATAAGAACTAGGGCTCATAAACACAGAGCTAAAAGCAAGCTTACAATCTAGAAACATGGGCTCAATGGAATGGAGCTTTTTTTGAAATTGTGCCGCCGCCGCCACCAAAACAAATCCCATTTCTTTTAAGCCACATAAACCGTCAAAACAAATAATTTTTTTTAAATATTTTATGTACGAGTTAATAATTTATTGTTATCTTTTTATGCTTTTATTCTAATTTATAATGGTTAAACCTGTTAAATATCATACATAATAAATATTTAATTTGAGAAGAGATTTTATCTACGATTTATAAAATTAATATTTTTATTATTCCACGTGTAAAGAAATAAATAATAAACTGAGTATTAACCATTATCGTAGTAGAAAATAAATAATTATGTCCTACAAAGCTAATATTAACATCCCGTTTGATGAAGGGAGGCTGCGGCCCAGGCCCACGTTTTTTTTTTATTGCCCTGCTATATTGCTGCAGCAGCTTGGAACAAGTTTTTTTGAAGAGTAAAGAAATAATATTTAAATTGCTATAATTTTTTTTAATTTTATCATTAAATTTAGTACAGTAGTTTAAATTTGAAAAACTCACATTCATACTATTTACTTAATCTGAATTTTATATTAAATTATGTTAAAATTATAACTATGTGAGCTTATTGGCCGGCCAGTTAAAAGATAAAAAAAAAAAACTTAGGTTAACCTTATTTTCAAGAAGTTAAATTTACAATTATTATTAGTTATTTATAAATATAATTGTGGTTGTTTTTCAAAGTATTTTTTTATTAAAATATATTAAAATAATATTTTTTTTAATTTTAAAAAATATTTTTAAAATTAACATATTAAAATGATACAAAACATATAAAAAATTATTTTTTAAAAAATACATATTGACCTATATTTCTAAACATCAAAGAAAAAGAAAACGCTCTCCTTTTCCATCTCCATGAAAGCCTCTCTAGTGGAGCTGAATGTCCATTGCAGATTTTTTTTTTTCCCCTCATGAACAATCTCCAATAAGTATAGTATATAGGAATATATTATATTAATCAAATAAATTTAATCGAAGTAATCTTAAAGAGAAAAAAGCCAAACACTATACAGATTGTTGTGCATGAGCGCTGAAAGAATTATAAATATTTATTTTTTTATATATAAACTCGGGTACGGAGATCCGTGGCGTCAAAGGAGGCTCCACCTGCCTTTATTTTATATATATATATATATATATATATAAATCCAGGTACGGAGATTCATGGGGTCGAAGAATGCCCTACCTGCCTCCATTTCCAAATAAAGTCAAATATGTTTTATTAGTTTCTGCCTCCACCTCCACAAAGTAAAAGTCCCTTCATAATCGTCCCCATTCAAATAAATTCAACACGAGGGAGAGGAAAAAAATCATTCGAACACTCCATCAAAATTCGAAATCTTGTTCTTTCTTTCAGATTATGATTAGAAGTTTGTTTACAGTGTAGTTATAATTATTTTTAAATAATTTTTTAGGTTAAGATAGATATTAATAATTTTTTTATTTTTAAAAATTATTTTTAATATCCGTACATCAAAATAATTTAAATATATTAAAAATATATTAATTTAAAATAAATAAAAATATAAAAAAAAATTAATTTTTTTAAAAAATATGTTTAAAACTTAGACTGTTAACATAAAAGTAAATTGTTATGGTTTTAATGTGTCGGATCAATTAAAATATTGGTTATAGATTGGGAACTAACTTAAGATTTGCCCATTTTAAAAACCATTATGTAAAACGGTAAAAAATGAGTTCTTTACAAGTTTTAAATTCCAAGACGACGACGTATCGATCACACATGTTGTCCAAGAACACCTCCCACGGCAGTTCAGCAATAAAAAGTCTACTCCGACAATTATAGTGGATGGAAAATAGGAAGCCCTGTCAGCCTTCCACCACCACTCGGAAAAAGTTAATTACTATTTTACCAGTGCATTAATGAGCGATACTGTATAAAACCCACCATGTGCATGTCATGCAGATTTTGAAGATTTTTTTATTTTTATTTTTAATATGAACACGTTAGAATAATTATAATCGAAAGGGCAAGCCTCCTGGCCTTAGATTCTTAGACGTGGCCGACACGGAGACCACGGTCTTCTGCGGGCCCCAGTAAGGCCCTTCAATCAGACAACAAAAATTGATTGTTTTTTAAATTTGATTAACGAATAAATATATTGGAAAATCAGCCTCGGAGACTCTTTCCAATTAAAAATATCTAAAGATAAAAAAAAAAAAACGATGCTTTTTTCTCTAATGGAAACATATTTAGCTTAGGTTCGTTTTGTTATTGGGAACGACATAACTTAATTAATTCTATTTTTGTTTTTAGTTTAATTTAAATTTTTAAATAATATTTATCATCCACAAATTTATAAATTAATTCCCAATAGTGGTTCATTTAAATTTCAATAGGATCTTACTGAAACCTACTCGGCATTGTGCATTAATTGTATTTTTTATTTATTTTGGTTATCAAATTTTAATTTTTTTACAATCTCATATATTTGCATGGTTTTATATGTTGAGATTTTATTTATTTAATATACTCTCGCATATGTGAAATATCAATAATATGTCAAAAATTATAGATCGATGCCATAAAATATAATGTCATATCATAGTTAAAAAATCAAAAGACAAATGATAGAAATTAACAAAAAAAAATCATTTTTGTTTTTACCATTCAAAAGCACAGAAAACTTTACTTTGGTCTCTCAAGTTTTATTTATGCATTATTTGGTTTATGTTGTTTGAATTTTTCACAATTCAATCTTAAAATTTATTTTTGTTATATTTTAATCTTTATATATTAAAAAATGAGAGAAAAAGATGTGGGAAAAAGGTTTAGGGAAAGAGAAAGTGCTTGGTTGACGATATATTAATCACAGGAAACTTAATGAATATTGTTTTACCCTTTAAATGTGCAAGAAAATAGAGGTCGAAACACATGAATTTTGTTTTGATTTGATTAAATGAATAATTTTTAAATTAATTAAAATGATGTTCTAAGATTGAAAATAGCTTTATAAATTTTTTTTGAGCGTCTACTTTTTAATCATTGAAGATGCTGAATTTTGAACTAAAAAAAGATGACTTATCTGTCTAAACGAACAATTTGTCATTTGTTCCATTAAAAGAAAAGTTGTTTTCCACTCTTTTTTTTTTTTTTTAAGTTAGGTTTGTGTGTTTTTTTTTCCACCTGAGCCTTTTTCTTTTTAGCGAGTCACATGAGCTCATCTTTCATGCATTTTTATTAAATAGCCGTTAACCTTTTTTTTATATACCTTTTTAGAATTAAATTATATTTATATAAATTTATGTAAATAATTATTCAATTATATCATAGTTTTCAGGAAAAAAAAGCTTTTCATGATAATATTAACAATTACTCCGTGCATAATTATTAATTAATCTAATATGAAGAATTTAAAAAAACTTCTCTCACAAATATTCAATAAGAATAGAATATTTATTTCTTGTTTTTTATTTCATATATGTTTTAGATTTATTATTCTCATATTTATCCATACAAGTGCTTCAAAATGACTGACTCGTAGTTTTATTTTATTTTTTTATTCAAATTTGAATTCACAGTCATAATAACTTTTATTCAAAAAATAATGCTTCTAAAAACATTTCATCAAAATAAAGAAATGCATGAATAAGGAAAATGAGTTTTTTTTTTTAAAAAACACATGTTTTCATTTATATTCAAGTCATTAGAATTCTAATGAATATTTTTTAGTCAATGTTAGTTTTTTATTTAATTAAACATACCATTAATAATAAAAAAGACTTGATATTGTCAAAATAAAAACAAAATCACATGGACGAGAAAATACAGTTTTGACTAAAAAAAAAAAATTGTGAAAAAGAGAGTTATATTTCCACAGCTTGCCACCACGGTGGTGGTGTCTCTTTCAAAGCCATAATAACTCCCAGGAAAAAATCGATGGCATCTTCTTACCTCATCTCTTTAGAATTTAGCTTCAATCAGTGTTGAAAAAGGGGGAGGGGGTTTACCTGGAAAAAAGATGTTCATCAGTCTACTCAAAGAAATCGAGTGAACCATGATATTACATCTGGTATGCCCACCACCACCACCACCATCAACTGGATGGCCATAATCATCCTATCATTTTATCAAGCTTTTGGCATATGCAACATGTAATGCCGTGCGAGGAGTGCAGCTACTTTTGATATAAAGGAATAACTTTAGAAAAGCAGAAAGAATTATCCACAAAAAGATTTAATTTCTTTTTACCATTTGCAGAGCATCGTCTAATTAAATAGAAACTTGGCCCAGAGTCATAAAGTCATGAATTGGGTGAGAAGATCATTACTAGATGCTAAGAAATGTGAAGCACGGTCACAGCTTTACAAAGCAAGCTAGCTCAGCAACCCCACCAAAAGACATAATCACCGCCTTAATTATTCTAACCACAGAGAGATGATAAATGAAGAGGCTGTTAAAATCTAAGAAAAACTATGCTGTCAATGTTAACTAACCTCTCTCCCATGCATGGACACCCACAACCTTCCCTCTGGATTTCCTATGGTCCTGCTGAGAAGGCCATGAAAAGAGCTCCTAGTTTTTTCCAAAAATGATGGTCAAGTCCTTCCAGTAGTTTTCCTGTGGCCTTTCTCTTGTGATGACACTATATGGGGCACCACAAGGGGTATAAAAAACCAAAATAATTTGTACTTGACGGCCCCTGCATGTCTTAGTTTCCAAGTCTTTCTGTGTATCTATCTGGATTCTGGCCCTATTATCACCAGATTCTCCCATGCCACTATGCCTTTGTTTCATTTAATATTTCTCATCTTGGTCCTCTTGACATCTAGCTATGGCTCTTCTTCTTGGTGCCCACATAGCTATGCTCCACCAAATAATAGAAAATTTGAGCAGAAAACTGATCGTTTCTGGGACTTCCAAGAGCAATCGAAAACATGGGTTGAAGTGGAACTTCCATATGACCTTGTCTCTTGTGTTAATGACAACTGCACTAAAGTTGGTTCAATTCATCCGGTTACAAGAGATGCAGAAGAGCAGTTAGAAAGACAAAATGATGTTACCACGAAAACTGGGAGTCTGAGAAGGAAGGATGGGGATGGAGGAAAAGAACAGCATTCTGAGATTGTTCTGCCATTGAGGAAGAGGATTTCTTTGACCAAAATGTCTGAGGCCTCCATTTGGGTAACTGGTGAAAGTGGGTCTATCTATGAGAGGTTCTGGAATGGAGTCCAGTGGGTGATAGCACCCCATGATCTACCAGTATTGGTTGGTCATGCAATCTGTATCTTTATTGTCAATCAAAGTATTCTTGCTCTATCAGAATCAGGAATCCTATATCAGGTACTAGTCTTTTTTTCAGCTCATAAAAGTTGCTGTCTTGTCTATATGATCATGGAAGAAACCATATATAATATGAGGCATCTTTGCAGTTATCTAGCTTAATTCAAAAAAAGCTCGTGGTTTCAATTACTTTTAAGATCATCTATATTTTGCTACTTTATTTCATATCTACCTATCCTGTTTCTACAAGTTTTAGTTTGGCGAGGCAGAAATGTTTTGCTAATTGCTACTATCGGACCTGTAGACCTGCAAACCTTGATTGCATAGTAGTTGCAAGAGCCTTTTGTCTTCCAGTAGTACTGGATTCAATCAGGAAAGTTATGCATACTTTTTTTCTAGTTACCATCAAATCTGCAGTCTGTGTTATACAAGCACTTGTAATCAGTGTAACCATGTCACAACTCAAGTCAAACATTCAGGCATGGCACTCTTGCATAACCAGGGCTGGCTCTATGTTAATTAGCTCTAACACATGTTTTGTCTTTGAAGTTGCTCGTGCAATGGTCCCATGATTTTCTTCATGCATGAGCAATTTTCTCGTATTAATTAATAATGTTCAATCGAAACCAAACTAGTTCTTCCACTTCAGGACATATGTGCTAACAAACTCAGGGAGTGATCTGAATTTGATGGTCAAGCGTGCTTTGATGCCTGCTTGATAAAAATGGATTTTCTGATCACTATAACTGTCAAATGCACTACTGTTTCATGTGTTGGATCATTTTTTCTCCTTTCCAGATGAGACTCAGTGAGCGCTCACAGCCAATTTGGACAGAGTTCACACCTACTGTCGATAAAAGCACAAATAAAGAAGCAGGACAAAGTTCATCGATCCCAATAAAGTCAGGCGTCATTTCACATGATGGGTTGTGAGTGCATCACTTCAGTTTCAAGACTTTCTATTCAGTGAATTATACATACCAAGAGTATGTAACAGCGTAATCACGTTACTTTACTGCAGCAAATGTAGTAATTAACTCCTTGCTTTCACTGCATTATTTGCCAGGAAAATTTATTTCTGCACAAAGAATGGCTCGTTATTAGAACTTAGTGAGGCAGAACCTCCAAGGTAAAACTAGAATTTCTAAAACTAAAAACTGTCTTAACTACAACTAGTTTTATTGTTTTTGAATTTTAATCTCTGCTTACAGAGCAGATTCTGATGGGGAGACTCTAATATTAACGAAGTTTATGCTGTAAACATAGAACAGATGGGAAAATCACGGGCGACCACCTGGTGCAGATGTTGCAGCAATTGCTGCTGTTGCTACTATTAGACCAGAAGTAGTATATACCGTAAGGTTAGATCTATCTCAAACCAACAACTCAAATTAAAAGAAATCAATAATAACCTTTTTTGGACGGGCTAACACAAAGTATATCTAATTGAGAAGTGGACCGTCAAGCATCAAATTAAATGTGAAGTTGCCAGTAGTTATAATCAGATATTCTGTGTAGGACAACGTCCGCCATGCTTTGTGGCTAAGCTGTCTCATTGGTTATTGGCTATTATCTTCCTTGCCATTTGAAAAAGAAAAATGTGTGCTGCAAAGCAGTTCTACAGGTGATCTCTACGAATACGATAGGAGGTCAAAACCATCATGGAAGAAGCATATATGGACAGAAGGGAAAGTAGAAGATGCTTCTCTGATGCCATCGATGGGATGCACACTACATGGCTTGAGTGGAGACTACTCCATCTCTCTGTTTCTTTTAACTAAGGTACATATTTGTAAATATAATGCGCACAAACACACAGACAACAGAAAGTGATTAAAAAAAAGGTAAACCAAATAGGGGGGACAATGTGCACAGCAGAAGTATAATGAAAATCCTCTTGTTTCCAAGGAAGCTAAATGATTGCCTGGCCTCCACTCACAATGAATTCTGTATATCCAGGGTGGTAAATTGGTAGAGAGACGATTGAACCAAAGGAAGTGGAAATGGATAGTCCATGGAAGTCCCAAAGATCATCAGTTGACATCTATCACACCAGGTCTACAAGATGAGACAAATGAAAAATTCTTGTCATTATTTTTCACCACATCCTCTGGATCGGTTTTTGAGTATCGAATATCAAAACAGTCAGGTGAGTGAGGCAGTTACTATAAACTGTTTTCAATCTCAAAATGGTGAGGCTTTTCGCTATTCTTCTTCTTCTTCTTATGCTTTCTAATGAGATTCCTTTATGCACTCAATGAAGGACAGTCACATAAAAAAGACAATCCAAGTATGGTTTTTCTGGTTTTCACTCGTCTATATCCAATTCACTACTCAGACTCGCATATGGAAAACCAAGGAAAATGCATCCTCTGGGAAGCCATCAGAGAATGCTATTCCATTGAGCTGAGATCAAGTAACCAGTTTATATATTTTAAATCACTGATCCTAATTCTGGAAGTAGGCTTTGTCTCCCCCTTAGAACGGTTAAAGGTGGTTCATCAAAGGACTGGAAAATTCCAAATAACCTATTCAGGGAAGGGAAAGGGCAACTTTTGAAACTCCTAGGGAATTCCATATGTCATGACTGGCTGGTGAAAGACAGGAATAACATATAATGCCTCTGGTTGCACATTAAGATCCTCCTGGAATTGAAATTCATTCTTCATTCAAAGCTCTTGGTATATTTGAAAAGTTGGCACAATAGAGAAATGCATCTAGCTAGCAATAAAACAAATAGAAGTAGTATTGAAAATAGGTTGTTCTTTCTTCACTGCTTCTTCAATGAGATTAATAGCTTTCACAATGCCTGGTAAAGAAATTTTGGAAGAACAAAAATCACAGATGTTTTGTTTTTGGAACCATTTCTTAAAGAAATTATGGTTGTTTGTGAATTTTTAAATAATTCAACAAGATGAAAGCCATGGTTTTTGACTGATTTGCACCTTTGTGTACCATTGAACTTGTTTGTTGTTTGTAGCAAAATCATTGTTAAGTCAGATCTAACCTTTTCTCTTGAAGCCAGGCACTGATCAGGGAAACCAAATTCCTGAAGCATGGTCGAGTCATATGCATCCCCCGCATGCAAAAGTTGCAAGTGGAATTTCTGGGTTACAAGTCCAAGTTGGCAGAATAGTTTTCGCACTGCATGATGGTAGACTTGCAGAGTTGCATCTACCTGGACTAGGTGGAGAAAATACAGGGCCGAATCATCAAGTCAATGTCCAAAAAAAGATGTCAATTAAATATGTATGGTCAATATTAGATGCCCCAGAGACTGAAGGGTGGAATGCTGAGTATTGCAGAGAAGAACGTGGACCGATGAACTGTCTTGAAGGCATAAAAGATGAGCCAAATGATCAAGGAATTACAAGATCAATGGCAAGAAGGCGAAAGGGAAGTCAAGCACAACAAGATTACCTATTTGCAGGTGCTAATGGACCACAGAAAGTTTCGAAAGAATATAGATTCCCAGATAATTGGATCAACACGAACTTTCGTCTGCGGATGATGCATGGAGGCAAATCATTTTTCCTTATTACTGATGGTGGTTTGACTTTTGAATATATTTATGCTGAAAATTTATGGCTTTGGCTAAGGCATGACCACCCAACACCAATGAAAGGTGCCCTTGGAAACTACAATGGAAGTCTGTTTTTGGTAGATATTTATGGAAGTCTGCTTATAAGAGAAAGAAGCGGTGAGGGGCTAGCATGGGTGAATTGCACTGCCATGAGGAATCTCGGACATGTTATTGGAGGCCCTCCATGGGATGGGATTCCAGGTAAAGCTCTGAAAGTTACAGAAGAAGATGCAATCTTCTTAGTGAGCAAAAATGGAAGACTACTGCAGTTCACAGTAAGTAGCAGGAATCAAATAAACCAGATTATTTCTATTGGTATACAACTCCAATGAGTACAAAAGATTAAAAGCATCAGAGAATTTCTTTTCCTAATTCTGATTCACTTAATTTTTCATTATGTCATTGCATCATCACCATCCATACAAGTATTTCATGTGATCTGGCAACCAAGAAACATTACTGATTAATAGAAAGAAACATTCTGAAATTTTACTTTAAACTCCTACTGAAGGCTAGAAAGCCACAGCAGAAAAGGTACTTCTGGGATTTTCCCAGACTTGTAAAGCAGGCCATTGCTGATCATTTAATCAAGTTTCTGTGCAGGTTGCGCTGAGGAAATTCAAATGGAAAGATTGTCAAAACCCTCCAAATACCAAAGTTGCAAGTATTGTTGATCAGGAGCTGTTCCGGGACAACATAGTGTTTGTCATCGGAAGGAATGGAAAGCTATACCAGTATAACAAAGTGACTGAATTGTGGCATGAGCATTATCAGTCGCAACATTTGATTTTATCAAGATCGCCTGGAACTGCTATGAGGGCATCATCACAATCACTTACAGGCTCACTATTTATGCTTTCAGAAGATGGTGGACTGGTTGAATATCATTGGAATACCGGTGTTGGATGGAATTGGATTGAACATGGAACACCTAATAAAGGTGTAACCTTGATCACTTCCCCTAGCCCATGCTTTGAAGGTAATCAACTTTTTCTTATTGGTTCAGATGGAAAAGTGTACGTTAGGTATATGGACAAAATGACATGGAGATGGAAAAACTGTGGCTTCCCATATGTGGGAAAATTAATGAACGAAGATCAAACACAAGAGGGTGGAAATGATGATAGTGAAGAAGTTTGCATGGATAAAGATTTTGCAGCTAGCTTGGAGAATGTTGCAGAGAAGTATAGTGATTATAATAGAAACTGTGACCCAAAGGTTAGTATAATAATCTTTTCCCTTTTTTTCTTTTAATTCATTTACTAACTGGATGCTGGACAGCATTAGAAATCAATGATGAGTGTTCTGAACATTCACAGGTGGCACCAACAAGGCCAATCCCATTTTCTGATGATTCAGTTATCTTCGAGCTCAAGGATAGAAGAGTAAGGAACATTTGTTCATTTACTGTCTTTGATTTCTAATAATGAACATAAGTAAACTTGAGAAGCAGGGTTTATCCTAATTCACAAAGAAAGAGCTGCAAGTTTCACATAAACAGACCAAGAATATGGAGTTGGACTAAAACTTGAAAACTACATGAACATTTTCATAGAAGATAAACACGTTATACATGTCAGCAAATGTTTTCTAGGAAACAGCCTAACACTCTTGACAGCAAACTTACTAGAAATTTTATTCAGGAAGTTAAAAGTTGAGCTATTGATTACTTTCTATGTGCAATTTATGTTCTAAAATTCTAGTGGCTGCATGCTTCTAATCTGAAACATTCTTCCAAGCTAACATAAACTTAGAAGGGATATAAAAATGAGAATGGTGCTCACATTAATACTTGTGGCAGTTGGCAGAGATGCGAAGAGTGGAGGGTACACATTGGGTATGGTCACGTACTATTGGCACTCCAACAACCTTATGCATGGCCAATTATTGGACGGCCGTGGCTTCTTGAGGAAAACATACAACATACAGAAGAACATGTCAGAAACATACATGTATAGATCAACTACTACAAGTATACGAATTTTGTACATATAACAAAGAAGAGAAAGTAGGAAATATCGGACCTTCTTTTAGCTTGCTGTGGGAGAGCAGGAAGCTGGAATTAGAGTAGAGAACCATCAGGAGCAGAATTTCTAGTATGACTGTTTGTACAGTGGAGGAATTCAGAGGAAAGCTGAGAACGTGCTCATCCCCCCATAATTATTCATTGAAATGGCGTGGTGTCCTATTAATCTGCTGATAATTTTACTGTTGACTGACAGGCAAACAAGAAAGCAAGGTACGATGGGGGTTGTCTTCCTCTTGGTACACGTACCTCCACTAAAATTCATCATAAAGTGGAGAATAATAATGATATCACACGAATTAGTTCATTTCATATTTGTTCGGTTGAGCTTATGATGACACCATCGTCAATACCTTCACAGAAGCTCCAGTCCATTCGTTGCGTGGACAAGGAGATTTATCAAAGCATACTCGAGCGTGTTGTAAATCTCGACTTACTAAAAACCAAAAATATACATAATTTTTTTCTTTTTTTATATTTTTGCTTTTTTTATAGATCCCATAAAAAAATTAAAAATACTCAACCATACCACACCACAATCCCAAACAAACCAGCTGTTTACCATAATTTTGATGGAGAATAACGGCTAGGACAGCTTCCGAGTGATAGCATCACTTTGTACAGAATTGCAGAATGCTAGTGTTTGAGCATACAAGAATATTGGCATTCCTTGCCAGGTAAACACCACTAGATCTGGAACCCAAATCAGTAACCAAGTTCGGCCATGTAGCACTGGAAAAATCTTTGGACTCCAAAGCGAATAAACTAACTGAAAAGGCCTCTCTTGAGCAACGTGCTAAATGGAACTTAAAAGCCTCACAAAAATCTCAGAACTGAATATATCTTAAGCACCCAAATAAACCAGATAACTAAACTTAAATATTAGTACAAAATCAGAGTCAAATACACAGTGATTACTAAACTTAGAAATTAGTGTAAATCCATTCAACAAAAGGGGAGAAACTGGAGGGATTCCCAACAAACAGATGATCAATTCATAAACCCGATGAAGACAAGAATCAACCTCAATCTTCCATGATAACTAAGTAGAAAATGCCTCAAAGCAAAATCATACACCTCCATAACAGAAGTCTCAACCCATTAGTATCTCCTCCTAGGACTCCTTGAGCGATGCGTTCGTCCAGGTCTGCAAAAAATTGAAAGATAACAAGTTATATTCCCAGCTAACACAACTAAAGAAATAGCAGATGAGCCGGCCAAGATCTAACTCAGATTTGAAGCAACTCATATATAGTCAAAGAGGACAGCGTCATGCATCAGGAAGATGCTATCACTTATCTAGAATTTGATTGGGAGTCATATAATAGTTATGGACAGCACATTTCCGCATGGAGATGAAACACCATCACACACAGACATGTACTATCTCAATTAAACTTTTCAAAAGTCATACGAGTAAAGAGCATGAAGAAGCAAAGGTGAAGCATATAAGCCCCTTAAAAACACCTGGACTGCTTCATAAGAAAATCCACATCAAAACCAACTCTTCCCTTTCCAATTCACCCAAGTCTGAGCGTAATGCCATGTAGTTAGAAGCAGTGTGAATTTCACTGCATTATCTAAAACCACCCTATAAAAGTTTTATCCAGCTGAAGAGCATTACATATTCTTTGACAAAATATAAACAGCACCTTGAATTTGACTAGGATTGAGGGTAGTCTGGTCATACAACAATTCCTACAAATCTGTCATTAATAGCCAGAGTTTTTCCCTTGACAGACGACAGGCAGGTTGAGACAATTTAAAACTCCCACTGAAGAAATTTACAGAGTTAGAAGACCCAACTTATTAAAGTGTTTTTCAAACTTCTAGAGTAACTTTGATCATTACGGAGGAGACTTCTATGTAATTACAGACATCCTCTCTATGTAATAATATATGACGTCAAATAATTTTTCACCTTATGAAAGTAATGCATAGAGACAAACCTCATATTCTTTCTCTTTAAGGCCCAATTGCTGGGACCATTGCTGAAGGCCCAATCAACATTGATAACCTGTTCAAGCAATGTCCCCCCATTCATTGAAGCTATTGCATTCTCTGCTTGCTCAAAATTCTCATATTCTATCAGCGCATAGCCCTTGCAAAACAAAAGGTATTATGCATTAACTTAATGAAAGAATACTTGTTTCATAATTTTCAACAAAAACAACAGGCCAATGTTATTGTTAATTGTCATGACCACAATAGAAGGCATGAAATCACATTCATGATCAAGAAATAAAGCTTTGTGAGGCCCGAGGACTGCAAAATGATGTAGTACATTAGTGCTGAATTTGGCCACCTCAAAACCCAATTGAATCAATACCATGCTATACAATTAACAGAATTACATGTGGCTCCATGTATGTCAAATGTTATGATTCTTTGTTTTGTGTGGAATGAGTAAATAAACATCAGCTGCTTTAAAAATTTTGGAACTGAAAAGTTGCCAAATTTCCTTCACATCAAATGTATGCAATCATGCTTTGTGTACACGTGCATAACCACCAGAGCAACCAGTGCCAACAAAAATCCTATATATCAATACTCTCTCTCCTGGGTGAGCACATATCTGTAATACTATCCACACACAGAGTTAACATGACTGAAAACAGGTGGAGACAGTCAAGCAGTACAAAAACCACTATGGTTTCAGTTCCTCACAAAAAAAAAATATAAAGCCCAGCAACTTACACAACCTTTCGAGCAAGTTGCAAATAAAGCAGGTGGAAATATAAAAATAGTACACAATTTAAGTGGAGTCAAGGGTAGATCATTTTCGACGATCAAGGATCAATGATACAGTCATGCAGCATGAAACACCATTTCAGAATGATAAATAAATAAATCTGAGTTGCCACAGCTAATATCTCAGCATCAATTAACTTGCAAATTGAATAGAGATGATTTTTTTTTAGAAGATGCCTAAAATCATAACAATTAAAGATTCAACCCACAGTTTATACTTTAAGAAAAGTGAGATTGCTGTGTGCTATTTTGATTTATTAGATTTGAGTTCCAATTGAAATGTGAAGTTTAGGAACAAATGCTCCAAACCATAAATCAGTAAAACAGAGGGACTTGTAATAAGATTGATCTCTGTGTTTCGAATTCCAATCTAACAATGGTTTTCATTGATATTGACTCCCAACTTAACAAAAGAACCAACCAACTACAAAAAACATTAAAAAAAAGGAAAGGTTTTGCTTACCTTAACAAAACCAGTGCGGCGATCAAGATTCAAATGCAAATTCTTTATTTCTCCAAACTCACCAAAAGCTTCTTGCAAATGATCATCTTGTGCTTCCTCGTGAACTCCACTCACCAAAATTATCCATCCTTCAACAGCTGCAAATAGATGGAACAATTAACATCCACCACAAGTTTCAGAACAAAAAGAAAACTGTTTTTTAAACAAATGATAACAGAGATCAGCTAGCAAGAGCAAAACATTATTTGTTCAAGCTATAAGAACCTTCAAAGCATCAGGATCATTCACAAACTGCTTCATGAAATGACTAAGAATAACGGGGTACTGTTTTTTAAATAACAACGGGAACTGATCCAATAGATTTGTACTCTAACCAATAAAATTATTTCAAAACAAACCACCAAGATAATTTAGTTTTGGAGGATCCCCGTGCAAGTAAACCATTCTAGCACAATGTGGAATTTTTTCTACATAATGTGGAGCTAGTTTACATGAGCAGTCTCTAGTATTATATAAGACTCGATGCCATATTCCCCTAATTTCAAACAAAAGTTTCACTATTTTATTTTATTTGTTTAATTGCATCACATATACAGAAAAAAACAGCACATTCCATCTTGAATTTTCAATAATAAAACAGAAGAAAATAACTAACCACATTAATTCACAGTTAACCACCTCAAAAATCACAAAACCAATCAAAACCCTAATATTGTTTTTTTAACTTTCAATTAACTCTAAGCCCCTAGAATTCAAAAAACAAAGCCAAAAGCATCTAGGGTTTAAGTTTCACTCACATCGCTGGGGGCCAGGCCCACCATCAGAACCGAGGGAATCAAATCCACGACCGGAGAATCGGCTCTGTCTCTCAGTATCAACCTCTTCTCTAAATCCACGGCCTTTAGTCTTTTTAGGAGCGGAGAGTGAAGGAGACGCGCTGCCTCCGGTGATAGCCGACTTTAACTTCGGAAGTGGAGCTCGCGGCGAGGAGGAGGCGTCGACGTCGGCGGCACCGTCTTCGTCCATCAAATCATCGTCCTCTGGCTCAAAATCAACCGCTTCTGCCTCCGTGTTTGCCATTACTATCAATTGGTTTCTCGCTCTAAAAAATGTGGGTGCTTTGTTCTGTTTCCCTCTCTAGAATTTTGGGAATTTGAGTGCTGGTTATTTATGACTGAGTGTCACTTTCTTAAACGGGCCTTGGGTTTGGGCCTTACAGCCGTTTGTTAACGTGTTTAAAACGGTATCTTTCAAAAAAGTTTAGATTTTTTTATGTTTTTTTTATCTAGAATTATTTTTAAAAATAAAAAAATATATATTATTTTTAAATAAAAATACTTTTAAAAATAATCACCTTTACAATTCTAAATCCTTTCTTATTAATAAAAAGTCCTCATTTGAACATTAAAACAATTATAATTTTGTACATGTAGTTTATCATAATTAGTTGATTAGTCATCTCTTTTTTAATTAAAAAAATTACTCTATTAATTTATTAAACAAAAATAGATGTGGTCACTTGCCTCCAAATAAGTAAATAATTAAAAACAAAACCAAATTAGGTGATGGATTGAGTTGACATTTTTATTTTTTTCCAGAAAATTCATTAAACTGTAGTTTTTCTTAAGAACAGAAGTGAATTTTCTAATTAAGTTTTATAAGAAAATTTTTGGAAAAGATACAACATTTATTTCAAGGAAAATTCCAATTTTTTTCTGACAATGTTTTTTCTTTTACCCTTTAAAAATTGAAATAATACTCCTCTTCTATTAAGTTGCTGTGAATGGATTTAAAAATGTAAGGATGCTATAATAATGTATTTTACAAACCACAAGGGCTAATTAATTAATTATATTAAACTATAGACACTACGGTTTTAATTAAACACTTTTGCTAATCACGGGTTCCGATTTGTTTTCCTACATACCCGACCCGAATGATAAATTTTACATTTTTATTTTCCGGAATTATCCCTCTCCCCGACCGTCTCCTTTGCGCCTCCACAATTGGATCCAAAGAGAGAAATCTTTTTTTCTCGAATGAGATTAAGCGAAACGGCAACCTTTAGAGGATGGTTGTTCATCTTGATGGGTTCCGTTTCCTTTGTGGGATTTCTATTCGCGGCAGTGATATCGAAGCTCCTTCCATTATCGGACAATCCTATCATCTCTGCCATTCAAAACGACAGGTGATTTTTACTTAGCTGCTGCTTTTGGCTTTTTTTCTTTTTCTTTTTCTTAAATCTAAACTGGTCTTAATTTGTTTAATAACAACAGGTATTACTGCTTCTTGGTGCCCTTGACACTTCCTATCCTGGTCAGTGCTGTGTATTTTCATTGGCTTAGCATGAAGATGTTCAAACATGCATAAGACTCCCATCAAGCAATGAAAGCTTGTCTGAATAGGTATCGCATGACATTATTTTAACTTTTCAGCCCTTGTTTTTATTTAGCTGTGGGCAATGAGCTTGCCCTTTGTAATTTCTTGATGTATTCTCAAACCCCTGTGATGTCTGGTTGGATATTTCTTGTAGAAACCTCTGCGGTGGAGCTTATTGATTTCATTATTACTGCTATAATTTAGAGTGCTCTAGATTAAATTTTCTTATGAGTGAGTTTTGTTTGTAAACTGGATGAGTTTCATCGCAAAATCTTGTGTTTTGAGAGAGTAAAGTTAGTTTTTCTGGATACATGATGAATCTTCTTCACCTCTATGTGGGAGTGCTGTCAAAATGGAGTTACTGAATTGTTATTATTTTTTTAATTTTTAGACTGTTCGTATTAAAAATAAATAAATAAATAAATAATATTTTAATATATTTTTCAATTAAAAAATATTTAAAAAAACAACGACCCCATGAACACGCCACTTCAGTACAGACCTCAAACTAACACAACTGACAAGAAGGTGGGACGGGTACATAAATAATGTATTCCTTACAAATCTCCTCATGTTTTTTCGTAATTTGTGCTATTTGAAGTTACAGGTAGCCTTGTATTAAATTTGTGAATTATAAGAATCTGCCCGCCACTTCTGGTTTCCGGTTGATCACGGCTCTCTTCTGAAACCCTAGAAAAGAAAACCAGAAAAAAGTATGTCCCACTAAGAAGAGAATGCGATGAAATCCAGAATAAGTGCTAAGTTCTCGTCCACCTGCACCAGGGATACCATACAGGTAATTTACTCTGTGACTAGGAGATCAAGGTTTGCCTGGAAGATAAAACAGGAAAATGGTTATGCCACAATTTGGTCAAGTCAAAACACTAGAAACTTGAGCCATTGTTTGACAACTCTTCACTTCTAGGTTGCACAGAGTTTCATATAGTCAAGGAGTCGAGACTTGGAAGCCATTACTGAGAGAAGAAGCATAGACAGTGAGAGTCTCAAAGAGAGCTCTTTGGAGGCAATGAAATAGAACATTTAATTTTATAGCAGCATGGACTGATCGATTTCCTATAAACAAAAAATAATTTCGTTTTTTAATTCCCTTAGGGGTGGGGATGTGTGCTTTTGAGCTCTTCTATATCAGCTGGGGTATTGTTAGCTGCCGGTACTTCAATATTAACAGGGTATTTGAGAGTATAAAATATATTTTTTTATTTTTTAAATTTTATTTTTAACATTAACAGCATCAAAACAATCTAAAAATATTAAAAAATAAATTTTAACCAAAAAAAATCAAATTCAACCTCAATTCCAGGCTGACAATATAACAGCTCAAGCACATGCGAGGTTGATTCAAGTCCTCCGAATTGCTAATCACGTTTGTAAAGCAGGGAAAGGAGGACAAGAATTTCATGAAGGGCATCAAGCTAAAGGCAGAAAAATTATGTCTATCGAGGTTGGATTTGCATCGGCCTCATGTGTCTTCTTCGAATTTTATCGCTTCCGAACAAGAAGACAGATTCCTTCATGTCTAGCAGAAAAAGGTTGCATTCTTCTGAAAAACACTCTGGAACCCATCTGGCCCAGGTAGTCTCTCTTCCTTAGAAAAGATTTCTCAAGCTAGAGTCCCTGTTGATAGTCGGATCTCGACCTAGATAGTCAGTCTTTTATTCCATGAAAAAAAAATTTCAATAAACCAATTTTAGATCTGTGCCCATTTTAGATTGTTTTTTAGGGTAATGGTAGGGAAAGGAAAGGAAGTGTTCTTTCTCAAGGGAAGTGATCCACTTGGATAAATAGCCCATTTCTTTCTCCATGCACCCAACTTTCAAAATTTGGATTGAGATCCACTCATTCTCTAGGTCGGGCTGGTTTCAAATTATATTTTTGTAAAATTATTTGAAAATATATTAAAAATTAATATATTTTTTAGTTTTCATATTAATACATTAAAATTAAAAAAATAAAGATTTAATATATTTTAAAATGAATCTCAATTTTAAAATGCATTTAAAAGCCACAGCTACCGAGCTACCAAATACTCGCCGTACAAAATAAAAGAAATGGACCCACTTAATAAAGACAACCCAGATTGAATTATTATGGGTATCGCTAATTTCTCCCAGATACAGCAAGTGGGCCAGTGGCATGATGCTGCCAAGGACAAAGAAAAAGAACCCGTCGCCAGAGGCTAGAGAGAGGTATCGAGTATCGACATGAAATTTAATAATTGTTGTTTTTTGTAATGTTTTTTATTAAAAACATATGAATTGATATTTTTTAATTTTAAAAATTATTTTTAACACAAATATCAGAACAAAGTAAAAATATTAAATAAAAATTAATTTTAATTTAAAAATTCAAAAATTAACGAAACAACCACAAGAACAAATATATCTTAAGAATTACCGTAGAAAAGATATTTGTTGAATACTTATGTATTTAACGGTTTAAAATTGTAATAAAAATTTTATTTGAAAGTAATTTTTATTTATAGAAAAATTAAAATAATATTTTATATTTTTAAATTTATTTTTAATATCAAAAAATCAAAACTATTCAAAAATATTAATTTTAAATAAAAAAATAATAGATTTTATATAACATAATTATACTATATTCTCAAATACATTTTAAAGATAATTTTTCACAGTAAACTTTTTATTTCTTATTCATTAAAAAACTATTTAATTAGTTGAATAGCTTATATTTTCATTATTTTATATAATAATTTTAAAAATCTAGTTATGTAAAAATAAAAATAATATATTTTTTATTCATAAAGATTTGTTTTTAAAAAATTTACCTCACAACAGTTTTAATTAAATATATATTTTATAAAAATTATAAATAAATTTTTTTTCTCAAAACATGGAAATACAAACTACTAAAACACCAAATAGACTACTAAAAAAGCCCCCCCGGTTGTTATTTCATGATATCAATCCATGAACAGTACCGTTTATATTCAACTACTAGAATACTAATGTGTTTCTGACATTATTCTATCAGCTTTTTTCCCCTTAAATTGGTATTTCTCGGAATTTACATGCTAGTTTTTTAAGATGTCATTTCTTTATTTCTTTTTTATTTATTACATCTCATTATTCTTCTTGATTTCATGTCCATCTTCTAATTATAACACCTGAAACTAACAAAAAAAATGTGTTTTTTCAAATTTCTTTATTTCTTGACTATAGTGTATTATAATTATAGGAAAATACCAGGATAATATTAATTTAATAATTTTTAAAGTGAGATGCATTTTTAAAAGGCAATTAAAGGAACCCCCCAATCACTGACCCCTTGACTGGAGGGGAGGGGCCGCAGGAAAGCCTTCTTTATACTGTACTCCGTAAAGATACAGAACAGTACCCTGACTCCTGAGTATGTACACCAAAGGCATGTGACTGTACGACGGAGATGCAGAGACGTAATTCCAAGAGTGCCGAGAGGAGAGGGGAAGATAGCGAATCTAGTTTAAGTCTTGCGTGGCACCGTACGGGAGATTATGTCAGAACGAAAGCCAGTGAGCGTGCAGTCTCAAGAAACATCAAGGGACGGGTAGTCACATGCGCTGTTTCAGGCGCGTGTCTTTCACCAACAGAGAAACAGGACCAGTGTGGTTTCTGTACTTTGGTCTCCTTGTAAGAACATCAAACATGAATCTATTGTTTATTCGCGTGATTATGACCCTGTATTTTTCTTCCTCCTTCTTTGACTTGGATCAAGTCTTTCACGTGTACCGTGGATTTCAAATGATACCATTTTTAGATACACGCACGCACACGCAATGAATACTCTTGCGATAGCTCGTGATCTTGGTATGGTTTGTTTTCGTGTTTAGAAGAATTATATTGGTTTGAAAAATATTAAATTAATATTTTTTTATAATTCTAATATGTTAACGATTTTTCAATATTTATTTTTTATAATTCTGATTTCGGTATGGTTTAATTTACTAATATATTTCAGATATTCTACAAAGAAAATCCCTTTTTTCCATAATGCTTTAAAAAAAGAGAGACGTGTTGTATCTTTATATTAATGTATTTATGTCATATAAGTGATTTTCTATGATATCGATTCTCTTGAATTAAATTTTATGCATCGAAATTAAGTTTTTTTAAGAAACAATGGATTCTAGTTGTTCTGGTTAATGCATTTAAGAAATTTCTTTCGTTCTACCTTCTTTTTTCAAATTTAAATTTGAAATGGAAGAGGAGAAAGCTCATTGAACACACCTAACCAAAAGCACGTAAAAAGCCATTAAATAAAGAAGAAGAAAAACATCTTAACAGTAATTAGCACATGATAGATTATTTTGATCATATATACTTGTTAGGGTTTGCTAAGAAGACGTGGTGCCTGGAGCCTGATTCGTGACGGGTTGACTCTGAAAACCTGTTACTTGGAGTCTAATACGAGATACGAAGGTTTATAATTGAATAATATCAATCCAGCTAATCTGGCCTTGTTGAAGACCCTTTTTAATTGAAAATCTAAATCCTAATTTGCTCTTCTCTCTCAACTAGACATCATGCTTCCCTTTCAAGTTGTTGTTGAAAAAAAAAAAGTTGATGAAGAAAAAGTTCTTGGACATTTCTTGGAGGAACTACAACCTTCGACGTCGAGGTTAGTGCATTGGAATGTGCCATTGACCAAAACAGATTAATGCTTGGATTTAAATGTAAGTCTGGAATGGTACTAATGGCCAAAATCATTCGGTTATTTTGCATGATCGAGTTCAAGTCCTTTATGGTTTTGGTTTATACGGCATCTGCGATTGTTTAAATTACCTGCTGAAATGGATGGTGAATGCATGCCGAACTCTTGTTTTTCATGGACTTTCTCTGTCACATATTGTTTAGTTGAACGAGACTTCAACCATACAAAGGCTGCCTTTCGTGTCGATAGAATTTGTTTTGAGGACCACCGAGATAGAAGATCAACCTAAACAATTGATGTCAGACCCTGTCATCACTTGCTACTAACTGTTCAGTAGTGCATCGATCTGGATGATCCAATTTGCAGTCTCTGCTGTTGAAAGCTGTAAAAATGAAGATTCTTCTTGCTTTCGCATAGATTTGCTGAGAAGCAGTTGCGGGCGGTGTGGGACGTTGAGGTACATTTCTTGACTACAGCTACATCTTAGAAATAATTGAATCACTGTGGCAAACTTCAGCTAAGAGTGCTAGACATTGCAGCATGCTAGTCATCAAGCTATTGCTTCACCTCAACAAATAGCCATCCATAGCTCAAAAAAGTTTACAGTGTATAGACTAGAGACTTCTTCCAGAGTTGAGTTTGTCAACCCGCAACCAAATCTTGGACATGGAAAGGGTCATCTGCTTATTTATTCTCTTATCGATAATGTTTTGGTTTCTAGGCAGCAGTACCTGGCATTCTTGAGATAACTGACGAGGTCTTCTTCAAGAGAACTGTCAACATACTAGCTTGCATTGTGAAGCTAGGAATCGATTAGCTACGAATCCTGTCTAACCAAAATCAAAACTGCATTTATGTAGTTTCTATTTTCTGACTAACAAAAGGCCATAATCAGCTGTTGTTTTCCATCTGCTGCAAGTGTAGCAGCCGCTTTTCTTTCATTTTCCTGCAATGGAAAGTGTTTGGGATCCGCAGGCAGGCAGTAACCATTGCTGCTGCTGCATGCTAGAGCACCTAAAGTATGTTGTTTTTGCCATTTTTGGAAATATTTTGTTTTTCATTAGCTTATCTTATATTTTACATCGCACAATCGTACTTTATTAAAATGATTGCAACTGCTGAATTTTATTTAACTTGCATTTGTATTATTTGCTGGAGATAACTTTTGTTGATACGTTGGACTGCAGCTTACTGCTGGATAAGGTTTTTAAAGTTGGCTGGGTGGAGGATTTTACGGAGAGAGTGCCTGTTAACCTGAAACCACCATTTCTCATGTAAGTCTTTGTGTTTTTTAAAATGTTTTTTTTTAGAAATATATTAAAATAAAAAAATTTAAAAACTATTTTTAATATAGCACATCAAAACAATTTAGAAATATAAAAAAATTATTTTTAATAAAAAATTAAAATTTTTAAAAATATATTTTACAACACATATCCAAACACATATTTATAAAGCTGTAATTTTTCTACTTTTATCATTATGAATTGGGCTTCTACAGACATGTTTATACTTTCTATTTCTTTGTTATAATTGACTCATTTTCATATTTGTTGCAGTATAGGCTTGGACCCAGTGTGGAATCCTCAGCAGCTGAGTTGTGACTTCATCATTCATCACCGCTCAAGATGGCTACATTCCATAGTTTGTTGTTAACTAAGAGTCAGGTTGACCCGATGATTAATAAACGAATCAATGAGTTGATAATTTACAAGTTGATCTCACATTACTCAGTAATCCCAATCTTGTTTAAATTACTCTGTGAATCAAATTCAAATGTGACAGCTATATTTTTTATTGCTCTTCCTCCAAGGAGTCCATTAAAATTCTCCAATGCGCATCCCTCTCCCTTCGTTGAGTAGATTTTCAAATTCAAATCACTGTAGAACGTGCAGATTTATAGGCGTATTGTTATTGGAAACAATTCGACAAGATTAATTTCATTTTGGGAAATGTTTGAGCGTGCGCGAGTGGTGTTAGCTCTTTTCCTTTCTTGGTTTTGGGGCTGATATCTGAATCTCCCCTCCCACTTTAGCCTTGTTTTGTCCAAATCTGCAAAAGACAAGCCCTAAAAAGATTAAAGAGAAAGAAAGTGAGGGAGAGAAACCCAAAAACCAACACCAATAAAACAAGAGAGAGGAAAGTGAATGGGAGTGAGTTCACTCTCCAAAGGCTGTTGCATGTTTGCACTGCCTACAAAAGATGTGGCTCTCAGTTTATGAGAGAGAGAGAGAGAGCAGTACAGCACCACAGCCAAACTTCCTTTGATTGATACTCTCTCTCATCTTTTTTCCATGCCCAAGCATTTTGCAAACCTCGCTCCTCATGATACGAGGAAAAAGGTCCCCCCACCTCTTATAATAACAGTATCTCCTCCTTTTTACAGCTTCAAGATCATTACTTTAAAATAACAAATCCCAGTCCCATTATTATTTGCTTTTTCATCGAAGTCCACATTTCCCCTCCATACCTCCTCCCCGTCTATCTACTTTCTCGCTCTGGAAAGGAGAAGTTTTTGTGGTATGTTTTTGTCCTGGGTTTTCTAACACCATGGATTCGTATGAAGCTACTAATATGGTGTTTTCAAGGATCCAAAGTCTGGAACCTGAAAATGCCTCAAAAATCATGGGTTACCTTCTCTTACAAGATTATGGGGAGAAAGAGATGATACGTTTAGCCTTTGGACCAGAGACCATTCTGCAAAATCTCATTCTCCAAACCAAAACCCAATTGGGGTTTCCCTCAAATACACCATCGACACCCTCTCCAGCTTTTCTTCCTTCCTCTAGACCCAGTCCTTTGTACATTTCATCTTCAAGAATACCAAACAATAATGGCTTTGACATAATAAACTCCTCGTCTCCATCTACGAATTCCTGGCCTTTATTGAGTCCCAACTCCACTACTTCCCTCTCTTACGCCAGTGTTGTTAATGGAGCCAGTAATATCAATGCTGGTTCCACACCTTTTCAACCCACTGTCTCGTTATCTAAAGCATTTTCTTACAGCAATAACAATGACAATGCTAATGATCTCGTTGATGAGTATGAGCTCCAGGAACGCTTTTCCTTTCTCAATGATTCGAAGACAGATGATTTATTTGATCCAAGGGGAGAGTTAGCCATGAGTCCACCTGCATTCGGCGATAACATTCTGCACAAGCGAAGTTTTTCAGTACCAGGCATGTGTTTTGGATCTGAAGATTCAAATTCCGGGTTTGGTTGGAAGCCTTGCTTATATTTTTCAAGAGGGTTTTGCAAAAATGGCACAGGTTGCAGGTTTGTTCATGGAGATTCGGCTGATAGTGCTGCCATTGTTGGTTCACCGAGTGAACTTAATGAGTTTGAACAGTGCCAAGAAATACTTAGGTCAAAGGCTGCTGCCCAGCAAAGGAAGCTAGCCGCAGCCTCACAGTTTATGGCTGGAGCTACTTTTTTACCCCAGAATAAATGCATGAACTTCCTTCATCAGCAACAAAATGAAAGCCAAAGGTATATGCGTTACACATGGAGTTAAGACCTGAAAACCTTTTTTAGTTGTACTTGCTGTGCTCCAATATTCTCCAAATTACATTTAAAAAAAAAGGGTTTCGTTAGTTGGTTTTTTAACTGTGGTAGCTCCAATATGCTGTTTTAGATCTGCTGCAGCAGCTGCATTGATGATGGGGGATGAGATTCACAAGTTTGGAAGAATCCGGCCTGAAAGGAGTGATTTTTCGCAAATGGGATTGGGAGGGGCAATGAGCCCAAGCGCAAGACAGATCTATTTGACATTTCCAGCTGATAGTACATTTAGAGAAGAAGATGTTTCGAGTTATTTTAGGTAAGTTTGTTTTTTTTCTGTTTTTCCATAAAAAGAATTTGAATTTAGAACGATTTGTTGAGGAAGGGTTACTTGCTTGTGTGGTTTTGAAGCTTTTATGGGCCAGTGCAAGATGTGAGAATTCCATACCAGCAGAAGAGGATGTTTGGATTTGTTACATTTGTGTTTGCAGAGACAGTGAAGCTTATATTGGCTAAAGGGAACCCGCATTTTGTTTGTGATTCTCGTGTGCTTGTTAAGCCTTACAAGGAGAAGGGAAAAGTCCCTGACAAGTATAGGCCTATAACCTTTTCATCTTGAGAATTTTTCTGTTTAGTTTCTGTGCGTTGCTCATTGTTGGTTATGTTCTTAATTTAACGATTTCAGGAAGCATCAGCAGCAGCAACAGATTGAGAGGGAAGAGTATTCAGCTTGTCCAAGCCCATCTAGGATCAATTGTAGAGAGCCATTTGATCTCCATCCTGGTAAGAAGACGAGCAGAAGTGTGAATTTCTAATAAAAATTGCATCCCTTTTTAGTGAGGTAGAGTTTTGGTTTAATGTGCGCAGGAGGTAGAATGTTTTACAATACTCAAGAAATGCTGAGAAGGAAATTAGAGGAAGAGGCTGATTTACAGCAAGCTATTGAACTCCAAGAGAGAAGGCTATTGAATCTGCAACTTCTCGACTTAAAGAATCATCGTCAACATCGATATTTCCACGGTTTGTCAACTGGGTCCCCCCTTCCTTCACCAACTATCTTGCATAGTCCAAATAATCAAACTCTCTTTTTTCCGATCGATGGCATTGACAAAGAAGTTCAGCATGGTTAGTTAATCAGTTCATCAATCCTTAATTGTTATTAACTTGTTAATTTAGGTTCATCATAATTTTAAGAAAATGAAGGTAACATCTACCGTGTTGCTGCAGAAAATGATAGCAAACCTGATGCTGCAGCTGCGCAAAATGCGGTCGCAGATGCTGATCAGGAAGTGATTCCAGCTTGCAATCACAACGATGGCAATGGTAATAATAGCGATAAGGAGGACAAGTCCATCAGTGATGAAAGTGATCTTCATGAAAAGTAAGAAAGCACATTTATACTAAGATTCTGTTTAATTTCTGCTATATTCTACTTTATGTTTCTACTTTCCATTTTTTAGCACCTCTTTTATATTCTGTTCACTATTACTTTACCTGCTCCTAAATCCCCTTAACTTTATGCTGTGTCATTTGAGCAGTTTTGAGCATATTCTCCCGGACAATCTCTTTGGTTCTCCTAAGAAATCAGCTGGTGACAACCTCACTGTCTTCTCCACGGCTTCTGTGGAGGTTGATGACAATACCACAAGCCTTACTACATCTTCTCCTAACAGTAACCCTTTAGTACCCACCACCTCTCTCAACATGACCTCTATTAAATCATGTTTTCTCCAAATGCCCAGGTAACATAGCTAGAAATCACTTTAATGACCCCTATTGAAGGAGTTGAGCTTCATTATCTGTTTTTTCAGGTTGTCTTCTGGGCATGGAACCGTTGGCATATAGATGGCAAATGTGAGGATGGCCAGCAATGGGGAGATTGACTTTTTTTAGGGTGAGAGATCAGCAAAATTTGTGTAATTGGATATGATAGGCGCATTCAATCCCATTAAAGTTTTCAACTTGTCAAATTGGATTCCTTTTTAATGCTTGGACTTTCGTATCTTTTGCAGATAAATTGGAAGCATATACAGAAGTTAAAAAAGAAATCCTCTAGCTGCATAGCCAAAAAACTATACCCCTCAACAAAGAAAAAGATCTGTAGACAAGATCTCAGCAAGATCACCATTATCGTCAATGCATACTACTTACAATGAATACATTATAGCATACATAAAAGGACAGATGAACTATAACGGAGTGGGGTCTCTCTCTTTTCCTCACTGTTATGTACCCTCTCTGCGGGTATGTATGTGGGCTTGCAGAGTGCTGGACCACACAGCAATTGCATTGCAGAACACAATCATCTGTAATTCTAGTCCTTTATCTTTATTTTGTTTTACCCCCCTCCTTTTACGAGGTGGGAAAAAAATAGAAATGAAGTCTATATGGAAGAAAAATACCACGACCTCTGTCGCCATGTGTACAGAAATAGACCTGAAGAGGTTAAAAGGAACTGTAGCAGAAGTTTTAACTACTACATTGCAGACCTTGATAGGTAAAGAAACGCAGACACTAAGTGGTGGGCAAAAGCTGTGCTCTGGCGCTCTTCAACTTTTCTTGTCATTGTATCCGTCATCCATTGGAATAGGGAACAGGTAGAGCAGTAAAGTTTTATTTTTCAGGGAAGAAAAAGATAGTGAAGGGTAAATAAAAGATTGTTCTTTCATGTGAATAAAGTCTACTTTAGGGGACTCTTTTGTCTCATTAGTGGTCTTTTTTAGGTGGGCATGAATGGGTTAGGGCCACAGCCTCACATGGTGGTGGCCATTCACTTCTTTCCCTTTCAATCCTCTAACCTCTTACAGGTTATAAATTATTATCCTTTTTTGTTTTATAGGCTTGTCTTTTTCGTTTCTTTTATTTTTGCTGCCTTGCTGTCTTTTAGGTGCTGATGCCCTCGTGTATTTATTTATTTATTTATTTTTGCCTCTGTTGGTGGTTGTGATGATAAACTAGAGGATTAAGCATCGCCTGGATCTATTCGGTGCACACATTTTACATAGCAGTGTGCTTGCCCGCTATGTGAGGTTATTGTCCTCTTTCGAGCATCATGTGTTTACCGGACCGAGGAGGGCCACCGCGGGGAATTTTGGTGGTGGATAACTAAAATGTTGGTAGATTTCTGATAATGCTTTGCTCTGCACTAACCACTCATGGGGAGTTAGGATGTCAATTTCATGCACCCCTGTAGCTAGCTGCCTCGGAAGCGATTTGCAGGCTTAGCTGTCCCCGATTTTGTGCTTAAAATATAACTCAAGTGTGATGTCCACACGCTATTTTCCTTTTGCGTGGAGAGATTAGAGGCCTCAAAGTGACGAAGAGGAAATGTTAATTACACCACTGCTTTGTTTCTGATTATGGACGGGCTTCTTGCTGTCTTATCCATGGAGTTACTAACGAGTGGTCGGTGACCAGGGGTATGTGACGTCTCTCATTTTCAGGTCTGGGGTTTTGGTGTTGTCAATTCTAACATGGGATGTCTGAAAGTGATTTTGTCTTTGATATTATTGCCAAAGGGTATTATTTAGCATTCGCGGTATTAAGGATAGTATTTTTTTTTATTTTTTTGTCGTTGGTATTAAAAATAATTTTATAATAAATTTTATTATTATATATTTTTTGAACTAAAAACACTATAATCCTCACAATTTTTTTTTATTATTTTGAAGTAAGAGGGGGTGTTTTTTATTAAAAATATATGTATATTAAAATAATATTTTTTATGTATAAATAATTTTTAAAAAACTATTATATGAAAATGGTGAAAGAAATAATTTAAAATTTCAAAAAATAACAAAAGAACGAGTGAACTCCAACGCGATACATAGAATCCCGAGAAATACAGCTCGTTCAGTGTGCCTTGTGAATGTGTAAGAAACCAACCAGTCAGTGATTTCTGCAGCAGAAAAAAGATACTTCAAATGCTTTGGAGGTTGGAGGTTTTGCATAAAATAAAAGTAAAATGATGCTTGCTTGTTTGGGCTGTCTTGGTAAAACTGTTTCTTCATTAGCAATACAGTATCTTCCCTCGAGTGAAAATCGACCATGACCCACCTTGTCTCTTCACCAACTCGGATGCAGAAGACCTTCGGAAATAAGTGTACTTCATGATGTAATGCTGCAAGCTTGAACTAAAAGTTGCAGTAACAGAGGCCACTTTTAGCTCTGCAGAAGCAAAAATGCAGTAAGTAGAAGCGACTCCCCCCGCCCCAATCAACCTGGCTTTCATGCTAGAGGAATAAGAGCAGCGTTCCCGCTAGGATAAAAAAAATAAAATATTTAGTAAATGATATTTGCAACATATTAAAGAAATGAAAGCGATGGAAGTGGCGTTACTGGCAAGAATAATGGCTTATACCTTCTTAATTAAGCCACGATGCCTTCTTTTTCAATTTGAAGGCCTTCATCAATTATTAAAGTGCTCCTTTTACCTGGTTCAAAAGGTTAGGCTGAGTGAATATTAATTTTAAAAACAAAACTAAAAAGAAGAGCCCCTAATATAATAATATTTACTATAATGATTTTTTTAGTATTTTTTTAATTTTTAATTTTAAGTTTTATAACTTGATATTAGATTTAGATTTATTAAAAATTGAGTTTTTTAATTTTTTTAATTTTTTTTTAGTAATTCTATTATTTAATATTGGATTAAAATTTTATAATTTATTTTAGTTTATTTTTTATTAAGTTATTCTTAGCTCATTATTTAAATTATAGGTTTGATGGGTTAATTCTTATATTTTTATATTTTATTTTTTAATATTTAATTAATTAAAAATTAAGTTTATAATTTATTTTATTTTATTTTATTTTAAATTAAATTATTCTAATCTTATATTCCAGATAATAAGTCCATCAAATTTATTAGTAGGATAATTTTTTGGATCATTTCTTTAGTTATTTTTTAAACGAGGATTCCATCAAATGGGTTTCAAAACCCTTTTAAATAACTAAATTAAAAAAAAAGAAGGTTTTAGCTTAAACTCGATATTCTTCTAAAGAACTTTATGCCATTTCAAAACTTCATGGACGATGTTAATTATCAAGGTGTTTCATCTTCAAACCGTTATGCAATAATGATGTTTTGAAGTGGCGGAGGCAAATTTGTTGTGGTGGTAATCATTGTATAAAATCATCTCTGTAATGATATCAGTGTGTTCGGTAGGTTCGTCAAGTGGATAGAAAAACATAACGTTACATCATTTCGTTGATTGAGCCACTTTTGTAGTTTCTGGTTCCCATCCTTTTCATGTGTGCCTTTTTTCCTTTTCTTGCTGTTTTACACATGATATATTGTTGTAATCCAGACATTAAATTCATCGAAGACCACCAGCGATTCATTAGCCAGCCCATTGAGCTCGAGCTCACCTTGCATGCCAAGTAGGCAGTTGAGATTTCCAACCTAATCCTCTGAATTCCTCGGGAAAAATCAGAAAAGGGGCCCGGTGACACAGTGAAAGAGAGGCCGGCGGGAAAGATATGCTTTGACCCGAAATTTGGGCGAGGGCTTCTGATGTGCCTGTAATTAAGGGGTACGCAATCAACGAACCTAGACCCTCAGACCCACCTGCTTCGATGCACTGAGATTCATCAAATGGTTGTTATTATGGCAGCAAAAGCAATCAAGCGCTCATTAATGGCACACCAACAGCACTGCGGCAAATTATACATGTATTGCTATTTTTTGATGGGTAAATCTGAGTGTAAAATCTCAAGAAAGATTCCATCACTGCAGCTAGAGTACAGAGTAGGAGGGAGATTAGTCAGCACAGAACGTGCACTGTTCGGCAAGCTAGAAAGGGCAGTGAGCCGGTGAGGAGGGAGTGGCGACTCAAGTGAGCGCATCACACACTCGCTCCCTTTCTCTCAGTTGTAGACCACTGACAGCTTGACTCCTCTGCATTCCATGCCACCCCCAGTTGACTGAGTCCAACAACTCAACTCACTACCTCCATGGATTAATGAGACCAATCTCCTTACATTTAAAATATATATAAAAAACTAATCCTTTAATCACTTTTATGGAATATTTTTAACATGTTTTAGTGAAATTATGACATTAGAAAGCTATCTAACCAAATATATATTTGATGATTCTAACCCATCACTATACTATCACTGATGTTATTTCCTGCTTAATTTAAAAATGTTATTTTAGACATTGCAGCTCGAGTGAGGCACTCTAGCCCTAGACAGGGACTGGAGAGTGTTATCAAAGAAAGAGGGCTACTAGCAATCTTCTCGTTTTTTGTCTTCGCTATAGTTAAGCCACACGTGCCAATCTTGTCAAATATTTATTACACATGGCGTTGCTTTTGGATTTTATTCTTCGAACTCGTGAGTGCTGTAAAATTGACAAGGTAAAAGGACCTCTTTCTGATGAATTTGGCTATTTCTTTTTCTTTTTCTTTTATATTTCTTGAGTCGTTCTCTTCTCTGTCCCTTGTCCTCGGCCCTTTTTCTTCGATATAACCAGGCAGTCACCCTCCTCTCTGTTTTTTTTCTGCCTTTATGAAGTTGAAGTGCACCATTAAATTTGAACCTTCATAAGACTCGACCTCTGAATTTAAATCGCCACGATTGCGAAAGCTGATCGTTTTGTCCTTTCCTCTTATGAGTTTACTTGCATGAAGATTTTGCCCTTTTTTACTGTTCCACGTAATAATTCCCATGTCAAAATTCCATATATAAGGTGTCATGCTGAGAAAGTCTCGATCGCCATTAAACAATAATTTTGCTTCTGTGTTCTTTTCTTTTTATTTTTGTTAACGTAACTTTGACGATGGTTTGTTTGAGATGTAGGGCAACAGATTCTGTATCTTCATGGGAATTGGGAAGTCATTGCTTGAGAAGTAAAAAAAAAAAAAGGACCGGCAAACTTGAGGAGTTGCTTGCAGATTGAGAGGAGAGACGAAGGGGATGGGACTGATGGCGAATGGGCACATCGAACAAGGAGAAAGAATATTATGCTGCATTGATGCTTTGTTAGTACTGTACAATAAAATAAAACCCTCCTTGGATGTTCTGTACGTGAGGGAAAAAATCAGCTTTTAAACATGAAAAAAAAAAAAACATTTGAGGCTATACATTAAGAATAATTGGGGCAATGAAATCTAGCTCCCCGAAAATAAAGAGATTAAACCAAAATTCAATATAGTTTTGATGTTTTTTGGAAACAAATAGTCTTTATGTTGTTTTATTAAGGATAAACAGTATTCTACCTCATGGTAAACTAATCACGTGTTTTACCTTAACTTTTCAATCGAATCTTGATTTTTAACTTCAGACATCATCGAGTTAAAAATAAAATACAATATACATAGTCAAAGAAGATCATCAAAACATGAAGTGTTTTTTAAAAGTATTTTGGTTTCATAGATTCTCGGATTGATATTTTTTTAATATTCTTTAATTTTAATGTTCCAATGTTAATAATAAAAAAATATTTTATATAATTTTAAGTAAAATATTTAAAACCTCATGCATCATAATCTCAAATATATATCAGGATAGCGTTTAGTTTCTATCTTGTAATTGAAGCGATAGAAAAAGATAATAAAGATAAAAATGTGTTTTGTGAAAGGAATAAAAATAAATATATAAAAATATTTTTATAGTAATTTTTTATAAATTAGAGGTACATAAATAACTTGTCTTCAAATATAATATTTGTTGTTTTTTTACCCTTAAATTATCATTATGAAAAACTCTCAATTCCATAGTTATTTAATAAGAATATTTAAAAATAAAAATAGTTATTATTATAGTTTTAAAATTCAATTAAAAAATTAATCAAAAACAAAATTTGAGTCACTAGTTAATATCCTAGTCACATATTAAGTTGACGAGAGTTAACATGAAAATAAATATGGTTATAATTATAATTTAAAAATCTAAAGTGGAGATTGACCTAAGACAAGACTCAGGTCAAGAATATGATTGGTAGTTGATTTAAATTAATATAAAAATAAAAATAATTATCATCATAATTTTTAAAATTAATTTGGGGATTAACTAGGGGCATGGTCTCAAGAGTTGATCGTCGACCTGAGTAGATGTAAAGATAAAAATAATAATTATTATAATTTTAAAAATTAATTTTAAAATCAACCCAAGACAAGACTCGAGTCATAAATAGGATCGATTCTCAACTCGAGTTAATATAAAATCCGGGTTATAAGTAGGGTGGATCCTTGACTCAAATAAATAAAAAAATAAAAATAATTATTATTATAATTTTAAAATCTGATTCAATAATTGATCTTGAATAAAACTTGAATCACATATGCTATGAAGTTAAGCATTAATTAACCATAGTTGGCATAAAACAAAACAAGATACATGTAAATATTTAATTATTATTTTTAAATATATAAATTTAATAATAATATGTATTAATAATAAAATAATTTTTTTATATTTTACCTTGTATTCTCCATATAACCTAATAACATGAAAAAAAAGGGTCACTTTATCATATATTTTATTATCGGACATAATTTTATTGATTTTTTTTTCTGTTTTTTCTTCCCTTTCTCAATTGTTTTCATCTCATCTATCCCAGTACAATAACTAATACACGAAAAGTGACAAGACAGGAATCCTTTCAATAACTAGACATGCATTACCGGAGAAAATAAAATTTCTGATCATAGCATGACCACCACGAACCATTCAATTGCCAGTGTTTTTACAACCTTCCCTTCGGCCTGGCTAGGTATTTTCCTCCAAAATTATCATGGCCATATATATTTGGATTGTGCTTTTATTTATTTATTTAAATACAAATAGCATGTTGATTCCTGTCAGCAAAAATGCAACTCGGGATTTCAAGGTTTTCTAACGAAAAAAAAAATGTTCATTTATCTTTTTCTACTGTGTTTTCTTCAAACCTTCTACATGAAGATAACTGCATTGTCCATGATCACATGATGTATTATTGATAAACACAAATCACACACAATTGAGCCAGCAAGAGAGGGAGGAGGATCATCTTATCTAACAGGTATGGCTAAGATGATCCACATTTCTAATCGTACTCCTCATGCAAATCTTCTCCCTCTTCTTTTTTTTGGATTCTAGGGCCAATGGTGAGAGTGCCAGATCGATCACGGACGAACACTTCATCTAGAAATCATGTCGTGGATGACAACACCGGTACTGCCTGAATTGATCACTCTAGTCATGTTCCTATCTATCATGTGATTTCAAGCCACAAGAGCAAGAGAAGTTGCTTTGAATGATGTGTCGAACTCTTGAAATGGAAGGGCAAGCTGCGTGCTTCAGAACATGTACGTGTCCATGTAAGTTACAGAGGAAAGCATTTTGTTAATGCATCCTAGGTGTTTTTGAAGATAATTTTAAAACTTGAATTTATTTAAATTATATTTATTTCATTTTTAATATCAGTACATGAATATTTAAATACATATATGAAAATTTTAATTTAATATTTTTAGATAAAAATAATTTAAAAATCAGTACCAACCATGAAAAAAAAAAACTCTCTGAGGCGGGAGCTTGAAAATGACATGCAATTCTATCAATCACGACTTGGCAATTATATTAAATTAAATTTTGTCATTGCAATTACTTTGTTGATATCCAAATGCATTATATTAAATTAAATTGAATTTTGTTTAATTTCATTTATTTGCATCATGTTAATAAATTATGGTTTATCCGTGCATACCTCAACAGCTCGAGGAAAGTCTAAGGAGGTGAAATTTTAAAAATTATTTTATATTATTCTTTAAACATCTATTTAAGTGAGATTCCATTGACTTTAAAATTTACATATGTATATTATTATACTGTATCTAATTTGATTAATTTAATTACTTAGAGTGATATCATGTTAAATAATTCGTTCTAATCTAACATTTTTAATTATCAAATAAACTTTCTGTTATTTTACAGCATGTTTGATTTATACGCAGCAACCTTAGATTTTTAAATCAATTGAAATGGTATTAGTGAATCAACCAGTGTGACGATTACCGACGCTCAAATTGCATATGTATTTATCATTCCAAGTTTAGCAACTGCAAGGACACGTGTCATGGAAAATTATGTCTAGTATTCGGAAATTCATGTTTTTTTTATATATTTTTATTTTACAGCATTTTTTATATATATATTTTCATCACCTTATTATATTTTTATTATTTTTATCAAGTTTAGAGGGCACTTTCATAATTGAGTAGGTTTAAATATTATTAAAAACAGGTTATTCACTCATGTATTGCACTTCTTTTTAATGACTTGAAGTCGTTCTATTTGAACGGCCGTGAGAGGTGGTTTAGTGGTTAAATAGTAGTTTTTAGAGTGGTGTTTAAATTGTCTCGATGGAGTATGTAATATACAAACTTTTAGTTTAACATTAGCGATCTTTTTTTTCCCTTTATTTTTTATCTTATTTTCTTGATTTTCAAGCATAAAATTTCAAACTTTCAATGTAACTCTTTAATTTATTATCCCTTTAGATTTAGTACTTATTTTTATTAATATTTATTTTATTTTATTTATAAAATTGCTTTTTTTACTTCCAATATTCTTCAATTTTTTTATTTCAGATTTAATTCTCATTTTCTCAATTATTATTTATTTTATTTTGAATCCTTCAAATATAAAAAACTAGCATAAAAAACCCAATAAAAATGTACCGATATTGAGGGTTTTTTGAAGGGAGAAAATAGTAGAATGTTTTTTTTTTTTAAAAGTTAACTATAACTTTAATTTTGATAGTTTAATAAAATTAATTAATTATTTTTACATTCTAAAAATTATATATTTAATCCCTGTATTTAAAACATAGTTACGCGGTTAAGTTTATGTTTGTTTTCAGACTATTACATGTACCAAAAACAAAACATAAAAAAGAGGTAAACGGGACGGCATATATATTTTGATGGGAAAATAAGTTATTTTTGGAACAGAAAATTAATTTTAATTTCTACCACACCGCTCGGAGAAATTAACTAGTTTTAATCAGATACAGACACAAAGTCACAATTAACTCTCTAAATTATGTTTTTCTTTTTATTATTGTTGTTATTTCACCATGCAACAAAATCTGCTTCTCCTACAGGTCCCGTCGTTTTTTTTTCCCGGTGTCTAGATGAGTATACCAGATACCGCCGAGAAACAGCATACTCTCTCTCTCTCTCTGTACATGTATGTGTTCATGTATGTCGTCGTGTCCATGATGAGGTCAGGCCTGGGATAGAGCTGATCTGGTGTAGATGCAGCTCTTTACAAAACAAATTCTACGACCTCTACAAGAAATCCTAAGCTAAAAAGGATTCTTCTCTCTGTTGTCCAAACAAATCCATTAAGGATGGGGACGAAGAAACAGGTAAAACTGGATTATCCAGCAAAATTGTTGTTTTTTCGATTATCCACGGTTGTTTCGGTTCTAAATTACTCTCAGTACATATCAGTTCGATTTGTTTTCGATTTGAAATCTCGAAAGCTATTGAAAACCAACCAGCCCAACACTGTAGACATCTAGTTACCAACAAGTTCACTCTAATCCTTTTCCAAGTAATGGTTTGTTTTTGTGTTTGAATGCATTACGAGTAGTTAAGGACATTATTTTTTAAAAAATTAATTTTTTTATATGTATTAATATTAAAAATAATTTTTTAATAATAATAATAATAAATTATTATTTTAATGTATTTTTAAATAGAAAATAATTTAAAAAGCAATTATTATCGTGTTCTTAAATTCTTTCTAAAAACAAGTAAGTTGGAGTTGAAAATACATTAAATTAATAATTTTTTTAATATTTTTAAATAGTTTTGATAGATTAATCTCATAAATAATAAAAAATATATTTTTTAAATATCTACACTGTATTACCATGTTTTTTTTAATAATATAAGTTTCTATACTATTAACTTTATTTCATTATTACGTGAAATTATTGTATAAATGTGATTATTTTTAGCAGAAAAATCCAAGTTTTAATCAAACAATGATTATGTTGAGAAAAACTCGATAATAGTTAAAAAAAAAAATTTGATTGATGTGGGGTATTCGGGTTAGCTTACGCGTATCACGACTAATTCTCACAACCTACTGAATACTCTGCAAACCTAGTAGGCATGTAAAGTACTGCGTGGGTGATAGACGTGCACATCAGGGCTTAAACACAGGTATAGTAAAAAAAATAAACTCCTTCCACCATTAAATCAAAACACAGATAATAGTTAATTTTTTTTTCTATTTCCAGTGTGGTGACCATTAAAAGACCATGGGTGTTTCTTTTTTTGCTCGGAATACCATTGAAGTTTTAATTTTTGATTTTCTTTGCATACCCCTTTTTTCTCTGTGAGTTTCGAGAGTATCCCGTTCATGGTTTCGAGATCTGTATTCTTGAGCTGGAAGGTTTGAATGGCAAACTCTGCAATCAGCTGTTACAATCAATAAATTTTTAAATCATTTATCTAGAAAAATGAAAATTCTTTTTATTGAATGTTCATGATGATTTTTTCAACAAAATTTTTTATTAATAAAAAAATAATTTCACCATTTTTGTTTTATAAAATATAAAAATAAATAACTGACTATAAATCTTTTGATAGTATGAATTTTTCTTTCTCAATGATTTCGCATATCTAAATAATTAGTTAGATTATTTTATAGAAGATGGTAAATATCTTCTTTTTATAAAGCAAATCGATTTGAATTAAATTAACCAGGTAAATGAATTTTTTGCAAATTTTTTCGTGCTACCTTTTTAGATTTTGTGAATGTTCATCAACATCTCCATGCATTACTCTGTCCAAAAACAACAAATCTTAAATTAACATTTTCTTGCCCCTTTCTCGTGAAAAAACTATTTTCCATCTTTACTCGATATTTCATTTTTTTAATGCGCCATAATGTTGCGATTCAGATTTCAAAAAACCATCATTTATTTATCTATAGAATCGAATAAACTTACAGTGAGTATTTTATTTAATACTTCAAAACGTAGTCGTCAATCTATTTTTACCACCTTAGAGAACACAACAAGGTTCTTATTGCTTGAAAGCCTGTCTTGAATATCTCAATCAGAAACCGGGCTGACATTTTTTGAGGCGCATCCCCGTTAAAAAATTATTTTAATTTAATAATTTAAATTATTAAATGAAATTTAAAATATAATTTAAAATATATTTTAACACATTTTTTTAAATAATTTATTTTAAATTTAAAATTTGCACAAATATATATTATTTTGTACTTAATTTTTATCAAATAAATAAAAATATTAAGATTTAAACTTGTAATCACTTGATCATATTAAAAAATTATTTCAATTCAATAATATAAATTATTAAATAATATCTCATAATATAATTTATATTATTTTTTATTAGTTTTGATTATCTTATCAAGACTAGAACAGGGAAAAAATCAAAATTTTATTGGTTTTCATAGTAATTAAGTTGCCTTCTTTTTTTCTTGAATATCCTTTATTTATAATCCGAACTTCTGATTTTATCTACCAAGCGTGCAATTAAAACCGTGTTTAAAAATGATAATTCATAAATTAAAAAAAAAAACAATCAACTTTCATTGAAGGACTAATTTATGATTTTTAAAAATAGACAGACTAGCTTACTAGATCATGGGAAACACAGAGACTAAATTGTATATATGTTCATGGCTAAATAATTATAGACGATAGCATAAAACAGCGGCGGGTTCTATGTAATATTGTAAGCATTTCTAATTTTATTTCTAGATGGATTATAACTTTCATCCTGGCCGTCAACAATTTTTTTCACAATTCGTTTGTTTTGAGTGCATGCTAATCTATTTTAAACGTCTGGAAATGCTGTAAACTTTGAAAATTATTTTTTATGGTTGACATCTTGTTTGTATTTTACTATTTAAAGCTAATTCATGTCTTAGAATTAAATTGGAAATTACCAGTCTTGAAATATTAATGCAAATTACTTTTTTATATTACATACATAGGATCCCAAAATGGAATGTTCTGGTACCATAACCTATCATTCCATGTAAAAAAAAACTGTATTTAAAACAGTATTATTACAATTAATTAGTACAAGAAATCAATTTAATGATTTATCGATTTAAAATACATCTCTAGTTAAGAGTATCTTTAATACTGTGTTTTAAAAATATTTTTAAAATTTAAATTAATATATTTTTTAATATTTTTAAATCATTTTGATATACTAATTTTAAAAATAATTTTTTTAAATAAAAAATACTTTAAAAAATACCCACCCTAGACAGACATCAAATCCACGTGGAACTAAGTATAATTTTATTCAACTTAATCAACGTAGAAGGTTAATACATGATATGATATAATCAAAGTTCAGTAAGATATATTTGATTTAAAAAAAAAAAGAAAATTAAAGTTGTTATTTTTTTAGAAAAAAAACCCTAAAGTAAAAAGTTGATTTGAGCTGGCGTAGCTATCTCGGAATGCGAATCTTGGACAGGGTTTTGTAACTATCATCAGAAATTGAATTTGACAATTATGCTCCAAAGCTGGGTGGGCATGCCTGGACAGCGGCCCGGAGGTCAAAAAAATACAAAGTCACCGCCTTGACGCGGTTGGTTTTAGACTGGATAGGTTCACGATAAGTGACAGGTGTGGATGAAATTGACATCGGTTTGTTCATAAAATAACGTAACAATAAAATATTTTTTTTAGAATGCACTGTTCCGTGAAAATAGACGTTGATGGTTTATTCCATGCCTGATATTTAAAAATATAATATCAGTGCACGTAATTCATTAAATTATTGTTAGTATTATACTTGAAAGCTGTATAAAATTGAATGGTATTTTAAATATTTGATTTACAGTGATTTTAATGAGAATTCAAGTTTTTTTTTTGACAAAAAAATTATCGAAGAGCAACCTAATAAGAGTCAAGGTGTTTGAGTCTTGAAGGGTGAGCTGGCATGTATAAATAAGCTCAAGCGCGTGTGGCACGCCATGATCACTTCCTCCAGTGTTTTTTTTTTTTTTTTACTGTTCAATGAACGAATAACAAGTCGTTTGTTTTTTATTTATTTAAACAAGATAAACGACATGTTACCTGTATTTGTAGATGATTCTCTGTTGAGAAGCTGAGATTTAGTGACCGGAAAGTCAATGGCGAGTTTTCTAACCGTTAAACTTATTTTTTAATATTTTCACATAAAAAATATTTTAATAGCCTTCCCAAAAAATTAAAATTAAACCATATAAAAAAATTTACATCTCAAAACATTAATAAGGAAAAAAACTATAATTTATCTTTCTAAATTTTAATTATAAAAAACTATTACAATGCTAAAATTATTAAATCACATTGCAAAGTTGTTCGGGGTTATGGTTAGAGTATGATTTTGAAAAAAATCAATTTTTTTATATTTTTAAATTATTTTAAAATATTGATGTTAAAAAATAATTTTTTAAATAAAAAATATTTAAATATATTTTAAAATAAAAAAATACATTTTAAAAATATATGATACTCTCAAACACTTCTATGAAATTTCAACGCATAAAATATTAACAACATAAATTTAAGTTCATCCATGATATAAAAAAATAAATTAAAAAAAAAGAAAAAATAGCTTTTATAAATAAAATATATGGCCTTCCATCCCAACTTTAATTCCTACTATATTTTTAAAAACACTCGAAAACTAAAAAGAATAAAATTTAATCATCAAACTAAAAAATAAAAAACGATATTCTTATATTTATATTCATACTGTATAATCACTGGAGAATGCTGTCAATAATAAATCTAGACAAATGCACAGTAATAAAGAGTAAAAAGAAAAATAATAATATTATTTTGGTTGCATAGTATACTGTATAATATAATGATTAAGGTTCCTATATTTTTATCCGAGCACGTGGTCCCGAAAAGGCTCCAAGGCCGATTCCCTAATCTAATAACGACAATAATGGAGGAGCATTAGATGGAAGGACTCAAAATGAGAAAGAGATCTTTACAGAATAAACAATACAGGAAAAAGAGAGAGATTTTCACTCTCCAAGTCCAAGCCCGCTTCTTTCACTTCAAAACCCTATCTCAAGATCTCCCTGTTTTATTCTCTGGGCTATTTAAGCAAACAGAGAAAAAACAAAACAAAAAAAAAATAAAAAAACACAAAAACCTCACAAACCAAAACTTCCACACGCACGTCCCTCTGCTTTTTATGTCTTTCTTGAAGTTATTGTAAACCACCAACACCAACCAGGAAAAAAACCCTAAAAAAACCACCATGGATACTCATGAGATAACTAACATTCTGTTAACTAAACTCAAGAGTTTAGATCCAGTAAACGCTGCTAGAATTATGGGTTTTATTCTCATACAAGTCCCTTCTGAAAAAGATTTGTTACGTTTAGCCTTTGGCCCTGAAACCCTTTTGCAAAATGTAGTCTTTAAGGCCAAAATCCACTTTGGACTCTCTACAAACACGTTTTCTACACCTTCCACACCATCTTCTCCGTTGCCTCTCAATCCCATAGCAAGGCCTTGTAATAACACCAATCCCTTTTCACAATCCTCTCCAAGAGTCACAAATAATGATTCTTTCCTTGATTTTGGAAAAAACGCGCCTCCAAATCCCTGGCCTGCTCATGGGTTGCCAAATAATAGTGACACAAACACTTCAATTAGCCCAAAGTCCAGTCCTTTTTTGTCCTATGATAATATACGTTTTGGGTCTGTTTTAGTGCCACCATTCTCGAGGAATGGTAGCAATGACGGTGGTGATTGCAGTAATAATAGTGTTGACTTCCCTGATGAGTATCAATTAGATGATTATCTTTCGTTTCTTGATGACCCCTCTTCAAAAAATGAGGGCTTTATGGACCAAAGAGCTCAATTGGGTGGTTATCCGGTTGATAATGGAGATAGCCATTTGCATAGAAGGAGATTTTCAGAGAGTGATGCGTGTTTTGGCGCTGAAGATGGGGGGTTTGGTCTTGGGTATAAGCCTTGTCTGTATTTTGCTAGAGGTTTTTGCAAGAATGGAGAAAGTTGCAAGTTTGTTCATGGTGGTGAAAATATGGCTGAGGTTAATGGTGGTGGTGTTCTTGTGGGTTCACCAAGGGAAATGGAGGAACTTTATTTGCAGCAGCAAGAGGAGTTGATGAGAATGAAGGCTGCACAGCAACAGCAGCAGCAAAGGCTGGCTTATAACAAGTACATGAATTTTCTGTTGCAGCAACAGAATAAAACCGATAGGTATATTAAAGATTACTAATTTTGCTTTTAGCATGCTGTATGCTCGTATAACGTGTCATATTTTCGATTTCAATCAGTTCTACTGGTGGAATTTTGGTCTTAATTTGGTGTACCTGTTAATCTCGGGACATGATTGCTCACCTGAGCAATCCCTTATTTACATACAAGATGAGACCAAGGGTACGCAATAGGTTAAGTGTTTCCATCTTTCATTTTGCTTTTATTGTTATTTTTTGGCTGGTCAAAGAAAGAACGAGTCTTTTTTTTTTGAGGGAGGTAGAGAAAAAATAGTCATAGCGAGGATATATAGATAGGAAAAAGATTAGAGAGAAATTCATCTTTTTAATTGAGCTAGTTTTGGTTTTCTTTTTCTTGTCTGGATGCTGTTCTAGTCTAATTAGATGATTTGATGGAACTCATTATGCATATGTTTCTCCGTTTAACAAAAAGCACTTTTTTCTTATGAATTTGACTCGTTACTGGAGTTTTACTTCGGGATTGGGTAATGATGCGATTTGTGGATGTCTGGTACTTGCAGATTGGGGGCAGCAGCAGCTATGATGGGTGACGAATTTTACAATTTCAGTCGGCTCCGTGGTGGAAGGAATGACTTTTTTGCAATGGGAATGGCTGAAAAGGCAAATTCAGCATCCAGACAGATATACTTGACATTCCCGGCTGACAGCTCTTTCAAAGATGAAGATGTTTCGAATTATTTCTGGTAAATAATCACTTTTCACTTGCCCTTCTCAAGGAATCCAGTTTGGTTATTATTGTTGTTTACTTCTACAAGTAGTAACTAGAGGTTAAGCGCTAGGAACTGATTAGATTGCCTGCAAAAAGATGAAAACATGTTTATACCAACGAAACTTAAGTATAATTTGTGAATTGTAAATGGTGGAAATTCCAATTGTTAAAAGTTAAGAATACTGGCAAACTTTACGTTGCCACTTGTCACAAATTTTTTCTTGGTTCAAGGGACGGCTTTTGTGATCAGTGCATTCCTCTGACTGATGATAGGGAGTAAACAATAATATATTGCTTGAAGACTGTATGCCAGTGTGTATTTTTAGTTCTTCTCTGGAGGTGGAAGGAAACAATAGATGAGGAAAGATAACAATAATATATTTCTACCATTTCTGGCTAAAGATGGACTAGCATCTGATATTCATTCCCATCTGAAAAAACAAACAAACAAATGAAAAGCTGTTTGTCTATTTGAAGATGGAAGGGAAAATATATTGGTAAGCTGTGGAGGTGAGGGTTCGTAGACCATGTGCCAGTGTGTTCGGAGTTGGAAGAGATATGATCTAGAATTCCGAGTCTCTTGATGCATCTTGATAAATCAAAGATTGAAAATAGTGATTGCTAGTTGTATTTAGTCTGATATAGAGCTCTATTCTCTAGAAATTTTTGAAACATGATTTTGGAAGAGGCAAAAAATTGTGACATATCTTGCTTTATTTCTTGGTTGCTGCGGTCACTGTTGAGTATTGTATTTACAATGATTGCTTTATTTTTGTAGTTCTTTTGGACCAGTTCAAGATGTTAGGATTCCATACCAGCAGAAGCGGATGTTTGGATTTGTTACATTTGTCCACCCAGAGACTGTGAAGGAAATATTGGCAAAGGGAAATCCTCATTATATCTGTGAGTCACGTGTGCTTGTCAAGCCATACAAAGAGAAAGGAAAAGTAGCAAACAAGTATGGTATCTTTTCTCCGTTGATGTTTCCTTTTGTCTCTTATGTCTGGCATTAATGGTTTACTTGCCAATGAAACAACAGGATGCAACAGTTACTGGAGAGGGGGAATTTTTCACCTACTTCAAGCCCTTCAGGTTTTGATCCTAGAGAGCTACGTGATCTTCACCTTGGTAAGTAAAAAATAAGCAAACAAGCATAAAGTTTTGCTGTTTTTTGAAAATATTTATTTGTTTTGGACTTTTTTTTCCCCACTTTTAAATCATACTTGTTTCTTTAATTATCTTTATTTAATCTCACTTCCTTCTACAGGAGCAAGAATGCTTTACAATACACCTGAAATTATGCTGAGAAGGAAATTGGAGGAGCAGGCAGAGCTGCAGCAAGCTATTGAACTCCAGGGAAGAAGGTTAATTAATCTGCAACTTCCAGACTTGAGGGGAGATTATGTACATCGTCACCAGCGTAGTCTGTCTGTTGGTGCTCCCATTTCCATGCACGCTCATCATACTCCCATCAATCAAACTGACATTCTTACCTCCAATGGCAAGAACGAGATCACATTAGAAGGTTAGCATTTGAAACATATTATGTCAATGATGGAGAAGCTTTCCCACTACTTACGTAACTTTCTTTTGGCAGACAAAGGGAATTTATCAGGTGCCACTAAATCTACTTATATTGCTGCCATTGAACAGAATCTTCAGGATGAAGTGAGTGCAGCTTACATTCAGAACAATGACAATGTTAATTGCAAGGTGGAGAGCTTCACTGAAAGGTATCGAATTGCAGACTCAGGAAGGTTATCTTATATCAAAATGCCACTTTTGATTGTTCTTTTTTGTATCAAACTTCTTTAGATCTTAATTCCCCCCCTCACTTCTCGTCATATTTCCTCATTTTCTGGTTTGTATTCTGTAGCCGTGGAAGCAACGTAGAACCCGATAACCTCACAAAGTCATCTGAGAATCAGCACCCTGATTTGTGCCCTTATGCCAAAGCTAAAGAAAGCAATGAGTTATATGTCTCGTCATGGTCTGAAATTGATGCATCAGTGCCCTCCACTTCTACCAGTGACGAGGCTTCTCATTGAGTTCCAATGCCAAGGTGCTATCTGCTTGCTATAATTTGACTCAATTGCAAGCGAATGTTATCTCTAATGGACAGCCTGTTTTCTGATTGGTTTTATTTTGGGATATGTAGCTAATGTTTTGGAGGTAATAAAGGTTAGTGTGGTCAAAGAGACCAACTTTACTAGGGTAAGCCACTATTCCTTCATTTGAGCTCTGTGGTTATCATCTGTTCAAATGATTTCTTTACGATGCTGAGTTGTTTGTTTGTCCATGCAGAAAAATGGAGAAGCACATAGAAGGAACTGTAGATGTATAGCCTATATGATACCTGCACTTAATGGTAGAATCGCAGAGATTACCTCAGCTAGATAGCCATCCTTGTCACCAATACGATACTTACTAACAGCAACTGCATATTACATACGTAGTGGACAGACAAACTAGTTTTAGTAGGGTTTTCTCTTTGCTACTTGCCCTTTTGTAGGTCATGTGCAGGACCACAGACTATATAGCTGGACTTTAAATATCATGCCTCTTTGTTATAATGACAATTATACATGTTTACAATCGTTTACCATCCTTGTCTTGTGATTGTTGAAGACTAAAATTCAATGCTCTGCTACCATGCGTCCAAGTTGAGTATGATATACTAATAATGTTTGCTACTTGGCTCTTGTTAATCAAAGTTTAGAACTTTCATCCGCGTTGGAATCATCGAAGTAAAAACGAAGCTTGAAAGATGTGATTTTGGAATTTGGTTTTGTCATTCAGAATATCAAGGCACGCTTTCAGGGGACGTATTTTTTGTCTCATTTTATTTCTTTAGGTCCGCATGTGGGGATAGGCCACTCTTGTCACATGGGTGCTGACAATGGATAAAGATGCCTCAGGGTATCCCGCGCATTTCCTTATCAGCTTTGTCGAAAGTGTTTGTCTTTTTTTATCGTGGTTTCTTAATATTAGATCCCTACTGCTCTGGAAGTGTTATGTAGAATACAGTATTTCTGCATGTGCTCCTGGCTCTCCCTTGTCATCAGATTTTTTCATCACCTCCACATTTTTGAGTTCCATGAAGTCCCAGCATTGTTCCCCCATGAAAAATCTACCTGAATATGTGATAAATGATGCATGTAGAGGATGTCAGAATTAGCGGCCCGAGGGGTTGTTTATCATTGACACGATTTCTTTATCATTTACGATGTATCCATGGATCAAGGTTGACCATGGTGGCTGCTCTGAGCAAATTATTTAACCTGAGAATTTGCAATTAGTTTAGCTTTGCGAGCAAGGTGTCGAGCTAATTAATTTTCCATGATTTTTATTGTCTCCATCAGGCTAGCCCCAAGACTTTTCCCCTCATAGGATCATATTTGGATTGTGTTAGCACTAGTTTTTTTTCTCCAACGTGCGCAGAGAAGACTATGGACCACCGTAGTTGACTGGTCGGTATCAATTTCATGATTTATACGGATATCTTGTCCTTTAGTCTTCAGATGGCTTTGACTGTCCTTGCCTGTGTGTGTTTCTGATGTGAACATGTCCTTTCTGTGTAATTTAGTTGCCCACTTCTGGTACAATTACATCACTCCATTAAAATATCAGGTTTTCTTTTTGATTGTCAATGAGGTTAGTTTACAGGGATTTTCCAACCGTTCAGGTTCTCTTGCTAACCTTGTTTTCGTCTTGGCTGCATGGTCACCTGCCTTTCATTGCCATGAAAGAAAAGAAATGCCATCGCTCTATCTACTTTGACAACTTTCTCCATACGTTTAAGAAACTGAATCATCTAACGCTACGTCCCTCATCTCCCAAAACAAGAAGAATGTCTCTAAACATTGCTGGATGATACCCTCTTAACATCAACTAGAATAGAAGGACTGGTAAGAGTCAAGTAGTCTTCAAACGCGTCCCTGCATATTTTTGGGTTCCAGGGAAAATGACTACGTTTGAAGAGATGATTATTTAAAGCACTAGTCTCCAAACTAGGCAGTGATGAGCCCACCTGACGGCAGCACTAATAGCTGCGTGTCCAATCAAATCGGACAAGGCGGATTGGAAATTTGGCATCAAAACCAAAATTTCAGTGATGGGCGGTCTAGTTTTAGGTACTCTTCCAAACAACAGGTCCATCATCTATCATTATTCCTCACCTTGGGCCGAATTCGACCGAACCTTGTTGAGAAATAAATAACCTTCCTCAATTCTTTTTTTTTAATTACACACATTTTTATTTTTGAGAATTTATTAAATTATTATAAATATATTAGAGCGATGCAGGGAGCCCATTTTTTAAAATTACTTGGAAATATACTTAGTTCTGGTTGATGTGTGGAGTGACTTGAAAACACGTTCTTCGAAAGAAATCAAGAAAACAATTTCTTATTTTTGCAGATTTTGTTTTTCAGACATACCTTATTAGTTCATGTGGTAGGTTATATTAGCTTTAAGGAGGAAAGAAGCTATCTTGTTTTCTTATAAAACCTCAGGGTGCAAGGTTATTAAGCAAGGCTTGGGTCAAGGCTTCTGGTTCAATCAGTAGTTTAAGTTGATTTTGTTAATATAAAGTAATTTTAATATATATTTTTAAAAATAAAATGTTATTGTTTTTTTTTTATATATAAAAACAGTCAAGCCAAATTTTAACTATATTGACTAATCTGCGAGTTAACCTTTTACCTATTAGATTAGTGATCAATCATGTTTCATTATGTCAATTCCTACCGAATTTATTTTAAATTTTGATTTATTCCTACCCAGTTTATTTTAAATTTTGATTAGGTTATGTTTTGAATTAACAAATCATTTAATTGTCATGCTAGAATATAAATTTAAAAAACATCCGTAAGATATATATTCACAAGCTATTAAAAAATTGAACAAAAACTCTGGTTTTTTTTTTTGGAATAAATTAAACACGAACTTTGTAACCCTTATTTGAAAAAGTTTAAACCACTTCTGATATGTTGTGTTTACTCGAATAAAGCATAGATTACCTTGCAATAAGTTTTTTTTTTTTGTAGAAAAAAAGACTATTTCTAAATTTAGTTGAAGGTTTCTCTCCATGAATTTATCTATAAACAATAATTAAAGTTGAAAATAACATAATTTATTTTTTCTATTTCTATATGCTTTTAAAAGTATTTTTTACTTAAAAAAATATTAAATTAGTGTTTTTTGATGATTTTTATAATGACCTCAATTTTTATGTTACATAGTATTCCATGTATACATGATGTATTATTGTTGAAATCCCATAATTATTTTTTAAATCTATTTCCATATAAATTTTGGTAATTTTTTTTAATTTTTCAATATTAAATTATTGACTCAATCAATTTTCACAACCTCCAAATAAAAATTTCAATATTTTTTCATCATTCAGGAATTTCTTATTTATAATAAACCCAGAACAAACTTTTTCTTCTTCTACAACGTTACTCAAATGAATCAATTATTATATTATTTAAAAAATATTACAAATAATGAGATGATTAATCTAATTACAGCATGATTCAAGATATATATATATATATATATATATATATATATATTAAAGTAAAATAAATCTAAAATATAAGTCCATATAATTACAATCATGTGTTTTGAAAAGAAGCTACTTTAGATACATCACTCATACTTAATTTATATTTAAATACTTTTTTTTATATATAAAATCACATTACATAGTAAAATATGCATTTAATTATAATAAAAAAACTATAAATACAAGATTTATTACTTGACATGACACTACGTGATACCTAAAAACTTATATAACATCCAATATAATTAATTTATATATAATTAATATTTATCATTACATACACATGCCCTTAAACTATGCAAGTTGTATATAGTTTAAGGGCATACAAATGTTCTCTTTATTCTTGGCCAAACATTCATTCAATTACTACATTAATGAATTTTTCCAATCACCTATTAAACAAAGAACTAGTACTATGACTCTAAGAACTAATTTCTTCAATTACCTATTAATTAAGGCAGTATTATATTAACCATTATCACCATTTCTCCATTAGTTAGGATACTAATTTTATTAACAAAGATAACTAGTTTCTTCAATTATTTATTAAACATGACACCAGTTTTATTTACTAGGATAACTACTATATTTAATTTTTTTATTAATCAGGCATTGGTTTTATTATTATGGTAACTAATTTCTTCAATAACTTAACATTTATCAATGATCTTAAGATACATTTAAGAAAAATTATATTTATAATTAAATAATACTTTAATTTTAAAATGTCAAATATTTACCTAATGCTTATGCTTGAACAAGTGAAATGATTCCTTGTTGTTAAATGGATTTTACAGCTTTGCTTATACCAATAAAAATAATATCATTTGATATTCTATTCTCAACACATTTCAAAACTTAACTCCACGTATAATTATTTTATTCTTGACTTAGAATGATATAGTGCCATTCTACATCTTTAAGTTAATCATCATTAACTATTTAACTTATATTTACAATTTTTTTCTTACAATTTACATTATTAAATGTTATATTAAAAGAAATATTAAATAAATTTTAAAGTTAGCTACTTTTAATTAACTTAACTTAATCACTAAAAAATGATTATCAATATTGTAACCATATATAAAGTTATAAAATTCGGTTTCATGCATAGTTTGTTTATTAAAAAATCTAAGAAACTAGACTAACACATCAAAAAATACTCATCATTGCAATATCTAAAAAATATCTAACAAAATTTAATTTAACCCCTCCTCGATTATTAACTCATTTTTGAAGTTTTATAACTTTGATTTAAGTGAAATTAATTTTGTTGGAAAGCTCATATACTTAACTTCAACTTTTATGATGAAGTTTATTCTAATTTTCATTATTTTCAAGTCCTAAACCTATATGGAAGTTTGTATAATTTTTTAATTTTTTTTTTTAACATACAATGAAATATTTTTATTTGTTTTCTTATAGTTCAACATAATTATTTCTCCTCTATGTAACTTATAATATCATTAACATTGTATCCTTAATAATTAACTAATTGTTTTTCTCATATAATTCTATAAATAACTAAAATTCTATCACCGAAAGCAAATTTACTTTTTCTACATTTCTTCGTCAATAACACTTCAACATAACACAAAAATTTCATAATTCCCTATAATATTTATAGTTTAAAGCCTAACCAATCTTTCCATCACAAATTAAACATAAGATTTCTATTTCTTTTTAATTCATTCTTTACATTTCAACACATGCTATAATAATTATAACCAAACAACATTCATACATTATTTTAAAAAATTTCCAATGTTTTTTTTTTGTCAATACCACTGCCATTTATAATATCATAATTTGTTTATTTAATTGTTCATTATTCTAAGTTGTTTTTATTTATTTTTATCTTAACTACATTAATCAAAGCCAATTCTCTCTTTTTTTTCAATTTTACTCATGAACCTTAATATAAAATTCATAATTTATATATAAATTTCTAATTGTATTTAAATGTAACTTATATAATCGAGTCTAAAATCCATTACATGATAATATAACGAGCATTGATCCTCAACCAATAAAAAATATTTTTGACATTTTTACTTTGCCCTTCTAGATCCACTTCTTTCCCTTCCAAATCCTTAATTTTTTTCACTTATTCTCCTTAATTCTTGTCTTGAAGTTGTTTCCCTCACCACCTAAACCTAACCTTTCCCGAACTTTAATTTTTGCCCAAACTCTTAATATTTAGATATTGATCCCACTTGTTTAGTTATTTCATTTGTATCCCAATTCTTTTTTTTTTCCTAACAATTAATGTTATTTTTTATTTTTTTTTATTTCATCTATTATCATTTAATTTTATATATTTAATTTAATTTAACTAATTTTATTTCTAGATTAATATTTTAATTTTTTTGAAATTTAATTGGGATTTCACAATTTTGATGTGTATATTTTTTTTTTTGCTTTAATATATTTTTAAACAATTTTTTTTTTAAATATACTCCATGATGTAACTCCTAATCATTCCTCTCTTGAAAGCAGGAAGCCTTTGGGTATCGTAATTTAGAAAATTAGAAGAGTAACGGATGCAATAACAATAAGTGACAATTCTCTGATTTCTTCGGAACACCTTTGTAGATATGAATTGACAGCGCTCTTGACTCTCTTGTGATAACTGAAGCAAAGTTTAGCTACTTGACAATATAACTTTATGAAGTTGCTCTTTTGCTTTTTGGAAACACCTGTTCCTGTCCCTTCCAAACAAGCACTATATTCTGATTCTCGATGGTACACTGTTCGAGACCTGTGAGTCGTGATGAGTATGAGAGAAGACTTTAACATCAATGGCACAGCAAATATCAGTACCAGAACCCTCGGCTAGGATACTGCTTCCATCAAAGGAAGATGCCCTCTTGTCGTTGTTTTTGGATTTTGCCTCACGGCTTCCCCATGTTCTACCTAGCTAGCTATACCTTCCATGGTCAGTTATGCTTGTGTATATAAAGAAGTTGTTCTATTCATTATCACACAATATTTCACACTAAAAGGGCCACCACAAAGAAAGGAAGAGTGCAGCTCTTTGCTTGGATAACACTGTGACACCTCAAGGTCAGTCTATACAACATTATTGAAGAAGCTTTTCACTGTTTTGCTGAAATATTGAAGCTCTACGTATAAAACCAAAGATCAAACACCTTCTTTTTAATTTCTCCCCCACCCTCTAAATAATTCCTCCTCCTCCACTTGTTATGACTTCAGAGTAATGCTTCCAAATGGAGGCCTTTGGGTTGATAAATGGGCTATGTGTCTAACAGGAGAATCCTGTCTCGACACGCTGGGGACATGCCCCAGTTAGGTCAATAGATGGGCCGAGTCTTAAGAATCAATGAGTTTTCTTCTCTTAACACACACTCAGTCCATTCATTAACAGGCAATTTTGCATGATCTCTTATTAGTAGTAATGATCATACCATTTGCTTTAATTTTTGAGACGAAAGAAATTTCTTATCTTTAATCGCAATACTCTAAGAAAATGCGTTTAAATTTTCTATTGAGCAATGACAGATAAAAGCACCATTACCATGGAAAAACAGGGTTGAAAACTAAACACAAAAAACAGGTACATAGATCAAGAAATTGTAGGAAACCATTAGTCAGGCTGAGATCTTTCTTTTATGTCGATCTAACTAAGCCACATTCTACGAGGGGTTTCTGGCTTGATAATTGGAACCTGGTCGAAACACAGAATTTTTGGAGGCAGAGCGCTTAATATACATGTATTAAGAAATAATATTAAAGAGATGATGGCGAAAGTTGAAAAAATGTAATTTAAGGAACATTTATAGGGTGACAAATCCTTGGAAACATTTTATATCACGCTATTTTTATACCAGTAGTAAATTTCTTTCAGTTTGTTCCTTCAGGAATTAGCTTAGTTCTAGAGCATGGACAACAGCCGTGACCCCTCGAACAATTCCTTCTCAGGTGCCTCTTTATGCCTGCCTTTTAACGTTTAACAGGAAGGTGTGTAGATTAGTAAAATTGTCTGGCAATTGATATTTGTAATATTTGGTAACATTAGAGTCATCTTTTAGGAAATGTACGCAAAAACTCTTCCGAGCTGCAAGCACTGCAGACACAGCACGAGGAGAAGACCAGAAAGATTGAGGAGCTGAAGAGTCAAATTGATTCAGTGAAGCTTGATTTGGAGAAGAAAATGAAGGGACCTTCAGGGGATAAAAAAGAAGCTTTCAAGAGCTTGAGTGACAAATATAACAGCCTGAGAGAGGAATACAATGCCTTGTTGGCCGAAAAATCCAGGGAATAGTCCCCTAGAGAGCTGCTTCAATGTTGCATGCTCTCACAATTTCCGTATTATGCATCTTGCAGCTGCAAACTTATGCATTAGATCGTTAAATTTGCTTCATGTTCTGCTTAGTTTTAGTTCCCCAGAAAAATCTCCCATTTTGTTTTCACCCTTCTTCATGCAATTACAAATTGGGAGAAATGTTGTCTATCCCTACGGCATCATTTTGTACGTATGCCATCTAAATATCTGCATTTTCAGCCATGAAAATCATGTAGTTTATCACCACAATGTCATAGAGTATGTTAACACGGGTGTTTTTCAAAGTGTACGAGTTTGTCAATATTATTAAAAGAAAAACAATAAATAAATAAAAAACATCGAAATTGAAGGAAAATGATACTGGGAGCATCAAAATATTATGAGCACGACAATTATTGTTCCTCTGAGCTAGTAAATCTAAATCAAGAGAACAAACTTGTCGAAGAAAGGAAAATGATACTGGGAGCATCAAAATATTATGAGCACGACAATTATTGTTCCTCTGAGCTAGTAAATCTAAATCAAGAGAACAAACTTGTCGAAGAATCTAAACCATGATCAAGAGAGCTAAATTCCCCCAAAAAGAAAAATCCTAGCGATTCAAATAATAACCAATATCTGTTAAATTAATAAAAAATCCATATACATGGTGGGAGAATGATGCTGTATTCAAATTAGGAGTAGCGCAAGGTGCACAAAAATAGTAAAATGGAGTTAAAAATGCTTTAAAAGCATCTCATATATATACATATGCAGCTATCCCTTTGCCTTTTCCACATGGCTGCCAAAAAGCAATACCATGGAGAAGTTTTGCACCCGGAACAGGATCCCAAATCAGAAATAAACTACTCTCAATTGTTGCAAGTCCTTCTGCCATCAAAATTCTGTATAACAAATCTCAGGACTCGTTAAAAAATTTCGGCACTTCCAACATGCCTGAACCGATTAACCACGGCAGCTGTAACATTAGCTCTGATGGGCCTCGGGTCTACACCCCAATCACATGGCTCATATCACAGAACTACGAGGTAAGGTCCCACTTGGATCCCGCATTCTCAACTTCCTAGCCCATCTACTAGCTTTGCAAAGGACTTGATTTTTGTGAGGTTTTCTATGAACCTACTCAACGATGCCATCTACGGAAATTTTGAACAAAAGCCAGTTTGATATCCTTTTCTTTTCATGCACTTTCTGTTTTTTCGATGGTTAATAACCAAGAAACTCCAAAACTCAGGAGAGTCACAGTCCTTTCCACTCAAGGTGTTTCGTCGGCATTACCAAATCTCCAACAGTTTGTCCAACAAGTAAAAATGCTCACCAAGTCTTTCGTATCCATACAAGAGTAGTTGAAGGCTTTCCCTCCCATTATAAGTGGCTCCTCTATTAGCAGCAGCTCCTATACCGTCTAGCATGTGCAAATAACTTAATTTCAAAGGAGGTAGGGCAAAATGACGTGCGAAAGAGCAGAAAGGGAACGTCACCGCTCCCATAGTCCTCATAAAATTCTCTCTCGCTACCACGAGAAGAATTCTCATAAGAGGAGCCTTCACCATCATGATCACTCCCCTTCGAGGACATGTTCGAGCAGCTTGGATAAGAAGAACGTTTGGATGGAATTCAAGTTTGCTATCATAAGCATCCTGGAGGCAGAAGTTTATAACCCTCTCATCAGGTAAGAGTTTCTGTTTGCAAAACATGTGTTGGGTACTTGTATCCCAAGAGATCGACCTTTTCTCAATCAAAATAAACCTAGACAGCTATATTAAATTAATCGATCCTAGAGAGTACGTGCAAAATGTACATAAGAACGTAGAGCTGATGATGCTGGACTCATACACACACACACACACATGAAATATTAACACATGACAATATAGGAAGTGCACAATATAGGAAAGGTACAGCCGACTCCAATGCTTCCATCCAAAAATAAAAAAATAAAATTGCTGGGAGTACTGCTAACTCCAGGAAATTCTAGGAATTACCATCATTGAAACAATTGAGTCAATCAATTAGCTTGCATGCTGTAAATGTAACTTCCTCTGATCGTGATGTTTGGCTGGAGATCAACTTCTGGTCACGCGCTCAAGGGATGATCTTGACAGTGAACTTGGGAGCTGTAGTTTCAAGAACTGTGCAGTGCATATATGATATTGCTGATGTTGATTGGATTTGAACAGGCTTTTATGCCATGGCATTTCGTTAATTCATTCCAGTCAGTGAATTCTTAAATGACTTGAGTTTCAATACCATTTTCTTGACTTGGATTAAAAATGATAAGAGTGTTGAAGTAAACTCAATCCAGAAGGTCAAGGAAGGCAGCCACCAGCTGTCACCGCCCAGCCACCGGCCGCCGGCCGCTTTCACACCGTCGGCCAAAAACCGCCTTCACACTTGAAGGTTGAATTTTCTTGTTTTGATTTCGTGTATAAATAGATAGCTAAGCTTATGCAATTATGTGTGGAGAGATTGAGAGAAACACTAGAGAGAAAGAGAGAAAGAGAGAGGGGTTGTTGTAAACTTTTGTTTATGTTATTGTAAGCTTTGTTCTTGAAATAAAAGAGTGTGTTTTATCCCCTCTGAGTGTTTCAAAGCCACCACAAGTGGTTTCTCCCACCAACAATTGGTATCAGAGCCCCGTTCGTCAGAAAACAGAGGTATTTTTGGGAAATATCCGAATTTTCAAAGTTGTCAAAAACAAGTTTTGATCATTCCAAAGTGTAGAGCTCATCAATACGAACTCAACGGTGTAAAAATCAGATCAATCGGAGCACGGGGTGGACCACACTCTCCGTCTGAAATTTCAGCACTGTAGCCCACGCGCCCCGAGGAAGAAGACGAGTGAGCCACACGCGCGCCATATTTGAGCCGCGCCGAGCCAAGCCTCAAGCCGAGTCGCGAGCCGAGCCACAAGCCATATTTCGAAGCCGAGCCGAGCTCCAAGCCATATTCCGAAGCCAAGCCAAGCTCCGAGCCATATTCTAAAGTCAAAGTAAAAAAAAAGAATATTCCTTGGAATATTCCCGGTTCAACCCAGCAAACCACCCGAATTGGTTTTTGGACCGGTTCACCTCAATTTTGACCCGTTTTCTACAAATTTAGACCGGTTCCCTACTATTTGGACCATTCCGGATCCATCTACGGTGTCGGTTTTGCCAAATTCAACTCCCAAAAAGGTGATATAGTCATTTAAAGAGCAAAATGACTACAGAAAATGCACAAACACTCATCCCAAAGCTAACCAAAGACAACTATGATAGTTGGTGCATCAGATTGAAGGCATTCCTTGGTTCACAAGAGTGTATAGACATTGTGCAATATGGTTATGAGGAACCAGAGTCCAAAGAATCAGAAGATGCTCTACCAGAGGTACAGAAGCAAGTCCTCAAAGCCAATAGAAAGAAAGACAACAAAGCAAAGACCATCATTTATCAAGGTCTTGATGAAGCGACATTTGAAATCATTGCTTCCGCAGAAACATCAAAAGAAATATGGGAGGCTCTCCAACAAAAATATAAAGGTGCTAACAGAATAAAGAAGATTCGTCTCCAATCTTTGCGAGGTGAATTTGAATTATTACAAATGAAGTCCTTAGAATCCATTTCTGATTATCACACAAGAATTATGGTGATAGTCAATCAGATGAGAAGAAACGGAGAAGCCCTTTCAGATGCTCGAATTACTGAGAAAATTTTGAGATCCCTAGATCCAAAATTTGATTTTGTTATTGTCGCTATTGAAGAGTCCAAAGAGGTGGACAAGTTAACAGTGGATGAACTTATGAGTTCTTTGCAAGCTCATGAGCAGAAGATTGTAAAAAGAAATGGAGATAAGGCAATTGAGCATGCCTTACAAGCAAAGTTGTCTCTCAAAGACAGATATGAGCAAGGGGAGACTTCAACAAGTGGATACACCACTCGAGGAAGAAGTCAACAAACACGAGGAGGATTTCAACGATTTCAAGGCAGAGGTTCTTGGAATACAGGTTTTAGAGGAAGAGGTGGTAGAAACACCACCAGAGGAGGTCGAGGACAACAAGCATTCACTCCTAGAGGAAGAGGAGGCGGTTACAATAACCGTGATAAGAGGAATATTCAGTGTTATAATTGCAATCAATTTGGCCACTATAGCACTGAATGTCAAAAGAAAGCTCCACTGGAGATACGTGAGCAAGTCAGCTATGCAGAAGAGAATGCCAACAACAGAGGAGCAGCTGCATTATTTGTCCAACAAGGACTTGACAAGAATCAAGAGAATATTTGGTATCTTGATTCTGGAGCCAGCAATCATATGTGTGGCCAACGAGATTTATTTGGTGATCTAGATGAGACCATACAAGGTTTTGTCACCTTTGGAGATACCTCAAAAGTTCCATTCAAAGGTAAAGGCAACATCCCAATCAAGTTGAAGAATGGCGATCAAAGCTACATCGCCGATGTCTATTATGTCCCAGATATAAAGCAGAACTTGGTGAGTATAGGTCAACTTCTGGAGAAAGGTTATACACTTTACATGAAGAATTGTCATCTGACAATTACAGACTACAATGGGAGATTAATTGCCTATGTGGAAATGTCCAAGAATAGGATGTTTCCTTTAAACATCCAATATGATGCAGCAAAGTGTTTGAGTGCCATCACCAACAGTGAAGAATGGCTTTGGCATCTGAGGCTTGGACATCTGAATTTCACAAGTCTGAAGATGCTAGCAAGCAAGAAGATGGTCAAAGGTATGCCCCACATTGATCATCCAGAAGAAGTCTGTGAGAGTTGTGTCCTCAGCAAACATCACAGATCCAGTTTTGCCAAAGAAGTCAACTGGAAAGCAAACAAGCCACTTGAGTTAGTACACACAGATGTGTGTGGTCCTATAAAGCCTATGTCGACTGGACAAAATAGGTACTTCCTCACTTTCATTGATGATTTTAGCAGAAAGACTTGGGTATATTTTCTGAAGAGGAAGTCAGAAGTGTTCAATTGTTTTAAAGATTTTAAAGCAATTGTTGAGAAGCAAAGTGGCTATAAGATCAGAACCGTGAGATCTGATCAAGGTGGAGAATATACAGCAAATGACTTTGAAGCCTTTTGTACACAACAAGGCATCAGACATCAAACAACACCAGCTTATACACCACAACTGAATGGTGTAGCTGAGAGGAAGAATCGGACAATTCTTGATATGGCAAGAAGTCTACTCAAAGCAAAGAAGCTGCCCAAGCAATACTGGGCTGAAGCTGTATCATGTGCAGTATATTTGTTGAATCGCTGCCCAACCAGAAGTTTGCAAGCTGTCACTCCACAAGAAGCATGGAGTGGTCACAAACCAAGTGTTATTCATCTTCGAGTCTTTGGTTGTGTGGCATATGCAAAGATCCCAGATGCAAGAAGGACCAAACTTGATGATAAAAGCGAGAAATGCATCTTTGTCGGATATGGTGAGAGAAGGATGGGATACAAGCTGTATAATCCCATCACCCAGAAGGTAATTATGAGCAGAGATGTTATCTTTGAAGAAGATAAAACTTGGCAATGGAATGATGACCAAGAAGCAGTTAAATGGATCAGCACTGATTTGATCCTTGAAGATGAAGAAGTACCAACAGTACTTGTAGAAGGTCCGATAGTACCGGCAGACGAGCCACAAAGTCCGGTACACAGATTTCCTGTATTCAACAGGAGAAACACACCAGAATCATCATCAACACCGTCATCAGCAGAACCATCATCAACATCCTCATCAGAAGGACCAAGAAAGATGAGAAATCTAGACGAGTTGTACGATGCCACTCAAGTCATGGAAGATACAACTTTGTTTTGTTTCTTTACCTATAAAACAAAGAAGAATGCAAAAGAAGAAGTGCAAAAATACAAAGCCATTGAAGGAAGAAACATTTATCAGAATGAAGTTCATGCTTGGAATGACATCCCTCGATTGAGTTTAAGGGGGAGATTTGTTGAAGTAAACTTAATCCAGAAGGTCAAGGAAGGCAGCCACCAGCTGTCACCGCCCAGCCACCGGCCGCCGGCCGCTTTCACACCGTCGGCCAAAAACCGCCTTCACACTTGAAGGTTGAATTTTCTTGTTTTGATTTCGTGTATAAATAGATAGCTAAGCTTATGCAATTATGTGTGGAGAGATTGAGAGAAACACTAGAGAGAAAGAGAGAAAGAGAGAGGGGTTGTTGTAAACTTTTGTTTATGTTATTGTAAGCTTTGTTCTTGAAATAAAAGAGTGTGTTTTATCCCCTCTGAGTGTTTCAAAGCCACCACAAGTGGTTTCTCCCACCAACAAAGAGTTTATAGGGGAAAAAAGGATTTAGTAGGCTTGTTGACCAGACTGTTTTTGTATTATCAGGTTTCAGAGGTTAAAAAGAGAAGGATTTTGTATCTGTCAACAGAGAGGTATGCTGCTACAGTATCTGATGCCAAGAACTCCACCAACAGCGACATGGCTATCGACTGCCTTCCAAAACATATAAAATCAAGGAATTAAGCATCATTTCATGTTTCCCTTCAGCTGTCATGTGTAGTCACGATTTTATGTTGCTCAGGTTTAAGTGCCTGGTTTAAGTGCCTGACTGACTGGTTTATTCATGTCTAACCATCATCTTTATTTTCTTATTGTTAGTCGTAGTGAAAATCTCTTACAGACTTTCGGAGCATCAAACCTTGCAAATATGACAACTATTGCCCCTTTTGAGCCTGTCAGAATTTTACTGATGCTATTTCGCTACTGAATTTAAGTCAAGAATAAATTTGGTATTGAATCTAAACCAACAAAACAGATAAAGGCATCCTTGACTAAGAAAAAAATTGCATGATCAAGACCATCTCAACTAATTTGTCACCAAAAGGAAATAGAAAAATCCTAGTAACTGAAATAATAAACCTAGAATCATTCTTTCTATTGGAAGAATGATCCTTTACTAAAATTAGGAGTAAGAACATCTTTGGTTAGTTAAAAACTAAAAAACCAAACTCAGAACTCTTCTAAGAAAATTGGAGTTGGTACTTGGGCTGTTTATTGGGGAAGAAGAGGCCAAAATGTCTCTCAGTTTCAGCGCCATCCTTCTGGTTTTCATCAAACATGGCAAACAAATAAGTTTTAATTGGCCGTCCTGGTCTCTTTGGAGTTCCATTTGCAATATGGTTAATCACATTCTGATAGTAATCTTCTGCGTGACTAAATGTAGCTGCATCATTCCCCACTGATGGCCAGCCGGTCTTCGATACAACTATCTCCACATTAAGTCCACCTGCTCTCTCAAGTATAGAGTAGAGGGCATCCAGTGACGCATCAAAAAGATTATGGTAATTCAGGTCTTCATCTTGCACAGCAGGTCCTTTTGGTTTAAGCGACGCATAGTCTAGATCGATATGTTATGGGTTATCAATATAGCTAAAGCAGGTGTACACATTGACAAGAATTGGTGCCCCTGTGGTTGCTAGGAATTGGACTATTGGGTTAATGTATGGACCTACACTAGTGCTAAATCACCTGCTGATGGAGTAATTAAATAAGGAAAATATTTTATTCTATATAAAATCTCATAAATTTACTAACGACACCCTTAAAAATAAAAATAGTCATGCTCCAAAACAATGCAGAAAGCATCCCTTGTTAAACATGATCAGTATTTTAAGATCTCTTGTCATGAAACATAGCTAACGCACCTCCTCTGTTCCTTTTCTCTTTTTCTCCTTTATTCTAAAACAAACCTTCCAGTTTGTATACGCTTGAGAGGATCAAGAAACTTGCTTGAATATCAAATTAATAATTTGCAGAATGCAAACAAGTTTATTGTATTATATGAATAAGCCTGGCAGGACATCACAAGTAGTCTATGAGCTCAAACACTCTTGTTCGAACAGCAAGTAATTAGGTGCAACATGCTACACTATTTTTTCTATCAACTAAAAGTAAGTTGGTACTTGGGCTGCCTGTCGGGGAGGAATATAAAAAAATGTTGTTTAATTCCTACTGCCTTCAGATTCTCATCAAACATTGCAAATAAGTATGTCTCTATAGCCTTTCCAGATCTTCTGGGTGTCCCTTGTTTCACATGATTAATTAGATTCCTATAGGAAGTTCCTGCGTTGCCAGCTGTTGCTGCATTTCCACCTTCAGACGACCAACCACTTACGGATACAGAAATGCTCAAATTTGCGGCACCTGCTTTCTCAAGAGCCGCACATAGAGCATCCAACAATGCATCAAACAAATTCTGATATCCATATTAACCATCTTGCACCATGACTTCTGGTGAAGTAAATAAGGCATAGTTAAGATCAATGCTTTGTGGGTTGTCAGTATATCTGAAGTAGGGATACACATTTGCAATAAGTGGTGCATCATTGGTCCTTAAGATGTTGATGGTAGGGCTTATGTAAGATTTGCACTGTCACTGAACGACCTTTTTGATGGAGGGTAGGATATGCCCAACAAAGTCGTATCTATCACCGTTGAAAACTTAATTTTACCTTGTAAGTTGGCGGATACTATTGCATCATGTTTGTTCTACATTGCTGGTAGAACATATCGTGCATTTGCATCTCTAGGGTGTACTTCATTGCCAATAGCAATGTAGCGGAACCTCACATTGGATGTGTAGGCTACAACGTTGTTTTGGATCTAGGTTGTAGCAGCTGAGGCGTCAGCAAGGGCCCGAAGGTTGTCACTGGGACACCAAGGATGACTTCCTGTGAAACCAACCATCTAAGTCAAAAATGGTGGGAGAAGGTGTAGCCATCTTTTTACACTTTAGTAAAAAATTGTATGCATCAAATTGATGCTATTTGCCTAACCCCTTGTCTTTTACATGGATACTTGCCTATAACTAGACAATGCATCCAAGTATTATACACACCACAAGAGAGAAAATTGAGAGCAAGTAAAGAGAAAGAAGAGAGGGTGAAGAGAGAGTATCCCACAAAATTGTGAGGTATTTGTAAGATAGTAAGTGAGGTGTTTTCTTCTATTTTTAGAGAGATTTTAATTGTTCTCCTATTAGTAGAGAGAGGTTGTAATTCCCACATTACTTAGTAAACTCTTTCTATACTTGCCCGTGGACGTAGCCAAATTGGGTGAACCACGTAAATTCTTGTGTGTCATTTTTCATGTTATCTCATCCCTTACCTTTTGTCTTGTCGAGTTTGCATGTCAGTATCCTAACAGTGGTATCAGAGCCTTCTGGTTGGTGTTGTTAATACACAAAAGTTATTCGTGCGTACGGTTACTATTCACCTATACGACAATATTCACCTATACGACACTATTCATCCATATGGTACTGTTCATATACGTTGCTATTGGCGTATATAAAAAGTCAGTGCGGTGATTAAATACAGTCTAGGAAGTTCTGTCTAAGGAGATTGGGTTTTAAGCGGGATCGTTTGTGACCCCTCCAATCTTTCCTAGGAACTTACTTAGTGAAGTATTATTCACACGATACTATTTCTATATACGTTACAGATCTGTGAAACGGTGATAGCTGAATAGATCTTGGTGAATACAATGGCATCAAAGTACAAGATTGAGAGGTTTAATGGGAGCAATTTCTCACTATAGAAAATGAGAATCAAGGCAATCTTAAGGAAAGACAATTGCTTGACAACAATTGGGGATTGGCCCGCGGAGATCACTGATGATGCAAAATGGAATGAGATGGATGACAATGTTATTGCTAACATACATTTAGCATTAGCCGATGAAGTATTATCAAGTGTGGCGGAGAAGAAAACAGCTAAGGAGATATGGAAGACTTTAACAAAGCTATACGAGTCCAAGTCTTTGCACAATAAGATTTTCTTAAAGCGGAGACTTTATACCCTTCGAATGGCAGAAACCACGTCGGTGACTGACCATATCAACACAATAAGAACTCTATTTTCACAACTCACTACATTGGGTCAGCAAATAGAGGAAAATGAACGTGCAGAGCTTCTACTTCAAAGTCTTCCTGATTCGTATGATTAACTCATTATCAACTTGACAAATAATATCCTCTCAGATTATTTAGTCTTCGATGATGTTGCAGCCGCTATCTTGGAAGAAGAAAATAGGCTAAAAAACAAAGGAGACAAAAATAGTTCAAACCAAGGAAAGACGTTGTTGATGTCAAGAGGAAGAACAACGGAGCGTGGCTCTAGTGGGAGTCAAAGGCAGGGAGGTCTAAATTAAGAAGTAAGAAGGCTGTGAAATGTTACAACTGTGGTAAAAAGGGACACTTCAAAAGGGATTGTTGGTTTAAAAAGGGTATAGAGAATATTGCAGAGTCATCAAAATCTCAAGGATGTGTTGCAAGCACCTCAGAAGATGGAGAGATTTTATATAGTGAAGCAGCAACAATCTCTACAGATAAAGAAAAGCTCACTGAGGTATGGATAATGGATTCAGGAGCAACATGACATATGACTCCTAATCGAGATTGGTTCTATACATATAAACCCATCTCTGGAGGCAAAGTGTTCATGGGTGATAATCATGCTTTAGAGATTGTTGGCATTGGCACCATCAAATCAAAGATGTATGATGGCTTAATTCGTATTATTTCAGAAGTACGACATGTGAAAGACTTAAAGAAGAATCTTTTGTCCATAGGACAATTTGATAGTCTTGGTTGTAAGATCCAAACAAACAATGGAATCATGAAAATCATCAAAGAAGCGCTGGTGGTTTTAAAGGCAAGAAAGACAATTGCAAATATATTTGCATTAATGGGAGAAACACATCATAAGGCTGAAGCGTCAATCGCATCAGCTAGTCCTGCAGAAGAGAAGACGATGATGTGACATCAAAAACTAGGTCACATGTCAGAGAAAGGTTTAAAGGTTCTCTCTTATCAAAAGTTACTCCCTGGGCTTACAAAGGTTACTTTACCTTTTTGTGAGCATTGTGTTATAAGTAAACAACACAGGTTGAAGTTTGGCACATCAACAACTAAGAACAAATGCATCTTAGACCTGATTCACTTTGATGTATGGCAAACACCAGTTGTATCCTTGGGAGGAGCAAGATAGTTTGTATCATTCATAAATGACTTCTCTAGGAGATGTTGGGTGTATCCAATTAGAAGGAAGACAGATGTCCTTACAGTCTTTAAAACTTTCAAAGCGCGGGTGGAACTTGAATCTGAAAAGAAGATCAACTGTTTGAGTACTGACAATGAAGGAGAATATACCAGTGATGAATTTGATAACTTCTGTCAACATGAAGGTATCAAAAGACAGTTCACAACGGCATACACTCCACAGCAAAATAGAGTGACGGAGTGGATGAACAGAACTCTATTAGAAAGAACAAGAGCAATGTTGAAGGCTGCAGGTCTAGAAAAGTCATTCTGGGCAGAAGCAGTCAATATCGCCTGTTATGTGATAAATCGATCTCCATCAACTGCAATTGAGCTGAAGACACCGATGGAGATGTGGACTGGAAATCCAGCTGATTATTCTCGATTGTATATATTTGGAAGTCTTGTGTACGTGATGTACAATACACAAGAAGTTAGCAAGCTGAATTCAAAATCCAGAAAATGTGTATTTTTGGGATATGCTGATGGAGTGAAGGGGTATTGCTTGTGGGATCCCACTGCCCACAAGGTAGTTATCAGCAAAGATGTCATATTTGCAGAAGGTAAAATGCAAAAGGAAGAACATAATAACATTCTAAAGGAGACTACAACAATTCATGTGGAAAATACTCAGAATCATGCTTCTTCTGAAGCTGTACTAGAGCATGAAGAGCAAGAACAAATAGAGTCTGAAACTCCTGAAGTTCGGCGGTCGACTCGTGAAAGAAGACCACCGACTTGGCACTCAGAATATGTTACTGAAAGTAACATTGCATACTGTCTTCTAACAAAGGATGGAGAGCCATCAACTTTCCATGAGGTTATCAAAAGCACAGATGTGTCTATATGGATGTCAGCAATGCAAGAGGAGATTGAAACTCTGCACAAGAATAATACTTGAGATCTTGTTCCACTACCACAAGGAAGAAAAGTCATTGGCAACAAATGGGTTTATAAGATAAAGCGTGATGAAAATGATCAAGTGGAGCGGTATCGTGCAAGATTAGTGGTGAAAGAATATGCTCAGAAAGAAGGAATAGACTTCAATAAGATATTTTCTTCGATGGTATGACTTACGACAATCAGAGTAGTCTTAGCAATGTGTGCTATCTTTGATCTTCACTTGGAGCAGTTAGACGTGAAAACTGTATTTCTTCATGGAGAACTTGAAGAAGAAATTTATATACTCCAACCAGAAAGTTTTGCTAAAACAGGCAAGGAGAACTTAGTTTGCAGGTTGAACAAATCTCTATACGGTCTCAAACAGGCGCCGAGGTGTTGGTATAAGAGATTTGATTCCTTCATAATTAGTCTTGGGTACAACAGACTCAGTTCAGACCATTGTATGTATTACAAGAGGTTTGAAGAAGATTTCATCATTTTGTTGTTGTACGTGGATGACATGTTGGTGATAGGTCCCAACAAAGATCAAGTCCAAGAATTGAAGGTACAGTTGGTTAGGGAGTTTGATATGAAGGACTTGGGACCAGCAAACAAGATTCTAGGATGCAAATTTACCGAGATAGAAGTAAGAGGAAGATTTGGCTTTCTCAGAAGAATTATTTGAAAAAGATCTTGCGACGCTTCAACATGCAAGATTGTAAGCTAATTTCCACCCCACTTCCTATTAACTTCAAATTATCCTCAAGTATGTCTCCTAGCAATGAAGTAGAGAGGATGGAGATGTCTCGAGTACCGTATGCATCAGCAGTGGGAAGTTTAATGTTTGCCATGATATGTACAAGACCGGACATTGCACAAGCAGTGGGAGTAGTTAGTCGATACATGACAAATCCTGGTAGAGAGCATTGGAATACTATTAAGAGGATCTTGAGATATATCAAGAGTACCTCAGATGTTGCATTATGTTATGGAGGATCAGAATTTACTATCAGAGGATATGTTGATTCAGATTTTGCTGGTGACCTTGAGAAAAGAAAGTCCACTACAGGCTATGTGTTCATAATTGCAAGAGGAGCTGTGAACTGGGTTTCAAAACTTCAGACTGTTGTAGCGTTATCCACAACAGAAGCTGAGTATATGGCAGCTACACAAGCTTGTAAAGAAGCAATATGGATGAAGAAACTTATGGAGGAGCTCGGGCACAAACAAGAGAATATTCTTTTGTATTGTGATAGTCAAAGTGCCTTGCATATTGCAAGGAATCCAGTGTTTCATTTAAGAACAAAACACATAGATGTTCAGTATCACTTTGTTCGCGAAGTGGTGGAAGATGGAAGTGTGGATTTTCAGAAGATTCACACAAAGGAAAACTCAGCAGATGCTTTAACCAAACCGGTCAACATTGATAAGTATATATGGTGCAGATCCTCTTACGGCCTATCAGAAACGTAAGCAGCATGAAGATAGCAAGTATAGAAAGGATAGAAGAAGCATAAATGATCAAGTGTGAAGACTTGATTAAATCATCAAAGTTTTCAAGTGGGAGAATGTGAAACCAACCACCTAAGTCAAAAATGGTGGGAGAAGGTGTAGCCATCCTTTTACACCTTAGCCAAAAATGGTGGGAGAAGGTGCAACCATCCTTTTACACCTTAGTCAAAAATTGTATGCACCAAATTGGTGCTATTTGCCTAACCCCTTGTCTTTTACATGGATATTTGCCTATAAATAGGCAATGCATCCAAGCATTATACACACCAGAAGAGAGAAAATTGAGAGCAAGTAGAGAGAAAGAAGAGAGAGTGAAGAGAGAGTATCCCACAAAATTGTGAGGTATTTGTGAAATAGTAAGTGAGATGTTTTCTTCTATTATTAGAGAGATTTTAATTGTTCTCCTATTAGTAGAGAGAGGTTGTAATTCTCATATTACTTAGTAAACTCCTTCTATACTTGCCTGTGGACGTAGCCAAATTGGGTGAACCACGTAAATTCTTATGTGTCATTTTTCATTTTATCTTGTCCCTTACCTTTTGTCTTGTCGGGTTTACATGCCAGTATCCTAACACTTTCATGTTTGATCCTCTCAGGGCTTCAAGTGTGTCTCTGTTTGGATAATAAATTCGCATCCTTCCAATACTATTTGTTTGATAAAGACTTACAACTTCCTTACAACTTCCTGATCGGATGGCAAATTGTTTCCATTCTTTCCACAGCAAACCCCCTACGGATTGTGCATCTGCAACATAAACTGAATGCTAACGAGTCCTGTTGAAAAAAGTGAGCCGTCAACCCATCACTGCGATATATTCATGATAGTAGTTCTTAGGAGGGTTTGATTAAGTCATAGCCTGCAAATAGCTCTCCAAGTCTTTTGGACTCGGAAGCTCAAGCATGCCTGCCGTACAAACTAGTTTACTAACAGAAAGAAATTCATGGAGCCTTGCCAAAAACCAATTTTGACAAGCTAGTCTATTGAATATTCCACTTACAACAGACATTGAATTTCTGACCACCATAAGAGTCAAGTGAGGACCTCAGACAAAATCAAGAGCTCAATAACTGGCATTATATATGATATAAAGATATAAACATTGAGATTTTTTATTAATTTTTTATATCATTTGTCCTTAATTAGGTCTTTATTGCAAGTATTGCAAGAGTCGAAAATTATTTAACACTCGGTTCAACTCAATATTTTAAGATTTTAGATAAGATTTGAAGATATAATTTTACAATTATAATTAAAAGTCTATGTTAGATTAACACTTATGTAATTATAATTTTATAAGCCTGTCAGATTGACACTTATATAATTATAATTTTATCCTTTCTTTTTTACATCTTGTAAGCTAATCTTTCCAGTTTTGAAAATTATATGATAATATATTCATCTAAATTGATTGTTGATTTTTTTAAAAAAATTGTTTTCTTTGTAGTAAAAGAAATTTGAAAATTTACTAGAAATGAAGGATATTTTATGGAAAAAAACTAATTTTATTTTATGAAAAAAAACTAATTTTTCATAAAAAATTAATAAAAAAATTAAGCTAGTATTTGATATTGTATAAATGATTATTTTTTAAAGTGTTTTTTATTAAAAAAATATTAAAATAATATTTTATTTTTATTTTTAACTTTAGTATATCAAAAGATCTAAAAATATATATAAAAAAATAAAACAAAAAATAAAATTAAGACTTTGCAAAATCACATCCCACAGCGACAAAAAAATATATATAAAAAAGGGATTAATATTGAGTATTTCAAATTGTTGTAATGAGTTATAGTTCATCCAATATCTTTTTTAAAGAAGGTCTCCATTCCAAAGAGGCTCTTCTTTATTAAAAAAAAAAAAAAAACTATTTTACTAAGATACATAGATTAAATTATGCTCTACTACTTAAATATAAGAACAAGGAGCTATCAAGAATGGTGCCCGATAAATGCAGCAGTTTCTTGCAGCTGTTCGTCCCATAATATGGTGTTCTTTGATTTTGAAAAAATAATGCATGCATATAACATAGTGTTTGTAATTTCTTAGCATTTTGACATCATCTCTTACATTTAACATGTAAATATTCATAAAAAATATTAAATTCTCTTTCAACATACCATGTATATTTAGAGGTTTTTGAAAAAAAGAAAGTTCACGTCAATGCACAAACTAGTCTGAAATATTCCTTACCATCAATTTTTTTTTTTAAATAACCATAAATTCATGTTTGATTTGATCACAGCATATTTAAACTCATTTAAGGGGAGAATTGAGTAAAGATTTTATTATAGTATAAGTTCTCACCTTGCGACTCTTAACAAAATCTCTCTCTTTCCAGGTTCAATTCAAAGGTTTTTTCATTACAGATTATGATGGAGATTACTTATTAAAATAATATTTTTATTTTTAAAAATTTATTTTTGATAATACATGGAAATAATTTAAAACAAAAAAAAATCATTTTTTTTAAAAAGCCAAACACAACTTTATCTCCCATAAAATCAATATATTTGAGTTAAAACTTATATAATTATTAATAATGTTTTTAAATTTAAATCATAAGATTAAAAAAAAATTAAAAGCGATAAAACAAAATAAGGTTCTTAATGTTTTAATTATTAAAAAAAAGAGATTAATTAACATACAAATGAATCCGAAATACTCCAATTAACAAATATTAATTAGTTTCCCCTTATTTTAAAAACTAAGTGTATTTTAAATCTAATTTAAAACCTGAAAAGAATCCAAATTCCTTTAGATAAGGGTAACTAAACCAGCACCATACATACAAAATATAACATAAAAAAAATTACATACAATTAATCTTCCTAATATTTAACCACCTAAATTAAACCCCCCCCCCCCCCCCCCCCCCCAGAATATTTATTACTACAAAAACATCTTAATTAATGAGCCCACTTATTTATGTGAAAAAAAGCCCCATCATTTTCTCCACTGACAACAAAACCTCTTTGATCATCAAGTTTCCACCGCCCTATTCTCCACCGTTCGATTTAATGACCCCTTCTGCATTGACATGTCATCGGCGTTGCTAGACACCGGAGTTCAGATTCCAAACCCTAATAGTTACATCAACGGTCAGCTTTCTCATTCTCTATCTGCCTCTTATTGTTATTCATATCTAACTTCAAAAAAATCCCCAATCAAAACAAGAAACCAGCATGAATCCATCAAATTTTGGTAATTTAAATTCCGGGTTTTCAAAATCAACCCAATTTAGTAACCAAGATCCAAACTTTAGCTCTCGATCATCGTTATCATCGTCAGCCAAAGGTGGTCTTTCGAGGCCAAGATTGGTAAAAGTTAGGAGGCAATCAAATCCCCAGAAATTTAATGTCAATGAAGATATCTGGGCTAGCTCTGGTTTCAATCCGTTTCGACCTGATACGAGTCGTGTTGAACTGGGCGGTTCTGGTTCAACTGGGTTTGATTCTGGGAGTGGTGGTAATGAGGCCTTTTTATTTGGAGCTAGTGGAAGTAATGTGGGTTTTAATTCGAATTCCAGCAAGGGAATTATAGAGGACTTGAAAAGTTTGAGAATTGGAGGTGGAACTAATGTAAATGAGAACGATAAGAGTGGTTTTGCTTTTTCGAGTGATGGTAATAAGAGTTGTGGTGTTGATGAGAGCATGCAGAAGCTGAGCATTGATGATAAGGAGAAAGTTGTAGATGGAGAGTCCAAGTTAAGTGCAAATGCTAGGTTTGAGAGTGGTGACAATGTAGGCGGTTCTAGTGGGAGAAATGTGGGGTCAGTGCTATCAGATGAGTTAGAGAAGAAATTGAATATTGAAGAGGCCGGGGATGCCACTAATGGTGGTGTTAATTTTCGAGCTGAAGATATCAAAAAGTTTGGATTAGAAAGTAGTGAAAAGTGTAGTGATATTTTTGCTGATGCTTCAGAGAATGCACTTCCTGATCGGATCAAGAAATTGAGCATAAAGGACTTTGTAGATACTTATAATGTAAACAATGAGAGGGGTAGCTTTGCTTTTGGAAGCAGGGAAAGCACTGGCGGTTATGTGGGTGGAGAAAATGAGAGTATACTTTCACGTGAGAGGGGTTGCAAGTTGAACCTCGGAAGTGTGGAGGGAGAATATTCAGGTCAAACTGACATGGGATTTTCTTCATCACGAATCTTCATGCCAACTGTAAATAAGGGGGATGAGAAATTCCATGATTGTGGTGATCCAACGGAATTTGTTTCTGAGGGAGGAATGCAGGGTACAGATGTTGGTGGCTTTCAAGTGCCTATAGATCAACCAAAAGTCGATGCACAACCAGTTGGAGTTGCAGGGCCATCGCATGCCTTCTCATACAGTAGCCTGGCTCATGGGAATGCGTTCAGGGTGCCACCTTCTGGTGGACTTGAGAAGACAGATTGGTTTAGTTTTACAAGCAAGCAAGACATTGCTGGGTCTCCATTTGTAGAATTTGAAACACCAAATCCCAAAGGATATATTTTCACAGGATCAAATCCGAAAATGGAATTCAGTACGAAGTTTAAAGACTTGAAAGTGAAGAAGAAAAGGGGAAAGTTGAGGCAACCTGTCAAAGTCCCTCCGTGGCCAGGTCAAGATTTTGTTGACAGGGAAGGTGCTTCCCAAGAAATTCCAGAGGCTTCCGAATCCTATTCACCAATGGATATTTCACCATACCAGGAAACATTGTCTGATGCTCGAAATTCCAGGGAAACTTCTGTTGCATCGGAGGAATCTTTCACTCTGGATAATCAACATCAATCAACTGATTCACAACCAGCTGTTCTGAATGATGCAATAGATGAAGATCTGGTTGTTGCAACACAGCAAATGGATAATGAAGAGGATACGAAATACGGAGAAACTAAAGAGCAAAACTCTGAATACTGTTCTGATAAAAATATTGGAGCTGAAAATTATCTGGAAGAGTCTATTTCTGGGACTGAGACTGAAAGCTTTAAATCTGCAAATGAGGAAATAGATTCCATCAATGATGTTATGGTTGCTTCAGCAGAAAGTGAAGCCAGTTCAAGTGCAAATCTAGATAGTGACCTCAGGACACAATTTTTTTCAGCTGTGAGTTCATTAGATGCTATCAATTCGGGCTTCACCTTTGCTGCCTCTTCTACTGCACAAGCATCTCCAAAACGTCATCACAAAAAGAAGAATCTGGCTAAAGTTGACAATGATTCCTTCAATTCCAGTGCTAATTCCAAAGGTTCATATGCATCGTCTTCTTTGCAATTTACACCATTTTCTGGACCATCTTCACCCTCGTCCCCTGTACGGAGCAAGAAAGCTGGCTTATCTGGTCCTTCACATGTGGTTGGAGATACCCGTGAACTGCTTAGAGGACAGGAGATTAATCAAGGGTCTGTTTCTGCATCTGTTGCAGCTCAAGAAGCATGTGAGAAGTGGCGAATAAGGTAAGATAAATTCTCGTCAACTTCATGTCAATTTTGTTTCTAAAATTATCTTTTTTGGAATATATTATCTTGTTTATCTACCTACCTCTTGCTTCTGCAACGATACTGTATGGTTGCCAGATTTTATTGCTCTTATGTTTTTCATACCTTTTATATTAGGGGAAACCAAGCATACACTAGCGGGGATTTGTCTAAAGCTGAGGATTGTTACACAAAAGGTGTAAATTGTGTTTCTAAAACTGAGACATCTAGAAGCTGTCTCAGGGCATTGATGTTGTGCTATAGCAACCGTGCCGCTACCCGTATGTCTCTTGGAAGAATGAGAGACGCACTAGTAGACTGTAAGATGGCTGCTGCAATTGATCCCAATTTTCTCAAGGTTCAAGTCAGAGCTGCAAAGTAAGCTCCACCATTTGTTTCTGATAAATTTTCTGGATGACCTGATGATTTAATTGTTATGTATTCATGCATATACTGCTAGTTCAATTTCTTATTCAACTTATTTGTACTTAAGAGTTGGTAACTGCTGCCTTAATATGCTCTTTTTCCTCATTTTAGTTCATTAAGTCGACACAGAAGTTGTGTTGCCATTGCGTGCTTGAGTTAGTATCTTGCTGTTTGTTGATGTAAACACAGAATATATAAATGATTTAAAGTTTTACTTCTCTTGCTTCTATGTTCTTCATTAAACTTTTAATCACTTTTTCTCAGGCCAATTCCCTTTTTCAATCATTAGCTTCTAAGTTTGTTGAATATCAGCTCCTTGTAAATGCAGTTTTGCTTGTATGTGCTGTGCTTATTTTCCTCTTCTTTTTTTTTTATCCCAAGTTGTTACCTTGCTCTGGGGGAAGTTGAAGATGCAGTGCAATATTTCAAGAGGTGCTTACGGTTAGGCATTGATGTCTGCGTGGACCAAAAAACTGCTGTAGAAGCCTCTGACGGGCTGCAAAAGGCACAGGTAATCTTTCTTTTCATTTGTTTCGTTTGAATAAAACCTTAAAATTGATATTTTATCGAGTTTGTGGTCTAATTGTCCTTGTACATGTACCCTTAGTTAAATAATGGCATGAAATGCACAGTTAATATGACTTAATTCTGATTAAATTGGTGGATGTCATCCACGTTTGAACTTCTTGTATCTTGTTGCTGTGTCACTACCAAAGTTTGCAACATGGTAGAATGTTTTAGAGTTACAGCTCCACAAACCACATGGCCAAGAAGCTTTGCTTTTAAATTGACTATACACGGTTTTCCTATTTTGTGGCTGTTAACTGTTTTTTATGACTGGCAGAAAGTGTCTGAGTGCATGCAACATGCTGCTCTACTTCTGAAACGGGGAGCACCTGATGATGCAGAGAGTGCTTTACAAGTAATTGCTGAGGGGTTGTTGATAAGTTCGTACTCTGAAAAGTTACTTGAAATGAAAGCAGAGTCACTTTTCATGGTTTGTAATTCTCTTACTGAAGCTTTGAAACTTTATTTTTAGTGAACTGCATTCTATTAGTTTCTTTCCAAGTGAACCTCTCCCAAACTATCTGGGGCAAGCTACATGTTTCATTTTCTTTGTATCATTAGACTTCATTTCTTATGAAGTAAGTGATTAGTTTACATTGGTTGCCAAAAAACCACAACTTGGGCTGGCACTGGCTATGCCAATCCAGCCCAACATCAAATCCTACATGGTGTGGTTACTAATTTCACTATTTAAGAATCAAATAAACAACAAAAAGATGGTGGGAGCTTGGTTAACTTTTGTGTCATCTAGCAGCTGCGGAAGTATGAAGAGTTAATTCAACTGTGTGAGCATACATTTGATTCTGCTAAGAAGAATTCTCCTCCATTACATGCTGATTACAATGTAGAAAATCTTCGTCCTGAACTCACAAAGGGCACTTCCTTTATGATCTGGCGTTGCCGCTTCATTTTCAAGTCTTACTTCCATCTTGGAAGACTTGAGGAGGCTATTGTTTCACTAGAAAAACAAGAGGAACTTACTTCTATTGCAAGGAGGTAAGTAATATGCCTCACATATCTCTGTTTTTGTTTATTTGAATGATCATAAAAGTATTGTTTCTTCAGTAGTCTGTCCAGCAATGATATTGAAACTCAGGAATCACTAGTACCCTTAGCTGCCACTGTACAAGAACTCTTACGCCATAAGGTAGTGGATTCTTGTGTTAGATTTTTTTCCCTGAATAGTGTTTGATGTATCTTGATCTCTTATCTTATGGAATAAATACAACTAACTGCAGGCAGCAGGGAATGAAGCATTTCAAGCAGGAAAGCATTCAGAAGCTATTGAGCATTATAGTGCTGCTCTGTCCCGTAACATAGAATCACGGCCTTTTGCAGCCATTTGTTTTTGCAATAGAGCTGCTGCATACAAAGCACTGGGCCAAATCACTGATGCTATAGCAGACTGCAGCCTGGCAATTGCTCTTGATGGAAATTATTTGAAGGTTTTCTTCTAAACTGATATCATCCTTTACTTTTTGTTTTTTTCTTTTGGTGTAATGATGTATGGAACCTGTTGGCAATTTATCGGTTCCTAGCTGAACCAAATCATTTATGGTGTTGGTTAGAGCACTGGAAAATTTAAACGGAGCCTCAAAGGTTAAATTAGCTCTTAACAGAAAACACTCAGTGTTCTGATTTGCTCAAATTGGGAGAGCATAAATCTGTCTGGGTATCAAAAGTTTACATTCTGAAGCTTTAAAATAATTCAGCACATTATTGTTTTTGTTTCTGGTGCCAAAGTCAATCTGAAGAAGATTGCTGGCTTTGAGTTAAGTTGTGGAACTTGTTGAAATTGACATGTTTTCAAGATAATTTAATTATATTCCGACTGTATTACTTGCCTTGTTAAATTGCTTCAAGAATTCAGGTTTATGATAGTGCAATTTACTGAATTGCTAAATTGATATCTTCACATTTGCTCTACCTTGGATGTACAATTTCATATCCATGGAAAAAAAAATGATAAATTTCTTGGAAAACACCGGTTTTTTTCTTAATATATGTTTGAGAATTTAGGCAGAGTAGTGGTATATTTAGCTACTTTCAGGGCCAAAATCATGCTGGTTTCAGTTGAACAACCTTTTTGGTGATGTACTCTCCATGCTTTATTAGGCAATCTCTAGACGAGCCACTTTATATGAGATGATAAGGGATTATGGACAAGCAGCTAAAGATCTTCAGAGAGTGGTAGCTATTCTCATTAAGCAAGCAGAGGAGAAAACTAAACATTTTGGGCACTCTGATAGAACAACAAACTTGGCAAATGATCTAAGACAAGCTCGCCTACATCTCTCTACCATAGAAGAAGAAGCTAGAAAGGAGATTCCTCCGAATATGTACCTCATTCTGTAAGTCACTTTTGATCCTAGAAGTTCCGTATGTTCTGATCTCTTTATAATGTCTTGTTATTTGCTGGAATATGAATGGCTTCTATTCAATCTTTTGATCATGGAGGGTGGTTGTTTGCTATATCAGAGAGTAGTCTTTTGTGTGGCTTCACTGCATGTGGTAGAGAGATATATGATCTATGATCACTCTTTTTTAGCACATGTTGAAATAAATGAGCTGAGGTTAAGCCAGTCCCTATGCCGTCGTCGTCGTCTAGTGCCAGTACTTTTAGTGATTAAGTTGCATCTGGTTTTAAAAAATCCTATATTTAGCCTGCCTTTTAAAACCTGTTAATAATTTTGTCCGTCTGTAAGTTGACTGTTGATTTTGTCAAGATTCCGTGTTGTCATTAATTTAATAATATTTGTTCCCAAAACACGCCTCCTTCCCACCTGGATTTTCCAATCTCATTTATGACACCCTAACCCAAGTCGCTTTTCTTCATCTCTCTCTCTCTCTCTCTAAATTAAACTACTACGAAGCATTTTAAAACTGAAAGCCTTAAGATCCTATCTCTTTCTCTATTACTTTCTCACTTCTGTTATTTGCAAGCCTTGCCTATTTCCTATTCCACAATGCCATATATGTTGTTATCCAAAATTGAAGATCAAGGAAGAAGATAGGTCTAGACTGCGAAACAAAACTCAAGACATCCCCGGCTCGCAAGAGACAAGAAAAAAAGAATCACTCTTACACCAAATTATGAATTTTGATAGTGGATTTGAGATTTTCGATTCAGAATTTGATTGTTGAATTCTAGAGAGTGGGATAGAGGGATGGCTGAAAGAAATGAGGCTGTGAATTAAAATGGTTGTTTGGGTATGTAAAAAATATCAAACCAGTCTTTCAGTAAATTAACAGTCGATGCTGGGTAAGGAGCCAATGAGCAGGGGTGGAGGGTGACTAAAGTTGTCAGGGACAGGGCTTTGAAGAAAACAAAAAACAACGTTTTTTTAGGGGCCAAATTATAAAATTGTAGTGGCTTATTTGAAACAAATACTAATCTGAAGGGGCTTTGCTGAATTTTCAAAAATGTTGGGGGGCATGGCCCCCTCATAGTTGGTTCGCTTCCCACCCCTTCCAATCCTCATAGTTGGTTCGCTTCCCACCCCTTCCAATGAGTTTGTAACTCAATTGGTATCCATGTCTCCCTCCCCCAATAGGTCTCAGGTCAGGTTTTTCTTTCCTTTGTAACAACAACAAAAATAATAATAATATTGGTTAGGTAATTTACTTATGATTTCTGAAACTAGGACACCTACAATTGCTTCAAAATCACAGAGACTAAATTATTATTGTTGCTCTAGTTTTCTTCTTTTATTTACTTATTATTATTATCAAGACTCGTTTAAAATGTGGGGTATAAAATTGTTTACCAATCAAATTATGATGGCAGGGGAATTGAACCTTCTGCTTCAGCATCAGAAGTTAAGAAGGCATATCGCAAAGCTGCACTTAGACACCATCCTGACAAGGTTTCTTGCATGTTCTACATTATGGATATGCTTATCATGATTCACCCTTTTGACACATTGGTTATTGATGCAGGCTGGTCAGTCTCTGGCAAGAAGTGATAATGTAGATGATGGCCTGTGGAAGGAGATAGGAGAAGAAGTCCACAAGGATGCTGACAGACTTTTTAAAATGATTGGAGAGGCATATGCCATACTTTCAGACCCTGCTAAGGTCTCATGCACATTTCTATTATGCAATCTATTATACTTCCACATCTTCTATTGGCTCAGCTTTTTAATATTGCTGTGAATCTGATAATCCTTTGTTTTCCCTCCCCAAATGGGGAAAAACTTCCATTCTGAAGTATTTTCCCTTGCTAACAAGGTACTCTTTGAGCTAGTCTAAGAAGATGCATTGCCTTAATATGGGTGTCGGGGTGTTGCTCGCTGGTTTCTTTTACAATTTACAATACTGCCCCCGTCTCCAATGATTTCAAGTAATTGGTTTGTTATAGAAATGAAAATTATGCAAATTCTTTTTGTGATTATTTGTGTAAAAAGAAGAAAGAAGAAAAGGAGGTGAAGTAGAGAACATATAGGTATGTGGAAAACCAAGTTCTAATGTATACAATGACTAGTGGATAGCAAGGCTGAACTTGTTTTATGTGAAAATATGATGTTTTGTTTGCTTGTTGCTAGGACACATGCTGCATTTTCATGGTCTAGTGATGACAATCATGCTTAATTTCTCTGAACAAGAACTTGAAGAACCTTAATATATTAATTTTGTGTTGACAAATTTAATTCTCTTGCTGCACGTCCCTTGTTCTAACATACACAACGACCAGTGGATTGCAAGGCTGACTATGAAGTTATTTAATGTGAAAATATGATGTTGCTTTATGTGCTTGTAGCTAAGACACTTGCTGCATTTTCATGGTCTAGTAATGACAATCATGCTTAATTTCTCTGAACAAGAACATCAAGAATCATAATGCACTTAGTTTTGTTTTGACAAATTTAACTCTCTTCTTGCATGTCTCTCACTCTTGTTCATGGTGTTTCCTTTGCTGGGATGTTTGCATGCTTATGCTTCATGTTTACTTGTTTTGCTGCTTGCTCTGTGTCATCAGAAGTGTTCTTTTTGTAATCTGCATGACTCGTTATCTATTAAACAATATGCTGTTTGCCGGACATTTGGTAGCTCCCTCTGCAGTTGCTTATTTTGCTGTACACCTATTAATGCCTTGGTATGTTGTGGTTCGTATTTCCATTATGTGAGAAAAATCGGTGTTTATTTGCTCATTATACAATGTTGTGCAGCGCTCGCAATATGATCTTGAAGAAGCAATGAGGAATGACCCAAAGAAACGAAGTGGAAGCAGCACATACAGAACACATACAGAAGCTCAGAATTACCCATTTGAAAGCAGTAGGAGACATTGGAAGGGGGTTTGGAGGTCACATGGTCGGTAACTCAACCAATGAAAAGCCAGGATCCACTTGATTTAACAGATTTTGATGACAATTGTGTGGCATGAATGACAAGAAGAATCTCGAGATTCCTGATCAAGTTAGTCCATCTGTAAGTCAGGCAACAAGTCTGGTGGTTGGCCAGCATCTGTCCGTAGCTTCGATCCAGAGGTCTTGCAGATGGGAATTCATACCTGCTAATGCTTAAGAACTGACAACCTAAATGCAGAGAACTGCCTAACCGTTGAAAACCTTTCCAAAAATCGTGGATTTCTCACATGCTAGCTAATTTGGTACAGGAGAGCTGGTTTGTATTGAAAGTTTGACAGGTAATTGTCAGATTGCGTGATGGTTGAATTCTGGAAGAGCAAGAAAAACATCAAATAGCACAAACAAAGAAAAGGCAAGCTGTTTAAATGCAATCTGAGAGTGAGAAAGGAGATTGCTAACTGTCCGAATTGTGTAAATGCATCGGCTTTGTATAGATGAAAAGATGACAATGCAATCAAGAAACTAAACCAATATCCTGGAAATTATATTGGACTTTGGTTAGATGAATTCATTAGGTGAATCCTAGATGTACTGGTCCTTGCGTTAAGATTTTCTTTTTAGTTTAATTTCTTCCAGTGATTGTATGTAAATTGATCATGAGTGGCATGCCCAAACTCGCACCATTTCCACTTACCCAACCTTTTATTAAATTTCCATTTGAATACCTTGACTCAATTCTATCTATTTGAGTATCCTATTTTGTATTTTTGTTTTAATGTGGTCGTTTTTATGACAAGGTTTAAAAGAGGGGTGAGGGATAATATGGCTGCGATCTCATGTCAAGTGACGAGCAGATTGGGATTGGAAAAAATAAAGTGAAAATGAGTTGATTTGTTGAAAAAACAAGACTAGATTAATATAAAATCTTGGATGAAAATGCTTTCTTAAAATCGTTCTATAGGATATCCTTACCATTGAACGAAATAATAATAGAATTAATGGAGCAGGATATGCTTCATTTTGCCAGTGACCTTTGCCATAGATGCAGGAAGTCGTGTTTTAATAAAACAGCAGTACTTTGTCTGTACTCTTATAGAGCAATGGTTACTAGTTTCTTGCAAGGAAATTTGACCCTTGTGTTTGCGGTGTTGTTGTGGCTTTGATACCAAATTACTCAACTGATGAGAGGGCGGGTTTAGCAGGAGAAGCGGTAGCTTGAAGCAACTTGCTGATCCTTTCAAATATACACGTCTGAATCAATGCTCAAGTACTCTGCTGCAAATACATATGCTAACAATAGCCATCAGATATACAATTTCCTTAATTAAGATAACTGTTACTTAAGCTATGGATTCTTATCGGGCTGGGAGTTACTTTTAGTTACACGCATGACATGGCTCAATTTCTTCTGAAGCTAGTAGATAACCATGAAGGTTTGTAGATAGTTGTAGAAGCAAATCCATCCTGTTGGTTTTAGTTGTTACATGCATGCAATGACTATCCATTACAGAATCCTCTTCCTACAAAGGATATGTACTTTCCCAGGTTTGGTAAGGATGTGGCAATGAGCATGAACATAATTCAGTGTCCAAAATCAATTATCGGCATTGTAAAAGCATGCTTTGTTCATAATCATCCCATGGCAATAAGGAGCATGAACATAATTCAGTGTCCAAAATCAATTCTTGACATTGTAGAAGCATTCTTTGTTCATAATCATCCCATTTCACGAATATTTTTTTGTTTCTGATATGTATTTCTTTGCTTACAAAGGATCTTTCCATTGCGTTCTCTAAGCAAAGTTTCTCTCCCCTCCGCTACTGTATCGAGTTTGTGATGTCTTCCTGCAGGGTAAAGATGAGGAGAATTACACGATACTTTCCTGGTTGTCAGATTTGTCATAGCAACAGATTCTTTTTCTCTCATTTGCAATTTTTTTTCCCTCTCTTCTCAAGTCTGGTTAATCTTTGGATTCCCGGAGAATTTTGGCATCAAACGAGCTTTATTTTAAAAATAGAATTTGCCCTAGTCCTACCTCTTCAAACCTTTTTTCTCTTCATATTCTAAGAAGTACAAAGCTTGGTTCGATCATGTAAGCAGAGGATTAAACGTGTTCAAAAGTGTACGTACTTTAAAGCTTATATTTGAGTGAAAAATTAGAATTGTTCCCTTAGTTCATTAAGGTGGTTTACTATTTTCATGAATATCCTCAAAAGAGTAAACCTCTGAACAGTCTGCAACCTTTAGTGCTAAATAAAAAGCTCAGGATAAATCTGTAATCTCCACCACCAGAGTCCTGAATTGTAATACCTGGAAAGTAAACGTCAGATTAGTGCAAGTCACTTGAAACTGGACTTGTGAATTCAGACACTGACATATTATGAAATGCTGGATTGACACTGGAACATTTTACCTTTTAAGTGTATAGTAGCAAAACCGAGGAAGAAAAATGCAGTATGCTTGGATAGCTTAGAATTCTCACACGTATATTCCCAATCCAAGCTCTTTTGGGTCTGTTTCCACCATCCAAGGTGGCCTGTTGAATAAGGAAACATTAACGCAAGGCTAAGGAAAAAAAAAGAAACAAATGAAGGGAATTGCGTCTCTGGATTAGTATAATTACTTGTTCATTGTAAAATTAATCGCTCCTTCTGTTGCACGATTCAGAAGAAGTTCTCTCGCCTCAATTGCAATTCCTTCAGGCTATATAGAGAATTTGAAAATGAGTTCGTAACATTTGAATATAGAACTTGTATTAATAAAATCATTTAGCTCTTGTACATACCTCTTCGGGAAACCAGACCCCTGGCTGCGTGCTTCCTTCAAGAACTGCAAGAGCAAAAGCAGCTGTTGCATTTCCCACAGAACTGAAAGCCAGGATTTTCAAGAGCTTAGCATTTTGTTATTACCATATTTTTTCCAGAAGCATTTAAATGCTGGTTTTAATTGAATGGGCTAAAATTATCTTGAAACCCGGGACTTACACGGAGAGTTTCCGGTGACTAAATAAACCAAGTGTATTGCGCCCATCTGTGCACTCCAAATCAACCTGTCCAGTGAGTAGAAAAATTAACAATGAAGTGGAACATATTGTTGAATAATTTGCTTAACATTCAGTGCATTCCACCATCCTCTTTTCTTAATACAACTAAGTAAATATAATCAGCTATGAATTGCTTTCTTTATCATCACCATCACCATCATCTCACCCTCAGTGAAACTCGCTCTCCAGCAATCCCATCAACTGCTCGGACTAGTGGGTCAAACAACTTAACCATCTGTTGGACTTTGGTCCTGTCCTTCAGAAATTCCTGCAAAGAATTTATCAAGGTTTATAGCTACAATGTTAAGATTTATCTTGGCATGCCCCTATTTCTTTAGTTGTTATCAAATGATCCTTCACTTGCAAAAAACACAACAAATTACATGGCAAGCTGCCAATTTTTGGTTAAAAAAAAAGGAAGGAAAAACAGAGTTATGATTAACTCTTTGTATTGATTAATATACATTGATAACATTTTCAGAAGCAATAGAATGAACTTGTTATGAAATCATCAAACTACACTTTTAAAAATTAGTGGAAATGGTAATTTTGATTATGGAAATTAGGTGAGAGCATACTGGAGACAGAAGATTTGTCATGGCCAACATTCCCCAATTCCAAAAGAATGGTGCAGTTCCAAATCGAGCACTGACTGTTGGTATTCCTAGGACATCATGAGCACTTCGAACTTCAGGTAAATTCCTGGACATAAGGATATATATTGAGTTGAAAGTTTTTGAAAGCAAAGGATCTTTAGAATATTTACAAAAAAATCAAGACAGAAACCAAATGGCTCTTTTCAACAGAAGACAGTTACCATATAGTGTACAGTTTTTCAAAGTTGTAATATACTACTACATGCATCTGATAAAATAAAGAATAAAAAAACTAAATGCATGTAATATGTGCAACATATTATTTTGGATCCAGTAAACATGAATTAACTTCCAATAATATAACCCTAGAAGGACTTGGTATTTGTAGGAAAACAGAAAACTGCTTCATTCATGGATGAGCTTCATTGAAGAACATTCTTGTCATAAGTTTTGATTTACAAACTATAAAATGCTAAAGAACGAGCAAAGCACAAACCATAGCAAAGAAAAAAGAACGATTACTAACTACAATGTAGTTGTGGTCAATTTACCCCAAGGGAACCCTGGGGGATAGAAGGGTTACACTGCTACAAACTAAGAAGAGCCTGACAAACAGAAGTATGTGATCATGGAATTGAAGAAAGAAGAAAAAGGACGAGGAACAAAAGGATGCAAACCATTCTAGGAAGGAGAGGAAGAAGCTCCAGATGAGAAGAGAGGAAATTCTCTTAGACTGATGTACAGAAGAAGACTATTCATAGTTGATTCAAGGAGGAAATGAAATGTTGATTATGAAGTGTTTTGCAGTTCATCCAACGATGGTCTTGAGCCTTTGAAAGACACAAATAGTAACTAAACTTTCTAAGTGTGGCATTGGCAGGGCTGTAATTTCTCCAAGTTTGATTAATTGCAATAGTTAAGGGTGTGGAAAACAAAAGTTTTCACCAACGCCAGAAAGATGCATGGAAATTTGTAAATACTTAAAATAAGGATGTGAGAACTGGTGCATGAATACTGATATAACTATGATCAAAATTGGTCCATCCGAATCTATGATGCTCATTCAAAATTCGATTGTAGACCTGTTAAATAGATGAACTGGCATCTAGAAACTGGAACGTTGATTTTTTTTCTGATTTGAGAGAAATTTCTTTCAGGCACTTACAACAGGTAAACATCTCGCTTTCCGATCCCCTTTCCAAAGTCGATGTTAAGCATTCCACTATATGGCTTTAGTTTGATCTTTTCTCCTGATTAAATAAACATTACCATTGTTTAAGTGTTGATTCAAGGAGGAGTACTAAAGTAGAAACTGAAGAGGATTGTGCTGGTTCGTAAAATGCTGCTGAGACTGACCCTTATTATATGCAACAACCTCCTCACCAAGAAGTAAGAAACTAGTAGCTAGTATGGTTGGACCAGCACCACCACTGCCTGCTGTGTAGTAGTAGAACCTGAGAAGAAGAGAATTTGAGTGTAAACAGTATAAACTTTAAAACAAACCATTGAATAGCTGTTTTATTGCATCGTGCAATGGATCAGCATTTACCAAGCAGCAAAGATGCGCCACTTACATGTTAATTCAATTGATTAGTTTCTACTGGAATGAAAGGAGTTTCATAATGATATGCCTTAACTCAAAAATAAGCATTAAAGATACCACCAAGGACCAAATTTCTTTCAACCAAAATCAGAAAGGAAAATGAAGATTTTGGCCTATGAGGTTGATGGCATGGCTAAGGAGAAGTGCTTTCAGAATGAAACACACATTTTCCACTTCAAGGAAAAATTTATGAGGTACCAGAAATTATGGATGGAGATGAGCACCACTCTTCATCAGAACTTATATTAGAGAACTGAGGTGGTACTGCAGATACTGGTAAACTAAAGTGGCGGTAAGGCAAGAATCTAGATGGATAGTTAACATTCAAAGGATGATACATTATGCTAAAATTGTAAGAGAACCCATAGTGGCATTTGGTGATGAATAAGGAGTTATTGACTAGTCAAAACTTTCTTTGGTTTAAGTTCTAAGATGAGAAAACAATTACCTCAGCCTCTCTGGCTTTCCCTTGCTTTCAGTTTTCGCAGCACGTACTAGCTCTGCTGCCATGACTGTCATGATAGTGGTAGAAATTAGCAAGTAGGGTTGAATAAAAGCACAGTAGCTGAATGTGAGGTGGTTTTCCACATGATTTAATGTATGATCTATCCGCCACTTCTATATCAATGTAAAATATAAGACTCTACTCTATACTAGTGTAATTATGTTTTTCTTCAGGCATTTGCTAGCTTTAAGGCCCAAATGGTGGGTTTGCATGAGACTGGCAGTGGCATGACCTTAAGGCAGCTGATAGCATGAGTCATAAGAATGTTCAGAAACTCAAACTGCAAAGCTTCGTTGAGTTATAACTTTTCTTCTTTTTTTTTATAAAAAAGTCATCTCAAAGCAATGATGCAATGTACTTGGGGCTGCTGGAATTAATCTTTTTGAATTTGACTCTATCCAGAGGCACATGGTTTATATGATAAGATATGCTCCTTAAATTCACAAAATGATAAGTGATGAGTGTGTTTTGACTCCAAATACAGAAATGCATTTTATACAGGGGACAAAGTATGCAAATAAAAATGATGGCCTAGCAAGAATGCTGGTAATCATACCATTGCTCACTCCTGGATAGATTCCACCAGTTGTTATGGCAGGAATATTTGCAGCTAAGGCTTTATCCTTGAAAGACTTTGCACGCAACGCATAGCTTGTATCATCACAAACATCAACATATGCTGTCTGTTAGGAAAAGGCAAAAAGACAGCTCCTGAGATAATATCTTTGTAACAATTATAAACAGGCCTAATAAGCATTCTCTTGTACAAAGAAATCTAACCTGAATGTTGATATTCAGAAACATAATGTTTACCTTTCCTCACCTTGGTCTCTATGGCAGCTTCAAGTACAGTGCATTTCGCGGCCTGTTGAAAAGGCCCTGCAGCATGAACGACAAGGTCTACATCTGCAGAGGGATTAATACAGCTTGAGACTTGGAAGTTCTGAGAAGCCACAACAAAGCTGTTCAGTTCATTACATTTTCATTTGAGGAGGATTACAGCCAAGATTTTCATCCGGTAGGTATTAATTATTACAGCTGAAGTGTGCTTGTTTCCTAAAGCTTGGCCAAGTGATGGCATTTTTTAGGAACTTATAGATATTGAATCTAAATCTTGTCTGGACTAAACCTGGTTGGTCTCCATGAAAAATGTAGAACCCCATGATTTATGAGACAAATTCTACAAAAGGAATGAAGCAAATGGAAGTCAACCCCCATGCTTAGAACTCCAATCAGATACATGAACTACTTGTCTTCTCAACATACATGGAGGGCTAAAATAACATAAATCAAGCACAATCATGAACAGCAAGATCTCTTTAAAACTCAAAAAGCGCAGTGAAAAGAAAAATAGTTGCAAAATTTATCCTTGCTGAAGCCTTTTTAACCTTCTGAATTTTTTTTTCTTGACCCCAATTAAGTCCGAATGGAGCCGTAAAATGACCCAGGATATGTATGTTCAAAACATGAGCAAGTACTAGAAAACACAGAAGTAAAAAATAATGGCTTTGCAATTCTGATAATTAAAAGATTACTGTACCTTTCAGAGCTGCTCCCAATGAGTCTACATTCTCAATGTTGACTTCAGTGAACTCGGAGTTCCTCCCCAATTGACCCACCATCGCAGCACCTTTTTCCCTACCATCAATTTCCTCACTTCTTATTTTTCTTTTTTAGCCACTTTCTCGGAAACCAAACAGAAAACAAACAAGGGTTTTTGTTAAATTTACCTGTTTCGACCACCAATCACAATTCTAAGGTCAGGGCAGAACTTGGAGAGAGCAGTGGCAGTGGACCCACCGACCCGACCCGTTCCACCCAGTACAAGAACGCTTGAGTTGCGAGTCTTCTCAGGAAGTTGAACAACGTTGCTGTTAGAATTATCATGTTTACACTCTTTAACGCAAGCCTTTACACTCGTGCTGCTCTTCAGCTGAAGCAGAGCTTGTCTGGCTATCATTACAAATGCCATTACATTTGTTGTTCTGCTCTCTCCTCAAAATGGAAAGACTAAACGTCAGGCCATCTCCCTCTTATCCCATCATCAGTTTATCGTTAGCAATGATGTGGCATCTTACGGTAAGTGATGACATGGTGATATGGTATCCACATGGTCTCTTTAACTTTAAGTGCATCAAGTTTTTTATAATGTTCATTTCAGTCCTCTTTGGTGCCGGTTTCTCACAATTTACACACAAGATCTGCCTCGTTGGATGAGGGCAGTGAAATATTTCGAGAACGAAGGCAGGAAAAGAGTTCATCCGATGGACTTGCCCACCCTTAATTTTGCATTGGAAGCGTCAATTAGATAATTTACCCTGATGAAGCTCTTGGCTCGTCAATAATATACTTCTTTTCTTGCCCTGAATTTTGCATGTCAACTGGCGCATGATCCTCTTTGTCACCGTTCCTCGAGGGGCTTGTTCAGGTCAAAATCTTTTCCAGGTGAGAAAGGATAGGAGGACCAGGCTGTGCAGGCTCAGTATTGAGATCTATATTCTGGTCCTCTTTGAGCCAGCCCTCGTGTCATGTTCGCTTTCTCTGTGGCCTCTTGAGTCGGGTTCGACAATATAGGTGCCGATTGAGTTCATCCTCGTCGGTCTTCTCCTCCTGGAGAAGGAAAAGCTACCCTCTATGGGCTGTAATTTGTTGAGCCTGGTAATGGGCCCATCAAAGGCGGAAGAAGGCACTCTTATTTATAGTCGATTTAATCATGCTTTAATTGTTTAGTTCCATATGGTATATATTTAATAAGCATCGATTAAATATTATTTTTAAATAAATATATAAAAAAATACATGCACATAACAAACTGGAATAGCAGTTAAATTTTAACTTAAGTTTAAAGTTGATAACGACATTCTAAATTATTAATTAATTTGCAAAATAAACTAAACAAAACACTAGTTAGTTACAAGATAAATAATGAAAATGAACTTGCAATAAAGATTAAAATAAAATTCTATGATGCATGCCTAGCATATAATTAAATATTTAAAGTAGTATTTAAATATACAAATATCTTAACATGTATATCAACACGTAAAAACAATTATTATACTCAAATTAAAATGCAAATATAAAATATTTACTCATTAAAACATTTTAAATTAGATTAAGATAAAAATCTATTATCATCAATAATTAATTATTTATCCTTATAGTTTTAGTACTCATCTTTTGATACAGATAGAATGACTGCAATTATTTTTTCAGAATTCCAACAGCATTAAATTGTTTTTTTGCATTTCTAGACAATGTTCGTGAACTTAAAAAAAAAAACAATTACTTGGAATCTCTTTACAGTAATAAAATCCAAGCTCTACGGTAAAGGTGGGGAAAACGCATTTATAAAACACCCTTCCTCCAATCTCTTGCAATGAGTTTTGAAAGAAAAAACTAATATAAAAATATTTTTCATAATTACCATAATTAATTTTTATCATTTATTAGCTTTAATTACCCACCTTGGAGCAAAACCATGATGGTTTTTTGTTTTAAAATCATTTGTTTCTATATAAATAGAAACCATTCAAGGTTTTTAAAAAAATTGTTTGGATTCTTTATTCATAAACGAGGCAAATAAAATAAGCTAGCAAAAAATTAATTCTTCAAGGGTGAATAGTTATTTTAAAGCATACACAATTTCAAAATAAACTACTAAAAAATAATTATTTATCTATCAAAAAAATATTTTATTTTAAGCCCAGGTCAAACCCTAAACCCAGGCTCGGTCAAACCGAAACTGGATTTCCAAGAATACATGCGCGTATGGTGTAAACTCAAAGCTCATTTTATACGAGCCTTTTCTCTTTAAAAACGGAGGCGATGTTACATCCATTTTAAAATCTTTAATTTACTAATATATAAATTATAAAAAAAAAAAATAATTTTTTAATATAAGATTAAATTTTATTGGGTTTACTAATAGTTTTTTATATCAATTTATTATTTACTTCCAATTTATTTTAATTAGAGAATAATTTCCAACAATTTTTTAATTATAAAAACGAGGGGCTCCTGATTTTAAACATGTTTACTAACCATTTCTATAATATGTTTTTAAACAAAAAAAACAAAGCAAAAATGCTAGTATTTATGAGACTGAATTGTAATTACTCTTAAATACACTCGGTGATAGCTTTCCACAAGTCATGGTGCTGCTGCTAATTTAGTTGTTTGTGTTATTTAAAATATAAAAATTATTTATAATATCATGGCAGTGATTATTTTTAAAATATTTTTTATTTATTAATATATTTCAATAATATTTTTTAGCTTGTTTTTTATATGAATAAATTAAAATAAACAATTTTTTTAAAACAAAACAAATTTAAAATTTTTAAAAATATGGCCTCAACTGTATTCTCAGACATGTTTTTATTATTTATTGCTGATATCAGGATTAGTGTCGTAGATTCATATTAATTGGTTTTTTAAGTGTTTTTATATAGTTTTGATATATTAATAAAAAATATTTTAATTAAAAAATATTTTTAAAAAAAAACCAACACCAAAATACACACTTAATCTAGATAACTTTAAAGTAAGCTTCATTATTCCATCTCAATTTAGATTTGCTTAAAATCTAACCAGAGCAAGACAGTTGCGATACATACATACATACATACATATATATATACATACATACATACATACATACATATATATATGTATATATATATGACGCGATCCGTATCGATACACTCGTTTTATATAAAAATTAAAATTAAGATTAATTTAGGAGGTAATTAATAAAAGGCCAGAGGAGAGAGTACAGTTTGATCACGTGGAGGCTCACGGGAAAGTTATGGTCTAATTGAAACATAAATGAGCAAATGCTTAAAGAGAGGCAAAACGTTTGGTGATACGTTACCGTGACCACCTGAATTCCAGATCTGGCACGCGGCAAAACGAGTGAAAAAATGCACGGAGTACGAGAGGGCAAAATAGGAAACCAGTATTAGGGAGAGGCGGGGTTAATGTGGTCCCTCAATCATAGATGGTGAGCTGTCAAAATGGGGATACAAACACGTGTCGCATCCACAACTCGTGTGGTCCCATTTAGCTGGACAGCTTATTCTGACACGTACTGTTATTTTAGCAACGTGCGTAGACAGCGACTCCTAGATGGGACTGGGATCGTACGCACAGCTGCCTCTGATAAGCCGCTTTATAACCAACCATAGCTCGGCTTCTCCCTGCGGCTTTGGCTCTCCTCCGCCACCTGGCCAGGAAGATATTTTTATTAATTTCTCGGCTAAGATCCATGTTTTTGAAACGGTGTTTTATACATTTCTTATTTAAAATTTATTTTTTTTATGTTTTTATATAAAAATAATTTTTTAAAAATATTATTTTAATTTATTTTAAAAATATTATTTTAATTTATTTAAAAAAATATTTTCAAGAGCAACAACTAACAAACTATAAAAATCTAATTCAATTTAAGTTTTGTGTAAAATAAGATGGAAAGTTAATTTAGTTAAACTAAAAAGATTTAAAATTGCAATTCAATCGAAATTACTTGATTGATATATATTTTATTAATTTAAAAATGATATTATTTTATTTAAAAAATCTTAAAACAAAATTATTTTATATCAATTCAGATTCACCCGACTAAATTATAACCCAAATCTTAAATCATGTTATAAATAGAGTTAGGGTTAGGTTTAGTAACAAGCTACTGTACAAGTTCATGGAGGATTAAAAAAAAAGTTCTAGAAATGGCTCATGCGTGCTGATGATAATGAAATAAAAGTTTAAAGATTTTTATATGGAAATGGTCCATGCATGTTATAGATCTCGTGATAGGTAAGCAGATCTATTAGAAATGGTCCCTCACATATGGTATCGAAAGAGGAGAATTGTAGATGCTTTTTTGACGAGCTCAAAAGGCAAAAGCGATGAGAAATTGAACCAAATATAGTTTAAATATATATGTTGTAATTTGCTGGGGTTTTTATTTATTTATTGACTTGACTAGCAGGTTAATTCGTGTATTTGGATGTAATTTAATTTAAATAATAATATTCTCGTTAAATACGAAGAGATATAATCTCAAATCCCTTGAAACAATCCAAGTGACATCTCATAACTTAAACAAGGAACGAACGAAGAAAAGAACTATGAACAGCATGGATAGCTTACATTTATTAATTGATTGTCTTTTATTTTTTATTTATTTGGGAGGTTGATGAAATTTAATTTCTGCATAACAACAGAGCTGGTTCGTAGTGTTTAAACGCGGACAAGGGATTTGAAGTCTCTTGTCCCTTGGAACGACTCAGGTCGAGCTAGTTTGGAGCTAGGTAGCAGAGGTACCTAACGAAGACATCAGTATCGTTGGAATTGTGTGAGCCCGTCCAGGATGTCAATGAATTTGAACAGCTATAATCATTACAGCACATCGGTCCCTTAAATCTTTTGTCTACCCAAACTTTATATAATATAGTATAACATGTTTTTTTCTTGTTCCATGCAATCAATTATATCATGTAGGACTAATTATGGGATGTCAAATGCTAAAAGGCCGTATCGCTTTAATCAGACTTTTTTTTGTTATGAAAGTCGGAATTTTGTTAAGATAAGCATGCAGTCATTAAGAGCATGGTTAGACATGGAAATGAAGCGATCATTTACAACCAGATAATAAGATCATCACCACGACTTGTTGCTTCCTTCCCTAAATTATCTGCAAAAGCACTTGCTTCTCTAAGCGTATGGATAAAAGCTGCTGCCTTTAAAGCTTTAACTGAGTTGAAAATACAATCGAAAGCACGCTGCGCTCTTGTTCAACCAGCTCGATGCATTTAAAGAGTCCGTTTCGAAAAAGCTATCCATCGTTTGAGCTAAAGATGAATGATCTGCACTGATCTCAACTGCTTTTTTGATTGCTAGTATTTCAGTCTCACTAGAATGCTTAGTGCCAGTAAGAATTGAGGAAGAATATATCAACTCATGATCCTTAATTGTGCTCCACTTAAAGAAGACACTGACTTAACAGTCAGGGCTCCTCAATAAAGCATCCCCAGTGTAGCAGAAGAGAGCTCGTCCAAGAACCTCACCCAACGAGCAACCCTGTTGACTGTTGTAAATCAGAGACCACAAACCGCACTGGTCCAGCCTTACATCATTGTAGATTACCTCGTTTCTAGCAAGCCAAACTGACCAAAGCACACCATACGCACACAAGCATATACCAGTCCTTCTCTTGCATAGATCCACGAGCAGGAAAAAAAACCCATTGCATAATTAAACCATCACCAGTTTCAGGGACGACCCACTCACTACCCCACCAGTTCAAAACTTTTGTCCAAACGCACCACGAAAAACTGCTTGAAATGAGGTAGGAAATGGCTTTGACCAGGAAAAAAGTGTTCGGTGTGTGGTGACCCTGTTTAAGGGCAAAGCTTGTGAGTAGGTACCGACCATTAGAGAGCAATCTCTCTGTGGGGTAATTAATTATATGAAACTTGTGAAGTTTTGTTTTCTTGCATGTATTATTTGATGAGTACTGTTGATCAATGAGACAGAAAAGCTAACGGATGCGATGACAATTTATGCTAACTCGAAGTTAACCAACATATTGGAGAGATCATATCTACTCTAACTAATTTGTTGATGTCTTGTTGGGGCAAGTTTGTAAATTCAAGTATCGATGCCTTGTAGGAACCCTAAAGCTACTGATCCTAGCCAGATGTGAAAGTTGCTCTCACACACCCATTGCTTTGATCACTTGAAAGCTAAAAGATTTCTCCACAGAGCTACACCATTAGGTTCTTGATCCAAATTAAAAGGGGGCACGCGTAAAATAGATATCATATATGTGAGCCAAGAAAAGAAAACCTAGCTAGGTTAATAAACTTCCCCTAGATGCGAGCTTCCCCTGGAAGCGAAGTTCTTGTTCACCAAACAATTGCGAGCCGCCCTGTGTAGTGGAAACGGGTGAGGTCTCGTGGATGATTTCTTCTCGAAAGAAGAAAGAGGAGGAGCAAAAGCTAGAGAAAAACGATTATTGATAGGTAGCAGTGGTCAGAATCGAATTGAAGTCACGAGTGGAATAGGTCAATAATATTCAACTTCAAGTTGGGGCCGGGTTCTCTTTTATCTGGACTTATATTTCGGTCACCACACAGATGGCCTGAAAGTGACCTGCACCCTCCTGCCATTATTTAATTTTGTGTTTTCACGTTCTTGACTGTGTGAATTGTGAAACCAGAATGACTGGAAATAGCTCGAAAACACCTGAATATGTACTAACTTCACCAGATATATCAGGCTATTGAAAGTGCGCTTTTGGTCGGCAGGTTTTCTTTCTCTCGTTCTATACAGAGGGAGATAGAGAGAGGGTTGGAGCTAGGTCAACGGAGGGTTGCTTATACATGTGTGTGAATCACAGTGATGATTGACTACTGTACTAACCAGGTCAATGAATAATTCTTTATATTAATATATTAAAATAATTCAAAAATATAAAAAAAAAAAAATTTTAAATAAAAAATTAAATTTTTCCAAGCCCTATTTGAAATGTAACGTTAAACAATAACTGAGTAAATAACTAGAAGTATAGTAGATGTTGTTTTTCAATTTTATTAACTGCAAATTAGTTAGCTAATGTTGAGAGATTAGAGATAGTTCATTCCTTAATCATTTTTACTCCCATCCTAGGCCTTGAATTTTAAGGTGCAGCGCCTGGCTAATTATTTTTAAGAAAAAAAATGAATAAAATCAATGTGCAAATCTGATGGGGCTAAACTAGAGGAGGTAGATGGTCCTTTGAAGCTTAAAATTGTTCCTAAAATTTAATCTTTATTTCTTATTCCTTTAATATTTTTCAAATGGCCTCTTCTAGTTAAAAATCTATAACTATTATATATGTTTTTCTTTTTCTTATATATATTTTTTAGTTCCTTGATTTTAAATTTATAATTACTTTTCACAATAAGCCGAAGTATTCTTTCCTCGTTAGGAAATGAATTGATATTGTGTTAATGGTTAGTTTTTAAAAAAATTTTACTTTAAAATGTATCAAAATAATATATTTTTAATTTTTTAAAAAATTATTTTTTACATCAACATATTAAAATAATAAAAAAACTTAAAAAATTAATTGTAATTAAAAAAAAATCAAACTTTTACCAAATAATGTATTTTTGGGTTCCTTGATCTTCAATTTATAACCCTACCCAATAGCCCAAGTAGCCTTTCTCATTAGTAAAATATATCTTATGTTTATTAGACATCATTTAATAATATTGTAGTAGTGATTATTTTTTTATAAAATATATTAAAATTTATTTTTGATATTAGAATATTAAAAAAAATCATTTTACATAAAAAAATTATTTTTTCACCAAATAATATTTGAATCGTATTCCAAACACCACCTTTGTGGTTTAGAATTGTTCACCCTCTTTTTGCGGTGTGATTATAGTCCAATTAGCTAGTTTAGCCATGAATGCTTGAAAATGAATATTTTTCACCAACTTTCACCAATATTAATTAACTTGAAAGCAACGTGGAATAGTTGGGTGGTAGTTGTGGAGATCAGAGAGGTTAGATCCTGTCAAAAAGCGCAATCATATCATATTATTTATTATCGGCAGTAAGGCAACTCCTCGAATTGTATTCATTGAGGGATGGGTTTCAATTCTTTACAAAAAGATAAAAACGACACCGAAATCCTGCTTTAATGCGTGGACACTTGCAACTCCGAATCATTAATTGGATCTAGTCGCGGGACATCTCCACGAATTCGAATTTTGTACATTAAGAGTTAATTAATCAATATTAAAAGTTAATTAATCAATTAATCAAGAAGGTGATTGAAGGTTAATGAAGGCACGTACTTAATGTTAATTTCTTGACCAAGACTATAGAATATAGTATAATAATAAAATAATGACAGGAAAGGCTTTTAGCTGTTCTTGGATTAGCCTAGACAGGCTGCTGTTAATTAATTAATCCCCGAGAGTGATTCAATACAGCATATGTCACAGAAGATTATCATCAGCAATATTTGTCACTAAATCATTATTAAAAAACAAAAGCATGCTCCACTCTAAACCCCACATCCACCCAATGGGATTCGGTGGCCATGGGACGAATCATTGAAACACAAGGAACGGAAGGAAAATAAATAAATCCAGATCTCCAGAAATGACCAAGATCGAGGACGTGACTTCTCTTTAATTTCCATGGCCCTGTGTAAGTCTATTATATTATCGTTAAACTTCACTTTCATCCAATGACTTGTCTCCATTATTATTATTAATTTTATAATATTTGCTAAATAACAAACACGATTTTGTAATAATGCTGCAGCAGCAGCCGCCATGGTCAATTCGACCTATTAATGAAATGATGGTTCCTATTTTCTATGGTATCATTTTAATTTTTTTATTTTTTCAGTTTTCAGGGGGCGGCGGAAAACTAATAAGCATGGGGACAGCCGCGCGGGTCCATGCTCCGTTGTAGGTTCCTAGCAGGAAATCATCAAGTGCGAGAATACTTCCTAGCCAGTGTATTTATTATTTGCCATTTTTTATTTTTCAATAAAAATGTCGTTGTTAATATATATTTGAAGTATTTATATACATATATTAAAAAAGAAAATGATAAATAGTATACATATATGTGTATTTAATATCTTGTATTATTTTTTTTAATATTTTACAAATGTATTTAGATAATATAAATATATATTTCAGGTTAAAGTGAGTCTTGAGTTGTGAGTCGGTTTGATAATATCATATCTTATTAATTATCCATCAAATAAAATAATTCATTCATTCACTTCTGATGGTGACAATCCTATTTGGATTAAATTATAATTCTTGGACATGGAATACTTTTGTGAGTCCACTTGATACACGGGGGTGTTTTCTTTTCCTTGATACAATGTCCCTTTTATCATTCTTTTTTTTAAAAAAAAAAAAAAAAACGCACTGATCGAGGGAAACGAACATTGGATTGTCGAGTAGAGCAATCATGCAACCCCACAGCACTATAGAAACAAATATACTACTGCAAAGGATACCATCTTCTTGCCTTCTTGGGCATTAATTCCCTGGATCGAGTATACATGATCATCTCCTTGATAGAGAAATGGCAAAGGTTTTCAAAAAGCATGTCACCTTAAAAGATGTCCTGCCCATAAGCACGCTGCAAAAGTCGTGACGACGATTGGACGTGCCATTGTACACATTTGAATGGTTGTAGCACTATATTTCAATTGATAAAAGTAAAATATCCTAACAATTATAAGGAAAAGATATGATAAAAAGCCTTCATAATTTCGGTGAATCATTGTTATTCGGGCAAGATATAGTCCTTTGTGTGTGTATATATAGATGAAAAATATAGACATGTGAATTAACTTCTTAAATTAGAGCTTCATAAAATAGTTTTTCTTCTTCAAAATCAAAGGATTTCTTGCTATAACAGATCATTAAGGAAACGGGTAGTGCTACCAGGCACCGTTGATGAAAGATTTTGGTCTTCTAGCATTATCAATGAATGCCAGTCATCTTCAAATAACAAGATAAAATATCAAAACTCTCAATCAAATGATCTAAGCTTCTAAATCTGGAACATAAAACTCTCATCCAGAAAAAGTATCACATCTGTAAAAAAAAAAACAAAAAAAAATGGTTTGAAAATGGCTAAAAGTAGCGCAAATCAGGCTTTGAGGGAAGATATTTTGTTGGGGGCATGGGATACAAGAAAGGTTGAAAATCGAATGCTTAATGGCTGGATCACTTTATATACACCTGAATTGTGCAAAGTTCAGATTTGGTTTCCAGCAGTAATGCCAAGTTTTCACTGGTCAAGCAAGCCAATTATGATCATGAAAGGTGAAGGCTCCTGGAGGAAGACGACAAATATAAAAATATAAATGGTATTAATATCACCTGCTGTTAGGTTATTGCTTGCTGGCCTGGTGCCTCCGTTTCTATGGGTTTAAGGCACTGATTGGCGTGGTAGTTGAATTATTGTTTTGTTTTTTAGTTTTTATTTTGTATTTTTAAATCTTATTGATTTGTTTATGTAAGAAAATTAAAAATATATATTATTTTAATATATTTCAAACAAAAAATACTCTAAAAATAACTTAATTTAACCATTATTTTAAGCACCCTTAAGTAAATTGTGGCTCGTGAGAGGTGGACAATTGATGTCATGATAATCAAGATTATATATCATGTACGAGGTTTTTAGGACTTAAACATCTAAAGATATATGCATTAAAAATGAATTATAGCGAAAATTTTGCAAATTTAATTATGAACTTGACATGGCGATAGTTATTACTTCACGATGATTCTTATGGGTATCATGCTCGTAGAATGCTCTACCACGTTATAAAACAATTTGTGACGTCATAGAAAACCAAAACCACACCGTTTAATGCTATGCGTGTTTTCTAAAACCATGAGTGCACACAAACTACCCTTCAGCTCACATGTTCGAGGGTAGGAACATAAACCACTTTTTAGGAGAAAAAGGAGACACCATCGTTAATGTTCATGTTATTTATTAATCTAATCACCGCTCACTTAAAATTACTGAATATTTTAGAGAGATAAACAAAAAATAAATAAATTTATGTATTCTTTAATAATTTACTTATGTTCTAGGTTAATTTATTAAAACATATATTATTTGTAGTTGATTATATATTTTTTATTATTTTATATATATATAGAATTTTGTTATGCTATTTGTAGCGGTTGTTGTATTTATGTTTAGGATGTCAAGGAATAATAACGACCAATCAATAAATCTAATGTATATATATTAAATTATATTTCAAGATTTTATTTTAAAGATTAAATTATTAAATTGAGATAGTTTTTTAATATAGTATAAAGTATTGATGATTAAGTGATTATAAATTTAAATTTTATTATATTTATTTATTTAATAAAAATTAAATATAAAGTAAGATGAACCATGTTATTTTTAAGCTTAAAAAACTAATAAAAAATAACAGTAAAAAATGAATTTTAATTTTTTTTTTACTGTGAGTATTCCGTAATGATGTCATCGAAAAGGAAGTTGCCAGCGAAATCAATGGAATGTAAATTCCATGCAAGCATATGGCCGTCAACATGTTTCCTTTGACAATTCTATCAACGTAGTAATTACGGGTAAGAGTTTTTATTTTTTTGACACCGACAAAATATTATATTGTTTTTTTCTTCTTAATTTCCTGGCGGTGATTGGATAGGAATGAAAGAGTCTTGAATAGTAGATCATAAATTAAATATTATATTTTCCCAGGCAATATAATTGTCAATTAATTAATACGCGTGGGTTAATTTAAATGCACGGAGCATGGAATGTTAGGTGCTAGCTGCCGTTGTGCTGAGTTATTTCCTTTTTTAAAAAAAATGATATCTAAATTAATAAAAAAAAGAAAAATGAAAGTCGCCCCTGATAGTTGATACACCCATTTTATGAAAAAATTGCTTGGCCTGGCTAATTACACGTGTTATTATAGACGAACATGCAAGAAAATGATCCTGTCTTCTGAATGGCTCAGCCAATCGCCACCTTCTAAAACACATAATCGATGGCTTACAATAATACAGAGTTGTCGTGAAGTGGGAACAAACGACAAGGAAACACAAGGAGGCCCGTGATAAAGTTGCGAACATATTTGTTTTCCAAGACGTTTAATATTTTTTTCCAGCCTTTTCTTAATTTAATTATATTGTCAAAAAGGGAATCAGAAATTTTAAACGTCAACAAGAATACTTAGTCACTGCGAAGTTGACGCAGAGACACTACATGATCTCATACATGTTTTTTTAGTGATCAATGGTATTTTTCCACGCTCCCATGTAACAAGATACTAGCTGTGGATTTGTTTTTGTTTTTATATTTATTATGAGATATAATTATACATAATAAAAAACACTATAATAAAAACAATAAATTTATATATTTTATTTTCGTGTTTTTTGTTTTTAGTAGTCTACCTCGTTATTAAAAACAAACATAATAACAAAAACAAATATACATTTTCATATATTATAAAAGAAATTAAATAAAATAACATTGGCAAATATATTTGCAACATGTGTAATTTTTAATAAATTTTAATTAAATAGTTTAATTTTCAACAATGAAGCTTAAAAGATGATTTTTTTTATTTTTGCTAGTTCTTGGTGTTATGCAGCTTTATTTATAGAAAAAAAAATAAAACACCGGTAAAAATAAATACTATTTTAATTATTTGGAGTATTTTAGAAGAAAATTAACTGAGAAATGTGTCTGCACAAATTCAACTTTAAGAAGATTTGAACATGTGAAAATTGACATAACTTTATCTAGTAATTGAATTGAGCCAAGACTTGACCACCATTTTCTATAGGCTTGGTTCTACTGTGTGTCAACTTGTTGTAATGAGTCGAGACCGAGATGACGTGCAAATTAGGCTAAAAAATTATTCTTCGAGAGTTTTCATGATTTTAATTTGATTTTGATCTTAATTAGTTAGGTCGGTCTAATCACTATTTAAACAGCACTGTAGCTTATTTTCCAAAATAGCTAATATTGATTCATTATTCATAGCGTTACAGATGCTTGATTTTTTTAATAAAATGTATGTACTTAAGTGGTATGGATGGCATCATGTGATTAGTGTTTTTTAAATCGCTTACTTAATAATTATAATATTTATATAAAGTATTATGTATATAATTACGAAAGCCGCATCAGATTTATTGTGGGCCCACGAGAACAGACATTTGAAACTGATTAGCATAAATCACGTGCTTAAAATCCAATGGAAATTCCAGCTTAGCTATCTGCTTTGCCAGGTCAGGGTAATTTGTACAGACAGTGGACCATTCATTGATTTTGACTTTTAAATATGCACGCGCGGTCAAATTAGTCTCGACGGCAGTCATCGCTCACCACTCGAAATAAATAAATAAATAAATAGAAAGATTATCGTTTCTGCTTCTTTTAAACTATCGCGAGTCGCGATAGGTTCTATTTTAGCCCTCACGGTCACGGCTGTATTTCAGCCAGCCGGGAGATCTATAAGCTTCACCATCCGCGGAGAGCCGGCTTCTACTGTTCTCCAAGGTCGTGGCTTACGAGGAGCTTTCATATTGTTGATCTTAACATGCATCAGAGAGAACGGCCCTTGTAATGAAAACATGATCTTACGTGGATACCTCTCTTTCATTGAAATTTAGTCTACTTTAAATCCCATTTTAAACAGGCTATGTTCAATTGATGCATTCATAATTCTTTTTTTCTTACATGGTTTTAGCAACAATAGATAGCTTTTTTTTTTAAATCTCATATTATGATTAAAAATTCAAAATTTAGAATTTTAGCTATCATCTAGCCTGGAATAAGTTTTAATTTAAATTAAAAAAAATACATTGATCTAATAAACATGGTTGATTCAATTAAATTAAATCCAGTTTAAATTCAATTGAGTCAATATTATTTTTTTAAAATAACAAAACGATAATGTTTTTAATAAAAATAATTGTTCTGGTTGGACTCTATGACCTATAAACTAACCACGTAACTGGATAATATAAGTATTTTTAAGGTCAGGTCTTAGGTATGGTCTAGTAGTTAAGTATTTAATTTTAATTCACCTTTTGCGAACGTCACTGCATGACATTGTTTTGTTAAAATCCCTCGCATAAAAGCATCCCTTGTCTAGAAGAGCCAAGCATGCAATATTATTTTTTAAATAGTATAAATATAATTCTTTCAGGTGCATTTCAATTGTAAAGTGTCATTTAGAAGAATTGATTTTATTTAAATATATTTGATACAATTTTTTTTAATAACTTGATATGTCTCAATTTATTTGATAGATTTAAAAATAATTCAAATAATTTTAATATTAAATAAAAAAATTAAAAAAATTCAATTAAAAATAATTTAGATAAACTCATAACATGAATAATAATACTAAAATAATTTTATAAAAAATTAGTATAACCCAATTTACTTAGTAGAATTAAAAATAACCCTAATAATTTTTAATCAATTTTAGTATTAAATATAAAAAACAACTTATATTAACTTATCAGATATATAATATAAATTATAAAATTATAATAACTTTATAAAAATAAAAAAAATCACAATTTCAATTAACTGTGTTATGTAAAATCTTGATATGGTTACCAAACATGCGGGAATAATATTAAAAAAAGAAGAAGAAGATATTTTAGTAATTTGATGAGCGTTGTTTTCCTTGGACATGTAAAACGAGCTTTGAGAAGTCAAATTAATGTTTTTTTATTTATTTATTCTTGACTCTTCATATAGCATATTCTCGGAGATGCCCTAAAACAAGAGTGCTGAGATGTTGTTTTGTTTTTTTCCAACTGTACTGTGAGTAATATTTTACTTAAACTCTTGTTTAATTGTCATCGAAATAAAAACGTGAACGCACGCAGAGGATGGTGGCTTTTGGTCGTGCTGTAAGCACAGCTGGAATTAGCGGGACACAGCTGGCATGTACGAGGGATACGTGACTACCGTCGCAGTCTGGTCTCTTTTTATTTTTGTTTTCTGCTCCTAGAATCGAGTACTGGAATGACAATAAGAATGGAGTTTTTGCTACGCGTTCAGGTTTTATTATTATTTATCAAATAAAAAATAATTTTTCATATTTTTATAAATCTATTTCAAGTATTTATTTATGTAATATTATTTATCATTCATTCCCTTCCCTTTTTTGCATGCTGGTCTGGTGTGTTGGGACTTGGTGGGTATCCTGTTAAGATTACGAAAATGGCCTTGCCCCCGGGTCTTTTTTAAAAGAAAGTATCTCATCAGGAGAAAAGTTAATGCAATAATGTTTCGAGACAAGTTTTCAAGCTACAGTGATTTTTCCATGTCAATTTCAAGCCTGGAACTTTAGAGAGATATTTTAAGAGTGTTCGATTACTTAAATTTTATTTTTTTAATTAAAAAAATATTTTTTTATATTTTTAAATCAATATCAAAAATAATTTTAAACTATTATCATTATCACAGCCTTAAACATATCCTAACAGTAAAAAGACCGTGCCACAAACTATAACTAATGTAGTGTTCAGAAATTCGGCAGCTTCTGTTTTGTAGTTAGTCTTCGTTTTGAAAACGTGTTTCACTATAGAAAAATCAGGTTTTAAAGTGTTTTCAATGAGTATGATAAACTGATATAAAAAATAAAAATATTTTAATGTGTTTTAAAATAAAAAAATATTTTTAAGAACATATATCAAGCACGGGATGAAAACCAAAAGCCTAGGAAAGAGAAGAGAGACTTGTGAATGTTTGCTGTTGCCATCTGAGCTGGGAACGAGAGATCTGAGCAAGGCAGTGACGAAGCATGCCTTCAAGAGAGATGAACGTGGCCATGGTTAAAAATTTGCTAGCTACATGCTCTCTCCCTTTCCCCCACATGAATGTCAGTATGTGCGAAGAAAAGGAGACGATTAGCTGTGAAAGACGATACAAGTCTCGAAACCAACCTGGAATGCACATAATATTGTAAACACCAGCTGCTACTTGCTGCTGCCTGGTAGCATTGATGAAGTTGTCGATTCTTATGTTCTGGTCTCTTCGGTTTGAAAAAACTAGTAATAATTAATTAATATTATTACAGGGTAAATAAAATGTTGCTTTGTTGTTGTGTGCCTCGAACGTTGTCGTCTCGTGTGATAATTAATTCATTAATTTGTTTGGTTCATTGAATTGGTCCCAACTAGGTCGCAAGTGAGGGATGGCGAGTCGAGCTAGGAAGGAAGCACTCTCGAATTAACTCGGTAGAAACTTTTGTGTTTATTGTAATCCGACACCAAAAACAGGAACACACTCATCATGTTTCTTTTCTCCCCCCCTTCAATTCATTCTCTTTCTTTGTCCGCCCACGTGATCTTGCAAGGAAGAGGGACTTGAGCTGTAATCTCCTCTTTAATTTGGATAAGAAATGCTTCTATAATTTTCTTTGAAAATAAATTCAAGCGCGCTTGAATCTTGATGCACAAAAGCTGCTTATCAAGACAGTGTTTTGTAACGTTTAATTTTTTTTTTTATGAAATTATTTTTTTTAATACTTTAATATTTTAATGTTAAAAATAAAAAAATATTATTTTAATATATTTTTAAATAAAAAATATTTTAAACCGACACTGTAAACATATTTGAATACCTTATAAAGTTATTTTTGCATTTGAAACTATGTTGATGAAGTTGGGTTGTAAAAAATATAAAATTATTTTTTAAATAATTTTAATATGTTGATATAAAAAATAAAAAATAATAATTTTAAATAATAAATATTTTTTTACTAAATAAAGTATATCGAATTTACTTTTAAATTCAATAAAGTAAATGCTTACATTAAAAAGGAAAAAAAAATTAACAGACTGAATTCCAGTATTAGTAGATATTAAACATCATTAACCCTCAAAAAAAAAAAAAAAAAGAAGGACAAATGGACGAGATGGTCGTGACTTAAAGAACATACTATAAATAAATTGCAAAAACCATTTGCCACAAACCCAATTGTCATCAATATCATGTCTATCTTCAAAGCAATAATTATATTGTGGATGAACACAGGGTCGGCATGCCTTATCCACTGGTTATATGAGCAGAGAACCCAGTAATTTTAGATCACGAGTCACAATCACCTACTAAGATTAACGAACGAGCACGAACTTGGTTCACACAGGTAAATTGGATTTTAAAAGAACAGGGGCGTTTTCTGGCTATCCACCTAGCCAGCCCAGCTCCCTGTGCCTGTCTCCATTTCGGAAAAGGGTCTTAATCGAACGAGTCAAACGCAACCAACACCGACCATCTTTCTCCTTTCAAAGAACAATGAAAGGCTTTAGTGTTTTTTTACTTGTAATATCCTTGAACTCGAATGGCAATTGCATGCACCAACCCCACAAAAAACAGCAGCCACGCCCAGAAGTCAAAATTCTCATTAACCTCGAAAACCATTCACAAACGGTAATGAAATCAACAGGAAGATCCTCGGCATAAATCTGTCAATTCCTAGCGTTAACGAGGGCAAATTTGTCATTTTATTACGTCTATAAGTATCGTCCAGTTCGCTTTCCAACGCTTCTTTAGTCAAGAAAAAAAAGAAAAAAAACCATTCCATTCTCTCTCTCTCTCTCCCACAAAAAAAAAAACTCCTCCTAACACTTACCTGTAAAATCTTATTATAAAAAAAGAGTCTTTTAAGCCTTTCCTCTAACTGTTCATCTACAAATAGGCACCTTCACCGGCGATTGTCTCTCGCCGCTGAATCCTCATCAAGTGTTTAACTTTTCCTATCTGGGTTTCATTCAGATGGTTCATTTACATAGCAAAGTTGCAATGTTTCACAATGAAACGGTGTCGGTTTCCTGTTTCTTTGGACCGGTGACCGTATAGTGATAAGTTGGTAAGCGGTATAGTTGGATAATTGGGGCGTGATGGGGAAGGTGGCGGTTGGAGTGGCGGCGGCTGCGGCGGCGGTGGCTTGTGCGGTGGCAGGAGTGGTGGTGGGCAGGAGGGTGCGGAGTAGGAGGAAGTGGAAGAGAGTGGTAGGAGTGCTGAGAGAGTTAGAAGAAGCATGTGAGACACCAGTTGGGAGGTTAAGGCAAGTAGTGGATGCTATGGCTGTGGAGATGCACGCTGGCTTGGCGTCTGAAGGTGGCTCGAAGCTTAAAATGTTACTCACTTTTGCTGACCATTTACCTAGGGGGTATAATAATCCATAATCTAATCTACCTCTCTTGTTGTTTTTGTTACTGGTTGTGACTTGTGAGAGATACTATGTGGTCCTACTTTTAGTGTGTCTTGCGCGTGTTTCTGTGTTTTGTTTGATTCTTGATTGATCCATCATCGCTGGTTGGTTTAGGAATTAAAGGGGAATGATTGATTGAATGGTACTTGTCTCTTTAGTTTCTTTTAGTGATATTCGTATGCCTAGTAATCTTGAATTTGATAGTTTGGGTTTAAAATTTCGTTTTTACGGTGGTTTGATATTTTTTTTCCTATTTTATTACGATCTCGTGTTCGTTTTCTGGGGTGTTCTTGTTGCTTTTACTCTTAGCTGTTTTTATCTTAAATTAAAATTTGATACAGTTTAGCCATTTGTTTCCCATTGCTGTTTTGGAGTGCCTTTTGAACTTTTTTTTTCCTTGTTTTCTTGCAACTTGGACAGTCTTTCTTCGTGTTATTTCTTTTTCTTGTTTCATAACGCTTTCTGGCAATTCTTTCACTGTGAGAGTGTTTGTTTATTCCAGTTTTATTTTTCTTTTGATGTGATGTTCAGTCTATTTGCTGTTTTCTCCTTTGTGTTGTACAAGTTTGCTTTTAAAGTGTTTTGTGGGTTCATTCGGTTAGATGATTCTGGTACAGTGGTTTTGGAATTGGATTTATTTGTAAACGCACGCGCTTTTAAATTATACATTCATGTCCTGCTATCTGTTGTTTTGCAAAACTTGATTGTAATGAATCGATCTTCTCACTACTTGATTTGGGAATATATTTTTTTCTCAAACAAAAACATGAGTTTATAGAATCTAAATGTTCTCTTTCTATTCCCTTCTATTCTGATTTAAAATGCTAAAGAACTATTTGAGAGATACTACGTGTTTAGGTTCCTCAATTGAAATATGGCGGTTCTCATTTAGTCTTCTTTTCCAAGTGGACGAGATTGGTTGCTCAATGAAGGACAGAATCTGCGTTGTATTCAATGAACAGAATTTTCATACCTGACTCTTGATTTAACAATTGTTTTAATAGTTTGTCGATGCAAATACATAATTGCAATTTTTATGTTAAAGCGCGGATTTATTTAGAAACAAGTATTGATGCATTACATGCCTTCAAAGGGAGTTCATAGTGTCAATTGCTTACACTGCCAGGCTTTCCATTTAGCACCATCCCCTTTTTCTTTTTGAAGTGTTCTGGCTGTTGAAAACACGCGCAATGACAGAGATTAGATATTGGATGGAGAGGGTGTGTTTACAGTTGTTAATATTCTTTAGCCTGGTTCCTGTACCTGTCTTTGAATCCCATGTTAGCTGGAAGAGTTAGGATGAAGTTACACCAGATGTGACCATTTCTTCTATTATCCTTCCTAAATCATTTGAGACTCATCCTTTTTAGCTACGGTTGTTTTTGATCCTTTGCCCATGTATATCAATTTTAAGTTCCTGAAGTGATTAAGAAGAAGAAAGTTTATCCCCATTTGTGATATATAAATGAGATAGATATGGACATGCAATTAATTTCACATTTTGCATGTATGTTATTTGTAATGTAAATGTATAATTACTATCTTGCTTGGGGAAATCATACCAAATAAGCAGTGACTATGTGCTTCTGTTTTTAAATTGCTTTTTTTATATCAATTATTAGAGTTGGATCAATTTTCAATTATATGGTCTATATTTGTATTGTTTGCTTAGGTTGCATTGGTAAAATGATTTCGGATGTTGTTGTCAGGAGTGAGATAGGAACTTATTATGCTCTAGATCTTGGAGGTACTAATTTTAGGGTCTTGCGGGTTCAGCTAGGAGGTAGAAGATCTTCAATCTTGTCTCAAGATGTGGAGCGACAACCCATTCCCCGGCACTTGATGACAAGCACAAGTGAGGTGACTGAGTTTTAACTGCAAATATTTCACTATCTTAGGGCATGCTTTTGGAAAAGAAAAGGAAGAAGATAAGAGATGACCTGATAAGTATGGCAATTATTGTGCATTTTTGGCTGCAGGATCTCTTTGATTTTATTGCTTCAACCTTAAAGCAATTCGTTGAAAAAGAAGAAAGTGGTTCTGAGCCTTCTTCAGTTAGAACAAGGGAGCTTGGGCTTACATTTTCTTTTCCAGTGAAACAATTGTCTATTCATTCGGGTATCCTTGAGAAATGGACAAAAGGATTTGCCATTGAAGATATGGTAAGCTAGATGATGTCTGCCAAGGAAACTTTGTAAATGTTGACTGTGTAATTGTTAGTTGGATTTCCGGTGCCTTTTTGCTGTTCTGAATATGTCTAAACATGTTTTGTGTTGTTCTTAAAGAGCAGTAAGTGAAGTGTTGGAGCACCTACGATGTGTTTTTTCATTGCATGTAATTTTAGGATGAGTAAAAATCTTAAATCTACTTGGCCTGATAATTAAATCACGTATCATAAATATATTATAATCTAAGTGATAATGCTTCTATTAGCCAATCTGGAAGTTTTTATGCATTTTATTCAAGTGACTATTATAAGTGAACTTCTGTTTCGTTTCCTTTTTTTATGAATGGATTTATTGCACAAATGATTGTAGGTTGGAAAAGAGGTGGTTGGACTTTTAGAAGCAGCATTAGTCAGGAGTGGTTTAGACATGCATGTTGCAGTATTGGTAAGCACTTTCTTCTCTTATGGAAGCATTTGTTGATATTTGATTTTCCTTTAACCAATATAACAATTCAACTGTACAGTTATTGCTATTTGAAGGTATTTTAATAAATAAAAAGTCGATGCTTTTGGGAAGTACACTTGTTATCAGTCAAAAGCATTCTTTATTATTTTTGAATAGTAACTGTTAAGTGGTCGAACATGTATTTTATTCCGAATCAGTTTAAGTTTTTTCCTTAGGTCATGTACCTTTTGAATTGAATAGCTGGACCAGCATTGCAAAGTTAACCATAATTTCAGTCATGGTCAGAACTAAAGAAGATCTAGACCATAATCGCAGACTGCTTGCGAAGATTTTCCCCAACTGTTTTACTTGCATGAAGTTTCCTTGAGTGGTGGAGTTTTACTCGTACCAGGATCTTGAATAGCTCGTGGATGATGTTGTACTGTATGCAAAATAAAGTTCATCTTACATATCTAATGGAGTGATCTAGAACTTAAAAATTACCAGGTCATGCATGTATAAATGCACAGACACCAGTATGTTTGAGCTTGTGGATGATCCTTTTGTTGATTTCAAATTTTCCTTTTCTCAATAGTTTTTTTTCAAAAAATTATCTGGATGTCTTTTCTGGACCTTCATCTCTTTAACTATTGTTGTGGAGGGTGGTTCATTGGACAGCCTTTCTGTTTTAACCCCCACCCAAAAAAAAAAACAGTACTTTCCTTTTCATATAGAGTTTTTTTTTTTTTAATGTATTAATGAAGAGGTGCACTTTGCTTTGAACAGGTAAATGATACTGTGGGAACCTTAGCACTTGGACATTATGATGATGCTGACACTGTTGCTGCTGTGATAATTGGAACGGGTACTAATGCCTGTTATTTAGAGCGGGCAGATGCCATCATAAAGTGTCAAGGTCTTCTTACAACTTCGGGATGCATGGTACGGCTCTTGTCTCGATCAAGCATTTTCCTGTGATTAACTTGAAAAACAATCCATTATTATATCTGCTTACTCACATTATGCTTTTGTCTTGTTTTACTAGGTTGTTAACATGGAATGGGGAAATTTCTGGTCATCCCATTTGCCACGAACTTCTTATGATATTGATTTGGATTTGGAAAGCCCTAACCCAAATGATCAGGTAAGGAGCAGTTTCTTATGTTTTTTTATTTGTTACTATAAAGGACCTGCTCAATGTTTTTTGTTGGATTTTGTTGCAGGGTTTTGAGAAGATGATATCAGGAATGTATCTAGGTGACATTGTTCGGAGAGTTATTCTTAGAATGTCGCAAGACTCAGATATATTTGGACCTGTTTCCTCCAGATTATCAACCCCCTTTATTCTGCAGTATGTTACATATATACACAGAAATCTTGGGTGGACTAGGAGTTGATTTTATTGTTGTATAAATGTGTCATCTCTCTTGATATTCTATGCTTATTGTCATTTGAAGCTTTGGTTATCTTTAATTTCTTACTCATTTTCATGTATTGTTAATCAGAACACCCTTGCTGGCTGCAATGCATGAGGACGACTCTCCTGAACTGAAAGAAGTAGATAAGATCTTGAAAGAAACCCTGGAGGTAGATGGACCGCTCATGTTTTCCTTTCTTGTGTTTATTGAATGCTGCTATGGATTGACTATATCGGTTCTATTTTCCTGTGCACCTGTCAATTTCAGATGTCAGAGGTCTCTTTGAAGGTTCGAAAGCTTGTTGTAAGAGTGTGTGACGTTGTGGCCCGTAGGGCTGCTCGATTGGCAGCTGCTGGCATAGTGGGAATCTTGAAGAAGATCGGACGGGATGGAAGTGGAGGCATCACTGGTGGAAGAAGTAGAAGTGATGTAAAAATGAGAAGAACAGTTGTTGCGATTGAAGGGGGTTTGTATACGAGTTATACAATTTTCAGAGAGTACTTGCATGGAGCCCTGAATGAAATACTGGGAGAAGATGTGGCCCAACATGTCATTCTTAAAGTTACAGAAGATGGATCAGGCATTGGCGGAGCTCTCCTTGCTGCTGCATATTCATCCGGCAGTGTGGATAACGTAGGGTTGCCATAAATATATATTATTTATATACATATAGCTCCCCTGTAAATGTAGAATTCTTTCAATATCTTCATATATATAAAAGGGTTTGTCAAAGAGAAAAAAAATGTCATCTTTCTAATGATTCTCATTGTATCTTAAGCTTTTGTATTTATTTATTTTTGGAAAGTTTTTTTATAAACTAAATCTTTGAGAAGTAAATTATGCTTTGTTAGTGTAAAAAACAAGGTGGAGAATAATTTTTTAATGTTTTAATGATTTGAAGCTTATTAAAAAATGAGAATTAAATTTGATTAATAAAAAAAATTATTTTAAATAAAATAAATAGTAATAAAGATCAAATTTTATAAATAAAAAATAAAACATTATAATATAAATATAAAATATTTTAAATAGAATAAATAGCAATAAAAATATAAAGATTATGTCATGATTAAAAAAATTAATTTAAAAAATGATAAGAAAAATAGTTAATAATAAAAAATAAGAATAAAAGTTGAAATAATTAATAAATGATAAGATGTTTTAAAAAAGAAGTTTAGTGTAAACCAAGTTAAAAATATTTATATTTAAAAATATTTTTTTATTAAAATAAAAAAATAAAATGTAATTTCTAAAAAATCATTTTTCATGAAACAAATAGTATCTTAATTTTCTTCATTTTTTTTTTGGGTACACCTTCCTTTTCAATCAGGTCTTCTGTATATTGTTGCTGGCTATGTGAAAAGTGTGCTTTATTTATCCCGCAATGAGAGAGCCGTCTTTACAAATTATCGTCCCTTCAAATGATTGAGGACTTTTTGCACTCTGGAAGTCATTAAGAGTGTTGCTGGGCCCAAACATCTCGTGGTTATGGCGAGTTTTAATGACCATCAAGTTCCCCTCCACCTTCCATTATTATCATTGGTCGGCAGCCCTGCCATTCATCTTCTCCGATTGTCATCCCTTGTTGACTTCACCACCACCGCCACCACCCACGCGCCATCGCCATCACCATGCTAGATATATATGATTTTGTTCATGACTTTTTTTTTTAACTTTTTCATCCCACTACTGGACCTTGAGGGTTTTTTTTTTTTTAATTCTAGGATTTTTCTAATTTATAAAATAACCAAGATTAACTTTATTGTTTTTAAATGTTTTTTATTTTTATTATTTGATATTGAACTATTAAGTTTTAAATTTTTTTTTTATTATATTTTTTTTATAAAGTTAATTTAGATTGTGTATTTGTTAGGTTAATATAGAATGAGCGGGTTTCTTTTAATATTATTTATTTAAATTTGAAAGTTTTTGGTAGTTTTTTCTAAAACTAATTTTTTTATCCTGATTGATTTTATATGGTGGATTAATAAAGGGAGGTAAGATGAACTTAGTTTTTTTTTTCTTTTATGTTTTTTAAAATGAATTATTTTTAAATTCTATTGTTTCAAAGTAAGAGCAAGTCGAGTTATCTTATTTTTTCCCATCTACTTCTTCGAGATTATCTCAGTTAGCGAAGCCAAGCCAGTGCTATGAAGAGAGAGGGATGGAGCGTGGGAATCCAATTATCAATTCCCTTGCAAAGCATGAAGGTGATGTGAGAAGGTGGTGATGGCATCGTAATCTTTGTGTAGATTTATTTGAGGGTCATGTTTCCCTCGTCAGCAAGCGTTGACAGTTTTCGTAGCCACGTAGATCATCCATTACGTCATCAAACTCGAAAAGTATTTTTATTCTATTTTTGTTTCGCGACGGCTACTTGCTTCTTACAAGCTGCACGATGCATCCACGGGGTCCTCCCATCCTTTTCCACACCCCAACAGCTCCACCTACGCCCACAAGCACACGTGTAAAAGTCTCTTTCCCCGTTTTTCCTTTTATCTGTGGTGATTTTCTTCTTCATGGCATGCCACCTCATGCGCCAGCCAATGTTTTCTTTGTTTTTAATTCCTGATCGGAAAGAAATAAAAATTAATTAGATTGCTTACTTGGTTATTTTCCAATAAAAAAGAATAACTTAGTATCATAAAAGATAAATTATAAAATTTTTTTTTTAGTTTTTAAATATGCCATAACAAATAACAAATAACCTGAGAAGTTGCTTATCATATATATGTTAGAAAAATTTAGCATGTAAATAAATATGGAGGTTCTTTAGAGGCGTGAAAATACTATATTTAAAATGTTTATTTGTCTTATACAGAAACAACATTTTCAAGATACAATTAACTCATCTAAACCTCTAAAAAAATAAGAAAATAAGATCAAGAAAATAATATATATATTTTATTGTTATATTTCTTTTATTTGTAGTAACGTGCTTTTATAGATTTTAAACAAAATGATAAAATAATATAATTATTCATCAAATAATATGACTACTGGTAAACTAATATGATTGTTCATCAAACAATATGACTATTGATGAAACATTATGGTTGTTCATCAAACAATATAATTGTTGATGAAATAATATAATTGATTAACAAACAGTATGACTTTTCATGAAATAATACAATTGTTTATATTAAGTTTCAAAATCAAAGCTCAAAATGCTATCTTTTGATATTTTAAATATCCATATAATAACATTAGAAAGCCAAATAAGAGAGTTTGTCCATCATAATTTAATTTATTACACAATAGAAACCCACACTTTAAAATATTTGGAGGGAGTGTTTTTTTTAATACGGGATAAATATTTTTTCTTTTATTTATTTATAAATTATACCAACAATATATATTTATCGGGTATACACAATTAAATATAATTGTTTGACTATTTATGATAAAATAACGATATAAATACTGTAACAACGTTAAAAAAGAATTTATTATATTTATGTGTAGTTTATTTTATAAAGTGTATCTATACATATAATATTATAAATATGTAACCTTGTTGAATATTTTTTAAGAAAAATCTAATTATATGCTTGATTGTATAGTGAATAATGAGCTGTAAATTATTTTATGATATGTGGATGTGTCAAAAAAAAATAAGTTGAGAAATAATATATTTTGAGCTATTAAAATTTTAATTTTTATCAAATATTTTTTGGTATTTGAATAACATTGAAAATGAATTTGTGGTTGATGTTATTCTAATTTTATAACACAATCTATATGATCTAAAATATATTATTATTGTATAATATAACATGTTTTGTATTCAAATGTATTTTCTAGCAACTACTATATGCATTGATATATATGCTTTTATGCTGTATATTACTATATCCTAATATATTATTTCCTATATAAATATACTAGTAATTTGTTATTTTATAAAAATATTATATTTTAAAGTATTTTGTTAATATATTATTGTTTATGTGCGTGTACACACAAAAAAAAAACAATGAAGTAATATATCATTTTAGTTTTTAGATGCTTCATGGAAAGCATTTTCTGATCTCCTAAACCGAAAAACACTTTTATTTATCTAAAACTGAAAAATGAATTTATTTAACGATTTTTTCAAGAAGTAGCCAAACATTAAAAAAAGCTTTATACACACAGCTCTTGGCATGGGCCAAATAAATGCCAATAAAAGCCCGTATGTGTGACGGGCCTAAATTCTATATTCAAGTTTCAAAATCCTGCTCTCTTGAAAACCAGGTTCTGGATCTTTCACTAAAGCCCTGAAAGATTCGAGAAAGTACTAGAAAGATCTAGAGAAGCCCAAGATGAAACTACCAGAATCTCTTCTCCCCACTCGTAATGTATAAATTACTCAACCTATCCCTCCTTCCTCATCATCGTCAACACGACAACAGCAATTCATCTCTCAATTACAAAGAGTTCCTGCTTCAAAGGCATAAAGAAGAACAAAGATGGCAATGATTCCTAGTTTCTTCAACAACCTATCACGAGACATCATCTTCGACCCGTTCTCTTCTTTCGATCCATTCAAGGACTTCCCTTCTCCTTCATCTCCCCTCATCCCTCGCGAGAATTCAGCTTTCGTTAACACTCGCATTGACTGGAAAGAGACCCCAGAGGCCCATGTCTTCAAAGCTGATCTGCCGGGGATTAAAAAGGAGGAAGTGAGAGTCGAGATTGAAGATGACAGGGTGCTTCAAATTAGCGGGGAGAGGAACGTGGAGAAGGAAGACAAGAATGATACATGGCATCGTGTTGAACGTAGCAGTGGCAAGTTCTTGAGAAGGTTCAAGCTGCCTGAGAATGCCAAGACAGATCAAGTCAAGGCTGGTATGGAAAACGGGGTGCTTACTGTCACTGTGCCCAAGAAGGAGGTCAAGAAACCTGATGCCAAGAAGACTATTGAAATCTCCTGTTAAAAAAGAACACTACATTTTTTAACTTCAACATGTTTATTAGAGCTTTAATCCCTTAAATGCTAAAGAATCAACTAGCGGCCGATTACCCATCTTGTTCTATAAGATATTCTGTCTTAAAGTAATAATTTGATATTAGCCATCTCCTCTGGCTGCTATATGGAGAGAGCTTCAAACCTCCTCCTTTAAGCCACGCTTGAGGCCTTAATCCCCACCTCTGTGTGTGTGTGTGTGTATAATTTCATTTTCTTTTTCTTCTTTTTGGATAAATATTTAAGCATTTTCTTTTATCCCCCCTCTACCATTCGCCTAAGCGCAGTTTAAATTTTACATTTTATTGTATTTTCTTGTTCATTCTTCACAATAGCTTGTTGTCGAGTTCTTTAAACAGTTTAATTAGTGTGTGTGTGTGTTCAAACATGCCTTAAAAATAAAAGGCAATCATAACAAAGATCTTTGGCGATTTGAAATAAGAATAACAAAATCATCTCTCTAGTTTGAAACTATTTTTCAAACCTAATTACAATCATAAAAGTATGTGTCAATTATAAACAAATAAATAAATTTTAATACTTTTGTTAAGAATATATTAAAAAATATAAAAATAATGAACTACTTATACGTGGTTCTGAATTTTTTTTTAATACTATCAATAAAATTGATCTATCTAGCTAGTCAATTTAGATATTAGATTTTTTATTTAGTTTAAATTTAAAATAAAACCTAGTAAGATTTAACATAATATAATTTAGTTAATATAACAAGTTTAAACATGACCTAATTAAAATCTAGTTTAACTTAATAAAAATTGCATGGTGATGTTGTTTGAACTTTTAACTATAAAATTAAATAATTGATAAATGAGGAATTAATTTTAAAAACAAAGCATTAGCCTGTCTCTATCACATGTGAGAGGAAATATTAGAGTTTATTTTGTGGTGGGAATGAGATTTTTTTCAGGTTTCTATTATGTTTTTTCTAAAACTAAAAATAGGTAAAAATTAGGGTTTTTTGGGTTCAAAAATCAAACCCTATTTTATGATAATTGTTGGTGGCGGAAAAAATATAAAAGCATACAACATGTTGGCTATTATATTTTTTTTTAAATTAAACAGACGATGAGTGTTCTATTCAATTAAAAAATAAATAAATGCAGGCACATAGGCTTAGCCTTACATCACTAAACAAGTAGATCTAGGTTTTATTTTTTAGGGCTAGTCCAACAACACTGTTTCTTCACTTAAAATAAAATTAATGCATAAATAAGGACAAAATGATATTGACTTGAAAAACACTCATTTGCTCATGTAGAATTTAAATCCTTCATATTTTTTTTGCATATTTTTTTTAATTATTGCAGAATTAAATAAAAATCAACTTTGACGATTATTCCAATTATTCCACGTCATTGCTCAAGTGTAAAATCTACCAACGTTAAAAATAAAATATACACATGTAAAACAAAAAGGATATATGCTTTAAATATTTGTATTTATATCTATTTTTTACTTCTTATAAAAAATATCAAATTTTCATTCTATTTAATTGGTGTTAATAATTTTTTTTTTTATAATTTACCCGTTCATATATTTTTTTAGCTTTTATTTATTATGCACATAAAACAACTATTCATTCTTTTATTTATTATTTAAGGATATTTAATTAAATAAATGGTATTTTTTTATTGTGATATCTTATAAGTATTTATGGTAAATTTTGAATAAAATAAAGATTGATTGTAATTGACATTTAATCAATTATAAATGCATTAAATAAGTCTTAACAAGTCTAATAAAAGCTCTAAAAAAGAACATAGCAGCCCTTGATGCTTGCAAAGAGTTGAAGCCCAAGCAAGGCTTTCATGGCCCTTATTAACCTGTAAGTTGTTGCCCAAGTTAGGGCTTCAAAAATTCCAGGCCTCAATTATTCTGGAGCATGCCAGGAAGTTCGTGAATCGCACCATCGCGATTTCCCTGGATTTGTCTCCTGCTTCCTATAAATTCCCCCTTCTCATCAAGACCGATCAACAGCAATTCACGACGATTATTCTTCAGCGAACGACCAACCAGCAAAGCAAGTAACACATATCGATCATGGCAATGATTCCAAGCTTCTTCAACAACCGATCACGAGACATCATCTTCGACCCTTTCTCTTCTTTCGATCCATTCAAGGACTTCCCTTTCCCTTCCTTTTCCCTCATCCCTCGTGAGAATTCAGCTTTCGTTAACACTCGCATTGACTGGAAAGAGACCCCAGAGGCCCATGTCTTCAAAGCTGATCTGCCGGGGATTAAAAAGGAGGAAGTGAAAGTCGAGATTGAAGATGACAGGGTGCTTCAAATTAGCGGGGAGAGGAACGTGGAGAAGGAAGACAAGAATGATACATGGCATCGTGTTGAACGTAGCAGTGGCAAGTTCTTGAGAAGGTTCAAGCTGCCTGAGAATGCTAAGATAGATCAAGTCAAGGCTGGTTTGGAGAATGGGGTGCTTACTGTTACAGTGCCGAAGGAGGAAGTCAAGAAACCTGATGTCAAGAAAGCTATTGAAATATCCGGTTGAATACGATGCCTGTATGTTTTCCTTGGTTGGCTAGTATCTATCTCTTTGTAATCAAGAATTCCGTGTCTTCTTATGTTAATAGCTGAAAATCTTGGTGTCGTCCTTGTTTAAATCCAAGTGTTCAATGGCAAATGAACTGTAATTTTGGCTTTCTATAACCATCCTGCCGGTGATTTCTAGCTTCTGTTCCTTTTTCTTTTTTCACCTTGTTCTTGATGCTTATAGGACATTATGGCTAGATATGTTGGAAAAATAATGCTAAAGTAGCGGATAGCTGTCAATATGCCTGTAGTCTGTAGTCTGTCGTGGGCATAGAATGGAATAAGACAGCGTCGATAGTAGGAAAAAAAATCTATTGATAACTGGTTCGTCAATCGAGCCTAGGCCCTGCAAATTATTCTACATTACTCAGCAAAGCTTACAATATGGTATGATGTGTCTAAATGCCCTCTTTGTGTTCATAAGAGAATTATCTCTAATTATCATGTAGTTATCCAATCTGCAAGAATTGCAGAGCCAGTATCTGAAGGAAGCCCAGAAGCTTGCATGCCATGAAGGAAGTAAAGAGACACGTGCATCATTCAGTCCAAGGGCAGAGCTTCTCCATCACAATCGCTCATTCACGCCATCTTTTTATAAATGAGAAAGACAAAACATTGAAATGACTTTAGGACATAGCTAAAATGGATGTGTTGGGGCACGGCAAGAACAAAGAAGCAGAATCGGGAACTTCTAGAAGAAGAAAGGACTTTAATGGATGAGTTGTTAATATTTTTTATTTTTTTATTTATTAGGTTCAAACATTTATCCACACTCGGAACATAAAACAAAGAAATACATGTGGGAAATTAATTGATCTCGTCAAGTTAGAAGAAAGGACTGGAAATGGTACAAACATTACATTATAATACCAAAGCAGAGCAACCTGGATTATAATTGGTTAACAATCCTCCAATTCTAACACAATTAATGAACCCTAAAACTTCCAAAATCAGAGCTCCAAGAGAGAGAGAAAAAAAAAAGGGGGTGGAAAAGGGAGAGTGGCGTTCAAAGGATCGATTAGGATCGGGTTGGGATGGAACCTCTCCTGAAAATTCAATTTGTGAAAGTGGAATCGAGGAAATAAATAGGATTTTTAGAGCTTCTATGTCTGATGATGGAACTTCATGTTATGTTTCCTAATGTATCATGTTGTCCTGCTTGAAAGACAGATATCTGTTCTGAGCTTTCCTCCCTTCTGTTTTTGTTCGATTGGGTCTCTTTCTGGGGTCTTTCCTTGCGGCATCGCCTTATTTCTTGGATCACAAGTGAGGAGGATGACGTGTGTAAACCAGAAGAGTGACGTTCATTAGTTGGGATCGAACAACATCCCACTTCGACTAGTTACATGGACGAAAGGCTTTTATCAACGGAAGCAAGCAACAACTGGTTGTCTCATAGGAGACATCCGATAAAATTGGAACGAAACAGAGAAGATTAGCATGGCCCCTGCGCAAGGATGACACGCACAAATCGAGAAATGGCCCAAATTTTTTTCCCTCTTTTCCCTCTGGGATGTTCTCTTCATCTTCCTTCCACGTTTTCCCTGCCCCTCTGTTATCTCCTCCTCCTCCTTCCCTGTACGCGTTAGGGATTCGCAATCAACAGGTCAGTTGACACCTTTGCTCGCTTTAGTTTAGTTTCAGTTTCGTACTTTTAAATGTCTTCTTCTTGAACTCAGCTTGGAACCAGTAGCAGATTTTATTATATCACAGAGACGTTTCTGTTTTGTTGCGAAACATTCTCACCATTTTTTCTTTTTTTTTTAATTAATGTAAATATTCAGATCAATTTACACGTACCACGAATAATCCACGGGCCGTGAAGTTACATTCTCACCATTCTTGCTAAGAATACAGATGGTGTGCTTGTTAAGGTGTTAAATTGCAGTTCTGAATCAATAATGTAATCCTGACCGAATTTTGGGCCCCAAGCGGCAAGGTGGGTTTGGGCCTAATTCTGAAGTCAGAGAAATCTATCTGAGCCCAACTCCAAGTGTTTCTCGTCTTCTTGGTGTCCGACGAAATAGAATTATAGAACTAGAAAATAGAAACCCTCATCGAGCACAGCTTAAGCAAATAATGGCAACGGAGAACAAGCCGAAGTCCAGTGCTAGTGCTACTACCAACAGCAAGAAGAGAAAGCAACGCTATCTCCCTCACAATGTATCCTTCTTTTACTTCCTCTTTATGCACTTGTTCATAGATATGTAATTTGTTTTTCTTTCTTTTGATTGTATTTTGTATGTGTTTCTGTACTGCAGAAACCAGTGAGGAAGAAGGGTTCCTACCCATTACACCCAGGAGTTCAAGGCTTCTTTATCACTTGTGATGGGGGTAGGGAGGGCCAAGCCTCTCGCGAGGCTATTAACGTTATTGATTCTGTATGTTCCTTTCTCTTATTTCCTTCTTCTTTTCATTTTTTTGCTGCAAAATTCAATCTGGAGATATGGAAAATCGACTCATATAGCTGTGAAAATTTTTGTGCGGTGAAATTTATAGCATCTTGATAAATTCCTCCTACAAGAATTCTGCTTATCACGGGTGGAATTTTTATTTTTTGGTTTGCTCTTTCTGTTATCATAATGTCTGAGAAGTGCATTCACTAGATTAGATAATTTAGAGTGCTTTTAGATGCGGTGAGTGCACCTTTCCCTTGATGTACGAGGTCAAATTATGTACTCTTTCATTGAGCTGCTGGTATTTGCACTTTTTCTTGCAGTTTTATGAAGAGATAGCTTATGGGAAGGATACTAGTGTGAAGCTTGCAGATTTTCCTGGTAAACCTACAAATAAAAAGATCAAGTTCTCATATTCTGACGATGAAGGAGATGACGAAGAGGATGACGATGAAGAGGATGGGGAAGATGAGAACAAATCAGAAGCCCCTGAAGGCAATGATGCCATGAATGATAATCCTACAAACAAAAAGTTAGGATCTCCTAGTGTAGAAAATGAAAACAGTGAAAATCAAACAGAAGAGAAGACTAATCAAGAAGAGGGTTGTAAAAATGATGAAAAACAAGCAAATGAAGCAGAGGAGCTGCCAGCGAAGAAGAAATGCACAGAAACATGTGCCCCAAAGTCTTTTGTCCAAGAAAAAGTGGAGGAGAAATCCATTGATAGGCTTATTGAGGATGAACTCAAAGAACTTGGAGATAAGAACAAGGTGAGTAATGTATTGCCCATGTTCCATTTACTGATGTTCCATTGAAAAATAATTTTTGAAATGAGTTGATCAGAGAAATTGAGCTGGCGGCCTTATTTCTATAGCTTTTGCCTGTGTTCTTTTGTTGAGCTCAATTTTCCTTTTCTTCCCTGTATTTGTACTTAGCTCTCTTATCTCCCTCTCCTCTATTTGGTATCGGTAGAGATTATCTACATTCTCATTTTGCTCACTAACTTCGCACCCACCACATTGCAATGCTGTTAAGATGTGCTGGTAGGTACTCAATAGGGATGTTTTGCTTGTACTGAAAGTACAATGATTTAGCTTGAAATGAAGATAAAAGACATCCAAGCAGTGCACTGTACCATCTAACGAAATTACCTCCCCTTCACCCTAGAATGGAAACACAATCTGTATCCTGATTTTACTTTCAGAAAGTATACTGGGTGACACCGTCGTATGATTTGTTCCTTTTGTTTTCTTTTGTTTGTCATATTTGTCCTATCAGCCTACCTGTTTTGTTTCTTCTAGGCCCAGATGGGGAAATGGAAATTCTAGGAAATGGTAGGAAACACATTTTGCTTCCCCATAGCCTATCATAGAATGAAATGCAACTCCATGAACAAACTTTACAGCAGTATAAATTGCTGTTTATCTTGCAATCAGGCATGGTGAACTTGGTGCTCTTATGTTTGTCGCAGATACTGTAGTTTTACTCGCAATTCTGAGAGTATTTTATTCAGATATGCTACATTTTTCATTTTTGATAACTGATATCCTATCTTGTTGAGTTTGCTATCTGTTGAATTCACTAATTCCTGTTGTTTTGGTGAGCATGCTTAAAAAGGGTGGTCTTTGTCGTCTATGTTGCTAGTATTTTTGGTCATATCATTATATTCTTATGCTGATTTTGAATTTTTCTTCTGCTTGAACAGAGGCGCTTTCTCAGCCTTGATTCTGGTTGTAATGGTGTTGCCTTTATTCAAATGCGTAAGATAGATGGAGACCCTTGTCCCAAAGATATTGTCCGGCATATAATGACATCTGCTGCGTCAACAAGGAAACACATGTCCAGGTTTATGAATTGCTGACTTCTTAGGTTAAATTTTATAAAGGCATAGCTTCCAACCAGTGCTCACTATTCTCCCCTTTTGAGCCGTACTTCAGCCTCAGGCCACTGCTTATGGATTTTCACATCCAAAATGCTTGGCATAAACCTGTGTGTGACATTTGGTGCATATGTACCAAAATGGCTTTCTGTACTGCAAAAAGCAAGAACTTTTACAACATCTTAAAAAAATGACATCATTTCAGAATGCTAAATTTATACTATCTGTTCATATATAGGTTCATCATAAGAATGCTACCAATTGAAGTTGCATGCTATGCTTCAGAAGAGGAAATCTCAAGAGCGATTGCACCAATTGTTGAAAAATATTTTCCTGTGGATACTCAGGATCCATTGAAGGTACTATTCATTAATACTTACCTCAAAAGTAAACTGGCACTACTTCTCTGGTGCTCCATAAGTGAGAATTATAAAACAAATATAAGAAGAAGTGTTTGAGTAGCATATTCACCATGTCAACTAATTTCTTGTGATGAATAAAATTCACCATCCAATTCAGTAATGCTTGACAACTTGGAATACAGAGGGCACAGGCTTGGGAAGAGTTGAGTCTTCAAATATGCTAACAATGCAGCATTAGTCTGGTCCAACTTCATTGTATGGTTTGATTTTAATTGGAGGCTTGATTCATAATCTAAATCAAGCCAAGAGGCAGCCTAGATATAGCTTTTTGTGATTTTTTTTTCCTCTTCCTAAACTAATAGTTCTAAAACCTAAAATATAAAACTAAGTCCTACAAAAAACACTGTTTGACCTTTAGAACCCTTTGAATAGGACTTGCTGATGATAATCCTGCTTAATTTCCCAACAGTAAGAACTGCTTTCTGCACTGAAAAATCATGTTAGATGTACCGTGAAAAGGGAAACAATGCTCCTTTGGATTAAGAGGTAAAACTAAATCTGTATATTCAAGAATTTGTTCCTTGCTTCATCAGTGTTCTTAGAATTCCATGTGGAACACGTTGATTTCATGTGTCACTTTTGTGTTAATAAGCTAGCTCTAGCACCACTTTTGAAGTAACCTTAAATAAAATTCCATCTATTCTGTAAAATTCTCAGACCTGCAGGACACGGTTAGTTCAGGAGTTGCTGTTGAGGTAGCTCCTACAAGGACCTAGCATTACATAAGTTGGGATCCAAGGGAAATTGGCAATGGGGAAATAGATGGCATTGAACACCATCAAAATTTAATTAAATAGTGATCCAAAATGAAGTTTTGTTTCTTCAATTAATCAGACATGAATAATACTTCCAATAGCGTGCCATTCTCATTTAGCATATGGCAGCTGAGCAACCACTACACTGCTAAAAGCACCCCTGTAGTCTGACATCGTAATTGTGGTGGAATATAGGAAGTCATAGGAGATAAGAAATCTGAGTTTTGCTGATTGAACTAAGTCAACAAGGACCAATGGAGTTGCATCTCATACTTGCAACACAAACTACAATTTGACCACTTACTCCTTCTGTGCAGTTTGCAGTAATGTATGAAGCCCGTGCAAATTCTGGCATTGACAGGATGAAAATTATAAATTCAGTGGCAAAATCTGTTCCTGGACCTCACAAAGTTGATCTTGGCAATCCCGACAAGACAATTGTAGTTGAAATTGTCAAGGTAAGAATCTGTTCTCTTCCCTGCTATGACTTATCTATTGCAGAAACTGCTCATTTGTTACAAAACCAAGTTTTGTGATATTTTGAAGTTTAGTTAGAATCGTGTATGGTGGTTATATCTTTTAGAAGAAGCTTTTAGGCTCTCTATCAGCAATGATGTTGAAGAACTTTTATAACCCTTACATCTCATTACGTCTCCTGATGCCTATGAGTGATCCTGCATCTGGTCAAATTAATTGGCCAGTCTGTTTATTTCTTAAGACCCTACATGTTTCAAGTTTGTTCAGCCTCTTACGCTTGTGATGTATTCTTTGCCGCGAAGCACTAGAAGTACTTGTTTCGTGTATAATCTATTATTGGTTTAATCAGTACCTATCGGGAAAAAAAAAAATCAGAGTTTGATTGCCTATGGTGCTAATTTATTTTTTGCCCGATTAACTTTGATTAATTTGTTTTGCAATTTTCTCAGACTGTGTGCTTGATCGGGGTTATTGAAAAGTACAAGGAGCTGTCCAAGTACAACTTGAGGCAGCTCACATCATCGAAGCAGTAATAGCCTGTGACAACTTAAATGGAGAAGAAAGCGCAACTTTGGATCTGTTATTTTTAGTTTGTATTTAAATAGTGGTACGCTAACTAAAATTTTGGTTCAAATAGAACTTTTTCTTTCTTTCTTTCTCGAGCTCCTCGTGTTAAGAATGTTCATGACATTGTTGCAATAGCATAAAATAACCAGAAGACATAAAAATCCATGTCGTGTTTTGTCTTCACATCTTCCTTTTGTTTCTGGTCTTTCCTCATTTCTGCGCACTGCGAGATTGTTGTTTTTGTCGTGTTTTTTTTTCCCCCCAACTATCATAGCAATTAATGACCAACAATATCATCTTGATAATGGAAGCGACACACCTATTAGTAGTTTCTTTAATTTTTTGTTGTAAAATAAGAAAAAAAAACTATTTAGTTTTATATTGAAGGGGAAAAAACATTATGGATTTTTATTTCGGATTAAAAATGCGTAGTTCTTTAATTTTTTGTTGTAAGATACGGAAAAAAAAAACTATATATATATATATATATTTATTTATTTATATTGAAGGGAAACGTTATTGATTTGCTTTCCTTTTTCATTCTATAGCTTACCGTTTCAGATTAAAAATGCCATTGCTTATAGAAAAAAAATAATTATTAAGATTGTCTCCAAACAACTACCCCGTCACGGCAGTTTTCTAATTTCTGAAAATGCACAAGAAGCAGGAGAGAGCAGGGATGCTGAACGAACCATGGATCACACACTTTGCAAAGAGGATAGGAAAAAAATATTTGAGAATTCATTAATTCGTCATCATTCATCCATTGAGTCAGTCACACCACACCACACCACACCCATCAAACAGTAAATTAACCAACTCATTTTGGACCCTTTCTCTTCCTTCGATGCGCAGCACTACCACCCAACAAACAGTGAAGAAACCACCTCCTTTTGGACCCCTTATCTTCCTTCTATGCAGCACTTGGAGGCTTGTACAACTTCTCCACCATTTTCCTATATTCTGCAACAGACACAAGGTACCAAAAGTAAAATATGCTATCCATACTCCAAGCAATTCATAGCAAACGTGTTATCCAGACTCCAAGCAATACCATCCAGACTTCAAGCAATATACATGCGCCAATAGTCCAATACATACCATTTATGTAATCATAGAGGAAAACATCCAAATTAACAACAAACAAACCTTCTCGATTGCTCCAAAGTTGTGCTGCTTGAGTGTTTAGAGGTGAACTTATGTTTGGCTCTGAACATAACATGAAAAGAGAAACAATGTTAATAGTCAATTAAATCACCAACTTTCATTAACCAGAGAAGGGGAAAACGGAAAACAAGATTCACCTCCAAGCAGACTTTGGATTGATAGCAATATTGTCCTCACATCATAGGCAGATGACCATTTATCCTAGAACACACACTCAAACATCATTGATCAGCCAATTTGCATCTTAAAAAACCTTCTTAATTAGTTAAATAAATGCATCAGACCACAAGCTTTAACTAAAATAATTAATAATTTTACCTGAAGAATATCCAAGCAAATGTTGCCATAGACATCCACATTGGGATGGAAGCAGCTGGTTTCAAACTTGACTTTTGGTGGCTTGAAAGGGTAGTCATTAGGGAAGGAAAGGGATAGTTTATATTCTGTTCCTTCAAAAACAGTGTCTTTGCTTCCTGTGATTGTTCCTTTCCAGCAAAATAAGTTGTCCCCTTCAGGGAAGGCAGATATCCCAGATTCTCCACTCATCTACAAAACAAAATTTATCGGAAACCTCTCAGATCAACAAGTTTAACCATTGATTTGTTGCTGAAAACATTAGAGATACAACAAGAAGACAGGTTTTGATGTTCTTACCATCAACGCCATCAGTTCAGATTGCAACCTGATTTCATAACAAAAAAAGGTAACAATCAGTAACAAAACCCATAAAATTCTCAAGCCGATTAAAAGACAATGAGCAACCAGATCAGGTTACAGAGCAACCAATTCTGAAAAAAAGTTCAGTCAAATTAAACCATGAAATACCTCAAGCAAAAAAGACGAGTATTCAAATCAAGCTTATCACAGAATCAATTAGCTAATGAAAAGAAGCTAACCAATTAAGACAAATAATCAGACTTAAAGAAACCCAATTGATTCATTCAAAATTACTCTTAGATAAAGAACCAATTACATAAAAATCAATAGCTTAAATGCTACCACATTCATTATAAATACAAACATCATCTGATCTTAGATCACAAACCACATTCATAAACAAGAAAAGAAAACCAAAGAAATAAATTCAGATAAAATTCATGATATGTTACATCATTTGACAAATAAGAAGAGCAGATCAAGCGCAAAAACAAGAAAAACACAATACCGTTTAAGCACGGATTGTGTATCAACAGTCTTTGCCGATGGGACTGTCTGTTTTGATGGGGTAGTCCTTGCCGGAGCAGCCACCGCAGTATACCCTTGATACCCATTAATAGCTGCCATTGTTTCTTTTCTTTCTTTCTTTTTTTTAGTTTAGAATCCAAAAGAAAGTCAACCCAAATCAAGAAACTGATCAGTGAAGTATGTTTAGGAAACAAGAAGAAGAAGAGACTCAAGAGAGTTTTTGAATTTCTTCTTCCTTTGTCTCTTCTTCTTCTTTGAGTTTTTTATAGAGAGAGCGCGTTTCAAGAGAGAGAGAGAGATGATAGAGGCCATGCATTTGTGGATTATAAGAAGTTGAGATTGCCCATTACGGTACCGTTTAGGAGACTTTGGGGTAGGGTTTGGTGTATTTTCGAACGTTAGAATGACGGTGGTAGGGATTTGAATTGTTGTTTTTCTCGTCGACCTCCAACGGCTAGTTTCCTGGTTTGGAAAGTGCTGTATGCAAATAAAACACGCATGGCTTGGTCAATTATCCTTTTCATTTTAAAAAAATATATATCGTAAACAAACCCCACCCTGACGAATTTTTTTGGGAAAAATGAAAAAAAATATGCAAGCATTTTAATATTTTTAAATTCTAGTTCTAAACCAAAACGAAAGTGAGAATTATTTATGTTAATAAATATAAAAAATAAAATATTAACATATTTATTCAACTAGTCTAATTATAAGTTAAATAATTTTGTTGTCAACACAAAAAATTAATATGTAAATATTTTTAATATTTTTTTACATCAAATAAAAAATATAATTTAATATTTTTTAATTCTAGTTCTAAACCAAAACGCAAGTGAGAATTATTTATGTTAATAAATATAAAAAATAAAATATTAACATATCTATTCAACTAGTCTAATTATAAGTTAAATATTTTTTTTCAACACAAACAATTAATATGTAAAATATTATTAATATATTTTTAAATCAAATAAAAAATATAATCATGAATTATAAAGTCGATGCTAATATATAATACAATATAATAAAAATTACATGCATTACTAAAAAATATTTTAAATCCCAAGCTAAGTTTTAACATAACTAGAAAATAAAACAATGTTACAATTATTACAATGATATACCATTTTTTTAATATATATAGAATAAATTTCCAAAAATAAATTACAAAAGAATAAACAAAATAAACAAAAAAATGTATAAATAAGCTAAGTGTAAAGAATAAAAAATAAATTTTAAAAAAGTGTAAAAAAAAGAGAAAAAACTAAAAAAAATTAAATCATGAATTTGGCTTGCAAGTTATAATTGTCTTAAGAAAATACCAGATATACAGACTATTCCAATATATTTTTTTACATAAAAAATTAAAAATATCATTTGAAAGCTTATGCAGTCATCTAACTAAATAAATCAATAACCATTTATATAAATTAAAAAAAAATAACCAAAAAGAAAATAGTAAAGATGAAATATTTACCTAATTATATTTATTAATTTTTTTATTTAAATAAATAAAAGATAAACTCACCTTAAAAAAACTCATATGGCTTAAACGATAAATATAAACAAAAATGATTGAATAAAACTACATCATAAAAAATATTATGAAAAGTCAAACACATCCAAAAAATATAAAAAATGGATATCTGTGGATATAATGAAATCACATAAAAAAGAGAAAAAATACCTTGAATAAATTCAGCAACTATCCAAGGTGAACAAATCAACCACATGATCTAGAACATGAAATTAAGATAACCCCCAAAATAACAAAATAAAAAAATATATTTGAAAAAAATATTTAAAAAAAAAAAGTTAACTTGAGCTAATCTTTCAAATCTATATCTTGGATAATGAAATTAGGGTGACCCCATTAAAAGCAAAACTAAAAAATAAAGGAGCAAGATTCTTAACTATATAAATATTAAGGGATAAAACTGAGAAAAAAAAGTCAATTAAAAAAATAATATAAAAAAATAAAAATTAAAAAAATAAGGACTAAATTCAACATAAAAACCAACTAAAAATAAATTTTAAGGAAAAATTCAAATGAAATTAAATATTTAGAGAGGAAATTGAAAAAAAAATTAATTAAGAAAATGATTAAAAAAATAACAAATAAAAGAATTGGTACTAAACTTGACATAAACATTTAATGAAAAAATGCTCAAGTATGGAATTGAAAAAAAACATATAAATCAAGAAAATTATTGAAAGTAAAAAAAAATAATAATTAAAAAATGAACACCAAATTTGATAATAAAAAAAACTAACAAAATCAAACAACCAGGGATTAAAAAAAATAAAATTCAATTAAAAACAATCAATATAAAAAAAAATTAAAATTAAGAAAAGAATGACTGAATCAAAAGAAAAGAAATTGAAGGATTTGTATAATTTTTTGCATCGTTAGCATGCAATCCGAAAAATAAAGAAAAGGAAAAGGAAAAGAAAGAAAGAAAAAAAAAAAGTCAATTAGTATCAAATCAACCTCACTATTATACATGTGCCACCTAAGGAGGAAGACTTCAAAAAGCATCAAATGATATGGTTGAAACTTAATTTTAATCACCGTCATCAACTATAAGTATTAACAATTTTCTTTTACGTGAACAAAGTAAAAAAATATCATTATAACTAAACAACAATAACCAAAAAATCTTTATGAAATTACAACCAAGTTCTAAAGTTAAGGGTAAAAATATTGAATGGTAAGAATAACAAAGTAATTCAACTATTCATATCATTATAAAAAATGAAAATGTCCCTAGTACTAAATAACAAAAACAAAAAAAAAATCATTAGAAAATAACAATAAAACCCTTGAAACCAAGGCTAATAAATTTGTATAATACGGGTAATTACATAATTCAACTATTCATGATAAAATTAAAATTACCATACAGCTCCTAAATCAAAGATTTTGATTGTTTACTTTTTAAGGCAATACAATAATTGCACTATTATTAACAAATAAAAAGACAATATTACCCCCAAACAAATAACAAATGACAAATTAATTATGTGCAAAAATCATCCTACCTCTCAAGTAAAGTTTCAAAAATTAAAGGATGAAGATAAAAAGAAAATTTCACTAGAATTCTAAACACATTTAATTATGGATGAGTTACATTGAAAAATCCACGCGCTTTAGTATTTTGCCTAATATTAGCTGGCAATCAATTTTTTTATATAAAAAAAATTATATTAAAAAATTTAAGAAATAGAAGTTAGCTAAATTACTAGAAATATCTTTAGTTGCATGGATAATTCTTTATTCCCAACCAGGTTATGAAACTATGACTATTCCTAGAGGGTTGATTCAGAATCCAATTGACTTGAGATTTAATTTTACTCGGATTTTACAATAAATAACTTAAGTTTGAGATTTTATAAGTTGTGGTTTTTAAAAACTAATCTTGGTTTAGAAAATTCTTCCAGGTTTGCTTGATTTTTCATGTTATTAAATTGGGGTTGTTTTCTTATATATATTGTGAGATTAATCAAACTTACTAAAATTAATCTACTCAATAAGTCTCGAATTTCTTTTAGAAATCCTAACATTTCCTTAATGTTTTTTCTTTTTTAAGTTTAGAAATTTATCTCATTACAAGATATTGCGATGGTTATTGATATAGGTTAACTCAAGATATTTTTTCCCTTTATTTTAAATTTTCTCACCTTTAACCTTCAATATTTGGATTGTTGTAATTGAACTTTTTATTTTATTTTGCAATGGATTCCATGATTTTATCACCATCTCATACCTATGTTATTAGTTTTATAAGGTAACTATAGTTGGTTCAAGTTAATCTCATATATCATTATCTCATATTTTTTTTAAAAAAATATAACACACAATGTGTTAACATTTAAAAAGTTTTTTTTATTGGTATGAATCATGTTTTCAACTTTCTAATATTTTTATATTTTTTACAAGTTGATAAAAAAAATTTCAACCTATGATATAACACATGAATTAAAAAAAAATACTAATCCAAGTCTCAGAGTTGATAAAAAAATATAGTGCTTATGTTATGATAGTATTTGGTAATGTAATAATGCTTGTTTTGCTCGGAAATATATTAAAATAATAATATTTTTTATTTTTTTAAAAAATAATTTTAATATTAACATATCAAAGTAAATAAAAAATACTAAAAAAATAATTTTAAATGAAAAAAATATACTTTTAACAATACAAATAGCTACACTACCAAACAATCTCTATAACAACTTTAGAGACTACTCTTGAGCTTTCATATCTAATTTAACGTGAAACAAGAGATTTAAAGCTAAAAAAAAAAAAGGAAAAAAATGGCTAAAAAAAAAAGAAGAGATGAAAAATTCGAAAAGCTTCCAGCTTTACAATTTTATTCAATTCATCAACAACTAACTTGTAATGTATAAAAAATTATATAATAATAATAATAATAACAACAATAATAATAAAACCCTAATCAAAATTAAATTCAGGCTTAAAACCAACTAAGTAATAAAAATTTAATAAAATAAAATACATTGAAGTTCAATAATAAAGATAGAAAAAATATAATAACTTGGTTCTGAATGAACCTAATCTTCCAATCAAAGAACAATAAGTTAAGCTATTTTTTATCGTTTATGATCATGCAAATATATAAATACTATTAGGAGAGAAAAAGGGTTCGCTCTTGGCCGCGAAGGAACTTTGATGCCGATGAGAGAATGTCTATGCCGAGACAAATCCCTAATCCATTCAATTAGATGTCGGTACTATCAGCGAAAGCCCAGTGCTTAATGAAGGCGGCTGTGATCCATCCCCATATCTATCAATTTTGATCGCTCCACAATTCTTTTTCTTGGTTTTACAGTAATATCATATTCTAGGCCTAGATTTTGCATCAAAACTAAGTTCACAAATCTCTATGAGAAAGATAGAGCCTAGCATAGCAATACTTCAGTTTCAAATCTTAAATCAATTCAAAACCATCATAAAACAATGACAAGTATCCATCACAGAGAGAAAAATGTTTGCCCTGCCAATACAACATCGCCTTGATGATATGGAATGGAAGGTCTCAAGCTGCCTGCCTAGTCTAATTCCACAATTCTAATAGACAATTGACTTTTTTTGAAGTACACAACTTTTCTTTTCCTTTTTTCTTTTAGAATTATGTCATTAGTAACATTGTCATCAGTTTCCCAAGTCATATACAACAGCAAATTGCACCACAAGAAAATAATACGAGAACACAATCAGCGATGGAGCTTGATCACACAGGCTAATCTTTCAAAGAAGATTGGCCACATTCTCATGCTGAACATCAGGACCGATCGCATCCACTCTGGTGCTACCCTCTCAAATGTACCTAATGTTAACACCCGATATAACAGCTCTGGTTCCTCTACAGCTTCGTTCCTCATCCATGTTAGAGTAAATGCATAACCTGTTAGATAAACAAAAATCAACGCTGCAGCCATGAATAACAGATACTGGAAATGTTTAGAAAATGAAATGAAAACAGAAACACAAGTTGCTAGTCAAATGTTGAGAGAACAACGAGAAGATACACAGTGAGATGCCAGATTAGGTTGAACAAGGTACACATTTCAGGCCGAAGCCATCAAATCTATTCAAAAATTTAATTGGGAACTAATGCAAACAAAATATAAAGCAGTAACACAAATTCATGATGTTTACAGTGGACACCATTTCCCGGGTTACCCAAAACAGTGACACATGCACTGTGAAAGGATAAAGCATGAAAAATCAATGCATCCCATGGAAACTAGCTACTCGAGCTCATGTGACTATCTAAAGAAACATTTGTTTATCCGAAGCTCTCACTTCTCTGCCACCTCTATCCAGGCAGCAGATTATCTCTCAAAGACACAAGAAAATCAACCAATTACCACTCCCTGCTTTGGTCTCCAAAATTTGGACTACTTTCAAGCTGAAAACCGTATAGTTTACATCTCTCCAATCCGATACCTACTGATCTATCACGTTAGAATGAGGAAAAGAGAGACGCAGTAATTAATTCACTCCACAATCCCCATATCATTGTGGCCATTGATGTCTACCAACTTGGCCAGGCTCCTCCACTTTCACAAAACCAGCCACCTTTTTTTCTCATAAAACAAAGCACATTGCTTTCTAGATCATCATACTCTACAATTTTTTTTCCAAGAAAAAAAAAAAGGTATTATGCGTATCCATCATGCTTCCAAATTGGGCATAAGTACCAAAGTGTTTGGAAACTCAATGCGAGTCCCGCATGTGTCAAAATGCATAAAAACTATGATGATAAAATTGTCTGTGCTGAATTAATGCAACCCAACAGAGCAATCGTTTATCCAATTAAAAACTGAAAATAGCTCAAATATCCGTTAGGTAATGCTTAGAATCTAACTACAACATGTACTTAGTTTAGCATGGCTAAATAGCTAAATATCCATTGGACAGATCATATAACATACTAGAAGGAAACTCAAATTGGTGGATGATAACTCTTCAGAGAAGATCAGAAACTAAAACAGGACTTGCAATTTCAAGCATATACTATGACAGGACTAAATAACTCATCATCAGACTTAGCTGGATTTTCAATCAGTGATTGCTAAACTATAAACAGATTTCTTTAAGGCCTATTTGCATATCTACATGTTTAATAAAAAATTGTGCAGATTCACCTATGCTTGAATCAATATTGAAATAAAACCAAGTCCAAACTATTAACAGAAAAATCAAAATTAAACAAGGATTAAAATATTTGATATTTGCATATCTAATACTGAAATTACCACTTGATTGATGCAGAGCTGAAATGCAAACTTCATCATTTTGATTAACAGCAGACAATTTCATGCCTACTAGGTATTCGAGAAGAGCTTGAAACTGGAAGTTAGCAGGGCCACTTTCAGCTACAATGCCACCATCAGGAAAAAAAGAAAACAATAAATAGATGGATACAACATGAAAAATTGACAAAGAAAATGGGAGAAAATTTAGCATTTGAAACAAACCTGATCTGTATAAAATTCTTTCACAGGATTCTAGCTGGACAGCCACACCAGAACAGTTAGAGGGGGGGAAAAAAGGAGAGTAACAGCTTTCACTCTACAAATGTAGGTTACGCACAATACCTGCTGATCATTTGGAAGATCCCCAGAGGAAACAGTTCCCTTGGATGAGCGCTTGGCAGATTTTTCTTCCATATCATTGTATCCAACTATATCATTCCCACCATGGGTAATTTCTACTTCCAGTTTCTCCCTAGCTTCTCGGCTACGTTTTCTCACCATTCTTCTAGTTGAGGCAATAGATCTCTCTTCTGGTGTAACTTGTGCGGTTTCAAGCATATTCAGCCGGACATTATCACTGTTTCTGACCTTAGAATTGCAAGGAAGTCCATATTGAAGCTGGTTTTGAAGCTTCTCAACTTCTTCGTTAAGAATTTTATCTGCCATAAATAAACCTCTCAGTAATGAAATAGATGTACGATTATTTAGCCACAAGTTTTGGTCAGAGCAACTAGAGCTTTGCTTCTAAATCAAAAAGGTCAGTAAATGATACTTCCAGTAACATATTTAGCTACAAGTCTTTTCTTCACATGCAATGGAGCAAGAGGTATAATATTGAGTTAGGTAGATGGTTTGATCAGCCATTTTTACCATCGGCACTTGGGGTTGAGCTTCCGCTTTCATTTCTTAAAAAGTCAAAATATGTGTTACATGAACTTTATTTTCATTAGTAGGCACTTGCTATGGCTTGGGTCAAGGATACTTCTGCAGTTTCAATGTGTATGACACCTGATAATGTAACTACTGACAGCTAGAAAATATAGAGATGCCATTAAAATTGGCTACTAATGAAAAATTAACACGCTTCATATGCAATCCCATTGACCATGGATCCAAACCATCCGTTTCCATTCCAAGCTTCATATGTAAAGATTAGTATCACCCTCATTGTAATTTCATATCAGATATTATCTTACTACAGATGATAGTAATGCAATAGAATTTTCAAGCTGGCACTATAAAGTGACGATAACCCATCAACACATTACGGAGTTGCACTGCATTGAGTGAAATTTCAAAATTGTTATTTGTTGCTTACAAATGTTGAACGGGTGTTATAAGTGGAAAGAAAAGAAAAGAAAAAAGAAAGTGGATAATTTTTTATGGTGTACCCATATGAAATTAATATTTATCACATACGAGTTCACCATTAAGTAGAAGCTTTCCCAGACGATTGCCTTGTAAATTGATTAAAAAGACTCAAAAAAAAAAAAGAAGAAGAAGAAGAAGAAGGAAGGAAATTTGGCATTCGTCAAGCAATATAGTGTTCCTTACTTTTCTGGTTCTCTTCCATTAACAGCTTTTGGTACTCGGCACATTGTTCATCCATGGTGGACCTGCAAGAAAAATAAAATGAATGAGTTGAAATTATAGTGAAGGAAAAACATGTAGAACCACCACAAAACTTAGGAAAGGACTAGGGGGAATATTGGGTGCCTGATTGAAGCAGCTTCACTTCTCAAATCACTGGCTTGTTTACGCAACCTGTCATTTTCATCTTTCAAGTATTGTATCATCTCTTCAGCAACTGCAGGGACCATTTTTTTTTTTTTTGGCATTAATTTACAAAGAATAGCACTAGAGAACCAAGAGAAACAAAAGAAATAAAAGATTTTTGCGGTTTTATCGGGCTTCTTCTTCACTAATTAAACCATAAATTGAAAACAAAAGCATACCAGAGGCATAATTCAAAAACTTGACTTCTTGATCTTTGTTGAGCTCATCAAACTCTGACAATTGTTTCTTCTGCAAACAAACATGGAATCATCGATGAATTACATAGTTAAACCAAATGGGTGTTCATAATTAGAAGATCTCTCGTCTTGTCTTGCAAAAGAAAAGAAAAGCAGCACACCTTAAGTTTATCGTACTTAGCGTAGAGTTTTTTATACAAATCCTCCATAAATTTTTTTTTTCCAAACCCTGAAACAAAAATTAGCACATTTTATTGCCATAAACAACTAGTCAATAAATCATAAAAATAAGAAAGCAAAGTAAGTGTTTTACCTTAATCAATTGTTCTTTCGGAAATCAAAAGGATTATTGTGTGATTGAGCGTTTCGGGAACAGAGGTGAGGCGGGAAAATTGAAGATTGAAAATTTAAAGGACAGGAGAGGAGAGGAAACTCCGTCACTCGCACTCTCTGAGATTTGTTTTGTCGGAGTAATTGATATTTATATTCTATTATTGTTGTTGTTTTTTAACTATAGTTGGGCTGGGACTTGCAGCCTAAAGAAAGAAACATTATTAAAATAATGGGTCTTTCCTGTCCAAGCACTTGAAATTCAATACGTGGCTTTTTTTTTTTTGTTTTTCATGAACTTGGTTATAAAACAAATGGGCAGTATACTATATTATTGCCTGCACTAAAGGTAATTTTTTTTTTTTATGGATGTAAAAAAATTATCAAAGCATATTAATGTGTTTATTGAAGGAAAAAAACTTATACAATGATTGACTTGATGTGATTAAATTGATTTAATAAATTCAAATATAATTCATACCACCAATAAAAATATAATTTAACTAAAAAAATTAAAATATATTTTTAAAATATTAAAATAACAATATATTAAATTGATTCTGTTTAACTTGGGCTGACCTGTCAAATTTGTTACCTAAATCATAAAACTTTAATAACTCCATAGAAAGTAAATAAATAAATAAATATTAAATTTAATTTTCAATTAACTCAATGTTGAATGATAATTTTTTTTAAAAAAATCAACTAAAATAATGAGTTAAATCAACTTAGGTTAACCTGACAAATATGATTCATAAGATCGAGTAACTCCATAGAAGATGAATAAAAATAAAATTATGAAGCTCAATTCTTAATTAATCTAGTGTTGAAAAATAAAATTAAAAAAATACTAAAAATTATTTGATTCAACTAACCAGACTTATAACCATGATCATGAGACAAGAATAACTTTATAAAATACAAACCGAAACAAATTATAAAAATTATTAATAGATAAAATTGAAATCAATTCAACTAAAAAGGAGGGGGGGGGAACTCGAAACCAATTAGCCTAACCTATAACCTAAGTCATTAGACTGTGATAAACTCATAAAAATAAAATAAAAATTATATAGACCAAATCTCAATCAACTCAATACAACAAAATTAAATTGAAAAAAAAAATTAAATCAACCTAAGTTAACTCATTAATTTTAGGTTAGAGGATCGTAATAACTTCATATAAAACAAATAAAAAATAGATGTAAAATCAAATTTTTAATCAATTCAATATTGAAGGAAGAAATTAAAAAAGATTATTTAATTTAAAAAAAACTTGAGTTAACCTGACTAACCCGCAAAACCAGTAACCTGGATTATGATAAACCTATAGAAAATAAATTAAAAAAAAATTATGAACCTCAATTCTCAACCAACATAATGTTGAAAATAAAATTAATTAAAAAAAATAACAAAAAAAACCCGATTCAATATTATTAACTCGCAAAACTCATGACCTGGATTATGAGATATGAATAACCTTATCTCAACTAAAAGCAAATCAAATTATAAAATTTAATATCTAGTAAACTTAATATTAAAGGATGAAATTAAAAAAATACTAAGTTTAAAATTAAAAAAAAATCCTAAAAATATTTTGAGGACCAAAGTAAAAAACACCTTAGCATTCTAACGTTCATTGCCAAAATGTCAAGGAATTTTAATAAATGTGAGTTGCATTAAAAGTATTATTATTATGGAAAGTCACTAATTCAAGTATGATCTAGTAATTCACCATTTAGTGTTAATCACACTTTTATAAATGCAATTCAAGTCTTTCCACACGGCCGGATTGAGAGCCTGCAGAGAAGATGAAACTCAGGAAAATTAAATATAAATTTTATAATAGCTCCTCACCTCTCTCTTTCTTTTTGATAAATTAAAAGATTTTCAAGATTATGATATCTAATAATTTCTCATCACAGGTTCCCAATTCCAATAGACTATAGTCTCCAATAGCCAAAACCTGCTGTGATTGACACACATGACTTCCCAAGAAAAAGATAGAATTTGTCTGGTCTTAGAACAATGTGATTTTCCATGCCACCTTCTTCAGGTGTTGAAGACTAATTTGTGTGCCTCATATTTCTTTCGCTAGTCTTCACAAATTTTGTCCTTGGAAAGAAAGAACGCTGCTCCAGAATCAACATGTCAGGCACCGCTTGATGTAGCTATAAAAAAAAGTCGTGATTTCCTTATTAATATATGGTCATGCATGATGTAGGTATATCAAACTCTATCAAAAGGAGGTGTTCTAATTTCTAAAAGATAAAAATGAATTTATTTCATAGCTGAGAATACATGAAGAATTTAACAGAATAAAAAGACCTAAAAGCTAACTCTCTACATGGTTAACCATACTTGTCAGTTTCATGCTCAATCGGGTGGGATACATGATACAATCCTCGACATTTGGGTGATCAAGAATGTTAAAATCATGAACTCTTCAAGGCTGATAAAGCTTCTTTCGTTGTGGCTGAAATAACTGCGTCTGATGCATTCGGCAAGTAATAGTATTTTCCTGTAGAGCAAGATTTGCTAGCACAATTAATTTGATATGGCCCTCTAGAAAATGAAGATTTAAAGAGTTTTCAAGGAGACAAACCTTGAGCAACTCTTGCGATTTCTTTAGCAAAACCAGTTGAAACGAACTTGTTTTCTGTGTCAATGACGAGAAGAGACATCCCTGCCTTGTATATTTTCCCAGCCACTTCAAGAATCTCATCCTTCGTCAGACATACAGAAAATGCATTACAATCATAGACAAGAAAAACTGTAGCAAATTGTAAATTTGCCTCTCTATGCACTTGTTTTAGGATTGCAGATTTGCCTCTCTATGCACCTCTTCACACGGATAAATTGTAAATCAAGATTTGGGATTAGAATTTCACGTCCAACATAAATAATGTTATAGAAAAAGTGGAAACAAGAAAATTATGCATCCCTTTATAACAAGCTTATTTGGATGGTTGCATATACTCAGACTAAGTTTTGTATAGCCTAAAATCAGATAAGTCTTGTTCATTTCAGAGTGAGCAAATTAGGCAATCTCCTGTGTGGGGTCTGTCCTCCTAGTGCCACCTTAGAAGCTTTTGCGTTGCAGTTGGCAATATGCTACATGTACTATTCGGAGTTCAAAATTTACCTTCAATTCTTGTGCCGAAGGTCTTGGAGTATCAGGACTAGCAGCTTCGGGATCAGTAGACCTTTTTAGTGATATATTGGCTCTGCCATCAGTTATTGCAACAATCATTATGCGTCCAACATCACCACTCTTTTCTGCATTTAACCCAACCCTGACAGCCTAAAAGAAAAAATCAAGCTCATAAAAGTTAGAATCAGGAAACAAAATAAGGGATGTGTGTATGAATTCCAGAAAGCTGATTGCAACAAAAACAAGTGCTGCGTGTTGAATTTTTTAACAATTTCATGAATAAATCATAAAGGAATAGCAGCTCAAAAGTTTAAAAAGTTAAGATAATGGCATCAGTTTTCAGCAAGTATATTCATGGGATGTCATTCACAATATAAAACACATGAAGAATTGTATGCATATCATTTACATGAGCTCAAATTGAAATATTCAGTAACAGAAAAATTCCCATTTTATGGGAATTCATTTGTTGAAATGCAAACTGGGGAGATAAACTAGATCTGCTTACAGTTGTTAGGCCATGAGCTAAGGGAGAACCACCACCACATGGGAGCCTTTCAAGGCGCTTTCTTGCCATTGAGATTGATCTGGATGGAGGCAAAAGAACTTCAGCAGCATCTCCACGGAAAGGAATAATAGCAACCTAATTCACATTGACCAGAAAAAGAGTTAGAAAGAATCAGATGTTTACAGTGTTAATAGAATTCGATAGTTAAGATTGCTAGATGCCATCAGGAGCTAACTTCTTTTAACATAGAAGAATCAGTAGAAATTTGAAGTATAAGGTTTCACAACAATTGAAGTGCATGACAGATGTGCTAATTATACATACCTGATCCCTGCTTGTATAACTCTCAGCAAGCAACTTTAGTGCTGCACCCTTTGCATTTTGCATTCGATTCAATGCCATGCTCCCACTAGCATCAACCACAAATATTACCTGTCATTAACTATGTGTATGAGAATCCGGACATATCAGAAGTTTCAACACTTCATGTGAGCTCTTTTACCCTCTTTCTCTCTCAATGTTGGGGTAATCAAAACAGCACCAAACTCCCTCCCTCAATAATGGAACAGAACTTAAACCAAATGCACCCTTTCACAGCAATGGAACAGAAATTAGACCAACGTACCAATCCTATTAAGCTCAGAGTGGTTGAAATCTATATATTATTATTACCAGACAAAAAATCTGATAGTGTGATTGAAGTCTCTAAGATCCAAATTCCATTAGACTTCTAAGAAAAAACATTATGTTTGAAGTTTACTTTCTTCTCTTTATGGCAAAAAGATGGCAACTAAAATTTAAAAATTGAATCAAGAACTTTCACAGAATGGTATACCACACTAATCAAAACTTTGAAACACAATCAAAGATAAATATATAGAACTGCAACAGAATTTTGTTTTGAGGCAGAATCATTTTTTTTAAAAGGAAGTTGAGGATAAATGCAAATAATACAAGAATCCATTGTTACCAGTGCTCCGGCTTTTCTTGCCATTCTCTTTGCCCTCATGTCAGTTTTCTCAACATAAACCTTCCTACTCTTTTGAGTATCCTTCTCTTTACGCAATTTTTGATATGGAGCAGCTGCCCTGAGGGTTGCATCCACCGCTAATCTTTTCACAGGACCCTTGAATGAGGAATTCAGGAAAAATGGATGAAGCAGACCATTCAGTGGGGCAAGGACAAACAGATTATTATGATTTTAGAGGACTGTTAATTCATAATCTAAAGAAGAACCAAAGATAAAATCAATGTATTGGATGCAAAGTGATCAGAATTCCTTGTACTGTTATGTCTAGTTGTGTAAAATTCTACAGAGACAAAAAAAAAAAAAAACACTGGCCTGAAGTGGAATTTAATTGTCGTTTAAAAAGAAAAGGAGGACAGGAGAGGCAGAAGACATTCAGGGGACAAACCTTTGGGAGCATGGGTTTAATATACCGTCCTCTGTCCTCTGAAAATATCACATTCTTTGCTCTCCCAGCCTTCCCTCGGCGTCTCTGTGCTTGTTGTGCAAAGAAGAGAAGTTTCTCATCAACCAACCCTCCCTCTGCATCAAAGATGAATTCTTCAGGTATTTGTTCCTGCTGTTGCTCATTCTCTTTATCATCATCCTAGTTACAGAAAAGAACACTCACATTTCAAACAAGCATTCCAGGTTAATAAAGAAGAGATGAACGATAAGTCAGAAGACACCAAACAGCAATCTATTTTCTTGTCTTTCCTTTTTCATTTTTAAAATATAATATTGGAAAGACCAGTATAATTTTCTGCATCAAACAAATAAGTTCATCAATGTTAAGGAACCTTTTGATCTTCCTCCTCATTCTGCTCATCCCCTGAATCTTGATTTTGAGGAGGTGGTGGAGGTGGAGGCTGTTGGTCTTGTTGCTCAGGTGGTTTCTCATTTATTATTGAACGGGGAAGAATAACCAGTTCTACCTGCATAAGATGGTATATCAGAATAGAAGTTAATAAACTTTATGCAAATCTTATAAAGAGTTCATTTCAGTAAATACATAAGAAGGGATGATGATAACAAGAGCTAAAATTTTTATAAAAATTATATAGAAGGTTTAAAATCTGTCTCAGAAACTTTGTATAGAAGTGGTTATCTTGTATCTTCATTGCAAGCAATGAAAACAATCCTTTTCACTTTTCTCTCATTACTTATGAGCATTATGTTTCGGGAAAAAAAAAAATACTTAACAGCTTTTTTAAGGTCATCCACAGTCACTTTTTCACGTCCTTCTAAAGCAGTCAGGCATTTTGCAACACGGGCAGCATAGAGCTCAGCTCTGTGTCCCTGCCATTCATAATATACATTTAGAAGATCTTAATAGCAGCTCAAAAGTAAGAACAAGTTCAAAAAGAAATGAGAAGAAAAAAATCTGCAGCCAATTCGGAATTCATGAACATCACAAAACATCCTCATGATTCCATAATGGCACAACACACCAACATAAAGGTTTTTGTTAAGTAGTCCAAGTATAAAGGATGTCAAGGGAGATGATCTGTGGACTTCCTTGATTTTGCATTCCAACAGAGAGGGCTTAGGAGGTGGGGGAGAGGGAGGAAGGAAAATCAAAAGAAGACTCTAAATATTGAGCAAGAGCCTTAATCTTAGTACCTGGCAACCACCTCGAAGGGCTTCCAAAACAAGGTACTTCAATTGCTCCCTGCCAATAGTAACATCCTTCAAATACTCCCTTGCCAAAATGATCTGCAGGAAAACTTATTTAGAAACATTGCGTAATTATCTATGCGGACAAAAAACCATACTGCAGCATCACAAAATGCAATAAAGACCAAGTATCATATTCATCAGAATAACAATGAGCATTTGCATTTTAATGAAGCAAAATGTATGACCCGCAAAATTTGGATATGCTTTCATCAATCTGTATAGTGTTCTAGGCAATTCAATTATCATAGGAAATAAATTATGTAAGCACATCTAATATGTTTAAGAAATAACTCATCTCCTAGAAACCTTGACAGAGAGGCCCTCTAGAAAGTCAGGCTTGCTAATTATGTATATTATTGTATTAACTATTAACAATGGCTACAAAGAACCATTTAGCAGTAGCACCGCAAAATACAGTATCATGGAAGAAAAGTTCTATACAAAGTCATAACTGATTGTGATTTGGGGGCTAGTACTAAATGGAGCATGTTAGCCATCCCAAATGGATTCAAAAAAATGCTCTCTCCCTTTTCTATTACATAAAAAAATTACTTCATTTAATCATATAAACATGCCTTTAAACAGAAGTATCTATTTGTTCCTTCAAAGAATAATCTTCTGCCCTTAAGTATACAAGGAAGCCATTCCAAGTAGGTTGTCCTGTCTTTGGTTTAGCCAAGCAATATCAGTTGTTATAGGAATATGGGAAATTATAACCTCCACTTGAACAGGAGTGCATTAAATCATAGACAACAACCTGACACATCCTCTAAACTGACAGAGGGGAATTGTCATTGGGTTACACCATCCATTCCCAAGGTTTTTGTTTTGCTAAACTCCTAAAATTTTTCTATTGGAGGGCCAACTCACAGGACAAGTCGTTGCTGGACAGTACCTGGGTCTTTGCATATTCGGTCTCTTCCTCAACCAGTTTAAATACTTCATTAATATGTTCCTGAAATTGAGTTGCAATTCCAACAGCTGCAACACGATCTTCAAAATTCATTGGAAGATCTGCGCTGCAGAAGAATTGTGTCATTATTGAAATGGTGAGAAGGAAATTAATGACGAGGAAATTACTCCATTGCTTAAATGAAGGCACATACCTCAAATTAATAGCAATGCGATCTAATAAGTGTTCACGAACAGCACCTTCTTCTGGGTTATAAGTAGCAATCAAAAGTGGCTTGCAAGGATGCCTAAAGCTAATTCCCTCTCTTTCAACGATATTAACTCCTTCGGTCAACACATTAAGAAGCAAATTACTTATACCCTCATCCAAGAGATTAATTTCGTCAACATATAAAACACCTCTATGAGCTTCAGCAAGAAGGCCAGGTTGGAAGACAGTTGTTCCTGTTTTCACGGACTCCTCAACATCAACAGATCCAATGAGCCTATCCTCAGTAACTCCCAGAGGAATCTGTGCATGAATAGACGAGAGTTGTTGCTAAGTAATGAAAACCATCTAAACTACTAAGGCTTTTTTCAAGGCACAGACCTGAACAAAAGGAGATCTCACAACTTGGGTCTTGATATTACCATTGGAATCATATTCCACTCGTTCAGCCAAACCATCCTCCCACCTTCAGAAAGCATGGCCAGATGGGTCATTTTGAGAGAAAAAAAATAAAAGTTCCAAACAAAAAAATTCCCTTGACCTAGGGGATTAACATCATGATTCATGACAACAAAAATTTGGCAGCTCCATGTGCTTGCTGACAGAAATTAGATCTGTCAATGTATGTACTCCTTTTTTTTTCTATTACATGATATTTGTTCTGCATGGAATAGAAGTAAATAAGGCTTCAGCTTCCAAATCCATACGCTTAGACTTATTGAAGGGCAACGCTAAAATTTTAAATGCCAACATCGACTTCTTAATCACATGGCATCTCCAGCTTTATCATTTACAAACAAAAATTATGGAGTTTTGCATCACTTGTTCTAAAAGGGAAAAATGATACATGAGGAAGAAAACTGGACAGGAGGCAATACCTCTAGGTGATCTTGAGCAGACAAACACAACTATTTCTGGTTAAGGATTTATTTTCTGAGCGTGAACAAAGAGATAAAATAACCACTTTTTTATGGAGATTTCCCACACTGCTAGCATTGTGTTAATAAACATCACATAAATCAAGGAAAAGTTGTTCTGAGTGGGGAGCGGACAATAATAAACTTTGAACAAATGATGCATATCATTTTGTGTGTTTAAAGTGACAATATGACTTCAGAGCAAAAAATCTTCCTTTTTAAGGCGATTAAAAACAAAAGCAGTTGTCTGTGTGAACAAATACTGTCTTCTTTTTTTGTATGTGGAAAAGGAAGAACAGACATAGACATGCACACAAATCTTTCAAGCAATCATTGAGCTTACTCTTCAGGGCATGCTGGATCTGCATTTGCTATTGAACCCATGACTACATCAATGGGTGGCAAAACTTCATGAAGCCCACGTGCCATAACTGTTTTGGCTGTTCCTCGCCTGCCGGATATAGCAATCCCACCAATCTCACGGTCAATAGCCCCAAGCAAAAGAGCAGTTTTGATAGCATCCTATGACACAATTGACATCATTAGATACATGTTAAAGACAGATTTATAAGCCAAACATTACAATTATCAAATGAATTTCCAAATTAAACACAACCAGTGCCGCACTGCACACTTAGTTGTCATAATCATATGCGGCGACGCACATCCAATGGCATTCTGCTGCAGCTATGGAGAACAATCACTCGCTTAAATCATTTAGTATCGAAATTTCGAAAAGCCAAAGTCTCTCAACTTAATGACAAAGTTCCTTCAATAATCTTTCAGCATTAATTCATTCATTTTTACCCATAACAACATAACGACTATAACCTTAAAAGACCCAACCCATTTCAGTATATCCACCAAAAAAACAGCAAGCAAACAAAATAATTAAAAACCAATTGACCTTCTACTAGCAAAGGAAAATTTGGTACTAAAAAAGAATAAATCTTTTTTATTACCAAAATTGAAGAGAGAGATGTATAATATAGACCTGGCCAACAACAGCAGCTAAAGGGAAGTACTGTCTTCCATAGTAAGATGAGTCCAGCTTCTCAGTGGAAGTATTAGGAGTAGCATCAACAGAAACAGCACCATTGCCAGACTGGAGAGTTACATTTGCAGCAGCAACGCGAAAACGACGGGTGTGGGAGAGTCTTTTCTTGGGGTTGAAAGCATAAGAAAAAGAAGAGGGAGGAAAAGGATGGGGGTGTGGTTTGAGTGAAGAAAAAAGAGCAGGAGTCGAAGATTGAAGGGTAGATAGTGAAGAAGAAGAAGGAGATGTGGGAGAGAATGGCATTGTTTTGTTGTGTTCGACTTGAAAATCACGAGTGTTATATGCTTTGCCTTTCTTATCTGTTACATGATCTGTTATAGATAGGTTCGGTCCCTTGCTTTTGATGATCATGTTTTATGCTCTCCTGCCCTCTTTCTCTTTTTTGTCACTTGTGTGATGGATGACATGCATTTATTTACGGGTTTCCTCTTTTATTTGAAAAAAATTATATTTTATATAATAATTTAACAAAAATATATATGACATTGCTGTTTCATTAGCATTAGACATGTATTACTATAAATTATTTCAGTTAAATTATTATTTTGCTTTCAAGAAAAAAATATTAAGGTTTGCATTCAAAATTATTTTTGTATTTTCACATAAATTTTGTTTAGAGTAATTATCAAATCATGAGAATATTTTAGTATTTTTATATTAACTTTTAAATTGTTTTAATAAAAAAAATATTAGCATAGGATAGGTTAAGCACGTATTATTGAATTGATGATATTTATGTCATTTAGACAGCCTATTCAACATCACTCGATAGCTAAATTTTACTTTTCATCGTCTCATTAGATATATCATCATGTTTTTTTAAATGGTATGAAATATGATGATATGTTGTGAACAAATTATTATTAGTGAGTTTTTTTCTATCTTTTCTCTCTCTTATTAAATAAAATATATGATTTTTTTCTTTATTTTTTATTTTTCAATTTTAATATTTATTCTTTTGATGTATTATTTTATTTTTATTCTTTTTACAAAGTTTTATGTTTTTTTTTTTAATTTACTCATTCAATTATAATTTTTCATATTTTTTTCTTGATGCCTATTCTTTTAAATTTTTTTTATCATTCTAATAAAGTGTTTTTGCTTTCAATTTTATGCTCTAATTAAAGTTTTTGTTGTTCTGTTTTTCTAAATTTGACTTCCATTTTTTAATTTATTTTTTGTTGTTAAATCTATTTTTTAATTCAATTTAACCTTCTAATTGAAAATTTTTATTTGTCCTCTAATAATTTTTTTTTATTTTCACCATCATTTTTTTGTGTAATTATTTTTTTTTAATTTTATTTTTTAATATTTAATTTGTTAAGAATTCAGGTTTATACAATTTTATCATTCTACATTAGTTTTTTTTTTTATATTAGTTTTGTGTTTATTTTTAATTTTTTATACGAGTTTATCTTGGTCTCATAACTAAGATCATGGGTTTTACATGTTTTTTTTTCTAATATAAGTTTTTTAAAAAAATTATTTTGCATGTGTTTAATTTTTTGAGATTTTATTCTAATATAAGTTCGGTCTTGCATAATATTTTTTTAGGATATGAGTTTATTTAATCAATTTTTTTTGTATTTATCTTTTAGATCATAATTTTTTTGTGGCTTATCTTTTATTAATTTAAACAAATAAGTTCAGTAAATACAATTGGATAAATATTCTATTTTGTGTGATTAAATATCTTAATTTATATTTATTTTTTAATTTTTTTTAATTTTTTTAATAATTTTTTTTCAGTCATTTATATAGATAATGATCAATTTATTTAATTAGATATTTGGATAGGCCTTTTTATTTAAAATTTGATTTTTTTATGTAAAAAAGTATAAAAATACCTTGCATCCCAGTACTTTCTAGATAAAAAAAAATTCAATTCATAATAAAGTGTGAATTATATAGCTAGTTGATAATATTTCAACGCGGTGAGTTAGTAATAAAAGAGATCAATAATGGATTTTTTTAAAAAAGGAAAAGTTTTGAAATAGCTTTATAATTGATTTAATATTTTAATAACTTTTACAAGTAAAATATTACATGCTTGCTATTAACATGTCGTTACAAATGTTCAATTTGAAAGCTAGTTTTTGCTCCTCTATTTTTAAAGGCAACAAAGTTTATTTCTCATGACGTTAATGATCTTCTTCCACCTACCACTTGTATGCATCTGCCACTATTTTTGCAGATCTTTATCACCTTTCTCCCCTCCTGCTATGAGCACTTATACATCGATTTTTTCTGTCATCTTCTTCGCTCTTGCTATGAACACAATTTCATCATCTTCTTTCTTTCTTATTCAACCATTTCTACACCCATCCTCATTTTTTGCAGTTTTTTTACTATCATCTCTCAGTACCAGCCAACTATCACATCATTTCAATATAAACACCGCGGGGTTTTCCTTGAACAGACCAAGTTACAGATTAACCTGAAATTTTAATCAGGTCATACTAAATTTTTCGTTTATATTTGTTGAAGCTCAACCCAATCTAAGCTCCCAGGTCAAGTCGGGGTTTTGAAATAGTGAGTTTTAGCTATTGATTTCTCGATTATTTCGTTTCAGAGAGAAAAATTGGCTAAAACATCCCTTCAAGTTAAAGAGTGTAGGTTGCAAGTTATGCGGATAGACAGAATGATTGATTGTGCATACACACATCCAAACAGATTTGTGTATATCATTTTGAGTTAATAAAATGTTAGGACTGGTTCCTTTAATAACTTGTATCTATACATGTTACATCATTTTTACTCGTATGTTCCACTTTGTCTTGTAACAGTAGAGTGGAGAAATCTCTTGGATAGGAGTGTTATAACTTAGTTGCCTAAAGAGGGAGCCAACAAGAGAGAACCTCAATCAATCATAGATAAAATGGCGAAGAGATTGACACAAGGAGAAAAGAGAAATAGAAGGGAGGAATTCTCATCTTTTTTTTCTTTATATATATATATATATATATATATATGGACAGAATGTGATTCTCTCTACTCCTTGCATCTCTCTCTCTTAATGTCACCTTGCTGAAAATGGTCAACAACTTAAGGACCATGTAAGACCAGAAAGAACCGTTCAATTCCGCTGCGTGACATGCTTAAAAACAGGCGGAATTCTCCTACAATTTTGCTCCACTCGTAGCACGTATCTACATGAAATTAACGACAAGCAAGCCACACACATACACGGAGCTAGGCAAACACTTCAGCATTCTACCATATCTAATGCGTTCCATATAAACAGGTGTGTGCATATCCACGTAAATACATGCAAGTTTGTGTTCGTCAGTTTCATACAAAATCAATTCTACCAGTTGATTCGAATTCAAGGTGGTTGAAACAAACATGCACACATGAATTCTATTTGATCATATTGATGCTAGTTATATTTACACGAGTTTAAATAGTTAACAGCTACTTTTCAATAGAAAATCAATGTGCAAAAAATGAAAAGTGACTAGCATAATGTGCAGAACTGCCACCACAACTTAGTTATAGAATAATGTGCTAATCTTCATAAACCCTCACGAAACCTGTTGCTACCAATTCCATGCCTCAAGCTCTCCCAAATAACCTAATCCTACTTGCTAGCTATCGGGAAAGAAAATTATATATATAAGGAGAGGAAAATGCCATCAGACCTGGTAAAAGATGCTCCTACACGTGCTTCCCAAGCACGAACTGAGTAAATTCCATCATATAAGACAGCAATGACATGGAGCAATCTTCAGAGAGATTGAAAGCTGTTAGAGAAACTACCTCCTCCAATAAACTCCTTGTTTTTAGTTTTCAAAGAATCTTCTGAGTGTATTTTATAAGCTTCAGCCATGAATGTCAAGAACATTAGAAGATTTACAGTTAGCTCTGAACTTGAAAATAACTCTAGGCTCTACCATTCCTGTCTCGCCAGTTAAATGACATACAGTGGACCTAATCTACAATTGTTTCAATCTCATCTTACAATTCATTTGATACCATGAATGATTGAGGTTGCATCTTGATGGTTTCTATAAAGGATCCATCAATTGGTGATTTCACGGAGGGTGTTGTTAAGCTATCCTTTCCACCATCTGGTCCCAATGCAGCCAATCCAGTTTCTATCAAATCCACACCGAACTTGCAGGAAGAGAGCTGTGCGGCATCATCTGAAGTTACAATAGCATCATCTCCTGATTTAATTGTGTTCTCTTCGACCATATGACTTTCATTAGGTGATGTTAGTAAATCTGGTTACAAATTCTCGTACAAAGTTTGAATTGCATCAGTATTCTCAATCCCATTTGCAAGTGCATGCCCATTTTCTGCTTCCAACTTAGACTCGGATACAAAACTCTGATTTGAATCCAGAGCAGTACCTAATTTCCCTTCTACATGAACAGACTCAGACACAAGAAGAGAACCTGGATGATCCTCCTCTTGATGAACGATACCATCAGTCTCTTCCTTGGGTAATTCAGTCCCAACATCATTTTGTACCTCAGCTATCTCAACCTCATGGCTTGTGGTTGCTGCATGCGGGCAGATAGGAGGAGTCTTCTTAAGGCACACATGGCACCTAAAACCAATGAGCTTATTTATGTTCTCCGCATCAAGTCCAAATGCATCTCCATGAAACCATTCTGCATAAAGCATGTTAGAGTGAAAACCTTACTATGAAAAACAGGGAAAAAAAAGAAGAAAGAAAGTGGGGGGGACCTAATGTATCAACAGATAATATATTTTTCATTAGCTTCCAACAATTCAATTTAGCTAAATGGAAATGGACATAAAGAATAATAACATAGTTACCTCCACAAATCTCACAAGAAATATAATTTGAAATAGATGTATATCCTGCTTCACAGCAAAGATGGCATTTGGGTTGATCATCAATGGCACTCTCTGATGAGGCAATAAGGCTTTTCTCCCTAAAATGTGTCACCCGTTCATCATCTGAATTTCTAGACAACAGAAGACCATTGCGCCAGTAACTATGACAAGTATCTGTTCTCTTCTTATGCAACAAAGTACCTCTCTTTGGTTTCTTATTTGCCCCCTTTTTGGATTTGGATGGTCTTCCTCTCTTGCGTCCTACAACCTTCTTGTTTTGCAATGCTTTCTGTTTAGCTTTCCTAGCTGAACAACGTAGTGGTACAACAGTAACCTTCTTGTTTCGTGATTGTAGTGGTTGTCTCAAAGCTTTTTTACTGTTCTTTAGTCGCACCGAATTTCTAACTACATTGGCCTTTTTTGATTTTCGCTCCTGAACTTTTGTGCTCTTGATGCTATTTCTTTTTCTTTTTGTTTCAGTCTTCACTGATTTTGCGTTTGTCTTCACATTTTTCCCATAGTGACATCGGTGGCATGTATATATACATTTAGCTATGATGGCACCAGCGGATTTCCTCACATGCCTTTTGTGGAAAAATCCTGAAAAATTGTATCATACTTGTAAGATACAAAACTTAAATGGAAAAGGAGAGTGAGTGCCAAATGTCAGATTTAATCCTGTGATTATTGTGGCATTTATAAGGAAGAGCTGCTTACCCTTGCAATTCTGACAGCAGACAGCTTCCCTGGTTAAATATCATAAGAAAGGAAATTAATATTTGCAATGAAACAAATATTAAAAGGAACAAAAGTGCGAACACAAATGACTTTAAACAAAAAAGGTGCATATAACAAGTAATCATGCTGTCAAATTTTAACAGTGTACGGTAAATGAAAAAAGAAATCAACATTTTTAAAATTACATTACCTGATTGGAACATCTTTGTTACAATGCCCGCACTGATGGTACTCAGATCTTTCTGCTCTAGCAAAAAGATAAGAAAACCCTCTTTGCTTCAAGGGCTTCTTCACTGACACACTAGCCTCAGAAAGTTTCCCAGATTTCATCTTACTAGTTCTGCGAGCAATTTTTCTCTCTTCAAAACTTTTCAAGAGATAAAAGGGAACATAAGATTCATTTAGCCAATACTTCTTCCTTTCACTGGAGGATTCTTCAATCATAGACCCATTTTTTAAAACAATTTCAGGAATACTTCTCCTCTTGCCAAAATCAAGAAGATACTTTGTCCCTTCTTCTTCTACACACTTCCTGCGAATAATTACCTTCTTGAACAGCCTGAACGATTTTCTAAGCTCCTTGTCCAACATAGACAAAGGATGAGTGTTCTGAATTTCATCCCACCTAATGTTTGAATCAAACTCTCTAACCTGGAAAGGTCATACAATTAAAATAAATAGATTGAACCAGCAGAAAGGAAGCTGAAAACAGACATTGTAATCATACAGCTGACATTTACAAGTAGATGTACTACCCACATAGATGAGGTTGAGAAAACAAACCATGAAGGTGATTACCATGATCAAGAAAAATTGAAAGGGAAAAGAAAAATGAGTACCGTACCTGCAAAGCAAGCTGTTCTACAGTCACTGATGACTCAACAGCAGCTTGCCAGGTAACATGTTTGCTTCTCTTAGCAAAATCTGAATTCTCAGGATATAATATGCCCGCTATCTTCATGCAACCAGCTGCAGAATTTCAAAGTTTAAACATATTCAGAATAATACTCAGTTGACTGAAAAGCAAAAACCACACCCCAAAGGAAAATGAAGAAAGAGAAGAAGAATTGCAGACCTTGTCTGGCAGCCTTGGATGTCAAGGCGCAAGGTAAAACCTTCCAACTGAACAGCCGTCGAGAAAGCCTACCACCTCTCCACCAAAGCATACCCAATCCGCTGGCAGGATTTGCACAAGGATTTGACTCACATTCTGTGGACCTAACCCTTTTCCTGCCAATCCCATTTTTTAATGATGCACGTGACGAAGCAGTCACAATATGAGAAGATGATCCCATCGTGACACCAGAGTCCACATGTTTCACCCAGTCTGCTGAAAGTGCAAGACGCCGCACATTTGCCTCTAACTGCACAATTAGCCATATGACTATGAATTTAAGCTAATGTATCAAAGAATAACTGTGGTAAAGATCGTTACAGCTTGGACCAACTTGGTCTGTTCTGGACCAAGGAGTCAAGGACTACCACCCCGACTTGTTATGCTAAGAATGAGACTGGATAAATTCAATAAACAAATATAAGAAATCCTGGTTCGAAGACAACATTGGCTGTCCGAAAGCAACTTACTGCTGAAACCCAGATTAAGGAAAGATAGAAGTTTGAATAACATTTTAAAATCAAGTGAGCAGGGTAAAAAAGCTGTCAAACGAGATAGGCTCGGCATGTCAGTTTGAACCTTGAAATGGATTTAACCTTGAATAAAAGAAATCTTGAAGAAATAAAATGCAATATCAATTCTGCTCAGTGTGCTGACCATCAAGGTAAAAGAGAAGTCCTTACTTTGAGCAGTAAATGCTTAACGGTTGCAATATCAGATGCCTTAAGAATGCTTTTACGCCAAAGCTTGGTGTAATGTGGATTCAGCCATGGACCCAGTAGCAGCCCCTGAAGCCGATCTTCAATCAAGAGAATATGACATATTAAATCCACAAGATAGCCTTTCCTGTTTCTTTTGGTTTTGAGACTGATCACCTCACTTTCAGACCCTTCCTGAACAGGACCCAGACTCATATTAAACAAGCAATCTGGCTCATCGGTGGTAGCTCTGCAAGAGAAGCACCATCCACATTTTTCTTTCTGGACTTCAGCATTTAGACTAGGAATACTTGACCAACGGAACCTGTTGGAATTCTTTAAAATGACCTTCATCTGAGCTAGAGCCATTTCCTCATCTGATTTCATGGAGTTTTCAGTGGTCTTGTCTGATGATTTAGACAATAACACTTCCGCAATTGAAGCAGATGTATAACCAAAACTGTAACAGTTCATGTACTCAGTTCTGGGCTGCACCTGTAATGTGACCTCATCTGTTGCCTTTACAGCAGATGAAGGACATCTGGTGGGAGGAGAACATCGATTCTTTTCTTGTTTAACATCCAAAATGTTGGAAGTCATAGAAAAGTCTCCCATGAGAGAGGAATTTTCTGGAATCTCAGTTTCATTTGAGAAGCCAGCAGATCTGTTAACACAGTCAGGCCCTTTCTGAAAGTTCTGGTTCCCCAAATTGATTTGGGTGGTTTCAGCTGATCCTTCAGAACTCATGCATGTCGGGCTCACAACAGACTTTGAAAACTCAAAATCAAGCTGACCACAACATCTATTAGCAAACTTTTCCAGGTTTTGTCCATCAGCAGTCTCAATTTTAGCTGCACATGTTTCTAAAGATGCCGAGGTACATGCAGGTATGCTCATGTCTAAGCTTGTTGCATGCTTTACTGAACTCAAATTGCTTGCCCCGTGCAAGGTAACAGGAATATCCCAGTGCTTGTGGATAGCCTCCAAAATGCTACCATAAATCATCTCTGACGACTTTAGCACTTCAATAACAGCACTAAGATCATCCCTTTGGTAATAATTGAATGAGAGTTCGAAGTCGCACGCATCTGACCTGCAAGGTCAACAATAAATGAAAAAATATTCATTTGCTGAAGCAAGCTCACATGCAGATGGATCATAAAATAACTGTAGCTCAAATACTGTGACCACACAAGTTTAACATTAAAGGGATATCATCACAATCACAAACTTGTCTCCCTAGGTAAAGGAAGGAGACCATAAAGTTATTGTTAATGGCATGCTAGACAAGGCTATCGACTAGTGAAAAGAAATCTTAAGGCTAGTACCAATTAATTAGTCATATAAATTTGTTGCCTTGAGATATTGATCATCTTAAATTTTTAAACCAATATAAGAATATTTGAACTTCAACACTTCTTCAAATATTACAGTTTCAGAAAACTACCAACTAAACAGACCTTCATTGCATTGCTTTCATTGTTTTGTTAAATACTTTGGAGCCTGTATTCTACATGCCAGCTACTCAAACAATAAAGATAGCAAAAATAGCAACACGAATGATCACTGATGACCAATCCATGATCAATAGGAAAAACTTACACCAACAAGTAACCACAGCTGCTAAAATATAGCCGGTTGTAAGGATCAACTCCCAATAGCTCTGCTCCACGAAGCAACTTTCGAGATTTCATCCACGGTTTCTGCCTGTCAATTGCACACTCAGGACAATACCAGTCACCCTCTGGCAAAGAGTTATTGGCAACACCTACACACTTTGCATGGTATGCAGCAGGACAACCATCACAGCATATTAAATTCCCATCCATCTTACAAAGGCAGCATTCATCACTATTCCAGTCATCATCAGCATCCTCCGTTAGGCATGAGTTACCCGAGACATCCATCGCAATCTTCCTTTTCTTGCAAGCCCCAGGACTCATATTTCGATCAAAATCCATGTCAGGTTCAGCTCCTGAAGATCTCCTATTAAGCTCCGACCTAATGGCCTCCACCTCAATCATGTCATCACAAAGACACTGTAGCATGTCCAACTTCACGGATACAGGATGTTTGTGGTAGTCACTTCTGAACAGATTCAATCTACTAAGATCAAATCCAGGTTTCAACCCTGAACCATGGATCAGGAGGTACTCAACCATGAAAACAGGCCATGTAATCAAGTCCAACAAGCCCCAATCAAGGCTCCTACAATGATAATCAATTTAGACAATAAATACTAATAAACCCAAGTTTCAAATGAAAACCAAATCAACTTCAAAAAAAAAAAATAACAGGTAGGAAGAAACAAAAAGAATACCTCAGGCAATTAGAAGCAGATTCAGAACCTTCATTTGAAAGGTGCTCCAAATGTTTTCTTAGAGTTTCCAAAATTGAAACATGAATAGAATCAAATAAAGAACTTGGAGAGTTACCCTTCAGTGCTGCCACAAATTCCTCCAACCCAAATGGACTTAAGAACAACAAAGTGCTAAATGACCTCAAACAGGCATAAACTGAGAATAGGTCAAGTACTGGAATTCCACTCAAATTTAAATTTTGTGAAGAAGGAGGTAATTGCAACTTTGGAGGAAGAACCACAGGCTCTTCAGGCCATTCATGATGTGATTTAACAGGTTTGTCCTCCGTCAATGCACTAACTACAGGAGACATTGATAAATCTTTTAGCACGTTGTTTTTAGCTGACCCTCTACGAGCACTTCTTCTCAAGACTGTTGTTTCTTGCATTGAATTCCCGTTATCCAAGATTTTTCTCCTCTTTCTAGCACTAGCAATGACCTCTCTATATGAACTTCCAATATCACGAAGGTTCCCATCAACTCTGACCGTACAATCTTCAGTAAAAGCATTAGCATCTAAGAGAATTATTTTTTCTGGAATCGAATTCAAATTATCTGCAAGTTTTCTCCTCCTCCCACGCCTCTGACCACCACCACCCACCATACAATCATCCCCAACAGCATTAGCAACTGAGAGAACAGTCACTTCTGGAGTAGAATTCAAATTATCTGCAAGCTTTCTCCTCCTCCCGCGCCTCCGACTACCACTCCCCACCATAGAATCATCCCCAACAGCATTAGCATCTGAGAGAACAGTCACTTCTGGAGTAGAATTCAAATTATCAGGAAGCTTTCTCCCCCTCCTCCCCCTCCTCCGACTCCCGCTCTCCTCTTTATACACACTCGCTGAATCAATCACCTCTGGAAAATCCTCCATGACATCCTTAACATCCACCAGTCCAACAGAATCAAAAGCCCTAAAATCTTCACAGGAAACAATATTCACCTCCTCGATTCTCTCAACCAACCCCGAACACGAAACATTAGAGGCATGAACTCCTTGCAATTTCCCATTAGGAATGGCACTTTCGATATGACTTTTCTCAAACTCCTCCATCCTTTGAGTCTCAAAATTTGTAGTCTCTTCCATCTGCCCTTCAAAACCAACATCCATCTCATCCTTAATTTCCTCATCAATCCCCAAATTCAAATCAAACCCACATTCCCTCTTTTGGGTCTTTACAACTTTACACTCCAAATCAACCTCCTTAAAATTCTCATCCACATCACCACTCACATCCAAATTCAAGTCAATACACCCTCTCTTCTTCCCTTCAAAATCAACGCTTAAATTGTTATTTTTGTTACTATTTTTGTTATGATTATAATTAGGATTGGGATTGGGATTACCCTCCTCTTCCTCCTCATTTAAGTCAAAATTGAACCCGGCATTTAAATCAAAAATCCCCTCTCTCAAATCCTCCACAGCCCCACTTCCTTTCTCCAGGGTTTCATTCAAATCAACATTAATATCAACATTTCCCCTCAAATCCCCGACAAACCACTCATTCAAATCAACACTTCTATTCATATCCAAACACCCATTAGGCTCAACAACCCCAGAATTACCTGACTCTCCGCTCTCAGGCTTCTTAGGCTCAGCACGCCTACGCCTCTTGAGCTTCCGTCCCAAACGAGGCTTGGGGTTAACAGGCCCGGCAGCAGAAACGCCGGCGGCTTCTTTATCCTCTTCTAACAGAGAAGCAACTTTAGAGAAATCAAGCTCTTCGAAATCACCGTCTTCGTATTTGATCTCGAAGAATCCAGACGACTCGTCGTAGGATTTGACATATCCTTTGAAGACACCAAACCCATTAAACTTCTTATTAACTGATTTACCTACAAACTCCATAATCTTTTTTCTCCTACTTCGATCTCTGTTTGGGAAAAAAACATTGAGGAGTTCGAATTCGGAGAGAATGAGAAATGCTGGGTTTTTGCTATTACTTTTGTTGGGGCTTTCTCTCTTTAAGAAATCATGAGCTTGGATGCTTCTTTCTTTTTCTGTTTTTCTAAGAGAGTTGGAGAGAAAAGAGGGTGCTTTGCCTTGATTTTCTCTCTCTAAAAGGTGGTTCAAACGTGCACAGAGAGAGAGAGAGAGAGGAGCAGTGACTTTTCTTCCCTTGTTGGAGAAATGGGTGTATAGTAGTGGGTTGTTTAGACATTATATATATATATATATATATATATATCTTATAACTACCTAGGACTTTATTACATAAAAAGAAATAAATCCAAAACAATCAAAATGTTAGTTCCAAGTGTTTGTTCACAAGTAAAATAAGATTGATTTGTAACTGTCATGTATAGAAAGAATAAATATATTTTTCTTAAAAAATATCAAGTTACTAATAATTTTTTAGTATTTTTTTAATATAAAAAATTTAAAATATATTTTTAAATGAAAATACTTTTAAAAACCTACAGCACCAAACTATCACAAGACCTTAGACATTCAATGTAACATTTGGGAATCAATTCTAAAAAATGATTAAAGAAAATCTTGAATTGAAGCACCTTGTCACTCAAATCCAAGCCTGCTATAATCAAGAACAGGAGGGAGTTGTTGATTTTGCTAAGAGGCTGGGAATCATGCATTGCATGTTTTGATCTATCTATAGTTTTTTTTTAAATTATTTTTTATTTTTAAAAGTTATTTTTTATATCAATAATTATAAAACATATTAATTTAAAATAAAAATATTAAAATACAAAAAATAAACAAGAATTAAAGCTTATTTTCTGATATTCCAGCCAGGATCGAGTCTTCAATGTGAAGCGACAGGGTTGAAAGGGCAGCCACCTGTCTTCACCCAATTTTTCAGAATATGAAAGGGAAGAACTCGGACGAAGGGGGATTGGGAGTGGATGGATAGCCGCCTTCAACATCCGCTTCACATTGATTGGGTCACGATTTTGTAAGATGGTGGTCAACTTCTGTATTCAACTCCATCAATCACGAAAAAATAAAAAAGAACACGAAAATCTTGGGATTTCATGTGGTGACAAACGCTGCTCCGTTCAGAGTATTTGCAGCTTTTAATGCTTCAATTCCATTTAAAAGAGAAAAAGAAAAGGAATTCATTGAAATTGTATTAAATAATTTATTTATTTATTATTTATATAATTCTTTAAAAAAACAATTTGCCGCGTCAAACAAGCACCAGGCTGGACTCGGGTGATATAAAATATTTTTGTGTTTGTTTAGTATTTGCTTTGCATTTTATCTACTTGTCTACAAATAAATTTGATCTTGAAAGCAAATAACATGACACTTGAAGAATAAAATGGCGTTGCTTGGAAATCGAATCAAGAAACCCTGTCTTTTCTTGTTGCCCTTTCCCTTTGAGGGAAGTTACTGGTTGAGCTGTAGAAACCAAACCAATTCTGTTTGTTTTCCATCCTCAGAATTATCAATGCTCTCACTCATCAGTATCTCATTTTTGTGCCCCCACGAAGATTGTGAATCCTTGCCACGCTTTAAATACAGCTGCATGCCATGAGCAAACCCTGTTTTGATAGGTGATTAATTAAAACTGTATTGTTTAGCTGAGATTGCGAGTTTTGATTCCGGTTGTATTATTCACCAAGAGTGTTTAGAAATATAATTATAGTTATTTTTTAAAGTGTTGCTTTTCACTTAAAAATACATTAAAATAATAATTTTTATTTTATTTTTTAAAAACTATTTTTAACATCAATATCAAAATAACCTAAAAACATTAATTAAAAAAAACAAACGGAATTTTCATGTGACTCTTTCTTCCCGTCTTCCTTCTCCTCAAGCACAACTCCCTTGCGATTTCGAGAGGCACCAGCTTCACATTTGATCTCAGCTAGAAGTCTACAATACTTGAATCAAGTGCACAACTGAAGCGCGCAACAAGCTTTTGACCCGAGTTCGATCGAACATCGATCGCGCATATAGCCACCATGGACACCCAACCACACGCGTTGAGAGGCCAATTCTTTTCACGGAGGATCTTGTTGTGCTTCGACTATAGCATGCTTACAGGCACAACCCTCCTACTTTCCCAAATGATGTTATAATATCGTGGCCTGATATCGTACATCTCAAGACCAGACAACGTGATCGATTGTTTCGCATCATTTGAAAAACTTACCATGCTTTCATTCATTTGCAATGCACTTCAAGATAATAAAAAGAAGAAGATAAAAAGATTAAAAAAACGATAAAACCAAGGTTTATGCTTTCTGATACTACAACATTAACATGGGACATGTTAGGCAGGTCCCAAATACTTATTGTCACGTCAACTGATGATAAAATGGTCCATGATGAATCTTTTAATGAGGAGACACCAATCACCTATTCACAAGCACAAAAACTGGCCTAAATCACGACCCGATGGACAGCAACAAAATGCGTGCAATAATGGCGAAGAAGAGGCAGACAGAAAAGCAACAGCACAAAGTGGGCATTTATTGGTCTACCGTTCCAACAGAATAACAATGACCCTGCCTAAAATTAACACCTGCCTTGTGATTGCTGAACAAAAAGGAAAACATGAGATTATGAACTACCGATTTAACTGATTGATGACAAAACCCAAAAGCACGACGGCTGTTACCAGGTGAGGTAGCATTTAACTTGAAAACGAGCTCAATGCAACCGTGTCAAAGCTGTACCAAAAACACCATGGAAGAAAACAAACAGTATCAAAGATGTTACATAGTTAATATACAGGATACTCATAACCTAGGTTCCCAGATATGCGGCTTTGGTTAGCTTCTCCCTAATCAACCAGATTCGCAGGTAGGGCCAGGAAAAAAAAAAAAAAACATAGTTAAAACAACTTGGCTTGCCCTGGATATTGAGGCTAAACTCAATTTTCTTTCAATAGCCTTGGTCATGTACACTAATCAATTTTGAATGCAGGATAAAAATTTTATATGAATTTTAGCCAGATGACACATCATTGATTGGCCGACTTAAACCAGAATAAACAGCTTTCTTGAAAAGAGGATGCACATTTTCTGTGAATACTTCTGCATCTAGCTTCTCAATGTGAGCCCATATCTGCAAACAAAGTAGAGCATAGACATCAGAAACATAGACATCGATTGCATTCTTTATCATCTTTAACAATACATTTAAACTACAAAAATATGAATGACAGTTATGGCCATCATGAATTCATAACATGCACATAAAGAGCAGTGGCTACTGCACCCAAACAACGAAATAGTATGAGATAGAGAAGTTTCATCGAAATACTTCGGTGGTATCAAACATGCTGTGAGTAGCATCAGTAATAGATATCAATGTTCCCAGGCTTCTGTTGCCAAGAAGATCCAAATTTTCAGAAGTCAAATAGTTTATGGCAATGCTTCACAACAGGAAATGCAGAAGAAACAGAAGGGATGGAACACAATGAATCAAGTAAAGCGTGGAGTGCAAAAAAAGATATATCTCTGTTTGACTTCTATAATGTTGTGAACACATCCAGCTATATTGCTTGTCCATATCACGTTCCCTCTGTGGGTGTGTGTGTGTTCCTTTTCATTTTATGGAGTTACTAATCTGAATTTCTTACAAGTATTGCCATTTAATTCTGTTCAACAGAGCCTAAAAGAAAGTAGAGACTGCCTTGGCTACCATCTAACCATCTACCAAGTGCCAATTCCTAAAATAAGTTTAGGCAAATAAGCTTTAAGCTCCTCTGCAGACCATTTGGCAGTGCTCTACCACAGACTGCTGCTGCATCAGTTGTCATGACATTCTCTTAGTAGGACTGAACAAAAGACAAATCGTTCCAGTTGAGGACCCATTGCAGCGAAAAGAACAGCTTTTGCTGAGCTAGATTTCTTACATCAGGGTAAACAAATTTAAATATAAAAAAGCACAGGATCTCTAAAACTAAGACCGGCATCACCGATGAATACAAAATGTATGCTGGTTATGGCTAAGTTCAGAGTTGTTTCCCACCCATTACAGTAAAAATGTTCTGCAAGAGCTGTACAAGATCTATCAAAGAGGGGAAAGAGAGAATATCTGAACATAAAACTCAGACAAATGCCAAAAAACTATGAAGTCAGAAAAAGAATAGAAGCTCGTTACACCAAATTTACCTCAGAAGCATACTGTCTTGCAAAGGCCTTGACATAGCCGAGAGTTGATAAACACCATTGCTCTCTCTCTCCCAAATTATAGATGTTGTTTTCCTTTCCTCCATTCAACTGACTGCTGGAGTTGGGAGAAACAAAATAGCTCTTGAAATGAAAAGTAAATGCAGAGAAAAAAAAAACAAAGCAAAGAAAAAGGGAGGAGAAGAAAAGGGGCAAGAGGGGGAAGTAACCTTTTGTTGGGTCTCCCGCTCTCATTATCCACTTCCATTACTGATGATTCATCGAGATCCATGGTCATTTCATCTGCTTGAATTGACTTTAATTCCCGCAATGTTCGAGCTCTTGATGGATCAGGTAGGCGTTCCATCAACACATTTGAGAAGTTTTTGTACAAAGAGAGGAACAATGCCTGCACATGCAAATCATTGTTAGAAAAGAGAGCTTCCTATATTTTCTTTTTCCACACAAAAACTTTAACCAAGATTCCATTCCGAGGTTACAAGCCATGTTCAGGAAACCAAACTAGTTTGGCATAAATGAATCAGATAGTTTATGCAAAATGAGAAAACTAATAAGAATTAAAAGCAGCCAAACAGAGGGAAATTACAGATAATCTCATGCTGATTACCTCATTTTCATCAAGGGCACGAGCAAGAAGGGCCTCCTTGGCCTCCAAAGACTCATGCACAGACACCTCTTCTTCTTTTGCCTTTTCAGCATTTGCTTTCAAGCGCTTCAACCTCACAGGGTTATCACCAAGAACAGGCTCACCATCCACAAGAGAGAGCTTTGACTCAGCAGCATCTAACTCTGTTTTTGCCTTTGTCGCTGCTTCTTCAGCTGATACAACACTCTTCTTAAGAGATGATATCTCGTTTCTTAGATCAGATATACGGTTATAAGTCTTGCTGATAGCATTTCTAAGAACCTGTGAATGAACAATTGGGGATTAAAAAGGGAGAAAAATCTAAAGAGATTGTTAATAAAAAACACATGAAATCTTCTCAGTTCCAAAAATATTTAGCAAGAAAAAGCAAATCCAGAAGCGGGGAAAATGTTCTACTTAGAAAAGAAAAGGACAGGGACATGATAATGAAGCACAGTGAAATCTTATATATGTCTGTTGAATTCCCACCATGAAACCTCAGAGATAAAAAGATCTTAAAGCAAATGAAAGAATTACTAAAGGACTACAAGAAGCAGAGTTTTGGTCACCATTAAGCTTATCGATGAAAACATAACAAAGCTGAGCAACAAGTGTGATTCTATCATAAAAATAACGAGTACACAAACATGTGAACACAAGCAGCGAGAGCTAGTTTTCAGTGACAAATAAAAATTGCCAATAAATAATTTTCACTTTGAATATAAGATATAGGCTGTCCCTAGGGAAACATTAACAGCCATACAGCTTCAAAAGAATACCAATACAGTTTGCAGATTTATGAATATGCAGATGCCTTCAACTTTCAAGAGCTCTTGAAATGTTGCTTATAAGATAAGAGACTGTTGCAACAGCTGCAAGAAATATAAGCATAAAAGTTAACATCAACCATCAACCCAGCAAATATATATTGTCAATACCGTCCTTTGGTTTTGAATCTTTTATAACCAAAACAATACATTCCAATAAGAAATCCACTCCTATAAGTCAAGAAAGCTTCATCATGAGTATTTGGAGATCACTTCTCCTCCATCCGTTCCATACAAGGGAGCTTATTTGGAGAGATTATCTTTCCTTTGAAAACCATCAAAAACTTTCCCAAAATGGTTGGCAATGGAAGGGAGGACAATGAATAAAGGTCCCCTTTTCTCTTCCCCTCCCCTTCCTTTCTCTTGACCAATAAGGTTTGAGATAAAAAGGGCTCACCTTTTTCCTTGTTTTCCACCACTCCTTTAACCCTCTTCCTTCTTCCTCATACCAGAGGGTGAAACCTTGCTTAAGGTATAATGGCAAGTTCTGCTACCTCCTTCATGCATTAATATTTCAAGCAGAAAGTATATCTTACAATCACTGATATAAGTCTTTCATCTTTACTTTCCATTTGCCTGAAGAATTCAGTTCTACAGTTTTCAAATTGGCACATCTAGTTTTCTAATGATTCAATGGAAGATCATCCCTTGCTAATTTTAAACTTAAAATCACTCATCACATGGAAGACATGGCTCAAAGTTGGTACAGAACATAAATTATGGAGCATCTCAGCAGGGAAAAAGCAAGAAAGAAAGAAACCAGCAAAAAGAACTGTAAACATACCTCCCATGGACGATCAGATGTATGAAATTGCTCAATGTTTGCTGGAGAAAATACCCATCTCACAATTGCCAAATTAGAAATTAGTCGATAACCCATCATTCTGTCAATTGCTATGGCAGTCATTTGAGCATTGTTCTTCCAATATGAACTAACTTCAGCTATCAGCATAACCTGCTTATCATGATCAGGACAAATTCGTGCAAATACTTGGCCATATCTCTCCAAAACAGTGATCAAATGAGTGAAACTTTTAGAACCGATATCAAGAAGGGTATGTACAACCACTTTAAGGGCGACATCCCAACCATGATTAGGAAATACACTTTCTTCTACCCATGAGATTATTTCTCGAGCAGTTTGCCTTCCCTTCACCTTGTTGTTGAGCTCTGCAGACAGAGCATGCTGCTCAGTTTTTTCTCTACCATCTTCGATGCTGTATATAAAGTTTGGACTACCCTTCGGTGGAAGCAACTCTTCTAAAGCAGGTGCATTCTCAATGCTCTATTCAGACAGATAATATGAAAGAAAAGTGTTGATCAACAGTAGCATCATGCCAACCAGAGGAAGAAATCTCAATCATTAAAACAATGAGAAAGATAACATGGGAACGCAAGCGAGAGAGAGAGATATTTAACTTTGTACCATTTATTGTAGGTTTTCCATTTCACCCACGTGAAGAACATGATTTGAAGGGAAAAAATTGATGACATCTGTAATGAACCAAGTTTTTTATCCAGAACATCTTTTGGCTTTTCAACAGTATGTCTGATAAGCCAAAAGAAAGTGTAACAGCATAATTGCTTTCTAAATGTTAATGTCTTACTCAGGACATAATTTTTTAAATGTTAATGTCTTACTCAGGACATAATTTTCTAAATGAAACCCTGTCAAAAGTTTAAGGTAAGGGTAGGAGCACATCATGATGCGCAAAAATTTCAGAGGTGACTGCTTCTAACTGGTTGAAAATTGTAGATGCTATAGTCTATACAAAAGATGCCACTGGAACAGGTAATTTTAAAGTAGTAAGAAATCGACAGTAAACAGTCTTGTGCTATAGTCACAACCATGGCATGCACCTATTGTCCAAATTTTAACCTTTCGAGTGAAATAGAAAGACCTTTGGTAAACCTGTGGAGAAAGAAATAACAGTCTTGAGAATAGCCTAATACCTGCTTAACTTTGTCCCAGTATGACAAACGGACTTCTCTTTCCAAGACCTCTTGAACAAACACACGCTGTGGGGCCCACTTAGGCAGGTCTAAAACAAAAGCCCACTCTTCCCATGGCCAGATGAATTGAAAGTTTGACCTGTGAAATCAGGAAACCATCATAAAACACACTCAGACCGAGAAAAATCCAACTGGCATGGCAGAATTTATCTATGATGCAAGCCATTTCCAGATGCATCTAGGGGATTCAACTATACATTTAAGCAAGGGAAGATATGTAATTTCAGTGCATTTCCTGCAAAGGAGGATTTTGTAGCTATTTGGAAATATATAAAGCATCTTCCAAATAGAAAAGGTTTAGATTTCTTATTTAGGTTTCCCTTTCCTGGTCAAAGTAGAAGTATTTATGTTTCTTATTTAGGAGTCCTAGTTTAATTCAGATTAAGAATATTCCAAGCCAATAAATATGCTTCTAGAGATTATGCTGCAGAATTTAGGAATAAAAGTGCAGCCAGCTGTTTTGGTTTCTTGAAAGTGTGATGCTATTATTAAGGAATGATTCCTTAACCCCTAAAGTGTGATGCATAAGTTTTAGCTGAAAATAATCCCTGCCATGTTTTTCTTTTACTTCATATACTATTCAAATCTGTGTTCAATTTTTATGTCCTAATACTCTAAATCCTACCAGCTTAACCCTAATAACAATCAACTGAAACTTTCACTACATTGTCCTTGCAAGATATCCAAAACGTGATTGAAATATCAAAATCTTAGTCATGTCAAAATAGCTACAAATTACTATTTGAGACTTTCTATAAACAAGGTCTCCCTCTTAATAAGCATTAACTTATATAACAATACAATGCAAATCCAGTAAAGAATCACAAGCTGGCTTTCATTTGAAACCAATATTCCCCTTCCACCCTCGCCGCCTCCAATAGAGAGTGCAAGAATACCTAACTCTCTTTCGCTAACTTTTCAAAGAGTAGACTTACAGATGGTGTGAAAACCAAAGGATGAGCCTTGTCTGACACTCCGTATCTAAATCAGCTATTTTCTCAAAAAGTGCACGAACTGCACCAGCTACAACACCAGGAAAGGCTCCAGGAAGAGCCTAACAAGCATAATTCATTGTCAGAAAGAATGAGGAATGAAATAACATTTTACTGTCTAGAGAGCTTTCTCATAGAATCAATGTTGCATTCAAATGCAAAAGAAGAAAAAAGTAGAACTTAATAGCAACTGCCTTACCTTACAAAGGTCCATTATCACAAGTGTGTAATATATTGGCTTGAAAGGTGGTAATGGTAGCAAAAGTAACTGTAAGAACAATATAGAGATGGTGTTTCATGAGAGAATTTAACAAACAAAATTGATGATAACAAACACAAAGGTTCATGTTGTATTAATAAGCCATTGGTAAAAGTAAATTTGACCACACAGCATTATAAGACCCCACAGTTAAACATCAGAACCATTGTTTCCGCTCCTTCCAAAAGAGAGAATCTTTATAAAAATATTTAAAGCAGGAGAAACATCCAGTGTTTCACATTCAGAAAAATACATCATGATAATAGCACTTCTTATATTTCATTTCAACTTATTTCCAAATAACAGAATCTAATATGGTTAATTAGATGGCCAAGTTGGGTAGATTTAGATGTTTGGATTTTGTGGAAATTATTTTAGTTGGTTTCAAATTAGGGAAATGATATAAAGCATGCAGTGGACAACTAAAAGAAGGAAAGGTAAGATTGGGAAATGAACATCTAAACTGGTGAATTCACCCTGTGGCACTCAGCTACTTTGGCATTGATGACTAAAGAGGGCTTTGAGCATCAGAAAACCAATTCTAGATTTAAGGGACTTCATATTCTTAACAATTAGCATTCCCAACTAGACAGTATAGTAACTGATCTGCAAATACAGGTGCTTCACAGTTTCATTACACACACAGGACTTGTGACAGGATCAATGGGATTTCCATGTGACCAAAAGGAGATCAAAGAAGATATAGCATAAAATTGTCAATGAACTTCATCAAAAACACAAACCGGAATTATCTTACCTGAGAGAAAATTGTCTCTGCCATGAGATAGTCATAACGAAATGGTACAGGCAGGCCAACCATGAACGAGGCACATTCCTTTCGACTAGCTTTGCAAGAACCAAGAAAAAAAATAACTAACACCAAACATACAAGAGATTCAAATGAAAAAAATCTGAGACTAGTCCAAATATAAGAGATAAGGAGTATGGAACATGAAGATGACATCAAGCTGATCAACACCAGCACAAATGAAAAAAAAAAAAAAAAAAGACAGATGCCCATGTCCTGAAAAAAATGGTTAAGGGAGAACCCCAGACCCAATTTTACCCCTGGAAAATGAATTGATTACTTTATGATTTCATATAGGCGCATAATGAGCCAAGGATGTATGTTAGCAATCAAGGATAAGAGACCAGAAAAAAAATTCTGCAGGAACAAAATTCCATATACAAACATGAAACATCCATGGCAGGTGATAGGCCAGCACATAGCTGGTTAGAGACTTTCATGCTACATTGAACTCATCTACGTAACATAAAAAATCAGATGACATCAATCTCCACAAGTTAAAATAATTAGTCATTGGATTAGCCATATTTTATCACACCTTTTATTCTGTATAGATATTCAAATGAATCCAATAGATCTAGGAACAGCAGCCTACTCATTATAATATTAACAAAAATTTTAAAACAGTGAGCAATAAATAATGCAGAAGGATGGGTGGATGGTATTATACAAACCATCCATTGAGGAACAAAAGTACATCCAGCAAGTACTCTTCCACAATGAAGCGATCTATGGGTTGCATATCCTGTTATTCAAATAAATAAGGAAATGAATGTGAAAATGCAGTCTTAAAAAAAATTACTAAAACAAGGAAAACTAAACTTGCACAAAATGAAAAATCTACTTTCAAGTGCTTATTTTTTGTTGAAATAGCATAGGTCAAACACTTGGCATAGTACACACTGTAGCTGTGAAGCAGCAAACATATTACAAAGTAAAAAAAGAAAGAAAAAACAAGTTCCAAAACTAAACAAACAGTTCACTCTCTTCAGTTACAGAGAGGAACAAAAAAGGCATCCGATTTCCTAAAGTAGATTACAATATTCTGGTTTCAATACTTGCAGTCCCATTGTCATTTTTTTATGTTATAATGGGAAACCTCAGCATACCAAACTCACATAAAATATAGACAGGTTAAAAAAGAAACTCATACTGTTTCCTTCCACTACAATGTCCAAAGACAGGTTTGAAGGAAAAGATCATGTGCAAAGTGAGGTGCCAACATGAAGAGTTGTGGTGCTAGAGCGACACATTCAATTACCATTGGAAGGTCATCTTTATAATTGAATGTCTACAAATGACCTTCTTATGTTTCAAAAGAAATCACTGAGTTATGAAAAAATCATGACAGCTATCTCCTTCCTGCTGTTTGATATATGCTTCTATATGCATGAGCATCCACAATATGAAAAGTAAGGTACCTCAATTTTACTCGCAGGAAATATATTAAGCCTGCGTATCCTTTGAGGATACTTTAACTCTGCATCATGCTTCTGTTTACCATAAAGTACCCCAGAGACTTCTGAAAGGGGCTCAGGTTGCTCAGGAGTGTTGATCGGCCCAAACTCATGAGACTTCCCAGCAACCAGCTGAGCTTCAAACGAAAGATGAGGTCTGGGTACTATAAAGTGTAATGCAGCATAAAATCAAACACAGAATCATAAGTGAAGAAAAAAAATAAGGGAAAGTATTGATAGCCTATGACTACAGAATTCAAAATACTGTGTTAAATGCAAGAAAATAACAGAACAATAAAATCTCAAAATTTCACACTACATCAAGAAGATAATAATCATAAATGAAATACAGCATTTAAATGTTATCAAGATTCCAAAGAGGGTAATCGGATGGGAACACTGCATACATTAATTTGTGTGAGAACATGAACCCAATAGTTACTCGTTGTGAATAAGGTTCTGTCCACAAGTAAATTTGTTATGAATAAAAAATTCTCATTTATAAGCAAAATTTGTAAGGATTGGGTAAGCTAATTTCATCCTCATGGATTTTTTCTGCAATTCTCAGGAGTTATTAAGCACCCTTTTTTCACATATTCCTCATGGCATAGCAAATGATTAGAATGCAACCTCAACCTCCCCTCCCCAGGAATTCATATTTTCCTTCCTATATTATCCTTTACAGTATTAAATATTCACCATTATCTTGATCTGACCAACAATAACCTGAGGATAACTATATCATTACTACCACAATGAAATGGATAATACAGTTGATGATATCAAAAAAGACAAATTGCAAGAAAAGCATTGAGATGAGAAATAGATACAAATAATACTGGGAGATTACCACTGTCTACTTTCCATCCATTGCTAGATAGTACTTGAATCCGACCCCATAAATCTTCCAAGAAATCCTTAACAAAACATACAGAATGAATGTTGAGATAGAAAAGAAACAAGCACAACTCAGAAAATTAAAAACATATTGCATTAGCACATTGTGGAACATAAACTTTAATTCATAGTTTCAATAAAAACAGGATCTCTAGAAAGGAGCCAAACTTTACCACAAATTCACTTGTTATTTCTGATTGGTTAAGATGCACCTGTTTGTACTTTTGCATATATGTGATAACAGCATAAAGTAACTACAAAAGAGAATGATACCTTCTCAACAATACCCCTCCCAGATTCATCATCATCCTCAAAAAAAGACAATCCGGTATCAGAATTATGCTTTCTAATGCTCAAATAAGCTTCTATACCAACCATGACGCTCTCAATCTCTTCAGGAACTTGCTGCACAGAGATGTGGTTGTTAGCAATGGAGAGGGACAGGCAGGTATCACATATAATATTGAGTTCCCTTAACCCAAGACTGGATGAGTATATGCAACATAAGGCAGGAAAAAAAAAAGATCACAACAGAGTAAAGGGAAATTCATTTTATCTGTAACTTTAAAAGAAATAGAACTTAGATTAAGAAGAAGAATAGAGGTACCAAAGACCTGTCAACAAGTCCCTGCTGAACAAAAAAGGTCACTTTCGTATTCTAAAGACCAAATTTTCTTAGAACTTTTATATAATACTGGCTTACATGATTCAGATTCAATAAACATAAGTCTAATTAATGATTTATCTAAGAATCAAAGGTCCCGTTAAAAACATATGAAAGTTTCATGCATTCATTACCACATGCACAAACATCTTCCACGTGATATGCCACAGTTAAATACAGCTTGATGAATCAAATACTTACATTCAAAACTTTGCATTTTTATTTCATAGTTAACCTAACATAAAATAACAGTCCGACATTTCAAACTTGTGTCCATTCTGTGTAAGGATCCCAACAACCATAATAGTTTCCAATACATCAAGAAGTCAGCATCTTTCAAGAAGTGCCTGGTATTCATTTTGACAAAAATATATGATGACCATGAATACAAGTACTTGGTCTGAGAACTTAATTTGACACAAATCAAATTAACAAAGATGCATGATAAAATAGAATTTATAACTTGATTTAATTGAGTAAGGATCCCAATAACCATGTTAGTTTCGAATACACCAACACGTAAGCATCTTCCAATGAGCCCTTTATATTCATTTCAACGCAAATAAATAGTTATGGATTCAAGTACTTTTTATGAGAACTTAAGATGATGGAATGTGAAATCTAATAGACAAATGCTTAATGAAATAGACTTTATGGCATGAGAGATGCCTAAGCCAACCACCAATGATGTAACCAAGAGATGCATTACCTCAACGAGCTCTGATCCTCCCCATGGAAGACAGGATAAAATGCAGCTTACATAAAAGTCCCCACGGGCTTGCCAGGAAGGATTTCCTTTCTCTTCATCTAATGTTGTGGCAGCAGATGATAAGAGTGTTTCAAAGACAACTACCAGAGAAGAAGGTTGGAGAACTTTACTGCACATCTACAACAAAGAACACAATCATTTTGCCAAGTTTCTGATCAGCATTGAAAAAGAAAATAAAAACACAAGATGCCATGAACGTCATAACACCTTTAGCTAAATCTACTTCACAGCTTAATTATTTTCTATCACCCAGTGTTACCAATAACCCAAAAGGCAGAGAAGAAATTCTCTGACTGCTTGATTTAAATGAACCCTAGCAAAACATTATGAACACTCCAGATCTTCTTTGCAAAAGCAATCACCTATAGATGTGCATTGAATGATTGAACAGGAAAAGCTATATCAGCGTACCATAACAGTAAGAAAGCGCATCAAAATGCGAATCATGTCACAGTTTCCAAAATCTAGGGCATCCTGAAAAGATCACAGAGATGGAGAGAAGAAAGGTCATTTACAAAAATAGTGCATCAGTAAGAACAGTGCAGGACAGAATTAAACAAGAACAAAACATGATGCAGCATAGCTTTTATAATGCCAACATAGCCTCTCACAACATAATTGATGCATCAACAAGGTTTTGCTATAAATCCCACACTTGAGCCTCTCCTCACCTCTCACACACATGGACATAACCCATTAAATTAGTGCTAATAAGCAGTGACACCAGATAAAGGCCCTCTTCATAATTTTTTACAAAAATATCTGACAATTGAAGCTTTTATTTGAAGAAAGCACTACATGTGATGGCTTTTACAGGCACAATTGCCATATGCACGATGATAGGCATGTATGAACCCTAAAGAAAATACAAGCATTTAGATCTCATCAAGCTACCAGGGGCATTTCAAACTGAACTGGTGTAATCACAGCCTATTCAGGCCAGGTATGCTCACCTGAAAATTAGCTTGAGTTGTCTCCACCATTTGCTTCACGAAGTCCTCATTCTCCAAGTTCAGTAGGCCAACCTGTGTGTGTTTGTATGTGTGTGCGGAGGAGGAGAGAGAGAGAGAGAACCAAGAGAATAAGCAGAACATTCACTGTATTTGCAGTAACGCTTCATCTTAAGAAGCACGTAAATGACAAGGGTATCCAATTCAACAAAGCACAGAACCAGTCAAAATCAAAAGGAAATACGCAAAACAGAGATCGATGAGATGATTGCTATTCTACACAGGTAACATTGCAAGCTGTACATGTTTTTGACATTTATTGGGGTGTTTAATGACCAAAGAGGCATCTCTACCACCAGGAAGAAAAAGAACTTTGCATGGGAAAAGACTCAGTACTCTTCTTCAGTACTCATGCTCTTCTTCATCTACTTTTGGTCATTTCCCTCAAGATGTCTGCCCTGTTAAAATGGGAGTTCTGTAGTCTTTTCTTATCATCTTTTTATTGTATATTATGTTAGATTAAATAGGTCATGCCACTGGGCTTACAGGAGCCGAAATAGATCCGTAAATGTTCTAAATATGAATATATGAATAGACTTCATGATAGAAAAAGCATTGGCGTAATCTTTCAAAAGATCAAATGAATTTGGCAACCATGAGGTCCTCACTTTTCTATTCAAATTCCTTTCTTCAGTACTTTGTAGCTAACAAGGTCCGCACCTAATTCTTCTAACTTGCTAGGTAACCCACTAAAAATCACCATGATCATCATCACGACACTTGCTGGTTACATCCTTGGTTCCATTCATCTAGTCCTATCATAAGACTAGCTAATAGAGCCCGTGTCCATAAAAAGCAGACTCGAGAAACTACAAAAGGAACATACCACAGGAAGGTGATAGACACTACTCTTAATGCATTTTTTGGAAAAAAACGATACAAAAAAAAAAAAAAACAGCCCCGTTTCAAGATAATCAAGAATACATGCCACGATTTGACAAACATGAAATATTCTTATATCCAAGTAAATTAAACGAGAACATAATAAAGTACAATACCAAAGTTCCATATAAGGGAATCTTGTGAGGCAACTGTTCAGCACACTGGAGAAGGAACTGTCATTTGGAAAGAAATCACAGTAAGTAAAACAGCATGCGCATAAAAGCAAAACAATCTTATTAATCAGCGTTTCCTTGTTCAAAATCAAACAAAAAAATAACATAAGCTAATTTGTAGTAGAATCAAAAGAAGAAAAAAAAGGAATTGAACTTTACAGATAAAATATCGCTAGATGAGTGCTCCAACTCTCTCCGAATAACACCGAAGCAAGTTTCCTGCAAGGTTAAAAAGTCATGAACTGAAAGAATAGTTTTAAAGAAAAAAATCTTGGAAACCTAGGGTTTTTCCAATAAATCGAAAAATTAGAGTGAGTGTTTTAGCACTAACAATGTGTTCTTTTAAGTCGGAGCTGGTGCCATAGTCGGGGCAGTTGTCGCCGATTCGAAGAAGTAGACTTCTCCAGCTGCTCATTTTTTCGCTTTCTGTACCTCTCCTGAACTACAAGCTTATTCTCTTTTCAGAGAGGAGGAAAGGAGCTTTTGAACGACAGGAGGGGATTTGCAGGGTTTAATGGTCTGGGTCGATGAACCAACCCTAAACGAGTCTATGTACACCGTTTTGGGCCTTCTGCGTTTCCTCTTGGAGTCTGGGTGCTTTCGGGCATTTTCAATATAGCCCATTATGTTTTTGCTTTGGTTTTTTACCTCCAAATTTGTTCGAAAGGCAATTTCAAATTCAAAATATTCATCCGTTCACGTGAGATTTATCATAATAATTATATACATGAAATATCTCCCTTCTCCCTTCCCCCTTCCATGGAGTAGCAATACTTCATGTGTACTTAAGAGTGTGATTGTTTCTAAAGTATTTTGGATAGGACCGCACAAAAAATTCATGTATTTTTAGTTTTTAATGAAGGTGTAATTTATATTTTAAAAATATTATACCTAAAAAAAACTCAAACTCACGTTACCATAACTAACGTGACGCTTGTTCCAAACCAAAGTACTGAGATTTGAGAATAATTCTAGATTTGACCAATGGCCCATAAATTATAGTTAACAAAAATCTAAAGGTTATATAGTTAATAAAAATCTAAAAGGAAAGGGAATTTCTTGTTGAGCAAGACACGAAAAAGCTAGGTTGTAAAAGGTGTAATGATGAAATTACCTGTGAAATTTTTAAATTATATATTGAAAATAAAGTTATTTTTCATCATGATATAATTATCCATAATTGTTTGTATAGGAATAAATTTGTAATTTTATTTTTCTGATACATTTATTCTCTCTTGATAGATAAGGATTAAAAACATGAAAAAAAAAAGTTTGATATCAAAACTTAAATCTCTAAAACTAGGACTAGGTAATAAAAAATCTAAAACTTTAAGGATCAAATTACAGATTTCTGTCTCCAAATCTAAACGAGACATATGTTTGTGTTTTTTATTAAATATAATCCTCATTATTTTATTTAAAAAGAAAATTATTTTTAACCAAATTCTTCTTCAAACATCGCTGAGAACTCAATACACCGGAGGTAGTGCAAATTAAAGAAACACGAGCAAAAGAAACTATTATATTGTAACATTGGAGGGTGAAACCTCAAATTAAAGTTCAATAACCAGAAAAATTGCGATATGCATATGAATATTCATATATTCAAACCCATGGTAACTGTGTTTGTGCGAACAGTGTTAGTGCTACAACGAATTGGATGAAATCTCAAATTAAAGTTTAATGACCAAATTAAAATTTCATGTAAGGTGTTAAATCCAGGTAATTGTATTCGTGTAAATAGAGCTTGGTGCTACAACGAACATGACGATCGAATTCATCTTTATACTATAATTACAAGCAAGTCATTTATATCAGAATTTAAGGATCTATGAGAATTTGTTTCTCATATCCTAACTTGATATATGAACTCTAAGTAAGCCGATCACCTCTTCATATTGGACGAGCAAAGATTTGATAGGGTACGGATTTACCTCTTTTCTTTTTTCCGGTAATTTTGTGCAATGCTCATCGTTACTAAATGCTCTCAAGCAGGACACCACGCGGTTTTAGCAAACACATGCATAATATAAGCGCACTACTAAGAAAATAGAAAAGAAGCGAGAGACAAGAAGCCACGGACGGTGCCGGGCCTCATTCTGGTGGGCACCGGGTGGCGATTTATTTAGCTGATAAAAGTGTTGCTGATCGGTGAACTGTTGTGGGCAGAATGCGCACCGCTAGGTGCTCAGCAACAGCATACAAGAAGCCATGCATTTTCTCCTGTAAAAAATGCTGCACAAATTACTGTAGCAGGCCCAGTCTAGAAGACCAAGAGAGGAAGACACAAATGCCCTTCAAAATTAATGTTTCTACTTGATCTTTTCCTCTCTGCTACCTCATTTGTTAATCCCAGCACTCGATGTAACCACTCAGCTACTCATTTTCCTTTATATCATAAAACTCATGCGCATGAATGCTAAATTGTTAGTTTCACAGTGATGCAACGTGCACACACCAATCCAAGATCAGTTTGAACTTCGAAGTTGTTTTTCTGTGCAAAAATCCAATATCATCAATCTGAAGAATCTCCAGTTTTCAACAATCTATATATATATTGAGACACATAAGACAGCGGCGGAGAGAAATGAGAAGCACCATGTAACATATCATTTTCTAGCAAGATATTATTCATTTTAGCTTATAAAAGGCCTAACATATTTGTTTTCAATAGCCATACATGCCTTAGGCTTCAAAACATAGTTTATTAGTTGAGATAAATGTGCTTATATAAGATTCTTTTTTAGATTTTCATCGACTGATATAAGATATTACAATTCATTATCTTAAAAAGTTTGATAACCCTATCAATATCATTGAACAGCCAATAAGCTACAATATTTCATCTTATTAATAAGATATTGTTTTTTTTTAACTTACGGAACCTTACAAATTTATTCTTGACAACTATATTTAGCTTCAAAATATGTCTTATTAGTCTAAAAAAGCATCATCATGTAAAACTAGATTTTTATCAGCCGAAGTGGGATATTGCACACTAAAACTCTTACATCTTCTGAGCTGGAATGTAATGCGTAAATGTATTATTATTTGCCAAGATTATATTTTTTATTTACTCCGAGAAGAAATTGAAATTTATCTTAAGAAAACATATACTCAAATGACATGTACAAGTATTATAGTCCGTGTTGCTTAAAATACACTATTATGGAAATAAAGATCTCATTGCTTAAAATACGCTATTATGGAAATAAAGATCTCAAACCACCATGTTTTGGAAAATAATCTTGGAAGATTTGATGCAAGATCCATTTTTTTCTAAGAAAGAAAATTCTATCTCGTTGATTCCAAAATCTGTATTTAAATATTAAGTGGAGAACTTCCCAGCTACCCCAGATTTAATTCCTTTTTTTCTTCGATTCCTGCATTAAGCGGTAATTAAAGCGAGCACAACCCCTTCATCTATATAATACCATCTTTTGGATCGGATAAGTCACAACTCACAAGCAATATTCAAGATCAACCCTAGCTTCGAGCAGTCAGTGGCATATACACCTAATTGTGAAAGAAATGGCAAACACTCCTACTCATTGGCGTCATGAATTGGCCTTGGCAATGTTGTTGATCGTTGGAATCCATATTCTGGGCAACCAAAAGGTGGCAGCCTCATGCAAAGATACTATTACTTCTCTCGTATCCAAATGCTCCCCATTCGTTCGAATTCCAGGCCCAAGAGTCCTGCCCTCTGACGCTTGTTGTCAAGCGGCGAAACAAGTCACAGTAGGAGACATTCCTTGTGTGTGCAAGCTTGTTACCCCAGCTTTGCAAAAGGTGATTAGCATGGACAAGGCGGTCTTTGTTGCACGAACTTGTGGCCTCACTATCCCCCCAGGAACTGTATGTGGAAGTAAGTCTATCTATTACTGTCTAGATTTCATAGTTTTAATTAATTTTACATAATTGTTCTTGTATTGTCATCGAGTTAATACATTCTTTTTTTTTTGCAGGTTACACCGTTCCTCCTAATTTTGTTTGAGGCAATTGAGTATAAGAGAGGATAGCTCTGTGTGGTATATGAAATCGAATTAATAGACACACAACTGCATATATATGCATGGCAGTGTAATCGTTTTTGATGTATGTCAAAAGGGTTTGCTACTTTGCTTTATCTGATGATTATAAAAAGAAGTAATAGAAATAAAAATTTCACATGAAAGATTGGGACTTCAAAATTCTTAGCATTCCAAACTACTGATTTCATTTTCGTTCCAATTTCTACCACCCCACATGAGTGGTAATAAATACAATTGCGAAGCATTAACATGCTGTTTTTTTAATTGAGTGATTGTCTCTAATAGTTAAAATAATAGAAATCCAGATGGGATGGTTTGATTAACCATGATGCGAGCCAATCGATGGAACACTTTTTTTAAAAAAAAAAAATAATTATTTTGTGAATCACTAGTTTTGTGGTCCAGTATTATGCCGCGATCCAGAATTTTATGGGTAAAAAATCATATTTAGAGACTGCAAGCTTGTTTTAATGAAAAATAATTTATAATTTAAATTATATACTCGATTAAAATAAATAAACTGTTTTTATTTAAATTAAATAAAAAAAATTGACAGCAAAAACAAATAGACTGAAAAAAATATTCATAATAACTTGAAAAAAAATAATTTTTTTCAAAAAAAAATATAGCTCAATTCTCGGCCAATTAAATATAAAAAAGTAAAATTAAATAAAAAAAATAAAAAAATCACAATGTATAATTTTTATCAAATTAAATATTAAAGAATAAAATAAAAAAAATAAAAAAACCTGCAGAAAAATCAAAACTAGGTAAGATGACCAAACCTTGTAACCGAAATTATACTGATGGGATAACCCAGTAATAGTCAAAACAATAAAAATAAAAAAAATTAATTTCAAAAAGAATCAAATTTTAAAGGAAAAAATTTAAAAATATTAAAATTAAAAAAAAAAACTAAGCTTGTAAAAACAAATTGAGTCAACTTAAACTAGCTTTCCAAAATTGTAGTCAATCATCAGATTGGGATAACACAATATATATAAAAGAAAATGAAAAAAATTATAAAAATAATTTTAAATAAAAAAATAAGTAAAAAAATAGTGTTAATTTTTTAACTTCCAAGTCATTATACCGGAAGCACCTTATTTAAACAAATCACGAAGTCTAGTTCCTAACCAATTAAATATTACAGGATAAAATTAAAAAATAAAATATATTATACAAAATGATTCAAAATAAAAATAATAATTAAAAGAATAAGAATAAAAATAAAAATAAAAATAAAAATAAAAAACAAAAAAATTAATTAAAGATTGAAATTGAAAAGAAAAATCAATTTAACAAAAAAAAAACCAAATTGAAAAAGATAACATATTATAAATTGAGATTACGAGATGAAATTGAAAATAAATTAAAATTTCACAAAAAAATCAAAAACAAAATTTAAAAAAAAAAGATCAAAGTTGAAATTTTAATAAATAAAAGAACAACTTTAAAATTAAATTGCTAACATGAATTTTAAAGGGATGAGAAAGAAGAAAGAATAAATAAATAAAATATCTTTGGCGACAAACAATCCTAACATTAACATTATATATTGTTCCAATAAAAATAAAACATTGTAAAAGTCTGAATACTTTGATGGAAGAAAATTTTTGATTGCCAAGAGACACCGCACAAGCTATCAAAAGACCGAGTGCACCTCCTACATACTGACACGCTTGTTGCATATGTTAATTATTTTTGTAATTTTTAATTATAATTTGTATTTATTAATATACCAAATTACACCTCACCAACTTGATTATAACTAAAAAAACTAGAAAAATATGAAAAGCCTCTTAATAGTGAATACTAGTTTATTTTTATTTTTATTTTTATGCTTTAGAAATGTGAAAATACTAAGTTATTTTTACTTGATATTTTCCTCAATCATATTGTATTAAAAAATTTTAAATATATATTCTAGATTAATTAAGTTGTGGCCGTTTCAGATTAAATTTAACAATATTCATGCTCTTTCTAGATCTATCATAACCAAAATTAAGTATCTATTTAGTCAGTATCATTATATTTGGATTAATTTGTCATTCTTAATTTTTAGTTCTCATTTCTCATTACAATTAAATGCAGTCTGGCTTGAAATTTTTCTTAGAGGTTGATATCTATAAACAACATAAATCAATTATATAGTTAATTAAAGTTAAATATTTTTACAAATTTGCAAATGACATTATAAAAAAAGTGTGAATTTCTTCAAAATTAAAATCCACTAACACCCTCCAACCCCCCACCCCCCTTCTCTCTCATACATCATATGTTTCGAATGCATTTTTCAAGGATGAGATGAAGTTGAGTCAGTGATATATTTTCACAAACTTAAATAAAATAAATTACATGATTTTAAAACTTATTTAAACTATAAGAATTCAATTCACTCTACTTATTTATAGTTGAAATGAATTATAGTATAGAATTGATAATTCCAAATAAGTTGTTAAAAGCTGTAAATTTATAGAGTTGAAAAATAACGAAAAAATATTAATAAATTATTAATAAATGTTTTCTTAAGACAAAAATACTTTTGAAAAAACATCCACACACAGAAGCAGAAATTATATCAAACACCTCCGAAATTAATCAATCCAAAGAAAGAGGGGTTGTCTTTTCCTCTGCATGAACCGCCCTAAGCAATTGAGTTTTATTTCCTTCCTTTCTCCCACATAAGTTTTGATTTAGTTATATATCAGAGTTGATATATAATTAGTAAGCGTCCGTTTCTGGCCACATTACCAAACAATGCTAAATTTAACTCATGCGCATGAATGTTAAATTGTTAGTTTCAGAGAGATGCAACGCGCGCGCACCAGTCCATGATCAGTTTGAACTTTGAAGCTGTTCTTCTGTGCAAAAACCCAATATCATCAACCTCAAGAATCTCCAGTTTTCAACAACTGTTACCACGCCACCGTATCAATTTCCATTTGTCACCTTGCTTCTATAATCATACAATCTTGAAACGGAAAATAAACGCGAGGCAGTAAGAAAGTGATAGCTGAAAGACCTATCTTCTCCCAACCTTCTCGCCCTCCCTCTCTCCCTTTCACCTAATTTAATTATATTTGTGGGCAAGTATAAAAAAATTTACAATGTCTTTTTATTAATAAGAAAATAATTGAAATTTTTTTATTATTAAAAAAAACATGTTATTTATTCTCATTATAAATACCTCACAACTTTATAGAATTATTTTCTCTCTCCCTTCTTCTTCTCTCTTATTTCTCTTTTTTATTGCAATTAAAACTTGAATTTATTATTTATTTATAGTTAAATATCCATGATTTTATCTTGTAAAAGACAAAAGCATCAATTGCTCTAAATGCACCAAATTAGTGCTCACTGCATCAATTAGTATCCTCTATATATATATATAGACACACACACAGATGAACTCAATCATGCATGCCGCCGCAGCCAGCATTCAAAATCAAACGTTGAGATATAGAAGACAGCGTCCGAGAGAAATGGCAAGCACTAAGACTCATGCACTGGCCTTGGCATGGTTGCTGGTTGTTGGAGCCCGATATTTGGGTGGCCACAAGTTCTCAGCCCAGTGTGGAGGTAGCTTTGTTGACATTGAAGCCCAGTGCTCTCAATTCGTTCATAAAACAGGGCCGGAAAAACCTGTCTCTCCAGGGTGTTGTCGGGTGATCAAGATTTTTAATATTTGTTTTAAATTATTGTAATGATTATAATTTAAAATATTTTTTATTTATAAATATATTATAATATTTTTTTATTTTTAAAAAATTATTTTTAAAATCCATATATAAAAACATTTGAAAACATAAAAAAAAAAAATTAGTAAATTTTTTTAATGAAAACCACTGTTTTAACCCTTTTCCTAACTGATTATTTAAACGTCAACTGTGTTTGCTGATTTGTTACACCACAAGTGGGAGCGATGATTAGCATGGAGAAAGCGGTCTATGTTGTTCGAAACTTGTGGAGTTACGGTCCGAGCTGGAACGCAATGCGGGAGCAAGTCTACTATTATTTGTCAAACTCAGACAGTTTAAATATATAGTACAATTCTCCCATTGTTTTGCAGAGATAAGTTTCTTGCAATGCCAATATTCCAAGGTTAAGATTGATGCTTGGTTTTTTTGCTCTTTTGTTTTTCAGCTTACGTCGTTCCTCCTCTTGTTTGAGATGAAGAATATATGTAGGAGATACCATGCCTGAAATTTAATAACCAGAACCCCTTCAATAAAAGCCCAGATGTATGGCATAAACATTCCCAATCTTTAATATTATATAGTTTCACATTAAAAAAATCGAGTTTTCTGTTCCTCCTACCTGTAAGAAAGATCGCATAAATGTAGCTCACAATTAGTCTCATTGAGTAAATTATGTGAAATTCGTTACGAGATGATTGTGGGATTTATCACTTTATGACTGAAAGGAAATAGCTGGTTGAGTTGGCTTAAAAATTTCAGCATTGATGGTGCCCTCGACTAGGCAATACAAACAGGAGCACGCCGCCTTGTACGACGGGAAGAAAGCTGAGATAATTTAACAATTCCCTCGTCAATGTTGCCTTCAATGACGCATTAGATTAAAAAAAAATTGAGTGTCTCCCAGCAAAACCAATTAAGATTTATATATTAGGTAATAGATTAATTTCTTAATTATAATAATGATTATAATAATTCAATTCATTTTTTTTCGTGGCCAAGATGATTGATGGTCAATATTTAATGTCTAGTAGGCTAAAGTAACTAGTAATAGATACTTGCAAAATATTTTATTTGATATATTTAAATTTTAGATGTTTAAATAAATATATTTTTTAAAAATATAATAATATTTTAAAATAGATGTTTTAAAAATATATATACGTAATAAATAATAAAAATAAATAATAAAAATTATGAACTTGAAACTTAAAAAATTTATGAGATATTTATAATTTAAAAGTCTTATTTTTTATTAAAAAAATGTTAAAATGTAATTTTGTCCTAATAATTTTAATGAAAAATAAATATTTTTTATATAAATATTAATAAAAAATAAATATTTTCAACAAAATTATTAATAAGATGAAAATATAATAAATCTAATAAGAAATTTTTTATATACTAGTAAATATAAAAAGATAAAGATATAAAATTTAGTTGAGGATACAAGACTAATCTTCTTCCTAGTAAGCTCATTTGAGTTCATAAGTAGTTTTGGCTAATTTGTTTGAGAGTTTGAATCTTAAACTTTTGGAAGTTTTAAACATGTTAAATTTAACCTTATTAAAAATAAATTAAAGAATGTGATTGTATACCTTTTTTTTTTTTAACTAGGAAAAAGCTTAATATATTATCACAAAATGAAAAGATGCCTCGCCATCCAACTCTAAATTCTAACCATCTATTTAAGAAAAAAGCCTAGAATTTGACTAACATTATATGTTTTAAAAAATAAAATAAAGGAGGGGTTGTTTTTATTATAACTCTCCACGTGTAAGACTATTCATCCACTGAATATTTTATTTATTTATTATTTAAATTTAAATTCTATTAGTTAATGTTAAATTTACTAGAAATTAAGATTTATATTTTTTTTTCAAATTTTTAATGAAATTATCCTAAATCCATTATCTAAATTATATGTTAACTCAACCAATATGATTTCCTCCTTTTTTCTAATTAGTTTTTTTTTTCTCTTCTCAATTTTATATTTTAATATTAGATTGATTAAAAAATAAAATTTATAATTTATTTCAATATATTTTTTATGAGGTTGTTTTCATCTTAAGAATCAAGTCACAAGTTTAGTGGTTTAACCCTAGTTAACTCGAGTTATTTTTTATATTATTTTTTTTAATTTTATCTTTTAACATTGAGTTAATAGAAAATTGAATTTCATGATTGATTTTAATTTTTTTTATATTGGACTATTATAATTTCATGATCTGAGTTACAAATTTAATGTGTTAACTTGAGTTGATCAAAATCATTTTCTATATCATTTTTTAATTGATTTTTTTTCCAATTCATTGATTTTATAAATTATTTTAATTTAATTTTTATAGGAATTAATATGATCTCATAATTTGGTATTCAAATTTATTAGTTAATCATGTTAATTATAATCAATTCATTTTTTTAATATTTATTAAAAAAATTATTTTAAATATTTATATTGAATCAAAATATATTTTTTATATTTATTAACAAAATTTCAAAATATATTTTCACCGGTGAACGAGAGTTACTCATCTCTCGTTTTCCTGTCAACTTTTTCCATGTGTGCTCAAATTCGACCTTATTTGCTTTCCCTGTTGATTGTCAAAGAGACGCAGTCCATTACATCATTGAACGTAAGAGAATTAAAGCTGTACGAGGAGCCGATTTCATGAAGATGGGACTCTACAAAGTCTCCGTTCGATGCTTCCGTTTAAGGGAGGGAAGATAATCAAATCCACATTTTATGCAAAATCCATTACCCCTCACGAGCCGCCTAAAGACTTGGGGCATCTCTCACTCGCTGAAGTGTATGCGGTACATGTTATTTATTTTTGTAATTTTTAATTATAGTTTATATTTATTAAAATATTAAGTCCTTTACAACTTGATTATAATTAAAAAATCAGGTTGAAAAATATAAAAAGCTTCTGAAAAGTGAATACTAGTTTAATTTTTTTTTCGTGCTTTAAAAATAAAAAAATTTAAATTATTTTTAATTAATTTGATAATAATTAATGAATCTCGGGAGAAAAACTACACCGCCCCCAACAATTTAGAGGAAAGTCAAAATCATCATTGTATTATTAATTTCTCTTACAATGAACAGTGTTATTCCAGGGTGAATTAGCTTTCGGTAATTTCTCTTGCAAGTGATAAAATCTTGAATATCGTCAAAATTTTGGCCATAGGCAGGCATTCCACCATATCCTGGGGCGGACCCAGTGGGTGGCAAGCAGGGCCCGGCCCTGTAAAACATTTTAATTTTATTTATTTAATTTAATAGGTTTTTTAATATATATATATGTGTGTGTGTTGGGGGATCTTTATGAATGAAATCTCATTGATTTAGATGGCGATGAACATCTTCTCTTGTTAAGAACAAGTTATAATAAAATATATTTTTTTATATTCCACCGATATGGTCAGGGGTAGAGTTAGATTCATTTTACAGAGAAAATTAAAATCAATATAATATGTGTGTGTGGGGGTCTTTATGAATGAAATCTCATTGATTTAGAGGTGATGAACACCTTCTCTTATTAAGAACAAGTTATGATAAAATGTATTTTTTTATATTTCGACGATATGGTCAGGGGTAGAGTTAGATTCATTTTATAGGGAAAATCAAAATCAATATAATATGTGTGTGGGGGGGGTCTTTATGAATGAAATCTCATTGATTTAGAAGCGATGAACACCTTCTCTTGTTAAGAACAAGTTATGATAAAATGTATTTTTTTTATATTCCGACGATATGGTCAGCGGCGGAGTTAGATTCATTTTACAGGGAAAATCAAAATCAATATAATATATATATATATATATATATATATATATATATATAAAAGCACTTCATAGATAAATATCAAATATATTATATATCATCTTTAAAAATTCTTCATGCCAAAATTAAAAATAATTTTATTATATATAAAATGAAAGGAATATTTAGTATTTAAAAATTTTTATTGATAAATACCTACCAAATATATCATATTACGTTAAAAAAAAATCTACATATCAAAACTGAAGACTTCTACTTATAGTTTTGAAACCCGACCTGGTTATTAACCCAGTCCAGTAATTGAATCATGAATCAGATGGGTTGACCCCGGTTAACCCGGGTCAACCCAAAAAATATTTTTAATTCATTTTTATATAATTATAATATTTTTTCTATATTTTTTAAATTCATTTTTATTATCAATACATTAATTGTTTTTGTTGTATCAATTCTCCAATTCTCTTGCTTCTTTAAATAATTTTGGGGTTGTTTTTGAAAAGATAATGGGAGATGAAAGGAGTTTTGAATCTTGATGTTTGAATCAAGAATTACTAATCGATGCCCAATCTGCGAGTTAAAAAAAAAGACAAAGAACAAAGAAAAGAGAGTGAAAGAAGAGATTCATGAAGAGAAACAAAAGTTTAACCTTATTAAAGGGATCAAGAGGTTTTTGCTCCTCTGAAATTCGGGATTGAAATTGTTTTTCTTTATTAGGTTTTCTTTGTTTGCAATTGCAGGCTTGCATCTTCAGTGCATCATTTATTTTTGTTGTTTTAGCCTTTAAAGGCCAAAACGACGTCGTTTAACCTTTATGTATATGGAAAAAAAGAGGCTGGGTCTTAGTCGAGTTTACCTGGGTCGACCGGTTTTCTCCAGGCCAACTTCCAGATAGGTTTTTGCTTAAACCTGGAGTGATTCCATGCTCGCATCAACCCGTGGAGTCGATCTGGATTTCAAAACTATGCTTCTACTGTATTTAAAAAAAAAATATTTACTATTTTTTTTTTACATCTCAATACAAAAATATATGTCAACATTAATGTGCAAATTTAACTCTATCGCTTACTAAGAAATGGACTCAACATTAATCTTAAAGATACTTAATTATTTTCTTATATTATCTCTTGCTCCTATAAAAAAAAAAGGTACACTTTTTAGCAAACTTTACTAGTATTAAAAAAAAAGTAGATTATATTTTTTATTCATTCCAAGGACAAATTGAAATTTACACTACCAGAAATTCGTTTAAAATCAACGAAATTATCTACAGAATAATTCTATTGATAATTTACGATCATAAATACTGACAAAATCTTTTCTATTTATAATTCAATTGATATATACCAAAAAAATATTTCAATCGGTATATACCGATGGAATTATAGACAATATTCAAAATTAAAAAAAAAAACAGGTTTGCTAACATGAAAGTTTTTGGAGATGTTTTTACCAATGAAATTACTGAGGGATTCAAATTGAAATCTCCATACAATGACGTGACCAATTCACTATCAGAATTGCTAAAGAAATCATCGACAAAATGAGTTCGTCGGTGATTTCATGACTAAATATTTATATATCACCATTCTACCAACTCTCTTCTCCTTTTTTTTTTCTTTCCCATCTCAACTTTCCCCTTTTAAACCGTAAACAATTAGCTCTCTAAAAAAAAATCTCTCTTCTCAACACAAGTCATATTTTTTAAGTTTTGTTGTCACAATATCAGTAATATTTTTTATACTGATAGACTTAGTGATGGAATGTGGTATTAATGACAAATGACATGCTAACAGATGCTTTCCATTGATAATTTAGTCGGTAAAAGAATTACTGAAAAACTCTAAATTTCATATCAATAAAATTTATCTATCAATAAAACAGTAAAATCTTATAGGGTTATCTTAAGAAAACATATATTCAAATGACATGTATAAGTGATATAGTACGTGTTGCTTAAAATACCCTATTATGGAAATAAAGATCTCAAACCACCATGTTTTGGAAAATAATCTTGGAAGATTTTATGCAAGATGCATTTTTTTTTTAAGAAAGAAAATTCTATGTCGTTAATTCCAAAATCTATAGTTAAATATTAAGTGGAAAACTACCCAGCTACCCCAGATTTAATTCCTTTTTTTCTTCGATTCCTGCATTAATTAATACCTTAAACTGCAAAACAGAGGTAATTAAAGCGAGCACAACCCCTTCATCTATGTAACACCATCTTTTGGATCAGATATGTCACAACTCACAAGCAATATTCAAGATCAACCCTAGCTTCGAGCAGTCAGGGGCATATATATATATATATATATATATATATATATATATATATATATATAGAGAGAGAGAGAGAGAGAGAGAGAGAGAGAGAGACACACACACACACACACACACACACACACCTTGTGAAAGAAATGGCAACCACTGCTACTCATCGCCATGTATTGGCCTTGGCAATGTTGTTGATCGTTGGAATCCATATCCTGGGCAACCAAAAGGTGGCAGCCTCATGCAACGAAACTGTTTCTTCTCTCGTATCCAAATGCTCCCCATTCGTTCGAATTCCAGGCCCAAGAGTCCTGCCCTCTGACGCTTGTTGTCAAGCGGCGAAACAAGTCACGGTAGGAGACCTTCCTTGTGTGTGCAAGCTTGTTACCCCAGCTTTGCAAAAGGTAATTAGCATGGAGAAGGCGGTCTTTGTTGCACGAACTTGTGGCCTTACTGTCCCACCAGGAACTGTATGTGGAAGTACGTCTATCTATTACCGTCTAGAATTCACAGTTTTAATTAATTTTACATAATTGTTCTTGTATTGTCATCGAGTTAATACATTGTTTTTTTGCAGGTTACACCGTTCCTCCTAATTTTGTTTGAGACAATTGAGTAGAAGAGAGGATAGCTCTGTGTGGTATATGAAATCGAATTAACATACACACAACTGCATATATATGCTTGGCAGTGTAATCGTTTATCATGTATGTCAAAAGGGTTTGCTACTTTGCTTTATCTGATTATTATAAAAAGAAATAATAAAAATAAAAATTTCACATGAAAGATTGGGATTTCAAAATTCTTAGCATTCCAAGCTACTAATTTTATTTTCGTTCCAATTTCTACCACCCCACATGATTGGTAATAAATACAATTGCAAAGCATTAACCTGATGTTTTTTTAATTGAGTGATTGTATCTAATAATTAAATTAATATAAATCCAGATGGGATGGTTTGATTAACCATGACGGGAGCCAATCCATCGAACACCTTTTTTTAATAAAAAATAAAATATCATTTAGCAAATCACTAGTTTTCTGAACCCGTGCTATGCCGGGATCCAAATTTTTATGTGTAAAAAATAATATTTAGATATTGAAAGCATGTTTTAATAAAAAAAATTACAACTTAAATTATAAATTTAACTAAAATAAATAAGTTGATTTTATTTAAATTAAATGATAATAAAAACAAATATATTAAATAAAAAACTATTTATAATAAATTGTAAAAACACCTTTTTTTAAGAAAAAAATAATATAGCTTAATTCTCGACTAATTAAATACAAAAGAATAAAATTAAATAAAATAATAACTCAACAAAAAAATAAAAAAATTATAAAACCTAATTCTTATTAAATTAAATGTTGAAGGATGAAACCCAAAAAAATAAAAAAAAATAGAAAGATTTAAAATAAAATCAAAACAAGATAAGATGATCAAACCCTACAATCCAAGTCATGCTAATAGGGTAACCCATTAAAAGTCAAAACAATAAAAATGAGGAAGATTAATTTTCAAAAGAACCAAATTTTAAAGGACAGACACGAAAAGGATTAAAATTAATAAAATAAGCCTGTAAAAATATTGAGTCAATTCGGGTTAGCTTTTCAAAACTATAGTCTTAATTATCGGATCGGGATAACCTAATATATATAAAAGAAAACGAAGAAAATCAAAAATTTTTTTAAAAAAATATCAAATGATAAAATTAAAAAGAAAAATAAACAAAAAAAAATGTCAACCTACGATAATTTTTTATACTCCCATGTCTTTATACTGGAAGCACCTTATCTAAAAAGATCACAGAGTTCAATTTTCAACCAATCAAATATTAAAGGATGAAATTAAAAAATAAAATTTATTACACAAAATGATTCAAAATAAAAATAGTAACTAAAAGAATGAAGATCAAAATTAAAATAGAAATAAACTAGAAAATAACAAAAAAAAAATTATTAAAAGGTGAAATTGAAAAGAAAAAAAAAGATCAAATTAAAAAAAATAATATGTCATAAATTGAGATTAAGTGATGAAATTAAAAGCAAATTAAAATTTTACAAAACAATCAAGAATAGAAATTAATAAAAAAAACAAAGTTGAAATCTCAATAAATAAAAAAATAGCTTTGAAATTGAATAGCCAACATGAATTTTGAGGCGAGGAGGCAAAAAAAAAAGAAGAAAAAAAGGAAACATTGTTGGCAACAAACATTCTTAAAAAAGGAATGTTTTTATTGTCAAGAGATGTTATAGCATCTCTCACATGTTGACATATATATTGCACGTGCTTATTCTTTTTGTAATTATTAATTATAATTTTTATTTATTAACATATTAAATTACTCTTATCAATTTAATTATAATTAAAAAAATTAGATTGAAATATATGAAAAGCATCTTAATATTGAATACTAGTTTACTTTTTTGTTTTTGTGCTTTAGAAATGTGAAAATACTAAGTTATTTTTAATTAATTTGATAACAAATAATGAATCTTGTGAAGAAATCACATGGCATCTAGCAAACAGTTAAATAAATTTTGTAATTTTTAATTATAGTTTGAATTAATTAAAATACCAAATTATCTCTTAATAACTTGATTATAATTAAAAAAATCAAATTGAAAAACATGAAAAGCCTCTAAATAGTGAATACCAATTTTTTTTTATGCTTTAGAAATTTAATTAGAAATATGAAAATAATAAATTATTTTAATTAATTTGATAATAGTAATGAATCTCATGACAAAATCACACTGCCGCGACAATCAGTTGAATAAATTTGTAAAGGAAAGGGAAAATAATTATTATATTATTCCAAAAAATATGAATCTCTCTCACAATGAACAGTGTTATTGCAGGGTGAATTAGTTTTCGGTAATTCACTACCTTGTAAAAAATCCAGCCTCCCAACATCCTCCATCTGTTTATGGACAGGTTGGTAATTATACTAAAAAAACACTACCGTTTTGGCAGAACAACTAATAATGCCGATAATGCAAGCGGTAAATATCGTCAGAATTTTGGCAATTGGCAGGCATTCCACCATAATTATTTTCTTATATTATCTCTCACTTGTATAAAAGAAAAATTATACTTTTTGGCAAACTTTACCAATATTTTAAAAAAACCTCCTTGGTCAAAAAATAAATTATATTTTTTATTCACTCCGAGTACAAATTGAAATTTATCTTAATACAAAACATATACTCAAATGACATATATCATTGTACAAGTGGGAATAAAGATGTCAAGCTACCGTGTTTTGGAAAATAATCTTGAAAGATTTTATGCAAGATCCGTTCTTTTTAAGAAAGAAAATTATAGGGTAGCTAGAAAAGCTTGAGATTAAAAGATTTTTTTATATATAATTTTATATTTGACCTAAGATTAGTCAAGTATATAAAAGCTTGATATAAATATTCATATAAATAAAAATATCTATCTTCATAATTCCAAAATCCATAGTTAAATATTAAATGCAAAACTACCCAGCTACCCCAGATTTAATTCCTTTTTTTCTTCGATTCCTGCATTAATACCTTAAACTGCAAAACAGGGGTAATTAAAGCGAGCACAGCCCTTCATCTATATAACACCACCTTTTGGATCAGATATGTCACAACTCACAAGCAATATTCAAGATCAACCATAGCTTCGAGCAGTCAGTGACATATACCCAACTGTGAAAGAAATGGCAACCACTACTACTCATCGATGTCATGTATTGGCCTTGGCAATGTTGTTGATCGTTGGAATGCATATTCTGGGCAACCAAAAGGTGGCAGCCTCATGCCAAGAAGTTCTTCCTCCTCTCATAACCAACTGCAACCGATTCGTTCGAATTCCAGGCCCCAAAGTTCCACCATCTGACGCTTGTTGTCAAGCGGTGAAACAAGTCCCACTAGGAGACCTTCCTTGCTTGTGCAAGTTTGTTACCCCAGATTTGCAAAAGGTGATTAGCATGGAGAAGGCGGTCTATGTTGCCCGAACTTGTGGCCTTCCCATCCCGTCAGGATTAACTGTATGCGGAAGTAAGTCTATCAGTACTGTCTAGATTTCACAGTTTCAATTAATTTTACTTAGTTTTTTCCCCGTTATTCGTTGTTCTTACATTGTCATCGAGTTAATGCATGTTTTTTTTTTTGCAGGTTACACCATTCCTCCTAAGTTTGTTTGAGACAATTGAATAAAAGAGAGGCTGTGTGTGGTATATGAAATTGAATAGATATATATATATACACACACCTAGATATATGCTTGGCAGTATATATAATCGTTTTTCATGGATGTCAAAAGGGTTTTCTTTATCTGATTATTACAAAATAATAATAATAATAATAATAAATTTCCCGTGAAAGACTGTACTGAGATTTCAATATTCATAGAAAGTGTTTGAAAGTATTGTAGTTGTTATTTTAAAATATATATATATAAAAATATATATTAAAATAATATTTATTTTATTTTTTTAAAAGATATTTTTAATATTAATATACCAAAACGATATGAATACATAAAAAAATCTTAAATAAATAAAAATAATTTATATTTGGACCGCAGTAATAGACAGGTGCTTAGCATTCCAAGCTACTAATTTTATTTTTGCTCCAATCTCTAACACCCAACATGAGTGGTACCTCGAGTGATAAACCATAACTTGGAGCCCCAATAAACAAATAGATACAATTACAAAGCATTAAAACACTGGTTTTTTAATTGGTTGGTTGTATCCAAAAATTAAATTAATAGAAAATAGATGAGATGGTTTGAGTAAGCATGATGCGAGGCAATCGACCGAGCTCTCCTTTTTGAAATAAAATATCATTCAGTAAGTCATATTCACTGCCTTGTCAAGGACCCAACCTCCCGACATTCTTCAACTGCTCATGGACAGGGTTGGGAATTATACTAAAAAACATGCCGATTTTTGCAAGACATCTCCTCATGCCGAAGATGCAAGAGGTGAGAGTAAGAGTACATTGAATATCATGAAGATTTTGGCATTAGGCAGGCATTTCACCATTTCGTTGGAATAAAAAAAATGCTTTTTATCATGACTTGTTCATCGCCTATAAATTAATGCGATTTCATACGTGACTAGACACACAGAGACTTGGCAGTATGATTCACACTCTGACACTGGTCGGATAAAAAAAACTGAGAAAACAACAAGGTTCACTCAACGCAAACATAATTTTTTGAAAAACAATTAATATTAAATAATAAAAATAAAAAAGAAATATTAACTTGTGTCAAACAATAAAATCTATTTCTCGTACCTTTTAATAAGCAGCACTGAACATAAAAAACTATAAAGTTTGATTTTTAACAAATTAAATATTAAAAATAAAATAAAATAATTAATTGAATAAACAAATATAAGAGAAAAACAATAATTAAAAACAAAACAATAAACTATGAATCCACTTGAATTAATTCATCAAATTCATAATTAAAATTATCAAATTAAGATAACACTTTAAAAAACAAAAAAAATCATAAAATATATTCTAAAAAAAATTAATATAGTGTATTGAGATAAAAAATAAGTAAAAAACTATAATTAATAAAAAAAAATTATTAAATAATAAAATTAAAAACAATAAAAAATTCACAAGAAAGCAAGAAATAAATGAAGAAAAACCCGGGATTAAATTTGAAAAAAACACCTAGATTAAAGGTGCAATTGAATAAAATAAAAAACTTACAAAAGCTAATGATAAAAATTAAACAGTCAAGAGAATAAAAACAGATATTCAAATATACCCAACCAACCGTGGAGACTGCTTTGAAATTTTAAATGTCAAGTGTGAACCTTCAAAGAAAAAAAGAAAAGAAAAAAAGAAAAACTTTGGTGACAATCCGACAATCAAAAGCCAACATGCATTGTCTGGTGAGGACAGGGATTCTTTGAGGGATAAAATAACACAACGAAAACAGATTTTTAACCGTCATATGATGGCTCCCGTGCTGCCAGAACACCGCAACTTCTCCGAAAGCGTCCAACAAGTTTATTTAATTTTCAATTATTGTAAAAGATTAATTTACCTTTAAAAAAATATAAAATCACACACAAAAAAAAAACCATTTAAAGGTAGTGAACATTATATACCTTTTTACACATCACATAAAATCTTAAATAGGTTTTTTAAATCGCCCTTACCTGTATAGTGCCTTACTATTTTGACTATTAAAACTTAAAAAATGCATTAAAATAAATCAGGTCAATAATTAATACATGAAAAAATAATAATAAAAAATCTATAAAACCTTTTCTTGTATTATATTCAATTTTTTTTATAGGAAATTATTTAGATTTTCAAAAAAAATTTTGTATTCAGAGTTGCATTAAAATAATATATATTTTTTTATTTTTAAAAAATTATTTTTGCCACCAACTTATCAAAACAATAAAAAATACTAAAAAATATTAATTTAAAATAAAAAAATAAAATTTTTTTTGAAATGCAAAATAAATGAGATCATAAATTAAAAATACTTCTCAGATAAAATATTTTTTTTATTTATATTTATATCTTTAATAGGTGGCTTGAATTTATTGAAAAGGAAGACTTTAAAATAAAAAGATTAGTAGAAACTATACTATTAATATAGTCATGCTAGATCTTTGAATACAATTTTTATTTTTATTTGTACATCATATATTTGTGTTATATATAAATGTTTTTGTTCAAATCCTATTCTTAAATAATATTTTATCTTATCATAATTAATTTTAATATTTCTTATTAAATAATTATTGCAGATGTCAAGAATAATGATCTCATTAGCACACCCAACATATAGTTAACTAATCAACACCCACTTAAAATTACCGGATATTTTTTAGAGATAAATACAAAAATAAGAATGAAAACAATATTCTGTTTCGAAAAAACTACAAAAATTCTTTCTCCTACTAAAAAAAATATATTTTTAATTTTCTTCTCTCTTTATATCTATTTTTTTTCTATGTAGTAACTATTACAATGCGGGATTTCTCATGACATGCCTCCCAATTATCTGCTTCATTACTCGGCTGCTGCTCTTCTCCATCAGTTCATGGACGCCCAGTTGGAATGGTTCGAAGACACCTGTGATAACGTGCAACCAGCGCGGCAGTGACTGTCAAGAAACCAAAAGGCACGATTCCTGACCCAACAAGTGGACGCACACCTCGCCTCTGACCTCACACATGAAATGATGTCGATTACTGCTTGCTAGTGCCACCATAGTAACTTCCAAAGCTGTATTAATTTCTCTGCTTTCATCGGCTCATAATCATCTGTCATCCCATCGATGTGAAGTATATTGGTAAGAGTGCATGCCAACTTTCCATTTGACAAATCAACAAAGCAATGAATGTAAGACACCACCTGTTTTCTTTCGAGTAGACTTCCCACCCTGTTCTTTCTGTCAGTCTTTGCGAGAGGATTTCACGACCACCAGTTCTCCAGTTTTTTTAAAGAAAAGAGGGAGGTTTGCTTTGTTTTTGCTCATACACCAACAGTGCATTTCTTGCAAGCATCGTTACTTTCATAATAAATTCAAAACACAAAACAAAGACCGGAAAAATAGGGTGAAAATTGCACTCCCAATTTAAGTCATTTTTCTATCTTCCAATGCAGATACATAGATTAATCGTCAAATGTTAGTGAAGTGTGATGAGATAGGTTACATTTTATGCCTAGGAATCATGGAAGTCTTTCGTATTTTGATAGGAAGGTAAGATACACAAGGAATGGATCAAGAATACAAGTTTGAGCCTTGATTTTGTGTTTGACTGATGCAAACTAGAAGGGAAAAAACAGAGAGAATATTGAGTATGGAAAGAGCTTTCAAATCATTCCAGTCAGTATACATTTGCAGAAGAACAAAATTCTTCCATACAAAAAGGGGATAACAAGAAAAACTCTCACTACCAACGGATCAACCTTGGGCTCTTACTTCCTACACCTCCAAGCTGAAACAGAAAAAAGTGGCCGATCTTGCCAGCAAATTACTACACTTCCATTTTCTTCTTTCATTCTATACCCATCGCAACCATAACCTTGCAACAACCTTCTTGCCTGCAGCATACCGTAGTAGCTCAAAGACACGTTTCCAAACCCAGCCAAATCAAGCCTTTGGATCCACTTCTCGAGTTTTTCATGTCTTTCCTTCCTAGCAGCTCCCTCACATGCTATAATGTTCTTTATTTCATCTCCGAAAAGCATCTTCTCCACCTTCAACCTCTCCATCGATGTTCTAGATACAGTAGATTCCAAACAATCAAATAATGCGGCATAAGTGTATAGTGCCTCCAGTAGCCTCTCCATAAGAGTTGATCCATTGTGGTTAGAATCCTGTTCAGTTACCACCATGAGTTTCGGTGAGAAACCCCACAAGGAGTTAAGGAAGGAATCCATCTTCACTGAAGCAGTAGAAGATAGTGGTGATGACGAGGCGGAGTCAGGACTTGGGCTATATCCATTAGCCGTGTCTTTCTCGAGCAGCTCTCCTAATGTGCTTTGATTCATTTGAAGGACTCTTTGCATGTTAATTCCATTTGAATTCTTCAATGTCGATGTTGATTTCATCCTCAATTCATCATCAGAGGCCAAAAAAGAATGCAATTGAAGAATTGAACTGATAGCTAGAGCCTCCCCAGTTTTAACACGCAATTTTTCAATATCAAGATTCTCTAATTTGTTAACAATGGGATTAAACTGAAATGGGATATCCAACTTTTCTGCTTCTTCAATTAGCATGTGAGCCATTTGATCTAATACCCCTTTCTGCGGATGAATCCCTGTGATTCTCAGATGGGGTGGTCCCTCAGGCCTCACGCTAAAAGCTTGAAGGAGAGCAATCCACTGAGCAGGTTCAGCTGCGTGAAGATCAATTACATGAACCATTTTCTCCCCTTCCATGGCTTCAATTATAGCTTGATTCGTCAGCACAAAAGCGACTTTCATGAATGGAAACATATCATAAAACAGTTTGCGAACCAAGATTTGCTCAGAAACCAAAGTTATTTGAGTAGCGTTGAGGGCCTTGTCAATACCAGGCCAGGCTTTGACGATCCTACGAGCAAGCGCCTCAGCAAAGTAAGCAGCGATGCGCTGCATGGTATCCCCATCAGGAGAGGCTAGATGGGAGATTTGACTAAGGGCAATCTCTGCATTTTCAAGGCCACCAGAGGCAACGTGGTTTGCACAAGTGAGCAATAAATGGATCAAGTACAAACCCCTCTCCTCGGATTTTAGCTCTCTAACCCAGGGATATGGTGATCCCATGCTAGGTGAAACTGGCATCGTGGAGAAAACTTGGAGAGGTGATGATGTTACAGATGATGATCCATCATCTTGATACATTGACGGAGCCACTAAAATACTCAATGACAACACGTATGGAATTAGGGAGCCAAGAAGGAATACAATTGACAACAAAAGATGGGTTTAAGAAATTCACTTCACTAAGAAAGAAAAGCGAAATCAAGGATTCGCAAGCACACGACACATGCTTTCATGCAAAGAATCAAATTTGCATGATTACAAACTATGAGAAATGTTGTTTACCCTCGGATATAACTTCAAAAAAAGAATTCACCGACTGAACCAAGAGAAGTGAAGATAAGAACAAATCCAATGGATCAATCAAACAGAGGATTTTGATGAAAGTAACTACTATCAATTTGTAGTCGGTTAAGGGAGATTGAACAGGTGTCCAGAAATCTCAAAAGAAAGCTAAACTGGGATTAAGAAACAAAGACCAATTAAGCTAAATTCCACAAAGAAAGAACCAAATCAAAACAGTAAAAAAAACGTAGAAAAATAACTACTAAAAAAAACTGGCCAAGAAAACAAAGAGCATGAAAATCCTTACTGGGTTTGGCAATTGATCAAAAACCCACATGAAAATTCCAAGGTTCCCTCCTCAAAACCTCTCTATGAAATAAAGAACCTCGCTTTCTCTGTTTTTCTGTGGTTTTAATTTGTGACAAAGAGAGTCAATTGGTTCCAATTAAAAGATCATAGACTAGTACACGGCTACGTTGTCGACAATGCGTGAGGGCTGCTTTTTGTCGTTTAATGATTTGTTGTCGTTCTATCCAAAGTGGAGCATGGAATATCTGAGAAGGTGAGCCTTTGTTTTCTTTCACTCTTACTTGGTAGTCGGTTACTTTCTCTCTCTAGGTTCTCTCTACAAGCTTGCCTGTCTCTCTCTCTTTCTAAAAACCTCCACTTTTATGGCCTTTTGTCATAACGTTAGGTGGATAGGAAATCCTGGGTCACCTAAAGGACTGTAAGTCTATATAATATTCCTAAAGGCGATGAAAGTCCAAACACACCCTAACAAAGACAAACCATGCATGCTATCGATTTTGTTTCCTAGTGGGGCAAGTGTGGTAATTGCAAGCAAGAAACAATGGATGCATCCAAAACCTGGTTTTGTTGTCTTGTTCAACGCCAATGACCATACAATTTGATACCATTATCTTTGTTGCATTAAAAGACAAAGAGACAAGGGGGTTAAGGAAACATCCAAAAGTAGACTAGATACTACATTTATCTCTTCTTCTTCTCCTCCTCCTCTAGGTGGTTGGCGTTTGTGCAATCTCAAGAGCTAAGCCTAACCTAACTACAATTCAAATTTTCCCATCCCTGTTTCTCACAATTATTATCATTTTTGACCAGTCCTTCCCCTGCCCTGCCCTCCCTCATGGTCGTATCTGGTTTCATGCCCTTTACAAGTCTTTTTAAAAACAAACGGATCTTCTTCAAACCAAAATGTGTGTGCTAGAAATGGTCTAGATGCAAGGTTTGGTTGTCACCAGATAAGATATTTTAGAATTTTAATATAATTTGATAAAAGTTACATGAAAGTAATACAGCTAGAAAAATACAGAGAAATAGTATAGTTGAGTATAATCATTATTGTTGAGAATAATAATTTAACAAAATTATTGTTGAAAATAGTAATTAAATACAATTGATATTAAAAATAATAATTGTTTAAAAAATAATATTTTTCTCAATTTAATTAACATATATAAAAAATTAATCAAATTTTTTATAAATATCTAATAATCAAAAAATAAAATTCAAAATTAAATGTTCAAAAAAAAATAGGTCACTACGCGTACATGCTAGAGCTTTATTCTTAACATGTTTAGTGCTGTTCAAAAATCCTTGATGAGATAATTCTAACAATAATATAAAAAACATCTTAATTTATTAGAAATTTTTTGGGTTGATTTAAGATTAATTGAAATCTTATTTAGTGTTTTTTTAGAGGTGTAGTTACAATCATTTTATCAAAATCTTAGTAATAATATTAAATGTTTTGAAAATGAAATCTCAGTTTATTTTAGTATAGTGATCTATTTTCTTTCCTGTATTTTTCTCTCCTCACATGTTATCTCAGATTTTATTTTTTAGGAATTAAATTTTTATAAAAATTTAGATTATTTCAATTTACAATATACATATACCTGAAATATAACTAAATAACTGTTATTTAAAATAACAGTTCTTTATAAAAATATAAAAATATATTCTTAAAGGAGATTGCTTTTCCAAATAGCAATAAGGTATATTCTAAAATATAATTTTGTTTAAATTATATAATTTTCTAAATACCTTTTCAACTCCAATAATTGTACCAAAACTTCGAGCAAACTACATTATTTTTCAAAGAGAATCCCACTAGATCAATGGTTTCAAGCCTCGTTATCGGCAAGAAGGTGCCACATGATCAAAGTTTGCACGCCATCTCTTGTGTGAATTATTTGGATTGAATGGAATATATCAATGTTCCATGAAAGAACAAACGAAAACAAAAGAAATGCATGGAAAACATCTCTCTCTCTCTCTCTCTCTCTCTCTCTCTCTCTCTCTCTCTCTCTCTCTCTCTCTCTCTCATGCTAGAAACCCGACCACCTTGAAAATCAATTGCATTGAATTTGAGTGATTGGATTGCGACGTTATACAAAGTTTGTGACTTCCAAAACACAGCACGCTGTTTCTTCTAGCTAGTGTCTCCCCCCTTTTAACCCTGCATCTCTCTCAATTTTATACCCCTGAGCTCAAGAGCTGGAGTAATCAAGAAACAGATATCACTAATATTAAAATGCCGCTAGAAAAGATCGTAATATTGAAATGTTTCTAATCAGCCTTAATTAATTCCCATGATTAAAATATATTGCTTTCGTCTGAAAAGCTAGTAAGACGTTCGGGGGTGCTTGGCATAGCTCATTTTTTTATTTTCAAGTGTTTTTTAAATTTATTTTTTGTTTTTAAAAATATTAAATTAATGTTTTTTATATTTTTTTATGATGATGATATATTGATATGAAAAAAAATATTTTAATATATTTTTAAATAAAAAACTATTTTAAAAACATATTGCATCACCATTCTAAATATTATAAAAACTCACAATTTTTTATAATTTAAAAATAATTGAACCTTCACAAATAAGTTTTGATGTTGTTTTATCTAAAAGGTATTTTATAGTATGGTAATAATTACTTTTTAAATTATTTTTTATTTAAAAATATATTAAAATATTTTTTTTATTATTTTAAAAATCATTTTTGATATCAATATATAAAAATAATTTAAGAACATAAAAAATATATATACACACCCAACGTGAAAGCACGTTAAAAAAAAAGTAACCCAATATAAAAAAAAACTTTAAAACGTAAAAATAAACAAACTTTTAGATAAGCTTTTATAATTAGCAGCCAGATACCTTAATTTGACCTTTATGGTAAAAAAAAAAAAAAGAACAGAAAAGGAAAAGTGACCCCTAAGTGGAAGTAGAAGAATAAGATGGATACCCACTGTGATAATAAAATCCAAGTGCAGTAAGCTAGGGCACATGGATCACGACAAACTTAGGGTAAATGCATTTGTTGCCCTGAACAACACGTTACTAGTGATTGATTTTTCCAAATGGACCGTTGTTTACATTATTAAACAATGGATAAGCCTTTGCATAATGAAGCTTGCACCCCACTATAGATCGCCTCAGGGAGAGATTTAGATGCCAGGGCTTAGGAGTTAGGACGCGACATCATGTGCAGCACAGAACCTCTCTTCATATTCTACTTTAATCATGCATCATCCTGACTCACAGCCAGCTCTGTCGTTGAGATCTGCAGGGAAAAGAATTGAGAGACCCAATCCAATCTCCCTTTTAACTTTAAAGAATAAACAAGACTGGAGTCGTATTCCACAGCTCTTATGGTCAAGGAAAGAGTGAGTGGTTGAATGGGAACAAAAAATTAATAAAAGGTTGAAGAGACTGGTCCAAACAGAGCTTGCTGGAGTTGTTCACAAAGGAGGAAAGTATTCTGGACATTAGTATTGCTTTCTTAGCTGTTTTTGTCTGGTGTAAGGAAGATCAATACGTTAAAAATATCCCCTCATTGAGTGCCCTATACGTAATGAAGAAGAGGACCCATTAAGAAGACTCTTTTGTCTGTCTTTAGACTTTGGTAAGCCCTTCGCCTCCTCAACCCTACGGGAGGTGATTAACTTTCTTGTCGACCACATTTCAGTAATCAAAGTAGAGATAAAAATCTTCACCACCTGGGCAGGTTTCCCTTCTAATTTAGTTTGAAAGTAGAGAATTCCAATTTGGACACATGTTTTACTAGTAAAAAAATTCAGAGAATTTGGAAAACATAGGGAGACCGATGATGTTTCTGTAGAATCTATATAAAATTATGGGATGCGTTGATTATCTAAATATTTTTAAATAACAGTGTAAGGTTATTGATAATGATAAAAACTTAGGTTAAAATGTTCTTTATTTTTCTATTTTGAGTTTCTATCCCTTAAGATCATCTCTAAGAACATTGTAAAGGACAAAGGAGACGGAGAAGAGAGATCCTCTTAAACTATGAACCAGTGTATTAAACTAAGTACCGTGAATGGTAGATTGCTTATTAAAGTTACGAGGATGGGCTCTAGTCCGTTCACAGTGGGGTATTACAGTCTCCGACAACATCACAAGATGGGCATACATTTCTTGACTGGACTTTCTTTATGGGAATGCGCTCAATCCAAATCCAAAAAACACGATCTTTAACCAATCAATCTATGATGAAGACTATTATTTAATGTGGTTCAGGTTACATGCTAAGGGTAGGGATATTAACAAAAAAACCAGCTTATTTATTTTATTTCATCCAATCAAATCCATTAAAATTTAATAATATAGATATTACAAATAATAATAAATTAAAAAATATTTAATAAATAGATATCACAAATTGAGTATGGGTTAAAATTTTAAAATAGCTTAATCCAACCTAACTAGTATGTTTAATGTGAATAACTTGAATTTCTAATATAAATAATATTTTCACTTCTCTCTCTTACTATTTTTTCTTGTTTTCATACATATAGCCTCCTCTCACTCTTAATCTTTTTCTTCCTTTTTTATTTTTTATTTTACAAAAATTATAGTTGTTATTTTTTAAAAAATTTAATTTAATGAAGTGATAATAAATTTTGCCTTACAATCATTTTATAAAAAAAATTTCAAGAACATAGATGGAACTTTTATTTTTCTAGTCAAATCACAAAATTATAATTTTTTTTAAAATTGTTAAAAAAATAAGATAAAACAAATAATATTCACAAAAATTTTAGTCTAATTTGATATATTTAACCCGTTGAAGCCCAAACAAAATTAAATGATTTGAGTTTATATTTTGTAAAAATATAAAAAATTAAATTAGATAAAACAAATTATGGGTGAAAAAGTCGATCCAATGTAATACAAACAACCCCGAACAAAGGGCCCTGATTTGGTTTCTTAGATGGCTCTAGAGGGCATTTCTTACGAGACAGTACCTTAAGAAGTTAAGGGAAATAAGACAGAACTTCAACTTATTGAATCGTCACTGACCTAAGAATTTATAACTATGGTTTCAATCAGCTTTCAACTCTGGCCGCCTGATGAGAGAGCATGCACATGTATCAGTGAGGAAGAGTCCACTAAGTTTCCAGCTCGCAAGATTATTGGTTGCCACGTGAAGCCAGTTTTGAGAGCATGACGGTTACTCAGCATCAAATGCCGAAAATTAGACATCAATTTAATCAGAAATGACAGCCTAACTAGGGTCTGGAATGCATGATTAAGGGCCACCAAGGGAGATGGGGAAGGAAATGGAGCATAAAATGATCTATCTAGAGGAATCTGGGATTCTGGTAAGTTACAATCTTCTTTCATATGCCCGAGTCCTTGTCTCCAAGACTTTTCAGCATTCCATCTAATTTTTCCACTTCATTGATTTCAAAATGTACAGGTACTGTTGCGGACACCTGCTGTTAAGAGACCATCGTAGCTAATAATCAGAGTCAGAAAATGATTTATGAACAAAGCTCTATAAATCTTGCCACTTGATGAATTAAATGGCAGTCAAGCTGATCTAGAGCAACCCCAACAAGGTGATAGAGACCCAGAAAAGTTCTTGGGTGTTATTTTTCTTGTGCTTGTTACTTAGAAATCAACAAAACACAAGGATTACCTGTATTAGGATGTTCCTTGAGCTGAGCAAGGCTACTGCAATCTCATCACCAGCAAAAGCATTGTTTTTCACAAGTGCAATGTCTAAGATTGAGTTAAGATCAACTTCACAAAACCATGATAACAGCAAAATTATGAAAATGGATTGCAGAGCAAGATTACATAATACATATGTCAAGTTCATGGCTACAAAATAAAACTTCCCAGATTTGAAAATCAGGCGTGAAGAGCTAGAGAAAGGTTACTAGATGCCAGTGGGGCTCCTTCACTGAGTTCGTTCACTTCTGCAAGCAAGAATGGAGTTTCAGCAATGCCGGTTATATTCTTGTCCCAATGGATCCATTTCCATTTATGTAAAACTTAAAGCCAAAAACATAATAAATTGAAAACAAAACACAAATGAGGATTAGCCAAAAAGTTCCAACCTAGCTTCTCTAAGGGCACTTGGTATAGCAGACTCAATTAAGCCTCCAGAAGCTGTGTGTTCTTTAGGGATTGGAACTGTAATCAGGATTCCAGAGCCAAGCTTAAGTTTCAAGTTAGTTTCTGTAATGAAGAAAGAAAGGAAAACATAATCACTCACAATTCTTCTCATTCTCATAGGGGTGGGGTTGGGGGTGGAATAAAGGTAAGATGAACACAGTCCTCTGGGTCTACACGACAATGTACCTATATTATTTGTCATAAATAGAACTGAAATATTCATTAGATTCGATGAAATTACATGTTGAATTGAAGCCTTGCAGATAAGCATTAGTGCAGTGTAAAATCAACATTCTACCAGTTGTTTTTAAGGTCACAGGCTTTTTCATGAATGAATCTTTTTTGGGTTTCTCTTGTATGGAACCCATGCTTCTCATCTTGTATGCAACCTATGTCCTAGATTCTGCTCCTCGAAGATTTTGATAAATTTAGCTCTATGTAGACTAAATTAGCCTGTAATATTGGTGGAGTGGACTCTGCTATTGTAGCTGGTAGGTGCAGAGAGCCTAACTGATATGGTCGATTTGATCCAGGTTCCCGATTCTAGGAGGAGAACCGAGACACCTCGCTCCACATAAACCAGTCAATGTACCTTTGTAAACACACTTTCTTTTTTCTTTTTCCTTTCCTTTTCTTTTCTCAGACAGAAAGTTGTCAAGTGATGCAATCCTAGAAAATGGGTATACATTGCAAAGAACCAAATAGATTTAGCCCTTTTCACATTTTGCAAATTGAAATCAGATGGAGCTTAAAAGAGAATGTGAGCCATGAGAAAGGGTGCACCTTGCAACCACTTCTCTCCGTGAAAAATGCAGGGAACTCATTGGTCTTGTAAGCGGCAACACAAATGCCCTGAGTTTCCTGTTTATTTAGGACTGATATGAACAGCTGAAGTTGAATTGCTTCTGATGATAAATGGGGTAAAAAAAAGATGATATCTACCAAATATTATAGGGTTCTGGGAATATCTAATTTGGATTTTACTCCAGCAGATATCACTGCTACTGGAGTCCTGCTAAAATTTGTAAGGTCGGAAGATATATCCATTGCTGCCAGGAAAACATGAGAAAAATTATATCAATTCTAGCAATCAAATACGGAAAGGTTCATGGGGTTTATTCCTCGTTTCAGACCAGAAAAAATTTCACTCATGATCTGGAATGGGTTAGTGGTGGATGTGTGTTCCTGACATCATATGATCACAAGCGATGAACAAATTAAAAGCTTTGGGTATTCCCACTAAATGATTCTGCTATCAATGGTTGGCTGACCGCATCACTGGGCAGAAACATGTGAAGTCAGGCAGAAACAGTAGGAGCACCATCCCTCCTGGTAGCCACCTAAAAGAAAAACAATAACAAGCATGTGAAGTCAGGTGCCACACTTCACGAGCAATCAAATATTACAGTGCTTGTTTAAGGATTACACATGTCAAACATATCAGGAGTGACAGAGTACATGCAAACTGGATTCCAAGTCATGAGACCTGCCTTTGAGGCGCTATTGAAATAATTTGCAGAAACTACTGAACTATCACGCACTGGCCATTGAGGCACATGCTTTACATTCTGGTGAATAAGATACTATCAGGAAAGGAGACTGGTGTCCAGTGTTATAGCCAAACGATCGGCAGAATGGCAATGGATGTCTTCTTAGTGTTCATTTGAGATGTGAAGAGTGCAGCTTGGAATTTAGTACATCCTTTTCCAACAATGATTTTGTCATAAAACTACATTCCTTGGTTTAAACAAACATGATACAGCAATGTTTTTATACGAGCTTAAGGATAATGCTACTATTGGCTTATAATACGCATCAACACTATCTTGTTGGCTTATTTCTCTGGTGTTTTTTCTTGACCATTGCCCTCTGGTATCCATTCTTTTTTCATCACACCAAAATGGATTTTTGAAAAAGGTCTGGCGCTTTAGTTTTCTCAAGCTGATCATGAAATAGATAACTTCAGAACTATTTCCTAATTGATCTTTTGGACCCAATTCTTTCAATCTTTCCATAACACGTTGAAAGTGGCTAATTCTTATGTTCTGTATGCCCTTGTTTACATAATTGCATCCAGCCTTTCTGATATTTCCTTCTCTTTCACGTGTCTCTTCTTTTTATTGAATTACCTTTTGGATTCACAGGAGATAAGCTTGTTGGAGAGGTTAGCATAATTGTAGCAGCCGAAGATTGCATTCAGACATTGGATATTGAGTTTACCAAGAGTCTACTCAGTTGAGATATGTTTGTATTGAAAATTGAATAACACATTATCTTTATTATAAAACTACTAGTGCGCCAGTGTGTTCTTATCGGAGTACCTATTGTAAAGGGAAGACTTGTTGAGAAATTGATAGTCCTACTCCCCTGATTTTCATGGAACTATAGAAAATTAGCTTGGCAAAAATTTCAGTTCAAATTATTGTGAGCATAAAAAAATTGGATCCAAAGAACTTGGCATAACATTTATTTAATTTTTTTAACCATTAAAGATAGGCATCTGCACAAATCTTGTCAGCATAAAAAATTGTATCAACCATGTTACATAGATTGATGAAAAGCTGATGAATGTTTTTTTACAACTGGGAAAATGTATAGTGTTTTTACAATGGTTATGGTCTTAGAAATAGGAATCCCTTATGGACACAGCAGAACTTCTAGCGATCTCTTCTTCCTTTCTCAAATTTGTTTGTCTTTCATTCTTTATGTGTGATGGATTTCGGTTTAAAAATATTTAATACAAGCCTGCCTTATATTTTTCTATCTAATTTAAGGTGTGTTGTAAGATCCCTATAGATTCCGGTTTAGATGGGAAATTGATCATACAAAAATTTCATTCTTAAAAAAACTTAATTCAAGAAAAGAAAATGAGTGGAAAACCTTTCCCAGAAATGCTTGGCTAAAAAATATTATTAAGACTTACTGTATATTTATCCATAAAAATGCCTAACCAAAGACGAGATTATCTACAGAATTGTAGTCTAGAGGAGTAAAATTAAACAATAAACTTGAAAAGGAGATGTTTTCACCGATTCTGGAGATGTATTCTAAGTTGCTTGTCCCTTCTTTCCATCTAATTCATCATGATTGGTGCCATCTACTATTTTCTTCCAGTACCAATGGTTTTGAAAGAGAAGGTATACCTCTTCCATTGGGACTTGCTTTGTTTCTGGAAGGAGAAAGAAGATGAAGCTGCCCATGAAGGCAACCATGGCAACAAATAACAAGAGAATCTTATAACGAAGATGGCAGAGAGACAAGATAAAGCTTTGTGCTATCAATGCTGTGAAGATCAGGCTGACACAGGCCACACTACTTTGTCCAGCTGACCTTGTCTGCAATGGAAAGAACTCGCTTGGAACTAACCACCCTAGAGGTCCCCAAGACCTTCCATAAGCAAAGCAAAACAAGCAAATGAAAACGACTAGGAACACGCTGATTGCTTTTGAGAGAGTTTCTCCTTGTCCGAACTTCAGGGCCAGAGTTACTGCCAAAGCCACCTGAAGATTAAACAATTGAGTTAGCATTCAAGCCCTAGAGATATGCTAAAGATATAAATGAGCCTGACTTACCATGTAGCTGAACATTTCAATACTAGCTTCAATAAAAAAAGTTCTTCTGCCAAATTTATCGACCAATCCCATTGACGTGAGCGCGCCAACAACAAGTGCCCCACTAGTAATGATAGATGAATTAAGGGATGTTCCTGCCCCAAAACCCAAGCTTTGGAAGAAGACAGGAGCATAGTAGAGTATAGAATTCATTCGAGTGAGCTGTAGAAACATTGGGATTCCCAGGGCCCCAATTATCAATCGGGGGCCATTCCTCCGTCTTAAGAGATTCCTGAAAGGGTTCTTTATGGCTTTTGCTTCGTTACTTGCATCAATAAGATCAGCAAACTCAGCATCAACGTTCGTTGTACCTCTTAACTTCCTCCAGATATTTTTCTTCCTTCTTCTAACTTTCCTTGTTCTACAAGGCTACTGAGGGTCTCAGGAAAGAGAATAGCACATACACTCATTAAAACTGCAGAGATTGCAGATGAACCAAGAGATAACCTCCAACCCCATGGATGGGTTTTTTCAGTTCCGTAATTTACAAGATTTGCTACTAGGATCCCTAAGCAGGTTGTTAGTTGAAACAGCTGGTTATATTGCCCACGGGTTTTTGCCGTAGACATTTCTGACAGATACAAGGGAACTGCCTGTACAATTAGGAAAAAAATGCTGTAAACAAATTAAGAGGTGTGGCTTAAAATACTTTTGGCTTAGGGATCATTGAGCATACCTGGTTGCTGAATCCAATGCCTACACCTAGAAGTAACCGTCCTATGATCAGCATTGCAATATTCATTGCACATGCATTAATAACAGCTCCAAAAAGGGATCCTCCCGTTGCTGCAATAAGGGAAGAAAGGATGAAATAACCAGTAGTTTTAATACTCGAAGAGAAGAGCCCTCTCTTTAGGGCTGATCGATCTGCAAAAGCCCCTCCCTGCCACCTCTTTCTCTCTATTGCTCTGTCTCCCCCTCTCTTCAAGTGTTTGCTATCAACACATACAGTATATTGCATGAACCGGCAGGATTGTGTATATATATATAAATATTAGAAAATCAAGAAGGATGTCTGTTATCAGTTAACTGAATGTCATACACTGCGGGTTGTATAGTCAATATTCTACCTATATTCGAACTCAAATATAATTAATAAGATTTCTTTTTGTTTAATTAAAAAAAAAAATTCTTTTGATTTTTACGTGTATAAAACAAGGACAAAAACTTCCATTAACCATTGAGTGTTGTCAACTTTTTTTATTTATTTATTTTTCATTGATATAAACACCCAATGGTGTAATTAATTAAATACATCAATGAGGAAATTTTAGACGACTATGGAACAGATATGATAAAATCATTCATAGATTATAGCAAAACATTAAAGATGAGATGAGTGAGAGTGAGTTGGAATAAGATCTGGTCACCAAAAGACGAGCTTTAAACCAATTGACTGAATCTTCCAGACTTGATGAACAGATTTTCCTTTTTAGATAAGGGATTCCTAATTGAAGAACAAATAGCTGTAAATGGGCTCAACTAGGAGGAAAATGTTAGTGCTATGCGAAATGTGCGAGGACAATAACAGCTAGTTAAGCCTTGATCTCATACGAATGGCAGCAAGAAATAATTAACTCCTCAGAAAGCAGGGGGTCAAGCCAGGGCATAAAGGCTCGCCGTTCCTTGCCTCGGGTGAATTAAAACTAGAGTGCTGAAAGAGAAAGTATTTCTGATATCAGACAAGTAAACAAGAACCTACAGTATTATAAATAGTCATTCAAGAATCTAATAAGGAGTTGACACGCCAAAATCCGGTGGAGTCCTGACGAGAAAACAAATAGCTGGTGGCTTCATAATTAGATTAATTTCCGTAAAGCCTAAACCGAAGAAATTGCATAACAATTGGTTTATGTTTTGTTAGGATATTCATCTTTACCACCAGTACTCTTCATGCTCCTGCAACTGATCATTCGATTACGTTGGAATTAATTGTGAAATCTAGAATAAAAAAAATGTGAGCTTTTTTAATTTTCTTTTTTATGATTTGAAATTATTCTAGTTTTGCCTACTAGAAAATTATCCTGCAGATAATGTCATTTTTTATTACATTAAGTTATTTTTTATTGCAAATGTTAGAATTTATTCAATTGTTGGGTACGGTTTCTACCTTAGAAAAGGATGGTGCTAATTATGTAATAATATTTATTTTATTATGTATAAGTTATTTATTTATTTGGTTTATGCAGCTGGCGGGGTATTTGATTAGCATGTGTATTAAAATTTCAGTTTTTGATAATTTTTTGGAATTTATCTTTTTTAGAATTTTTAATTTTAATGTTGACATGTGATGAACCGGTATTTATTAACATTTTAAATAAAAATAATATATTTATTGAAAAAATATTTTTGGTTAGCAAGTCCATTATCCATTATGGTTTTTGAAAACATAATTTAAAATTTAAAATTTAATATGATAATAATATATTTCTTGAAAAAATATTTTTGGTTAGCTCATGCGGGCTTTGATATAAGAAATTATTTTTGGTTAGCCTAAGTTTATTGTAAGCTTTGAAAAAGCTCTAATCATGATTGTAGCCCAAACTAAATGAGTTATGAGTTTAAAAGTGTTGTCTAAAGCCTGATGTTGGATCCGCTCCTAACACTTTTAGGCTCGAGAAAGTATCAGGTGTGTGTCCAACACCTCGTGGGTTTAGACAACATACTCTATGTCAATGTGTTTCATGTGTGCCCAACAACTTGTGAACTATAATGTTATGGTACAACTTAAGGGTTGAATTTATACATTATAAAATGTGGGTGCTAGCATTGTATTTAAGCTAAAGAGCACATTTAAATATTATTAGGTTCATTGTACATCTTAGTTCTTGGTAGGCCAAACTCTTTGGTCTAAGCCCAACCACTTTTGACCTTCATTAATATTTATATCATAGATATTTAATAATAAATAATATTTATCTTTTATTAATGTAATCAAAGTTAAATGACTCTCCAACTCCTTTATTTAAACAAAGAACAAAATTCATGTGTTATAAATACCATTTGAATTATCGAAGAAAAACGTTCACAAAAATTTATATTCTTAATAGTTATAAACCATTTTCATATAATTTTAAACCTACAAATAAAATTAAAAAACCTTTAGTCTTATAATTTAATATTATCTTTTATATTTATTATACTTTTTCTCAATAAAAATATTGATTTCAGCATTTAAAGGGTCTTTAAATCTACCAATATAGGATTGTTTTACAGGTATGCTAAGCATCATATCAAGCTATCAGTAACAATCACTAAAAAACAATATTTTTATCCATTTTGAATTTTGAAACATCATCAGCGTGTAAGATTCATGAAACCTTTTTTATTTTGATAATATAAAAGTTAGATAAATTAGTATTTTGATTAAAAGTAAAATGAGTTGAATAAGTATTCCTTTCAAAAGAAATCTTTTGATTTCAACATAAGTATTCTATTATACAAATTGATTGTTATCAAGAGTATATAATTAGAAAAATTAGGTGTTCAATATTTTTTAATATGTCAGTATTTTATTTTAATATCTTAAATTTATTTTATATAAGTTAGGTATCATTAATTATTTTTAAATACAAACTCTTAGCATTTAAATATATTAGAATTTAAAAAATATGTAAAAAAATGGTGACAATGCACTAGTAATAGGCTAATTTAACATCTAAAATAATGTAAATGTTAGTTTTTCCAGGAGTTCTTTTAGCTAAGTGATGGACCTAAATTTAACATGCTCAAAATTATTAACAGCTTAGAATAATTGGTTTAAATGCTATTTGAATCTAATTAATCTAATACATATTATTTTAAGTAAAATTCAACTTAAAATATTAATAGGATGAAGTGACTCTTTGACTCCTTCTTTTTATAAAAGGCACAGACTTTAAATATCTTATGAATCCTTTAAGTTCTAGTTTCATAATCTTTTTATTTTCAATCTTTTTAAAATATATATTTTTAAAGTTTATCTTTCTAAGATATCATTATATTTTTTATTTAAAAAGATGCTTATCTAAATGTCTGAGAGTCCCTACATCTATTAAAAAAGACTTTTTACAAGTATTAACTACCAACCATTTTGATCTACCAAGGACAAGCTCCTAGTCAATTTGGTTAATAGATAATAAATTAAATTATTAAAATAAAAAATTAATTGATTATCTAACATATAAGCTTTGCTCGTATGCTACTTTAATTTTTTAAGAGATCACTACAATGTGTTCATAATTTAATGTATTAATAATGTATTTATTATAAAAAAATTGTAATTTAAGTTCAAGTTATGGACTTCCTCTCTCACATTAGACACTGTATAAAGAGACATATCCTGATATACTTGATTATACATGTAACTTAGTGGATCCATCACCTTTAAATGATTACCCCATGCCTTCCTCCTAGGTAGCTATCATAGCTTGAGCAGGATGGGAACAACATGGGTCAGGTTTGACTAGGTAGATACTCAACCTATAAAAAAAGAATCTTTCCTCACAAATATATTCAATTATATTTTGAAAGAAAATTATTATTAACTATAAATCTAAAATACACATTGAATACATTGTGCAAAATATATTGTGAATCCCTTCACCTGATATTGTTGATAGTCTATTCACACAATCTTTTTTTTTGTAGTTTGGCCTTTATTGAACTAAATTGCAGGCCAATTTATTAGGGAAAAGTGGTATTAAAAGATGAGGAATCAAATTGAGAAACACGGAGGAAATGGGTAGCTTCAATAAAGTTTGGGAAAAATATTTATTATAGCTCTTATACTTTCTAAATTATAAATATTGGATCCCTTTAGTTTCTAAAATTTAAAGGCAAAATTAATTTTGATCTCAAACTTTATTTGTGTTATTTTTTCATTCCTGGTTTGAGATAGGTAAGAGAAAGATGCTACAATTCAACACTAGAGAGAGAAAGTTTTCATTGTATCAAATTTGGTCGCAAAAACATTTGATATTAATGTCAAATTATTTTATTTGATGAGGTGAGTTCACAATAGGTGTTTTTTTAACCTTGAAATTGCCTAAAACACACATATGAACTTTGTAAGATTTTTGGTTTCGATGGTTGATTGCAAGTTTCAAGATGGTTTTTTGGTTTTGTTTTAAGGCATGAATAGATTTATCAAGTTGTTTAAAATATTTTCTAGGTGTCTTAGATAGGTAATAAATTGAAAAATCAGTTTTTAGATTGAAGAAGCATATGCCCTAATTTTACGGACATTGTGGTGGTCGAAAATTAGGTAATATCAAATGACATGTTGTCTAACTAATTTTTTTTTAAATATGAGGGGCAACATGTTCTCCACATATCAATAATAAAAAAAATAAGGGCTAAGAAAATGGGCCTCCTATTGTAAGCATCGGCCCTTATTAGATGAGTCGTGCGTGTTATTTTAGCTTGTCATATCCTGTAGTGTTTGATATTTTTTTTAACTAATTAATGTTTTTTATATATATTTTTTAAAAATAATTTTAAAATTTATATTTAAATTAATACTCATCTCTTTTAATTTTTTTTAATGTAGCCTATTTTAAACAATGGTTATTTTTAATCATTTTATATGCATTTAATTTCCTGAGGGATTGTTCTAATTCATTTATTTTTTGGGTTGTCATACCCTGCAATGCCTGACACTTTTTATTTTTTAATTAATTAATTTCTTTTTATATGTGTTTTTAAAAATAATTTTAATTTATTTATTTTCTTATGTTTCTTATAAATAAAATTTATTCTAAAAAAATAAATTTTATTTTTAGATAATATTTTTAATATGTGTAACCTTGCATAATATTTTTTGGTCTTTTATTTTATTTAATCAATTGCTTGTGTCTCTGTTTTTATTATTATCTAGTTATACAGAAAAATAATTTTTTTGTGAATAAAGTTGTTAAACCCAATCATTTCAAATATTCAAGTTGCGAAGTTGAATATTTTGATTTATAACCGACTCTTATTTTTTTTAATTTTCATCTCTATTTATTGTTAAAAACTTTTTATTTATTTATTAACACACATAATTTTTAATCTATTTTATTAGATAGATATGTATTATTTTCTACTTTCACTTTTGATTTTTTATATAAAAAAACATTGAAAAAGCTTTAATATTTATTATTTTATTAAAAAAATCAAATCAAGAAGGAATATGAGTCAAATAGTTAGTAGTATAAATTAACACAAAAGGTGTTTTTTCTATGCACCACCGTATAGAATTTTATTTATTTTAGTAGTGTTTTTTTCTTTGACTTTGTTTTTTCTTTTCTTTTCTAAGGCCTCACTAGTTTACTCGAAAGTAGTTTTTTTGGAAAGTGATTTTCTTAAAAAGTAAATTCCTAGATAGTAAATTATTTTACAATATTTGATAGTGTCCTGGAAAATAAGTTGGAAAACACTTTCAAGTGTTTGGTTAAGTTATGAAAAATAAGTTGAAAAATAAAATAAGTTATTAATGTTTTATTTTTTAAATTTTATTAAAATAATGAGAAAAGGATCTTATAAATTAAAACGTTGAATGAGAATGAAATTAAAAAAAATCTAATTTCATAAATTATCTCAAATAAAATAAATAATAATCAAATTAATGGAGATCAAATCTAACAAATAAAAAAAATAAAAGATGATGAAATTAAAATAATAATAATAATAATTTCATAAATTATTTCAAATAAAATAAGTAACAATTAAAAAAGAATGAGGACCAAATTTGATAGATAAAAAATTTCAATTAAAAATAATAATAAAAGAAAAGTAAATAACAGTCGTAAAAATGAGGACTAAAGTTAATATAAAAATCAAATTAAATCAAATTTTAAGGGATAAAATTAAAGAAAAAAGATTAATATATATATATATATATATATATCAATCAAAAGTTTAAGGACCAAATTTGATATAATCAATAAATAATATGATATTTCTAAATTTTTCACAAGTTCTGAAAAATGTTTTCGGCCCAAATAATAGGAAAACTCTTTTCTGAAAATCAATTCGAATTTATCTTTAACTAGAAAATATTTTTCGTTTACCAACTTTTTTAATAATAAATAAACATGAAAAAGTTTGAAAAATCGTTTCTAAAAAACCACTTTTCGAGTAAACAAACACCCTCTAAATCTGTATTTATATTTCTAATTTTATACATTAACATTTAGTTTATTGGTGATTGGATTTCATAATCTATTATGGTTTGTTTTATAAATGGTTAGCTCATTCTCATAACTTATACCACGAGTTTGTCGCATTAACTTGATTGACTCGAGTTTTTTTTTGTATTTTTTTAATTGACTTTTTTTTCTTTAAAACCTTCAACATTGAGTTGATTAAGATTTAAGTTTCATGATTTATTTTGGTTTATTTCTATGAGGTTATTTCAGTATTATGACTCATGTTGCGGATTTGATGAGTTGACTCTATTTGTTTTATTTTTTTTAATTGGTATTTTTAATTTAATCATTCAACATGAAGTTGGTTATGAATTATGCTTCATATTTTATTTTAATTTGTTTTTTATAATGTTATCATGGTTTTATGACTCGGATCGTTTGATTGTGTTATGTTTTTAGATTGAATTTGTTTAATTATTTTAATATTTAATAATGAGTTTATTAAAAATTGAGTTTTATAATTTATTTATAATTTGCTTTCAATAAAGTTGTTACGATCTCATGACCTTGGTTGTGAGATTAGAAAGTTAACCTGAGTTGACTCAAAAATTATTTTTGTTTATTTTTCATGAAGTTATTTGATCTCATGACTCGGGTCATAAATTTAATAGGTTAAATTATATTTTTTTTATTTTTTTTTCAATTTTATTTTTTAACATTGAGTTTTATGAAAATTAAGTTTCATAATTTATTTTGATTTATTTTATATAGAGTTATCATGTTTTTACAATCTAGGTTAGGAATTTCACAGATTAAACCGAATTGATCCAGATCAATTCAACATATTATAGTTTTAATATTTTTAAAAATTATCTTGAATGTTTATAAATTAAACAATATTTTTACTAATAGTTAAGTTATTAAATTAATTATATCTCATAGAATGAACCTTCACGTAGTTATAATTTTTTTATACTAGAAAAATGTCAACAATAACTTGATATTTTTTTTTATATATTAAAAATAATAATTCATTTGACCCGTAATGCAAGCATGACGATGATATATATATAATACAAAGACTAATAAGTCGTCTTTACAAGAGGAGGGTTCGATGTATTAAATTAGCTTATTTGCCCCTTACCCGCTCCTGTTTCTTTTCAGAAAAAGTCACTCCTACACACAGCTTGTTGTCGAATACAGTTAGTTACTCCATTTTTCGAACTTTGCTGTTGATTTTTCAGCGTTCACGTTTTCCCTGGCCCCTTTTAGGAGTAATTAAGTGTTATTAAATACTAAAAATCGATGTGGTTTGCAGACTGTTTCCTCGGTATTGCTTGCAAGATGAACTGTGGATCCCTTTTCTACTCATCTTCAATCAACTAAAACAATTGGGTCCGAAAGCAACGCGAACTATGACATGCCACCAATTGTAAGCAGGATTCGTGTTTTACAAATTAAAAAAAAAATCAACTTTTTTTTATTTAACTCTGGAGGTTGTTTATGTGATTATAATATTGATGATGATGATAATTGTGGTGATTTAAAATATTTTTATTTAAAAATTTATTTTTAAAATTAATATATGAAAACATAAAAAAATTAAACAGTTACAAACATAAACATTGTGTAGAGATTAAAAGGGATGGTATATTTTTGGGTTTAAAAATATTTTAAAAAAATAATTTTTTATTTTAAATTAGGTTTTTTAATAATTTTAGATGTGAATATCAAATATAAATTTTAAAAATAAAAAATATTATTATTTTAATTTATTTTTAAATAGAAACACTTTAAAATAAACTACTATCTGTGCTGTCTATTCTAATATCCCACACAAATCTAGCCACCTTGTCTTGTTTCTTTCTCTTTTTTTTTTTTCTTTTCATTTGGTGATTAAAATTAATTAGGTCATCTGAGCTAGGTCATTGATAAACAGGACCCCAAAGGAAATGCCGTGTGTTGACTTTGTCAACTGAAAGAATAGCGAATCGGAATCAGAGATTCCTTGAGCACTTGCACAGAAATCTCCTCACGCAGGGGCGGAACTTGAAAATAAGAGGTTAAGATTTTAATTGTTTTAGTATTTAAGCTAAAACTATAAATATTATTAAAGAAGGGGCTGGAAAAAAAAATTACTTGTCTCCGAGCCTGTCCTCAAGCATACTCTCTCGCCCATGCACTCCTATATAAATAGCAAGAACTGCCACCCAGATTTCCATCTTCAAACAGCTAGAGCATTAGTTTACTCCCTCTGTTTCTTCAAAACCTCCCCAAAAGACCAAAACCATCACTTTTGGTGTCTCCTGGACTGTAAACAGCTCCTCATTCCCTAAATATCACCATCTTTCCAACAACCAAGACCATGAAGGTATGAATTTGTGATCAGAACACAAGTATATTACTAGCTTGTTCGTAAAAATATTTTGTATGTTACTTTCTTGTTAATGATTAATTATGCTAAATCATTGCAGCAAAAGATAGTGATCAAGGTGACGGGGAATGGACCGAAGTCACGCACCAAAGCCTTGCGGATTGCAGTTGGGCTTTCAGGTGAACAAAACCTCCCATGCACACAAGTTTTAGAATAGGGATACCCAATAGAAACCATGCATTTGGGGAAAAATTCAGATGATCAATTTTTTGACGGGTTTATATATCTTTTTGTGATTCTGTAGGTGTTGAATCTGCTGGTATAGGAGGGCAAGATAAGAGCCAGATAGAGGTGGTGGGCGATGGAGTTGATGCAGTACAACTTACCAATTTGCTGAGAAAGAAAGTAGGCTACGCAGAGTTAGCAAGTGTAACAGCTGTGGGAAAGGAGGAAGATGAGGAGAAAGAAGAACCAGCAGTGCAGCCGGTTGTTTGGCCAGTGTATGGTGGAGGCATGCCTCAGACCTATATCTATCCGATTCACCCCCATCAGGACCCTTCTTGCTCCATCATGTAATTACCAAACAGGCAAGCCAGAAGCACGGAGAGAGAGATTGAAGCCGGGTCAGTTTATTTATCTTGCAGAACATGTTGGGCCGCTGCCGTTCCATGTCTGAAAGGGGGGAGATAGTAAGGGAAATTGAGATTACATATATAAGTACCATGTGTAAACAAGCTTCTTTGCTTGTCTCCACTTCTCATTCCACAGGAGGAACAAATCTTGATACTGGGTGAACAAAAAACATGGTGATATTAGTTAAAGTATTTGTTGGGTTTTTGTTTTGTGAATTTTTTAAAAATCTATATTTTTAGTTTTCATCATTTCATAAATAAAGTAATATTGAATATCTATGTGTTTTATTCTTGAATGAAACATTGGATTCCCTGTAATATTCAAGGCACTTTAACTATCATAATACAAAAAAAAAAAAAACTTATCTTGTTTGTATCCATACTTTTTCATATGTTTATTCATCAATATTGCTTTTTTACAAACTTATGTACCTGCTATATGCCCAGCTTCTATTGTGGATAATACTATAATAGTATGAAGTTTAGAGACCTATCTCACAACTTCTCTTACAATTATGAACACATAGTTTGTAGTGAATTTTCTTTTCTTAAGGTTATTAGTAAAATTTGAATCAACATAACCTCTGATAGAAAATGTTGATTTTTCAAAACATAATGCGGCATCTAAGGTACTCTTGATGTATCTCAAGATCCTCTTAACAGTATTTCAATGCTCTCTATCAAGATTTGTCATGTATCTACTAGCTGCTCCTACTACTTGTGCAATGTCTGGTCATGTACATATCATATCAAACATTAAACTTTTCATTGCTAATGCATATGGTACTCAAGACATCTTCATCCTCTCTGCTTCATTGCTAGGAGACATACATGAGGATAATTTGAAATTAATAGAAAGTGGGGTGAAAATTGGCTTATAATCTTGCATGTTGAAATGTCACAAGATTTTCTTTAAATAATTCTTTTAAAAAAGCCAAATCTTCCTCCTAGCAATCAAACTAGATTGAAGTCAATCTGTCTTAGTGAATTTACATTCCTAGAATCTTGTTTAGTAGTCCCAAGTCCTTCATATCAAACTCTCTGACCAACTGCGCCTTCAATTCTTAGACTTGATCTTTGTTGAGGCCTATTACCAACATGTTATCCACGTACAACAATAGAATGATGAAATCATCATCTTCTTTTAACCTTTTGTAGTGCGTATAATGGTCTGAACTAAGTCTGTTGTATCCAAGACTAATTATGAAGGAATTAAATCTCTTATACCAACACCTCGACGCTTGTTTGAGACCGTATAAAGATTTGTTCAACCTTAAACCAAGTTCTCCTTACTTGTTAAAGCAAAACCCTCTGGTTGGAGCATATAAATTTCCTCTTCAAGTTCCTTATGAAGAAATGCAGTTTTCACATCTAACTGCTCTAAGTAAAGATCAAATATAGCACACATCGCCAAGACTACTTTGATTGTAGTAAGTCGTACCACCAGGAAAAATATCTCATTAAAGTTTATTTCTTCTTTCTGAGCATATCCTTTCATCACTAATCTTACAAGATATCGCTCTACTTGATCATTATCATCATGCTTTATCTTGTAAAACCATTTATTGCCAATGATTTTTTTTCTTGTGGTAATGGAACAAGATTTCAAATATTATTCTTGTGTAGAGCTTTAATCTCCTCTTGCATTATTGTCATCTACCTAGATACATCTGTACTTTTGATAACCTCATGGAAAGTTGATGGCTCTCCATCCTCTATTAGAAAACAGTATGTAATGTTGTTCCCAGTAACATATTCTGAGTGCTAAGCCGGTGATCTTCTTTCACGAGGTGACCATCAAATTTTAAAACTTTCATATTATATTTGTTCTTGTTTTTCATGTTCTAGTGCAATTTCAAAAGAAGTATGATTCCGAGTATTTTTTATCTAGACTATTGTAATCTTATTTAAAATGCTATTATGTTCTTCTAGTTGCATTTTATCTTTTGCAAATATGGCATCTCTACTGATGACTACCTTATAGGTAGTGGGATCCCACAAGCAAATACCCCTTCACTCTATTAACATATTCCAATAATACATATTTTCTGGATTTTGAATCCAGCTTGCTGACTTTTTGAGTATTGTATATCATATACACAGGACTTCCAAATATATGCAATCAAGAATAATCAGCTGGCTTTCCAATCCACATCTCCATCGGTGTCTTTAGCTTCATTGCAGTTGATAAAGATCAATTTATCACATAATAGGCGGTATTAACTGTTTTTGCCCATAATGACTTTCCTAGACAGCCTTCAAGATTGTTCTTGTTCTTTTTAATAGAGTTTTGTTCATCCATTCTGCCATTTTATTTTGCTGTAGAGTGTATGTCATTATGCACTGTCTTTCAATACCTTCATGTTGATAGAAATTATCAAATTCATCACTGGTATATTCTCTTCTATTATCGGTTCTCAAACACTTGATTTTCTTTTCGTATTCAAGTTCTATCCGCTTTTTGAAGGCTTTAAGGACTGCAAACATATCTGACCTCCTTCTAATTGGATATACTCAATATCTTTCAAAGAAGTTATTTATGAATAATACAAAGTATCTTATTCCTTCTAAGAATATAATTGTTGCTTGTCAAATATTAGAGTGAACATATATAATAAAATCATTGATTATAGCAAAACATTAAAGATGAGAAGAGTGATAGTGAGTTGGGATAAGATCTGGTCACTAAAATACGAACTTTAAACCATTTCACCGAATCTTCCCGACTTGATGAACAAATTTTCCTTTGTAGACGAGGGATTCATAATTGAAGAACAAATAGCGGTAAAAGGGCTCAAATAGGAGGAAAACATTAGTGCTGTGCGAAATTTACGAGGACAATAACAACGAGTTAAGCCTTGATCTCATACGAATGGCAGCAAGAAATAATTCAGCCCTCGGAAAGCGGAACCCCAAGCCAGGGCATAAAGGCTCGCCGTTCCTTGCCTCGGGTGAATTAAAACTAGAGTGCTGAAAGAGAAAGGATTTCTGATATCAGACAAGTAAACAAGAACCTACAGTATTATAAATAATCATTCAAGAATCTAATAAGGAGTTGAGATGCCAAAATCCGGTGGAGTCCTGACAAGAAAACAAATAGCTAGTGGCTTCATAATTAGATTAATTAATTTCCAAAAAGCGTAAACAGAAGAAATTGCATAACAGTTGGTTTGTGTTTTGTTAGGATAATTATTTTTACCACCAGTGCTCTTCATGCTTATGCAACTGATCATTCGATTACATTGGTATTAATTTTGAAATCTAGAATAACGAAAATATGAGCTTTTTTTTAATGTGTTTTCTATGATTTGAAATTATTCTAGTTTTGCCTCCTAGAAAATTATCCTGCAGATAATGTCATTTTTTATTACATTAAGTTATTTTTTATTACAAATGTTAGAATTTATTTAATAGTTGGGTACGATTTCTACCTTAGAAAGGGATGATACTAATTATTTAATAATTTTTATTTTATTATGTATAAGTTATTTATTTATTGTGTGTTAACCCGCATGCAGATAGCGGGGTACTAATTTTTTAGTTTTTGATATTCTTTAAAAATTTATTTTTTTAGTGTTTTAAATTTTGATATTGACACATCATAAATAGGTATTTATTAATATTTTACGTTTTGAAAAATATTTTTGGTTAGCCGGTTCATTATATGCTTTGGAAACATGATTTAATATTTAAAATAATAATAATATATTTCTTAAAAAAATACTTTTAGTTAGCCCAAGTTCGTTATGGTATTTGAAAACATCATTAAATATTTAAAATATAATAATATATTTTTTAGAAAAATATTTTTAGTTAACACATGTTTATTATAGGCTTTAAAAACATAATTTTAGCCAAAATCATAATTATAACTCAAACTAGATATCTTATAGAGTCGTCTACACCCAATATCTTTTGGGCTTCAATAGATGTTGAGTGAGTGTCTAACATCTCGTGGGCTCGCTCAACATAGACTAAGCATAAATGCTAGATGTGTGCCCAACAACTCATGAGATATAGCGCTATGGTCGAGCCTAAGGATTGGGTGTATACTTGATACAATATAAGTCCTGGCCTCGTGTTTAAGTTAAAGAACATATCTAAATATTTTTTGGCTCAATACATGTGTTAGTTCTTATTGGGCCAAATTCTTTGGCCTAAGCCCAACCACTTTTTACCTTCATTAATATTTATGTTGTCGCTCGTCGTCGCGCGACATCGAGTTGGTAACTTTTTGTTATGCTTGATTTGATTCGTTGGGAGTCGCCACCTAGTATTTAATTAAGAGCTACTAGGAAACTTGAGTGTACTGATATAGTTAGAGATTCATGGGTAAGAGACTGATTATGGTTAGAAAAGGTATTAGCACCCTTAACACACCTTACTTGAATAAGCTACTTCGTTGCTTTAATGTGTTAAAAAAGTTTTAAATTTTTTTTTCATTAGATATTAAAATAAATTCATAATTGACCGTGAGCAAATTAAAATATTAAATCCTTCTTCATTCTTTACAATTTTATCACAAAAAAACCATAAAAACATTCAAACACGCACGTACACTTTAACTATATATATTTTTTTCTTTTTTTCATTTTCTTTTCTTTTCTTTTACATCCATGATACAAAAAATAATTTCAAAATAACTAAACAAAAATTATATTAAAATTACAATAATAGCCCCAAAACAATCTGGAATTTACAAGGAACACCTTTTACACCACCAAAATAGTATTAGGTAGACTTTCGGAGCTGTAAGACAGGGAACACTTTTTTTTTATTAACGCACATAGTTCTTAATTTTTTTATTAGATGTATACATATTATTTTTTATTTTCACTTTTGATTTTTTATATAAAAAACACATTGAAAAAGCTTTCATATTCATTATTTCATAAAAAAAATTCAAATCACGAAGGAACATAGGTTAAATAGTTACTAATATAAACTAAAGAAGAATGTGTTTTTACTATACACTCCTCCACAAAATATTATTCATTTCAATATTGTTTTTGTTTTCTTTGACTTTGCCTTTTCTTTTCTTTTCTAAATCTATATTTATTTCTTTAATTTTATACTTTAATTTTTAGATTATTATGATTGTATTCATAATCTATTATGATTTGCTTTATAAGTCGTTAGCTCGATCTTATAATATGTATGATGTGTTAGTCGTGCTAACTCGGTTGACTCGAGTGTTTTTGCTTTTTTTAATTGACATGTTTTTTTAAAAAAAACCTTCAACATTGAGTTAATTAGGAATCAAGCTTCTTTATTTTTATTTTTCTTGCTTTCTATAAATTTATTTCCGTACCATGACTCATGTTACAGGTTTGACAGGTTGGCCTAGTTAACTCAAGTTTTTTTCCTACTTTTTTAATTGGTTTTTTTTTAATTTAATCATTCAACATAAAGTTGATTATGAATTAGGTTTCATGATTTATTTTGATTTGTTTTTTATGAGGTTATCCTGATTTTATAACTTAGATCGTTTTATTGTATCCTATCTTTAGATTAATTTTTTTATCCTAACATTTAACAATGAGTTTATTGAAAACTAAGTTTTATAATTTATTTTTTATTTGCTTTCAACGAGATTGTCACTGTCTCATGACCTTGGTCGTGAGTTTAGTAGGTTAATCGGGTTGACTCAAGCTTTTTTTTTGTTTACTTTCCATGAGGTTGTCATAATTTCATGGCTCAGGTTATAGATTTGATAAATTAACTCAAATTAAATTTTTTTATTTTATTATTTAATATTGAACTTAGTGGAAATTGAACTTCATAATTTGTTTTGATTTATTTTATATAAGGTTATCAGGGTTTCACAATCTAATTGCAGATTTGATAAATTAACCCGGGTTCATCCAAATAAATTTAATATATTATTGTTTCAATATTATTATTTTTTAAAAAAAATTGTCTTGAATGCTTGTGAATCAAACAATATTTTTACAGGTTATTTGAGTTATCTTTTAACTTGTCAAATTAATTATATCATATTGGATGAATCTTCACATATAACTTTAACTTTTTTACTCTTAAAAAATATTAAATTAAGCCGGGTTAATCTAAATTTATTTAATATATTATTATTTTAATATTTGTTTTTAAATTCCTAAATATTTATAAAATAAACAATATTTTTATAATTTTTATAAGTTGTTTGAATTATTTTTAAACTCATGTAATTAATTATATCAAAGAACCTTTTCATACTGTTTTAAATTTTTTACTCTAGAAAAAAGTCAACAATACCTTGATATTTTTTTTATATGTTAAAAAAATTCATTTGACCTGTAATGTATCGCGTTACGATGATATAATAAAAAGACTAATAAGTCGTCCGCACCAGAGGAGGGGTTCGATATATTAAGTTAGCTTGTTTGTCCCTTACCCACTCCTGTTTCTTTCCAGAGAAAGTCACTCGTACACACAGCTTTTTATCAAATACAGTACGTCCTCTATTCTTTTTCACATGTTTTTTTTTTATTTTTATCACGCACACCAGGAAAGAAAAATGTTGATGATGATAGCCACCTTATCGATGAACCTCTGCTCTCCTGTTGCTGCACTTCATTTTCGAACTCTGCTGTTGATTTTTCAGCGTTCACATTTTCCCTGGCCCCTTTTAGGAGTGATTGGAGAGTTCTTAAAGACTAAAAATCGATTTAGTCTGCAGACTCTTTCCTCGGTATTGCTTGCTGTGGATCCCTGTTTTCCTTATCTTTAATCAACTCAAATAAATAGACCCGAAAGCAACGCGGGCTAGGACATGCCCCAGCTTGATTTTGAAAATATTTCCTGCCGAGACCTTGTGTAGAGATTAGAATTGATTTTTTTATTTTGAATTAAGTTTTTTAATAATTCTAGTTGTTAGTATAAAAATAATATTATTTTAATTTATTTTTAAATAAAAACACTTTAAAAAACTAACGTGTCTTGTTTCTTATTTTTTTCATTTGGTGATTAAAACTATTGAGGTCTTCTAGCTAAGTCATTGATAACTGATAAGCAGGACCCCAAAGGAAATGCCGCGTGTTTACTTTGTCAACTGAAAGAAGAGCGAATCGGAATCAGAGATTCCTTGAGAATTTGCACAGAAATCTCCTCACGCGTACTCTAACCCATGCACTCCTATATAAACTGCCTCCCAGATTTCCATCTTCAAACAGCTAGAGCACTAATTTACTCCCTCTTTTGTTTCTTCAAAAACCCCCAAAGGACCAAAACCTTCACTTTTGGTGTCTCCTGGACTGTAAACAGCTCCTCATTCCCTACGTATCACCATCTTTCCAACAACCAAGACCATGAAGGTATGAATTTGTGATCAGAACACAAGTATATAATTACTAGCTTGTTCGTAAAGATATTATGTGTGTTACTTTCTTGTTATTGATTAATTATGCTAAATTATGGCAGCAAAAGATAGTAATCAAGGTGACGGGGAATGGACAGAAGTCCCGCTCCAAAGCCTTGCAGATTGCAGTTGGGCTTTCAGGTGAACAAAACCTTCCATGCACACAAGTTTTAGAATCGGAATACCTAATAGAAACCATGCATTTGTGGCAAATTCAGATGATCAATTTGTTGACGGGTTTATATATCCTTTTGTGATTCTGCTGTAGGTGTTGAATCCGCTGGTTTAGGAGGGGAAGATAAGAGCCAGGTAGAGGTGGTAGGCGATGGAGTTGATGCAGTACAACTTACAAATTTGCTGAGAAAGAAAGTAGGCTACGCAGAGTTAGCAAGTGTAGAAGCTGTGGGAGAAAAGAAAGAAGAGAAGAAAGAAGAGCCAGCGGTGCAGCCGGTTGTTTGGCCCGTGTATGGTGGAGGCATGCCTCAGACCTATATATATCCGATTCACCCCCATCAGGACCCTTCTTGCTCCATCATGTAATTACCAAACAGGCAAGCCAGAAGCAGGGAGAGAGAGATTGAAGCCGAGTCAGTTTATTTATCTTGTAGAACATGTTGGGCCGCTGCCGTTCCATGTCTGAAAGGGGGGAGATAGGAAGGGAGATTAAGATTACATATATACGTACCATGTGTAAACAAGCTTCTTTGCTTGTCTCCACTTTTCATTTCACAAGAGGGACAAATCTTGATAGTGGGTGAACAAAAAACAATAATATCAACTCGTGAATTTTAATCCAGTTGTTGAACCATTTATTGCTTTCTGGGCACCATGGCGCATCTTCTCCTTTTCTTTATCAAAGGCACTTCCTGTCCGGTGAACAATTAACAACCGAAAACTCTAAACAGTATGGAAAAATACTACGTGGATACTGTAGATAAGGGGTGTTTCAGAGTGTTTAAATAAATTGTTTTTTAAATTAAGATAATATTTTTTTTATTTTAAAAAAATTATTTTTAATATTAATATTTCAAAACAATTCAAAAAATAAAAAAATAATTTCAAATCAAAAAATCATAATTTAAAAAATCACGGTTTATTTGGCAAACACAGATAGCTTGTTTGGAAATGTGATTACTATTATTTTTTAAATAATTTTTTATGATAAAATATAATATTTTTTTATTTTTTAAAAAATTATTTTTAATATTGATAAATTAAAATAATTTGAAAATAATAAAAATATATTAATTCAAAACTAATAAAAAAATTAATTTTTTTTTTTTAATATTTTTAAAATACAAAAACCAGGTAACTGTTAAATTGCACGGTACATCTAGCTGCCTCTTCTTTCCACGGTTGTGGGATGATTCTAGCCCTTAAATTTTAATTTTTTTTAATAATTTTTTTATTTTTTATTTTTAGATTTTTTTGATAGATTAATATAAAAAATAATTTTTGAAAAATAAATAAATAATATTTTAATATATTTTTAAATAAAAAATACTTTAAACCTATTATAATTACAAACCATTCACCTTGTAGTGTTGTTCCGTCATGGTGGTGACTTTCTCTTTTTCTCGGCTGGTTTTGCTTTTCTTAATGTCGTGACTTTCCATTGCTCCCATCACGCCTTGGGTTGTCGGCGCTTCCTTTTGAGCCTTGGAGGGCTGGGTTTTTTGGTGCTGGGTGTTCAGCTTCTGTGTTATTTTTTTAATTTTAATTTTTAATATTAAATGGATTAAAAATTAAATTTTATAATTTATTTTATATAGTATTATTATAATTTTATTATTTAAATTATTCAAATCAAAAATTTTAAAAATTAATCCAAATTAATATAAATTGATATAATTATTTACCGTTTCAATATTGTCTCTTAAAAAATTTATCTTCTTATAATGTTTATTGTACAAATAAAGCATGAATCTGCCCGCATCATACATAAATACATAGATACATATTGGCACCTTTGGTTCGATCCCCAGCTTTAGCACCGATATTTTTTAAATGTCTTTTCAAGTGCTAATATGGCATTACAACACCCAGCCGGTCCAACTCGGGCGGGTCATCAATTAATATTTTATTATTTTCCCAGTTTAATCTGATTTTTTGTGATTCATTTTAGGGTTAATTGCATGCATAGGCAATACAAACCCTTGAAGCTGGTTCAAATAAAAATGTATTAATCCCATGATGACTCCTAGGAACCATTGAAAACTCAGGAATGGACTGAATTATCGTTTTCTCTAATTAAACAATATAATTACATTTTACTTTTCCAAAAATAAAAAATCATTAAGCAAGCTATTGCAGCAATACTATAATTTCCCTCGAGAATCAATTAGTTATTATTTTATTTATATTTTTATAAGACAATGTAATGATTAAAATATTTTTAAAATCAAAATAAATATGGTTAGAGTGAGTTTATTTACTTATCCTTGGATGCAAGAATTTTAAATTTTGAAATCACGGGTTTTATATATATATATATTTATCATGATGTTAACAACTCATAACGGCATTAGGATTCCTAGAGCATCCTTTTAAATGAAATGGTGTGGCTAAGTTTTTTTCTTTCTCAAAAAGGAAGTCGCTCAATAAAAAAAAATCTATGATGCCTTCCTATTTTTGTAAGTTTCTAATTTAATTCTCTTGTTTTTTATTATTGCATGTTTCTCATCTTGATTTCTTTTGAAAACTTTAAATTTACTATTTATTTTAATTTTCATTTAATGTTTTTTTATTTTTATTTCAGATTTAATCTCCTTTTATTTTTATTTCGTTTTGATACATTTTATAAAATGTAAGATTTATTTCAACTCGACAATTAAATAAAGAATGCTATTTTCTATTGGAACCTTGTTGGAATATTGTAGTAGTTATATTGATCACTTGTTGCTGCCGTTGCTCAGCCAAGCCATGGTGAAACACGATGAAGTCGTGAAACTCTAAGGCTGGATGGAAATTGATCGAAGGGGAAGAAGGTGGTTGATACCTGCAAAATAAGTACTCTTGATTATGGGGGGATCCTTCAATGAATAGGTACGTAAAAGTAAAACAAAAATACTTAAGATACGGGAGAGAAGAAGGTGAAGAAAAAATAATACATGAACACTAGGCTCTCCCGTGGTCCAAGGAGGTGTGTTTGGTATGAAGATTATTATTGTAATTATAATTTTAAAATTTATTTTTAGTTGAGATTAGTTTAAAAAGATATATATTTGGTTAAAATTAAAATTTAACAAAAAATAGTTTAATATTTTTGGTTAAAAAAATAATTTTCATATTAAGGTTATAAAATAATATATATATATAGTAATGATAAATTTAAATATTATAAATTTAATTACTGTTATTATATTATAAAATAAATAATATTGATATCAAATATTTTTTTATTATTTCATTAAACTATATACAATATCATCATATATAAAATTTATCCAATAATAACTATATTTTCTATGGTTTCTTAAATACGTAACAACAAAAACTAAATTGATTCAAATATCATTAAAAGATCTCCTTCTAATTTTTTGAATAAAATACAATTAAAATAAACATAAAAACTAATTTGTTTACCTGAGTCGGACCCGACAAGAATATAATTGAAATTTCGATTAAATTCCACAAATGTTACGTCATGATGCGATATCTTTCTAATGTATGTAGTGTTATTAAATAATATTAAATACTAGTTTTTCCAGTAAAACTCAACTGTTTAAAAAAATTACAATTTCATTACGTACAAAATTCATTTAACAAAAATTACAGTTTTTTTGATTTTTTGAGCGTGCAATAAAATTAGATATGATATTATTGGAAATAAAATTGAGATTACAGTATGAGCTAGTTTAATTCACCTTAAATTAGTTTTTTAAAAAACATTATTGTTTATATTCACGTTCACATAAACAATGCGATTGAAATTAATTAATTACACTAGTTTTTTTAAAATAAATTTTTAACGTGAATAATATAAGTGAATTCACTCGCATTGGTTTTTTAAAAAATAATAATTTAAGTTTAGTAAACAATACAAATGAATTAATTTAAAAAATTAATTTAAATTTAATAAATAGTAGGAGTAGGAGTGAAAATTCACTCGCACGGTATAATGGAGCCATACCTTCTTCTTCTTCTTTTTTACAGTGGAGCCATATTCCAGTGTACAGCTTCTTGCCCCATTAGAAGCAGCATTTTGCTGCTTCTCCAAAACTTGCGTTCTCATTCATTTTTAATGGGTATTATTAGTGGAAAAAGGTTTTTATTTCTAGCAAACGATATTTAGTGGCTGCTAGTAAACCTCACTTGCAATCATATTATTAAATGATTATTTTATTTTATTTTTTAAAAAATAATTTTTTTTAATTATTTTATTTAATTTTGCTTTTGAAAAGTGTTTTTAAAAAATAATTTTTTTATTTTTTATTTTAAATTAATATTTTTTGATGTTTTAAATTATAATATTAAAAATAATTTTTAAAAAATAAAAAAAATATTATTTTAATATATTTTTAAATAAAAAATACTTGAAAACATAACAATAACTACACATTTAGAACTTTTAAAAAGCAACTGTCCATCGCAAGTTAGGGAAAGAAAAATCTTAGCATTAAATAAGAATGTAAAGATATTATAAGTGCTTCAAAAAAAGTAACAAAAACTCGTGATTATTTCATTGACTCGATGGAATCGAATAAAATGACAAAAAAAAGTAATCATTATAAAATAAAATAAAAAAGTATTTATGAAAGGAAAAGAGATGAATTACACCATTTACACCGGGCGTTCTTTAAAAATTTAATTTGTTTTGTAAAAAATTATTTTTTTATATATTTTAATTTTTTTTATACATTAATTTTTAAAATAATTTTTAAAAATAAAAAAATATTATTTTAATATATTTCAGCACAAAAAATATTTTTAAAAACAATTATAATTACATTTCTAAATTAAAAAAATACATTTCAATATAATTAAACACGGTAAGAAGAAAAAAAAACAGGGGATATGACTAAGTAAGCCTGAGTGCATCTACAAAATCTGTAATGAGATTAGATAATAAATTAAAAAATATATATCAGTTTTAATTTTAACAAATTTAATTTCAATGAACTAATTTTTTAAAATAAAAAGCAATTAATAAAAAGAAAAAATAATCAATAAACCCAGATAACTTACCTTAATCAAAACAATAAAAGGCAAGTGAAAACAGTTATGAAACAAAATGCAAAAAAAATAAAATAAAATAATGAATGACAAACCAAAAAATAATTCTAGAGTGAACCCTTGTTAAACAAACAAACTGTATTATAATTAAGATAAAAAGATTAAGAAAACCTGTAAAAATAAAATTTAAATAGTAAAATAAAAAAGAAAATCAATATAAACAATAATAAATAAATAAATAAATAAATAATATTATATGGATTAACTTTTTAAACTCATGAGTTACAATATTTATTATAAACTTTGATGTAACCTAATTAGAAAAAATTATGACTATCAATTTCTAAGAAATCCAAAGTAGAGGAGGAAATTTAAAAAAAAATTGACAAAAAGTTACAAAAGAAAAAATAACAATCCAAAAGGAACAGTATCAGTTACAACATAAAAAATAACGAACATTAAACAAAAACAGAATAAGGATTATTTTCTAATGTCAGGGTCACTGAAAATCCTTTACTACAATTTGATCCTTCTCCCACAACCCTTCCTCTTCTGGATTATTTTCTTCTGGCCTTTTCTCAATCCGTGGAACTTGCATTCTCAAGGTACATATCTATAAATAGCAGTGAGCAATGCACTTCAGAGCAACTTTTTCCATCAATGCCTTTTCCGCCTGAGGGGATGTGTTCTCCAAGTGCGAAAAAGATACTCTTCTTGGCTCCTGATACTGTACAGGAACTGTATCAGCTATTCTCGAGTTACTGACAGTGCCACCAATCTGAATCCCCGGCGACTGTACGAGCACATTAATCCTGAAAAGGAAAAGAACCTTCGATGTTGAAATGTTTCGAAGGAAAGCTGCCCTCCCTCACAAAATAGACGAACAGTCCATCAATGCCGAGGAAGATTTTAAGGATACACCTGAAACACCGCTCCCAGTTCTCCCTGGCAAGGCAAGGAAAAAGATAGATCAAGAAATTTGTTGATGACTTACTGGGTGCATGGAACGAGAATATAATTGTTTTTTAAAATATTTTAAAATAATATTTTTTAATTTTTAAAAATTATTTTTTATATTAACATAATAAAATATATGAAAACATAAAAAAAATATATATGTTAATTTAAAGTAAAGAAAAAAATTCAATTTTTTTAAAAAATATTTTTTAATATGAAAAACTCCATTATAGCTAATAGTTATAAGATCCGAATAAGAAATTGACCCGACCAAGAATCTAGGTCCTCGCAGAGGTTGAATTGGATCAACCTAAAAAATTAAAAAAATATATATTTAATATGTTAATATTTGATATAAAAAAATAAAAAAAAACAATCAAAAATATAGGATATATGTATTATAAATAATAAAATTTAAAATATTTTTTATCACATATTAAAAATATATTATAATAACATATTAATTTTTTTAAGTTAAATCTTTTAAGTTAAAGGATATAAACTAAAAAAAAAATTATTTTATATTAAACAATGTAATTTTTTTTGTGAACAAAAAATATATATATTAAAAAGTTTTAAATCCTGTTAAAAATAAAATATTCTTAATATTTATATAGAAAGCTTTAAAAAATATTAATAATCAACTTTTATATATATATATATAGGAAGAAAACATATTTGTAAAAATAAAAACCCGGGTGAAATAGGTTTTGTCCATCCTAGTCTTTTATCTCATTTGTGTTGGTCCAGCCACCAGATCTTAAGTTTTGAGCTGACTTAGACCCATTTAAATTTAATAGCCATGTAATTGCTACAATCTTGGAACTCTTTCGTATTTGACTTTGATGCCCTGCGATTGAATGATGCCTTTGATAACTACCATGAATGTATTTTATTTTAAAAAATATAAAATTAATAATTTTTTTTACATTTTTAACATATTAAAAGTACAATTAATTTAAAAAATATTTTAATATATTTTTTAATATATTATGTTTATAAATAGTTAAAGTAGTTAAATAATATTTGGTTAAATTTTATTGTTATTGACCGATAAGGACTTTAGCATGCTATAAATATTTTAATAAATATATTTTATTTATATAAATTAATTTATAGCCCCTGAAAATGAAAAATGTGTTGTGTACTTTAAAAAAAATTATATTGATTATCAATTTTTTAAAAATATTAATAAAAAATAAAATAAGCTAAGGTGTACAAGTTGGGCTAAAAAGCCCATATATCTAAATTATTTTGTTTTGATGCTCGGCCGAGCAACCTAGGTGTTTTTTTTATATATTTTATTAAAAAAATGATAAACTCAAATCACTAAAGTGATTGATTTTATTATTTGTTAGTAAGTTTAATAGACTAATCTATAATATCTAGGTTATTATTTGTTTTTTTTGTTTAATGCCTTATTTATTTATGATTGTTTTTAAAAAAAATTCAATTTTATTTATTATTATTATTATTATTATTATTGGTGATTTTTTTTATTTAACTAAAATCTAAAAGAATGTAATTTTACTATTTTCTATCAATAATCCACTTTTAGAAAATATATTGTTTCATATCAAAAAAAATATCATGTGTTTTATTTTATATTATTAAATAAAAAATAATATTTGGGATAAAAATTTATGAATCTAATGTTGTGTATGACTTG